>CM077666.1:158193747-160693747 GCA_039707655.1 Elymus sibiricus | reverse complement strand
TTTATAATGATTTGGAAGATAGTATAATTGATGCTGTTTGGAAAACAGAAAGTTTTGCGTCCAGTGCTGGAATTTTGGTTCTGTACTGGAGCGTCACAAAAATCTGAAATGTTTACACAATATTGGTATATGAATTTCCCACGTTTTCCTAATTTTTCAGAATTTTTGGAGTTACATAAGTATGGATTTTAAATAGATTGCTACAGACTGTTCTGTTTTTGACAGATTCTGTTTTTGATGCTTTGCTTGCTTGTTTTGATGAAACTATGGATTGTATCGGGGGGGTATAAGCAATGGAGAAGTTAGAATACAGTAGGTATAATGAAAAAATAAAATATGAATGGGTTTGCAACAGTACTTAAAGTGGTGATTTATTTTGTTATACTAACGGATCTCACGGAGGTTTTGTTGAGTTTTGTGTGATTGAAGTTTTCAAGTTTTGGGTGAGATCACGATGGATGAAGGAATAAGGAGTAGCAAGAGCCTAAGCTTGGTGATGCCCGAGGCACCCCAAGGTAATATTCAAGGAAGACTCAAGTGTCTAAGCTTGGGGATGCCCCGGAAGGCATCCCTTCTTTCTTCTACCAACCATCGGTAATTTTACTTGGAGCTATATTTTTATTCGTCACATGATATGTGTTTTACTTGGAGCGTCATGTATTATATGAGTCTTTGCTTTGTTTTCTTTTTAGTTTGTTACAATCATCCTTGCTGAATACACCTATTTTGAGAGAGCCACACGTTATCATAATTTGTTAGAATACTCTATGTGCTTCACTTAATTTTTTTGAGCTAGGCAGTTGCTCTAGTGCTTCACTTAAATCTTTTTGAGCACGGCGGTGGCTTTATTTTGAAGAAATAAACTCTCATGCTTCACTTATATTATTTTGAGAGTTGATAAGATTAAAAATTTGAAGAAATATTTGTACTCTCATGCTTCACTTATATCTTTTTGAGAGTTGATAATAGTAATGGTAATTTGCACAAGATATGAATTTGGTCCCAAAGTGATGAATATTCAAGAGGGATATAATAAAAACTTTCATATAGATCATTGGATATGATAAGTGTGATTCCTTGCAATAGTTTTGCGATATGGAGATGATGATATGTGAGTCATGTTAGTGAGTAATTGTGATTTAGTAAGAATATTAGTGTTAAGGTTTGTGATTCCCTCTGCATGCACATTAAGTCAATAGTTATGCAAACAAATTATATCCTACTTATGGTGCATTATTCGGTGTTAGTTATGTTCAAGGCATGTTTATGACCGTTTTCCCTTTTTGGTTGGTTGCTTCTCAATCTATTTGCTAGCCTTCATTTGTACTAAGCGGAAATACTGCTTCTGCATCCAAAATTCTTAAACCCATGTTGTGCCAAATGAGTCCATTATATCTACCTATATGCGGTATTTCAATGCCGTTCCAAGTAAATTTGCGTGTGCCAACTCTAATTTTCAAAATAATTTTTCCGTTTTGTGTGCCCGTACCGCTCATGAAGCGGCAGGGGGTGGCCAATATTTTCCATGCTAGGTGTGTTATTCTCACGATGAGTGTTTATTCACTTGTCATTGCACAAGAGAGTGGCTAGTAATAGGGATGCCCAGTCCCACAATGAAATCAAAAATTAATAACAACAAAATTCCTTGGAAAGTGATGGTATGGAGGGCACCCGTGGATACGGCTAGCCATGGATTGAGAAAGAAAGGTGGAAAGGAAATAAACTTTACTTTCTGTTTGGGAACCGCCTATGATGTGTCTAGCATGGAAGATATTGGGAATTCTCGGTCACTTTCGTTGACAGGAAAAGCATGCCTCTCAAAATATTTTATCTCTCTAATTTAAGCTTTGAGCTCTGGCACATTAGCAAATCTCTGCTTCCCTCTGCGAAGGGCCTATCTATTTACTTTTATGCAATTTTTTATTTTTATTTGAGTCTCCATCTACTCTTATAAAGCACCAACTAGAGAGCACTATTGTCATACTTGTGCATTGTGTGTAGCTAATATTTGAGTGTGTTTCATGAATGGATCAATGATTGAGCATAATGGGCTAGGGATAACGTTCTTTAGCGTTGATATTTTGAAAGACATGATTGCTTGTTAGCATGCTTGAGTATTTATATCTTCATGTCAAATTATAGACTATTGCTTTGAATCATTCAAGTCCAATGTCCATGCTACAAAAGAAAAGAATATATGATGAATATGATGGGCAGCATTCCACATCAAAAATTCTGTTTTTATCATTTACCTACTCGAGGACGAGCAGGAATTAAGCTTGGGGATGCTGATACGTCTCCAACGTATCTATAATTTTTGATTGTTCCATGTTGTTATATTATCAATCTTGGATGTTTTTATACATTTATAGCAATTATATATCATTTTTTGGGACTAACCTATTAACTTAGTGCCCAGTGCGAGTTGTTGTTTTCTGCCTGTTTTTTGTTTTACAGAAAATCAATACCAAACGAAGTCCAAATGCCACGAAATTTTTTGGAGATTTTTTATTGGACAAGATAAACACTAGAAGCTTCGGGAGAAGACTAGACGCCAGAGGAGGTGGCCATGAGCCACCAGGGCGCTCCTGGGGGGGCAGGTGCGCCCTGGTGCCTCGTGGGTCTAGCTCAGCTCCGTTTGACCTAATTCCACCACTATAAATTCCCAAAAAATCATAAACCCTCAGGGGAGTCCACGAAATACTTTTTCCACCGCCGCAAGTTTCTGTTCTCGAGAGATCCCATCTGGAGGCCTTCACCGGTACTCCGTCGGAGGGGGAATCGATCACGGAGGGGCTCTACATCAACCTTGCTGCCCTTTCGATGATGCGTGAGTAGTTTATCATAGACCTTTGGGTCCATAGTTAGTAGCTAGATGGCTTCTTCTCTCTTTTTGATCTTCAATACAATGTTCTCCTCGATGTTCTTGGAGTTCTATCCGGTGTAATCACTTTTTGCGGTGTGTTTGTTGGGATCCGATGAATTGTGAGTTTATGATCAGATTATCCATGAATATTATTTGAGTCTTCTCTGATCTCTTTTATGCATGATTATTATAGCTTCGTATTTCTTCTCCGATCTATTGATTTGGTTTGGCCAACTAGATTGATTTATCTTCCCATGGGAAGAGGTGCTTTGTAATGGGTTCGATCTTGCGGTGCTCAATCCCAGTGACAGAAAGGGACATGACACGTATGTATCGTTGCTATTAAGGGTAAAAAGATGGGGTTTATTCATGCGTGAGTTTACTTTGTCTACATCATGTCATCGTTCTTAAGGCGTTACTCCGTTCTTTATGGACTTAATACACTAGATGCATGCTGGATAGCGGTTGATGTGTGGAGTAATAGTAGTAGATGCAGGCAGGAGTCAGTCTACTTGTCCCGGACGTGATGCCTATATACATGATCATTGCCTTGGATATTGTCATGATTATTTGCTTTTCTATCAATTGCCCAACAGTAATTTGTCTACCCACCGTATGCTATTTTCTTGAGAGAAGCCTCTAGTGAAAACTATGGCCCCGGGTCTATCTAAATCATATACTAAAACCCTAAAAATATTTGCTGCAATTTTATATTATTTATTTTATTTTGAATTTTTGTTTTAATCTATCTATCTATCACCATACAATTTAATCTTGCAATTTACCGTCGAGGGATTGACAACCCCTCGTTTGCGTTGGGTGCAAGGATTTGTTGTTTGTGTGCAGGTACTGCTAACGAGGTGTTGCGTGATTCTCCTACTGGATTGATAACCTTGGTTTCATAACTGAGGGAAATACTTACCTCTACTGTGCTGCATCATCCCTTCATCTTCGGGGAAAATACCAACGCAAGCTACAAGTAGCAGTGCCCAGTGCCAGTTGCTGTTTTTTGCCTGTTTTTGGTTTTCCAGAATATCAGTACCAAACGAAGTCCAAATGCCACGAATCTTTTTGGAGATTTTTTTCTGGACATAACAAGTACTGGAAGCTTCGGGAGAGGGCCAGAAGATGAAGCAGTGGCCGACGAGGCACCACGGCGCGCCCCGGGGGGCGCTCCCTGGTGGCTCGTGGGGCCCACACAGCTCCGTTTGACCTAATTCCTCCACTATAAATTCTCTAAAATCGGGAAACCAACAGAGGAGTCCATGAAATACTTTTTCCGCTGCCGCAAGCTTTTGTTCTCGAGAGATCCCATCTGGAGGCCTTTTCCGGCACTCCGCCGGAGGGGGAATCGATCACGGAAGGGCTCTCCATCAACCTTGCTGCCCTTTCGATGATGCGTGAGTAGTTTACCACAGACCTTCGGGTCCATAGTTAGTAGCTAGATGGCTTCTTCTCTCTTTTTGATCTTCAATACAATGTTCTCCTCGATGTTCTTGGAGTTCTATCCGATGTAATCACTTTTTGCGGTGTGTTTGTTGGGATCCGATGAATTGTGAGTTTATGATCAGATTATCCATGAATATTATTTGAGTCTTCTCTGAACTCTTTTATGCATGGTTATTACAGCTTCGTATTTCTCTCCGATCTATTGATTTGGTTTGGCCAACTAGATTGATTTATCTTGCAATGGGAGAGGTGCTTTGTAATGGGTTCGATCTTGCGGTGCTCAATCCCAGTGACAGAAAGGGACATGACACGTATGTATCGTTGGTATTAAGGGTAAAAAGATGGGGTTTATTCATGCGTGAGTTTACTTTGTCTACATCATGTCATCTTGCTTAAGGCGTTACTCCGTTCTTTATGGACTTAATACACTAGATGCATGCTGGATAGCAGTCAATGTGTGGAGTAATAGTAGTAGATGCAGGCAGGAGTCGGTCTAGTTGTCTCGGACGTGATGCCTATATACATGATCATTGCCTTGGATATCGTCATGATTATTTGCTTTTCTATCAATTGCCCAACAGTAATTTGTTTACCCACCGTATGCTATTGTCATGAGAGAAGCCTCTAGTGAAAACTATGCCCCCCGGGTCTACTTCTATCATATATTAAAAATCCTAAAAATACCTTGCTGCACTTTTACTTTATTTATTTTATTTTTTATTTTTGATTCAATCTATCTATTTATCACCATACAATTTAATCTTGAAATTAACCGCCGAGGGATTGACAACCCCTTGTTTGCGTTGGGTGCAAGGATTTGTTATTTTGTGTGCAGGTACTGTTAACGAGGTGTTGCATGATTCTGAAAGCACATTTGCTCCCTTGGTGGTTTTGGTAATTCATAACAACATATATCTCATTGAACTAATGTCCATTCAAGTTAAAGATTTCAGGATGTTCAATGATTGGCATGGCAAGGACTAGAGATGTGGACCCCTCAAAATGCTAAGGACATAGATTGGCAAAAGATAAAGACTCTACATTTTTGGTTTTGTGATCCAAGATCACATTGAGTACATAGGAAAGCCAATACTATTAAAAGGGGATGAGGTGTTGCTTAATGGTCTTTTTGCTCAAATGCTTAGTGACAGTGCTCCAAAACCCTCAACCACTTTCTCCATCCAAATATGTCCAAAACCTACATTCCAAGTCGGCCCCACCGAAATTTCCTATCTGGAGCCACCGAGTTCATCTAGACTTAGCAACTGCCAAAACCCTAACAAATCGGATCCACTGATATGAATCTCGGTCCCACCGAGATGGCCTTGCCAACTCTCTGTAATCGTTTGCACTTACTTCGATCTCACCGAGTTTTGCAAATCGGTCTCACCGAGATGGCTTGCCAACTCTCTGTTGCCTTATTGCTTCACTTCGATCTTACCGAGTTGATGCAATCGGTGCCACCGAGATGAGGTTTGCCCTAACCATTGCACTTCGGTCCATCCGAGTTGTTCCAGTCGGTCCCACCGAGATTCCTAACGTTCATATCTTTTACACAGTCCGGTGCCACTGAGATTTCTGATCGGTGCCACCGAGTTGGGTCAAAAGTGTGTAACGGTTGGATCTTGTGTGGAGGCTATATATACCCCTCCACCACTTCCTTCTCAGTAAGGAGAGCCATCAGAACGTGCCTACACTTCCACCATACATTTTTTGAGAGAGAACCACCTACTCATGTGTTGAGATCAAGACATTCCAATCCAACCATTTGAACCTTGATTTCTAGCCTTTCCCAAGTTGCTTTCCACTCAAATCCTTCTTCCACCATAGCCAAACCTGTGAGGAGTTGTTTGAGTGTTGGGGAGACTATCATTTGAAGCACAAGAGCAAGGAGTTCATCAACAACACACCGTCTATTACCTTTTGGAGAGTGGTGTCTCCTAGATTGGTTAGGTGTCACTTGGGAGCCTCCGACATGATGTGGAGTTGAACCAAGGAGTTTGTAAGGGCAAGGAGATTGCCTACTTCGTGAAGATCTACCCGAGTGAGGCTAGTCCTTCGTGGAGGTAAGCCATGGTGGAATAGACAAGGTTGCTTCTTCGTGGACCCTTTGTTGGTGGAGCCCTCCGTGGACTCGCGCAGCCGTTACCCTCTGTGGGTTGAAGTCTCCATCAACGTGGACGTACGATAGCACCACCTATCGGAACCACGCCAAAAACCACCGTGTCTTCATTGCGTTTGAAATCTCCGATCCCCTCCTTTACTTACATATGCATTTTTTTACTTTCCGCTGCTACACTCTTAGAATTGCATGTGTAGGGTGATGCTTGACTTGTGTTCTTGTTAAAATCTGCCTACAACTAAAATTGGGAAAAGGTTAGGTTTTTATTTGGTCAAGTAGTCTAATCACCCCCCCTCTAGACATACTTTCGATCCTACAGATTCTCCTACTGGATTGATAACCTTGGTTTCATAACTGAGGGAAATACTTATCTCTACTGTACTGCATCTCCCTTCCTCTTCAGGGAATTACCAACGCAGCTCACAAGTAGCAGGAAGAATTTCTGGCGCCGTTGTCGGGGAGACATCATCAACATCTATCAAGTACCTACGCATAAAACTTTCATCTCCTTGCATTTATTTTATTTGCCTTTGCCTCTCGTTTTCATCTCTCCCACTTCTAAAAAGTTTTTACAAAAATACAAAAATATTTTCCGTTTGCCTTTTTGCTTGTTTACTATCTTTGCTTGTGTTGCCATGTGCCTTCTATTTGCTTGCATCTTTGCTTGCTAAAAATCTATTGATATGGATCCTCATCCACTTGCTAATCTTTTCAAAAGACCCAATTATGATGAACCAATTGCTAGTGAGTTGAGTGCACTTGATTTCCTCTATGAAGTTTTGCTTGAAAATCATGAATCTGAAAATTGTGATGAAGTGCTGAAAGAAGAAATTTATAAAGTGATTCATGATAGCTCCTTCAATGAAAAGCATGATTGCAATGATGTTATTATAAATTCTATTAGTGTCAATTGTGCTAATGATATGCAAAACCACAAGCTTGGGGATGATAATTTTGTCATGTCCACTACTTATTGCAATGATCATGATTGGGGTGATAATGCTTTTTATGATCTTGAAAATTTATTTAAGCATCATGATGAATATGATATTGATAATAATGCTTGCAATAATATTGAAAGTGGGTTTGGAAGAGTGTCAACTCTAGGTAAAAATAATCCCACATATTTGGAGAATGTTCAATCTTATGAAATTTTTGATAAAAGTGGGTTTAGAGAGGTCATGACTTTCGTTGATGATAATCCCACTATTTTGGAACATTATAATTTTTTTATGCATGTGGATCATAAAGAGAATATTGTTTATGATAGCTATATCGTTGAATTTGAATATGATCCTACATGTAATTATTATGAGAAAGTAAAATATGGTTGTAGAAATTTTCATGTTACTAAATTACCTCTCTTCATGTTGAGATTGTTATTGTTTATTTCCTCTTCCTTGCATATGCTAGGTTTTGCTTTTCTAGATAATTTGTTTGCTTATAAAATGCCTATGCATAGGAAGTATGTTAGACTTAAATGTGTTTTTCACATGCTACATGATGCTCTCTTGTGTTTCATTTATTATCTTTCATGTGAGCATCAATAAAATCTCAAGCCTATCTTAATGGCTATAAAGAAAGAGCTTGTTGGGAGACAACCCAATGGATAAAATAAGTTCTTGTGTGTTTTCACAATTATGCTACTGTTATGATTGTGTTTTTTATGTTTTAATTAGTGTTTGTGCCAAGTAATGGCTTTGGGATGATTTGGAAGATAGTATAATTGATGCTGTTTGGAAAACAGAAAGTTTTGTGTCCAGTGCTGGAATTTTAATTCTGTACTGGAGTGTCAGAAAAATCTGATTTTTTTACACAGTATTGGTATATGAATTTCCCACGTTTTACTAATTTTTCAGAATTTTTGGAGTTACATAAGTATAGATTTTAAATATATCTTTACAGACTATTCTGTTTTAGACAGATTCTGTTTTTGTTGCATAGTTTGCTTATTTTGATGAATCTATGGATCGTATCGGGGGGTATGAGTCATGGAGAAGTTGGAGTACAGTAGCATTATGCCAATATTAAATATGAATCAATTTACTACAGTACTTAGAGTTAAGGATTTATTTGTTATACTAACGGATCTCACGAAGGTTTTGTTGAGTTTTGTGTGATTGAAGTTTTCAAGTTTTGGGTGAAATCACGATAGATGAAGGAATAAGGAGTGGCAAGAGCCTAAGATTGGGGATTCCCAAGGCACCCCAAGGTAATATTCAAGGAAGACTCAAGCGTCTAAGCTTGGGGATGCCCCGGAAGGCATCCCCTCTTTCTTCTACCAACTATCGGTAATTTTACTTGGAGCTATATTTTTATTCATCACATGATATGTGTTTTACTTGGAGTGTCTTGTATTATATGAGTCTTTGCTTTATTTGCTTTTTAGTTTGTCACAATAATCTTTGCTGGACACACCAATTTGAGAGAGCCACACGTTCATCATAATTTGTTAGAATACTCTATGTGCTTCACTTAAATCTTTTGAGCTAGGCAGTTGCTCTAGTGCTTCACTTAAATCTTTTTTAGCACGGCGGTGGCTATATTTTGAAGAAATATTCGAACTCTCATGCTTCACTTATATTATTTTGAGAGTTGATAAGATTAAAATTTTGAAGAAATATTTGCATTCTCATGCTTCACTTATATCTTTTTGAGAGTTGATAATATATAGTAATGGTAATTTGCACAAGATATGAATTTGGTCCCAAAGTGATGAATATTCAAGAGGGATATAATACAAACTTTCATATAGATCATTGGATATGATAAGTGTGATTCCTTGCAATAGTTTTGCGATATGGAGATGATAATATGTGAGTCATGTTAGTGAGTAATTGTGATTTAGTAAGAATATTAGTGTTAAGGTTCGTAATTCCCTATGCATGCACATTAAGTCAATAGTTATGCAAATAAATTATATCCTACTTATGGTGCATTATTCGGTGTTAGTTATGTTCAATGCATGTTTATGACCGTTTTCACTTTTTGGTTGGTTGCTTCTCAATCTATTTGCTAGCCTTCATTTGTACTAAGCGGGAATACTGCTTGTGCATCCAAACTCTTTAAACCCAAGTTGTGCCAAATGAGTCCACCATATCTATCTATATGCGGTATTTCCATGCCGTTCCAAGTAAATTTGCGTGTGCCAACTCTAATTTTCAAAATAATTTTTCCGATTTATGTGCCCGTACCGCTCATGAAGCGGCAGGGGGTGGCCAATATTTTCCATGCTAGGTGTGTTATTCTCACGATGAGTGTTTATTCACTTGTCATTGCACGAGAGAGTGGCTGGTAATAGGGATGCCCAGTCCCACAATGAATCAAAAATTAATAACAACAAAATTCCTTGGAAAGTGTTGGTATGGAGGGCACCCGTGGATACGGCTAGCCATGGATTGTGAAAGAATGGTGGAAAGGAAATAAACTTTATTTTCTGTTTGGGGACCGCCTATGATGTGTCTAGCATGAAAGATATTGGGAATTCTCGGTCGTTTTCGTTGACAGGAAAAGCACGCCTCTCAAAATAATTTTATCTCTCTAATTTAAGCTTTGAGCTCTGGCACATTTGCAAGTCTCTGCTTTCCTCTGCGAAGGGCCTATCTATTTACTTTTATGCAATTTTTATTTTTATTTTGAGTCTCCATCTTCTCTTACAAAGCACCAAGTAGAGAGCACTATTGTCATACTTGTGCATTGTGTGTAGCTAATATTGAGTGTGTTTCATGAATGGATCAATGATTGAGCATAATGGGCTAGGGATAACTTTCTTTAGCGTTGATATTTTGAAAGACATGGTTGCTTGTTAGTATGCTTGAGTATTTATATCTTCATGTCAAATTATAGACTATTGCTTTGAATCATTCAAGTCCAAATGTCCATGCTATAAAGAAAAGAATATATGATGAATATGATAGGTAGCATTCCACATCAAAAATTCTGTTTTTATCATTTACCTACTAGAGGACGAGCAGGAATTAAGCTTGGGGATGCTTGATACGTCTCCAACGTATCTATAATTTTTGATTGTTCCAAGCTATTATAGTATCAATCTTGGATGTTTTTATATACATTTACAGCAATTATATATCATTTTTTGGGACTAACCTATTAACTTAGTGCCAGTTGCTTTTTTTGCGTATTTTTGATTTTCGAGAATATCAGTACCAAACGAAGTCCAAATGCCACGAAAGTTTTTGGAGATTTTTTTCTGGACATAACAAGTACTGGAAGCTTTGGGAGAGGGCCAGAAGATGAAGCAGTGGCCCACGAGGCACCACGGCGCGCCCTGGGGGGGCGCACCCTGGTGGCTCGTGGGGTCCACATAGCTCCGTTTGACCTAATTCCTCCACTATAAATTCTCTAAAATCGGAAAACCAACAGAGGAGTCCATGAAATACTTTTTCCCCTGCCGCAAACTTCTGTTCTCGAGAGATCCCATCTGGAGGCCTTTTTCGGCACTCCACCGGAGGGGGAATCGATCACGGAGGGGCTCTCCATCAACCTTGCTGCCTTTCCGATGATGCGTGAGTAGTTTACCACAGACCTTCGGGCCATACTTAGTAGCTAGATGGCTTCTTCTCTCTTTTTGATCTTCAATACAATGTTCTCCTCGATGTTCTTGGAGTTCTATCCGATGTAATCACTTTTTGCGGTGTGTTTGTTGGGATCCGATGAATTGTGAGTTTATGATCAGATTATCCATGAATATTATTTGAGTCTTCTCTGGACTCTTTTATGCATGATTATTATAGCTTCGTATTTCTCTCCGATCTATTGATTTGGTATGTCCAACTAGATTGATTTATCTTGCAATGGGAGAGGTGCTTTGTAATGGGTTCGATCTTGCGGTGCTCAATCCCAGTGACAGAAAGGGACATGACACGTATGTATCGTTGCTGTTAAGGGTAAAAAGATGGGATTTATTCATGCGTGAGTTTACTTTGTCTACATCATGTCATCTTGCTTAAGGCGTTACTCCGTTCTTTATGGACTTAATACACTAGATGCATGCTGGATAGCAGTCGATGTGTGGAGTAATAGTAGTAGATGCAGGCAGGAGTCGGTCTACTTGTCTCGGACGTGATGCCTATATACATGATCATTGCCTTGGATATCGTCATGATTATTTGTTTTTCTATCAATTGCCCAACAGTAATTTGTTTACCCACCGTATGCTATTTTCATGAGAGAAGCCTCTAGTGAAAACTGTGGCCCCCGGGTCTACTTCTATCATATATTAAAAATCCTAAAAATACATTGCTGTACTTTTACTTTATTTATTTTATTTTGTATTTTTGATTCAATCTATCTATTTATCACCATACAATTTAATCTTGCAATTAACCGCCGAGGGATTGACAACCCCTTGTTTGCGTTGGGTGCAAGGATTTGTTATTTTGTGTGCAGGTACTGTTAACGAGGTGTTGCATGATTCTCCTACTAGATTGATAATCTTGGTTTCATAACTGAGGGAAATACTTATCTCTACTGTACTGCATCTCCCTTCCTCTTCAGGGAATTACCAACGCAGCTCACAAGTAGCACCCTCCTAGCCGAGAGACGACATGGTGAGCACCCCCTAGTCCAGGACACCATCAGTAGCCCCTCAACCGGTCTTCAAGTTGGGCACGCTCCTCGGTTCTTTCGAACTGTTCTTTGTCTTCGGTCGTCGGCCTTGAAAGCTGGTTCAACAAATCTTCTCATCTCCGAACTCGAGGGTCTCCGAGGTGTATCCGAAGAGTTCACATGTCGGTTCTCGACCTTTATAAATGCCTTATTATTTACGCATCATACCTCGGGCTTAAACTTTTTCCCGAGCGGCGGTGTCCTCTTGCAGCCGAGCTCCAACGCCAGACTGCATCCGAGGTGTCTTCTTGCAGCCGAGCTCCAGCGCCGGACTTCATCCGATGTGTCATAGATCACCTCGGCCTTGAAAAAGTTGAAGGAGCTTAGCCGAGCTTCACACTGGAAAAGTCTCCTATGCAGCCATCCACTCCCAGCTAGCCTCCATGCCGAACTGCTTCCGAGGTGGTGCACCACCTCGGTCTTGGGCTGATTTTTTGCGGATTTTTTTCTAATTGGTACAATTTATTCTCTGCCAAGATGTATAGCCAGTAGCCCTCAAGGTGCGTGTCGGCTCAAAGTACGGTATGCTCCTGAAGGATAGCATAAAACCGTTGATCCCAGTAGCCCCTGAGACTGAAGACGATTCGCAAAATCGGCCTGAGGATCAAATCCTTGCTCGACAGCATACTTTAGGAATAGAAACGCGGTGTGCAATAGACCTCGAGACTCAGGTCTGGTGCGGCCGACCAACCCGAGGATCGTAATCTCCTCGGAAACCGTATTGCATTTTAAATTTTCTGCATTGGATAGTCAATGTAGTAGCCCCCGAGACTTGGGTTGGGTAACATGGCCGACCCTAGGATCTTATCTCCTCAGGAACTAGTATAGTCGTCGAGTGCGCTTTGCCAATGCCGAGGTGCAGCTCGGCAGGGAAGATGCCGAACTGTAGGTCAGAAAGAATATATCCCGAGCAGAATAACATGTAGTGCACCTCGGCCAAGAGGATGTCCCGCCTCCTTAAAGAAAGAAAAACATACAAATAGGTTAATATGTCATAAGCTTGGAAAACCAAAAAACTTATGTAAAAACTTTACGTCTGAATTAAATCAAGTTTTTTGGCGCCAATCCGAAATTGGTCTTATAAATTAATTTCTGCTTCCATCGTGCTTTAACATGATACATCTGATATCCAGACTTTGAGTGGGTCAGCCTTCGGCTGCAACCTCCTTTTCCCGAAGGCGGAGTGCTTCTTAGGCCAGTTTAGCGAACTAAACTCGAGCGGCTTTAGAGATAACCCAGGCTATCCGGCTATTTGACCGCACACATGAGTCAGCCAAAGGAGTAGTAGAAAAAGACTTTGCAGCGACTTCGAAGAAAACATTTATTATAGAACGACGCATATAAATTTAAGAGCCCCCAGTTAACTTGGGTGGAGGAGTGTTTTTCGAATAACGTTTTTAACAAACAACTTTTTTATTTAACACAAATATAATGCTTGGTTGAACCAAACAAAAAATTAAAATTGAAAATTTGAAAAAAGTTAAGCATGAACGCGACTTAGCTGGTTAATGTGCTCGATGTTGATGACGCAATCCGGGCTTGCGGCGGGATGAGAACGCCCATCGAACTTTGACAGACCCGACATGGTGCGTAGTCCTCGGCCTGGCCGAGGTCCCAGCCCCCAAGCCCGTCCTGAGGTGACCGAGCGAGGAGCTTGGCTTGGCGAAGTCGCGATGCAACACGGTCGATGTGGCGAGGCGAAGCCCCCGGTCCTGCCGAGATGACGGAGCAGATCGGCAGGGTGACACCGAAGTCCTCGGAGTAGGTTGATGAAGCAATGCCGAAGCCCATAGTCCAGCCGAGGTGATGGAGCAGGTCGGTGAGGTGACGTCGGAGCCTCCATGTCATCTGAGGTGTCGAAGCAGGTCGGCGTGGTGGACGTCGGCTTGAAAAAGTGACGGCGTGGCTATGCCGACGCAAGTCGAAATTTGTTGACGTGGTCAATGCCAGCTTGATGAAGTCAATGCCAGCTTGATGGGGTGACGATGTTGTCTTGGTGATGATTTGGTCTTCGTGATGTTTAACTCTTGGTCAGCTTGCCGAGGTGATGATCCGAGGTAGTTGCCGTCGGCTTGATGAATCGACGGCGCTGTCGATGCTGGCGCAGGTCGGCATCCGTGAAGCAACAAGGTCGGGCGGGTTTGACATCGACGCGACAGTGAATATCGCCTCGGAAAAGGCTCAAATGGGCACGTGTTTGAGAACAAAACACAATACCCTAGAAAAAAAATTCCTCCAAAAAGGAAGTCCGGTAACCAGATCGGAAAATTGATGCATTCCTTAGATGTTTCCCGAAGTTTGAACGGTCGGATCGAGCTGAAATTTTGAGGGGTTGTCGACATGAGAATTCCGCACACGATCAACGGTCGGATCTTCCAAAGGACGTCCGAGCTGACTGTTGGACTCCTCGCCCCAAACTTGTCCAAATTCCCGTCCAGATCCAACAGGGTTTCGGTATATCGGCGATTGCCGGAAATTCCTACATCGGAACGCGATGAAATTTTACAGGGTCATTATAAACTAATTCCGCAAAATTTCACCAAAGTAATCATCAAAGCGATGCTCGAGGGCGGGGATGGCGAATACGAATCCGTTGTCTAGAAAAAAACTGCACGGTCGCCCGAGGGCAATGTTGACGTTGAGCCCTCGAGCTCCGTGGATGATTCTTCCATGATCTCAATTGAGATCGGAGCTGATGTTAATGAAGACACCTGTCCGATCTTGATGATCTGACGCGGAGCATAGTCCTCGTCCTGGCTGAGATGTCCAGCTGAGCTGGCGACGAAGATGCCGATGCTGAGGATGAAGATTCGTTCCGACACGTAGATCGTGCCAAATCTGATCTGAATTCCCATCGTACCACAACGACCACACAGCGGGACCTGTATGGGCCACCAATGTCGGAGCTAAATTCGGCAGATCTCGGGTAGGGGGTCCCAAACTGGTGGTCTCAACTAGATGGTAACAGGAGGAAGAGGGACACAATGCTTACCCAGGTTTGGGCCCCCTCGAAGAGGTAATACCCTACTCCTACTCTTGTTTATAGTTTGTGGATGGAGTACAAAGTACAGGTGATCTACCTCGAGATCGTATGAATGAGTCTAAAAACCTTGGATGTGTTGAGATCGTTCTATCGACTAGACTAGCCTCGGTTTATATAATGTACCGAAGGCCTAGGATTATAGGAGTCCTCGTCTTGTGCGCCAAGTCCAGTGGAATCTCCCTTGTATGCGTCATGGGCTTCTCCAAGTGGCCCGTTAATGAACCGCCATGGGGGTCCTCGGCCCGGCCCTCCTGGACACCATCTGTAGCGTAACGCAGCAGAAAACAAAAAATTTCCGACCTACGCACCAGCCCAGGACCACTATGGAGACTGCATACAAGGTTTGATCATTTTCGTTACCGACTCGTAGCGCAGCGGAAGTAGAGTCGATGACGAACGGCGGTGCAGATCCCCGCAGCTAGGATTTTACAACCTCCCAACCGCGAGGATGTATACCCTCATCTGCCCCGCGGACAGCCCTCCGGGAGGCGGTCACACAGTCCCCCGGACGGTGTCGCGGACAGCCCTTCGGGAGGACCTCCGAAACTCGGACTGTCACTCGGACAGCCCTTCGGGAGGACCTCCAAAACTCGGACGGTCACACGGACAGCCCTTCGGGAGGCACTCTCGAACTAAGACCGAAACTACGATCTCTCTACAGAGTTGCACACATACGGTATCATCTATCCAGCAGGGCTTCGCCGTCCAGAACTAGTTCCTGCCGGAACCCAGACAGCCTTTCGGCTCTACGAAACTATTTCGCTGGGAGGGAGAGAAGAATGCCAGATCATGCATGGCTTTGTGTATGAGAGCAAGAGTGTGTCTTATGGCAGCCCACACACCTCCTATTTATAGGAAACCCAAGGGGTAGGGTGGTTTTACAAGAAAACCCAAAACCCACATGGAAAGGAGTCCTTCCCAAGGACCTAAAAGGTGAAACCAAGGAACAAGGGGGACTCCATGAAGGAGTCCACCATGTGGCCGGCCACACCCTCATGTGGGGCCCCAAAATTGGCCCCTATCCATCCATGTCATCCCCAAGATCTTTTGGAGCAAAGCCCCAAAAGGTGGCTTTCCAAAAATATCCCAAAAAGCACTTTCACTATTCACGACGACATTTTTCAGCGTCTGATCGAACTGAAAATATTCATGTGGGCTTAGAACAATTCTAGTACCCACCAAAATAATTTTCAACGCGAGCCGGAACAATTCCTGTTTAGTGATTTCATCTGCGAAAAGCATCTGAAGCGGTTTCGGCAGCTCCGGAACATTTCCGGTTTTCATCCCGGAAAATTCCAGAAAGTTTCCAGAATGATTCTGGCACCCTCCAAGAATTATCAGGCATGTGCCAAAACCAATTTGACTTTATGGTATCCTCTGAAACAACTTTTCAGTTTCATCGGAACTCATCCGGTGACCTCTCTGCGGAACTTTTCCGCTGTCCGAAACTTTTCCGGCGTCCGAAACTTTTTCGGTGATTTTCTCTCAGACTCCCTGTCTAGTATTCAACAGATAGATGACCCTTAAGCGTGTGACCCTATAGGTTCGGTGAAGCATAGACATGACCCGAAACCCCTTCCGATCAATGATCAACATCGGAGCCGTGGACACCCATATTGATCCCTATACCCACACGAATGAATATTCGAGTGAACCTCGAGTTGCCGTGTGCTATTCCTGTTGCTTCGCGATATGTTACAAATACCCGAGGTGAGACATGTTGGCATCCCCGTGGATCAACACCTTGTCCACTATGCCAGTTACCTCGTTGCCGGTATTGTTCTCTTTTCTCGTTCCCGTGTTTCGGCATCCCTGTGATCAAATCACCCTGTGTCTGGCCAGACGATGATGGATACCGTAACACCGAGAGGGCCCAGAGATATCTCTCCATCGTCGGAGGAGCAAATCCCAATCTTGAGCTATCAAGTTACTTGACATACTTTTCCATGAACCCGTAAGCCGTCGTAATAGCCACCCATTTACGGATGACGTTTAACAAACCCCAAAGTTCATGAAGCAAGCATGAAGAAACTCGATACTCTCATGGTCTAAGGAAGTATGCAAACATTAACTTCCTGTGTTATTAACCATTAACTTATGACGAATGTATCTCATAGCATAACATCAATTTGGGTCGATTCAACACAAGTGTTCTACCAACAATTGTGCCCTCAAAATTGCCGGCATAGTCATGCCCATGATCAGGAAAACAGGATCATCATGCAATACTTGAGCCAGTCATAGAGGCTTGACTAGGAATACATTTTACCGTTTATTATCCCACACGTGCACATGAGTTTCCCTCCAAGCCTCGTTTTATTTGTAGACTCGAGAATCATTGCAGTTATAGCATGGAACATAAACATAATTATGAACAGGGAGATAATCAATAACATTTATTATTGCCTCTAGGGCATATCTCCTACAGACTCCCACTTGCACTAGAGTCAATAATCTAGTCAATGCTAATGCAATTTACACCTATGGCATACTGGTGTAAAATATGCTTCGCATGTGGTATAGCCTGATGTCCAACGGATCTGATAACTTCAGCTCCGTGTGTAACTTTGCATATCCTCGCGTTTTCACGCTTTCACAAAATTCATATTTTGTGTGGACTTGGCTTTGCATATGTGTGAATCATTGGTCGAAACCTGATTCCTCAGACTGAGCTATGGAGCAACTATCTGCTATAGTGTCCCATAGACCAAAGCCTTCTTGGAACCATACTAAGTTCATGAATGAACTATATGATTCAACAACTTCTTTGTCGCTTCTCAAGCATCAACATACTTAGCCTTTGTTATAGAATTCGCCACAGTATCTTGTTTGGAACAATTTCCAACTACCGTGCCACCATATTGTGTATCACACAAAACCCTCAATTTAAATCGAAAATCGCATGGAGCATTGATGAAGACTGTATCGATGTAACCTTTTACAACGAACTCTTCATGATCTCCGTTTGCGAGAAAACATGTCATCAGTACTGCTCTAGTACTCAATGACATCTTTCACTGTTGTCCCATGATCAGTACTTTGATCACTATGGTATCTATACTCGCAACAACTTTGGAGTATTGGACATATCTGGTTGGTTTTACATACCATGGAATACATGATTAATCCAAACACAAGAGTGTGTGGAATCTCCATCATGTATTTTACTCATCAGTGTTTTGGGACACCGAGTCTTGCAAAAACTCTTTCCATGTGACTTCGGCAAGAATCACTCCTTGGCGTTTTAAATGCTAAAAAGTTTTAGCATCTTGTCAATATGTATTCATTGCTTAGCCCCATTTAGGTAAATCTATCTCCATAGATCATCATGCCTAATATTGAGGCCATTTTAGCCTAAGCACTTCATCGAAAAACTATTTTCAAATGAAGTCCTAATTCGTGTCAAGAAATTTATTTCCAATTAACAATGTGTCAAGTACACATGGTTTTTAGAAATATTATTATGCTCCCACTTACTTTCTTGAATCACAAGCATCTTCGACACCCATTTGATGAAGTCAAACTCTTTTGACCATTTCATCAAAAACGAAGATTCCAACTCCACTTTGCTCTCTTCTGTCCATCGCTGGAACTCTGAAGTTTGCATACTTACTAGCATCCTCTGGATCGACAAATTACTTTGGACTGTATCACATATAAGTCCTAGGTTTCATTTCCATCAGATGGAAGTCCCTTTGTCATCCATGTTTCATATCTCATGATTGAAATATGTATTAATTGCTAGTTCAACCCAAACCGACTTCAAGCATCGCTACGGTGAAACAACCTCATCGCAGTCAACTCCTTGAACTTGTTATTTCAACAAGTCGAGCTTTATGGATAAAACATTTTTATCCGTATCAGTTTTTAGTTCCATAAATATTCGTTTAGACTCTAAGTCTTCCGAAAGGTGTATCAAGGTTTTAATCTTGAAACATTTATATGGAAACTATCTCGGATTGTATTGGCATTTAGCCAATTCCGGAGTCAGGGCCCATCAACGCTTCCTTGTGTATCGTAGGTATACTGTTGTCCAACAACAATATCTCGTTTGCGCACCTGAGAGGTTTGCACGAGCCTTGCCTACGGGGTTCAGCTGCAAGTTCGACTGAAGTCCATACATTTTATTGTAGAGACTTCCGTATCAGTCGTAGTAGGAAACTCCGGAATCACTTCCAAGGTTTCTTTCCTTTGATCTGATGACGAAGATACTGGTTATCTCGTCGAGTTGCACTGTCCTCCCACTCACCTTTTGAAAGAACTATTATCTTCAAAAAGCATACCGTTCTTTGTGGCAAACCTATTTGCCTCGGTATAGTGGTGGGGGAATACCCAATGACTTGGGATAACCTACAAGGTAGCACTTGTCTGATTTGGAATAGGTTTGTAAACTTTTACACAAGCCCCATATTCCAAATGTTAAGAAAAGATATAACATGGTTGGGCGTACCATACCATGACGTCATTTCAACAGACCCGATGGAGCTCTTTTCAGTGTAAAAGCCGCAGTCTCTAAAGCATCACTTTAAAAGGGATAATGGCAAATTTATTTATGTCATCTTTGATCTTACCATGTCATAAATGGTTCGATTACATCTACACGGACTCTCCACTTGTAGTGGTGTTCCGGGAGGTGCAAGTTATGAAACCCCTTTCACAACTCATCAGACATTCGCTAAACTTGTAACTCAAATATTCCTTTCTGCAATCGAATTGTAGAAACATAATTTTCTTGTTACAATATTTTCTTCTTCGTATCGAAAACCTTTCGAATGATTTCAAAAAATCCAGACTTACGTCTCATCAAGTAAATATCCATATATCTACTTGAGTCATTTCTGAAGATAGATAAATCCACTACTTGCAACAACATTTATTGGACTACACACATCATAATGTATGATCACCAATATGTTCTTTGCTCGTTCCTTATGGCCTGTGAACGGTATTTCAGTCACTTCACTTTTCAGAGGAAAGTTGCAAGTGTCAGATGATTCAAAATCAAACGACTTCAAAATCCATCATAATGGAATTTTCCATGCGGGTTTCTCCAATGTGACCAAATGCAGTGCCACACTTGTGTGGTATTCTTTTAGTCTTGCGACATTTAGCGTCAGTGTTATGGATGTATCATATTACCATCAATATTCATAGCATACATCCCATACCATATGGAAGCATGGCCCTTCATGTTATTCATAACACCGAACATCAAAAGTTCTCTTATGAATAACCTTCTTGCAAAATACCTTATGCAAAGGGCTAGAGTGTATGAAACTCTAAATGAATTATGAAAGTAAATACAGAGGTAATGTATTAATATCAATATTCATAACATACATCTCATTCATAATGAAAGTATGGCCCTTATGTTATTCATAACATCGAACATCAAAAGTTCTCTTATGAATAACCTTCTTGCAAGATACTTTATGCAATGGGCAAGAGTGTAAAACTCTAAAATGAATTATGAAAGTAAATACATAGGGAATACACTAATGGAAGGTATAGTAACATTTACTATGTTCCCTGTGTGTATCTAAACCTCATTCCTGGCTAGTCTTTCAGGCCATAGTAGTTCTTACATCGAGTTGCAACAGAATGCAATCGAGCGGGTATCTTTGTGATTAACTCACAATACCCAAGAATTAGTGATTAACATGTTTAACCATAATTTTCAAGAACTATATCTTTGACCAGCCTTTTATACATCAAAAACTTGTATGACATTCATACATGAGCTGGATATTCCAGTCTTCTTTCCTTTTGCCTTTATACTTCTAACAGTTTAACTTTCAGTATTTCTCCTACTCTCAGAAGAAGCACCCAACTTAAGAGTGGCGTTAGCTCCGGACTTCCTAGGCGTGAAAGTCTTACTAACACCCTTCGGACACTTCCTTTCTCTTTAAGTTGTTGTTTTATTCACCTTTCATCATATGACAGGCGTTCTCCTGGATCCCTCTCTTATCAGTCTTATGCATAGTAAACTCCTTTACTAATAGTTTGCAAACAAACATTGCTTTGGATATCTCATATCTTTTAGCCTTTGTCTATCTCTGAAAATAATTTTCAGATTCCATGAATATCACATAACTATCCAAACTTTCGAAGTTCGGGTCTCATGGAAGCAAACATATTGTATTTGACTGAAAAGGAATTCTAGCTTTTGGATCGAAGGACGAGAGTCACATGATCCATAGCATTAGCGGGAGAATACCAAAAGCATGCGATAGGACAAAGTCCTTCTCGGCACTCTTGAGGACAATCCTCACATTACGTTACCAACCGTAAAGTTTTAACCAGATATTTAACAACTATTCAATTTTAACAGGGAAGGTGGAAACGCGAGCCATTATTCTACAACTATTATGCAAACCACACTTAGACAGTGTTCAGAATTAATTGCACTGAGAATTAAACAAGTTAATTCTATAGTGCGCTCCCACTCAAATCAATATCTCTCAGAATTGATTGTGAGCGATTCAAGACCCGCATATCCATTCAACGTCACGGTTCGAGATGAACACCCATGGCGTGAACTTCAATCGGTAGGCAAACTTGCCGATCACATCTCTATGCGATTCTTGTTCATCTTTCGATGCGTGTGTTCCGAGCTCATGACTTTCATGCCTGAACGTCAAGACAACCAAGTGATCTCGCTGCGAGGTCTCAACTCACCCGCCTCACACATCCCTAATCGTTCGCACCCATGGAGATCATGCAATGCCCTGAAAAGTTAGGTGCCATGACGGTGCTACACTTGGGAGAACACTAACTACTTGATATTTCAGTGAGAGATCACCCTAATAAAAAGCGACTACTGCGCAATCAAGAAGGGTGCATCATAAGGGATAAACATCTCAGGCAATTCATAATAGCATGATATGGTATAGCCCTTTCTGACGGAGAAGTCTTTCATTTCTTCGTCTCCGGCATTCGCGTCGGTGTTCACCTTCGCGAAGATTGCCACCACCTTGTCGATGCACAAGATAATATTGCTATCTCTATAGCTAATAAAATAAGTGCATTACATAAGGTTGACACGCAGGTCATTAAAGTGCAATCATATGGCTCCAGCCATCATGCCGAATCATGACACGCAGGTCATGTTAATCAATTTACATCATATAGTCATCTCATACATAATCAAATTATTATGAACACTGCTATACCACATCACATGCACATGCAAACCATCCTGCAAAACCAAGTTAGACGCCTCTAATCGGTTCATGCGAAATTTTATTTTACGTGGCTTCTAAGGTTTCGAAACAAACCGAAGCTACCAACGTCCATCATCAAGCATGATAATCCAAGTCGCTAGATTAACATTCCAGGGTGTATGAAACACGAGATAATAAAATCTCGAGCCCCATACTAAACTTCGTCATACGCGTGACCCCCGTGCAGATCACATCCGCATTGCCCTTTCGTCTGCAAAATTTCATCTTTCTTTTTAACTACGGTGGAATTCAATGAACTGTTAGCACTTCGTTGATCAATCAGGATCGCGGATTGCCAGAACATTGAAACTCCACCATACTGTTATCAAGATCAGAAATATGCAAATTCGAGGGAAGTAACAAGAACATCGGGTAACAGACTTCATCTGCTACCCGCACAAATAATTTTCAGCAATAGATCTCATCTACTACCTAATTATATTGTGCAACACCCATGCATCTCTATGTATTCTAGATCGCAACCTGCATCTACGCATAGCACGGCTCTTGATGCCACTGTAGGGTAACGCAGCAGAAAACAAAAATTTTCCGACCTACGCACCAGCCCAGGACCACTATGGAGACTGCATACAAGGTTTGATCATTTTCGTTACCGACTCGTAGCGCAGCGGAAGTAGAGTCGATGACGAACGGCGGTGCAGATCCCCGCAGCTAGGATTTTACAACCTCCCAACCGCGAGGATGTATACCCTCATCTGCCCCGCGGACAGCCCTCCGGGAGGCGGTCACACAGTCCCCCGGACGGTGTCGCGGACAGCCCTTCGGGAGGACCTCCGAAACTCGGACTGTCACTCGGACAGCCCTTCGGGAGGACCTCCAAAACTCGGACGGTCACACGGACAGCCCTTCAGGAGGCACTCTCGAACTAAGACCGAAACTACGATCTCTCTACAGAGTTGCACACATACGGTATCATCTATCCAGCAGGGCTTCGCCGTCCAGAACTAGTTCCTGCCGGAACCCAGACAGCCTTTCGGCTCTACGAAACTATTTCGCTGGGAGGGAGAGAAGAATGCCAGATCATGCATGGCTTTGTGTATGAGAGCAAGAGTGTGTCTTATGGCAGCCCACACACCTCCTATTTATAGGAAACCCAAGGGGTAGGGTGGTTTTACAAGAAAACCCAAAACCCACATGGAAAGGAGTCCTTCCCAAGGACCTAAAAGGTGAAACCAAGGAACAAGGGGGACTCCATGAAGGAGTCCACCATGTGGCCGGCCACACCCTCATGTGGGGCCCCAAAATTGGCCCCTATCCATCCATGTCATCCCCAAGATCTTTTGGAGCAAAGCCCCAAAAGGTGGCTTTCCAAAAATATCCCAAAAAGCACTTTCACTATTCACGACGACATTTTTCAGCGTCTGATCGAACTGAAAATATTCATGTGGGCTTGGAACAATTCTAGTACCCACCAAAATAATTTTCAACGCGAGCCGGAACAATTCCTGTTTAGTGATTTCATCTGCGAAAAGCATCTGAAGCGGTTTCGGCAGCTCCGGAACATTTCCGGTTTTCATCCCGGAAAATTCCAGAAAGTTTCCAGAATGATTCTGGCACCCTCCAAGAATTATCAGGCATGTGCCAAAACCAATTTGACTTTATGGTATCCTCTGAAACAACTTTTCAGTTTCACCGGAACTCATCCGGTGACCTCTCTGCGGAACTTTTCCGCTGTCCGAAACTTTTCCGGTGATTTTCTCTCAGACTCCCTGTCTAGTATTCAACAGATAGATGACCCTTAAGCGTGTGACCCTATAGGTTCGGTGAAGCATAGACATGACCCGGAACCCCTTCCGATCAACGATCAACATCGGAGCCGTGGACACCCATATTGATCCCTATACCCACACGAATGAATATTCGAGTGAACCTCGAGTTGCCGTGTGCTATTCCTGTTGCTTCGCGATATGTTACAAATACCCGAGGTGAGACATGTTGGCATCCCCGTGGATCAACACCTTGTCCACTATGCCAGTTACCTCGTTGCCGGTATTGTTCTCTTTTCTCGTTCCCGTGTTCCGGCATCCCTGTGATCAAATCACCCTGTGTCTGGCCAGACGATGATGGATACCGTAACACCGAGAGGGCCCAGAGATATCTCTCCATCGTCGGAGGAGCAAATCCCAATCTTGAGCTATCAAGTTACTTGACATACTTTTCCATGAACCCGTAAGCCGCCGTAATAGCCACCCATTTACGGATGACGTTTAACAAACCCCAAAGTTCATGAAGCAAGCATGAAGAAACTCGATACTCTCATGGTCTAAGGAAGTATGCAAACATTAACTTCCTGTGTTATTAACCATTAACTTATGACGAATGTATCTCATAGCATAACATCAATTTGGGTCGATTCAACACAAGTGTTCTACCAACAATTGTGCCCTCAAAATTGTCGGCATAGTCATGCCCATGATCAGGAAAACAGGATCATCATGCAATACTTGAGCCAGTCATAGAGGCTTGACTAGGAATACATTTTACCATTTATTATCCCACACGTGCACATGAGTTTCCCTCCAAGCCTCGTTTTATTTGTAGACTCGAGAATCATTGCAGTTATAGCATGGAACATAAACATAATTATGAACAGGGAGATAATCAATAACATTTATTATTGCCTCTAGGGCATATCTCCTACACCATCACCTCGCTCATTCCTCTCTTAGCCTCGCGACGCGAAAAAGAATACTAAATGGTTTCTCCAGACTGTATGTACAGAGAAAGAAATTATAGCTAGCGCGGGCAGTTTCTTTCTACGGCCGGCGGCCGCTGAGCCATCTACACCCAGTCGAGGATGCCCTGGGTGTACGCGGCAACAAAGAAGGAGGGTGCACACGAATAGGAGCACGCCGCTGATGCCGCCAAGAGCAATCGTTGTAGTTCTTTCGTTCCTTGCCTTCAAAGCATTATCAGAGTCTTGATTAGGACTGTCAAGGTGTTGTTTATATAGAGGGAATTTGAGATGTCATGGAACCCTAAGAGGAAGACTGAATCTCGCTAAAGCGGGAGAACAACACCGCAACGCTCATCCGTACTCGAAAAACACGGCTTCCAGTCTGTCTTCCCAACTAGAGCACTTTGGATCAATTCCTTTCGTGTGGAGAAGTTGATTGATCTCGCAACACGACATGCTAGAACTTGAGGTGAGGCGAGGTGGCTGGGCGCAGCAGTAAAGAAAACTTATCTGGTGCTATGGAAGAGGGGGGCGTTGGCGATGTGCTCTGATGAAGCTGAAGTGGGATGAGAGGAAGAAATGCCAGCTGAATGGGACAGGAGATAACGATGGTAACATGCTAGAATAGGAGACGCTGGCGCCGACGGGCACTTCGTACAAGGGAGGAGAAGAAAACCCGTAGCTAGAGATGTCGTACAACATCACGGTGGGCATAAAACCCGAAACCTGAACCCGAACCCAAAAAACCTGAGCACTATATCGGGTAGCAGTTTCGAAAACCTGAATTCTATTCGGGTAATTCGGGTTACAGGCCACGGTACCCGACCGGCCCCTCATTCCCTGCGCCATTGCGTGAGAGCAACAAGGGGCAGCTCCTCCGCCGCGCCGGCCGCCTCCCACAAATCCCTCTTTTCCTAATGGCAAGGCCACCACCATGACGGCGACCAGAGCCGTGACGGCATGGAGCAGTGCAGTGCAGCGCCACACCCGCTGCCTACCTCGTATTCCGTCATCCACCGCTGTGTGGAAGCTGCTCTTCTACACGCACAAAGAATTTTGAGATGAACTCCTATTCGGGTGAATCGGGAAAACCCGAACCCGAAATGTCGGGTTCTTAAAATTATGGACAAATTTCGGGTTTCATTTCTCATAACCCGAATTACCCTGCCGGAATTTTCGGGTAAACCCGAACGGCCACCCTGAGTATAGCAGCAGGCTAGCGAGGACCCAAGCAACAAAATAATCTGACTTTAATTAGATGTGTTGGCTCACAATGACATGTGGCAGTTTTTTTATTGGCCCTTCACAATAATTCCTGCAATGGGCCCTGCAGTTTTTTTTCAATGGTGAAGTACCCCTCCAATCATTAAAACACAATAGTTTTAAGGATATATCCTACTATTCGCTCATTGTGAAGGATATGAGCTAAAACACACAAATGCATATGTGATAGGCCAACCAATAGCATAGCTGCTCTGTCGGGTTTTTTATTCCTGTTTACCTTTCTGTTTATTTCTGTATCATGAATTTTCTTCCTTCTCTTTTCTTTTCTTTGTTTCTATTTATTTTTTCCGTTTTCTTCTTCTTTTAACCCTTTCTGAACACATGAATATTTTTCTAATTCATGAAAAAATTCAAACCTATTTTTAAAAGGTTACAAACATTTTAAAATTTCATTAACTTTCAAAAATTATGATCATTTTTGGAAATTCATAAACAATTTAAATTCATTAATATATTTTGAAAATTCATAAACCTTTAAAAAATAATGATATTTTTTAAAATATGCAAACTTTTTACACCCCATGATTTTTTAAATTTAGGACCATTTTTAAAATTCAACAATATTCATGTTTTACTCGGGAAATTGCTTATCGGAGGCATAACCACAATAGCAATCTCTTGAATTAGTTGTGGCTACAAGCCGAGAATAGGACAGGAGCTCCCATTTAGCACATATGGCGGCAATGGCGCAACAACCGCACACCCGACGCACGCGCTTGGGTCGGCCCATTATAGACCTGGCGCCCCGGTCTTTTTTCCTTTCATTTTTTTTATTTTCCTTTTGGCTTTTTCTTTTCTTTTTAACAACGTTCGGATTTTCAAAAAATGAATTTAAAAAAATGCTCACGACATTTTTTAATAATGTTCATGAATTTTTAAAAAGTTCAAGGATTTAAAAAATGTTCATGAATTTAAAATGTTCTTGGATTTCAAAAACCATTCATGAATTTGAAAATAGTTCCCATATCTCAAAAATATTTAAATTATTCCCCTATTTCAAAAAATGTTCAAGAATTTGAAATTTTTTCTCATATTTCAAAAAAAGTTCATGAATTTGAAAAATGTCCCATATTTCAAAAAATATTCATGAATTTGAAAATTGTCATGTATTTCTAAAAATGTTCCAAAATTTCAGAAAAATGATCATGAATTTGAAAAATATTCACAGATTTCAAAAAATATTCACGAATTGAAAACAAAATCAGATTTCCAAAACCATTCATGAATTTGCAAAATGTTTTTGGGTTTCAGTTTTTATTTCTAAAACTCAAAAAATCTTCACAAATTGAAAATGTTCCCATATTTCATAAAATGTTCTTGAATTTGAAACATGTTCCTGGATTCATTTTTTTTCAAAATTCTAAATATGTTCTCACATTTCAAAAAAATCATGAATTTAAAAATATTTTAAAATTCAGAAAATATTTAGGAATTTAAAATATGCTTAGATTTAAAAAAATTGTGATATGGAAAAACATTCGTGGATTTCCAAAAAGACAAAATAGGAAAAGAAAGGAAAAATGAAATAAAAACAAGAAAAAATAAAAATGTTTTAAGGAAGGTTCTAGGACCTTCCGAAAACCGGTGGGGAGGAAAACCGTAATGGGCCAGGCCATATAGAGAGGTCTTGGAGAGCATGGGTACGCAATGGGTTGGTATCCAGTGACCTCCGCGCGGAATAGGGTCCACATAATAGGACCAACCTTGGGCAAATCCCTTATTTTAATAAAGACATCCAAAAAGGTATCTTAGATATGATTAATATCAAGGAAAACAAAGGGCAGTACACTGAATAGACAACTGGACGTAGAATGACCAGTAAAAAGTAAAATTACATTAAAAAGCATACTAGTCTTCTTCTTCTTCTGATTGTACGCCGCCCGCCAGAGATTGAAAATTAGAGCGAACCTACAGCAAAGAAAATAGAGACTTGCATACGCCCTCAACATACCAGGATTTGAAGATCGCAACAACCACTCGCCCCTTGAGACGAGATCTAAAAGTCGTTGAAGCAGCATCGTATAGAGCATCACCCCACGCGGAATAGGTTTGCAATCCATCACCATCAGTTCAGAGGGTTGGAGATACTGGGCCAAGCCATAGAACAACAGAGAAAAAAAGATGTCGAAGTCGCCATACCAAAAGCCAGCCAAAAACTCACGAAAGACATACGGACTGCCAAGATCTGAAGGGATCCTATGGATCTGGGGACACAAACTCTCACAGGCCCTTCGTCAACGCCGGATCGGACGTCGTCGAGGTAGGGAGACACCGAAGAGACCTTCTTTCAACACACCATCGTCGCCAACACCTCGTTGATGCTATCGGAGAAGCAAAAACCTAAGAAAAATAAAACGAGACGAACAGGTTCCCACTCCTCTTGCCGCTGGACGGGGAAGAGGAGGGGGACCGAGGCGGCAGCAGCTAGGGTTGGCGTTTTTTCTTTTTGCTAGAAGCGAGCTACGAATTGTTCTCTAACACGATGTTAAGAAAATTCCAATTTGATGCAAAACCACAGGACGACTCATTTAGCTAGAACTTACTCCCTCCTTTTCAAAATATAAGGCATACTTAACTTTTTCTAGTCTTAATCGCACAATTTAAACAATAATTTTCACTTATAGCATACCTATAAAATTAATAAAAAGATCTTATATGAAACATAATTAATTTTCAAGACAAAAGTAATACGATATAATTTATAGATGTTCAATTCATGTATTTGGGTATATATTAATGATCATGGTCGTGCATCCAAGACCGTGCAAAGTCAAATGCGCCTTACAAGGAAGGAGGGAGTACTACACAAAATTTGGATTCCAGGTACCTTCTTCTAGAAGGCTCTTGTCCGGCTTTTACCTGTTTTGGAGCATTGTAAAAGGTTATGATCTCGTTTTATTTTTTTCCAGTTTTAGGGATTTCCTTGGCATTTTTAATCAATAATTTATAAAATTGCTCATTTTTTAAAATAAAGTGTTTTTCCAAAAAATTCAAAACTTCAACAGAATTCTGATTTTTAAAGAATATTCACATTTTATTTTTTTAATGAAAGTATTAAAGAATGTTTGCATGTTTTCAAAAATTGTTTGCAAACATTTTGAAACTTGTTCCCTTTGTTCAAAAATATTTTCTAATATTTAGGAAATGTTCAATTTCTTAAATATATATTTTCTGAAAAAATGATTGAAAACGAAGAACTCTAGAAAAAAAATTCACTTGCTACAGTGTCCGGTTCTCTACACCGTGTCTTCGCTATAGTGTTCCGTCAATGGCCTGGCCTAGTCTGGGTGCCATGCCCCAGCGTCAAATAGACGTCCCCCATGGGGCGCGGGAGCTATGTATCCCCTATTGCTAGATGGTAGGTCGTCTTGCCTCTTGCACCCCTGCTAGCGGGCCTGCCCATGGGCATTCATGTGGTCTTTGCAAGTGCGATTTTGGAAATCTTTTATAGACAAGTTCAGATAGGTTTAAGAATGTTTTGCGCAGTTTTTCTTCTTCTTTTTTCTGTGTTTTTTTTATCAATTTCATCTGGTTTCTTTTGGCTTTTTGTTTGTTTTTCTTATTTCTCACTTTTCCTTTCTCTGTTTTACTTCATTTTTAAAATACACGTTGAACATTTTTCGTATGCAGGTTAAACATTTTTTACATAAACGTCGAACATTTTTCAAATACACATTGAACAACCCTGCCTCTGCCACAACATTTGCACATTTGGATGCTACTACCGTACTTTCCAGAGGATTAGCTTCCAAGGATATTTCCTAATTATTTTCTCGTTTAGATTTTGAAATTCAATACAATGAAAATAATGCAAAAGGGTTTCATTTTTCTGAAACACACGTTAACATTTGCCAAATGCAAACAGAACATTCGTTTTAATACACGATGAAAACATTTAACAAGCATTGAATATTTTCTTAAATGTCATGAACCTTTTTTTAAACATGGAACATTTGTTAATTGTAAGAACATTTTTTTAATGCCACGAACAGTTTTTAAATGGTACGAACTATTTTTATAAAATTATGTGAACATTGTATGAACATATTCTACAAATATCACAAACATGTTTTTGAAACATGTGAACTTTTGTTTGAAATGTCAGGATTTTTTTTGAGTCATACAAAACATTTTTTTTCAATTGCGCGAGCATTGTTTTTTTTACATATTACAATTTTTCAAAAATGTCACGAACATATATGTGGAACGTGTGAACAATTCTTAAATGTCACGAACGTATCTTTGGAACGTGTGAGCAATTTATAAATACCATGAACATGTTTTCAAATGGTGAGAAAGATTTTTTTTAATTATGTGCACATTTCTTTTACATTGTATAATTATATTTTTAAAGATTGCATGAACATATTTTTGAAACGTGTGATTAGTTTTTAAATGTGATCAACAATTCGTTAAATGATATAACTTTTTACAAACTATGTTTTTACATTTTTATGAATATTTGTTAAGATGCATGAACAAAAGTTTTAAATGTTTACATTTTGTTTTGTACTAAAATTGGACGAACACATATTTTACACTGTATGACCATTTTGTTTTGTACTAAAATTTTAAAACTTATACTTCGAATATTCAAAATTTAAGCAAAAGAAAAACAGACCGAACGAAAGAAGGAAAACCGAACCGAACGAGCGCTACTAGGCCGCAGTGTGCATCCATCTCCTGCGTCTTCACGTGGGCGAATCCTATTTGGGAAAATCCTATCTGCCGCAACTTGTGGCAGATTGTCGACCGGTCGCACACCCTGTCGATAGAAACGGGCCGGCCCATCCGAGCGTGCGAGAGCATGACAGGTTTTGGGAACCTTCTAGAAGGTTCCTAAACCGGTTTCTTTTTCTTTTTCTTTTTCTTTTTCTCTTTTTCTGTTTTTATTATTATTTTATCATTTTCTTCTTTTCCGTTATCTTTTTTTTCTTCTTTTCTGCTTCTTTTTCTATTTTTCTTTTTCTTTTTTTCTTTTATTTTCCCCTTTTTTCCTTTTTCAAGTTGATAATTCCTTTTCTAAAAAAATTCAAATTTTGTTCAGATTTTTAAAAATGTTCCTATTTTAAAATATGTTCACAAATTCAAAAAATGTTTGAGTTTTAAAAAATGTACAGGAATTTTGAAAAATGTCCCTGTATTTCAAAATTTGTTCGCAAATTTTAAAAATGTTCATATTTCAAGAAAACTTCTAAAATTGCAGAAAATGTTCGGGCTTGCAAAATTTGGTCTGAAATTAAAAAAATGTTTGCATTTGAAAAAGTGTGCATGAACTTCAAAAAATGTTCGCGGTTTCAAATTTTTGTTAGATATTTCGTGAAATGTTCCATTTTTAAAAATTTTGTGCTCAAATTCAAAAAATCTTCGTGGTATCAATTTTTTATTCAGAATTTCATGAAATGTTCCATTTTTCAAATATTCGTTCAAAAATTCAAAAAATGTTCGCGTCTTAATTTTTTTTCTTGGAATTTCATAATTTGGTCAGAACTTCAAAAAATGGTGCACGTTTTTCAAAAACACTCTCTGCAATTTAAAATTATTTGTTCGCATATGCAATAAAATGTTCCTGTCTACGAAAATATGTTCAGAAATTCAAAAAATGTTCGCACTTTTTCAAAATATACACTTTCAGAAAAAAATGTACACTTTTTTTAAAGATGTTCACTAGAGTAACTAATTCCGGCTCCCTACAGAAGACCAGTCCGGTTGTACGGTCATGTCGAGTTCTTTTAGATGCGCGCTGTTCTACTCCCAACATGTTAGTCAGCTGGAGTGGCTAGGAGCACGCAGTCGCAAGCGGTTGGTCGCCAGTTTGAGTCCTTGCATTGCTTCCGCCTCCCTTTTTTTGCTTTCATTTTGCTCCCGCGGTACAGCTTGATGGGCCGGCCCAGTCAAGCTGCCTCCCTGTGCGTGGCGGCGCCAATTTGACGCAAAGAGCGTCAAATAGCAGGGAGCCCAATTAGCCCCTGTTTTTTTGGAACGTTTCGCAAGTTTCCAGTCCAGCTCAGTTATATTTTTCTTGTCGTTTCTTTCACTATTTTTTTTATTTCTTCGGTATTTTTTAAATAATCTTAGAAAATTCAGAAAATAATTGGAATTTGTAAAAATTCATAATTTTAAAAAATTGTTCTTGTTTTTCAAATAATGTTCAAATATTGGTCGAGTTTTTAAAAATATATTTAGAATTGCAAAAATTATTTGCATTTCAAAATATTTTATCATTTTTAAAATATATTTATGTTATTCTCTCACTTTTTTTTGAAAAAAAATCACTTTTAAATTATTGTTTCCTGTTTTTTTAATAGGAATGAGATGAAAAATAAATAAATAAAGTGATCACGACAGTTTCCCAAAACCGAGATGCTGCATTATAGCAATTCGAGCTCTACAATACCCTGAACCAGGTTGCCATGATGCATGGTAATGGGCCGGCCCAGTTAGGTAGCTCTCCCTGTGCGAAGTGCGGCAAAAACGCGTCAAATAGGAGCTGTCGTCTATGGACTTTACGGGCAAAAAAATCATCAAGTAGAAACTTGTCTTGCAGAGTCCTTTTGAGCCCATCCATTGTCTCGAAACATTGGGTCCAAAACAATTTTTCTGAGAGCTCCTATTGGATGGTCACTGGATCGAATAGGAGAGCATGATGCACAAGGCGCTTGGTGTTGGACCGGACCATGTACCAGTGGGCATTGTAGCAATTCACGGCTACCGTAGCGGTTTGATCTGCTGCAGCGTCAGGTTTTTAGTCGTTTACTTCTTTAGTTTTGAACATTTTTTAATTATTATTTTTCGAGATGTGAACAAATTTTAAAAAATATAAAAAAATTATAAAACCAGATTTTTTTTCGAAATTTCGAACATTACAAAAATGAAAGCGCAAGAGTTTTTGAAAATTTCTAAACATTTTTGGAATTTGTGAAAAAAATTGAAAACGAGAAAGGTTTTTGAAATTATGAACAACTTTATACAAATGTGATCATTTTTTGAAATTTCAAACCAGTTTTCAAATTCTTAGAAAAGAAGCAAACAATTTTTGAATCCTTTTTTTATTTCGGAAGTTTTATGAAATTTCTGAACAAAATTTGATAACAGGAACATTTTTTGAAATTTTGATTTTTTCTAAAAAGTGAGAACAGATTTGTAATTTATTAATATTTCTTGAATCCGTAAACCTTTTCTGAAAAATGAAAATAAACATAAAAAAGAAGAAGGAAAAAAAGATAAAAGATAAGAGGAAAAGGAAAGACAAAAATGAAACAGAGAAAACTAAAAGGAAACAAAATGGGCCGGCATAGTCAGGGGGACCCTGTCCGAAGCCCCGATTATTTGCTGCAGTATGCGGCACATAGGATTTTGCAATTTTTTCTACAATTTTATAACTTACTGACAATAGTTGGCGTTTTTTTTTTTGAGCGGTACTCACAATAGTTGGCGTTTTTTTTTTTGAGTGGTACTTGCAATAGTTGTTGTTTTTTTAGCAGTACTTGCAATAGTTGACTTCTCTCAGTAAAATACAAAAATTGCAATAGTTTGCCACGGCCTAAGAAAGCTTAACGGAACAAACATCTGCTATACGGGTCTTATTTGTCACCTTTCCTTTTTTCTGTTTTATTTTATTTTTTAAATACATGTGGACTTTTTAAAAATACATGTCAATCACTTTCTGTATGTAGGTTAACCATTTCTTACATACATGTCGAATATTTTTCAAATACACATTGCATATTTCTTACATACATGATATTTTGCCAAATGCATATCAAACATTATTTTTAATACATGATGAAAATAAATTTAAAAACATTGAACATTTTCATAATTGCCATGAACATTTTTTAAAACGTGAAAACATTTGTTCATTGTAAGAACATTTTCATAATTGTCATGATCAATTTTTTTGAATGGTACGAACCATTTTTAGTTAATTATTTGAATTATTTTATAATTTTATAAACATTTTCTAAAAATATCACGGGCATGTTTTTGAAACATATGAATTATTATTTGAAATGTCATGAGTGTTTTTTTAATATTACAAACAATTTTTTCAATTGCGCGAGCATTGTTTTTTACATTGTACAATTTTTAAAAAATGTCACAAACATATCTTTAGAACGTGTGAACAATTTTTAAATGTCACGAGCATATATTTGGAACGAGTGAACAATTTTTAAATACCACGAACATGGTTTAAAATTGTATGAATTATTTTTTTTAAATTATGCGTAATTTTTTTTACATGGTATGAGTGTGACCAACAATTAGAAAACCTAACGGCACGACCGCTACAAGGCCGTAGTGTGTGTACATCCCCTCGCCTGTTCATGTTTTTTTTAGGCAACCTCGCGTGTTCATGTTGGGCGCTTCATGCGCCAGGGAAGCTCCCTGGCGCCTACGTGCCGGCGCTGGTCGGCCTGCCCATGTACACGTTGACATTTGAGGTAAAATCGCAAAAAAGGGAAAAAATTCTAGAATTCCAGAAATTTCACGGATTTTGAGAAAAAAGTTCATGAACTTCAGAAAAAGTTCAACAATTTGAAAAAAGATCTTCGATTTGGAAAAAGTTCATCGAATTTGAACAAAAAAGTTCACTGATTTTGGAAAAAGTTTCATCGAATTAATTTTTTTTAATCAAATTTGAAAATAGTTCACCGATTTTGAAAAACTTCATTGATTTTGAAAAAAGTTCATCAAATTTCAAAAAAGTTCATGGATTTTGAAAATAAAATCAGTGAAATAAAAAAGTTTATGGATATTCAAAAAAGTGCACAAATTTTAAAAAAAGTTCATCGAATTTGAAAAAAAATCCTAAATTTGAAGAAAGAAAAAAAAGATAACAAAAAAAGAAAAAAGTAAAAAGAAAAAAGTAAAAAGAAAGAATAAAAGAATGAAAAGTTGAATGTTACAAGATCTTGCTGGGTGGCGCGGTGGTTACACCGGAGTAACTATATTTGGCAGGTCGCTGGTTCGAATCTCAATCATCGCGCTTGTTTTTGCGAAATAAAACACAGCTAGACGGGCTGGCCCAGCGCGGGGTGCTTTAGGCGCCTGTTTCTAAAATACACAGTAACGAGCGCCTGTAGCGGGTGCTTCAGGAGCCTGTTTCTAAAATACACAGTAACGAGCGCCTGTAGCGCCAAATAGGAATCGCCATATCGTATTTGCCGCATTGTGTGGGAAATAGTCGTCCAAGACGGACAGGCCTGCGCATGGAATGGCCAGGTGCAATTAGCCATTACACATTACCGGTTTTCCAGGTTTTTTGGAACCTTTCCCAAGGTTCTAGTCCAGTTCAGTTATGTTTTACTTGTTGTCTCTTTCACTGTTTAATTGTTTTGTTTCTTTCTTCGGTTTTTCTCCAGAAAATGTCCAAAAAATTCAAAAAAAATTGGATTTTTAAAATAAGTTTGAAAATTTTAAAAAGTGTTTGTATTTTCAGAAAATGTCGCCATTCAAACAATTGTTCACCATTTCAAAAAATGTTCAGGAATTATAAAAATTTATCATTTTTTTCAAAAAATCTTCGAAAATTTAGTCAACTATTGGAAGCTCTAAAATGATTCATAATTTTAAAAATTGTTCACGTTTTTTCCAAAAATGATTGGATTTTAAAAAAGATTCCTGTTCAAACATTGCATGTCAAAAAAATGTTCTAATTTGTAAAAATATGTTTATGTTATTCTCTCACTTTTTTGAGTAATATCCCTTTAAAAATATTATTTCCTTTTTTAGTTGAATGAGATGAAAATTTTTAGAAAAAAGTGATCGTGACAGTTTCCCAAAACCGAGATGTTGTAGTACACCAATCTGAGCCGCTACGGTGCACCAAGCCGAGCTCTACACTACCCTGAACCAAGTCACTATGGTGCATGGAGACGGGTCGGCCCAGTTGGGTGGCTCGCCCTGTGTGAAGCGCTGCCAAAATGCGTCAAATAGGAGCTACCGTCCATGAGCGTTGCGGGAAAATAAATCATCAAGCAGAAACTTGGCCGGCAGAGTCCTTTTGAGCCCATCCATTATCTCAAAACATCAGGTCCAAAACAATTTGTCCGAGAGCTCCAATTGGATGTTCACTGGATCCAATAGGAGCGTGATGCACAGGGCGCTTCGTGTTGGACCGTCCCATGTAGCAGCGGGCACTCTAGCAATTTGCGGCTACCGCAGTGGTTCGATTTGCTGTAGCGCCAGGTTTTTAGTCATTTTTTTCTTCAGTTTTGAAAAAAAAATTGAAAACAATTTTTGTAGACATGAACAAATTTTAATATATTTTTTGTAAAACCCAGTGTTTTTTGAAATTTCAAACATTAAAAACAATAGGAACAAAATTGGAATCATGAACATATTTTGAATATGTGAACGAATTTTGAAACGAGAAAGGTTTTTAAATCCTGAACCAATTTATACAAATGCAAACTTTTTTAAAAATTTTGATTTTTTTTAAAATTGTAATTATTTTGAATTTAAGAATTTCTAAAAAATAAGAAAACCATTTTTTTAATTTATGAACATTTTTCGAAATTTATGAACAAAATTTGATAACATGAACTTTTTTTAAATTATGAACAAAATTTTAAAAGTGCAAACATTTTTGTAAGTTCTTAATTTTTTTTAAAAATGTGAACCTTTTTCGAAAAGTAAGATAAACTTGAAAAAGAAGAAAGAAAAAAGATTTTGTTTGAGGGATCCCATACTTTATTAATTTGGAACAATAATCAAAGGGATACAAAGGGGGTCATGAGGGGAAATAAGCCACAAGTGGCGACCCTGCGGAAGCGAGGCAGAAAATTCTATAAGACTGTGAGCCTCCTGATTCGAAGCACGACCTTCGAACATAAAATCACAACTAGCAAAATGTGCTCTTTTATTATTTATCTCCTTGACGATTGTGATATGAGGGCCTCCTACCCCTTTTATGATGTCATCCACAATCGGTTTACAGTCACTAGCAATTACCAGTGATCCAAAGATAGATCCGCCGCAAGTGCTATAAAAAAATGGGCCGGCCTAGTCATGGGCCCCTGTGCGAAGCCCTAATTATGAGCCGTAGTGAGCGGCACATAGAGTTTTCCAATTTTTCCTACTATTTTATTACTTACTTGCAATAGTTGGCTTTTTTTGCGGTACTTGCAATAGTTGACTTCTCTCAGAAAAATACAAAAATTGCAATTGTGTGCCACGGCCTAAGAAAGCTTAACTGGTCAAACATCTCTTTCCCCTCAAAATAAAATAAAATAAATCAAACATCTCCTATACTGGTTTGGGTTGTTGTGACCTTTCCTATGGTTTTCTGGCCCAAGTTTAGGAGTATATTTGTTGAGAGACCGAGCTAGAAGAAACCAGGGTTAGACTGTCTAAAAAGACTTATATTTAGGAATGGAGGGAGTATTATGCTGGTGCCGATTATATAGGTCTCTAGAGTATACCTCCAGGGTGATTTCAGGCCCTCAGTATTCAGTTCTAGAATAAAATCCATTGCAGTTCGGTTATGCTCCGTATATACTTGTCGACAAGGTATCACTAATGGGTAATGGCAGGATTAAATGTCATACTGACATTTTTGCTAGCATGGCCACAGCACACATGTAGACGTAGTACCTTAATAACCGGAGTATTTCTGATCCCAAACATGGAGAACAGAACAGCTGCCCGTAGTCTACATGCCTCTGAGCACAACGGCCGCTGCTATCTCATGCACAAGACGCATGGATTTGAGTGACACATACCCTAAACAAACGGCCCCCATGCAATCAACCAGTACAAGTTCCATTCCAAACGACCATGCACACAAGCAGAGACAGACATGAATAACATACCAAGTGCAGCCACTGAAGTGAGAGCCACGGAATGGAATCAGCGCACACACGCACCCACTGGCAGGCACATGGCAGGTAAACAATGCCCCCGTCTGCAACACCCTTTCTGCATCATCTCATCAGAAATCCCTAGCATTTGTCCTGGCCCCCTTTGGACTCCTCATGTCTGGGGCATATCCGCAGGTAGGAAAGTGCCTCGCCACATGCGGTACGCATCACACCCGCCTTGTTCCTTGCGGCGTCCGGATCGAAGCATCCGCGGGGATTCAGTGAGCTAAAGAGAATTTCCCTAGAAAAGTGCAAATGCCTCGCCCTAGTTGCTTGTCCCCATGCATGCCCGCTCTGTTATCCCCTAGTTGCACTAAAACAACTCTCGCACCCTAATCATACTTTTTGCTGGCTGCCAAATATAAAAGACTCTTGCCTTATAGGCTAACCCAGTCCTGTGCTGTGCAACAGGATGCCAAAGGGAATTGCCCCTTGGGAAAAAGCTGGAACGGCTCAGCCTAGCGGTTTGGCGTCTTGCCCTTGTACCTCTTACTGAAGAATCATGTTCAGTTAGCGCCTGATCATCATTGGGACTAATATAATGGCGCAGCCTTAACCATATCCTCTTCGCCCTATGCGCTCTCCATGAGATTCTTCCACTGACACGCAAAGCTGGTCACCTTTCCATGCATGGCTGCATGCAAAATCAAGGCCTTTTTCACTGGAGTCGCAGCAGGCAATGTGCTTTTTCACTGGCGTCGCAGCAGGCAATGTGTAGTATACATGAATACATGATGCAAGTCCAAGGAGGAACCGGCAGGCCTGAGCTTTTGCTGCATTTGACCGGGACATTTGGGATGCTCTGCATCACAAGCTCTTGTTCTGACGTGACTATGATTCTGACGTTGTTTAATCCATCAACCTAATCTCTGGCCGATCTGCCTTTTTGGTTGCTGGATTTGGTTGTTCTGAAGATGCATACAAGGTCATATATTGTTAAGCGTTGGCAAGCAAAAGCGTATGACTTAATTAGCCTAAAGGTCGACACGTGTGGAGCTGCTTAAAGTTGATGTAGGAAAAATTTCACAAGTAACCAACAACATCACCTTTTCAGATGATCTTGACGTTACTAATTTAATTCTCCCGCTGCTGCTAAACTTCGTTGTCTGATTAGGAGAATTAAAGATTGCACAAAATGTTGGTCCATAACGACTATTACATGTATGAGAGAGAATCTTCTTGAAGTTATAGAATGATTGTGACATGGTCTGTCTACGAGCTAACCAAGCCACAACTAACAAAAGTAATAGCCGTCCAAGCTACGTACATAGATTTAAAACCAATTTCGTTCGTGGTTTTCCTAAGCTACGGAGTAGTAACTCAAACTCCAACTTCTTATACCCTAGTCTTTTTTACTAGGTGGCTAGCTATGTGGAGTCCAACTTCTAGTACTGCCGTGATCCATTCTACTATCTACTCAGCAATTAGTCCTGATTGCCTAGTTTACCTTCTATGAAAATGACAACTACATTTTTTTGTGGGAAAAAATAACAACTATATTAATCAAGGGAAAATACCACGAGGAAACTCAACCGATTAGTCACCAGCGTTAAGAGATATTTACACGTAATCTAGAGATGTCAAAAAACATGATATATAATGGACTTTCTCTTAAGTGTGTCATCTCTACAATTCCCGCAAAAAAAGGTGTGTCATCTCTAGAAATTAATAATTGTACAATCCTAAAAGTATGGGGTGATTAAAATTAAACTAGAAAACATGTAGTAAGAGAAGATATCTCGTGCAATGAAAACAAATGACTTATATTTTTTAATATTATAAAGGATCATCACTTCGTTAAGAGGTGACAATATTCTTTTTTTCTATTTCTCTATTCTACCCAATCAATTGTCCTATGAGGCATCGCTAAAATAGAACCATTATACATGCTATAAAGGAGACCGACATTTTATCGTACAATGTTGCATAGCCTCCATAATTCCATTTTCTAATTACATAGCCTCCTGCCACAAAGCATACAATAATTTTGTCACCACACATAGATGTTCTGTAATAGATTAAGAGCAACTCTAACAGAGTCGCCATATCTACAGCCTACAAAACCTGTATGTAGGTGCACCATAAATTTTTGGAGGCCGCCATAAACATAGTCTCCAAAATCATCATGCGGTCGGGACCCGTTTGTCATTGGGACATGTCTTTTTCTCTCTCCTCAACCAACAAATTTACCAACGACTTCAACAATTGTTTTAGTTCTTCCTATTCCTTCGTTTGAAAATGATCTCACATGCGGGGATGCTTCGGCTGTTGGCATTTCCACCAGTGGCGGACCTAGAGAGTATTTTGACTGGGGGGGGGGGGGGGACTACTAGAGTGGGGGCATATTCTGTAAAAATTCAAAGAATTTAAGTATATTTTCAAAAATCACAAGCAAATCTCACTGGAATTTCAAATTTTGAGTGGGGGCCTGGGCCCCCACTCACCTCAACATAGGTCCGCCCCTGATTTCCACGGTCACGCGGCCTATGAAAGTATGTGTGTCTTTGATACGGGAGAAGGCCACAACTTTGTAGCCATCCGTGAGCGCGGCTTTCCTTTCTGCCAAGGCTATTGTCGTCATGCATGTAAAGTAGCAGTGGGCGGCGAGAGGCTCTCTGTCCCGATGACTGATTCGGCCTGAAGGAGCGTCTCGCCTTGAGCCACTCAGGCCACCGCCATACCTTCAAAAACTTCCTTTCAATGTGGTCCGCTTCTGCCTCGCTGGGGATGGGTCCTCATGGAGGGCTTGGCCTCTGCGACATGGCTCATGGGGGATGAGTGTGGTGGTGAGAGGGATGAGTGGCACCGACAAACAAGGAAGATGGATGATGAGTGGCGTCAGCGAGCGGTGGGTGGGACAATTTATATATCCGCGAAGAGGCATGCTTCGGCAGGAAATGAGGCTGAAATTAACACACGGGGGGTGAGAAATGGGTGCAGGTAGTTGAGACATACGACAGTGGCCATAATAAAGCGCTTTCTCGGTAGAAACACAACTACGACATTGGCAGGAGTGGAAGCGAGAGGGAGAAAGCAAACTAAAACTTTCCGCCCATGCTGGCGGTTGAGTTTCGAGCTCGCTCCATATCTGCGCCCCTAGCCTCCAAACTTGGAGGCTCGCGGGTTCGATTCAGAGCAACCTCAAAAAATTATGGAGGCCAATACCGATATGAAGAATCTGTTGGGTAAAGCAGCAGAAAACAAAAAAATTCTGCACTACAAACACGCCCAGGAACACTATGGAGATGCATACAAGGTTTTGATCTGATCATTACTGACTCGTAGCGCAGCGGAAGCAGAGTCGATGAAGATCGTCAGTGCAGATCCCCGCAGCTAGGATTTACAACCTCCCAACCGCGAGGATGTACTCCCTCGTCAGCCCCTCGGACAGTCCCTCGGATAGCCCTCCGGGAGGCGGTCGGACAGTCCCCCGGACGGTGTCACGGACAGCCCTTCGGGAGGCACTCATAGAATCTCGGACGGTCACTCGGATAGCCCTTCGGGAGGCACTCTCGAACAGCCCCTCGGGCAAAAGATCGAACCTACGACCTCTCTACGGGGTTGCACACATACGATGTCAGCTATCCGGCAGGGCTTCGCCGTCTAGAACTAGTTCCCACCGGAACCCAGACAGCCTTTCGGCTCTACAAAACTATTTCGCTGGGAGGGAGAGAGAAAGCCAGATCATGCATGGCATTTGTATGTGAGAGAAGAGTTTGTGTGGAGAGCTCATCTCCACCTCTATTGATAGGAAAACCAAGGGGTAGGGTGGCACTTGAAAAACCCAAAATGCCCATGCTTTATGTCCCACATAAAGGGCAAGATGTGGAGGCTTCCAAATAGTGTTGCCTGCATCACCATGCCTGCATCATCCCCTAATAGTGTTTCTACTATTTACAATAGTTTCACTATTCAGAATAGTGTTTCCACTATTCATGAAACATTTTTCCGCGACCGATTAATCCGAAAATATTTCTGTAGGTCTTAGAACATTTCCAGTACCCACTAAAATAATTTTGGACGCGTTCCGAAACAATTTCGGATCAATGATTTTCATCAGCGAAAAGCAACCAAAGCGGTTCTGGCAGCTCCGGAACATTTCCCGTTTTTTTCTCCAGAAAAATTTCAGAAGTTCCCAGAACAATTCTGGCACCCTCCAAAAAGTTCCAGGTGTGTGCCGAAACCATTTTGACTTAATGGTATACTCCGAAACAACTTTTCGATTTTACCAAAACTATTCCGGTGTTCTCTCCGGAACTCTTCCGTTTGTCTCCGAAACTTTTTCGGTGACTTTCTCTCAGACTCCCTGTCTAGTATTCAGCAGATAGATGACCCTTAAGCGTGTGACCCTATAGGTTCGGTGAAGTATAGACATGACCGGAACACTTTCCGATCAATGATCAATAGCGGAACCGTGGACACCCATATTGACCCCTATACCCACACGAATAAATATTCGAGTGAACCTCCAGTTTGCCGTGTGCTATTCTTGTTGCTTCGCGATATGTTACAAACACCCGAGGTGAGACTTATCGGCATCCCCATGGATCAACAACTTTTGTCCACTATGCCAGTTACCTCGTTACCGGTTTTGTTCTCTTTCCCCGTTCCCGTGTTCCGGCATCCCTGTGATCAAATCACATTGTGTCTGGCCAGACGATGATGGATACCGTAACACCGAGAGGGCCCAGAGAATATCTCTCCATCGTCAGAGGAGCAAATCCCAATCTTGAGCTATCAAGTCCCTTGTCATACTTTCCCATGAACCCGTAAGCCGCCGTAATAGCCACCCAGTTACGGATGACGTTTAACAAACCCCAAAGTTCATGAAGCAAGCATGAAGAAACTTGATACTCTCATGGTCTAAGGAATTATGCAAACGTTAACTTTCTCTGTGTTATTAACCATTAACTTGTGACGAAGATATCTCATAGCATAACATCAATTCGGGTCGATTCAACCATAAGTGTTCTTCTAACATTGTGTCCCCAAAGTTGCCGGCATAGTCATGCCCATGATCAGGAAAATAGAACCATCATGCAACACTTGAGCTAGTCTTAGAGGCCGGACTAGGAATACATTTTACCGTTTATTATTCCACACGTGCATATGAGTCTTCCTCCGAGCCTCGTGTTATTGCAGACTCGAGAACCATAGCAGTTATAGCACGGAATATAAACTTAATTACAAACATAGAAATAATTAATAACATTTATTATTGCCTCTAGGGCATATCTCCTACAGACTCCCACTTGCACTAGAGTCAATAATCTAGTCAATGCTAAAGCACTTTACACCTATGGCATAAGTGAGCTATGGAGCAACTATCTACAATAGTGTCCCATTGACCAAAGCCATCTTGGAACCATACTAAGTTCATGAATGAACTATATGATTCAACATCTTCTTTGTCGCTTCCAAAGCGTCAACATACTTAGCCTTTGTTATAGAATTCGCCACAGTATCCTGTTTGGAACAATTTCCAACTACCGTGCCACCATATCGTGTATTACACAAAACCCTTAACTTAAATCGAAAATTTCTTGGAGCATTGATGAAGACTATATCGATGTAACTACTTACAATGAGCACTTCATAATCTCTGCTTACGAGAAAACATGTCATCAGTGCTACTTTAGTACTTAATGACATTTTTCACTGTTGTCCCATGATCAGTACTTTGATCACTTTGGTATCTATCACTACTGGCAGACGGCAAAGGCCTGCCTAGCGGACGGCAAAGCCATTGCCGTCCGCCAGCAGACGGCGAATAGTCCGGCCGAACGGGTGCCGGTAAAGGCCACTTTGCCGTCTGCTGGCAGACGGCAAAGAAGCCAAGCTCTTTGCCGTCTGCTGGCAGACGGCAAAGCCCCTGGACGGCAGACAACCACCTCTGGTCGGGGGTCGCCGGGGTGGGCGGGAGCTTTGTACCACCACGCTGGTAGACTTTGCGCCCCTCAACCCACTCACCCTCGCTATAACTATCAGAACTATAGCCACCCTCAGCACGGCCACTCGACTCCGTCGAGTTCCGCTGCGACTCAGCGTGATCCCTGCTGAGCTCCGGAGTCTCGTGGGACGGAGTCTCGTGGGACGAAGGCTCGTCGGCCCGAGGCTCGTCGGCCGTAGGCGCGTCTACCATAGGCTCGTCGGCCCGAGGCTCGTGGACCGGAGTCCGAGACGGGTCCACCTCAGGCGGCTCCATCTCAGACGGAGCACTCCTGTGGTCGGGTGAATCAGCTGGGGGTGGCGGCGAGGAAGGCATAGTAGCAGCCTTCCTACCTCTCCCGCCGCCACGTCCACCTCTACCAGCCTTCTTCCCCCCCCGACCTCTCCCGGCCGAAGAAGAAGCGACCGCCGGTGGTGTCTGCATACTGAGATCCAGCGCTCTCCGGAGGCTATGGGGTGGAATGGAACTACCCCTCCCACCACGCGCCGAGGTAGGAGCCTCGGAGCGCTCTCGACCCGCGCCCACCATCTGTCAATACCTGCAATGACAAAGAGTAAACAAAATTAGTACAACATAAAAAGAATGAATACCTGACATGAATAATATGTATATAATTTAAGTGTATCATCATCATGAACATAATAAAAAATTGAATACCTAAAAAATTGAATATATACCTAATTTAAGTGTCGGGGTGTCGTGTCGGGGTCGGGGTGTCGGGGTGTCATGTCGGGGTCGGGGTGTCGGGGTGTCGGGGGTGTCGTGTCTGGGTGTCGTGGTGTCGGGGTGTCAGGGGTGTCGGGGTCGGGGTGCCGTGTCGGTGTCGGGGTGTCGGGTCGGGGTCGGTGTCGGGGTGCCGTGTCGGGGTCGGGGTGTCGGGTCGGGGTCGGGGTGTCGGGGTCGGGGTGTCGGGTCGGGGTCGGGGTCGGGGTGTCGGGTCGGGGTCGGGGTCGGGGTTTTTCCTCTATTTTTCTTTTCTTCTTCTTCCTCTTCTTCCTTTTCTTCATTTTCTTCCTTTTTTTTCCTTCTTCTTCTTCTTCTTCCTCCTCCTTTCCTTTTTCCTCTTCTTCTTCTCCTCCTCTCCTCTTTTTTCTTCTTCTCCTCCTCCTAACCTAATTAACCTAATTGATGTCGAAACCAGTAGCATCTAACTAATTAACCTACTCAAAAAACCTAATTAACAACATCTAACTAATTAACCTAATTGATGCATCTACTATCTACTAACAGTAGCATCTATATATATCTATAATCATGATATTAAAAAAAAGGAAAAAAACAGAAAAATAGAAAAAAGGGCAGAGGTGGGGGAGCTCACCGGAGGGGGTGCCGCCGGGGGGCTCGTCGGGGGGGTGCCATCGGGGGGGGCTCGTCGGGGGGTGCCGCCGGGGAGGGCTCGCCGGGGGGGCTCGACGGGGCGGCGGCGCGTGGCCGCTGCGGCAGACTGCGGGGCGGCGGCGCGGGGCAGCGGAGGTGCGGGGCGGCGGCGGGGGCGGCGGGGGCAGGGCAGGGCAGGGCGGGGCGGCGACGCTGAGACAGAGAGGGAGAGAGAGATGTGTGTGAGAGAGAGAGGCTTTGGGTGCGGGGGCGAAAATTAAGCCCCCCTCTTCGGCAAAGAATTCTTTGCCGTCTACCAGCAGACGGCAAAGACGGTGACCGTTAGCCAGCCCCCGCCGTGACATTGTGGGCCCCACCCTCACCTCGTTGCCGTCTACTGGCAGACGGCAAAGAAATTTTTGCCATCTGCCAGCAGACGGCAAAGAAGTGGCAGATGGAAAAAAGCTTGACCTAGCCAGTGCCGTGCCCCGTGGGGCCCACTTTGGTATTTGCCGTCTGCTGGCAGATGGCAAAGAACTCTTTGCCATCTGCCAGCAGATGGCAAAGAAGTGCAGATGGCAAAGACCCTCTTTGCCATCAGCTGGTTCTTTGCCGTCTGCTTTGGCAAGACAGACGGCAAACAGCCTCTTTGCCATCAGCTGGCAGACGGCAAAGAGCTGGCAGATGGCAAATAACTGAATTCCAGTAGTGTATACTCGCAACAGCTTGGGAGTATCGGACATATCTGGTTGTTTTACATACCATGGAATACATGATTAATCCAAACACACAAGTGTGTGGAATCTCCATCATGTATTTTGCTCATCAGTGTTTTAGGACACCGAGTCTTGCAAAACTCTTTCCATGTGACTTCGGCAAGAATCACTCCTTGGCATTCTTATGCTAAACTGTTTTAGCATCTTGTCAATATGTATTTTTGGCTTAGCCTATTAGGCAATTCTATCTTCATAGATAATTATGCCTAATATCAAGGCTCCTTAGCCCAAGCACTTCATCGAATAACTATTTTCAATGAAGTCCCAATTCGTGTCAAGAAATTTATATTATTTCCAATCAACAATGTGTCAAGCACACAAGGTTTTCAGAAATATTATTATGCTCCCACTTACTTTCTTGTAACCACAAGCATCTTTGTTATCCATTGATGAAATCAAACTCTTTTGACTTTTTCATCAAAAACGAAGATTCCAACTCCATTTTGCTCTATTCTGTCCATCGCTGGAACTCTGAAGTTTGCATACTCACTAGCATCCTCTGGAATGACAAAACACCTTGGACTGTATCACATGCAAGTCCTAGGTAGCATTTCCATTTCATGGAAATCTTTTGGCATCCATGTATCATATCTCATGATTGAAATATGTATCAATTGCTAGTTTAACCCGAACCGACTTTAAGCATCGCTACGGGAAGACAATCTCGCCGTAGTTAATTCCTTGAATTTGTTATAAGCAACAAGTCGAGCTTTATGGATAAAACATTTTTATCCATATCAGTTTATAGTTCCATTAATATTCGTCAGACTTTAAGTCTTCCGAAGGGTTTATCAGGATCTAATCTTGAATCATTTATATGGATACTATCTCGGATTATATTGGCATTTAGCCAATTCCGGAGTCAGGGCCCATCAATGCTTCCTTGTGTATCGTAGGTATATTGTTGTCTAACAACAATATCTTGTTTGCGCACCTGAGAGGTTTGCACGAGTTTTGCCCACGTGGTTCAGCTGCAAGTTCGACCGAAGTCCATACATCTCATGTAGAGGCTTCCGTATCAGTCGCAGTAGGAAACTCTGGAATCACTTCCAAGGTCTCTTTCCTTTGACCTGATAACAAAGATACTGTTATCTCATCGAGTTGCACTGCCCTCCCACTCACCCTTTTGCAGGAACCATTTTCTTCAAAATCATACCGCTTTTTTGTGGCAAACATTTTTGCCTCGGTATAGTGATGGAGGAATACCCAATAACTTGGGATAACCTACAAAGTAGCACTTGTCTGATTTGGAATAGGTTTGTAAATATTTTACACAAGCCCCATATTCCAAATGTTAAGAAAAGATATAACATGGTTGGGCGTACCATACCATGGCTTCTTTTCAACAGATCTGATGGCGCTCTTTTCGGTGTAAAAGCCACAGTCTCTAAAGCATTACTTTAAAAAGGGATAATGGCAAATTGATTTATGTCATCTTTGATCTTACCATGTCATAAATGGTTTGATTACATCATCACGGACATTCCACTTACAGTGGTGTTCCGAGAGGTGTAAGTTATGAAACTCTTTTCACAACTCATCAGACATTTGCTAAACTTGTAAGCCAAATATTCCTTTCCGCAATCTAATTGCAGAAACATAATTTTCTTGTTACAATAATTTCTTCGTCATTTTGAAAACCTTTTGAATGATTTCAAAAGATCCAGACTTACGTCTCATAAAGTAAATATCCATATATCTACTTGAGTCATTTATGAAGATAGACAAATCCACTGCTAGCAACAACATTTATCGGACTACACACATCAAAATGTATGATCACCAATAAGTTCGTTGCTCGTTCCTTATGGCCTGTGAACGGTATTTCAGTCATTTCACTTTTCGGACAAAAGTTGCAAGTGCAGATGATTCATAATCAAATGACTTCAAAATCCATCATTATGGAATTTCTCCATGCGGGTTTCTCTAATGTGACCAAATGCAGTGCCACACATATGTGGTATTATTTTAGTCTTGTGACATTTAGCGTCAGTGTTATGGATGCATCATATCATTGTCAATGTTCAAAACATACATTCCATCCATGATGGAAGCATGGCCCTTATGTTTATTCATAACACCGAACAACAATTGTTCTATCATGAACAACCTTCTTGCAACAAACATTATGCAATGGGCTAGAGTGTATAAAACTCTAAAATGAATTATGAAAATAAATACAGAGGTAATACGCCGATGGAAGGTGTAGTAACATTTACTATGTTCCCAGCGCGTATCTAAACCTCATTACTGGCAAATCATTTAGGCCGTAGTAGTTCTTGTATCGAGTTACAAGAGAATGCAATCGAACGGGTATTCCTGTGATCAACTTTAATCACAATACCCAAGAATCAGTGACTAACAGTTTAATCATAATTCTCAAGAACTATTTCTTTGACCAGCCTTCCATACATCAATAATTCGTATGACATTCATACACGAGCTGGATATTCCAGTCTTCTCACTTTTTGCCTTTATACTTCTAACAGTTTTACTTTTAGTATTTCTCCTACTCTCAGAAGTGTAGGAGATATGCCCTAGAGGCAATAATAAATGTTATTGATTTTCCCCCTGTTCATAATTAGGTTTATGTTCCATGCTATAACTGCTATGGTTCTCGAGTCTACAATAACCACGAGGCTCGGAGGAAGACTCATATGCACGTGTGGAATAATAAACGGTAAAATGTATTCCTAGTCTGGCCTCTAAGACTGGCTCAAGTATTGCATGATGATCCTGTTTTCCTGATCATGGGCATGGCTATGCCGGCAATTTTGAGGGCACAATGTTAGAAGAACATTTGTGTTGAATCGACCCGAATTGATGTTATGCTATGAGATTCATTTGTCATAAGTTAATGGATTATAACACAGAGATGGTTAACGTTTGCATAATTCCTTAGACCATGAGAGTATCGAGTTTCTTCATGCTTGCTTCATGAACTTTGGGGTTTGTTAAACGTCATCCGTAAATGGATGGCTATTACGGCGGCTTACGGGTTCATGGAAAAGTGTGTCAAGTAACTTGATAGCTCGAGATTGGGATTTGCTCCTCCGACGATGGAGAGATATCTCTGGGCCCTCTCGGTGTTACGGTATCCATCATCGTCTGGCCAGACACAGGGTGATTTGATCACAAGGATGCCGGAACACGGGAACGAGAAAAGAGAACAATACCGGTAACGAGGTAACTGGCATAGTGGACAAGTTGTTGATCCACGGGGATGCCTACATGTCTCACCTCGGGTATTTGTAACATATCGCGAAGCAACAGGAATAGCACACGGCAACTGGAGGTTCACTCGAATATTCATTCGTGTGGGTATAGGGATCAATATGGGTGTCCACGGCTCCGATGTTGATCATTGATCGGAAGGGGTTCCGGGTCATGTCTATGCTTCACCGAACCTATAGGGTCACACGCTTAAGGGTCATCTATCTGCTGAATACTAGACAGGGAGTCTGAGAGAAAATCACCGAAAAAGTTTTCGGACACCGGAAAAGTTTCGGACACCGGAAAAGTTCCGCAAAGAGAACACCGGAACAGTTTCGGTAAAACTGAAAAGTTGTTTCAGGGGATAACATAAAGTCAAATTGGTTTTGGCACATGCCTGATAATTCTTGGAGGGTGCCAGAATCATTCTGGAAACTTTCTGGAATTTTCCGGGATGAAAACCGGAAATGTTCCGGAGCTGCCGAAACCGCTTCAGATGCTTTTCGCAGATGAAAATCACTAAACCGGAATTGTTCCAGATCGCATTGAAAATTATTTTAGTGGGTACTGGAAATGTTCTAAGCCCACATAAATATTTTCAGTTCGACCGGACGCTAAAAAATGTCGTCATGAATAGTGAAAGTGCTTTTTGGTTGCTTCTTGGAGAAGCTACCTTGAGGGCATTTTGGTAATTTTCATAGTGGATGGAAATATCTGAAAATATCTGGATAACACTATTTATGAATAGTGGGAACACTATTCATGAATAGTAGAATCACTATTATGAATAGTGAAAATATCTGAGGGCATTTTGGTACTTTTACCATTGTCTCTCACCCTATAAATAGAGGTGGAGGGTGCTCTCAAATAGGACATCCTTGCTCTCATACACATGCCATAGACTTGTCTGGCTTCTCTCTCCCTCCCAGCGAAATAGTTTCGTAGAGCCGAAAGGCTGTCTGGGTTCCGGCAGGAACTAGTTCTGGATGGCGAAGCCCTGCCAGATAGTTGAGACCGTATGTGTGCAACTCTGTAGAGAGATCGTAGTTTCGGTCTTAGTTTGAGAGTGCCTCCCGAAGGGCTGTCCGAGTGACTGTCCGAGTTTCGATGGTCCTCCCGAAGGGCTGTCCGTGACACCGTCCGAGGGACTGTCCGACCGCCTCCCGGAGGGCTGTCCGGGGGCGGATGAGGGTATACATCCTCGCGGTTGGGAGGTTGTAAATCCTAGCTGCGGGGATCTGCACCGCCGATCGTCATCGACTCTACTTCCGCTGCGCTACGAGTCGGTAACGAAAAAGATCAAACCTTGTATGCAGTCTCCATAGTGATCCTGGGCTGGTACGTATGTCGGAAATTTTTTGTTTTCTGCTGCGTTACCCTACAGTGGCATCAAGAGCCAGGCTATGCGTAGATGCAGGTTGCGATCTAGAATACATAGAGATGTATGGGTGTTGCACAATATAATTAGGTAGTAGATGAGATCTATTACTGAAAATTATTTGTGCGGGTAGCAGATGAAATCTGTTACCCGATGTTCTTGTTGCTTCCCTGGAATTTGCGTAGTCCTGATCTTGACGGCATGGTGGAATCTCACAAAGTTCTGGCAATCCGCGATCCTTTCATGCTGCTCCTGAGTATGCTGATTGACAGATCAACGAAGTGCTAACAGTTCTTTGGGTTCCACCATAGTTGAGAAAGATGAATGTTTCGCAGACGAAAGGGCAATGCAGATATGATCTGCACGGGGGTCACGCGTATGACGAAGTTCAGTATGGGGCTCGAGATTTTATTATCTCGTGTTTCATACACCCCTCAATGTTAAAACTAGCGACTTGGATTATCATGCTTGATGATGGACGTTGGTAGCTTCGGTTTGTTTCGAAACCTTAGAAGCCACGTAAAATAAATTTTTGCATAAACCGATTAGAGGCGTCTAACTTGGTTTTCCAGGATGGTTTGCATGTGCATGTGATGTGGTATAGCAGTGCTCATATAAATTTGATTATGTATGAGATGACTATATGATGTAAATTAACATGACCTGCGTGTCATGATTCGGCATGATGGCTGGAGCCATATGATTGCACTAATGACCTGCGTGTCAACCTTATGTAATGCACTTATTTTATTAGCTATAGAGATAGCAATATTATCTGGTGCATCGACAAGGTGGTGGCAATCTTCGCGAAGGTGAACACCGATGCGAATGCCGGAGACGAAGAAATAAAGACTTCTCCGTCAGAAAGGGCTATACCATATCATGCTATTATGAATTGCCTGAGATGTTAATCCCTTATGATGCACCCTTCTTGATTGCGCGGTAGTCGCTTTTATTAGGGTGATCTCTCACAAAAAATATCAAGTAGTTAGTGTTCTCCCAAGTGTAGCACCGTCACAGCATCCTTCCTTTCGAGGTGCGCCATGATCTATATGGGTACGAACGATTGTACGGGTGTAAGGCGGGTGAGGTCAGACCTCGCAGCAAGATCACTTGGTTGTCTTGACGTTCATGGCAGGATCGTCCTGAGCTCGGAACACACGCATCGAAAGATGAACAAGAGTCACATAGAGATGTGATCGGCAAGTTTGCCTACCAATTGAAGTTCGCGCCATCGGTGTTCATCTCGAACAATGGCGTTGAATGGAAATGTGGGTCTTGAATCACTCACAATCAATTATGAGAGATATTGATTTGAGTGGGAGCGCACTTTAGAATTAATTCTTTTAATTCTTAGTGCAATTAATTTTGAACACTGTCTAAGTGTGATTTGCATAATAGTTGTAGAATAATGGCTCGCGTTTCCACCTTCCCTGTTAAAATTGAATAGCTGTTAAATATCTGGTTACATCTTTACGGTTGATAACGTAATGTGAGGATTGTCCTCAAGTGTGCCAAGAAGGACTTTGTCCTATCGCATGCTTTCGGTATTCTCCTGCTAATGCTATGGATCATGTGACTCTCGTCCTTCGATCCAAAAGCTAGAATTCCTTTTCAGTCAAAGTGCAAAATGTTTGCTTCCATGAGACTCGAACTTCGAAAGTTTGGATAGTTATGTGATATTCATGGAATCTGAAAATCATTTTCAGAGACAGACAAAGGCTAAAAGATATGAGATATCCAAAGCAATGTTTGTTTGCAAACTATTAGTAAAGGTGTTCACTATGCGTTTGACTGATAAGAGAGGGATCCAGAAGAACGCCTGTCATATGATGAAAGGTGAATAAAACAAACAACTTAAAGAGAAAGGAAGTGTCCGAAGGGTGTTAGTGAAACTTTCACGCCTAGGAAGTCCGGGGCTAACGCCACTCTTAAGTTGGATGCTTCCTCTGAGAGTAGGAGAAATACTAAAAGTTAAACTGTTAGAAGTATAATGGCAAAAGGAAAGAAGACTGGGATATCCAGCTCATGTATGAATGTCATACAAGTTTTTGATGTATAGAAGGCTGGTCAAAGATATAGTTCTTGGGAATTATGGTTAAACATGTTAATCACTAATTCTTGGGTATTGTGAGTTGATCACAAAGATACCCGCTCGATTGCATTCTGTTGCAACTCGATGTAAGAACTACTATGGCCTGAAAGACTAGCCAGGAATGAGGTTTAGATACACGCAGGGAACATAGTAAATGTTACTATGCCTTCCATAGGTGTATTCCCTATGTATTTACTTTCATAATTCATTTTAGAGTTTCACACTCTATCCCTTTGCATAAGGTATCTTGCAAGAAGGTTGTTCATAAGAGAACTTTTGATGTTCGGTGTTATGAATAACATAAGGGCCATACTTTCATTATGAATGAGACGTATGTTATGAATATTGATAATAATACATTACCTCTGGGTTTACTTTCATAATTCATTTTAGAGTTTCATACACTCTAGCCCATTGCACAATGTTTGTTGCAAAAGAGTTGTTCATAAAACAACAATTGTTGTTCAGTATTATGAATAACATGAAGGGCCATGCTTCCATCCTAGATGGGATGTATGTTATGAATATTGATGGAAATATGATACATCCATAACACTGACGCTAAATGTCGCAAGACTAAAAGAATACCACACAAGTGTGGCACTGCATTTGGTCACATTGGAGAAACCCGCATGGAAAATTCCATTATGATGGATTTTGAAGTCGTTTGATTTTCAATCATCTGACACTTGCAACTTTCCTCTGAAAAGTGAAGTGACTGAAATACCGTTCACATGCCATAAGGAACGAGCATAGAACATGTTGGTGATCATACATTATGATGTGTGTAGTCCAATAAATGTTATTACAAGTAGTGGATTTATCTATCTTCAGAAATGACTCAAGTAGATATATGGATATTTACTTGATGAGATGTGAGTCTGGATCTTTTGAAATCATTCGAAAGGTTTTCAAAATGAAGAAGAAAATATTGTAACAAGAAAATTATGTTTCTACAATTCGATTGCAGAAAGGAATATTTGAGTTACAAGTTTAGCGAATATCTGATGAGTTGTGAAAGGGGTTTCATAACTTGCACCTCCCGGAACACCACTGCAAGTGGAAAGTCCGTGAAGATGTAATCGAACCATTTATGACATGGTAAGATCAAAGATGACATAAATAGATTTGCCATTATCCCTTTTAAAGAGTAATGCTTTAGAGACTGCGGCTTTACACTGAAAAGAGATCCATCAGGTCTGTTGAAATGACGCCATGGTATGGTACGCCCAACCATGTTATATCTTTTCCTAACATTTGGAATATGGGGCTTGTGTAAAAGATTACAAACCTATTCCAAATCAGACAAGTGCTACTTTGTAAGGTTATCCCAAGTCATTGGGTATTCCCCCACCACTATACCGAGGCAAAGGATTTTGCCGCAAAACGGTATGCTTTTAAAGAGAATAGTTCTTACAAAAGGTGAGTGGGAGGACAGTGCAACTCGACGAGATAACTAGTATCTTCGTCATCAGATCAAAGGAAAGAAACCTTGGAAGTGATTCCGGATTTTCCTACTGCGACTTATACGGAAGTCTCTACAGTAAATGTATGGACTTCGGTCGAACTTGCAGCTGAACCGCGTAGGAAAAACTCGTGCAAACCTCTCAGGTGTGCATACGAGATATTGTTGTTAGACAACAGTATACCTACGATACACAAGGAAGCGTTGATGGGCCCTGACTCCGGAATTGGCTAAATGCCAATACAATCCGAGATAGTTTCCATATAAGTGATTCAAGATTAAAATCTTGATACACCTTTCGGAAGACTTAGAGTCTAACGAATATTTATGGAACTAAAACTGATACGGAAAAAAATGTTTTATCCATAAAGCTCGACTTGTTGCAATAACAAGTTCAAGGAGTTGACTACGATGAGATTGTCTCACCGTAGCGATGCTTGAAGTCGGTTCGGGTTGAACTAGCAATTAATACATATTTCAATCATGAGATATGAAACATGGATGACAAAAGGATTTCCATCTCATGGAAATGAAACCTAGGACTTGTATGTGATACAGTCCAAAGTAATTTGTCGATCCAGAGGATGCTAGTAAGTATGCAAACTTCAGAGTTCCAGCGATGGACAGAAGAGAGCAAAGTGGAGTTGGAATCTTCGTTTTTGATGAAATGGTCAAAAGAGTTTGACTTCATCAAATGGGTATCGAAGATGCTTGTGATTCAAGAAAGTAAGTGGGAGCATAATAATATTTCTAAAAACCGTGTGTACTTGGCACATTGTTAATTGGAAATAAATTTCTTGACACGAATTAGGACTTCATTTGAAAATAGTTTTTCGATGAAGTGCTTAGGCTAAATAGCCTCAATATTAGGCATGATGGTCTATGGAGATAGATTTACCTAATGGGGCTAAGCAATGAATACATATTGACAAGATGCTAAAACCTTTTAGCATTTAAAACGCCAAGGAGTGATTCTTGCCGAAGTCACATGGAAAGAGTTTTTGCGAGACTCGGTGTCCCAAAACACTGATGAGTAAAATACATGATGGAGATTCCACACACTCTTGTGTTTGGATTAATCATGTATTCCATGGTATGTAAAAACAACCAGATATGTCCAATACTCCAAAGTTGTTGCGAGTATAGATACCATAGTGATCAAAGTACTGATCATGGGACAACAGTGAAAGATGTCATTGAGTACTAGAGCAGTACTGATGACATGTTTTCTCGCAAGCGGAGATCATGAAGAGTTCGTTGTAAAAGGTTACATCGATACAGTCTTCATCAATGCTCCATGCGATTTTCGATTTAAGTTAAGGGTTTTTGTGTAATACACAACCTGGTGGCACGGTAGTTGGAAATTGTTCCAAACAAGATACTGTGGCGAATTCTATAACAAAGGCTAAGTATGTTGACGCTTTAGAAGCGACAAAGAAGATGTTGAATCATATAGTTCATTCATGAACTTAGTATGGTTCCAAGATGGCTTTGGTCTATGGGACACTATTGCAGATAGTTGCTCCATAGCTCAGTCTGAGGAATCAGGTTTCGACCAATGATTCACACATATGCAAAGCCAAGTCCACACAAAATATGAATTTTGTGAAAGCGTGAAAACGCGAGGATATGCAAAGTTACACACGGAGCTGAAGTCGTCAGATCCGTTGGACATCAGGCTATACCACATGCGAAGCATATTTTACACCAGTATGCCATACGTGTAAAGTGCATTAGCATTGACTAGATTATTGACTCTAGTGCAAGTGGGAGTCTGTAGGAGATATGCCCTAGAGGCAATAATAAATGTTATTGATTATCTCCCTGTTCATAATTAGGTTTATGTTCCATGCTATAACTGCTATGGTTCTCGAGTCTACAATAACCACGAGCTCGGAGGAAGACTCATATGCACGTGTGGAATAATAAACGGTAAAATGTATTCCTAGTCTGGCCTCTAAGACTGGCTCAAGTATTGCATGATGATCCTGTTTTCCTGATCATGGGCATGGCTATGCCGGCAATTTTGAGGGCACAATGTTAGAAGAACATTTGTGTTGAATCGACCCGAATTGATGTTATGCTATGAGATTCATTTGTCATAAGTTAACGGTTTATAACACAGAGATGGTTAACGTTTGCATAATTCCTTAGACCATGAGAGTATCGAGTTTCTTCATGCTTGCTTCATGAACTTTGGGGTTTGTTAAACGTCATCCGTAAATGGATGGCTATTACGGCGGCTTACGGGTTCATGGAAAAGTGTGTCAAGTAACTTGATAGCTCGAGATTGGGATTTGCTCCTCCGACGATGGAGAGATATCTCTGGGCCCTCTCGGTGTTACGGTATCCATCATCGTCTGGCCAGACACAGGGTGATTTGATCACAGGGATGCCGGAACACGGGAACGAGAAAAGAGAACAATACCGGTAACGAGGTAACTGGCATAGTGGACAAGTTGTTGATCCACGGGGATGCCTACATGTCTCACCTCGGGTATTTGTAACATATCGCGAAGCAACAGGAATAGCACACGGCAACTGGAGGTTCACTCGAATATTCATTCGTGTGGGTATAGGGATCAATATGGGTGTCCATGGCTCCGATGTTGATCATTGATCGGAAGGGGTTCCGGGTCATGTCTATGCTTCACCGAACCTATAGGGTCACACGCTTAAGGGTCATCTATCTGCTGAATACTCGACAGGGAGTCTGAGAGAAAATCACCGAAAAAGTTTTCGGACACCGGAAAAGTTTCGGACAGCGGAAAAGTTCCGCAGAGAGAACACCGGAACAGTTTCGGTAAAACTGAAAAGTTGTTTCAGGGGATAACATAAAGTCAAATTGGTTTTGGCACATGCCTGATAATTCTTGGAGGGTGCCAGAATCATTCTGGAAACTTTCTAGAATTTTCCGGGATGAAAACCGGAAATGTTCCGGAGCTGCCGAAACCGCTTCACATGCTTTTCGCAGATAAAAATCACTAAACCGGAATTGTTCCGGATCGCATTGAAAATTATTTTAGTGGGTACTGGAAATGTTCTAAGCCCACATAATTATTTTCAGTTCGACCGGACGCTGAAAAATGTCGTCATGAATAGTGAAAGTGCTTTTTGGTTGCTTCTTGGAGAAGCTACCTTGAGGGCATTTTGGTAATTTTCATAGTGGATGGAAATATCTGAAAATATCTGGATAACACTATTTATGAATAGTGGAAACACTATTCATGAATAGTAGAATCACTATTATGAATAGTGAAAATATCTGAGGGCATTTTGGTACTTTTACCATTGTCTCTCACCCTATAAATAGAGGTGGAGGGTGCTCTCAAATAGGACATCCTTGCTCTCATACACATGCCATAGACTTGTCTGGCTTCTCTCTCCCTCCCAGCGAAATAGTTTCGTAGAGCCGAAAGGCTGTCTGGGTTCCGGCAGGAACTAGTTCTGGACGGCGAAGCCCTGCCGCATAGTTGAGACCGTATGTGTGCAACTCTGTAGAGAGGTCGTAGTTTCGGTCTTAGTTTGAGAGTGCCTCCCTAAGGGCTGTCCGAGTGACTGGCCGAGTTTCGATGGTCCTCCCGAAGGGCTTTCCGAGTGACTATCCGAGTTTCGATGGTCCTCCCGAAGGGCTGTCCGAGTTTCGATGGTCCTCCCGAAGGGCTGTCCGTGACACCGTCCGAGGGACTGTCCGACCGCCTCCCGGAGGGCTGTCCGGGGGCGGATGAGGGTATACATCCTCGCGGTTGGGAGGTTGTAAATCCTAGCTGCGGGGATCTGCACCGCCGATCGTCATCGACTCTACTTCCGCTGCGCTACGAGTCGGTAACGAAAAAGATCAAACCTTGTATGCAGTCTCCATAGTGATCCTGGGCTGGTACGTAGGTCGGAAATTTTTTGTTTTCTGCTGCATTACCCTACAAGAAGAAGCACCCAACTTTAAGAGTGGCGTTAGCCCCGGACTTCCTAGGCGTGTAAGTCACACTAACACCCTTTGGACATTTCCTTTCTCTTTAAGTTGTTGTTTTATTCACCTTCATCATATGACAGGTGTTCTTCTGAATCTCTCTCTTATTAGTCTAATGCATAGTAAACACTTTACTAATACTTTGCAAACAAATATTGCTTTGGATACTCATATCTTTTAGCCTTTGTTTGTATCTGAAACTAATTTTCAGTTCCATGAATATCACATAACTATCCCAAACTTTTGAAGTTCGGGTCTCATGGAAGCAAACATATTGCACTTGACCGTAACGGAATTCTAGCTTTTGGATCGAAGGACGAGAGTCACATCATCCATAGCATTAGCGGGAGAATACCGAAAGCATGCGATAGGACAAAGTCCTTCTCGGCACTCTAGAGGACAATCCTCACATTAAGTTACCAACCGTAAAGTTATAACCAGATATTTAACGGCTATTCAATTTTAATAGGGAAGGTGGAAACGCAAGCCATTATTCTATAACTTTTATGCAAATCACACTTAGACTATGTTCATAATTAATTGCACAGAGAATTAAACGAGTTAATTCTAAAGTGTGCTCCCACTCAAATCAATATCTCTCATAATTGATGTTGAGTGATACAAGATCCATATTTCAATTCATCGCCATAGAATCATCATCTCATGACGGGAATTTCAATCGGTAGGCCAACCTGCCGATCACATCTCTATGTGACTCTTGTTCATCTTTCGATGCGTGTGTTCCGAGCTCAGGACGATCCTGCCATGAACGTCAAGACAACCAAGTGATCTCGCTGCGAGGTCTGACCTCACTCGCCTTACACCCGTACAATCGTTCGTACCCATGCATCCATGGCGCACCCCGAAAGGAAAGATGCTGTGACGGTGCTACACTTGGGAGAACACTAATTACTTGATATTTTAAGTGAGAGATCACCCTAATAAAAGCGACTACCGCGCAATCAAGAAGGGTGCATCATAAGGGATAAACATCTCAGGCAATTCATAATAGCATGATATGGTATAGCCCTTTCTGACGGAGAAGTCTTTAATTTCTTCGTCTTCGGCATTTGCGTCGGTGTTCACCTTCGCAAAGATTGCCACCACCTTGTTGATACACCAGATAATATTGCTATCTCTATAGCTAATAAAATAAGTGCATTACATAAGGTTGACACGCAGGTCATTAAAGTGACAATCATATGGCTCCAACCATCATGCCGAATCATGACACGCAGTTCATGTTAATTAATTTACATCATATAGTCATCTCATACATAATCAAATTAATATGAGAACTGCTATACCACATCACATGCACATCTCATGTCATCCTACAAAACCAAGTTAGACGCCTCTAATCGGTTTATGCAAAAATTTATTTTACGTGGCTTCTAAGGTTTCGAAACAAAGCGAAGCTACCAACGTCCATCATCAAGTATGATTATTTAAGTTGCTAGATTAACTTTGCGGGGCATATGAAACACGAGATAATAAAATATCGAGCCCCATACTAAAATTCGTCATACGCAAGAACCCCGTGTAGATCATATCTGCATTGCCCTTTAGTCTGCGAAACATCCATCTTTCTTTAACTATGGTGGAACCCAAAGACACTGAAGCACTTCGTTGATCTGTCAATCAGCATACTCAGGAGCAGCATGAAAGGATCGCTGATTGCCAGAACTTTGTCAGATTCCACCATGCTATCAAGACCAGGACTACGCAAATTCAAGGGAAGCAACAAGAACATCGGGTAACAGATTTCATCTGCTACCCGCACAAATAATTTTCAGTAATAGAACTCATCTACTACAAATTATATTGTGCAACACCAATACATCTCATGTATTCTAGATCGTAACCTGCATCTACGCATAGCATGGCTCATGATGCCACTGTAGGCTAACGCAGCAGAAAACAAAAAAATTCCGCACTACGAACATGCCCAGGAACACTATGGAGATGCATACAAGGTTTTGATCTGATCATTACCGACTCGTAGCGCAGCAGAAGCAGAGTCGATGAAGATCGTCGGTGCAGATCCCCGCAGCTAGGATTTACAACCTCCCAACCGCGAGGATGTACTTCCTCGTCAGCCCCTCGGACAGCCCTCCGGGAGGCGGTCGGACAGTCCCCCGGACGGTGTCACGGACAGCCCTTCGGGAGGCACTCACAGAATCTCAAACGGTCACTCAGACAGCCCTTCGGGAGGCACTCTCGAATAGCCCCTCGGGCAAAAGATCGAACCTACGACCTCTCTACGGGGTTGCACACATACGGTGTCAGCTATCCGGCAGGGCTTAGCCGTCCAGAACTAGTTCCCACCGGAACCCAGACAACCTTTCGGCTCTACAAAACTATTTCGCTGGGAGGGAGAGAGAAAGCCAGATCATGCATGGCATTTGTATGTGAGAGAAGAGTGTGTGTGGAGAGCTCATCTCCACCTCTATTTATAGGAAAACCAAGGGGTAGGGTGGCACTTCAAAAACCCAAAATGCCCATGCTTTATGTCGGGCAAGATGGGGAGGCTTCCAAATAGTGTTGCCTGCATCACCATGCCTGCATCATCCCCGAATAGTGTTTCCACTATTTACAATAGTGTTTCCACTATATACATATAGTGTTTTCACTATTCAGAATAGTGTTTCCACTATTCATGAAACATTTTTCCGTGACCGATTAATCCGAAAATATTTCTGTAGGTCTTAGAACATTTCCAGTACCCACTAAAATAATTTTGGACGCGTTCCGAAACAATTCCGGATCAGTGATTTTCATCAGCGAAAAGCAACCAAAGCGGTTCTGGCAGCTCCGGAACATTTCCGGGTTTTTTCTCCAGAAAATTTTTAGAAGTTCCCAGAACAATTCTGGCACCCTCCAAAAATTTCCAGGCGTGTGCCGAAACCATTTTGACTTAATGGTATACTCCGAAACAACTTTTCAGTTTTACCGAAACTATTCCGGTGTTCTCTCCGAAACTCTTCCGTTTGTCTCCGAAACTTTTTCGATGACTTTCTCTCAGACTCCCTGTCTAGTATTCAGCAGATAGATGACACTTAAGCGTGTGACCCTATAGGTTAGGTGAAGTATAGACATGATCGGAACACTTTCCGATCAATGATCAATAGCGGAACCGTGGACACCCATATTGACCCCTTTACCCACACGAATAAATATTTGAGTGAACCTCCAGTTTGCCATGTGCTATTCCTGTTGCTTCGCGATATGTTACAAACACCCGAGGTGAGACTTATCGGCATCCCCATGGATCAACAACTTTTGTCCACTATGCCAGTTACCTCGTTACTGGTTTTGTTCTCTTTTCTCGTTCCCCTGTTCCGGCATCCCTATGATCAAATCACATTGTGTCTGGCCAAACGATGATGGATACCGTAACACCGAGAGGGCCCAGAGAATATCTCTCCATCGTCAGAGGAGCAAATCCCAATCTTGAGCTTTCAAGTCCCTTGTCATACTTTCCCATGAACCCGTAAGCCGCCGTAATAGCCACCCAGTTATGGATGACGTTTAACAAACCCCAAAGTTCATGAAGCAAGCATGAAGAAACTCGATACTATCATGGTCTAAGGAATTATGCAAACGTTAACTTTCTCTATGTTATTCACCATTAACTCGTGACAAAGATATCTCATAGCATAACATCAATTCGGGTCGATTCAACCACAAGTGTTCTTCTAACATTGTGTCCCCAAAGTTGCCGGCATAGTCATGCCCATGATCAGGAAAACAGAACCATCATGCAACACTTGAGCTAGTCTTAGAGGCCAGACTAGGAATACATTTTACCATTTATTATTCCACACGTGCATATGAGTCTTCCTCGAAGCCTCGTGTTATTGCAGACTTGAGAACTATAGCAGTTATAGCACGGAATATAAAGTTAATTACGAACATGGAAATAATTAATAACATTTATTACTGCCTCTAGGGCATATCTCCTACAGAATCTACTAGACCTGTTTTCAAGCCTCGAATGTCATACATGCCGTATGGCGATTAGACACATATGACACTCTTAGATGTTCCATAATAATGTAGCCTGCTCACTGGGATGTAGCCTGGAGCTCCGACAACACCTGATGTGTTGAGTGGGTGTGCTCTGAACTATTGGTTGTCTTGTCGGTTTTCTAGAATGAAAATAAGCACCAAAAATCCTTAATTTAAAAAACAAAATATGTACTAGCCACTGTTCATTTATAGCTTCTCCAATAGTAGACCAAAAATTTGGATACCTAAAGTCAGTTTTAGGTGTGGAGAGAAAAGATTTAGATTGGCAAATATATTCTGCTTTTAAAACAGAGCTAAATGAAATATCTAAACTTTGAAAAGTAAATGAAACATGAACATAAACACATAGTTTATGGCACAATTTAAACTCTATTATGATCAGTTGCACATTAAACAACATAAATTAAATATTAGTACGATCATAATTTAAACATCCCTAGCTCTAGTCTAAATCATCATGGGCGAGGTAGTCGAAGAAGTTCTTGTGAGAGGATATGTTCATCACCTCTGCGTCGGAGGGACCCGCCCGTCGGTGCTAAAACCGGCATATCTCGAGGTAGGGGTCCTAAGCTAGGCGTCTTGGCACGATGGTAACAGGATGAACACGGGACACGATGTTTTACCCAGGTTCGGGCTCTCTTGAAGAGATAATACCCTACATCCTGGTTTTGATTTTATTGATACGGGGGATAGTACATAGTACAGGTATCTACCACGAGATTGTATGATTCTAATGAATATGAGATCTAAGTTGTCATGTCATGATCTATAGACTAGCCTGGCCTCGGCTTATATAATGTACCGGAGGCCTAGGGTTACAGGAGTCCTCGTCTTGTGCGCCAAGTCTTGTGGGATATTCCTTGTATGTGTCATGGGCTGCCCGAAGTGACCCATTAGTGAACCACCATGGGGATCCTCGGCCCAACCCACCTGGTCAGGAGACGACGTGGTGAGTACCCCTTAGTCCAGGACACCGTCAGTAGCCCCCTAAACCGGTCTTCAAGTTGGGGATGCTCCTCGGTTCTTCCGAATTGTTCTACGTCTTCGGTCGTCGGTCTTGAAAGCTGGTTCAACAAATCTTTCCATGTCTGATCTTGAGGATCGTCGAGGTGTATCCGAAGAGTTCACACGTCGGGTATCCGAGGAGTTTACACGTCGGGCATCCGAGGAGCCCCTTTAAGTTCTCGGCCTTTATCAATGCCTTATCATGTTTACGCGACACCTCAGGTTCAAGGTTTTTCCCGTGTGGCGGTGTCCTCGTGTTGCCGAGCTCCAGCGCTGGACTATGTCCGAGGTATCTTTTTGCAGCCGAGCTCCAACACCGGCCGGCTGCTACTTGTGAGCTGCGTTGGGATTTTCCCCGAAGAGGAAGGGTGAAGCAGTACAATAGAGATAAGTATTTCCCTCAGTGAGAACCAAGGTTTATCGAACCAATAGGACAATCACACAAAGCCTCGTGAACAACACTTGCACACACAAAAGCAAATACTTGCACCCAACGCGGGCAAGAGGGTTGTCAATCTCCTTAAACTCGTTACTTGCAAGGATTAAATCTTGTATAGGCAAACTTATAAATTGCAAAACAAAAGAAAAGTAAATAAAGTGCAGCAAAGGATTTTTAGGTTTTTTAATATGCTTTAAAGTAGACCCGGGGGCCATAGTTTTCACTAGAGGCTTCTCTCTCGAACGCATAGCATACGGTGGGTAAACAAATTACTGTTGGGCAATTGATAGAAAAGCGCATAGTTATGACGTATTCATGGCAATGATCACATATATAGGCATCACGTCCATGACAAGTAGACCGACTCCTGCCTGCATCTACTACTATTACTCCACCAATCGACCGCTATCCAGCATGCATCTATGGTATTAAGTTCATGACAAACTGAGTAACGCTTTAAGCAAGATGACATGATGTAGACAAAGTAAACTCAATCAATATGAATAAACCCCATCGTTTTATCCTTAGTAGCAACAATACAATACGTACCCCGTCCCCTTCTGTCACTGGGTGGAGACACCGCAAGATTGAACCTACTACAAAGCATCTCTCCCACTGAAGATAAATCAATCTAGTTGGCCAAACCAAACGGATACATCGGAGAGAAATACAAAGCTATAATAATCATGCATAATAAAGTTCAGAAAAGACTCAATTACTTTCAGTGAATAATCTGATCATAAAGCCACAATTCATCGGATCCCAACAAACACACCGCAAAATAAGATTACATCGAATAGAACTCCAAGAAGATCAAGGAGAACATTGTATTGAAGATCAAAGAGAGAGAAGAAGCCATCTAGCTACTAGCTATGGACCCGTAGGTCTGTGGTGAACTACTCACACATCATCGGAAGGGCAGCAAGGTTGATTTAGAAGCCCTCCGTGATCGATTCCCCCTCCGGCAGATTACCGGAAAAGGCCTCTAGATGGGATCGCGGAAGAACAGAAGCTTGCGGCGGAAGAAAAGTTATATCGTCTGGCTCCCTATTGGTTTGGCAATATATGTGAATTTATAGGCTTGGAATTAGGTCAAACGGAGCTGCATGGGGCCCACAAGCTCAAGGGGCGCGCCTACCCCCTAGGGCACGCCCCTCGAGCTTGTGGCTCTCTCGTATCTTGTCTGGTCTCCTCCCGAAGCTTCTAGGGTCCCTTCTGGTCCAGAAAAAATTAATCTAAAGATTTTTTTCTGTTTAGACTTTATTTGATATTGATTTTTTGAAAAGCCAAAAACAAGCAAAAAACAGGAACTGGCACTGGGCACTGAGTTAACAGGTTAGTCCCAAAAAATGATATAAAATAGCATATAAAGCATCCAAGATTGATAATATAATAGCATGAAACAGTCAAAAATTATAGATACATTGGAGACGTATCAGCATCCCCAAGCTTAATTCCTGCTCGTCCTCGAGTAGGTAAATGATAAAAACAGAATTTTTGATGTTGAATGCTACCTAACATGTGTATCATGTAATCTCTGTACGGTATAAATATTGAAAAACGATGAAGTAACAATATCAACAAAATAATATCCATGAATATAAGAAGCATAATCATTAAACTTTCAAAATATACGATCCTTAACGAATGTTATCCCAACTCATTTTATCATGTTAGCATGGCATGACTCCGCCTTCACCGCATAAATATAAATCATGAGCACCCCGGTGTTAAACCAGGCAATTGGATCGTACTTCTAACGTGCTTCAGCATTTTCAATTTCACGCAATACATGAGCGTGAGCCATGGATATAGCACTATGGGTGGAATAGAATGCGGTGCTAGAGTTCAATAGGAGAAGTCAAAAAGTAAGAAAGTCTCGCATCAACTCGGTGGATCAACGGACTATGGAGATGTCCATCAATCGATATCAATGCGAGGAGTAGGGATTGCCATGCAACGGATGCACTAAGAGCTATAAGTGTATTGAAGCTCAACTGAAACTAAGTGGGTGTGCATCCAACTTGCTTGCTCATGAAGACCTCGGGCATTTGAGTAAGCCCATCATAGGAATATACAAGCCAAGTTCTATAACAAAAAAATCCCACTAGTATATGAAAGTGACAACATATGAGACTCTCTATATGAAGAACATGGTGCTACTCCAAAGCACAAGTGTGGAAAAAGGATAGTAACATTGTCCCCTTCTCTCTTTATCTCTCATTTTTCTTTTCTTTTTTTTTTCTCTTTTTTTTGTTGGGCTCTTTTTGGCCTCTTTTTTTTCTTTTTTTTTGTCCAGAGTCTCATCCCGACTTGTGGGGGGATCATAGTCTCCATCATCGTTTCCTCACTGAGACAATGCTCTAATAATGATGATCATCACACTTTTATTTACTTACAACTTGATATTACAACTCGATAAAACTAGAACAATATGACTATATGAATGCCTCTGGCAGTGTACCAGGATGTGCAATGATCTAGCATAACATGTATGATAATGATGAACGGTGGCTGTGCCACAAATATCATGCCAGCTCTATATGATCATCCAAAGCAATATCATGATGAACACACAAGTCATGTGACGGAACGGTGGAAGTTGCATGGCAATATATCTCGGAATGGCTATGGAAATGCCATAATAGGTAGGTATGGTGGCTGTTTTGAGGAAGATATAAGGAGGCTTATCTGTGATAGAGTGTATCATATCATGGGGTTTGGATGCATCGGCATAGTTTGCACCAACTCTCGAGGTGAGAAAGGGTAATGCACAGTACCGAAGAGGCTAGCAAATTGTGGAAAGGTGAGAGTGCGTATAATCCATGGACTCACATTAGTCATAAAGAACTCCTATACTTATTGCAAATCCTATTAGACCTTGAAGCAAAGTACTACTCGCATGCCCCTAGGGAGGAGGTTGGTAGGAGTTAACTATTGCGCACCCCCGATTATAACAACACTCAAGGATTTCATTTCAGACATAAAAATGCTCAAACCTCCCCACCATGCCATGACCAACACTTAGATGAGAAGTTAATAACAAGCTTTAATACCGATATTTCTACTAACCAATGATCATGAACCAATATCCTTTCATATTACGACATCAATATCATTAAATCATACGTTTCATATTTAGTGATCTACATGAAAGTTTTTATTATATCCCCCTTGAATACCTATCCTTTCTGGACTAATCTTATAACACGTGAAAATTGCCATTACTATTTATTAAACCCTCAAAAAGATTTAAGTGAAGCATGAGAGTGCAATTATTTCTACAAAATGTAACCACCGCCGTGCTATAAAAGATATAAGTGAAGCACTAGAGCAACTGCCTAGCTCAAAAGATATAAGTGAAGCACATAGAGTATTCTAACAAATCAAGATAAATGTGTGTCCCTCTCAAAAAGGTGTGTCCAACAAACAATGATTGTGTCAAACTAAAAATCAAACAAAGAAAATAAAACTATGGCACAAGACGCCCCAAGTAAAACTCATATCATGTGATGAACAAAAATGTAGCTCCAAGTAAGTTACCGATAGATTGTAGACGAAAGAGGGGATGCCATCCGGGGCATCCCCAAGCATAGACGCTTGGGTCTTCCTTGAATATTACCTTGGGGTGCCTTGGGCACCCCCAAGCTTAGGGTCTTGCCGCTCCTTATTTCTTCATCCATCGTAATCTCACCCAAAACTTGAAAACTTCAGCACACAAAACTCAACAAAAACTTCGTGAGATCCGTTAGTATAATAAATCAATCATCCACTTTAGGTACTCTTATGAACTCATTCATAATTGTTCTTGCATGATACCTACTGTCTTCTAACTTCCCCATGACTTATACCCCCTGATATAATCCATAGTTTCATTAAAACAAGCATACAACAAAAACAGAATCTGTCTAAAACAGAACAATACGTAATGACAAAATATTTATCCATACTTATGTAACTCCAAAAATTCTGAAAAACTAGAAAAACGTAAAAAAATTGTATTCCAATACTGTGTAAAAAATTCAGAATTTTTTGACGTTCCAGCAATAAATTAAAAATCAACTACTGGGCACAAAACTTTCTGTTTTCAAACGGCATCAATTATACTATCATCCCAAAGGCATTACTTGGCACAAACACTAATTAAAAGATAAAAACACAATCTTTACAGTAGCAATAATCATCTTTGCACATAAAAACATAAATGATAACTATTGGGTTGTCTCCCAACAAGCTCTTCCTTTATAGCCATTAAGATAGGCTTTGAGATTTCAATGATGCTCACATCAAGGACAAGAATTGAAGTACAAAGAGAGCATCATAAAACATGTGACAAACACATTTAAGTCTAACATACTTCCTATGCATAGGCATTTTATAGGAAAAATTATCAAGACAAGCAATATCTAGCATATGCAAATAGGAAGAATGAAGCATTAATAAATTCAACACAAAGAGAGGTAATTTAGTGACATGAAGATTTCTATAACCATATTTGCCTCTCTCATAATAATTACATGTAGGATCATAATCAAACTCAACAATATAGCTATCATATAAAATATTTTCTCCATGATCTACAAGCAAGCAAATCTTATAATCTTCCAAGATAGTGGGATTAACATCAACTAAAGTCATGACATCTCCAAACCCACTTTTAATATTATTGTAAATATTATTATCAATAACATATTCATCATGAGGCTTAAATAAATTTTCAAGATCATAAGAAGCATTATCACCCCAATCATGATCATTGCAATAAGTAGTGGACATGACAAAATTATCATCCCCATGCTTGTAGCTTTGCATATCATTAGCATAATTGACATTAATAGAATTTATAATAATATCATTGCAATCATGCTTTTCATTCAAGGAGCTATCATGAATCACTTTATAAATTTCTTCTTTTAACACTTCATCACAATTTTCAGATTCACGATTTTCAAGCAAAACTACATAAAGATAATCAAGTGCACTCAACTCACTAGCAATTGGTTCATCATACTTGGATTGTTTGAAAAGATTAGCAAGTGGATGATGATCCATATCAATAATTTTTAGCAAGCGAAGATGCAAGCAAATAGAAGGCACATGGCTACACAAGCAAAGATAGCACACAAAATATTTTTAGTATTTTTGATTTTTTAGAGAAGTGGAGGGAGATGAAAAAGAGAGGCAAATAAAAAGTAGAGCAAGTAGATGATAGTTTGAGTGAAGGTACTTGTAGTGATTTGATGATGTCTCACCGGCAACGGCGCCAAAAATTATTTCTGCTACTTGTGAGCTGCGTTGGGATTTCCCCCGAAGAGGAAGGGTGAAGCAGTACAGTAGAGATAAGTATTTCCCCCAGTGAGAACCAAGGTTTATCGGACCAATAGTAGAATCACACAAAGCCTCGTGAACAGCACCTGCACACACAAAAGCAAATACTTGCACTCAACGCGGGTAAGAGGGTTGTCAATCCCCTTGAACTCGTTACTTGCAAGGATTATATCTTGTATAGGCAAACTTATAAATTGCAAAACAAAAGAAAAGTAAATAAAGTGCAGCAAAGGATTTTTAGGTTTTTTAATATGCTTTAAAGTATACCCGGGGGCCATAGTTTTCACTAGAGGCTTCTCTCTCGAACGCATAGCATACGGTGGGTAAACAAATTACTGTTGGGGAATTGATAGAAAAGCACATAGTTATGACGTATTCATGGCAATGATCACATATATAGGCATCACGTCCATGACAAGTAGACCGATTCCTGCCTGTATCTACTACTATTACTCCACCAATCGACCGCTATCCAGCATGCATCTATGGTATTAAGTTCTTGAAAAACCGAGTAACGCTTTAAGCAAGATGACATGATGTAGACAAAGTAAACTCAATCAATATGAATAAACCCCATCGTTTTATCCTTAGTAGCAACAATACAATACGTACCCCGTCCCCTTCTTTCACTAGCTGGAGACACCGCAAGATTGAACCTACTACAAAGCACCTCTCCCGCTGAAGATAAATCAATCTAGTTGGCCAAACCAAACGGATAGATCGGAGAGAAATACATAGCTATAATAATCATGCATAATAAAGTTCAGAAAAGACTCAATTACTTTCAATGAATAATCTGATCATAAACCCACATTTATTGGATCCCAACAAACACACCGCAAAATAAGATTACATCGAATAGAACTCCAAGTAGATCGAGGAGAACATTGTATTGAAGATCAAAGAGAGAGAAGAAGCCATATAGCTACTAGCTATGGACCCGTAGGTCTGTGGTGAACTACTCACACATCATCGGAAGGGCAGCAAGGTTGATGTAGAAGCCCTCCGTGATCGATTCCCCCTCCGGCAGATTACCGGAAAAGGCCTCTAGATGGGATCGCGGAAGAACAGAAGCTTGCGGCAACGGAAAAGTTATATCGTCTGGCTCCCTATTGGTTTGGGAATACATGTGAATTTATAGGCTTGGAATTAGGTCAAACGGAGCTGCGTGGGGCCCACAAGCTCAGGGGGCGCGCCCCTCGAGCTTGTGGCTCTCTCGTATCTCGTCTGGTCTCCTCCCGAAGCTTCTAGGGTCCCTTCTGGTCTAGAAAAAATTTATTATAAAATGGAAAAAAGACTTTGCAATGACTTAGAAGAAAACATTTATTATAAAATGGCACATATTTATTTAAGAGCCCCCAGTTAACTTGGGTAAAAGAAGTGTTTTTAACAAACAATGTTTTTAACAAACTGTTTTTGACAAACAGCTTTTTTGTTTGAGACAAATATAATGCTTGGTTGAACCGAACAAAAAAATTTGAAATTTTTTAATCATGAAAGCGACTTAGCTGGTTAATGTGCTCGATGTTGACCATGTGGTCCGGGCTTGCGGCGGGATGAAGATGTCAATCGAACTTTGACGGATACGACATGGTGCGTAGTCCTCGGCTTGGCCGAGGTCCCAGCCCCCAAGCCCGTCATGAGGCGACTGAGCGATGAGCTCGGCTTGACGAAGTGGCGATGCAGCACGACCGATGTGGCGAGGCATGATACGTCTCTGTCATATCTATAATTTTTGATTGTTTCATGCCAATATTTTACAACTTTTACATACTTTTGGCAACAATTTATATGATTTTCTTGGACTAACATATTGATCTAGTGCCCAATGCCAGTTCCTGTTTGTTGCATGTTTTTTGTTTCGCAGAAAATCCATATCAAACAAAGTCCAAACGCGATAAATTTTTTACGGAGATTTATTTTTGAATATATGTGATTTTTGGGAAAAAGAATCAACGCGAGACGATGCCCGAGGGGCCCACAAGCTCAGAGGGCGCGACCCCCTACCCTGGCCGTGCCCAGCAGGCTTGTGGCTACCCCGTAAGGCGGCTGGGCCCCTTCTTTCACCGCAAGAAAGATAATATTCGGATAAAAATAATTTCAGACCAATCGGAGTTACGGATCTCCGGGAATATAAGAAATGGTGAAGGGCCAGAAAACAGGAACGCAAAACAGAAGAGAAACAAAGAGAGAGAGAGAGAGAGAGATCCAATCTCGGAGGGGATCCTGTCCTCCGGGAGCCATGGCGGCCATGGACCAAAGGGGAAACTCTCCTCCCATCTAGGGGGGAGGCCAAGCAAGAAGAACAAGGAGGGGGGCTCTCTCCCCCTCTCTTCCGGTGGCGCAGGAGCACCGCCGGGGGAACCATCGTGACGGCGATCTACACCAACAACTTCGCCGCCGTCAACACCAACTCTCTCCCCCTCTACGCAGCGGTGTAACCTCTCTATTCCCGCTGTAATTCTCTACTTGAACATGGTGCTTAACGCTATATATTATTATCCAATGATGTGTGGTAATCCTATGATGTTTGAGTAGATTTCTTTTGTCCTACGGGTTAATTATGGTATGGTGTGATTGATATGAGTTTTATGTTGATATGGTGTTGTCCTATGGTGCCCTCCATGTAGCGCAAGCGTGTGGGATTACCGCTGTAGGGTTTGCAATACGTTCATAATTCGCTTATAGTGGGCGGCTAGAGTGACAGAAGCTTACACCTGAGTAAGGGGGTTATTGCGTATGGGAGTAAAGGGGACTTTTTACTTAATGCTATGGTTGGGTTTTACCTTAATGATCTTTAGTAGTTGCGGATGCCTGCTAGAGTTCCAATCATAAGTGCATATGATCCAAGTACGAAAAGTATGTTAGCGTATGCCTCTCCCTCATTGCATATAATAATTATCACACATGTCATATTCAATTGCCTATGGACAATCTTTCTCATCGTTCTACAAAAACCTCTCTATTAAACAACTAACTTTTATTATCTTGCCAATTACTCCTAGTTTTGCTCCCGCTAAGTACTTCTACTTTTATTCTTGCGAACTTATCCTTACACCAACAAAGTAGTTTTATTCTTGTTCTAGGTAAAGCGAACGTTAAGTGTGCGTAGAGTTGTATCGGTGGTCGATAGAACTTGAAGGGAATATTAATTCTACCTTTAGCTCCTTGTTGGGTTCGACACTCTTATTTATCGAAAAAGCTACAATTGATCCCCTATACTTGTGGGTTATCAAGACCTTTTTCTGGCGCCGTTGCCGGGGAGCAATAGCGTGGGGTGAATATTCTCGTGTGCGCTTGTTTGCTTTGTCACTAAGTAGTTTTTATTTTCTGCTCCACTAAGTAGTTTTTATTTTCTGTTCTAAGTTGTTCTCTATCTTTAGTTATGGATATGGAACACGAAACACCAAAAAAAATAGTTGTACTTGCTACTCATGGATATGGGGAACCTCCTAAAACCCTCGATGCTGGTTATGTGGAAAACATTAAATACTACTTTGATAATCCTGATAAATCTCCATTCAACTTGATAATGGGAGATACTTTGGATCAACGGGAATACTTTAGGGATTATCGCTTGTCTCAAAAAGGGAAACTCTTATGGGATCAAATTGATTATTTGCAATGGTATGCTTGGAATTTATGCTTAAGATATGATTATACTGGTTGCTCTAAGATGAAGGTTCCACACCTTCCCTTTTCATGTGAATTTAATGATAATGAAACCTTGGCTTCTTATGCTACTGGTATATATGATTACTATGATGTGGAACAAATAGAAGAATTTGTTGCTTTTAAGGGTGCTTATGAAATTGAATCGTTGTTTGAAAAATATGAAGATTGTGATGATGCTCTTTACAGATCTGAAAATTATGCTATACTTAAATATTGCTATGAGAATTATGAATACAATGCCTATATTGATGAATTTATTGAGAAAGTCTCCGCTGCCCGAGAAGAGACTAATATTTTGCAGGAATCTATGGAAGAAGAAATTGCTAAAACTGTGAGCTCATTAGATGAAAAAAATGAGAAGGAGAGCAAAGAACAAAAGGAGGAAGAGCGGATTAGCTACCTGTGCCCACCTTCTAATGAGAGTAACTCTTCAACTCATACATTGTTTAATTTCCCTTCGTGCTTACCTAAGGATGATTGTTATGATCCCTTGGATTCATTTGAAATATCCCTTTTTGATGAACTTGATGCTTGCTATGCTTGTGGCCATGATGCCAATATGAATTATGCTTATGGAGATGAAATTGCTATAGTTCCTTATGTTAAGAATGAAATTGTTGCTATTGCACCCACACATGATAGTCCTATTTTTTTGAATTCTCCCAACTACACTATATCGGAGAAGTTTGCGCTTATTAAGGATTACATTGATGGGTTGTGTTTTACTATTACACATGATGATTTTGATGAATATAATATGCATGTGCTTGCTGCTCCTAATTGCAATTACTATGAGAGATGAACCACATCTCCGCCTCTCAATGTTTCCAATACGTTAAAATTGCAAGAAACTGTTTATGCTATGTATCGGCCTTTATTATGTGTGCATGCATTGTTCTTTTATGACATGCTGATGCATAGGAAGAGAGTTAGACTTCGTCATTGCATGATATATGTTGCTTTGTGCTCGCTACTAAATTATAAATCATTGTTAATTAAAATTGGCTTTGATATACCTTGGGATCCGGGTGGATCAATTACTTGAGCACTTTATCCCTAGCTTAATGGTTTTAAAGAAAGCGCTGCCTGGGAGACAACCCGGAAGTTTTAGAGAGTCATTTTATTCTGTTGTGTGCCTTTAAAAAGTTTAAAAACAAAAAAATATAGAGGGGAACCTAAAACTTTTTCAAAAGAAAAGTGAAAGTGAGAAAGACGAGCACCGTGGAAGTGCGGGATATCCTTGAACTTTGTTCATGCCCATGGAAACTTTGTGAATCTTGAATTACAGAAACTTTTCAACAAAAATAATTATCCCCTTGTACAAATCCATTGTATTATAAAAATAATGTGCCAAGATTTACCTTTAGGATGTTTAAATTGCTTGTTTGGTGTGTGCTGTGTAAAAACAGAAACTTTTGCTGTAGTATTTGAATTTACATATTTTACTAGTAAGTGCCAAAATTCTGAAATTTTTACACAGTACTTCTATGAATTTTTTTTATTTTGTCCTAATTTTTCAGAATTTTTGGATTTATAAAATTATATGTTTCATCTGCATCTTTACAGACTGTCCTGTTTTCACAGATTGCTGTTATAGTTTCTTTATTTGCGTATGTTTGAAATCTTGTTGAGCCCCATTGACTTGGGAGCCATAGAATTGTGATAGCATACAGTGGGTAATGTTTTATTATAATTATACAATAATATTATAGCAGGACATGATGGGATTTGATGTTATATGTACTAACCCCTCTAATAAAAAGTTCGGTTAAGTTTTGTGTGGATGAAGTGTTCGAAGAGCGAGGAGGTATCGATATGAGGAGAATAAGGAGAGGCAAGAGTACAAGATTGGGGATGCCCAAGGCACCCCAAGTAAATATTCATGGAGACTCAAGCGTCTGAGCTTGGGGATGCCCAAGGCACCCCAAGTAAATATTCATGGAGACTCAAGCGTCTGAGCTTGGGGATGCCCCGGAAGGCATCCCATCTTTCTTCTTCGACAATTATCGGTATGTCTCGGTTTTTGTTTTGTTCACATGATATGCATAAATTCTTGGAGCGTCTTTTGTGTTTATTTTCCCTTTTTCTTTTATGAACCATGCTGGTATGAGATAGTCCTTGGTTGATTTATAGAATACTCTATGCACTTCACTTATATCTTTTGAGTATGGCTTTATATAATGCTTCATGTGCTTCACTTATATCATTTGAAGTTTGGATGCCTGTTTCTCTACATTTGGAAAGCCGTTATTTATAGAATGCTCTTTTGATTCACTTATATTTATTAGAGTGTGGTCTTTTGTAGAAAGAATTAAGCTCTCATGCTTCACTTATATCTATTTAGAGAGTTAACAAGAATTGGTCGTTCACATGGTTAGTCATAAAATCCTACATAAAACTTGTAGATCACTGAATATGATATGTTTGATTCCTTGCAATAGTTTTGCGATATTGAGGTGGTAATATTGGGGCATGCTAGTAAAAGAATTAAAGTTGACTATTAATAATGGTGTTAAGGGAAGTAAGTCTTTACACAAGTAAATCCTCACGCATGTAAAGTGGTGGCCGCTGACATTAGCAGTGAGATCGGAGCATGATTTATCATTGATTGAGTCTTTGTGTTGTTCGGATCGAGGGCGCGCGATGGTTAACTCCTCCCAACCTCCCCCCTAGGGGCATGCGAGTAATACTTTGCTTCGAGGGCTCATAGGCTTTGCAATAAGTATGTGAGTTCTTTATGACTAATGCGAGTCCATGGATTATACGCACTCTCACCATTCCGCAATTTGCTAGCCTCTTCGATACCGTGCACCCTTTCTCACCTCGAGAGTTGGTGCAAACTTCGTTAGTGCATCCAAATCCCGTGATATGATACACTCTATCACACATAAAGCCTCCTTATATCTTCCTCAAAACAGCCACCAGACCTACCTATCATGGCATTTCCATAGCCATTCCAAGATATATTGCCATGCAACTTCCATCATCATCACATACATGACTTGAGCATTCATTGTCATATTGCTTTGCATGATCGTAAGATAGCTAGAATGATATTTTCATGGCTTGTCCATTTTTTGATATCTTTGCCACGCTAGATCATTGCACATCCTGGTACACTGCCAGAGGCATTCATATAGAGTCATCCTATATAGTTTTTACCGAGTTGTAAGTAAATAAAAGTGTGATGATCATCATTATTAGAGCATTGTTCCAGTGAGGAAAGGATGATGGAGACCATGATTCCCCCACAAGTCGGGATGAGACTCCGGACGAAAAATAAAAAAATAGAAAAAAGGAGGCCAAAAAGAGCCCATAAAAAAAGAAAAAATGAGAGAAAAAGAGAGAAGGGGCAATGCTACTATCCTTTACCACACTTGTGCTTCAGAGTAGCACCATGTTTTTAATATAGAGAGTCTCCTATGTTGTCACTTTCATATACTAGTGGGAATTTTTCATTATAGAACTTGGCTTGTATATTCCGATGATGGGCTTCCTCAAATGCCCGAGGTCTTCATGAGCAAGTGCAACTTGTGAGCTGCGTTGGTAATTCCCTGAAGAGGAAGGGAGATGAAGTACAATAGAGATAAGTATTTCCCTCAGTTATGAAACCAAGGTTATCAATCCAGTAGGAGAATCACGCAACACCTCGTTAACAGTACCTGCACACAAAACAACAAATCCTTGCACCCAACGCAAACAAGGGGTTGTCAATCCCTTGGCGGTTAATTGCAAGATTAAATTGTATGGTGATAGATAGATAGATTGAACTAAAATATAAAATAAAATAAATAAAGTAAAAGTGCAGCAAGGTACTTTTAGGATTTTTAATATATGATAGAAGTAGACCCGGGGGCCATAGTTTTCACTAGAGGCTTCTCTCATGAAAATAGCATGCGGTGGGTAAACAAATTACTGTTGGGCAATTGATAGAAAAGCAAATAATCATGACGATATCCAAGGCAATGATCATGTATATAGGCATCACATCCGAGACAAGTAGACCGACTCCTGCCTGCATCTACTACTATTACTCCACACATCGACCGCTATCCAGCATGCATCTAGTGTATTAAGTCAATAAAGAACGGAGTAACGCCTTAAGCAAGATGACATGATGTAGACAAAGTAAACTCACGTATGAATAAACCCCATCTTTTTATCCTTAATAGCAATGATACATACATGTCATGTCCCTTTCTGTCACTGGGATTGAGCACCGCAAGATCGAACCCATTACAAAGCACCTCTCCCATTGCAAGATAAATCAATCTAGTTGGCCAAACCAAATCAATAGATCGGAGAGAAATACGAAGCTATAATAATCATGCCTAAAAGAGTTCAGAGAAGACTCAAATAATATTCATGGATAATCTGATTATAAACTCACAATTCATCGGATCCCAACAAACACACCGCAAAAAGTGATTACATCGGATAGAACTCCAAGAACATCGAGGAGAACATTGTACTGAAGATCAAAAAGAGAGAAGAAGACATCTAGCTACTAACTATGGACCTGAAGGTCTGTGGTAAACTACTCACGCATCATCAGAAGGGCAGCAAGTTTGATGGAGTACCCCTCCGTGATCGATTCCCCCTCCGGCGGAGTACCGGAAAAGGCCTCCAGATGGGATCTCTCGAGAACAGAAGCTTGCGGCGGCGGAAAAAGTATTTTGTGGACTCCTCTGTTGGTTTCCCGATTTTTGAGAATTTATAGTGGTGGAATTAGGTCAAAAGGGGCAGAGGTGGGCCCGCGAGGCACCAGGACGCGCCTGCCCCCCCAGGCGCGCCCTGGTGGCTCGTGGCCACCTCCTCTGGCTTCTGGCCTCCTCCCGAAGCTTCTAGTGTCTCTTATGTCCAGAAAAAAATCTCCAAAAAGTTTCGTGGCATTTGGACTTCATTTGGTACTGATATTCTGGAAAACAAAAAACAGGCAAAAAACAACAACTGACACTGGGCACTAAGTTAATAGGTTAGTCCCAAAAAATAATATATAATTGCTGTAAATGTATATAAAAACATCCAAGATTGATAATATAATAGCATGGAACAATCAAAAATTATAGATACGTTGGAGACATATCAAGCATCCCCAAGCTTAATTCATGCTCGTCCTCGAGTAGGTAAATGATAAAAATAGAATTTTTGATGTGGAATGCTACCTATCATATTCATCATATATTCTTTTTGTTTTATAGCATGGACATTTGGACTTGAATGATTCAAAGCAATATTCTATAGTTTGACATGAAGATATAAATACTCAAGCATACTAACAAGCAACCACGTCTTTCAAAATATCAACGCTAAAGAAAGTTATCGCTAGCCCATTATGCTCAATCATTGATCCATTCATGAAACACACTCAATATTAGCTACACACAATGCACAAGTATGACAATAGTGCTCTCTAGTTGGTGCTTTGTAAGAGAAGATGGAGACTCAAAATAAAAATAAAAATTGCATAAAGGTAAATAGATAGGCCCTTCGCAGAGGAAAGCAGAGATTTGCAAATGTGTCAGAGCTCAAATATTAAATTAGAGAGATAAAATTATTTTGAGAGGCATGCTTTTCCTGTCAACGAAAACGACCGAGAATTCCCAATATCTTCCATGCTAGACACATCATAGGCGGTTCCCAAACAGAAAATAAAGTTTATTTCCTTTCCACCATTCTTTCACAATCCATGGCTAGCGTATCCATGGGTGCCCTCCATACCAACACTTTCCAAGGAATTTGGTTGTTATTAATTTTTGATTCATTGTGGGACTGGGCATCCCTATTACCAGCCACTCTCTCATGCAATGACAAGTGAATAAACACTCATCGTGAGAATAACACACCTAGCATGGAAAATATTGGCCACCCCCTGCCGCTTCATGAGCGGTACGGGCACACAAAACGGAAAATTATTTTGAAAATTTAGAGTTGGCACATGCAAATTTACTTGGAACGGCATGGAAATACCACATATAGGTAGGTATGGTGGACTCATTTGGCACAACTTGGGTTTAAGGAGTTGGATGCACAAGCAGTATTCCCGCTTAGTACAAATGAAGGCTAGCAAATAGATTGAGAAGCGACCAACCAAAAAGCGAAAACGGTCATAAACATGCATTGAACATAACTAACACCGAATAATGCACCATAAGTAGGATATAATTTCGTTGCATAACTATTGACTTTATGTTCATGCATAGGGAATCACAAACCTTAACACCAATATTCTTACTAAATCACAATTACTCACTAACATGACTCACATATTATCATCTCCATATCGCAAAACTATTGCAAGGAATCAAACTTATCATATCCAATGATCTTTCATGAAAGTTTTTATTATATCCCTCTTGAATATTCATCACTTTGGGACCAAATTCATATCTTGTGCAAATTACCATTACTATTATCAACTCTCAAAAAGATATAAGTGAAGCATGAGAGTGCAAATATTTCTTCAAAATTTAATCTTATCAACTCTCAAAATAATATAAGTGAAGCAAGAGAGTTCAAATATTTCTTCAAAATATAGCCACCGCCGTGCTCAAAAAGATTTAAGTGAAGTACTAGAGCAACTGCCTAGCTCAAAAAATTTAAGTGAAGCACATAGAGTATTCTAACAAATCATGATAAACGTGTGGCTCTCTCAAATAGGTGTGTACAGCAAAGATGATTGTCACAAACTAAAAGCAAACAAAGCAAAGACTCATATAATACACGACGCTCCAAGCAAAACTCATGATATGTGACGAATAAAAATATAGCTCCAAGTAAAATTACCGATGGTTGGTAGAAGAAAGAGGGGATGCCTTCCGGGGCATCCCCAAGCTTAGACGCTTGAGTCTTCCTTGAATATTACCTTGGGGTGCCTTGGGCATCCCCAAGCTTAGGCTCTTTCCACTCTTTATTCCTTCATCCATCGTGATCTCACCCAAAACTTGAAAACTTCAATCACACAAAACTCAACAAAACCTTCGTGAGATCCGTTAGTATAACAAAATAAATCACTACTTTAAGTACTGTTGCAAACCCATTCATATTTTATTTTTGCATTATACCTATTTTATTCTAACTTCTCCAAGGCTTATACCCACTGATACAATCCATAGTTTCATCAAAACAAGCAAGCAATGCATCAAAAACAGAATCTGTCAAAAACAGAACAGTCTGCAGAGATCTATTCAAAAGACATACTTCTGTAACTCCAAAAATTCTGAAACATTAGGACAACGTGGGCAATTCATATACCAATACTGTGTAAAAATTTCAGATTTTTCTGACTCTCCAGTACAGAAATAAAATTCTAGCACTGGACGCAAAACTTTCTGTTTTCCAAACAGCATCAATTATACTATCTTCCAAATCGTCCCAAAGGCTTTACTTGGCACAAACACTAATTAAAACATAAAAACTCAATCATAACAGTAGCATAATTGTGAAAACACACAATAACAGAAACAAAAAGTAAAAATTTATTTTATTCATTGGGTTGCCTCCCAACGAGCGCTATTGTTTTATGCCCCTAGCTAGGCATAATGCATAGTTTTAAGTGTTGTCATCTTTCAAGTTGATTCCATAAGTGGCCCTCATAATGGATTCATATGGTGCTTTAATTTTCTTCCTAGGGAAATGTTCCATACCCTTCTTTAATGGAAACTAAAATTTTATATTCCCTTCTTTCATGTCAATAACGGCACCTATGGTTCATAAGAATGGTCTACCAAGTATTATGGAGCAAGAAGGATTGCATTCAATGTCAAGTACAATAAAATCAACGGGCGCATAATTTCTATTTGCAAGAATAAGCACATCATTAATTCTACCCAATGGCTTTTTAATAGTAGAATCCGCCAAGTGCAAATTAAGAGAACATTCATCTATATTGGTAAAACCTAGCACATCACATAAAGATTTTGGAATTGTGGAAACGCTAGCACCCAAATCACATAAAGCATTGCACTCATTATTTTTAATTTTAACTTTAATGGTGAGTTCCCATTCATCATATAATTTTCTAGGAATTGAAATTTCTAGTTCTAGCTTTTCTTCTAACGCTTTCATCATTGCTTCTACGATGTGTTTAGTAAAAGCCTTATTTTGCTCATAAGCGTTTGGTGAATTTAGCATGGATTGTAACAATGAAATACATTCAATCAAGGAACAATTGTCATAATTAAAATCTTTGTAATCCAAGAGAGTGGGCACATCGCTAGTTAAAGTTTTTACCTCTCCAAACCCACTTTTATCAAAAAATTTATCAAGATTTTCACCCTCCGAATTATGGGGATGCCTACTAGCTAAAGTTGACTCTTCTTCAGTCCCCTTTTCATCAAGTTTTATATTGCTAAACAAAGAATCAATAGATGAAACACCAATCATTTTAATATCCTCATCATTACTACGATAGAAATCGGGAGGAATCGCTTTTTCTAAAAATTCCCGTTTAGCTTTTAGCATGGCGGTTCTTTTCTTACTCTCATCCATGGAGACATATAAAGCTTTAATTGATTCATTAATATCAATTTTGGGTGGCATAATTTTAGTCTTAATATTTTCCACATCATGAATAATTCTATCAATGCTCCTAGACATATCATCAAGTTTACTTAATTTTTCTTCTATCGTAGTGTTAAATTTTTTTTGAGCATTAATAAATTCTTTAATATTACTTTCAAGATCAGAGGGAATCCTATTATTATTATTATAAGAATTACCATAGGAATTGCCATAACTATTAGAGGAATTTCCAGGAAACGGCCTATGATTAAAATTACCTCTATAAGCATTATTATTAAAATTGTTTCGCGAGACAAAATTCACATCTACGGGATCAATATTTTGCTCAATCAAGGTGGATAAAGGCACATCATTAGGATAAATATGAGTATTTTTTCTAGCAACCAATTTCATAAGCGCATCAACTTTATCACTCAAAGTACTAATTTATTCAACAGAATTCACTTTTTTACTAGTAGGAACTCTTTCAGCATGCCATTGTGAATAATTTGCCATAATATTATCAAGCAATTTAGTAGCTTCCCCCAAAGTAATTTCCATAAAAGTACCACCCACGGCGGAATCTAAAAGATTTCTAGAAACAAAATTTAATCCCGCATAAAAAATTTGTATGATCATCCACAAATTTAAACCATGAGTAGGGCAATTTCTTATCATTAATTTCATCCTTTCCCAAGATTGGGTAACATGTTCATGATCAAGTTGCTTAAAATTCATAATTTGATTTCTAAGGGAAATAATTTTCGCGGGAGGAAAATACTTGGTAATAAAAGCATCTTTACACCTATCCCAAGAATCGGTACTATTTCATGGTAAAGATGAAAACCAAATTTTTGCACGATCCCGCAATAAGAATGGAAATAATTTTAATTTCACAATATCATTATCCACATCTTTTTTCTTTTGCGTATCACACAATTCTACGAAAGTGTTAAGATGGGATGCAGCATCTTCATTAGGACTACCAGAAAATTGTTCTTTCATAACAAGATTTAGCAAAGCGGCATTAATATCACAAGTCTCCGCACTAGCGGCGGGAGGAGCAATTGGAGTACTAATAAAATCATTATTATTAGTATTGGAAAAATCACACAATTTTCTATTTTCGTGAGACATCGTGGCTACGCAAACAAGATAGCAATCAAGCAAAGAAGCAAACAAGAAAAAGGCAAACAGAAAATATTTTTGTATTTTTGTAAAAACTTTTAGAAGTGGGGGAGATGAAAACGAGAGGCAAAGGCAAATAAAATAAATGCAAGGAGATGAAAGTTTTATGCGTAGGTACTTGATAGATGTTGATGATGTCTCCCCGGCAACGGCGCCAGAAATTCTTCCTGCTACTTGTGAGCTGCATTGGTAATTCCCTGAAGAGGAAGGGAGATGCAGTACAGTAGAGATAAGTATTTCCCTCAGTTATGAAACCAAGGTTATCAATTCAGTAGGAGAATCACGCAACACCTCGTTAACAGTACCTGCACACAAAGCAACAAATCCTTGCACCCAACGCAAACAAGGGGTTGTCAATCCCTTGGCGGTTAATTGCAAGATTAAATTGTATGGTGATAGATAGATAGATTGAATTAAAATATAAAATAAAATAAATAAAGTAAAAGGGCAGCAAGGTATTTTTTGGATTTTTAATATATGATAGAAGTAGACCCGGGGGCCATAGTTTTCACTAGAGGCTTCTCTCATGAAAATAGCATACGGTGGGTAAACAAATTACTGTTGGGCAATTGATAGAAAAGCAAATAATCATGACGATATCCAAGGCAATGATCATGTATATAGGCATCACGTCCGAGACAAGTAGACCGACTCCTGCCTGCATCTACTACTATTACTCCACACATCGACCGCTATCCAGCATGCATCTAGTGTATTAAGTCCATAAAGAACGGAGTAACGCCTTAAGCAAGATGACATGATATAGACAAAGTAAACTCACGTATGAATAAACCCCATCTTTTTACCCTTAATAGCAATGATATATACGTGTCATGTCCCTTTCTGTCACTGGGATTGAGCACCGCAAGATCGAACCCATTTGTAGCGACTTGACCTCAAACGGTCAAGCCTCTGTGTATCCGTGCCATCCCTGGATCAGTATGCTGGCACACACAGTACATCAATGTATATATCAAAGTGCAATCACATGTATAAATAACGTAAAACTGATATATACCTCATAAGTTTCAGCGGAAACAATCAAACGGGTGTGTACTCCCATCAACGCCATCGACAAGTTGAGTGTAGACCGTAACCCTATATCATAACTCTTACTCGTCGAAGAAATATCTGCAACATGAGACGTTGCAGCCGTGTAGGTCAGTACATTGAATGTACCGGCAAGATCACAAATAAGAGAAACAGATAATAAAACTATTCTATATGCAATATGGCTTTGTGGCTCTGTGTCTGAGTTTTTGCGTAAAAGCTGGTTTTATTTTCCTTACATCAAAAGAATAACAGGAGTCTTTACTACAGAGTTATCTACTATGACATGGTTCCGCCAACCGATGTCTCATAGCCCATAAGTATCATAAGTTGCCCACAATTAGTTATCAGTCCGGTGTTGAGAGTTCCGAGATAGATCCAAGTCTAGAGGCTCAAATTGTCCGTAACCGGGGACACGGATAATCGATTAGGTTTTACTCTGCAGAGTTTTGTGCACTTTACCCACAAGATTCGATCCCTCTTTTTACGTTCTCGCACTTCAGGGTGTTTGAGAAACAAGATGACCAAAACATGGTCTTCCGAAGAGTTCCTCTGACCACTGTCCAGTGCTCATCCAATCCTACCATAGTTCTACATCTGCTAGCACCGTCCCAACCAGAGTCACAACTAAGGTCAACCAAGCCAGAGCCCATAATGACTTGCGGTTGCACAGGTAAGCTTCCGGGCATGAAGTATTCTTCCGTCTCTTTGAGTCTGGGTGGAACTTTCCTCATGAGTACTGGCCTACTCCAGCTCACTAGGCATCCACTGGGTACTCCGAGGTGCCTCTCAACCACTCCACCCAGTTGTGTGTATTGAAAACTTGTCTCGAGTCTTGAAGTCTTGAGGTCTTGAAGATGCAGGCCTTGACAATGCCATCATGAAGTTGTCATCATTGACATAGAGTCCTCCTTCTCACACCACTCCCGAGCACTCTTACCAAACCCCGTCTACTAATAGCGTAGCATTAAAATAAACAACGTCCCGGGGCTTGATAACAGGGTGGTGGGTTCCTACCTCATGCAATCTACTCAACTACAAGATTCAATACCACTACTGGAGGGATTGATAAAAGGTGACACTAAATGCAATTAAAATCATAGGTATAATAAAATGATCAAAGTGAACTTGCCTGGTATTACTTGATGAAGATTATATCGCTCTTAGAGTATGACTTGGTAGGACTATTCGTCACTCCGATGAAATCTATAATATCAACATGACACTCACATAAGCAAACATTCTAGCAAGCAATTCTAGCACTCAAAATAACAATCAACAAATAATAAATCACACAAAGAAAACCAAAAACAAAACCAAAGAAAACTCTAAAACTCAATGCAAAATCTTCTACAAGTAAAACAAGCTACAAAAATAAATTTTTCCGCCACTAATAAATTTTAACAGAAACAAAAATAAAGTCTTTACTAAATAACAGAAAGAAAAACAACAAGGAAATTTTATGCAAAAAGAACCAACTTAAAATTGTTTATAAAACGCCTAGTAAGATAAAAGAAATAAAATACTAAAAAAATTTTGTACTACAAATAAAATTGCTACTGATAACTTAACAGAAACTAAAAAGAATATGTCAAAATAACTAAAGAAAACAATTTAAAGCAATTAAAATTAAAAGAAAAAGCACAAAACCTATAAAACGCTAAAACAGTACTGTTTTCGTTAAAACCTAATTTTAAGTAATTCTAAAATTCTCCAATTAATTACTACTGATAAACAAAGTCACAAAGAACAGTAGCAAAAAGAATCACTCAAAAATAATACTCCTAGCTCAAATTATAGCCAATCTAGTGATTTGAACAAAATTCATGCAAATTCAAATTCAATATTTCAAATCTAGTCAAACTTGATATCTACGGAAACTTCATAAAATTTCTAAACTATTGCAAAAAAGAATCATCTAAAATTACTAATCATTCTAGGAGATATTAATTTTCTAAGATAAGAACTATTCTGTTTTTTTTAAACAGAAACGAAAATAAAACAAAAGCTCTAATGATCAGGCGACGGCTACATGGTGCAAGCCGATTGGCTGAGGAGGGTGTGCGCCCGAAGTTACTAGCGGGTTGTCGATAACTAACCGATTCGCGCGCGCGTGCAAATAAAAGAAAAACCGGCCGGGCCGGTTCGATCTAAACCGAATAAAACCGATCTAAAACAAAATAAAACCTAACTATTCGCTACGATCTAATCTACAACGTTGATTGAAGATCTAACGGAGGGGGTCACGCCGGTGACTTACAGCAAGGGGGGCGACGGTGGTGCAGCTCGGGAGTCACCGGCGATGGCTCTCCGGTGATCGGTGGTGACGGCGGTGATGTCCGGCGGGTGCGGCGCAATGAGGGGGTCCCGTTGGTGGTGGATTTGCAGCTCGGGGAGGTCCGAGGCAAGCGAGGCGAGCTCGGCAAGGTTTGGCCGAACCCCGTGCTCCGGCGAGGGCGCACATGGTCGGGGCGTCGGCTGTGGAGGGAGAGGAGGCACAAGGCCATGTCAGAATGGAGCGCGACAACGAGAGTAGCCGACGGGAGAAAGAAGGTGCCTCGGGGAGGCTTACCGGCGACGGAGACAACGGCGCTCCGAAGCTTCGGTGGCGGAGATCCAAACGGCGATGACGGACGATGTGGTTGGTCTCGGGCGAGGGTTCAAAGGGGAATCGAGAGAGGAGGGTCGAGGGGTTTTATAGGGCATATGCGTGCGCGAGGGGAAAGCCCGAGATCACGATCCCGAGGAAATTGGGATACGGCGGCGGGTGAGCGTGCTCTGGCGTGGGCGAGGGGAAGAAGAAGGAGGCGGGGTCCACCGGTCAGCAGCAGCGGGAAAAAATGTGGGGCGGGCAGCCGGCGCTTAGCGCATTCGCGTGCGGGACAGGCCTTGGGCCGTTTGCGAGCTGGGCCGGTCGAGGCGCTGGCCTGGCGCGGGCTCTCTCTCTCTCTCTCTCTCTCTCTCTCTTTAACATAGACAAAACAAAAGAAAGAAACCAAATAAAACAAAAATACCATATAGCCATATAATATATCAAAAAAATTAGAAAAATATTTCCTAAAACATGAACATATTTTCAAATACAACTGAAATACACAAAAATTCAGATAATGCAAATAGTGCTGCTGTTGCATTTAAAATGCAAATAAAATTATTTTAAAATACAAAATGATTTCAAATTCATTCTTCTCCACTTTTCTATTGTAGGGAATCATTTTACCCTATTTTCCATATATTTTTTAGGAGAAAAAAATAGTTTGAATAAAAACCAAATAACTCCAAATTGGGTTTGAATTTGAATTTCAAACCACTTCCAAATCCTTCTTTTAAATATCCAACTCATATTTCATATAATTTGAAGAAGTCATTTTATCCTCTCTCATGAAGATCATTGAGTTGCATAAAGTTTCTGAATTTGAAAATATTTCAAATGAACTTCAAATCATTTTCAATTCCCTTTTCATTTTCTTTAAATGGAAGAAGTCATGTCATCTTCACTCTAGGGTTTTGTGATGGAATGAATTTGAATTCATGAGGATCAAAAGCAAAGTGAAAGTTTGTGAGAGTCATTTCATTCCCTCTCATTGAACTTTCAGAAAGTTTCAAATTTCACTCACTTTCAGTCAATCAATCAACAAACAAACAAACAATCAATCCTATTTATTTAATTAATATAACATTCAAAAATTTAGAATTTTGGGATGTTACAAACCTACCACACTTAAAATGAATCTCGTCCTCGAGATTCGGATAGGCTAGCAAGAAAAGGTTAGGGTTGGGGGTCTTCCAGCAAATCCATTGTTCGGAAAGGTCTGGGGTGCTACCACACTTAAAATTAGAGTCAGGGTTCCTTCAAACTCCGGTATTCCACCTGTTGGGTTGACATTGTCAGTGTTCTCATATCTTCGGGATAATTCCTTCTCTGATGCTTTCCGATAAGGGCATAACCTCTTTGCTCATAATCATGTGTCCTTTCATCAAAATAGGGCTGTTCCCGAGACTGGGTCTTCTTAGCTGACAAGCCTGTCGTCAATTCTAAACAACTATCAGAAATTCTCATGGTGGTCAACAGTTTGTGATTTTCCTGTAGAAAGATGGTCTCGGTTGAATCTCACCGTTTATCCTACAATTGGCAACAGTTGCCGGTACAGGGTTCCATCGTTCTGCCATTCAAAGGTTTTTGGCTTGTCGTGTCGACACTCTTCTAAGGTTTCAAGGCTCTCTGATTTTCCATCAACATATGATAGTCCATGATAAAAGTCTCCGGTATGGGGGTCAATCCATCCCGTACTTGAACCATTACCACATACGCAGACAGTGAATCACGTATTCTAACACTTGGGCATCCTCACAAGCATTGCAGAAGTTTCTCTTATTGACGAACTAAGTTCGAATAAATCCATTGATTCTGCAAGCTGAACAAAGCATCTATCATTTCTTCACGACTCTCGGGTTTTACGTAACCTCCTAATAAATGTTTGCTGATCGAAACACAGCTTCTTCCAAATTCTTCCTTCAACTAGGTAGTGCTTGATCCATATTAACTCCTGGGCTTGGGGTAGGGTCCCGCTTTAGCACTGGTACTAATTTAACTCATCATTTCATATTCCAACATTACACCATCTTTTAAATCCAATAACACTTCATTCCTTCATACTCTTGGGGTATCCCACATATCCAACTTATTTATCCAGACTCCACTCCGTCGAATATATTTTCCTTTCCATTGGTTAAGTATCCACACGGAAAAGTACCTCCATTGAAATATCATACACTGATTCATCCGTAATTCATATTCTTTTCATAACAAATCCTTTTATTACATCCATAACCACTTCTCAAAATCCCAATTTCAAAAGTACTTTATTACATATGCTGCCATCCACATGGTTTGGTATGGTCAAGCATCACATCCATATTTATTTATTTGTCCTTCTTGAAAACTTTAGTCCCACTGGAATTGTGCAATGAGCTCCTTGAAATCCTCCATCTTTTGCTTCATCTGGGTGACCATGAGCTTCATCTCCATCATCTCAGTATGCACTTCTCTCAGGTATTCCTGAGTATGACGGAGTCTTGCTTCCAGTATGTCTCCGATTTGGCGTATGGCTTCCATGGCAGCTTCACGGACAGAGTCGAAGAACGTTGCTCGTGGTACGCGAGAAATGAAAAAGTATTGCCCCATAGTCTTTGGGTAAACTCCTTTCTCACGGTGAAGGTGTACCTCCACGTACCAAAGTTCTACTCCATTCTCCATGAATGGATAGCCCTTGTAGACTGCATCTCCTTCAAGGTGGATATGCTTCATCATGTCCTTCAGGGTTTTCGGGTAATCCTGATCACTGGTCAGGGTCATGATCGTTTCCGGACCCTTGAGGAAAGACTCGTAAAGGGTTGTCATCTGCAGGTGTAAGAGAAATGGGTACTCAGAACAAAATATGTATCTCCTAGGTGAACTGTTGTTATCAAAGGTTTGATGCAGCTACCATGGTTTCAAGGTCTTGGGTCTGGGTTGAGATAGAGAGAGGGAATAATCACTTCAAAACAAACAATTCCTAACTCAAAGTTTCTACCGTTTGTAATGGTCTCGTTTACTACGGTTTCGTTACGATGTCTTCATTTCTATAGGTCTTCAATGCTCGGGAGTTTCCAATGCTGATGCTTCTCCCATATGAAGGCCTTCTTTCATTCTTCCATAACTCACGTCTCTCGAGGTTGAAATAAATACAAACCTACGAATACCGTATATGAAGATATAATACATCCAACCATTCAATACACACAAAAGATAGTATCAATCAAGTACTCATGCATTCAATCAATCCTATAGTATCGCCACCCACATAAGTTGGTACGGTCGAATACTTTAAATCGTAAAAACGTTCATCTTTATTCTCTCATGGTGGGACTACTACTACTAAGCTGGTGTATCCTTGTCTCCAATGGGCTTCTCCTGTGTAGACTTGATATTCTCCAGTTCTTCTGCCAGATTATCTCTATCGACACGAAGTTTCTTGTGTCGTCCCTGTAATTCCTGGAGTTGTTCCTTGAGTTTCTGAATCTCAACATCTTTGGCATGAGCCATGGTCCTGCTATTCTTTAGCTCCTGACGATTCTTCTGGATCTCAAGGTTCTCCTCCTCCAGCTTGGCTACCTTCGTCTTCTGAATCTTGAGCTCTTCACGTAGGGCTTCCTTGTCAAATAATGCTTCCAGAAGGTCCATCTGCAGGTTCTTGACGTATTGCTCCAGCTCCCGATGATACACCAACAGTGGTGCAAACTTCATCTTCTGCTCATTGGTCAGGGCAATAGTGGCTCCATCAATCTTCTGCCAACCCACCTTTCCAAAGTAGTGATTGGCCAGAGCAGCACGATGGCGGTAGCATAGACGAGCAATAGCATCATGGACGGCAGTGTTTATGCCCATATCACAGTCATGACTCAGTGTCCCATAAGTGATGTCTACTATCTTGGGGTGCTCCTTGTGTCCAAACACCTGCGTCTTGATGCCCCATGATCCAGATCTCCTCTTAGTGGCCTTGATCTCAGGTATCGGTAGTTTCAGCAGTCTGACTAGCACCACAAGGAATGAGCCACAAAGAACATCCTCGTAGTGTCCCCTTTCGTTCAGGATGTAGCTCTCCATCTATAAGTTGAAATAAGGAAAGTTCAGTAAAAGAATTCAGAGGTTACGAGAGTAGTATAATACGAGAGTAGTATAAAATAAAAGTTGTTCCTATTGAGGTCTTCTTATTTCTAAACCATTTTCTAGGGTCACGTCCTACAGTCAACATGTGCTCTGATACCATATCTGTAGCGACCTGACCTCAAATGGTCAAGCCTCTGTGTATCCGTGCCATCCCTGGATCAGTATGCTGGCACACACAGTACATCAATGTATATATCAAAGTGCAATCACATGTATAAATAACGTAAAACTGATATATACCTCATAAGTTTCAGTGGAAACAATCAAACGGGTGTGTAGTCCCATCAACGCCATCGGCAAGTTGAGTGTAGACCATAACCCTATATCGTAACTCTTACTCGTCAAAGAAATATCTGCAACATGAGACGTTGCAGCCGTATAGGTCAGTACATTGAATGTACCGGCAAGATCACAAATAAGAGAAACAGATGATAAAACTATTCTATATGCAATATGGCTTTGTGGCTCTGTGTCTGAGTTTTTGCGTAAAAGCTGGTTTTATTTTCCCTACATCAAAAGAATAACAGGAGTCTTTACTACAGCGTTATCTACTATGACATGGTTCCGCCAACCGATGTCTCATAGCCCATAAGTATCATAAGTTGCCCACAATTAGTTATCAGCCTGGTGTTTAGAGTTCCGAGATAGATCCAAGTCCAAAGGCTCAAATTGTCCGTAACCGGGGACACGGCTAATCGATTAGGTTTTACTCTGCAGAGTTTTGTGCACTTTACCCACAAGATTCGATCCCTCTTTTTACGTTCTCGCACTTCAGGGTGTTTGAGAAACAAGATGACCGAAACATGTTCTTCCGAAGAGTTCCTCTGACCACTGTCCAGTGCTCATCCAATCCTACCGTAGTTCTACATCTGCTAGCACCGTCCCAGCCAGAGTCACAACTAAGGTCAACCAAGCCAGAGCCCATAATGACTTGCGGTTGCACAGGTAAGCTTCCGGGCATGAAGTATTCTTCCGTCTCTTTGAGTCTGGGTGGAACTTTCCTCATGAGTACTGGCCTACTCCAGCTCACTAGGCATCCACTGGGTACTCCAGGGTGCCTCTCAACCAGTCCACCCAGTAGTGTGTATTGAAAACTTGTCTCGAGTCTTGAAGTCTTGAGGTCTTGAAGATGCAGGCCTTGACGATGCCATCATGAAGTTGACATCATTGACGTAGAGTCCTCCTTCTCACACCACTCCCGAGCACTCTTACCAAACCCCGTCTACTAATAGCATAGCATTAAAAGAAACAACGTCCCGGGGCTTGATAACAGGGTGGTGGGTTCCTACCTCATGCAATCTACTCAACTACAAGATTCAATACCACTACTGGAGGGATTGATGAAAGGTGACACTAAATGCAATTAAAATCATAGGTATAATAAAATGATCAAAGTGAACTTGCCTGGTATTACTTGATGAAGATTATATCGCTCTCAGAGTATGACTTGGTAGAACTATTCGTCACTCCGATGAAATCTATAATATCAACATGACACTCACATAAGCAAACATTCTAGCAAGCAATTCTAGCACTCAAAATAACAATCAACAAATAATAAATCACACAAAGAAAACCAAAAACAAAACCAAAGAAAACTCTAAAACTCAATGCAAAATCTTCTACAAGTAAAACAAGCTACAAAAATAAGTTTTTCTGCCACTAATGAATTTTAACAGAAACAAAAATAAAGTCTTTACTAAATAACAGAAAGAAAAACAACAAGGAAATTTTATGCAAAAAGAACCAACTTAAAATTGTTTATAAAACTCCTAGTAAGATAAAAGAAAAAAAATACTAAAAAAAAATTGTACTACAAATAAAATTGCTACTGATAACTTAACAGAAACTAAAAAGAATATGTCAAAATAACTAAAGAAAACAATTTAAAGCAATTAAAATTAAAAGAAAAAGCACAAAACCTATAAAACGATAAAACAGTACTGTTTTCATTAAAACCTAATTTTAAATAATTCTACAATTCTCCAATTAATTACTACTGATAAACAAAGTCACAAAGAACCAGTAGCAAAAAGAATCACTCAAAAATAATACTCCTAGCTCAAATTATAGCCAATCTAGTGATTTGAACAAAATTCATGCAAATTCAAATTCAATCTTTCAAATCTAGTCAAACTTGATATCTACAGAAACTTCACAAAATTTCTAAACTATTGCAAAAAGAATCATCTAAAAATACTAATTATTCTAGGAGATATTAATTTTCTAAGATAAGAACTATTCTGTTTTTTTTAAAAGAGAAACGAAAATAAAACAAAAGCTCTAACGATCGGGCGACGGCTATGTAGCGCAAGCCGATTGGGTGAGGAGGGTGTGCGCCCGAAGTTACTAGCGGGTGGTCGATAACTAACCGATTCGCGCGCGCGTGCAAATAAAAGAAAAACCGACGGGCCGGTGCGATCTAAACCGAATAAAACCGATCTAAAACAAAATAAAACCTAACTATTCGCTACGATCTAATCTACAGCGTCGATTGAAGATCTAACGGAGGGGGTCACGCCGATGACTTACAGCGAGGGGGACGACGGTGGTGCAGCTCGGGAGTCGCCGGCGATGGCTCTCCGGTGGTCGGTGGTGACGGCGGTGATGTCCGGCGGATGCGGGGCGATGAGGGGGTCCCGTTGGTGGTGGATTTGGAGCTCGGGGAGGTCCGAGGCGAGCGAGGCGAGCTCGGCAAGGTTCGGCCGAACCCCGTGCTCTGGCGAGGGCGCGCGTGGTCGGGGCGTCGGCTGTGGAGGGAGAGGAGGCACAAGGCCATGTCAGAACGGAGCGCGACAATGAGAGTAGCCGACGGGAGAAAGAAGGTGCCTCGGGGAGGCTTACCGGCGACGGAGACGACGGCGCTCCGAAGCTTCGGTGGCGGAGATCCAAACGGCGATGACGGACGATGTGGTTGGTCTCGGGCGAGGGTTCAAAGGGGAATCGAGAGAGGAGGGTCGAGGGGTTTTATAGGGCATATGCGTGCGCGAGGGGAAAGCCCGAGATCACGATCCCGAGGAAATTGGGATACGGCGGCGGGTGAGCGTGCTCCGGCGTGGGCGAGGGGAAGAAGAAGGAGGCGGGGTCCACCGGTCAGCGGCAGCGGGAAAAAAATGTGGGGCGGGCGGCCGGCGCTTAGCGCGTTCGCGTGCGGGACAGGCCTTGGGCCGTTTGCCAGCTGGGCCGGTCAGGGCGCTGGCCTGGCGCGGGCTCTCTCTCTCTCTCTCTCTCTCTCTCTCTCTCTCTCTCTCTCTCTCTCTCTTTTTAACATAGACAAAACAAAAGAAAGAAAGCAAATAAAACAAAATTACCATATAGTCATATAATATATCAAAAATTTCAGAAAAATATTTCCTAAAACATGAACATATTTTCAAATACAACTAAAATACACAAAAATTCAGATAATGCAAATAGTGCTGCTGTTGCATTTAAAATGCAAATAAAATTATTTTAAAATACAAAATGATTTCAAATTCATTCTTCTCCACTTTTCTATTGTAGGGAGTCATTTTACCCTATTTTCCAGATATTTTGTTAGGAGAAAAATATAGTTTGAATAAAAACCAAATAACTCCAAATTGGGTTTGAATTTGAATTTCAAACCACTTCCAAATCCTTCTTTTAAACTTCCAACTCATATTTCATATAATTTGAAGAAGTCATTTTATCCTCTCTCATGAAAATCATTGAGTTGCATAAAGTTTCTGAATTTGAAAATATTTCAAATGAACTTCAAATCATTTTCAATTCCCTTTTCATTTTCTTTAAATGGAAGAAGGCATGTCATCTTCACTCTAGGGTTTTGTGATGGAATGAATTTGAATTCATGAGGATCAAAAGCAAAGTGAAAGTTTGGGAGAGTCATTTCATTCCCTCTCATTGAACTTTCAAAAAGTTTCAAATTTCACTCACTTTCAGTCAATCAATCAACAAACAAACAAATAATCAATCCTATTTATTTAATTAATATAACATTCCAAAATATAGAATTTTGGGATGTTACACCATTACAAAGCACCTCTCCCATTGCAAGATAAATCAATCTAGTTGGCCAAACCAAATCAATAGATCGGGGAGAAATACGAAGCTATAACAATCATGCATAAAAGAGTTCAGAGAAGACTCAAATAATATTCATGGATAATCTGATCATAAACTCACAATTCATCAGATCCCAACAAACACACCGCAAAAAGTGATTACATCGGATAGAAGTCCAAGAACATCGAGGAGAACATTGTATTGAAGATCAAAAAGAGAGAAGAAGCCATCTAGCTACTAACTATGGACCCAAAGGTCTGTGGTAAACTACTCACGCATCATCGGAAGGGCAGCAAGGTTGATGGAGAGCCCCTCCGTGATCGATTCCCCCTCCGGCGGAGTACCGAAAAAGGCCTCCAGATGGGATCTCTCGAGAACAGAAGCTTGCGGCGGCGGAAAAAGTATTTTGTGGACTCCTCTGTTGGTTTCCCGATTTTTGAGAATTTATAGTGGTGGAATTAGGTCAAAAGGGGCAGAGGTGGGCCCACGAGGCACCAGGGCGCGCCTGCCCCCCCCCCCCCCCCAGGCGCGCCCTGGAGGCTCGTGGCCACCTCCTCTGGCTTCTGGCCTCATCCCGAAGCTTCTAGTGTCTCTTATGTCCAGAAAAAATCTCCAAAAAGTTTCGTGGCATTTGGACTTCATTTGGTACTGATATTCTGGAAAACCAAAAACAGGCAAAAAACAGCAACTGGCACTGGGCACTAAGTTAATAGGTTAGTCACAAAAAAATATATATAATTGCTGTAAATGTATATAAAAACATCCAAGATTGATAATATAATAGCATGGAACAATCAAAAATTATAGATACGTTGGAGACGTATCAGCAAGCAAGTTGGATGCACACCCACTTAGTTTCCGTTGAGCTTTCATACACTTATAGCCCTTAGTGCATCCGTTGCATGGCAATCCCTACTCCTCGCATTGATATCGATTGATGGACATCTCCAAAGTCCGTTGATCCGCCGAGTTGATGCGTGATGTCTACTACACAACTTATTCTTGTAGACTCGTGTTGGGCCTCCAAGCGCAGAGTTTTGTAGGACAGTAGCAATTTTCCCTCAAGTGGATGACCTAAGGTTTATCAATCCGTGGGAGGCATAGGTTGAAGATGGTATCTATCAAACAACCCTGCAACCAAATACAAGAAATCTCTTGTGTCCCCAACACACCAAATACAATGGTAAATTATATAGGTACACTAGTTCGGCGAAGAGATGGTGATAAAAGTGTAGTATGGATAGTAGATATAGGTTTTTGTAATCTGAAAATATAAAAACAGCAAGGTAGCAAGTAATAAAAGTGAGCACAAACGGTATTGCAATGCTTAAAAACAAGGCCTAGGGTTCATACTTTCGCTAGTGTAATCTCTCAACAATGCTAATATAATTGGATCATATAACCATCCCTCAACGTGCGACAAAGAATCACTCCAAAGTTCCTATTCATGGAGAACATAAGATAGAAATTGTTGTAGGGTACGAAACCACCTCAAAGTTATCCTTTCCGATCAATCTATTGAGCCATCCCTATAAGTGTCACGAATAGCCCTAGAGTTCGTACTAAAATAACACCATATGAAACACATCAACCAACCCTAATGTCACCTAGATACTCCAATGTCACCACAAGTATCCGTGAGTTGATTATTCGATATGCATCAAACAACTTCAGACTCATAATATTCAATCCAACACAAAGAACTTCAAGGAGCACCCCAAAGTTTCTATCGGAGAAAAGATAATGTAAACGTGCATCAACCCATATGCATAGATTACCCCAATGTCACTGCGGGAATCCGCGAGTTGAGTGCCAAAACATATATCAAGTGAATCAATATAATACCCCATTGTCACCATGGTTATTCATATGCAAGACATACATCAAGTGTTCTCAAATCTGAAATATTCAATCCGACAATAACGAAACCTCAAAGGGAAAAGATTCGATTCATCACAACAAGGATAGAGAGGGAAGAAACACCATATGATCCAACTATATTAACAAAGCTCGCGGTACATCAAGATCGTGCCAAATCAAGGACGCGAGAGAGAGAGAGATAAAACACATAGCTACTGGTACAAACCCTCAGCCCCAAGGGTGAACTACTCCCTCCTCGTCATGGAGACCGCCGGGATGATGAAGATGGCCTCCGGTGATGATTCCCCCCTACGGCAGGGTGCCGGAAAAGGGCTGTAGATTAGATCGTGGAGGTACAGAGGCTTGCGGCGGCGTAAAAACTCATCTAGGTTAACTTTCGGGGTTTTCTGAATATATATGATTTTTTGGCGTTGGAATCACGCGAAGCAGGGCCACAGGGGGCCCACGAGGCACCAGGGCGTGCCTGGGGGGGTGGCGCGCCCTGGTGGCTCGTGGGGCCCCTGTGGGTCTTCTGGCCACCTCCCGAAGCTTCTAGTGTCTCTTATGTTCCAGAAAAAATCGTCAAAAAGTTTCGCTGCATTTGGACTTCATTTGATATGGATTTTGTGGAAAACCAAAAACAAGCAGAAAACAACAACTGGCACTGGGCACTAGGTCAATATGTTAGTCAATAAAAATCATATAAAAGCCATATAAAAGTGCACCAAAATCATACAAAACTATAATAAACATGGCATGAATACTTCATAAATTATAGATACGTTGGAGATGTATCAATGCGAGACTTTCTTCCTTTTTGACTTCTCCTATTGATCTCTACCACCGCATTCTATTCCACCCATAGTGCTATGTCCATGGCTCACGCTCATGTATAGAGTGAAGTTGAAAATGCTGAAGCGCGTTAAAAAGTATGATCCAATTGCTTGGTTTGGCACCGGGGTACTCTTGATTAGATATGTCTATGCAGGGAAGAACGAGCGTGTCATGCTTACCACAACTAAGTGTATAGATGCTTTTTTCCTTTAGCTCCATTATTATGAAAGGCAATGATGAATTACATGCATGTTCTCTATTATGCGGGTTAATTGTGGTATGGTGTGATTGATATGAGTTTTATGTTGATATGGTGCTGTCGTATGGTGCCCTCCATGTAGCGCAAGCGTGTGGGATTACCGCTGTAGGGTTTGCAATACGTTCATAATTCGCTTATAGTGGGCGGCTAGAGTGACAGAAGCTTACACCCGAGTAAGGGGGTTGTTGCATATGGGAGTAAAGGGGACTTTTTACTTAATGCTATGGTTGGGTTTTACCTTAATGATCTTTAGTAGTTGCGGATGCTTGCTAGAGTTCCAATCATAAGTGCATATGATCCAAGTACGGAAAGTATGTTAGCGTATGCCTCTCCCTCATTGCATATAATAATTATCACACATGTCATATTCAATTGCCTATGGACAATCTTTCTCATCGTTCTACAAAAATCTCTCTACTAAACAACTAACTTTTATTATCTTGCCAATTACTACTAGTTTTGTTCCTGCAAAGTACTTCTAGTTTTATTCTTGCAAACTTATCCTTACACCTACAAAGTAGTTATATTCTTGTTCTAGGTAAAGCGAACGTTAAGTGTGCGTAGAGTTGTATCGGTGGTCGATAGAACTTGAAGGGAATATTAATTCTACCTTTAGCTCCTCATTGGGTTCGACACTCTTATTTATCGAAAAAGCTACAATTGATCCCCTATACCTGTGGGTTATCAAGGCAAAGCCCCCGGTCCAGCTGTCGTGACGAAACTGGTCGGCGGGGTGATGATGATGTCCTCGGAGTAGGTTTGATGAAGCAATGGCGAAGCCCCCCTGTCTATCCGAGGTGACGCCAGAGCCCCCACATCAGCCGAGGTGTCGAAGCAGGTCGGCGTGGTGGACGCAGGCTTAAAGAAGCGGCAGCGCGGCGATGCCGGCGTGCCCTACCCGCTCAATCCATGGGGCGATGATGTGGTCTTGACTATGATCTGGCCTTCACAGTGCCGAACTCCTGGTCGGCCCGCCGAGGTGATGATCCGAGGTAGTTGTCATCGGCTCGATGGAGCGACGGCGTAGTCGATGCTGGCGTAGGTCGGGCTGGTTTGACACCAGCGTGACGATGAAAAATCGCCTCCGAAAAGACTCAAAATTTGTGGGCACATGTTTGAGAACAACGCATAATACCCTAAAAAAATTCTTCTAAAAGGACGTCCGATAACTCGTTCATGAAAAAGATGAACTTGGGTCGGATTCGTTTTCGCACAGAAAACACCGAAAATTGATGCACTCCTCGGACGGTTGGCGGAGTTTGAACGGTCGGATCGAGCTGAAATTTTGAGGGGTGGTCGATATGAGAATTCCGCAGCCGATCACTGGCGGGATCTTCCAAAGGATGTCCGAGCTGACTACTGCACTCCTCGCCCAAAACTCGTCCAGATTCACATCCAGATCCATCAGGCCTTCGGTAAATCGACGATTGCCCGAGATTCCTCCATCTAAATACGACGAAATTTTACGGGGTCATTATAGACTTAATTCTTCACAATTCCACCAAAGGATTCGTCAAAACGATGCTCGAGGAGGCAGGGACGGTGAACACGAATCTGCTGTCCAGAAAAACTGCACGGTCGCCCGAGGGCAATGTTGACGTTGAGCCCTCGAGTTCCATGGATGATTCTCCCATGATCTTCACAGAGATCAGAGTTGAAGTTGATGAGGGCACCCATCCGATCTTGACGATCCTGTTGGGGAACGAAGCATGAATTTCAAAAATTTCCTACGCTCACGCAAGATCTATCCATGGAGATGCATCGCTACGAGAGGGGAGAGTGTGTCTACGTACCCTCGTAGACCGTTAGCGGAAGCGTCTCACAACGCGGTTGATGTAGTCGAACAATCCTTCGAGCTCCACCGATCGAGTACCGAACGTACGGCACCTCCGAGTTCTACACACGTGCAGCTCGGTGACGATCCTCGCCTTCTTGATCCAGCAAGACGTCGAGAAAGTAGATGAGTTCCGTCAGCACAACGGCGTGGCGACGGTGACGGTGAAGTGATTCCGGCAGGGCTTCGCCTAAGCTCTCCGAAAATATGACCGAGGTGGAAAACGGAGATCGGGGCACCGCACACGGCTATGGGACAATTGTGTGTCTCCAAGGGGTGCCCCTCCTCCGTATATAAAGGAGGGAGGGAGGAGGCTACTAGGACTCCTTAGTCCTAGTAGGATTCCACCTCCCATACGGAGTAGGAAAGGGGGAAGGGAGAGGGAAAGGAAAGAGGGGGCTGCGCCCCCTCCCCTAGTCCAATTCGGTTTGGGCAAGGGGGGGCGCGCGCCTCCTCACGTGGCCTGCCTCTCCTTTTCCCGTATGGCCCAATAAGGCCCATTACTTCTCCCGGTGAATTCCCGTAACTCCCCGGTACTCCGAAAAATACCCGAATCACTCGGAACCTTTCCGACGTCCGAATATAGCCTTCCAATATATGAATCTTTACCTCTCGACCATTTCGAGACTCCTCGTCATGTCCGTGATCTCATCCGGGACTCCAAACAAACTTCGGCCACCAATCACATAACTCATATAATACTAAATCGTCATCGAACCTTAAGTGTGCGGACCCTACGGGTTCGGGAATGATGTAGACATGACCGAGACGACTCTCTGGTCAATAACCAACAGCGGAACCTGGATGCTCATATTGGTTCCTACATATTCCACGAAGATCTTTATTGGTGAACCTCATATGTCAACATACGTTGTTCCCTTTTCTGGCGGTATGTTACTTGCCCGAGATTCGATTGTCGGTATCCAATACCTAGTTCAATCTCGTTACCGGCAAGTCTCTTTACTCGTTCCGTAATACATCATCTTGCAACTAACTCTTTAGTCACGGTGCTTGCAAGGCTTCTGTGATGCTGTATTACCGAGAGGGCCCAGAGATACCTCTCCGATAGTCGGAGTGACAAATCCAATCTCGATCCATGCCAACTCAACAAACACTTTTGGAGATACCTGTACTGTACCTTTATAATCACCCAGTTACGTTGTGACGTTTGATACACCCAAAGTATTCTTACGGTATCCGGGAGTTGCATGATCTCATGGTCAGAGGAACGTGTATTTGACATAGTGAAAGCAATAGCATTAAACTGAACGATCATATGCTATGCTGACGGTTGGGTCATGTCCATCACATCATTCTCCTAATGATGTGATCCCGTTATCAAATGACAACTCATGTCCATGGTCAGGAAACCTTGACCATCTTTTGATCAACGGGCTAGTCTAGTAGAGGCATACTAGGGACATAGTATTTGTCTATTATCCACACATGTATTTAGTTTCCGGTCAATACAATTCTAGCATGAATAATAAACTATTATCATGAACGGGGAAATATGATAATAACTAATTTATTATTGCCTCTAGGGCATATTTCCAACAGTCTCCCACTTGCACTAGAGTCAATAATCTAGATTACATCTCCATGTAATTAACACTTAATCAGTTCTAAAGCTGATCATGTTTTGCTTGTGAGAGAGGTTTTAGTCAACGGGTCTGCAATATTCAGATCCGTGTGTTCTTGGTAAATCTCTATGTTATATGTAGATGCTGCTACCACACTCTGTTTGGAGCTACTCCAAAAGATTTCCCCACTATACTTATCCGGTCTGAGACTCATAGTCTTTCGGATCAGTGTTTAAAGCTTGCATCGACGTAACCCCTTACGACGAACTCTTTATCATCTCTATTCCTGAGAAATTCTTCCTTAGTCATCTTAAGGATAATTTGACCGCTGTCCAGTGATCTACTCCTGGATCACTTTGGTACCTCTTTTGCCAGACACATGGCAAGGCACACAGCTTGGCATACTTTATAGAACCTACGGCCGAGGCATAGGGGATAACCTTCATCCATTCTATTTATTTTGCCGTGGTCGAGATTTGAGTCTTACTCAACTTCACACCTTTCACCACAGTCAAGAACTCCTTCTTTGACTGATCCATTTTGAACTTCTTCAAAATCTTGTCAAGGTATATGTTTTGTGAAAGTCATATGAGGCGTCTCAATCTATCTCTATAGATTTTGATGCCTAACATGTAAACAACCTTTACCTAGATCTTCAAGTCTTACTCCACTTCACACCAGCCAAGAACTTATTTCTTTTGACTTGATCCATTTTGAACTTCTTCAAAATCTCATCAAGGTGTGTGAAAATCTTTTATCAGGTGTCTTGATCTATCTCTATAGATCTCGATGCCCAAACCGTGGATAACTCAAAAACAGGTTTTTATTGAAAAACTCCTTTCAATTAATTCTTTATGCTTTCCAGAAATTCTACATCATTTCCAATCACATATACTTATTAGAAATGTTATAGAGCTCCCACTCACTTTCTTGTAAATACAAGTTTCTCCATAAACTTTGTATAAACCCAAACGCTTTGATCACTTCATCAAAGCGAGTATTCCAGCTCCGAGATGCTTGCACCAGTCCATAGATGGATCGCTGGAGCTTGCATATTTTGTTAGCGCCTTTAGGATCGACAAAACCTTCCGGCTGTATCATATACAATTCTTCCTTAAGGAATCCGTAAAGGAATGCCGTTTTGACGTCCATTTGCCAGATTTCATAATCATAAAATGCGGCAATTGCTAACATAATTCTGACAGACTTTAGCATCACTACGGGTGAGAAAGTCTCATCGTAGTCAACTCCTTGAACTTGTCGATAACCTTTAGCAACAAGTCGTGCTTTATAGACGGTGACATTACCATCAGCGTCCATCTTCTTCTTAAAGATCCATTTATTTTTAATAGCTCGCCGTTCATCGGGCAAGTCTACCAAAGTCCACACTTTGTTTTCATACATGGATCTAATCTCGGATTTCATGGCCTCAAGCCATTTGTCGGAATCCGGGCTCGCCATCGTTTCTTCATAGTTCGTAGGTTCACCGTTGTCTAACAACATGACCTCCAAGACAGGATTGCCGTACCAATCTGGTGCGGAGCGTGTCCTGGTTGACCTACGAGGTTCTGTAGCAACTTGATCCGAAGCTTCATGATCATCATCATCTACTTCCTCTCTGGTCTGTGTCGGTGTCACAGAAATTTCTTTCTGTGGCGTACTACTATCCAGAGGAGGTACAATTACCTCATCAAGTTCTACTTTCCTCCCACTCACTTCTTTCGAGAGAAACTCCTTCTCTAGAAAGGATCCATTCTTAGCAACGAATACTTTGCCTTCGGATCTGTGGTAGAAGGTGTACCTAACGGTCTCCTTTGGGTATCCTATGAAGACGCACTTATCCGCTTTGGGTTCAAGCTTATCAGGCTAAAGCCTTTTGACATAAGCATAGCAGCCCCAAACTTTCAGAAACGACAGCTTAGGTTTCTTTCCAAACCATAGTTCATACGGTGTCGTCTCAACGGATTTAGACGGTGCCCTATTTAAAGTGAATGCAGCTGTCATTAATGCATAACCCCAAAATGATAGTGGCAAATCGGTAAGAGACATCATAGCACCATATCTAATAGAGTACGATTACGACGTTCGGACACACCATTACGCTGTGGTGTTCCAGGTGGCGTGAGCTGTGAAACAATTCCACATTGTCTTAAGTGATTGCCAAACTCGTAACTCAAATATTCTCCTCCACGATCAGATCGTAAGTACTTTATTTTCTTGTTACGATGATTCTCTACTTCACTCTGAAATTCTTTGAACTTTTCAAATGTTTCAGACTTATGCTTCATCAAGTAGACATAGCCATATCTACTCAAATCATCTGTGAACGTGAGAACATAACGATATCCACCGCGCGCCTCAACACTCATCGGACCGCGTACATCGGTATGTATTATTTCCAACAAGTCTGTTGCTCGCTCCATTGTTCCGGAGAACGAAGTCTTAGTCATCTTGCCCATGAGGCATGGTTCGCACGTCTCAAATGATTCATAATCAAGTGATTCCAAAAGTCCATCTGTATGGAGTTTCTTCATGCGTTTTACACCAATATGACCTAAGCGGCAGTGCCACAAATATGTGGTACTATCATTATCTTTTGGCATTCGTGTTATGAACATATGTATTACTACGATCAAGATTCAATAAACCTTTCATTTTAAGTGCATGATCATCAATGATATTATCCAAATAGAATAACAATTATTCTCTGAAATTGAATAACCGTCTTGCAATAAACACTATCAGATATAATGTTCATGCTTAACGCAAGCACCAAATAACAATTATTTAGGTTCATCACTAATCCTGAAGGTAGAGAGAGCGTGGCGATGGTGATCACATCAACCTTGGAGACACTTCCAATGCACATCGTCACCTCGTTCTTTAGCTAGCCCTCGTTTATTCCGAAGCTCCATGTTTCAAGTTGCAAGCAACTGAACAAGTATCAAATACCCAGGTGCTCCTACGAGTACTAGTAAGGTACATATCAATAACATGTATATCAAATATCTTTGTTGACATTGCCAGTCTTATTATCTGCCAGTTACTTTGGGGAAGTTCCGCTCCTTGTGACATTTCCCTTTGCAATGGGAGCACTAAGTCTCGGGTTTGGTTCAGCCTTGGGTTTCTTCGCGTGAGCGGCAACTGTTTTACCGTTCTTCTTGAAGTTCCCTTTTCTTTCCCTTGCCCTTCTTGAAACTAGTGGTCTTATTAACCATCAACACTTGATGCTCCCTTTTTGATTTCTACATCCGCAGCTTGTAGCATCGCGAATAGCTTAAGGATCTTCTATCCCTTGCATGTTTATAGTTCATCACGAAGATCCAGTAGCTTAGTGATAGTGACTAGAGAACTCTATCAATTACCACTTTATTCGGAAGTCTAACTCCCACTTGATTCAAGTGTTTGAAGTACTCAGACATTCTAAGTACATGCTCACTAACGAAGCTGTTCTCCTCCATCTTGTAGCTATAGAACTTGTCGAAGGTGTCATACATCTCGACCCGGGTGTGAGCTTGAAAAACAAATTTTCAGCTCTTGGAACATCTCATATGCTCCGTGTTGCTCAAAACATATTTGGAGCTCCGGTTCTAAGCCGTAAAGTATGGCGCACTGAACTATCGAGTAGTCATCTTTTCTTGTCTGCCAGACGTTCATAACGTCCTCAGACGAAGCCGTAGGGGTATTTCACTGAGCGGTGCATTAAGGACATAAGCCTTCTGTGCAGCAGTGAGGACAATCCTCAGATCACGGACCTAGTCCGCATAGTTGCTTCCATCAACTTTCAACTTCATTTTCTCTAGGAACATAATAAAAACAGGGGAACTACAGCGCGGTCTATTGATCTACAACATAAATTGCAAAGATTATTTAGACTATGTTCATGATAATTGAAGTTCAATTAATCAAATTACTTAAGAACTCCCACTTAGATTAACATCCCTCAAGTTGTCTAAGTGTAACATGATCCACATCAACTAAACCACGTCCGATCATCACGTGAGGTGGATTAGTTATCAATGGTGAACATCTTTCATGTTGATCATATCTACTATATGACTCATGTTCGACCTTTCGGTCTCTTGTGTTCCGAGGCCATATCTGTATATGCTAGGCTCGTCAAGTTTAACCCAAGTATTCTGCGTGTGTAAAACTAGCTTACACCCGTTGTATGCAAACGAAAGAATCCATCACACCCGATCATCACGTGGTGTTTAGAAGCGTCGAACCTTCGCAACGGTGCATACTAGGGGAGAACACTTATCTTGAAATTTAGTGAAGGGATCATCTTATAATGCTACCGTCGTCCTAAGCAAAATAAGATGCATAAAAGGATTAACATCACATGCAATTCAATATATGTGACATGATATGGCCATCATCGTCTTGTGCTTTTGATCTCCATCAGCAAAGCGCTGTCATGATCTCCATCGTCACCGGGTTGACACCTTGATCTCTATCGTAGCGTCGTGACACCTTGATCTCCATCGTAGCGTCGTGACACCTTGATCTCCATCATAGCGTCGTGGTCGTCTCGCCAACTATTTCTACTACTACTACTACTACTGCTAACTCATAGCGGTAAAGTAAAGCAATTACATAGCGTTGGCATTGCATACAATAAAGAGACAACCATAAGGCTCCTGCCGGTTGCCTGATAACTTACAAAACATGATCATCTCATACAACAACTTATATCACATCATGTCTTGGCCATATCACATCACCAGCATACCCTGCAAAAACAAGTTAGACGTCCTCTACTTTGTTGTTGCAAGTTTTACGTGGCTGCTACGGGTTTGCAAGAACCGTTCTTACCTACGCAAAACCACAACGTGGTGTAGTGATTGCTTTTTGATCTTCTAAAAGAACCCTCTTCATTGAAACCGATTCAACTAAAGTGAGAGAGACAGACACCCGCCAGTCACCTTTATGCAACGAGTGCACGTAGCGGTGAAACCTGTCTCGCGTAAGCGTACGCGTAATGTCGGTCCGGGACGCTTCATCTCACAATACCACCGAATCAAGTAACAACTAGTAACGACAAGCAATATGTAAACACCCACGCCCACAACTCACTTGTGTTCTAGTCGTGCAAATCACATCTATGCATAGACCTGGCTCGGATGCCACTGTTGGGGAACGAAGCATGAATTTCAAAAATTTCCTACGCTCACGCAAGATCTATCCATGGAGATGCATCGCTACGAGAGGGGAGAGTGTGTCTACGTACCCTCGTAGACCGTTAGCGGAAGCGTCTCACAACGCGGTTGATGTAGTCGAACAATCCTTCGAGCTCCACCGATCGAGTACCGAACGTACGGCACCTCCGAGTTCTACACACGTGCAACTCGGTGACGATCCTCGCCTTCTTGATCCAGCAAGACGTCGAGGAAGTAGATGAGTTCCGTCAGCACAACGGCGTGGCGACGGTGACAGTGAAGTGATTCCGGCAGGGCTTCGCCTAAGCTCTCCAAAATTATCTTGCCAATTACTACTAGTTTTGTTCCTGCAAAGTACTTCTAGTTTTATTCTTGCAAACTTATCCTTACACCTACAAAGTAGTTATATTCTTGTTCTAGGTAAAGCGAACGTTAAGTGTGCGTAGAGTTGTATCGGTGGTCGATAGAACTTGAAGGGAATATTAATTCTACCTTTAGCTCCTCGTTGGGTTCAACACTCTTATTTATCGAAAAAGCTACAATTGATCCCCTATACTTGTGGGTTATCAAGGCAAAGCCCCCGGTCCAGCTGTCGTGACGAAACTGGTCGGCGGGGTGATGATGATGTCCTCGGAGTAGGTTTGATGAAGCAATGGCGAAGCCCCCCTGTCTATCCGAGGTGACGGAGCAGGTCGGCGAGGTGACGCCAGAGCCCCCACATCAGCCGAGGTGTCGAAGCAGGTCGGCGTGGTGGACGCAGGCTTAAAGAAGCGGCAGCGCGGCGATGCCGGCGTGCCCTACCCGCTCAATCCATGGGGCGATGATGTGGTCTTGACTATGATCTGGCCTTCACAGTGCCGAACTCCTGGTCGGCCCGCCGAGGTAATGATCCGAGGTAGTTGTCATCGGCTCGATGGAGCGACGGCGTAGTCGATGCTGGCGTAGGTCGGGCTGGTTTGACACCAGCGTGACGATGAAAAATCGCCTCCGAAAAGACTCAAAATTTGTGGGCACATGTTTGAGAACAACGCATAATACCCTAAAAAAATTCTTCTAAAAGGACGTCCGATAACTCGTTCATGAAAAAGATGAACTTGGGTCGGATTCGTTTTCGCACAGAAAACACCGAAAATTGATGCACTCCTCGGACGGTTGGCGGAGTTTGAACGGTCGGATCGAGCTGAAATTTTGAGGGGTGGTTGATATGAGAATTCCGCAGCCGATCAATGGCGGGATCTTCCAAAGGATGTCCGAGCTGACTGCTGCACTCCTCGCCCAAAACTCGTCCAGATTCACATCCAGATCCATCAGGCCTTCGGTAAATCGACGATTGCCCGAGATTCCTCCATCTAAATACGGCGAAATTTTACGGGGTCATTATAGACTTAATTCTGCACAATTCCACCAAAGGATTCGTCAAAACGATGCTCGAGGAGGCAGGGACGGTGAACACGAATCTGCTGTCCAGAAAAACTGCACGGTCGCCCGAGGGCAATGTTGACGTTGAGCCCTCGAGTTCCATGGATGATTCTCCCATGATCTTCACAGAGATCAGAGTTGAAGTTGATGAGGGCACCCATCCGATCTTGACGATCCTGTTGGAGAACGAAGCATGAATTTCAAAAATTTCCTACGCTCACGCAAGATCTATCCATGGAGATGCATCGCTACGAGAGGGGAGAGTGTGTCTACGTACCCTCGTAGACCGTTAGCGGAAGCGTCTCACAACGCGGTTGATGTAGTCGAACAATCCTTCGAGCTCCACCGATCGAGTACCGAACGTACGGCACCTCCGAGTTCTACACACGTGCAGCTCGGTGACGATCCTCGCCTTCTTGATCCAGCAAGACGTCGAGGAAGTAGATGAGTTCCGTCAGCACAACGGCGTGGCGACGGTGACGGTGAAGTGATTCCGGCAGGGCTTCGCCTAAGCTCTCCGAAAATATGACCGAGGTGGAAAACGGAGATCGGGGCACCGCACACGGCTATGGGACAATTGTGTGTCTCCAAGGGGTGTCCCTCCTCCGTATATAAAGGAGGGAGGGAGGAGGCTACTAGGACTCCTTAGTCCTAGTAGGATTCCACCTCCCATACGGAGTAGGAAAGGGGGAAGGGAGAGGGAAAGGAAAGAGGGGGCTGCGCCCCCTCCCCTAATCCAATTCGGTTTGGGCAAGGGGGGCGCGCGCCTCCTCACGTGGCCTGCCTCTCCTTTTCCCGTATGGCCCAATAAGGCCCATTACTTCTCCCGGTGAATTCCCGTAACTCCCCGGTACTCCGAAAAATACCCGAATCACTCGGAACCTTTCCGACGTCCGAATATAGCCTTCCAATATATGAATCTTTACCTCTTGGACATTCCGAGACTCCTCGTCATGTCCGTGATCTCATCCGGGACTCCGAACAACATTCGGTCACCAATCACATAACTAATATAATACTATATCGTCATCGAACCTTAAGTGTGCGGACCCTACGGGTTCGGGAATGATGTAGACATGACCGAGACAACTCTCTGGTCAATAACCAACAGTGGGACCTGGATGCTCATATTGGTTCCTACATATTCCACGAAGATCTTTATCGGTGAACCTCATATGACAACATAGTTTGTTCCCTTTGTCCGGCGGTATGTTACTTGCCCGAGATTCGATCGTCGGTATCCAATACCTAGTTTAATCTCGTTACCGGCAAGTCTCTTTACTCGTTCCGTAATACATCATCTTGCAACTAACTCTTTAGTCACGGTGCTTGCAAGGCTTCTGTGATGCTGTATTACCGAGAGGGCCCAGAGATACCTCTCCGATAGTCGGAGTGACAAATCCCAATCTTGATCCATGCCAACTCAACAAACACTTTCGGAGATACCTGTAGTGCACCTTTATAATCACCCAGTTACGTTGTGACGTTTGATACACCCAAAGTATTCCTACGGTATCCGGGAGTTGCATGATCTCATGGTCAGAGGAACGTGTATTTGACATAGTGAAAGCAATAGCATTAAACTGAACGATCATATGCTATGCTGACGGTTGGGTCAAGTCCATCACATCATTCTCCTAATGATGTGATCCCGTTATCAAATGACAACTCATATCCATGGTCAGGAAATCTTGACCATCTTTTGATCAACGAGCTAGTCTAGTAGAGGCTTACTAGGGACTCAGTATTTGTTTATCTATTCACACATGTATTAAGTTTCCGGTCAATACAATTCTAGCATGAATAATAAACCATTATCATGAACGGGGAAATATGATAATAACTAATTTATTATTGCCTCTAGGGCATATTTCCAACAAATCCGACGCGGAGCATTGTCCTCGGTCCAGCCGGGGTGACCAGTCGAGCCAGCGACGAAGATGCCGATGTCGACAATGAAGCTCGGTACGACGCATAGATTGCGCCGGAGCCGATCTGAATTCCCATCGCACCACGGCGACTGCCAACAGGGACCTGCATGGGCCACCAATGTCAGTGCTAAAACCGGCATATCTCGAGGTAGGGGTCCTAAGCTAGGCGTCTTGGCACGATGGTAACAGGATGAACAAGGGACACAATGTTTTACCCAGGTTCGAGCTCTCTCAAAGAGATAATACCCAACATCCTGCTTTTGTTTGTATTGATATAGGGGATAGTACAGAGTACAGGTATCTACCAATTTTATGATTCTAATGAATATGAGATCTAAGTTATCATGTCATGATCTATTGACTAGCCTGGCCTCGGCTTATATAATGTATCGGAGGCCTAGGGTTACAAGAGTCCTCATCTTGTGCGCCAAGTCTTGTGGGATATTCCTTGTATGCGTCATGGGCTGCCCGAAGTGACCCATTAGTGAACCATCATGGGGATCCTCGGCCCGACCCACCTGGTCGGGAGATGACGTGCTGAGTACCCCCTAGTCCAGGGCACCGTCACCGCCTCGTGGTCGTTGGTGGTACACCGACTCCACTGCATCTCCTCCTCCTCATTGGAGAACTCGGCCTTGAGCTGGTCGAACATCTCCTCAACTCGGCGTTCTCGTAGGCGATATGGTCAACCTCCTGCTACCTCTTGTGTGTGTCCTCATTGGACTCGAAGAACGTGCGGTTCTCGGCTAGGAGTTGTGGATCTCTGTTGTGTTGTATGCGCGTCACATCCTCTGCGGTGATGAAGATGCCAAGCCACATGCTCACGCTCGTGTCTGGGTAGCGTATCTCCCACGCGTAGTTACCTAACGGTCGGTGCCTTGCGCCGCAGTACAATGAGGAGGAGCTCGGGGGTGGTCGGTGCATCCAGGAATTGGGCGGTGGTGGGAGTTCGGGGTCGGCCAGAATCAAGGCGGTGGGGGCGGATCCGTCGACGGGGAGCCTGGATCCGACAGCGAGAAGCTCGTGCACTACTACAGATCAGTATACTATTGACCCCTCATCACGGATCGGTCTCTGGCCACGCGTCAGTGATGAGCATCAACACTGACTGGCCACGAAATGCGCGTCACTGATGACTGTTTTGGATAAGTCATCACTGACCGGCCAATTGGGGGGCATCTCATCACTGACCGGCCAATCTTACATGGGGTCACTGATGACATGTCACCTGTCAGAGATGAGGCTCGTCACTGACCGGTCGTTCCATATGGGGGGCGTCACTGATGACACATCATCACTGACTGGCCAACTTTTGTGACCGGACACTGTTGATTCATACCACTTTAAGAATTTTCCTACCCAGTCCACACGCATAAAATGAGTTAACTTACCACTTCCAAGTCCCCGACCCAATGCCTCCCTTTCTCTTCCTCTTGTGGTGGCGACTAGGCCCATGCCCCCGTCACCGTCTTCTCATGCCCTCACTTGTCTCCTATGATGCCACACTTCACCCTTCCCAGCTCCGGCTCGCCATCTCCCTGGCGACGGCAGTGGCTCAGTTCAAGAGATGGTGCCTACTAGGACAATAGACGGAGGATGGTAGCGCTCCAGATCTGGCTGCAAGAGAGCCCAAGCCGGAGCACATCAACTCTCTTCGTTAGGTACTAGTCCTCTCTCCCTCATTTCCATCTCGAACAGCAGCGCGGTAATATGTTCTACTGATTTTTAACCAAGTTAGAGACATTCTTCGTCACTATCACTTTAGTCAAAGTTTCAGAAATTTTATGTAGATATCCAAGAATTATTTATTTCCTGCAATTGGTTAAGCGGTATACAAATTATGAACAGAACAGTGAGCAACTCAATATTGTTTTGTATTAAGCACATTATGTGTATGTTTTGGTGTGTTGTGCCCAATATTTTCTAAAAAAAACACAATATTAAGCATATTATGTGTAGGAATCTGAGAAAGTTTCATCAAGTTTGGAGAAACAACTTGTGAGATTCATCAAATTTTCAGTTGCAACAAAATTTTGACCCAAAAACAAAAACGGCCAAGAATTTTTTGAAACTTCTACATAACATCAACCATATTATGTGTAGTAATCTGGGAAATTTTCATCAAGTTTGGAGAACATATTGTGAGATTCAGCGAATTTTCAATTTCAGCCACATTTTGGTCAAAATTTTGACCCAAAAAAATTGTGCCCACAATTTCATGAAATTTTTACACAACATCAAGCATACTATTTCTATTAATATGGGAAAGTTCCATAAAGTTTGGAGAAACAGATTGTGAGATTCATCAAATTTTTTGTTTCAACCAAAATTTGGCCAAATTTTTTACCCCAAAACAAAATTGTCCAGAATTTTATGAAATGTTTACATAACATCAAGCATATTATGTCTAGTACTTTGGAAATTTTGCATAAATTTTGGAGAAACAAATTGTGAGATTCATCGAATTTTTAGTTTTAGCCAAATTTTGACCCCAAAAAACGTGCCTAGAATTTTATGAATTTTTTACACAAAATCAAGCATATTATGTTTAGAAATCTGAGAAAGTTTCATCAAGTTTGATGAAACAAAATGTGAGATTCATCAAATTTCATTTTCATTCAAATTTTGGCTAAAATTTTGAACCAAAAAAAGTGCCCAGAAGTTTTTGAAATTTTGACACATCATACATATTATGTGTAGTAGTAATTTGAGAAATTTTCAGCAAGTTTGGAGCAACATATTGTGAGATTCCTTGCAACGTGGATTTTTCTCCTCTTTATTATGTAGGAGGATGACGACAACCTGCTCAAGAAGTCCAACGAGTTTGTCAAGGTACTCACCAAGATCATCGACTGCACCCTCTTCCTCAACCCCTAAGGTATACCGTCCTGTTCTCCTATTGGTGATATTTATTTTAAATATGGTTGATGTATGTTAGCAGTAAGAAGACATTGCATAGGTTGACGCATGTTTGAGTCCTAAGATTTGTAAATTCCTATACGTCAGATGTTTTGATCTTAAAATTGTTTCTCTGTGTGCTTGTGGTCTTTGCAGAGCAAAGTTTGAGGACGACTCATAAGGTTAGAGATTGAATTATGTATATATTGGTGTTTTGGTAAAAAAGAAACTATGTAAGCCATGTGAGAAGATGGATGTATATGTGTTGTTCTCCGAAAAATTGTTAGATGATTGTATATGTGATCTTCTGTGAAAATGCAATTGTTTCCGACTTTGTTTGCATGGGATCTTCTGTGTAGCTGGCTGCTGCTATTTTTTTCGTTCTCAGGAATACATCAGTGACCGGCCAACTGACCAGTAAGTGGTGACAATGTCATCGCTGACCCCGAGGCACTGACCGGTCAGTTGGTTATAATATGATTTGGCCGGCGCCAGTGATGTCTGGTTCTGTAGTAGTGGTGGACGACCCGAATTGGGTGGCGGCGGTTGGCGTTGGGCACGCGGCGGTTTGGGTGGTGGGGCGGTGATGGGCATCGGGGCGATCTTGGGAGTTGCGGCCGGAGCGGTCGGCGGCCCGATTCCAGCGTGGCGGAGGCGGGCGAGGCAAGGACTACAGCGGGGAGACTGCAGGGGTGGCAATTGGCGTTCCCACGGCTGCGGTTTGTGTTTTTCTTTTGGAGTGGGGGACAGGGGTAGCTAGTGGAGACCCATATTTTCCAATCCTAGTATAAATTTTAGGTCATAGCCTAATTTTTTTGGGTTACAATGTAGGTTTAGGTCTACTGTTGGAGACATTTTGGCCCCAAAAACAATAAAAAAAAACCTTTTTTATCAATCGGCTGTGTTTTTTGTCTGCTGTTGAGATGCTCTTATATAGGTGACGCAATGTAATAGTGGTGACACTAGGGGCTTTTTTTTTTTTGAAAAATTGACACTAGGAATTTTTGCCTAGCCTTTGTACCTGGATCATTCTTTTTAAAAATGAAAAAGGGATCCTCCACATGCATAGTTTCGATTCCCTGGTCCATTTCAAGGCTGCTCGACCCAATAATCCGCAAAGCATCAAATGTTGTTTACAGTTCACTGCATTTCATATGCCCGTGCCCCATCGATTGATTCCAAACGGAGGGAAACAAGGCGCGGCCGCCAGCCAGCCCGCAAAGGATAACCTACAAAACGGAACTGACATGTGGTCCCCAGAGCCTTTCTGCATGACATGAATCAGTACCTAACCCTATCGCAATGACATCGGCGCGTCGACCCCATGCACACCCACATCCACATGCACATGCAGGGCAGGCATGTCACGAGGAACTATGGGCGATTGGTTACTACCACTACCCGATCACGCAGATGCATGCGAATCTGCATGCCTCCATTGATTTTGATTCATCATGCGGGTCAGGGCGTACTGGGTACTGCTGCTGCTTCATTGAACACTTCCGTGCAGCGGTGCGTGTTCGTGGGGCGCCGGGCGACACGCGCGGGATCGGGGGGCAATAACTAGGGCGAACTCGGACGCCCGTATGGTACTGCCGATCGCGCGCGCATGTGGCTGGGACGCCGGGAGCCCGGGACCAGCGCGTCGCGCGGGCGCGCCGTCGGCGTACGTGCTTGTGCGCGCGTACGAGCCATCCTTTTACTGCGCGGACGTTTGATCGGGTCACGCGGCCTCACGGGATCGTGCGTGGCGCGCCGACGGGTCACGTAGACACCGTGCATGCTTGACGTCCGGAATAGTAAGGTACAGTTGCAACATACGTACGTACGTGTGCATGCATCATGCAGCCGTGCGTACGTACCCTCACACAACACTCTGCATGTACAGTGGCTGCTGCACAGAGTGTGCGCATCGCAGGAGGCCGGGACGTCGCAGCCTACCGCGGCATCGCCGGGTGCTTGGACAGAAGCTCACCGGAGGCGAGACAGGGGGCGGGGCTGTCGGGCTGCGTCGGTAGTAAATCACGGTTAGGAGGTTGAAATGAACAATGCGTTGTTGGGAGGTTGAAGATGAAGGGTATCCTAGGTGGTCCCAAAAGAAACTGCAAAACTCGTGGCATTGTCCGAATCTTCCGTTCCTTCAGGACCTGTTTACATGAGAGGAATTCTTATGAAGGAGAAGTTCTGGGTGTTTAGTGTAAATCTGGACTTGCTCGTGCTCTCAACAGGAATACTTTTGAGTTACAAGCTGAGTATATAAACAAAGTTATGTGAGGGGTGACGCATCGGCACAGTTTCCTCATGTGCTTAGTGTCATCGCATATATCCTCACAAGAACTAATCGAATACTCCTTTTTTTCGGGGAAAGTGACCGAATACTTGGAGTGGAACTATACATGAAGACACAACTGTGAAATATCAGTGCCGTTGGGAAACTAAACCCCCCCCCCCCCCCCCCCCCCCCCCCCAAAAAAAATCAGTGCGGTTGGGTCTACACATATCAGTAGCATCCTGTCTCTGAAAATAAAATATCAGTGGCATCCTGGCCTACAGAATTATTTGGTCGGATTGTTTTTCCGAGCTTGGACGTGTAAGTTTAAATCCAAACAAAGAGTCGCTTTCTGCTCGCAAGCAATGAGAATATTAAATAGAATGGACCCTGTAATTACTAAACTAGCTCTGCCTCGTCCCATGCGGGACCTGGTTCCAAACTGACGAAATCATTTCATCATGCCATGGCCCGTGAGCTCTCTCTCTCTCTCTCTCTCTCTCTCTCTCTCTCTCTCTCTCTCTCCATAATACAGTACAATTTGATAATTTCCTATTTTGTTAGTAGGTAATTGTCAAAGTACTCATTACGTCCGGAAATGTTTGTCGAAGAAATTGATGTATCGAGATGTATTATAGTTTTTTCGCAAAAAAAGAGATGTATTATAGTTTTAAATACATTCATTTTTATCCATTTGTACAACAAGTAATTTCGGACAGAGGGAGTACGTGATATTTACCAGGTGACAACACCACTCCCTCCGTTCATAAATATTAGATGTTTTGAATATTTCAATATAGACAAAATGCGGAATGAATGAGTAAACAAACACACTAAAACGTGTTTATATACATCTAATTAAAAAAACATTTTATACTCGTATTTTTGAAACGAAGGGAGTACTACCTAGCTAGTACTATTAAACTATTGTAACATGGTGTTATCCTGATAATTGCAGTAGACTAATACTCCCTCCGTTCCAAAATATAGTGTGTCCGCGCTTCCCGAGGTTCAACTTTGATCATAAATTTGACCAACGAGACCGATTGCGGCGGGGGCAAAAATTATATAATTGAAAACTTCTTTCGAATATGAATTCACTGGTATAATTTTTGCCCCCGCCGCAGTCGGTCTCATTGGTCAAATTTATGGTCAAAGTTGAAGCACGAAAACCGAGAACGCACTATATTTTGGAACGGAGGGAGTAGCATCTATATGGTTGCCCATCCACAACAATCCAACAAACCACCACAAAATTCCGTCTACAATTATGGACCTTGAGTTGTGACCGGTAAACCTTCCTCCTTTCCCCTCCCCCTTCCCCTATAGGTCCCCTTCTTCTCGATCTCTCGCTCCTCCAGCTTACAAGTTACTACAGACCCGCAAGCACAATTCCCCCCCAGCTTTCCCTCTTGGATTCAAATACCAGCAGAGCTGCTAGCTAGTCGATCGATATCAAGCATGCATGCATGTACTACATGTGCTTATTAATCATCCTGTCGATTCCTTCTAGCTAGTTGCATAAAATAGTGTTGTTATTAGAGATCTCGATCCTGTTTCATGGTACATACATACATGGAACACAGATTTTAATTTGCCTGCCCTTTCTTCCAGCTCCAGATGGTTTCTAGCCAGCTAGCTAAATACAAACCCCTTGACTGAAATATTCCCTGTACGTACGTACTTGATTGCATGAATCAATCAAAGTCTCTCCATTCTCCCTTGGTTTCCCCTTTGATCCGCGTTCCCAAAGTTCTATTGGCATAGGAAAAGCACGTGTAGCTGTAGGTTGCATCTCCGATTCGGGCGAGCGAGTGCACGGCCCTCTATATATGCCTTGTACAAGCACCAAATCCGCTCCTCAAACTGCTGGACGTGTACTAGCTCTGCCTCTTTGCTCTTTTCTAATCATCGCCGCAGCGTCGCAAATTTGTTCCCTTCCATTCCACCCACCTCGCGACCCCCCTACATGATGCAGTTCACCCATGCTGCAGTGACCGCACCGCCTCTCTACCCTAATGGACACCACGGGCTAGGGTTAGGGCTCTTCCTTGACGTCGGCGCGCCGAGGGCACGCCCGTGGCCGGCTGCTGGGAGCTTGTTCCCGACGCTGCCGCCCTCCTCCAAGATCTCCCTGGGGAACCTCAACAGCGCCGGCTGCATGGAGCAGCTGCTGGTGCACTGCGCCAACGCCATCGAGGCCAACGACGCCACGCTCACGCAGCAGATCCTCTGGGTGCTCAACAACATCGCCCCCGCCGACGGGGACTCCAACCAGCGCCTCACCGCCGCGTTCCTCTGCGCGCTCGTCGCGCGCGCTTCCAGGACGGGGGCGTGCAAGGCGGTCACCGCGGCCGTGGCCGCCGCGGTCGAGTCGGCCGCGCTCCATGTGCACCGCTTCACGGCCGTCGAGCTAGCCAGCTTCGTCGACCTCACGCCGTGGCACCGGTTCGGCTACATGGCCGCCAACCACGCCATCCTCGACGCCGTGGAGGGCTTCCCCGTCGTGCACGTCGTCGACCTCAGCACGACGCACTGCATGCAGATCCCGACGCTCATCGACATGCTCGCCAGCCGCGCCGAGGGCCCCCCGATACTCCGGCTGACCGTCGCCGATGTCGGGTGCAGCGGGCCGCCGCCAGCGCTCGACATGTCCTACGAAGAGCTCGGCGCGAAGCTGGTCAACTTCGCGCGATCTCGCAACGTGTCAATGAACTTCCGGGTGGTGCCCACCTCGCCGGCCGACGCCTTCACTTCCTTAGTCGACCAGCTCCGGGTGCAGCAGCTGGTCTCGGACGGCACCGAGGCGCTTGTCGTCAACTGCCACATGCTGCTGCACGCCGTGCCGGACGAGACGGCCGGGTCGGTGAGCCTGACGCAGTCGGTCTCGCTCCGGACCATGCTCCTCAAGTCCATCCGAACCCTCGACCCAACACTGGTCCTGGTGGCCGAAGAGGATGCCGACTTCACGGCGGGGGACGTGGTGGGGAGGCTCCGGGCGGCGTTCAACTTCCTGTGGATCCCGTACGACGCCGTGGACACCTTCCTGCCCAAGGGGAGCGAGCAGCGGCGGTGGTACGAGGCGGAGGTCGGGTGGAAGGTGGAGAACGTGCTGGCGCAGGAAGGGGTGGACAGGGTGGAGCGGCAGGAGGACTGGGCGAGGTGGGGGCAAAGGATGCGCGGCGCGGGGTTTCGGGCGGTGGCGTTCGGCGAGGAGGCGGCCGGGGAGATAAGGACAATGTTGAATGAGCACGCGGCCGGGTGGGGGATGAAGCGGGAGGACGACGACCTCATGCTCACATGGAAGGGGCACAACGTTGTTTTCGCCTCGGCGTGGGCACCGTCGTGAGCTAGGCGACGTGCGGGATGCATTGCGGTTGACAAGGTGAGTGAGTGTGTAGGTGTATGCCGGCATTGCTTGCATGGATAATGCGGTTTAGGGTTGGTTTCTGTGCATGTTCATTACATGAAAGATGATCCTGTTAAATTAGTTTTTACTACTAGATGTTTCACTGCAGAGAATTGATCAGTTTGGTCATTGTAATGATAGACTCTCACAAATACACCGTAGAAGAATGAACAAAGGGAACCTTGGATCATTATGGATCCCACTCATGAAAAATGTAGAATGTGGTGTTCTTGAAAAATATATATGTAGAATGATCTTTATACCGAGAACATGATAAGATTTCATTTTGGAGACTGATAAGTACAAATGCCGACCAAAGATAAGTACCAAATGAAGCTTTCCTCTAACTCTTCCAAATTACAAAGAATATATTTTGGTGAGTGATCGATGCTGAGGTTAGGGTGAGGGAAAAAATTGCTAATTTCCTTGAATGAATGTGGACTTTGGTTTACAAATCTGAGAGCCATACGCCATATACATTTAAAGGTTTTAAAGATCTCGAAATTTTATTGTAGAAATGTGCCCATGTGTCTTACTTGGAGTACTAGTAATCGTGTACATGCAAGGCACGACCAGTTTGACAGTAATATTATTTCCTACTTTAACCACAATTAATGTTGATTCCAAGATTAATTGCTTTTGATGCAATTAATGTCATTTCCAAATTCAATTAATGCAATTAACGCATTTCCAAATTATTGATGATGTGATGAATACATCATTGAAGCAGCGTGAGACGTTGGATATAGATGCTTGGATGGCTCAGATCATTTAGATTCACCAAACTCGTGCTTTCATTAGTAGCAGTAGATAGTGGAAGATGTATAAGAAAACATCCAAAACAAATCTGAATTGAGTGGTGTTTATCTCCCGTTTCCTTGCCTATTTCACCCCAAAATTAGGTGGTATGTGTGGAAGGTACGGTTATATTTTTGTAAGTTGACCGCTGGGGCATGATCTCCGCAGTAGATGTGCCTATGCCACCTCAGAACAGTGAATAATGCGTAGGTGTGTACTCGTGAGGCAAATGAACACACTTTTGATGCCGCCAAGAAGAAACGAATAAAGTCATGACGATTACTAAGCGTATATTTCAAATTGCAAGACTTCTCGAGATGTTTGATTTGCACCATTATAATACGTAGTCCTTTTCCTAAGTGACTCTGTGCGAGCTCATTAGGGGAAAATTGTTAACTAAAGTGGCCCTTCTAGTGTAGATTAATGTAGTTTTCAATCTTAGATAATGAAAGGTTAATGACACTGCACTTATGTTCTTTTCTTCCTCTTACGTTTCTACATTTTTGAAGTGACTAATGCATGTTAACTCTGTTTAAAGTGGAAATCTGAAGTCTGAATTGTGGAGCAAGCTTACCTTTCTTAGCGGAATGCTAGAACTTTATTAATTAACTCAAGATGTTTTAAGGTATAGAAAGCCCAACGGGTAATTCTGTCAGCAGACACGGTGGCCAACGTGCAACTGGAGGACAGAGCTCCTCATGAACAAATGAAATCTCCTGAAAAAAAATTGCCCGCTTCCTAATCACAACAATTACGTGAACATAGTAGTTCATATCAGCGGTCTTTAAGTTCATCGCCACCTTTAAACAGTGAGTCGCGGTTGTGATTTTATGTAACCCCAAATCTGTCGTGAGAGCCAGAGCTTCTCGTCATACCATGGACTCCAGGACCTCTAGGTCTGTCACCCCCTAAACGAGTAGTGACGAGGGACCCCAAGTATGCTCCACTACAATCACGTGCCACCATAAATCCAAAGATGTCGTTCTTTGCCCCACCAGCATCAACATTATGCTTAGCTCCTTCCATGAGTGGGGCGATCCACCCCATGGGTGCTCGGGTCCGGCGGTGTGTACTTCAGGAGCAACATTGTTTTGCCTTCTAGTAACCTCCAAATCAGCTATAACCGACAAAGCACTTAGTTGGGAGTGGACTTTGAAAAATATCTTCGTGAGTCATCGTTCGACGAGCATGCTAGATAGCCCACAGAGTCACCAGTACCTGTAGAAGGTCAGTGTGCCTGAGTTCGGAGACCATCATGAATAGCCACTCCCTGACAGTCAGTTCTTGCGTACAATACATGAAATATGTAGTGTCATTGTTGACTAAAGCACATACGCTTCTACCATATTACACTCAAACAACAAGTGCTTCCATTAGTTAGCAAGACCCAAAAATGGCACCTATTCCCTTCTCCCTATTCCTATGTTGCAATACATCTACCGCGGGCAGCGACTGTTTAGCTAGGCGCCATAGAAACACTCTTATCTTCGAGGATGCCTGCACTTTGCGCAACAACTCACAATTCTCCTCAAGCTGGAAAGAGTGTAAGAACATATCCTATGCATCACCCGAACTGGCGCACCAGATGCACCAGTCGCTTATGGACCGTTTGATGGAGGACAAAAGGACAAGATCCAGCTACAAGATAGGCTACCGACACATTCGCATAAGATCCTCATATTAATACATAATGGTGCAAAACCTGCTTTGTGGGGCTAGCTAGCTCTCCCGTGCATTACCACTATGTACTTTGTTCCAACAGTTTGCATGAATGCTAAAAAAATGACAAGTTCATTTCACATATCTTTATCCAGTCAAATTGTGCCCACTTCTTATTGCACGTGTACTATTTTTTCTTTTTGTAAATAAATGTTCTGACAACATGCTAGACACATTATTGTAGATGTTTGGACATACATAATTAACTTCCTCATTTTTTTGGTTAGTGTATGTGGGCTTGCCCTAACCCTTGTATAGTATACCATGATGTAACTTATATTACCTTGTACTGACCCCTTGTGATCAATACAAAATGTGACAGTGGGAGGTTCTCCCAGTGTCTTCAGAGTTCAAAAAAAAAACGGAAACATGACATTTTTACCAAAGGAATAAGTTGCATAGCTTTAATGGTGCTTTAATTGACATAATTCATGATGTGAAGATTGCATTGACACAAGCACATAACTATATTTTTTAGTGGGTACATAACTATTCACTGGTGGCAAACTTGCATTTTTAACAACAAAAGTACATAACTGTAGGAGATATGCCCTAGAGGCAGTAATATCAGTTACTTTGTATCTCCGAGTTTGTAATGAATGTTTATGTTCCATGCTATAACTGCAATGATTCTCGAGTCTGCAATAACCACGAGGCTCGGAGGGAAACTCATATGCACGTGTGGTATAATAAACGATAAAATGTATTCCTAGTCATGCCTCTATGACTGGCTCAAGTATTGCATGATGGTCCTGTTTTCCTGATCATGGGCATGACTATGCCGACAATTTTGAGGGCACAATGTTAGTAGAACACTTGTGTTGAATCGACCCGATTGATGTTATGCTATGAGATACATTCGTCATGAGTTAATGGTTAATAACACAGAGATAGTTAATGTTTGCATAATTCCTTAGACCATGAGAGTGTCGAGTTTCTTCATGCTTGCTTCATGAACTTTGGGGTTTGTTAAACGTCATCCGTAAATGGGTGGCTATTACGGCGGCTTACGGGTTCATGGAAAAGTATGTCAAGTAACTTGATAGCTCAAGATTGGGATTTGCTCCTCCGACGATGGAGAGATATTCTCGGGCCCTCTCGGTGTTACGGTATCCATCATCGTCTGGCCAGACACATTGTGATTTGATCACTGGGATGCCGGAACACGGAAACGAGTAAAGAGAACAAAACCGGTAACGAGGTAACTTGCATAGTGGACAAGTTGTTGCTCCACGGGGATGCATAAATCTCACCTCGGGTTTTGTAATATATCGTGAAGCAACAAGAATAGCACACGGCAACTAGAGGTTCACTCGAATATTCATTCGTGTGGGTATAGGGGTCAATATGGGTGTCCACGGCTCCGATGTTGATCATTGATCGGAAAGTGTTCCGGGTCATGTCTATACTTCACCGAACCTATAGGGTCACACGCTTAAGGGTCATCTATCTGCTGAATACTAGACGGGGAGTCTGAGAGAAAATCACCGAAAAAGTTTCGGACGAAACGGAAACGTTCCGGAGAGAACACCGGAATAGTTCCGGTGAAACTGAAAAGTTGTTTCAGGGTATTCCATTAAGTCAAATTGGTTCTGGCACACGCCTGGAAATTCTTGGAGGATGCCAGAAGTGTTCTGGAAACTTCTGGGAATTTTCCGGGACAAAAACCGGAAATGTTTCGGAGCAGCCGGAACCGCTTTGGTTGCTTTTCGCTGAAGAAACATTGTTCCGAAATTGTTTCGGAATGCGTTCAAAATTATTTTGGTGGGTACTGGAATTATTCTGGGCACACAGAAATAATTTGGGATTTAACGGACGCAGAAAAATGTCTTCGTGAATAGTGAAAGTGCTTTTTGGATATTTTTGGGAAAGCACCTTTTGGGATATTTCCAAAAGGCCTTCTAGAAGGACTTGGGAGCCAAGGCACCCCCATGTGGGGGGGGGGGGGCAAGTGTGGCCGGCCAAGCATGGTGGAGCTCCTTGGAGCTCCACATGGCACCCCTTTTATCTTTATTCTTTTGTGAAAAGGCATAAAGTGGGGGTACTTTGGGGTTTTTTGTATGACATCTTTACCCCTTGGCTATCCTATAAATAAAGGAGAGTGGGCTGCCCCAAAACTCATCCTTGCTCTCATACACATGCCATTTGACTTGTCTGGCTTCTCTCTCCCTCCCAGCGAAATAGTTTCGTAGAGCCGAAAGGCTGTCTGGGTTCCGGCAGGAACTAGTTCTGGACGGCGAAGCCCTGCCGGATAGCTGACACCGTATGTGTGCAACCCCGTAGAGAGATTGTAGTTTCGATCTTTTTCCCGTGGGGCTGTTCGAGTGTCCTCCCGAAGGGCTGTCCGAGTTACCGTTCGGGTTTCGGGTGTCCTCCCGAAGGGCTGTCCGAGTTCCCGTTCGGGTTTCGAGGGTCCTCCCGAAGGGCTGTCCGCGACATCGTCCGGGGGACTGTCCGACCGCCTCCCGAAGGGCTGTCCGGCGAGGGAGTACATCCTTGTGGTTGGGAGGTTGTAAATCCTAGCTGCAGGGATCTGCACCGACGATCTACACCGACTCTTCTTCCGCTGCGCTTCGAGTCGGTACGGATCAGATCAAACCTTGTATGCAGTTTCCATAGTGATCCTGGGCGTGCTCGCTATACCGAATTTTTTTGTTTTCTGTCGCGTTCCCCTACAATAACGCCATGCAGATATTTGTCATCACAATATTTAGCAGGCACCAACAGAAATAAAAAAAACAGAAATGATGAAAGAGAGATGCTTGGGTTGGGTTTGGAGAGATGGTATGTTCAGTTCACTCAATTCAATTATAGTACAAGGATCTTTATGTAAATTTAGCAATAGCCCATCTCCTTATAGCCAGTATAGCATATGTCACGCGCTCTGTTGGTTCCGTTTTTTCTTTTCTTTTTTTTCTTTTTCTTATTTTTTTTCTTCGGTTTTCTTAGTTCCTTCTTCTTCTTTTATTTTTTCCTTCGGTATACTTCGGCTTTCTTTGTTTTTTCACATTTTTTTGGTTTCTCTTTCTTTCTTCGTTATACTTTGTTTTTTTTGTTTCTTTCTTGGTTTTCTACACTTTTTTTTCTTTGTTGGGTTTTATCGGTTTTCTTTCTTTAACACATGTCTATTTTTTCTCAGTACATATTTTACATTTTTAGTGCACCCGTTAAATATATTTTTATACACGTTGGACATATTTTAAACACATGATGCACATTTTTTAAAATACATATTTTGAACACTTTCTTGAATACACGGTAACATTTTCCCAAATATGTGTTTATAAAACTTTTTAATGACAATAAACATTGCTTTAAACTACACGTTGTTTTACATTGTATAAACAATACTGAAAATGTCACAATGTTTTTTGGAAACGCAAGAATATTTATTTAAAATGTCACGTTCATTTTTAATGGCAATAAATACTTTTAGAAATTATACAAACATTTTTCTTACATTGTATAAACATTCTTGTAAATGTTATGAACTTTTTTTGAAACACAAGAATATTATTTAAAATGTCGTGTATAATTTTTAAATGGTGACATACATTTTTTTAACTTACACGAACATATTTTTACATTTGTATAGACATTTTTAAAATGTCATGAACATTTCTTTCAAGCACGATAATATTTCTTTAAAAAGTTTCATACATTTTTTTAGATCACACAAACATTTTTTTACAATATATACACATTTAAAAAAAATCACATACATTTTTTGAAACACATGAATGTTTTCACATTGTCACGAACATTTTTCCTAAAAGCTGTCAACATTTTCGAAAATTGTGTTAACATTTTTTACTATGTTAACATTCTTTAATTTCATGATTTTTTAAAAACTTTAACTGATTTTTTAAAAATATATTCATTTCAAATAAAAATAGAAATATAAATGGAAAAACAATGAAAAAAAAGACAATTAGCATGATGTCAGACATCAGCATCACTAAACCAGATCCTTACTAGATTGGCTCATCACCGGCTCCTGTAAGCAGCCGAGCGCGCGAGGCTGGCTACTGCCTCGCTATAAGCAAAGTATAGTCGCCGGGGACAACTATGCCACTCCAAGCGAGACAAATCCTTCGTTTGCGTAAAGCGACGTGATAATGGGTCAGCCCAGTAGCACTTAGTTTGTTTGCTTCCTTAGTTCGTTCCTTGATCTCGTTTTTATTATCGTTTTCTTTTTTTATTTTACTCTTTTATTTTTATATTTTTGTTATATTTTCAAATAAAAAACATAGGTTTCGTGGAAAATGTTTGTGCAGTGTTAAGAAAATGTTTGTGCAACTTTTAAAAAATGTTTATAGAATTTGAAAAAAAGGTTTCCAGACATATTTGAAAATAAACAATTAACACATTAAAATGTTAATCATGCATTTGAAAAATGTTAAGAGTCCATAAAAATATGTTTCTAATGTATATGAAAATGTACAGCGTGTATGAAAAAAGTAGACATCAAAATATACATATGAAAAAATGTTAATTATGTATTTGCCGAATGTTAACCGTGTATAAAAAAATGTTCCTTTTTTTGCTGGGGGAAAAAAGGATTCTCGTTACTCAAGGAGGCTTCTCAGCGAGAGCCAGGTTTACAACAAAGTCCATCCCGGCAGTAAGCCAGACTGCTGTGCGCGGAGTGCTACGGCCATATGCGGGCAGCTCATGACTAACAATGTTCTGCGTACGGCTACAATGAGTAAAAGAGATCTCCCTAGCATCACTATCAGCCAACCTGCGGATCTCCTCTATAAGTGCACGGTGTGACGATCTATCCATCTCGCGTGCTGTGATCATCGACACCACGTCCGCGCTATCCAACTCAACCAAAATAGGTAGGCCAGACCGATGCACGGCCAACTCCAAGCCTTCTCTGCACGCTGCTAGCTCCGCCTCCAAAGCGTTATCACATGTGTGGAGCTTCCTACATGCGTTGTAGATGATCTCGCCTCTGTCATCTCGCAGGATCATTCCTCCTCCCGCCGCACCCGTGGCCGCTATGTAGCTCTCATCCGTGTTCAACTTAACCCAGCTCGGCTGGGGGGTACCCAGCGTGCGCGCACCTTGGGCGCCGTACTTGCTGGAGCGCGTGGTGGTGAAGGCAGGACCACCATCTTCCCTTTTTCTAGGTTACCATTAGGATGTTGCTGTATGCACAGGAGCGAATTGATATATCCGTGCAAAAAAAGCCGAGAGGCTTCGGCAGTGGGCGGCGCCTTCTCGTGTGTGATCTCATTCCGGACATGCCATACTCTCCACATGGTCATGAGCACCACCAGTGTCGCCGTCTCGTCCAAGGGGTTCAGCAGTGAAAAGATCCACTCTGGGCCAGTGTTGACGATGGCCTCCACCTTGGGAATGTTCCAGTCCAAGGCCATGACGCGCCAGAGCTCTCTTGCCAGGGGACACCTGCAAAGCGCATGCAATCCATCCTCGCGTTCCACACCACACAGGGGGCAAATGTCAGTAAGCTCGAGGTGCCGCGAGGCTTTATTGGCCCAAGTAGCAAGTGAGTTGGTGACGACTCTCCAAGCGAACACGCGTACCTTAGGGGGAGCAGGGCACCCCCATATGATCTTCCAGATGGCGCGACGACCATCCGGTGCCCTGCTCGTGGCGGAAGCCGAAGGACGCTCGCGCTCGTCCATGGCCAGGCGGTAGGCGGACCGAACGGTGAAGATACCGTTCCTCTCCGGTGCCCATGCAATAATATCCTTGGTGACACGGGACGACGTGTGGATGCTGGTGATGACATCGACATCCGCTGGGAGAAAGTAGCGGCGGAGCATGTTCATGTGCCAGGACCCCTCGCCATCTAGGAGCTCCGCCACCCTCCTTAGGCGGCACGTACCCTACGGGGATATGGGTTGGCGTGATGGCTCCTTGGGCAGCCATCGGTCCCGCCAAATGCGGATGTCCTGCCCGTCCCCGACGCACCATATGATGCCCTTTTTCAAGAGCTCGAGGCCGTGCTGAATCGCCTGCCAAGTCGGAGAAGCATTCCCCGAGAAGACCGTATCTTCGAGGCGCCCGTCGTGGTAGTAGTAGTACCATGCCTTGAGAACCTGCGCACACAAGCTGGTGGGACTAGTTAGCAAACGCCAGGCCTGTCTCGCTAGGAGCGCTTGGTTGAAGAGGCGAAAATCTCTGAATCCCAAACCACCGTTGCTTTTCTGGGCTTGTATCTTCGGCCATGCTATCCAATGTGTTTTCCGTCTGCCTTCCGACGCCCCCCACCAAAAATTCCAGACCATTCTGTTCAGATCATCGCAGACAGACATTGGTAACTTAAAAAAACCCATAATATATGTAGGGATGGCCTGAGCTACTGCCTTGATCATAGTCTCCTTGCCAGCCAAAGAGAGGGTGTCACCCCACGCAATAATCCGTTTCAACAACCGGGACTGCAGATTCTGAAATTTCCCTCGCGGCATGCGACCCTCAGGCGTTGGAAGGCCTAGGTACTTCTCTTCAAAAGTAACAGTACCAATATGGAGAATATCTCTCACCACGTCTTGCAACTCCGCTGGACACGAAGTGCCAAACAGGGCACTACATTTGGCCGGATTAATATATTGTCCAGTGGCGTTTGCATATGAGTTTAGCACTTGTTGGACCTTTTTGGCTTAATCCGCCTCCGCCTTAAAGAATACTAACGTATCATCTGCGAACAATAAGTGAGACACGCCCGGTGCTCTTCGGCATATTTTCAGCGGGGTATAATCACCTTTTTCCTCTCCATCTGTCAACAAAGCAGATAGACCATCAGCCACAAACAGGAACAAAAACGGGGACAGAGGATCACCTTGCTGTAGCCAACGCGACGGTGCAAATGATTCTAAGAGGGTTCCATTGAATTTTACTGTGTATCTCACCGAGGTGATGCAAGCCATAATACAGTCCAACCACCGGCGAGCGAAGCCCATCTTTTCCATCATTCACTCCAAGAAGATCCGGTCCGCCCTGTCATAAGCTTTTGATAGATCCAGCTTATATGCACAGAAGTGTTGGGGAACGTTGCATGAAAAACAAAAAAAATTCTACGCACACGCAAGATCTATCCATGGAGATGCATAGCTACGAGAGGGGGAGTGTGTCTACGTACCCTCATAGACCGTAAGCGGAAGCGTTAGAACAACGCGGTTGATGTCGTCGAACAACTTCACAATCCAACCGACCGAGTACCGAACGTATGGAACCTCCGCGTTCAGCACACGTTCAGCTCGGTGACGTCCTCGAATTCTTGATCCAGCAAGACGGCGAGGTAGTGGATGAGTTCCGGCAGCACGACGGCGTGGTGACGGTTATGGTGATGCTATGTTCGCAGGGCTTCGCCTAAGCACTACGAAAATATGACCGAGGGACGGAACTGTGGAGGGGGCGCCGCACACGGCTAAGACAATGTTGTGTCCTCCTTTGGGGCGCCCCCTCTCCTCTATTTATATATGTGTAGGGGCTTGGAGTAGAAGGAATAGTGCCACGTGAACAGTAACCGTGAATAGTACACACGTGGACTTGGACTCCAAAGTCCAATCCTATTCCTACTAGGACTCTCCCTTTTTCCTTCCCTAGCTGCGTGGGCTTTTGAGGACTTGGTGCGCCTGGCCCAATAAGGCCAGGGCGCCTCCCCTTAGCCCATGCCAGCCCTTGGGACGTGGTGGACCCACTTGTGGACTTCCGGACTCCTCCGGAACCTTCTGGAAGCTTCCCGGTACAATACCGAAAAACTGCACCTTTTTCCGGAACCCAAAATATGACTTCCAATATATAAATCTTTACCTCTCGGCCATTCCGAGACTCCTCGTGACGTCTGGGATCTCATCCGGGACTCCGAACAATATTCGGTTACCAATTCACATAACGCATATAACACTATATCGTCAACGAACGTTAAGCGTGTGGACCCTACGGGTTCGGGAATGATGTAGACATGACCGAGACGCCTCTCCGGTCAATAACCAATAGCGGAACCTGGATGCCCATATTGGTTCCTACATATTCCACGAAGATCTTATCGGTCGAACCGCAATGACAACATACGTAATTCCCTTTGTCCGTCGGTATGTTACTTGCCCGAGATTCGATCGTCGGTATCTCCATACCTAGTTCAATCTCGTTACCGGCAAGTCTCTTTACTCGTTCCGTAATACATCATCCCGTAACTAACTCCTTAGTCACTTTGCTTGCAAGCTTCTTATGATGTGCATTACCGAGAGGGCCCAGAGATACCTCTCCGAAACACGGAGTGACAAATCCCAGTCTCGATCCATGCCAACTCAACGGACACCTTCGGAGATACCTGTAGAGCATCTTTATGATCACCCAGTTACGTTGTGACGTTTGATAGCACACAAGGTATTCCTCCGGTATCCGGGAGTTGCATGATCTCATGGTCTGAGGAACATGTATTTGATATTTAAGAAAGCAGTAGCAATAAACAGAACGATCATATGCTAAGCTAACGGATGGGTCTTGTCCATCACATCATTCTCCTAATGATGTGATCCCGTTATCAAATGACAACTCACGTCTATGGTTAGGAAACCTTAACCATCTTTGATCAACGAGCTAGTCTAGTAGAGGCTCACTAGGGACACGGTATTTGTTTATGTATTCACACATGTATTTAAGTTTCCGGTCAATACAATTCTAGCATGAATAATAAACCTTTATCATGAACAAGGAAATATAAAATAATAACAACTTTATTATTGCCTCTAGGGCATATTTCCATCAGTCTCCCACTTGCAGTAGAGTCAATAATCTAGATTACATAGTAATGAATCTAACACCCATGGAGTCTTGGTGCTGATCATGTTTTGCTCGTGGAAGAGGCTTAGTCAACGGGTCTGTCACATTCAGATCCGTTTGTACTTTGCAAATTTCTATGTCTCCATCCTTGACATATTCACGAATGGAGTTGAAGCGTCTCTTGATGTGTTTGGTCTTCTTGTGAAACCTGGGCTCCTTGGCTATGGCAATTGCTCCAGTGTTGTCACAAAAGATTGTCATTGGACCTGATGCACTAGGTATTACACCTAGATCGGATATGAACTCCTTCATCCAGACTCCTTCATGTGCTGCTTCCGAAGCAGCTATGTATTCCGCTTCACACGTAGATCCCGCCACGACGCTCTGCTTGGAACTGCACCAACTGACAGCTCCACCATTTAATATAAATACGTATCCGGTTTGTGACTTAGAGTCATCCGGATCAGTGTCAAAGCTTGCATCGACGTAACCCTTTACGACGAGCTCTTCGTCACCTCCATAAACGAGAAACATGTCCTTGGTCCTTTTCAGGTACTTCAGGATATTCTTGACCGTTGTCCAGTGATCCACTCCTGGATTACTCTGGTACCTCCCTGCCAAACTTATGGCAAGGCACACATCAGGTCTGGTACACAGCATGGCATACATAATAGAACCTATGGCTGAGGCATAGGGAATGACTTTCATTTTCTCTATATCTTCTGCCGTGGTCGGGCATTGAGTCTGACTCAACTTCACACCTTGCAAGACAGGCAAGAACCCTTTCTTTGACTGATCCATTTTGAACTTCTTCAAAACTTTGTCAAGGTATGTGCTTTGTGAAAGTCCTATCAAGCGTCTTGATCTATCCCTATAGATCTTGATGCCCAATATATAAGCAGCTTCACTGAGGTCTTTCATTGAAAAATTCTTATTCAAGTATCCCTTTATGCCATCCAGAAATTCTATATCATTTCCAATCAACAATATGTCATCCACATATAATATTAGAAATGCTACAGAGCTCCCACTCACTTTCTTGTAAATACAGGCTTCACCGTAAGTCTGTACAAAACCATATGATTTGATCACCTCATCAAAGCGTATATTCCAACTCCGAGATGCTTGCACCAGTCCATAGATGGATCGCTGGAGCTTGCACACTTTGTTAGCACCCTTAGGATCGACAAAACCTTCTGGTTGCATCATATACAACTCTTCTTTGAGAAAACCATTAAGGAATGAAGTTTCGACATCCATTTGTCAGATTTCATAATCATAAAATGCGGCAATTGCTAACATGATTCGGACAGACTTAAGCATCGCTACGGGTGAGAAAGTCTCATCGTAGTCAACCCCTTGAACTTGTCGAAAACCTTTCGCGACAAGTCGAGCTTTGTAGACAGTGATATTACCATCAGCATATGTCTTCCTCTTAAAAATCCATTTATTCTCAATGGCTTGCCGATCATCGGGCAAGTCCACCAAAGTCCACACTTTGTTCTCATACATGGATCCTATCTCAGATTTCATGGCCTCAAGCCATTTGTCGGAATCCGGGCATATCATAGCTTCTTCATAGTTCATAGGTTCGCCGTTGTCTAACAACATAACTTCCAGAACAGGATTACCGTACCACTCTGGTGCGGAACATACTCTGGTCGACCTACGAAGTTCAGTAGTAACTTGATCTGAAGTTTCATGATCTTTATCATTATCTTCCTCTCTTATTGGTGTAGGCATCACGGGAACGGTTTTCTCTGATGAGCTACTTTCCAATTCGAGAGAAGGTACAATTACCTCATCAAGTTCTACTTTCCTCCCACTCACTTCTTTCGAGAGAAACTCCTTCTCTAGAAAGGACCCATTCTTGGCAACAAAGACCTTGCCTTTGGATCTGTGGTAGAAGGTGTACCCAATTGTTTCTTTAGGGTATCCTATGAAGACGCACTTCTCCGCTTTGGGTTCAAGCTTATCAGGTTGAAGCTTTTTCACATAAGCATCGCATCCCCAAACTTTAAGAAACGACAGCTTAGGTTTCTTGCCAAACCATAGTTCATATGGTGTCGTCTCAACGGATTTAGACGGTGCCCTATTTAACGTGAATGCAGCTGTCTCTAATGCATAACCCCAAAACGATAGTGGCAAATCGGTAAGAGACATCATAGAACGCACCATATCCAATAAAGTATGGTTACGACGTTCGGACACACCATTACGCTGTGGTGTTCCAGGTGGCGTGAGTTGTGAAACAATTCCACATTTTCTTAAATGAAGGCCAAACTCGTAACTCAAATATTCGCCTCCGCGATCAGATCGTAGAAACTTTATTTTCTTGTTACGATGATTCTCTACTTCACTCTGAAATTCTTTGAACTTTTCAAATGTTTCAGACTTGTGTTTCATCAAGTAGATATACCCATATCTACTCAAATCATCTGTGAAGGTTAGAAAATAACGATACCCGCCGCGTGCTTCAACATTCATCGGACCGCATACATCGGTATGTATTATTTCCAACAAATCAGTAGCTCGCTCCATTGTTCCGGAGAACGGAGTTTTAGTCATCTTGCCCATGAGGCATGGTTCGCAAGTATCAAATGATTCATAATCAAGAGATTCCAAAAGTCCATCCGCATGGAGTTTCTTCATGCGCTTTACACCAATATGACCTAAACGGCAGTGCCACAAGTATGTTGCACTATCATTATCAACTTTGCATCTTTTGGCATCAATATTATGAATATGTGTATCACTACGATCAAGATTCAACAAGAATAGACCATTCACAAAAGGTGCGTGACCATAAAAGATGTTACTCATATAAATAGAACAACCATTATTCTCTGACTTAAATGAATAACCGTCTCGCAATAAACAAGATCCAGATATAATGTTCATGCTTAACGCTGGCACCAAATAACAATTATTGAGGTCTAAAACTAATCCCGAAGGTAGATGTAGAGGTAGCGTGCCGACGGCGATCACATCAACCTTGGAACCATTCCCGACGTGCATCGTCACCTCGTCCTTAGCCAATCTTCGCTTATTCCGTAGCTCCTGTTTCGAGTTACAAATATGAGCAACCGAACCAGTATCAAATACCCAGGCGCTACTGCGAGCATTAGTGAGGAACACATTAATAACATGTATATCAAATATACCTTTGCTCACTTTGCCATCCTTCTTATCCACCAAATACTTGGGGCAGTTCCGCTTCCAGTGACCAGTCCCTTTGCAGTAGAAGCACTCTGTTTCAGGCCTGGGTCCAACTTTGGGTTTCTTCGTGGGAGCGGCAACTTGCTTGCCGTTCTTCTTGAAGTTCCCCTTCTTTCCCTTGCCCTTTTTCTTGAAACTAGTGGTTTTGTTAACCATCAACACTTGATGCTCCTTCTTGATTTCTACCTCCGCTGATTTCAGCATCGCGAAGAGCTCGGGAATTGTCTTCTCCATCCCTTGCATATTATAGTTCATCACGAAGCCTTTATAGCTTGGTGGCAGTGACTGAAGAACTCTGTCAATAACACTCTCAACCGGAAGATCAATTCCCAGCTGAGTCAAGTGGTTGTGGTACCCAGACATTCTGAGTATGTGTTCACTGACAGAACTGTTCTCCTCCATCTTACAGCTGAAGAACTTGTTGGAGACTTCATATCTTGGAACATCTCATATGCTCTATGGCGTTCAAAACGCTTTTGTAGTCCCGGTTCTAAGTCGTAGAGCATGGCACACTGAACTATCGAGTAGTCATCAGATCGAGCCTGCCAGGCGTTCACAACGTCTACAGCAGCTCCTGCAGCAGGTCCATCACCTAGCGGTGCATCAAGGACATAATTCTTCTGTGCAGCAATGAGGATAATCCTCAAGTTACGGACCCAGTCCGTGTAGTTGCTACCATCATCTTTCAACTTAGCTTTCTCTAGGAACGCATTAAAATTCAACGGAACAGTAGCATGGGCCATTTATCTACAACATAGATATGCAAAGAAACCATCAAGACTAAGTTCATGATAAATTAAGTTCAATTAATCAAATTACTAATGAACTCCCACTTAAATTAACATCCCTCAAGTTAACTAAGTGATACATGATCCAAATCAACTAGCCCATGTCCGATCATCACGTGAGATGGGATAGTCATCAATGGTGAACATCTCCATGTTGATCATATCTACTATATGACTCATGTTCGACCTTTCGGTCTCCAGTGTTCCGAGACCATGTCTGTACATGCTAGGCTCGTCAAGTTTAACCCAAGTATTCTGCTTGTGTAAAACTGGCTTACACCCGTTGTATGTGAACGTATAATCTATCACACCCGATCATCACGAGGTGCTTCGAAACGACGAACTTTAGCAACAGTGCATACTCGGGGAGAACACTTTTATCTTCAAATTTAGTGAAGGTATCATCTTATAATGCTACCGTCGTTCTAAGCAAAATAAGATGCATAAAGGATAAACATCACATGCAATCAAAATATGTGACATGATATGGCCATCATCTTGTGCTTTTGATCTCCATCTCCAAAGCATCGTCATGATCTCCATCGTCACCGGCTCGACACCTTGATCTCCATCGATGCGTCATGGTCGTCTCGCCAACTATTGCTTCTACAACTATTGCTAACGCATAGCGATAAAGTAAAGCAATTACATGGCGCTTGCATTTCATACAATAAAGAGACAACCATAAGGCTCCTGCCGGTTGCCGATAAATTACAAAACATGATCATCTCATACAATAACGTATATCACATCATGTCTTGACCATATCACATCACAGCATACCCTGCAAAAACAAGTTAGACGTCCTCTACTTTGTTGTTGCAAGTTTTACGTGGCTGCTACGGGCTTCTAGCAAGAACCGTTCTTACCTACGGCACAAAACCACAACGGTGATTTATCAAGTTTGTTGTTTTAACCTTCAACAAGGACCGGCCGCAGTCAAATTCGATTCAACTAAAGTAGGAGAAACAGACACCCGCCAGCCACCTTTATGCAAAACAAGTTGCATGTCTGTCGGTGGAACCGATCTCATGTACGTGGACATGTAAGGTTGGTCCGGGCCGCTTCATCTTACAATACCGCCGAATCAAAAATAAGACGTTGGTGGTAAACAGTATGACGATCAACGCCCACAACTCTTTGTGTTCTACTCGTGCATATCATCTACGCATAGACCTGGCTCATGATGCCACTGTTGGGGAACGTTGCATGGAAAACAAAAAAAAATATACGCACACGCAAGATCTATCCATGGAGATACATAGCTACGAGAGGGGGAGTGTGTCTACGTACCCTCGTAGACCGTAAGCGGAAGCGTTAGAACAACGCGGTTGATGTCGTCGAACAACTTCACGATCCAACCGACCGAGTACCGAACGTACGGCACCTCCGCGTTCAGCACACGTTCAGCTCGGTGACGTCCTCGACTTCTTGATCCAGCAAGACGGCGAGGTAGTGGATGAGTTCCGGCAGCACGACGGCGTGGTGACGGTGATGGTGATGCTATCTCCGAAGGGCTTCGCCTAAGCACTACGAAAATATGACCGAGGGACGGAATAGTGGAGGGGGCGCCGCACACGGCTAAGACAATGTTGTGTACTCCTTTGGGGCGCCCCCTCTCCTCTATTTATATATGTGTAGGGGCTTGGAGTAGAAGGAATAGTGTCACGTGAACAGTAACCGTGAATAGTACACATGTGGACTTGGACTCCAAAGTCCAATCCTATTCCTACTAGGACTCTCCCATTTTCCTTCCCTAGCTGCGTGGGCTTTTGAGGACTTGGTGCGCCTGGCCCAATAAGGCCAGGGCGCCTCCCCTTAGCCCATGCCAGCCCTTGGGACATGGTGGACCCACTTGTGGACTTCCGGACTCCTCCGGAATCCTCCGGAATCTTCTGGAAGCTTCCCGGTACAATACCGAAAAAACTGCACCTTTTTCCGGAACCCAAAATATGACTTCCCATATATAAATCTTTACATCTCGACCATTCCGAGACTCCTCGTGACGTCCGGGATCTCATTCGGGACTCCGAACAACATTCGGTTACCAATTCACATAACTCATATAACATTATATCGTCAACGAACGTTAAGCGTGCGGACCCTACGGGTTCGGGAATGATGTAGACATGACCGAGACGCCTCTCCGTTCAATAACCAATAGCGGAACCTGGATGCCCATATTGGTTCCTACATATTCCACGAAGATCTTATCGGTCGAACCGCAATGACAACATACGTAATTCCCTTTGTCCGTCGGTATGTTACTTGCCCGAGATTCGATCGTCGGTATCTCCATACCTAGTTCAATCTCGTTACCGGCAAGTCTCTTTACTCATTCCATAATACATCATCCCGTAACTAACTCCTTAGTCACTTTGCTTGCAAGCTTCTTATGATGTGCATTACCGAGAGGGCCCAGAGACACCTCTCCGAAACACGGAGTGACAAATCCCAGTCTCGATCCATGCCAACTCAACGGACACCTTCGGAGATACCTGTAGAGCATCTTTATGATCACCCAATTACGTTGTGACGTTTGATAGCACACAAGGTATTCCTCCGGTATCCGGGAGTTGCATGATCTCATGGTCTGAGGAACATGTATTTGACATTTAAGAAAGCAGTAGCAATAAACAGAACGATCATATGCTAAGCTAACGGATGGGTCTTGTCCATCACATCATTCTCCTAATGATGTGATCCCGTTATCAAATGACAACTCATGTCTATGGTTAGGAAACCTTAACCATCTTTGATCAACGAGCTAGTCTAGTAGAGGCTCACTAGGGACACGGTATTTGTTTATTCACACATGTATTTAAGTTTCCGGTCAATACAATTCTAGCATGAATAATAAACCTTTATCATGAACAAGGAAATATAAAATAATAACAACTTTATTATTGCCTCTAGGGCATATTTCCATCAAGAAGCTCTTGCTAGGGTCCTTTTCCCGCTGAATAAAGTGGAAACACTTAAAGGCAATTAGCGCATTATCTGTAATCATCCTTCCTGGAACATAGGCAGTTTGTTGAGGTGAAATAATATCATCCAAAATAGGTCTCAGTCGATTCACCAGACACTTTGACACCACCTTGTATATGAAATTGCATAGGCTTATTGGACGGAACTCAGTTAGCCTTTCCGGGTTATCCATCTTCGGGATGAGAACAATGGAAGTGTCATTCACCTCCTCAGGCATGATCCCTGTACGAAAAAATTCCCGCACTCCTGCAATAACCTGTTCTCATAACTGCCCAGTTCCTCTGGAAGAAGCGGGTGGGGAATCCATCCGGCCCTGGCGCCTTGAGTGGTCCAATCTGGAATAGAGCATCGGCTATTGCCTTGTCTGAAAAATCTGCGCACAGGCCATCATTCATACTATCAGTCACACGAGTCTGTATCAAATCTATAACTAGATCCGGACAGAGAGAAGAATCAGCGGTAAAAAGCTTAGAAAAATAGGCCATAGCCATAGCCGACATGGAACCATGGTCCTTGTGCGTGACCCCTGACTCATCAATGAGTGCCTTAAACCGGAAGCAATATCACCAAGATTTAGCATAGAACCCAACTCGGTCCAGGTGTTCATAATTACCTCAGGCAGTGATGGGTCCCGTTCCCACATTACCTCATACTGTCTGCATCTCCTACCTGCTGCCTGGCTCGGCTCCTCGAGCGCACAACGAAGCAAGATGGGCAAGTGGTCGGAGCTGGGCGCCACCAGGTGCTCCACCCTGGCATGAGCAAAGATATCTCTCCACATGTTGTTGTCCACAGCATGGTCGAGGCGGACCTTTACGTTAGCCCGTCCCCCTCGACGATTATCAAAGGTATACAGCAGACCTGCAAAACCAAGGTCGCCCAAACCACAAACCTCAAGAACATCTCTGAAATCAAGCATCTGACCTGTCGAACGCGGTGTGTCGGAGAAGTGCTCAAAACTCCACCATGTCAAGAATACGTACCCATATCCTCATCTTATCCATCTTATAGTCCGACACTTTCCTCATACCATCGTAGGCCTCAATTAACAACGGATCATGCTCATATTGCCATGGCCCTCCTCGAAGGATTCCTGACATACCGGCCTCACACCCAAAGTGCACGAGGTACTTATTGTCTCCCTGGTACGAGTAATCAAAATCCTCCTTTAGCCGCCATCCATCTGTAGGGGAACGCGACAGAAAACAAAAAATTTCGGTACAGCGAGCACGCCCAGGATCACTATGGAGACTGCATACAAGGTTTGATCTGATCCGTACCGACTCGAAGCGCAGCGGAAGAAGAGTCGGTGTAGATCGTCGGTGCAGATCCCTGCAGCTAGGATTTACAACCTCCCAACCGCAAGGATGTACTCCCACTCCGGACAGCCCTTCGGGAGGCGGTCGGACAGTCCCCCGGACGATGTCGCGGACAGCCCTTCGGGAGGACACTCGGAATCCGAACAGTAACCCGGACAGCCCTTCGGGAGGACGCCGGAAACTCGAACGGTAACTCGAACAGCCCTTCGGGAGGACACTCGAAAACAGCCCCTCGGGCAAAAGATTGAAACTACAATCTCTCTATGGGGTTGCACACATACGGTGTCAGCTATCCGGCAGGGCTTCGCCGTCCAGAGCTAGTTCCTGCCGGAACCCAGACAGCCTTTCGGCTCTACGAAACTATTTCGTGGGAGGGAGAGAGAAGCCAGACAAGTCAAATGGCATGTGCATGAGAGCAAGGATGAAGCATATGGGGCTGCCCCCTCACCTCTATTTATAGGATAGCCAAGGGGTAAAGATGGTATTCACAAATACCAAAAGTGCCCCCACTTTATGCCTTTTCTAAAAAGAATAAAGCAAAGAAGGGTGGCAAGTGGAGCTCGATGGAGCCCCACCTCCCATGGGGGGCTTCCTTGGCCACCAAGTCCATCTAGAAGCCTTTTTGGAAATATCCAAAAAGGTGCTTTCCCAAAAATATCCAAAAAGCACTTTCACTATTCATGAAGACATTTTTCTGCGTCCGTTAAATCCCAAATTATTTCTATGTGCCTAGAACAATTCCAGTACCCACACAAACAATTTTGAACGCGTTCCGAAACAATTTCGGAACAATGTTTTCTTCAGCGAAAAGGTATCATAGCGGTTCCGGCTGCTCCGGAACATTTTCGGTTTTCTCTCCGAAAAAATTCCAGAATTTACCAGAACGATTCTGGCACCCTCCAAGAATTTCCAGACAAGTGCCGGAACCAATTTGACTTAATGGAATACCCTGAAACAACTTTTCAGTTTCACCGAAACTATTCCGGTGTTCTCTCCGGAACGTTTCCGTTTCGTCCGAAACTTTTTCGGTGATTTTCTCTCAGACTCCCCGTCTAGTATTCAGCAGATAGATGACCCTTAAGCGTGTGACCCTATAGGTTCGGTGAAGTATAGACATGACCCGGAACACTTTCCGATCAATGATCAACATCGGAGCCGTGGACACCCATATTGACCCCTGTACCCACACGAATGAATATTCGAGTGAACCTCCAGTTGCCGTGTGCTATTCCTGTTGCTTCACGATATATTACAAAACCCGAGGTGAGATTTATGCATCCCCGTGGATCAACAACTTGTCCACTATGCAAGTTACCTCGTTACCGGTTTTGTTCTCTTTACTCATTTCCGTGTTCCGACATCCGAGTGATCAAATCACAATGTGTCTGGCCAGACGATGATGGATACCGTAACACCGAGAGGGCCCGAGAATATCTCTCCATCGTCGGAGGAGCAAATCCCAATCTTGAGTTATCTCGTTTCTGTCATACCTTTCCGTGAACCCGTAAGCCGCCGTAATAGCCACCCATTTACGGATGACGTTTAACAAACCCCAAAGTTCACGAAGCAAGTACGAAGTAACTCGATACTCTCATGGTCTAAGGAATTATGCAAACATTAACTATCTCTGTGTTATTACCATTAACTTGTGACGAATGTATCTCATAGCATAACATCAATTTGGGTTGATTCAACACAAGTGTTCTACTAACATTGTGCCCTCAAACTTGCCGGCATTGACATGCCCATGATCAGGAAAACAGGATCATCATGCAATACTTGAGCCAGTCTTAGAGGCAAGACTAGGAATACATTTTACCGTTTATTATACCACACGTGCACATGAGTTTCCCTCCGAGCCTCGTGGTTATTGCAGTCTCGAGAATCATTGCAGTTATAGCATGGAACATAAACATTCATTACAAACTCGGAGATACAAAGTAACTGATATTACTGCCTCTAGGGCATATCTCCTACAGACTCCCACTTGCACTAGAGTCATAATCTAGTTACATGGCTTCCCTAACACCAATGGCAATCCGGTGCTGCTCATGCTTTGCTCGTGGTAGAGGCTTTGTCATCGGGTCTGACACGTTTAGATCCGTGTGAACTTTGCGTACTTTCACTAAACCCGCTTCGACATGATGTCGAATGAGTTTATATTTGCGTTCAATATGTCTTGTCTTATGGTGCGAACTTGGCTCCCTTGCCTGAGCCACGGCGCCACTATTATCACAATAGATCTCCACCGGGTCCAAAGCACTTGGAACCACACCAAGGTCTTCAAGAAATTGCTTGATCCATACCGCCTCCTTGGAGGCTTCTGAAGTAGCAACATATTCCGCCTCCGTCGTAGAATCCGCTACAGTCTTTTGTTTGGAACTTTTCCAATCAACCGCACCGCCGTTCAATATGAAAACATAGCCTGATTGAGATTTGAAGTCATCTGGGTCAGTCATGAAGCCTGCATCAGTGTAACCATTTACAATGAGCTCTTCATCACCTCCGTACACAAGGAGTAAATCCTTGGTCCGTCTGAGGTACTTAAGAATACCCTTGACTGCGGCCCAGTGTTCCAATCCTGGATCACTTTGGTACCGGCTGCTAACACTTAGCGCATAGGAAACGTCCGGTCTTGTACATAGCATGGCATACATAATAGAACCAACTGCCGAGGCATATGGAACATCATTCATTTGTACTCGCTCATCGAGAGTCCGAGGACACTGATTCTTGCAAAGTACTGTGCCAGGTGACATGGGGAGAAGGCCTTTCTTAGAGTTCTCCATGTTGAACCTTTTCAACACCTTGTCAATGTACGTGCTTTTGCTAAGCGCTATTAGGCGTCTTGATCTATCTCTATAGATCCTGATGCCCAATACATATGCCGCTTCGCCTAAGTCTTTCATTGAAAAACTCTTCTTCAATGAGTCTTTTATTTCGTTAAGAAAATTCACGTCATTTCCAATCAACAATATGTCATCCACATACAAGATTAGAAATATTTTTGCGCTCCCACTAAACTTCTTGTAAACACAAGATTCTTCGTCATTCCTGATAAAGCCAAACTGTTTGACCACTTCATCAAAACAAATGTTCCAGCTCCTTGACGCTTGCTTCAGACCATAAATGGCTTTCTGAAGTTTGCATACCTTTCCAGCATCCTTATGAACGACAAAACCTTCTGGTTGTATCATGTATACATCCTCTTTGAGGTTTCCATTTAGGAAAGCTGTTTTAACGTCCATCTGCCATATTTCATAATCGAAATAAGCAGCAATTGCTAGTAATATCCGAACAGACCTAAGCATAGCTACGGGCGAGAAAGTCTCGTCGTAGTCCACTCCTGGAACTTGCGTGAACCCTTTCGCGACAAGTCTAGCTTTGTGGATAGTAATGTTACCATCCGCGTCCGTCTTTCTTTTGAAAATCCATTTACAACCAATGGGCTTAACGCCCTCTGGAAGTTCTTCCAAGTTCCAAACTTGGTTTTCGTACATGGATTCCATCTCAGATTTCATGGCCTTGTGCCATTCTTTTGAGCTGGGCCCCGCCATCGCTTCCTTGTAGTGCGCAGGTTCATCGTCTTCAAGAATGAAGATTTCGTTATGAAACCATTCAGGTGGCTGGATAGCCCTACCTGATCTGCGCGGTTCAGTTACAACATTGTCTGAAGTTTCCGCATCACATGTGACAACTTCCGGCTCGGTTGTAGGGATAATTAGCGGAATTTCATCCGGTTCTTTAGCCATATCAACGGTCGCCAAAGATTCACTAATCTCATTAAGTTGTACTGTCCTCCCACTTGGTTCTTTAGCGAGAAACTCTTTCTCAAGAAAGACTCCGCTTTTAGCGACAAACACTTTGTGCTCGGAGGGTAGGTAGAAGGAATATCCAACTGTTTCTTTTGGATAACCTACAAAGTTACATTTGTCTGATCTGGGATCGAGTTTGGTTGGTTGTAAACGTTTTACATGTACCTCACATCCCCAAATTTTAAGATGCGACAGACTGGGTTTCCTCCCATTCCACATCTCATGTGGTGTCGTTTCAACAGACTTGGACGGTGCTCTGTTTAGTGTGTGAGCGGCAGTTTCTAGTGCGTGACCCCAAAAAGATATTGGTAGATCTGTAAGAGACATCATCGACCTTACCATGTCTAACAAGGTTTGGTTACGTCGTTCCGACACTCCGTTTCTCTGTGGAGTTCCGGGAGGCGTAAGTTGTGAAACAATTCCACGATCACTCAGATGTTGGCCAAACTCATGACTAAGATATTCGCCTCCGCGATCAGACCGCAGAAACTTAATCTTTTTGTCACGATGATTTTCTACCTCATTCTGAAATTCTTTGAACTTTTCAAAGGTTTCCGACTTATGCTTCATCAAGTAGATATAGCCATACCGACTTAAATCATCAGTAAAAGTCACGAAGTAGAAATACCCACCCCGTGCGGCTGTGCTCATTGGACCACATACATCACTATGTATTATTTCCAATAATTCACCCGCCCGTTCAGGATGACCCGTGAACGGTGTCTTGGTCATTTTCCCCATCAGACAAGCTTCACATGTGTCAAAAGATTCAAAATCAAAGGACGGTAAAACTCCATCTCTCTGGAGTCTTTGCATGCGTTTCTTTCCGATGTGGCCAAGGCGACAGTGCCACAAGTAAGTGGTGGTGGCATCAGCCTTCTTAAGGCGTTTAGCATTCACGTTAAAGACATCATTTCCACATTCAAGATTTAGTATGAAAAGGCCCCCAACAATGGGTGCAAATCCATAAAACATATCCTTACAATAAAGTGAACAACCATTGTTCTCAGACTTGTACGAATACCCATTGTGTACTAAACATGATCCGGAGATAATGTTTCTACACAACAGTGGAACAAAATAACAGTTATTTAGTTCTAAGATAAATCCCGAAGGGAGACGTAGAGGCATAATGCCGACGGCTTGAGCGGCGATCCCAGCGCCGTTCCTGACGCGCATCACGACTTCATTCTTTGCTAGTATGCGCACCTTCTGAAGTCCCTGTATCGAGTTGCAAATGTGAGCAACTGATCCGGTATCAAATACCCAAGACTTATAATTTTCGCTAGCAAGCAAAACGTCAATGACATTAACTTGTATAACAATTATACCTTTTCCGGTTTTCCCGGACTTCTTATCTTCCAGATACTTCTTGCAGTTTCTCTTCCAGTGTCCTGTGCCCTTGCAGTAGAAGCACTCAATTTCATTCTTGGCTCCGCCCTTAGAATTGCTTTGGGAGCCGGTCTTACCGGTGCCCTTGCCTTTCTTTGGCTTGCCTTTCTTTTTGAAACTGGCGGTTTTATTCACAAGCAACACTTGCTTGCGATTTTTCCGCAGTCCTCCTTCCGTAGTTTTTAGCATGGCGAGCACCTCTTCCGGTGTCTTCTCCATCCCACTCATGTTGTAGTTCATGATAAAACCGTCGTAAGACGGGGGGAGTGAAGAAAGCAGCATGTCCATCATATGGTCAGGTGGAAGTGGAAACTCCAGAGTTTTAAGCCTTTCAGCATAGCCAATCATTTTGACTACGTGTTCGCCAACTGAACTACCCTCAGCCATCTTGCAATCCATCAAGGCCTTCATGACATCAAATCGTTCAGACCTTGCGGTTTCCTTGTACAGGGCATCCAAATCCCGGATCATATCGCGGGGTTTATGGAATTCAAAACGTTTTTGAAGCCTTGCACTCATGCAAGCTAACATGAGGCACTGCACTAAGTTGTGATCATCATCCTTAGTGGCCCAGACATTCTGCTCAACTTCTGGGGCATCTGCCGCCGGTTTAGCTGGAAGAGCAGTTTCAAGCACATACATTTTCCTAGCGCTCCTGAGGACAATCCTCATGTTACGGACCCAGTCCGCATAGTTGTTTCCAGTCGCAGCTAACTTCTCTTTCTCTAACATCGGGCCTAAGTTGAACGCGGTGTTGCGAGCCATTTGATCTACAACGGAAAACACAAGTTTCACTTAGACTTTGTTTATAATGATTTTTGGCACTAATGAATAAACAATTTTATTCTAAAGTGCACTCCCACTCAAATCAATATCTCTCAAAATTGATTATGAGTGATTCAAGATCCGAATATCAATTCAACGCCATAGAATCATCATCTCATGACGAGGATTTCAATCGGTAGGCAAACTTGCCGATCACATCTCTATGTGATTCTTGTTCATCTTTCGATGCGTGTGTTCCGAGCTCAGGACGATCCTGCCATGAACGTCAAGACAACCAAGTGATCTTGCTGCGAGGTCTGACCTCACCCTCCTTACATTTCTCCATGGCGCACCCCGAAAGGTTAGATGCTGTGACGGTTAGATGCTGTGACGGTTCTACACTTGGGAGAACACTAACTACTTGATATTTTTCAGTGAGAGATCACCCTAATAAAAAGCGACTACCGCGCAATCAAAAAGGGTGCATCATAAGGGATAAACATCTCAGGCAATTCATAATAGCATGATATGGTATAGCCCTTTCTGACGGAGAAGTCAAGCATTTCTTCGTCTTTGGCATTTGCGTCGGAGTTCACCTTCGCGAAGATTGCCACCACCTTGTCGATGCACCAAATAATATTGCTATCTCTATAGCTAATAAAATAAGTGCATTACATAAGGTTGACACGCAGGTCATTAAAAGTGACAATCATATGGCTCCAGCCATCATGCCGAATCATGACACGCAGGTCATGTTAACAAATTTACATCATATAGTCATCTCATACATAATCGAATTAATATGAGCTTTGCTATACCACATCACATCACATGCACATCCTGCAAAACCAAGTTTTATCATCAAGTATGATAATTCAAATCGCTAGATTAACATCTCGGGGTGTATGAAACACGAGATAATTAAATCTCAAGCCCCATACTAAACTTCGTCATACGCATGACCCCCGTGCAGATCATATCTGCAATGCCCTTTCATCTGCGAATTTCATCTTTCTTTTGACTATGGCGGAACCCAAAGAACTGTTAGCACTTCGTTGATCAATCAGGATCGCGGATTGCCAGAACTTTGTGAAATTCCACCATGCTGTCTCGAGATTGAGCAAACGCAAATTCCAGGGAAGAAACAAGAACATCGGGTAACAGAATTCATCTGTTGCCCGCATAAATAATTTTCAGCAATAGATCTCATCTACTCCAAAATTATATTATGCAATACCCATACATCTCCATGTATTCTAGATCGTAACCTGCATCTACGCATAGCACGGCTCATGATGCCACTGTAGGGGAACGCGACAGAAAACAAAAAATTTCGGTACATCGAGCACGCCCAGGATCACTATGGAGACTGCATACAAGGTTTGATCTGATCCGTACCGAATCGAAGCGCAGCGGAAGAAGAGTCGGTGTAGATCGTCGGTGCAGATCCCTGCAGCTAGGATTTACAACCTCCCAACCGCAAGGATGTACTCCCACTCCGGACAGCCCTTCGGGAGGCGGTCGGACAGTCCCCCGGACGATGTCGCGGACAGCCCTTCGGGAGGACCCTCGGAACCCGAACAGTAACCCGGACAGCCCTTCGGGAGGACGCCGGAAACTCGAACGGTAACTCGAACAGCCCTTTGGGAGGACACTCGAAAACAGCCCCTCGGGCAAAAGATCGAAACTACAATCTCTCTACGGGGTTGCACACATACGGTGTCAGCTATCCGGCAGGGCTTCGCCGTCCAGAGCTAGTTCCTGCCGGAACCCAGACAGCCTTTCGGCTCTACGAAACTATTTCGTGGGAGGGAGAGAGAAGCCAGACAAGTCAAATGGCATGTGTATGAGAGCAAGGATGAAGCATATGGGGCTGCCCCCTCACATCTATTTATAGGATAGCCAAGGGGTAAAGATGGTATTCACAAATACCAAAAGTGCCCCCACTTTATGCCTTTTCTAAAAAGAATAAAGCAAAGAAGGGTGGCAAGTGGAGCTCCATGGAGCCCCACCTCCCTTGGCCGGCCACATCTTGGCCCCCCCCCATGGGGGGCTTCCTTGGCCACCAAGTCCATCTAGAAGCCTTTTTGGGAATATCCAAAAAGGTGCTTTCCCAAAAATATCCAAAAAACACTTTCACTATTCACGAAGACATTTTTCTGCGTCCGTTAAATCCCAAATTATTTCTGTGTGCCTAGAACAATTCCAGTACCCACACAAACAATTTTGAACGCGTTCCGAAACAATTTCGGAACAATGTTTTCTTCAGCGAAAAGCTATCATAGCGGTTCCGGCTGCTCCAGAACATTTTCGGTTTTCTCTCCGGAAAAATTCCAGAATTTACCAGAATGATTCTGGCACCCTCCAAGAATTTCTAGACATGCGCCGGAACCAATTTGACTTAATATAATACCCTGAAACAACTTTTCAGTTTCACCGGAACTATTCCGGTGTTCTCTCCGGAACGTTTCCGTTTCGTCCGAAACTTTTTCGGTGATTTTCTCTCAGACTCCCCGTCTAGTATTCAGCAGATAGATGACCCTTAAGCGTGTGACCCTGTAGGTTCGGTGAAGTATAGACATGACCCGGAACACTTTCCGATCAATGATCAACATCGGAGCCGTGGACACCCATATTGACCCCTGTACCCACACGAATGAATATTCGAGTGAACCTCCAGTTGTCGTGTGCTATTCCAGTTGCTTCACGATATATTACAAAACCCGAGGTGAGATTTATGCATCCCCATGGATCAACAACTTGTCCACTATGCAAGTTACCTCGTTACCGGTTTTGTTCTCTTTACTCGTTTCCGTGTTCCGGCATCCCAGTGATCAAATCACAATGTGTCTGGCCAGACGATGATGGATACCGTAACACCGAGAGGGCCCGAGAATATCTCTCCATCGTCGGAGGAGCAAATCCCAATCTTGAGCTATCTCGTTTCTGTCATACCTTTCCGTGAACCCGTAAGCCGCCGTAATAGCCACCCATTTACGGATGACGTTTAACAAACCCCAAAGTTCACGAAGCAAGTACGAAGTAACTCGATACTCTCATGGTCTAAGGAATTATGCAAACATTAACTATCTCTGTGTTATTACCATTAACTTGTGACGAATGTAGCTCATAGCATAACATCAATTTGGGTCGATTCAACACAAGTGTTCTACTAACATTGTGCCCTCAAAATTGCCGGCATTGACATGCCCATGATCAGGAAAACAGGATCATCATGCAATACTTGAGCCAGTTTTAGAGGCGAGACTAGGAATACATTTTACCGTTTATTATACCACACATGCACATGAGTTTCCCTCCGAGCCTCATGGTTATTGCAGTCTCGAGAATCATTGCAGTTATAGCATGGAACATAAACATTCATTACAAACTCGGAGATACAAAGTAACTGATATTACTGCCTCTAGGGCATATCTCCTACACCATCTACAATGTTATCAAACAGGACGCTAGGCGATGGCCGGTCCAACGAGTACACCAGCATGACCACGGACCAAGGGTGCGCTTGTTGCTGCAGCACTCCGTCCTCCTCGAGGTCCACCTCCGCAAGCTCTACCTCACCATCAGAATCTTCCCCTTCCCTGAAGTCCTCTGGCCCTTCGACCTCCCACTCGGCTCGATGCCGGGTCGCCGGCGGCGCCGCCGCCTCGCCCGCCATCTCGCCCGCCATCTTCATCTGTGTCCAGATCGTCAGCGATTGCATCTGCGGGTTGATCCACCCAGCAGCCCCGGATCCCCCGTTGGGAGGCTTCCGGTGAGCAGCGTCCACGGAGGGAGCCCTGTATGCGCCCCCACCAACCTCCGGGATCACTTCGGCCGCCGGCGTCTTCTTGCCCATCTCGATCGCGGACGACGACATCTCGGCTGACAGCGGCGGCGGTGGCTTTGCGAGTCGTGCGATCTGGCGGCTTACGCGGTTCCTGGCGCGTTCTTCCCAGACCCTAGATGAGTTTTTGTAGGCAGTCTGGAGCTCTGCCTTGTGTCGGGGGTTAGGGCACCCAGAACTCATCTCACACATGGCGGAGTCACAGGGCCACGAGGGGCCGCGCGACCGCTCGGCGGACTCGGCCGCCACAGCTCTGACTCCCAGGCTTGCCCTAGGCACGGAAGGAAGGCCACACAATGTCGGCACGGCGGCCGGCGGTGGTGGCGGCGGGGCAGACGCCTTCAGATCGCCAGGGCTGGGAAACCCTAACGACGACGCGGCCAGCGTACTTGACCCAATGTTATAATTTTTTTCCTGATATATACAAAAAATGTATGTATGTATGTATATATATATATATATATATATATATATATATATATATATATATAGGAAAAATCCATCCTACCACCCGGGGTAGTTACCCCACATGTTCCATATACTACCATGTGGTAGTATATGTGTGTGTGTATATATATATACATACTAGCATGTGGTATATACATATATATAATTAATAATGTATTTATAAAATGTGAAATGTGTATAAAAAAAGTGTCCTGATGTATACAAAAATGTAGAATTTTTTTTGCAAAAAAGTAGAGTTAGAATGTGTAGATAAAAAATGTTCCTCATGTATACAAAAAATGTACAATCTGTATGCAAAAATAGTAGACATAAAAAATGTTAATCATGTATTTAAAAATGTTACACGTGTGTATTAAAAATGTTCCTGATGTATACAGAAAATATATAATATGTATGAAAAAATTTAACATCAAAATATATGTTTAAAAAAAATGTTCAACGTGTACATTCTTTGTTTGGGGATGTTCTTGGTTTGGTCTGTTATGACATTTTTTTAACAGAAAACCCTCTAATTGAGAGAATAACCGGCAGTCCTACGCAGGCAAGCGCACGCCTGCCCTCTATGCCCACACTTGTACACTCTTTCGCATCGCTCACCATGTTCATCTCTCAACCGATCCCGTCCGTTCTTCTTGGCCTGTAATCGAGGGAACCGCTACTCGGCTACTCTCCTGACGTGTACGTCAGGAACATTTTTAATACATGATTAACAACTACTCGGCATGGGAATGGGAGCAACAACAAGCAGGGATGCGTAGGAGCAGTGGCGGAGCTTCACGGGGGCCCAAAGGGGGCATTGCCCCCCCCCCCCCGCCCCCCGCCCCGGGAAAACTCTTAGTTATACACCTAATTATTAGGCTTAAATATCCAAGATTTCTCATAGTTCATGCATAACTTGCCTTCTTCACCTCCTCAAGTCTGATTAGCCCCCTCAAAAATCTTCGTCAAGTTCCGCCACTGCCCAGGAGGATGGTTGCACTACGATGTACAGGGAGCCAAGGGAGTCCACTGATGATACCGATGACACACGGCACTTTTGGATTTGGTCAATTTGGATCTGTCGACATGGATGATACTAAAAATTAATACCTGATCAATTTTGACCGGTCTAAGATCCCACGGCGACGACAGTGGGGAAGATGCTCCCGATGAGCTCGCTGCCAACCACACGCGGCACATCAGGGCGACGTTGGGCGCTTTGCACGTGCCTCGAGGACCTTCTTGGCCACCCTTGGCATCATGCATGCTCACGGCGGCTACCACAACTTGCCATCACGATGATTTTGGACGACCAGGCTTCACGGCAAAGCAGAAATTGATTTGTGGCAGGATCTTAGGGAATGGCATGGACGAGATTAGTTTTATAGGTGCGAGAATTTCCTTCTTCCGTTCCAACACATGGACACATTTGCTAGTGTTAAATAAAGTGTTAAACGTGTATCAAAAAATGTTTCTGTTCTATACGAAAAAAGAAAGAAAGAAACTAATGAAAACCAAAAAAATAAATAAAGAAAAAGAAAGGAAACCAATGAAAACCAGAAAAGAAACAAATGAAACAAGATAAACATGAAGAAAACAATGCAAAATAATGAAAAGCGGTGAAAACCAAGAAATAAACAAAGAAAAACAAGGAAAGCTGTTGAAAACCCAACGAAAAAAATAAAGAAAACCAAAAAAAGAAACTAAGAACGAGAAGAAAAAATCAGTGAAAAACAAGAAAGAAACAAAAAAAATAAAGATATAAAGAAAACCGGTGAAAAAACAAAGAAAAACAAAAATACTGAAGAAAAACGATGAAGAAACAAAGAAACCCGAAGAAGAAAAGAGAAAAAAAAATGAAAAAGACCCGAAAAAATGAGAGCTAACGTAGGTAGCGACCGAGCGAGCGAACGACATGCAAAATGGGCCAGCCCAAATACTATAGAGTAGAGAGAAACCCTTCAGGTGACATGCAAAAAATTTCTCAAAAACAAAAAAAGGTGACATGCAAAAAGTTCATCGAATTTGAAAAAACTTCAACGATTTTGAAAAAAGTTCATTGAATTTTAAAAAGGTTCATCAATTTTTTTTGAATGCATAGATTTTTTTTAAAGTTCATCAATTTTCAAAAAAAGTTCATCGAATTTGAAAAAAACTTCGTCGAATTTTAAAAAAGTTCATCGTAGAGTTTGAAAAAAAATCTGGATTTTGGAAAAAGTTCATCGGGTTTGAAGAAAAAGTTCATCAATTTTAAAAAAAATGTCTCATGAATTTGAAAAATGTTCGTGCATTTGGGGAAACAAAAAATAAAAATAAAAACATAAAAAACCGAATAAAAACCGTTTCGAAGATTGTCCAGCAAACCGAAAAAACGGTTTGGGAAAGTTCTAGAAGCATCCCAAAACCAGCGGGCTTTCCGCGAACTGGAGAAAGGACAAAAGGAAAAAAAGAAGTACCTTTTCACAAGTGTTGCGATATCCCAGTGGTTTGTGTGCTCATTTTTGGCTAGAGGTCCCGCGTTCGAAAGTTTGCTAGCACACATTTTTTGAAGTTTAAAATCTCAGAAAGCGGTAGATGGGCCGGCCCAGCTTGGATGGCAGGTGTCCGCCGGTTGGCAAAATTGCCTTTAACCGACTCCTTCAGCGAAAGCACCAAATAGGGATCACCGTCAAACTCATTATAAGCTAGATATATGTTTTGGCAATAGTGTCCCCCTCGGCGCTTGCTGGGCCGGCCCAACTAACTTGTTCTCTGGTTTTTTGAAACGCAAAAAAAATGCCCCAGTGGAAAATCGAAGCAGGGACGTCCCGCTTCTATCTACGCCGCACTAACCATACGTCCACTTAACCCGTCGTGATAAGTTACATACTTTTCCGTGTTTTCTTCTTTCTTCTTTTCCTTTTTCCTTTTCGCTTTTCTCTTTTCCCTTTTCCATTTTCTTTTTTTTCTTTTTTTCTTCTCCCTTTATTAGATGAAAAAAAATCAAATTCATGAACTTTTATTCAAATCGATGAACTTTTTTCAAAATTGAAGAACTTTTTTTCAATTTGGATGAACTTTTTTCATTTTTTGATGAACTTTTTTTGAAAATTGATGAACTTTTTTCATAATTTGACGAACTTTTCTGAAGTTTGCTGAACTTTTTTCAAAATTTATGAACATTTTTTCAAAATTGATGAACTCTTTTTCAAATTGATGAACTTCTTTTCAAATTGATGATTTTTTTTTAAAATTTAGTGAACTTTTTTCAAATATGATGAACTTATTTTAGAATTTGTGGTTTATATATTCTTTTGTGAATTTTGTGCTAGATAATTAATATCGGATATATAATATATATTTAGTGTATTACTGGAAGAATGTTCAAATGGTGCTTTGTTCAGTTAGTGGACAAGTACGGCAGCTCGTTCTAGTGGTTACGGCGACCGCTTGTTGGTGGTTACGTCCCGAGTTCGAATAAATGTTCTCCCATCTATAATACCGTCAGAATTTTTTTGCTTTTCTCAGCAGGTTGCTGGGCCGGCCCGCTACGATTCCCTTGTGAGCGCCGGAAGCGCCAACTGGCGCTTACAGCGCCGTATAGGAGCACTCGTCCCCCTCGGACACAAATTCAATGTGATAGAGAGCTGCCTCGACTTGGCGCGGTCCTAAATGGGCCAGCCCATAGTCATACAAGTACTATGGGAAAACCGGTGAAAAAACAAAGAAAAACAAAAATAACGAAGAAAAACGAGAAGAAGTATGTAGGCCCGTCTAAAAAAAGTATGTAGGAACAGGCCATTGTTATTTTCATTTTCTATATTTCAATTTTTTTATTATGGGAAAATATTATAAATGCATATATTCCAACAAAATATATAATTTACCTATTTTCTAAATACACCATGAATTCAAAAAATGTTAAGGCCGTGTAAAGTTTCTGTTAGCGTAATTGTAAAATAATGTCAATAGCATTAAATGAAATGTTCGCACATTTAGAAAATGTTCAAGCATTTCAAAAAATATATGTGATATTTAAAAAAAATTATGCATTGTAAAAAAAATATTTGCGTAGTTAAAAAATTGGTTCCTAGCATTCAAAAAATCTACATGACATTTTAGAGAAGTGCACACGCATTCCAAGAAAATGTTCGTCAATTTTTTTAAAAAAATATCTATACAATGAAAAATAGATGATCCCGTAGTCTATAAAATGTTTCTTACCTTTAAGAGAAATAAACATATATTTGATTTTTTAACATGTGTTAAAAATATGTATTCATAAAAGGTATTTAATAAAATGTTCATTATGTATTTGAAAAAAATTCAACATTTATAAAAAAATGTTTCGCATGTATAAAAAATATACAATGTGTACAGAAAAAAGGTAGACATGTGTTGCAAACTAGAATATGAAAAAAGAAAGAATAAAAACTGGTGAAAACAGAAGAAAAAAACAAAAATAAAAAATAAAACCAAGAAAATTGTAAAGAAACACAGGAAACCAATTTTTTTTTAAGAAAAAGCGATAAAAACCAACACAAGAAACACGCAAAAAAAGATTGTGCCGAGAAAACCGCTCCTGCTGGAACCCGAATTGTGCCGCCCATAACGTGCTTGCCTGCTGCGAGACGGAATGACATTTCGCAATAGACGAGACATAGGCGTCGCGCAGATTCTCTGGTTGCACATGATATGTTTTCACAAGAGTGTAGCCCTTGAAGCCAAACTTCCTTCTCCTGCTTCATGGAAATGAGCATATTATACGCCGACCAAACCGTTTATAATGGAGCCAAGCACAAAAAACGTGTTGCCTTTTAGTTTCACATACTTCCTCCAATAAAGAGCGTAAACCGAGGCTAAGTGCTTTCGTCATTTCACAACGCTAATCCCTATTTGACGCTTAGAGCACCTACACCCGCATTTGACAAATATATATGACAAATATGCCCCCCCCCAAACGCCCGTGGACGCGCCTGCGCAACTGCATCCGGACACCTCATACTAGAATTCTTAAATCCATACAAAAGCATGCAAAGAAAAGTACCTACGTGCTAAACTGCTAATCTACCCTATTCCTCGTCGGAGATGTCGACTATCTCCGTGCCCGGCTCCGGGTACATGGGCAGCAGCTGCAGCTCCGGCTCCTCCGGCTGCTCCGCTCTGGCTTCCTCCTCCTCCGGATCCGCGTCGAGTTCGGCGAAGAGCGCTTCGGTCGCCACCCGCTCCTGCCGAAGGAACAGCCGGTTGGCCTCCACATAGGCCTCATCCTGGTTGACCTCCAGGATGGCCTGCTGCTCCGCCATCTCCGCGGCTTGGGCAACGGTGAACTCCGCCTCCGCGTCCTCCATGTTGAAGCCTGGAGCAGGCTGCTCCGATCGGCCACCTCCATCGGCTCCGGCTGCTCTCCCTCCTCCTCCTCCTCCGGCTGCTGCTGCTGCTCCTCCTCCTCCTCCGGCTCCGGCTAGTCCGGAGGCAGCCTGGCAGCGATGTGGGCGGCGCGCCTCGCCCGGATCTCCTCCGTGATCTGGTACCGGCGCGCTGGCGTGAGCATAGCGTAGGTGGTGATCTTCTGCCGGACCATGGCGATGCCGGAGAGCATGGGGAGAGCGGGGGAGAGGAGGTGGATGGGCTCAGGTTGCGGCGCAGAGACGGAGGTGGTGGATGGGCTAGGGTTGGGGGACGCCGACCAGCTTAAATAGCCGGATTTGGCCTCGGGCGGCGAGCCGGAGTGGCGCCACACGGCGTTCACACCGCAGCGACGGAGGATACGTCTGTCGGACCGCCGAGTTTCCGGACCATTCCGCGTGGGACCCCGACGTCAGTCCAACGTGGCGGACGCGCCCGGGCACCCCCATATCCGCCTCATATTTGGTTGGATATGAGGGGTGCCGGTCAGTTTGAGGCCCGTTTGAGGCGCCCGTCTGGGTCGAAATTTCGTGACCGGTCAGCGACCGGACGGGCCGCCCGGGCGTTTGAGGCCGGTTTGGGGTGCCCGGCTGTAGATTCTCTTACTGTGGCAAGTTGTTGTCACTTCGCACGTGAGGAGCTCGCTCGTGATTGCTTTGGACCGGCCCATTTAATGCTGTTCAGATTGGCAGGTGGCTCAGGTTTTTAGAATGTTATGGAAGGTTCCAGCCTGGTTTTTTTTTTCCTGTTTTGTGAACCTTCTAGAAGCTTCTTGCACCAGTTTTCTTTCTTCAATATTTTCTTTACTGTTATGTCTTGGTTTTTCATATTTTTTTCTTTTTCAAAAAATCGAAAATTTCAAAAAAAGTTTAATACCTTAAAAAAATATAAAATTTCTCATTTTCCTAAAAAACAAAAATTGTTCAAGATATTCAAAAAATGTTCAGTTTTACAAAAATATTCGGAATAAAAAAAAATGTGTGTTTTAAAAAACAATTTAGTAAAAATTGTTCCTATTTTCACAAATTGTTCAAAATTTCATAAAATATTTACAATTTTTAGAAACTATACAAAATTTTGATTTGTTTTCCTTGAAAAAATGTTCAAAATTTCAAATTTATTCACAATTTTTAAAATGTTCAAAAAACACAAATCATTTAGATTTTTTAAAATGGAACTGGATTTTTAAATGTCTGTTATAGTGTCGAGTTGTTGCAGTAGCGGCGCGGTACAGTAATAGCCCCAGCGCTACAGTATACCCTCCTGCTCGCTGCACTGCGCTGCTAATGGACCGGCCCAGTCAGGGCGCGCCCCGTGCGAAGGAGCGGCTAGCTACGGCAACAAGTGGCATATAGGAAGTCCCCTTTCAGAAGGCAGAACCGTCCTAGCTGGGCGACATGTTTGCCTTTCAGTAGATGGTCATAATACCTCCTGCTAAACAAAAATTAAAATGCTGAAAATCTGATGTCAAATTTCTAAACTTTACAAATCAAGCGTTTTTTATAGAAAATTACATGTCGCGGGCATAGCAATTTCCTTCAACAAACATGGCAAATTCTGACAATAAAAATGAACATGTCACGATTTGCCATGCTTGCCGAAAGGAATCACTAGGCTCGTGACACGTAATTTGCATAAAAAAGTTTGGTTTGCCATTTTAAAAATCTGACATCAAATTGTAGCGCAGACCCAAAAAAGGCGGCCATAACACCGTGTTTATAGCGTCACTTTGAGCTCTGTGTACTCAAACCTGAACTGAATAGTTCACAGACTCCGCCCTCTAAGGGCATCTCCAACGCTGACCCGCAAATTCTTTCCCGTATCCGTTCGTGCACCGGGAGGGACCAGTCCGCGGACACGAATGCGGGAGACGGTCATCCAACGCTGCCCCGCATACATTTCAAATACTGTTTGAACTAACTGAACAAACACGGCGGGTTTTCATATAAACCGGAGCACATTCATTACAATTTGGTCATATTTTAATTAAACCCGATTCTAAACCAAATCTAAATGATCGCGAGCGTCCGCCCGGGCGTGAGCACCGTGAAATGAGTCTCCGGCTTCACCTCAGCAGTCTCCAGCTTTGCCTCTGCAGCCTCCACTTCCACAGTCCTCCACATCGCCTCCAAGCGGCTAATCGGCTGACAATGTTCAGCCCACCAAGCTTGGCTTCAAAGGGAGGGGAGGAGCGGTGGCCTTCCTGGGACCCGAGCGCCGACGACCTCCCATGCTCTACTCTTCCTCGTTGCCAGCGGCACTCGCGGATGTGCCGGCTTCGTGGTCGTGGCAGCGGGGCGCGGCCGTGGCGGAGCTGGCGATGTCTTCCTTGTCGTCGCTCTTGCCGAACACCTCATCTGCCGCCTCATCCATCTCCTTGTAGGCGGCCTGTAATTCTGCCTGATGGAGGCGGAAGAGCCAACGGTCACGGCGGATGTCACGGGCGGAGCGGTAGGAGTTGATGTTGGCAAACGTAGTAGAAAACAAAAAACATTCGCCCTACGAACACCCAAGAACAATATGAACATGCATAAACGGTTTGGATCACGATCGTTACCGACTCCGGAGTGCAGCGGAAGTAGACGACTCAGTGTAGATCGTACTTGCAGTCCCTCGAACCGTAGATGAACGATCTCGCGAACCGCCCACGAATAGTCCCTCGAACGGAAGACCGGAAGCACAACCTCTCTACTTGGTTGCAAGCGTACGACCTTCACGATCCGTCAGCGCTTCGCCGTCCAGAGCTAATCGTCGCTGGAGAATTAGAGGAAGGAGATTAGAACCACACCGGGCTTCTAATTATGAGGATTAGAGGATCTAGGGTAAGCTCTAATATATCAACTAGTATCAACTAGAACTAGAACTAGAGAACTAGAGGATGCTCCAAAACTTGTGTATTTAAAAGGTGCAAAAGCCTCTAGTATATATAGGTTGGAGGGATAGGAGGATGCTCCACAAGAGGGAGGGAAAGTCTCCCTCCCTTGGCCGGCCAAGGGGAGGGGACTTCCCCTCCAATTTGGCCTCCTTCTCCCCTTTCCATGGGGAGAAGGGGGCGCCTCCCTTGTTGGGCCTAAGTGGCCCAATTTTCCTTTCACCTCTAGGCCTTAAAAGACACGTTGATATTAAATTAAATATAAAAGCTTCCTAACAATTACTAGAGTCTTTTATTATTAATTTAACACCTCTGGAAACATTTTCCACCTATATATTATTTATCAGTAATACCCGGTATTGCCCGATAAACTCCGAAACCCTTCTGGTGACCCCGAAACGCTTCCGGTTCCTCTCAAAACTATTTCGAATATTAATGAAAGAATTCCACAAATAAATCCTCGATACTCTCGTCCTACTAACACTCAGCAGGTCATGATTTCCTTAAGCTTGTGACCCATTAGGTTCGGTAAAACATAGACATGAACGAAACTCCTTCGTTCAATGACCGATAGTGGAACCGTGGACGTCCATATCGATCCCTATGATTACACGAATGACATTCGAGTGAACCTTTGGTTATCATGTAATGTCCCCTTTGCTTCGCGATACTTTACAAAACCCAAGATGATCGGTATCCTCTTGAGTCATGCACATGCTCACTATACCGTTCTTCTCATTACCGGTTTTGTTCTTCTTTCTCGTTTAAGTGCTTCGTCATCCCCGTAACGTAGTCACCTGTGTCTGGCCAGACGATGATGGATGTCATCACGCCGAGAGGGCCCTAAGAATATCTCTCCATCGCCGGAGGACCAAATCCCAGTCTCGAGCTATCTAGTCCCTTGTCAAACTTTCCGATGAACCTGTAAGTTGTTGTTATGATCACCTAGTTACAGATGACGTTTGAGCAACCCCAAAGTTCATCGTACGGTAAGAATTGACTACGATACTATCATGGTCTAAGGAACAAAAACACATGTTAACACTCTATGTTATAACAATTGATTTCAGACAATATTATCTCAAAGTATAACAAACAAGTTTAGGTCAATTCAATATGATCGTTCTTCTAACGTCGTATTCTCAATGTTGTTTTAGGACTATCATTACAGTTAACAATATCCTAAGATCCGGAAAATGTGATCACCAACAACACTTGAGCTAGTCTTAGAGGCGAGACTAGGAATCATATTTTGCCATTTATCATACCACACGTGCATATGAGTTTTCCACTGAATCACATATTCCAGGTGATGGGGAACGAAGCATGAAAATCAAAAAAATTCCAACGAACACCCAAGATCTAATCTAGGAGATGCAAGGAAATGAGAGGGGAGTGTGTCTACATACCCTTGTAGACCGAAAGTGGAAGCGTACAAAATGCGGTTGATATAGTCGTACTCTTCGTGATCCAATCACGATCCAATCAGATCTAGCACCGAACGAACGGCACCTCCCAGTTTAGCACATGTGCAGCTTGATGACGTCTCCTCCTCCTTGATCCAACAAGCGAAGGGGGAGAAGTAGATGGGATCACAACCAACACGACGGCGTGGTGGTGGTGGATTACCGACAGGGCTTCACCAAACGACACCGGGGTGAGGAGATGGGAGAGACGGGAAGGGGCAGCGGCTAGGCAAAGGGTGAAGCACATCCCCTTGCGCCTCCACCCTTTATATAGGGGTGAGGGAGGGGTCAGCCAGCCCTAGCCCCTCCTCCAAGGGAGGGGGCGGCGGCCAAGGGGGGAGGAGTGTCCTCCAAGCCAAGTGGAGGGCCCTCCCCTCTAGGGTTTCCCACCCCCAGGCGCATGGGCCTTGTAGGGGCTGGTGCGCCTGGCCCAATAAGACCAGGGCGCCCCTACAGCCCATGCTAGCCTATGGGACGTGGTGGAACCCTCTGGAACATTCCGGTGACTTCCCGGTATAATACCGAAAAACTGAACTTTCCCGGAACCCCGACAACAACTTTCCATATATAAATCTTTACCTCCAGACCATTCTGGAGCTCCTCGTGATGTCCGGGATCTCATCTGGGAATCCGAACAACCTTCGGTCACCAATACAAATATCCCAATACTACTCTAGCGTTATCAACGTTAAGCGTGTGACCCTACGGGTTAGAGAATCATGTAGACATGACTGAGACACCTCTCCGGTCAATAACCAATAGCGAGACCTGGATGCCCATATTGGTTCCTACATATTCCTAGAAGTTATTCATCGGTTGAACCACGATGTCGAGGATTCAGTTAATCCCGTATGCAATTCCCTTTGTCCGGCGATATGTTACTTGCCCGAGATTCGATCGTCGGTATCTCCATACATAGTTCAATCTCGTTACCGGCAAGTCTCTTTACTCGTTCCGTAACACAAGATCCCGTGACTAAAATCATTAGTCACATGAAGCTTCTTGTGATGTTGTATTACCAAGAGGGCCCAGAGATATCCCTCCGTCACACGGAGCGACAAATCCCAGTCTCGATCCATGCAACCCAACAGACACCTTCGAAGATTCCTGTAGAGCACCTTTATGATCACCCAGTTATGAAGTGGCGTTTGATAGCACACAAGGTATTCCTCCGGTATCCGGGAGTGGCATGATCTCATGGTCTGAGGAACTGATACTTGACACGAAGAAAGTTGTTGCAAATAACTAAGTGATACGATCTGATGCTAAGCTTACAATTGGGTCTGTCCATCACATCATTCTCCTAATGATGTGATCCCGTTATCAAATGACAACTCATGTCTATGGTTAGGAAACCTTAACCATCTTTGATCAACGAGCTAGTCTAGTAGAGGCCCACAAGGGACACGGTGTTGTTTATATATTCACACATGTATTTAAGTTTTCGGTCAATAAATTTCTAGCATGAATAATAAACATTTACCATGAACAAGGAAATATGATAATAACCAATTTATTATTGCCTCTAGTGCATATTTCCAATAGTCTAGTTTACATCGGAATGAATCTAACACCCATGGAGTCTTTGTGATGATCATGTTTTGCTCGTGGAAGAGGTTTAGTCAACGGGTCTGCCACATTCAGATCTGTATGTACTTTGCAAAGTTCTATGTCTCCCTCCTTGATGTAATCACGGATGGAGTTGAAGCGGCGTTTGATGTGCTTGGTCTTCTTGTGAAACCTGGGCTCCTTGGCAATGGCAATAGCACTAGTGTTGTCACAAAAGATAGTCATTGGATCCGATGCACTAGGTATCACTCCTATATCGGATATGAACTCCTTCATCCAGACTCCTTCTTGCACTGCTTCCGAAGCAGCTATATACTCCGCTTCACATGTAGATCCCACTACGACGCTTTGCTTGGAACTGCACCAACTGACTACTCCACCATTCAATATAAATACGTATCCGGTTTGAGACTTTGAGTCATGCGGATATGTGTCGAAGCTAGCATCGACGTAACCCTTTACGGAGAGCTCTTCATCACCTCCATAAACGAGAAACATGTCCTTAGTCCTCTTTAGGTACTTAAGGATATTTTTGACCACTGTCCAGTGATCTACTCCTGGATCACTTTGGTACCACCCTGCCAAACTTATGGCAAGGCACACATCAGGTCTGGTACACAGCATGTCATACATTATAGAGCCTATGGCTGAGGCATAGGGGATGACTTTCATCCTTCCTCTTTCTTCTGTCGTGGTCGGGCTTTGAGTCTTACTCAACTTCACACCTTGCAACACAGGCAAGAACCCCTTCTTTGACTGGTCCAGTTTGAACTTCTTCAAATTTTTGTCAAGGTATGTGCTTTGTGAAAGTCCTATTAGGCGTCTTGATCTATCTCTATAGATTTTAATGCCCAATATGTAAGCAGCTTCACCCAGGTCTTTCATTGAAAAACTCTTGCTCAAATAACCTTTTATGCTTTCCAAAAATTCTATATCATTTCCAATCAACAATATGTCATCCAGATATAATATCAGAAATGCTACAGAGCTCCCACTCACTTTCTTGTAAATACAAGCTTCTCCATAAGTTTGTATAAAACCAAAGGCTTTGATCACCTCATCAAAGCGTATATTGCAACTCCGAGATGCTTGCACCAGTCCATAGATGGATCGCTGGAGCTTGCATAATTTTTAGCACCCTTAGGATCGACAAAACCTTCCGGTTGCGTCATATACAACTCTTCCTTAAGAAACCCGTTAAGGAACGTTGTTTTGACGTCCATCTGCCAGATTTCAAAATCGAAATATGCGACAATTGCTAACGGACTTAAGCATCACTACGGGTGAGAAAGTCTCATCATACTCAACCCCTTGAACTTGTCGGAAACCCTTTGTGACAAGTCGAGCTTTATAGATGGTGAAATTACCATCAGCGTTTGTCTTCTTCTTAAAGATCCATTTGTTCTTAATGGTCTGCCGGTCATCGGGCAAGTCCACCAAAGTCCATACTTTGTTTTCATACATGGATCCTATCTCGCATTTCATGGCCTCAAGCCATTTGTCGGAATCCGGGCTCATCATTGCTTCTTCATAGTTCAAAGGTTCGCCGTTGTTTAACAACATGACTTCCAGGATGGGATTATCGTACCATTCTGGTGCGGAACGTACCCTGGTCGACCAACGAAGTTCGGTAGTAGCTTGATCCAAAGTTTCATGATCATCATCATTAGCTTCCTCTCCGGCTGGTCTAGACATCACGGGAACTTCTTTCTGTGATGTGCTACTTTCCAATTCGAGAGGAGGTATGATTACCTCATCAAGCTCTACTTTCCTCCCACTCACTTCTTTCGAGAGAAACTCCTTCTCTAGAAAGGAACCATTCTTGGCAACAAAGATCTTGCCCTCGGATCGATGATAGAAGGTATACCCAATGGTTTTTTTAGGTTATCCTATGAAGACACACTTCTCCGCTTTGGGTTCGAGCTTATTAGGCCGAAGCCTCTTGACATAAGCGTCGCATCCCCAAACTTTAAGAAACTACAACTTAGGTTTCTTGCCAAACCATAATTCATAAGGTGTCATCTGAACGAATTTAGACGGTGCCCTATTTAAAGTGAATGCGGCTATCTCTAATGCGTAACCCCAAAACGATAGTGGCAAATCGGTAAGAGACATCATAGAATGCACCATATCCAATAGAGTATGATTACGACGTTCAGACACACCATTACACTGTGGTGTTCCAGGTGGCGTGAGTTGTGAAACAATTCCACATTGTCTTGAATGCATGCCAAACTCGTAACTCAAATATTTACCTCCACGATCAGATCATAGAAATTTTATTTTCTTGTTACGATGATTCTCTACTTCACTCTGAAACTCCTTGAACTTTTCAAATGTTTCAGACTTGTGTTTCATCAAGTAAATATACTCATATCTACTCAAATCATCCGTGAAGGTAAGAAAATAACAATATCCACCGCGTGCTTCAATACTCATCGGACCACATACATCGGTATGTATTATTTCCAGTAAGTCACTTGCCCGCTCCATTGTCCCGGAAAACGGGGTTTTAGTCATCTTACCCATGAGGCATGGTTCACATGTTTCAAATGATTCATAATCAAGTGATTCCAAAAGTCCATCAGCATGGAGTTTCTTCATGCGCTTTACACCAATATGACCTAAGCGGCAGTGCCACAAGTATGTGGTACTATCATCATTAACTTTGCATCTTTTGGCATCGATATTATGAATATGCGTATCACTGTGATGACCCACAAGTAAAGGGGATCAATCGTAGTCCTTTCGATAAGTAAGAGTGTCGAACCCAACAAGGAGCAGAAGGAAATGACAAGCAGTTTTCAGCAAGGTATTTTCTGCAAGTACTGAAATTATCGGTAACGAGTAGTTTGATAGCAAGATAATTTGTAACAAATGACAAGTAGCAATAGTAACAAAGAGTGCAGCAAGGTGGCCCAATCCTTTTTATAGCAAAGGACAAGCCAGAACGATCTCTTATAATAAGCAAAGCGTTCTCGAGGACACATGGGAATTTCATCTAGTCACTTTCATCTTGTTTGTTTGATTCGCGTTCGCTACTTTGATAATTTGATATGTGGGTGGACCGGTGCTTGGGTGCTGTTCTTACATGAACAAGCCTCCCACTTATGATTAACCCCTCTCGCAAGCATCCGCAACTACGAAAGAAGAATTAAGATAAATCTAACCATAGCATTAAACATATGGATCCAAATCAGCCCCTTACGGAATAGCGCATAAACTAGGGTTTAAGCTTTTGTCACTCTAGCAACCCATCATCTAATTACTACTCCACAATGCATTCCCTTAGGCCCAATGATGGTGAAGTGTCATGTAGTCGACGTTCACATGACACCACTAAGAGAATCAACAACATACATATCATCAAAATATCGAACAAATATCAAATTCACATGATTACTTATGACAAGACTTCTCCCACGTCCTCAAGAACAAAAGTAACTACTCACAAACCATATTCATGTTCAAGATCAGAGGGGTATTGAATAGCATAATGGATCTGAACATATAATCTTTCACCAAATAAACCAACTAGCATCAACTACAAGATGTAATCAACACTACTAGCAACCCACAGGTACCAATCTGAGGTTTTGAGACAAAGATTGAATACAAGAGATGAACTAGGGTTTGAGATGAGATGGTGCTGATGAAGATGTTGATGAAGATTGGTCCTCCCATGATGAGAGGATCGTTGGTGATGTCGATGGCTCCGATTTCCCCCTCCCGGAGGGAAGTATCCCCGGTGGAATCGCTCCGCCGGAGAGCAAAAGTGCTCCTGCCCAAGTTCCGCCTCGAGACGGCGGTGCCCCATCCCAAAAGTCTTCTCCTTATTTTTTCTAGGGAAAATGGGCACCGGAGGCTGGCCAGGGGCCCCACGAGCCACCAGGGCGCGCCTGGGGGGGTGGCGCACCCTGGTGCCTCGTGGGCACCTGGGTGGCCCCCTCTGGTACTTCTTTCTTCCAATATTTTTTATTTTTTCCAAAATAAATCTCCGTGAAATTTGAGCTCATTTGGAGATGTGCAGAATAGGTATCTCTGACATAGCTTTTTCAGGTCCAGAATTCCAGCTGCCGGCAATCTCCCTCCTTGTGTAAATCTTGCATATTAAGAGAGAAAAGGCATTAGAATTGCTCCACAAAGTATTATATTGATTAAAAACACTATAAATAACAGTAGGAAAACATGATGCAAAATGGACGTATCAACTCTCCCAAGCTTAGACCTCGCTTGTCCTCAAGCGAAAGCCGATATCGATAATCATGTCCACATGTTTAGAGAGAGAGGTGTCGATAAAAACAAAAATACGGACATAGTAGCATCATGATCATTATTATAACAACAATATTCATTATCATAGAACTTCTCATGAGCAAGTAACAATTCATCACAACAACGAAGTATAAGGCATAAACTTTCTTGAAAACTAACAAACTATGTTCTCAGTCAACAATGCAATTGCAATTCATCATATTTTTAGGAAGGGTCTCTTGTAGGAGCTTTTTAGCAAGTCCACATACTCAACCATCATTTAGTCTTCTATGATTGCTAACACTCACAACATATATATGGAGCAAAAAGTTTCAGCCAGACACAAAGAAAGATAGGGGCTTATAATTCGCCTCCCAACTTATTCACCTCAAGGGTAATGTCAACAATAATAACTCATGATCACTCATATCCAACTGGATATATATGCCTAGATATTCCCCACCACATGATGCTTGCAAAAAAGAAAAAGAAAAAGGAATAGAGAAGAACACTATTGACTCTTGCATAAAAAGTAAAATACATAAAAGTAAAAGATAGGCCCTTCGCAGAGGGAAGCAGAGGTTGTCATGCGCTTTTTGTTGTTGGATGCACAAGCTCTTAATGCAAAGGAACGTCACTTTATATTGCCCCTTGTGATAGCAACATTTATTATGCAGTCTGTCGCTTTTATTTCTTTACCATCACAAGTTCGTACAAAGCTTATTTTCCCTTACAATAAAAGTTCATACATATTTAGAGGCAATTTTTATTGCTTTTTGCACCGATGACAACTTACTTGAAGGATCTTATTCAATCCATAGGTAGTTATAGTGGACTCTCATGACATGAAACTGGGTTTAAGGGTTTTGGATGCACAAGTAGTATCTCTACTTGGTGCGGATTTTTGGCTAGCAAAGATATTGAGCAAGCACCACATGTTGGAGGATCTATGACAATATAACTTCTATGTGAATATAGGCAAACATAATTCATTACGTTGTCTTCCTTGTCCAACGTCAACAATTTGACATAAAATACTTAATGGGGGCTCACAATCATAAAAGATGTCCAAGATAGTATATTTGCATGTGAATCTTCTCTTCCCTATTAATTTTTTCATGAATTGCATCATTGACCAATGCTATGTTTGTTAACTTTCAATAAATTTTACCACTTATAATTTTCTTTATGTAATGTCATTACTTTCCATAAGATTAGCATATGATCTTTTTCATTATTTCCATTGCTAGGATTGAAACATAAAAGTAAAGAAACAAAAACTCAAACTACTCTTTGTTATATAACTCTCAACTCAATTACATAGATAGATAGATCACGAAGCTAGCACTCGAAAATAGATCATACTAAACTTTTATTCAACTAAATCATGAAATAACTAAGGATCGAACTGAAAATAGGTAAAGATAATAAAAGTGATGGTGATACGAGACCGGGGCACCTCCCCCAAGCTTGGCACAAGCCAAGGGGAGTGCCCATACCCATGTACTCAAGTTTCCTTCTTCGGTGATGGTGGTGGTGATGAAGTGGTGGGCTTGTCCTCCGGCTTCCATGGCATAGGTTCCCCATCATAGAAATATGAACGAGTCTCTGGAGTCCTGAAACTTCCAGCTAAACTCATACCTTTGAATATTGTCTCATACTCAAAATTTTGGTTTTGGAGATCGTAGATTTGGCCTTGGAGACAGTCGATTCATTCATTGAGCTTGAAGATGATGTCCCCCATCGATTGACCATCCACCTTGTAATCGCGGGTGAATTTCGTGATCATGGAGTGGTTGGCGCTGAGTCCACGTTCTACCATCCCTTGGCACTTGAAGATCTCCTACTCCACCACTTCGAGCCTGGCCTCCACGCTCCCGGTCTTCTTGGGTCCTTGAACATCCCGGATGTGAAGCACCCCCTCACGCATCTCAATGGCTTGAGGGTGTTTCATCACCTCCGGTAGGTAGGGATTGATGACCTTCTCGTAGAACTTGTCCTTGGAAGAGCTTGGTGGAGCCATAGCGATCTAGATCTGTCAGAAAAATAGCACGAAACAAGAACAGAGGAGATTTCTGCGATACGGTGGTCAAAACATCCGGGAGTATATATAAAGAATTTTTATCTTGCAAAACAAGTATTTGTAGGGGAACGCAGCAGAAAACAAAAAATTTCCGACCTACGCACCAGCCCAGGACCACTATGGAGACTGCATACAAGGTTTGATCTTTTCATTACCGACTCGTAGCGCAACGGAAGTAGAGTCGATGACGATCGTTGGTGCAGATCCCCGCAGCTAGGATTTACAACCTCCCAACCGCGAGGATGTACTCCCTTGACTGCCCCTCGGACAGCCCTCCGGGAGGCAGCAGAAAACAATTTCGGATTAGTGATTTTCATCTGCGAAAAGCAACCAAACCGGTTCCGGCAGCTCCGGAACATTTCCGGTTTTTGTCCCGGAAAAATCCCAGAAGTTACCAGAACAATTCTGGCACCCTCCAAGAATTTCCAGGCGTGTGCCGAAACCAATTTGACTTAATGGTATACCCCGAGACAACTTTTCAGTTTTACCAGAACTATTCTGGTGTCCTCTCCGGAACGTTTCCGTTGCGTCCGAAACTTTTCCGGTGATTTTCTCTCAGACTCCCTGTCTAGTATTCAGCAGATAGATGACCCTTAAGCGTGTGACCCTATAGGTTCGGTGCAGCATAGATATGGCCGGAACTCCTTCCGATCAATGATCAACATCGGAGCCATGGACACCCATATAGACCCCTATACGCACACGAATAAATATTCGAGTGAACCTCCAGTTGCCGTGTGCTATTCCCGTTCCTTCGCGATATGTTACAAAACCCGAGGTGAGATTTATCGGCATCCCCGTGGATCAAAAACTTGTCCACTATGCCAGTTACCTCGTTACCGGTTTTGTTCTCTTTTCTCGTTCCCGTGTTCCGGCATCCCTGTGATCAAATCACAATGTGTCTGGCCAGACGATGGTGGATACCGTAACACCGAGAGGACCCAGAGATATCTCTCCATCATCGGAGGAGCAAATCCCAATCTTGAGCTACCAAGTCCCTTGACACACTTTTCCATGAACCCGTAAGCCGCCGTAATAGCCACCCATTTACGGATGACGTTTAACAAACCCCAAAGTTCATGAAGCAAGCATGAAGAAACTCAACACTCTCATGGTCTAAGGAATTATGCAAACATTAACTTTCTCTGTGTTATTAACCATTAACTTGTGACGAATGTATCTCATAGCATAACATCAATTCGGGTCGATTCAACACAAGTGTTCTCCTAACATTGTGCCCTCAAAATTGCAGGCATAGTCATGCCCATGATCAGGAAAACAGAACCATGATGCAACACTTGAGCTAGTCTTAGAGGCCAGAATACATATTACCGTTTATTATTCCACACGTGCATATGAGTCTTCCTCCGAGCCTCGTGGTTATTGCAGACTCGAGAACCATAGCAGTTATAGCATGGAACATAAACATAATTATGAACATGGAGATAAACAATAACATTTATTATTGCCTCTAGGGCATATCCCCTACAGACTCCCACTTGCACTAGAGTCAATAATCTAGTCAATGCTAATGCACTTTACACCTATGGCATACTGGTGTAAAAAATGCTTTGCTTGTGGTATAGCCTGATGTCCAATGGATCTGACGACTTCAGTTCCGTGTGTATCTCTGCATATCCTCGCGTTTTCATGCTTTCACAAAATTCATATTTTGTGTGGACTTGGCTTCGTATATATGTGAATCACTGGTCAAACCTTGATTCCTCAGACTGAGCTATGGAGCAACTATCTTCAATAGTGTTCCATTGACCAAAGCCATCTTGGAACCATACTAAGTTCATGAATGAACTGTACGATTCAACATCTTCTATGTCACTTTGAAAGCGGCAACATACTTAGCCTTTGTTATAGAATTCGCCACAGTAACCTGTTTGGAACGATTTCCAAACACCGTGCCACCATATCGTGTATTACACAAAACCCTTTACTTAAATCAAAAATCGCATGGAGCATTGATGAAGACTGTATTGATGTAATTACTTACAACAAGCACTTCATAATCTCTGCTTACGAGAAAACATGTCATCAGTGCTACTTTAGTACTTAATGACATTTTCCACTGTTGTCCCACGATCAGTACTTTGATCACTTTGGTATCTATACTCGCAACAGCTTGGGAGTATCGGACATATCTGGTTGTTTTACATACCATGGAATACATGATTAATCCAAACACAAAGGTGTGTGGAAAATCCATCATGTATTTTGCTCATCAGTGTTTTGGGACACCAAGTCTTGCAAAACTCTTTCCATGTGACTTCGGCAAGAATCACTCCTTGGCGCTCTTATGCTAAACTGTTTTAGCATCTTGTCAATATGTATTTTTGACTTAGCCTATTAGGCAATTCTATCTCGTAGATAAATATGCCTAATATCAAGGCTATTTAGCCTAAGCACTTCATCGAAAAACTATTTTCAATGAAGTCCTAATTCGTGTCAAGAAGTTTCCAATCAACAATGTGTCAAGCACATAAGGTTTTTAGAAATATTATTATGCTCCCACTTACTTTCTTGTAACCACAAGCATCTTCGTTATCCATTGATGAAAACAAACTCTTTTGACTATTTCATCAAAAACGAAGATTCCAACTCCATTTTGCTCTCTTCTATCCATTGCTGGAAATCTGAAGTTTGCATACTTACTAGCATCCTATGGATTTGACAAAATACCTTGGACTGTACCACACGTAACTCCAAGGTTGCATTTTCCTCACATGGAGATCCTTTTGGCATCCATGTATCAATTGCTAGTTTAACCTGAACCGACTTTAAGCATCGCTACGGAGAGACAATCTCACCGTAGTTAATTCCTTGAATTTGTTATAAGCAACAAGTCGAGCTTTATGGATAAAACATTTTTATCCGTATCAGTTTATAGTTCCATAAATATTCGTTAGACTCTAAGTCTTCCGAAAGGTGGTATCAAGATATGATCATGAATCATTTATATGGAAACTATCTCGGATTATATTGGCATTTAGCCAATTCAGGAGTCAGGGCCCATCAACTCTTCCTTGTGTATCATAGGTATACTGTTGTCTAACAACAATATCTCGCTTGCGCACCTGAGAGGTTTGCACGAGTTTTGCCTACGTGGTTCAGTTGCAAGTTCGACCGAAGTCCATACATCTTATGTAGAGGCTTCCGTATCAGTCGCAGTATAAAACTCTGGAATCACTTCCAAGGTTCCTTTCCTTTGATCTGATGATGAAGATACTGTTATCTCGTCGAGTTGCACTGTCCTCCCACTCACCTTTTTGCAAGAACCATTTTCTTCAAAAGCATACCGGTTTTTGTGGCAAAACTTTTGCCTCGGTATAGTGGTGGAGGAATTCCCAATTACTTGGGATAACCTACAAAGTAGTACTTGTCTGATTTGGAATAGGTTTGTAAATCTTTTACACAAGCCCCATATTCCAAATGTTAAGAAAAGACAAAGCATGGTCGGGCGTACCATACCATGGCGTCATTTCAACAGACATGATGGCGCTCTTTTCAGTGTAAAAGCAGCAGTCTCTAAAGCATAACTTTTAAAAGGGATAATGGCAAATCGATTTAGGTCATCTTTGATCTTACCATGTCATAAATGGTTTGATTACATCTTCACGGATGTACCACTCACAGTGGTGTTCCGGGAGGTGTAAGTTATGAAACTCTTTTCACAACTCATCAGACATTCGCTAAACTTGTAACTCAAATATTTCTTTCCGCCATCCAATTGCAGAAACATAATTTTCTTGTTACAATAATTTCTTCTTCATTTTGAAAACCTTTTGAATGATTTCAAAAGATCCAGACTTACGTCTCATCAAGTAAATATCGATATATCTACTTGAGTCATTTCAGAAGATAGACAAATCCACTGCCAGCAACAACATTTATCGGACTACACACATCATGATGTATGATCACCAATAAGTTCTTTGCTCGTTCCTTATGGCCTGTGGACGGTATTTCAGTCACTTCACTTTTCGGAGGAAAGTTGCAAGTGTTAGATGATTTATAATCAAACGACTTCAAAATCCATCATTATGGAATTTCTCCATGCGGGTTTCTCCAATGTGACCAAATGCAGTGCCACACATGTGTGGTATTCTCTTAGTCTTGCGACATTTAGCGTCAGTGTTATGGATGTATCATATTACCATCAATATTCATAACATACATCCCATCCACGATGGAAGCATGGCCCTTATGTTATTCATGATTCCAAACAACAATTGTTCTTTTATGAACAAACCTCTTGCAACAAACATTATGCAAATGGGCTAGAGTGTGTAAAACTCTAAACTGAATTTATGAAAGTAAATACAGAGGTAATGTATTATTATCAATATTCATAACATACATCTCATTCATAATGAAAGTATGGCCCTTAAGTTATTCATAACATCGAACATCAAAAGTTATCTTATGAACAACCTTCTTGCAAGATACCTTATGCAATGGGCTAGAGTGTGTAAAACTCTAAAATGAATTTATGAAAATAAATACATAGGTAATACACCGATGGAATGTATAGTAACATTTACTATATTCCCAGCGCGTATCTTAACCTCATTCCCGACAAGCCTTTTAGGCCGCAGTAGTTCTTACATCGAGTCGCAACAGAATGCAATCGAGCGGGTATCTTTGTGATCAACTCACAATACCCAAGAATTAGTGACTAAAAATTTAATCACAATTCTCAAGAACTATTTCTTTTGACCAGCCTTCCATACATCAATAACTTGTATGACTTTCATACATGAGCTGGACATTCTAGTCTTCTTTCTTTTTGCCTTTATACTTCTAACAGTTTAACTTTCAGTATTTCTCCTACTCTCAGAAGAAGCACTCAACTTAAGAGTGGCGTTAGCCCCGGACTTCCTAGGTGTGTAAGTCATACTAACACCCTTCGGACATTTCCTTTCTCTTAAGTTGTTGTTTTATTCACCATCATCATATGACAGGCGTTCTACTGGATCCCTCTGTTATTAGTCAAATGCATAGTAAACACTTTTACTAATAGTTTGCAAAACAAGCATTGCTTTGGATATCACATATCTTTTAGCCTTTGTTTGTGTCTGAAAATGATTTTCAGTTCCATGAATATCACATAACTATCCCAAACTTTTGAAGTTCGGGTCTCATGGAAGCAAACATATTGCACTTGACCTTAACGGAATTCTAGCTTTTGGATCGAAGGACGAGAGTCACATTATCCATAGCATTAGCGGGAGGATACCGAAAGCATGCGATAGGACAAAGTCCTTCTCGGCACTCTTGAGGACAATCCTCACATTACGTTACCAATCGTAAAGTTTAACCAGATATTTTAACAGCTATTCAATTTTAATAGGGAAGGTGGAAACGCGAGCCATTCTTCTATAACTATTATGCATATAACACTTAGACAGTGTCCATAATTAATTGCACTAAGAATTAAAAGAATTAATTCTAAAGTGCGCTCCCACTCAAATCAATATCTCTCATAATTGATTTTGAGTGATACAAGATCCAGACTTCAATTCATCGCCATAGAATCATCATCTCATGACGGGAATTTTAATCGGTAGGCCAACTTGCCGATCACATCTCTATGTGACTCTTGTTCATCTTTCGATGCGTGTGTTTCGAGCTCAGGACGATCCTGCCATGAACGTCAAGACAACCAAGTGATCTTGCTGCGAGATCTGACCTCACCCGCCTCACACTTCTCTAATCGTTCGTACCCATGCATCCATGGCGCACCCCGAAAAGATAAGTGCCGTGACGGTGCTACACTTGGGAGAACACTAACTACTTGATATTTTAAGTGAGAGATCACCCTAATAAAAGGCGACTACCGTGCAATCAAGTAGGGTGCATCAAAGGGATAAACATCTCAGGCAATTCATAATAGCAAGATATGGTATAGCCCTTTCTGACGGAGAACTCTTGTATTTCTTCGTCTTCGGCATTCGCGTCGGTGTTCACCTTCTTAAAGTTTGCCACCACCTTGTCGATGCACCAGATAATATTGCTATCTCTATAGCTACTAAAATAAGTGCATTACTTAAGGTTGACACGCAGGTCATTAAAGTGAGAATCATATGGCTCTAGCCATCATGCCGAATCATGACACGCAGGTCATGTTAATTTACATTGTATAGTCATCTCATACATAATCAAATTAAATACGAGCACTGCTATACCACATCACATGCACATTATGCAAAACCAAGTTAGACGCCTCTAATCAGTTTATGCAAAATTTCATTTTACGTGGCTTCTAAGGTTTCGAAGCAAACCGAAGCTACCAACGTCCATCATCAAGTATGATTATTCAAGTCGCTAGATTAACTTTACGGGGTGTATGAAACACGAGATAATAAAATCTCGAGCCCCATACTGAACTTCGTCATACGCATGACCCCCGTGCAGATCATATCTGCATTGCCCTTTCGTTTGCGAAAATTCATCTTTCTCTCTAACTATGGTGGAATTCAACGAACTGTTAGCACTTCGTTGATCAATCAGGATCGCGGATTGCCAGAACTTTGAAACTCCACCATGCTGTTATCAAGATCAGAAATATGCAAATTCCAGGGAAGCAACAACATCAGGTAACATATTTCATCCGCTACCCGCACAAATAATTATCAGCAGTAGAAATCATCTACTACAAATTATATTGTGCAACACCCATACATCTCTATGTATTCTAGATCGTAACCTGCATCTACGCATAGCACGGCTCATGATGCCACTGTAGGGGAACGCAGCAGAAAACAAAAAAATTCCGACCTACGCACCAGCCCAGGACCACTATGGAGACTGCATACAAGGTTTGATCTTTTCATTACCGACTCGTAGCGCAGCGGAAGTAGAGTCGATGACGATCGTTGGTGCAGATCCCCGCAGCTAGGATTTACAACCTCCCAACCGCGAGGATGTACTCCCTTGACTGCCCCGCGGACAGCCCTCCGGGAGGCAGTCTGACAGTCCCTCGGACTGTGTTGGGGACAGCCCTTCGGGACGACCTTCGAAACTCGGACGGTCACTCGGATAGCCCTTCGGGAGGACCCTCGAAACTCGGACAGTCACTTGGACAGCCCTTCGGGAGGCACTCTCGAACTAAGACCGAAACTACGATCTCTCTACAGAGTTGCACAAATACGGTGTCATCTATCCGGCAGGGCTTCGCCGTCCAGAACTAGTTCCCACCGGAACCCAGACAGCCTTTCGGCTCTACGAAACTCTTTTCGTGGGAGGGAGAGAGAGAGAGAGCCAGACGAGCATGGCATGTGTATGAGAGCAAGGGATGAGTGTGGAGAGCACCTCTCCACCTCTATTTATAGGAAAGCCAAGGGGTAGGGATGCCATTCCAAAAACCCAAAAATGCCGATGTATGGAGTCCTCCACAAGGACATAAAGGGGAAGTAATGGATCAAGTGAGGCTCCATGGAGGAGCCCCTCATGTGGCCGGCCAACCCCTCATGGGGGCCCCCCAAGGGGGGTTTCTTAGCCCCCAAGCCTTCTAGAAGCCTTTTGGTAAAAGCCCTAAAAGGTGGCTTTCCATAAAGTAACCAAAAAGCACTTTCACTATTCACGAAAACATTTTTCCGTGACCGTTAAATCCGAAAATATTTCTGTGGGTCTTAGAATAATTCCAGTACCCACTAAAATGATTTTGGATTCGTTCCGAAACAATTTCGGATTAGTGATTTTCATCTGCGAAAAGCAACCAAACCGGTTCCGGCAGCTCCGGAACATTTCCGGTTTTTGTCCCGGAAAAATCCCAGAAGTTACCAGAACAATTCTGGCACCCTCCAAGAATTTCCAGGCGTGTGCCGAAACCAATTTGACTTAATGGTATACCCCGAGACAACTTTTTAGTTTTACCAGAACTATTCTGGTGTCCTCTCCGGAACGTTTCCGTTGCGTCCGAAACTTTTCCGGTGATTTTCTCTCAGACTCCCTGTCTAGTATTCAGCAGATAGATGACCCTTAAGCGTGTGACCCTATAGGTTCGGTGCAGCATAGATATGGTCGGAACTCCTTCCGATCAATGATCAACATCGGAGCCATGGACACCCATATAGACCCCTATACGCACACGAATAAATATTCGAGTGAACCTCCAGTTGCCGTGTGCTATTCCCGTTCCTTCGCGATATGTTACAAAACCCGAGGTGAGATTTATCGGCATCCCCGTGGATCAAAAACTTGTCCACTGTGCCAGTTACCTCGTTACCGGTTTTGTTCTCTTTTCTCGTTCCCGTGTTCCGGCATCCCTGTGATCAAATCACAATGTGTCTGGCCATACGATGGTGGATACCGTAACACCGAGAGGGCCCAGAGATATCTCTCCATCGTCGGAGGAGCAAATCCCAATCTTGAGCTATCAAGTCCCTTGACACACTTTTCCATGAACCCGTAAGCCGCCGTAATAGCCACCCATTTACGGATGACGTTTAACAAACCCCAAAGTTCATGATGCAAGCATGAAGAAACTCAACACTCTCATGGTCTAAGGAATTATGCAAACATTAACTTTCTCTGTGTTATTAACCATTAACTTGTGACGAATGTATCTCATAGCATAACATCAATTCGGGTTGAATCAACACAAGTGTTTTCCTAACATTGTGCCCTCAAAATTGCTGGCATAGTCATGCCCATGATCAGGAAAATAGAACCATCATGCAACACTTGAGCTAGTCTTAGAGGCCAGACTAGGAATACATATTACCGTTTATTATTCCACATGTGCATATGAGTCTTCCTCCGAGCCTCGTGGTTATTGCAGACTCGAGAACCATAGCAGTTATAGCATGGAACATAAACATAATTATGAACATGGAGATAAACAATAACATTTATTATTGCCTCTAGGGCATATCTCCTACAGACTCCCACTTGCACTAGAGTCAATAATCTAGTCAATGCTAATGCACTTTACACCTATGGCATACCGGTGTAAAAAATGCTTCGCTTGTGGTATAGCCTGATGTCCAACGGATCTGACAACTTTAGTTCCGTGTGTATCTCTGCATATCCTCGTGTTTTCACGCTTTCACAAAATTCATATTTTGTGTGGACTTGGCTTCATATATATGTGAATCACTGGTCAAACCTTGATTCCTCAGACTGAGCTATGGAGCAACTATCTTCAATAGTGTTCCATTGACCAAAGCCATATTGGAACCATTCTAAGTTCATGACTGAACTGTATGATTCAACATCTTCTATGTCACTTTGAAAGCGGCAACATACTTAGCCTTTGTTATAGAATTCGCCACAGTAACCTGTTTGGAACGATTTCCAAACACCGTGCCACCATATCGTGTATTACACAAAACCCTTTACTTAAATCAAAAATCGCATGGAGCATTGATGAAGACTGTATCGATGTAATTACTTACAACGAGCACTTCATAATCTCTGCTTGCGAGAAAACATGTCATCAATGCTACTTTAATACTTAATGACATTTTCCACTGTTGTCCCACGATCAGTACTTTGATCACTTTGATATCTATACTCGCAACAGCTTGGGAGTATCGGACATATCTGGTTGTTTTACATACCATGGAATACATGATTAATCCAAACACAAAGGTGTGTGGAAAATCCATCATGTATTTTGCTCATCAGTGTTTTGGGACACCGAGTCTTGCAAAACTCTTTCCATGTGACTTCGGCAAGAATCACTCCTTGGCGCTCTTATGCTAAACTATTTTAGCATCTTGTCAATATGTATTTTTGGCTTAGCCTATTAGGCAATTATATCTCGTAGATAAATATGCCTAATATGAAGGCTATTTAGCCTAAGCACTTCATCGAAAAACTATTTTCAATGAAGTCCTAATTCGTGTCAAGAAATTTCCAATCAACAATGAGTCAAGCACATAAGGTTTTTAGAAATATTATTATGCTCCCACTTACTTTCTTGTAACCACAAGCATCTTCGTTATCCATTGATGAAAACAAACTCTTTTGACTATTTCATCAAAAACGAAGATTCCAACTCCATTTTGCTCTCTTCTATCCATTGCTGGAACTCTGAAGTTTGCATACTTACTAGCATCCTCTGGATTTGACAAAATACCTTGGACTGTACCACACATAAGTCCTAGGTTGCATTTCCATCACATGGAAATCCTTTTGACATCCATGTATCAATTGCTAGTTTAACCCGAACCGACTTTAAGCATCGCTACGGAGAGACAATCTCGCCGTAGTTAATACCTTCAATTTGTTATAAGCCACAAGTCGAGCTTTATGGATAAAACATTTTTATCCGTATCAGTTTATAGTTCCATAAATATTCGTTAGACTCTAAGTCTTTCGAAAGGTGGTATCAAGATATGATCTTGAATCATTTATATGGAAACTATCTCGGATTATATAGGCATTTAGCCAATTCCGGAATCAGGGCCCATCAACTCTTCCTTGTGTATCGTAGGTATACTGTTGTCTAACAACAATATCTCGCTTGCGCACCTGAGAGGTTTGCACGAGTTTTGCCTACGTGGTTCAGTTGCAAGTTCGACCGAAGTCCATACATCTTATGTAGAGGCTTCCGTATCAGTCGCAGTAGAAAACTCTGGAATCACTTCCAAGGTTCCTTTCCTTTGATCTGATGATGAAGATACTGTTATCTCGTCGAGTTGCACTGTCCTCCCACTCACCTTTTTGCAAGAACCATTTTTTCCAAAAGCATACCAGTTTTTGTGGCAAAACTTTTGCCTCGGTATAGTGGTGGAGGAATTCCCAATTACTTGGGATAATTTACAAAGTAGTACTTGTCTGATTTGGAATAGGTTTGTAAATATTTTACACAAGCCCCATATTCCAAATGTTAAGAAAAGACAAAGCATGGTTGGGAGTACCATACCATGGCGTCATTTCAACAGACATGATGGCGCTCTTTTCAGTGTAAAAGCCGCAGTCTCTAAAGCATTACTTTTAAAAGGGATAATGGCAAATCGATTTATGTCATCTTTGATCTTACCATGTCATAAATGGTTTGATTACATCTTCATGGATGTACCACTCACAGTGGTGTTCCGAGAGGTGTAAGTTATGAAACTCTTTTCACAACGCATCAGACATTCGCTACTTGTAACTCAAATATTTCTTTCCGCAATCCAATTGCAGAAACATAATTTTCTTGTTACAATAATTTCTTCTTCATTTTGAAAACCTTTTGAATGATTTCAAAAGATCCAGACTTACGTCCCATCAAGTAAATGTCCATATATCTACTTGAGTCATTTCAGAAGATGGTGGATACCGTAACACCGAGGGGGCCCAGAGATATCTCTCCATCGTCAGAGGAGCAAATCCCAATCTTGAGCTATCAAGTCCCTTGACACACTTTTCCATGAACCCGTAAGCCGCCGTAATAGCGACCCATTTACAGATGACGTTTAACAAACCCCAAAGTTCATGATGCAAGCATGAAGAAACTCAACACTCTCATGGTCTAAGGAATTATGCAAACATTAACTTTCTCTGTGTTATTAACCATTAACTTGTGACGAATGTATCTCATAGCATAACATCAATTCGGGTCGATTCAACACAAGTGTTCTCCTAACATTGTGCCCTCAAAATTGCCGGCATAGTCATGCCCATGATCAGGAAAACAGAACCATCATGCAACACTTGAGCTAGTCTTAGAGGCCAGACCAGGAATACATATTACCGTTTATTATTCCACACGTGCATATGAGTCTTCCTCCGAGCCTCGTGGTTATTGCAGACTCGAGAACCATAGCAGTTATAGCATGGAACATAAACATAATTATGAACATGGAGATAAACAATAACATTTATTATTGCCTCTAGGGCATATCTCCTACAGTATTCCAGGAGAAAACGGAGTCGGGAAGGCTCACGAGGGGCCCACGAGCCACCAGGGCGCGCCTGGGGGGTGGCGCGCCCTGGTGCCTCGTGTGCACCTCGTGGGTCCCCTCGGCTGTTTCTTATTTTTGTATTTTTTCTAATATTCCAAAACTGACAGAAAGTATTTTTATGGAATTTTTGGAGTCGGTTTACTTACCATATCACGTACCTCTTCCTTTTTAGCGTTCTGGAGTGTTTTGGAAGGTCTCTCTTATGTATTCCTCCGGTGTAATTGTTTCAATAATATTAGTTTTAACATTAATGGGAGTACCTGAAATATAGTGCTTAATTCTTTGCCCATTCACCAGTCTCGGATTAGTGCCTTCGGAGTTGTTTATTTTGATGGCTCCGGAGCGATAAACTTCTTCGATGATATACGGTCCTTCCCATTTAGAGAGAAGTTTTCCTGCAAAGAATCTCAAATGAGAATTGTACAATAGAACATACCCACCCACTTTGAATTCCCGTTTTTGAATTCTTCTATCATGCCATCTTTTAAGTTTTTCTTTAAACAATTTGGCATTTTCATAAGCTTGGGTTCTCCATTCATCTAATGAGCTAATATCAAATAACCTCTTTTCACCGGCAAGTTTAAAATCATAATTGAGTTCTTTAATTACCCAATATGCTTTATGTTCTAACTCAAGAGGTAAATGACATGCTTTTCCATAAACCATTTTATAAGGAGACATACCCATAGGATTTTTATAAGCAGTTCTATAAGCCCATAATGCATCGTCAAGTTTCTTAGACCAATTCTTTCTAGATCTATTGACAGTTTTTTGCAAAGTTAATTTTATTTCTCTATTGCTCAATTCGACTTGACCACTAGATTGAGGGTGATAGGGAGATGCAATTCTATGGTTGACATCATATTTAGCAAGCAGTTTACGGAATGCACCATGAATAAAATGTGAACCACCATCAATCATTAAATATCTAGGGACTCCAAACCTCGGGAAAATAACTTCTTTAATCATTTTAATAGAAGTGTTATGATCAGGACTACTAGTTGGAATAGCTTCTACCCACTTAGTAACGTAATCAACAACGACTAAAATATGAGTATACCCATTGGATTTAGGAAAAGGTCCCATATAATCAAATCCCCAAACATCAAATGGTTCAATAACAAGTGAATAATTCATAGGCATTTCTTGACGTCTACCAACATTACCAATTCTTTGACATTCATCACAAGATAAGACAAACTTATGAGCATCCTTGAAAAGAGTAGGCCAATAAAAACCAGATTGTAGTACCTTATGTGCGGTTCTGTCTCCCGCATGGTGTCCTCCGTAAGCCTCGGTATGACACTTCCGTAGGATTTGTTCCTGTTCATGCTTAGGTATACAACGTCTAATAATACCATCTTCTCCTTCTTTATAAAGATGTGGGTCATCCCAGAAGTAATGTCTTAAATCAAAGAAGAACTTTTTCTTTTGTTGGTATGTGAAACTAGGTGGTATAAATTTAGCAACAATATAATTAGCATAGTCCGCATACCAAGGAGTATTACAAGAAGCTTTTCTGACCACTAATTGTTCATCAAGAAAATCATCATTAATAGGAAGTGGGTCATCAAGAACATTTTCCATTCTAGACAAATTATCAGCTACGGGATTCTCAGCTCCCTTTCTATCAATAATATGCAAGTCAAATTCGTGTACCAATAGAACCCACCTAATGAGTCTAGGTTTAGCATCTTTCTTTTCCATAAGATATTTAATAGCAGCATGATCGATGTGAACAGTTACTTTAGAATCAACTATGTAAGATCTAAATTTATCACATGCAAACACAACTGCTAGAAATTCTTTCTCAGTAGTAGCATAATTTCTTTGAGCACTGTCTGAAGTTTTACTAGCATAATGGATAACATTTAATTTCTTATCAACTATCTGTCCTAGAACAGCACCAACAGCATAATCACTAGCATCACACATAATTTCAAAAGGCAAGTTCCAATCTGGTGGTTGAACAATAGGTGCAATGGTTAAGGCTTTCTTAAGTGTTTCAAAGGCTTCTACACAATCATCATCAAAAACAAATGAAACATCTTTTTGCAAGAGATTGGTAAGAGGTCTAGAAATTTTAGAGAAGTCTTTTATAAACCTTCTATAGAAACCAGCATGACCTAGGAAACTTCTTATACCTTTAATATCTTTAGGACATGGCATTTTCCCAATAGCATCAACCTTAGCTTTATCAACTTCAATACCTCTTTCAGAAATTTTATGCCCCAAGACAATACCTTCATTCACCATAAAGTCGCACTTCTCCCAATTCAAGACAAGATTAGTTTGTTCACATCTCTGCAAAACTCGATCAAGGTTGCTTAAGCAGTCATCAAAAGAAGTTCCGTAAACGGAAAAATCATCCATGAAAACCTCAATAATCTTTTCACAAAAGTCAGAGAATATAGCAGTCATACATCTTTGAAAGGTAGCAGGTGCATTGCATAAACCAAAAGGCATACGTCTATAAGCATAAGTTCCAAAAGGACAAGTAACGGTGGTTTTCTCTTGGTCAGCTTGTGATACAGGTATTTGAGAGAAACCAAAATATCCATCTAGGAAACAAAAGTGTGTATGCTTAGACAATCTTTCTAGCATTTGATCAATAAAAGGTAAGGGGTAATGATCTTTTCTAGTGGCTTTGTTTAATTTTCTAAAATCAATTACCATCCTATAACCAGTTACAATTCTTTGCGGAATGAGTTCATTTTTATCATTGGGAACAACGGTAATACCTCCTTTCTTAGGGACACAATGAACGGGACTTACAAATCTACTATCAGCTATGGGATAGATTATACCTGCTTCCAGAAGCTTTAATATTTTGGTTCTTACCACCTCTTTCATCTTAGGATTTAATCGTCGTTGGTGGTCAACAACTGGTTTAGCATCAGGATCCATATTAATTTTGTGCTGACATAGAGGGTGGACTAATGCCCTTAAGATCATCAAGAGTATATCCAATAGCAGCGCGGTGCTTTCTCAGAGTTTTTAGTAATCTCTTTTCTTCTTGCTCTGAAAGGTTAGCACTAAAAATAACAGGATATATCTTCTTTTCATCTAGATAAGCATATTTCAATGTATCAGGTAATTGCTTCAATTCAAATATAGGATCACCCTTAGGTGGAGGAGGGCCTCCAAGAGTTTCAACAGGCAAATTGTGTTTAAGGATAGGTGGTTGATCAAAGAACATCTTATCTATTTCATTTCTTTCATTCATATGCATATCATTTTCATGGTCTAGCAAATATTGTTCTAACGGAACAGTAGGAGGTATGGCAATAGAAGCAAGACCAATAATTTCATCTTTACTAGGCAATTCTTTATCATGAGGTTGTCTACGAAACTTGGAGAAATTAAACTCATGAGACATACCACCAAAATTAACACTAACAATTTCTTTAGCGCAATCAATCTTGGCATTAACAGTGTTCAAGAAAGGTCTACCAAATATAATGGGACAAAAATCATCTTGTGGAGAATCGAGGACTAGAAAATCAGTAGGGTATTTTATTTTTCCACACAAGACTTCAACATCTCTAACGATCCCAAGCGGTGCAATGGTATCTCTGTTTGCAAGCTTAATAGTAACATCAATGTCCTCTATTTCAATAGGTGCAATATCATTCATAATTTCTTGATATAGGGTAAACGGAGTAGCACTCACACTAGCACCCAAATCACATAAGCCATGATAACAATGATCTCCTATTTTAACAGAGACAACATGCATGCCTACTACAGGTCTGTTTTTATCTTTAGGATCTGGTTTAGCAATTCTAGCTGCTTCATTACAGAAATAAATAACATGCCCATCTATATTATCAACCAAGAGATCTTTAACCATAGCAACATTAGGTTCAACTTTAATTTGTTCAAAGGGTCTAGGTGCTCTAATATTACTTTTGTTAACCACATTTGAAACTTTAGCATGTTCCTTAATCCTAACAGGAAAAGGTGGTTTCTCAATATAAGCAGTAGGCACAACTGGATCAACATGGTAAACAATTGTTTCTTCTTTAACACTAACGGGTTCCTCAATCTTTTCTTTAATAGGGGGATGATATTTAAACCACTTCTCCTTAGGGAGATCAACATGAGTAGCAAATGATTCACAAAAGGAAGCTACTATATATCTCAGAATCAAGTCCATATTTAGTGCTAAACTTACGAAAAGCATCGGTATCCATAAAAGATTTAACACAATCGAACTCAAGTATTATACCTGATTCGTTACCTTTGTCGAGTTCCCAATCTTCAGAGTTGCGTTTAATTCTTTCTAGAAGATCCCATCTGAATTCAATAGTTTTCTTCATAAAGGAGCCAGTCAAAGTAGAATCGGGCATGGTTTGATCATCATGAGAAAGCCGAGCATAAAAATTTTGTAAGATAATTTCTCTTGAGAGCTCATGATTGGGGCATGTGTACATCATGTATTTAAGCCTCCCCCAAGCTTGAGCGATGCTTTCTCCTTCACGAGGCCAAAAATTATATATATAATTCCGATCACGATGAACCAACTGCATAGGATAAAATTTCTGGTGGAATTCCAGCTTTGACCGGTTCCAGTCCCATGTATCAGTATCATCACATAGCCTATACCATGTCAATGAATTTCCCTCCAAAGATAAAGGGAATACTTTCTTCTTAACTCCATCTCCGGATAAACCTGCAAGCTTAAACAATCCACAAATTTCATCCACATAGATCAAGTGCATATCAGGATGTACCATTCCATCTCCTGCACAGGGATTAGCTAGCAGTTTCTCTATCATACCCGAAGGAATCTCATAATAACTATTTTCAGTAGGTGCAGTAGGTTGAGGAGCAACTATTTGTGCTTCCGGTCGAGGTGAAGATACCCCGAAAGAACCCCTCAAAGGATTACTTTCCATAGTGACAAGTGACAATAAATTTCAGCACGTAATATAAATGTTTCCTTACCAAATTCCACTCACCAAAGGCGCTTCACTCCCTGGCAACGGTGCCAGAAATGAGTCTTGATGACCCACAAGTATAGGGGATCAATCGTAGTCTTTTCGATAAGTAAGAGTGTCAAACCCAACGAGGAGCAGAAGGAAATGACAAGCGGTTTTCAGCAAGGTATTTTCTGCAAGCACTGAAATTATCGGTAACGAGTAGTTTGATAGCAAAATAATTTGTAACAAGTGACAAGTAGAAATAGTAACAAAGAGTGCAGCAAGGTGGCCCAATCCTTTTTATAGCAAAGGACAAGCCGGAACGATCTCTTATAATAAGCAAAGCATTCTCGAGGACACATGGGAATTTCATCTAGTCACTTTATCATGTTTGTTTGATTCGCGTTCGCTACTTTGATAATTTGATATGTGGCTGGACCGGTGCTTGGGTGCTGTTCTTACTTGAACAAGCCTCCCACTTATGATTAACCCCTCTCGCAAGCATCCGTAACTACGAAAGAAGAATTAAGATAAATCTAACCATAGCATTAAACATATGGATCCAAATCAGCCCCTTACGGAATAGCGCATAAACTAGGGTTCAAGATTTTGTCACTCTAGCAACCTATCATCTAATTACTACTACACAATGCATTCCCTTAGGCCCAAGGATGGTGAAGTGTCATGTAGTCGACGTTCACATGACACCACTAAGAGAATCAACAACATACATATCATCAAAATATCGAACGAATACCAAATTCACATTATTACTTATGACAAGACTTGTCCCATGTCCTCAAGAACAAAAGTAACTACTCACAAACCATATTCATGTTCAAGATTAGAGGGGTATTTAATAGCATAATGGATCTGAACATATAATCTTCCACCAAATAAACCAACTAGCATCAACTACAAGATGTAATCAACACTACTAGCAACCCGCAGGTACCAATCTGAGGTTTTGAGACAAAGATTAAATACAAGAGATGAACTAGGGTTTGAGATGAGATGGTGCTGATGAAGATGTTGATGAAGATTGGTCCTCCCACGATGAGAGGATCGTTGGTGATGTCGATGGCTCCGATTTCCCCCTCCCGGAGGGAAGTATCCCCGGCGGAATCGCTCCGCCGAAGAGCAAAAGTGCTCCTGCCCAAGTTCCGCCTCGAGACGGCGGCGCCCCGTCCGAAAAGTCTTCTCCTTATTTTTTTCTAGGGCAACTGGGCTTATATACCAGAAAATGGGCACCGGAGGCTGGCCAGGGGCCCCACGAGCCACCAGGGCGCGCCTGGGGGGGTGGCGCGCCCTGGTGCCTCGTGGGCACCTGGGTGCCCCCCTCTGGTACTTCTTTCTTCCAATATTTTTTATTTATTTCAAAATAAATCTCCGTGAAATTTGAGCTCATTTGGAGATGTGCAGAATAGGTATCTCTGACATAGCTTTTTCAGGTCCAGAATTCCAGCTGCCGGCAATCTCCCTCCTTGTGTAAATCTTGCATATTAAGAGAGAAAAGGCATTAGAATTGCTCCACAAAGTATTATATTGATTAAAAACACTATAAATAATAGCAGGAAAACATGATGCAAAATGGACGTATCACACTGCGATCGAGATTCAACAAGAATAAACCATTCACACGGGGTGCATGACCATAAAAGATATTACTCATATAAATGGAACAACCATTATTCTCTGACTTAAATGAATAACCGTCTCGCAATAAACAAGATCCAGATATAATGTTCATGCTTAACGCAGGTACCAAATAACAATTATTTAGGTTTAAAACTAATCCCGAAGGTAGACGTAGAGGGAGCGTGCCAACGGCGATCACTTCAACCTTGGAGCCATTTCCAACGCGCATCGTCACCTTGTCTTTAGCTAGTCTTCGTTTATTCCGCAGCTCCTGTTTCGAGTTACAAATATTAGCAACTGAACCAGTATTGAATACCCTGGTGCTACTACGAGCACTAGTAAGGTACACATCAATAAAATGTATATCAAATATACCTTTGTTGACGTTGCCAGCCTTCTTATCTACCAAGTACTTGGGGCAGTTCCGCTTCCAGTGACCATTCCCCTTGCAATAGAAGCACTCAGTCTTAGGTTTGGGTCCAGCCTTGGGTTTCTTCAAGGGAGCGGCAACTGGCTTGCCATTCTTCTTGAAGTTCCCTTTCTTTCCCTTGCCTTTCTTCTTGAAACTGGTGGTCTTGTTGACCATCAACACTTGATGCTCTTTCTTGATTTCTACTTAAGCATCACGAAGAGCTCAGGGATCATCTTCTCCATCCCTTGCATATTATAGTTCATCATGAAGCCCTTGTAGCTTGGTGGCAATGACTGAAGAACTCTGTCAATCGCTACTTCATCCGGAAGATTAACTCCCAACTGATTCAAGCGGTTGTAGTACCCAGACATTTTGAGTACGTGCTCACTAAAGGAGCTGTTCTCCTCCATCTTACAGCTAAAGAACTTGTCGGAGGTGTCATACCTCTCAACCCGGGCATGAGCCTGAAATACCAATTTCAGCTCCTGGAACATCTCATATGCTCCGTGGTGCTCAAAATGTCTTTGGAGCCCCGGTTCTAAGCCGTAAAGCATGGCACACTGAACTATTGTGTAGTCATCATTTCTTGTCTGCCAGACATTCATAGCATCCAGATTTGCGGGAGCGGGTGGTTCACCTAGCGGTGCATCAAGGACATAAGCCTTCTGTGCAGCAGTGATGATAATCCTCAGATTACGGACCCAGTCCGAATAGTTGCTTCCATCATCTTTCAACTTAGCTTTCTCTGGGAACGCATTAAAATTCAGGGGAGCTACAGCGCGAGCCATTGATCTATAACATTAATTTGCAAAGACAATTAGACTATGTTCATGATAATTGGTTCAGTTAATCAAATTACTAGTGAACTCCCACTTAAATCAACATCCCTCAAGTTGTCTAAGCGTATACATGATCCAAATCAACTAACCCATGTCCGATCATCACGTGAGATGGGGCAGTCATCAATGGTGAACATCTCCATGTTGATCATATCTACTATATGACTCATGTTCGACCTTTCGGTCCTCTGTGTTCCGAGGCCATGTCTATACATGCTAGGCTCGTGATAACCCACAAGTATAGGGGATCTCAACAGTTTTTGCGGGTAGTATTTCACCCAGATTTATTGATTCGACACAAGGGGAGCCAAAGAATATTTGCAAGTATTAGCAGTTGAGTTGTCAATTCAACCACACCTGGAGACAAAATATCTGCAGCAAAGTATTTAGTAGCACAGTAATATGATATTTTTGATAGTAGTAGCAGTAGTAACAATAGTAACAGCAGCAGTAACAGTAACAGTTTTGTAGCAAGTGTAAAGCAGTAGCAACAAAGTAACTTAGCAGAAACCAATATGAGAAAGTCGTAGGCATTGGATCAGTGATAATAATTATGTTGGATGATATTCATCATATAACAGTCACAACCTAGGGCGATACACAATAGCTCCAATTCATCAATGTAATGTAGGCATGTATTCCGTATATAGTCATACGTGCTTATAATAAGAACTTGCATGACATCTTTTGTCCTACCCTCCCATGGCAGCGGGGTCCTTAAGGAAACTAAGGGATATTAAGGCCTCCTTTTAATAGAGAACCAGAACAAAGCATTAACACATGGTGAATACATGAACTCCTCGAATTACAGTCATCCCCGGAGAGTATCCCAACTATTGTCACTTTGGGGTCTACGGATCAGAACAATAACAAGTGCATATGACAAGCAGCTAGGATCAAGAACTCAAATATATTCATGAAAACATAGAGGTTTCAGATCTGAAATCATGGCACTCGGGCCCTAGTGACAAGCATTAAGCATAGCAAAGTCATAGCAACATCAATCTCAGAACATAGTGGATACTAGGGATCAAAGCCCTAACAAATTGACTCGATTACATGGTAAATCTCATCCAACACATCACCGTCCAGCAAGCCTACGAAGGAATTACTCACGCGTGGTGGTGAGCATCATGAAATTGGTGATGGAGGATGGTTGATGATGACGACGGCGTCAAATCCCCCTCTCCGGAGCCCCGAACGGACTCCAGATCAGCCCTCCCGATGAAGAACAGGAGGTGGCGTCGGCTCCGTATCGTAAAACGCGATGAAACTTCTTCTCCTATTTTTTTCTCGGGGAAAGAGAATTTATAGCGTTGGAATTAGGTCAGACGGCCGCCTGTGGTCCCCACAAGGTAGCACGGCGTGCCCTAGGGGGGATCGCGCCTTGCTGCCTTGTGGGCAACAGGTGGCCCCTCTTCTGTTGATTCTTGTGCCAATAATTTTTATATATTCCATAAAAATTCTCCAAAAAGTTTCGTCCAAATCCGAGAACTTTGATTTCTGCACAAACACAACACCATGGTAGTTCTACTGAAAACAGCGTCAGTCCGGGTTAGTTTCATTCAAATCATGCAAATTAGAGTCCAAAACAATAGCAAAAGTGTTTGGAAAAGTAGATACGATGGAGACGTATCAGCTCGTCAAGTTTAACCCAAGTATTCTGCATGTGTAAAACTAGCTTACACCCATTGTATGTGAACGAAGAGTCTATCACACCCGATCATCACAAGGTGCTTCAAAACGACGAACTTTCGCAACGGTGCATACTTAGGGAGAACACCTTTTATCTTGAAATTAAGTGAAGGGATCATCTTATAATGCTACCGTCGTCCTAAGCAAAATAAGATGCAAAAAAAGATAAACATCACATGCAATAAAAAATGTGACATGATATAGCCATTATCATCTCGTGCTTTTGATCTCCGTCTCCAAAGCACCGGCACGATCTCCATCATCACCGGCATGACACCATGATCTCCATCATCGTGTCGTTACGTGGTTGTCTCCACCAACTATTGCTTCTACGACTATTGCTAACTTATAGCGATAAAGTAAAGCAATTACATGGCATTTAATGATTGACACGCAGGTCATACAATAAATTAAAGATGACCCTATGGCTCCTGCCGGTTACCGTACTCATCGACATGCAAGTCGTGAACCTATTACAAAACATGATCATCTCATACATCAACATATATCACATCACGTTTTGGCCATACCACATCACAACATGCTCTGCAAAAACGAGTTAGACGTCCTCTACTTTGTTCTTGCAATTTTTACGCGGCTGCTAGGGCAAACTATAAGAACCATTCTTATCTACGCAAAACCACAACGGTGATATACAAGTTGCCTTTTAACCTTCTACAAGGACCGCCGTTGTCAAATCAGATTCAACTAAGGTGGGAGAGACAGACACCCGCCAACCACTTTTATGCAATACAAGTTGCATGTCAGTCAGTGGAACCGGTCTCTTGCGCGAGGACAAGTAAGGTTGGTCCAAGCCGCTTTATCCCACAATACCGTCGAATCCAAATAAGACAAAGGAAGTAAGCAATTTGAACATCAATGCCCACAACTTCTTTGTGTTCTACTCATGCAATTACATCTACGCATAGACCGAGCTCTGAAGCAACTGATGGGGAACGAAGCATGAAAATCAAAAAAATCCCTACGAACACCCAAGATCTAATCTACTTGATGCAAGGCAACGAGAGGGGAGTGTGTCTACATACCCTTATAGACCGAAAGCAGAAGCGTATAAAACGCGGTTGATGTAGTCGTACTCTTCGCGATCCAATCACGATCCAATCCGATCTCGCGCAGAACGGACGGCACCTCCGAGTTTAGCACACGTGCGGCTTGATGACGTCTCCTCCTCCTTGATCCAACAAGTGAAGGGGGAGAATTAGATGCGATCACAACCAACATGACGGCATGGTGGTGGATTACCGACAGGGCTTCACCAAACGACACCGGCGTGAGGAGATGGGAGAGACGGGAAGGGGCAGCGGCTAGGCAAAGGGTAAAGCCCCTCCCCTTGCACCTCCATCCTTTATATAGGGGTGAGGGAGGGGCCGGCCAGCCCTAGCCCCTCCTCCAAGGGAGGGGCGGTGGCCAAGGGGGGAGGAGTGCCCTCCAAGCCAAGTGGAGGGCCCTCCCCTCTATGGTTTCCCACCCCCAGGCTCATGGGCCTTGTAGGGGCTGGTGCGCCTGGCCCACAGCCCATGCTAGCATATGGGACGTGGTGGAACACCCTCCAAGGACTTTGATATGTCCATTTTGCATCATGTTTTCCTACTATTATTTATTATGTTTTGGGTCATTATTTCACTTTATGATACAATTCTTATGCCTTTTCTTTCTTATTTTGCAAGTTTTACATGAAGAGGGAGATTGCCGGCAGCTGGAATTCTGGACTGGAAAGGGCTACAACAGAGATAGCTATTCTACACATCTCCAAATGACTTGAAAATTTACAGAGATTTGTTTTGGAATATATAAAAAATATTGGCGGAAGAAATACCAAAGGAGGACCCACCAGGAAGCCACAAGCCTGGGGGGCGCGCCCTACCCCACCTGGGCGCGCCCCCCGAGCTTGTGGGGCCCCTGGCAGGCCTCTGGGGCCCTTCTTCTCCTATAAGATGCTATTTTCCCTAGAAAAAATAGAATAAGACTTTCGGGATGAAGCGCCGCTGTCTCGAGGCGGAACGTGGGCAGGAGCAATTTTGCTCTCCGGCGGAGCGATTCCGCCGGGGATACTTCGCTCCGGGAGGGGGAAATCGAAGCCATCGACATCACCAATGATCCTCTCAACATGGGAGGACCAATCTTCATCAACATCTTCACCAGCACCATCTCATCTCAAACCCTAGTTCATCTCTTGTATTCAATCTTTGTCTCAAAACCTCAGATTGGTACCTGTGGGTTGCTAGTAGTGTTGATTACATCTTGTAGTTGATGCTAATTGGTTTATTTGGTGGAAGATTATATGTTCAGATCCTTAATGATATTCAATACCCCTCTGATCTTGAACATGAATATGATTTGTGAGTAGTTACTTTTGTTCTTGAGGACATGGGAGAAGTCTTGTCATAAGAAATCATGTGAATTTGGTATTCGTTCGATATTTTGATGATATGTATGTTGTTGCTTCCTTTAGTGGTGTCGTGTGAACGTCGACTACATGACACTTCACCATCTTTGGGCCTAAGGTAAGGCATTGTGGAGTAGTAAGTAGATGATGGGTTGCTAGAGTGACAGAAGCTTAAACCCTAGTTTATGCGCTATTCCGTAAGGGGCTGATTTGGATCCATATGTTTCATGCTATGGTTAGATTTATCTTATTCTTCTTTCGTAGTTGCGGATGCTTGCGAGAGGGGGTAATCATAAGTGGGAGGCTTGTTCAAGTAAGAACAGCACCCAAGCACCGGTCCACCCACATATCAAATTATCAAAGTAGCGAATGCGAATCAAACAAACATGATTAAAGTGACTAGATGAGAATTCCCATGTGTCCTCGAGAACTCTTTGCTTTATATAAGAGACCGTTCCGGCTTGACCTTTGCTATAAAAAGGATTGGGCCACGTTGCTGCACCTTGTTTCTATTGTCACTTGTTACTTGCTACGAATTATCTTGCTATCAAAACTATCTGTTACCGCTACTTTCAGTACTTGCAGAGAATACCTTGCTGAAAACCACTTGTCATTTCCTTCTGCTCCTCGTTGGGTTTGACACTCTTACTTATCGAAAGGACTATGATTGATCCCCTATACTTGTGGGTCATCAGACTTTCGGACCCCTCCGGAATCCTCTGGAACCTTCCGGCGACTTCCCGGTACAATACCGAAAAAACAAACTTTCCCGGAACCCCGACAACAACTTTTCATATATAAATCTTTACCTCCGAACCATTCCGGAGATCCTCGTGATGTCCGGGATCTTATCCGGGACTCCGAACAACCTTTGGTCACCAATACAAATATCCCAATACTACTCTAGCATCATCGAACGTTAAGCGTGCGACCCTACGGGTTAGAGAATCATGTAGACATGACTGAGACACCTCTCCGGTCAATAACCAATAGCGGGACCTGGATGCCAATATTGGTTCCTACATATTCCACAAAGATCTTCATCGGTTGAACCACGATGTCGAGGATTCAGTTAATCCCGTATGCAATTCCCTTTGTCGGGCGATATGTTACTTACCCGAGATTCGATCGTCGGTATCTCCATACCTAGCTCAATCTCGTTACCGGCAAATCTCTTTACTCGTTCCGTAATACAAGATCCCATGACTAAACTCATTAGTCACATGAATCTTCTTGTGATTATGTATTGCCGAGAGGGCCCAGAGTGTAACATCCCAAAATTTGGAATGTTAAATAAATAAATAAATGAATGATTGATTTTTAGAATGATTGTTTGAAATTGAGTGAAATTTGAAACTTTTTGAAACTTTTGAATGAGAGGGAATAAAATGACTTTCCCTTTGTGTTTGATTTCAAATTCAACCAATTCAGATCAATGAGAGAAGATGACATGACTTCTTCAAATAAAGTATTTGAAAAGTGGATTTGAAAATTTCTGAAAATATTCAATTTGGAATCTATTTCATATTTGGCTCTATTTTGAAATTTGAAAGAATTCAGATTCACTTGCCCCAAATTTCAAAAATTTGAGAGGAGGAACATGACCCTCCAAAACCAGGGGTATTTTTGTGAAATTTTGAACCATAAAACCCAGGGGGTTATTTGAAAATTATTTGCAAAAGAAATAAAAACAATTTAGGCATTTTCTGAAAAATATTTTTTAAAAGTATTTATTTTGGCCGTGGAAAAATGTTCATACTGTGGTATTTATTGTTCTGATAATTTTGGTATATAAAACTTGTAAATTTAGATTTTATTTCATTCTCCAAATCGATCTTTTAGTTCCTGTTTTTAATAAAAAGGAAAAAATCCGTTTTATTAGGAAACCCCGAAGCCCATATGGAATAGTACCGGCCCGATCTCCCTGCGCCAGATCCGAAAAGATTCTGATCGGCCACCGATCGCCCGCGCAACTCCTCGCGCTCGCTGACAGCGGGGCCCATGCCCGACCGCCTCCTCCCCTCGGTCATCCCCTTCCTTCTTACTCCCCTCCTTCCTTCGCCGGCGACCGCCTCGAATCCGACGGGATCTCGTCGATCCCCTTCCCTCCGAGCACCCCTGACCCCAGGGCTATAAAATCCGGGAGCCCCGCACCCCGCTTCACCCGAATCCCGCTCGCCCGACCCTCTCCTCTCGCCGCAATCTCTCGCCGGAGTCCGAAGCCGCCGCTGCACCATTGCCGTTCCACCGCTCCACCTAGACCTTCCCGTTGTCGTCTGAGCCCACCTACGAGCTCGCCTCGCTCGCCCGCATCTCCCCGTCCACTTCCTCGAGCGCCAGAGCCACCAGAGCGCCGCCGTCGACAGCCACCCGAGCACCACCGCACATCCCGATCTCGAACTGCTCGCCTCCGACCTCTTCCGCCATCGCCGTCACCACCAAACGTCGTCGGAGGGACCCCGAAGTTGCCTGGACCCCTTCATCACCGCCTGGAGCCCCTGGAATGCCGTCCCCGTCAAGCCCGCCGCCTCGGACATTGCCGGAACCTCGCCGGAGAACTTCTCCACCGCGGTAAGTCACCGGAGCCCCCTCTCACCGTTAGATCTCGATCCTAAGGCCAAGATTAGATCACTTAATAGGCCGAATCGTTTTCTGTTAATTATCGGCCGTCCGCCCGAAGCACTCGCTCACGTGCACCTCTTGGCAAATCACAAGACGCCACGTGTACCCATGTCCGTTAGTTAGATTAGTTTTTCTTTTTCTTTTTCTGTTCTAAAAACAGAATAGTTTCAGTTTTTTAAATTAGATATCTCTTAGGATTTTTATTGTTTTAATTTCATTCTTTTTGCATTGTGTCACAAATTTTTTCTAGTTTCTGTATATATAAAATTTGACCATATTTGAAAAGTCTAAATTCATATTCAAACAGATTTGAATTCAAACTTGTTTTGCTTATAACTTGAGTTTAAAAATATATTTTTGAGTGAATCTTTTTGCTACTGGTCACTAGTGACTTTGTTTATCGGTAGGAACAATGTGAGAATTTTTAGAGAATTTGAAATTAGGATTTCAAGCAAAACAGATTCTGTTTTAATTCTTTTAGGTTTATTTCTATTTCTTTTGTTTTTATAGTTTTAAATTTATTTTATTTTATATTAGTTGACAAGTTTTACTTTGTTTTCTATTAGTTAGGAGTAGTATTTCAACCAAGTTTATTTTTATGTCATTTATTATTTTTGATAGCATGAAATCAATTCTAGTTTCATAATAACTTGCAAATTGATTTCATTGCTAGTTTGATTTCCTATTTGAAAATTATTTCCATATATTGTTTTATAAATTTTATTTTCTGTTAACTTTAGTTTAGACCATAAGACAATTTGTATTATAGTTGAAATTGTTTGTGGTCAATTCAAGGTTAACTTTGTTTAGGTTATAGGAAGAGTTTACTAAAAGCTTTTCTATTAGTTCTTTTTTTTTGTAATAAAGTTTTATGAGAAAATATTTTCTGTTAATTTAGTGTTTTATATTTTGTTTTTCTGTTATTTTATTATCTTAGTGTTTTCTTTGCTGTTATGTTCTATTAGCTAGAAAACTTACATTGTTTAGGGTGTTGTTTTCTTAGTTCTTAGTTGTTCTTCAAAAGTAATTCTTTTTGCTAGTAAAATATTTACTAAAATACCTTTGTTATATTTTACCTTGCTTTTGTTTTTTTGCTATTCAAAATAGTTTATTTGTAGGGAAAACTACATTTGGTTGTTGTGATGAAGTTTTGTTGTTTTAACTTTTGTCTTAAGTATTTTTCCTTCATCACAACACTTTTGTGTTTGGTTTTTGTGTTGCCTTTTGATTGTTAGTATTGATTGCTAGTATGATTGCTTATATGAGTGCAATGTTTGATTATATAGATTTTCATCGGAGAGTGACGAATAGTTCTATCAAGTTATTTCTGAGAGCGATATTTATCTTCATCAACTGTACAGGCAAGTCCACTTTGATCATCTTACATTACCTATGTTTTATTTGCATTAGCATAAATCTCTCCATCATACATCCAGTAGGATATTGAGCTTGAACTTGTGGTAGTATCATGAGGTAGGAAAAACCCAACACCCTGTTACCATTTGCCCGGGAAGGGACAATACTTCACAATTGCTACGCTTTAGTAGACGGGGTTTGGTTGTGAGATTCAGGAGTGTTGTGAGGTTAATTAATTATTTCAAGACCTGCATGATGATCAAGACTTCAAGGACTCAATATACCTCTGGGTGGATTGGACATGCATTTTGGCAGCGTGATATCTATCATGGTTATGCCGGGAATCCTGGTATCTACCTGTGATCATCCCAACGGAATGCCACCCAGGCTCAAAGAGATGGATGGATACTTCAAGGCCGGAAATCTTACGTGTGCAACCGCAAGTCAATATGGGCTCTGGCTTGGTTGACCTTAGTGGTGACTCTGGTAGGTCAGATTGCTACGAGACGTAGAAGAACGGTAGGATTGGATGGGCACTGACTTTCTATCAGAGGATCACTTTGGAAGACCATGTTTCGATCGTCTCGTTCTCAAACATCATGCAGTGCGAGGACACAACGAGAGGGATCGAATCTTGCGGGTAAAGTGTACAAACCTCTGCAGAGTGTCAAACAAATCGATTAGTCGTGTCCCCGGTTACGGACAACATGAGCACCGGAGATGATACTATCAGCCAGTCTCAACACAATTAATAAAATTTTATGATGAGTGGGTCTATTAATAATTTTGGGACATGAGAATTGGTTGGTGGAACCATCTCATTAACAACCAACTTTTGTAGTGATATTTCCGTTTGACTCCTTTGTTGTAGGGAAAATAAAACCAGCTTTTCTGCAAAAACTCAGACACAGAGCCATAAAGCCTTTTGCATATAGAATAGTTTTTATCATTTCATTCTATGGTGATCTTGCCGGTACATTCAATGTACTGACCTACACGGCTGCAACGTCTTATGTTGCAGATACTTTTCTACGACGAGTAAGAGTACGATTCAGGGTTACGGTCTACACTCAACCTGCCGTTGGTGTTTATTGGGACTCCACTCCCGTTGACTGTTTCCGCTGAGATTTAAGAGGTATATATCAATATTTACGTTATTTACATGTGATTGCACTTTGATATATACATTGATGTACTGTGTGGGGCAGCATACTGATCCAGGGATGGCACTAACACACAGAGGCTTGACTCGTTTTGAGTCGGGACGCTACAGAGATGGTATCAGAGCACATGTTGACTGTAGGACGTGACCCTAGAAACTGGAAAGCCCTAGGAAAGGAATCTCTCTAAAACTTTATTTTCAAAAAGACCTTTTACCTCTCCTCTTTTCTAAGCTTTATCAAATATTCCCTCTCCCTCAAATACTTAGACAATACCCTTGTCCCTTTGACCACTATGGAAAGAGCTACAAAAAAAATTGAAGACTATAAGGACCTGAAGAAATTGAAGACCATGAAGAATTTCCAAGATTTTATGCCCCTTAGAAGAGCAAACCCCTGTTGCATACTCACGTTAGATACGATGATTTGTGAGCTGTCATTTGTGTGCATTTTTTTCCGACAGCCACAAATAAAACATATTTTCAAAGCTATTGTTTGTATTGTGTGTATCTCCCTCTATTTCCCCAGTATCTCATCCCAAAATCCTTGGACCCAATAGATGGTGAATGAAGCTGGACTTGTATTCTCTGGACCAATGACCCAGCTGGAGGCAGAAGTATGGATTCAAAACATAGAGAATAGCTTCGGGAGCAACTCGATTGCAAAGAAGTATGAGGTTCAATACGCTCTTCAGTACTTTACCCAAAGTGCTGCAACTTGGTGGAAAATGCATCACGCCATACAAGGATTTAATAGAGCAAAAAGTTGGGAAGAATTCAAGAAGACTCTGTTAAGATCCCGTCTCATTCAGAAGCACCGTGATAACACGATGAAGAAGCCTTGTGCATGCAAGATCTGTGGAGAAATAGGACACACCCAGGAAGAACACAAGGATGGATGCCCTCATTGTGAAGAAAATCATCCAGCCGAGGAATGCCCAACTAGTCACATGACTTGTTTCTTGTGTGAAGGAACCACCCACTACCTGGCTCAGTGCCACATTTACCCCAAGGTACAACAATTTGTCAAGCAGCAGAAGGAAGCAATGAAAGAAGTCCTCGGGAAAAAGTTAGAAGAACCCATGAAAATGGGAGATATACCAGACCCAATCGTAGATACCAAGTCATGTTATTCATGTGGAGAAGAAGGACATATTTCCCTGAATTGTCCGAACGAGTACCTGGGAGACTTCCCGACAACAGAAGTGCAATATGATCCTCAGGAGATAGAAGGAATGATCAAGAAGAAAGGCCAAGTAAGTGGAGGCATCAAATGTTTGCATTGCAGCTTGGAGAGACCCCACTGTTTTTGCAAGAAGTATGAACCAAGCATCAGGAAAGGAGCCCAACCCAAGAAGAAGAAAAAAGACTCCGTGGTTTTCTACACGGAAGGACCTGAGCCATATCACTTGTCATCGGTGCAACCAGACAGGACACTACTCCTATACCTGCCCGGAGAAGAAGGCTAAACATGAGTAGTTGGAGTTTTGGATTTTGGAAGTAATAAATGTAATAAGAAGCACCCTTTTTCTTAAAGTTATGAAGTTGGATTATGTAACGGAAGTCCCAGCGATTGTAATAACGTCATGAATCAATAGAATTTATTGTGTCATGATTTCCTATGTTGAATTGTATGAGTTGTTACTCTGTAAGCAAGATCTCCGACCATTTTATTGAGGATATGAGAAAATATGGTCTATGCAGGCATATGTACATTTCATTTTAAGTGTGGTAGTAACCGGTAAAACCACAGGATCCAAGGAAAAAGAATATATACTTCATGCCAAGGAGTTTGGATAAATGAGTAAAGGAGAAGGAAATGCTGGACCATATCAAACCATGTGGATGACAGCATTTGTAATAAAGTACTCCTGAGGTTGGAATTTTTGAGAATATAGTGATGAACCAATACCTAAGGGTAAACAGACCAATGGAAAGGAAAATGAATTTCACAGAATGGATCCTGAACAAGAATAAGCCTGTGATTTATTTTACCCAAGGGAATGATGGAATGAATTGACGGTAATGTTGGAATATGACATGCTAGTAACCCCAAGGGTGAGTTAAAGATGTTCAAGTATTGAAGTGAGCCCACAAGCCACCGACCTCAGGGTTGATAAGGATCAAGCCCTACCTTTATGAAGGAAGGTACTTGGAAGAAGCTATGACAGATCAGCAAACGTTTTCTTAGGAGAATACGTAAACCTGAGAGTTGTGAAGAAACGATAGATCATTTGTTCAGCTTGCAGAATCAATGGATTTATCCGAACTTCGTTCATGGACAAGAGAAAATCTGCAATGCTTGTGAGGAAGCCCAAGTGTTAGAATACGAGATTCGCTAAACCTTATACAAAGTAATGATTTGGGTGCGGAATGGATTGATCACCATGACGACTTACTCTTATCATTTCTCTTGCTATTTGGAATGGTAAATCTAAGTGACTTACCCATAGTAAAGAGACGACGTTCTTTGAAGCTTTTGTTTTAAGCCTTAGAATGGTATGATGAAGACCCCTTGTACATGGCAGCTGTTGCCAAACGTAAGAATTTTACGGTGAGGATGAAGCCAATAGCCATTTCACTGCTGGAAAGCCACAAATGGTAGACCACCATGAGATCATCGATAAGTTAATTAGAAATGATCACGAGACTTGTCAGTTAAGAAGACCCAGTAACGGAAGAAGTTTGTATTGACCAAGGAAACACTGGATTTTGCTGGAAACGTTGTGAATATAAAGGAAGAGCATCACCAAAAGAGTTTTCTGTGGAGAATGTGAAGAGACAGATGTCAAGACCGCAGAGGACTGTCAATATTTTGAGAGACCAGTAACTCTCATTTTAAGTGTGGTAGCACCCACACTTATCAGACCAGTGGAATTGCTAGAAGACCCCCAAACCCTAACCTTTTCTTTCTAGCCCTTTCGAATCTCGAGGACGAGATTCATTTTAAGTGTGGTAGGTTTGTAACATCCCAAAATTTGGAATGTTAAATAAATAAATAAATGAATGATTGTTTTTTAGAATGATTGTTTGAAATTGAGTGAAATTTGAAACTTTTTGAAACTTTTGAATGAGAGGGAATAAAATGACTTTCCCTTTGTGTTTGATTTCAAATTCAACCAATTCAGATCAATGAGAGAAGATGACATGACTTCTTCAAATAAAGTATTTGAAAAGTGGATTTGAAAATTTCTGAAAATATTCAATTTGGAATCTATTTCATATTTGGCTCTATTTTGAAATTTGAAAGAATTCAGATTCACTTGCCCCAAATTTCAAAAATTTGAGAGGAGGAACATGACCCTCCAAAACCAGGGGTATTTTTGTGAAATTTTGAACCATAAAACCCAGGGGGTTATTTGAAAATTATTTGCAAAAGAAATAAAAATAATTTAGGCATTTTCTGAAAAATATTTTTTAAAAGTATTTATTTTGGCCGTGGAAAAATGTTCATACTGTGGTATTTATTGTTCTGATAATTTTGGTATATAAATCTTGTAAATTTAGATTTTATTTGATTCTCCAAATTGATCTTTTAGTTCCTGTTTTTAATAAAAAGGAAAAAATCCGTTTTATTAGGAAACCCCGAAGCCCATATGGAATAGTACCGGCCCGATCTCCCTGCGCCAGATCCGAAAAGATTCGGATCGGCCACCGATCGCCCGCGCAACTCCTCGCGCTCGCTGACAGCGGGGCCCACGCCCGACCGCCTCCTCCCCTCGGTCACCCCCTTCCTTCTTACTCCCCTCCTTCCTTCACCGGCGACCGCCTCGAATCCGACGGGATCTCGTCGATCCCCTTCCCTCCGAGCACCCCTGACCCCAGGGCTATAAAATCCGGGAGCCCCGCACCCCGCTTCGCCCGAATCCCGCTCGCCCGACCCTCTCCTCTCGCCGCAATCTCTCGCCGGAGTCCGAAGCCGCCGCTGCGCCATTGCCGCTCCACCGCTCCACCTAGACCTTCCCGTTGTCGTCTGAGCCCACCTACGAGCTCGCCTCGCTCGCCCGCATCTTCCCGTCCTCTTCCTCGAGCGCCAGAGCCACCAGAGCGCCGCCGTCGACAGCCACCCGAGCACCACCGCACATCCCGAGCTCGAACTGCTCGCCTCCGACCTCTTCCGCCGTCGCCGTCACCACCAAACGTCGTCGGAGGGACCCCGAAGTTGCCTGGACCCCTTCATCACCGCCGGGAGCCCCTGGAACGCCGTCCCCATCAAGCCCGCCGCCTCGGACATTGCCGGAACCTCGCCGGAGAACTTCTCCACCGCGGTAAGTCACCGGAGCCCCCTCTCACCGTTAGATCTCGATCCTAAGGCCAAGATTAGATCACTTAATAGGCCGAATCGTTTTCTGTTAATTATCGGCCGTCCGCCCGAAGCACTCGCTCACGCGCACCTCTCGGCAAATCACAAGACGCCACGTGTACCCATGTCCGTTAGTTAGATTAGTTTTTCTTTTTCTGTTTCTGTTCTAAAAACAGAATAGTTTCAGTTTTGTAAATTAGATATCTCTTAGGATTTTTATTGTTTTAATTTCATTCTTTTTGCATTGTGTCACAAATTTTTTCTAGTTTCTGTATATATAAAATTTGACCATATTTGAATAGTCTAAATTCATATTCAAACAGATTTGAATTCAAACTTGTTTTGCTTATAACTTGAGTTTAAAAATATATTTTTGAGTGAATCTTTTTGCTACTGGTCACTAGTGACTTTGTTTATCGGTAGGAACAATGTGAGAATTTTTAGAGAATTTGAAATTAGGATTTCAAGCAAAACAGATTCTGTTTTAATTCTTTTAGGTTTATTTCTATTTCTTTTGTTTTTATAGTTTTAAATTTATTTTATTTTATATTAGTTGACAAGTTTTACTTTGTTTTCTATTAGTTAGGAGTAGTATTTCAACCAAGTTTATTTTTATGTCATTTATTATTTTTGATAGCATGAAATCAATTCTAGTTTCATAATAACTTGCAAATTGATTTCATTGCTAGTTTGATTTCCTATTTGAAAATTATTTCCATATATTGTTTTATAAATTTTATTTTCTGTTAACTTTAGTTTAGACCATAAGACAATTTGTATTATAGTTGAAATTGTTTGTGGTCAATTCAAGGTTAACTTTGTTTAGGTTATAGGAAGAGTTTACTAAAAGCTTTTCTATTAGTTCTTTTTTTTTGTAATAAAGTTTTATGAGAAAATATTTTCTGTTAATTTAGTGTTTTATATTTTGTTTTTCTGTTATTTTATTATCTTAGTGTTTTCTTTGCTGTTATGTTCTATTAGCTAGAAAACTTACATTGTTTAGGGTGTTGTTTTCTTAGTTCTTAGTTGTTCTTCAAAAGTAATTCTTTTTGCTAGTAAAATATTTACTAAAATACCTTTGTTATATTTTACCTTGCTTTTGTTTTTTTTCTATTCAAAATAGTTTATTTGTAGGGAAAACTACATTTGGTTGTTGTGATGAAGTTTTGTTGTTTTAACTTTTGTCTTAAGTATTTTTCCTTCATCACAACACTTTTGTGTTTGGTTTTTGTGTTGCCTTTTGATTGTTAGTATTGATTGCTAGTATGATTGCTTATATGAGTGCAATGTTTGATTATATAGATTTTCATCGGAGAGTGACGAATAGTTCTATCAAGTTATTTCTGAGAGCGATATTTATCTTCATCAACTGTACAGGCAAGTCCACTTTGATCATCTTACATTACCTATGTTTTATTTGCATTAGCATAAATCTCTCCATCATACATCCAGTAGGATATTGAGCTTGAACTTGTGGTAGTATCATGAGGTAGGAAAAACCCAACACCCTGTTACCATTTGCCCGGGAAGGGACAATACTTCACAATTGCTACGCTTTAGTAGACGGGGTTTGGTTGTGAGATTCAGGAGTGTTGTGAGGTTAATTAATTATTTCAAGACCTGCATGATGATCAAGACTTCAAGGACTCAATATACCTCTGGGTGGATTGGACATGCATTTTGGCAGCGTGATATCTATCATGGTTATGCCGGGAATCCTGGTATCTACCTGTGATCATCCCAACGGAATGCCACCCAGGCTCAAAGAGATGGATGGATACTTCAAGGCCGGAAAGCTTACGTGTGCAACCGCAAGTCAATATGGGCTCTGGCTTGGTTGACCTTAGTGGTGACTCTGGTAGGTCAGATTGCTACGAGACGTAGAAGAACGGTAGGATTGGATGGGCACTGACTTTCTATCAGAGGATCACTTTGGAAGACCATGTTTCGATCGTCTCGTTCTCAAACATCATGCAGTGCGAGGACACAACGAGAGGGATCGAATCTTGCGGGTAAAGTGTACAAACCTCTGCAGAGTGTCAAACAAATCGATTAGTCGTGTCCCCGGTTACGGACAACATGAGCACCGGAGATGATACTATCAGCCAGTCTCAACACAATTAATAAAATTTTATGATGAGTGGGTCTATTAATAATTTTGGGACATGAGAATTGGTTGGTGGAACCATCTCATTAACAACCAACTTTTGTAGTGATATTTCCGTTTGACTCCTTTGTTGTAGGGAAAATAAAACCAGCTTTTTTGCAAAAACTCAGACACAGAGCCATAAAGCCTTTTGCATATAGAATAGTTTTTATCATTTCATTCTATGGTGATCTTGCCGGTACATTCAATGTACTGACCTACACGGCTGCAACGTCTTATGTTGCAGATACTTTTCTACGACGAGTAAGAGTACGATTCAGGGTTACGGTCTACACTCAACCTGCCGTTGGTGTTTATTGGGACTCCACTCCCGTTGACTGTTTCCGCTGAGATTTAAGAGGTATATATCAATATTTACGTTATTTACATGTGATTGCACTTTGATATATACATTGATGTACTGTGTGTGCCAGCATACTGATCCAGGGATGGCACTAACACACAGAGGCTTGACTCGTTTTGAGTCGGGACGCTACACAGAGATATCTCTCCGTCACACGGAGCGACAAATCCCAGTCTCAATCCATGCAACCCAACAGACACCTTCGGAGATTCCTGTAGAGCACCTTTATGATCACCCAGTTACGAAGTGATGTTTGATAACACACAAGGTATTCCTCCGGTATCCGGGAGTGGCATGATCTCATGGTCTGAGGAACTGATACTTGACACGAAGAAAGCCGTAGCAAATAACTAAATGATCTGATGCTAAGCTTACAGTTGGGTCTGTCCATCACATCATTCTCCTAATGATGTGATCCCATTATGAAATGACAACTCATGTCTATGGTTAGGAAACCTTAACCATCTTTGATCAATGAGCTAGTCTAGTAGAGGCCTACTAGGGACACGGTGTTGTTTATGTATTCACACATATATTTAAGTTTTCGGTCAATACAATTCTAGCATGAATAATAAACATTTATCATGAACAAGGAAATATGATAATAACCAATTTATTATTGCCTCTAGGGCATATTTCCAACACCAGGATCATAGCAGTTATAGCATGAAATATAAACTCTTAATTATAAACATGGAAATATAATAATACAATATTATTGCCTCTAGGACATATTCCAAAAAAATCCCACTTGCACTAGAGTCAATAATCTAGTTAGCATATTTTCTTTTACACCAATGGCAATCTGGTGTTTGTTTATGTTATGCTTGTGGTATAGCCTTCGTCCTCTCAGATCTTGACAACTTCAGATCAACATGTATTATTTGCATTACTATGCATCTATAATGCTTCACAAGAATTCATAATTTATGTGAAACTGGCTTTGTATATATTGAATCACTGTTAAGACCTTTGATTCCTTAGACTGAGCTATGGAACCACTATTGAGAACAGTGTTCCATTGGCACAATCATCTAGAAACCATACCAAGCTCATAAATGAACTTTTGATTCACCCTCTATTGTTGCTTCTTAAAGCAACAATATGCTCCGCCTTCTGTTATAGAATTCACCACAGTAACTTTCTTGGACCAATTCCAACTTACTGTGCCACCATAAATTATTTAATTTAAATCGAAAATCACTTGGAGCACTGATGAAGATTTTTGTCGGTGTACTACTTACAACGAGCATGTATTGATGTAACTCCTTACAACAATCTCTTCATTTTCTCCGTATGTGAGAAACATGTCGTCAGTACTTAACGACATTTTCACTATTGTCCTATGATCAACAATTTGACCATCTTGGTAACTTTACTCACAACTTACTTGGAGTATTGGACATATCTGGTTGTTTACATACCATGGAATTAACACAAGTGTTATTGAAATCATGTATTTCATTCATCAGTATTTCAAGATACCGATTCTTTCTAGGAACTCCTTCCATGTGACTTTGACAAGAAACTCTTCTTAGCATTTTTCATACTAAACTGCTTTAGTATTTTCTCAATATGTATTTTGGCTAAGCCCGGTTAGACACTACTATCACCATAGATTATTATGCCTAATACAACGACTATATTGCCTTAAGTACTTTACTAAAAAACTAGTTTCAATAAAGTCTTAATCCGTGTCAAGAAATTTATATAATTTCCAATCAATAATATGCACACATAGTGTTTAGAAATATTATCATGCTACCACTTACTTTCTTGAAAATACAAGCATCTTCACTTTCCTCGGAGAAATCAAATTATTTGACCATTTCATTAGAACGAAGATTTCATCTCCACTATGCTTGCTTCAATCCATTATAGGATCTCTTGAAGTTTGCACACTTACTAGCATCCTCTGGATTGACAAAATTACCTTTGGACCGTATCAAATATACAACCTTGGTTCTATTTCCATCTCATGGGAATAATTTTGACATCCATCTATTGTATCTCGTAGTATAAATAATTAATAATTGCTAGTTTAACTCGAACTGACTTTAAGTCTTGCTATGATGAGACAATCTCGTCATAATCAGCTCCTTGATCTTGTCATAAACTATTTGTAACAACTCAAGCTTTATAAAACATTTTTATCTTTTTCAGTCTATAGATCCATTACTATACTCTAGACTCTAAGTCTTTTAGAGGGTCCATCAAGTTCTAAACTTGAATTATGTATATGGATACTATCTCAGATTATTTTGGCACATAGCCAATTCCGGAGTCAGGGCCCATCAATGTTTCTCTGTGAATTAGGTTCATTGTTTGTTCAACAATATTTCTTCTGCACACCATGCAGGTCTGCATGAATTTGCCCAACCTATATAGTTCAGTTGCAAGTTCGACCGAAATCACTACATCTTATGTAGAGGCTTTCGTATCAGTCACGGTATGACATTCTAGAACAAATTCTAGCATTTCTTTTTCTTTGACCAGATTACAAAGATTCTGTAATCTCATCGAGTTGCACTGTCCTCCCACTCACTATTTTCCAGAAAACATTTTCTTCAAAACTTACCGCACTCTGTGGCAAAACACTTTGCCTTGGCGTAGTGATAGAGGAATACCCAACTATTTGGGATAACTAACAGAGTAGTACTCATACCATTCCATATCTTATATGGTGTCATTTCAACAGATTTGATGGCACTCCTTTTTCAGTGTAAAAGCCACAGTCTCTAAAGCATCACATTAAAAAGTATATTGGCGAAATAATCAATGTCATCTTTGATCTCACCATGTCATACATAGCTTGATTACATCTACTCAGAACATTCTACTTTTAGTAATGTTCTCGGAAGTGTAAGCTATAAAATTCTTTTCATAGCTCATCAGACATTCACTAAATTTGTAACTCAAATTCTTTCTGCAATCCAATTCTAGAAACATAATTTTTGTTACAATTAGTTCTACTTCATTCTAGAAAAATCTTTTGAAACATTTCAAAAGATCCAGATTTATGTCTCAGTAAATATAAATATCTACTTGAGTCAATCTTGAAGATAGATAAATCCACTGCTTGCAACAACACTTATTGATCTACACACGTCAACATGCATGTTCCAATTATTTTGTTGCTCATTCTTTATGGCTTGTGAACGGTATTTTAGTTTACTTCACCATTTGGACGAAAGTTGCAAGTGTCAGCTGATTCATAATCAAATGACTTCAATATCCATCACTATGGAATTTCTCCATGTTGGTTTCTCCAATATGACTAAATGCAGTGCCACACATATGTGGTATTCTTTTAATCTTGCGACATTTAGCGTCAGTGTTATGGATGTTCAGTTTTATTATCAATATTCATAACATACATCCTATTCATAATAGGAGTATGCCCTTTTGTTCATAATATCAAACAACTATTGTTCTCTCATGAACAACCGCCTTGCAACTTCTATGCAATGGGCTAGAGTGTGCAAAACTCAAAGATGAATTATGACAATAAATGCAAAGGTAGTATGCTGATGAAAAGTAACATAATTTCATAGAGTTTTCAACACATATTTTAACCTCATTGTTTGTTGGTTATTTAGTCCGTTGTAGTTTCTTGCAACGATTCGCATCAACAGGCATTCAAGTCGATATCCTTGTGATCAACTTTTAATCACAATATCAAAGAATTAATGATCAACAAATTGATCATAATTCCCAAGAACTACACTTTACTTGACCAACTTTCTCTACATCTTATAACTTGTATGACATTCATACCTCAGCTGGACATTCCAGTCTTCTTTTCTTTTCTGCCTTTTACTTCTTATAGTTTTACTTCCAATATTTCTCCTACTCATGGAAGAAGCATCCAACTTGAAGAGTGGCGTGAGCCCCGAACTTCCCTAGCCATGTAAGTCTAATTACATCCTTTGGTTTTTGTTCTTTTCTCCTTAAGTTTCTCACCATCAACTCATGAATGGCGTTCTTCCGGATCTTATGCATTTTAGTCTTAAACATAGTTGAACACTTCACTAGAACTTGCAAACAAAACACTTCTTTAGATATCACATATCTTTTAACCTTTGTTTGTTTCTGAAAACAAATTTCAGTTCCAAGAATATCACATAACTATCCCTAACATTTTGAAGTTCAGGTTTCTCGGAAGCAAGCACACCGTAATGTAATTCTAGCCTTTTGGATCGAAGGACACGAGTCTCGTCATCCATAGCATCAGCAAGAGAGTATTGTAAACATGCAACAGGACAAAAATCCTTCTTGGCACTTTTAGAGGACAATCCTCTCAATCATAAAGATTCAACTAGATAAATAACAGCTAATCAATTTCAAGAACAAAGGTGGAATCGTGAGCCATAATTCTACAACTATAATGCAAACTACACATAGACATTGTTCATAATTAATTTGCACTAGTGATTAAACTTAATTAATACATAATGGTGCTCCCACTCAAATCAATATCTCTCATAATTGATTTTAAGTGATTCAAGACCCTGATCTGATTCACAACCATTGATGTAGACATCACTGATGACGTGAACTTCAACTGGTAGGCAAACCTTTGTCGATCATATCTCCATATGACTCTTGTTCATCTTTTGATGCTTCGTGCTCCGAGCTCAGAACGATTTTGCAAGAACTTCAAGAAAACCGAGTGCTATCTGCATACATGGTCTGACCATCCCCGTCTTACACCTCACAACTGCTTTGTACTCATGTGTACATGACACACTCTGGAATGCTACGTGTTATAGACGGTTGCAACACTGGGAAGAGCACCTTTTAACTTGATATTTAATGTGAGAGATCACCCTAATAATTGACTACTGCGCAATCAAAGGGTGCAAACAACAAAGGGATAAACATCTCAGGCAATACATAATAGCATGATATGGTATAGCCCTGGGCACTGGGATGTCTTCACGGTCTTTTTGAATCTTCATTAGAAAATCGTTACCGTGGTAGCTGTGTCAAAACACTGCCATGGCGGCAATTTCAGAAAACTTTACCGTGGCGACGGTTTCAAAAACGTTGTCGTGGCACCAATTTCAGAAAACGATGCAGTGGCACAAAAAATTTCAGCACCTCCTCCTGCGCCTGGCACACCTTCTCCACGCCGGGGTCCTCCGTGTACACTTGCCACCATCACCTGTAACCTGTAGGCTATCTCTACATCTTCTACATTAAAGTGGCAATCTCGTGGCTTGATACGTCTCCAATGTATCTATAATTTTTGATTGTTCCATGCTATTATAGTATCAATCTTGGATGTTTTATATGCAATTATATGCCATTATATATCATTTTTTGGGACTAACCTATTAACCTAGTGCCCAGTGCCAGTTGTTGTTTTTTGCCTGTTTTGCCTTTTCAGAAAATCATTATCAAACGTTGTCCAAACGAAGAAAAAACTTTGGATTAATTTTTTCTGGACCAGAAGGGACCGTAGAAGCTTCGGGAGAAGACCAGACGAGTCACGAGGGAGCGACAAGCCCGGAGCGCGCGCCCAGGGGGGGTAAGCGCACCCCCAGGCTTGTGGGCCCCTCGTGGCACATCTTGACCTAATTCCAGCGCTATAAATTCCCAAATATTCCCAATATACCAGAGAGACAGACGAGAAAACTTTTCTGCCGCCGCAAGCCTCTGTTCTTCCATGATCCCATCTGGAGGCCTTTTCCGATAATCTGCCGGAGGGGGAATCGATCACGGAGGGCGTCTACATCAACCTTGCTGCCCTTCCGATGATGTGTGAGTAGCTTACCACTGACCTACGGGTCCATAGCTAGTAGCTAGATGGCTTCTTCTCTCTCTTTGATCTTCAATACAATGTTCTCCTCCATGTTCTTGGAGTTCTATTCGATGTAATCTTCTTTTGCGGTGTGTTTGTTGGGATCCGATGAATTGTGGGTTTATGATCAGATTATTCATGTCAAATATTTGAGTCTTTTCTAAACTTATTTATGCATGATTGTTATGGCTTTGTATTTCTCTCCGATCTATCCATTTGGTTTGGCCGACTAGATTGATTTATCTTGCAATGGGAGAGGTGCTTTGTGATGGGTTTAATCTTACGGTGCTCTATCCCAGTGACAGAAAGGGACAAGACACGTATTTGTATTGTTGCCATTAAGCATAAAAAGATGGGGTTTAGTCATATTGCTTGAGTTTACTTTGTCTACATCATGTCATCTTGCTTATGGCGTTACTCTGTTTTCATTAACTTAATACCCTAGATGCATGCTGGATAGCGGTCGATGGGTGGAGTAATAGTAGTAGATGCAGGCAGGAGTCGGTCTACTTGTCTCGGACGTGATGCCTATATACATGATCATTGCCATGAATCCGCCATAACTATGCGCTTTTCTATCAATTGCCCAACAGTAATTTGTTTACCCACCGTATGTTATGCGTTCGAGAGAGAAGCTTCTAGTGAAAACTATGGCCCCGGGTCATTTATCTATCATATATAAAATTAAAAATACCTTGCTGCAATTTTATTTCTTTTATTTTGTTTTGCAATTTACTTTATCTATCTATCACTATTAGACTTAATACATGCAAGTAACCGCCAAGGGGATTGACAACCCTCTTGTTTGCGTTGGGTGCAAATATTTGCTTTTGTGCGTGTAGGTGCTGCTAACGAGGTTCTGTGTGGTTCTCCTACTGGATTGATAACCTTGGTTCTTAACTGAGGGAAATACTTATCTCTACTGTACTGCATCATCCTCTCCTCTTCGGGGAAATCCCAACACAGATCACTAGTGGCAGGAAGAATTTCTGGCGCCGTTGTCGGGAAGACATCACCAAAACCTATCAAGTACCTTCGCATAAACTATCATCTACTTGCTCTTATTTTCATTTGCCTTTTTATTTGCATTTGCCTCTTGTTTTCATCTCCCCACTTCTCATAAAAAACACAAAAACACAAAAATATTTTATTTTGTTTGCTAGCTATAATTGTGTGACTCAATGAAAATAAAAATATAGACATATGGATCCACTTAAAGTTTTCTACTTGGGTCATCTTCGATCCTTTTGTGCTCGTGCTGAAACCCCAACTAGTTTAGTTGAGGGAAAATCATTAGATGAGCATGCTCATTTTGTGCGTCACCGTTTGTCTCAAAAAGGGAGACTCTTATGGAATCAAATAAATTGTTTGCTATCCTATGCTTGGAATCTATGTGAAATTTATGATTTTACCTGTTGCTCTAAGGACCCTAAAAAACACCTTCACTACCTATGTGAGTTTAATGATAATGAAATCTTATCTTCTTATGCCAAGGGTGTTTATAGTTACTATGATATCGAACAAATAGAAGAATTTGTTGCTTTTAAGGGTGCTTATGAAGTTGCTTCTTTAATTGAAAAGTATGATGCTACTCTCTACAAATCTGAAAATTCTTCCATACTTAAATATTGCTATGAAAACTATGCTCCTAATGCCTATGTTAATGAATTTATTGAGAGAATGTTTGCTGCTTTGGAAGAAAATAATGATATGCAAGAATCTATAAATAATCATGATCCCGTTGATTCAATTGAAATATCCCCTCTTGATGAACGTGATGCTTGTTATTCTTATGGCCATGATGCCAATATTAATGATGCTTATGGAGATGAACTTGCTATAGTTCCTTATGTTAAAAATGAAATTATTATTATTGCACCCACACTTGATAGCCCCTTGAATGAAAAGCATGATTGCAATGATGTTATTATAAATTCTATTAATGTCAATTGTGCTAATGATATGCAAAACTATAAGCTTGGGGATGATAATTTTGTCATGTCCACTACTTATTGCAATGATCATGATTGGGGTAATAATGCTTCTTATGATCTTGAAAATTTATTTAAGCCTCATGATGAATATGTTACTAATAATAATATTTACAATAATATTGAAAGTGGGTTTGGAAGAGTGTCAACTTTAGGTAAAAAGAATCCAACATATTCGGAGAGTGTTCAATCTTATGCAATTGTTGATAAAAGTGGGTTTCGAGAGGTCATGACTTTAGTTGATGTTAATCCCACTATCTTGGAAGATTATAAAACTTTTATGCATGTAGATCATGAAGATAGTATTTTATGTGATAGCTATATTGTTGAATTTGATTATGATCCTACATGTAATTATTATGAGAGAGGAAAATATGGTTTTAGAAACTTTCATGTCAATAAATTACCTCTCATTGTGCTGAAATTATTGATGCTTCATTCTTGCTATTTGCATATGCAAGATATTGCTTGTTTTGATAATTTGTTTTCCTATAAAATGCCTATGCATAGGAAGTATGTTAGACATAAATGTGTTCGTCACATGTTTTATGATGCTCTCTTTGTGCATCAATTCTTATCTTTTATATGAGCATCATTAAAATCTCGAAGCCTATCTTAATGGCTATAAAGAAAGAGCTTGTTGGGAGAAGTCTTGATGACCCACAAGTATAGGGGATCAATCGTAGTCCTTTCGATAAGTAAGATTGTCGAACCCAACGAGGAGCAGAAGGAAATGACAAGCAGTTTTCAGCAAGGTATTCTCTGCAAGTACTCAAAGTAGCGGTAACAGATAGTTTTGATAGCAAGATAATTCGTAACAAGTAGTCACTGTAGCAAAAGTGCAGGAAGGTGGCCCAATCCTTTTTGTAGCAAAGGACAAGCCGGAACGAACTCGTATAATAAGGAAAGCGTTCTCGAGGACACATGGGAATTTCATCTAGTCACTTTCATCAAGTCTGTTTGATTCGCGTTCGCTACTTTGATAATTTGATATGTGGGTGGACCGGTGCTTGGGTGCTGTTCTTACTTGAACAAGCCTCCCACTTATGATTACCCCCTCTCGCAAGCATCCGCAACTACGAAAGAAGAATTAAGATAACTCTAACCATAGCATGAAACATATGGATCCAAATCAGCCCCTTACGAAATAGCGCATAAACTAGGGTTTAAGCTTCTGTCACTCTAGCAACCCATCATCTAATTACTATTCCACAATGACTTCCCTTAGGCCCAAAGATAGTGGAGTGTCATGTAGTCGACGTTCACACGACACCACTAAAGGAAGCACAACATACATAGCATCAAAATATCGAACGAATACCAAATTCACATGATTACTTATGACAAGACTTCTCCCATGTCCTCAAGAACAAAACTCACTTCTCACAAATCATATTCATGTTCAAGATCAGAGGGGTATTGAATAGCATTAAGGATCTGAACATATAATCTTCCACCAAATAAACCAACTAGCATCAACTACAAGATGTAATCAACACTACTAACAACCCACAGGTGCCAATCTGAGGTTTTGAGACAAAGACTGAATACAAGAGATGAACTAGGGTTTGAGATGAGATGGTGCTGGTGAAGATGTTGATGAAGATTGGTCCTCCCACGATGAGAGGATCGTTGGTGATGTCGATGGCTTCGATTTCCCCCTCCCAGAGGGAAGTATCCCCGGCGGAATCGCTCCGCCGGAGAGCAAAAGTGCTCCTGCCCAGGTTCCGCCTCGAGACGGCGGCGCTTCATCCCGAAAGTCTTCTCTTGATTTTTTTCTAGGGCAAATGGGTTCATATAGCAGAAGGAGGGGGCCAGACGCCAGCCAGGGGCCCCACAAGGCATCAGGGCGCGCCCAGGGGGGCCGCGCCCTATTGCCTTGTGGGCAACTGGTGGGTCCCCTCTGATATTTATTTTCTCTAGTATTTTTCATATATTCAATAAAAAATCTCCGTGAAGTTTCAAGTCAATTGGAGCTCTGTACAATAGGTATCTTTGATGTGGCTATTTCAGGTCCAGAATTCCAGCTGCAGGTATTCTCTCTCTCCATGTAAACCTTGCAAATTAAGAGAGAAAAGGCACGAGAATTGCATCATAAAGTTTAATAATGATCAAAAACATAATAAATAACAGTAGGAAATCATGATGCAAATTGGACGTATCAACTCCCCCAAGCTTAGACCTTGCTTGCCCTCAAGCGAAAAGTCGAAATCGATAATCATGACCACATGTTTAGAGAGAGAGACGTCGATAAAAATAAAATACGGACATGGAGCATCATGATCTTTATTATAACAGCAATATATTATCATAAAACTTCTCATGAAAAAGTGACAATTCATCCACAAGTTAAAGTATGAACCATAAACCAAATTGAAAACTAACAAACTATGATCTCAGTCACTGAAGCAATTGCAATTCATCATATTATCAGAAAGAGTCTATGTAAGAGCTTTGTTTAGCAAGTTCACATACTCAACTATCATTTAGGGTTCTATGATTGCTGACACTCACGTCATACTTATGGAGCAAAAGTTTCAGTCGAACACATAGAAAGATAGGGGCTTATAATTTCACCTCCCAACGTATTTACCACAAGGGTAATGTCAACAATAATAACTCATGATCACCTTCATTCAACTGGATATATATGCATGGATCAATCCCCACCACATGGTGTTTGCCAAAAGAGAAAATAAAAACGGAATAGAGAAAAATACTATTGACTCTTGCATGAAAGTAAATACATAAAGTAAAAGATAGGCCCTTCGCAGAGGGAAGCAGAGGTTGTCATGCGCTTTTGTTTTTGGATGTGCAAGCTCTTAATGTAAGGGAACGTCACCTTATATTGCCCCTTGTGATAGCGACATTTATTATGCAGTCTGTCGCTTTTATTGCTCCACCATCACAAGATCGTATAAAGCTTATTTTCCCTTACAATAAAAGTTCATACATATTTAGGAGCAATTTTTACTGCTTTTGCACCGATGACAACTTACTTGAAGGATCTTATTCAATCCATAGGTAGATATGGTGGACTCTCATGGCATGAAACTAGGTTTAAGGGTTTTTGGATGCACAAGTAGTATCTCTACTTAGTACAGAATTTTGGCTAGCAAAGGATTGGGGGCAAACACCACATGTTTGAGGATCCAAAACAATATAACTTCTATGTGAATATAAGCAAACATAACCCATTACGTTGTCTTCCTTGTCCAACGTCGACTAATTGACATAGAATATTTGATGGGGGCTCACAGTCATAAAAGATGTCCAAGATAGTGTATTTATATGTGAGACCTCTCTTCCTTTATTACTTTTTCATGAATTGCTACAATGACCAATGCTATGTTTGTCAACTTCCAACAAGTTTTATCAATTATACTTCTTTTATGTGAAGTCATCACTCCCCATGGGATTAGCATATGATGTTATTTTTATTCTTTCTTATTTCTAAGATTGGATCATCAAAAGCAAAAACACTCAACTCAAACTACTCTTTATTATATAACTTTCACACATGATTACATAGATAGATAAATCACAAGGCAAATACTCGAAACTAAGTCATACTAAAATTTTATTCCTCTAAATCATGAAATAACTTAGGATCAAACTAAGATAGATAATGGTGATAAAAAGTGATGGTGATACGATACCGGGGCGCCTCCCCCAAGCCTGGCACAAGCCAAGGTGAGTGCCCATACCCGTGTACTTAAGTCTCCTTCTTCGGTGATGGTGGTGATGGTGAGGTGGTGGGCTTGTCCTCTGTCTTCCAAGGCATATGCTCTCCATCATAAAAGGACGAACGTGTTTCCGAAGTCCTGAAGTTTGCAGCTAAACTCATACCTTTGAACTTGGCCTCATACTCAAAATTTTGGTTTTGTAGATCGTATATTTGGGCCTAGAGAAAATCAATCTGATCATTGAGCTTCAAGATGACGTCCCCAATATTCTTCCCGTCCACCTTGTACTCACGGATGAATTCCGTGATCATGGAGTGGTTAGCACAAAGTCCGCACTCCACCATGCCCTGGCACTTGAAGATCTCTTGTTCCACCGCTTCCAGTCTGGCCTTCTCGCTCCCGGTCTTCTTAGGTCCTTGAACGTCCCGGATGTGGAGCACCCCCTCACACATCTCAATGGCTTGAGGGTGCTTCATCACCTCCGGTAGGTACGGGTTGATGACCTTCTCATAGAACTTGTCCTTGGACGAGCTTGGAGACGTCATGGCGACCTAGATCTGTCAAAAAAATAGCTCGAAACAAGAACAGAGGAGAAACTTGCGATACGGTGGTCAAAACATATGGGAGGATATATAAAGAATTTTTATCTTGCAAAACAAGCATACGGGAAGAAAACGGAGTCAGGAAGGCACACATGGGGCCCACAAGGCATCACAACGTGCCCCAGGGGGGTCGCGCCCTGTTGCCTTGTGGGTGACTCGTGGGTCCCCTCGACTGTTTCTTATTTTTGTAATTTTTCTAATATTCCAAAACTGACAGAAATAATTTTTATGGAATTTTTGGAGTCGGTTTACTTACCGTATCACATACCTACCCCTTTTCAGGGTTCTGGAGCGTTCCGGAAGGACTCTTCTATGTGCTCTTCCAGTGTAATTGTTTCAATAATATTAGTTTCAACATTAATGGGAGTACCTGAAATATAATGCTTAATTATTTGTCCATTCACCACTCTCGGGTTGGTGCCTTCGGAGTTGTTGATTTTTATGGCTCCGGAACATTAAACTTCTTCGATGACATATGGCCCATCCCATTTAGAGAGAAGCTTTCCTGCAAAGAATCTCAAACGAGAATTGTATAATAAAACAAGATCATCTACTTTGAATTCTCATTTTTGAATTCTCTTATCATCCCATCTTTTGACTTTTTCTTTAAACAACTTGGCATTTTCATAGGCTTGGGTTCTCCATTTATCTAAAGAGCTAATATCAAATAACCTCTTCTCACCGGCAAGTTTAAAATCATAATTGAGTTCTTTAATTGCCCAATAAGCTTTGTGTTCTAGTTCAAGAGGTAAATGACATGCTTTTCCATAAACCATTTTATACGGAGACATACCCATAGGATTTTTATAAGCAGTTCTGTAAGCCCATAATGCAACATCAAGTTTCTTAGACCAATTCTTTCTGGATCTATTAACGGTCTTTTGCAAAATCAATTTTATTTCTCTATTAGTTAATTCAACTTGATCATTAGACTGAGGATAATAAGGAGATGCAATTCTATGGTTAACATCATATTTAGCAAGCAACTTGCGGAAAGCACCATGAATAAAATGTGAACCACCATCAGTCATTAAATATCTAGGGACTCCAAACCTCGGGAAAATAACCTCTTTAAGCATTTTAATAGAAGTGTTATGATCAACACTACTAGTTGGAATAGCTTCTACCTACTTAGTAACGTAATTAACAGCAACTAAAATATGAGTATACCCATTGGATTTAGGAAAAGGTCCCATATAATAAAAACCCCAAACATCAAATGGTTCAATAACAAGTGAATAATTCATAGGCATTTCCTGACGTCTACCAACATTACCAATTCTTTGACATTCATCACAAGAAAGGACAAACTTACGTGCATCCTTGAAAAGAGTAAGCCAATAAAAACCAGATTGTAATACCTTGTGTGCAGTTCGGTCTCCCGCATGGTGTCCTCCATATGCCTCGGAGTGACACTTACGTAGGATTTATTCCTGTTCATGCTCAGGTACACAACATCTAATAACACCATCTACTCCTTTTTTATATGGATGTGGGTCATCCCAAAAGTAATGTCTTAAATCAAAGAAAAACTTTTTCTTTTGTTGGTATGTAAAGCTAGGTGGTATGTATTTAGCAACAATGTAATTAGCATAGTCTGCATACTAAGGAGTACTACGAGAAGCATTTATCACAGCTAATTGTTCATCAGGAAAATCATCATTAATAGGAAGTGGGTCATCAAGAACATTTTCCATTCTAGACAAATTATCAGCCACGGGATTCTCAGCTCCCTTTCTATCAATAATATGCAAGTCAAATTCTTGTAGCAGAAGAACCCATCTAATAAGTCTAGGTTTAGCATCTTTCTTTTCCATAAGGTATTTAATAGCAGCATGATTAGTGTGAATAGTAACTTTGGAATCGACGATGTAAGATCTAAATTTATCACATGCAAACACAACTGCTAAAAATTCTTTCTCAGTAGTAGCATAATTTCTTTGAGCACTGTCTAGAGTTTTATTAGCATAATGGATAACATTTAATTTCTTGTCAACTCTTTGCCCTAGAACAGCACCAACAACATAATCACTAGCATCACACATGATTTCAAAGGGTAGGTTCCAATCAGGTGGTTGAACAATAGGTGCAGAAATTAAGGCTTTCTTAAGTACTTCAAAAGCTTCTACGCAATCATCATCAAAAATGAATGGAACATCTTTTTGCAAGAGATTAGTAAGAGGCCTAGAAATTTTAGAGAAGTCTTTTATAAACCTTCTATAGAAACCAGCATGACCAAGGAAACTTCTTATACCTTTGATATCTTTAGGACATGGCATTTTCTCAATAGCATCAACTTTAGCTTTATCAACTTCAATACCTCTTTCAGAAATTTTATGCCCAAGGACTGTTCATTTACCATAAAGTGGCACTTCTCCCAATTCAAGACAAGATTAGTCTCTTCACATCTCTGCAAAACCCGATCAAGGTTGCTTAAGCAATCATCAAAAAAAGTTCCGTAAACGGAGAAATCATCCATGAAAACCTCAACAATCTTTTCACAAAAGTCAGAGAATATAGCAGTCATACATCTTTGAAAGGTAGCGGGTGCTTTACATAAACCAAAAGGCATACGACGATAAGCATAAGTTCCAAAAGGACAAGTAAAGGTGGTTTTATCTTGATCTTCAGGTGACACATGTATTTGAGAGAAACCAGAATAACCATCTAAGAAACAAAAGTGTGTATGCTTAGACAATCTTTCTAGCATTTGATCAATAAAAGGCAAGGGGTAATGATCTTTTCTAGTAGCTTTATTTAATTTCCTGAAATCAATTACCATCCTATAACCAGTTACAATTCTTTGCGGGATAAGTTCATTTTTATCATTAGGAACAACGGTAATACCTCCCTTTTTAGGAACACAATGAACATGACTTACCCATCTACTATCAGCTATGGGATAAATTATACCTGCTTCCAGAAGCTTTAATATTTCAGTTCTTACCACACCCTTCATTCTAGGATTCAGACTTCTTTGATGATCAACAACGGGTTTAACATTTGGTTCCATATGAATTTTATGCTGACATAAGTTGGGACAAATGCCCTTAAGATCATCGAGAGTATATCCAATAGCGGCACGGTGCTTCTTCAGAGTTTTAAGTAATATCTTTTCTTCATGCTCTGAAAGGTTAGCACTAATATTAACATGATATATTCTCTTTTCATCAAGATAAGCATATTTAAGAGTATCAGGTAATTGCTTCAATTCAAACACAGGATCACCCTTGGGTGGAGGTGGGTCTCCCAAGGTTTCAACAGGCAAATTATGTTTAAGGATAGGCGCTTGTTTAAAGAATAATTCATCTATTTCATTTCTTTCATTCATATGCATATCATTCTCATGCTCAAGCAAATATTGTTCTAATGGATCAGTGGGAGGCACAGCAATAGAGGCAAGACAAATAATTTCATCTTTATTGGGTAATTCTTTATCATGAGGTTGTCTACGAAATTTAGAGAAATTAAACTCATGAGACATCTCACCAAAATTTACACTAATAATTTCTTTAGTGCAATCAATCTTGGCATTAACAGTATTCAAGAAAGGTCTACCAAATATAATGGGACAAAAATCATCTTGTGGTGATCCAAGAACAAGAAAATCAGTAGGGTATTTGATCTTACCACACAAGACTTGAACATCTCTAACAATCTCAAGTGGTGAAATAGTATCTCTATTTGCAAGCTTAATAGTAACATCAATATCTTCAATCTCAACAGGTGCAATATCATTCATAACTTCTTGATAGAGAGTAAACGGAATAGCACTCACACTAGCACCAATATCACATAAACCATGATAGCAATGATCTCCAATTTTAACAGAAATAATAGGCATGCAGATTACAGGTTTGTTTTTATCTTTAGTGTCTGGCTTAGCAATTCTAGTTGCTTCATCACAGAAATATATGACATGTCCATCAATATTATCAACCAAAAGATCTTTAACCATTGCGACACTAGGTTCAACTTTAATTTGTTCAGAAGGTCTAGGTGCTCTAATATTACTCTTATTAACCACATTTGAAGCTTTAGCATGTTCCTTAATCCTAACAGGGAAAGGAGGTTTCTCAATATAAGCAGTAGGCACAACTGGATCAACATGGTAAACAATTGTTTCTTCTTTAACACTAACAGGTTCTTCATTCAATTCAATAGGTGGATGATATTTAAACCATTTCTCCTTAGGGAGATCAACATGAGCAGCAAAAGATTCACAAAAGGTAGCTACTATCTCAGAGTCAAGTCCATATTTAGTACTAAACTTACGAAAAGCATCAGTTTCCATAAAAGATTTAACACAATCAAACTCAAGATTTATACCTAACTCATTACCTTTGTCGATTTCCCAATCTTCAGAGTTACGTTTAGTTCTTTCTAGAAGATCCCATCTGGATTCAATAGTTCTCTTCATAAAGGAACCAGTAGAAGAAGTATCGAGCATGGATCGATCATTATAAGAAAGCCGAGCATAAAAGTTTTGAAGAATTATTTCTCTTGAGAGCTCATGATTGGGGCATGCGTGCAACATATACTTAAGCCTCCCCCAAGCTTGAGCGATACTTTCTCCTTCATGAGGCCAAAAATTATATATACAATTCCCATCACGATGAACCAAATGCATAGGATAAAATTTCTGGTGGAATTCCAGCTTCAACCGGTTCCAGTCCCATGTTTCAGTATCATCACATAGCCTATACCATGTCAATGCCTTTACCTCCAAAGATAAAGGGAATACTTTCTTCTTAACTCCATCTCCGGATAAACCAGCAAGCTTAAACAATCCATAAATTTCATCCCCATAGATCAAGTGCATATCGGGATGTACCGTTCCATCTCCTGCATAAGGATTAGCTAGCAGTTTCTCTATCATACCCGAAGCAATTTCATAATAAATATTTTCAGTAGGTTCAATAGGTTGAGGAGCAAATCTTATTGCTTCCGGTCGAGGTGAAGATACCCCGAATAGGCCCCTCAAAGGATTACTTTCCATAGTGACAAGTGACAATAAATTTCAGCACGTAATATAAATGTTTCCTTACCAAATTCCACTCACAAAAGGCGCTTCACTCCCCGGCAACGGCGCCAGAAAAGAGTCTTGATGACCCACAAGTATAGGGGATCAATCGTAGTCCGTTCGATAAGTAAGAGTGTCGAACCCAACGACGAGCAGAAGGAAATGACAAGCGGTTTTCAGCAAGGTATTCTCTGCAAGTACTGAAAGTAGCAGTAACAGATAGTTTTGATAGCAAGATAATTCATAACAAGTAACAAGTAGTAATGGTAGCAAAAGTGCATCAAGGTGGCCCAATCCTTTTTGTAGCAAAGGACAAGCCGAAACGAACTCGTATAATAAGCAAAGCGTTCTCGAGGACACATGGGAATTTCATCTAGTCACTTTCTTCATGTTTGTTTGATTCATGTTCGCTACTTTGATAATTTGATATGTGGGTGGACCGGTGCTTGGGTGCTGTTCTTACTTGAACAAGCCTCCCACTTATGATTACCCCCTCTCGCAAGCATCCGCAACTACGAAAGAAGAATTAAGATAACTCTAACCATAGCATGAAACATATGGATCTAAATCTGCCCCTTACGGAATAGCGCATAAACTAGGGTTTAAGCTTCTGTCACTCTAGCAACCCATCATCTAATTACTACTCCACAATGCCTTCCCTTAGGACCAAAGGTGGTGGAGTGTCATGTAGTCGACGTTCACATGACACCACTAAAGGAAGCACAACATACATAGCATCAAAATATCGAATGAATACCAAATTGGCAAATTCACATGATTACTTATGACAAGACTTCTCCCATTTCCTCAAGAACAAAAGTAACTATTCACAAATCATATTCATGTTCAAGATCAGAGGGGTATTGAATAGCATTAAGGATCTGAACATATAATCTTCCACCAAATAAACCAACTAGCATCAACTACAAGATGTAATCACCAGTACTAGCAACCCACAGGTACCAATCTGAGGTTTTGAGACAAAGATTGAATACAAGAGATGAACTAGGGTTTGAGATGAGATGGTGCTGGTGAAGATGTTGATAAAGATTGGTCCTCCCACAATGAGAGGATCATTGGTGATGTCGATGGCTTCGATTTCCCCCTCCCAGAGGGAAGTATCCCCGGCGGAATCGCTCCGCCGGAGAGCAAAAGTGCTCCTGCCCAGGTTCCGCCTCGAGACGGCGGCGCTTCATCACGAAAGTCTTCTCTTGATTTTTTCTAGGGCAAATGGCTTCATATAGCAGAAGGAGGGGGCCAGACGCCAGCCAGGGGCCCCACAAGGCATCAGGGCGCGCCCAGGGGGGCGCTGTCGGTACCAAAACCGGCAGATCTCGGGTAGGGGGTCTGAACTGTGAATCTCGGAGTCAATGGATAACAGGGAACATAGAGACAGTGATTACCCAGGTTCGGGCCCTCTCGAGGAGGTAAAACCCCACGTCCTGCTTGATTATATTGATGTGGGAGTATGACAATTAGAGAGTTGATCTACCTCGAGATCGGATGGGCTAAACCCTAGGTGGGTATGATGATCGTTCTGGCCCTCTACGGACTAAACCCTCTGGTTTATATAGACACCAGAGGGACCTAGGGTTACATATGGTCGGTGCCATCAGGGGATAAACATGCCATTTACGCTAAACATTTCTTGGAGGAGACGCCAAGTCTTCGGAGGTTTCCTTCTGGTGCACGGGGTTGCCCGCAATCCGGCCTTCCTTCGATGAGTAAAGAGCGGCCCATTAGTCCGGCCTATAGGAGATAGGCCGGCAACCCGAGTACCCCCTAGTCCGGGACACCCTCAGTAGCCCCCGAACTAGTCTTCGAAGCCGAGGTAGATGCCGAACACCATCGGATTTGTGGACCAGTTCCTTCCCGTCCATGATACTGGTGTCAAGCCTGCATCCCTTCTGAATCAAGTTCTCAAGTGTTGCCTAGCTGCATGTTCCCCGGACTATCCTTCGGTCGTCGAGGTGTACCGATAACTTAGCCCCGAAGGCCGGTCGCATAGGTGTGAACAGTGACCCCATCTAACAACTTTTACCGAAGGGTCACAGCCCACCACGACCACGAGTTGGTTTATGAAAACTCAATTCGCGGTTTGAGGCGGTTCCTCTATTGGCGCATCCCATCGATATAGAGATCGTGCCCTGTTTTTAAGGGATATGATCAATGATTTGCATTATCCCACGCACGCATAATGGCACGATTATATGGGGAGACGGCGAAGCCTGCGGCGCAGTAAAGGGACCCCTGGTTTCACAGCAGTCCATAAAAGGGGAGCGGCCACCATTTCCTTCGCACGCTCCCACTTCTTCCTTCGCCGTTGCCCTCCCAATATCTCGGGCTCCAGCGCCCAGATCTGCTCTCCCTTCCAAGAACCTCTCCAGCCACTCGTTCAATCCAGCAATGGCCAGTTCTAGGTCCAAGGACAAGTGGGAGGTTTCCATCGTCACCGAGAGCGCCATCTTGGAGCTGAAGAGCGCAGGCTACCTCCTCGCCAACGTCGCCCACCGCGCTCTAGAGGCGGGCCAGGTCATCCCCACGCCGCGACAGGGTGAGAGGGTGGTGTTCCTCCCTCATTTCATCCGGGGGCTAGGTTTTCCCCTCCACCCCTTCGTGAGGGGCCTGATGTTTTTCTATGGGCTGGATTTTCATGATCTTGGCCCAAATTCCTTCCTGCACATCTCGGCCTTCATCATCATCTGCGAGGCCTTTCTTCGGGTCCGACCACACTTCGGCCTATGGCTGAAGATTTTCAACGTCAAGCCGAAGATCGTTGACGGCCAGCAGGCGGACTGCGGGGGAGCGATGGTCAGCAAGCTTCCCCGGGTTGAGTGGCCAGAGGGCACCTTCATTGAAACCGTCAAGATCTGGCAGAAGGAGTGGTTCTACATCACGGAGCCAAGGAGCGCGGATTGGGGGGCGATCCCCGCCTTCCGATCCGGACCCCCTACGAGGCTGGTCTCATGGACCAAGAAGGTCTCGACTGGGGGTCAAACAAGGAGGTGGCGCTGCTGCAGAGCCGGATAGCCAAGATGATAGAGCGGGGGGTTGAGCTGCCCAACGTGATCCAGATTATGCTCTGCCACCGTATCCTCCCCTTCCAGGACCGGGCTTCCCCCATGTGGGTCTACAAGCTCGAGGACCCCACCACCGTGCTCAGCTTCTACCGCACTTCCCACGCTCAGCTGTGGAAGGTGCTGTTCAAACCGCAGAAGGACTGGCCGACCGAGGAGGAAGAAATCGGCCTCGACACCGCAAACCCCCCTCGGGAGGTATGACAAGTTTTATTCTTATATCCGGATTGTTCCCTTTCGATAAGGTACTCAACTTTCTCATTTCTCATCCGCAGAGCTGGCTGAAGAAGGCCGACCAGATCGACAGCTCGGCCCCGCTGCCAGAGGGCCCCAGGACGGCCTTGCTGACGGCCATGTTAGCCGAGGAGCCGTACGAGGCGCCGGAGAAGAAGGAGAAGAAGAAGGAAAAGAAGAGGGAGGCCAGAGAGGGCCTCCGTTCCCGTGGACCCCCGGACACTAGATCCGGGGACACCCATGCTCCCTCAGCACAAGAGGAGGAGAAGGAGCAGGGAGAGGACGGGGAGGAAAGTGATTCCTCCCGAACAAGGAAGAGGGCGGTGTCTGAGGACGCCGAGGAGGAGCAGCCTCACCCCGCCCCCAAAAGACCGTGCAGGGCCAAGGTGGCCCTGTCCAACAATAGCTCGGCCTCTGCCGAGGACCCTGAGGCCTCCGAAGAGGTTCCTTGGAGGACCCCCAGGGTCAAACCGCTGGCCCAAAGGTACGTATCCCTAAGATTTGCCTATGCATTTTCAGCCGAGCTAAGTCTGCTATTGACCACGCTTCTGCTTTTAATATTGCAGCCCGCTGCGCGACCTCCCAACCGATCGAGTCTCGGAGGGAGATTCTCCACCGGCCGCGCTGGCGGAGAGCGGGACCGAGTCGTGCGCCTCGCCTCCTTCGATCGTCGAGGAGGCCGAGGAGGTCCTGTCAAGGAGGATCCCTCCTGTGCTGGACACAGGGGGAGAGGGCGACACTATTATGGCTGAGGTACATACCTAGGCCACCGAAGACCAGGAGGGGAGGGCCCCTCTGGTGAATGAAGAGGGGGAGCCCGGACAATCCGAGCTCTCCCCGAGAGTGGTTCCGGAGTCGTCAAGGCACCCGGAGCCAAACATTCCGGTCTCCACAGAAGTAGGAGCCGGGGTGCCGCCGCCACCCCCACCCACTCCAGAGCGGGTTTCGACGAGGTGGCCGGATGAGATGGAGGAAGCTTTAACCAGCTCCTCTATCGCCGAAGAGCACCGTGCTGTTATGGGCGCGGTGTTGCAAAGTCTTCAGTCCGTGGACAACGGACTGAAGGAGGCCTTCAGCGGCCTTCTCACAGGCTTCAAGGTAGGCCAAGTAATGTTTTCCCTTAGAAAATTTCTTTTATATGAATACGTAACCTCATACACAGTAGCCCCCGAGACTCTGACTGGTTTGAGTAAAGCCTGTCAGAGGATCGAAAATCGATAACTCGGATCCTAATGTGCATAGAGTGATGTGCAGGCGTCATCCTCGGCGGCAGGCGCCAACACCGAGGAGTTGGCCGAGCTGAATCGGAAGCTCAAGAGCTCCGAGGACGACCTGGGCCTGCTGAACAAGCGGTTCGAAGAAGCCCAAGGCAAGTCTGAACTATAATGTTTACTACAGCAGTTTTTTTGTTAAGTAGCCTAAACAGGGTCAACTGATATGATTACAGCTGCTGCCGTGGAGGTCAAGAACCTCAAGGCCGAGCTGAGGAAGGCTCAGCTGGAAGCGGCGGAGCAGAGGGCGGTGGCCGAACTGGCAGCTGCTGAACTGGCTACGGTGAGAACCGCTAGCAAGAAGCACGAGGCCAGAGTGTCTGAAGTGCCACAAGAGCACAAGGATGCCGTCACGAAATGTGACGCCCTTGAGCAGAAGAATATAGAGCAGGCTGCCGAACTAACCTCATTGGGATCAGTAGGTAAGGAAGCGCGGACGGAGGCGCGCGGCTACCAAATGGAACTCCGCCAAGTTAAACTCATTGCGGATGGTAAGCCGTACTTGCTGCAAAGTGTCTTTGGTGGAAACAGGTTCGCTTTGCTCACGCGAGTGTGGCGTTCCCCAGGCGCCTTTGCGGATCTCCCGAGGAGTGCAGCTGATGCGGCCAGATTCTTCGCCGCCCAGGAGGGTCGTGCCGAGCAGAGGCTGTTTTGGGCGCAATTTCAAGCACCCGAACATCCTCCCCTCCTCAACAACCAGATGAAGCAGCTGATGGAGTTGCATCGGATGGCGGAGCCAACGATGAAGGACCTTTGTGTCAAGCTGTGGCCTTCAGAGCCGCTGCCGAGCAGCTATTTCGGTTTGGTGCAGAGGCTGTACGACGCCACGCCCCGGATCGATGCCTGGAAGTGCTTCGTATGCATTGAGGGAGCTCGGATGGCCTTCGGCAAAACCATGGTGCACTGGCCAAAGATCAAGCCAGCCGAAGTGGCCACCGGACCTCCGCCTCCTGGGAAGGAGCACAGGCGCCCCGAGTAGTACTTTCCCATCGTGATGGATGGTGCTCGGGCAATAGAGGCCCAATGCTCAAAAGATGTAATTTATGAGTAGATTTATTTTCCTTGTATTCGAGGAGTTGAAACTTTTGTTTTGTTGAAATGCAAATGGTTGGCTATAGATATAATGCCTGCTATGTTTATTTTGACTCCTGTGCGGCCGTTTTTAAACTGAAAGTTACCAGTCGTCGGCTTCAGCCCCCTTGCAGATACTGCATGGGGTGTTTTCTCTTAACACCTTAACCCTTAGCCGACGTCTCGATGCCCAGAGGCGGTTGAGTGTAAGGAAAACAAGGCAATTGGACTATGCGGCTTTAGTGCTTTCACTTAGCCATAGGAGCTTGACTGCGGGGGCTGGTGACTAGCCCCCAGTGTATGTGATATCCGGACGTACCAAGGTTGATACCATTATCACCTGGTTTCTGTGACAACAAACCCTTCATTTAACATGGATTAACCTCCATCGATTTTTAGTTTGACACTTGTCATCGGATCGCCGACCAGTTCTCGCTTATTATGACAGTCGGTTTTCGGCTTTCTCCACTGAGGTACTTAACCAGGCTAGCTAGAAGTACAATCGCAGTGGTTCTCCCTTTACCCTCCTAGCTGAGCAAAGCGGAACATAGGAGGGCAAACACAGGAGCCGGGTAACCTAACCATTGACCAAAGACATAATTCAGAACTGATTCATATAATGCAATATCCATGACGCCGAGCACATGTAATAAAATTGGTGCCAGAATGATGTTTGGGGCTAGATTGAGGTGCAAGCCCCTGGTCTATTAGCCGGTCACATCGAAAAAAGGAAACGTATCATAATAGTTTACACAGGGCCTTCATGAGTGGTTTGACTTCCCTACTACGCCCTGCTGCACGTCTGCGCCTTTGCTCTATATGAAGCTTCCGTGTGAGTGCAGTTGTCGACTGTGTGCTCGGCGGAAGTAGTAATGTTCGGCGGACGAGCCCTTGGAGAAGGGTTTTGAGAAGTCACCGCAGCATATCAGTTTGACGCTGATCAGGCCCTAGATGGTGCCTATTGTTGTTGTTAATCCGAGAACATCTTTTGGCCATGGCTCGGTCGAACCGAGCTCTCGGCCTTTGTTTCATTTGCCCCCACAGCTGCTCATGGAATCTTGAGCGCGAAGTTGTGCACTCGAGGCACGTATTTCGTGGCTGGGTGGGCCGTGATGTGTGGCGCGTATCCCTATTTAGGGTGAGCACAGGAGTGTCCCGGGACCGAGGCTGTAGCTCGGGCGCGTTTGCGTGCGTCCAGTGCCTTGACAGTAGACTAGGCCTGCGATGCTTCTTTGGCGGCCTGCACTTCAGCGGCTAAAGCCGATGTGTGTTCCTCTGTTCAGAGCGAGCACTCGGTATTACCATTGACGGTAATAACGCCCTTTGGTCCTGGCATCTTGAGCTTCAGATATGCGTAGTGCGGGATGGCGTTAAAGCGAGCGAACGCTGTCCGGCCGAGGAGTGCGTGGTAACCGCTGCGGAAGGGAACAATGTCGAAGATTAAGTCTTCGGTGCGGAAGTTGTCGGGCGAACCGAAGACTACTTCCAATGTCACGGATCCCGAGCAGCGTGCCTTGATGCTTGGGATTACACCTTTAAAGGTGGTGTTGCTGGGTTTGATCCTTGATGGATCGATCCCCATCTTCCTCACTGTATCTGAGTAAATCAGGTTGAGGCTGCTGCCTCTGTCTATAAGGACTCTGGTGAGGTGATATCCATCCACGACGGGGTCGAGCACCAGAGCCGTTGTTCCTCCATGACGGATACTGGTCGGATGGTCTCGACGGTCGAAAGTGATCGGGCAAGCCGACCATGGGTTGAATTTCGGGTCCACCGGCTCTAAGGCGTAGACATCCCGAAGTGCGCGTTTCCGCTCCTTCTTGGGTATATGCATGACGTAAATCATGTTCACGGTTTTTACCTCGGGAGGGAACTGCTTTTGGCCTCCATTGTTCGGCCCGCGAGGTTCATCGTCGTCCTCGCTGCGGGGACCCTTGCTCTGTTCCTCGGCAGTAAGCTTGTCGGCCTGTTTAATTACCCAACAGTTACGGTTGGTGTGGTTGGCGGGCTTGTCCGGGGTGCCGTGGATCTGGCAGGGTCTGTCCAGGATTCTATCTAGTGCAGATGGGCCGTCCCGGTTCCCGTTAGAAGGTTTTTTCCGCGGTCCTGATTTCAAGCCGCTGAACCCGGCGTTTACCGCAGCATCATCGTCTTCACTGCCATTGTTTGTGTGCCGGTGCTTATTATTCTTGTTGCGCTAGGGTTTCCTGCTCCCGTCCCGGGCCTCTGAAGTGCCGGGGTCTTCGGGGTGGTTGCTTCGACGAGCTAACCAACTATCCTCACCTGCGCAAAAGCGGGTCATGAGGGAGGCGAGGGCCGACATTGTTCTCGGCTTATCCTGGCCGAGCTGGCGAGCGAGCCACTCGTCCCGAATACTGTGCTTGAATGCGGCGATTGCTTCGGCATCCAGACAGTCGATGATCTGGTTCTTCTTAGTCAAGAACCGGTTCCAGAATTGCCGAGCTGACTCCCCGGGCTGCTGAACGACGTGGCTCAGGTCGTCGGCATCCGGCGGCCGAACATAGGTGCCTTGAAAGTTGGCTCGGAATGCATCCTCGAGCTCTTCCCAGCTTCCGATGGAGTTTTCAGGTAGGCTGTTCAACCAGTGCCTTGCCGGTCCTTTGAGTTTTAATGGTAGATATTTAATGGCGTGGAGGTCATCTCCTCGGGCCATATGAATGTGGAGAAGAAAATCTTCAATCCACATGGCTGGGTCAGTTGTCCAATCGTTTTGTTCTATATTCACGGGTTTAAACCCTTCGGGGAACTGATGCTGCATCACCTCGTCCGTAAAACACATGGGGTGAGCGGCGCCCCTGACCCGGGCCACGTCGTGCCGGAGATCGGTTGTCATCCGGGCACGGTGCTGCTCCCGAGCTCTATCATTTCTATCGCGCCAGGCTTGGTATCCGTATCGTCCAGCGGGCGTGTGTCCTCGGGATCCATAGATGGATCTTGAATGTATCCCTCTGGCATTCAGGTCATGCTGCAGATCATATGGGTCATCCGGTTGAACCGGGTCTTTGTCTGCCCGACGAGGAGGCGCGGGTGGGTATTTGGTTTCTCCAGCCATCCTGTCTCGTCCTCGAGGGGGACGGTCGGGCTGGTTTGTCTGAGTTTGTCTGGGAGGTATGGGCTCAAGGGCCTCATCCTCAAATGACGGGAGCAAACGCCGCCGTGGGTAACTCTTGTATTGACCCTGGCATTGATTGTCGAAGCCCTCTTCGGCTGCTAAGACCATCGTTCATCTATCGTTGAGTGTATCTTGTTCGGCCTTTAGCTGCTGCTACTTCTTCTTCAAGCTTCGGGCAGTGGCTATGAGTTGTTGCTTGAATCTTTCCTGCTCCAGGGGGTCCTCTGAGACGACGAAATCCTCGGGTACGAGGTTGTCCTCCTCTTCAGACGGAGGGACGTAGTTACTGTCCTCGGAATCCTCGGGGTCCTCAGGGTTGCCCTGGTCCTCGTGCCCTTCAGGGGCGTCGTGGTGCTGGTCGGGGGTGTTGTCGCCGAGCTCCCCCATGTTGCCCGGAGTCTCGTTATCTCCGATACCGTTCGTGTCTGTGTTGTTTTCCTTGCCCTTTCCTCGCCCTCTAGATCGCCTTCGTCGGCGTTTGGGTGGTTCCTCGTCGCCATCCTTCTTGGTTGTGTCGCCATCCTTCTTGGGGGTGTCGACCATGTAGACGTCGTAAGTGGAGGTGGCGATCCACTTTCCGGTGTTGGGAGCGGCAAGGAAGGGAGCCATATAAGGCAGGACGTCGATATCCTCGTCCAAATCGTCAGCCTCCTCGGAGGCGTAGTCCAACATGTCGGTTAAATCTTCAACAGTGGCTACCAAGTGGGTGGTGGGTAGGACGCAAAAATCCCCGCGGTTGGCCTCAAATCCGATTTGCTCATGGGCCGAGGACGGGCCATCCGTGATACTCATCTTCTGGATCCGATCTAACATCTCACTTAAAAGCGAGAGGTCCACCGGATCCATCCTTGGGCATACTTCGGAGTCGAATTCCGGTGTGCCGGCGTCGGGAGTGTGTTCGGCCAAGGGCGACCCTTAGTTATCTGGCTCCGGGATCGGATCCGAACTTAAGGCCAGATCCGAACTGAGGACCGGCCCGGAGACGGGGCCGAGGAGAAAATCTGAAGTTAAGGCCTCGGAAATATTAGGCTCCTTAGGTAAAGCTGAGAAACCAGTAAGGACCAGATCGCCCCGAGAGTCGGCGACGTACTCTAGGTTGCCGAACCTGATTTCCTGCTCAGGGGCGAAGCTGTCGACCCGGTCAAGGTGACCGGTCGGGTCGGCGTGCAGCACGATGCTACCGAATGCGAAAAGCTGACCGGGGACGAAGATGTCCCCACTGCGGATGCCATCGCTGATGACAAGGTGAGCCATTGATCCTTGGTGACCCAATGGCGGAGCTCTCAATGAAAGCACCAATGTCGGTACCAAAACCGGTAGATCTCGGGTAGGGGGTCCGAACTGTGGATCTCGGAGTCAATGGTTAACAGGGAACGTAGAGACAGCGATTACGCAGGTTCGGACCCTCTCAAGGAGGTAAAACCCCACGTCCTGCTTGATTATATTGATGTGGGAGTATGACAATTACAGAGTTGATCTACCTCGAGATCGGATGGGCTAAACCCTAGGTGGGTATGATGATCGTTCTGGCCCTCTACGGACTAAAGCCTCTGGTTTATATAGACACCAGAGGGACCTAGGGTTACATATGGTCAGTGCCATCAGGGGATAAATATGCCAGTTACGCTAAACGTTTCTTGGAGGAGACGCCAAGTCTTTGGAGGTTTCCTTCGGGTGCACGGGGTTGCCCGCAATCCGGCCTTGCTTCGATGAGTAAAGAGCGGCCCATTAGTCCGGCCTATAGGAGATAGGCCGGCAGCCCGAGTACCCCCTAGTCCGGGACACCCTCAGCCGGGCCCTGTTGCCTTGTGGGCAACTGGTGGGTCCCCTTTGATATTTATTTTCTCCACTATTTTTTACATATTCAATAAAAAATCTCCGTGAAGTTTCAAGTCAATTGGAGCTTTGTAGAATAGGTATCTCTGATGTGGCTATTTCAGGTCCAGAATTCCAGCTGCCGGTATTCTCCCTCTCCATGTAAACCTTGCAAATTAAGAGAGAAAAGGCATGATAATTGCATCATAAAGTTTAATAATGATCAAAAACATAATAAATAACAGTAGGAAATCATGATGCAAATTGGACGTATCACAACCCAATAGTTATTTTTACTTTTTCCTTTTGGTGTGCAAACCCAATTGTAGCTACTGTTATGATTGTGTTTTTTATCTTTTAATTAGTGTTTGTGCCAAGTAATGCCTTTGGGATGATTTGGATGATAGTATGATTGATGCTGTTTGAAAACAGAAAGTTTTGAGTCCACTGTTGGATTTTTGGTTCTGTACTGGAGCGTGATAAAATTCTGCATTTTTTACACAATATTGGTATATGAATTTTTTACGTTCTCCTAATTTTTCAGAAGTTTTGGAGATACAGAAGTATGGATTTTAAATAGATCTTTACAGACTGTTCTATTTTAGACAGATTCTGTTTTTGTTGCATAGTTTGCTTATTTTGATGAATCTATAGATTGTATCGGGGGGTATAAGCCATGGCGAAGTTGGAGTACAGTAGCATTATGCCAATATTAAATATGAATCAATTTATAACAGTACCTAAAGTTTAAGATTTGATTGTTATACTAACGGATCTCACGAGGTTTCTGTTGAGTTTTGTGTGCTGAAGTTTTCAAGTTTTGGGTGAGACCACGATGGATGAAGGAATAAGGAGCGGCGAGAGCCTAAGCATGGGGATGCCCAAGGCACCCCAAGGTAATATTCAAGGAAGACTCAAGTGTCCAAGCTTGGGGATGCCCCGGATGGCATCCCCTCTTTCGTCTACAATCTATCGGTATATCACTTGGAGCTATATTTTTATTCATCACATGATATGTGTTTTACTTGGAGTGTCTTGTGCCATAGTTTTCTTTTCTTTGTTTGATTTTTAGTTTGCCACAATCATCTTTGCTGAACACACCTTTTTTAGAGGGACACACATTTATTGTGATTTGTTAGAATACTCTATGTGCTTCACTTATATCTTTTGAGCTAGGCAGTTGTCTAGTGCTTCACTTATATCTTTTAGAGCACGGCGGTGGTTATATTTTAAAGAAATAGTTGCACTCTCATGCTTCACTTATAAATTTTTGAGAGTATAATAAATAGCAATGGTAATATGCACGGGTTATGAATTTGGTCCTAATATGATAGGTATTCAAGAGGGATATAATAAAAACTTTCATGTAGATCACTGAATATGATAAGTTCGATTCCTTGCAATAGTTTTGCGATATTAAGATGGTAATATGTGGGAGGTACTAGTAGATAATTATGGTTTAGTAAGAATATTGGTGTTAAGGTTTGTGATTCCCGAAGCATGCACGTATGGTCTGTCGTTATGCTAAGAAGTTGAAGCATGATTTATTATTGATTGTCTACCTTATGAGTGGCGGTCGGGGACGAGCGATGGTCTATTCCTACCAATCTATCCTCCTAGGGGCTTGCGTAGTTGTACTTTGCTTCGAGGACTAATAAACTTTCACAATAAGTATGTGAGTTCTTTATGACTAATGTGAGTCCATGGATTATACGCACTCTCACCTTTCCGTAATTTGCTAGCCTCATCGGTACCGTGCATTGCCCTTTCTCACCTCGAGAGTCAGTGCAAACTTCGCCGGTGCATCCAAACCCCGTGATATGATACGCTCTATCACACATAAGCCTCCTTATATCTTCCTCAAAACAGCCACCATACCTACCTATTATAGCATTTCCATAGCCATTCCGAGATATATTGCCACGCAACTTCGATCGTTCCGTTTATGATGACACACATCATCATTGTCATATTGCTTTGCATGATCATATAGCTGACATGGTATTTGTGGCCCAGCCACCATTCATCATTTTCATACATGTTACGCTAGTATCTTTGCATATCCTGGTACACTGCCACAGGCATTCATATAGAGTCATATTTGTTCTAGTATCGAGTTGTAATTTTTGAGTTATAAGTAAATAGAAGTGTGATGATCATCATTATTAGAGCATTGTCCCAGTGAGGATAAAAAAAGAGGCCAAAAAGAGCCCAGCGAAAAAAAAATGAGAGAAAAAGAGATAAGGGGTAGTGTTACTATCTTTTTCCATACTTGTGCTTCAAAGTAGCACCATATTTTTCATATGGCGGCTGCTAGGCGCCGGTCGACCAGCCCGAAGTTTCGGCCGGTCCACTTTGTACCGCACGATTAAAGTCACCACGGCCGCACGATGCGTTTCTCTTTCACCATTGGGTCAACGCTTCTCTCCTTCCACCGCGCAGCTCGTTCTTTCTCTCCCTGCGCTTGAAGGAAGAAAACAGGGAGCCGGCCGCTGCGCTTGCATCACCTTCCCGCCGGTGAGCTCTCCGCGCCATCACTGGATTCCATTCATCCATCGCCCCCATAGTTCCAGCATCAACCGACAACAGATGTAACAATCATGAACCCCATAGTAGCAAAAAACGACAATGATTTCAGCAATAACACATAGTCGTGGGTCTCGTAGCGTCATGAAAATGGATGTAGCAATTGACAATGCCGATAGTAGCAAAACTTAAAATGGTGGTAGCAAAAAAGTGGTACATTGGTTCCACCAAACAAGGACATGGTAGCAATTTTTTTGGTTGGTTCCATCAAAAAACCAAACATGGTGGTAGCAAATTGGTTCACTGGTTCCAACAAAACACAAACGTGGTAGCAACAAAAATTGGTTGGTTCCAGCAAAAAAAGAAGACAATGGTAGCAAAATTGGGGGCTGCTTCCAGCAAAAAAAACTCGCCGGATCTCCAGCCGGTTGCAGCTTCGAGACGGCTGGTTCCAGCACCAACTATTGCCCCTCGGCGTGGTCGTAGCTCTTTGTCTTGTCGGTTGCAGCTCGCCGCCAGCATGGTTGTAGTTCTTCATGGTGTCGGTTGTAGCTCACCGCCCAAATGGCTCCAGCACCGTCCCCAACGGCCGGTCCCACCATGACCTTGGGCATCGACCCTCTACCGCCGACATGCCGGAGCAGGGCCGGTCAACTGGTCACTGACGTGGCATTGGCACAGCGTGCCCGCAGCAACACGCTCCACGCCCGACTCCACTGTCATGCCATGACCCTGCGCATCACCCACGGTCGCAGCAGCAGGAGAGCCTCTCATCGTGCTCCCTCAGGTTGTGGGTGGGAGGCGGAGCTGCGGTTGGCGTTAGGTGCAGGCGGCCGGCGGCCGGTGAGGCGTAGAGTAGAGGAGAGAGCGTTGGTATGGGAAATCCATGGGGATTTGGTGGTCAGCGGTGGAGGCGATTGGGGACACTCGCGGAAGAAGTTGAGGATAAGGAAAAGAAAGGAAGGATGGGGAAGAGCGGTGGCGTGGGCCCATAGCCACGCGTCGTGCGGGAGTGCGACCGGCCAAACACCTAGCCGGTCAGCCGGCCAGCATGATTTCCCTTTTCATATAGGGAGTCTCCTATGTTGTCACTTTCATATACTAGTGGGAATTTTTCATTATAGAATTTGGCTTGTATATTCCGATGATGGGCTTCCTCGAATGCCCGAGGTCTTCATGAGCAAGCAAGTTGGATGCACACCCACTTAGTTTTTATTTTAAGCTTTCATACACTTATAACTCTTAGAGCATCCGTTGCATGGCAATCCCTACTCCTCGCATTGACATCAATTTTCGGGCATCTTCATAGCCCGTTGATTAGCCGCGTCGATGTGAGACAATCTTCTTCTTTTTGACCTCCCCTTATTAATCTCTACCATTATATTCTATTCCACCCATAGTGCTATATCCATGGCTTGCGCTCATGTATTGCGTGGGGGTTGAAAAAGCTGAATTGCATTAAAAAGTATGAACCAATTGCTCGGCTTGTCATCGGGGTAGTGCATGATAAATACTTTATGTTAAGAACATGGAGCATGACAGGATTATATGATTTTGTAGGGATAACTTTCTTTAGCATTTTTATGTTGAAAGACATGATTGTCTGTAAGTATGCCTGAGTATTGTTGTCTTTATATCAAATTATAGACTATTGCTTTGAATCATTCGGATCTTGATATTCATACCATAGAAGAGATTACATGATGAAACATGTTAGGTAGAATTCCACATCAAAAATTCTGTTTTTTTATCATTTACCTACTCGAGGACGAGCAGGAATTAAGCTTGGGGATGCTTGATACGTCTCCAATGTATCTATAATTTTTGATTGTTCCATGCTATTATAGTATCAATCTTGGATGTTTTATATGCAATTATATGCCATTATATATCATTTTTTGGGACTAACCTATTAACATAGTGCCCAGTGCCAGTTGTTGTTTTTTGCCTGTTTTTTCATTTTCAGAAAATCATTATCAAACAGAGTCCAAATGAAGAAAAAACTTTGGATTAATTTTTTCTGGACCAGAAGGGACCCTAGAAGCTTCGGGAGAAGACCAGACGAGTCACGAGGGAGCGACAAGCCCGGAGGGTGCGCCCAGGGGGGTAGGCACGCCCCCCAGGCTTGTGGGCCCCTCGTGGAACAACTTGACCTAATTTCAGTGCTATAAATTCCCAAATATTCCCAATATACCAGAGAGACAGACGAGAAAACTTTTTCGCCGCCGCAAGCCTCTGTTCTTCCATGATCCCATCTGGAAGCCTTTTCCGGTAATCTGCCGAAGGGGGAATCGATCACGGAGGACTTCTACATCAACCTTGCTGCCCTCCCGATGATGTGTGAGTAGTTTACCACCGACCTACGGGTCCATAGCTAGTAGCTAGATGGCTTCTTCTCTCTCTTTGATCTTCAATACAATGTTCTCCATGTTCTTGGAGTTCTATTCGATGTAATCTTCTTTTGCGGTGTGTTTGTTGGGATCCGATGAATTGTGGGTTTATGATCAGATTATTCATGACGAATATTTGAGTCTTTTCTGAACTTATTTATGCATGATTGTTATAGCTTTGTATTTCTCTCTGATCTATCCGTTTGGTTTGGCCAACTAGATTGATTTATCTTGCAATGGGAGAGGTGCTTTGTGATGGGTTCAATCTTGCGGTGCTCTATCCCACTGACAGAAAGGTATACGACACGTATTTGTATTGTTGCCATTAAGGATAAAAAGATGGGGTTTAATCATATTGCTTGAGTTTACTTTGTCTACATCATGTCATCTTGCTTAAGGCGTTACTCTGTTTTCATTAACTTAATACCCTAGATGCATGTTGGATAGCGGTCGATGGCTGGAGTAATAGTAGTAGATGCAGGCAGGAGTTGGTCTACTTGTCTTGGACGTGATGCCTATATACATGATCATTGCCATGAATCCATCATAACTATGATTTTCTATCAATTGCCCAACAGTAATTTGTTTACCCACCGTATGCTATGCGTTCGAGAGAGAAGCCTCTAGTGAAAACTATGGCCCCCGGGTCATTTATCTATCATATATAAAATAAAAAATACCTTGCTGCAATTTTATTTCTTTTATTTTATTTTGCAATTTACCTTATCTATCTATCACTATCAGACTTAATCCTTGCAAGTAACCGCCAAGGGATTGACAACCCTCTTGTTTGCGTTGGGTGCAAGTATTTGCTTTTGTGTGTGTAGGTGCTGCTAACGAGGTTCTGTGTGGTTCTCCTACGGGATTGATAATCTTGGTTCTTAACTGAGGGAATGTCGTGGTGAAATCACAGCAGATGCCTTGAGATGGCTAAAAGTGTGGGGCTGCGTGAGGACGCCGGTGGGTTCCGGAAGCGAGGTTGGCACGCGCGAGTGCGAGACACAAGACGTACCCAGGTTCGGGGCCCTCCGTGGGAAGTAACACCCCTAGTCCTGCCGAAATGGGATGATATGCACAAGGGCTACAATGGTGCTCCTGGAGCTGTTGGGTGTAGGAGGAAGAAGGGGCTAGACCTCCATTCTACCTCTCCGGTGAGTGGGTGTGTGTGTGTGTGGATTCGTAGAGCAAGGAGAGGCCCCTCTGCATGGAGGCCTCCTGGGGGGTCTTCTAGCCCGACCCCCCAGGGTTGCATTGGTAAATCTGCACGCGAGGGGGACCCGGCTGTCGGCATCTGGAGCCGGCGACGGGGCCCGCCGGCTGCGGGACCCGCCGGCTACCCGGCACTGTTGCCCGTCGCCTCCCGCGTCATGGAGTGGTTGGAGTCGTGGGGCTACAGTGGCGAGCCACGCTGACGTCGGTCACCCGGGTCAGCGGATACGGCTGCACTGTAGCCACGCTCTGCCGTAATGGAGAGCCGTCTTGTCGTACGGATGGATGGGAAGGCCGCTGACCCGTCGCTAGCCGGCTTGCGGCCAGCCGGACCGGACGCGAGGCCGCGCCCAGCCGGCCCGCATTGGGAAACCGGCCTGACGGCCAACCGGATTGAGGGGAGCGGGCCGCCCCGATATTTTTGAAAGATCCTTTGGGCTCCGTTGCCTACCCGGGGGTCATCCCCCCGACAGTAGTCCCCGAAGCTGTAAAGGCCCGCCGGGTCCAAGCATGGGGGCCTTTGCAGCTTACCCGCCTGAAGGAAGTCGTCGATGTTGAAGTGCCGCCTTGCCGCTTGGGGGCGTCGGCTGCCGGGTGCCGGACCACCGCGGCAGGCCGGAGCGGAAACCGAACGGTCCGGCCGGCTAGGACTCAGCCGAGGTGGGGAGTCGCGTCTGCCGTGCGCTATGGACTCGCCACGTGCAGCCCAGCGGCGGGCGAGGCCCTGCCAGGCCAAGCGCACGACGGGATGTCGCAGTGAGCCGAGACCCACCAGGCCGTAGCCTCGGCCTGCGCGCGGGATCCGATGTGGCCAAGCGCGTCGATTGGATTTCCCGAAACAGTTAGTGCGCGCGTGTAACGCGCCCTCATTTTGCGGAGGAGTGGGGAAGGTGAGCGCAAACGATCCCACTCCCCCACGTCCGCCGCGGGTTTAAATGGAAGGGGAGGGGAAAGTGCCGAGGCATTCGCGCACTTGCCCCTGCCGCTTCACCCCTCCGCCTCTTGTGCTTCTTCTTCCCTGCGCACGCCCACGCCGCGCGCCGCCGCAGCAGTGCTTGCCCGAGCCGCCGCAACGTCAGGCCAGCGGACCGCGAGGCACCGCCTTCGTCTTCCTTAGCAACTCCGTCACCGCTCCCACGCCTCCACGATGGCATGGCCGAAAGGCTCCTGGGAGGGCTCGGACGTGTCCGAGGAGGACATCGAGTACCTCCGCCGCACGCGGAGGCTGCCGCCGGCGCGCGAGGCGGAGGCGCGCGCGCCGGGCGGAACACGTGTTCTGGCGCCGCGGGATGGAGAGGCCACCGTCTTCTATTCACATTTCGTTCGCGGATTCGGGCTTCCCGCAAGTGAGTTCTTCCACCGATTCTTGGATTTCTTCGAGCTGCAGCCGCACCACCTCGAAGCCAACTCCGTCGTGCAGCTCTCTGCCTTCGTGGCCTTCTGCGAGGGCTACCTCGGCCTTTTGGCCTACATCGACCTCTGGTGCCACTTCTTCTACCTCAAGCAAAAGGGAGCGGCAGCCGGTGCCATGTCTGCTTGCAGGGCGGCGGTGATTTACGGCAGGCCGGCTGGAGGCTACCCCAAGGTGCCCCTCGAAGATTCGGCCAAGAAGTGGTAGAGGTCATTCTTCTATGTGAAGAACATCGACCCAGAGAACAACCGCATCAATCTGCCTCCCTTCAACAACGCGCCACCGACGGAGAAGCTGAACTGGGGCTGCAACCCCAAGCAGCCGTCTGGGAGGTTCTGAACATATGCGTCCGGCTGAAGGAGCTCACCGACCACGAGGGGCTTGTCCCCTCTGACCTCATCGCCGCCTTCATCGTCCGCCGGGTGCTGCCGCTGCAGCACTGGCCACACCGGATGTGCGACATGAGCGGCCGGCACGACCCCAGCCGGATGTCGACGCGGGACTTCACTCCGGCTGAGATAGCCAGCCGCGTCAACGGTATTTCCAGCGCCGGGCTGAACGCGGAGAGGTGGAGCTTCGGCAAGGAGCCCTACAGCCGGTCGACTCCCGCGCCAACAGTGAGTCTCTGGTCCTTGTATTTCACGGCCTTTTCTCTCTTCTTGCTACCAGACGCGCCGGGCCGGCTGCAGCGCTTCCCCAGACAGCAGACCCAAGATGGGCCGAACCCGCAGAACCTGCAGCCGGATCGGGTCGGCTCAGACATGGAGGAGGAAGGCAAAGAGGGCGGGCGACGGAGACGACAAGCACCCCGAAGACGCCAGAGCCGGTGAGTTCTTGAACCCGAACCCAATGCGCGAGTGGGCCGACGACGACACGGATGGTGAAGCGCATGGTGCAGCGCGACCGTCCGCGGAGTCGGAGGCCAGCATCGCCCCCAGGAAGCGGTTGCGGAGGAGGGGCGAAGCTTCCTCGTCCGGGGAGCACGCGGCCGCGGGGCGGCCTCATGGGAAACAACCAGTCAAGGCGCGGCCGGCTGCAAAGCGTCCGGCTGGGGCGCAGCCGGCGGGCGCGAAGAAGTCCGTGAAGAAACTGCGCTGGCTGCCCCCGTCGGTGGGCCCGAAGCGGGTGGTTCCCACGGCGATCGGGTAAGCTTTCTTTTTGTGTCTTGCTTCTATCTTTCATGTTGCCGCATGGTCTTCTTCCCCCTTACCCTTTTCGCACGCCGACCAGGAGCGCGCTCGAGCTGGCGGAGGCGGCCGCGGCGGTGGCCGATCGGCGAAGGGATCGGGACAGTGAGCGCAAGCCGGCCGAGACCGCCGAGGAGGAGATCATGGCTCGGCAAGCCGGTGGAACGCTGTCGGGGGAGGAGCGCGCCGCGTGGAGGGCGATGGTAGAGGACGAGAGGGAAATGCAGGAGGCTTCGGCCAAGGCATGGGCAGACGTCGTGGCCGACGCCATGGGGACGCGGAGGAGCGCTGCCGAGGGGCATGCGTGTCCGGCCTAGGAGACAGTCTCGCCGCCGCCGTCGCCTGTTGCGGAGCACCGCTCCAAACTGGTGCACGACCCGGCCCACCGGGCGGAGGCCAACGCCCGCGCCGCTGCCGAGGCAGCCGGCCGCGGGGAGACGAACGACCCTGAGCCGGCCGCCGACCAGACGGCCGATCCGGAGGCGCCGCCGGCTGCCGACCCGGCCGACGAGGCCGGTCGCGGGGATGAAGGAGGCCGCGGGCCGGGGACCGCGCCAGGCGGAGGGGGAGCACCGCCACTACAAAAAAAAACACTTCCGTGATGATACGTGTTTGTCACAGTAGGTCACATTTTCTGTCATGCATGTACATCCGTGACAATTTTATGACAGAATCAAGATAGTCATACCTGTGCAGTCGTAGAAGTGTTCCATGACAATACTGAAATTATCATCACGGAAGTGTCCACATCCATGACGATAAATGTCGTGTCATGGAAGTGTTTTCGTCAAGGGTAACCGACACATGGCATCCACTGTAACGGGTCACCGTTAAGCTATCGGGTTCCGGTTTGGATCCAGTAACCCGTTAACAGCCCTGACCAATGGGGATTTTCCACGTGTAGAATTCTCATTGGCCAGCTGATCCACGTGTCTGGTCGGCGTTACGACAGATGGCGTCCATTCACTGGACGAGATGCGCCTATGGAATAGTGACACGTGGCATGGCCCAACAGTAGCCCATTTAGGTTATAAAGGCCGACTCATTTGACTTGGTCAAACGTTAACGGGCCGGCCCATGGAAAGCATGTTAACAGCCTGCTCGCATACAACCCATGTACGGCCCGGGTATTCACGGCCCGTTATGGCGTTTCAATTTCGGCCCAGTAGCATCATGTGGGCTGTCCCATATGATTCCAGCCCGTTGTCACTTTCGGCCCATCTATGGCCCGTGAAGTCTTTCGGCCCATATGAGGCCTTTCGCATCTCTGGGCCCATTGACGGCCCGTTGTGAATCAGGTCCATCATGAACAGTAAATATCTTTGAGCCCATTAACGGCCCATGATTCAGTTGGGCCGTTTCCAGACCGTGCTCTCTTTCGGCCTTCTCAGGGCCCATAAATTCTTGGGCTCATTTCCGGCCCTTGATTACTTACGGTCCGTTACTGGCCTGTTATGCTAATGGGCCAAATTCAGCCCGTGGTAACAATCGGTCCGTTTGTGGCCCGTTAATAGCTGGGCCGTTTTCATCCTGTCCTGTAATCCGGCCCATTAATGACCCATCATGCATCTTAATAGAATTAAGCATGTGCTGTCTTCCGGCCTGTTAACGGCCTGTTATGGTCTGGGCCCATAAACGGAAGGTTACGATTTAGGCCCGTCAATGGTCCATATGGCGGTCCTGTTTTGGCCCACGAACAGTACGAACCATGGACCCTACGGCGTGTACGAGGCCCATGGATCCTACGGCCCTTAGGAGGCCCATGGATCCTACGGCTCGTAGGAGGCCCATCGTTACCACGGCCCGTATGTGGCCCATGGTTATTGCGGCCACTAGCAAACCAAGCAAACAGAACTGCAGTGACTACAAGCAAACAAATAAACAAGACTATAAGTAAATAAATAAGAAAGCAACTAACACTAGGCTATTACGGCAATTACACAGATTACATCCACTAGGCATCAAAGTTCGCTACCAGTGCAAATATTAGGGAACAAAAAAGCAGCATATTACATACACTGGGCGTCTAAATTGGCCACCAGTGCAAATAAATGCGGCAGCAAAACAAGTCCAGAACTGAAACCACTTCAGAAGAGCTCAAGAAACGATACCCTGGGCACCCACCATGCTGGCAAGAAGCTTAGCAAGTTTATTAGCTTTCTCTTGTTTGGCGCTAAAATCCTCCAACTCTTGCTGTTTCTCTAGAAACTATGCATCTGAATTCTGCAGGGACTTCCTCAGTCCTTCGGCTGCTTGTCGCAGCACAACTGATCGTTGTCTTTTCAACTTGCAGTTGAGACTCAAGAAGCCGAACTGATTCAGACAGCGAGTTCGAAGAGGTTGTGCTAGCGGTAGTGGCCAGTAACTCGAACACTACATCAAGGCAGGACTTTGGGGTTGTCTCACTGTCTTGAAGATAGTTTTTATCAGCTTTCTTGGAAACCAACAGGGTTGTCTCACTATCTTGAACCTTGTTTGCATTACTTCCTTTACCGTTAAATAATGGGGTACTCTTCTCCAATATTCCGCCGGCATTCTAAAAGAGGAACAAGAAGACACATCACAGGTTTAGCATGTAGTATATGAAACTAATTTTGGTAAACCAGTTCATTTGTAATGTTGACAGGATAACAGCATGAAACAAACATATATTTATGTACTATGGTCACTATATTGTCTATATCATCCTAGTTTATGTTGCCAAATCAAGATAGAGACGCAGTTCAAATCATATATGTTTAAGACAAAGCGGCATAGACTGAATATAAGTGTGGGAAACTAACAGCACTAACAACACTTGTAATGTGCATGACATGAGAACATAACTATTTATATAATTGAAACTGAAATCAAGATAGAGCAAGAAGTTACAAATGCAAACCAGTTAAAGAAACAGGTTTAAAACATACCTGTTGTGCCATTAGAGTTTCAATTGGATCCTTCAAATTTGAAATAGTTGGTATGAGTAAATACAGTGATGCAAGAGCAAAGGAGTATGCACAATAGCTACGGAATCTGACCTGAGAACAGCTGTTCTTCTGCTTGAAGCGTTGAGTTGGGGTTCGTAGTGCTGGTCCTGGTGCTTTGGGCACTGCAGTTGCCTTACTAACTGCTCGTGTTTCGGAGCTCTATGGTGGAGATGGTGTTGTGTCAAGTGGAACTGGGTTACTATCTGCTGGGGTTGGGGTTAGATGGGGTGTAGCTGGTTCTCTGTCCAACTGGGTAGGGGTACAATTTGCGAGAGTCTGGGTTATGTGTGGTGGGGCTGGTTCTTAGGCAAGTACAACCGTGGTTCTATCTGCATCGACAGGTAGCACTATCTTTTCTGAAGACCGTGTTTTTACTCCCTTAGATACTGCCATCACCCCCTCCAATTCAAATGGCTGATAAACAAGAAAAGTAATTGAATGTACAGACATTGTATGATAGACAAGTGCAATGGATAGTGGGGAATAAAAGAGGGCATGAAATAATTCACATATATGTTGTCTAACCAAACAAGATAGCATGACACAATTTCACATATATGATGGCTAACTAAACACGATAGAATGACACAATTTCACATATATGATGGCTAACTAAATAGGATAGAATGACATAATTCAGATATGATGTGTTTATTAAATAGGTTGGCATGACATAATTCACATACATGTTGTCTATGGAAACATGATGGCATGATATAATTCACGGATAGAATGACATAATTCAAAATATGATGACTATGTAAACAGGATGAGATGATATAACAACATGATGTCTTTATTAAATAGGTTGGCATGCCATAATTCACATACATGCTGTCTATGTAAACATGATGGCATGATATAATTCACATATATGATTTATATACTAAGCAAGTAAGCAGATGGCAATCGCATATATGATGTCTAAACTAAGCAGATGGCATTCAATATTGTGTATATGATGACTAAACTAAGCAATGCAAAACAACATATGCATGATATGAGTAATATAACCCTGCCAAGTTTGAGCATACACCTCAGGGGGAAATAGGACTGGTCATCTGTCTCTGAATCCTCCAGAGGAGCTATCTGTAACCAGCAAGATATCTGCTTCAGCAGGTAGCATTGTCTGCTCAGAAGACCTTGTTTTCACTCCAGATTTTTCCATCACCGATTCAAATGGCTGATGCACAGGAAGAGTAGTTGAATAAACAAACATTGTCGACAAATGGAATACGTTATACAAAAAAAGGATGGCATGATATAATTCACACATATGATGCCTGGCTAAACAGCATGGCATTGCATAATTCACATATATAATGCCTTGCAACAAGATGGCATTGCATAATTCACATTTATGGTAATTAGACACTAAACAGGTGGCATTCACACAAAGCATGTCTAAACTAAGCAAATAATTGATACGTCTCCAACATATCTATAATTTTTTATTCTTCCATGCTATTATAGTATCAATCTTGGATGTTTTTATATGCAATTATATATCATTTTTTGGGACTAACCTATTAACCTAGTGCCCAGTGCCAGTTGCTGTTTTCTGCTTGTTTTTGGCTTTTCAGAGAATCAGTACCAAACGAAGTCCAAATGCCACGAAACTTTTTGGAGATTTTTTTTCTAATGAAAAGAGGCCCTGGATTTTTTTCTGGTGAAAAGAGGTCCAAATGACACGTATTTGTATTGTTGCCATTAAGGATAAAAAGATGGGGTTTATTCATATTGCTTGAATTTTCTTCTCTACATCATGTCATCTTGCTTAAGGCATTACTCTGTTTTTATTAACTTAATACTCTAGATGCATGCTGGATAGCGGTCGATGAGTGGAGTAATAGTAGTAGATGCAGGCAGGAGTCGGTCTACTTGTCTCAGACGTGATGCCTATATACATGATCATTGTCATGAATCCATCATAATTATTTGCTTTTCTATCAATTGCCCAACAGTAATTTGTTTACGCACCGTATGTTTCTATGCTCGAGACAGAAGCCTCTAGTGAAAACTATGGCCCCCGGGTCTATCTTTATCATATAAAAAAACCTAAAAATACCTTGCTGCAATTTATTTACTTTTATTTTAATTATTATTTTAATTATTATTTTAGTTTATTTATTTACCTCGATAAGATTTAATCCTTGCAAATAACCGCTAAGAGGATTGACAACCCTCTTATTTGCGTTGGGTGCAAGTGTTTGCTCTTATGTGTGCAGGTGCGCTTAACAGAATTTTGCTTGGTTTTCCTACTGGATTGATAACCTTGGTTCTTAACTGAGGGAAATACTTATCTCTACTGTAATGCATCATCCTCTCCTCTTTGGGGAAATACCAACGCAGACTACAAGTAGCAGGAAGAATTTCTGGCGCCGTTGCCAGGGAGACATCATCAAAATTACCAAGTACCTTTGCACAAATTATCATTCACTTGCATTAACTTTATTTACCTTTTATTTGCATTTGCCTCTCGTTTTCATCTCCCCCACTTCTAAAACAATTTTACAAAAACCAAAAATATTTTGTGTGCTATCTTTGCTTGTGTTGCCATGTGCTGCTATTTGCTTGCATCTTCGCTTGCAAAAAATCTATTGATATGGATCCTCATCCACTTGCTAATCTTTTCAAAAGATCCAATTATAATGAACCAATTGCTAGTGAGTTGAGTGCACTTGATTATCTCTATGAAGTTTTGCTTGAAAATCATGAATCTGAAAATTGTGATGAAGTGCTAGAAGAAGAAATTTATAAAGTGATTCATGATAGCTCCTTGAATAAAAAGCATGATTGCAATGATGTTATTATAAATTCTGTTAATGTCAATTGTACTAATGATATGCAAAACTACAAGCTTGGGGATGATAATTTTGTCATGTCCACTACTTAGTGTAATGATCATGATTGGGGTGATAATGCTTCTTTTGATCTTGAAAAAATATGTAAGCCTCATGATGAATATGTTATTGATAATAATGGTTGAAATACTATTAAAAGTGGGTTTGGAAGAGCATCAACTTTAGGTAATAATGATCCCACTACTTTGGAGAATTATCAATCTTATGAAATTTTTGATAAAAGTGGGTTTGGAGAGGTCATGACTTTAGTTGATGTTAATCCCACTATCTTGGAAGATTATAAAACTTTTATGCATGTGGATCATGAAGATAAAATTGTATATGATAGCTATATTGTTGAGTTTGATTATGATCCTACATGTAATTATTATGAGAGAGGAAAATATGGTCATAGAAATCTTCATGTCACTAAATTGCCTCTCTTTGTGTTGAATTTATTAATGCTTCATTCTTCCTATTTGCATATGCTAGATATTGCTTGTCTTGATAATTTGTTTTCCTATAAAATGCCAATGCATAGGAAGTATGTTAGACTTAAATGTGTTTTTATTACATGCTACATGATGCTCTCTTTGTGTCTCAATTATTATCTTTCATGAGAGCATCATTGAAATCTCAAGCCTATCTTAATGGCTATAAAGAAAGAGCTTGTTGGGAGACAACCCAATAAATTTTTTACTTCTGTTTTTGAGTGTTTGCACTATTATAGCTTCTGTTATGATTGTATTTTTATGTTTAAATTAGTTTTTGTGCCAAGTAAAGCCTTTGGGATGATTTGGAAGATAGTATGATAGATGCTGTTTGAAAACAGAAACTTTTGGGTGCAGTGCTAGAATTTCTAATTTTCGCTGGTGTGTCCGAACCTTCTTAATTTTTTATACAGTATTTATATATGAATTTCCCACGTTGTCCTAATTTTTCAGAATTTTTGGAGTTACATAAGTATGACCATAATTCAGATATTTACAGACTGTTCTATTTTAGACAGATTCTGTTTTTGTTGCATAGTTTGCTTATTTTGATGAATCTATGGATCGTATCGGGGGGTATGAGTCATGTAGAAATTGTAGTACAGTAGCATTATAACAATATTAAATATGAATCAATTTACAACAGTACCTATAGTTAAAGATTTATTTGTTATACTAACGGATCTCACGAGGTTTCTATTGAGTTTTGTGTGCTGAAGTTTTCAAGTTTTGGGTGAGACTACGATGGATAAAGGAATAAGGAGCGGCAAGAGCCTAATATTGGGGATGCCCAGGGCACCCCAAGGTAATATTCAAGGAAGACTCAAGCGTCTAAGCTTGGGGATACCCCGGAAGGCATCCCCTCTTTCGTCTACAATCCATCGGTAACTCACTTGGAGCAATATTTTTATTCATCACATGATATGTGTTTTACTTGGAGCGTCTTGTGATATAGTTGGTTTGCTTTTGTTTGCTTTTTAGTTTGTCACAATCTTCTTTGCTGAACACACCTTTTTGAGAGGGACACACATTATTCGTGATTTGTTAGAATACTATATGTGCTTCACTTATATCTTTTGAGCTAGGCAGTTGCTCTAGTGCTTCACTTATATCTTTTAGAGCACGGCGGTGGTTATATTTTAAAGAAATAGTTGCACTCTCATGCCTCACTTATATCTTTTTGAGAGTCTGATGATAGCAATGCTAATATGCACGGGTTATGAATTTGGTCCTGATATGATAGGTATTCAAGAGGGATATAATAAAAACTTTCATGTAGATCACTGAATATGATAAATTTGATTCCTTGCAATAGTTTTGCGATATTAAGATGGTAATATGGGGGAGGTACTAGTTGATAATTGTGGTTTAGTAAGAATAATTGTGTTAAGGTTTGTGATTCCCGAAGCATGCACGTATGATCTGTCGTTATGCGAAGAAGTTGGAGCATGCTTTATTATTGATTGTCTACCTTATGAGTGGCGGTCGGGGACGAGCGATGGACCTTGTCCTACCAAATCTATCCCTCTAGGGGCATGCGTAGTAGTACTTTGCTTTGAGGGCTAATAAACTTTCGCAATAAGTATGTGAGTTCTTTATGACTAATGTGAGTCCATGGATTATACGCACTCTCACCCTTCCGCAATTTGCTAGCCTCTTCGGTACCGTGCATTGCCCTTTCTCACATCGAGAGTTGGTGCAAACTTCGCCGGTGCATCCAAACCCCGTGATATGATACGCTCTATGACACATAAGCCTCCTTATATCTTCCTCAAAACAGCCACCATACCTACCTATCATGGCATTTCCATAGCCATTCCGAGATATATTGCCATGCAACTTCCACCGTTCCGTTTTTATGACATACATCATCATTGTCATATTGCTTTGCATGATCATATAGCTGACATAGTATTTGTGGCTCAGCCACCGTTCATCATTTTTATACATGTTATGCTAGCATCATTGCACATCCTGGTACACTGCTAGAGGCATTCATATAGAGTCATATTTTTGTTCTAGTATCGAGTTGTAATGTTGAGTTTTAAGTAAATAGAGGTGTGATGATCATCATTATTAGAGCATTATCCCAGTGAGGAAAGAATGGTGGAGACTAATGAGTCCTCGAAAAACTGGGGATGAGGTCCATGAGACCGTTCTAAAAAAAAGAGGTGAAAAAGTGCCATGAAAAAAAAAATGAGAGAAAAAGAGAGAAGGGGCAATGTTACTATCCTTTTCCACACTTGTGCTTCAGAGTAGCACCATGTTTTTCATTATACTAGTGGGAATTTTTCATTATAGAACTTGGCTTGTATATTCCGGTGATGGGCTTCCTCAAATGCCCGAGGTCTTCATGAGCAAGCAAGTTGGATGCACACCCACTTAGTTTTCATGTTGAGCTTTCATACACTTATAGCTCTTAATGCATCCGTTGCATGGCAATCCCTACTCCTTGCAATGACATCAATTGATGGGCATCTCCATAGCCCGTTGATTAGCCTCGTCGATGTGAGGCTATCTTCTTATTTTTGACTTCTCTTATTTACCTCTACCACCACACTCTATTCCACCCATACTGCTATATCCATGGCTTGCGCTCATGTATTGAGTGGGAGTTGAAAAAGCTGAAGCGCGTTAAAAAGTATGAACCAATTGCTCGGCTTGTCATCGGGGTATTGCATGATAAATACTTTGTGTGAAGAAGATGGACCATGACAGGATTATATGATTTTGTAGGGATAGCTTTCCTTAGCATCGTTATTTTGAAAGACATGATTGTTTATTAGTATGCCTGAGTATTGATGTCTTTATATCAAATTATAGACTATTGCTTTGAATCATTTTGATCTTATTATTCATACCGTAAGAGAAAGATTACATGATGAAACATGATAGGTACCATTCCACATCAAAAATTCTGTTTTTATCATTTACCTACTCGAGGACGAGCAGGAATTAAGCTTAGGGATGCTTGATACGTCTCCAACATATCTATAATTTTTGATTGTTCCATGCTATTATAGTTTCAATCTTGGATGTTTTCATATGCAATTATATATCATTTTTTGGGACTAACCTATTAACCTAGTGCCCAGTGCCAGTTGCTGTTTTCCGCTTGTTTTTGGCTTTTCAGAGAATCAGTACCAAACGAAGTCCAAATGCCACGAAACTTTTTGGAGATTTTTTTTCTGGTGAAAAGAGGCCCTGGAGACTTGGAGAGGAGGCCAAAAGGTTCGCGAAGCCTCCACATGGCAATAGGGCGCGGCCCCGGGGGGGCGCGCCCTGATGCCTTGTGGGGCCCACATGGCTCCGTTTGACCTAATTCCACTCCTATAAATTCACAAATATTCGGAAACCACCAGGGAGCCAGAAGAAATAACCTTTCCACCGCCACAAGCCTCTGTTCTTTCGTGATCCCATCTGGAGGCCTTTTCCGGTACTCTGCCGGAGGGGGAATCGATCATGGAGGGCTTCTACATCAACCTTGCTGCCCTTCCGATGATGTGTGAGTAGTTTACCACAGACCTACAGGTCCATAGCTTGTAGCTAGATGGCTTCTTCTCTCTCTTTGATCTTCAATACCATGTTCTCCTCGATGTTCTTGGAGTTTAATCCGATGTAATCTTCTTTTGTGGTGTGTTTGTTGGGATCCGATGAATTGTGAGTTTATGATCAGATTATTCATGAGAAATATTTGAGTCTTCTCTGAACTCTTTTATGCATGATTAAATATAGCTTTGTATTTCTCTCCGATCTATCGATTTGGTTTGGCCTACTAGATTGATTTATCTTGCAATGGGAGAGGTGCTTTGTGATGGGTTCAATCTTGCGGTGCTCAATCCCAGTGACAGAAGGGGACATGACACGTATTTGTATTGTTGCCATTAAGGATAAAAAGATGGGGTTTATTCATATTGCTTGAATTTGCTTCTCTACATCATGTCATCTTGCTTAAGGCGTTACTCTATTTTTATTAACTTGATACTCTAGATGCATGCTGGATAGCGGTCGATGAGTGGAGTAATAGTAGTAGATGCAGGCAGGAGTCGGTCTACTTGTCTCAGACGTGATGCCTATATACATGATCATTGTCATGAATCCATCATAATTATTTGCTTTTCTATCAATTGCCCAACAGTAATTTGTCTACCCACCGTATGTTTCTGTGCTCGAGAGAGAAGCCTCTAGTGAAAACTATGGCCTCCGGGTCTATCTTTATCATATAAAAAAAAACCTAAAAATACCTTGCTGCAATTTATTTACTTTTATTTTAATTAGTATTTTAGTTTATCTATTTACCTCGATAAGATTTAATCCTTGCAAATAACCGCTAAGAGGATTGACAACCCTCTTATTTGCGTTGGGTGCAAGTGTTTGCTTTTGTGTGTGCAGGTGCGCTTAACGAAATTTTGCTTGGTTCTCCTACTGGATTGATAACCTTAGTTCTTAACTGAGGGAAATACTTATCTCTACTGTACTGTATCATCCTCTCCTCTTCGGGGAAATACCAACGCAGACTACAAGTAGCAATGACATAGCAATGCAAGACACCATATGCATGATATGAGCAATATAACCCTACCGAGTTAGAGCATACACCTTGGGGGGGGGGAATACGATTGGTCATCTGTCTCTGAATCCTCCTCTGAGGAGCTATCTGTAACTGGCAAGATATGCGCTTCGTCAGATAGCACTGTCTGCTCAGAAGACCTTGTTTTCACTCCAGATTTTTCCATCACCGTGTCAAATGGCTGATGCACAGGAAGAGTAGTTGAATGTACTAACATTGTTGCAAATGCAATACGTAATGAACAAAAAGGATGGCATGATATAATCCACATATATGATGACTGGCTAAACAGGATGGAGTTGCAAAATTCCCATATATGATGCCTGGCTAAACAAGATGGCATTGCATAATTCACATATATGATATAGAAACTAAACAGATGGCATTCACACAAAACATGTCTAAACTAAGCAGATGATATATATGATGTGTAAAGTAAGCAATGCAAGGCGCCATATGCATGATATGACCAACATCAGCATGCCAAGTGAGAGCAAAGACCTCGGGGGGGGGGGTAAATAGGAGTGGTCTGCTCCCTCTGAATCCCCCTTTGAACAGTTATCTTCCTCTTGATTACAATCTGGAATGGGGGGAAGGGGGGCTGCCATTGCGGCCACCATGGAGCGACGTCAGCATGACATTATATTGCCACGCAAGGCTCTTCTCTTTTGCTCTACATGTTCAGTACCATTGTGTACAATAACTGACATGCATAGGAATAAAACATAGTGAGATTATGTAAGGAATGCATGCAGAAATCTAGAGTGATGGTAGCAACCAGTAGATAGACCCAAACCAATGATAGCAGGCAGATAATAGCTTCAGTTAAAAAATACAGGTAATGGCTCCTTTACAGTTTGTTTCCCACGCAACATGAAACACATAGTAGACACCCGAGATTAAGCAGATAGTAGACAGAGATACTATTCATTGCTGCCCCGATTTGTACCCCACAACCATTTAAAAACTCACGTTTGATTATTAGTTTCGACTTGACTCGGAGTCTAAGAGGTGAACAGGATGATAAAGTAGCAGGTAATATTAAGCGATGCATAACGTAAGCAGACACGAAAGAGTGCAACCTCTCTTGCGGACCCGTGTAGTCGTCAATGTCATCTCCTCAGTTGATGATGGTAATGCAGTGGTGGTGGCTGCCGGCAGCGGGGAAGAAGATCTGAGGCGGCGAAAGACGGTCTGGAGGGGGGATCTCTGCTGCGGAGGACGCTTCCGTCGTTGGAGCAGCTCAGCTGGGGCGGTCGATGGCGCGGCAGGAGCGGGACAAACCACACAAAGTTTTCTTTGACACCTATCTGTATCAGAAGTATAATTATGTAAAGGCTCATTTGAATTGGATGATTCTAACAATGCAGGGATAGGAAATACACAGGAATAGGATAGGAATGCACGTGCAAAATAGAGCATTTGCTAACATAGGATTTCTGTCAATCTGGGTGTTTGGTTCACAGGAATTGGAAGATCACAGAAATGCAAAGAAGCATGGTCATATTAAAGTCAAACCACATGAAAATGTACAGTTATAATGCGATTATGCTACTATCACTTAGTCTTGTTCTTCAGGAATAGGAATTTGAAAAGGAGGGCCGAGTGGATATTAAAATTCCTACGGTTTTTCTTTGAAAGAGACACTAAAGGATAAAATCCTACAGTTTTCCCTTGCTCCATTCCTTTGAACCAAATGCATGAATAGTAGTACCATAGGAAACTTTCCAATTCCTATGTCTTTCCTTCACTTTTCCTTTCAACCAATGGCCATTCTAGTAGGCAGGCTTGAACAGGCAAAAGCCTACACTCCAAAAATGTTTTTGTACTACTTCTACTACTTTGGACCCAGCCCAATGCCCTACTAGCTCAACTCCCAGGCCCATCTACACATGCACAGCTCCAACGCGTAGACATAAATAATGATGGCTTTCGAGAGAGTCCATCACGGATAGCTAACTTGCCTAGTACCTTGATACGTCGCCGTCGTATCTACTTTTCCAAACACTTTTGCTCTTGTTTTGGACCCTAATTTGCATGATTTGAATGGAACTGACCCAGACTGACGCTATTTCCAGCAGAATTACCATGGTGTTGTTTTTTGTGCAGAAATAAAAGTTCTTGGAATTGGATGAAACTTTTTGGAGATTTTTTATGGAATATATAAAAAATACTGGAGCCAAAACCTACTGGAGGGGGGCCACAGGCTGCCCACGAGGCACCAGGGCGCGCCACCCCCCCCCAGGCGTGCCCTGGTACCTCGTGGGACCCACGTGGCTCCGTCTGACCTAATTCCAACGCTATAAATTCACAATTCCAGAGAAAAAAAATAAGAGAGGAAGTTTTATTGCATTTCACGATACGGAGCCGCCGCCACCTCCTGTTCTTCATCGGGAGGCCAGATCTGGAGTCCGTTTGGGGCTCCGGAGAGGGGGATCTTCCGGCATCGTCATCATCAACCATCCTTCATCACCAATTTCATGATGCTCACCGTCGGGAGTGAGTAATTCCTTCATAGGCTTGCTGGACGGTGATGAGTTGGATGAGATTTATCATGTAATCGAGTTAGTTTTGTTAGGGCTTGATCCCTAGTATCCACTATGTTCTGAGATTGATGTTGCTATGACTTTGCTATACTTAATGCTTGTCACTAGGGCCCGAGTGCCATGATTTCAGATCTGAACCCTTTATGTTTCCATGAATATATTTGTGTTTTTTGATCCGATCTTGCAAGTTGTATGCACCTGCTATGTGTTATGATCCGCATACTCCAAGGTGACAATAATTGGGATTCTTTCCGGTGATTGCCGTAGTTTGAGTAGTTCATGTATTCACTAAGTGTTAATGCTTTGTTCCGGTTCTCTATTAAAAGGAGGCCTTAATATCCCTTAGTTTCCATATGGACCCCGCTTCCACGGGAGGGTAGGACAAAAGATGTCATCCAAGTTCTTATCGCAAGCATGTATGACTATATACGGAATACATGCCTACATTATATTGATGAATTGGAGCTAGTTCTGTGTCACCCTAGGTTATGACTGTTACATGATGAATGTTATCCAACAATATCACCGATCCAATGCCTACGAGCTTCTCACATATTGTTCTTGCTAAGTTACTACTGTTGCTACTGCTGTTACAATCGCTACTATTATTGCTGCTACCGTTACTGCTATTGTTACTATTATTGCTATTGCTATCAAACTACCATACTACTGTGCTACTGATCACTCTGCTGCAGATATTTAGTCTCCAGGTGTGGTTGAATTGACAACTCAACTGCTAATACTTCCAAATATTCTTTGGCTCCCCTTGTGTCGAATCAATAAATTTGGGTTGAATACTCTACCCTCGAAAACTGTTGCGATCCCCTATACTTGTGGGTTATCAAGACCTTTTTCTGGCACTGTTGCCGGGGAGCATAGCTATATTTGCTGAGTCACTTGGGATTTATATCTGTTGATCACTATGAAGAATCTGAAAGACGCTAAGACCAAGATCGTTCCCTCTAAAATGAGGGGAGGTAAGGAACTATCATCTAGCTCTGCACTTGATTCACCTTCTGTTTTGAGTAAACTTGCAACACCACAACATGCTATTAATTCTGATATGTCACAAGTTATTGATGATACTACCTCTGCTTTGAATGATACTCATGATGATGCTAGTACTATGCCTGATAATGTTGTGCCACTTGGTGAATTTCTTAGTGAACAAATTGAAAATACTGAAACTCTTGAGAATTATGATTCACCTATTATGCCTAGCTCTCCTACTAGAGTTGAAACACCTGATGAACATTGCTTTGATAGGGAGACAGCTAGAGCCATTCTTGCTTGTAATGATAGACATGAAGTTATAAAATTGTTTGATGAAATGAAAGAAAAATCTATGCGGGAGAAAATGAAATGTGATCCTAAGTTTGCTACCTCTCCCATATTTATTACTGATAAGGATTATGAATTCTCTATTGATCCTGGGTTAATTACCTTGGTTGAATCTGATCCTTTCCATGGCTATGAAACTGAAACCGTTGTGGCACATCTTACTAAATTAAATGATATAGCCACCCTATTTGCTCACGAGGAAAAAATTCGCTATTACTATATTCTTAAGTTATTTCCTTTCTCATTAAAGGGTGATGCTAAAGAATGGTATAATACTCTTGCTCCTGGTTGTGTGCGTAGTCCCCAGGATATGATTTATCACTTCTCTACAAAATATTTTCCTGCTCATAAGAAACAAGCTGCTTTACAGGAAATATTTAACTTTGTGCAAATTAAAGAAGAGAATCTCCCTCAAGCTTGGGGGAGGCTTCTCCAATTACTTAATGCTTTGCCTGATCATCCTCTTAAGAAAAATGAAATACTTGATATCTTCTATAATGGACTAACCGATGCTTCTAGGGACTACCTAGATAGTTGTGCGAGTTGTGTTTTCAGGGAACGGACTATTGAACAAGCTGAGAAATTGTTGAATAATATATTGAAGAATGATAATGATTGGACACTTCCTGAAACACCGCCTAAACCCACTCCGAAGAAGAGGGGTATTTTATATATCAGTCCTGAATATATGCAAGAGGCAAAGAAATGCCAGAAGGAAAAAGGTATTAAAGCTGAAGATGTTAAGAATTTACCACCTATTGAAGAGATACATGGTCTTGACAAGCCGACACAGGTAGTAGAGGTAAATTCTCTTACAAAGTTTGATTAAAGTGATATTCCTTATAAGAAACCTCCTAGTCAATGCTTGTATCAATTTGACAATTATATTATTAAGCAAGATCATTTCAATGCCAATGTTATGAAACAATTGAAAAGAAATGCCTACATGATTGATCGCTTGAGTGACTTGTTATTTAGAATTGCTAATGATGTCAAAGGTGTAAGTAAACATGCATCTATGGTTCAAACCCAATTAGAACAAGTTGCTAAATCTCAGAGTGAATTGCTTAATGAAATGAATAACAATATGAATGATCATGCCGTTACAGTAATGACTAGAGGAGGTAGAATGACTCAGGAGCCACTTTATCCTGAAGGTCACCCTAAAAGAATTGAACAAGACTCTCAAAGAATTAATGTTGACGCACCTAGTCAATCTAAAAAGAAAAAGAAAAAGAAAAATGATAGGACTTTGCATACTTCTAGTGAACCTGAGGTAGAAAAACCGTTGGAGGATAGTAATGATGTTTCTATTTCTGATGCTGAAACACAATCTGGTATTGAACAATGATATGTCTCGAACGTATCTATAATTTATGAAGTATTCATGCCATGTTTATAACAATTCTATATGGTTTTGGTATGATTTGACTAGAACTAACTCGGACTGACGCTGTTTTCAGCAGAATTGCCATGGTATTGTTTTTTGTGCAAAAATAAAAGTTCTTGGAATTGGATGAAACTTTTTGGAGATTTTTTATGGAATAAATAAAAAATACTGGAACCAAGACCCACTGGAGGGGGGCCACCCAGTGCCCACGAGGCACCAGGGCGCGCCACCCCCCCAGGCGCGCCCTGGTACCTCCTGGGGCCCACGTGGCTCCGTCTGACCTGATTCCAACGCTGAAAAATCCTATAAATAGAGAAACCCCCAGAAATAACCCTAGATGAGTTTTTACGCCGCCGCAAGCCTCTGTACCTCCATGATCTAACCTAAAGCCCATTTTCGGGACCCTGGCGGAGGGGGAAATCATCACCGGAGGCCATCTTCATCATCCCAGCGGTCTCCATGACGAGGAGGGAGTAGTTCACCCTCGGGGCTGAGGGTTTGTACTAGTAGCTATGTGTTTTATCTCTCTCTCGCGCGTTCTTGATTTGGCACGATCTTGATGTACTTCGAGCTTTGTTAATATAGTTGGATCATATGGTGTTTCTTCCCTCTCTATCCTTGTTGTGATGAATCAAATCTTTCCCCTTTGAGGTTTCGTTATTGTCAGATTAAATATTTCAGATTTGAGAACACTTGATGTATGTCTTGCATATGAATACCCGTGGTGACAATGGGGTATTATATTGATTCACTTGATATATGTTTTGGCACTCAACTCGCGGATTCCCGCGGTGACATTGGGGTAATCTATGCATATGGGTTGATGCACGTTTTTATTATCTTTTCTCCGATAGAAACTTTGGGGTGCTCCTTGGAGTTCTTTGTGTGGATTGAATATTATGATTATGAAGTTATTTGGTGCATATCGTATAATCAACTCACGGATACTTGTGGTGACATTGGAGTATCTAGGTGACATTAGAGTTGGTTGATGTGTATCATATGGTGTTATTTTAGTACGAACTCTAGGGCTGTTTGTGACACTTATAGGAATAGCTCAATAGATCGATCGGAAAGGATAACTTTGAGGTGGTTTCGTACCCTACAAACAATTTCTATCTTATGTTCTCCGCTAATAGGAACTTGGGAGTGATTCTTTATCGCACATTGAGGGATGGTTATATGATCCAATTATATTAGCATTGTTGAGAGATTACACTAGCGAAAGTATGAACCCTAGGCCTTGTTTTTAAGCATTGCAATACCGTTTGTGCTCACTTTTGTTACTTGCTACCTTGCTATTTTTATATTTTCAGATTACAAAAACCTATATCTACTATCCATACTACACTTTTATCACCATCTCTTCGCCGAACTAGTGCACCTATACAATTTACCATTGTATTGGGTGTGTTGGGGACACAAGAAATTTCTTGTATTTGGTTGCAGGGTTGTTTGAGAGATACCATCTTCAACCTATGCCTCCCACGGATTGATAAACCTTAGGTCATCCACTTGAGGGAAAATTGCTACTGTCCTACAAAACTCTACGCTTGGAGGCCCAACACGAGTCTACAAGAATAAATTGTGTAGTAGACATCAAGCTCTTTTCTGGCGCCATTGCTGGGGAGGTGAGTGCTTTAAGGTATATCTTTAGATCTTGCAATCGAATCTTTTAGTTTCTTGTTTTATCACTAGTTTGGTTTATAAAAAAAACTACAAAAAAATGGAATTGAGGTTGCCTCATATTATTCATCTTTATAATGTCTTTCTTGAAAATGAAGGAGCGGAAAATTGTGCTCAATTGATAGAAGAAGAATTCAATAAAATGTTTGGCATAAAATCTTTGAATGATGAGCATGATTGCAATGTTGTTAGTATGAATTCTATGAATATCCATGATGCTAATGATATGCAAAGTCATAAGCTTGGGGATGCTATGTTTGATGAAGATGATATTTTTAGTCCCCCAAGTTTTGATGAGAAAATTTATTATGATGAAAGTATGCCTCCTATTTATGATGATTATATTGATAAAAGTGGATTTAGAGAGGTCATGACTTTATTTAATGATGATTCCACTATTTTGGAAGAGGTTTCAATTGATTATGACAACAAAGTTGCTATCTATGATGACATGTATGCTATAAACAATAATGATAACCAAGAAATTTTTCATCATGATTTTAATTTTCAATTGAATTATGCTAATCAAGTATCACATGATAGTTATTTCATTGAATTTGCTCCCACTATTATGAATGAGAAGGAAATTGCTTATGTGGAGAGTAATAAAAATCCTATGCTTGTAGGTCATGAAAAGAATGCTTTATGTGATAGCTATATTGTTGAATTCATTCACGATGCTACAAAAAATTATTATGAGAGAGGATCATATGCTTATATATATTTGAACAACATCAAGTATCCTCTCTTTGTGTTGAAAGTTTTGAAGCTATACTTGTTTTGCCTTCCTATGCTAGTTGATTATTGTTCCCATAAACTATTTGCTCACAAAATATCTATGCATAGGAAGTGGGGTAGGCTTAAATGTGCTAGTCATATGCTTCATGATGCTCTCTTTGTGTTTCAATTCTTTACTTTTATGTGAGCATCATTAAAATCATCAAGCCTAGTTAAAAAGCATTAAAGAAAAGCGCTTGTTGGGAGACAACCCAATACTTATACCTACTGTTTTTGTGTGTCCACATGATTAAGCTACTGTAGTAATCATGTTTTATATGTTTTCTTTCAATAATGTGCCAAGTAAAGCCTTTGGGATAGTGCGGATGCTTGTTGATTTGATTCTGTGCAAAAACAGAAACTTTTGCGTCAGTGCTGGAATTTCTATTCTGTACTGGAGCGTGAAAAAATTCTGAAATTTTTACACAGTATTGGGCTACAAATTTCTTACGTTTTCCTAATTTTTCCGAAGTTTTGGAGGTACAGAAGTATGGTTTTTAAATCGCTTACTACACACTGTTCTGTTTTTGACAGATTCTGTTTTCGATTCATAGTTTGCTTGTTTTAGTGTTTCCATAGCTTATATTGAGTAATATAAATTGTGTAAATGATAGAATACAGTAGGAATTATGTGAGAACAATTATGAATCTTGTCTTGACAGTACCTAAGTGGATGATTTATTTTTATCATACTAACCTATCTCACAAAGTTCCGTTAAGTTTTGTGTGATTGAAGTTTTCAAGTTTTGGGTGAGATATCAATATGAGGAGAATAAGGAGTGTCAAGACCCTAATATTGTTGATTCCCAAGGCAACCCAAGGTAATATTAAAGGAACACCCAAGCAAGTAAGCTTGGGGATGCCCCGGAAGGCATCGCCTCTTTCGTCTTCAACACTATCGGTAACCTCACTCGGAGCTATATTTTTATTCGTCACATAATATGAATTTTGCTTGGAGCATCATTTTATTCTGTTGATATTTGCTTTGTGTTATCAATAATCATGTTTTGTATCTTTTAGTTCAATAAAATACCAATTATAGCCTTTACCATGCTCAGTTTGCAAGTTTATGTGTTGCTGTTTGAAAATAGAAAGTTTTCTGTTATGTCCAGAATATTCCTGAATAGTCAGAACATGATAAAAATCTGAAATTTTTACACAATAAGCATGCATGAGTTCTCTATCACGTGGTAATTTTTCAGAATTTTTGGAGTTAGGGAATATGGATTCTTATTCACCCTTTACAGACTGTTCTGTTTTGGCAGATTGCTGTTATAGTTGCATTGTTTGCAAGTTTAATGTTTCTATTTGAGGATAGGAGTATTAAATATGAAGAGGCATTTAGTATGAAATGTTTAATTATAATTTTTGTTATTTTCTACAGTATATAATGTTAAGGTTTTGAGTTGATTTATACTAACTTATCTCACGAGTTCTTGTTGAGTTTTGTGTGGATGAAGTTTTTAAGATTTAGGAGAAACCATGATATGAGAGGAATTAAGGAGACACAAGAGCTCAAGCTTGGGGATTCCCAAGGCATCCCAAATTAATATTTCAAGAAGTCTCAAGCATCTAAGCTTGGGGATGCCCCGGTAGGCATCCCACCTTTCTTCATCAACAACTATCGGTCAGTTTTGGTTGAGCCTAAGTTTTTGCTTCTTCACATGATATGTGCTATCCTTGGAATGTCATTTTATTTTGTTTTCTTTGCTGTTTGAATAAAATACTTAAGATCTGAAATTTTTAAATGAGAGAGAGTCCTCACATAGCTACCTATTTACTTAACTACTCATTTGATCTTCACTTATATCTTTTTGGAGTAGTTTGCCATTTGCTCTAGTACTTCACTTATATCTTTCTGAGCATGGTGGTGATTATGTTTTGAAGAAATACATACACTCTCATGCTTCACTTATATTATTTTGAGAGTTGACAATAGTAATGGCAATATGCTTCAGATATGAATTTGGTCCCAAAGTTATGAATATTCAAGAGGGATATAATAAAAAAAATCATGAAAGATCATTGGATATGATAAGTTTGATTCCTTGCAATAGTTTTGCGATGTAGAGATGATAATATGTGAGTCATGTTAGTGAGTAATTGTGATTTAGTAAGAATATTAGTGTTAAGGTTTGTGATTCCCTATGCATGCACATAAAGTCAATAGTTATGCAACGAAGTTATATCCTACTTATGGTGCATTATTCAGTGTTAGTTATGTTCAATGCATGTTTATGACCATTTTCGCTTTTTGGTTGGTTGCTTCTCAATCTATTTGCTAGCCTTCATTTGTACTAAGTGAAAATACTGCTTGTGCATCCAAAATCCTTAAACCCAAGTTGTGCCAAATGAGTCCACTATACCTACCTATATGCGGTATTTCAATGTTGTTCTAAGTAAATTTGCGTGTGCCAACTCTAATTTTCAAAATAATTTTTCCGTTTTGTGTGCCCGTGCCGCTCATGAAGCGGCAGGGGGTGGCCATTATTTTCCATGCTAGGTGTGTCATTCTCATGATGAGTGTGTATTCACTTGTCATTGCACGAGAGAATGGTTGGTAATAGGGATGCCCAGTCCCACAATGAATCAAAATTAATACCAACAAAATTCCTTGGAAAGTGTTGGTATGGAGGGCACCCGTGGATACGTCTAGCCATGGATTGTGAAAGAATGGTGGAAAGGAAATAAACTTTACTTTCTGTTTGGGAACCACCAATGATGTGTCTAGCATGGAAAATAATGGGAATTCTCGGTCGTTTTCGTTGACAGGAAAAGCATGCCTCTCAAAATATTTTTATCTCTCTAATTTAAGCTTTGAGCTCTGGCACATTTGACAAATCTCTGCTTCCCTCTGCGAAGGGCCTATCTATTTACTTTTATGCAATTTTTATTTTTACTTGAGTCTCCATCTTCTCTTACAAAAGCACTAACTAGAGAGCACTATTGTCATACTTGTGCATTGGATGTAGCTAATATTTGAGTGTGTTTCATGAATGGATCAATGATTGAGCATAATGGGCTAGGGATAACTTTCTTTAGCATTGATATTTTGAAAGACATGGTTGCTTGTTAGTATGCTTGAGTATTTATGTCTCCATGTCAAATTATAGACTATTGCTTTGAATCATTCAATTCCAAGTGTCCATGCAACAAAAGAAAAGATTATATGATGATTGTGATAGGTAGCATTCCACATCAAAATTTCTGTTTTTAATTGCTACTTTATCATGATGAGTTTTATGAGAAAAAGTTGTTGTTATGATGCTAGGAAAAGTGATTGAAAATATCATTGATCAAACTTATGCACTATGCTAGCATTCACACTTCATAAATTATTTCTTTTATCATTTACCTACTCGAGGACGAGCAGGAATTAAGCTTGGGGATGCTGATACGTCTCCAACGTATCTAAAATTTATGAAGTATTCATGCCATGTTTATAACAATTCTATATGGTTTTGGTATGATTTGACTAGAACTAACCTGGACTGACGCTGTTTTTAGCAGAATTGCCATGGTGTTGTTTTTTGTGCAGAAATAAAAGTTCTTGGAATTGGATGAAACTTTTTGGAGATTTTTTATGGAATAAATAAAAAATACTAGAACCAAGACCCACTAGAGGGGGCCACCCAGTGCCCACGAGGCACCAGGGCACGCCACCCCCCCAGGCGCGCCCTGGTACGTCGTGGGGCCCACGTGGCTCCCTCTGACCTGATTCCAACGCTGAAAAATCCTATAAACAGAGAAACCCCCAGAAATAACCCTAGATGAGTTTTTACACCGCCGCAAGCCTCTGTACCTCCACGATCTAATCTACAGCCCTTTTTCGGCACCCTGCTGGAGGGGGGAATCATCACCGGAGGCCATCTTCATCATCCCGGCGGTCTCCATGACGATGAGGGAGTAGTTCACCCTCGGGGCTGAGGGTTTGTACCAGTAGCTATGTGTTTTATCTCTCTCTCGCGCGTTCTTGATTTGGCACGATCTTGATGTACCGCGAGCTTTGTTAATATAGTTGGATCATATGGTGTTTCTTCCCTCTCTATCATTGTTGTGATGAATCGAATCTTTTCCCTTTGAGGTTTGGTTATTATCGGATTGAATATTTCAGATTTGAGAACACTTGATGTATGTCTTGCATATGAATACCCGTGGTGACAATGGGGTATTATATTGATTCACTTGATATATGTTTTGGCACTCAACTCACGGATTCCCGCGGTGACATTGGGGTAATCTATGCATATGGGTTGATGCACGTTTTCATTATCTTTTCTTCGATAGAAACTTTGGGGTGCTCCTTGGAGTTCTTTGTGTGGATTGAATATTATGATTATGAAGTTGTTTGATGCATATCATATAATCAACTCACGGATACTTGTGGTGACATTGGAGTATCTAGGTGACATTAGAGTTGGTTGATGTGTATCATATGGTGTTATTTTAGTACGAACTCTAGGGCTGTTTGTGACACTTATAGGAATAGCTCAATAGATCGATCGGAAAGGATAACTTTGAGGTGGTTTCGTACCCTACAAACAATTTCTATCTTATGTTCTCCGCTAATAGGAACTTGGGAGTGATTCTTTATCGCACGTTGAGGGATGGTTATATGATCCAATTATATTAGCATTATTGAGAGATTGCACTAGCGAAAGTATGAACCCTAGGCCTTGTTTTTAAGCATTGCAATACCATTTGTGCTCACTTTTTTTACTTGCTACCTTGCTGTTTTTATATTTTCAGATTACAAAAACCTATATCTACTATCCATACTACACTTTTATCACCATCTCTTCGCCGAACTAGTGCACCTATACAATTTACCATTGTATTGGGTGTGTTCGGGACACAAGAGATTTCTTGTATTTGGTTGCAGGGTTGTTTGAGAGATACCATCTTCAACCTATGCATCCCACGGATCTTGATAACCCACCTCCTAAAAATAAACGTTATGATAAACAAGACTTCGTTGCTAGAAAACATGGTAAAGAAAGAGAACCATGGGTTCAAAAACACATGCCCTTTCCTCCTAAACCATCTAAGAAAAAGGATGAAGAAGAATTTGAACGCTTTGCTGAAATGCTTAGGCCAGTCTTTTTGCGTACTCGTTTGACTGATATTTTAAAGATGGCCCCTTATGCTAAATATATGAAAGACATTGTCACAAATAAAAGAAAGATACCTGAAGCTGAGATTTCTACCATGCTTGCAAATTATTCTTTTAAGGATGGAGTACCTAAGAAACTGGGAGATCCAGGAATACCAACTATAGCATGCTCCATTAAATGAAATTATGTCAAAACTGCTTTGTGTGATTTAGGGGCCGGTGTTAGTGTTATGCCTTTCTCTTTATATAAAATACTTGATTTGAATAAACTCACTCCCACTAAAATATCATTGCAAATAGCTGACAAATCAACTGCCATACCTATCGGTGTTTGTGAGGATGTGCCCGTTGTAGTTGCAAATGTTACTATTCTAACAGAGTTTGTTATACTTGATATGCCCGAGGACGACAACATGTCGATTATCCTTGGTAGACCCTTCTTGAATACTGCAGGGGCTGTTATTGATTGCAACAAAAGCAAGGTCACTTTTCATATCAATGGTAATGAACATACGGTGCACTTTCCGAAGAGGTAATTTCAAGTGAATGGTATTCATATTATTGAAAAGACTCCGACAATTACTATTGGAAGTTTTCAACTCCCTCTTCCTATTGTTAAAAAGAAATATGAAACTCTTATTATTGGGGAGATGCATATCCCCGTTGAGGTAACTTAGTGTTATACGAAAATTCTTCGGTTTCATGTCAATCGGAAATGGTTTGTTAATAAGACCTGATCAACCTTATTAAAGGATTATTTTTGAGAGGCATGTGGTCGATGAATTTAGTAAGCACAACCTTCTGTACTCACTTTTTGTTTTCTGTTATTTTTAGTTCAATGCAATAAAATGCCATGATTACCCTGTTTTCTGAATTATCCGTGCAATAAAAATGTCCAGAAATGAAAGTGCTCAGAATGTAATAAAATTTTGACATGATTTTTTATATAATATTTAAGAATTTTTGGCACTGGACACTTACCAGGGGGGTGCCCCAGGTGCCCACGAGGCACCAGGGCGCGCCACCCCCCTAGCGCACCCAGGTGGCTCGTGGGCCCCACAGGGACCCCCTCACTTATCCCTTCAGCCCACTTTATCTCTTACCTCTAGCAAAAATTCCTGCTAGCTCTCTCTCTCGTGTTCTTGCTCACAAACCTGAAATTTTCGATCTCTTTGCTCGGAGCTCCGTTTCCGAAACTGTTTTGGGGAATTGCTCCTTGGTATGTGACTCCTCCATTGCTCCAATTAGTTTTTGATTTAGTGGATTATATTTTGCATAATTAGCTACTCTTGGTGCTACTGAAAATGAGCTTCCATGTTGAATTCTTTGAGTTCAAAGTAGTTTGAATGCTTGATATAGCCTCTAGACATCCATATGACTAGTTGCTATCAATCTTGTGAAGTTTTATTGATATCATTTTGTGACCCAAAATTTTTCAGAAATTTCTTCTTAGAAAAATGAATATCTTCCGGAGGAGTTCTTCGAGGAGGAGGTCCTCTGAAGCGTCATCAACTGAAAGCTCAGCACGCCAAACATATGAGGAACCAAGGGCAAGTTCGGTGCGGGGTGTCGAAGCAAAATCATGTCGATGGCCGTGCAACGAGTTCATGCTAGGTGCAGGCATCAAGGAAGAATTTGACCAATAAATTCACAATGCCGAGCTCTTCGCCTTCATCGCAGATAAGCCACCACAGCACTACTTCCTCAGTCATTCATTCACTCAAAACTTTGAGTATCATCCGCGCACTTCTAGAGTTTTATTTCATCTCTATGACAAATCCTATAGTATGTCTCTAGAAGAATTCTGTAATGCATGCAAAATTCCATATTGGGGCTCGTTAGATGAACCACAAAAATCTGATTATGAGCCATTTCTTAATAGCCTTTGCAACGGTGAGGATTGGGGAGTCACACAGGCCAGAATAGTTAGCATTCATTTTCCTGCTATTCGATATTTTGCACTCTTTAATGGTAAATGCATTGTTGGTAAGCAAGACTGCAGTACGCTTTGTGCCCCTGATCTGAGTCTTATTCATACGACTTTGACCGGCATCAAGTATTATAATCTTGGGGCTATTGTCGCACGTAGGCTGCAGCGTAACGCGGGTAATGGTGATTTGTATGGAGGAATTTATGCCTCCCACGTAGCTGCAAGGTTAGGGGTCTCGCCCAAGTCCAATGATCCCCTCTTACCTTACAAATATTTAAATTTTGAAGCAATGCGAGAACATAAGTTTTTAAAACGCAATGCACAGGGATATGAATATAACTTAGTTTTTAATAAATCTCAATCTGTGTATGTTGTTTTGCCTGCTCCTGCCCTCTTTGATTTTCAGAACAAACAGAGATATTATCTATTGGAGAGCGAGGTGCACGAGTACAAGGCGGTGGTCGAGGCTGCCCGTCTGGCTGAGGAGGCGGCTCAGAACGCCTCTACAAGCTACCACTTCGATTACTACCCAGACCAGGGATGGCGATGACCAAGCTAGGCCAAAAGCCTAAGCTTGGGGGAGTACGTATTTCTCACCGACACTACATTCATGTCCACACATTTCATTCCAGTTGTCGGTGTTCATACTTTTTCATTGTATAATCCATGTTAGTTTTATTTTCTCGCTTTCTTCTTATGTGTTTGAAAAACTATGAGAAAATCCCAAAAATATTTCTCGTTTGTTTTCAGTTTTTCTTCCTAGCTTAATTAGTGGTAGTACTAAAAGAAAACCCAAAAAGATTTCTCGATTCTTCTTTTGCTTGTTGGGAGTTCTCCCGTGTAAATAGTTTTCTTTTCTCCTTTTCATTTTTCTTCTTTAATTTGCTTTCTTCAGAAAAACTAAAAACTCCAAAAATATTTCAGTGTGTTTCTCCGAAATTCTTTTCTTTTGTTGAGTCATTGAAAGGAGAAGACCACGATGAAAATGTTGAGTGGCTCTCATATGCATTATTGTTGGTCTAACAAAGAGCCCATATCGCCTTGTCTTCTCCTTTGAATAAAATGCTTGCAGATTCCAGCTTAGTCCATGGCACACTTACACTATTTTCATTTTCATATCATTCGGTCGTGCAAGTGAAAGGCAATAATGACGATGATTTGATGAAGTGACTGTGGCAAGGAAAAGCGGGTATGAACTCAACTTGTTCTTTGTTTTTGTAAATATGTTTAACTCAGTATCCATGATTCAGAATATTATGATTAAACATGTTTATGATGACAATTAGAGATTATAGTTGCTCATGCCATGCTTAAGTAGCTAGGAGTGGATAATGATTTATCTTGAGTGTCAACATGCATTAAAATGTTCATGATGTAGTATGATGATATGGTATCCTCCTCTGAATGTTTTGAGTGGCTTGACTTGGCACATGTTCACACATGTAGTTGATTCAAAACCAACATAGCCTTGATGATATTTATGTTCATGGTGCTTATATCCTACTCATGCTAGTATTCAATGTTGATTATTCATAATGCATGATTACGACCGTTTTCGCTCTCTAGCTGGTCGCTTCTCAACCTATTTGCTAGCCTTCGCCTGTACTAAGTGGGAATACTGCTTGTGCATCAAAACCTTTAAACCAAAGTTATTCCAGATGAGTCCACTATATCTACCTATATGCGGTATTACTCTGCCGTTCTAAGTAAATTTGCATGTGCCACCTCTAAATATTCAAATGAACATCTGTTTTGTGTGCTCGTACCGCTCATGGAGTGACAGGGGGCGGTCAGTATCTTCCATGCTAAGCGGGTTATTCTCATGATGAGTGTTTTTTCACTCGTCCTTGCACGAGAGGGGCTGGTAATCGGGATGCCCAGTCCCATTATTAAAATTGCAAAATAATAAAACAAACTCCCCCGAAAAGTTGTTGGTATGGAGGGCACCCAAGGATTTGGCTAGCCATGGCTTGTGATTGTTGGTGGAGGGGGAGTAAACTTTACTTTACCGCTTGGGAACCGCCGCTAATGTGTTTAGCATGGAAGATATTGAAAACTCTCAGACGTAACGTTGACAGGAAAGGCATACCTCCCAAAATTTTATTTATCTTTGATTTAAGCTTCGAGCTCTGGCACCTCTGCAAATCCATGCATCCCTCTACGAAGGGCCTATCTATTTACTTTTATGTTATTTTACTTTTATTGTTGAGTCATCACCTTCTCAAACAAGCACCAGTCCTGAGATCACTATTGTCATTCTCATGCATTGTGAGTAGTTAATGTTGTGTGCATCATGACTGGATCTCTTCTACCATGAATTACAATGTTTAGTCGCTGCTTGAACTTTGGAGGTGCTCTGCTTTTATGTTTTGCGGTCTTAGAAAGGGCTAGCGAGATACCATGTTGTCATATCATATCATGATTGTTTTGACAAAGTGTTGGCATTTGAGATATTTTATTATTGCTCGCTAGTTGATTATGCTATTGATATGAGTGAATATAATTTCTAAGAGTTATCATTTGCATGGTTAGTTATAATCTTTGCTGAAAACTTGGGTACTATTTAAGCATATATATAGATACAAGAACAAAAGAGTTTGTAAAAGTTTTTCTTTACCACTTTCAGTTTGTCAACTGAATTGCTTGAGGACAAGCAATGAGTTAAGCTTGGGGGAGTTGATACGTCTCCGTCGTATCTACTTTTCCAAACACTTTTGCTCTTGTTTTGGACCCTAATTTGCATGATTTGAATGGAACTGACCTGGACTAACGCTATTTTCAGCAGAATTACCATGGTGTTATTTTTTGTGCAGAAATAAAAGTTCTTGGAATTGGATGAAACTTTTTGGAGATTTTTTACGGAATATATAAAAAAATACTGGAGCCAAAACCTACTGGAGGGGGGCCACTGGCTGCCCACGAGGCACCAGGGCGCGCCACCCCCCCCCCCCCCCAGGCGCGCCCTCGTACCTCGTGGGGCCCACGTGGCTCCGTCTGACCTAATTCCAACGCTATAAATTCACAATTCCAGAGAAAAAAATAAGAGAGAAAGTTTTATTGTGTTTCACAATACGGAGCTGCCGCCACCTCCTGTTCTTCATTGGGAGGCCAGATCTGGAGTCCGTTTGGGGCTCCGGAGAGGGGGATCTTCCGGCATCGTCATCATCAACCATCCTTCATCACCAATTTCATGGTGCTCACCGCCGGGAGTGAGTAATTCCTTCGTAGGGTTGCTGGACGGTGATGAGTTGGATGAGATTTATCATGTAATCAAGTTAGTTTTGTTAGGGATTGATCCCTAGTATCCACTATGTTCTGAGATTGATGTTGCTATGACTTTGCTATGCTTAATGCTTGTCACTAGGGCCCGAGTGCCATGATTTCAGATCTGAACCTTTTATGTTTCCATGAATATATTTGTGTTTTTGATCCGATCTTGCAAGTTGTATGCACTTGCTACGTGTTATGATCCGCATACCCCAAGGTGACATTAATTGGAATTCTTTCCGGTGATTGCCGTAGTTTGAGGAGTTCATTTATTCACTAAGTGTTAATGCTTTGTTCCGGTTCTCTATTAAAAGGAGGCCTTAATATCCCTTAGTTTCCATATGGACCCCGCTACCACGGGAGGGTAGGACAAAAGATGTCATGCAAGTTCTTATCGCAAGCACATATGACTATATACGGAATACATGCCTACATTATATTGATGAATTGGAGCTAGTTCTGTGTCACCCTAGGTTATGACTGTTACATGATGAATGTTATCCAACAATATCACCGATCCAATGCCTACGAGCTTCTCACATATTGTTCTTGCTAAGTTACTACTGTTGCTACTGCTGTTACAATCGCTACTATTATTGTTGCTACCATTACTGCTACTGTTACTATTATTGCTATTGCTATCAAACTACCATACTACTGTGCTACTGATCACTCTGCTACAGATATTTCGTCTCCAGGTGGGGTTGAATTGACAACTCAACTGCTAATAGTTGCAAATATTCTTTGGCTCCCCTTGTGTCGAATCAATAAATTTGGGTTGAATACTCTACCCTCGAAAACTGTTGCAATCCCCTATAGTTGTGGGTTATCATACCTCACTGCTTGTCATATAGGAGAAACTATTCGTATTTCTCATTACTATGTGTGCTCAGTGGACAATATAAATTACATGTAGAGTAAAAAAGCAATGCGACAAGTGTACAACCTCTTTGGCGAAGCCATGTCGATCACAGCATCATTGGGTTGGTCGCTGAGGATGCTGCTGCTGATGTGGCTGTCAGAGGTGGGGAAGAAGATCTTAGGTGTCTGCAGATGGAGTCGAGGGTACTGCTCCGCTGTGATGGACGGTTTCGTCATTGGACCAGCTCCGGTGATGTGTACGACGGCGAGGCTGAAGCAGGACAAGAGAGACAACGTTAACCTGAAGTGGGATTCTAATAGCATCTCAAATAGATGATGTAAAATACATCACCAAAAAGTGCTAGATTTAAAAGACATCAGCCGCTCGTCTCTGAACTTAACTGTCGAAACTGAATTTAACTGTCGAAACTGAATTTTACTGTCGAAACTGAAATGTACTCTCGAAACTGAATTTTGTTGTCGAAACTAAATTTTACTGTCGGAACTGAACGCAGTAGTAGTAGAGAAGCAATGCACTAGTCGTTTTGGCCGCTCAAGCATTAGTGGCAGAGAAGCAGTGATCTAAATCGGCAGCCGCTCCAGCAGGGAACGTACTACTAGAGAGCAGCCGAGGCAGCTGGTCGTGCAGCAGTAGCATCGCCTGGAGCATCAACGCGTGCGAGAGCCATAGCAGCAGCAGGAGCGCGAGCGAGTGCCGGAGCTGCTGCTCGTGCAGCAGTAGTGCGAGCAAGAGTAGAGCAGCAGCGCGAGCAAGAGCAAGAGTAGACCAGCAGCGTGAGCGAGAGCCGGAGCAGCAGCAGCACGGCCAGCGACAGCCGGAGCCGCTGCAGCAGCAGCTCCTGCTGATGTGGCCGTTGCTGCTGAGGGAACAACGCCATGGCGGAGAGACGCCGTGGAGGAAGTGGCCGGTGACGCCGCCGTCGATAGAGCCGCGCCATGGCAGCTCGGGATCGAGCAGCGGCAGCACCGTGAGATCAAATAAAGGAGAAAATGCAGCGATTAGTGTAGAACCTCTTTGCTGGCGCCGACTAGGCCTCAACTTCATCCGAGGAATCGGTGATGGTGCTGCGGTTCCGGTGGTGCAGGTGAAGACGGTGCTGTGGGAATGGAGGTGGCGCGATAGACGAGGCGAACATCGGGGCAGCTCCTTGGAGGTGGAGGACGGGGCGGCTGAACTAGTGGTACGACGAGATCGACGACGGATCCTCATCCGGTGTGGTGGATGAGGGACGTCGAGCTGTTGCGGCGGACGATGTCGTCGGGGAAGAGGCTCCGGCTAGGTGGCGGTCGGGTGGCGGACGGAGGAGCGTGGGTTTTCGCGGGTTTTGGTGGCCTCGGTGTATGAATGGGGGGCGGAGGGGGTGGGAGGGGGGACCATGGCTAAGGGATGCGCTTGTCCGAAATGTGGGGTAAGTTACGAAAGTGCCCCTAGCCGTTTGGACCATGGGACGTCGAGGCGGGATTTTCGGCTGAGGGATAGAAGGGGGATTTTGCGTGTCAGGGCGGCGCGATCGATTTCGGAGGAGGGGGGAGTTTTCACGCGCGTTGAAATTTCGGGATAACAAGGCGCGGGTTGAAGGGGTGGGAGTTTCGCAGCACAAGAAACAAAGAGATAGCTTGAAATTTCGGGATAACAAGGCGCGGCTTGAAATTTTGGGAGAACAAGCTTAACGTGTAAAAAAAACAATTCGCACCACACAAGAGAGAGTCATGTCTCGTTTTACTATATGAATTACTACAAATGCCATTCAAAAACAACAATGAACAACTTAAAAATTTGGGAGAACAAGCTTACTGTGTACGGTACCATATCAATTCATACTTCCCTCAACAACAACAAAAAACAATTTGTACCGTCTACCGTATGGACTAAAATTGAGGCCATTTTCCGTATTTGAATGGGATCGTTGTCAGGTTAGTTATACCATCATCTAAATATTATCTTCACAACACATGACATGAATATAGTACTAAATTCCCATTTATATATGAACTACATGTACCATATGATCTCGAATTCAAATATGTGTATCCATTTTATGTTGAATTCAAATCGTAGCACATGTATGCACTAGCTAGATGTTCGAAATCTAAACGATGTTTGATATGTATAATGTGTTTAATACACAACACACACACAACATTTAGATGTTAGCTGCCAAAGCCACCCATTATCTCCAATTTGAATAGTTTTGTCCATGCATGGATGAAATGTGGTCAAGCGATGCCTACCAACGGTATATCAAATTCAAATCAATTTGGCCTTGTTCGATGTGTATATAGTATAGCATGCTCGATTCAAAATCACACCACATATCTCCATTATATCATGCATGCATGGGTTTCAAACATCATGATCTCTTATTCAAATATTTGAATTCTTGATTATGATCTCACCAAGTCTTTTGCACCCACACAGTCGTCTTCTCTTTATCGTTGTACCACTAACTTTCTCTTGTGCATGCATGCACACACACTCCCACTCGGCATTATCCATCGCACACACACACACACAATATCTTTCTTCAGGTCTGTCTACCACAATCTCTCAAGCTAGGTAGATCTCTCCATCACCCTCTCTTTCCCACACACACACACACATCGATCGATATACCCCTTCTAGCTAGCAGGTGTGCCTACCACACACACATGTACACACAGTCCCTTCCCCCTCTCACCATCCATCCCTCACGCCCCAGCTACGAGGCACGCAAGCCCACACAGGTGCACGCGCGCGCGAGAGTGCTCTCGCCCCCTCATCTCTTATTATCGAACTCGCACTTGTACATTACCTCTAATTAACTAGTAGGACTCTCTCACCCACCCACACACACACCTCCCCCTCTTCATCACTTCGGGCCTTCTTTAATTATCTCTCACATGCATGCGCACCGATCGATATTCCTCTCTGTATATATATAGCTAGGTCTTTCCCTATTTTCTACACAAAGCGATCAATCTATATCTAGTCAGGTCTCGCCCTTTTTGTCGGTACCAAAACCGGCATATCTCGGGTAGGGGGTCCAAACTGTGGGTCTTGGAATCAATGAGTAACAAGGAATGTAGAGACAGCGATTTACCCAGGTTCGGGCCCTCTCGAAGAGGTAAAGCCCTAAGTCTTGCTAGATTGCATTGAAGTGATTATATGAAGGTTACAGAGTTGATCTACCTCGAGATCGAATGGACTAAACTCTAGGTGGGTATGATGATGGTTCTCCCCTCTCCGGACTAAACCCTCTAGTTTATATAGACACCAGAGGGACCTAGGGTTACATATAGTCGGTTGCCAGCAGGGGATAAACATGTCGGTTACGCTAAATATTTCTTGGAGGAGATGCCAAGACTTCGGAGGTTTCCTTCTGGTGCACAGGGTCGCCCGTAATCCGGCCTTCCTTTGATGAGTAAAGAGCGGCCCACTAGTCCGGCCTACGAGAGATAGGCCGGCGGCCCGAGTACCCCCTAGTCTGGGACACCCTCAGTAGCCCCCGAACTAGCCCATAATGCCGAGGTTGACAGTCTTCGGCGGCTCCATGCTCCAAGGGTCTTCGGCATGGGGGGCGAGTTCCTTCCATCACCTGTGTTCGGTTTGACAATAGTCCGGCCACCGAGGATCCCCTGATTGGCGAGGCCTTGCGAAGCCCGCCATACCGTTTTTTTTCACCCAAAATTAATGACGCCCCTCGATTTCTGCGCACCCGGGGAATGCGAGCGACCCGGTAAGTTTTTACAAAAATGCCCTTTTTGGGGGAAAGAATACCCTTTTAATAGGTCGAGGACGTGGAGGCTAATGCACCACATCTCCTGCCATTCACGTCCCCGAGAGGCCACAGCCAGCAAACAATGGCGAGCGTTACAGGTTCCTCCTCACGCCTTCACGGCCCCCGTCAAGGCGACTGGGCGAGCTGCTCAGTATCCTGCATGCGACTGAACAGCCTCGAGACGCAAGGGTATCTTCCTGCTTCAGATCTCGCGTCCACCCGCCCCGGATTAACTTCCGTGGACGGGGAGGCCCTAGCGGAGAACTTCCCTACCCCCCACGGGGAAGAAAGGGTATGCTTGGTGCCCTTCCTCTTGCGAGGCCTAGGTTTCCCCATTCGTCCCTTCCTGAGGGGTCTACTAGAGTTTTACGGGATCCAACTCCACCACCTTACCCCAGGATTGATTCTACACATCTCGGGCTTTGTCGCCCTTTGCGAGATGTTTCTGGGCTGGGAGTCCCATTTCGAGTTATGGAGGAAATACTTCTGCCTTGTCCCCCGCACCCGAGGAGGGATAATTTATGAGGTCGGCGGGGCCGAGGTATGGCGTATCGCCGGAATGGGATATCCCATGGGGACTCCCAAGAAAGATGCCGAGGAGTGGACCTCGGAATGGTTTTATATTGAGGACGTCCCCCTATTCGATCCAGCTCGGAGGGGGTTGTCCGAATTCTCCCTTGCTTCTCCGAAGAAGTGGTTCAACTGGCGCCCGAAGAGTTCTTCCCAAGAGGAAAGCGCCGAAGTAACGCGGCTGGCCGCTCAAGTGAGGTGGCTGGCCCACAACGGGCTAACAGTGATCGACGTGATGGCAGCAACCATTGCTCGGTGCGTTCAACCTCTTCAACAAAGGGTACACCCGCTATGGCGATACAACGGGGAGAATGACTCGACCCGATACACACGGAAGGGACCTGCCGATCAGGCGGCGATGGCAGCCATACTGGCAGATCTTTTCAAGGGAGAAGAGCAAGAGTTTGCTCGGTTAAGGCCCAAGGAAGGCTTCTCGAGCTACAAGCCCATCGAAACGGTGAGTCCAACCATGCTTCATAGCTCGGACGGTACACCAAGTTTTCATAATCTCATTTACAACTTGTCCGAACAGAGCTGAAGGCGCTGGATCGAGACAGTGAGCAACCCTGCTCCTCAACCGGAGAGTCATTCTCGCGACGACGACCCTGGGTTTCAAGACGATCCCGAAACATCGATCGATTTCGAGGAGAGGGTCTTCTACCAGGAGAGCCTCGATGGCTCTAAGGTGGCCCTTTTGGCCGATCACCCCGTGGCGCTTCCCTCCTCCGTTGTAAGTGACCAACGGGCTTCTTCTAGAAAAAGACGCTCAGCTGCTGCGGCTACAAATACACTGACTTCTACTCCCAAGGGCAGCCGTGATACGTCCATTTTGCATCATGTTTTGCTACTGTAATTTATAGTGTTTTTAATCAATATAACACTTTTTGGAGCAATTATAATGCCTTTTCTCTCTTAATATGCAAGATCTACACAAGGAGGGAGAATGCCGGCAGCTGGAATTCTGGACCTGAAAAAGCTATGTCAGAGTACATATTCTGCACATCTCCAAATGAGCTGAAATTTCACGGAGAATTATTTTGCAATAAATAAAAAATATTGGAATCAAGAAGTACCAGAGGGGGTCACCCAGGTGCCCACGAGGCATCAAGGCGCGCCACCCCCCCCCCACCCCAGGCACGCCCTGGTACCTCGTGGGGCCCTTGGCCAGCCTCTGGCCCCCATTTTCTGGTATATAAGTGCATTTTCCCTAGAAAAAATAGAGAGAAGACTTTCGGGATGGTGCGCCGCCGTCTCGAGGCGGAACTTGGGCAGGAGCACTTTTGCTCTCCGGCTGAGAGATTCTGCCGGGGATACTTCCCTCCGGGATGGGGAAATCGTCGCCATCGACATCACCAGCGATCCTCTCATCGTAGGAGGACTAATCTTCATCAACATCTTCACCAGCACCATCTCATCTCAAACCCTAGTTCATCTCTTGTATTCAATCTTTGTCTCAAAACCTCAGATTGGTACCTGTGAGTTACTAGTAGTGTTGATTACATCTTGTTGTTGATGCTAGTTGGTTTATTTGGTGGAAGATTATATATTCAGATCTATTATGCCATTCAACACCTCTCAGATCTTGGACATGAATATGATTTGTGAGTAGTTACTTTTGTTCTTGAGGACATGGGAGAAGTCTTGTCATAAGTAATCATGTGAATTTGGTATTCGTTCGATATTTTGATGATATGTATGTTGTTGATTCCCATAGTGGTGTCGTGTGAACGTCGACTACATGACACTTCACCATCTTTGGGCCTAAGGGAATGCATTGTGGAGTAGTAATTAGATGATGGGTTGCTAGAGTGACAGAAGCTTAAACCCTAGTTTATGCGCTATTTCGTAAGGGGCTGATTTGGATCCATATGTTTAATGCTATGGTTAGATTTATCTTAATTCTTCTTTCGTAGTTGCGGATGCTTGCGAGAGGGGTTAATCATAAGTGGGAGACTTGTTCAAGTAAGAACAACACTAATAGTATAACAATTACTATCATCATAATTTTCCAAGTTGGTGCCAAAAATATTTTCAAGATTATAAGAAGTATCATTATCTTCCCATTCATAATCATCATAATGAGTAATAGGCATAATAAAATCATCCTCAATAGTTCCTTCAGACATTGTACCAAAAGACAAAGAAGCAATATCATCATCAAGTATATCATCTTCCACAATTATTTTTGATTCACTCTCATGAGGCACAACAATAATAGGGGCAAAGTTATTTGGGAGGGATATTTTTTTACCTCTACTCTTTCTTCTTCACCACATCATGTGTGGGTTTAATCAATTTTTCTGAGCTTCTTATTGATGAGATTGGTTGAATAGGAAGCTCCTCCTCGTCACCTATTTCATCATGAGAGACAATAGGAGGGAAAGTGGAAATCTTGACCCTTTCATTACTGTTCCTTTTATATTCTATTGGTTTTCCCATATTTCTGTAGTTGGCAATATAAGCATTCTCATTGCAATTTACCACACAAAACATATAGATTTCCTCTAGATTAGTTTCAATATTGTCTGTGAGAATGAATACTTCAAACCAACTATTTTTATGTGTCAATTCCTCACACCCCAAAAATAGATAAAGCTCATTATATAGTTCAAGGGCGGTCAAGTCATTACAATATTTAGCCATGATTCGATCATGAAAAAGTATGCATTGAAAATTAAGGTGACCAACTTTATTGCAAAGTTCACAAGTAAAGGGATGAAGAGAGCATAATTTTGTAGCAAATTCATCTATCACTTTGAGCAAAAAATTGGTTATATCATGTTTATGCTTATTACAAAATCTATCATCCCTATAAGGTATGTCTTCACAAACTTTATGCACTCCACAAAAATTGACATGCTTATAAGAAACATTTTTGTCATGACTAGTGCAATCATCATTAGTATTTTGAATATTCATAGAATTCATACTAACAACATTGCAATCATGCTCATTATTCAAAGATTTTATGCGAAACATTTTATCGAATTCTTCTTCTATCAATTGAGGACAATTTTCCGCTCCATCATTTTCAAGAAAGACATGATAAAGACGAATAATATGAGGCAACCTCAATTCCATTTTTTAGTTTTCTTTTATAAACCAACTAGTGATAAAACAAGAAACTAAAAGATTCGATTGCAAGATCTAAATATATACCTTCAAGAACTCACCTCCCCGGCAACGGCGCCAGAAAAGAGCTTGATGTCTACTACACAACTTATTCTTGTAGACTCGTGTTGGGCCTCCAAGCGTAGAGTTTTGTTGGAAAGTAGCAATTTTCCCTCAAGTGGATGACCTAAGCTTTATCAATCCATGGGAGGCGTAGGTTGAAGATAGTATCTCTCAAACAACCCTGCAACCAAATACAAGAAATCTCCTGTGTCCCCAACACACCCAATACAATGGTAAATTGTATAGGTGCACTAGTTCGGCGAAGAGATGGTGATAAAAGTGTAGTATGGATAGTAGATATAGGTTTTTCTAATCTGAAAATATAAAAACAGCAAGGTAGCAAGTAACAAAAGTGAGCACAAACGGTATTGCCATGCTTAGAAACAAGGCCTAGGGTTCATACTTTTGCTAGTGCAATCTCTCAACAATGCTAATATAATTGGATCATATAACCATCCCTCAACGTGCGATAAAGAATCACTCCCAAGTTCCTATTAGTGGAGAACATAAGATAGAAATTGTTTGTAGGGTACGAAACCACCACAAAGTTATCCTTTCCGATCGATCTATTGAGCTATTCCTATAAGTGTCACAAACAGCCCTAGAGTTCGTGCTAAAATAACACCATATGATACACATCAACCAACTCTAATGTCACCTAGATACTCCAATGTCACCACAAGTATCCGTGAGTTGATTATACGATATGCATCAAACAACTTCATAATCATAATATTCAATCCACATAAAGAACTCCAAGGAGCACCCCAAAGTTTCTATCGGAGAAAAGATAATGAAAACGTGCATCAACCCATATGCATAGATTACCCCAATGTCACCGCGGGAATCTGCGAGTTGAGTGCCAAAACATATATCAAGTGAATCAATATAATACCCCATTGTCTCCACGAGTATTCAAATGCAAGACATACATCAAGTGTTCTCAAATCTGAAATATTAAATCCGACAATAACGAAACCTCAAAGGGAAAAGATTCGATTCATCACAACAAGGATAGAGAGGGAAGAAACACCATATGATCCAACTATATTAACAAAGCTTGCGATACATCAAGATCGTGCCATATCAAGAACACGAGAGAGAGAGATCAAACACATAGCTACTAGTACATACCCTCAGCCCCGAGGGTGAACTACTCCCTCCTCGTCATGGAGACCGCCGGGATGATGAAGATGGCCTCCGGTGATGATTCCCCCCTCTTGCAGGGTGCTGGAAAAGGGCTGTAGATTAGATCGTGGAGGTACAGAGGCTTGCGGCGGTGTAAAAACTCATCTAGGTTAACTTTTGGGGGTTTCTGAATATATATGATTTTTTGGCATTGGAATCACGCGAAGAAGGGCCACAGGGGGCCCACGAGGCACCAGGGCGCGCCTGGGGGGGGTGGCGTGCCCTGGAGGCTCGTGGGGCCCTTGTGGGTCTTCTGGCCACCTCCCAAAGCTTCTAGTGTCTCTTATGTTCCAGAAAAAATTGTCAAAAAGTTTCGCTGCATTTGGACTTCATTTGATATAGATTTTCTGGAAAACGAAAAACAAGCAGAAAATAGCAACTGGCACTGGGCACTAGGTCAATATGTTAGTCCATGAAAATCATATAAAAGCCATATAAAAGTGCACCAAAATCATACAAAACTATAATAAACTTGGCATGAATACTTCAAAAATTATAGATACGTTGGAGACGTATCAGCATCCCCAAGCTTCATTCCTGCTCGTCCTCGAGTAGGTAAATGATAAAAGAAATAATTTATGAAGTGTGAATGCTAGCATAGTGCATAAGTTTGATCAATGATAATTTTGATCACTCTTTCTAGCATCAATATATCATAATCAGTAGCTCATCTCATAAAACTTCTCATGATCAAGTAGCAAGTTATTCACATGTTTAAAGTATAGGCCATAAACTTTCTTGAAAACTAACAAACTATGTTCTCAGTCATCAAACAATTGTAATTCATCTTATTTTCAGGAAGGCTCTATGTAAGAGCTTTGATCTAGCAAATTCCACATACTCAACCATCATTTAGTCTTCCATGATTGCTGACACTCAAAGCATATTTTTAGAACAAACCGTTTCAGTCAAACACATAGGAAGATAGGGGCTTAATGTTTCGCCTCCCAACTTATTTATCTCAGGGATAATGTCAACAATAATAACTCATGATCACCTATATTCAACAGGATATATGTGCTTGGATCTTTCCCTACCACATAATGCTTGCCGACTAAAGAATAAATAGAGCGGAATAGGGATGAACATTAATGACTCTTGCATAAAAGTAAATACAGAAAAGTACATGCATAAAAGTAAAAGATAGGCCCTTCGCAGAGGGAAGCAGAAGTTGTCATGCGCTTTCTGTTTTGGATGCACAAGCCCTTAATGCAACGGAACGTCACGTTATATTGCCCCTTGTGATAGCAACCTTTATTATGCAGTCCATCGCTTTTATTTCTTTGCCATCACAAGTTCGTACAACGCTTATTTTCCCTTGCAATAAAAGATCATACATATTTTAGGAGAAATTTTTATTGCTTTTTGCGCTGATGACAACTTACTTGAAGGATCTTATTCAATCCATAGGTAGATATGGTGGACACTCATGGCAAGAAACTGTGTTTAAGGGTTTTTGGATGCACAAGTAGTATCTCTACTTAGTACGAATTTTTGGCTAGCAAAAGATCCTAAGCAAGCACCACATGTTAGAGGATCCATGACAATATAACTTCTATGTGAATATAAACAAACATAACTCATTACGTTCTTCCTTGTCCAACGTCAACTACTTGATCAAGCTTGAAAATAATTAATGGGGGCCCACAATCATAGAAGATGTCCAAGATAGTATATTTATATGTGAAATTTCTCTTCCTTCAAAATTCTTTCATGAATTGTTCAAGTGACCAATGCTATGTTTGTTAACTTTCAATAAATTTTACCACTTATACTTCTTGTATGTGAAGTCACTACTCCCCATGGGACAAGCATATGAAGCATATAAATTTTAACTTTATGATATTCAATTCATTTCAACAATTTACTCATAGGATATAAGTGAAGAACAAGAGTAAATGACAAACTACTCCAAAAAGATATAAGTGAAGACCAAATGAGTAGTTAAGTAAATAGGTAGCTATGTGAGGACTCTCTCTTATTTAAAAATTTCAGATCTCAAGTATTTTATTCAAACAACAAAGAAAACAAAATAAAATGAGATTCCAAGAATAGCACACATCATGTGAAGAAGCAAAAACTTAGGCTCAACCAAGACTAACCGATAATTGTTGATGAAGAAAGGTGGATGCCTACCGGGGCATCCCCAAGCTTAGATGCTTGAGACTTCTTGAAATATTATACTGGGATGCCTTGGGCATTACCAAACTTGAGCTTTTGTGTCTCCTTAATTCCTCTCATATCACGGTTTCTCTAAGTCTTAAAAACTTCATCCACACAAAACTCAACAAGCCCCCCCACACACCTGCGTCGTCCCCGCTAGGGCGACTCGGGCGGCGACCAAACCCTAGCCGCCGGGGGTGCGATCTCCATCTTCCCTTCCCTCCGCCGCCGCCGGGCTAAGTCCAGAGGCCGACGGCGGTGGCGGGGGACTCCCTCTCTCCCGCATCTTAGGGGTGGTGCGGGGCCCCTAAACGTGTGGTGGCGCAGCCGATCCAATCTATGCGGCGTGGCGGCGATGGCTGCGGCGGCGTGGTGGCCGGCCCTGTTTCGGGCTGCGGCTGCTGCAGGCGTGGCGCAGCCCTGTACCGGGAAGGGCTGCGGCTGCGGTCGGCGCGCCATTGGGCGTCGGATCGGCGGCGATGGCATGGAGGCCATGGTGGACTGGTCGGCGGCGCCTTCGGTCTGATCTGATCTGGCCGGTGCAGCTGGCGGTGGTGGCCATCTCCTCCGTCGGAGGTGGTTGGCCTGAGGCTGGATGGTCAGATCTCGTGATCCATCATCTAGCTCCGGCTGCGAGTCGGGAAGACATAGTTGCCGGTGAAAACCGAGCCGATGGCAGGCTATGGCGGCGTTCTGCGTCGTTACCTTGATGAAGGCATCGTCGTGTAACTACTGTCGACCCACTCGTGCTGCTCCGGGGGAAACCCTAGGATCTGGTCTTCTAGATCGGACGATGGCGGTACTGCGGTGTCGTTTTCTCTCTTGGGAGCATCGTTTGTGGAGCAGCGCTGGAAGACAGAGGCAGGAGGTGGAGCGGCTTCGTCTTGCACGGAGCTTTCGGTGGAGATGTCAAGTCATGCCTGGCCGACAGGTGCTACATTGTGTCATGCCTGGTCGGCAGGTGCTCCGCACGACAGATCTTCCAAAATCTTCGCGTCTGGATGGACGAGCGCGGGGCGGTGGCGCCGTTGGGCGCCATGGTGGCGTCGACGGATGGACGGACTGGCAAGGATGATGCGGATTTCTCTCCTGAAGATGGGTCAGCGGTCCGATGATGATGGCGGCGTCTAAAACGTGTGCATGTGGTGTACGCTTTAGGTCCGCTGCACCGGTTGTTGGTTCCGATACGTTATGTGGATGGATCGGCGACAACACCGGTTTTAGATATGGGGAGTAAGAGCACTCCACATTATCGAATTTTGTAGGTGTGAGTGGTGGCTTCAGGTGGCTGGATGTATGTTCTTGTTAGACCTTTGTTGAATAATAAATAAAGATGGCCGTATGCATCGATTGATGCAGAGGCCGGGGGTCTTAACCTCCTTTTAAAAAACTCAACAAGAACTCGTGAGATAAGTTAGTATAAATCAACTCCAAACCTTAACATTCTCTACTGTAACATATCACAAAAATTATAATTAAACATTGCATACTAAATGCCTCTGCATATTTAATACTCCTATCCTCAAATAGAAACATTAAACAAGCAAACATATGCAAACAATGCAACTATAACAGCAACCTGCCAAAACAGAACAGTCTGTAAAGGTTGAAAAAGAATCCATACTTCACTAACTCCAAAAATTCCGAAAAATTACCACGTGACAGAGAACTCATGCATTCTTACTGTGTAAAAATTTCAGATTTTTATCATGTTCTGCCTATTCAGGAATATTCTGGACATAACAGAAAACTTTCTGTTTTCAAACAGCAACACATGAACTTGCAAACTGGGCGTGGTAAAGCCTATAATTGGCATTTTATTGAACTAAAAGATACAAAACATGATTATTGATAACATAAAGCAAATCTCAACAAAATAAAATGACTCTCCAAGCAAAACTCTTATTATGTGACGAATAAAAATATAGCTCCAAGTGAGGTTACCGATAATGTCGAAGACGAAAGAGGGGATGCCTTCCGGGGCATCCCCAAGCTTAGTTGCTTGGGTCTTCCTTGAATATTACCTTGGGGTGCCTTAGGCATCCCCAAGCTTAGGGTCTTGCCGCTCCTTATTCTCCTCATATCGATATCTCACCCAAAACTTGAAAACTTCAATCACACAAAACTTGACGGAACTTTGTGAGATAGGTTAATATGATAAAAATAAATCGTCCACTTAGGTACTGTCAAGACAAGATTCATAATTGTTATCACATAATTCCTACTGTATTCTATCATTTCCACAATTTATATTACTCAATATAAGCTATGGAAACACTAAAACAAGCAAACTATGCATCGAAAACAGAATCTGTCAAAAACAGAACAGCGTGTAGTAAGCGATTTAAAAATCATACTTCTCTACCTCCAAATATTCTGAAAAATTAGGAAAACGTAAAAAATTTGTAACCCAATTCTCTGTAAAAATTTCAGAATTTTATCACCCTCCAGTACAGAATATAAATTCTAGCACTGGACGCAAAAGTTTCTGTTTTTGCACAGAATCAAATCAACAAGCATCCACACTATCCCAAAGACTTTACTTGGCACATTATTGAAAGAAAACATATAAAACATGATTACTAAAGTATCTTAATCATGTGAGCACACTAAAACAGTAGGTAGAAATATTGGGTTGTCTCCCAACAAGCGCTTTTCTTTAATGCCTTTTAGCTAGGCATGATGATTTCAATGATGCTCGCTTGAAAGTAAAGAATTGAAACATAACGGGAGCATCATGTATCATATGTTCCACTCTCATAATAATTTTCAGTAGTATCATGAATGGATTCATCAATATAGCTATCACGTAAAGTATTCTTTTCATGATCCACAAGCATAGAATTTTTATTACTCTCCACACAAGCAATTTTCTTCTCATTCATAATAGCGGGAGTATCATATGAAACTCGAATACTATAATTGTTTCCACATTAAAAGAGTAATGTTTAGTAAAAGGGTATTCATAATTATGACAAGTTTTATAAATATAATCATCACTACTTTTTATAACATAAGTATCATCACAATAATCATCATAGATAGGAGGCATGAAATCATCATAACAAATTTGATCATTCAAAGTAGGGGGACTAAAAAGATCATCTTCATTAAGTATAGCATCTCTAAGCTTGGGACAAACATCAATTGCAGCAAATAAATTCTCAAACATGTCATTCTCATCAAACATAGGATCCCCAAGCTTGTGGCATTGCATATCATAAGCAAAATCACTTTCATCATTAATAGTATGAATAGCACCAATAGTATAACAATTACTATCATCACAATTTTCCAAATTGGTGCCAAAAATATTTTGAAGATTATAAGAAGTATCATTATCTTCCCAATCATAATCATCATAATGAGTAATAGGCATAATAAAATCATCCTCAATAGTTCCTTCGGACATTGTTCCATAAGACAAAGAAGCAATATCATCATCAAGTATATCATCTTCCACAATTATTTTTGATTCACTCTCATGAGGCACAACAATAATAGGGGCAACGTTATTTGGGAGGGATATTTTTTTACCTCTACTCTTTCTTCTTTTCTTCTTCTTCACCACATCATGTGTGGGTTTAATCAATTTTTCTGAGCTTCTTATTGATGAGATTGGTTGAATAGGAAGCTCCTCCTCGTCACCTATTTCATCATGAGAGACAATAGGAGGGAAAGTGGAAATCTTTACCCTTTCATTAGTGTTCCTTTTATATTCTATTGGTTTTCCCATCTTTTTGTAGTTGGCAATATAAGCATTCTCATTGCAATTTACCACACAAAACATATAGATTTCCTCTAGATTAGTTTCAATATTGTCTCTGAGAATGAATACTTCAAACCAACTATTTTTATGTGTCAATTCCTCATACCCCAAAAATAGATAAAGCTCATTATATAGTTCAAGGGCGGTCAAGTCATTACAATATTTAGCCATGATTCGATCAAGAAAAAGTATGCATTGAAAATTAAGGTGACCAACTTTATTGCAAAGTTCACAAGTAATGGGATGAAGAGAGCACAATTTTGTAGCAAATTCATCTATCACTTTGAGCAAAAAAATTGGTTCTATCATGTTTATGCTTCTTACAAAATCTATCATCCCTATAAGGCATGTCTTCACAAACTTTATGCACTCCACAAAAATTGATATGCTTATAAGAAACATTTTTGTCATGACTAGTGCAATCATCATTAGTATTTTGGATATTCATAGAATTCATACTAACAACATTGCAATCATGCTCATCATTCAAAGATTTTATGCGAAACATTTTATTGAATTATTCTTCTATCAATTGAGCACAATTTTCCGCTCCATCATTTTCAAGAAAGACATGATAAAGACGAATATTATGAGGCAACCTCAATTCCATTTTTTTAGTTTTCTTTTATAAACCAAACTAGTGATAAAACAAGAAACTAAAAGATTCGATTGCAAGATCTAAAGAGATACCTTCAAGCACTCACCTCCCCGGCAACGGCGACAGAAAAGAGCTTGATGTCTACTACACAACTTATTCTTGTAGACTCGTGTTGGGCCTCCAAGCGTAGAGTTTTGTAGGACAGTAGCAATTTTCCCTCAAGTGGATGACCTAAGGTTTATCAATCCATGGGAGGCATAGTTTGAAGATGGTATCTCTCAAACAACCCTGCAACCAAATACAAGAAATCTCTTGTGTCCCCAACACACCCAATACAATGGTAAATTGTATAGGTGCACTAGTTCGGCGAAGAGATGGTGATAAAAGTGTAGTATGGATAGTAGATATAGGTTTTTGTAATCTGAAAATATAAAAACAGCAAGGTAGCAAGTAACAAAAGTGAGCAAAAATGGTATTGCAATGCTTAGAAACAAGGCCTAGGGTTCATACTTTCGCTAGTGCAATCTCTCAACAATGCTAATATAATTGGATCATATAACCATCCCTCAACGTGCGATAAAGAATCACTCCCAAGTTCCTATTAGCGGAGAACATAAGATAGAAATTGTTTGTAGGGTACGAAACCACCTCAAAGTTATCCTTTCCGATCGATCTATTGAGCTATTCCTATAAGTGTCACAAACAGCCCTAGAGTTCATACTAAAATAACACCATATGATACACATCAACCAACTCTAATGTCACCTAGATACTCCAATGTCACCACAAGTATCTGTGAGTTGATTATACGATATGCATCAATCAACTTCATAATCATAATATTCAATCCACACAAAGAACTCCAAGGAGCACCACAAAGTTTCTATTTGAGAAAATATAATGAAAACGTGCATCAACCCATATGCATAGATTACCCCAATGTCACCGCGGGAATCCGCGAGTTGAGTGCCAAAACATATATCAAGTGAATCAATATAATACCCCATTGTCACCACGGGTATTCATATGCAAGACATACATCAAGTGTTCTCAAATCTGAAATATTCAATTCGACAATAACGAAACCTCAAAGGAAAAAGATTCGATTCATCACAACAATGATAGAGAGGGAAGAAACACCATATGATCCAACTATATTAACAAAGCTCGCGATACATCAAGATCGTGCCATATCGAGAACACGAGAGAGAGATATCAAACACATAGCTACTAGTACATACCCTCAGCCCCGAGGGTGAACTACTCCATCCTTGTCATGGAGACCGCCGGGATGATGAAGATGGCCTTCGGTGATGATTCCCCCCTCCGGCAGGGTGCCGGAAAAGGGCTGTAGATTAGATCGTGGAGGTACAGAGGCTTGCGGCGGCGTAAAAACTCATCTAGGTTAACTTTCGGGGGTTTCTGAATATATATGATTTTTTTGGCATTGGAATCACGCGAAGAAGGGCCACAGGGGGCCCATGAGACACCAGGGCACGCCTGGGGGGGTGGCGCGCCCTGGTGGCTCGTGGGGCCCCTGTGGGTCTTCTGGCCACCTCCCGAAGCTTCTAGTGTCTCTTATGTTCCAGAAAAAATCGTCAAAAAGTTTCGCTGCATTTGGACTTCATTTGATATAGATTTTCTGGAAAAACCAAAAAAAAGCAGAAAACAGCAACTGGCACTGGGCACTAGGTCAATATGTTAGTCCATGAAAATCATATAAAAGCCATATAAAAGTGCTCCAAAATCATACAAAACTATAATAAACATGGCATGAATACTTCATAAATTATAGATACGTTGGAGACGTATCAGTGGGTCATCAAGACTCTTTTCTGGCGCCGTTGCCGGGGAGTGAAGCGCCTTTGCTGAGTGGAATTTGGTAAGGAAACATTTATATTACGTGCTGAAATTTACTGTCACTTGTCACTATGGAAAGCAATCCTTTGAGGGGTTTGTTCGGGGTATCTTCACCTCGACCGGAAACACAAATAGTTGCTCCTCAAGCTCCTGCACCTACTGAAGATATTTATTATGAGATTCCTCCGGGTATGATAGAGAAACTGCTAGCTAATCCTTATGCAGGAGATGGAACGGTACATGCTGATATGCACTTGATCTATGTGGATGAAATTTGTGGATTGTTTAAGCTTGTAGGTTTATCCGGAGATGGAGTTAAGCAGAAAGTATTCCCTTTATCTTTGGAGGGAAAGGCATTAATGTGGTATAGGCTATGTGATGATACTGATACATGGGACTGAAACCGATTGAAACAAGAATTCCATCAGAAATTTTATCCTATGCATTTGGTTCATCGTGATCGGAATTATATATATAATTTTTCACCTCGTGAAGGAGAAAGCATCGCTCAAGCTTGGGGGAGGCTTAAGTACATGATGTACACATGCCCCAATCATGAGCTCTCAAAAGAAATTATCTTACAGAATTTTTATGCTCGGCTTTCTCATGATAATCAAACTACGCTCGATTCTTCTTCGACTGGCTCCTTTATGAAGAAAACTATTAAATTTAGATGGGATCTTCTGGAAAGAATTAAACGCAACTCTGAAGATTGGGAACTCTACAAAGGTAATGAGTCAGGTATAATACCTGAGTTCAATTGTGTTAAAAAATTTATGGCTACCGATGCTTTTCATAAGTTTAGCACTAAATATGGACTTGACTCTGAGATAGTAGCTTCCTTTTGTGAATCATTTGCTACTCATGTTGATCTCCCGAAGGAGAAGTGGTTTAAATATCATCCCCTGTTAAAGAAAAGATTGAGGAACCCGTTAGTGTTAAAGAAGAAACAATTGTTTACCATGTTGATCCAGTTGTGCCTACTGCTTATATTGAGAAACCACCTTTTCCTGTTAGGATTAAGGAACATGCTAAAGCTTTAACTGTGGTTAGCAAAAGTAATATTAGAGCACCTAGACCCTCTGAACAAATTAAAGTTGAACCTGATGTTCCTATGGTTAAAGATCTCTTAGTCGATAATATAGATGGGCATGTTATTTACTTTTGTGAGGAGGCTGCTAGAATTGCTAAACCTGTTAGAAATGAACGAGATAAGTTAGACAAGAACAAGCCCATAGTTGGTATGCATGTTGTTTCTGTTAATATTAGAGATCATTGCTATCATGGTTTGTGTGATATGGGTGCTAGTGTGAGTGCTATTCCATTTTCTTTATATCAAGAAGTAGTGCATGAAATTGCACACGTTGAGATTGAAGATATTGATGTCACTATTAAGCTTGCAAATAGAGATACTATTACACCACTTGGGATTGTTAGAGATGTTGAGGTCTTGTGTGGCAAAATCAAATACCCTACTGATTTCTTAGTACTTGGTTCACAGCAAGATAATTTTTGTCCCATTATATTTGGTAGACCTTTCTTGAATACCATTAATGCTGAAATCGATTGTGTTAAAGAAAAGGTTTGAGTTAAGTTTGGTGATATATCTCATGAGTTTAATTTCTCCAAGTTTCGTAGACAACCTCATGATAAAGAATTGCCTAGTAAAGATGAAATTATTGGTCTTGCTTCTATTGCCGTACCTCCTACTGATCCGTTAGAATAATATTTGCTAGACCACGAAAACGATATGCATATGAATGAAACAAATGAAATAGATAAGATGTTCTTTGATCAACCACCTATCCTTAAACACAATTTGCTTGTTGAAACTCTTGGAGGCCCTCCTCCGCCTAAGGGTGATCCTGTATTTGAATTGAAGCAATTGCCTGATACATTGAAATATGCTTATCTTGATGAAAAGAAGATATATCCTGTTATTATTAGTGCTAAACTTTCAGTGCATGAAGAAAAGAGATTACTAAAAACTCTGAGGAAGCACCGTGCTGCTATTGGATATACTCTTGATTGTCTTAAGGGCATTAGTCCCACTCTATGTCAGCACAAAATTAATATGGAGCCTGATGCTAAACCAGTTGTCGATCACCAACGACGATTAAATCCTAAGATGATGGAGGTGGTAAGAACCGAAATATTAAAAATTCTGGAAGCAGGTATAATCTATCCCATAGCTGATAGTAGATGGATAAGTCCTGTTCATTGTGTCCCTAAGAAAGAAGGTATCACCGTTATTCCTAATGATAAAAATGAACTCATTCCACAAAGAGTTGCAACTGGTTATAGGATGGTAATTGATTTTAGAAAATTAAACAAAGCTACTAGAAAATATCATTACCCCTTACCTTTTATTGATCAAATGTTAGAAAGATTGTCTAAGCATACACACTTTTGTTTTCTAGATGGTTATTCTGGTTTTCTCAAATACCTGTATCACAACCCGATCAAGAGAAAACCACCTTTACTTGTCCTTTTGGAACTTATGCTTATTGACGTATGCCTTTTGGTCTATGCAATGCACCTGCTACTTTTCAAAGATGTATGACTGCTATATTCTCTGACTTTTGTGAAAAGATTGTTGAGGTATTCATGGATGATTTTTCCGTTTACGGAACTTCTTCTGATGATTGCTTAAGCAACCTTGATCGAGTTTTGCAGAGATGTGAAGAAACTAATCTTGTCTTGAATTGGGAGAAGTGCCACTTTATGGTGAATGAAGGCATTGTCTTGGGGCATAAAATTTTTGAAAGAGGTATTGAAGTTGATAAAGCTAAGGTTGATGCTATTGAGAAAATGCCATGTCCTAAAGATATTAAAGGTATAAGAAGTTTCCTAGGTCATGCTGGTTTCTATAGGAGATTTATTAAAGACTTCTCTAAAATTTCTAGGCCTCTTACCAATCTTTGGCAAAAAGATGTTCCATTTGTTTTTGATGATGATTGTCTAGAAGCCTTTGAAACACTTAAGAAAGCCTTAACCACTGCACCTATTGTTCAACCACCTGATTGGAACTTGCCTTTTGAAATTATGTGTGATGCTAGTGATTATGATGTTGGTGCTGTTCTAGGATAGAGAGTTGATAAGAAATTAAATGTTATCCATTATGCCAGTAAAACTCTAGACAGTGCCTAAAGAAATTATGCTACTACTGAAAAAGAATTTCTAGCAGTTGTGTTTGCATGTGATAAATTCAGATCTTACATAATTGATTCTAAAGTAACTGTTCACACCGATCATGCTGCTATTAAATATATTATGGAAAAGAAAGATGCTAAACCTAGACTCATTAGGCGGGTTTTATTGCTACAAGAATTTGACTTGCATATTATTGATAGAAAGGGAGCTGAGAATCCCGTAGCAGATAATTTCTCTAGAATGGAAAATTTTCTTGATGACCCACTTCCTATTAATGATGATTTTCCTGATGAACAATTAGCTGTCATAAATGCTTCTCGTAATACTCCATGGTATGCGGACTATGCTAATTACATTGTTGCTAAATACATACCACCTAGTTTCACGTACCAACAAAAGAATAAGTTCTTCTATGATTTAAGACATTACTTCTGGGATGACCCACATCTTTAAAAAGAAGGAGTAGATGGTATTATTAGACGTTGTGTACCTGAGCATGAACAGGAACAAATCCTACGGAAGTGTCATTCCGAAGCTTACGGAGGACAGCATGCGGGAGACAGAACTGCACACAAGGTATTGCAATCTGGTTTTTATTGGCCTACTCTTTTCAAGGATGCTCGTAAGTTTGTCCTATCTTGTGATGAATGTCCAAGAATTGGTAATGTTGGTAGACGTCAGGAAATGCCTATGAATTATTCACTTGCTGTTGAACCATTTGATGTCTGGGGATTTGATTATATGGGACCTTTTCCTAAATCCAATGGGTACACTCATATTTTAGTTGCTGTTGATTACGTTACTAAGTGGGTAGAAGCTATTCCAACTAGTAGTGCTGATCATAACACTTCTATTAAAATGCTTAAAGAAGCTATTTTCCCAAGGTTCGGAGTCCCTAGATATTTAATGACTGATGGTGGTTCACATTTTATTCATGGTGCATTCCGTAAATTGCTTGCTAAATATGATGTCAACCATAGAATTGCATCTCCCTATCACCCTCAAACTAGTGGTCAAGTTGAATTGAGCAATAGAGAAATAAAATTAATTTTTCAAAAAACCGTTAGTAGATCTAGAAAGAATTGGTCTAAGAAACTTGATGATGCATTATGGGCATATAGAACTGCTTATAAAAATCCTATGGGCATGTCTCCTTATAAAATGGTTTATCGAAAAGCATGTCATTTACCTCTTGAGTTAGAACATAAAGCATATTGGGCAATTAAAGAACTCAATTACGATTTTAAACTTGCTGGTGAAAAGAGGTTATTTGATATTAGCTCATTAGATGAGTGGAGAACCCCAAGCTTATGAAAATGCCAAATTATTTAAAGAAAAAGTTAAAAGATGGCATGATAGAAGAATTCAAAAATGGGAATTTAAATTAGGTGAGCAAGTTCTATTATACAATTCTCGTTTTAGATTCTTTGCAGCAAAACTTCTCTCTAAATGGGAAGGACCGTATATCATCGAAGAAGTTTATCGCTCCAGAGCCATCAAAATAAATAACTCCGAAGGCACTAATCCAAGAGTGGTGAATGGGCAAAGAATTAAGCACTATATTTCAGGTACTCCCATTAATGTTGAAACTAATATTATTGAAACAATTACACCGAAGGAATACATAAGAGAGACCTTCCGAAACACTCCAGAACCCTGAAAAGGAAGAGGTATGTGATAAGGTAAGTAAACCGACTCCAAAAATTCGATAAAAATATGTTCTGTCAGTTTTCAAATATTATAAAAAATACAAAAATAAGAAACAGCCGAGGGGACCCACCTGGTGCCCACGAGGCACCAGGGCGCGCCACCCCCCCCCCCTGGCACGCCCTGGTGGCTCGTGGACCCCACGTAAGCCTTCCCGACTCCGTTTTCTCCTGGATTACTTGTTTTGCATGATAAAAAATCTTTATATATACTCCCGGACGTTTTGACCACCGTATCGCAGAAATCTCCTCTGTTCTTGTTTCGTGCTATTTTTCTGACAGATTTAGATCGCCATGGCTCCCCAAAAGCTCCGTGCCAAGCACCGCATTGTGCAACCATCGCCGGGCAAACGCCCCTATAGCGAGGTTTACTACGAGTTGTCGTCGGGAGAAGAAGACAATGGCAAGGAGGACAAGGTCGAGGAAGTTGCAGGAGCCCAGGCTCCGGAAGGAGAGCAAGCCATCCCCATGGAGGAGACCGCAGAGAAAGGAGATATCCTTCAGCCTTTATATGATCATCTCTCCCCATCCGTAATTGAAGCCCTAAGAGTCTTAGAAATAGTTAGTGTTCAGAATACATTTCTCACTCGTGAAGTTATTTTGTTGGAAGAGCAAAACATCGCCCTTCGGAGCATCAACCGCAGATTGATGTATCTGCTTGAGCTGAAGGACAAGCTCGCCACTTCACCATCACCAGCATCACCACCATCACCGAAGAAGGAAACTTGAGCACATGGGTATGGGCATTCCCCTTGGCTAGTGCCAAGCTTGGGGGAGGTGCCCCGGTATCGTATCACCATCACTTTTATTATCTTTACCTATTGTTAGTTCGATCCTTAGTTATTTCGTGATCTAGTTGAAAAAAAAGTTTAGTATGATCTATTTTCGAGTGTTAGCTTCGTGATCTATCTATCTATGTAATCGAGTTGAGAGTTATATAATAAAGAGTAGTTTGAGTTTCTGCTTCTTTACTTTCATGTTCCAATTCTAGCAATGAAAATAATGAAAAAGATCATATGCTAATCCTACGGAAAGTAATGACATTACATAAAGAAAAGTATAAGTGGTAAAATTTATTGGAAGTTAACAAACATAGCAGTAGTCAATGATGCAATTCATGAAAGAATTAATAAGGGAAGAGAAGATTCACATGCAAATATACTATCTTGGACATCTTTTACGATTGTGAGCCCCCATTAAGTATTTTATGTCAAATTGTTGACGTTGGACAAGGAAGACAACGTAATGAATTATGTTTGTTCATATTCACATAGAAGTTATATTGTTATAGATCCTCCAACATGTGGTGCTTGCCCAATATCTTTGCTAGCCAAAAATCTGCACCAAGTAGAGATACTACTTGTGCATCTGAAACCTTTAAACCCAGTTTCATGTCATGAGAGTCCACTATATCTACCTATGGATTGAATAAGATCCTTCAAGTAAGTTGTCATCGGTGCAAAAATCAATAAAAATTGCCTCTAAATATGTCTGAACTTTTATTGTAAGGGAAATACACTTTGTACGAACTTGTGATGGTAAAGAAATAAAAGTGATAGACTGCATAATAAAGGTTGCTATCACAAGGGGCAATATAAAGTGACGTTCCTTTGCATTAAGAGCTCTTGCATCCAACAACAAAAAGCCCATGACAACCTCTGCTTCCCTCTGCGAAGGGCCTATCTTTTACTTTTATGTATTTACTTTTTATGCAAGAGTCAATAGTGTTCTCCTCTACTTCCTTTTTATTTTTATCTTTTGTAAGCATCATGTGGTAGGGAAAGATCGAAGCATATATATCCAGTTGGATATGAGTGATCATGAGTTATTATTGTTGACATCACCCTTGAGGTGAATAAGTTGGGAGGCGAACTCACAAGCCCCTATCTTTCTATGTGTCTGGCTGGAACTTTTTGCTCCATATATATGTCGTGAGTGTTAGCAATCATAGAAGACTAAATGATGGTTTAGAATGTGGACTTGCTGAAAAGCTCCTACATGAGACCCTTCCTGAAAATATGATGAATTGCAATTGCATTGTTGACTGAGAACATAGTTTGTTAGTTTTCAAGAAAGTTTATGCCTTATACTCCATTGTTGTGATGAATTGTTACTTGCTCATGAGAAGTTTATGATAATAAATATTGCAGTTATAATAATGATCATGATGCTACTATGTCCGTATTTTGTTTTTATTAACACCTCTCTAAACATGTGGACATGATTATCGATATCGGCTTTCGCTTGAGGACAAGCGAGGTCTAAACTTGGGGGAGTTGATACGTCCATTTTGCATCATGTTTTGCTACTGTTATTTATAGTGTTTTAATCAATATAACACTTTTTGGAGCAATTCTAATGCCTTTTCTCTCTTAATATGCAAGATCTACACAAGGAGGGAGAATGCCGGCAGCTGGAATTCTGGACCTGAAAAAGCTATGTCAGAGATACCTATTCTGCACATCTCCAAATGAGCTGAAATTTCACGGAGAATTATTTTGGAATAAATAAAAAATATTGGAATCAAGAAGTACTAGAGGGGGCCACCCAGGTGCCCACGAGGCACCAGGGCGCGACAACCCCCCCCCCCCCCCAGGCGCGCCCTGGTACCTCGTGGGGCCCCTGGCCAGCCTCTGGCCCCCATTTTCTGGTATATAAGAGCATTTTCCCTAGAAAAAATAGAGAGAAGACTTTTGGGACGGTGCGCTGCTGTCTCGAGGTGGAACTTGGGAAGGAGCACTTTTGCTCTCCGGCGGAGAGATTCTGCCGGGGATACTTCCCTCCGGGAGGGGGAAATCGTCGCCATCGACATCACCAGCGATCCTCTCATCGTGGGAGGACTAATCTTCATCAACATCTTCACCAGCACCACCTCATCTCAAACCCTAGTTCATCTCTTGTATTCAATCTTTGTCTCAAAACCTCAGATTGGTACCTGTGGGTTGCTAGTAGTGTTGATTACATCTTGTAGTTGATGCTAGTTGGTTTATTTGGTGGAAGATTATATGTTCAGATCTATTATGCCATTCAACACCTCTCTGATCTTGGACATGAATATGATTTGTGAGTAGTTACTTTTGTTCTTGAGGACATGGGAGAAGTCTTGTCATAAGTAATCATGTGAATTTGGTATTCGTTCGATATTTTGATGATATGTATGTTGTTGATTCCCTTAGCGGTGTCATGTGAACGTCGACTACATGACACTTCACCATCTTTGAGCCTAAGGGAATGCATTGTGGAGTAGTAATTAGATGATGGGTTGCTAGAGTGACAGAAGCTTAAACCCTAGTTTATGCGTTATTCCGTAAGGGGCTGATTTGGATCCATATGTTTAATGCTATGGTTAGATTTATCTTAATTCTTCTTTCGTAGTTGCGGATGCTTGGGAGAGGGGGTAATCATAAGTGGGAGGCTGGTTCAAGTAAGAACAGCACCCAAGCACCGGTCCACCCACATATCAAATTATCAAAGTAGCGAACGCGAATCAAACAAACATGATGAAAGTGACTAGATGAAATTCCCATGTGTCCTCGAGAACGCTTTACTTACTATAAGAGATCGTTCCGGCTTGTCCTTTGCTACAAAAAGGATTGGGCCAACTTGCTGCACTCTTTGTTACTATTGCTACTTGTCACTTGTTACAAATTATCTTGCTATCAAACTACTCGTTACCGATAATTTCAGTGCTTGCAGAAAATACCTTGCTGAAAACCGCTTGTCATTTCCTTCTGCTCCTCGTTGGGTTCGACACTCTTACTTATCGAAAGTACTACGATTGATCCCTTATACTTGTGGGTCATCAACCAACGGCCCCAGCGACTAATGGTCGTGGGGTGGCTAAACGTGCGGCCCCGACGGGAGTTACGTCAACCGCGCCCCGCCCGAAGAGATAACGCATCCATTGTACCAACACAATCTTTATTTTTGACACTTGCCGAGAATGCCAACGATTTTCTCTGCGGTGTCCTGCAGGCGACATGTAGAACTGCCTTCACCTAAGGATGCCGAAGAGGTGCCGGGGGGTGACCCGAAACCGAGGTCCCCAGTTGTAGCTGGCGTTAATTCGGAGGTCCCTGCCGAGGACCATCATCCCGAGGACTCAGGGGGCGTATCGGTCACCAACTCCGAGGTCAAAAGCGTGATGAATCACCGGCGGCGCAAGGCGTTGCTACGACACTCTGCGTTTTCCGATCAGGAGTTTAATGCTCTTAGTTCGGTAGACGCGTACCTCGGAGCTACCCGAACCGGACTCGAGGGGGCAGCTAAGCTCATGTCTACTAATCTGCAGGTATGCCATTGGTTTTGACAACTGGATACCTAACCCAGTAGCCCCCGAGCCTTAATTTGGGCGAAACGGCCGAGTTAAGGGTCTGATGTTTATAATGCCGTGCTATTGTGCAGGCTGTTCGGGAACAAAACAAAAAGCTATCCGAAGACCTCGGGCTGGCGCAAACACAGTTAAAATCTGTGAAAGCCGAATTAGAGGAGGTCAAGAAATTTACCAGAGAGGCACATGGTAAGTGCCGAACTTAAATGTGTATAAATTCTTTGATGTAACACCTTTTCTAATGAAAGATGGATCCGTAGCAGCCGAGTCTATAAATCAGCTACAGAAGGATCTGGATGCTGCCAGAGAAGCTCAAAGGTATGCGGAGTTGCAGCAGGAGGCTGGCTACCGCGTACTGACCCGAAGTCATGAGGAAACGGATAAGATCAAGGCGGAAGGTCAACAACAGGCCCAAGAAATCAAGAGCTTGAAAGCTCAACTGGCCCTATCCCAGGAGGAGAACCAGAGACTGAAAGCTGGCGTGTTTGGTGAGTGCAACCTAGTTTTTTGGTTCATAGACTGTATGTATTAGATAGCAACATGAACAACTCCACGTCTCATTGTAGTTCTTCTGACCGAACGCCCCGAAGAGGAGGCCAGCTCTTTTGGACGGGACCTGCTGAAGGAGCTATCCGCCGTACATGAGCGGGCCCGAAGAGCCATGAAGAGCATGTTCAAGGCACTCTGGCCTGGCGAGGTGGTCCCGGAAGGGATGGCCGAACTTGTGAATCGATTCAAAGGAGCTTGGTGCCGCTTTGAGTTATGGAAGATGTCATCTTGTCGAGAGGGAGCACGGGAAGCTTGGGCAATGATCAAGACCCGCTTCACCAAGCTGGAACCGGAGCATTTAGCTAGGGTTAGGCCGGTAGGGCCAGATGGGGAGGAAGTGCCCGTGCATCTGGTATATGACTAGGTTATGCCCGCAGCTCGGCTGTCCCAAGCAGATCGTGCCCTGGAGACCATAATAGATGGTCTTGATCAAGATTGACATTTTGATTCTATGTATCTATGTACTTTACATCAAATAGTCTCCAAACCGTGCTTGAAACGTTGTCTTAACCGGCCATCGGCTTCCGTCCCCTCAGCCAGGGGCCAAGGAGTGTTTCCTACTATGCGATCCAAAAACGCGCTCGGGGAGTTATGTTATATTACTGTTTAACGTAAGAAACATCTTCCGACGAAAATAGTTCCTCTATGGGTTCCTTTCTTCGGGTTACCATGTTGATCATGGACGTATAACCGAATACCCGAAATGGATGGGGATGGTTACTTCGGGAAAACAACCCCGGATCTTGGCAATAGCGGCCAATTATTGTCACTTCCCCCGTGGCCGGCCAATTATGTTCTTAAGAACGCTAGCTTTTGGCTTTACCCGTCTGAGGTACGCACCCGGGTAATCCGGACGTAACAATTGCAGAGGTGCTCCCTTTACTCCCTAGCCGAACAATCGGGAACGTAGGGAGTAAACATAGGAGCGAGGCAACCCAGCTTGGCCAAATCTTAAGTCAAATTGATGCATATGATGGCTTTAGAACGATACTGGAAGGTTGCAAACATGTAAAAACTGATGGTTGCAAAAATAATATATGACCGGCTCCGTAAAAGAAGCCCCTAGGTAAAAACGTGTGGTACATTCGAGGATGTATGCTGAAGAAAATCTTCACGTAGTGCGGCTCAACCGAACACAACCCGGGAAAGACTAGTTATTCGAAAAATATAAATCCGAGAAGGATAAACCGAAGAGGGTGATGACGTTGATTTAGCCGTAGAAGCGTCGAAGCCGAGCTGCATTCCATGGGTTTGGTTCGAGGTGGTCGTCCTTTGGGTCGCGGAGACGATACGCTCCGCCCGCAAGTACCTGATCAATTGTTTAGGGCCCCTCCCATTTGGGCGACAGCTTATGCTTCTGCTTCTCCGGGAGGCACAGAACGAGGTCACCCACGTTGTAGGCTTTTGCCCGTACTTCCCTGCTCTGATAGCGTCTGGCCTGTTACTGATAGAAGGCAGAAGGAGCCCAAGCTATGTCGTGCTCGCCTTCCAGGGCGTCCAGGTCATCTTGTCGATCCAACTCGGCCTCTCTTTCTTCGTACATGCGTACTCGAGGTGCGTCGTGAATAAGATTGCTGGGGAGGACGACTTCTGCCCCATACACCATGAAGAACGGTGTGTAGCCCGTGGCTCGATTGGGAGTGGTGCGTAGGCCCCACAATACGGAGTCGAGCTCCTCAACCCAGTGGCAGTCAGATTCTTTTAAAGATCGTACCAGACGGGGCTTAAGGCCACTCAAAATTAGGCCATTAGCTCGCTCGACCTGTCCATTGGACTGTGGGTAATATACCGAGGCATAGTCGAGCTTAATGCCTAAATTAGCGCACCAGTCTTTGACTTCCTGGGCGGTAAAATTGGATCCATTGTCCGTTATTATGCTATGGGGGACACCGTAACGGTGCACGACGCCGGATATAAAATCAATGACCGGCTTGGACTTGGCTGAGGTTACTGGTTTTGCCTCAATCCATTTGGTGAATTTGTCTACCATGACGAGTAGATATTTCTTTTTCTTGGCCCCCCCTTTAAGTGGTCTGACCATGTCCAGCCCCCAGACCACGAAGGGCCAAGTAATCGATATCATCCGAAGAGCCGTGGGGGGCATATGACTTTGATTTGCAAAGAGCTGGCATCCAACGCAATGTTGAACCAATGTTTGGGCGTCTGCGCGAGCCATGGGCTAGAAGAACCCGGCTCGGAAGGCCTTGCTGACCAGGGCCCAGGCTGCTGCGTGGTGACCACCCATGCCGGCGTGGATTTCGGCGAAGAGCTGTCTCCCCTCCTCTTCGGATATACATCTCTGGATGACGCCAGTAGTGTTTTTCTTATATAGTTCGCCCTCGTGGACCTTGTAGGCTTTAGATCGATGAATGATGCGCCTTGCCTCAGTCTGCTCACCGGGTAGCTCTTGGCGAATAAGATAAGTGAGGAAGGGCTCGGTCAATGGTGCGATTATCGCCATGAATTCGTGGGCCGAAGATGTCTCTTCGACGGCCGAGCCCCCAATAATTCCTTCGTCTAGTTCGATAGTTGGAGGGACGAGCTCTCCTGAGCCCTTGGTTTTTGGATCCTGGCCATCCTCCTGCCGCGCCACGGACAGCTTGAAGAGTCGTTCCAAAAAGGTGTTCTCAGGAACACGGTCGTGCTTGGCGCCCATTCGAGCAAGGACATCGGCAGCTTGATTGCTGTCTCTAGAAACATGGTGGAACTCCAGCCCTTCAAAACGGGCGGAAATTTTTAGGACGGTGTTGCGATATGCTGTCATTTTTGGGTCCTTTGCGTCGAATTCGCCGTTGACTTGAGAGATAGCGAGATTGGAATCTCCTCGTACCTCGAGCCGTTGTACACCCATTGACACCGCCATCCGAAGTCCATGCAACAGAGCTTCGTATTCAGCCGCGTTGTTGGATTCGGTGTACATGATCTGAAGTACATACCGAATATTGTCGCCAGTAGGAGATGTGAGAACCACTCTAGCCCCCAGCCCGGCGTGCATTTTGGAGCCGTCGAAGTACATCGTCCAATGTGAATATGTACTGTACTCTCTAGGGAGTTCGGCTTCCGTCCATTCCGCTACGAAATCTGCCAACACCTGAGATTTAATACCTCAGCGCGGTCGATATATGATTTCGAAGGGGAGGAGCTCTATAGCCCATTTGGCTATACGGCCGGTGGCGTCACGATTGTTGATTATGTCATTCAGGGGTACTTCGGATGCCACCGTGACCGAACACCCTTGAAAGTAGTGACGGAGCTTTCGGGACGCCATGAAAACTGCATAGGCTATCTTCTGATAATGCGGGTACCTCGTTTTACACGGGGTGAGCACTTCGGATATGTAGTACACTGGTTTCTGCACCTGGAGTTTGTGACCCTCTGCCTCTCGTTCGACGACGAGAACCGCACTGACCACCTGATTCGTGGCCTAAATGTATAGCAGCATTGGCTCCCCCAAGCTGGGTGCTGTCAAGATGGGGTTGCTAGCCAGTAGTGTTTTAATTTCCTCTAGTGCGGCCGCTGCCTCGCTAGTCCACTCGAAGTTATTAGTCCACTTAAGCAGCTTGTAGAGTGGTAGGGCCTTCTCTCCGAGGCGTGAGATGAAGCGGCTCAAGGCTGCCATGCAGCCGGCCAGTTTCTGGACGTGCTTCAGCTCGGTAGGAACTTCTAGCTGGGACAGTGCCCTTATCTTCGCACGGTTAGCCTCTATTCCTCTATGGGAAACAATAAACTCGAGCAACTTGCCGGCCGGCACTCCGAAGACACACTTTTCCGGATTGAGCCATATATCGAAGGTTCGTAGGTTGTCAAAGGTTTGCCGGAGGTCGTCCACCAGCTGACTGACGTGTTTGGTTTTGACAACCACGTCGTCCACATATGCCTCGACCGTTTTGCCGATCTGCTTTTCCAAACACGTTTGGATCATGCGCTGGTATGTAGCCCCTGCGTTTTTTAATCCGAAGGGCATTGTGTTGAAACAGAACAGTCCATAGGGGGTGATGAATGCCATGGCCACTTGATCGGACTCCTTCATTTTAATTTGATGGTATCCGGAATAAGCGTCGAGGAAACACAACGAGTCATGCCCGGCAGTGGCGTCGATGATCTGGCCTATGCGGGGCAAGGGGAAAGGATCCTTGGGGCAGGCCTTGTTTAAGTCCTTGAAATTGACACACAACCGCCATGATTTGTCCTTCTTAGGTACCATGAACAGATTAGCCAACCAATCCGGATGTTTGATATCTCGGATGAATCCGGCTTCGAGCAACTTTGCCAGTTCCTCGCCCATAGCTTGATGCTTGGGTTCAGAAAATCGGCGTAAAGCCTGTTTGACTGGCTTGAAACCTTTAATTATGTTCAAGCTGTGCTTGGCTAAATTTCGTGGGATCCCTGGCATGTCTGATGGGTGCCAGGCGAAGATATCCCAGTTTTCGCGCAAAAATTTGCGCAACTCTTCATTGACCGCGGAGTCCAGCTGAGCTCCAATGGATGCCGTCTTGTTGGGATCTGTTGGATGCACTTGGAATTTGACAATTTCATCTGCTGGTTTGAAGGACGTGGATTTGGGCCTTTTGTCGAGGATTACATCGTCCTTGTCCACTGTTCAACGGAGCGCGGTTAGTTCTTCGGCTGCGAGGGCCTCGGACAACGCTTCGAGGGCGAGCGATGCTGTTTTATTCTCGGCCCGAAGAGCTCTGTCCGGATCACTTGCGACTGTGATCACGTCGTTTGGCCCCGGCATATTGAGTTTCATATACCCATAATGTGGGATAGCATGGAATCATGCGAATGAGTCACGCCCCAACAAGGCGTGGTAGCCATTGTGAAAGGGCACAATGTGGTTAAGCAATTCCTCGGATCAATAGTTCTCGGGGGTTCCGAAGACTACATCGAAAGCGACTCGACCACTGCAACGTGCCTCCTTTCCGGGGATGATCCCTCGAAAGGTGGTGTGACTTTGCTCGATGCGAGATCTGTCAAACTGCATCTTGTCCAGGGTGTCCTCGTAAATGAGGTTTAGCCCACTGCCGCCGTCCATTGACACCGTTTGGAGTCGAAATTCATCCACTATGGGATCAAGGACAAGGGCGGCAGCAGCTCGGCTGAGACGGGACTTCGGCTGATCTTGTTCGTTGAAAGTGATCGGAATGTCTGTCCAGGAGTCCATTGCTGCCACATGGTGAATTTCACCAAGCTCTCGAAGGGCTTTCTTCCTCTGATTGTTTGAGGAATACGTCTCGTAGATTGTTAGGATCTCGGCGTCATCCTCAAGGGGCGCTGCTGGACATCTATTTGAATAAGAGCCTCCGAGGATGGCTTTGCCGCTCTTGGCGACTTGCCTGACCACCCAGCAAGCTCGAAGGTTGTGGGTTGGCAGTGTGTTGAGCAGGACGGGGTGTATGGGGCATGGTTTGTCTAGTAGTTCGTCAAGGACCGTTCTGGATCCTGTCAGGAGTTTCTTCCTTTTCTCGGACGGCTCGTATTGAGGTGTCCGGTGAGGGTGTGCGCGTTTTGCCCGAGTTCGGCTTGATCCCTCGGCATGGATTGACTCCGCTTGCTCGAGCTGAGCCTGCAAAGCATCTTCCATGGCGCACTATTTGGATACCAAGTCCGATAACTCGGAGAAGTTTTGGATGTGGCGGCGGGCGAGGGCGTTTAAGATGCCTTCGTCTCGGCAGTTCTGTCGGAAAACCGCCAGAGTTTCCTTGCTGCCACAGTCTGTTATCTTGTTCTTGACGAGAAGGAATCTGGCCCAGAAGTGCCGAACTGTTTCTCCGGTCTGTTGCTTTACGTACATTAGGTCCCATATGTCAGGCCGTCCTGAGTTACTTGGACAGTACTCGATGTGGGGGGTGGGTGGGATAAAAAATTTGATCCCATCAGGATGTGAGTCCGGGGTTTTGGCGGATGTGTCCTGGATCGACATGGAATCCGACGTGCCGGGCTCTGGATCTGGCTTTTTGGGCAAGCGCGGTTGTGTAGACTCGAGGTCGTGCGCTGAATCAGACTTTGGCTTTGAATTCTCTCCGGAGCGGAGTTCGGCTGCCAAGCTGGAGGATGGAGTTTGATCATCGGAAACTCGCACCCCATGCGCTCTTGGCTCCGGGAGGAGGAAGGAGCCCTCGGTCGATCCTTCGATAGTGGCGACCAAGTGGGCGGCCGGAGGGGCGTGAATTTCCCTGTCATTTGCTTTAAGCCCGATCTGGTCGTAGACCGAGGACTAGCCATCGGTAAGTCCCATGGCTTGGATCTGATCCAGTATCCCGTTTAGTAGCGAGAGATCCGTCGGATCCAAGTTCTGGCAGTTTGCGGGGTCAACCCGCAGTATGGCCGTGCCGGGAGCGTTCGACATCTGTCGTGGGTGCAAGTCTGACAGTAGTGTGTAGGGGTACGGATGAGAGGGCAGAGCCTAACTACGGCACAGGTGTTACACTCGGATTTACGAGTTCAGGCCCCTCAGCGGTGGAGGTAATAGCCCTAGGTCTCGGTGCTCTGGAGCTTGATTACTTGAGTGTATGTGTTACAATAGATTGCGAACCCTTGGGATGGAGCTGGGGGTGGCTTATATAGTCGCCGCCAGCCCTCCCATGACTACCACCATTACCAGGGGTTAAGAGGGGGTTTAAGGGCGCCAGGTAACGGGCATATTGATTACAATTAATACAGGCGAACGTGCGTCCCGGCCGTTGCTCTCCTGGAGTCTCCTGGTCTTCTCTGGTCGAGTGACTTTCAGATGCTCCGAGTGAAACAAGCTGGTCGAGTGAACTCTTGCCTTCCGAGTGGTTCGTCAGACTCTGAGTGAATGTCAGTTTGCAGAACTCTGGGTTGTTGATCTAGTCCTGGGGCCCAGTATGAGACGTGAGGAGTCCTAGGGTAGGGCCCGTAGGTCAGGCCTGTTGCCCCATCCCTAGTACATGCCCTCGTCATTAGCCCCCGAATCGGTCGAGGTTAGGCGGGTCAAGTCAAGGCGAATCCTTAGGAGAATTGAGCGCTACGGAGGCGCTCAAGGACCCCTGCTGGTCTTTAGATGGCCTTGTCTTCTCATGGCACCTTGACGGATTCCGGACCATCTTTCGCCCGAGTGAAATGAGTAGTCTCCATCCGAGTGAAGTGAGTGGTCTCCATCCGAATGAAATGAGTAGCCTCCATCCGAGTGGCGGAACAGATCCGCGTGTTTATGGAGTGTCTTAAAGGCGAGTCATCGGATAGCTGGAATCCGGATCTTGCGGGGTTTGAAATCAGCGACGAGCGCGTGTGACCGGTTGCAGCGAGGTGAGTGGGGAAAGTGGGGCATGATGCCTCAATTTTTGCCCCGCTTTCCGCCACGTACCGCTGGACCTTCGACGGCGCGATTTGAGGAGATCTGCGGGCCCATGATTTAGCGGTGCGGATTGGGGAGCGGTGCGGGCGGCGATATAAGGGGCGGCCGTGGCGGAGAGGGAGAGATAGGCAGATCCCCTTTTCCCCAACTTCTGCAGTCCGCTCGATCCCTTCTCCCACAACCCACTCCGCGCAAATCTTCCTCGGTGCTGGAGAGCTCGGCGACGATGGCGAAGCACAAGACGGCGAAGCTTGAGAAAGCGAAGAAGGCGGCGAAGGGGAGGAAGGCGTCGAGCTCCCGAGCCGCGCTCCCGCCCGGGTGGATCCAGGGCGACTGGCTTCCACCGACCACCACGGACGACAACGTCAGCGAGCTCGTTGTGGACGGGCTGATCCGCGACGGGATGTGGAGGCTGCCGGAAGAAGGGGAGACCGAGCCCGCGCCGCGCCCCGGGGAGCGAGTGCTCCTCACCACACACGTGGAGCGAGGTTTCTCCTTGCCACCCCACCCCTTTTTCCATGGATTTTTGAACTTCTTTGGTGCTCAGCTCCATCACCTGCCTCCAAATGCCATAATGTACCTTGCCGCATTCGTTTCTTTGTGTGAAATTTTTTTGGGTTGTCCGCCGCACTGGGGTTTATTCAAACACATTTTCACGTGTCGATCTCAATCGGTTAAGAAGGTTGACCCCGATGGAGAGAGGACGCACGTGATTCAGATGTGCGGTGGCTTAGGTATCCAGATGAGGGGTAAGAGTGCATTCCCATCTATGTCCTTTCCCGATTCGGTGAGGGGTTGGCAGTCGACCTGGTTTTACTGCAACGACCTGCCGTATTCTGGTTCGTCGACTGGCCTTCCTCCTTACACGACTGAGAGAGTGCAGACTCCTCCCTCACTGACGGTTGATAAAAAGGAGAAGACGGATGTAGGGATCTTGGTGACCGCCATGGTTAGTCTGATTCAGGGTGGATTGACTGGCCTGGACCTTCTGGAGGTCTTCCTCAGTCGGAGGATCCAGCCGCTGCAGGAGCGGGCTCACCCCATGTGGCTCTACACCGGAGCCGGTGATCCGACCCGAGTGCATCCGGAAGACGTCGAGGAGAAAACGGTGGAACAGTGGATCAGGTGCATCACTGGCGCGCGCGACAATCCACGAGGGTCGAGACGGATCCCGCCCTACGATGCCAACAACCAACCGTTGGAGGTGAGGCACGAATTTCCGAGTGAATTGCCGATGCGCAAATTATCCGACTGAACTGAACGATCCGAGTGAACTGTCCAAACTGTCTGTCTTCACCCTTCATGTCTTGCAGGAGTTCCAGAACATGTCATCGTCTGTGCCGAATGGAAAACAACTTGTCGGAGGCGCGGAGAGCGAACATGGCAGCACCGGGGGCAGCTACGCGGAGGACAGGGAGGAGGAAAGTGAGGACTCGGAAGGGAGCGACGAGGTCGAGTCTTCTCTGTCTCCGGAGTTGCGCTCCGAGCACCGCTCCAAACGAGCTCACGATCCAAGTGCTGGCCCGGAGAAGGAGGCGGTCCCGAGTGCTAAGGCTCTGAAGCGTACTCAGCCATCGTCGCCTGCGCCGACTGAGAAGGCCGCCAAGCAGCCCAAGGTCGCTTCCCCCAAGCCTCGGAAGGCTCTGCCTCGGATCAAGGTCGCTGTGCCTGTTGCCTCAACGTGAGTATCTTTCTCAGCTTATCTTTTCTGTCTTTGTCAACTTTCGTGATTCCTCTGACCGAGTGCATCTTATGAATCAGTGCTGCAACCTCGACGACGTCTCCCATGCAGATTGATGGGGACCGCACCGAAGCCGAGACGGCAGACGCGGCCACTTCTCAAAGAGGTAACAATAACTTCATTTTTACTTCAACTTGTCATTCGACTGAAATGTCTTCATCCGATTGGATCGTATATTGTGACTGATTGCGTCGAGTGAACGTAGTGCTTGCAGAGGTCATCCACGTCGGAGATGACGATGAAGAGCCGCCGCGGAAGGACACTGAGAAGGGGACCCCAGTTCCGACTGCTCCTCAGGCCACCACACAGAAGACGCAGCCGAGCGAAGCGCCTCAAGTTCCTCCTGCGCCTGCCGTGACCGTGCCTCCAGGGCAGGGTTCTTCTCAGGCTGGGGCTGGTTCTACCGCGGCTCCATCGACTGCCCTGGCTTCGGTTCCGACTCCTCCCATCAATATCTTCAGTCTGTACAAGGTGCCGGAGGACCAAACTGGAGCCAGCAACGAAGCGATGATCCAGGCGGAGCTGATGACTCAACGGCTCAAGGAGGTGTGCGCAGCTGGGAAGCTGGCGTACAACGCCAGTGCCGCTCTCCAGGAGAACATTCGAGTAAGTGCCCTTGTAAGTTGATCTCCAAGTCGTTTTTCTTCAGTAGGAATTTAAGTCGGAAAATATCCGGTACACCCACTGGGTTTTTTTTTGTGTTTGGCCATCACTCGGATCGGGCGGACCATTCCGAGTGGATACCATTCCAGTGGGGGCACGCTGAGTGCACCCACTGGGTGTAGTCCCCGAGACTGCGGTCGACTGCAGGCAGTTGGCGGGAGTCTTAGAACTTAGACTTTGTTCTGTTGTTGTTGCTATTTTTTTTGTGTTTGGCCGTCACTCGGATCGGGCGGACCGTTCCGAGTGGATACCGCTCCAGTGGGGGCACGCTGAGTGCACCCACTGGGTGTAGTCCCCGAGACTGCCGTCGGCCGCGGGCGGTCGGCGGCAGTCTTAGAACCTTTTGTTTTCTCTTTTTTTTGTTTGGCCATCACTCGGACCGGCGGACCGTTCCGAGTGGATACCATTCCAGTGGGGGCACGCTGAGTGCACCCACTGGGTGTAGTCCCCGAGACTGCCGTCAACTGCGGGCAGTCGGCGGGAGTCTTAGAACTTAGAATTTGATACTGGTCAAGCTTGTTACTCCCTGTCGAAGGGGTACTTCAGGATCTGATACTGGTCAAGCTTGTTCCTTCCAGTAGCGTCGGTCTCTGGGCACTCGGAACCTTTTGTCTTTTTTTGTGTTTGGCCGTCACGCGGATCGGGCGGACCGTTCTGAGTGGATACCATTCCAGTGGGGGCACGCTGAGTGCACCCACAAGGTGTAGTCCCCGAAACTGCCGTCGACTGCGGGCAGTCGGCTAGAGTCTTAGAACTTAGAGTTTGATACTGGTCAAGCTTGTTCCTCCCTGTCGAAGGGCACTTCAAGATATTTCTTGCCATTAACTGTTCTCTCTTGTATTTCAGAAAATTTGCGAGCTTGGGACTCAGTACGTGGCACTGGAGAAAGAGACGGCTCAGCTCCGAGTGGATTTGGAGGTGGAGAGGAGGAACACAGCACGCGCTCAAGCAGAGCTCAGGACTATGGGAGGTAGGCTTCAATTACCGAGCATTCTGCTTTCACCTTTTTACATTCTTTGAACCGAGTGACTTCAGTCGAACAGATGTGCGTAGTGAAAACCATCGACTCCAAGTGCGGCTCAGAACTTCTATCTCTTTAGAAACTATGAAGCAGGCACTCGAGAACAAGGACAAGGAACTGGCGGGGGCTCAACAGGTGGCAAAGGAAAAGACCAAGGCCGCTGAAGCAAAGCTGGCCTCATTCGGGAAGCTTGAAGCAGAGAACACGTCGCTGAAGAAAGAGGTGCTCGAGCTCAAGAAGCAGCAGACCGAGTGGGAGAGCAAGCTCAAGGCCCAGGAGGAAGTCTACGAGCAAGAGAAGAAGACTCTGAACGAGAAAATCACCCTGCTGATCAAGAAGAAGAACGCTCTGGAGAGGTACATTGAAGAGTTCACGGAGGAGATGTACACCAAGCTTGCAGGTAACTCATAGCATCCGAGTGCATTTCAACTTAACTCCGAGTGAACTTCACGCATGCTGATGCTCGACACTCCTCTTTCCTTGTTTACAGAGTACTGCCGGGATTTCGAGCTTGAGACTGATAGAATCGAGAGGGATCTGGATCCTTCCAGGTCCCTCGTCGGTGACAAGGCTGCTTTAGGCGTCCTGCGGGTCAAATCCCGCATCGAAGACGTCCAAGGGTACATCATCCGCTTGTGGGGTGCACTTGGAAGAATCGACAAGGAGCTGTGGCCAGAAGACACGCTCGACACCGACCTGGAGGCCATGATGACTCGTCTCAACGACATTCCCAGTCGAGTGCAAGCGTGGAAGAAGTCGGCTGCACGTTACGGGGCCGACGTGGCGCTCTCCCTGGTCCGAGTGCATTGCAAGGACGCCAAGGAGGAGAAACTGAAGACTCTCCAAGTTGCCAACACGAAGAAACTCAAGTTCGAGGACTTCATGGAGACATTCATCGAAGCGGCCACTCGGATCGCAGACGGCATCGACTTGGATTCCTTCGTCGAGCCAGCCAGCCCCACAGGGGCGTGAGAAAACTTTAAGTCCTACCCATGAACCTCGGTATGCCGAGTGGAATTGTAATCATTAAACTCTTTTGGGCTTTGGGCCCGCGTACTCATATTCGCTTTTGAACTTCTGGAGTTAATCGAATGCTTTCCTTCGAGTCTTTTGAATCTTTGAACTGGGTTTTAACTTAGGCGAAAGCTGGTTCGCAGCTAAGCGTCCGAGTGAGAGGGACGCTCTACACTCGAAGTAGATTTTTAACTTGGGTGAAATCTGGTTTGCAGCCAAGCCCCTGAGTGAGAGGGATGCTCTTCACTCGGAGAAGATTTTCAACTTGGGCGAAAGCTGGTTCACAGCCAAGCCTCCGAGTGAGAGGGATGCTCTTCACTCGGAGTAGATTTTCAACTTGGGCGAAAGCTGGTTCGCAGCCAAGCCCCCGAGTGAGAGGAACGCTCTTCACTCGGAGTAACGTTTTTACCTTGGGCGAAATCTGGTTCGCAGCCAAGCCCTCGAGTGAGAGGGATGCTCTTCACTCGAAGTAGCGTTTTTAACTTGGGCGAAATCTGGTTCGCAGCCAAGCCCCCGAGTGAGAGGGATGCTCTTCACTCGAAGTAGCGTTTTTAACTTGGGCGAAATCTGGTTCACAGCCAAGCCCCCGAGTGAGAGGGATGCTCTTCACTCGGAGTAGCATTTTTAACTTGGGCGAAATCTGGTTCGCAGCCAAGCCCCCGAGTGAGAGGGATGCTCTTCACTCGGAGTAGCATTTTTAACTTGGGCGAAATCTGGTTCGCAGCCAAGCCCCCGAGTGAGAGGGATGCTCTTCACTCGGAGTAGCGTTTTTAACTTGGGCGAAATCTGGTTCGCAGCCAAGCCCCCGAGTGAGAGGGATGCTCTTCACTCGGAGTAGCGTTTTTAACTTGGGCGAAAGCTGGTTCGCAGCCAAGACCCCCGAGTGAGAGGGATGCTCTTCACTCGGAGTAGCGTTTTTAACTTGGGCGAAATCTGGTTCGCAGCCAAGCCCCCGAGTGAGAGGGATGCCCTTCACTCGGAGTAGCGTTTTTAACTTCGGTGAAATCTGGTTCATAGCCAAGCCCCCGAGTGAGAGGGATGCTCTTCACTCGGAGTAGCGTTTTTAACTTGGGCGAAATCTGGTTCGCAACCAAGCCCCCGAGTGAGAGGGATGCTCTTCACTCGGAGTAGCGTTTTTGACATGGGCGAAATCTGGTTCGCAGTCAAGCCCCCGAGTGAGAGGGATGCTCTTCACTCGGAGTAGCGTTTTTAACTTGGGCGAAAGCTGGTTCGCAGCCAAGCCCCCGAGTGAGAGGGATGCTCTTCACTCGGAGTAGTATTTTTGACTTAGGCCAAAACTGGTTTGCAACTAAGTTGAACGGCATACACCCACTGGGGGTTGTAAGCCAGAGAATGCGTACGAGTGAACCCAATGTAGAAATGGAAAAGTCATACTTTTATTCACCAAATATCACTCGAGTACTTTTATTACCTCTCATGATCAAGTATAAAATCGTCGCAGCAAATCCGCATTCCAAGCACGGGGCTCGTCTGCTTGCTTCTGAAGGTTGTACAGGTGGTATGCTCCGTTGTGCAGAACCTTTGACACGACAAAGGGACCTTCCCAAGCGGGAGCAAGCTTGTGAGGTCGCTGCTGATCCACTCGGAGTACAAGATCCCCTTCCTGAAAGGTCCGACTCCTGACGTGCCTGCTGTGAAAACGCCTTAGGTCTTGCTGATAAGTGGCCGATCGGATCAGGGCCATCTCCCTTTCCTCCTCCAAGAGATCAACAGCGTCTTGCCGTGCTTGCTCTGCTTCAGCTTCAGAATACAGTTCCACTCAGGGTGAATTATGGAGCATGCACTCGGCAAGACGGCTTCAGCTCCATACACCATGAAGAAGGGAGTGCGACTGGTAGACCGATTGGGGGTCGTCCTCAAGCCCCAAAGAACCGACGGCAACTCGGTGACCCAACCTCCAGCTGTGTGCTCCAAATCGCGCATGAGTCGTGGCTTTAACCCCTACAGAATCAGTCTGTTTGCTCTCTCAGCTTGCCCATTTGACTACGGGTGCGCCACAGATGCGAAGTCGACTCGGGTGCCTTGAGCGGCACAGAACGCCCTGAACTCTTCCGAGTCAAAGTTTGAACCGTTGTCAGTGATAATGCTGTGGGGCACGCCGTATCTGAAGACTATCTCCTTCATGAACTTGATCGTTGTACGAGAGTCTAGCTTCTTGATGGGTTTGGCTTCGATCCACTTGGTGAACTTGTCGACTGCAACCAGCAAGTGAGTGAATCCACTCGCCCCTATCCGTAGGGGTCCCACCATGTTGGTCAGACGAGTGGAATCGTCTTCAAAGCAGACGCAGGCTTGTGCGATAAGTTTGCATAGAACTGGCACCCGGCACAGTGTTGGACTATCTCCTGCGCAGCTTCATTGGCACGTGGCCAGAAGAAACCGGCTCGGTAAGCTTTGGCCACGATTGTTCGAGAGGACGCGTGGTGTCCACAAGTTCCCGAGTGAATCTCTTCCAGAATCAATCGACCTTCCTCTGGAGAGATGCAACACTGAGTCACACCGGTGACGCTCTTTCTGTATAACTGATTGCCCATCACTGTAAAGGCCTTGGACCTGCGAACGATCTGGCGGGCTTCAGCTTCATCTTCTGGAAGTTCCTGCCTGAGCAGGTATGCAATATAAGGCACTGTCCACTCGGGTGTGATTGCTAGGACCTCCATGACCAAATCAATGACTGCCGGGACCTCGACTTCAGTCGTATCAGACGGACTGACCGCTTGCGGGGGCTCTTCTATGAAGGGATCTTCTTTTACCGTCGGAGAACGTAAATGCTCGAGGCACACATTGCTGGGTATGGATTTCCGAGTGGATCCGATCTTTGCCAGATCGTCTGCCTCATGATTCTTGGCCCGGGGAACGTGATGCAGCTCCAGACCTTCAAATTTCTTCTCCAACTTCCTCACCGCGTTGCAGTATCATGTCATAGCGGGGCTTCTGATGTCCCACTCCTTCATCACTTGGTTCACAACTAGATCCGAGTCTCCATAGACCATAAGGTGCCGGACGCCGAGTGAGATGGCCATACGTAGACCATAAAGGAGCGCCTCGTACTCGGCTTCATTGTTGGAGGAATCGAAGTGAATCTGCAGAACATATCTGAGACGATCGCCCTTCGGAGATACTAACACAACTCCAGCTCCTGAACCATTCAGCATCTTGGAACCGTCAAAGAACATGGTCCAGTACTCCAGTGTTCCGGGTGGCTCTGAGTCGGTTGCTGCTGTTCGGTCCACTCGGCTAGGAAATCGGCTAATGCTTGGGACTTGATTGCCTTCTTTGCCTCGAACTTGATGTCCAGGGGCTGAAGCTCGATAGCCCACTTCGCCACTCAACCAGTCGCATCCCGATTGTTCATGATATCGGACAGTGGGGCTTCGCTAACGACTGACACAGTGTGCTCTTGGAAGTAATGGGCTACTTTCTTCGCAGTCAGGTAGATGCCATAGACGAGCTTCTGATAATGAGGATACCTCTGCTTGGAAGGAGTCAGAACTTCAGAGATGTAATAGACTGGGCACTGAACTTTGTAAGCCTTGCCCTGTTCTTCTCGCTCGACTGTGAGGACAGTGCTGACAACTTGACCACTGGCCGCGATGTACAAGAGCAACGGCTCGTTGCTGTTCGGAGCGGCAAGCAACGGCTGGGTGGAAAGCAGGGCTTTGAGCTCAACAAACGCTGCTTGTGCTTCAGCAGTCCACTTGAACGAATCAGATTTCTTCATCAATCGGTACAGGGGCAGTGCCTTCTCACCGAGATGGGAGATGAATCGGCTCAGAGCTGCGAGGCAACCCGTGAGCTTCTATACATCATGAAGACGTTCTGAATGTTTCATTCGTACAATCGCTCCGATCTTCTCAGGATTGGCATCTATCCCTCATTCGGAAACGAGGAAACCGAGTAACTTGCCCCCAGGAACTCCGAAAGTGCACTTTGCTGGATTCAGCTTGATGTCGTACTTCCGCAGGTTTGCGAAAGTTTCAGCTAAGTCAGCCAGCAGGTCGGAACCTTTTCTGGACTTGACCACGATATCATCCATGTATGCTTCAATATTTCGACTGATCGGTTTTTGCAAACACTTCTGGATCATGCGCATGTAAGTGGCACCGGCATTCTTGAGACCGAATGGCATGGTGATATAGCAGAAACACCCGAATGGGGTGATAAAGGCTATTTTTATTTCATCTGGTCCATACAGTCGGATCTGGTGGTACCCGGAGTACGCATCCAGAAAAGACAGTCGCTCACAACCCGCGGTGGAATCTATGATTTGATCTATGCGGGGGAGCGGGAAATGATCCTTGGGGCAGACCCGATTGATGTGCTTAAAATCAATGCACATTCGGAGAGACTTGTCCTTCTTAGGGACCATGACGACGTTGGCGAGCCACTCAGAGTGGTACACCTCATGGATGAACTCGGCTGCCAGGAGCCGAGCAACTTCTTCGCCAATGGCCTTCCTCTTCTGTGTAGCAGAGTGACGGAGATGCTCCTTCATAGGTTTCGCCTTTGAGTCGACTCGCAAACGGTGCTCAGCCAGCTCCCTGGGTACACCTGGCATGTCGGATGGTTTCCATGCGAAGATGTCCCAGTTCTAACAGAGGAACTGGATGAGCGCTTCTTCCTATTTGCTGTCGAGTGTTGTTGATATGTTGGTGGGAGTAGCATTGGGATCTTCTAGGTGGATGTGCACAGGCTTCATTTCGCTGGCCGACTGAAACGCAGATTCTACAGCCGGCTTCTTGGAGCGTAGCAGATCACTCGGATCGACATTTTTCTTGTACTCCTCCAGTTCCACCATGGCCATCTGCTCATTAGCTATCTTGGATCCTTGCTGCAAACACTCTTCCACGCGTTGTCGACTGCCAGTGACTGTGATTACACCCTTGGGGCCGGGCATCTTCAGCTTGAGATACACATAACATGGACGGGCCATGAAACATGCGTAAGCCAGTCGACCAAGGATGGCATGGTAGGCACTGCGGAAGTTGACCACTTCGAAGGTCAGCCTTTCCTTCCGAAAGTTCTTGTCGTCTCCAAAGACCACGTCTAGGGCGATCTGCCCGAGTGACTTTGCCTTCTTGCCGGGGATCACTCCGTGGAACTGCATGCTGCTCTCGCTGAGTCGGGACATCGGAATGCCCATCGCTTGCAGAGTATCAGCGTACAGTATGTTCAGTCCACTTACACCGTCCATGAGGACCTTGCGCAATCGGACGCCTCCCACGACTGGATCTACCACTAGCGCCTGCCGCCCTGGGGTGGCTATGTAGGTTGGGTGGTCCGACTGATCAAAGGTGATTGGGGTCTTTGACCAGTTCAGAAACTTTGTCGTCACCGGCATGGCCATGTTCACTTCTCGATTGATAACTTTCAATCGGCTCCTGCTCTCTACATCTGCAAAGATCATCAGGGTTGCGTTGACACTGGGAAAATTTTCATCTTTGTCTCCATCATCAGCGTCTTCTGGGCTCTTCTCACTCGACGGGCCCTCTCAGAACTACTGAATTAACAGTCTGCACTGTCGAGTGGTATGCTTGGGCAATAAAAGGTTGCCCTCTTCATCCTTCTTGGTATGGATGTGACACGGCAAATCGAGGACATCTTGGCCCGACTGATCTCTCTTTTTCTTCGGGATCCATTTTTCCTTAGCCTTCCCCTTGTTCTTGGCTTGACCGGCCAGAGCGGCAGCCTCGGCCTGAGTCGAACCATCAGCCTTGCGCTTCGGCTTCCGATTGAGATTACTGTTTCCAGGGTTGGGCTCGCTGGTTTTCCCTTTGCCGTTACGGAGGCGGTCTTCCTCTTCTCCGTTTGCGTACCGAATGGCGATCTCCATCATTCGGCTCATGGTCAAAGATCCTGAACGACCAAATTTCAGGATGAGCTCCCAATACCTGACTCCTGCCTTGAAGGCGCAGACGGCCTGATGCTCTGTGACGTTCTCCACCACGTGATGTAAGGTTGTCCATCACTGGATGTACTCCCTCAATGTTTCATTCGGTTTCTGCACGCAGTGCTGCAACTCAGACAATCCAGCCGGGCGTTTGCACGTGCCCTCGAATGTTTTGATGAACACTCGGGCTAAATCTTCCCAACAGTATATGCTGGCCGAAGTGAGTTGATTGAGCCAGGCACGGCAGGACCCTTCCAGCATCAAAGGCAAATGCTTCATAGCCACATAGTCATTTCCTCCACCAATCTGCACAGCCACTCGGTAATCCTCTAACCAAGTTTCTGGCTTGGACTCACCGGTGAACTTCCTTACTCCAGCTGCCAATCTGAAGTTAGGCGGGATCTCAGCGGCCCGGATGGCCCTGCTAAGACACTCGGGCCCGGAGATGAAGGCTCCACTTCCACTTGGACGATCTCTGTCCAAGTTCTCTCTCAGAGCTCTGCCTCTGTCAACCAGGTTCTGAGCGAGAACGGATCTCGCGTTGAACTGCGGGTCACGATAGTCGACTAGCTCTCTCTGGCGATAACCGTCACCATGGCGGGGAGGGCTGGCCCTCCGATCATTGCCGTAAGGACGCCTGGCATCGTGCGGCCGGGACGCGTACGAGCCATCCCGCGGAGGGGGCGACTGCATGCGGCGACGATCATCCTGACGCCGCGGAGGCATATTCCGACTATGACCCTACCCCAAGTACTGATCTCGGTGGAGGTCTTGGTCGTTTCGCCGCGGAGGCGAGTGTCTGTTTCTCCTTGGGGACACTGGGCTATGGGCCGACTGAACGGTGTCAGCCCTAACTGATCTGCTGTGAATCCGGTTGCGCGACTGGGATACTGCCGAATTTTGCTCCTCAGCCGCCTTGAGCAGGGCCTGGATCTTCCGAAGACCCTCTCCCGCCTCGGACCGGGATGGCTCAATGGAATCTGCTATCCGAGTGGCCGCCGCCAGATTCTGGACGGGAGTGCGGAATACCTGGAAACTCTGCTGCTGGTCATTTGAGAACAACTACCGCTGTTGCCGACTGGAACTGGGCGGATGCTGCCTGCGGGCGCGGTCGTCGAGTGACTTCTGGAGCGCTTCCAGACGATTGCGCTCAGCCAAGTTGGCCTGGCGCACGGCCTCCAAAGCCTGAGCCTCGGGGGTCGTCCCGACGATGGGCGTCTGGAGGGCCTGTTCGGTCCTGCGCTGCTGTTCCTCCCTCTGCTACCGTGTGAGAGGTCGGGGGACGTACTCGTCGTCGTGTCGGTCCCTACCGCAGCCAAGATTAGGGCGCGACGGGTCACCATTCTCCGCGCCGCCGCGGCCGTGCCCAGGCGGACTGGGCGGGGAATCGGCCATCAGCACCTCTGCAGCGGGATCGCTGCTCTCGCACTCGGACAAGCTTTCCGAGTGCTCGTGCACGGAGGCGAACAGATCGAAGACAGGTTCACCGGGCTCGATTGCCGCGATCTGTGGGGTAGCGGCCTGAAGGGCCACTGTGTGCTTGATCCACCGCTGAAGCCGAGAGCGCCCGGAGCGCTTGCGACGATGGCTGGTGGAGAGTGAAGACGTCGACTGATAAGGAGTCGACGGTTGACGAAGAAGGACGCCGAAGGTACTTGCGCTGAACTGCGCCGCGCCGTGGACGGGCAATGCCTCAACATCCAGCGGGGCTTCCTGGAGCCACGCCGAATCGTCGGCGATGAAGCTGAGGACGCCGAAACGGATCTCGCCGCCCAGAGTCAGTCCGCCGCCGAAAACCATGGTGATGATCGGAAAAATGCAACTACGCCGGAAGTCGCTAGACGCTTGCCCCACGGTGGGCACCAACTGTCGTGGGTGAAAGTCTGACAGTAGTGTGTAGGGGTACGGATGAGAGGGCAGAGCCTAACTACGGCGCAGGTGTTACACTCGGATTTAGGAGTTCAGGCCCCTCAGCGGTGGAGGTAATAGCCCTATGTCTCGGTGCTCTGGTGCTTGATTACTTGAGTGTATGTGTTACAATAGATTGCGAACCCTTGGGATGGAGCTGGGGTGGCTTATATAGTCGCCGCCGCCCTCCCATGAATGCCACCATTACCAGGGGTTAAGAGGGGGTTTAAGGGCGCCAGGTAACGGGCGTATTGACTACAATTAATACAGGTGAACGTGCGTCCCGACCGTTGTGCTCCTGGAGTCTCCTGGTCTTCTCTGGTCGAGTGACTTTCGGATGCTCTGAGTGAAACAAGCTGGTCGAGTGAACTCTTGCCTTCCGAGTGGTTCGTCAGACTCCGAGTGAATGTCAGTTTGCAGAACTCTGGGTTGTTGATCTGGTCCTGGGGCCCAGTATGAGACGTGAGGAGTCCTAGGGTAGGGCCCATAGGTCAGTCCTGTTGCCCCATCCCTAGTACATGCCCTCGTCATTAGCCCCCGAATCGATCGAGGTTAGGCGGGTCAAGTCAAGGCGAATCCTTAGGAGAATTGAGCGCTACGGAGGCTCTCAAGGACCCTCGCTCGACCTGTCCATTGGACTGTGGGTAATATACCGAGGCATAGTCAAGCTTATTGCCTAAATTAGCGCACCAGTCTTTGACTTCCTGGGCGGTAAAATTGGATCCATTGTCCATTATTATGCTACGGGGGACACCGTAACGGTGCACGACGCCGGATATAAAATCAATGACCGGCTTGGACTTGGCTGAGGTTACTGGTTTTGCCTCAATCCATTTAGTGAATTTGTCTACCATGACGAGTAGATATTTCTTTTTCTTGGTCCCCCCTTTAAGTGGTCCGACCATGTCCAGCCCCCAGACCGCGAAGGGTCAAGTAATCGGTATCATCCGAAGAGCTGTGGGGGGCATATGACTTTGATTTGCAAAGAGCTGGCATCCAACGCAATGTTGAACCAATGTTTGGGCGTCTGCGCGAGCCGTGGGCCAGAAGAACCCGACTCGAAAGGCCTTGCTGACCAGGACCCGAGCTGCTGCGTGGTGACCGCCCATGCCGGCGTGGATTTTGGCCAAGAGCTGTCTCCCCTCCTCTTCGGATATACATCTCTGGAGGACGTCGATAGTGCTTTTCTTATATAGTTCGCCCTCGTGGACCTTGTGGGCTTTAGATCGACGAATGATGCCCCTTGCCTCAGTCTAGTCACCGGGTAGCTCTTGGCGGAGAAGATAAGCAAGGAAGGCCTCGGTCCAGGGTGCGATTATCGCCATGACTTCGTGGGCCGAAGATGTCTCTTCGACAGCCGAGCCCCCAATAATTCCTTCGTCTGGTTCGATAGTTGGAGGGACGAGCTCTCCTGAGCCCTTGGTTTCCGGGTCCTGGCCATCCTCCTGCCACGCCACGGACAGCTTGAAGAGTCGTTCCAAAAAGCTGTTCTCAGGAACACGGTCGTGCTTGGCGCCCATTCGAGCAAGGACATCGACAGCTTGATTGTTGTCTCTACAAACATGGTGGAACTCCAGCCCTTCAAAACGGGCGGATATTTTTAGGACGGCATTGCGGTATGCTGTCATTTTTGGGTCCTTTGCGTCGAATTCGCCGTTGACTTGAGAGATAGCGAGATTGGAATCTCCTCGTACCTCGAGCCGATGTACACCCATTGACACCGCCATCCGAAGTCCATGCAACAGAGCTTTGTATTCAGCCGCATTGTTGGATACGGTGTACATGATCTGAAGTACATACCGAATATTGTCGCCAGTAGGAGATGTGAGAATCACTCTAGCCCCCAGCCTGGCGAGCATTTTGGAGCCGTCGAAGTACATCGTCCAATGTGAATATGTACTGTACTCTCTAGGGAGTTCGGCTTCCGTCCATTCCGCTACGAAATCTGCCAACACCTGAGATTTAATACCTCAGCGCGGTCGATATATGATTTCGAAGGGGAGGAGCTCTATAGCACATTTGGCTATACGGCCGGTGGTGTCTCGATTGTTGATTATGTCATTCAGGGGTACTTCGGATGCCACCGTGACCGAACACTCTTGAAAGTAGTGACGGAGCTTTCAGGACGCCATGAAAACTGCGTAGGCTATCTTCTGATAATGCGGGTACCTCGTTTTACACGGGGTGAGCACTTCGGATACGTAGTACACTGGTTTCTGCACCTGGAGTTTGTGACCCTCTGCCTCTCGTTCGACGACGAGAACCGCACTGACCACCTGATTCGTGGCCGAAATGTATAGCAGCATTGGCTCGCCCAAGTTGGGTGCTGTCAAGATGGGGTTGCTAGCCAGTAGTGTTTTAATTTCCTCTAGTGCGGCCGCTGCCTTGCTAATCCACTCGAAGTTATTGGTCCGTTTAAGCAGCTTGTAGAGTGGTAGGGCCTTCTCTCCGAGGCGTGAGATGAAGCGGCTCAAGGCTGCCATGCAGCCGGCCAGTTTCTGGACGTGCTTCAGCTCGGTAGGAACTTCTAGCTGGGACAGTGCCCTTATCTTCGCTGGGTTAGCCTCTATTCCTCTATGGGAAACAATAAACTCGAGCAACTTGCCGGCCGGCACTCCGAAGACACACTTTTCCGGATTGAGCCATATATCAAAGGTTTGTAGGTTGTCAAAGGTTTGCCGGAGGTCGTCCACCAGCTGACTGACGTGTTTGGTTTTGACAACCACGTCGTCCACATATGCCTCGGCCGTTTTGCCGATCTGCTTTTCCAAACATGTTTGGATCATGCGCTGGTATGTAGCCCCTGCGTTTTTTAATCCGAAGGGAATTGTGTTGAAACAGAATGGACCATAGGGGGTGATGAATCCCGTGGCCGCTTGATCGGACTCCTTCATTTTAATTTGATGGTATCCGGAATAAGTGTCGAGGAAACACAACGAGTCATGCCCGGCAGTGGCGTCGATGATCTGGTCTATGCGGGGCAAGGGGAAAGGATCCTTGGGGCAGGCCTTGTTTAAGTCCGTGAAATCGACACACAACCGCCATGATTTGTCCTTCTTAGGTACCATGACCAGATTAGCCAACCAATCCGGATGTTTGATATCTTGGATGAATCCGGCTTCGAGCAACTTTGCCAGTTCCTCGCCCATAGCTTGACGCTTGGGTTCAGAAAATCGGCGTAAAGCCTGTTTGACTGGCTTGAAACCTTTAATTATGTTCAAGCTGTGCTTGGCTAAATTTCGTGGGATCCCTGGCATGTCTGATGGGTGCCAGGAGAAGATATCCCAGTTTTCGCGCAAAAAATTGCGCAACTCTTCATTGACCGCGGGGTCCAGCTGAGCTCCAATGGATGCCGTCTTGTTGGGATCTGTTGGATGCACTTGGAATTTGACAATTTCATCTGCTGGTTCGAAGGACGTGGATTTGGGCCTTTTGTCGAGGATTACACTGTCCTTGTCCACTGTTGAACGGAGCGCGGTTAGTTCTTCGGATGCGAGGGCCTCGGACAACGCTTCGAGGGCGAGCGATGCTGTTTTATTCTCGGCCCGAAGAGCTCTGTCCGGATCACTTGCGACTGTGATCACGTCGTTTGGCCCCGGCATATTGAGTTTCATATACCCGTAATGTGGGATAGCATGGAATCGTGCGAATGCGTCACGCCCCAACAAGGCGTGGTAGCCACTGCGAAAGGGCACAACGTGGAAAAGCAATTCCTCGGATCGATAGTTCTCAGGGGTTCCGAAGACTACAACGAGAGCGACTCGACCACTGCAACGTGCCTCCTTTCCGGGGATGATCCCTCGAAAGGTGGTGTGACTTTGCTCGATGCGAGATCTGTCAAACTGCATCTTGTCCAGGGTGTCCTCGTAAATGAGGTTTAGTCCACTGCCGCCGTCCATTGACACCTTTTGGAGTCGAAATCTATCCACTATGGGATCAAGGACAAGGGCGGCAGCAGCTCGGCTGAGACGGGACTTCGGCTAATCTTGTTCGTTGAAAGTGATCGGTATGTCTGTCCAGGAGACCATTGCTGCCACATGGTGAATTTGACCGAGCTCTCATAGATTTTTAGGATCTCGGCGTCATCCTCAAGGGGCGCTGCTGGACATCTATTTGAATATGAGCCTCCGAGGATGGCTTTGCCGCTCTAGGCGACTTGCCTGACCACCCAGCAAGCTCGAAGGCTGTGGGTTGGCAGTGTGTTGAGCAGGACGGAGTGTATGGGGCATGGTTTGTCTAGTAGTTCATCAAGGACCGTTCTGGATCCTGTCAGGAGTTTCTTCCTTTTCTCGGACGGCTCGTATTGAGGTGTCCGGCGAGGGTGTGCGCATTTTGCCCGAGTTCGGCTTGATCCCTCGGCATGGATTGACTCCGCTTGCTCGAGCTGAGCCTGCAAAGCATCTTCCATGGCGCAGTATTTGGATACCAAGTCCGATAACTCGGAGAAGTTTTGGATGTGGCGGCGGGCGAGGGCGTTTAAGATGCCTTCGTCTCGGCAGTTCTGTCGGAAAACCGCCAGAGTTTCCTTGTTGCCATAGTCTGTTATCTTGTTCTTGACGAAAAGGAATCTGGCCCAGAAGTGCCGAACTGTCTCTTCGGGCTGTTGCTTTACGTACATTAGGTCCCATATGTCGGGCCGTCCTGAGTTACTTAGACAGTACTCGATGTGGGGGGTGGGTGGGATAAAACATTTCATCCCATCAGGAAGTGAGTCCGGGGTTTTGGTGGATGTGTCCTGGATCGACATGGAATACAATGTGCCGGGCTCTGGATCTGGCTTTTTGGGCAAGCGCGGTTGCGTAGACTCGAGGTCGTGCGCTGAATCATACTTTGGCTTTGAATTCTCTCCGGAGCGTAGTTCGGCTGCCGAGCTAGAGGATGGAGTTTGATCATCGGAAACTCGCACCCCATGCGCTCTTGGCTCCGGGAGGAGGAAGGAGCCCTCGGTCGAGCCTTTGATAGTGGCGACCAAGTGGGCGGCCGGAGGGGCGTGAATTTCCCTGTCATCGGCTTTAAGCCCGATCTGGTCGTAGACCGAGGACTAGCCATCGGTAAGTCCCATGGCTTGGATCCGATCCAGTATCCCGTTTAGTAGCGAGAGATCCGTCGGACCCAAGTTCTGGCAGTTTTCGGGGTCAACCCGCAGTATGGCCGTGCCGGGAGCGTTCGACATCTGTCGTGGGTGCAAGTCTGACAGTAGTGTGTAGGGGTACGGATGAGAGGGCAGAGCCTAACTACGGCGCAGGTGTTACACTCGGATTTACGAGTTCAGGCCCCTCAGCGGTGGAGGTAATAGCCCTACGTCTCAGTGCTCTGGAGCTTGATTACTTGAGTGTATGTGTTACAATAGATGGTGAACCCTTGGGATGGAGCTGGGGGTGGCTTATATAGTCGCCGCCAGCCCTCCCATGAATGCCACCATTACCAGGGGTTAAGAGGGGGTTTAAGGGCGCCAGGTAATGGGCGTATTGATTACAATTAATACAGGCGAACGTGCGTCCCGATCGTTGCACTCCTGGAGTCTCCTGGTCTTCTCTGGTCGAGTGACTTTCGGATGCTCCGAGTGAAACAAGCTGGTCGAGTGAACTCTTGCCTTGCGAGTGGTTCGTCAGACTCCGAGTGAATGTCAGTTTGCAGAACTCTGGGTTGTTGATCTGGTCCTGGGGCCCAGTATGAGATGTGAGGAGTCCTAGGGTAGGGCCCATAGGTCAGGCCTGTTGCCCCATCCCTAGTACATGCCCTCGTCAACATCACCCCGCAGTCATGTTCGGCTGAGGCTGGTCTTCGGTCGCCGAATGCAGAGATTGGATCTGGGCTCAAGGTCGGATCCGAGGTGACGGCCGTCCCGATGGTGGGGCGGGCCGTACCCGAAGTTAAAGCTTCAGGGTTTGCGGGCCCTCCAGGGAAAGCCGAGGACCCTGTAAGAATAAGGTCTCCCCGGGAGTCGGCGACGAACTCTAAGTTCCCGAACCTGATCTCCTGATCAGGGTAAAGCTGTTGACCTGGCCGAGGCACCAATGTCGGTACCTCTCGAAGAGGTAAAACCCTACGTCCTGCTAGATTGTATTGATGTGATTTTATGAAGGTTGCAGAGTTGATCTACCTCGAGATCGAATGGACTAAACTCTAGGTGGGTATGATGATGGTTCTCCCCTCTCCGGACTAAACCCTCTAGTTTATATAGACACCAGAGGGACCTAGGGTTACATATAGTCGGTTGCCAGCAGGGGATAAACATGTCGGTTACGCTAAATATTTCTTGGAGGAGACGCCAAGTCTTCGCAGGTTTCCTTTTGGTGCACAGGGTCGCCCGTAATCCGGCCTTCCTTTGATGAGTAAAGAGCGGCCCACTAGTCCGGCCTACGAGAGATAGGCCGGCGGCCCGGGTACCCCCAAGTCTGGGACACCCTCACTTTTTCCCACGTACACATCGATCAATATACCTCTCTAGATAGGACTGCCTAGCTACCACACACACATTTGTCTATCCATCATCGCACCTCTCATCATCCATGCCTTCTGCTTCATCTCTCAGACACGCGCAACCGCGCACGTTCTCGCCCCCTCTCTTAAAATATCGATCTCGCACTTGTACACTCCTTCCGAGTCTCCGTCTAGTTGGCCTCTCGCACCATCTCTCAACACCCCCTCTCCCAGTGCTTGTAGGCTCGTAGAGTTCTTCCCTCCATCTGTCTCTATCGATATATCGCGCAGACGACCCCTCCCCTCCCTTCTCATATATCACCCGCATGGACATACATATATGTATAATATAGGCCTCTCTTTCACACAAATTGCATCATTGACACATACTCCATCTATATTTCCCTCCCCCCCTCCCCCACCCACACACAAATTCACGAATCTCCCGTGATTTCTTGCACACACACAATCTCTCTCTCTCAGACACACAGACTATGTGTACGAAAGAGAAGAGGTGCACGCACGCACTCGTTCCCACATACAAACGCGCGGGTACACGGTGGAGCACATTTGTATAAGAAATGTGCGTGTGTAGAAAGGGTTTAGATGATCTGGCACTAGTACTTCCAGTATGTGCAAAAGCACGTAAGTTAGAATTCCAATGGCACGCTACAAAATGTCTCTTTTTTTCAGTCAATATATTATGATTAAAATGATGTGGGTGCACCCATGAGGCCACGTGGCACATGGGGGAGGGGTTGTTGCGAGCTTCTTTTGTGGATTGATCACAGTGACGTGCTGCTGGTTCCAAAAGAATGTTGTAGACACAACAGGGTACACACATGAACGATTGAATTCAAAGCTGATTATATAGAAAATATATTCACAAAAAAATATTATATAGAAAATAGCCAGCACAGGGCTCCTCGCTATCGCTACAAGAGGTTGGCGGGCGTCCGGATCCGCCACGTACGCATCCGAGAACGCGGGCCCACATACGCCTTCGAGAAGCGTAGTAGTACTGCCCACCGCTTTGACTTTTGCAGTGCCGGGTCCATCCCATTGTAAAAAAAACCTACCACGCCTCCCGCGCGGCAAAAATGCCGCCCTACCCTTTCTTAATTGGGATTTGTATCGACCAATCTCGTCAAGGAGTAGGCAGTAAACTTACAGCCTGTCGGCTTCGCGTCGCACCAACACACGGTCGGTCTGGCCCGTCGCTCACCGAAGGGATGCACATCGACTTGGTACATCACTCACATGTGCGACCGCATGTGAGCAAACTGACAGTCCAAGCTCCCCGCCTACCGCCAAAAGCCCGGCCTATCGGGATTTCTAGCAAACCGGCAGTTGCGAACGATCGTGTGGCAGTTTCATGTGCAGGGGAGGGGCGTGGTGTGTTAGTAAAAAGAAATGCCATGGCATTTCTTTTTTTAGTGTTGTTTTTGTCCAATAACTTCCACCGTCGGATGCAGATCTTACGGTTATTGGGGCGTTCGCCAGGAATAGTCTCGTGGCGAACTATTGACTAGCCTCTTTTTCACACGCACTGCGTTGACACATAAGTATCATCTCTCTCCCTCCTACCCACGCACACACCTACACTGACGACTTTCTCGGGACTTCTGGCACACGCCATCTCTCTATAGGTCGATGTCACACACATACACATGTACTCTAGGTTTAGTACGTACACAAAGAGGAGAGGTGCACGCATGCACTCATCCTTTCTCACACTGTCACACACACGCGCGGTACTCTTTCCGACACACACCATCTCTCTCTTTTTTGCGGGGACACACCATCTCACTATAGGTCTATGTATACCACGCTCTCTGTCTCCCCCACACACACCGGTGGAGTACGTGCATGAAGATAAGATGTGCACGCATGCACTCATTCCCTCACACACACACACGCGGGTACACGGTGGAACGCATTTTTGTACGAAGAGCCACCCCACGTGATAATTTGACGCGTGTAGAGTCGTTCACTTAATGGATGGTCAATTAATACAGCGCATGCAAATTGAGTGGCGTGACCGCATGAGGGAGGAAGTACTAGTTGAGAATGACATTACTATCATCCACTTCATGCATGTGAGTAGTTAAATCATAGGTTGCTAGTACTACGAGGCAACGTCATCAATTTTTGCCTAGGTTACTATTGGTGGCCTTTGTATTTTAAAATGGACGGAGTGGAGTACTACGCTCGCCTACTAGGGCTCTCCCACCGCCTACGCTCGCCTCCCCGCCTCGACCATCCGATTCCACCAGGGATAATCCCTTAGATCCCAGCATCCCGCGGGCTTCCCTCTCCCTGCGGCCCGCAACACTGTCGCCTTTGAGCAAAACCCACATGTGTTTCAGAGGGGATCCATTGCTCTGGAATCATAGATTGGTGGCACCGGAGGACATGCCGGGGCTGCGTTTCAGGTGGTGAGCAGCAAGGGCAAATCGGATCGAGGAAGTGTCGCATCGATTGGAGACAAGTTCGAAGGACCTGCGCCTGGCGAAGCACAAGGCGGAGGCACTTGTCGATCTCAGGGGTGAGACGCTGAGGGATGTCAGCATCTGGCAGCGTCGCGTTGATTTCGAGCTGGGGCTAATGGTAGAGATCATATTCACGGAGTCGACTGCGGAGGAGAGAACGCGCATGCCTGCGGAATGGCATGAGAAGCCGGTGCAACTCTTCAAATGGGCGGTAGGATAAGCCAAATCGCTCAACCAGCGGCGGCGGCGGCGCTGGGGATGCATCGTAGGCGAGGTGACCTGCCCTCCTTCCCCGCCAGCGATGGACTGACCTGCTCAGTTGCTGCTGCAGTGAACACGCGGCGCCATGGCGGTATGCAACCGCGACAATCACTCCATCTATGTATTGTATTTCTATGAAAATACTCCATCTACATGTGTTGTATTTCTATGAAAATAGTTGGTCATTTGGAAAAAGATGGTCATTGATTTATCATGAGTTTTTGAATGCTTGGTCGCGAGAACTCATCGAGAGCCGTTCCAAAACCATCAATAAATTTCGAGCTAGTTTCCCGTCACATTCCAAAGTACCATGCTATAATTAATTGCAAACCTGTTCACCCCGATCTAACCTAAACGTGTTTCCACTTTGCAGCATATTAGTACTAGGTATAAAAAGGGAACCTAACTACTCGAATATTACTGCACATTCCTCCTCATAAGCCTTTCTTGTTCGTCGTTCCTTGCGTCTGCCATGGCCGGTAGGAAGAGCTCAGGGCCGAGAAAGAACAAGGGAGCGACGAACTTGGCCATGGAAAAAAAAGAGGGCCCGCCGTGCCGCGGAGGCCTCGAAAGATCTCTCATGGGTAGGAGAGGGCTCTCAGAAGCGTATTCGCCGCGGAGGCGAACATGCCGACCGGGCAATGCTGAAGTCGTTAGCCTACGACGACATGCCCGCTTAGCTCAACAAGCAGAAGGAGTTGATCGCCGGCTTGCTGAAGCTGGTGAAGGAGAGCAATGCCTCGGTTGATAAGGCAACCGGCGAAATCGTGGAACTTCGGGAGGACAAAGCGAAGCTCTACCACGAGCTCGACCTGCTGAAGGAGGAGATCGCCGGCTGGGAGAAGATGCGAGAGAAGAGCAGTGCCTCGGTGAAGATGTTGACCGCCGTCATCGGGGAACTTAGGGATGACATGGCGAAGCTCCGCACCGAGAATGTGGCTGCTGTCAAGCAACATCATGCGGATGTGAAATAGATCATCCACTCTCGCCTCGAGAAATCCCGCGCCATGGAAGCAATGAAGAAGATGGCGGACGAGAGGCGAGAGGAGATGAAGGTTGTGGAGGCGATGAAGAACCAGTTAGAACTCCGCGCCCAGCAACCCTTCATGAAGTAGAGAGCAGCGCCCAGACCATTGTCTGCGTCTTCCTTTTTTCTTTTTTTGCGGGTAATCTTCCTTCTTCATTTGCCCCTGTGTCTTCTTCTTTTGCCACTGTGTCTTTCGGGCGTTTCCGGATGTGTCCTTCTAAATTATCCTGAATAGGTAAGACAATTATTATCCATTGCCATTCTCATCGTATTATTTTGTTTGTACTAGGCTGTGAGGCACGACTAAAACAGTGCTAACGATGAGCGGTGCCGTGGGATCACAAGCAAACTAGATCATTTTTTATCGCCATATCGCACTGGGCTGCCGTGTTTCGCACTCCTCCGCGTCGGGCTAGTACTCCAGTGGAAAACTAGAGTATACCACATGGTTCTTTGCTCCTCCTAAGGTCGTCGGCAACAATTATACCTCCTTTCGCCGACATGTGGGACAGCCAGCATCCGAGTCGACGTGTCATGCACCAGATTAGTGTGGGGAACGGAAGGGGAGACTTACCCCTCGCAGTAATAATGACTATAACGAGCAGTCAAATCACAAGTCCCCATTCCAGTAGTAATGAGCCGTCAAATCACAAAGCCCCACCTTTCCCGCAGTAAGTTGAATCCGCTACTCCCTCGTCCTCCCCACCTCTCTGTCAAACCGACCAGGCGAAACTTGCCCCGCCCTCGCCTATAGTTTTGTAAGTATCGATGGATTGCGCCATGGAGCAAAACTAACAAGCTCAAATTAAATAAAAAGGTGGGACATATACAGCACGCTCCTCGCGTTCGCGTCACACCTACATGGTTGGTCTGGCACGCCGCTCACGGAATGGAACGCGTGTCGGCTGAGTTACTACTAAAGTAGAAAAGAGAGAACAGCGATACTAGTATAGAACGTACGTAGTACTACTATACTAGTATATGATGCTAGATGAGGGACAGCCAGCATCTGGATCAACGTTTCATGCACCAAATTATGCATAGTACTACGTGCTTAGATGGGATGCTAAGTCTTTCTTTGACAACTAAACTCTTTCATGCGTTGCGTAAACTTCTCTCATTTAAGTGTTTTGCATAGGTCCGCGCGCTTCGCATTCGTTCTTCCTGGGGTCACCAAACTCCTCTCTCTTCTCTTTACTCCTACCTTATCACATCAGATTTTTTTGCATATTTGGCATGCTTAGCACCTGTACACCATGGAGGGGGAGACTCACCCTGGTCGTAGCGCCGCAGTAATAATGACTATAATGAGTAGTCAAATCATAAGGCCCCACCTTTCCATTAGTAACGAGTCGTCAAATCACACAGCCCCACCTTTCCAGCAGTAAGTTGAAACCGCTACTCCCTCGCCCTCCTTGCCTCTCTGTCGAACCGACTAGGCGAAACTGCCCCGCCTAACGCGCGGGAAAAGCCCCTCCCTCCACTTATAAATAGTATAATTTTGTATCGATGGATTGCACCATGGAGCAAAACAAAAAGAAAACGTTGGTACTACATGTATACAGCACGCACGTCGCGTTCGTGTCGCACCCCACATGGTCGGTCGGTCTGGCACGCCGCTCACGGAATGGAACGCGAGTCATCTTGCGTTTGCACTCACATGTGGGACCGCAATTGAGCAGCCGACCATAGGCACACTCTCCCCCATCCCTCAGGCCCGACGCATCGGCTGAGTTGTACTAGAAGAGAGACACCAGCGATAGTAGTACTAGAGTAGTGTTGTACACACGTCGTTGCCTAGACGATCCCTGCACGACAGGGGAGATCAGTTCGTCCATCCATGTGACCAGAGTCCAGCAGAAGGCAGGATTGGCTATCATGTACATATCATGCAGGCTGTGTCGTACTAACATACGGCTGTAGTTCTGTTGATAAATCTAAAAAAAAGTAGGATCAGCACTAAGTATATTGCAATACCAATAAAATTTGAATCAATTCTCGGTATGAATACAAATCTAGTCCACTCACCCTAGGCGGCTAAGGCAACCTCTCCCCTCCCTGCTTAACCGATGAGCCAGTGGATTCACCCCTCCCCTCTTCCCACCGCTTCGTCGACCAGTGGCAGGGAGGGGAATCCTGGTGCCTATGCTCCGGTTATTAGTTTATGTTAGGGGTTTTAGTCCTCGCACGCGCAACGCTCAGGCAAACATGTCGGCACTTCTTATTCCGAGTCTGTCTTCCGAGCTCCGATCCTCCTTGAGTTCATTTGTTTAGACATAGTCGATGGAACTCCAGCATAGATTCTTGCCGTCTCCTTTGGGGCGGTGAGGTTAAGGTTTATTGTCATCCGGCGAGATTTGGTGTCATGTGCTTTGGATCAATGCGAGGGTTAAACAACGACAACTACGTTCCTCCAGGGCACTGGTTATTAGGGGCACATGCACGAAGACTACTCGGTTGCCATCAAGAAGGTGAAGCCGGCTACGTTCGGACATCGGCGACATTGATTGACGCCTTTTCTACTAGTTTGCTCTTTGAACTTTGATCCTCGTCGAGTTTGTCTGTCGGGACGTAGTCGATGGAGCTCCGGCGTAGATTCATGTTGTCTCCTTGGGGCAGTGAGGTTAGCGTTTCCTGTCATATGGGAGAATTTGGTGTTATATTAATTAGGTGCCTTAGATCAATGATGACAACTATGCCTCCGGGGCGCTGCTCCATAGGGGCACGTGCACAAAGACTCCTCGATAGTCATTGACTAGGTCAAGCCGGCTCCGGTAGGATAGCAGCGACAACGACGCATCGACGGCTCTTTCTGACTGCAGTTGGTTGTTCGCTAGTCTCAGAATTTGGATGCATTTTTTATCAGAGATGCTATGTACTTGCAAACATTTACAATAGACCCGGTCTCCCTCAAAAAAGGTTGCATATAGTTTATGTTCAAAATCAGAACAAAGATTGATGGCTCTTACATTTTTTTTGCAAATGCTGAGATCATGAATTTTCAGAAATTTGATTTCCCTTTATGTTGGAAACAATACATTTCAAGCTCTAGCTAGCTATTCGAAATGTAAATTGTGCATGTTTTATAAGTATAGCGTGGTAAGCAAACAAAATGTATGGTGTGCCCCCATTTAGATGTGAACTGCAAAAGCCACACATTACCTCAAATTCAAACTACTTAGTCCATGGATGCAATGTGTTCAAACGGTGCCATCGACATCTCAAATTCAAAAGAGTTCGAGCTTGTTCGTTCTATATTTTCAGCTGTGATAATTTGACACGTGTGGTTGTTCAATTAATGGAGGGCCGAGGACCAGAAGTGAACAATACAAAGTGTGACTTGGCTCGTACGCAATTTTAAACGATTGTTTTTATGGAGAGAAAAAAAAAACTACTCCACTATATGTATATAAGCAGGAGCCTCCGCTCTTGCTTGCTAGGGTTGCTCTCTTCACACACTCACCCTCTCCAGATCTAAACACGACAGCGGTGGCCACACACTCTCTCTCTGCTCACCGCTGGTCACAGATCCAGCCGGATCCCCTCCGCCGGGGAAGGGGTGAAGGTGCAACGTTCACGCGGTCCTCGTCGGCGATGGAGCAAACCCACTGCCGGCGCGTCCCGATACGCGTGCCTTGCCATTCTCTCCCACACAGCACCGGCTAGGGAGGGCCTTCGACTAGTATTCCTCGTTGCCGTGGTGTGGGCAGATCCGTCCTCCCGCCGCCCACCTAGCCAAATCCCGACGAACCTCAGGTATAACTTCCATCGAAACTGGCCTAGCTCTACTGCCCCAGGTCCCCACATCGATGCATGTGAATCTTTTTCTACTTCTCAGCCCCCCTCGTAGATTGGCTCGATCGGCTGTTCCAAAGCCACCTAAATTATTACTATTAGAGGTAAAGCTAGTTCATGCAGTCGAATCTACGATTTGGTTCAAAGCGGGAAGAACGGGGGAAAAGTTCTAGCATGACTCTAGGACTTGGTTCAAAGAGGAAAGATTGGAGGGTGGGGTAGTAGAGACTGGCTACCCAACCAATCTCTTGGTTGAAAAGGGAAATAAAGGGAAAACAAAGTACAAACTGGATATAGAACCGATCTACTGGTTGAAAAAGGAAAGAAAGTGGGGACTGGGGGACAAGTCAACAGAGTATTTCCAGCACTAGATTTGCTGCCCTCACATAGTAAAAGGTGGTTATAGTGTACAAAAATGGGACCAACCTAGATATCCTGTTTGGATGTTTGTTTGCATCACCACTTTATGCATCGGGGGAGGTACATGGTGCTGGTGCACCCACTGTCTGATGCCCTTATGGCAATTTTTAGATGTTGTTAATCTAATGCCGCTGGTAAAATGCAGCAATCTCACTGTTAAAGTAAGGACATGTTTAACCAATGTTGTTTTTTAATGTAATGCCCCCAGTAATATGAAGCAATGGCCATGTTCTAATGTCCTGCTATATTTCCCGTTAAGATAAGTTGCTTCTTTTCATTAGAAATGCAACTGTCCTGGTCTGCCTACTATAACATGCCCTTATACCAACTCTTTAGCACCTGTTAATCTAATGTAGCTGGTAAAATCAAGCAATGGCACCATTAAAGTAATGTCAAAGTTAAAAGTTGTCATTCTTAATCTTAATGCCCCCGATAGTATGAAGCGATGCTGCAGCTTTAGAAATTGGTACTGTCCTTCTATGATTGCCATTAAGGTAAGGACGATGCTTCTTTTCGTTTGACGTATGTTTCATCACTTGTTATTCACCCGCCTTTCTACCTATTTGTGCAAACAGAGATATACATTTCACCTCGTTGCTATTGCGACCTTTTGGTGAACTGCACAAAACACTTCTTTTTTGGAAAGAGTGTCTTGTACAGTTCTACTAAAATGTCACACCGGCAACATCTCTTGATTTTAGTGGAACCGCACAAAGGGTGATTGGAGTTCCTAACCTTCTCATTGAACTCTATGGTTAATCTCCTCCAACAGTTAATTAACCTTTGCAAGATACGCCGTCACTATCACCACAATGTCACTTTGCACATATTTGTGTAACGAACATGGACGCTTGATTTTAGTTGAACTGCATAAAAGCATATCCAAATTATAGTTACACATTCCACGAGCTTGACGACCAACCTTGATGTTGCTCAATTTTAGTGCAACTAATGAAGAAGCAGCCAGCTCATGGGACCAAGTACTTCTTGCTAACTGCATGATGCAAGCATTGCTTCATTTTAGGTGAGCTGCACAAAAAGGTCGCATGAATATAATCATCCATGTTGGAGACTACTGTCAACCCATCTACTATGGCGTTGACAGCAGATATGGTTCCCATGACGCGGTATGTTCCTTTTTGGTACTACCCTTTGCCAGAACGATCCTACATGTTGACTCTGCCTGCAGCTAGTGATCTTGTCCTAATGTTTTGGCACTGCCATGAGAAAGCAATAATGTTATGTATTATTTCGCACCTTAATCTAATGCCACTAATAATTTGAGGCAATGTTTTGGCATCGCTAGTGCCACTGATAAAATGAAGTAATAATACAGTTAAAATAGAGCTACTGTCTTTGCTATCATTTCATTTCCAATGTAGATAATGAAAGTGCTTCTCTTTGTTAGTATACGTTTCATCAAATAGTCCCATTCTGAAAGTAATGACATGTTAAAGTATCTCTGTAAACAGGGATGCTTAATTTTAGTTTAACTGTACAAAAAAGTGATTGGAATGACGCAAGGCCCTTCCTGGTTCATCACTTGTAGAAGGTGTATCCGGGAGAATTGGGTCGATGTGCCCTATTAGGCCTACTGTTGAGTCCACTCATCGGTCCCTATGACGCCTACCGTCGAGGTGGCGCAGGGCCCCTCTCTCCCTCGCAGCACGGCGGGCGCCATAGTTTTAGTTGAACTGCACACAAAAAAGAGATTGGAATGACTCAAGGCCCCTTCTACTGCCACACTGAATCTGTTCATAGTTTTCAACGAATTGCGTTCATGGCAAGATACGATGACCTGAAGAATAACTTGATCTCACTAAGTCATCTCACACAGGTCAGTCCTGTCCTTCATCCACATCATCGTGCTTTGTCATACTGTGCTACTGTTGTATTTTCTTTTAATAAACTTATTGTATTGCAATCTTTTCACATTAAGAAAATGAAGTTGCTTCTATTTATTAGTGTATGTTTCATCAACTAGTGCCACTATTATATTAATCACGCTTTTTCATCATCTGTGCGAATAGGGTTATTCAGCTACATTTTAGTGGAACTGCACAAATGTTTGAATGGAACCTGCATATGCAGAGTGTGAGTGCCACCATCTAAAATAACGTGGCTTCCAACGGGCACAGATGTGTGGATGGTTCCACAAGTTCTTGGCGACCAGCTTATGCAGAACATGTTAATCTGCCGGTGTTTGACATGCGTGCCCATAAACTGGACAGGTTTCAGTATTGCAGCAAATCCTTGAATCAAATAGCTTAGATGAATTAGGTTTATGGTTTGATGGATATATTGGCACTTCTCCAGGGATTACTCTTTTCTCAGAGAAGCATCAATCGATTTTTCTTTACATGTACACATTCTCACAACTTTGTTTTAGTTTTAAAGTTAATATTGGCTCTGATCTGTGAATCAATGAGATGCATAGGCATCTTTGTTGTACTTATTATGGGAATCTTATGAGTTGGTTGCGAATCTTGGAAGCTGTGAAACAAGGCATGATGATGCAAGCGACAGCAACCCTATCAAACTCTTCAATACTCCATCCGTTTCTTTTGACTTTGACCAAATTTATATAAAAAAGATCAACATCTACAATACCAAAGATATATGGTATATGAAAGTTAATTTCGTGATGCATCTAATAATATTGATTTAATATTGTGAATGTTGGCATTTTTTCCTATCAAGTTAGTCCAACATTACAAAGTTTGACTCTGACCAAATTATATATGCAAACTAAAAAGAAAGTTTTAGGGTGGTAGGCATTTTTGTAAGCCTTCCGTTGCTTAGTACTAGGTAACGTGGGGTCAGTACTCAAGTTTATGTGGGGTCGCTTCGTAAGTGAGGGGTAAATTAGTTATTAGGATGGATCCACTGACAGCGCGCCGCCGCTCTCGTCCGTTCCAAAACCGCCGCCCGCTGCTCCTCTTGCATTCCAAGACCACCGCCGCTCCTCTCCTCTTCCATTCCAAAACCACCGCCGGCGAGTGAAGGTGCTGTGGAGAAGTAGATCGATGGAGGAGTACAACCGATACGTGACGATTGCAGACGGCGACCCTGTGAAGCTAGCCGGGATGATGGAGATACAGTCTTGGTTTGACAACCAGCGGCAATTAGCGGCGACATTGATGGCGATGGCCAAATATCTAAAAAAGAGCGAAAAGGCGGCGATCCACCCGAATGGAGTCACGCGGGAGTCCATAGAGCTGCTCCTCTGGGCCATGGAGCAGACAGATTCGCCGAATCCGGTCGTGAAGCGGAAGTGGTGGGAGTATCGATCCAAGTGTAGGAGATATGCCCTAGAGGTAATAATAAATGTTATTATTTATCTCCATGTTGTAATTATGTTTATATTCCGTGCTATAACTGCTGTGGTTCTCGAGTCTGCAATAACCACGAGGCTCGGAGGAAGACTCATATGCACGTGTGGAATAATAAACGGTAAAATGTATTCCTAGTCTGGCCTCTAAGAACATCTCAAGTGTTGCATGATGGTTCTGTTTTCCTGATCATGGGCATGACTATGCTGGCAACTTTGAGGGCACAATGTTAGGAGAACACTTGTGTTGAATCGACCCGAATTGAGGTTATGCTGTGAGATACATTCGTCACAAGTTAATGGTTAATAACATAGAGAAAGTTAACGTTTGCATAATTCCTTAGACCATGAGAGTGTCGAGTTTCTTCATGTTTGCTTCATGAACTTTGGGGTTTGTTAAACGTCATCCGTAAATGGGTGGCTATTACGGCGGCTTACGGGTTCATGGAAAAGTGTGTCAAGGGACTTGATAGCTCAAGATTGGGACTTGCTCCTCCGACGATGGAGAGATATCTCTAGGCCCTCTCGGTGTTACGGTATCCACCATCGTCTGGCCAGACACAATGTGATTTGATCACAGGGACGCCGGAACACGGGAACGAGAAAAGAGAACAAAACCGGTATCAAGGTAACTGGCATTGTGGACAAGTGTTGATCCACGGGGATGCCAATAAATCTCACCTCGGGTATTTGTAACATATCGCGAAGCAACAGGAATAGCACACGGCAACTGGAGGTTCACTCGAATATTCATTCGTGTGGGTATAGGGGTCAATATGGGTGTCCACGGCTCCGATGTTGATCATTGATCGGAAAGTGTTCCGGGTCATGTCTATACTTCACCGAACCTATAGGGTCACACGCTTAAGGGTCATCTATCTGCTGAATTCTAGACAGGGAGTCTGAGAGAAAGTCATCGGAAAAGTTTCGGAGACAACGGAAAAGTTCCGGAGAGAGAACACCAGAATAGTTTCGGTAAAACTGAAAAGTTGTTTCAGGATATACCATTAAGTCAAATTGGTTTCAGCACACGTCTGGAAATTCTTGGAGGCTGCCAGAATTATTCTGGAAACTTCAAGGATTTTTCCGGAGAAAAAACCGGAAATGTTCCGGAGCTGCCGGAACCGCTTTGTTTGCTTTTCGCAGATGAAAATCACTAATCTGAAATTGTTTCAGAACGCGTCCAAAATCATTTTAGTGGGTACTGGAATTGTTCTAAGACCCACAGAAATATTTTCGGATTTAACGGTCGCGGAAAAATGTTTCTGTGAATAGTGAAAGTGCTTTTGGGGTTACTTTTTGGAAAGCCACCTTTTAGGGCTTTTGTCAAGCTTCTAGAAGGAAAGACTTAGGGACTAAGGAACCCCTTTTGGGAGGGTCCCACAAGGGGGTGGCTGGCCAAGGATGCTCCTCCATGGAGCTCCTTTGCCTCCCCATTATGCCCTTCATGTGTGACATTTGCATGGGCATTTTGGGTTTTTGTGGTGCCAATCCTACCCCTTGGTTTTCCTATAAATAGAGGTGGAGAGGTGCTCTCCACACTCACTCCTTTCTGACATACAAGTGCCATGCATGATCTGGTTTCTTTCTCCCTCCCCGCGAAATAGTTTCGTAGAGCCGAAAGGCTGTCTGGGTTCCGGTGGGAACTAGTTCTGGACGGCGAAGCCCTGCCGGATAGATGACACCGTATGTGTGCAACCCCATAGAGAGGTCGTAGGTTCGATCTTTTTGCCTGAGGGGCTGTTCGAGAGTGCCTCCCGAAGGGCTGTCCGAGTGACCGTCTGAGTTTTGAGGGTCCTCCCGAAGGGCTGTCCGTGACACCGTCCGATGGACTGTCTGACCGCCTCTCGGAGGGCTGTCCGACGAGCAAACAAGGGACAACATCCTCGCGGTTGGGAGGTTGTAAATCCTAGCTGCGGGGATCTGCACCATCGATCGTCATCGACTCTACTTCCGCTGCGCTATGAGTCGGTAACGAAAAGATCAAACCTTGTATGCAGTCTCCATAGTGGTCCTGGGCTGGTGAGTAGGTCGGAAATTTTTAGTTTTCTGTCGCGTTACCCTACACCAAGATCGAGCATCCAGAGGATCAAGGATCGAGCATCCACATGGTGCCGTTTGTGAGGGTGCCATGTCAGAGCAAGCCGGTGGAGTCTTCATCGACCGTACCCAACCGCAAGAGGAGAAAAGTAGTTGGTGCAACGACGCTGCCCCGCCGTTCTCCAAGGCTCCCTCGCCGTTCACCTCATCTCACGGGGCGGCGGTCTGCCGCCGAGGAATAGGAGGGGAGTGCCCCGATGAATAATCATAGGAGGAGCTTAGGGTTATCAGTATTTGCAGGTTGTGAATTGTGTTTTGTGTTGTGTATTTTGGGTACTTTCATATATGAATGTCTTTTGAATTTCATATCTTTGCAGTATTGAGCATATGAAGTATTTTTTGAATTCCAGAGATCTATTTTTAGTACTTTCAAAAATGTAGTTTCATATAAAAGTGAAGACCATGTGATTTTCAGAGAAGAAACTGCAAGTTTCAGTTTCAGATAAGAAACTGCAAGTTTCAGAGGTAGATCATTTATATCAACACGCCCTTTTCAAACAGGAATAACAGCATGTTCCAAATTTTATTCATGGTCGAATATGGAACTAACAACAAGCTAACATCATGCTGATCAACATTCATGTATAGCACATCTTCATATGATGCACAGTCAAAAAGATATGCTATTTTCAAAATGCCCAGACAATGTTGAGAGTGCGAAAAACAGAGAAAACTAGGGACGGAATTCCAGCTAGTGTTGGAGGTGGTGTGTGTGGATGACAAGGGGAGACTCACATGTCAGTAATAGCAGAGGCAAAAAAATTGGGAATATAGGGGTAATCGATCCCGGGCCGAGCAGGTGCAAGTAAGGGGGTATAGCTACTGGGCTACTGCAGCGTACTCAACACAAAGAAGGCGCGCAAACTAGTACTACACTGCCCCATCTTCCCCGGCTCTGGTTTGTTCCCGTCCTGTACGTGGAGAGGCTGACAGTCGGGACCCACAAGGTTCATGGCCCTACGCAAGCAAGTGCCTCATTGGAAAAAAGCTTTCTCTCAGAAATGGATATTCGTTTCTCCTAATGTTATACTGACGTGGGGCCCACGGGTCTGTCAACGTAGTCAATAAATGAGATAAATTTACAATGAAGACTATCATCGGGGAGCTAGTGGGTATAATTTTTTCAGAGGGCGAACAAGTATCAGCTGGGTTGTGGCCTGCCCAACCTAGGTTTTGTTTTTTAACATGCGCAGGGCGCAGCCCACGACCTGCCCGTTTTAAACTTATTGTTTTGAGCTCCAGCATGTATCTACTAGCCCATGGGCCTCCCAGCCTAGGTTTTATTTTGTCTAAAACATCCGCAGCCCAACTTACGTTTTTGTGAAGAAAACGCAGAACTCTTTTCTATTTTTCTATATATAAGAATAAGAATGCCAGGTCCAACTTATGCTTTCCCTTCTAACTATATTATATATGTTTAAATTATTTTATGTTATTATATATTATTATCATATATTTTATAGATACATATATATAAAAATATCCCACGTCTTATTAACTTATAAAAAATAAATGTTTAACAGAAGTTCGCAAAAAGGGATCAATGCATGATGGCGTTCCACCCCACCCCACCACCCCTCTCCCATGGCGTTCCTAGGTAGATCTCATCGGCGATCCTCATGGAAGGGCTACTCCATTGGGATTTCTCCCCCGGCCTCGCGATCGAGGCACAGGTGCATCAGCGTTTCAAATCCACGGTTCACTTTTCCCCCTCACCCTATGCCACGGAATTTTTTCTGGTGGTATCATTCTCCTCGGCCTCTTTCCGTCTCTCAGTGGAATCAGTTGGTTTGGCTCTGCAATGTTGCATTGGTGGTTTGAGTTCGGGCTTTAATGTGATACAATTAAGTGATCGGAGATTCAGGTTTTCTGTGGCTTCTAATCGTGTTGGTCATTTCATTTATGGGCTCAAAGATCGTATTTGGCCGGATTCCATATGTCATTTCCACCTCTTTCGAGGTGATGCCAATCGATCAGAGTCTTCCCTTGGGTGGCATGCAGATACGGAATTGGTTGAATTATCTGCTTCTAAAGGCCCGGCCATTTGCTCCAAGTGGTTAAAATCTCAAGCTAGTAAACCAATTCAGCCGGTGTCTGCCAGTATTTTTTGTCGATTGAGTATTCTGCAGCCATCACAAAAAGCTCGTCCATTGCCGGAGTCTAACGCCGGCGGCATCACTTTTGGTTCCTTATCATTTCCGGTGAGGCAGGACAATCAGTTGAGATTTGGTTCTTTTAAACCTCCGCATGATACGGAGAGATTGCAGGGGCTTCCCTCCTTTCGTGGAGATAAATATCGTTTTCTGTTATGGGACAAAATTTCGGACTTTTATTTATATCATATCCTTGATCTCTGGCAAGCTGGATATGACGACGACAGTGTCAAGAGGGCGATTAATTCTGAGGAAGTGCCCACCCAGGAATACATTTATAATCGGTTACATTTATGTGATTTATGCTCACGGCTGTGACATGTCAGCAAGGACTGCCCGGGTTCATTTTTTCATCGATGCCACGCCCTCGTGGATGATGGTGTTTGCATGTGCCGCAACGATCACAGTACTAATGCAGAGGTAGGGCTACTGGGCCATTCATCTGATCAGTCCATTTGCCTGGTTTGTAATCAAAGTGGCCACCTGGGGATCTCCTGTCCAGGAAGAATGCGATACAAAATTTGCTCTTTATTGGGCCACTGGGCCCATGATTGTGGCCGAACAAATCAGTCCAAGGGTGTGTTCATTTGGAAACAAAAGATTCGTTCGTATACAACATTGTCGATTAATGAGGATTCTGTTGCTCTTGATAGGAGCACTAAACGAAATTTTCAGCCACATGAGGGCGTGCAACACAGGAAAGTTTGGATTGTGAAACAGAAAATCCCAGATACGGAGGACGTGACTTCCTCTCTTTGCACTGGGCCTCTTCGCCTCCCCCTCAAGGCTGCAGTCGAGGGGGTCACTGGACCCAGGTTTAACTTTGTCAGAGCAGGCAATGCTTCTTGCGCAGTTGTGTCTGGCTCGGATGTGGAATTTCTGCGTTGGGTTGGTAGTATGATGAAGCTCATCTACACACCTAAGATTATGGGGGCGCCTGAGCAGACATGGGTCATGTTCCCACTCAATCCTTTCTCAGCCATCAAGAATCAAGTTGATCTATTCTGTCAGTCTGTTCTGCATGCGTTAAGCCCAGAAAAAGTTGATTTCAACTCCGGTTTTATGGCAGCCTGGAACATGGGCTTCAGTTTGGACAGACAAGCGTTGCTGGATGCTGGTCTAGGCCGTATTCTCAGCCCACTTGGATTTGGCCCTGCCAATTCAATTGTGCAGCCCAGAGATGTTGTGGAGGCCCAAAACATTCAGTTGGAGATAGAATCTGGGGCTGGCCAGAGCGAGTCTTACAGTGTTCAGATCACCAATGAGACTGCAAATGTTGCAACCATTCCCAGTTTCAGTTCAGCTCAAATCACAGCCAAATGCAACAAAGGTAAACAGTCGCTGCCACTTGACACTACCATGGTACGCAGAAGCGCCCGAGCAAACAAATACGATGGTTTCAAAGTTTCACAGCCGAAGGATGTCAGGGTCACAAAATCTAAGGTGAAACCCCGTGTAGTGCCCACTGTCAGTCTGCCATCCAAAGAAAAAATCATGGAAGATACCCCACTGCAGACGCTGCAGATCTTGGGGAGTAGCTGTGGCGTGCCAGCGCAAGATCTCTCTCCAGCAAGGCTCCTAGCGAGGCCACATGAACGGGAGGACTCTGAATAATCTGTTCTGTCATGGCTCCTAATAAATTCTGGAATATTTTGTGTTGGAACATTCGGGGCATGAACTCTCCCGAAAAATGTAATGCGCTTATAAACGCTATTCGTACTAGTGGTTGTGCTATAATTTGTCTGCAAGAAACCAAACGCACTTCCTGTGATCTGGCGTTCATCCAGTCGATCCGTCCTAGGCGTTTTGATCAGTTTTTGTTTGTGCCTTCTACTGGGGCTTCTGGTGGTATTCTGACGATTTGGAACAGCTCAGTATTCTCTGGGTCTCTACTTTTCTCCCATGATTTCGCCCTTGGTTTTTCGTTTACTTCGACGGAAATGGGTACCAAGTGGACTCTGGTAAACATATATGGGCCCTGTCGTGGAGATGACCAAATCACCTACACTAACTGGCTTTTTGACTTGAATATCCCGGATGGAGAGGATTGGCTATTACTAGGAGATTTTAACTACTATCGTGCACCTAGCAATAGAAACAAACCGGGAGGAAATGCTAATGACATGCTCATCTTCAATGAGTTCATTCGTGCACAATCGCTCATGGAGATACCCATTAAAGGTCGCCGTTTCTCCTGGAGCAATATGCAACATGATCCATTACTGGAGCAGATCGATTGGTTCTTCACTTCGATGAACTGGACGACCACATATCCGAACACGGTAGTTCTCCCGCTAGGGAAACCGGTCTCTGACCATATCCCATGCACTATCCGTATTCAGTCAACGATTCCTGCCAGCAAAATATTCAGGTTTGAGAGTTTCTGGGCTCAACATCAGGGTTTCTTGGAGGTGGTTCAGTCTAGCTGGGATAAACCGTGCCATGCAGTCTCTAGTGCTGCTCGCATCTGCCGCAAATTCAAAAATTTAAGATATGATCTTAAGAAGTGGAGTAAAGGTATCTCGAAACTGAGTATTTTAATTGAGATGTGCAACAAGGTTCTCGCGGGGATTGATGAACTGGAGAATTATAGACCGCTTTCAGTACCCGAAACAAACTTCAGAAAGATTCTGAAGTCCCACCTTCTGAAGCTGCTTTCATATCAGCAGCAGTACTGGAAGAAGAGATGTACGGTGCGTATAATCCAGTTCGGGGATGAAAATACCAAGTTCTTTCACCGTATGGCCACGGAAAGATATAGGCGCAACTCGATTGCCACTTTGACTCGGGCAGATGGCACTGTTGTGTCTGACCATGTTGGCAAGGAGAAAATCCTCTTTGACACCTACAAAGAGAGACTTGGTAGAGCCAGCACACCCCAAATGAAGTTTGTTCTTGCTGACATCATCAAGAGAGTGGATGGCTTAGAGGAGTTGACAATTCCATTCACAAGAGAGGAAATCGATGGGGTCATTAAGGACATGCCGGCGGATCGTGCTCCTGGCCCTGATGGTTTTAACGGTCTCTTCCTAAAAAAATGTTGGCACATCATTAAGGATGATTTCTATCAACTATGCTTTGACTTCTATGAAGGCAATCTGAATATAGAGAGTATTAATGATGGTTTCATCACACTGATCCCAAAGACCAACTCCCCTGAGACAGCTAACGATTACAGACCTATAACCCTACTAAACTGCTGTCTTAAAGTGATAACGAAGCTCCTAGAAAATCGGCTACAGAAACTTATCTTGAGGATCATCCACAAGAACCAGTACGGCTTCCTGAAGGGACGCTCGATCCAAGACTGCATCGCTTGGGCTTTTGAGTACATCTTCCAATGCCAAAGTTCTGGGAGGGCGGTTGTCTTGCTAAAACTTGATTTTGCTAAGGCGTTTGACACAATCGAGCATTCTGCGATGTTGGATATTATGAGATGTATGGGTTTTGATGACCGTTGGCTGAGATGGATTGAGTGCATCTTTTCCTCCGGAAAATCTGTTGTTCTCCTAAATGGGACCCCAGGCAGACAGTTTCACTGTAAATGTGGAGTGCGCCAGGGAGACCCCCTGTCCCCGTTAATCTTTGTTCTGGCAGCAGATCTCCTACAAGCAGCTATAAATGATGCAGCCAATAAGCAACATTTGATGCCTCCGATCCCCAGCCGTGGCCCTAAAGAATACCCAGTGATTCAGTATGCTGACGATACGATCATTGTTATGCCGGCGGACTTGGCTCAGGTGACTCGTATGAAAGGGATTCTTATGGACTACGCTCAATCCATTGGCCTAAAGATCAATTTCCAAAAGTCAACGTTGGTCCCTATCAATGTTGATCCGTGGCTCGCCTCTGATCTGGCCAACTTGCTCCAATGCACAGTGGGGAAAATGCCATTCACCTACCTAGGCTTGTCGTTGGGCACGACCAAACCCACTGTATTGGACATGATGCCCCTTGTCGACTCCATGGAAAGGAGACTCTCGACCACGCTCTGTATGATGTCGCAAGGGGCCAAACTCCAGCTAGTTAACTCTGTTTTATCCTCCTTGGCTGTTTATGTGACGTGCTCTATCCGGCTGCCACCTAAAATCGTCGAGCATCTAGACAAACTTCGTAGGTACTGTTTATGGAGAAAGAAGCAAGGGGAAGAGGTGAAATGCAACTCGCTTGCTGCCTGGCATATGGTCTGCAAACCGAAGGACAAAGGGGGGCTTGGAATCACTGATATTAAACTCCAAAACACTGCCCTCCTTCTCAAACAATTGCACAAGTTTTATAACCATGCAGATCTGCCATGGGTTGAGCTTGTTTGGGAATCCTACTACACTGAAGGTGTGCCTCATGCTTCAGACACTTGCGGGTCCTTTTGGTGGCATGAGTTGATGAATTTAACTGGCTACTACAGAGGTACCACTAAAGCATCAGTGGGGACAGGCAATGCTGTCCTCTTTTGGAAGGATCTTTGGCTTCATCAGGTTTTGGAAGATTCCTACCCCAGGGCAGCGTTGTTTGCTAAATCTCCAGACAGTTCAGTCCATTCGGTCCTGACATGCTCTTCGCTTGATCAGTTGTTTCACCTACCGCTCTCGGTCCAAGCGAGAGATGAGTTGCGCCAGATACAGCTACTATCTGCAAATGTGAGTTTAACCCAACAACATGATGCCTGGGTGTGTACTTGGGGGGAGTATACGGCCAAGAGATTCTACGATTTTTGCTTCAGAGAGGTCCAAGCAGACCCAGAATATGGTCTGATTTGGAAATCCAAGTGCACTATGAAAATAAAAGTTTTTCTATGGCTGCTACTGGCCGATCGGATGAACACAAGAGACATGCAGCGCAGGAGGCACTATAATATTGGAAATGACTTAAGCTGCATGTTGTGTGACACTGGGGTCAGGGAAACGGTTGAGCATTTCTTCTTTCACTGCCCGTTTAGTGTATCCTGTTGGAGCAAACTTAACATTACATGGCCGGTGCAAGGAGACAGGATGCATAAAATCCACGTTGGGAGGGCGGCATGGCCTGGATCGATGTTCACTGAGTGCTTCGCCACGGCGGCTTGGAGTCTTTGGAAGGAGAGAAATAATAAATACTTCAGAAGAATCCCCAACTCCTACAGAAGCTGGGCTGATCGGTTTAAAGAGGACTTTGGAGCTCTGGTTCACAGAAAGCCTAGGTTTGGGCCTAGGATAAACTCAATTCTCAACACATTGGCTTAGTGTGTGTCCCCCCCAGCTAACCCATTGTTGGGTGGTAGTTTAGTCCCCCTCTCTCTCTCCCCCCTCCCAACCCTTGATGTAATTACCCACTTTGTATTGCCCCACTTTTTAATTTAATTGAAGGCAGTAGGAGTTCTCCTACTGTCATTGACCCCTCAAAAAAAAACAGAAGTTCGCAAGGAAAATCCTGTTTTTTTTACAACGAAAATCCTGGTGATTGCGTACAAAAGCTTGCTCGGATTTAAGGACCAATGTAATAATAACGCACTCATTTTTTTGAGCAATAATGCACTAATTATCTAATTTTATATATAATAAAATGCCCATCCCCGGTTTATTTTTTGATAACATTGCTCCGTCCAACCCAACATTATATTTATAACAAGCCCAGCAAATTCGTGTATTTCGAGAAAGTGCAAATGGGTTGTGATTTCTATGAAGAAAATTAAATGAACCACATAGATGCTACATTATTTGTTCACCCATCCCAGCAAATGGACTGTAAATTCTAAAAAACATGGGTTGAATATGTGCCACATTTTTGCACCCTGGCATGTGGGCCAATAGGTTGAAGCCCACGCAAGGCATTGTCAACTTGGTCAACAAATGATTCTGACATCCATAGCCATTGGATTTACATCCAACGGCCAGCATGCATCTTCAATCTGTCGTTTTCTTCCTCCAGCACCGCTGGGAACGCTCGCTCCCGCCTCCAGCGACTAGCGGCTCTGCTTAGCACGCCTCGCTGCGAAGCGCTACCCCGCCGCCGGACAGGCCATCCCTCCAACCCTCCACACCTCCTGTTATTCTCCGCCGACTGCAGCCCCACGCCGCACCAGAACCAGTTAACCCTCGTAGTCCTCTCCGTCTGTGACTCCACTGCCGCGTCTTCCCCATCTCCTGGTCGTTCCCGTTCGGGGCCTAGCCGTCGTCCACCGCCTTGGTGCGCTCGGCGTGGCGTGGTCAATGTGGTCAACAAACGAGAGTCATCGGAAGAGGACTGTACGTGGAGAGGCTGACAGTGGGGACACACCAGGTCCATGGACGCACGCATGCAATTGCCTCCTTATTACGTGAAAAACAATTATTCTTCCCCCTGACAGCTTGGACCCACCAGCTACATCTTCTCACGCAAGGAAGTGCCTCCTTATTACGCGGGAAAAAATGTTTCATCCCCCTGACAGCTGGGACCTAGCAGCTACATCTTCCCACGCAAGGAAGTGCCTCCTTATTATGGGCAAAAAAAATTATTCCTCCTCCTGACAGCTAGGACCCACTAGCTATATCTTCGCACGTAAGGACGCTGACATTGTGGGCCAATAGGTCGAAGCCTACGGAAGGCGTTGTCAACTTAGTCAACAAATGATTCTGACATCTGTAGTTGTTGGATGTACATCCAACGGCCGGCATGCATCTTCAATCTGTTGTCTTCTTCCTCCAGCACCGGCGGGACCTCCTGCTCCTGCCTCCGGCGGTCAGCGACGCTGCTTCGCACGCCTTGTTGCGAAGCGCTACACCACCGCCGGACAGGCCATCCCTCCACCCCTCCACCCCTCCTGTTATTCTCCGCACACTGCAGCCCCAGGTCACACCGAACCAGTCAACCCTCGTACGTCGTACTCCTCTCCGTCTGCGACTCCACTGCCGCATCTTCCCCATCTCCTGGTCGTTCCCGTCCGGGGCCTCGCCGTCGTCCCCCGCCTTCGTGCGCTCGGCGCGGCGTGGTCAACAAACGAGAGTCATCAGAAGAGGACTGTACGTGGAGAGGCTGACAGCTGGGACCCATGAGGTCCATGGTCGCACGCAAGGAAAGTGCCTCCTTATTACGCTGGAAAAAAAGTTTCCTCCCCCTGACAGCTGGGACCCACCAGCTACATCTTCGCACGCAAGGAAGTGCCTCCTTATTGCGCAAAAAAAATGATTCCTCCCCATGACAGCTGGGACCCACCAGCTATATCTTCGCACGCAAGGAAGTGCCTCCTTATCCCCCAGACAGCAGGGACCCACCAGGTCGAAGCGTACGTATCATTATCTGTCTGGTCGCAAGCGTGTACGTACATACTGGTCGATCGGTCTCTCCGCCACGATGAACTGTGGCCGTGTAAGGAGCGGCACGTGTCGTAGTAGAGCCCCCGACATAGCAGTTCAGGTAGCCCCGTCTAAATCCTGTACATGTACGTATAGCCACACGGCAAAAAATACGGCAACGTACATACATATATGAGCGGGGTCTCGAACGCGTACTTGCGCACACGTGCGGCCAGGGCTCGTGTACATGGAGAGAGGCAACGGACGGCAGCAACGGCCTCCTGTTCATCGGCAGCCAACCGGCTGGGTCAGAACGGAGGAAACAGCGTCGGGAGCCAAGCGACTTGGTCAGAACGCGTCCTATTCATCGGGAGCCAACCTGCTTGGATGGAACAGCCGAAACGGGGTCCTGTTCATCGACTCGGGGTCTGGCGTACCGCAAAACGGAGGAAACGGCCTTCTGTTCGACCGCCTACGGTTGAAACGGGGTCCTGTTCATCGGCTGGGGGTCTGACGTACCGCAAAACAGAGGAAACGGACTTCTGTTCAACCGCCTACGGTCGAAACGGGGTCCTGTTGATCGGGAGGGGTCTGGCGTACCGCAAAACGGAGGAAACGGACTTCTACCCAACTGCCTACGGTCGAAACTGAGTCATGTTCATCGGGAGGGGTGTCGCGTACCGCAAAATGGGACTCCACGGGCTACTATTCATCCACAGTCGACTTCCTCAGCCTCCACCGGCTACATTTCATCCAGCCTGCACGGGGTCCTGTTCATCCAGCCTCCACCGACTACTGTTCATCCAGCCTCCACGGGGGTCCTCTTCATCCACCCCCAACCAGCTGGGGTATGGCGTACCACGGCACGGCCTCCTCGGGGTCCTGTTCATCCAGCGCCAACCACCTTCACACGGCTAGGGTACTGTTCATCCACAGCCAACCCATCGGCTGGGGTGGGGCGTATGAGCGGGCGGCAGCAACGGGAACTATTCATCCACAGCCAACCAACCGGCTCGATCGATATGCGTCTCGACTCGTGTCTACGTGTATCACGCGAGCGGTAGTAACGGGCACTGTTCATCGAGAGGCAACCCAACCGGCTAGCTACGTCTCGCACAGGGGCTCGATCGGCTTCAGTAAGTAGCGAGAAGCGTGTGGTAGTAACGGGCACTGTTCATCGAGAGGCAACCCAACCGGCTAGCTACGTCTCGCACGGGGGCTCGATCGGCTTCAGTAAGCAGCGAGAAGGATCTATCGGGTTTAGTTAGCAGCGAAGGAATCACTCGGGTTCAGTTAGCAGCGAAGGGATCGATCGGGTTCAGTTAGCAGCGAAGGGATCGATCGGCTTCAGTTAGCAGCGAAGGGATCGATCGGGTTTAGTACGTAGTGCGGGGGGATCGATCGCTCGTGTTCAGTATGTAGTGTGAGGGCGGTCGATCGCTCGGGTTCAGTAAGGGAACGTACGCCTCGCTCAAGTTCAGTTAGCGAGCGCCTCGCACACACACGCGCGTACGAGAGAGAAACGCGCAAAACCACACTGCATCGCTCGGCCCGACCACGCACCGTAACCGGGAACTCCCCGAAAATTTCCTCGCCCTCACTTCTACCATGAGTTTTTACGTCATGGACGGCCCAAAGAATGTCGTGCGGGTGCGTCTCCGGCCCACCCAGGATCAAAAGCCCATTTTCCATCATAATTTTTTGTCATAGAAGTAGGAGCCCACCACATCTATGATGATACGTGTTTTTGTCACAATTATTGTCATAGAAGTGTCACAACCATGACAGAAAAAGTTTTCGTTCGGGCCATAATGTCACGGATGTGTCTTTTTTTTGTAGTGCGCCTCCAAGCGCAGAGGCCACGCCAGGAGGCTCCGGCGCCATGGTGGTCGTGGAGCCACGGGCCATGTGGCGCAGCCTCGAGCTGAGGCCGACGGGTAGCGGGACCAGCGCCGGGACCTCAGCCCGGCTGCAACAAGATTGGGCGGCGAGCGCCAGCGAGGCCACCAGCGGGGCGCACCCGGGCGACCTGACCGCGGCGGTGAACGCCCTGCGACAGCAGTTCGCTAACCACAGCGGCCAGGTGCGGGGCAACGCCTAGGCGGAGCTGGCCCAGCTGCAGCAGCTGGAGCAGGCGGTCGCGGTGAGTCCTTTGCATTTTTCTCAAAATTTGCCCTGCTTTCTTCTTTGACTGGCTCGGTGCTTTCCAGTGGGGGCGCGTCAGCGCACCCACTAGGTGTAGCCCCCGAGGCCCGGGTCGGCTACGCAACAGGCGGGTCGGGCCTTCCCAGTCATCTGTTTTCTCTAACGTTTTCTTTTTTGGCAGGCCGTCAACGACCGGCGGGTGGTGGCCTACAACCGTCTTGTCGGCGTGTACCGTGGGGTCTAGACCCAGCTCGCCGCCAAGGAGGAGGAGCTGCTCCAGGCCAAAGGTAAGTCTTGCATTTTTCTAGTAGGGGCGCGTCATCGCACCCACTGGGTGTAGCCCCCGAGATTCAGACCGGCTGCATAGCAGCCGGGTCGAATCTTCTTGCTTCTTTCTCTTTACTTCTTGTCCGGCTACTGACCAAGACCCTGATCCGGCTGTGCAACCACCACCATCGACCCGGCCGAGGTGCAGGAGCTCCGGAGCCAGCTGGACAGGGTCGGTCGGCTGCGTGACCAGGTGGCCGCGGAGCGCGACCTGCTGCAGGAGGAGGCAGCCCGACTGGTCCGAGAGAGGGACGAGGCGACAACCGCCCACAAGGTCGAACTAGACCGGCTGGCAGAGGAGCACTGCCAGGCGATGAGCAAAAAGGACGAGCAGGTGAAGAAGGCCGCCGAGGAGGTCACCCAGCTCTAGAAGAACTACGAGCAATGCACCATTGACTGGTCGCTGAAGGAGCAGGGGGTGCTGGCGGAGGTACAGCACATCAACATGCTGCTCGCAGGTAAGTTTCTGCTTGCACTATTGACTTTTCATGCTCGGCTGGCGGCTGCAGCCGGCTAGGTTTTTTAGTTCCTTTCTCATTCTTTTTCTCTTTTCTTCTTCTTTTTCAGAGACCTTCCCCGAGACGCAGGCGCCGGCCTAGGCGGCCGTGGAGGCCTATCGGGAGGATCAGAGGGCAATGGGAGTCCACGTCGGCACGCTCGCCGCCTAGACTGTGACGAAGATCGGGGTCACTGCCGAGGCCCGGCTGCGGGAGGTGGTGCGCAACATGGGCCGGCTCCGAGATGCCGGCCTGGCAGTGGTAGGCACGCTATGGCCGAACACAGTGCAGCCCCAGACCGTCAGCCGGCTGGCGCAGTGGCTTGAGGCCGGCTCCCTGCGACTCGACGCCTGGAGGGCCTCCGCAGACCGAGCAGGTGCGGAGATGGAGCTGTCCTTCATGCTGTCTTGGTATCCGAGCGTTAGCTTGGACCAACTGCGCGCGCGGAGGGCCGGGGCAGAGGCGGATTTGGCGGAGTGAGCCACTCCAATCGCCGTGCGGGCCAGCGATATCGCGTCGTTCACCCCCCACGACTAGTTCGTCATGGAGCGGGCGGTAGACGGCACGCCGCTCCCCGCAGATGACTTCGGTTTGGCCCTCGCAGACCCGGAGGGCAGCGTGGGGGAGACGGAGGACGAGGGGACCGGCTCCAGCGCCGGAGCCTACGCCGACGCCGCTGCCGAGGAGGACACCGGCGCCACGGAGGAGGCGGCTCAGTCCGGGGCCGACGCGCCCTTAGCGTAGGGCTTTTGCTTCCTGTTTTTTGTTTTCGTTTCTAGAACTACCGTTAGTTGGCAAGTCCACCCACTGGGGGTGTATGTTTATGTAATGAACTCCTGGCCGTGGGCCTTTTCTATATATATATATATATATATATATATATATATATATATATATATATATATATATGCATGTTTCCATCTATGTGTGTCTTTTACCGGCTGGCGGCTCGCCTTTGCTATTTTCCTTAGACCGTTTTCTTGTTCCCTCCCCTTTTCGACTTCCTCCCCGCCAGCCGGACAGCCAGGAGCCGGTCTATAGCTGGGACGGGGAGTCGGACTCGAAAGAGAGCGCACAGTACTTAGGTTTTTAGGACTTGAGCGCAAGCAAAATACCCACTAGGACGGCTGGCTGCAGGCGGCGAAGCCGGCTGGAGCGCAGCCGGTTTGTGCGGCGATGAGTGAGAGGGAAGGCTGGATTGACCGAGCCAGACGTTTGTCCTTAGCCGCCTTTCGCGTGAGGGTGCTTTCAGCCTTTGGCTCTTGCCAGTCGAACAGCCAGGAGCCGGTCTGTGGCTTGCGGCAGAGAGAGGGCTTCGGCGGTGCGCACGCTACTGGGCCGGCCGCAGAAGAGCGGGGCGTGGGCTAGCCGGCGAGCCTCCGAGCCCCCGAGCCGGACGTGCCGACCCGGCCGGAGGGAGGCAAATGCAGCAAAGTGCGCAAGAGATGAAAAAGCTCGATAGAGATGAAAAGGTAGCCCCCGAGTGTCGTTCGGGAGACCTGCTGCTTTCATTAATTCCAAAGGGTAGCGATACATACATACATGGTTCAACTGTAAAACGGACGGAAGAGCTCCGCGTTCCATGGGCGTTCCGTCTCCTCGCCGAAGGCGTCTCTCTTGCGCTTGTTCGCCTTCTGCGCGTTGATGAGGTAGTATGCGTTGTTGTGCAAGGCCTTGCTGACGATGAAGGGGCCCTCCCATGGGGAGGACAGCTTGTGCAGGCCGGCTGGCCGCTGGACCAACTGGAGCACGAGGTCGCCCTCACGGAACGCGAGGGGCTTGATCTTCTTGCTGTGGTAGTGGCATAGTTTCTGCTGGTAGATGGCCGACCGGCTGAGGGCAAGCAGGCGTTCTTCCTCGAGGAGGTCGACGATGTCTTCGCGCGCGGCCTTCGCTTCTGCCTCCGTGTACAGGGTGACCCGGGGCGAGTCGAACTCGATGTTCGTGAGGATGACTGCCTCGGCCCCGTAGATGAGGAAGAAAGGAGTGAAGCCGGTTGACCGGTTTGGCGTGGTCCGGAGACCCCACAGGACAGCCGGCAGCTCATTGATCCAGCTGCCGGGTGAGCGCATGAGCGGCTCGACGAGCCGGGGCTTGATGCCGGCTAGGATGAGGCCGTTTGCCCGCTCCGCCTGGCCGTTCGACTGGGGATGTGCAATGGAGGCCAGGTCGAGCCGGATGCCAGAGATGAAGCAGTAACGAGCCAGTGCGCCTTTGGCGAAGTTGGTGCCGTTGTCGGTGATGATGCTGTTGGGGACGCCATAGCGGACATCTATGTCTTTGATGAACTTGACGGCTATGGGCCCGTCGAGCTTCTTGATCGGCCTCGCCTCGATCCACTTGGTGAACTTGTCGACGGCCACCAACAGGTGCGTCATGCCGCCTCGAGCGGTCTTGAAAGGTCCTACCACGTCGAGGCTTCAGACGGCAAAGGGCCACGTGATGGGGATGGTCTGGAGGGCCGAAGACGGCTGGTGGCTCCGGTTGCTGAAGTGATGGCAACCCTTCCACTTGAGGACCAGCTACTCTGCATCCTTCAGAGCAGTCGGCCAGTAGAAGCCGTGGCAGAAGGCTTTGGCCACCAGTGACCGGGAGACGGCGTGATGCCCGCACTCGCCCTGGTGGATGTCACGTAGGATCTCGAGGCCCTTGGCCGTCTCGACGCAGCGCTGGAATACGCCGGTCGTGCTGCGCTTGACGAGCTCGTTGTTGATGATGCTGTAGGCAGAGGCCCGGCGCTGCGCTTGCCGGGCCACGACTTCGTCGTCGGGGAGATCACCGCTCACCAAGAAGGTGAGGATCGGCTGTGCCCAGGATGGTGCTTCCACCACCGTGAGGACAGCAACTTGCACAGGGCCGGCTGGGTTGGGAGGCGGCGGGCCACAGCCGGCAGCCCCCGGGACTGAGGCGGCAGTCCCCGAGCCGGAGCCGGCAGCCCCCGGGACCGGAGTGGCAGTCCCCGAGCCAGAGCCGGCAGCCCCCGTGCCGGAGGCGGGAGCCGCCGGGTCGGCTAGGACGAAGATGGACTCCGAGTCCGGAGACGGCTTGATGGAGGGCTTGCGCAGGTGCCCGAGGGAGACGCTGGCTGGGATGGCCTGCCGGGAGGAGCCAATCTTGGCTAGTGTGGCTGCCACCTCGTTCTCGGCTTGAGGGACGTGGAGGAACTCGCGGCCGTCGAAGCCGCCGGTCATCTGCTGGACCAGGTTGCGATAGCTGGCCATGTTGGCATCCCTGACATCCCACTCGCCAGAGACCTGTTGGACCACCAGATCGGAGTCGCCATAGCAGAGGATGCCCCGAATGCTGATTTCCTTGGCCAGACGGAGGCCGTGGACAAGGGCCTCGTACTCAGCCACGTTGTTGGAGGCGGCGAAGTGGATCTGCAACGCGTACCGGAGCCGGTCGCCTTTGGGGGATGAGAGCACGATGCCCGCTCCCAAGCCGGTGAGCATCTTCGAGCCGTCGAAGTGCATGCGCCGGTGCGTTGAGTCAGGAGCCGGCGGCCAGTACTGGGTCTCCGCCCAGTCGATGAGGATGTCGGCCAAAGCCTGGGACTTGATGACGGTGCGAGGCTCGTAGAGGATCGTGTGGCCGGCTAGCTCGATGGCCCACTTGGCGACCCGGCCAGAGGCGTCCCGGCAACCCATGATCTCACCAAGGGGAGCCGTGCTCACCACGGTGATGGCGTGCTCCTGGAAGTACTGCTCCAGCTTCTTGACAGCCAAGTACATGCCATAGCACATCTTCTGGTAGTGGGGGTAATTCTGCTTGGAGAGGGAGAGCACCTCGCTCAGGTAGTACATAGGGCACTGGACCGGTTGCGCCTTGCCCTCCTCTGGGCGCTCTATGATACGTCTCCAACGTATCTATAATTTTTTATTGTTCCATGCTATTATATTATCAATCTTGGATGTTTTATATGCAACTTTATGCAATTATATATCATTTTTTCGAACTAACCTATTAACCTAGTGCCCAGTGCTAGTTGCTGTTTTTTGCTTGTTTTTGTCTTTTCAGAAAATCATTATCAAAAAAGGTCCATACGAGAAAAAAAACTTTGGATTAATTTTTTCTGGACCAGAAGAGACCCACGAAGCTTCGGGAGAAGACCAGAGGAGCCACGTGGGAGCCACAAGCTCGGGAGGCGCGCCCTGGGGGTAGGGCACGCCCCCCAGGCTTGTGGGCCCCTCGTAGCCCCTCCTGACCTAATTCCAGCGCTATAAATTCCCAAATATTCCCAATATACCAGAGAGCCAGAAGAGAAAACCTTTCCTCCGCCGCAAACCTCTATTCTTCCATGATCCCATCTGGAGGCCTTTTCCGGTACTCTGCCGGAGGGGGAATCGATCACGGAGGGCTTCTTCATCAACCTTGCTACCCTTTTGATGATGTGTTAGTAGTTTACCATAGACCTACGGGTCCATAGCTAGTAGCTAGATGGCTTCTTCTCTCTCTTTAATCTTCAATACCATGTTCTTCTCGATGTTCTTGGAGTTCTATCCGATGTAATCTTCTTTTGCGGTGTGTTTGTTGGGATGTGATGAATTGTGAGTTTATGATCAGATTATTCATGAGAAATATTTGAGTCTTCTCTGAACTCTTTTATGCATGATTATTATAGCTTTGTATTTCTCTCCGATCTATCGATTTGGTTTGGACAACTAGATTGGTTTATCTTGCAATGGGAGAGGTGCTTTGTGATGGGTTCAATCTTGCGGTGCTCAATCCCAGTGACAGAAAGGGACATGACACGTATTTATATTGTTGCCATTAAGGATAAAAAGATGGGGTTTAATCATATTGCTTGTGTTACTCTGTTTTAGTTAACTTAATACCCTAGATGCATGCTGGATAGCGGTCGATGGGTGGAGTAATAATACTAGATGCAAGCAGGAGTCGGTCTACTTGTCTCGGACATGATGCCTATATACATGATCATTGCCATGAATTTGTCATCATTATTTGCTTTTCTATCAATTGCCCAACAGTAATTTGTTTACCCACTGTATGTTCTGCGCTCGAGAGAGAAGCTTCTAGTGAAAAATATGCCCCCGGGTCTACTTTTATCATATATTAAAAACCAAAAATACCTTGTTGCAATTTATTTACTTTTATTTTATTTAGTATTTTACTTTATCTATCTATCACTATCAGACTTAATCCTTGCAAATAACCGCTAAGAGGATTGACAACCCTCTTATTTGCGTTGGGTGCAAGTGTTTATCTTTTGTGTGTGTAGGTGCTGCTAACGAGGTTCTATGTGGTTCTCCTACTGGATTGATAACCTCGGTTCTTAACTGAGGGAAATACTTATCTCTACTGTACTGCATCATCCTCTCCTCTTCGGGAAAAATACCAATGCAGCCTACAAGTAGCACTCTACCTCCAGCACCACACTGACCACGCGGGTGGTCGCCGCGATGTACATTAGCAGGGGCTCCTTCTCAGCCAGCGCGGCCAAGACGGGTGCGGTGGAGAGCATGCGCTTGAGGTCACGGAAGGCTTCGTCTGCCTGGTCGGACCACTCGAACGTCGTCGTCTTCTTCATCAGCTGATACAGGGGCAGGGCCCTCTCCCCCAGCCGGCTGACGAACCGGCTGAGAGAGGCCAAGCAGCCGGTGAACTTCTGGACATCGCGCAGCCGAGCCGGCTTGTGCATGCGCTTGATCGCCTTGATCTTCTCTGGGTTGGCCTCAATGCCGCGCTCCGAGACGAGGAACCCAAGGAGTTGGCCAGCCGGCACGCCGAAGACGCATTTCTCCGGGTTGAGCTTGATCTGGAACCGGCGAAGGTTGGCGAATGTCTTCTTGAGATCCTCTAGGTGTTGGGGAACGTTGCATGGGAAACAAAAATTTTCCTACGCACACGCAAGATCTATCCATGGTGATGAGCATCTACGAGAGGGAGAGTGAATCTACATACCCTTGTAGATCGCTAAGCGGAAGCGTTAATAAACGCGGTTGATGTAGTCGAACGTCTTCGCGATCCAAATCGCCGAGCGTCCCGCGATCCAATCACGATCCTTCCGATCTAGTGCCGAACGGACGGCACCTCCGCGTTCAACACACGTACGGCTTGATGACGCCTTCACCTCCTCGATCCAGCGAGCGATGATGAAGTAGTGGTTGAGTTCCAGCAGCACGACGGCGTGGTGATGGTGGTGAGGAACAATCTCTGCAGGGCTTCGCCAAGCGCTACGGAGATTATGACGGAGGAACTAGAGGGCTAGGGTTGCCGGCACACGGCTTGGGAAATCCTGATGTGTCCCGTGTGCTAGCCCTGCCCCTCTATTTATATGTTGAGCCTTGGGGTCTAAACTTGGAGTAAAAGCCTCCTCCAGGTCGGTTTTGCCCGCACAAGGTCGGTTTGGCCCGCAGGGAAAGAGTCCAACTCGGACCCCTGCCGAATCGTGCACAGCCGCACACAAGCGGTAGTACCGCTTCACACAAGCGGTAGTACCGCTTGGGCGGTAGTACCGCTTCACACAAGCGGTAGTACCGCTTGGGCGGTAGTACCGCTTCACACAAGCGGTAGTACCGCTTACGCGGCAGCAAAACTACTTTTTGCACTTTCCAATACCTTGTGGGCTTTTATCCCTTGGCCCATATAAAGTGTTGCTGCACCCGAACACTTCGGTAAACATCCGGAACCTCTTCCGGTGAACTTCGGAACTCTTCCGGAGATCAAAACACTATTATCACATATATCAATCTTTACCTCCGGACTATTCCGGAGATCCTCGTCATGTCCGGGATCTTATCCGGGACTCCGAACAACTTTCGGTCACCAACATAATAACTCAATTATACTAATCGTCACCAAACGTTAAGTGTGTAGACCCTGCGGGTTCGAGAACTATGTAGACATGACCGAGACACCTCTACGGCCAATAACCAATAGCGGGACCTGGATGCCCATATTGGCTCCTACATATTCTACGAAGATCTTTTATCGGTCGAACCTCTATGTCAAGGATTCAGTTAATCCCGTATGCTGTTCCCTTTGTTCTTCGGTATGTTACTTGCCCGAGATTCGATCGTCGGTATCACTATACCTAGTTCAATCTCGTTACCGGCAAGTCTCTTTACTCGTTCCGTAATACAAGATCTCGTGGCTAACACTTTAGTCACATTGCTTGCAAGGCTCATTGTGATGTTGTATTACCGAGTGGGCCCTGAGATACCTCTCCGTCATACGGAGTAACAAATCCCAGTCTTGATCCATGCCAACCCAACAGACATCCTCGGAGATACCTGTAGAGCACCTTTATAGTCACCCAGTTACGTTGCGACGTTTGATACACACAAGGTATTCCTCCGGTGTCAGTGAGTTGCATGATCTCATGGTCAAAGGAACAGATACTTGACATGCAGAAAACAATAGCAATAAACTGACACGATCAAATGCTACATTTACAGTTTGGGTCTTGTCCATCACATCATTCTCCTAATGATGTGATCCCGTTATCAAATGACATCTCATGTCCATGGCTAGGAAACCTTAACCATCTTTGATCAACAAGCTAGTCAACTAGAGGCTTACTAGGGACACAGTGTTGTCTATGTACCCACACATGTATTTGAGTTTCCAATCAATACAATTATAGCATGGATAATAAACGATTATCATGAACAAGGAAATATAATAATAACCAATTTATTATTGCCTCTAGGGCATATTTCCAACGAGGGTGAGGTGCTGCTTGGTCTTCACCACGATGTCATCGACGTAGACGTGCACATTCTTGCCAATCTGTGGCAGGAGGCACTTTTGCATGCAGCGCTGGAAGGTGGCGTCGGCGTTCTTCAAGCCGAACGACATGATGATGTAGCAATACGCCCCGAAGGGCGTGATGAAGGACGTCTTGAGGCCGTCGGCCGGGTCCAACTTGATCTGGTGGTAGCCGGAGTAGGAGTCCAGGAAGGACAGGGGCTCACAGCCGGCGGTGGACTCAATGACTTGGTCGATCCGGGGTAGAGCAAACGGGTCCTTGGGGCATGCCTTGTTCAGGCTTGTGTAGTCGATACACATGCGCTAAGTGTCGTTCTTCTTCAGGACGAGAACTAGATTAGCCAGCCACTCGGGGTGGAAAACTTCCATGATGAAGCCGGCTGCGAGCAGCCGGGCGATCTCCTCACCAATAGTTCTTTGCTTCTCCTCGGAGAAGCGGCGTAGCGGCTGCCGGACCAGCTTGGCATCCGGCCGGACGTGGAGTTTGTGCTCGGCGAACTTCCTCGGAACACTTGGCATGTCTTTGGGGGACCATGCGAAGATATCCTGATTCTCACGGAGGAAGTCGACGAGCTCGCCTTCCTATTTGTTGTTGAGGCCAGAGCCCACGACAACGTATAGGTCGGAGTCGGGGTTGGCCGGGTCGAGCGAAACCTTCTTCGTGCCCTTGGCCGGCTTGAAGGACGCCTCGTTGGCCGACTGCTTAAGCGGATCCGGCATGGCCGGCTGCTCGTTAGCCAGCGCCACGAGACGGTCGAGCTGGCGCCTCTCCTCGGCGATGACCAGCGACTCAGCCAGCTTGGAGCCGGCTTGGGCGCACTCCAGGGACTTCTTGTAATCGCCGGTGATGGTGATGATGCCCTTGGGACCCGGCAGCTTCATCTTCAGGTAGGCGTAGTGGGGACCGCCATGAACTTGGCCAGGGCGGGACGGCCCAAAAGCGTGTGGTAGGGGCTGGCCAGGCCGACCACCTCAAACCATATCGGCTCGCGGCGGAAGTGGACGCTGGTGCCGAACAGCACGTCTAGCCGGACCTTGCCGATGGGGGAGCAGGAGGCACCCGACACAATGCCGTGGAACACCGTTCGGGTGGGCTGCAGCTGGCTCTCCTTGATGCCGAGCTTGATCATGGTGTCGCGGTAGAGGATGTTGATGCTGCTGCCGTCGTCGATCAGCACCCACGAAAAGCGGTAGGTGCGCTTCTCAGCGACGAAGGTGGGGTCGAGAACGAGAGCGTAGCCACCCGGCATGGGCATCACGGTCGGGTGGTCCTCCCTGGTCGAGCTGATGGGACGGTCGGACCAGTGCATGAACTGGGGGACCGGGGGGACGACGGCGTTCACCTCGTGCTGGTACTTGCTCTTGTTGTGCTTGTCGTCGCCCTCGCTGGTGAAAATGATGTAGGCCGCGTCCTGGCGTGAGAAAGCGTTGTTAGCGAGGGCGCCGGCTGCCGGAGGTGGCGGGGGAGGCGGCGGAAGTACTGGGCTGGGAGGCGGAGGTGGCAGGTCGCCCCGCATCAGGCGATGGGTGATGCTGCAATTCCGGAGCGTGTGCGTAGACGGCTTCGCGCCGCTATGGTGCTTGCAGGGGGTGTCGAGCATCTGCTCGAAGGTGAGCTTGGGCTGCCAGGCGACCTTGCCGGTGCGCTGGCGCCGGCTGCTGCCCTGCTCGGCCGGCTGCTCTTCCTCCATAGCAGCGACTTGCCGGTTGTCATAGCGGGGGGGCGGTTGCTCGCCCTTCTGCTTGTTGTTGTTGTTGTTGTTGTCTTGCCAGTGCTGGTTGTTGTCGCCAGCCGGCCGGGGGTTGGCTGGCTGGACCTGGACATGCTTGTCGGCTGCGTCGACTGAGACCTTCACACGCATCGCGGAGTCCGCCATGGCGTACTTGTCCGCCATGGCCATGAGCGCCGCCAGGGTGTCCGACTCGTCGCACATCAGCTGGTGCTTGAGGAGGGTGCCGTCTCGGCACCCGTCGACGAAGTAGTGGATGGCCTGCACCTCGTGGACCCCCTCGCAGGAGTTGCGCAGCTCCGTCCACCACGTGAGGAAGTCGCGGAGGGACTTGTCCGGGCCCTCGACGCACATGGAGAGCTGGCGAGGCCGATCCGGACGCTTGTACGTGCTGGTGAAGTTGCACACAAACGCCTCCTCGAAATCCAGCCAGGAGTTCACGCTGCCAGCCCGCAGGCTGTTCAGCCATGTCTGGGCCGAGCCGAGCAGCTTCAGGGGGACGTAGCGGACCGCCACGCGCCTGTTGCCGCCGGCTATGCCGACAGTCGTGGTGTAGTCGACCAGCCAGTCCTCCGGCTTGGTGACGCCGCTGTACTTGGGGGTGTCGCAGACTAGCGAGAAGCCTTTGGGAAAAGGTTCCTCGCGGATGCCTGGCCCGAAACAGGCTGGGCCAACAGAGCTCTCCTTCTCGAGGGCCGTGGACCGCGCCAGCCGGTCGATGCGATGGCGGGCATCGTCGTCGTCATAGGGTTCGCGGGGGCCCAGCCGGTCGGCGACGGGGCCGCGCGGCACCGCGTCGGCGGAAGCCGACTGGGGCCGCCGAGGCGGCGACAAAGGGCGCTTCGGCTGCTGGATCCGGCCGTCTCCAGACGTCTCGTCAGCGACGTCGTCACCGGCTGTCGTTGCGCGGTTGCGCCGGCTCCGGCTTGCCCGGCCCCGGCCAGAGCGGCTCGCGCTAGCGTGCGGGGAAGATGCCTGCTGTGTGTCCCGAAGGGCCCTCTCCGGGTCCGCGGTGTTCTCCGAGGCAGAGGCTACGGGCCGGGCTGGCTCGAACTGCTTTTGCTGCAGGTTTGCAGCAGTGATGAGGTCGCGGACGCGTTGCTGCTGTTGCAGCAGCTCCTCACCCTCCAGAAACTCGAGGTCCGCCATGGCCGCCTGCGCCGCGAGCATGTTCTTGACAGGGGTGTCGTAGGTGGGCCGGCCTGCGCCTAGCGACCCGGCTGGGCTCAGCGCCAGCCGGCGTGAGGCCGTGGGTGGTGTCGTACTCCCGCTGGGCGGACTCCAGCCGGCGCTGCACCGCAGCGAGCGTCGTGGCCTCGTCCAGCAGTTTTTGGCGGTCTTCATTGAGCTGAGCCACGGCGGCAGTCGGGTCGGCGTCGGGCGTGATGGGGGCACGCAGGCTCTGGATCGTCGCGCGCAGCCAGTCGACCCGGCTGGTTTGGGCCGCAGCCGCGGCAGCAGCGACCGCGGCGGCCTTCTCCTTGCCACGCGAGGAGCCGGAGCTGGCGCCGGTGGTCAGCACCTCCACGCGGGTGCAGAGATCCGTGACATCGCTGGAGACGGCGCAGCCGACGGGGACGGGCGAGTCTGTGAAGCTGTGTACCTCGCTAGGGTACTCGTCGGGGATGATCACGACGAAGACGCGCAGTGCACCGAAGGAGACGACGGAGCAGCTTGCGGGGCAGACGGCGTCCGCGCCTGGCACTGTGTCGTAGCCGGCCGGGTTGGCCGCGCAAGGCGCGCATGCCAAGCCGTGCGCAATGCGCTCGCCGGAGCTGGTGAAGGGCCTCGTCTGGAACTTGACTCCGGCCGACGCCGCGACCAACCCCACAGTGGACACCAACTATCGTGGTGAAATCATGGCAGATGTCATGAGATGGCTAAAAGTGGGGGGCTACGTGAGGACGCCAGTGGGTTCCGGAAGCGAGGTTGGCACGCGCGAGTGCGAGACACAAGACGTACCCAGGTTCAGGGCCCTCCGTGAGAGGTAACACCCCTAGTCCTGCCGAAATGGGATGATATGCACAAGGGCTACAATGGTGCTCCTGGAGCTGTTGGGTGGAGGAGGAAGAAGGGGCTAGACCTCCATTCTACCTCTCCGGTGAGTGGGTGTGTGTGTGTGTGGATTCGTAGAGCAAGGAGAGGCCCCCTCTGCATGGAGGCCTCCTGGGGGGTCTTATAGCCCGACCCCCCAGGGTTACATTGGTAAATTTGCACGCGGGCGGGAGCCAGCTGTCGGCGTCTGGAGCTAGCGATGGGGCCCGCCGGCTGCCCGGCACTGTTGCCCGTCGCCTCCCGCGTCACGGAGTGGTTGGCGTCGTGGGGCTACAGTGGCGAGCTGCGCTGACGTCGGTCGCCCGGGTCAGCGGATACGGCTGCACTGTAGCCACACTCTCCCGTCGTGGAGAGCCGTCTTGTCGTACGTGTGGATGGGTTGGCCGCTGACCCGTCGCTAGCCGGCTTGCGGCCAGCCGGACAGGACGCGAGGCCGCGCCCAGCCGGCCCGCGTTGGGAAGCCGGCCAGACGGCCACCCGGATTGAGGGGTGCGGGCCGCCCCGATATTTTTGAAAGATCCTTTGGGCTCCATTGCCTACCCGGGGGTCACCCCCCCCCCCCCCCCGACAGGGAAATACTTATCTCTACTGTACTGCATCATCCTCTCCTCTTCGGGGAAATCCCAACGCAGATCACAAGTAGCATGGCTCCAGCCATCATGCCGTGACGTGTAGGCCATTTAACATTACAACATATAACCATCTCATACATAAACTCATTATCATGACAAAGGCTATACCACATCATATGCAAAACCAAGTTAGACGTCCTCTAATCGGTTTGGCATATTTTAATTACGTGGCTTCTAGGGTTTTCGGATAACACTAGCTACCTACGTGCACAATCAAGGCGATAATTCTTGTTGCTGGATTAACTTTTGGGGTGTGTGAGGGAAGAGAATTAATTAAAAATCTCTAGCCCCACACTAAACTTCGTCAAATACGCATGACCCCCTAGAAGGTCGTTCATCTTCATCGCCCTCTTGTGTATGCGACGGTTCACTATTCTTGACTATGATGAAGCCCAAAGAACAGTTTGCAGATCGTCGACAGCCAGAGCCGATCGATTGTCAGAACTTTGTATAACACTACATCATGCCGTCAATGAACGGAACCAAAGCAACACTCGAGGGAAGCATAGCAAGAACATCAAACCCTTACATCTACATGTGATCTAGATCGAAACCTGCATCTACTCATAGAACCGCTTATGATGCCACTGTTGGGAAACATAGTAGAAAACAAAAAAACCGCCCTATGAACACCCAGGAACAATATGAAGATGCAAAAACGGTTTGGATCACGATCGTTACCGACTCCGGAGTGCAGCAGAAGTAGACGAGTCGGTGTATATCGTACTTGGAGCCCCTCAAACCATAGATGAACGATCCCGCAAACCGCCCAAGAACAGTCCCTCGAACGGAAGACCGAAAGCACGGCCTCTCTACTTGGTTGCAAGCGTACGACCTTCACGATCCGGCAGTGCTTCGCCGTCCAGAGCTAATCGTCGCCGGAAAATTATAGGGAGGAGATTATAACCACACTGGGCTTCTAATTATGAGGATTAGAGGATCTAGGTCAAGCTCTAATTGATCAACTAGAACTAGAACTAGGGAACTAGAGGAGGCTCCAAAACTTGTGTCTTTAAAAGGTGCAAAAGCCTCTAGTATATAGAGGTTGGAGGGAGAGGAGGAGGCCCCACAAGAGGGAGGGAAAGTCTCCCTCCCTTGGCCGGCCAAGGGGAGGGGACTTCCCCTCCAATTCGGCCTCCTTCTCCCCTTTCCATGGGGAGAAGGGGGCGCCTCCCTTGTTGGGCGCAAGTGGCCCCATTTTCCTTCCACCTCTAGGCCTTTTAAGGCCCGTTGATATTAAATTAAATATAAAAGCTTCCTAACAATTACTAGAGCCTTTTATTATTAATTTAACACCTCCAGAAATATTTTCCACCTATATATTATTTATCGGTAATACCCGGTATTGCCCAATAAACTCCGAAACCCTTCTGGTGACCCCGAAACGCTTCCGGTTCCTCTCAAAACTATTTCGAATATTAATGAAACAATTCCACAAATAAATCCTCGATACTCTCGTCCTACTAACACTCAGCAGATCGTGATTGCCTTAAGCTTGTGACCTTGTAGGTTCGGTAAAACATAGACATGAACGAAACTCCTTCGTTCAATGACCGATAGCGGAACCGTGGACGTCCATATTGATCCCTATGATTACGCGAATGACATTCGAGTGAACCTTTGGTTATCATGTGATGTTCTCTTTGCTTCGCGATACTTTACAAAACACGAGACGATCGGTATCCTCCTCATGCACATGCCCACTATACCGTTCTTCTCGTTACCGGTTTTGTTCTTCTTTCTCGTTTAAGTGTTTCGTCATCCCCGTGACGTAGTTACCTGTGTCTGGCCAGACGATGATGGATGCCGTCACACCGTGAGGGCCCTAAGAATATCTCTCCATCGTCGGAGGAGCAAATCCCACTCTCGAGCTATCTAGTCCCTTGTCAAACTTTCCGATGAACATGTAAGTTGTCCTTATGATCAACTAGTTACAGATGACGTTTGAGCAACCCCAAAGTCCACTGTACGGTAGGAAGTGACTGCGATACTCTCACGGTCTGAGGAACTAAAAACACATGCTAATACTCTATGTTATAACAATTGATTTCAGACGATATTATCTTAAATTATAACAAACAAGTTTGGGTCGATTCAATATGATCGTTCTTCTAACGTCAATACTCTCAATGTTGTTTTAGGACTATCGTTACACTTAATGATATCCTAAGATCCGAAAAGCATGATCACCAACAACACTTGAGCCAGTCTTAGAGGCGAGACTAGGAATCATATTTTACCGTTTATCATTCCACACGTGCATATGAGTTTTCCACTGAATCGCATATTCCAGGATCATAATAGTTATAGTATGAAATATAAACTCTTAATTATAAACATGAAAATATAATAATACAATATTATTGTCTCTAGGGCATATTTACAACAGTCGAGCATTGCCTCCTGCTCCGCCACGTCCACGTCCGACGCGATGGCCGTGCCGGCGGTGAGTTGCTCCTCCGCGCCCCGGTGCTCGTCGAGGAGACGGGGGTTCTAGGCTTGGTCGGCCTGCGCCTGCAGGAACTTGGCCTCCCGCTCCTCCCGCACCATGTCCGTGTACTAGGCACGGGCCTCGCCGATGGTGATGTCGGCATGCACCAGCGAGGAGGGTGGCGCCGGCTCGTCCTCGGCCGCGTCCTCTATTGGGGCGTCATCGGCCTCCGTCTACCTGCCGGCAACAATGGCGGCCATCTCCTTCTTGGACGAGAGGCTGTCCTAGATGGCTTTCGAGCGCGAGGAGGCCATGGCGGGCGTGGTGCGGACAGGAGAAAGGGACCGGAGGAGGATGGTTGCGCTATGGCCGGGGATGGAGTTTATATAGCGGGCGGATGGCAATGGGCCGCGGCAGTGTGGTTAATGGTGGGTGGCAGACGGACGGACGGGTGGAGCCGGAGTAGGTTTCTCGGCAACCGCATATCATTAATGTAGGGCGACGGACCGACGGGGTGTCGATTGAACGCAGAGCAGTCGCGTGCACCGGGAAGCAGCGCGGGTGGCGCTCTCTCGGCCGGCGCGTCGCTTTAGTGCCGACAGCAGTGAGAGGTCGCGTCTGCTCTGGCCAGGCATGAATGCGACACTGACCCTCTAGAGTGGCGCTGACCGTTTCGGACGGGAAGCGTGCGGGGGAGGGAGGGGTTAATGGTGGGCCAAGACAGTCAGAAGCGAACGTGGCAGCTGTCCGGATGCCCGCAAAGCCCTCCTAGTTTGTCTCTGGTTTATGGGAAAATGTACGTTCAGACCGCCGAGCGGACCAATACATGACTTCTCATGACAAAACGTGTTCGGACCGCGTGGTCTGGTTTGTGGGTCGTCGTTCAAAATGCCTAAGTAAGAGAAAAATGACAAATTCTCGGTGTGGTCTCTCGCCCTCATGCTCATGGATCGATCACGCGTTTGAAACTTGGTCCTCCTTCCCACAAACAGTCATGAGCAGCAGGCCTGAAGCTGCAGCCACTCTCTCGCATGCCGCCGCGGAACCGGCTCCATCGATGGTGTTGGCCAATAGACGGACACGCAGTGCTGCGCACGCGCCTTGCATTGGACGGGCGGTGAATCGCAGGAACTTCCATTCCACTTAAGTGTAACGAATAACGATAGTGCGCCGCTGCTGCAAATCCTGTGGCAACTTGCAGGTATCTTTGGAGTGGATTCCCAACGCCCACTCGCCCATGGCTGCGCTTATTACCGTAATCAATAGCATAATCTCACGAGAGCCAGGGTGCTGATCGACAGACAGAGAGACAGACAAACAGATAGTGGACTGGTAGAAGTATAGTACTACCTCGAGGACCAGGTTGGCGTCGGGGACCGAAACATTCCATTCGGCTGCGGAGTTGGCAACGCACCGTGAGAATAAATTTGATTAGGCTAGTGGTAGCAGTATGGATTAGGCCTGGTATATCCAAGCACTTTTAGCCGCCTCGGAAATGGGAACCAGTGGCTGCAAACAGAACAGTGCAGCCTTTCCCTCGCAGCAGTGCGAGACGCCATGATTGAGCTCCTTGTTTATGCTCCCTCCCGTGTGCACTCCGCAGCGCACATCATAGACAAGCACACGCAGTTTTTGTTACTTTGTCCCGCTACAAAACCCTGCCTTTTAGTACGGGCTAGCGTCACCTTTTCTCAGTCACCCTGCTCTTTGCGCCCCTCTCGGCCTCACGCCGCCGTCGATGGTGATTTCGGCTCGTACCATTCGATTACCTACGCTTGCTTTTCTTCTTGTAGCAGGCAAACCAAAGGCACTATCCGTGTGAGAAACGAGGCGTGCATTTGGGCAACTTTTCTCTCTTTTGCTAAAGTTTGAATCTGGAGCACTCTAGCAAGCAAGGGCAAGGTGCAGCGCTGTCTGTTGTTAAAAAGAAATGGTGCGGCGTTGTCTCTGTCAGTTTGAGCACGGGAAAGCGGCGACCGTCCCGATTCGTCCGTAGCGCTGTAAAAGTGGCGGTTAGGTGCCGGTTAGACGAGCTAATGAACAACAAAGTTCCGAACCGCTCCAACGATCGGGACTCACCTAATCCCTCCACGGAAAGAAAGAAACAACCATCCCACCATCGAGCTGAGCTACTACTACTCAGAACTCCCGGGACTTGGGCAACAACAACGTCCAGCACGCCGTGCACGCGTGACAGCAGCCGAAAGCGCCGCCCGGCCGTGTCGATCGAGTGCCCGCCCGCCCTCGGCCGCTCCGACCGCGCGGCGTGGTGCTCTTTTCGCCCGGGTGGGCGTCGCCGTCAGGAACGGATTATGAGACCCGCACCCCGCCGGCAGGTCGCCGTCGCCACCGACCGCACGCAATTGTAGCATCACCAGCCACGTACGTACGACTGGCGGGCGGGCGGTACGAGCTATACGCGACCCCGTGGCTCACCACGTCGCCGTCTCCATATCCTTCGGGATACGAGAGGACGAAAAGTGCGCCTACGTAGTACAGGAGGTAGACGCGGACTGTAGACCGACCGCTCGACCATGTCGTCACGGCGTATCCACGGGCCGCGGTGACGTTTCACTCGGCGGATGGAAGCGAGCTCCGCCACGGCGTCGGCCGTTCGGGGCCGTCGGTCGCCGACACGACTGGAACGCGGTGACTTCGCGGCGAGCTCGCCTAGAAGAGACGAATTTTCGCATGGGCCGAGGAGAAACATCCGCGCGCGCTGGCGCTGCATGCGTCGGCTGAAAGCCGCTCGTCCCGTGCTGGCTCGCCAGGCGCCTGCACTGCAAGGTCACTGCCTCACGCCTGTCGCGTTTGAGAGCACGAGAGGGAGAGGGGCCTGGCATCCTCGCCATCAGCGCCGCACCAAGCTCTCTAGCCAAGGCTCGTTGTCAGTGCACGTCGTGGCAGCGGAAGAGTTCACGTGCTGGAAATGAACTCAGCATGGATATGTGTGTGTGGATTAGTGTGTTTTATAGGCAAAAATCACTGTTCTGACCTGAGGACGAAATCAATTCACAAAATGAACTGTTCCGGAAAAAAATTCACCCAGCTGACCTTTTTGTGTGGCGCCCGACAGCTAGGCGCCACACTACACTGTGCAGCGTCTAGCTCTTAGGCGCCACACTTCTGGCCAGCGTGGCACCCCTGGGCCAGGGCTCTGACCCACACCCAGCCGTGCAGCGCCTAGCCGAAAGGCGCCACACTTGTAATGTGCAGCGCGTAGTCGTTAGGCGCTGCACATTGACTTAAGGCAATCAGGCCTGGTCTGCCCTTCCCCATCCGAGCCAGTAGTTATCCCTCTCCTCTCCCCCTACAGAGAGCGGCGGCGGCGGCCCTCTCCTCTCCCCCCCCCCCTACACCCCCTCTCCAAAATCCAACAAATTTGTAGGTTTTGACCTTGGGTTTCTTCCCTAATTGCTCCTACAAAGTAAACTCCTCCAATCCCTTTCTTTTCCTCCGTAAATTCGTTCACATTATTCACATATATCCAAGTTATGGTGGAACCCTTGATTTGCTTGGATTCGAAATTTATATGAAAAATTGAAATAGTGAGGTGTGATTTAGGATTTGTAGTCATTATGGAACCCTAGATTGTTCAAGTTTTGGTGGAACCCTAGTTTTGGTTGGATTAGAAATTTGTATGTAATATTTGATATAGATTTGTGTGATTAGGATTAGTAGATGATTTGTAATCTTTGTGGAACCCTAGTATTTATGATGGGTATTGACAATATATGTTTTCATAGTGAAAACCTAGATTGTTGCGATGAACCCTATACATATTGAGATGTTTGTATTGATGTTTTTTTAGATGAGTGAGATGAAAACCTAGATTTGTATTGACAAGGATGATTTGTAACCTTATATTGTTTTGGATGTATATGTGTTTTGTGATGATTATTGATATGCTTTTATTGTATGTCTTACGCAGCCGCCACCGGCACCGCCGCCGCCACCACCTCCCCATGGCCCACGCCTGCAGATTTACCGGGGTGCTATTGGGGGAGGGGAGGGGGTACCGAATGCCGTTGCCTCTGGTTTACCAGACGTTTCCAGATCTCCTGCAGCCGCTCGATTCGCTCTCGGCGGAGGCCCAAGCGGAGACCAGGGCGCAGCGCTGGATGGAGCGGGCGATGCGGATCAGAGACGATGTTCTCTCATGGACGTTGTGCTCGAGGGAGTGGAAGGAAGCAGAGGCGGAGGTGGAAGAGGGGTCAGATCTGAATTCCGTCGCCAGGAGACATGCTCGGGTGTGCAAGGATCGTGCAGATCGAGAATTGCTGAATCTTGCCTGGAGAATTTGGTTCGAGGCCAACATGGAGGAGAAGCGCAGGATGCCGCATCCATCCGAGCCGCCACTAGCGTTCGCCCATTGGGCAAAGCAGGAAGCGAAGTCAACAGATCGGAGTCGTGCAGAGAGATGGGATTGCATCATAGGTCGGATGCCTACCCGCACCCCGCTGCCCCCGGAGCCGGTGGATCCCTTGCCATACCTTTCACCACCGCCGGCAACGGATTGAGAGAGATGGGATTGTCGTCGTTGTTTGCTTAAGAAACTGAAGTTGTCGTCGTTTTATTTGTTGATGAACTTGTGAGGTTATGTAAGATGTTGATGAACTCTTAGTAATGTGCTACTTGTGTTTGAAGTGATGTTGAACTTGAAGTGATGTTGAAATTGTCTTAATGTATGACCAAACTGCTTTATGTGAGATTAATGTTATATATTGTCAGTAAAAATATTGGATGAAAATGAAATGAACAGCCACCACGGCCCCATCCGTCCATGTCACCTCTAAGACGCTTTGTCTTACGTCTTCCCCGTGTAATGACCTTCAATTCGGGATCGGGCCATAGTTGAACTCCATGGTACTCCGGCCATTGTGATTGGTCCAAGTATAGGTGAAATCGGGGAGTTCTTAACCGTCATGATTGAGAACTCGGAATCCCGCACGGTGAGCGGGTGATTGACGTCCACATTCCTAACGCGAGCTGCGGTATACAAGTGCGAGCATGGGAGATGAAGTAACGATGGCCTCCTGCAAGAGCAATCACACCGTGTTAGGCAGACCTTGAAAGCCCGGCCTCCGTGTTGGCGGCCATCGTTTGTGGTTCCTCCTGGCTCTTTCACTTCGTACAACCAATCGTTATCGTTATATAGTACAGCTTCTTGGGAGTCCGCCTTCCGTGATTGAAATTCCAACCATTCATCAACCTTTGGTGAGAACTTGTACTTGTACTTCTTCTTGTTCTCACCCGCAATCTGCTTATCCGTTTCCATTGAGTGCTTTAGAAAGTACGCATTCATCTTGTCGAATGTGTATTGAACTATTGCCGTCACGGGTAATGCACGTACACCCTTGAGCACCTTATTGAAGCATTCTGCCATGTTGCTTGCCATTTGACCGTACCCCCGGCCATCTTCATCAAAAGCACGTGCCCACTTATTCCTTTCTTGAATGTTCCTATTGAGAAAATCAAGACCCCCGGGATCAAGTTTCTTGTGTGTGACCAATTGGTTGTACAAGTTGGCGAACCGCTTGTCGGAGAAAGCGAGACAACAATCTTGAAGATCATCGGCCAACTCCTTAAAGCCACATGCCCTATAGAAGTTTGAACAAAAGTGCCTCATGCACCATCGATGGTGCAACGGAGCATGCCCGGGAATGTCAACCCCCACCGCGTTAAGAATTCCTGGATGGCGATCCGATATGACACAAATTTCCCTTGCAGCCGGTAATACCCTGGTTCTCAATTGACGCAAGAACCACTCCCAGTTATCATTGTTCTCCACCTCAACTAAAGCGAAAGCCAAAGGCAAGACCCGGTTATTGGCATCACTTGCTATTGCAACCAATAGAGTGCCCTTGTATTGTCCGGTCAAGAACGTGCCATCAATGGCGATGACCGGCCGACAATGCTCAAAAGCCCTCACGCATTGCTCAAAAGCCCAAAATGCATGGCCAAATACTCGGACGGTCCTCCCGTTGTGAATCATTGTTTTGTGCCCATGTGGCTCGACCACATGAACCATGCCTGGGTTAGTGCCGGCCATAGCTCCCAACAACCTAGGGATTCGGTTGTATGCATCCTCCCAATTACCATACAACATCTTGAATGCGGCTTGCTTCGCCTTCCATGCCTTGCCGTATTTCACCTTGTAATGAAACACGGCTTTCACAAGGTCCATGACTTGTTGAATGCTCATGGTTGGAAGTGAGGATATTGAGTTGGAAAGCCTGTAAGCGATGAACTCGGACGTGAGTTGTCTATGGTCTTGGGACACAATCTTGCCATCCACCTTCTTGCCTCGGCACATGTGACTTGGTACACAATTCACTATGTGCCAAGTGGGCCCTCCTTTCCATGGTCTTGCACGCACAATCCATGGACATCGCTTCACCTCACATGCAACCGTGTAACGCACATTGACGTCCGAGTGAACCACCTTGTGTGGACGATAATGTGTAACCGAGTAGTTGTCGAGCCACATCTTCAATTCCAAGAAGGTTCCAAACTTAGACCCGGGAGAAATCCCGTTCTTGCCGTCTTCCAAATCCCAGTGAGAAGATGGCCTAACTCCAAGATGTATACCTTTGCCACCGTCTACCACGGCTTCATCCACGAGACTAACATCCTTGAACAATGGTGTCCTATGATCCCGCCGAAATACCTTCTCAAAAGCTTCGGCCTCCTTCACCGTGAACCCCTCCTCATCAACTTCTTCATCGGGACCTTCGTCATCCGACTCCGATGCATAGGCACGGGAATAAGGGATGGAATGGTCCATTGTCTCTTGCACATTATATTTGTCGAGATCACCCACATTGTTGTCATGGAGATCAACTTCATTGTCATCGTCCTCATACTCATCATTCTCCTCTTGCAAAGCTTCATTTTGGTTGTTTGTAATCGGACTCAATGTTGGCCTCACTTGTTGAGTCAAAGGAGGTTCACTCATTTCATCTTCGTTCATGGGTGGGGGACTACTAGCAACCAACGGGGAGGCGTTCCGGTTCAAGTCCAAATGCAAACTAGACTCAACCTTCTTCGTTCCAAATACTCATCTAGTTCACACGCATGGTCTTCCAACGGATGTGCATTCCAAAAGCCACATTGTGCCTTCCCTCTAACTCAACATTATCACTTGGGTCCATCCAATTCAAATCTTTCCTAACTTGTTTCAAGACCTCGGCATAGTTAGGACTACTCTCAAACACCATGTCAACCTCATCCGGGTCCGGTTCAATGTTGCCTTTCAAAAAGGCATCTTTGTCCACATGATGAACATAAACACATGTTCTTCCCATCCCTATAATAATTAAAACAACACAATGTTACATATATTCCATAAGCACTTATTCGAAGATTAACACACAATACAAAGCTCTACCATACATAGGAAACAATAACCCTAACATCCACTTAACAATAACCATAAGCATAACCCTAACATACTAACAACCCTAACCCAAACCCCAACATAACAACACCCATAACCCTAACCCTAACATACTAAGAAGCCTAACCCTAGCAAATTGTCAAACAAACATCTCATATTTCAATACAAATTTCAAAAGCCATGAAAAACTAGGGTTTGCCCAAACTAGCAAGAAAATGAGCAAATGTGAGCATATTTTGGATGAAAACGAGGGGATCGAAGGAGATTACCTTGAGGGAGGGATTGGGTTCCAAATCCACGGAGAAAATCTTCAGATTTACTAAATTTGGGCAAGGATTTGAGAGGGGGAGAGAGGGGGAGGGGAATAGGCGGGGTGTGTGTGTGTGTGAGTGTGTGGGGAGGGGCAGGGGGGACCAGCCTACATTTAAGTTAATGTGCAGCGCCTAACGACTAGGCGCTGCACATTACAAGTGTGGCGCCTTTCGGCTAGGCGCTGCACGACTGGGTGTGCGCCAGAGCCCTGGCCCAGGGGTGCCACGCTGGCCAGAAGTATGACGCCTAAGAGCTAGGCGCTGCACAGTGTAGTGTGGCGCCTAACTGTCGGGCGCCACACAAAAGGGTCAGCTGGGTGAATTTTTTTTCGGGACAGTTCATTTTATGAATTGATTTCGTCCTCAGGTCAGAACATTTATTTTTGCATGTTTTATAAACATTGAGTGACAGCCCTGACGGGCAGACAGTTCAGGATGGGTGTACCGTCTGTACGTGCATGCGAGCGTCAGTCGAGAATTCAGACGAGTTTTCTATTGATGAATTTCTTCTAGTGGCAAGATTATATTTCTTTACAGAGGGAGTAAAAAATACAGTTCAAATTTGCAATGGCATATCCTGGCATTAAATTAAATTGCCACAAATGCACGATCAAATATCTTCAAGATAGAAACTTATGGTGGGCTCCATGAGATCTGTACAAACATGTTATTTGTTTCGAATTAAGCGTCTCCTGTTAATCAAACAAGAAAAAACAAGAGCAGCTCAGAGAAATGCACGATCTTTACACAAGATTACTTATTCGCCTTGGTGATGGACAGCTCTTCGAGCCAGTCCAGGATCCTAATGCGGCGCCCGCCGTGACCTCTCTTGACCTTTCCATCCGCTCCGCTTTTCCTCGATGCCGGAGGCAGCTTGACGGATTCGACGACGTCCGGCGAGCACTTGCATCCGAAGCCGTCGCCGAACAGCCCCGCGCCATGTTTCCTGAAGCTCCTCTCAATGGCGCTGGCGGCCTGCTCGAATCTCGCGCTCCTGCCGCTGCCGCCTCTCGACGCGGCGGTGATCTTGGCCCCGTCCGCGCAGCGCGGCGGGTACACGTCCGGGGCGCCGACGACGCCGAGGCGTATGATGCCCCACCCGGCGGGCGGCGGGGCCGACCCCGTGCTCCGGCGCGGCCGCGAGCGCAGCTGCGGCAACGGGCTCGGGTGCGCGTAGAACAGGCTGCTCGACAGGGACCTCCGCGGCGGCGCGGCGGCGTGGTCGGAGGAGGCGCTCTTGGACGAGTGGCTGCGGCTGACGCAGCCGCTGCTGCTGCCGCTGGAGCTGGCGCTCCGGCAGTCGGAGCGCGAGCCGAAGCCCGCGACGGACTCGGACCGCGGAAGCAGGGCGACGCTGGGGGCGTCGGCGGAGGTGTTCGACGAGGGTTGGAGCGGGAGGAGCTTGCCGTGGGAGAAGAGCTCGTCGGCCACGCACATGTCGCCCGCGCCCGCGCCGGCCGAGACAAGGCCGCCGGTGGACAGGAAGCGGAACTCGAAGTCGTCCGCCGCCTCGGGGGTGGAGCTGTCGTCGGCCTCGCGGGGCTCGTGACGGGTGTCTGCCATGGTCGGGGTTCTTTCCTTGGTCCAAGAGGAAGAAGTGGGGAAGAAGAAGAGATGGTCGCGGGGTTTTGTTGCGTTCTGGTCTTCTTCTTTTTGGCCTGTTCGGTTTTCACTCCGGAGAACGGGAAGAGGACGGGAATGGAAACAGAGGGAGGGGCTGTGGTTGCTACGGTGCTGGGGCCCTGGGATGCCAGTACTGTGCGCAGTGCTTAAATGGCGCATTGGTCGTCAATGCAAAAAACTTGCCGGTCAACGGTACCAGCCGGCGAATGGCTTCGGTTACCCCTAGTTTTGGAGAAAATTTATGACGCTACTGCTGGAGCAATTATCCCGACGTTGCCAAAAGAAAGCTCAAATTGGCTCGACCACCCCGTTTTTTTGTTTTGTTTTTGAGAATGACCACCCCGTTGTTTCGTAGCGCATGCTTCCCGTACACAAGAACCGAGTCAAACTACTATGAGAAAATATTTTTAATCTTTCGAAAACACATTTTACCATTACTCCACGAGAAAATATATTTTCTCTCGTATAAAGGCACAGTTTTTCTTTTTCTGTCGTCGTACATCAAACAGGCCAAAAACTAAACAACAATTTTTAAAAAAATAAATTTCGCGGGAAAAACTTCCGATATATTCATTATCTGTGATGGCAATACAAGTGACACAAGAAGTAATCAAAATTACAACCAGATTTGTAGAACACCTAGTGACGACTACAAGCACTGGAGCGAACCAAAAGCGCGCCACCCTCATTGACCCTCCCTCACCAGAGTCGGCCTAAATTTGTTGTAGTAGTCAGTCGGGAACTCGTCGAGTTGATGCCCCACATGACCAACACACCAGAACAACAACTATCGCCCATGAAGAGAAGTGTAAATCAAAAGGATCCAACCTATAGACACGAATAAAGACTGGATCCAAGCAGATCCACCGAAGACCGGCACACCCAGACGCCCTCTGACGACGCTAGATGCATCGTCGGGACGGGGGCTAGGCGAGGAGAACCTTGTTCCATCTTCACGAAGTCGTCGGCGGCGCCTCGCCTTTCTGAGTAGGACACACAAACCTAAACGAACTCAAAAGAACACCTAAAAACAAAGCAGGGTCCCTCCCGCCGCCGCGAGCCAGGGTACACGAGGCGGGCCGACAACGGTGCCGACGGAAGACATAGGAACCCTAATTTTTTTTCTTGGGAGAGTAGGCGACGGCTGCGTGGAATAGATCGTGGGGAAACAAAACAACAAATAACCGTGTCCAAAGCTTATCATCAAGCATTCATGAATCATGACTGGTCAATGTACCATAAGTAGCCATTTGATTTGTGCGGCTTGATTTGTGATTTACCGGACTAGTAGTTTTACATATCGCCATAATAATTATTACTACCTCCGTTCCACAATGGAGTGTATATTATTTTAGAAAAAGGTTAAACATGTCTATGTTTGACCAAGTTTCTAGAATAAACTATCAACATCTAAAATACTAAAAAAATAAAATATAAAAGTATAGTTCATTATGAATCTAATGGTACAAATGTTGTGTTGCGGATGTCGGTAATTTTTTCCTTAAACTTGGTCAAACATAGACATGTTTGACTTTTATTATTAGAAAACGAAGTATCTACTGTATTTTGGAAGAATGGAGTATTATATAACGCCAATCATATGAGTGGCATCGTATATATGTAGTTATGGTAGCTGTGGGTGGTAATTCTCTTTTTCACCTATATTTCAATGACAAATCTATGACTTGATAGGTATTCATTACTGTTCAATGTACCACAAGTATTTGCTTAATTTCTGCCGCATGAATTGATGGTTAGACATCGGCTTAAATAGTTACTTAAATACGTTTATATGAGGCAAATTTTACATATCCAGTGGCCTAGTATAAATCGACATACATAATTACATGATTTACTGGATGGGCATTACAAATCGAGATAAATAATGACATACTAAATACGATTGGACAAATAAATAGATTGTTTCAAACATCTACAACAATATGTAGTAGTAGTACACATGTAATATATATTATAGTCATGGAAGACAATTTTCCCACTTCTCTTGTGCCATGTTCGATGAGCGTTACAATTAAGCATGTAATTTAGATCAAGATGAATCATATGACACAGTGTATATGCAATTATGTGCTACATTTGACAGTGATGAAAGGCAATTTTCTCCTTTTAATCTTCGTACGGTGATTGGCATTCTTGATTGGTCAATGCACCAAATGTAGTTGTTGGTTCCCATCGCGTGGTTTACTCATGGACGTTAGATATTACCGTAAATAACTACTCAAATAGGATTTTATAAAGGCCCAAATTGTATATCATTAGTGTGCGTAGCTACTGAGCATAACTTGATGATACCTCGCACCAAGTTGTGAGAGTGTCTTACAATATATTTCAATGAAATTTATTTGAAGTAATAATATAAGAACTAAAACTGAAAATACATATGATGTATTACCCTTGATTATTTTATAGATGTAAAATATTTATTAAATATAAATAACATAATAGAAGGAAATTCTAATGCATGTTTGCATGTTGAGGTGGGTTTTTTTTTCTATGCATGGTTGCATGTTGCGTGGTGGGATTTTTATCATGCATGTAGCATGTTGAGGTGGCATGTTTGCATGTCGAGAGAAATAGATTAATGGGTGCTACTTATTTAGATATAGATGATTGCCACTTTCCACCATCTCTTTGTTGAAACAACGAGCCTCCTTGTCGATTTTAATTAAAAAATATCAATTCAAGTATACAAGTTCAGACACAGGAAATCATAAGAGGTTGAAAAAGGTTTTGCGTGTGATAAACTAGAACCAAGTAACCATGCAAGGCCTTAGTCCCTCTCCAGAACAATGAGAAGAGTATAAGCATTATGCATGAACATTCATGTAGACATGCTAACATCACCTACAACTTTATTTTATTAGGGCATCTCCAACGGCGACTCGTAAACCGCCCGCATCCGTCCGGACCACGCTGTCCAGACCGCGTGAGCCATCCAATGCCGACCTGTATCGGTCCGCGGAGCGGTCCGGACGTGTTTTCTCCCGCAAACCGGAGACAAAAGTGGGGGAGGTTTGCAGGAGTCCGGACACGCGAAACATCGCTCTTCGCCCCTGGCCCACCCGAAAGGAAGGCGGATCCCGCGCTTTTGTAGCATCCCGCACTGTTTCCGCGCCAAAATCCCTCACTCTCTTCTTCCATTCCCCTCCGCTCTCCGCCCAATTCCCGCTCATTTCTCCCACCCTCTCCAATCTTCCACCGCCGCCGCATGGAACCGTCGGAGAACCTATCGGAGATGGAGCTGGCGGAGGTGCCGGAGGATCCGAGCATCACGCTCGCCTGGAAGATCAGCTCAGAGACGCGGCAAAATCGCCGCGTCAAAGTGAAGGCCGCAAGGGAGGAGAAGGTCAAGAAGTGATTGGCCACCAGTGGGCCTGGTGGAGGCGATGGGCGTGGAGGTCGTGGCGGACGAGGCAGTCGGCGCGGCCGTGGCGGACGCTGGCAAATGGGCGCGCCGACAGTACTGACAGCGTCATGGCCGGAGCCTTACAAGCCTCCGTACTACTACGCCGGCAAGCAGCTCAGAACCCCCGCCGGTACGGTGCCTTACATCGTCGACATTAATGCGGCACCACTCTTCTCCGAGTATTCTTCGCCGCCGCTCGTCCGGGATCAGCCGGCGGCCGGGGAGCAGATGGGTGCCCGCACGCTGTTCGCTGCAATGCCCAGAGCTGGGGAGCCGGCGTATGATGCGGAGAGGGAGATGCTTGACATCATCCACGACGGAGGCAAGGGAGGAGGAGGGAGCTATGAGGACAGGTAAGTGAAAGACTCGGATCCCACCCATTCCGGCAACTACAGCCACACGCAGCAGTGCTACACCCAGACCGCCACGCAGCAGTCCTACACCCAGACCGGCGATGGCACACAGCAACAGCAACATTGGGCCGCTGGAGAGCAGCGCCCAGAGGGGGAGAAGGAGGAGGAGGACGGCGACGACGACGATGATCCGGATGGTACCGGCGGTGATCCGAAGAAGAAAGGTAGAGGAGAAAGTTTCAACATGCGGGAGGACGAGCTGTTGTGCGATGCATGGTTGGCCACTAGCCTTGATCCTTTCCACGGCACCGGGGAGCATCTTGCTGGGATTGCCAGTCCGGCAGGGCAGAAATGAACGGACTGCCGAACTAATGTTCTTTTGGATTTGGGCATGTAAAAACTAAGCATATTTGCATGTTTTTGGTTGTGATCGGGGATGCGATCCGGCGCGGGTGTGATCTGGCGCGTTGTGTGGATCAGCGCACATTTGAAGTTGAATTTGCTGGCGGACATATACATGCTACGGTTGGATGGCGTCCTCCCGCATCCGTGTCCGCGGACTGGTCCCTCCCTGTCCGCGAACGGATGCGGGAGAAAATTTGCGGGTTATCGTTGGAGATTCAAGCCACAAAGACTAAGTTGGCTCAAAAGCTTCAAAAGTTAAATAGAGACATGAAAATGTTAGGATGCTCGACCTACACCAGATGCAATTCTGGTGATTGTGGGTGCCCATCCATGGATTTTGTTGTAGATCTCCACCATCATCTTCTTGATTCTCTCAACTCCTTTTTCAATGCTTCTTTGTCCTAGGCTTGTCTGCAGAATAGCCAAACTATTAAGACAATGACATAGACTGCAAATGACTGTAGCAAGTTTTTTAGGATATTTTTTTTATCAAAGCATGCAACACATCTTGTTTTTCATATTTCCAGCACAAAGAAATTCCACCCATTAGGGCTACTTTGCACTTGTGTTAATAGGATTGTTAGACAACTCATGTCAACAAGGTGCACCTTTTTTCGAAAGCTCGTCTCCAATGAACCTACGGGTTAATCATGCTTGGAACGGGGTAATTTGAGGATGGCTGGCCATACAAGAAGTTCTTCCCGGATGCACATGAGTGAGGATAAAGTGCGAATAAAAGACATGTGTTGGTCTATGAGGACAGTCTAGATCACAAGTGATAGTGAGGCATAACGTCCGCCAACCTGGGAGAGAGGCTGGGGTGTTATAGTTGACGGCGAGGGAAAAAAAAATAGAGCCACTCCCCAACCAAATCATCAACATTTTCAATGGGCCTAACCAGGTTGAGTGCATCTCATGACAACTCTCCAGGAAAATTTGGCCAGTCCGCACTCAAAGAGAAAATGTGTTGTTGTCTTTGTCTGCTCACGGAAATAACATTGATCATTCCCAGCTCAGACTCTCTTCAGCAGGTTGTCTTTATTTAATATACTACTACCTCCGTCCGGGTTTATTAGCCCCCCTTGTATTTTGGGTCAAACTTTGACCTTTATTTTATCTAAAAAAATAAGTTATGTACCGCAAAAATAGTATCATTGGAAACCACTTTCAAATGAACCCAACAATATAAGTTTTATGACATACAACTTATATTTTGTTAGTCAAATCTATGGTCAAAACTAGGCACAAAATACGAAGGGGACCAATAAATCCGGACGGAGGTAGTATTATGAACATTAGCCACAAGAAGACCTTGATTTTTAGGGGCATTTCTACTTTCCACATCCCTCTATATCTAACCAAGGTTGTTGATTTGATCCGTAGATACATTTCTCTAACAGTGAACCACTTCTTAGAACTTGGTTTACATTTGGCTGTCTTTGGCCTTAGTCAAGGAGATGTCATTGAGAAATCATTTTAGTTTTTTCCCATTACTCAGCAGTCTCACCCCCATAGTTTTCTTCTAAATTTGACACAATCCCAACCTTCAGACTTAACTTGTTGCACAATAAGCAACTTTGTAAGAAAATGGCATACAATCTGAAAATGTTCCTGCAAGCACCACATCCTTAATCCAGACACCCTTACAGAAAAGAGTTTTTCTTGTCATCACTGACGCACCTTTCTCATAAGTTTGGAAAATAGGATTAACCTTCATCAAGCGTCGCCAAAAATGGGAGCTCCCTCCTCTACCAGTTACACTTTCAACCTTCATTTCAACACACCTAGCCACCTATATGAGTGTAATTTTTCTTTTTGGAAGGAGCAAAACATGAAAAAGACTACTCTCACATTAAAATGTTTCATGGGTGCTTTTCCCCAACAATGTCCCAAATTGACGATTCTCCTCTAATTATCACAATGAGAACAAAGTGGTTGGGATGAGGTAATTTTGAAAGCACATGTATTATGTTCCTTCCAAAAATCCCATAGAGACGAAGCATGAGCAGCAAGGTGAAAGTTTTCATTTGGTGCCACACATTGTCTAGTTCACTTGTCCACCAAGTGTTGACTAAGTTGTACGTGGCTGCTCAACAATAGGGTTGCAGCTGGAAGTCCCTGGTGATTGCTAGGTTATAGCCTAAGAACTAGTTGGGCTCCCAAGTGCAGGAGTTTGTAGCAAGTAACAAACTTTTCCCTCGGTGAGAAACCAATGTATCAATATGTGAAGTTACAACTTTCCTACACCAATGATAAGTTTGAGAACACAAATGAAACTTCACTTGTGCCCGTGACAACACTAACAAGGGTGTCAACCTCGCTTGATTTTTCAGTTGTACAATATATTAAAGGATGATGCGATAAGTAATACTTTTGTATTTTTGGAATAAATTATAACTGAAAACAAACTGCAAGTGAAACTTGTTGAAAGTGTTCTCTATAGTAAAAATTGGGTCGGGGTTCATAGGTTTAGGAAGAGTAACTCTTCTTAAGATAAAAAGCGCAACAAGTAACATAGTCATGTGTAAAGGTGAAATATTTCATGGTCATGCTAATAATATGTTGGCGTTAGTATAGGTAGTACATTCATAAATTGATAGACCGAGATCTTCCCTGCACTACAGCTAATAAGCCACTCCTTGACAGAGATTCTCTCTACATTATCCATGTATTAAGGCTGCATTCGCTTGAAAATAATTTTGAAGGAATAGTACGCATATAGTTTCCTGTGGTAAGATCCTTTCAGGCCGTCCGATTCACAGGAATGACATTGTCGATTCCTCCCGAAAGGCCTTCTATCATTTACTTTTCACGGGAACAAGAACATCTAGCCTGATCTCATGTTTTCGTGGATGGTTGGGGCGGAGCACATGTTCAGACTAAAATATTATCATACAACCAATAAACAACTCCTTGGTGAGGCATAGGTTGGATTCTTTGCTTGAAGCTACATAAATAATTTTGAATATACACTGTCAATCAAGTTTCCTTCAACAGTTGATATATCTCTCTGAACGCATGCCTATTAGCATTTCCTCCGTTTTTCATTCCTATGTTTTAAGACTACAATCTTTCTCCATTCTGTATTTTCCACAGATCCTCTGGTTTAGATTCCTATGGCCCGATCGGGGCCTAAGTATAAAACAGATAATTGGCTTAAGTAAAATGTCATATTGTTGATGACATTATTTCATTAGATGCCTTACACATACACTTATCGTTAGTGACAATAATATAATGCAAGTCTTTTCCATTTACCGTCACCATCGTAGATTACTTGCCAGATTAAACTCCACTAATGCACACCTTTGCCATTAGTAATTACTCATCTAAATTGGCCTAGAGACCATAAATAACCAGAGAAAATTATGCATCTGTAAATTAAACATGGGACATCAAAACAATCTGAACATAAATAAAAATTCCATCGCACTATCAACATCACCACTACATCAGATGGACCATAATGATGATAGACAACTCATATCGCCATTGTATTGATCAACAAAAGGTAGAGATTACATCTAAACTAATGTAATGAACACGTAGTTCATGAGATAGACTACTCATAACTCATATTGGAACAATGATAATTGATGTTGATGAAGACGAAGATGAATTCCCCCTCCAATAGAATAACAGATCATGGTGAAAATCGTCTCGAAACGCACAGTGGCGACGGAGAAAAAATGATCGATAAATATGACGGGGTCTAGGGGTATACAAAGCACCATGGTTAAGGGAAAGTGTCAAGGCGCCCGTTGCAGCAGCGGTCCTTCGGCATTCTAAGATGTAACACCCCTGTGTAATGAGCTACAGTAATCCACAATGATTATGCTAGTCACCTTGTTTTGCAATGCTGGATCACATTGGATAAATATCTCATTTCAAATTCCACCACTAAATTCAATTCAAATTGCAAGTGAAATTTGAAGTTGCACAAAAGTTGCTGCAAAATAGTTCACCATTTAGCAAATATTCCAAAACAAATATTTGTTCAGGAAAACAACATCACCTATTTGCCAAAATGAGCTAGGGCAAATAAAATAGTGCCAAAAAGAGCATTTTAAATGCTATTCCATTTATGAAAAAATCAAATGGATTCATCTTGCCTCCAAACTTTTTGTGGCAGTGCAGAAAATTGCATTGTATTTATGTGGCCAAGTCACACATTTTACAAAAAGCATTTGGCAGCTCAAATTAATTGCAAACCTCTCTGTAAAAAAGAAAACAGAAAAGAAATTGGAAAAAAGGCTGGGATGTACTATGCATATGGGCTTAAGTTCAAACAATGCCAGGCCCAGCCCACCTCTCTCTTTCTCCCTCCTCCCGCCTCTTTCTCCCCGCGTGTCGGCGCGCCCCTGGCTGCGCGTGCGTGCACCGGCGAGGCGGCGACACAGCACCACTACAGGGCCGCCGAGGGGATAATGACGCGCCCCCTCGGCCTCCTCGTCATCCTCATCCACTTCCCCCCTCCTCTCTCGCCCTCTCTCGCCCGCGCGCGAGCTCACCCGAGCACTGTCGTGGCTGCGCCGTCGCGCCCGCGTAGCCACCGTCGTCGCCTATCCCTTCCGCCGTGTCCAGCCGCTCCGCCGTCGTCCGCTATGTCGTCCACGCCCACGAACGCGAGCCGGGGAGCACCGCAGCGACTGCCTCGTCTCCGTCTTCTTCCTCGGATCCCGGAGCTCGCCGCCGTCGATTCGCCGTCGCCACTGCGCTCCCGTTCACCCAACGGCCACCGTGTGCCACGCGCTGAGCACCCGCACCGAACCCCTCTTCTCTCCCCTCCTTTCCACGCCTATAGCTAGCCCCGCCGTCGTGGCCGAACGCGTTACCGCCGTTGAGCTCACCGCCGTGGCCACAGCCGCTGTCACGCGCGTCCGAGCTCGTAGTCGAGCACCTGGAGCTCCCAGGAGCCCAACGCACCTAGCCTCGCCTCTTGCCGTGCCCTGCTTCGTCGGAACCCATCGCGCCCGACTCCGGCCGCCGCCCGCGAGCTCGCCGCCATCATCTCTGGCCACCCTAGCCCGTGCCACCGCCACCGTTCGACGCGACGTCGAACGCTCGTTCGAACGCCGCAAACCGTGCTCGATTTGGCCGCCCGTAAAGCGTTTCCGGCGAGGTCCAGTGGCCTCCGCCGCGTATTTGGTCACCGGCGACGAGTCGCCGGCGCCGCTGATCTGGCCTGCCACGTGGGTACCCCTGGGTCGCTGACCAGTGGGCCCCAGGGGCCCAGTTGAATGGGTTGACCCAGTCAACGTGCTGACTGGGGAACCCCAGTCGCTGACAGGCGGGCCCCGTATGCTAATTAAATGTTTTTATAAAATAAACTTAATCTATAATTAGTTTAGTCACTGACATAAGGGGCCCACCTGCTAATTAATCTTGGTTTAGTTTAAATAACCCCCTGTTTAGCCCACTGTGTATGACATGTGGGTCCCAGCGGTCAGGTTTGATCTAGACCGGCTGGGTTGACTACTGACGTCACTATGACGTAGTGCTGACGCAATAAATCTTTTCTGTTAATTTCGAATTAAAATTAATTCCAGGAATTTCAGAAAATTGCTAAAATTTTGAAAAATCATAGAAAATAATCCGTAGCTCGGATGAAAAAGTTTTCTACATGAAAGTTGATCAGAAAAACGAGACGAATCCGAATATGCCCTCCATGTAGCTGTCACATGCCCACATCACTGCAAACATGGAACCTTCCCCTCCGGTTCATCTGTCTGACAGATGCCTGTAGTTCCCAGATATTTTCCCGCTCCATCTCTAACGTGTAGTGCTGCATTAGGTCACCCCTAGCACAGCATATTGCCATGCCATGCATCTGTGTTGCATTTGTTTGCTTTGTATTTACTGCTTCTCCCCCCTCTTCTCTCCGGTAGACCCCGTGACCGACGCTGCCCCTGAGGACTGCTACACCCCCGACGACCCCTCTTTCACCGCAGAGCTTCCAGGCAAGCAAAACCCCTTGATCATTCCGATATCGCCTATTCCTTCTCTCCCATGCTTGCATTAGAATTTGCTACTGTATTTGATTGCTCCTATTCTGATGCATAGCCTGTTTTTGTAACTACTGTTGATACCATTCCTGCTATCCTAAATGCTTAGTATAGGTTGGTTAGTGAACCATCTGTGGCCCCTCCTCCTTGTCCCTGTTGCCCCGCTTTGTTACCGGTGCCCCGATCAGTGTGATCGATGGGCAGAGACCAACACATCACCACCCCCCCCCCTAAGTTGTACGACTCTGCAGACCTACTATCGAGTGTCGAGGGTGATACCTCCTACATCACTCCTAATGATATCTCTATAGCCTAGCTAGTCGGTTGTGGGTTACCGAGGTGATTCCTCTTTCACCACCTCCGATGATGCCTTTGTCGTACAACCCCCTCAAGTGTGAACCCATCGAGGGTGATTCCTCCGTGTTCACCTTGACGGATACATTTAGTGGGAATCCAACGAGGGTGATTCCTCGGATTCCTTCTTGATGTTATGGACACACGGTTACCTTGACTTTTTTCTTAGTCCCTGATTTAAGTCGGGTCAGCCCCGAGGGGCACCCGCGAGAAATGTGAAGTCGGGTTGACCGTGAGGGTACCCGCAAGATAATTACGAGGCGCGGCCGGGCAGACAGATTGCCTCAGGAGAGGGAGGAGAGGGATTGTGCCTAGCCCTTGCCACAAGTCCACGAGACGGGGTGACGGGACCACAGATCGTGGAGCACTGATCGTCACCGCGAGGTCCCAACACACTAATGGGTTAGGATATGTGATCTGAGTAGGCCTCTAACCTTTTCGCACTAACCACCACGCGGGAATAGTATGGGCACTCGGCGTCGTATGTATCAGCCGAAGCTCTTCAGACGTCAGCAACTGAGCGGCGCACGCCCGGGTGGATCGCGACAGCCTGTGTGTGTATACAGGGGCTAGATCTGGTCCCGGCCGCCCACGCAACGCGCAGGAGTGAAAAGGGCGATGGGCCCAAGACCCCTAAGCGCTTAGGATTTATACCGGCGTGCTGGCCTCTCTGTTGAGCCTAGGTAGGGCTACGGCGTGTCGATCAACCGAGGCCGGGCATGACCCGATAAAAGTGTGTCCGGCCAGAGTTAATCGAGCGTGTTGGGTAAGTGGGTGCACCCCTGCAGGGAGGTATATCTATTCGAATAGCCGTGTCCACGGTAACAGGACGCTCGGAAAGTATCCCGATCTACTACAACTAGAACTGGATACTTGTGAACTTAATTAATATGTTAGCTCCGGGATTGCTTTCTCGCAGGGAGTTGAGGAAGGATCTCTGGGCATTGCTACTATATACTTAATATTATATGCTATGTTACTAATCTGCACTCTTCTAATGCTGCAAGACGCTGCAAGATGCTAGTCTTCGATAGGCTAGGCCTTCCCTCTATTCTGGCATTTCTGCAGTCCAGTCCACCGATACAGCCCCCTCAATTGATACCGATGCATAAGTAGAATAGTTCTGATGTAAGTCTTGCGAGTACTTTGGATGAGTACTCACGGTTCCTTTGCTACCTCTTTTTCCCCATACCCGATTGCTGCGACCAGATGACGGAGTCCTGGAGCCAGCTGCCCCCGTCGACGACTGCTACTTGTGATCTGCGTTGGTTTTTCCCCAAAGAGGAAGGGATGATGCAGTACAGTAGAGATAAGTATTTCCCTCAGTTATGAAACCAAGGTTATCAATCCAATAGGAGAATCACGCAACACCTCGTTAACAGTACCTGCACACAAAATAACAAATCCTTGCTCCCAACGCAAACAAGGGGTTGTCAATCCCTTGGCGGTTAATTGCAAGATTAAATTGTATGGTGATAGATAGATAGATTGAATTAAAATATAAAATAAAATAAATAAAGTAAAAGTGCAGCAAGGTATTTTTAGGATTTTTAATATATGATAGAAGTAGACCCGGGGGCCATAGTTTTCACTAGAGGCTTCTCTCATGAAAATAGCATACGGTGGGTTAACAAATTACTGTTGGGCAATTGATAGAAAAGCAAATAATCATGACGATATCCAAGGCAATGATCATGTATATAGGCATCACGTCCGAGACAAGTAGACCGACTCCTGCCTGTATCTACTACTACTACTCCACACATCGACCGCTATCCAGCATGCATCTAGTGTATTAAGTCCATACAGAACGGAGTAACGCCTCAAGCAAGATGACATGATGTAGACAAAGTAAACTCACGCATGAATAAACCCCATCTTTTTACCCTTAATAGCAACGATACATACGTGTCATCTCCCTTTCTGTCACTGGGATTGAGCACCGCAAGATCGAACCCATTACAAAGCACCTCTCCCATTGCAAGATAAATCAATCTAGTTGGCCAAACCAAATCAATAGATCGGAGAGAAATACGAAGCTATAATAATCATGCATAAAAGAGTTCAGAGAAAACTCAAATAATATTCATGGATAATCTGATCATAAACTCACAATTCATCGGATCCCAAGAAACACACCACAAAAAGTGATTACATCGGATAGAACTCCAAGAACATCGAGGAGAACATTGTATTGAAGATCAAAAAGAGAGAAGAAGCCATCTAGCTACTAACTATGGACCCGAAGGTTTGTGGTAAACTACTCACGCATCATCGGAAGGGCAGCAAGGTTGATGGAGAGCCCCTCCGTGATCGATTCCCCCTCCGGCGGAGTACCGGAGAAGGCCTCCAGATGGGATCTCTCGAGAACAGAAACTTGCGGCGGCAGAAAAAATATTTTGTGGACTCCCCTGTTAGTTTCCCGATTTTAGAGAATTTATAGTGGTGGAATTAGGTCAAACGGAGCTGTGTGGGCCCCACGAGCCGTGGTGCCTCGTGGGCCACTGCCTCATCTTCTCGTCTCCTCCCGAAGCTTCTAGTGTTTCTTATGTCCAGAAAAAAAATCTCCAAAAAGTTTCATGGCATTTGGACTTCGTTTGGTACTGATATTCTGGAAAACCAAAAACAGGCAAAAAATAGCAACTGGCACTGGGCACTAAGTTAATAGGTTAGTCCCAAAAAATGATATATAATTGCTGTAAATGTATATAAAAACATCCAAGATTGATAATATAATAGCATGGAACAATAAAAAATTATAGATACGTTGGAGACGTATCAAGCATCCCCAAGCTTAATTCCTGCTCGTCCTCTAGTAGGTAAATGATAAAAACAGAATTTTTGATGTGGAATGCTACCTATCATATTAATCATATACTCTTTTCTTTTATTGCATGGACATTTGGACTTGAATGATTCAAAGCAATAGTCTATAGTTTGACATGAAGATATAAATACTCAAGCATACTAACAAGCAACCATGTCTTTCAATATATCAACGCTTGTGACGCCCCTGCTCGACCGTGCACTAATCATACACGAAAATGCACACGATCGAGATCAGAGACTCATGGAAGATATCACAACACAACTCTAAACACAAATAAAAGTCATACAAGCTTTATTATACAAGCCAGGGGCCTCGAGGGCTCGAATACATAAGCTCGCGATCAAGCGTTAGCGGAAGCAAACACAATATTTGAGTACAGACATAAAAGGGAAACAAGTTTGCCTTAAGAAGGCTAGCATAACAGCGACATCTGATCGAAAAGGCGCAGGCCTCCTGCCTGGGAGCCTCCGAATCTATTCCTGGTCGTCGGTCTCCACGTAGTAGTAGGCTCCACCAGTGGGGTAGTAGTAGTCATCGGCGGGATTAGCTGGCTCCTGGGCTCCGTCATCTGATCGCAGCAATCGGGTAGAAGGGAAAAAGGGGTAGCAAAGCAATCGTGAGTACTCATCCAAAGTACTCGCAAGACTGACATCAGATCTATGCTAAGTATGCATCAGTATCAAAGGGAAGGGGCTGTATCTGTGGACTATACTGCAGAATGCCAGAATAGAAGGGAAGGCCTAGCCTATCGAAGACTAGCATCTTGTAGCATCTTGCAGCATTAGAAGAGTGTAGATTAGTAGCATAACATATGTAACAAGCATGTTGAAGCAAAGCCCAGAGATCCTTCCTTGACTCCCTGCGAGAAAGCGATCCCGGAGCTTACAATTAATTAACATGTATCCAGTTCAAGTTGTAGTAGATCGGGATACAACACTGAGCGTCCTGTTACCGTGGACACGGCTATTCGAATAGATAACTTCCCTGCAGGGGTGCACTACCATTACCCAGCACGCTCGATTACATCTGGCCGGACACAGTTGCTGGGTAATGCTCGGCCTCGGGTAATCTACACGGCGTAGTACTACCTAGGCTCAGCAGAGAGGTCAACACGCCGGTCTAAATCCTAAGTGCGAAGGGGTCTTGGGCCCATCGCCCTCTGCACTCCTGCACGTTGCGAGACTGGCCGGGGCCCAAGTGCGACTGTGGAAACACCACAGACGTAACCAGCTCACCCCAACAATCAGCCCGCATCCCTGAGCTGTGACATCTGAAGAGCTTTCGGCTGATACATACGACGTAGAGGGTCCCATAACCATTATCCCACGTGGTGGTAGTGCGTATATGGCCAGCGGCCAACTCAGATCAAATACCCAAATCCGTTAGTGCGTTGGGAGCTCGCGGTGGCGATCAGTACTCCTGTCGTCCCGTCTCGAGGAAGTGCAACAAGGGTCAGGCCCATCCCTCTCTAGGGCGGTCTCTGCCTGCCCGGCCGCGCTTCGTAATTATCTCGCGGGTACCCTCCAGGTCAACCCGACTTCACATTTCCCGCGGGTACCCCTCGGGGTCGACTCACCTGCAACAAAGGTTTGAGATAAAAGTCATGGTAACCGTGTGTCCAAAGCATCAAAGGGAACCCGAGGAGTCACCCTCGATGGATTCCCACTAGATGTAATCCATTAAGGAGAACCAGGAGGAATCACCCTCGATGGTCCCCACTTGAGGGGTTGCACGACAGAGTCATCATCGGGAAGGGGAGAGCGAGGAATCACCCTCTGCAATCACCGCCGATGTGCTATACTACAGGGATATCATCAGGAGTGCAGTACGAGGTATCACCCCCGGCACTCGATAGTAGCCCTGCAGAGCCGTACAACTAAGGGGGTGTGAGGTGATGTGACGGTCTCTGCACATCGATCACAAAGATCGAGGCACTGGTAACAAAGTGGGGCAACAGGGACAAGGGTGAGGGGTCACTGGTGGATCACTAACCAACCTATTCTAAGCAGTTTAGGATGACAGGTAAAGTAACAATAGCAGGTTACAAAAACAGGCTATGCATCAGAATAGGAGCAAGCAATTACAGTAGCAAGATCTAATGCAAGCATGAGGGAGAAGGAATAGGCGATATAGGGATGATCAAGGGGGTTTGCTTGCCTGGAAGCTCTGCTGAAAGGGTCTGGTCGACAGGGGCGTAGACGTACTCAGCAGCGGCGGCGGTCTCGGGGTCTACCGGAGAGAAGAGGGGGAAGAAACAATAAATACATGGCAAACATTGCAACAGGGATGCATGACATGGCAGCACGTTATTCGAGGGGTTCCCTAAAGCAATTCTACGCAAGTTAGTCGGAGCGGGAAAACATCTGGAGGTGTTCTACCAGCTCCGGGCAATTATCGGATAGATGAATCGAAGGGGAAAGTTCCATGTTCATCATGTTAGAGGGGTGTGGCAGGTATGTGGGTGGCATATTCGGCTTCGTCATATTTTTCTGATCATTTTTCATATATAAATTATTTTCATCCGAGTTACGGTTTATTTTATATGATTTTTCAAAGTTTTAGTAATTTTCTGAATTTTCTGGATTTATTTAATTCGAATTATCCAAAACAGTGTTCTGTGACGTCAACATGACATCAGGGTGATGCCAGCGGTCAAACCCAGCTGACCAGGGTCAAACCTGACTAGTGGGACCCACATGTCATACACAGTGGCCTTAACAGAGGGGTTAAAATTAACTATTTAGGTTAATTAGTTAGTGGGGCCTACTGTCAGTGTCAGATTAGTTAACTAATTAACGTAATTAGGATTAACAGATTAATTATCAATTTTATTATTTATAAAAACATTTTAATTAGGGCGGGGCCCACATGTCAGTGACAAGTGCGAGCCCAGTCAGCAGTTGACCCGGTCAACTGGGTCAACTGGGCCCACACGTCAGTGGCACGGGGAGGGCCAGGTGGCGCCACGTCAGCGCCACGTCGGCGTCGACCGGCGACTCGCCGCCGGCGACCAAAACGACGGCGGCGCGCACGGGAGGTGGCCGGATTTCGCCGTCCGGTGACCAAATCGAGCGCCGCGAGTACCATTCGAACGAGCACACCGTGCCGCATCGAACTGCGCAAGTGGCGGCACCGGGCACGGCCAGAAACGTCGCCGGCGTCAAGCGTTGCGGGTGCCGGAGTTCGGTCGAGATGCGGCACGTGGCTAGGGGGCACGGGGGAACGAGCTAGTGGCTCGGGCGGCACCAGGGAGGTGCCCTGAGCATGTTGCCGTGCTTGCCCGGCCTCGGCAACGACTACAGCGACGACGGCGAGCTGCACGGCGGAGCCGAGCTCCGATGAGGTTGCTAGAGACGGCCACGGGGACGGAACAGCATGGGAGAGAGAGGGGAAAGAGGCGGGGGCTCACAGTGAGCCTGTAGGTGAGCTTAGCGTGCTCGGGGAGGGCTCGACGACGCAGGATTCGTCGTCAGAGTTCGTCGGGGCCGAGGAAGAAGACGGGCTCGCGGACGACGTTCTGGGGCGGCTCTGGTCGAACGGTTGCGCGCTGTCGACGTAGTCGAGGCGCGCGGTTCTTCTGGACACGACGGAGTGGCAGGGGAAGCACGGTGGCCGCGTTGTTTACGGCGGCGAGGCCATGGCCGCGCTCGGGAGGAATGGGAGAGCGAGGAAGGAAGAGAGAGAGGGGAACTAGAGGGGTCAGGGGGAGCCAGGGGAGGCTCTTATCCTCCACGGCGGACGCGGGGAGCGGGGGGGGGGGGGGGGCAGGCTGCGGTGAGCGCGCGCGCGCGCGCGGCGTCGACAACGTGACAGAGGTGAGTAGTAGGAGGGAGACGGTGGCGAGGTGGGCTGGGCTCCCACTGTTGACCTAGAGCCCAGTCCACCAGTAGTTTAGGCCTTTCTTATTTTTCTTTTCTGTTTCTTTTATTTCCTTCTGTTTTGCATTTTCTTTTTGCTCCAAAAGACTTTTGTAAAATGTGTAACTTGTCTCAATAAACATTATGCAATACATAGCACTGCCAAAAAAAGGTTTGGAGTCAAATTGATTTCATTTGATTTTTGGATTAAATGAAATGGATTAAATAGTGCTATTTTTGGTACTATTACATGATGTTAGAGTCATTTAAATAATTCAATTAATGTTGATTTTATTTTTACAATTGCTTTGGGAATATTTACAACATTATGAACTCTTTAGTTCCTGGATTTGAACAACTTTTAAATTCACTTTAAATTTGAATTCTCAATTTGAATTTGGAATTTGAAATGAGATATGACTCAAATGATGATCAAGCAATGTTAATCATGGTGACTTGGCATTATCAAAAGGGTGATCACTGTAGCTAATACATGGGGGTGTTACAACGCTAAAGAAAGTTATCCCTAGCCCATTATGCTCAATCATTGATCCATTCATGAAACACACTCAATATTAGCTACATCCAATGCACAAGTATGACAATAGTGCTCTCTAGTTGGTGCTTTATAAGAGAAGATGGAGACTCAAATAAAAATAAAAATTGCATAAAAGTAAATAGATAGGCCATTCGTAGAGGGAAGCAGGGATTTGCAAATGTGCCAGAGCTCAAAGCTTAAATTAGAGAGATAAAATTACTTTGAGAGGCATGCTTTTCCTGTCAACGAAAACGACCGAGAATTCCCAATATTTTCCATGCTAGACACATCATAGGCGGTTCCCAAATAGAAAATAAAGTTTATTTTCTTTCCACCATTCTTTCACAATCCATGGCTAGCCATATCCACGGGTGCCCTCCATACCAACACTTTCCAAGGAATTTTGTTATTATTAATTTTTGATTCATTGTGGGACTGGGCATCCCTTTTACCGGCCACTCTCTCGTGCAATGACAAGTGAATAAACACTCATCGTGAGTATAACACACCTAGCATGGAAAATATTGGCCACCCCCTGCCGCTTCATGAGTGGTACGGGCACACAAAACGGAAAATTATTTTGAAAATTTTAGAGTTGGCACATGCAAATTTACTTGAAACGGCATTGAAATACCACATATAGGTAGATATGGTGGACTCATTCGGCATAACTTGGGTTTAAGGAGTTTGGATGCACAAGCAGTATTCCCGCTTAGTACAAATGAAGGCTAGCAAATAGATTGAGAAGCAACCAACCAAAAAACGAAAATGGTCATAAACATGCATTGAACATAACTAACACCGAATAATGCACCATAAGTAGGATATAATTTCGTTGCATAACTATTGACTTTATGTGCATGCATAGGGAATCACAAACCTTAACACCAATATTCTTACTAAATCACAATTACTCACTAACATGACTCACATATCAACATCTCCATATCGCAAAACTATTGCAAGGAATCACACTTATCATATCCAATGATCTATATGAAAGTTTTTATTATATCCCTCTTGAATATTCATCACTTTGCGACCAAATTCATATCTTGTGCAAATTACCATTACTATTATCAACTCTCAAAAAAATATAAGTGAAGCATGAGAGTGCAAATATTTCTTCAAAATCTTATCAACTCTCAAAATAATATAAGTGAAGCATGAGAGTTCAAATATTTCTTCAAAATTTATCAACTCTCAAAATAATATAAGTGAAGCATGAGAGTTTAAATATTTCTTCAAAATATAGCCACCGCCGTGCTCAAAAATATTTAAGTGAAGCACTAGAGCAACTGCCTAGCTCAAAAAATTTAAGTGAAGCACATAGAGCATTCTAGTAAATCATGATAAACGTGTGGCTCTCTCAAATAGGTGTGTCCAGCAAAGATGATTATGACAAAATAAAAAGCAAACAAAGCAAAGACTCATATAATACATGACGCTCCAAGTAAAACACATATTATGTGACGAATAAAAATAGAGCTCCAAGTAAAATTACCGATGGTTGGTAGAAGAAAGAGGGGATGCCTTCCGGGGCATCCCCAAGCTTAGACGCTTGAGTCTTCCTTGAATATTACCTTGGGGTGCCTTTGGCATCCCCAATCTTAGGCTCTTGCCACTCCTTATTCCTTCATCCATCGTGATCTCACCCAAAACTTGAAAACTTCAATCACACAAAAGTCAACAAAACCTTCGTGAGATCCGTTAGTGTAACAAAATAAATCACTACTTTAAGTACTATTGCAAACCCATTCATATTTTATTTTTGCATTATACCTACTGTATTCTAACTTCTTCGTGGTTTATACCCCCCGATACAATCCATAGTTTAATCAAAACAAGCAAGCAGTGCATCAAAAACAGAATCTGTCAAAAAACAGAACAGTCTGCAGAGATCTATTTAAAAACAATACTTCTGTAATTCCAAAAATTCCGAAAAATTAGGACAACGTTGGAAATTCATATACCAATACTGTGTAAAAATTTCAGATTTTTCTGACTCTCTAGTACAGAACCAAAATTCCAGCACTGGACGCAAAACTTTCTGTTTTCCAAACAGCATCAATTATACTATCTTCCAAATCATCCCAAAGGCATTACTTGGCACAAACTCTAATTAAAACATAAAAACACAATCATAACAGTTGCATAATTGTTAAAACACACAAGAATAGAAACAAAAAGTAAAAATTTACTTTATTCATTGGGTTGCTTCCCAACAAGCGCTAATGTTTTATGCCCCTAGCTAGGCATAATGCAAAGTTTCAAGTATTGTCATCTTTCAAGTTGATTCCATAAGTGACCTGATACGTCTCCAACGTATCTATAATATTTGATTGTTCCATGCTGTTATATTATCAATCTTCGATGTTTTTATATGCATTTACAGCAATTATATACAATTTTTGGAGACTAACCTATTAACTTAGTGCCCAGTGCCAGTTGTTGTTTTCTGTCCTATTTTTGTTTTACAGAAAATCAATACCAAATGAAGTACAAATGCCATGAAACTTTTTGGAGATTTTTTTCTGGACAGGATAAACACTAGAAGCTCCGGGAGGAGGCCAGAAACCCTGGAGGGGGCCAGGCGCGACCTGGTGCCTCGTGGGGCCCACAGAGCTATGTTTGACCTAATTCCACCACTATAAATTCAGGAAAAATTAGAAACCCTCAGGGGAGTCAATGAAATACTTTTTCTGCCGCTGCAAGTTTCTGTTCTCGAGAGATCCCATCTGGAGGCCTTCTCCGGTAATCTGCCGGAGGGGGAATCGATCACGGAGGGGCTCTACATCAACCTTGCCGCCCTTCCGATGATGCGTAAGTAGTTTACCACAGACCTTCGGGTCCATAGTTAGTAGCTAGATGGCTTCTTCTCTCTTTTTGATCTTCAATACAATGTTCTCCTCGATGTTCTTGGAGTTCTATCCGATGTAATCACTTTTTGCGGTGTGTTTGTTGGGATCCGATGAATTGTGAGTTTATGATCAGATTATCCATGAATATATTTGAGTCTTTGCTGCACTCTTTTATGCATGATTATTATAGCTTCGTATTTCTTCTCCGATCTATTGATTTGGTTTGGCCAACTAGATTGATTTATCTTGCCGTGGGAAGAGGTGCTTTGTAATGGATTCGATCTTGCGGTGCTCAATCCCAGTGACAAAAAGGGGACATGACACGTATGTATCGTTGCTATTAAGGGTAAAAAGATGGGGTTTATTCATGCGTGAGTTTATCTTGTCTACATCATGTCATCGTTCCTAAGGCGTTACTCCATTCTTTATGGACTTAATACACTAGATGCATGCTGGATAGCGGTCGATGTGTGGAGTAATAGTAGTAGATGCAGGCAGGAGTCGGTCTACTTATCTCGGACGTGATGCCTATATACATGATGATTGCCTTGGATATCGTCATGATTATTTGCTTTTCTATCAATTGCCCAACAGTAATTTGTCTACCCACCGTATGCTATTTTGTCGAGAGAAGCCTCTAGTGAAAACTATGGCCCCCGGGTCTATCTAAATCATATTACTAAAACCCTAAAAATATTGCTGCCATTTCCTTTTTTTTATTTTATTTTGTATTTTTGTTTCAATCTATCTATCTATCACATACAATTTAATCTTGCAATTGACCGCCGAGGGATTGACAACCCCTCATTTGCGTTGGGTGCAAGGATTTGTTGTTTGTGTGCAGGTGCTACTAACGAGGTGTTCCGTGATTCTCCTACTGATTCGATAAACTTGGTTTCATAACTGAGGGAAATACTTATCTCTACTGTGCTGCATCATCCCTTCCTCTTCGGGGAAAATACCAACGCAAGCTACAAGTAGCACGAAGAATTTCTGGCGCCGTTGCCGGGGAGACATCATCAACATATATCAAGTACCTTTGCATAAACTCTCATCTCCTTGCATTTATTTTATTTGCCATTTGCCTCTCATTTTCATCTCTCCCACTTCTAAAACAATTTTTATACAAAAATATTTTGTGTGATATCTTTGCTTGTGTTGCCATGTGCCTTCTATTTGCTTGCATCTTTGCTTGCTAAAAATCTATTGATATGGATCCTCATCCACTTGCTAATCTTTTCAAAATATCCAATTATAATGAACCAATTGCTAGTGATTTGAGTGCTCTCGATTTTCTCTATGAAGTTTTGCTTGAAAATCCTGAATCTGAAAATTGTGATGAAGTGTTGAAAGAAGAAATTTATAAAGTGATTCATGATAGCTCCTTCAATGAAAAGCATGATTGCAATAATGTTATTATAAATTCTATTAATGTCAATTGTGCTAATAATATGCAAAACTACGAGCTTGGGGCTGATAATTTTGTTATATCCACTACTTATTGCAATGATCATGATTGGGGTGATAATGCTTCTTACGATCTTGAAAATTTATGTAAGCCTCATGATGAATATGCTATTGATAATAGTGTTTGCAATAATATTGAAAGTGGGTTTGGAAGAGTGTCAACTCTAGGTAAAAATAATCCCACTATTTTGGAAGACTATAAGAATTTTATGCATGTGGATCATGGAGAGAAAATTTTATATGATAGCTATATTGTTGAATTTGATTATGATCCTACATGTAATTATTATGAGATAGGAAAATATAGTTTTAGAAATTTTCATGTTACTAAATTACCTCTCGTTATGTTGAGATTGTCAATGTTTTACTCCTCTCCTTTGCATATGCTAGACTTTTCTCGTCTTTGTAATTTGTTTGCATATAAAATGCCTATGCATAGGAAGTATGTTAGACTTAAATGTGTTTTTCACATGTATTATGATGCTCTCTTTGTGCTTCAATTCTTATCTTTCATGTGAGCATCATTGAAATCTCAAAGCCTATCTTAATGGCTATAAAGAAAGAGCTTCTTGGGAGGCAACCCAATGAATAAAATAATTTTTTCTGTTATTGTGTGTTTTCACAATTATGCTACTGGTATGATTGTGTTTTTGTGTTTTTAATTAGTGTTTGTGCCAAGTAATACCTTTAGGATGATTTGAAAGATAATATAATTGATGCTGTTTGGAAAACAGAAAGTTTTGCGTCCAGTGCTGATTTTTTTTTCTGTACTGGAGCGTCCGAAAAATCTGAATTTTTTTACACAGTATTGGTATATGAATTTCCCACGTTGTCCTAATTTTTCAGAATTTTTGGAGTTACAGAAGTATGGTTTTTAAATAGATTTCTACATACTGTTCTGTTTTTGATAGATTCTGTTTTTGATGCACTACTTGCTTGTTTTGATGAATCTATGGATTGTATCGGGAGGTATAAGCCATCGTGAAGTTAGAGTACAGTAGGTATAATGCAAAAATAAAATATGAATGGGTTTCCAACAGTACTTAAAGTAGTGATTTATTTTGTTATACTAACGGATCACACGAAGGTTTTGTTGAGTTTTGTGTGATTGAAGTTTTCAAGTTTTGGGTGAGATCACGATGGATGAAGGAATAAGGAGGAGTAAGAGCCTAAGCTTGGGGATGCCGGAGGCACCCCAAGGTAATATTCAAGGAAGACTCAAGCGTCTAAGCTTGGGGATGCCCCGGAAGGCATCCCCTCTTTCTTCTACCAACCATCGGTAATTTTACTTGTAGCTATATTTTTATTCGTCACATGATATGTGTTTTACTTGGAGCGTCTTGTATTATATGAGTCTTTGCTTTGTTTGCTTTTTAGTTTGTCACAATCATCTTTACTGAACACACCTATCTTGAGAGAGCCACACGTTTATCATCATTTCTTAGAATACTCTATGTGCTTCACTTAATTTTTTTGAGCTAGGCAGTTGCTCTAGTGCTTGACTTTAATCCTTTTGAGCACGGTGGTGGCAATATTTTGAAGCAATAAACTCTCTTGCTTCACTTATATTATTTTGAGAGTTGATTAAAATTTTGAAGAAATGAATTTTCATGCTTCACTTATATTATTTTGAGAATTGATAAGATTGAAATTTTGAAGAAATATTTGCACTCTCATGCTTCACTTAAATCTTTTTGAGAGTTGAAAATAGTAACGGTAATTTGTACAAGATATGAATTTAGTCCCAAAGTGATGAATATTCAAGAGGGATATAATAAAAACTTTCATATAGATAATTGGATACGATAAGTGTGATTCCTTGCAATAGTTTTGCGATATGGAAATGATAATATGTGAGTCATGTTAGTGAGTAATTGTGATTTAGTAAGAATATTAGTGTTAAGGTTTGTGATTCCCTATGCATACACATCAAGTCAATAGTTATGCAAAGAAATTATATCCTACTTATGGTGCATTATTCGGTGTTAGTTATGTTTAATGCATGTTTATGACCGTTTTCGTTTTTTGGTTGGTTGCTTCTCAAGCTATTTGCTAGCCTTCATTTGTACTAAGCGGAAATACTGCTTGTGCATCCAAAATCCTTAAACCCAAGTTGTGCGAAATGAGTCCACTATATCTACCTATATGCAGTATTTCAATACCGTTCCAAGTAAATTTGCGTGTGCCAACTCTAATTTTCAAAATAATTTTTCTGTTTTGTGTGCCCGTACCGCTCATGATGCAGCAGGAGGTGGCCATTATTTTCAATGCTAGGTATGTTATTCTCACGATGAGTGTTTATTAACTTGTCATTGCACGAGAGGATGGTTGGTAATAGGGATGCCCAATCCCACAATGAAATCAAAATTAATAACAACAAAATTCCTTGGAAAGTGTTGGTTTGGAGGGCACCCGTGGATACGGCTAGCCATGGATTGTGAAAGAATGGTGAAAGGAAATAAACTTTACTTTCTGTTTGGGAACCGCATATGATGTGTCTAGCATGGAAAAAAATGGGAATTCTCGGTTGTTTTCATTGACAGGAAAAGCATGCCTCTCAAAATATTTTTATCTCTCTAATTTAAGCTTTGAGCTCTGGCACATTTGAAAAATCTCTGCTTCCCTCTGGGAAGGGCCTATCTATTTACTTTTATGCAATTTTTATTTTTACTTGCATCTTCTCTTATAAAGCACCAACTAGAGAGCACTATTATCATACTTGTGCATTGGATGTAGCTAATATTTGAGTGTGTTTCATGAATGGATCAATGATTGAGCATAATGGGCTAGGGATAACTTTCTTTAGCGTTGATATTTTGAAAGACATGGTTGCTTGTTAGCATGCTTGAGTATTTATATCTTCATGTCAAATTATAGACTATTGCTTTGAATCATTCAAGTCCAATGTCCATGCTACAAAACAAAAGAATATGTGATGAATATGATAGGCAGCATTCCACATCAAAAATTCTGTTTTTATCATTTACCTAATCGAGGACGAGCAAGAATTAAGCTTGGGGATGCTGATACGTCTCCAACGTATCTATAATTTTTGATTGTTCCATGCTGTTATATTATCAATCTTGGATGTTTTTATATGCATTTACAGCAATTATATATCATTTTTGGAGACTAACCTATTAACTTAGTGCCTAGTGCCAGTTGCTGTTTTCTGCCCTGTTTTTGTTTTACAGAAAATCAATACCAAACAAAGTCCAAATGCCACGAAACTTTTTGGAGATTTTTTTGGACAAGATAAACACTAGAAGCTTCGGGAGGAGGCTAGAAGACCCTAGAGGGGGCCACGAGCCAGAAGGGCGCGCCTGGGGGGGGGGGGCAGGCGCGCCCTGGTGCCTCGTGGGGCCCACAGAACTCCGTTTGACCTAATTCCACCACTATAAATTCAGGAAAAATCAGAAACCCTCAGGGGAGTCCACGAAATACTTTTTCCGGCGCCGCAAGTTTCTGTTCTCAAGAGATCCCATCTGGAGGCCTTCTCCGGTAATCTGCCGGAGGGGGAATCGATCACGGAGGGACTCTCCATCAACCTTGCTGCCCTTCCGATGATGCGTGAGTAGTTTACCATAGACCTTCGGGTCCATAGTTAGTAGCTAGATGGCTTCTTATCTCTTTTTGATCTTCAATACAATGTTCTCCTCGATGTTCTTGGAGTTCTATCCGATGTAATCACTTTTTATAGTGTGTTTGTTGGGATCCGATGAATTGTGAATTTATGATCAGATTATCCATGAATATTATTTGAGTCTTCTCTGATCTCTTTTATGCATGATTATTATAACTTCATATTTCTTCTCCGATCTATTGATTTGGTTTGGCCGACTAGATTGATTTATCTTGCCATGGGAAGAGGTGCTTTGTAATGGGTTCGATCTTGCGGTGCTCAATCCCAGTGATAGAAAGGGACATGACACGTATGTATCGTTGCTATTAAGGGTAAAAAGATGGGGTTTATTCATACGTGAGTTTATCTTGTCTACATCATGTCATCGTTCTTAAGGCGTTACTCCGTTCTTTATGGACTTAATACACTAGATGCATGCTGGATAGCGGTCGATGTGTGGAGTAATAGTAGTAGATGCAGGCAGGAGTCGGTCTACTTGTCTCGGACGTGATGCCTATATACATGATCATTGCCTTGGATATCGTCATGATTATTTGCTTTTCTATCAATTGCCCAATAGTAATTTGTCTACCCACCGTATGCTATTTTCTCGAGAGAAGCCTCTAGTGAAAACTATGGCCCCCGGGTCTATCTAAATCATATTACTAAAACCCTAAAAATATTGCTGCCATTTTCTTTTCTTTATTTTATTTTGTATTTTTGTTTCAATCAATCTATCTATCACATACAATTTAATCTTGCAATTGACCGCCGAGGGATTGACAATCCCTCGTTTGCGTTGGGTGCAAGGATTTGTTGTTTGTGTGCAGGTGCTGCTAACGAGGTGTTGCGTGATTCTCCTACTAGTTCGATAACCTTGGTTTCATAACTGAGGGAAATACTTATCTCTACTGTGCTGCATCATCCCTTCCTCTTCGGGGAAAATACCAACGCAAGCTAAAAGTAGCATGGCCCTCATAGTGGATTCATATGGTGTTTTAATTTTCTTCCTAGGGAAATGTTCCATACCCTTTTTTTAATTGAAACTGAAATTTTATATTCTCTTCTTTCATGTCAATAACGACACCTATGGTTCGTAAGAACGGTCTACCAAGTATTATGGGGCAAGAAGGCTTGCATTCAATGTCAAGTACAATAAAATCAACGGGCACATAGTTCCTATTTGCAAGAATAAGAACATCATTAATTCTACCCAAAGGCTTTTTAATAGTGGAATCCGCAAGATGCAAATTAAGAGAACATTCATCTATATTGGTAAAACCTAGCACATCACATAGAGATTTTGGAATTGTGGAAACGCTAGCACCCAAATCACATAAAGCATTGCACTCATAATTTTTAATTTTAACTTTAATGGTGGGTTCCCATTCATCATATAATTTTCTAGGAATTGAAATTTCTAGTTCTAGCTTTTCTTCTAACGCTTTCATCATTGCTTCTACAATGTGCTTAGTAAAAGCCTTATTTTGTTCATAAGCGTTGGATGAATTTAGCATGGATTGTAACAAAGAAATACACTCAATCAAAGAACAACTATCATAATTAAAATCTTTGTAATCCAAGAGAGTGGGCACATCGCTAGTTAAAGTTTTTACCTCTCCAGACCCACTTTTATCAATTTTTTCATTAAGATTTTCACCCTCCGAATTATGGGAACGCCTCCTAGCTAAAGTTGACTCTTCTTCAGTCCCCTTTTCATCAAGTTTTATATTGCTAAACAAGGAATCAATAGATGAAACACCAATCATTTTAATATCTTCATCATTACTATGATAGAAACCGGGAGGAATGGCTTTTTCTAAAAATTCTCATTTAGCTTTTAGCAGAGCGGTTCTTTTCTTACTCTCATCCGTGAAAACATATAAAGCTTTAATTGATTCATTAATATCAATTTTGGGTGGCAAAATTTTAGTCTTTAGATTTTCCACATCATGGATAATTCTATCAATGCTCCTAGACATATCATCAAGTTTACTTAAATTTTCTTCTATCGTAGTGTTGAATTTTTTTTGAGCATTAATAAATTCTTTAATATTACTTTAAAGATCAGAGGGCATCCTATTATTATTATTATAAGGATTACGATAGGAATTGCCATAATTATTAGAGGAATTTCCAGGAAACGGCCTAGGATTAAAATTACCTCTATAAGCATTATTATTGAAATTGTTTCGCGAGACAAAATTCACATCTATGGGATCATTATTTTGCTCAATCAAGGTGGATAAAGTCACATCATTAGGATCGATAGTAGTATTTTTGCTAGCAACCAATTTCATTAGCGCATCAACTTTATCACTCAAAGTACTAATTTCTTCAACAGAATTCACTTTTTTACTAGTAGGAACTCTTTCAGTATGCCATTGTGAATAATTTGCCATAATATTATCAAGCAATTTAGTAGCTTCCCCCAATGTAATCTCCATAAAAGTACCACCCGCGGCGGAATCTAAAAGATTTCTAGAAATGAAATTTAATCCGGCATAAATTTTTTGTATGATCATCCACAAATTTAAACCATGAGTAGAGCAATTTCTTATCATTAATTTCATCCTTTCCAAAGATTGGGCAACATGTTCATGATCAAGTTGCTTGAAATTCATAATTTGATTTCTAAGGCAAATAATTTTCGTGGGAGGAAAATACTTGGTAATAAAAGCATCTTTACACCTATCCCAAGAATCGATACTATTTCGTGGTAAAGATGAAAACCAAATTTTTGCAAGATCCCGCAATGAGAACGGGAATAATTTTAATTTCATAATATCATTATCCACATCTTTTTTCTTTTGAATATCACACAATTCTACGAAAGTCTTAAGATGGGATGCAGCATCTTCATTAGGACAACCAGAAAATTGTTCTTTCATAACAAGATTTAGCAAAGCGGCATTAATAGCACAAGTCTCCGCACTAGCGGTGGGAGGAGCAATTGGAGTACTAATAAAATCATTATTATTAGTATTGGAAAAATCACACAATTTTGCATTTTCTTGAGACATCGTGGCTATGCAAACGAGATAACAAGCAAGCAAACAAGCAAACAAGAAAAAGGCAAACGGAAAATATTTTTGTAAAAACTTTTTAGAAGTGGGGGAGATGAAAAGGAGAGAAAAAGGCAAATAAAATAAATGCAAGGAGATGAAAGTATGTGCGTAGGTACTTGATAGATGTTGATGATGTTTCCCCAGCAACGGCGCCAGAAATTCTTCCTACTACTTGTGATCTGCGTTGGTTTTTCCCCGAAGAGGAAGGGATTATGCAGTACAGTAGAGATAAGTATTTCCCTCAGTTATGAAACCAAGGTTATCAATCCAGTAGGAGAATCACGCAACACCTCGTTAACAGTACCTGCACACAAAATAACAAATCCTTGCACCCAACACAAACAAGGGGTTGTCAATCCCTTGGCGGTTAATTGCAAGATTAAATTGTATGGTGATAGATAGATAGATTGAGCTAAAATATAAAATAAAATAAATAAAGTAAAAGTGCAGCAAGGTATTTTTAGGATTTTTAATATATGACAGAAGTAGACCCAGGGGCCATAGTTTTCACTAGAGGCTTCTCTCATGAAAATAGCATACGGTGGGTGAACAAATTACTGTTGGGCAATTGATAGAAAAGCAAATAATCATGATGATATCCAAGGCAATGATCATGTATATAGGAATCACGTCTGAGACAAGTAGATCAACTCCTGCCTGCATCTAATACTATTACTCCACACATCGACCGCTATCCAGCATGCATCTAGTGTATTAAGTCCATAAAGAACGGAGTAACGCCTTAAGCAAGATGACATGATGTAGACAAAGTAAACTCACTCATGAACAAAACCCCATCTTTTTACCCTTAATAGCAATGATACATACGTGTCATGTCCCTTTCTGTCACTGGGATTGAGCACCGCAAGATCGAACCCATTACAAAGCACCTCTCCCATTGCAAGATAAATCAATCTAGTTGGCCAAACCAAATCAATAGATCGGAGAGAAATACAAAGCTATAATAATCATGCATAAAAGAGTTCAAAGAAAACTCAAATAATATTCATGGATAATCTGATCATAAACTCATAATTCATCGGATCCCAACAAACACACCGCAAAAAGTGATTACATCGGATAGAACTCCAAGAACATCGAGGAGAACATTGTATTGAAGATCAAAAAGAGAGAAGAAGCCATCTAGCTACTAACTATGGACCCGAAGGTCTATGGTAAACTACTCATGCATCATCGGAAGGGCGGCAAGGTTGATGGAGAGCCCCTCCGTGATCGATTCCCCCTCCGGCGGAGTACCGGAGAAGGCCTCCAGATGGGATCTCTCGAGAACAGAAACTTGCGGCGGCGGAAAAAGTAATTCGTGGAATCCCCTGTTGGTTTCCCGATTTTAGAGAATTTATAGTGGTGGAATTAGGCCAAACAGAGCTGTGTGGGCCCCACGAGCCACCAGGACGCACCCTCCCTGGGGCTCGCCGTGGTGCCTCGTGGGCCACTGCTTCATCTTCTCGTCTCCTCCCGAAGCTTCTAGTGTTTGTTATGTCCAGAAAAAAATCTCCAAAAAGTTGCATGGCATTTGGACTTCGTTTGGTACTGATATTCTGGAAAACCAAAAACAGGCAAAAAATAGCAACTGGCTCTGGGCACTAAGTTAATAGGTTAGTCCCAAAAAATGATATATAATTGCTGTAAATGTATATAAAAACATCCAAGATTGATAATTTAATAGCATGGAACAATAAAAAATTATAGATACGTTGGAGATGTATCAACGACTGCTACTACCCCTCCGGCGGAGCCTACTACTACGTGGAGACCGACGACCAGGAGTAGATAGGAGGCTCCCAGGCTGGAGGCCTACGCCTTTTCGATCCAGTGTCGTTGTTTTGCTCAGCCTTCTTAAGGCAGACTTGTTTAACTTTGTGTCTGTACTCAGATATTGTTGTTGCTTCCGCTAACGCTTGTACGCGAGCTTATGTATTCGAGCCCTCGAGGCCCCTGGCTTGTAATATAAAGCTTGTATGACTTTTATTTGTGTTTAGAGTTGTGCTGTGATATCTTCCCGTGAGTCTCTGATCTTGATCGTGTGCATTTGCGTGTATGATTAGTGCACGATTGAGTCGGGGGCGTCACAAGTTGGTATCAGAGCCGACTGCCTGTAGGAACCCCCCTTTCCAACTCCTTGGCCGAAGTTGAGTCTAGTCTTTGAAAAACTGTTTTACTAACATGGCTGTGTGGCTTATGGACCCACGTCGCCAATGGATGGGTTTAGGATCTTTTATTCCTCTTCCTTACTCTGGGACTCTGATCTCTCTTCTATTCGGGTTAAAGATTTTGCTAACTCTAACATTAGGTTCTCGTTTACACATTCAACCGGAGAGCTAGATTATCTGCAATCATTCCTTTCAATGCTATCAAATGCTTCTCACACTGTCATTTGACATTTTGCACTCCCTTGTTTTAGATGCGCCCCGCAAGACAGCTCATACGCCACACCATGGTTGTTGATGCGACTGGGTTCCCTGCTATTCTGGTCGACCTCTTGACCAGGCTGGGATATCGCTGGTACCCTGAGTACACTATTTATGAGGACTACCGCGAGTTCAACCAGGAGCAGTACCATGCTGTGGTTCGTATCTTTGATCGGCAGAACAACTCCATCACTGAGTTGCACACCTTTCATGGTGTTGGAGTGACTGTTGACATGGCAGTCCATGATGCTGCCTATACTGCTATTGCCCATCTCCGTGGAGAGCACAATCGCTTGGAGGAGACTGCTTTCAGATATATCACGTATGCCCCCGCTGGGGATGAGAGTGGATATTACACTGCTGTCTGTACTCCTTACGTGCGACATCGTTATGACCCACAGGTTTTGGTACAGTACACTAAGGCTCTGGATCGCACTGCCCGAGCTCTTGCTGTCGAATTGTACACCACTCGTGCTCGTCTTTATGAAGCTCTGACACAGTTGCTGCCAGCAGTCAGTGCAGGGATACATCCTGAGTACATCCTTTACCGGCGCAGGACAGAGATGCCACCAGGTCTTGAGTGGCCTGCTGTTGGAGGTTGTACTCCTTCACGTGGTCCTCTTCTTCCAGTTCGGGGCCAGGTTCTGCACCAGAGTGTTCACGGAGCGCAGGATCCCCGTGTCGAGGGCACCCTGCGTCATCACTTGCAGCTGCCTGGCTTCAGTGGTTTTCTCTGACATTGATGTAGCTATCGCTATGTCCTGTTGTTGTATCCCTCCATTGCGTGCCTGCGTGCCGCCTAGTGTGTCTAGCTTTTCTTTTCCGAACTTGTACCGTTGGCTTGTAACCGAATCTATGTATGGATCTGTATGTCATGTTTGACTATGATGTTGTATCTATTGCACTTCCTTTGTTGCGCGTGTTACTTCATGAATGATTCCATACACCTGTAAATGCTCGTTGCTAAACTACCCCCTGTTGATTTTAGCAGGATGGTTAGACCCGCAGGTCGTGGCCGTGGTGACAACAATCCACCACCGCCCGACTATATGGCTGCAATGATGTAACAATTTCAAATGAACCGTCAGTTCATGCAAGGGCTTATGGATCAGTTTCCTCGTCCAAATGCCAACCAGCAGCCAGCCCCAATAACCTTGCAAGAATTTGTGCGCCTCAACCCAACTGTCTTCCACAACTCAGTTCAGCCGCTTGATGCTGATGACTGGCTCTGCGACATCACTTACGAGATGGAGTCGGCTAATGTTGCCCCTGCTAGCTATGTTACCTTCGCATCCTACTTCCTGAAGGGTCCTGCAGCTCAATGGTGGGACAGTCACAGGCGTACCCTAGCTGTTGGAACAATCATCACCTGGGTGGAGTTCCAGGCTGCTTTCCATGCCCGATACATTCCCCAGGGAGTCATGGACCGGAAGAAACGCGAGTTTCGTAATCTCACTCAGGGCAGCAAGACTGAGGAGGTCTATCAGCGGGAGTTCCTTGAATTGTCTTGCTATGCTGAAGAGGATATTGCTACTGATGCCCGCAGACAGGAGAAGTTCCATGAAGGGCTCAACCCAGATATCAAGCTCGCACTCCTAGTCCAAGACTTCGCCAACTTCACCACCTTGGTGAACAAGGCCATACAGGTTGAGACTGGTTTGAAGGATCACAAGGACGGGCCCAAGCGCACCCGTGAAGCGGGCTCATCTTCGGGCTCGTCTTCGCAGAAGCGCCGTATTTGGATCCCTCACAGCATGTACCGTCTGACTGCACCTGCTCCAAGACCATCCTATGTTGCGCCTCGTCTGCCTCCTCCACCACCGAGGCGGCTGAGACCTCAAGCTACGCCACCTCGAGCTCCTGCTCCCCGTCCCAATGACGGGCTGTGCTTCACATGTGGATGTCCAGGCCATCGTGCTAAAGACTGCCGTTAGAACCAGAATTAGTTGGCACTTCCATCTGCAGGCCGTGGTAATGGCCGTGGCAACAATCAGCCTCGCAACATCAATGCCAGGCCTTCTTATGGTCGTGGTCAGGCTTATCATGTCAGCATGAATGAAGATCAAGACCAACCAGCTACTGTGATGGGTACTCTTCTTGTTAATTCAGTACCAGCTTCTGTTTTATTTGATTCAGGAGCATCACATTCTTTCATATCAGAAACTTTTGCACGCATGCATGACATTAAATGTGAAGAGCTGCACCAGTCGCTAGTGGTTAACACTCCCACGGGCCAATGTCGAACCTCCATGTTCAGTCCCAATGTCACCATTGAGATTGAAGGATTGGACTTCCATGCTTTTCCCATTATTTTGAAGTCTTCCGAAGTCGACCTCATTTTGGGAATGGATTGGTTGAAGGCTCATACCGCCTTAATCAATTGTGCCACCAAAGTTGTACAACTCCTGCACCCATCGGATGAGCTAGTAAACTACCATGCTCATCTCGTTCAAAATGCCGAGGCTCAGATTTATGCCCTGAATGCGTTAAACGCTTCTCCTCTTGAGGGGATCAAAAACGTTCCAGTCATTCGCGACTTCCAAGATGTCTTTCCAGAAGAACTTCCAGGAGTACCCCCTGTTAGAGATGTCGAGTTTGTCATCGACTTGAAACCAGGCACTACCCCTATTGCGAAGCGTCCATATAAGATGCCACCGCATGAACTCCTTGAACTTAAGGAGGAAATCGACAAGTCACTTCATAAAGGTTTCATTCGTCCAAGTTCCTCTGCTTGGGGAGCACCTTCTCTCTTTGTCAAGAAGAAAGATGGTACGAACCGATTGGTCCAAGATTACCGACCTATCAACCAAGCAACAATTCAGAACAAATATCCGCTTCCTCGGATCAACGATCTGTATGATCAACTGACTGGTTCCTCAGTATTCTCTAAACTCGACTTGAGGTTGGGTTACCACCAGATCCGAGTTCGTGAAGAGGATATTCCCAAGACTGCCTTCGTTACTCGCTATGGTTCATACGAGTATACCGTCATGTCCTTTCGTTTAACCAATGCTCTAGCAACGTTCTTCCGATTGATGAATTATATCTTCATGGATTACCTCGACAAATTCGTCGTGGTTTATCTGGATGATATCCTGGTATATTCCAAGAATAAGGAAGAACATGCTGAACACCTTCGTCTTGTTCTGGAAAAGCTTCGAGAGCATCAGCTATATGCCAAATATTCCAAGTGTGAATTCTGGTTATCCGAAGTGACCTACCTTGGGCATGTGATTTCCAAGGTTGGTATTGCTGTCAACCCAGAACGAGTTCAGGCTATTCTTGACTGGACTCCCCCAAAGAATGTTAAGCAAGTCAGAAGTTTTCTCGGACTCGCCAGCTACTGCCGCCGATTTGTTGAGAACTTTTCTAAGATTGCCAAGCCTCTGACTAATCTGCTTCACAAAGGCGTTAAGTTTGAGTGGACAGATAAATGTGAGGAAAGTTTCCAGACTCTCAAGGACAAGCTGACTTTTGCTCTAGTGCTTGCTCCTCCGGATTCTCGCAAGGAATTTGTCATGTATTGCGATGCCTCTCGTCAAGGGTTAGGCTGTATACTAATGCAAGAGAGCAAGGTGATTGCTTATGCCTCGCGACAGTTGCGTCCTCATGAAGAGAACTACCCAGTGCATGATCTTGAACTTGCTGCAGTTATATATGCACTGAAGTTGTGGCGACATTACCTTCTCGGTAATCGTTGCGAGATATACATGGATCATCAAAGTCTGAAGTATTTGTTTACTCAGCCGGATCTTAATCTTCGCCAACAACGATGGATGGAAACAATTACCGACTATGACTGCGGTATTTCGTATACCCCTGGCAAAGCTAATGTTATGGCCGATGCCTTGAGCCGCAAGTCCTATTGTAACAACCTCATGGTTCTGCGAGCTCAACCCCTTCTTTATGAGGAACTTCACAAGTTGAACCTTCATATCGTTCCACAGGGTTCTCTTAATACCCTTGTTCTGCAGCCAAATCTTGAGAAAGCTCTTAAGTCTGCGCAAGCAAAAGACGCTGAAGTTGATCAGATGAAAAGGGATCTTGTGCTGGAAAAGGCCAGAGATTTCTCGCTTGCTGAAGATGGAACCTTGTACTTCAGAGATCGCATTGTAGTACCTCAGTTCGAACTTATGACAGACAAAGTTATGAAGGAGGCATATCATACACCACTGTCTATTCATCCGGGTAGTACCAAGATGTATCGTGACCTCCGTCAAAGGTACTGGTGGTTTAAAATGAAGCAAGACATTGCTCGTTATGTTGCCGAATGTGACGTTTGCCGTCGCGTTAAGGCAGAACATCATAAGCCTGCTGGAATTCTGCAACTGCTTCCTATTCCTGAATGGAAATGGGATAAGGTTCAGATGGACCTCGTTACTGGCCTTCCCAGGTCACAAAAGGGTCATGATGCTATTCTTGTCATCATCGATCAACTCTCCAAAGTTGCCCATTTTCTGCCAGTCAAGGAGACAATCACTGCTAGTCAGTTAGTAGATTTAGATATCCCCAGAATTGTAACTCTTCATGGTATTCCGAAGGAGATCAGTTCAGACCGTGGCAGCCTTTTCACCTCGAAGTTCTGGGCAAGTTTCCAAGAAGCTATGGGAACTCATATAACCTGGAGCTCAGCTTATCAGCCCCAGTCCCAAGGCCAAGTTGAATGATTTAATCAAGTGCTTGAAGATATGCTGCGTGCTTGTGTCATCTCATTTGGCAAGAAGTGGGAGGAATCTCTCCCGTATGCAAAATTCTCGTACAACAATAGCCATCAAGCTAGCTTGAAGATGGCCCCCTTCGAGGTACTATGGACTTAAGTGCTGAACCCCTCTGAATTGCTCAGAAACTGGGGAACGGCCGCTCATTGGTCCGGATATTATCCAACATGCTGAAGAGCAAGTCCGCATTGTCCGAGAAAATCTCAAGGCGGCCCAATCTCGCCAGAAGAGCAATTATGATCGAAAACACTGGGGATCGATCTATCAACCTGGTGAGCAAGCTTATCTGCGTGTCACTCCTATGAAGGGCACTCATCGCTTCGAAATCAAGGGCAAGTTAGCTCCGCGCTACATTGGTCCCTTCCGCATTCTCGCCAGACGTGGACATGTGGCATATAAATTGGAGTTGCCGCCGCAATTCCCTCACATCCACGACGTCTTCCATGTGTCACAACTTCGACGTTGCTTCAAGGATCCGCACCGAGCAGTGGATCATGAATTGCTCGAATTGCAAGATGGCCTATCTTATAAAGAGCATTCGATCCGCATTCTCGATCAAGCTGAACGTCGGACCCGTCAGAAGACAACCAAGTTCCTTAAAGTGCAGTGGTCAAATCATACTGAAGAAGAAGCCACTTGGGAACGCGAGGATCATCTTCGCGAAGAATACCCCGATCTTTTCCCTTCTACCTCCTGAATTCTTGGGACGAGAATTTCTTTTAGAGGAGGAGAATTGTAACACCCCTGTGTAATGAGCTACAGTAATCCACAATGATTATGCTAGTCACCTTGTTTTGCAATGCTGGATCACATTGGATAAATATCTCATTTCAAATTCCACCACTAAATTCAATTCAAATTGCAAGTGAAATTTGAAGTTGCACAAAAGTTGCTGCAAAATAGTTCACCATTTAGCAAATATTCCAAAATAAATATTTGTTCAGGAAAACAACATCACCTATTTGCTAAAATGAGCTAGAGCAAATAAAACAGTGCCAAAAAGAGCATTTTAAATGCTATTCCATTTATGAAAAATTCAAATGGATTCATCTTGCGTCCAAACTTTTTGTGGCAGTTCAGAAAATTGCATTGTATTTATGTTGCCAAGTCACACATTTTACAAAAAGCATTTGGCAGCTCAAATTAAATGCAAACCTCTCTGTAAAAAAGAAAACAGAAAAGAAATTGGAAAAAGGCTGGGATGTACTGTGCATATGGGCTTAAGTTCAAACAGTGCCAGGCCCAGCCCAACTCTCTCTTTCTCCCTCCTCCCGCCTCTCTCTCCCCGCGTGTCGGTGCGCCCCTGGCCGCGCGCGCGCGCACCGGCGAGGCGGCGACACGGCGCCACTACAGGGCCACCAAGGGGATAAGGACGCGCCCCCTCGGCCTCCTCGTCGTCCTCATCCACTTCCCCCCTCCTCTCTCGTCCTCTCTCACCCGCGCACGAGCTCACCCGAGTGCTGCCGTGGCTGCGCCGCCATGCCCGCGTAGCCACCGTCGTCGCCTAGCCCTTCCGCCGTGTCCAGTCGCTCCGCCGTCGTCCGCTACGTCGCCCACGCCCACGAACGCGAGCCGGGAAGCACCGCAGTGACCGCCTCGTCTCTGTCTTCTTCCTCGGATCCCGGAGCTCGCCGCCGTCGATTCGCCGTCGCCACTCCGCTCCCGTTCACCCAACGGCCACCGTGTGCCACGCGGTGAGCACCCGCACCGAACCCCTCTTCTTTCCCCTCCTTTCCACGCCTGTAGCTAGCCCCGCCGTCGTGGCCAAACGCGTTGCCGCCGTTGAGCTCGCCGCCGTGGCCACAACCGCTGTCACGCGCGTCTGAGCTCGTAGTCGAGCTCCTGGAGCTCCCAGGAGCCCAACGCACCTAGCCTCGCCGCTTGTATGCCCTGCTTCGCCGGAACCCACCGCGCCCGACTCCGGCCGCCACCCACGAGCTCGCCGACGTCAGCTCTGGCCACCCTAGCCCGTGCCACCGCCACCGTTCGACGCGGCGTCGAACGCTCGTTCGAACGCCGCAAACCGCGCTCGATTTGGCCGCCCGTAGCGTGTTTCCAGCGAGGTCCAGTGTCCTCCACTGCGTATTTGGTCGCCGGCGCCGCTGACCTGGCCTGCCACGTGGGCACTGATACGTCTCCAACGTATCTATAATTTTTGATTGTTCCATGTTGTTATATTATCAATCTTGGATGTTTTTATATACATTTACATCAATTATATATCATTTTTGGAGACTAACCTATTAACTTAGTTCCCAGTGCCAGTTGTTGTTTTCTGCCTTGTTTTTGTTTTACAGAAAATCAATACCAAACGAAGTCCAAATGCCACGAAACTTTTTGGAGATTTTTTTCTGGACAAGATAAATACTAGAAGCTTCGGGAGGAGGCCAGAAGCCCCAGGGGGTGCCCACGAGGCACTAGGGCGCGCCTGGGGGGACAGGCACGCCCTGGTACCTCGTGGGGCCCACAGAGCTCCGTTTGACCTAATTCCACCACTATAAATTCAGGAAAAATCAGAAACCCTTAGGAGAGTCCACGAAATAGTTTTTTCGCCGCCGCAAGTTTCTGTTCCAGAGAGATCCCATCTGGAGGCCTTCTTCGGTACTCCGCCGGAGGGGGAATCGATCAAGGAGGGGCTCTACATCAACCTTGCTGCCCTTCCGATGATGTGTGAGTAGTTTACCACAGACCTTCGGGTTCATAGTTAGTAGCTAGATGGCTTCTTCTCTCTTTTTGATCTTCAATATAATGTTCTCCTCCATGTTCTTGGAGTTCTATCCGATGTAATCACTTTTTGCGGTGTGTTTGTTGGGATCCGATGAATTGTGAGTTTATGATCAGATTATCCATGAATATTATTTGAGTCTTCTCTGATCTCTTTTATGCATGATTATTATAGCTTCGTATTTCTTCTCCGATCTATTGATTTGGTTTGGCCAACTAGATTGATTTATCTTGCCATGGGAAGAGGTGCTTTGTAATGGGTTCGATCTTGCGGTGCTCAATCCCAGTGATAGAAAAGGACATGACACGTATGTATCGTTGCTATTAAGGGTAAAAAGATGGGGTTTATTCATACGTGATTTTATCTTGTCTACATCATGTCATCATTCTTAAGGCGTTACTCCGTTCTTTATGGACTTAATACACTAGATGGATGCTGGATAGCGGTCGATGTGTGGAGTAATAGTAGCAGATGCAGACAGGAGTCGGTCTACTTGTCTCGGACGTGATGCCTATATACATGATCATTGCCTTGGATATTGTCATGATTATTTGCTTTTCTATCAATTGCCCAGCAATAATTTGTCTACCCACCGTATGCTATTTTCTTGAGAGAAGCCTCTAGTGAAAACTATGGCCCCCGGGTCTATCTAAATCATATTACTAAAACCCTAAAAATATTGCTGCCATTTTCTTTTCTTTATTTTATTTTGTATATTTGTTTCAATCTATCTATCTATCACATACAATTTAATCTTGCAATTGACCGCCGAGGGATTGACAACCCCTCGTTTGCGTTGGGCGCAAGGATTTCTTGTTTGTGTGCAGGTGCTGCTAACGAGGTGTTGCGTGATTCTCCTACTGGTTCGATAACCTTGGCTTCATAACTGAGGGAAATGCTTATCTCTACTGTGATGCATCATCCCTTCCTCTTCGGGGAAAATACCAACGCAAGCTACAAGTAGCAGGAAGAATTTCTGGCGCCGTTGCCGGGGAGACATCATGAACATCTATCAAGTACCTTTGCATAAACTCTCATCTCCTTGCATTTATTTTATTTGCCTCTCGTTTTCATCTCTCCCGCTTCTAAAAGGTTTTTACAAAAATACAAAAATATTTTCTGTTTGCCTTTTTACTCGTTTGCTATCTTTGCTTGTGTGCCATGCGCCTTCTATTTGCTTGCATCTTCGCTTGCTAGAAATCAATTGATATGGATCCTCATCCACTTGCTAATATTTTCAAAATATCCAATTATGATGAACCAATTGCTAGTGAGTTGAGTGCAATTGATTATCTCTATGAAGTTTTGCTTGAAAATCATGAACCGGAAAATTGTGATGAAGTGTTGAAAGAAGAAATTTATAAAGTGATTCATGATAGCTCCTTCAATGAAAAGCATGATTGCAATAATGTTATAAATTCTATTAATGTCAATTGTGCTAATAATATGCAAAACTACGAGCTTGGGGATGATAATTTTGTTATATCCACTACTTATTGCAATGATCATGATTGGGGTGATAATGCTTCTTATGATCTTGAAAATTTATTTAAGCCTCATGATGAATATGCTATTGATAATAATGTTTGCAATAACATTGAAAGTGGGTTTGGAAGAGTGTCAAGTCTAGGTAAAAATAATTCCACATATTTGGAGAGTGTTCAATCTTATGAAATTTTTGATAAAAGTGGGATTGGAGAGGTCATGACTTTAGTTGATGTTAATCCCACTATTTTGGAAGACTATAAGAGTTTTTGCATGTGGATCATGGAGAGAAAATTTTATATGATAGCTATATTGTTGAATTTGATTATGATCCTACATGTAATTATTATGAGAGAGGAAAATATGGTTGTAGAAATTTTCATGTTACTAAATTACCTCTCGTTATGTTGAGATTGTCAATGTTTTACTCCTCTCCTTTGCATATGCTAGATATTTCCCGTCTTGATAATTTGTTTGCATATAAAATGCCTATGCATAGGAAGTATGTTAGACTTAAATGTGTTTGTCACATGTATTATGATGCTCTCTTTGTGCTTCAATTCTTATCTTTCATGTGAGCATCATTGAAATCTCAAAGCCTATCTTAATGGCTATAAAGAACGAGCTTGTTGGGAGGCAACCCAATGAATAAAATAAATTTTTACTTTTTGTTTCTGTTATGGTGTGTTTTCATGTTTATGCTAATGTTATGATTGAGTTTTTATGTTTTAATTAGTGTTTGTGCCAAGTAAAGCCTTTAGGATGATTTGGAAAATAGTACAATTGATGCTGTTTGGAAAACAGAAAGTTTTGCATCCAGTGATGGAATTTTGGTTCAGTACTGGAGCGTGAAAAAAATCTGAAATTTTTACAAAGTATTGGTATATTAATTTCCCACGTTTTCCTAATTTCTCAGAATTTTTGGAGTTACAGAAGTATAGATTTTAAATAGATTGCTACAGACTGTTCTGTTTTTGACAGATTCTGTTTTTGATGTGTTGCTTGCTTGTTTTGATGAAACTATGGATTGTATCGGGGGTATAAGCCATGGAGAAGTTAGAATACAGTAGGTATAATGCAAAAATAAAATATGAATGGGTTTGCAATAGTACTTAAAGTAGTAATTTATTTTGTTATACTAACGGATCTCACGAAGGTTTTGTTGAGTTTTGTGTGATTGAAGTTTCCAAGTTTTGGGTGAGATCACAATGGCTGAAGGAATAAGGAGTAGTAAGAGCCTAAGCTTGGGGATGCCCGAGGCACCCCAAGGTAATATTCTAGGAAGACTCAAGCGTGTAAGCTTGGGGATGCCCCGGAAGGCATCCCCTCTTTCTTCTACCAACCATCGGTAATTTTACTTGGAGCTATATTTTTATTCGTCACATAATATGTGTTTTGCTTGGAGCGTCTTGTATTATATGAGTCTTTGCTTTGTTTGATTTTTAGTTTTTCACAATCATCCTTGCTGAACACACCTATTTTGAGAGAGCCACACGTTATCATAATTTGTTAGAATACTCTATGTGCTTCACTTAAATTTTTTGAGCTAGGCAGTTGCTCTAGTCCTTCACTTAAATCTTTTTTAGCACAGCGGTGGCTATATTTTGAAGAAATAAACTTTCATGCTTCACTTATATTATTTTGAGAGTTGATAATAGTAATGGTAATTTGCACAAGATATGAATTTAGTCCCAAAGTGATGAATATTCAAGAGGGATATAATAAAAACTTTCATATAGATTATTGGATATGATAAGGGTGATTCCTTGCAATAGTTTTGCGATATGGAAATGATAATATGTGAGTCATGTTAGTGAGTAATTGTGATTTAGTAAGAATATTAGTGTTAAGGTTTGTGATTCCCTATGCATGCACATCAAGTCAATAGTTATGCAAAGAAATTATATCCTACTTATGGTGCATTATTCGGTGTTAGTTATGTTTAATGCATGTGTATGACCATTTTCGTTTTTTGGTTGGTTGCTTCTCAATCTATTTGCTAGCCTTCATTTGTACTAAGCGGAAATACTGCTTGTGCATCCATAATCCTTAAACCCAAGTTGTGCCAAATGAGTCCACTATATCTACTTATATGCGCTATTTCAATGTCGTTCCAAGTAAATTTGCGTGTGCCAACTCTAATTTTCAAAATAATTTTTCCGTTTTGTGTGCCCGTACCGCTCATGAAGCGGCAGGGGGTGGTCATTATTCTCCATGCTAGGTGTGTTATTCTCACGATGAATGTTTATTCACTTGTCATTGCACGAGAGGATGGTTGGTAATAGGGATGCCTAGTCCCACAATGAAATCAAAATTAATAACAACAAAATTCCTTGGAAAGTGTTGGTTTGGAGGGCACCCGTGGATACGGCTAGCCATGAATTGTGAAAGAATGGTGAAAAGGAAATAAACTTTACTTTCTGTTTGGGAACCGCCTATGATGTGTCTAGCATGGAAAATAATGGGAATTCTCGGTCGTTTTCGTTGATAGGAAAAACATGCCTCTCAAAATATTTTATCTCTTTAATTTCAGCCTTGAGCTCTGGCACATTTGACAAATCTCTGCTTCCCTCTGCGAAGGGCCTATCGATTTACTTTTATGCATTTTTTATTTTTACTTGAGTCTCCATCTTCTCTTATAAAGCACCAACTAGAGAGCACTATTGTCATACTTGTGCATTGTGTGTAGCTAATATTTGAGTGTGTTTCATGAATGGATCAATGATTGAGCATAATGGGCTAGGGATAACTTTCTTTAGCATTGATATTTTGAAAGACATGGTTGCTTGTTAGCATGCTTGAGTATTTATATCTTCATGTCAAATTATAGACTATTGCTTTGAATCATTCAAGTCCAATGTCCATGCTACAAAAGAAAAGAATAGGTGATGAATATGATAGGCAACATTCCACTTCAAAAATTCTGTTTTTATCATTTACCTACTCGAGGACGAGCAGGAATTAAGCTTGGGGATGCTGATACGTCTCCAATGTATCTATAATTTTTGATTGTTCCATGGTGTTATATTATCAATCTTGGATGTTTTTATATACATTTACAGCAATTATATATCATTTTTGGAGACTAACCTATTAATTTAGTGCCCAGTGCCAGTTGCTGTTTTCTGCCCTATTTTTGTTTTACAGAAAATCAATACCAAACGAAGTCCAAATGCCACGAAACTTTTTGGAGATTTTTGTCTCGACAAGATAAACACTAGAAGATTCAGGAGGAGGCCAGAAGCCCCAGGGGGTGCCCATGAGGCACCAGGGCACGCCTGGGGGGGGGGGGGGCAGGCGCGCCCTGGTACCTCGTGGGGCCCATAGAGCTCCGTTTGACCTAATTCCACCACTATAAATTCAGGAAAAATCAGAAACCCTTAGGAGTGTCCACGAAATACTTTTTCCGCCGCCGCAAGTTTCTGTTCCAGAGAGATCCCATCTGGAGGCCTTCTCAGGTACTCCGCCGGAGGGGGAATCGATCACGGAGGGGCTCTACATCAACCTTGCTGCCCTTCCGATGATGCGTGAGTAGTTTACCACAGACCTTCAGGTCCATAGTTAGTAGCTAGATGGCTTCTTCTGTCTTTTTGATCTTCAATATAATGTTCTCCTCGATGTTCTTGGAGTTTTATCCGATGTAATCACTTTTTGAAGTGTGTTTGTTGGGATCCGATGAATTGTGAGTTTATGATCAGATTATCCATGAATATTATTTGAGTCTTCTCTGATCTCTTTTATGCATGATTATTATAGCTTCATATTTCTTCTCCGATCTATTGATTTGGTTTGGCCAACTAGATTGATTTATCTTGCCATGGGAAGAGGTGCTTTGTAATGGGTTCAATCTTGCGGTGCTCAATCCCAGTGATAGAAAGGGACATGACACGTATGTATCGTTGCTATTAAGGGTAAAAAGATGGGGTTTATTCATACGTGAGTTTATCTTGTCTACATCATGTCATCGTTCTTAAGGCGTTACTCCGTTCTTTATGGACTTAATACACTAGATGCATGCTGGATAGCGGTCGATGTGTGGAGTAATAGTAGTAGATGCAGGCAGGAGTCGGTCTACTTGTCTCGGACGTGATGCCTATATACAGGATCATTGCCTTGGATATCGTCATGATTATTTGCTTTTCTATCAATTGCCCAACAGTAATTTGTCTACCCACCGTATGCTATTTTCTTGAGAGAAGCCTCGAGTGAAAACTATGGCCCCCGGGTCTATCTAAATCATATTACTAAAACCCTAAAAATATTGCTGTCATTTTCTTTTATTTATTTTATTTTGTATATTTGTTTCAATTTATCTATCTATGACATACAATTTAATCTTGCAATTGACCGCCGAGGGATTGACAACCCCTCGTTTGCGTTGGGTGCAAGGATTTGTTGTTTGTGTGCAGGTGCTGCTAACGAGGTGTTGCGTGATTCTCCTACTGGTCCGATAACCTTGGTTTCATAACTGTGGGAAATACTTATCTCTAATGTGCTACATCATCCCTTCCTCTTCGGGGAAAATACCAACGCAAGCTACAAGTAGCAGGCACCCCTGGGTCGCTGACCAGTGGGCCCAGGGGCCCAGTTCACTCGGTTGACCCAGTCAACGTGCTGACTGGGCAACCCCTGTCGCTGACAGGCGGGCCCCGCACGCTAATTAAATGTTTTTATAAAATAAACTTAATCTATAATTAGTTTGTCACTGACATAAGGGGCCCACCTGCTAATTAATCTCGGTTTAGTTTAAATAACCCCCTGTTTAGCCCACTATGTATGACATGTGGGTCCCACCGGTCAGGTTTGACCTGGACCGGCTGGGTTGACTGCTGACGTCACTATGGCGTAGTGCTGACGCAACAAAGTTTTTTCTGTTAATTTCGAATTAAAATTAATTCCAGGAATTTCAGAAAATTGCTAAAACTTTGAAAAATCATAGAAAATAATCCGTATCTCGGATGAAAAAGTTTTCTACATGAAAGTTGATCAGAAAAACAAGACAAATCCGAATATGCCCTCCATGTAGCTGTCACATGCCCACATCACTGCAAACATGGAACCTTCCCCTCCGGTTCATCTGTCTGACAGATGCCTGTAGTTCCTAGATATTTTCCCGCTCCGTCTCTAACGTGTAGTGCTGCATTAGGTCACCCCTAGCACAGCATATTGCCATGCCATGCATCTGTGTTGCATTTGTTTGCTTTGTATTTATTGTTTCTCCCCCCTCTTCTCTCTGGTAGACCCCGTGACCGACGCTGCCCCTGAGGACTGCTACACCCCCGACGACCCCTCTTTCACCGCAGAGCTTCCAGGCAAGCAAAACCCCTTGATCATTCCGATATCGCCTATTCCTTCTCTCCCATGCTTGCATTAGAATTTGCTACTGTATTTGATTGCTCCTATTCTGATGCATAGCCTGTTTTTGTAACTACTGTTGATACCATTCCTGCTATCCTAAATTCTTAGTATAGGTTGGTTAGTGAACCATCTGTGGCCCCTCCTCCTTGTCCCTGTTGCCCCGCTTTGTTACCGGTGCCCCGATCAGTGTGATCAATGGGCAGAGACCAACACATCACCACACACCCCCCTAAGTTGTACGACTCTGCAGACCTACTATCGAGTGTCGAGGGTGATACCTCCTACATCACTCCTGATGATATCTCTATAGCCTAGCTAGTCAGTTGTGGGTTACCGAGGGTGATTCCTCTTTCACCACCTCCGATGATGCCTTTGTCGTACAACCCCCTCAAGTGTGAACCCATCGAGGGTGATTCCTCCGAGTTCACCTTGACAGATACATTTAGTGGGAATCCAACGAGGGTGATTCCTTGGATTCCTTCTTGATGTTATGGACACACGGTTACCTTGACTTTTATCTCAGTCCCTGATTAAAGTCGGGTCGGCCCGAGGGGCACCCGCGAGAAATGTGAAGTCGGGTTGACCGTGAAGGTACCCGCAAGATAATTACGAGGCGCGGCCGGGCAGGCAGATTGCCTCAGGAGAGGGAGGAGAGGGATTGGGCCTGGCCCTTGCCGCAAGTCCTCCAGACGGGGCGACGGGACCACAGATCGTGGAGCACTGATCGTCACCGCGAGCTCGCAACACACTAATGGGTTAGGATATGTGATCTGAGTAGGCCTCTGGCCTTTTGCACTAACCACCATGCGGGAATAGTATGGGCAATCGGCGTCGTATGTATCAGCCAAAGCTCTTCAGACGTCAGCAACTGAGCAGCGCGCGCCCGGGTGGATCGCGACAGCCTACGTGTGTATACAGGGGCTAGATCTGGTCTCGGCCGCCCACGCAACGCGTAGGAGTGCAAAGGGCGATGGGCCCAAGACCCCTGAGCGCTTAGGATTTAGACCGGCGTGCTGGCCTCTCTGTTGAGCCTAGGTAGGGCTACGGCGTGTCGATCAGCCGAGGCCGGGCATGACCCGATAAAAGTGTGTCTGGCCAGAGTTAATTGAGCGTGTTAGGTAAGTTGGTGCACCCCTGCAGGGAGGTATATCTATTCGAATAGCCGTGTCCACGGTAACAGGACGCTCGGAAAGTATCCCGATCCACTACAACTAGAACTGGATACTTGTGAACTTAATTAATATGTTAGCTCCGGGATTGCTTTCTCGCAGGGAGTCAAGGAAGGATCTCTGGGCATTGCTACTATATACTTAATATTATATGCTATGTTACTAATCTGCACTCTTCTAATGCTGCAAGACGCTGTAAGATGCTAGTCTTCGATGGGCTAGGCCTTCCCTCTTTTCTGGCATTTCTGCAGTCTAGTCCACCGATACAGCCCCTCAATTGATACTGATGCATAAGTAGAATAGTTCTGATGTAAGTCTTGCGAGTACTTTGGATGAGTACTCACGGTTGCTTTACTACCTCTTTTTTTCCATACCCGATTGCTGCGACCAGATGACGGAGCCCCGGAGCCAGCTGCCCCCGTCGACGACTGCTACTACCCCTCTGGCGGAGCCTACTACTACGTGGAGACCGACGACCAGGAGTAGATAGGAGGCTCCCAGGCTGGAGGCCTGCGCCTTTTCGATCCAGTGTCGTTGTTTTGCTCAGCCTTCTTAAGGTAGACTTGTTTAACTTTGTGTCTATACTCAGATATTGTTGTTGCTTCCGCTAACGCTTGTACGCGAGCTTATGTATTCGAGCCCTCGAGGCCCCTGGCTTGTAATATAAAGCTTGCATGACTTTTATTTGTGTTTAGAGTTGTGCTGTGATATCTTCCCGTGAGTCTCTGATCTTGATCGTGTGCATTTACGTGTATGATTAGTGCATGATTGAGTCGGGGGCGTCACATAAGACCCTCAAACTTTTTTAGATTTTTTCGAGGTCCATAGGTATTTTATTTATCTTATAAAAAAGGGCAGATTACGGGAACCACCACTGGACACTAAATTAATAAACTACTCCATCCGTTCACAAATCTAAGATGTTCTAACTTCTTTCAGAATTGGAGGTATATAGACACATTTTAGTGTGCTTGTTCAGTCATTTTCAGTCCATATGTAGTTTATATTGAAATATCCAAAACATCTTATATTTATGAACGGAGGTAGTACTATTGAATAAACTTCAGAAATATTGCACGAGTGAAGGATAATACACATAAAACATACGCAAATTATAGACACATTTAGAACATATCAATCCCAACCAATCCAAAACAAAAGACTACACCCGGATGGAGAAGAGACACTTGAACATGTTGTGTGCAGATTATTCTAGAACATGTTTACAAAGTAGGCAAAGTCCATTTGGTCATCCCTGCTGATGCAACCTATCCGAGGACCACAATTGGTTTTGTACCTTCTAATAAGCCAAGCAAAAATAAAAATAAAAACTGATCATGGGTAGAACCCAAGCTTGTTAGCATACTACAAATGACCATTTTACATAGAATAAGAGTTAGACGAAATTGACATGTCAATGGCACCGTCGAATGTGATATAAATCAAGTGATGTATTTTATAGTAATGCTGTCTTTTCATGCTGCAGCTAGAGTCATGACTGGTCAACGTAAAACAAGTTGCCAGTTGAATCTTGTCGTGTTACGAGTCGATGTGTTACAAATCACATAAATGGTTAATTAACAGTAAAATTTAGTAAGATGTGAGTGTTTGCATATATCCTTTTTCTGTGTGGGAAGTTTATACATCAATAGCCGGACCCCATGTAATGATGCAAGTATTCAAGCAATGCACTTGATTATCCGTCGTTTCACCTGTGTGGTCGTGGGAGGTACTCCTCCTCTCCTTTCACCGTCGTTTGAACGGCACCTGTGCGGCGCTCTGCGATCGGCAGGACATGACAGCGAGTGGAGCTGATTACATTCAACTATAGCAGCTTCACATCACCTGATTACGCCGCGAAGAGACCTGGAGGGCAGGGGATCAAACATTCCATATTCTTTCAGTTTGGATTACGGCGAAGCGGATGGTGGGCCGATAGGGCCATCGACGAGACGGCACTGGCACATCGGCGCCGGATAACTGATCCGGTTAGCAGCAAGTTGAGCAGCAGCCATCAGAAAAACGGGTTCCAGGGCCTTTCCGCATCATTGCTTGCACCGGATCGACGTCTCGCTTGTACTGCATGCGTTTGTCTCGTGCCGAGTCGGGTGCGACGGGACCTTTGTGCGCGCCTCATTAACGTCCAGCAGGGGAGGGGGTCATGGGGCACCAGCTGAGCGGCGGGCTTCGGGACTTTCGGCTCTTTTATTATGACGGGTGTACTGCCGTGTACGTGACGCCCGGGTGATCCATCGGTCGGCCGCGTCCCTTGGCATGTGGGCACCCGTCTCAGACTTCTTCTCTACAAGATCACAACGGCCGTCTGTGCATATATCGTCTGGTACAGTGTCCATGTCTTGGAAGTTGGAAGCTTCGAAGCTTGTGGCCCCATGCATTCATGTCGTAAGCTCAGGTTGCCACTGTGGCTTTGCTTTTGACTGTACTTGTTGCGTGAGAGCGGTGGCAATGGACTGGAACCAGGCAAAAACGACAAATTTGACATGTGGACGAAATCAATTCACAAACTGAACTGTCCTGAATTTTTTTTCACCCAACTGACCCTTTTGTGTGGCGCCCGACAGTAAGGCGCCACACTACACTGTGCAACGCCTCACTGTTAGGCGCCACACATCTGGTCAGCGTGGCACTCCCGGGCCAGGCCCGGTCCCACAGCCAGCAGTGTAGCGCCTAGCCAACACGCGCCACTCATGTAATGTGAAGCGCCTAAGAGCTGGGCGCCACACTTGTAATGTGCAGCGCCTAGCCGTGTTACATGTAGGCTGGCCCCCCTCCCCCCCCCCCCCACACACCCCACCTCATCTCCTCACCCGCGATTTCCCCTCTCTCCCCCTCTCAAATCCTTTCCCAAATCTTGCAAATCTGAAGATTTTGTCCGTGGATTTCAAACCCAATCCCTCCCTCAAGGTAATCTCCTTCGATCCCCTTGTTTTCATCCAAAGAAATGTTCACCTTTGCTCATTTCTTGTTAGTTTGGGCAAACCCTAGTTTTTTCATGGTTTTTGAAATTTGTATGGAAATATGAGATGTTTGTTTGCCAATTTGCTAGGTTTAGGCTTCTTACTATGCTAGGGTTAGGGTTATGGGTGTTGTTATGTTGGGGTTAGGGTTAGGGTTATGCTTATGGTTATTGTTAAGTGGGGGTTAGGGTTATTGTTTCATATCTATGTTAGGGCTTTGTATTTTGTGTAAATATTCGGATGAGTACTTATGGGATATATGTTATGTTGTGTTGTTTTAATTATTCCAGGGATGGGAAGAACATGTGTTTATGTTCATCATGTGGACAAAGAGGCTTTTTTGAAAGGCAATATTGAGCCGGACCCGGATGAGCTTGACATGGTGTTTGAGAGTAGTCCTAGCTATGCCGATGTCTTGGAACAAGTGAGGAAGGATTTGAATTGGATGGACCCAAGTGACATCGTTGAGTTGGAGGGAAGGCATAATGTTGGTTTTGGAATGCACATCCGTTGGAAGACCATGCGTGTGAACTCCGAGCAACGCTGGGTTGCATACAAGGAGACGGTTGCCGAATCTCTAGACAAGGCTCTTGAGTTATTTGCTACCAAGAAGGTTGAGTCTAGTTTGCATTTGGACTTGAACCGGAACGCCTCCCCGTTGGTTGCTACTAGTCCCCCACCCATGAATCAAGATGAAATGAGTGAAGCTCCTTTGACCCAACAAGTTTGGCCAACATTGAGCCCGATTTCAAACAACCAAAATGAAGCTTTGCAAGAGGAGAATGATGAGTACGAGGACGATGACAATGAAGTTGATCTCCATGACAACAATGTGGGTGATCTCGACAAATATCATGTGCAAGAGACAATGGACCATTCCATACCTTATTCCCGTGGCTATGCATCGGAGTCGGATGACGAAGGTCCCGATGAAGAAGTTGATGAGGAGGGGTTCACGGTGAAGAAGGCCGAAGCTTTCGAGAAGGTATTCCGGCGGGATCATCGGACACCATTGTTCAAGGATGTTAGTCTTGCGGATGAAACCGTGGTAGATGGTGGCCAAGGTATATCTCTTGGAGTTAGGCCAACTTCTCACCGGGATTTGGAATACGGCAAGAACGGGATTTCTTCCGGGTGTAAGTTTGGAACCTTCTTGGAATTGAAGATGTGGCTCGACAACTACTCGGTTACGCATTATCGTCCACACAAGGTGGTTCACTCGGACGTCAATGTGCGTTACACGGTTGCATGTGAAGAGAAAAAATGTCCATGGATTGTGCGTGCAAAACCATGGAAAGGAGGGCCCACTTGGCACATAGTGAGTTGTGTACCAAGTCACATGTGCCGAGGCAAGAAGGTGGATGGCAAGGTTGTGTCCCAATACCACAAACAACTCACGTCCGAGTTCATCGCTTACAGGCTTTCCAACTCCATATCCACACTTTCAACAATGAGCATTCAGAGTGTCATGGACCTTGTGCAAGCCATCTTTCATTACAAGGTGAAGTACGGCAAGGCATGGAAGGCGAAGCAAGCCGCATTCAAGATGTTGTATGGTAATTGGGAGGAAGCATACAACCGAATCCCTAGGTTGTTGGGAGCTATGGCCACCACTAACCCAGGCATGGTTCATGTGGTCGAGCCTCATGGGCACAAAACAATGATTCACAACGGGAGGACCGTCCGAGTATTTGACCGTGCATTTTGGGCTTTTGAGCAATGCGTGAGGGCTTTCGAGCATTGTCGGCCGGTCATCGCCATTGATGGCACGTTCTTGACCGGACAATACAAGGGCACTCTATTGGTTGCAATAGCAAGTGATGCCAATAACCGGGTCTTGCCTTTGGCTTTCACTTTGGTTGAGGTGGAGAACAATGATAACTGGGAGTGGTTCTTGCGTCAATTGAGAACCAGGGTATTACCGGCTGAAAGAGAAATTTGTGTCATATCGGATCGCCATCCAGGAATTTTTAACGCGGTGAAGATTGACATTCCCGGACATGCTCCGTTGTACCATCGATGGTGCATGAGGCACTTTTGTTCAAACTTCTATAGGGCATGTGGCATTAAGGAGTTGGCCGATGATCTTCAAGATTGTTGTCTCGCTTTCTCCGACAAGCGGTTCGCCAACTTGTACAACCAATTGCTCACACACAAAAAACTTGATCCCGGGGGTCTTGACTTTCTCAATAGGAACATTCAAGAAAGGAATAAGTGGGCACGTGCTTTTGATGAAGATGGCCGGAGGTACGGTCAAATGACAAGCAACATGGCAGAATGTTTTAATAGGGTGCTTAAGGGTGTACGCACATTACCCATGACGGCAATAGTTTAATACACATTTGACAAGATGAATGCGTACTTTCTAAAGCACTCAATGGAAATGGATAAGCAGATTGCGGGTGAGAACAAGCAGAAGTACAAGTACAAGTTCCCACCAAAGGTTGATGAATGGTTGGAATTTCAATCACGGAAGGCGGACCCCCAAGAAGCTGTACTATATAACGATAACGATTGGTTGTACGAAGTGAAAGAGCCAGGAGGAACCACAAACGATGGCCGCCAACACGGAGGCCGGGTTTTCAAGGTCTCTCTAACACAGTGTGATTGCTCTTGCGGGAGGCCATCGTTACTTCATCTCCCATGCTCGCACTTGTATACCGCAGCTCGCGTTAGGAATATGGACGTCAATGACCCGCTCACCGTGCGGGAGTACGAGTTCTCAATCATGACGGTTAAGAATACATGGGCTCCCCGATTTCACCCATACTTGGACCAATCACAATGGTCGGAGTACCATGGAGTTCAACTATGGCCCGATCCGGAATTGAAGGTCATTACACGGGGAAGACGTAAGACAAAGCGTCTTAGAGGTGACATGGACGGATGGGGCCGTGGTGGCAGTCGAGAATCGGGCAACAGCCAATTCCAAGAGCCTCGTGAGACATCCCGTTGTGGGGAGTGCAAAGATGGGGGACACAACACAAGAACTTGTACCAAACCAAGAAAGAGATCAAAGAAAAATGATGCAAGCACAAGCCAACAAGGAGATACACAAGTTCCTAGCCAAACAAATAGTAGTCAACGTGGTCACACGCAATAAGGGCCATGCCAAGCAAGTGGTAGCCAACCAAGTACAAGCCAACAAGTGCCAAACAAAACAAACCAAACAAGGAGTAGCCAACAAGGAACTAGGCAACAAAGAGGGAGCCAACTAGGTCTTACAAGAGGCCGTGGTGGTGGTAGAGGCCGTGGTGGTGGTCTTGGCCTTGGTGGTGGTCGTGGTAGAGGAATGTTTTCATACCTAGATGGACCATTTCCGTATGTGACTAACTATTATCTTGCAATTTACATATTTTTTCATAGTACACTATTGTTATTTATGGTTACATGTTGTTCTTGTCCTTACTAACTATTATGTTGTAATTTTCGTAGGTATGGCGGCATCTCAACCCAACAAAGCAACAATGAAGGGGGTGGAGGACAAGGATGGGGAAGGTGAGATGCCGGGGTGGTGGGAGAAGGCTGCGAAGAAGTTGAGAGAGGAGGTGGCAGCCGCTCTAGAGAAGAAGAAGCAAAAGGAGTTTGAAGAGAAGATGGAGGAAAAAAGGAGAATGACATTTCAGGAGATCGCGATGAGGGACAAGGTGAAGATTGCATGTGAGAAGGCAGCTGCGAAACGGCAAAAGGATTTTGAAGAGAGAACTAAGAAACTTTGGGCTTTTGAAAAGGCAAAGAAAGAGAGGGAGAATTCTCTATTCATAGATAGGGTGGTTCACGAGGCTCATCTTATAAGGAAAAGGGAGGAGGAAGAAGAAGAAGAGAGGAAGAAGAAGAAGGGAAAGGGACCTTGCTCGACACAATAGAGCAATGTGACCTTCTTGTCTTCATCACTATGATTTTCGATTTGGTTGTGGACCAAAATGTGTACTACTATGTGCTATGACTCTTCTATGTCTACTACTATGTGCTATGACTCCTTTATGTGTACTAATATGTGTACTACTGTGTTTTGGACCACTCTATGTGTACTACTATGTGCTAGACAGGACTGTGTATGTGTGCTATGTGCTAGACATGCTTTGTGTTATAGGATGTGAACCACAAAATGTAAATTTTTTAAGGTTTTGAAATAGCAGACAGTGCAACGCCTGAGGGCAAGGCGTCACACTGTGTAGTGCAGTGCCTGAGGCCTAGGCGTTGCACCCATACTTAGACAAAATTTTGGCCGAAAACCTACTGGAACCTTTCTATTGCTCTCTGGACATGATATCCAGGTGTGCAACGCCTAGGCGTCAGGCGCTGCACTACACAGTGTGACGCCTGACGCCTAGGCGTTGCACATCTGGATATCATGTCCAGTGAGCAACAGAAAGGTTCCAGTAGGTTTTCATCGAATTTTTTGTCTAAGTGTGGGTGCAACGCCTTTGGCTGAGGCGCTGCACTACACAGTGCAACGTCTGGGGCGTTGCACTGTGTAGTGCAGCGCCTCAGCCAAAGGCGTCAGGCATCTGTTCACTACAGAAACAACAAATTTGGTGTTCATTTGATTTTCATCCAATATTTTTATTGATAATATATAATATGGATCTCACATAAAGCAGTTTGGTCATACATTAAGACAATTTCAACATCACTTCAAGTTCAACAAACACAAGTAGCACATAACTAAGAGTTCATCAACATCCTTTCAACATCTTACATAACCTCACAAGTTCATCAACCAAATAAAACGACGACTAGTTCAGTTTCATAAGGAAGCGACGACGACTAGTTCCTTCCGCGCGTGTTCTTGGCGCCTCTTCCCCTCTTGCTGGCTATCTTCTTCCTCATGGAAGGAGGAACCGGATGCGGTGCCTCCTCTTCCTCCTCCTCCACCTCATCATCCAAGCTAGCCATCCGCGAGCTCCCTTCGACCACCCTCTTGCCTTTCGTGTTGAAGTCATCGGGCGTGAATCGTTTGAAGTTCCTCCTAGGCTTCAACATGTATGCGGACCAAACTTGATAATCCTCCAATGTCATGTCATCATCAACATCAAGCTATCATAAAAACAAACGATATGGTAAAGACCGTGCGTCATAATAAAGTGAGAAATACATCAAAAAGATGAATATGTGCTATTGTCATACCGCTTGGGTGACCACACCCTCATCCTCCAGATGAGCTATCGAGGTAGTCTCGTCCTCCAGATGAGCCCCATGGTCAGTTGAGGGATTAGATGATGTACCGGACCTAGGCAAACATGGTTCTGAATATTCTTGGTCACGGCAACCGATAAGGTTCGATAACCGCCTTAACCTCACGCCCTGACGCTGTAACATGGATAAGTGTATGAGATATCAAACTTAGCAACATATGTAACATGGACACCCAATTGAGATATTTACCTTAATGAATGCTCGAAGTGCACCTTCCTCCTTGCCTTTTCTAATCGGGGTTGTCTCCAGAATAATCTGGCTTTCATCAGCTGCTTCTTTGATCTGTTTGCACTGTGGATGAGAACGACATAAACACGTTAGGCAATCAAAGATGTGTAATAGGGCCAATGGGAAAGCGCAGAGGGGAAGACTTTACCAAATAGTTCATCACTGGAGCATTAGGGACTCGGTGCCCTTCCCTGACAAATTTGTTGTACTCGTTCTTGGATAGCTCATCAAAGGCGGTGGGTTCTTCCAAAATATCATCATGGTATGCCGCCTTGCATATCTCAACTCGAGTACTTTCAAGATACCATTTAAGGTAGTTGTTGAACGCCAGTGGGCAGTACTCACGAAGCTTGGCTGCAGCAGAAGTATGAGCTTGCTCCACACAAAGATGGAACATGGTCACATACTTCGAATGATGTTTGTCCCAGTCCTTGATCTTTCGCTGCCTTCTCCTATCCAACCTGCATGGTAAAAAACCAAACATTAGCACTATCAGAAAGGACCTGGCGATGCTAAGTGCACACGGTTCATTCTCTCTTACCTGTGAAGTGCTTTGTCGGTGTCCACCCATTCCGGCGGGTGAGGCTGGAACAAAACAAACTGTCGAAGCACACGATGTGGCATGTGAAACTCAACCGCCCAGTTGCATATTAGTGGGGACCGCATAAGCCAAAGATGCCTATCCCTCAAGCACATCGGATTCAGGAGGAATTCTCGTGCATTACCGAATGTATCCTTGGCGCCATATGGCTCCCATTCCACCTAGAACATAGCACAACAACGCAACATTGATGTCGAGTTTTCATAAAAGCATGAGAATTAGTGATGTAATGTCCGCGTTTACCTGCTCAGCCGTAATCGTGTCCAACTCGGTGGTGTACTACCGGTACATGAGATTGACATCGTTCGTCATCTCGGATACCACATCCCACTTGTAAGCCCAAGTGGGGAGCCGTAGTTCGTCGTCTTTGTCATCCCATGCATTGTACTTTACATCCTTCGGGCGTCCAACCGGCAGGCGCTCCCAGCTCCATACCGAAAGTAGGAGCATACAACCACCAATACATCCGTCCCTTGAGATCCTGCAACAAGCATCGTCCAGCTGCACATAAAAGAAAACATGGTTCACTTAAAAGCAAGGTTGCATTGGTAATGTAGAAATGAAGTGAAAACAAACCAACCAACTACCTGTCGGTACAAGTAGGCCAGTGTCGCTGAACCCCAACTCCATTGGTTGTCGAAGACGGTTAACGCCTTAAGCCACATCCATGGAGCGTTCTTTCCTGTGGCGTCAGCAAACAAAGTCCTGGATATAACGTACCACATGTAGACACGAGCATATGCCTGGTTCACATCATCAGTAGCATCCTCAGAGCAATGCGCAAAGTTCGCTGCAATCCACGTGAAAGGAGCTCCGGCTGTGACTCTTTCCTTCCTCTTCTCTCCCTCTTGTACCGGAGCCTCTACAGGAGCCATACCGATAAGGGCCTCCATCTGCTGGCGCCACCCATCAGAGTCGGTGCTCATACAGAGAGGCTTCCCCTCGATAGGAAGACCGGTGATCAAGGAGACATCCTGGAGCGTCACGGTCATCTCCCCGGTCTGAAGATGGAAACTGTGCGTCTCCGGCCTCCACCGATCAGCAAGTGAGGCGACTAGTGGAGCATTGAGGTTCGGCGTGGACCGGCTCACCAACTGAATCCACGGGAGGAGTCATGTCGCCTTGATGTACGGTGTGTACCGCTCATCGTAGGGCATGGCACCACCCGAGACCCCGTGACACCGAATCTTCAGAGGTTCAAGGTTCTGCAAACAATCAAGTCATGCCAAATCTTACGGCATGTCAATTTCAACTAAAGGCAAATTTGAAAATACCAACTACTATGATTATTGATTATTACCATCTCCTTCTCCCACATCATGTAGGCCCGGTGTGGTGTGTCATAGAAATCATCGAGAAGCCAAACCATCCTACATATTTCAAACAATAAGCATACATTAGCTAACTACCATACTCCCTATGCATTATTTAATATGCGAGCATTATTTCATATGTATTCATCTCAACAATTGGTAAACACTAAAAGGAAATTTGAATACTAATCTAAGATATACAATGAAAGCACGTCAACAATCATCACAAAAATCTTATGTATTCACAATATAGGGTTCCACAATGCAAGCATTATTTACAATACTCACTCAATAAGCTAGGGTTCCGCAATGAAAGCATTGACAATACTCAACTCAAAAATCATCTACACAAGCATCTCAACATGTATATGGTTTCATCTCAACAATCTAGGGTTTCACTATGCAAGCATATATTGTCAATACCCATCATAAATACTAGGGTCCCACAATGATTACAAATCATCTACTAATCCTAATCACACAAATCTATATCAATATTACATACAAATTTCTAATCCAACCAAAACAAGGGTTCCACCAAAACTTGAACAATCTAGGGTTCCACAATGACTACAAATCCTAAATCACACCACACTATTTCAATTTTTCATATAAAATTCGAATCCAAGCAAATCAAGGGTTGCACCAAAACTTGGATAAATGTGAAAAATGTGAACGAATTTACGGAGGAAAAGAAAGGGATCGGAGGAGTTTACCTTGTAGGAGGGATTAGGGAAGAAACCCACGGCCAAAAACTTCAGATCTGCTGGATTTTGGAGAGGGGATGTAGGGGGGAGAGGAGAGGGCCGCCGCCTCTGCTCTCTGTAACAGAGAGATGGGGAGGGATAACTGCTGGTTCGGATGGGGAGGGCAGGACTGACGCAGCTTAAGTCAATGTGCAGCGCCTGACTGTTAGCCGCTGCACATTACAAGTGTGGCGCCTACCTCTTAGGCGTTGCACATCTCATGTGTGGCGCCTGTCGGCTAGGCGCTGCACGGCTGGGTGTGGGGCCGGGCCTGGCCCAGGGGTGCCACGCTGGCCAGATGTGTGGCGCCTAACAGTGAGGCGCTGCACAGTGTAGTGTGGCGCCTTGCTGTCGGGCGCCACACAAAAGGGTCAGCTGGGTGAATTTTTTTCCGGACAGTTCAGTTTGTGAATTGATTTCGTCCACAGGTCAAATTTGTCGTTTTTGCCTTGGAGCCATGGACTTTCTTTTTAGCTCATGGACTGGACTCATCCGTCAGTAGACAGTAGTTGCGCTATAGCAGCATGAACAGGTCCTTTGAGCTGTAGAAAGGGAAGGGCTTTGAACAGGTCCTTATAGCAGCATGAACATGTCCTTTCTTTTTTGGCTTTTTGGTTTTTCACCGGTCTTCCTTAGCTTTTGGACCAAAAATTCATTTCGGAAAAAAAATTGCGTGAAAAAACGTTGTTTTTTTTTCTCCCGCTAGAGGCACGGTTTTACTCCGCGAGAGACACGGTTTTGCTTCCACGAGAGGCACGGTTTTGCTTTCGCGAGAGGCACGGCCGTGCCTCTCGGAAACGGAAAAAAAATGCGTTTTCTATTTTTTTTTCTTCCTCGAGAGGCATGATTTTGCTTCCGCGAGAGGCACGGTCTTGCTTTCGCGAGAGGCACGGCCGTGCCTCTCGGAAACAGAACAAAAACACGCGTTTTCTATTTTTTTTCTTCTTCCCGAGAGGCACAGTCTTGCTTTCGCAAGAGACACGGACATGCCTCCCGGAAACGAAAAAAAACGCGTTTTCTATTTTTTTTCTTCCACGAGAGGCACGGTTTTGCTTCCGCGAGAGGCACGGTTTTGCTTTCGCGAGAGGCACGGCCGTGCCTCTCGGGAACGGAAAAAAAAACGCGTTTTCTGTTTTTTTTCTTTCGCGAGAGGCACGGTTTTGCTTCCGCGAGAGGCACGGTTTTGCTTTCGCGAGAGTCACGGCAATGTGTCTTTCGGAAAGGGAAAAAAACGTGCTTCTGGTTCGGTTTTTTCGTCCGGTTTTTTTCGACCGGTTTTTTTGTGAGAGAAAAAAGTTCGTCAAAACCTATCAACATGGGATCTAGTTTTGAAGATCTCGACGCGAGGAATCCAACGGTGAAAACGGTTTGAGATTTGGACGCACGGTTTAAGAGATAAAACATTTTTAATAAACGAATCTACGAAAAAAGGGAAAACTCACAGGTTGCGACAAGTGGTGCGCATGCAGTCCACCACTTGTCACAACCTGCACATCACTTGTCACAACCTGGGGAGGTGGGAGTGATATTTGAAAGGAGTACTCCTTAATTAGTGATTTCGAGAAAAATGAGGCTCCAGGCTTTGATTTTCACACCGGATGCATACAAATGACCTCTGGAGCTGTGCATCAGCCCAGTTCCTATTCTGCGCATTAAGCGCCGGTTATAGCGTAATCGCTAACCAGCGCACACCATCCACTACAACATGTATGTAAATGGGCTGGCCCATGTAGGTCCTTTTTTCATTGGTTTTTTTGGTAACCTTTCCAATGATTGTGCTGACGGTTCTTCTGGGTGGTTTTTTTCCTGGTTTTCTCAGCATCATTTTTTCCCAGTTTTCTCATTTTCTTTTTCATTTTTCATTTTCTTCTTCTTTTGCCTTTTTTGATTTTAGTTTTCTTTTTTTATTTCTTGTTTCTTTTTTAATTTTTATCAAATTCATGAACTTTTTAAATTTATGTTCCTTTTTCCAAGTTTCTGTGAAATTTCTTTCAAATCCGTTAACTTTTCTCAAATTAATGAATTATTTTCAAATTTCATGAACTTTTTTTCAAATCTTTCTGTGTTTTTTAAATCGTGATTTTTATTTTGCGAACCTTTTCCAAATTGTGAAATTTTCCAAGTTGTGAACTTTTTTTCTTAAAATTGTGTATTTTCTAAAAAAAAACTTGAACTTCTTTTGTCAAACTCATGAACTTTTTAAAATTCATGAACTTTTGCCAAATTCGCATATTTTAAAAATATTCTAAAAAAAATCTCAAATTAGTGAAATGCTTCTAAAAGGTAGGCGGTCAACAGATATGGTCAGAGGTCAAAGGTTAATGGCTAGCCGGTCAATAGTATGCCCTTTTCAACTTTTTTTTCAAATCTCTGATTTTCTTTCTATTTTGTGAACTTTTTATTTTATTTTTATTTTTTAAGTACTAGCATAAGAGAGCAGGGAGCAAAAAAATTGAATGAAAAAACAAACTGTAGCGAATGACTTACAATACAGGTGAACGAGCGAAAGGAGCAGTAGTGGGACGAGGCCCAGTACGATCTTTTAGTGTGAGCCAAGAGAGTTTCCACGCGCTAAAAGCGCTGAATAGGACCTCTCATAAACCAGGGGAACTCCTATTTACCGCACTACGCGCTGGCGATCAAGCCAGCATGCACCCACTTTCCCCGCGCCCCCCTTTTGGGCCGGTACATGTGCGGGGTGGGACCTGCCCTATTTTTTCCATTTCATTTTTTTCTTTTCCTTTTTGTTTTCTTTTTCTTCTTCTTTAACATAATTAGGGGATTTCAAAAAAGTTTCAAATTTCATAAAAATGTGAATTTTCACAAAATGTTCAAGAAATCATAAAATGTCCGTGGATTAAAAAAATGTTCATGATTCTGAAAAATGTTTACATATTCAAAAAAATGTTTGTGAATTTTAAAAAAAATCGAAACTTCAAAATAATGTTCTTGAATTTTTTAAAAATGTTCACAAAAATCAAACAGTGATGGCGAATTTCAAAAAATATACGTTACTTTCCAACAATGTTCATGCATTTCTAAAAAATGTTCGTCAAACAAAAAATCTTGATGAATTTTAACAATTGTTCCTGAATTAAAAAAATGTTCGCTGATTCAAAAAATGTTCCTCAGTTTGAAAAAATATAAACAATTTGAAAAAAAAATCTCATGAATTCAAAAAAAAGTTAATGATTATTTTTTTTTACAAATTTGTAATAACTAGATAATACCCCGCTCGTTGTTGCGGTACTTGTTACGTGTTCCTGTGGCTATAATAAGTATCTCAATATTTCCATGATTAGAATGCATAGCTAACATGAAATGTGATGAGACTTTTCCCGTGATAATTCAAGATAATATAACTATACTGTGTTGTAAGTGTACCGGAGCAAGAAACAAAGAGATTCCATGTTAATGGGCGAGTTCACGATGTTAACGTGCTTGATAGAAATGGCATGGTTCCTAAGTAGGACACAATATATACATCTTATGTCTTATTTAATTGGCTGACACCGGCATAGAATAATAAAATCCAAGGCCAAATAGAGTGGGCCATACATGATCCTCTCAACAAAGGTAGACCTTTTAGGCTAGAATTGTCATTACCACCAGAATAATCAAATCATACTAAAAAAAAAACCAGAATAATCGAATAGTGATATCTTCATAGTGGAAAAATAATATGCATTACAGAAAACTAAATATAGTACTTCGATAAAACATTTGATAGGGCTCTATTTCATTAGAACCTTCATTAATTTCAAGTGAACGCGTAGGTTTGAAGAGATAATATCCAACTGCTAGCCTTAGAGAAGACTGTTTGATTATAGCTACGCATACACGTTGGAAAATTGATAACGGTTCTTATTCTAGCAAAGATAAAGAATAAAAATGGTAGAAACAAACTCCAATCCAGAAGCGCATCAGGGTCATTTTTTTATCACACTTGAACATCCTAAGGTGGAGTATGCAGGAGAACGACATTCTCCACTGCAAATAGACATGGATGTAAACTCAAAATGTATACAAGCTAAGCATTCAGCTGAAAAAATAGTAGCACCACAAGGCACTTGTAAATTGTAATGGAATACCATCGAATTAAGCATACAAAACATATTTCCTTTCATTTATGTAGCTACATGATTGTATGCGAAAAATAGTAGAACTCTTTTTTTTTTTTTGCGGGTGAAAAATAGTAGAACTCTGAATAGGAGAAAAACAATGGCGATCACATGTACTCCCTCCGTCCCATAATGTAAGACGTTTTTTTGACACTACATAGTTAGGAAGTATACTCCCTCCATTATGGGAGGGAGTATCACTTAGGTATTAGATCAATCCCATGGCATACACAGTCAGGAACAACATGCCTGAAGTGAACTGGAATCTGATGTATACTATAATTCTGCAAAACAATCAAGGGGATCAGTAAAAAAATACTAATGAAAATCGTACAAAACTAACATGAGAGATACAGAGATGCAGGGTTGTAACTTGTATCCCGCTGGGTGTAGCAAAGGGGCACGCAGGGTGCTATGACTAAGAGAAACGGTAGTGTCAGCTGATAGGGGTGACTGTGCAAGTCAGAGGAAGTAGTTATAGAGGTGTTGGTGGAGCTGTACCGGCCGGCCAGGCTGGTGACGCAACACATGCATGGAATTATTCTTCCCCATGCATGGAGACGTTGGACATCGTCGTCTTGGGGCTCCTGTCAGACGACTGGGTCTCAGAGATCAGCAGGCCTCTGCTCCGGCTCTTAGGTGCTACCGTGATACAGACTCCTGGCCTGTTGGATCTCAAATCTGATGGTTCCGGGAGCTCTTGAACATTTTACAAAAACACCATCCAAGAGTATCATAATTGTGCGCATGTACAATAGCTTCTCAGATGCCGTCGGATCTGAGATCCAATGACTCCCAGATGCCCGTATCACGGTAGCACCTAAGAACCGGTAGCATTTGATATTTTCCATTCTGCTGCGACGCCGGCCCCGGAGACGACGTGGGCGGCGTGGGCGTGGATGTCTAGGAGGAGGGATCGGTGAGGATGTCGCGCCATGGCGTGGACACACAGTGGCCGCGGCCCACGAGCGACGTCGGCAGCATCAACAGGATCTCCTCTGCCATGGATTACATTGTACTATTGTTCATCCCGGGGCTCTTGTCGAATCTTGGATGCCTGGGTCTCGGAGATGAGCAGGGCCTCTGCTACGGCGCCGGCACCAGAGATGGCGTGGGCGTGGATGTCGAGGAGGGAGGGCTCGGTGAGGATGCCGCACCACAGCGTGAAAACACAGTGGCCGCGGCCCATGAGCGTCATTGGCAGCATCAGCAGAACCTCCAGCATGGATTACATCATACAATCGTCAAGTGGGCATGAGCATGACTATCGATCAACTATTCCAATCTCAGGTGGTAGGTACGCACGTTGCGAATAGATGTAGATGATGTAGGTGTTTGCATGGTGGCCAAAGGTTTGACACAAGACTGCAGGAGTCGCCTCGTCCTAGCAGGATATAAGTATAGCGGGGCGAGGGAGTGGAAGGGGACTGTTTTAATTTGAAGACTTGAAGGCAAGTTCAGTGGTTGATTGACAGAGGATGAAGGGAACTGTCGGGGTCAGATCACACTGTTCAATACAACGATCAGACAAAGGGGCAGAAGGAAATCATCCTCAATGGCTTTTCATTTGTTGTGTGAGTGGAACTGAAGGAGATGAATAGGAAGGGCAATAATGAAAGAGATGACGTATAACCCAGCCACAAGAAATTGAATCAAAGGGGAGGCAGACAGAGATGGATCGAACACGAGACGGTGAGAGCCAAAGAGGATGATCGAAAGTTAAACGTGAACAAAATAGGGTAGCAGATCGGTTGGCATTTTATAGTCGTACGGAGAGTACTACTGCTGTATAGCTAGGTAGAGGACCTTCGTGTATTGAGGAACTTTTGCCTCTCGATTGTAACCCTATGATTTTGGAATAAAACTCTTTTACCCTTGCAAAAAAAAAGAGGATGATGTGAACGCATGATAAAGGAACCTGCTGACGTAGCACAACGATGAGGTGGATCGGCTGCATGTCAAGATAAATAGGTTAGTGGGGATCAATCTTTTAGATATTTAGGACAGTAAAACTGAGCCTAAAGCGAGCTCTCTCACGCAGTGATTTCGGCCGTCCGATTTGGTGTTCTGATTATTTCTGGTCGTTAGATTTTTGTGCATGTTTTTTCGTTAAATGGGCCACCTGTCCTATAGGCAGCTGCTCCGGTGGCAGATTTGGAGCACTCTGGTTAATTGGGCCAGCTAGCCAAATAAAGCCCACTAAGCAAGTGAATCGTTATCCTTAAAAATAAAAAGCAAGCGAACGCAGGAACGATCTACGAGAGAGAGGATAGGCCGCCGCCGCGACCGCGACCGCCGAGAAATTGGATCTTTTGCCCCACTTTACTTCTAACTTTGATAATTCCCCCCCCCCCCCCCCAAGATTGACGGGTGGGGTCGGGGCCAGTAGCCATTGACAAAACCCTGGGGAAAATCATCAAACCCTAGACCGCCTTCATCCCTCCCAATCCCTCTCCTCTTCTGACCTAGGTCAATCCTTGTGCCGCCACCTTGAGCGAGATGACCGCCGGTGTGCAAGGAAGATGTGAAGGGGCAGTACTGCACACGCAACCCTAACGGAGCCGCCGACGACGGACGCCCCTCTGGCAGGCGACGACAACGGCATGGCGAAGAACTTGGCGGCGGTATAGGCGAGGAGGAGCCGGGAGGAGTGTCGGTGGTGGTGGGAAAGAACGGCGGAGGTGTTTACTACTCTCTCACGCTTTGTTCTCCGCTGCCTAGGTGGGTACCTTCAGCCTCCATTCCCAGTCTCATTTCTCCTCGCCCCTGATTCGTTATATTCGCGGCACCTCAACTTGTCTCCCAAGCTATACACTGTACGGGAGGAGAAAGGAGGCGTCACAATACATGACCCTAACCTATACGTACATACACGTTCAACGCCCCCCCTCGCAGTCGAAACGTCGCCGGTGACGCAGAGACTAGACCGAAACTCCTCGAAGGTGGATGTCGGAAATCCCTTAGTCATAACATCGGCGAACTGTTGAGCGGTGGGAACATGCAAAACTCGTATCCGCCCAAGTGCAACCTTCTCACGAACGAAGTGTATGTCGAGCTCAGTGTGCTTCGTCCGACGATGATGGACAGGGTTGGCGGATAGGTAGATGGCGGAGACGTTGTCGCAGTACACGACCGTGGCCTTATGGACATCGCAAAGCAACTCCTGAAGGAATTGGCGAAGCCAAGAGCATTCAGCGATAGCATTAGCCACTACCCGGTATTCCGCCTCAGCACTCGAGCGGGAAACCGTGGGTTGTCGTTTAGACGACCACGAGATCAGCGAAGGCCCGAGATAGACGCAGTAGCCCGATGTAGAGCGTCGAGTATCCGGACAGCCAACCCAGTCGGTGTCTGAATAAGCTATGAGGTCGGTGGAGGAGGACGCCGTTAGTGTGAGCCCAAGAGCCGTGGTGCCGCGAATATAATGAAGGATTCGCTTCACCAGGGTCCAATGGGAGTCACGTGGAGCATGCATGTGAAGGCACACCTGCTGCACGGCATACTGGAGATCCGGGCGAGTAAGCGTCAAGTACTGCAGCGCACCAACGATGGAGCGATAGAACGCGGCATCCGGTGCAGGCGAGCCGTCAAGTGCAGAGAGCTTGGCCTTCGTGTCGACAGGCGTGGCGGTAGGCTTGCAGTTAAGCATGCCCTGATGGAAATATGCCCTAGAGGCAATAATAAAGTTGTTATTATTTTATATTTCCTTGTTCATGATAAAGGTTTATTATTCATGCTAGAATTGTATTGACCGGAAACTTAAATACATGTGTGAATACATAAACAAATACCGTGTCCCTAGTGAGCCTCTACTAGACTAGCTCGTTGATCAAAGATGGTTAAAGTTTCCTAACCATAGACATGAGTTGTCATTTGATAAACGGGATCACATCATTAGAAGAATGATGTGATGGACAAGACCCATCCGTTAGCTTAGCATATGATCGTTCTGTTTATTGCTACTGCTTTCTTGAATGTCAAATACATGTTCCTCAGACCATGAGATCATGCAACTCCCGGATACCGGAGGAATACCTTGTGTGCTATCAAACGTCACAACGTAACTGGGTGATCATAAAGATGCTCTACAGGTATCTCCAAAGATGTCAGTTGAGTTGGCATGGATCGAGACTGGGATTTGTCACTCCGTGTTTCGGAGAGGTATCTCTGGGCCCTCTCGGTAATGCACATCATAAGAAGCTTGCAAGCAAAGTGACTAAGGAGTTAGTTACGAGATGATGTATTACGGAATGAGTAAAGAGACTTGCCGGTAACGAGATTGAACTAGGTATGGAGATACCGACGATCGAATCTCGGGCAAGTAACATACCGACGGACAAAGGGAATTACGTATGTTGTCATTATGGTTCGACCGATAAGATCTTCGTGGAATATGTAGGAACCAATATGAGCATCCAGGTTCCGCTATTGGTTATTGACCGGAGAGGCATCTCGGTCATGTCTACATCATTCCCGAACCCGTAGGGTCCGCACGCTTAACGTTCGTTGACGATATAGTGTTATATGAGTTATGTGAATTGGTAACCGAATGTTGTTCGGAGTCCCGGATGAGATCCCGGACGTCACGAGGAGTCTCGGAATGGTCGAGAGGTAAAGATTTATATATGGGAAGTCATATTTTGGGTTCCGGAAAAAGATGCAGTTTTTTTGGTATTGTACCGGGAAGCTTCCAGAAGGTTCCGGAGGATTCCGGAAGTCCACAAGTGGGTCCACCACGTCCCAAGGGCTGGCATGGGCTAAGGGGAGGCGCCCTGGCCTTATTGGGCCAGGCGCACCAAGTCCTCAAAAGCCCACGCAACTAGGGAAGGAAAAAAGGGAGAGTCCTAGTAGGAATAGGATTGGACTTTGGAGTCCAAGTCCACGTGTGTACTATTCATGGTTACTGTTCACGTGGCACTATTCCTTCTACTCCAAGCCTCTACACATATATAAATAGAGGAGAGGGGGCGCCCCAAAGAAAACAACAGTCTTAGCCGTGTGCGGCGCCCCCCTCCACAGTTCCGTCCCTCGGTCATATTTTCGCAGTGCTTGGGCGAAGCCCTGCGGAGATAGCATCACCATCACCGTCACCATGCCGTCGTGCTGCCGGAACTCATCCACTACCTCATCGTCTTGCTGGATCAAGAAGTCGAGGACGTCACCGAGTTGAACGTGTGCTGAACGCGGAGGTGTCGTACGTTCGGTGCTCGGTCGGTTGGATCGTGAAGTTGTTCGACGACATCAACCGCGTTGTTCTAACGCTGTCGCTTACAGTCTACGAGGGTACGTAGACACACTCCCCCTCTCGTAGCTATGCATCTCCATGGATAGATCTTGCGTGTGCGGAGATTTTTTTTTTGTTTTTCCATGCAACGTTCCCCAACAGTGGCATCATGAGCCAGATCTATGCGTAGATGATATGCACGAGTAGAACACAAAGAGTTGTGGGCGGTGATCGTCATACTGCTTACCACCAACGTCTTATTTTGATTCGGCGGTATTGTAAGATGAAGCGGCCCGGACCAACCTTACATGTCCACGTACATGAGACCGGTTCCACCGACAGACATGCAACTTGTTTTGCATAAAGGTGGCTGGCGGGTGTCTGTTTCTCCTACTTTAGTTGAATCAAATATGACTGCGGCCGGTCCTTGTTGAAGGTTAAAACAGCAAACTTGATAAATCACCGTTGTGGTTTTGTGCCGTAGGTAAGAACGGTTCTTGCTAGAAGCCCGTAGCAGCCACGTAAAACTCGCAACAACAAAGTAGAGGACGTCTAACTTGTTTTTGCAGGGTATGCTGTGATGTGATATGGTCAAGACATGATGTGATATACGTTATTGTATGAGATGATCATGTTTCGTAATTTATCGGCAACCGGCAGGAGCCTTATGGTTGTCTCTTTATTGTATGAAATGCAAGCGCCATGTAATTGCTTTACTTTATCGCTATGCAGCAATAGTTGTAGAAGCAATAGTTGGCGAGACGACCACGACGTAACGATGGAGATCAAGGTGTCGAGCTGGTGACGATGGAGATCATGACGATGCTTTGGAGATGGAGATCAAAAGCACAAGATGATGGCCATATCATGTCACATATTTGGATTGCATGTGATGTTTATCCTTTATGCATCTTATTTTGCTTAGAACGACGGTAGCATTATAAGATGATCCCTTCACTAAATTTCAAGATAAAAGTGTTCTCCCCGAGTATGCACCATGGCTAAAGTTCGTCGTTTCGAAGCACCTCGTGATGATCGGGTGTGATAGATTCTACGTTCACATACAACGGGTGTAAGCCAGTTTTACACAAGCAGAATACTTGGGTTAAACTTGACGAGCCTAGCATGTACAGACATGGTCTCGGAACACTGGAGACCGAAAGGTCGAACATGAGTCATATAGTAGATATGATCAACATGGAGATGTTCACCATTGATGACTATCCCATCTCACGTGATGATCAGACATGGGCTAGTTGATTTGGATCATGTATCACTTAGTTAACTTAAGGGATGTTAATTTAAGTGGGAGTTCATTAGTAATTTGATTAATTGAACTTAATTTATCATGAACTTAGTCTTGATGGTTTCTTTGCATATCTATGTTGTAGATAAATGGCCCGTGCTACTGTTCCGTTTTAATGCGTTCCTAGAGAAAGCTAAGTTGAAAGATGATGGTAGCAACTACACGGACTGGGTCCGTAACTTGAGGATTATCCTCATTGCTGCACAGAAGAATTATGTCCTTGATGCACCGCTAGGTGATGGACCTGCTGCAGGAGCTGCTACAGACGTTGTGAACGCCTGGCAGGCTCGATCTGATGACTACTCGATAGTTCAGTGTGCCATGCTCTACGGCTTAGAACCGGGTCTACAAAAGCGTTTTGAACGCCACGGAGCATATGAGATGTTCCAAGAGCTGAAATTGATATTTCAAGCTAATGCCCGGGTTGAGAGATATGAAGTCTCCAACAAGTTCTTTAGCTGTAAGATGGAGGAGAACAATTCTGTCAGTGAACACATACTCAGAATGTCTGGGTACCACAACCACTTGACTCAGCTGGGAATTGATCTTCCGGTTGAGAGTGTTATTGACAGAGTTCTTCAGTCACTGCCACCAAGCTATAAAGGCTTCGTGATGAACTATAATATGCAAGGGATGGAGAAGACAATTCCCGAGCTCTTCACGATGCTGAAATCAGCGGAGGTAGAAATCAAGAAGGAGCATCAAGTGTTGATGGTTAACAAAACCACTAGTTTCAAGAAAAAGGGCAAGGAAAAGAAAGGGAACTTCAAAAAGAACGGCAAGCAAGTTCCGCTCCCACAAAGAAACCCAAAGCTGGACCCAGGCCTGAAACAGAGTGCTTCTACTGCAAAGGGACTGGTCACTGGAAGCGGAACTGCCCCAAGTATTTGGCGGATAAGAAGGATGGCAAAGTGAGCAAAGGTATATTAGATATACATGTTATTGATGTGTTCCTCACTAATGCTCGCAGTAGCGCCTGGGTATTTCATACTGGTTCGGTTGCTCATATTTGTAACTCGAAACAGGAGCTACGGAATAAGCGAAGATTGGCTAAGGACGAGGTGACGATGCGCGTCGGGAATGGTTCCAAGGTTGATGTGATCGCCGTCGGCACGCTACCTCTACATCTACCTTCGGGATTAGTTTTAGACCTCAATAATTGTTATTTGGTGCCAGCTTTGAGCATGAACATTATATCTGGATCTTGTTTATTGCGATACGGTTATTCATTTAAGTCAGAGAATAATGGTTGTTCCATTTATATGAGTAACATCTTTTATGGTCACGCACCTTTTGTGAATGGTCTATTCTTGTTGAATCTCGATCGTAGTGATACACATATTCATAATATTGATGCCAAAAGATGCAAAGTTGATAATGATAGTGCAACATACTTGTAGCACTGCCGTTTAGGTCATATTGGTGTAAAGCGCATGAAGAAACTCCATGCGGATGGACTTTTGGAATCTCTTGATTATGAATCATTTGATACTTGCGAACCATGCCTCATGGGGAAGATGACTAAAACTCCGTTCTCCGGAACAATGGAGCGAGCTACTGATTTGTTGGAAATAATACATACCGATGTATGCGGTCCGATGAATGTTGAAGCACGCGGCGGGTATCGTTATTTTCTAACCTTCACAGATGATTTGAGTAGATATGGGTATATCTACTTGATGAAACACAAGTCTGAAACATTTGAAAAGTTCAAAGAATTTCAGAGTGAAGTAGAGAATCATCGTAACAAGAAAATAAAGTTTCTACAATCTGATCGTGGAGGCGAATATTTGAGTTACGAGTTTGGCCTTCATTTAAGAAAATGTGGAATTGTTTCACAACTCACACCACCTGGAACACCACAGCGTAATGGTGTGTCCGAACGTCGTAACCGTACTTTATTGGATATGGTGCGTTCTATGATGTCTCTTACCGATTTGCCACTATCGTTTTGGGGTTATGCATTAGAGACAGCTGCATTCACGTTAAATAGGGCACCGTCTAAATCCATTGAGACGACACCATATGAACTATGGTTTGGCAAGAAACCTAAGCTGTCGTTTCTTAAAGTTTGGGGATGCGATGCTTATGTGAAAAAGCTTCAACCTGATAAGCTCGAACCCAAAGCGGAGAAGTGCGTCTTCATAGGATACCCTAAAGAAACAATTGGGTACACCTTCTACCACAGATCCGAAGGCAAGGTCTTTGTTGCCAAGAATGGGTCCTTTCTAGAGAAGAAGTTTCTCTTGAAAGAAGTGAGTGGGAGGAAAGTAGAACTTGATGAGGTAATTGTACCTTCTCTCGAATTGGAAAGTAGCTCATCAGATAAAACCGTTCCCGTGATGCCTACACCAATAAGAGAGGAAGATAATGATAAAGATCATGAAACTTCAGATCAAGTTACTACTGAACTTCGTAGGTCGACCAGAGTACGTTCCGCACCAGAGTGGTACGGTAATCCTGTTCTGGAAGTTATGTTGTTAGACAACAGCGAACCTACGAACTATGAAGAAGCTATGATAAGCCCGGATTCCGACAAATGGCTTGAGGGCATGAAATCTGAGATAGGATCCATGTATGAGAACAAAGTGTGGACTTTGGTGGACTTGCCCGATGATCGGCAAGCCAGTGAGAATAAATGGATTTTTAAGAGGAAGACGGATGTTGATGGTAATATCACTGTCTACAAAGCTTGACTTGTCGCGAAAGGTTTTCGACAAGTTCAAGGGGTTGACTACGATGAGACTTTCTCATCCGTAGGGATGCTTAAGTCTTTCCGAATCATGTTAGCAATTGCCGCATTTTATGATTATGAAATCTGGCAAATGGATGTCAAAACTGCATTCCTTAATGGTTTTCTCAAAGAAGAGTTGTATATGATGCAACCAGAAGGTTTTGTCGATCCTAAGGGTGCTAACAAAGTGTGCAAGCTCCAGCGATCCATCTATGGACTGGTGCAAGCATCTCGGAGTTGGAATAAACGCTTTGATGAGGTGATCAAAGCATATGGTTTTGTACAGACTTACGGTGAAGCCTGTATTTACAAGAAAGTGAGTGGGAGCTCTGTAGCATTTCTAATATTATATGTGGATGACATATTGTTGACTAGAAATGATATAGAATTTCTGGATGGCATAAAGGGATACTTGAATAAGAATTTTTCAATGAAAGACCTCGGTGAAGCTGCTTATATATTGGGCATCAAGATCTATAGGGATAGATCAAGACGCTTGATAGGACTTTCACAAAGCACATACCTTGACAAAGTTTTGAAGAAGTTCAAAATGGATCAGTCAAAGAAAGGGTTCTTGTCTGTCTTGCAAGGTGTGAAGTTGAGTCAGACTCAATGCCTGACCACGGCAGAAGATATAGAGAAAATGAAAGTCATTCCCTATGCCTCAGCCATAGGTTCTATTATGTATGCCATGCTGTGTACCAGACCTGATGTGTGCCTTGCCATAAGTTTGGCAGGGAGGTACCAGAGTAATCCAGGAGTGGATCACTGGACAGCGGTCAAGAATATCCTGAAGTACCTGAAAAGGACCAAGGACATGTTTCTCATTATGGAGGTGACGAAGAGCTAGTCGTAAAGGGTTACGTCGATGCAAGCTTCGACACTGATCCGGATGACTCTAAGTCACAAACCGGATACGTATTTATATTAAATGGTGGAGCTGTCAGTTGGTGCAGTTCCAAGCAGAGCGTCGTGGCGGGATCTACGTGTGAAGCGGAATACATATCTGCTTCGGAAGCAGCACATGAAGGAGTCTGGATGAAGGAGTTCATATCCGATCTAGGTGTAATACCTAGTGCATCGGGTCCAATGACAATCTTTTGTGACAACACTAGAGCAATTGCCATAGCCAAGGAGCCCAGGTTTCACAAGAAGACCAAACACATCAAGAGACGCTTCAACTCCATTCGTGAATATGTCAAGGATGGAGACATAGAAATTTGCAAAGTACACACGGATCTGAATGTGGCAGACCCGTTGACTAAGCCTCTTCCACGAGCAAAACATGATCAGCACCAAGACTCCATGGGTGTTAGATTCATTACTATGTAATCTAGATTATTGACTCTAGTGCAAGTGGGAGACTGATGGAAATATGCCCTAGAGGCAATAATAAAGTTGTTATTATTTTATATTTCCTTGTTCATGATAAAGGTTTATTATTCATGCTAGAATTGTATTGACCGGAAACTTAAATACATGTGTGAATACATAAACAAATACCGTGTCCCTAGTGAGCCTCTACTAGACTAGCTCGTTGATCAAAGATGGTTAAAGTTTCCTAACCATAGACATGAGTTGTCATTTGATAAACGGGATCACATCATTAGAAGAATGATGTGATGGACAAGACCCATCCGTTAGCTTAGCATATGATTGTTCTGTTTATTGCTACTGCTTTCTTGAATGTCAAATACATGTTCCTCAGACCATGAGATCATGCAACTCCCGGATACCAGAGGAATACCTTGTGTGCTATCAAATGTCACAACGTAACTGGGTGATCATAAAGATGCTCTACAGGTATCTCCAAAGATGTCCGTTGAGTTGGCATGGATCGAGACTGGGATTTGTCACTCCGTGTTTCGGAGAGGTATCTCTGGGCCCTCTCGGTAATGCACATCATAAGAAGCTTGCAAGCAAAGTGACTAAGGAGTTAGTTACGGGATGATGTATTACGGAACGAGTAAAGAGACTTGCCGGTAACGAGATTGAACTAGGTATGGAGATACCGACGATCGAATCTCGGGCAAGTAACATACCGACGGACAAAGGGAATTACGTATGTTGTCATTACGGTTCGACCGATAAGATCTTCGTGGAATATGTAGGAACCAATATGAGCATCCAGGTTCCGCTATTGGTTATTGACCGGAGAGGCATCTCGGTCATGTCTACATCATTCCCGAACTCGTAGGGTCCGCACGCTTAACGTTCGTTGACGATATAGTGTTATATGAGTTATGTGAATTGGTAACCGAATGTTGTTCGGAGTCCCGGATGAGATCCCGGACGTCACGAGGAGTCTCGGAATGGTCGAGAGGTAAAGATTTATATATGGGAAGTCATATTTTGGGTTCCGGAAAAAGATGCAGTTTTTTCGGTATTGTACCGAGAAGCTTCCAGAAGGTTCGGGAGGATTCCGGAGGGGTCCGGAAGTCCACAAGTGGGTCCACCACATCCCAAGGGCTGGCATGGGCTAAGGGGAGGCTCCCTGGCCTTATTGGGCCAGGCGCACCAAGTCCTCAAAAGCCCACGCAGCTAGGGAAGGAAAAAAGGCAGAGTCCTACTAGGAATAGGATTGGACTTTGGAGTCCAAGTCCACGGATGTACTATTCATGGTTACTGTTCACGTGGCACTATTCCTTCTACTCCAAGCCCCTACACATATATAAATAGAGGATAGGGGGCGCCCCAAACAAAATAACATTGTCTTAGCCGTGTGCGGCGCCCCCCTCCACAGTTCCGTCCCTCGGTCATATTTTCGCAGTGTTTGGGCGAAGCCCTGCGGAGATAGCATCACCATCACCGTCACCACGCCGTCGTGCTGCCAGAACTCATCCACTACCTCGCTGTCTTGCTGGATCAAGAAGTCATGGACGTCACCGAGCTGAACGTGTGCTAAACGCGGAGGTGCCCTACGTTCGGTGCTCGGTCGGTTGGATCGTGAAGTTGTTCGACGACATCAACCGCGTTGTTCTAACGCTTCCGCTTACGGTCTACGAGGGTACGTAGACACACTCCCCCTCTCGTAGCTATGCATCTCCATGGATAGATCTTGTGTGTGCGTAGAATTTTTTTTGTTTTTCCATGCAACGTTCCCCAGCATGCCCGCGCGCTTGAGAAGCTCATGAGCGTACCGTTGCTCATGAAGAAAGAACCCGTCAGAACGCCGTACAACCTCGATGCCTAGGAAGTAATGCAGAGGCCCCAGATCCTTGAGGGCAAACTCATCTCGGAGACGAGCAGTGAGCTGATGAAGAAGCTCAGTAGAGGATGCCATCAGGATGATGTCGTCGACGTAGATCAGGAGATAGGCAGTAGCAGCGCCCTGATGGTAGACGAACAACGATGCGTCGGAGCGAGTGGAGCGAAAACCCAGCTGCTAGAGGAAGGCGGCGATGCACTGGTACCACGCGCGGGGTGCCTGCTTGAGCCCGTAGAGGGATCGAGAAAGCAGGCACACGTGATCCGGATGAGCGGCGTCGACGAATCTGGTGGGTTGCTGGCAGAACACCTGCTCGGCGAGGTGGCCATGAAGAAATGCGTTCGAGACGTCCAACTGATGCACAGGCCATGCGCGAGACACCGCGAGCTGTAGTACAGCGTGGATCGTGCCCGGTTTCACAATCAGGGCGAAGGTGTCGGTGAAGTCAACTCTGGCGCGTGATGACCCACAAGTATAGGGGATCAATCGTAGTCCTTTCGATAAGTAAGAGTGTCGAACCCAACAAGGAGCAGAAGGAAATGACAAGCGGTTTTCAGCAAGGTATTCTCTGCAATTACTGAAAGTAGCGGTAACAGATAGTTTCGATAGCAAGATAATTCGTAACAAGTAACAAGTATAATAAAGTGCAGCAAGGTGGCCCAATCCTTTTTATAGCAAAGGACAAGCCGGAACGATCTCTTATATAAAGCAAAGCATTCTTGAGGACACATGGGAATTATCATCTAGTCACTTTCATAATGTTTGATTGATTCACGTTCGCTACTTTGATAATTTGATATGTGGGTGGACCGGTGCTTGGGTGCTGTTCTTACTTGAACAAGCCTCCTGATACGTCTCCAACGTATTTATTATAGTTTTGCATGATTTTGGTGCACTTTTATATGACTTTTATATGATTTTCATGGACTAACATATTGACCTAGTGCCCAGTGCCAGTTGTTGTTTTCTGCTTGTTTTTGGTTTTCCAGAAAATCCATATCAAATGAAGTCCAAATGCAGCGAAACTTTTTGACGATTTTTTCTGGAAGGAAATGGACCCAGGAAGCTTCGGGGAAGCAGCAAAAGAGCCACAAGGACCCCACGAGCCACCTAGGCGCGCCACCCCCCCCCCCCAGGCGCGCCCTGGTGCCTCGTGGGCCCCCTATGGCACCTCTTCGCGTGATTCCAACGCCAAAAAATCATATATATTCAGAAACCCCCAAAAGTTAACCTAGATGAGTTTCTACGCCGCCGCAAGCCTCTGTACCTCCACGATCTCATCTGCAGCCCTTTTCCGGCACCCTGCCGGAGGGGGGAAAGCATCACCGGAGGCCATCTTCATCATCCCGGCGGTCTCCATGACGAGGAGGGAGTAGTTCACCCTCTGGGCTGAGGGTTTGTACCAGTAGCTATGTGTTTGATCTCTCTCTCTCTCTCTCGTGTTCTTGATTTGGCACGATCTTGATGTATCGCGAGCTTTGTTAATATAGTTGGATCATATGGTGTTTCTTCCCTCTCTATCCTTGTTGTGATGAATCGAATATTTTCCCTTTGAGGTTTCGTTATTGTCGGATTGAATATTTTAGATTTGAGAACACTTGATGTATGTCTTGCATATGAATACCCGTAGTGACAATGGGGTATTATATTGATTCACTTGATATATGTTTTGGCACTCAACTCATGGATTCCCAAGGTGACATTGGGGTAATCTATGTGTTGGGGATATTCCCCATGGTTATAACCCGGCTAAAGGTTTGACTCGGCCTAGAGCTTGAAGGCTCTATGGGTCGCCCCGTTTTCCGGGTTAAGATAAGATGACAAGGAGGAATCCAGAGCCCAGTGACGAGACCCGGCAGGAGGCCGGCTTGACAGGAGCCCAATGTGCCGACTCGCAGAGAAGGACCAAGAAGAGGGAAGCAAGACCCGACTAGTATCCGGCTTGTAGTAGAAAAGAGACTAGTTGTAGTCCTACTAGGACTCTACATGTAAGTCAGCCCCTTTAACTTATATAAGGCGGGGCAAGGCACCCCAAGAGGGACAAGTCAAGTTGAGACAAGTCAAGTTGAGACAGACAAACTAGCAGCTCTCGAGATTAGAGGTAGCGAAATAGCACCCTTGTAATCGAGATCATCGTCATCAATAGCAATCAAGCAGGATGTAGGCTTTTACCTCCATCGTGAGGGGCCAAACCTGGGTAAAACTTGTATCTCTCGATTTCGACCAACCCCTTCAAGCTTCCACCGAGTTGCCATGGCCTCACACCTAAGTTTCCTACGAGGACATCTTGCCGTGACAAAACCACGACAGTTGGCGCCCACCGTGGGGCCAGCGCACGGTGGTTTTGTGTTCTTTGAGGGAGATCATTCAGGGATCAAGAAGCTCGCGATTGGCCGGATGAAGAAGGGCCGGCGTGGAAGGATTTACATCGACCTCAAGTTCATCTGTTGAGATTGATTTTTTTAAAGCAGTCAAACATCAGGACCTCGCGAAAAATCTAGGGATCGGGGCGTGGCCGCGAGGTCAGAAACTACTGTGTGTAAAGTTAGACGATGAGGAAACAGATCAGATTCAAAACGTGCAGAGTGCGGCGCTGGCGGCGTGACTTGGCAAAGCACTAGGGCACTGTCCGCACGGCGCGAGGGCAAGCGTGCGGTTGCGTACCGGCTAAACAAGTCAAGGAGCGCCTAAGAGGCCCAGATGAACTCGGAGAACCGCAGCTAAAACAGCACAAAGCAGGAACGCCGTGGCGTGATGTGTGCGAATCCACGCATCGGATCTATCAAGCTTTAGAATGGACGCGGAATTTTCCAAAGCCGGCCAAGACCAAGGAAAGGATACGGAAAAAAAGGGGCCACGACCCGGAAGCGGTGTGGCCACGGACTCGGGCTCCGCCGCCGTGGCTCGCCTCCGCCGCCACGGCCTTGCCTCGCCGGCTCGCCTCGCCACCGCGGCCCTTCTCCGCCACCGTGGCTTGCCTCGCCGCCATGGCCCGCCTCCGCCGCCGTGGCTCGCTTCGCCGCCGCAGCCTAGCCTCGAGCCAGCCTAGCCTTGAGCCAGCCCGCCTCTGCCGCCATGGCCTCGTCCTCCCCGGCGAGCAGCCCACTGGGTCGCTGCACCGCCGAGCTGCCCCACGTCGATTGCTAGCCGCCGGTCGAACACTCAGATGGGTAAAAATGGTGTGGGGCAGAGGAGGAAAATCATGGTGATCACTAGCAGCGGGAGCTCGGTGCGCGCGTGGAGCTCGTCCACCAGTGGGGGGCAGGGCCGCCAGCCACGGGAGCTCGGCGCAGGATGGAGGCAGAGGAGGAGCTTGACAAGGTCCTCGGCGAGGAACGCATCAAGGATTTCGACATGGCCGAAGTACGCAACCAGCCGCGGGAGCTGGGCGTGTGCGTGGAGCTCATTCGCAAGCCGTCAATGCATCCAGCAGCCGCGCCTCGAGTTTTGCCAGCAGCACGCACGTGTGGCCATCCCCGGCACCCTGCTGTCGTGCGGCCACAGCTGCGCACCGCGTCCGTGCCGGCATCTCCAGCGTCCCCGCGCGTGATGTTTGCTTGTCGATCGGATGTTTGCGAGGGCGCGCGGCCGGCAAGACCCAGAATTGGAGAAAAATGAGATGCGGAGAGAAAAATGGTGTACTAGTACTCTTGATGCAGAGAGATGAGATGCGACGCGGGTGGCTGGGCACATAGGGGCTGGACAGGCTCAGTGGAGGGTCATTATGATCCAAAGTACATGTGCCAGCGCACGTTAGTTTTGCAGCTAGAGAAAAGGCGCACTATATAGAAGAAACTAGAAGCACTGCATGCGTATAAAAAGGAAAAAAAATAGAGGAAGGAGGCGGCCATCGTCATACCGCAGGACGGGATGCTCCAATTCCAAGGCCGAAGCCCGTGGACGCTAGCGAGCTGCACCTGCGCATGCTAGAGATAGCGCAGCAGGCAGTCATTACTCAAAAAAAAAGGTGTTGCCATGGGCGTGAGCTAGTGGTACTACTAGTCAAAATATGGATTACGCATGCAGGCTATAAAGACACGACTATCTGGAGCTTGTGAAATTTCTATGGGCTCATGAGCAAACCAAGCAACCGTCCGGCCTAAAAACGCTGGGTCTGCACACAACGGATCGTTTTTTCTGTTCAAAATTGTGGCCGACCAAAATAACACTACGGCCTGGACAACTCTGACGACATGCTCGCCCGACACAGAACAGAAATCATCAGGCGATATCTGTCTAGTCTATTTTATTAGCACATATTATTTTCTTCAAAGAACAATTACTCTGGCCTGTAATATTTTTACGCAGGACAATTATTCATCACAAAAGTGGCGTTATACCACGGATACGGAGCGCGCACCAGCATCATTCTACACTGGCATTCGTCCGTGCCGCGCTGCTTGACGGACACGCGTGTAAGCCGCTGCTTCCGTGGTTCAGTCTACATCAACACGCCGCGGCCGACTCGCGAGCCCGCGCCGGCTTACAACGCCATGGCCAAACCGCGCGCCCGTGCCGGCTTACAACGCTGCGGCCGAACCGCGCGCCCGTGCCGGCTTACAATGCCGCGGCCTAACCGCGCGCCCGTGCCGGCTTACAATGCCGCGGCCGACCCGTGCGCCCGCGCCGGCTTACAACGCCGCGGCCGACTCGTGCGCCCCCGCCGGCTTACAATGCCGCGGCCGACTCGCGCGTCCGCGCCAACTTACAACGCCACGGCCGACTCTCGCGTCCGCGTCGGCTTCAAACGTCGCGGCCGGCTCCCGCGTCCACGTCAATTTATCGGCCAGCTCTCGCATCTACATCAACACACCGGGGCCTCGCCAGCCCGTACGAGCTGCCCAACGGACATGCGCAGGCCACCGTCCTCGCGGTCCGGTCTACATCAACGCGCCAGGGCCGCGCCCGCTCGCGCGAGTTGCCCAACGGACAGCCGCGCGAGCCGCCGCCACCGCGGTCCAATTTACATCAACACACCGAAGCATGCCAGAGTCCGCTCCGTCGACCGGCCCACACCAAGCTATCCGGCATAACACGCAGCTCACCATCTTGCGGTCTGGTCTAATTCACCACATCAAAAGAAACAGAAGAGTCGGCCATGGGGAAACGTCCCCGAAAGAGCAAAGAGAGCCGATCTCAGTAGAGCCGGCAATTCTAAAGCCGGCAGCGAAGAAACAGAAAAGAGAACGGCCCTGGAGGAGCCAGGAGAGCCGGACCAAGAGGCATACGAAATCACTTTGGGCAAAAACGTCCCTGCAAGATCATCAACTCGCCACATCGCCTCCGGCTTCGATAAATTCCAGTTTTCAGCTATCAACTATACGCCGGTTTATGCCACAGCCAAGTACAAAGAATCTCAAGCCGGCTCCTCGAGTCGACTTAAGACTCGGGGGTTACACAGATATGACTCGGCGGATTTGGCCGGTTTTAACAAATACAAAAACCCTTGGTCGTTGAAGGGAAGACAACCCGGTCCCGGGGATTGCTGCTCTATTTGCGAAAAGGTAAAGGTTGCCAAAGAGGACTAGCTGCCATGATGCGCAGTTCAAACATAGGTATCCTGCCTTATTGGCGATAAAGTAAAGGTTGCCCAAGAGAACTAGCTGCCACGATGCGCAGTTCAAACATGGGTACCCTGCCATATTGGCGAAAAGAAAGGTTACCAAAGAAGACTAGTTGCCATGATGCGCAGTCTAAACATGGGTATCCTGCTCAATAATGATCAACGGAATAAAGCCGGCTTATCTGGACCCCAGATGTTTTGCAGTAGTAGCATTGTCTCTTGTATATCCTATGCTAAGATTTTCCATGATCATATGGTTACTTGGGGGCTTCCAACTCATCGAGTTTAGCTTACAAAACCCTTTAACCCGGCGAGATGCCATAAGTTGGTTAAACCTGCCTGTTAGCAAGATGCTACTCCCTAAAAGCGACCCGGCGTACGCCTGATGAGTCAATCACAAAGGTGACCCTGAATTCATCAGAGTTAAAACGCTCGATTGGTTGCGTGAGAGCCGGATTTCGGAAAGCGAGGATAAACCAACAAGTTAAAATATACTTGGTTGAACCTGCCTGTTAGCAAGATGCTACTCCGAAAAGGTGACCCGGCGTACGCCTGATGAGTCAATCACAGAGGTGACCCTGAATTCATCAGAGTTAAAACGTCAGTTGGTCACGTGAGAGCCGACTTTCAGAGAGCTAGGGCAAACCAAAAGAGGCCAAAAAGCCTGCTTCCACAGGAAGCGAGACCAAGACTCGAGCCTCGAAAGCCGGGCTTATGTCGTGCCTCGAATGCCAACATTTTTATACTCTGTTACCATACCCATACATCATCATACATTGCATCATCATACAATGCATCATCATCCAATGCATACCTATATTCGTGTATGTTGCAGGAACCGGTCTTCAAAACCGGGTTACAATGTAACTATGCAGGAACAAACAAATCCTTTATGGCCAAAATGGCCGGGTCTTCATCATGGTTTATCATAACCAGTATTAAATGATTGAGGTTTTCAAAACCAGCTCAAGGAGATGGTTATTTCCTTCTAAATTCAAACGCTGGCTTACAGTAAGGAGCAGGGTTTAATAAATTACCAGTGGCAATTCACAAATTGGATTATTCTGATGCTGCAAAGGAGAACAAAATTCAAACAAGGATATCATGGCAACCAGATTTATCAAAGGCAATGAAATATGAAGTGTTATGCAAGGCAACACTCTTGATGGATTAGCAACAAGTTTAGCATTGATATGCAAAGCACTCAACAATATCATCCAGACTGTCTCTCAATCTCAGAAGAAAAAGTAAAGTCCCGAGTCGCCGCAGGCACACAACCCGGCACTTGGAGGCTACAGTGGATCTGAGTTTATTCTACAATGGAGGGAATAGTCCCGAGTCACCGCAGGCAATACGACCCGGTACTTGGGGGCTACACTACTCAGTTCAAGTTATACAAAATTTAAAAGTCCTGAGTCGCTGCAGGCACACGACCCGGTACTTGGGGGCTAATGCATTGTCATTTTAACTACATTCATTGAAGACCCGGCCCATCACACAATGGTTAGACGGCCCTTGGGGGCTACCTATTGCTTAATTTTACAAGTTCAGATCTGCTAGTCACAAATCATCATTGCATAATGACCCGACACTTGGGGACTACAACACTTAGTTATTCAAAAGCTATATATAACTCAACTAAAGACCCGGCCCATCATGTCATGATGAGCCGGCCCTTGGGGACTACACCATTTGATCCTACACAGATTGGCAAGTCTCAAGAACAAGTTCCGGCTCACTATAAATAGTGACTCGGCACTTGGGGGCTACATATATGAAATGAAAATTATTGAGAATATGAATGGCGACTCAGATGTCAAACCGGATTTCTCAGAAGCTACAATATCTATGTCATATTTAAGCAAGTCTCAAGTTATCACTACATTTTAAACTTAAGACTTGGGGGCTACAGGTAATATGGGCATAAAGGAGGAATGTACCTCATGATTTTTCTTCATCAGGGTCACCAGCCTACCTTCAAACTATCAGTTTTGAGCAAGCCGGGTCTCATATTCTTGGCGGAAGTTTGTAAAAATTATCTTTTCTAAGCTATTCATAGAAGGCCCAGAAAACCGAAGCATTGAAAGCCGGCTCAGCATCAGATGAATTTTTATTCCCAATATTATTTCAAGCCGAAGGATTGAAAGTCAGCTCAACATCAGACGGATTTCTTTTTTCCCAATATTTTTATGAAAGCCGACTTAACGTCAGATGGGTTATTTTTCTCAATATTTTTCTGCGAGGGACCCGCATCAGCAAGTTGATTCTGAAGCAGGCTTGTTAATATGACAAAGAAAACCTGGATTTTTTCAGGAGCCGGTTCATTGGATAAGCCGGCCATTTGATATATACACTCGAAAGATTCGTTATGAGGTCATATACACGTGTGAAAGCAGTTGAGATGTCATGTTATGAAATAAGACCCGGCAAACATTTTGACCCGGTCAGGTGATTTGGCAGAAGAAAAATGACAAAGACCAGAAAGACAGAACAGGTGCCGGCTCAGGAAAAATCCAGACCCGGAGAATCACCCTTCACATATTTTCCCTATTCTTATTTTCAGGATGGAGTTTACCATGAATAAATCCAAGCTAAACTAGGGGCTAATGTTGGGGATATTCCCCACGGTTATAACCCCGCTAAAGGTTTGACCCGGCCTAGAGCTTGAAGGCCCTATGGGTCGCCCCATTTTCCGGGTTAAGATAAGATGACAAGGAGGAATCCAGAGCCCAGTGACGACACCCGGCAGGAGGCCGGCTTGACAGGAGCCCAATGTGCCGACTCGCAGAGAAGGACCAAGAAGAGGGAAGCAAGACCCGGACTAGTATCCGACTTGTAGTAGAAAAGAGACTAGTTGTAGTCCTACTAGGACTCTACATGTAAGCCGGCCCCTTCAACTTATATAAGGCGGGGCAAGGCACCCCAAGAGGGACAAGTCAAGTTGAGACAGACAAACTAGCAGCTCTCGAGATTAGAGGTAGCGAAATAGCACCCTTGTAATCGAGATCATCGTCATCAATAGCAATCAAGCAGGATGTAGGCTTTTACCTCCATCGTGCGGAGCCGAACCAGGGTAAAACTCGCGTCTCTCGATTTCGACCAACCCCTTCAAGCTTCCACCCAGTTGCGATGGCCTCACACCTAAGTTCTCCTATGAGGACATCTTGCCGTGACAAAACCACGACACTATGCATAGGGGTTGATGCCGTTTTCATTATCTTTTCTCTGATAGAAACTTTGGGGTGCTCCTTGGAGTTCTTTGTGTGGATTGAATATTATGATTATGAAGTTGTTTGATGCATATCGTATAATCAACTCACGGATACTTGTGGTGAGATTGGAGTATCTAGGTGACATTAGAGTTGGTTGATGTGTATCATATGGTGTTATTTTAGTATGAACTCTAGGACTGTTAGTGACACTTATAGGAATAGCTCAATAGATCGATGGAAAGGATAACTTTGAGGTGGTTTCATACCCTACAAACAATTTCTATCTTATGTTCTCCGCTAATAGGAACTTGGGAGTGATTCTTTATCGCACGTTGGTGGATGGTTATATGATCCAATTATGTTAGCATTGTTGAGAGATTGCACTAGCGAAAGTATGAACCCTAGGCCTTGTTTTTAAGCATTGCAATACCGTTTGTGCTCACTTTTGTTACTTGCTACCTTGCTGTTTTTATATTTTCAGATTACAAAAACCTATATATACTATCCATACTACACTTTTATCACCATATCTTCGCCGAACTAGTGCACCTATACAATTTACCATTGTATTGGGTGTGTTGGGGACACAAGAGATTTCTTGTATTTGGTTGCAGGGTTGTTTGAGAAATACCATCTTCAACCTATGCCTCCCACGGATTGATAAACCTTAGGTCATCCACTTGAGGGAAAATTGCTACTGTCCTACAAAACTCTGCGCTTGGAGGCCCAACACGAGTCTACAAGAATAAGTTGTGTAGTAGACATCAAGCTCTTTCTGGCGCCGTTGCCAGGGAGGTGAGTGCTTGAAGGTATATCTTTAGATCTTGCAATTGAATCTTTTAGTTTCTTGTTTATCACTAGTTTGGTTTTATAAAAATAAAACTACAAAAAAATGGAATTGAGGTTGCCTCATATTATTCGTCTTTATAATGTTTTTCTTGAAAATGATGGAGCAGAAAATTGTGCTCAATTAATAGAAGAAGAATTCAATAAAATGTTTGGCATAAAATCCATGAATGATGAGCATGATTGCAATGTTGTTAGTATGAATTCTATGAATATCCATGATGCTAATGATATGCAAAGCCATAAGCTTGGGGATGCTATGTTTTATTAAGATGATATTTTTAGTCCCCCAAGTTTTGATGAGAAAATTTATTATGATGATTGCATGCCTCCTATTTATGATGATTATAATTATGAAAGTGGATTTGGAGAGGTCATGAATTTATTTAGTGATGATTCCACTATTTTGGAAGAGGTTTCAATTGACTATGATAAAAAAGTTGCTATCTATGATGATTATTGTGATGACATGTATGCTATAAAGAATAATGATAACCATGAAACTTGTCATCATGATTTTAATTTTCAATTAGATTATGCCAATCAAGTATCACATGATAGCTATTTTGTTGAGTTTGCTCCCACTACTATTCATGAGAATAAAATTGCTTGTGTGGAGAGTAATAAAAATTCTATGCTTATGTATCATGACAAGGATGCTTTGTGTGATGGATATATTGTTGAATTTCTTCATGATGCTATTGAAAATTATTATGAGAGAGGATCATATGCTTGTAGGTGTTGCAATAATATCAAGTTTCCTCTCTATGTGTTGAAATTTTTGAAGTTATGCTTGTTTTGCCTTCCAATGCTAGTTGATTCTTGCTCCCATAAACTATTTGCTCACAAAATCCCTATGCATAGGAAGTGGGTTAGGCTTAAATGTGCTAGTCATATGCTTCATGATGCTCTCTTTGTGTTTCAATTCTTTACTTTTATGCGAGCATCATTGAAATCATCATGCCGAACTAAAAGGCATTAAAGAAAAGCGCTTGTTGGGAGACAACCCAACACTTACACCTACTGTTTTTGTGTGTTCACATGATTAAGCTACTGTAGTAATCATGTTTTATATGTTTTCTTTCAATAATGTGCCAAGTAAAGCCTTTGGGATAGTGTGGATACTTGTTGATTTGATTCTGTGCAAAAACAGAAACTTTTGCATCCAGTGATGGAATTTCTATTCTGTACTGGAGCGTGATAAAATTCTGAAATTTTTACACAGAATTGGGTTACAAATTATTTACGTTTTCCTAATTTTTCAGAATTTTTGGAGGTACATAAGTATGGTTTTTAAATTACTCACTACATGCTCTTCTGTTTTTGACAGATTCTGTTTTCGGTGCATAGTTTGCTTGTTTTAGTATTTCCATAGCTTATATTGAGTAATATAAATTTTGGAAATGATAGAATACAGTAGGAATTATGTGAGAACAATTATGAATCTTGTCTTGACAGTACCTAAGTGGATGATTTATTTTTATCATACTAACCTATCTCACGAAGTTCCGTTAAGTTTTGTGTGATTGAAGTTTTCAAGTTTTGGGTGAGATATCGATATGAGGACAATAAGGAGTGGAAAGAACCTAAGATTGGGGATGACCAAGGCACACCAAGGTAATATTCAAGGAAGACCCAAGCAACTAAGCTTGGGGATGCCCCGGAAGGCATCCCCTCTTTCGTCTTCAACACTATCGGTAACCTCACTCAGAGCTATATTTTTATTCGTCACATAATATGAGTTTTGCTTGGAGCAACATTTTATTTTGTTGAGATTTGCTTGCTGATATTAATAATCATGTTTTGTATCTTTTAGTTCAATAAATAGCCTTTACCATGCTCAGTTTGCAAGTTCATGTGTTGCTATTTGAAAACAGAAAGTTTTCTGTTATGTCCAGAATATTCCTGAATAGTCAGAACACGATAAAAATCTGAAATTTTTACACAGTAAGCATGCGTCAGTTCTCTGTCACATGGTAATTTTTCAGAATTTTTGGAGTTAGGGAAGTATGGATTCTTATTCCCCTTTTACAGATTGTTCTGTTTTGGCAGATTGATGTTATAGTTGCATTGTTTGCATATGTTTGCTTGTTTAATGATTCTATTTGAGGATAGGAGTATTCAATATGCAAAGGAATTTAGTATGCAATGTTTAATTATAATTTTTGTGATTCGCTAGAGTAGAGAATGTTGAGGTTTTGAGTTGATTTATACTAACTTATCTCACGAGTTCTTGTTGAGTTTTGTGTGGATGAAGTTTTTAAGATTTATAGAAACCGTGATATGAGAGGAATTAAGGAGACACAAAAGCTCAAGCTTGGGGATGCCCAAGGCATCCCAAATTAATATTTCAAGAAGTCTCAAGCATCTAAGCTTGGGGATGCCCCGGTAGGCATCCCACCTTTCTTCATCAACAATTATCGGTTAGTCTTGGTTGAGCCTAAGTTTTTGCTTCTTCACATGAGATGTGCTATTCTTGGAATGTCATTTTATTTTGTTTTCTTTGCTGTTTGAATAAAATTATCAAGATCTGAAATTTTAAATGAGAGAGAGAGTCCTCACATATCTACTTATTTGCTTAATTACTCATTGATCTTCACTTATACCTTTTGGAGTAGTTTCTCGTTTACTCCCATGCTTCACTTATATCCTATGAGTAAATTGTTGAAATGAATTGAATATCATAAAGTTGAAATTTATATGCTTCATATGCTTGTCCCATGGGGAGTAGTGACTTCACATACAAGAAGTATAAGTGGTAAAATTTATTGAAAGTTAACAAACATAGCATTGGTCACTTGAACAATTCATGAAAGAATTTTGAAGGAAGAGAAATTTCACATATAAATATACTATCTTGGACATCTTCTATGATTGTGAACCCCCATTAATTATTTTCAAGCTTGATCAAGTAGTTGATGTTGGACAAGGAAGACAACGTAATGAGTTATGTTTGTTTATATTCACATAGAAGTTATATTGTCATGGATTCTCTAACATGTGGTGCTTGCTTAGGATCTTTTGCTAGCCAAAAATTCGTACTAAGTAGAGATACTACTTGTGCATCCAAAAACCCTTAAACCCAGTTTCTTGCCATGAGTGTCCACCATATCTACCTATGGATTGAATAAGATCCTTCAAGTAAGTTGTCATCGGTGCAAAAAGCAATAAAAATTGCTCCTAAAATATGTATGATCTTTTATTGCAAGGGAAAATAAGCGTTGTACGAACTTGTGATGGTAAAGAAATAAAAGCGACGGACTACATAATAAAGGTTGCTATCACAAGGGGCAATATAATGTGACGTTCCTTTGCATTAAGGGCTTGTGCATCCAACAACAAAAAGCGCATGACAACCTCTGCTTCCCTCTGCGAAGGGCCTATCTTTTACTTTTCTGTATTTACTTTTATGCAAGAGTCATTAATGTTCATCCCTATTCCGCTCTATTTATTCTTTAGTTGGCAAGCATTATGTGGTAGGGAAAGATCCTGGCACATATATCCAGTTGAATATAGGTGATCATGAGTTATTATTGTTGACATTATCCCTGAGATAAATAAGTTGGGAGGCGAAACATTAAGCCCCTATCTTCCTATGTGTTTGACTGAAACGGTTTGTTCTAAAAATATGCTTTGAGTGTCAGCAATCATGGAAGACTAAATGATGGTTGAGTATGTGGAATTTGCTAGATCAAATCTCTTACATAGACCCTTCCTGAAAATAAGATGAATTGCAATTATTTGATGACTGAGAACATAGTTTGTTAGTTTTCAAGAAAGTTTATGGCATATACTTTAAACATGTGAATAGCTTGCTACTTGATCATGAGAAGTTTTATGAGATGAGCTACTGATTATGATATATATTGATGCTAGAAAAAGTGATTGAAATTATCATTGATCAAACTTATACACTATGCTAGCATTCACACTTCATAAATTATTTCTTTTATCATTTACCTACTCGAGGACGAGCAGGAATTAAGCTTGGGGGTGCTGATACGTCTCCAACGTATCTATAATTTATGAAGTATTCATGCCATGTTTATTATAGTTTTGTATGATTTTGGTGCACTTTTATATGACTTTTATATGATTTTCATGGACTAGCATATTGACCTAGTGCCCAGTGCCAGTTGTTGTTTTCTGCTTGTTTTTGGTTTTCCAGAAAATCCATATCAAATGAAGTCCAAATGCAGTGAAACCTTTTGACAATTTTTTCTGGAAGGAAATGGACCCAGGAAGCTTCGGGGAAGCAGCAGAAGAGCCACAGGGGCCCCACGAGCCACCTGGGCGCGCCACCCCCCAGGCGCGCCCTGGTGCCTCGTGGGCCCCCTGTGGCACCTCTTCGCGTGATTCCAACACCAAAAAATCATATATATTCAGAAACCCCCGAAAGTTAACCTAGATGAGTTTTTACGCCGCCGCAAGCCTCTGTACCTCCACGATCTCATCTACAGCCCTTTTTCGGCACCCTGCCAGAGGGGGGAAAGCATCACCGGAGGCCATCTTCATCATCCCGGCGGTCTCCATGACAAGGAGGGAGTAGTTCACCCTCGGGGCTGAGGGTTTGTACCAGTAGCTATGTGTTTGATCTCTCTCTCTCTCTCTCGTGTTCTTGATTTGGCACGATCTTGATGTATCGCGGGCTTAGTTAATATAGTTGGATCATATGGTATTTATTCCCTCTCTATCCTTGTTGTGATGAATCGAATCTTTTCCCTTTGAGGTTTCGTTATTGTCGGATTGAATATTTCAGATTTGAGAACACTTGATGTATGTCTTGCATATGAATACCCGTGGTGACAATGGGGTATTATATTGATTCACTTGATATATGTTTTGGCACTCAACTCGTGGATTCCCGAGGTGACATTGGGGTAATCTATGCATAGGGGTTGATGCACGTTTTCATTATCTTTTCTCCGATAGAAACTTTGGGGTGCTCCTTGGAGTTCTTTGTGTGGATTGAATATTATGATTATGAAGTTGTTTGATGCATATCGTATAATCAACTCATGGATACTTGTGGTGCCATTGGAGTATCTAGGTAACATTAGAGTTGGTTGATGTGTATCATATGGTGTTATTTTAGTACGAACTCTAGGGCTGTTTGTGACACTTATAGGAATAGCTCAATATATCGATTGGAAAGGATAACTTTGAGGTGGTTTCGTACCCTACAAACAATTTCTATCTTATGTTCTCTGCTAATAGGAACTTGGGAGTGATTTTTTATTGCACGTTGGGGGATGGTTATATGATCCAATTATGTTAGCATTGTTGAGAGATTGCACTAGCGAAAATATTAACCCTAGGCCTTGATTTTAAGCATTGCAATACCATTTGTGCTCACTTTTGTTACTTGCTACCTTGCTGTTTTTATATTTTCAGATTACAAAAACCTATATCTACTATCCATACTACACTTTTATCACCATATCTTCGCCGAACTAGTGCACCTATACAATTTACCATTGTATTGGGTGTGTTGGGGACACAAGAGATTTCTTGTATTTGGTTGCAGGGTTGTTTGAGAGATACCATCTTCAACCTATGCCTCCCACGGATTGATAAACCTTAGGTCATCCACTTGAGGGAAAATTGCTACTGTCCTACAAAACTCTGCGCTTGGAGGCCCAACACGAGTCTACAAGAATAAGTTGTGTAGTAGACATCACCTCCCACTTATGATTACCCCCTCTCGCAAGCATCCGCAACAACGAAAGAAGAATTAAGATAAATCTAACCATAGCATGAAACATATGGATCCAAATCAGCCCCTTACGGAATAGCGCATAAACTAGGGTTTAAGCTTCGGTCACTCTAGCAACCCATCATCTAATTACTACTCCACAATGCCTTCCCTTAGGCCCAAAGATGGTGAAGTGTCATGTAGTCGACGTTCACACGACACCACTAAAGGAAGCAACAACATACACATATCATCAAAATATCGAACGAATACCAAATTCACATGATTACTTATGACAAGACTTCTCCCATGTCCTCAAGAACAAAAGTAACTACTCACAAATCATATTCATGTTCAAGATCATAGGGGTATTGAATAGCATTAAGTATCTGAACATATAATCTTCCACCAATTAAACCAACTAGCATCAACTACAGAGAGTAATCAACACTACTAGCAACCCACAGGTACCAATCTGAGGTTTTGAGACAAAGATTGAATACAAGAGATGAACTAGGGTTTGAGATGAGATGGTGCTGGTGAAGATGTTGATGAAGATTGGTCCTCCCACGATGAGAGGATCGTTGGTGATGTCGATGGCTTCGATTTCCCCCTCCCGGAGTGAAGTTTCCCCGGCGGAATCGCTCTGCCGGAGAGCAAAATTGCTCCTGCCCAGGTTCCACCTCGAGACGGCGGCGCTTCGTCCCGAAAGTCTTCTCTTCGTTTTTTCTAGGGCAAATGGCTTCATATAGTGGAAGATGGGCCCCAGAGGCCTACCAGGGGCGCGACAAGCTCGGGGGGCACGCCCCCAGGCTTGTCGCTTCCTGGTGGCCCCCCCTCTGATATTTCTTCAGCCAATATTTTTTATATATTCCAAAATAATTCTCTGTAAATTTTCAGGTCATTTGGAGATGTGCAGAATAGCTATCTATGTTTCACCCCTTTCCGGTCCAGAATTCCAGCTGCCAGCAATCTCCCTCTTCATGTGAATCTTGCAAAATAAGAGAGAAAAGGCATAAGAATTGTATCATAAAGTGATATAATGACCCAAAACATAATAAATAACAATATGAAAACATGATGCAAAATGGACGTATCAACTCCCCCAAGCTTAGACCTCGCTTGTCCTCAAGCGAAAAACCGAAATCGATAATCATGACCACATGTTTAGAGAGAGAGGTGTCGATAAAACAAAATACGGACATGGATGCATCATGATCTTTATTATAACAGCAATATATTATCATAAAACTTCTCATGACAAAGTGACAATTCATCCACACGATAAAGTATGAACCATAAACCGTATTGAAAACTAACAAACTATGTTCTCAGTCACTGAAGCAATTGCAATTCATCATATTTTCAGAAAGAGTCTATGTAAGAGCTTTGTTTAACAAGTTCACATACTCAACTATCATTTAGTCTTCTATGATTGCTGACACTCACGGCATACTTATGGAGCAAAAGTTTCAGTCAGACACATAGAAAGATAGGGGCTTATAATTTTGCCTCCCAACTTATTTACCTCAAGGGTAATGTCAAAAATAATAACTCATGATCACCTACATCCAACTGGATATATATGTCTGGATCTTTCTCCACCACATGATGCTTGCCAAGAGAGAAAATAAAAACGGAATAGAGGAGAATACTATTGACTATTGCATGAAAGTAAATACATAAAAGTAAAAGATAGGCCCTTCACAGAGGGAAGCAGAGGTTGTCATGCACTTTTTATTTTTGGATGTGCAAACTCTTAATGTAAAGGAACGTCACTTTATATTGCCCCTTGTGATAGTAACCTTTATTATGCAGTCTGTCGCTTTTATTTCTCCACCATCACAAGGTCGTACAAAGCTTATTTTCCCTTACAATAAAAGATCATACATATTTAGGAGCAATTTTTATTGCTTTTGCACCGATGACAACTTAATTGAAGGATCTTATTCAATCCATAGGTAGATATAGTGGACTCTCATGGCATGAAACTGGGTTTAAGGGTTTTTGGATGCACAAGTAGTATTTCTACTTAGTACAGAATTTTGGCTAGCAAAAGATAGGGGGCAAGCACCACATGTTGAGGATCCAAAACAATATAACTTCTATGTGAATATAAGCAAACATAACTCATTACGTTGTCTTCCTTGTCCAACGTCAACTATTTGACATAAAATATTTAATGGGGGCTCACAATCATAAAAGATGTCCAAGATAGTATATTTATATGTGAGACCTCTCTTCCTTTATTACTTTTTCATGAATTGCAACAATGACTAATGCTATGTTTGTCAACTTCCAACAAGTTTTATCATTTATACTTCTTCTTTTTTATGTGAAGTCATCACTCCCCATGGGATTAGCATATGATCTCTCTTTTCTTTATTCTTTTTATTTTATTTCCAAGATTGGATCAAGAAAAGTAAAACAACTCAACTCAAACTACTCTTTATTATATAACTCTCACACTTGGTTACATAGATAGATAGATCACAAAGCAAACACTAGAGACTAAATCATACTAAAACTTTATTCTTCTAAATCACGAAATAACTAAGGATCAAACTAAGATAGATAATTATGATAAAAGTGATGGTGATACGATACCGGGGCACCTCCCCCAAGCTTGGCACAAGCCAAGGGTGGTTCCCATACCCGTGTACTCAATTCTCCTTCTTCGGTGGTGGTGGTGCAATATTCTTAGCAATGATGCCCCTAAGGATGCGATTCTCCTCCTCGAGCTTATTGACTTGACGTTTAAGATCCATGATTTCTCCTCGGAGCTTTCCGGTGAGAGTTAATGCACCATCCACCCAAGGATGCCTCCTGGCTGAAAGAGACGAAGCAACACTCCTTTTCAAGTTATGGTAAGAAATAAATCGGGTATTGGGAGGTTTAACTGTATTCGGCAAGCTTGATTTCTTGAACTCCACATGCATATCTCCAGGTTGGGGTAGTGAGGTTTCTTCGTCTTCCACGTCTGTGGAGTCCATCCTTTTCAAGTCTGCTTCCACCTCATCATCAGTCGACCACCCATAGGGGTCGACATCACCATAGATTCTCAGGTTTGCTGTAGTGTGGGAAACATGGCTCTCCCCATCCGACTCTTGTGATGACATAATGCTCCAAATCTGCCTGAAAAACAGCCCGAAACAAGAACAGAGGAGAAACTTGCGATACGGTGGTCAAAACATCTGAGAGTATATATAATGATTTTTTTCCCGTGTAGGACAAGTAATATGGAAGAAAACGGAGTCAGGAAAGTCCACGGAGGAGCCACAAGCTTGGTAGGCGCGCCCTGGGGGGTAGGGCGCGCCCCCCAGGCTTGTCGCTCCCTCGTGCACTTTTCAGACTGTTTATTATTTTCCTAATTTTTTATATATTCCAAAACGAACAAAAGGTACTTTTATGGAAGTTTTGGAGTTGGTTTACTTACCGCACCAAGGATTCTGGAGCGTTCCGAAAGGTTTCTTCTATGTGCTCTTCCGGTTTCATTGTTTGAATAATATTAGTTTCAACATTAATGGGAGTACCTGAGATATAATGTTTAACTCTTTGCCCATTAACCACTCTCGGATTAGTGCCTTCGGAGTTGTTTATTTTGATGGCCCCGGAGTGATAAACTTCTTCGATGATATATGGTCCTTCCCATTTAGAGAGAAGTTTTCCTGCAAAGAATCTTAAACGAGAATTGTATAATAGAACATGATCACCTACTTTGAATTCCCATTTTTGAATTCTCTTATCATGCCATCTTTTAACTTTTTCTTTGAACAACTTGACATTTTCATAAGCTTGGGTTCTCCATTCATCTAGAGAGCTAATATCAAATAACCTCTTCTCACCGGCAAGTTCAAAGTCATAGTTAAGTTATTTAATTGCCCAATAAGCTTTATGTTCTAACTCTAGAGGTAAATGACATGCTTTTTCCATAAACCATTTTATATGGAGACATACCCATAGGATTTTTATAAGCAGTTCTGTAGGCCCAAAGTGCATCATCAAGTTTCTTAGACCAATTCTTTCTAGATCTATTAACAGTCTTTTGCAAAATTAATTTTACTTCTCTATTAGTTAATTCAACTTGACCACTAGACTGAGGATGATAAGAAGATGCAATTCTATGATTAACATCATATTTAGCAAGCAATTTATGGAAAGCACCATGAATAAAATGCGAACCACCATCAGTCATTAAATACCTAAGGACTCAAAACCTCGGAAATATAACTTCTTTAAGCATTTTAATAGAAGTGTTATGATCAACACTACTAGTTGGAATAGCTTCTACCCACTTATTAACGTAATCAACAACAACTAAAATATGAGTATACCCATTGGATTTAGGAAAAGGCCCCATAAAATCAAAACCCCAAACATCAAATGGTTCAATAACAAGTGAATAATTCATAGGCATTTCCTGACGTCTACCAACATTACCAATTCTTTGACACTCATCACAAGATAAGACAAACTTACGTGCATCTTTGAAAAAAGCGGGCCAATAAAACCAGATTGTAATACCTTATGTGCAGTTCTGTCTCCCGCATGGTGTCCTCCGTATGCCTCGGAGTGACACTTTCGTAGGAGTTGTTCCTATTCATGCTCAGGTACACAACGTCTAATAACACCTTCTACTCCTTTATATAAATGTGGGTCATCACAAAAGTAATGTCTTAAATCAAAGAAGAACTTTTTCTTTTGTTGGTATATGAAACTAGGTGGTATATATTTAGCAACAATGTAATTAGCATAGTCTGCATACCAAGGAGTATTACGAGAAGCATTTATAACAGCTAACTGTTCATCAGGAAAATCATCATTAATAGGAAGTGGGTCATCAAGAACATTTTCCATTCTAGATAAATTATCAGCTACGGGATTCTCAGCTCCCTTTCTATCAATAATATGCAAATCAAATTCTTGTAGTAGAAGAACCCACCTAATAAGTCTAGGTTTAGCATCTTTATTTTCCATAAGATATTTAATAGCAGCATGATCAGTGTGAATAGTAACTTTAGAATCAACAATGTAAGATCTGAATTTATCACATGCAAACACAACTGCTAAAAATTCTTTCTCAGTAGTAGCATAGTTTCTTTGAGCGTTGTCTAGAGTTTTACTAGCATAATGAATAACGTTCAATTTCTTATCAACTCTTTGTCCTAGAACAACACCAACAGCATAATCACTAGCATCACACATAATTTCAAAGGGTAGGTTCCAGTCAGGTGGTTGAACAATAGGTGCAGAAATTAAGGCTTTCTTAAGTATTTCAAAGGCTTCTATGCAATCATCATCAAAAACAAATGGAACATCTTTTTTGCAAACGATTAGTAAGAGGCCTAGAAATTTTAGAGAAGTCTTTTATAAACCTTCTATAGAAACCAGCATGACCAAGGAAACTTCTTATACCTTTGATATCTTTAGGACATGGCATTTTCTCAATTGCATCAACTTTAGCTTTATCAACTTCAATACCTCTTTCAGAAATTTTATGCCCAAGGACTATACCTTCATTCACCATAAAGTGGCACTTCTCCCAATTCAAGACAAGGTTAGTTTCTTCACATCTCTGCAAAACTCGATCAAGGTTGCTTAAGCAATCATCAAAAGAAGTTCTGTAAACGGAGAAATCATCCATGAAAACCTCAACAATCTTTTCACAAAAGTCAGAGAATATAGCAGTCATACATCTTTGAAAGGTAGCAGGTTCATTACATAAACCAAAAGGCATGCGACGATAAGCATAAGTTCCAAAAGGACAAGTAAAGGTGGTTTTCTCTTGATCTTCTTGTGATACAGGTATTTGAGAAAAACCAGAATATCTATCTAGGAAACAAAAGTGTGTATGCTTAGATAATCTTTCTAACATTTGATTAATAAAAGGCAAGGGGTAATGATCTTTCCTAGTAGCTTTATTTAATTTTCTGAAATCAATTACCATTCTATAACCGGTTACAATTCTTTGTGGGATAAGTTCATTTTTATCATTAGGAACAACAGTAATACCTCCTTTCTTAGGAACACAATGAACAGGACTTACCCATCTACTATCAACTATGGGATAAATTATACCTGCCTCCAGAAGATTTAATATATCAGTTCTTACCACATCCTTCATTTTAGGATTCAACCTTCTTTGATGATCAATAACTGGTTTAGCATCTGGCTCCATATGAATTTTATGCTGGCATAAAGTGGGACTAATGCCCTTAAGGTCATCAACAGTATATCCAATAGCAGCACGGTGCTTCGTCAGAGTTTTAAGTAATCTCTTTTCTTCATGCTTTGAAAGGTTAGCACTAATAATAACAGGATATATCTTCTTTTCAACAAGATAAGCATATTTATGTGTATCAGGTAATTGCTTTAATTCAAACACAGGATCACTCTTTGGTGGAAGAGGGTCTCCCAAAGTTTCAACAGGCAAATTATGTTTAAGGATAGGTGCTTGTTTAAACAATAGCTCATCTATTTCATTTTTTCATTCATATGCACATCATTTTCATGGTCTAGCAAGTATTGTTCTAAAGGATCAGTAGGAGGCACAGCAATAGAAGCAAGACCAATAATTTCTTCTTTATGTGGTAATTCTTTGTTATGAGGTTGTCTACGAAACTTAGAGAAATTAAATTCATGAGATACATCACCAAAGTTAACACTGACAGTTTCTTTGTTGCAATCAATCTTAGCATTAACTGTATTCAAGAAGGGTCTACCAAATATAATGGGAAAAATCATCTTGTGGTGATCCAAGAACAAGAAAATCAGTACGGTATTTGATCTTTCCACACAAGACTTCAACATCTCTAACAATTCCAAGTGGTGTAATAGTATATCTGTTTTTCCAAGCTTAATAGTGACATCAATATCTTCAATCTCAACAGGTGCAATATCATTCATGACTTCTTGATAGAGAGTAAAAGGAATAGCACTCACACTAGCACCAATATCACATAAACCATGATAGCAATGATCACCAATTTTAACAGAGATAACAGGCATGCCAATTACAGGTTTGTTTTTATCTTTAGTGTCTGGCTTAGCAATTCTAGTTGCTTCATAACAGAAATACATGACATGTCCATCAATATTATCAGCCAAAAGATCTTAACCATTGCAACATTAGGTTCAACTTTAATTTTTTCAAAAGGTCTAGGTGCTTTAATATTACTTCTATTAACCACAGTTGAAGCTTTAACATGTTCCTTAATCCTAACAGGGAAAGGTGGTTTTTCAATATAAGCAGCAGGCACAACTGGATCAACATTGTAAACAATTGTTTCTTCTTTAACACTAACAGGTTCTTCATTCAATTCAATAGGTGGACGAAACTTAAACCATTTCTCCTTAGGGAGATCAACATGAGTGCTACTTGTAGACTGCGTTGGTATTTCCCGAAGAGGAGAGGATGACGCAGTATAGTAGAGATAAGTATTTCTCTCAGTTAAGAACCAAGGTTATCAATCCAGTAGGAGAACCAAGCAAAATCCCGTTAAGCGCACCTGCACACACAAAAGTAAACACCTGCACCCAACGCAAATAAGAGGGTTGTCAATCCTCTTAGCGGTTATTTGCAAGGATTAATTCTGATAGTGGTAGATAGATAAACTAAAATACTAAATAAAATAAAAGTAAATAAATTGTAGCAAGGTATTTTTGATTTTAATATATGATAAAAGTAGACCCGGGGGCCATAGTTTTCATTAGAGGCTTCTCTCTCAAACACATAGCATACGATGGGTAAACAAATTACTGTTGGGCAATTGATAGAAAAGCAATTAATTATGAAGGATTCATGGCAATGATCATGTATATAGGCATCACGTCCGAGACAAGTAGACCGACTCCTGCCTGCATCTACTACTATTACTCCACCCATCGACTGCTATCCAGCATGCATCTAGGGTATTAAGTATGAAACAGAGTAACACCTTAAGCAAGATGACATGATGTAGACAAAGTAAACTCAAGCAATATGATTAAACCCCATCTTTTTATCCTTAATGGCAACAATACAAATACGTGCCATGTCCCTTTCTACCACTGGGATTGAGCACCGCAAGATTGAACCCATCACAAAGCACCTCTCCCATTGCAAGATAAACCAATCTAGTTGGCCAAACCAAATCGATAGATCAGAGAGAAATACAAAGCTATAATAATCATGCATAAAAGAGTTCAGAGAAGACTCAAATATTTCTCATGAATAATCTGATCATAAACTCACAATTCATCGGATCCCAACAAACACACCGCAAAAGAAGATTACATCGGATAGAACTCCAAGAACATCGAGGAGAACATGGTATTGAAGATCAAAGAGAGAGAAGAAGCCATCTAGCTACTAGCTATGGACCCGTAGGTCTGTGGTAAACTACTCACACATCACTGGAAGGGCGGCAAGGTTGATGTAGAAGCCCTCCGTGATCGATTCCCCCTTCGGGAGAGTACCGGAAAAGGCCTCCAGATGGGATCGCGGAAGAACAGAGGCTTGCGGCGGCATAAAAGTTATTCGGGGTGGCTCTCTGTTGGTTTCCCAATATTTGAGAATTTATAGAAGTGGAATTAGGTCAAACGGAGCCACGAGAGCCCTACAAGGCATCAGGGCACGCCCCCCCTGGGGTCGCGCCCTGTTGCCTTGTGGAGGCTTCATGAACCTTCTGGCCTCCTCTCCAAGTCTCCAGGGACTCTTTTGTCGAGAAAAAATCTCCAAAAAGTTTCGTGGCATTTGGACTTCGTTTGGTACTGATTTCCTGAAAAACCAAAAACAAGCAGAAAACAGCAACTGGCACTGGGCACTAGGTTAATAGGTTAGTCCCAGAAAATGATATATAATTGCATATAAAAACATCCAAGATTGATACTATAATAGCATGGAACAATCAAAAGTTATAGATACCTTGGAGACGTATCAAGCACCCCCAAGCTTAATTCCTGCTCGTCCTCGAGTAGGTAAATGATAAAAACAGAATTTTTGATGTGGAATGCTACCTAACATGTTTCATCATGTAATCTCTCTCTTACGGTATGAATAATAAGATCCGAATGATTCAAAGCAATAGTCTATAGTTTGATATAAAGACATCAATACTCAGGTATACTAATAAACAATCATGTCTTTCAAAATAAAAATGCTAAAGAACGTTATCCCTACAAAATCATATAATCCTGTCATGCTCCATCTTCTTAACACAAAATATTTATCATGCACTACCCCGATGACAAGCCAAGCAATTGGTTCATACTTTTTAACGCGCTTCAGCTTTTTCAACCCCCACGCAATACATGAGCACAAGCCATGAATATAGCACTATGGGTGGAATAGAGTGTGGTGGTAGAGATTAATAAGGGGAAGTAAAAAATAAGAAGATAGTCTCACATCAACGAGGCTAATCAACGGGCTATGGAGATGCCCATCAATTGATGTCAATGCGAGGAGTAGGGATTGCCATGCAACGGATGCACTAAGAGCTATAAGTGTATGAAAGCTCAACATGAAAACTAAGTGGGTGTGCATCCAACTTGCTTGCTCATGAAGACCTCGGGCATTTGAGGAATCCCATCATCGGAATATACAAGCCAAGTTATATAATGAAAAATTCCCACTAGTATATGAAAGTGACAAAATATGAGACTCTCTATATGAAAAACATGGTGCTACTCTGAAGCACAAGTGTGGAAAAGGATAGTAACATTGCCCCTTCTCTCTTTTTCTCTCATTTTTTTTGTGGGCTCTTTTTTTAGAACAGTCTCATGGACCTCATCCCCATTTTTTGAGGACTCATTAGTCTCCACCATTCTTTCCTCACTGGGACAATGCTCTAATAATGATGATCATCACACTTTTATTTACTTACAACTCAATATTACAACTCGATACAAGAACAATACGACTCTATATGAATGCCTCTGGCAGTGTACCAGGATGTGCAATGATACTAGCGTAACATGTATGAAAGTGATGAACGGTGGCTGAGCCACAAATACTATGTCAGCTATATGATCATGCAAATCAATATGACAATGACGATGTGTGTCATAAAAATGGAACGGTGGAAGTTGCATGACAATATATCTCGGAATGGCTATGGAAATGCCATGATAGGTAGGTATGGTGGCTGTTTTGAGGAAGATATAAAGAGGCTGATGTGTGATAGAATGTATCACATCACGGGGTTTGGATGCACCGGCGAAGTTTGCACAAACTCTCGATGTGAGAAAGGGCAATGCACGGTACCGAAGAGGCTAGCAAATTGCGGAAAGGTGAGAGTGCGTATAATCCATGGACTCACATTAGTCATAAAGAACTCACATACTTATTGTGAAAGTTTATTAGCCCTCGAAGGAAAGTACTACTACGCATGCCTCTAGGGGGCTAGATTGGTAGGAAAAGACCATCGCTCGTCCCCGACCGCCACTCATAAGGTAGACAATCAAGAATAAATCATGCTCCAACTTCTTAGCATAACGACAGATCATACGTGCATGCTTCGGGAATCTCAAACCTTAACACCAATATTCTTACTAAACCACAATTATCTACTAGCACCTCCCACATATTACCATCTTAATATTGCAAAACTATTGCAAGGAATCAAACTTATCATATTCAGTGATCTACATGATTTTTTTTTATTATATCCCTCTTGAATACCTATCATATTAGGACCAAATTCATAACCCGTGCATATTACCATTGCTATTCATTAGACTCTCAAAAAAGATATAAGTGAAGCATGAGAGTGCAACTATTTCTTTAAAATATAACCACCGCCGTGCTCTAAAAGATATAAGTGAAGTACTAGAGCAACTGCCTAGCTCAAAAGATATAAGTGAAGCACATAGAGTATTATAACAAATCACGGATAATGTGTGTCCCTCTCAAAAAGGTGTGTTCAGCAAAGATGATTGTGACAAACAAAAAAGCAAACAAACTATATCACAAGACGCTCCAAGTAAAACACATATCATGTGATGAATAAAAATATAGCTCCAAGTGAGTTTCCGATAGATTGTAGACGAAAGAGCGGATGCCTTCCGGGGCATCCCCAAGCTTAGATGCTTGAGTCTTCCTTGAATATTACCATGGGATGCCTTGGGCATCCCCAAGCTTAGGCTCTTGCCGCTCCTTATTCCTTTATCCATCGTAGTCTCACCCAAAACCTGAAAACTTCAGCACACAAAACTCAACAAAAACCTCGTGAGATCCGTTAGTATAACAAACAAATATTAAACTTTAGGTACTGTTGTAAACTGATTCGTATTTAATATTGGCATAATGCTACTGTACTCCAACTTCTCCATGACTCATACCCCCTGATACGATCCATAGATTCATCAAAATAAGCAAACTATGCAACAAAAATAGAATTTGTCTAAAACAGAACAGTCTATAAAGATCTATTTAGAAGCTATACTTATGTAACTCCAAAAATTCTAAAAAGTTAGAACAACGTAAAATATTCATATAACAATACTGTGTAAAAATTTCAGATTTTTTTGATGCTTCAGTACAGAATCAAAAATCCAGCACTGGACGCAAAACTTTCTGTTTTCCAAACAACATCAATTATACTATCATCAACATCATCCCAAAGGCATTACTTGGCACAAACACTAATTAAAAGATAAAAACACAATCATAACAGAGGCTATAATTGTGTAAACACACAAAAACAGAAGTAAAACTAAAAATTTATTTTATTCACTGGGTTGTCTCCCAACAAGCGCTATTGTTTTATGCCCCTAGCTAGGCATAATGCATAGTTTCAAGTGTTGTCATCCTTGGTCTCCAACTCCTCAATTACACACCCATTTTTTCTAGTAGATTTAACATAGGAGTTTCTCATCATCACACTTCTAGGCACAAAATCAAGAACTTAGCTTTTATTGATAGGTTCCTTTATTATATCAATGAAATTGGGGTGCACGCTAATCATTTTAAGATCCTCGCTCCCTTTACTAGAAGTAGCACCCTTAACCTTAGGAACATATATAAACTTGCAATTTTTATTGGGAGGAGTCCTATCAATTTTTTTAGCGGAGGAAAAAGCGGAACCTTTCGTTAGCGGATTTGTGTTATTGATAATCTCTTCTAACTTGTCAATTCTAGCGGGGCTTTGTTTTATCCTTTCATTAATTATTGGTTCATTTTCCTTTAAAGTTTTCAAAGCAATTCCCACCTTAGAACAAAATTGAGTAATATGATTATGGACCTTTTTATCTAAATTCTCAAGATGTTCAAGAGTAGGCATTTTATTTTCAACAGCTTCTAATCTTTGCATAACATGTTCCAAAGTCAATGTTGTTTCAATAATAATGATAGATGGTGATCCCACTAAATTTCCCATAGCATTGAAAGCATCCAAAGTGGGACACATCAAGAAATTCCCTCCGGTAATAGTGTCAAGCACACATCTATACCAAGTAGTAATTCCCACATAAAAATTTCGAAGAAGAACGATAGTGGATTGCTTACAAGTTGATATATTTTGAGCATCGCAAATCCTATACCAAGCATGTTTTAAATTTTCTCCTCCCCTTTGTTTAAAATTAAGCACTTCATTTTCAGGGGTAATAGTAACAAGCGAAGAACTAGCCATAGTGGTGAAGCAAACAAGCAAACAAAAATATTTTTGTGTTTTTGTAAAAAACAATTTAGAAGTGGGGGAGATGAAAATGAGAGGTAAATGCAAATAAAAAGACAAATAAAATAAATGCAAGTGGATGATAGTTTGTGTGAAGGTACTTGGTAATTTTGATGATGTCTCCCCGGAAACGGCGCCAGAAATTCTTCCTGCTACTTGTAGACTGCATTGGTATTTCCCCGAAGAGGAGAGGATGATGCAGTATAGTAGAGATAAGTATTTCCCTCAGTTAAGAACCAAGGTTATCAATCCAGTAGGAGAACCAAGCAAAATCCCGTTAAGCGCACCTGCACACACAAAAGCAAACACTTGCACCCAATGCAAATAAGAGGGTTGTCAATCCTCTTAGCGGTTATTTGCAAGGATTAATTCTGATACTGGTAGATAGATAAACTAAAATATTAAATAAAATAAAAGTAAATAAATTGCAGCAAGGTATTTTTGATTTTAATATATGATAAAAGTAGACCCGGGGGCCATAGTTTTCACTAGAGGCTTCTCTCTCAAACACATAGCATACTGTGGGTAAACAAATTACTGTTGGACAATTGATAGAAAAGCAAATAATTATGACAGATTCATGGCAATGATCATGTATATAGGCATCACGTTCGAGACAAGTAGATCGACTCCTGCCTGCTTCTACTACTATTACTCCACCCATCGACCGCTATCCAGCATGCATCTAGGGTATTAAGTATGAAACAGAGTAACGCCTTAAGCAAGATGACATGATGTAGACAAAGTAAACTCAAGCAATGTGATTAAACCCCATCTTTTTATCCTTAATGGCAACAATACAAATACGTGTCATGTCCCTTTCTGTCACTGGGATTGAGCACCGCAAGATTGAACCCATCACAAAGCACCTCTCCCATTGCAAGATAAACCAATCTAGTTGGCCAAACCAAATCGATAGATCAGAGAGAAATACAAAGCTATAATAATCATGCATAAAAGAGTTCAGAGAAGACTCAAATATTTCTCATGAATAATCTGATCATAAACTCACAATTCATCAGAGAAGACTCAAATATTTCTCAAGATTACATCGGATAGAACTCCAAGAACATCGAGGAGAACAAGGTATTGAAGATCAAAGAGAGAGAAGAAGCCATCTAGCTACTAGCTATGGACCCGTAGGTCTGTGGTAAACTACTCACACATCATCGGAAGGGCAGCAAGGTTGATGTAGAAGCCCTCCGTGATCGACCCCCCCCTCCGGCAGAGTACCAGAAAAGGCCTCCAGATGGGATTGTGGAAGAACAGAGGATTGTGGCAGCGTAAAAGTTATTCAGGGTGGCTCTATGTTGGTTTCCCAATATTTGATAATTTATAGAAGTGGAATTAGGTCAAACGAAGCCACGAGGGCCCCACAATTATTTCTCTTGAGAGCTCATGATTGGGGCATGTATGCATCATATACTTAAGCCTCCCCAAGCTTGAGCGATACTTTCTCCTTCACGAGGCCAAAAATTATATATGTAATTCCGATCATGATGAACCAAATGCATAGGATAAAACTTCTGGTGAAATTCCAGCTTCAACCGGTGCCAATCCCATGTTCCAGTATCATCACATAGCCTATACCATGTCAATGCCTTTCCCTCCAAAGATAAAGGGAATACATTCTTCTGAAATCCATCTCCGGATAAACCTGCAAGCTTAAACAATCCACAAATTTCATCTATATATATCAAGTGCATATCAGGGTGCACTGTTCCATCTCCTGCATAAGGATTAGCTAGCAGTTTCTCTATCATACCCGAAGGAATTCCATAATAAATATTTTCAGTAGGTTGAGGGGCAACTTTCAATGCTTCTGGTCGAGGTGAAGATACCCCGAACAAGCCCCTTAAAGGAATACTTTCCACAGTGACAAGTGACAATAAATTTTAGCACGTAATATAAATGTTTCCTTACCAAATTCCACTCACCAAAGGCGCTTCACTCCCCAGCAACGGCGCCAGAAAAGAGTCTTCATGACCCACAAGTATAGGGGGTCAATCGTAGTCCTTTTGATAAGTAAGAGTGTCAAACCCAACGAGGAGCAGAAGGAAATGACAAGCGGTTTTCAGCAAGGTATTCTCTGCAATTACTGAAAGTAGCGGTAACAGATAGTTTCGAAAGCAAGATAATTTGTAACAAATAACAAGTAACAAGTATAATAAAGTGCAGCAAGGTGGCCCAATCCTTTTTATAGCAAAGGACAAGCTGGAATGATCTCTTATATAAAGCAAAGCGTTCTCGAGGACACATGGGAATTATCATCTAGTCACTTTCATCATGTTTGTTTGATTCGCGTTCGCTACTTTGATAATTTGATATGTGGGTGGACCGGTGCTTGTGTGTTGTTCTTACTTGAACAAGCCTCCCACTTATGATTACCCCCTCTCGCAAGCATCTGCAACTACGAAAGAAGAATTAAGATAAATCTAACCATAGCATGAAACATATGGATCCAAATCAGCCCCTTACGGAATAGCGCATAAACTAGGGTTTAAGCTTCTGTCACTCTAGCAACCCATCATCTAATTACTACTCCACAATGTCTTTCCTTAGGCCCAAAGATGGTGAAGTATCATGTAGTCGACGTTCACACGACACCACTAAAAGAAGCAACAACATACATATCATCAAAATATCGAACGAATACGAAATTCACATGATTACTTATGACAAGACTTCTTCCATGTCCTCAAGAACAAAAGTAACTACTCACAAATCATATTCATGTTGAAGATCAGAGGGGTATTGAATAGCATTAAGGATCTGAACATATAATCTTCCACCAATTAAACCAACTAGCATCAACTACAGAGAGTAATCAACACTACTAGCAACCCACAGGTACCAATCTGAGGTTTTGAGACAAAGATTGAATACAAGAGATGAACTAGGGTTTGAGATGAGATGGTGCTGGTGAAGATGTTGATGAATATTGCTCCTCCCATGATGAGAGGATCGTTGGTGATGTTGATGGCTTCGATTTCCCCCTCCCGGAGGGAAGTTTCCCTGGCGGAATCGCTCCGCCGGAGAGCAAAATTGCTCCTGCCCAGGTTCCGCCTCGAGACGGCGACGCATTGTCCCGAAAGTCTTGTTTTCATTTTTTCTAGGGCAAATGGCTTCATATAGTGGAAGATGGGCCCCAGAGGCCTGCCAGGGGCGCGGCAAGCTCGGGGGGCGCGCCCAGGGGGGTAGGGCGAGCCCCCCAGGCTTGTCGCTTCCTGGTGGGCCCCCCCTCTGATATTTATTCAGCCAATATTTTTTATATATTCCAAAATACTTCTCCGTAAATTTTTAGGTCATTTGGAAATGTGTAGAATAGCTATCCTTGTTTCACCCCTTTTCGGTCCATAATTCCAGCTGCCGGCAATCTCCCTCTTCATGTGAATCTTGCAAAATAAGAGAGAAAAGGCATAAGAATTGTATCATAAAGTGAAATAATGACCCAAAACATAATAAATAACAATATGAAAACATGATGCAAAATGGACGTATCAGCGCATTGCCGAAAACCACAGACCACCCATCGTGCTTTGTAGCGCTCAATAGAACCGTCGGGGCGGGTCTTGGGGCGGAACACCCATTTGCCAGTGATGACATTGGCGTGAGGGGGTCTCGGCACAAGTTGCCACGTGCGGTTACGCTGCAATGCATCAAACTCCTCTTGCATCGTGGCGAGCCAGTGAGGATCGCAAAGAGCAGCGCGAGCTAAAGAGGGAACTGGCGAAGGTGACGAGGTCGACGTGGTACATGCGTACTCGTCGGACGCATAGCGCGTACTGGGATGAAGTATACCAGCATGAGCACGAGTCGTCATGTGGTGTGGCGCCACCAGAGGAGTTGGGGTAGCGACGGGCGATGGAGGTGGCGAGCCCGTCGCAGAGCCATGACCCCCGGACGGTGAGCGGGAAGCGCTCGGAGAGGAGCCTCAGCCGGCTGAGGAGCCCGCTGCCGCGCCTAAAGAGGCCGCCGTGTCAGCCGTGTTGGAAGAGGCCGGCGAGGCGGCCGCACCCGAGGGGGCCAGCGAAGGGGCCGGTGAAGTGGCCGCGCCCGAGGGGGTCGGCGAGGCGGCCGCGCCCAGGGGAGCCGCGTCCGTAGCAGCCGCGCTTGTGGCTGGGGCCCACGTCCGGCTAGGACGCCAGGACTGGAGCGCGTCGAGAGGGGACGGCAAAGATGCTGCTGCCGGTGGTACCTGGTGAAAGGGAAAAACTTTCTCGTCAAAGTAAACGTGTCGCGAGGTGAACACACGGTGGGAGACGGGATCATAGCACCGGGAACCTTTGGTGTTAGGAGGGTAACCGAGGAAGATGCAAGCGAGGGAGCGTGGGGCGAGCTTGTGAGGGGTGGTGGAGGCGATGCTAGGGTAACAAAGGCACCCGAAAACACGAAGGTCATCATACGAGGGAGGAGTGCCGAAAAGAAGCTGGTGGGGTGCATAGTTCCAGCGAGTGCGGCATGGACGTATGTTAAGTAGAAGGGATGCGGTAGCAAGTGCGTCAGGCCAAAACAGAGGAGGCACGTTAGCATGAAAGAGAAGGGTGCGGATGCAGTCATTGAGAGTGCGTAGCACGCGTTTAGCGCGGCCATTTTGCTGAGATGTGTATGGGCATGTGAGGCAAAAGATGGTGCCATGTGATGCGAGGTGCGAATGACAAGATTGTCAAATTCTTTCCCGTTATCGGTTTGGAGTGCATGTATGGGGCGACCAAACTGTGTGGAGACGTAGGCATAGAATGCCGTAAGAGTCGCTAGCGCATCAGACTTGCGACGTAAAGGAAACGTCCACACATAATGTGAGAAATCATCGAAGATCATGAGGTAATAAAGATAGCCAGTGTTACTCGTAACCGGAGATGTCTATACATCACTATAAAGTAATTGAAATGGAAAAGAAGATATGGTGGTAGATGCACTAAAAGGAAGACGAACATGCTTTCCGACACGGCAAGCATGACAAGTATGATCGTCGATCTTATTACATGCGAAAGAAAAACTCTGAAGAATATGATGAAGTGCAGCTAAATTGGGATGACCCAAACGAGCATGCCAAAGGTCTACACCAGCGGAGAGGGCGACTGGGGCGGCACTGGCGGTGGAGGATGAGTGCACCGGGTGGAGCTCGTATGGGCTGTCACATCGGTGAAGAACCATCCGGGTACGGACGTCCTTAACAGAAAAACCAATTTCGTCAAATTCAACAGTGACAGGATTTTCATGAGTAAAAGAACGAACGGAAACAAGATTCTTGATTAGTGCAGGTGAAACAAGAATGTTAGACATAGTTAATGGCATGCATGTAGAAGGAAAAGAACTATGACCAATATGAGTGATAGGTAAAGAAGAGCCATCGCCTATGGTGATACGAGTGGAGGTGTTAACTGGATGGGAGAAGATGAGGTTACCGGGATGGGATGACATGTGGGCGGTAGCGCCCGTGTCCATGTACCAATCACCACCGCCACCATAGTTGCTCGGTGTCGGAGCCGAGTGCAGCGCCGCAAGAAGTGAGGGATCCCATGGCGCGGGAACCGGTGGCATGGCAGGACCCCCGTAGCACGGGGTTGGAGATGGCAGCAGGTAGCCACCCATTGGCGGCGCGGTCAGGGGCGGGTAGCCACCCATCGGCATCGCGGGCAGGGGCGGGTAGCCGCCGCTAGGCTGCTGGTGCAGCGTGATACGGCTCCATCGTATCTACTTTTCCAAACACTTTTGTTCTTGTTTTGGACTCTAATTTGCATGATTTGAATGAATCTAACCTGGACTGACACTGTTTTCAGCAGAACTACCATGGTGTTGTTTTTGTGCAGAAATCAAAGTTCTCGGAATTTTACGAAACTTTTTGTAGATTTTTTATGGAATAAATAAAAATTACTGGCACAAGAATCAACAGAAGAGGGGCCACCTATTGCCCACAAGGCAATAGGGCGCGGCCCACCCTAGGGCGCCCCCTGATGCTTTGTGGGGCCCACAGGCGGCCGTCTGACCTCATTCCAACGCTATAAATTCTCTTTCCCCGAGAAAAAATAGGAGAAGAAGTTTCATCGCATTTTACAATACGGAGCCGCCGCCACCTCCTGTTCTTCATCGGGAGGGCTGATCTGGAGTCCGTTCTGGGCTCCGGAGAGGGGGATTCGACGCCGTCGTCATCATCAACCATCCTCCATCACCAATTTCATGATGCTCACCGCCGTGTGTGAGTAATTTCTTCGTAGGCTTGCTGGACGGTGATGGGTTGGATGAGATTTATCATGTAATCGAGTCAATTTGTTAGGGCTTTGATCCCTAGTATCCACTATCTTCTGAGATTGATGTTGCTATGACTTTGCTATGCTTAATGCTTGTCACTAGGGCCCGAGTGCCATGATTTCAGATCTGAACCCTCTATATTTTCATGAATATATTTGTGTTCTTGATCCTATCTTGCAACTTATATGCACCTATTACGTGTTATGATCCGCATACCCCAAGGTGACAATAATTGGGATTCTTTCCAGTGATTACCGTAGTTTGAGGAGTTCATGTATTCACTATGTGTTAATGCTTTGTTCCGATTCTCTATTAAAAGGAGGCCTTAATATCCCTTAGATTTCCTTATGGACCCCGCTGCCACGGGAGGGTAGGACAAAAGATGTCATGCAAGATCTTACTATAAGCACGTATGACTATATACGGAATACATGCCTACATTACATTGATGAATTGGAGCTATTGTGTATCGCCCTAGGTTGTGACTGTTATATGATGAATGTCATCCAACATAATTGTCCATCACCGATCCAATGCCTACGCTTTTCGCATATTGATCTTTGTTAAGTTACTCTCGTTACTACTACTGTTACAATCACTACAAAACTGCTACTACTACTGTTACTGTTGCTGTTGCCGCTACTGCTATTGAAACTATCATACTACTGTGCTACTAAACACTTTGTTGCAGATATTTAGTTCTCCTGGTGTGGTTGAATTGACAACTCAACTGCTAATACTCGCAAATATTCTTTGACTCCCCTTGTGTCGAATCAATAAATTTGGGTGAAATACTACCCGCGAAAACTGTTGCGATCCCCTATACTTATGGGTTATCAAGACCTTTTTTGGGCGCCGTTGCCGGGGAGCATAGCCCTAATTGTTGAGTCACTTGGGATTTATATCTGTTGATCACTATGAAGAATTTGAAAGACGCTAAGACCAAGATCGTTCCCTCTAAGATGAGGGGAGGTAAGGAACTGCCATCTAGCTCCGCACTTGATTCACCTTCTGTTTTGAGTAGGCTTGCGACACCACCACCTGCTATTCATTCTGATATGTCGCAAGTTATTGATGATACTACTTCTGCTATGAATGAAACTATTGATGATGCTAGTACTATGCTTGATGATACTGTGCCAATAGGTGAATTTCTTGATGAACAAATTGCTAGAGCTAAAGAAACTGAAAATGTTGAAACTCTTGAAAATTATGATTCACCTATTATGCCTAGCTCTCCTACTAGAGTTGAAATGCCTAAGATACCTGATGGTTATGTTTTTGATAGAGATACAGCTAGGGCAATTCTTGCTTGTAATGATAGAGATGATGTTAGAAAATTGCTTGCTGAGTTGAAAGAAAAATCTATGAGGGAGAGAATGAAATATGATCCTAAGTTTGCTACCTCTCCCATATTTGTTACCGATAAGGATTATGAATTCTTTGTCGATCCTGAGTTAATTACTTTGGTTGAATCTGATCCTTTTCATGGTTATGAAACTGAAACTGTTGTGGCACACCTTACTAAGTTGAATGATATTGCCACCCTATTTGCTCATGAGGAAAAAATTCGCTACTATTATATTCTTAAGTTGTTTCCTTTCTCATTAAAGGGTGATGCTAAGAAATGGTTTAATACTCTTGCTCCTGGTTGTGTGCATAGTCCCCAAGATATGATATATTACTTCTCTGAAAAATATTTTCTGCTCATAAGAAACAAGCTGCTTTACAGGAAATATTTAACTTTGTGCAAATTGAAGAAGAGAATCTCCCTCAAGCTTGGGGGAGGCTTCTCCAATTACTTAATGCTTTGCCTAATCATCCTCTTAAAAAGAATGAAATACTTGATATCTTTTATAATGGACTAACCGATGCTTCTAGGGACTACCTAGATAGTTGTGCTGGTTGTGTTTTCAGGGAACGAACTGTTGGACAGGCTGAAGAACTATTGAATAATATATTGAGAAATGCCGATGATTGGACACTTCCTGAACCACCACCTAAGCCAACCCCGAAGAAAAGGGGTATTCTATTCCTCAGTCCTGAAGATATGCAAGAAGCTAAGAAATCTATGAAGGAAAAAGGTATTAAAGCTGATGATGTTAACAACTTACCACCTATTGAAGAAATACATGGACTTGATATCCCGACACAGGTAGTAGAGGTAAATTCTCTCACTAGATTTGATGAAAGTGATATTCCTTATAATAAATCTGCTAGCCAATGCTTGGATGAATTTGATAACTACGTCATTAAGCAAGAGAATTTCAATTTATATGTTAGCAATCAACTAAAACAAAATGCCATCATGATTGAGTGATTTGATGTTTAGAACTGCTAATGATGTTAAATGCTTAAGTAAACATGCTTCTATGGTTCAGACTCAGTTAGAACAAATAGCTAAATCACAAAATGATTTGCATGATGAGATGAATAATAAAATGAATGATCATGCAGTTAGAGTGGTTACTAGAGGAGGTAGAATGACTCAGGAGCCCTTATATCCTGAAGGTCATCCTAAAAGAATTGAACAAGATTCTCAAAGAAATAATATTGATGCACCTAGTCCATCTAAGAAGAAAAAGAAAAAGAAAAATGATAGGAGTTTACATGCTTCTAGTGAACCTGAGATAGAAAAACCTCCTGAGAATCATAATGATGCTTCTATTTCTGATGCTGAGACACAATCTGGTAATGAACATCCACCTAGTGATAATGATAATGATAATGATAATGAAGATGTTCAGGTTGATGCTTAACCAGATAATGATGTGGAAATAGAACCTGTTGTTGATCTTGATAACCCACCTCCTAAGAATAAAACATATGATAAAAGAGACTTCGTTGCTAGAAAACATGGAAAGGAAAGAGAACCATGGGTTCAAAAACATATGCCTTTTCCTACTAAACCATCTAAAAACAAGGATGAGGAAGATTTTGAGCGCTTTGTTGAAATGCTTAGACCTGTCTTTTTGCGCACTCGCTTGATTGATATGTTGAAAATGTCTCCCTATGCTATGAAAGATATTGTCACAAATAAAAGAAAGATACCTGAAGCTGAAATTTCCACGATGCTTGCAAATTATTCTTTTAAGGGTGGAGTTCCTAAAAAGTTAGGAGATCTGGGAATACCTACTATACCATGCTCCATTAAAAGAAGCTATGTTAAAACTGGCTTATGTGATTTGGGAGCCGGTGTTAGTGTTATGCTTTTCTCTTTATATAGAAGACTTGATTTGAATAAGCTCACACCTACTGAAATATCTTTGCAAATGGCCGATAAATCAACTGCTATACCTATTGGGATTTGCGAGGATGTGCCCGTTGTTGTTGCAAATGTTACTATCTTAACAGACTTTGTTATACTTGATATGCCCGAGGACGACAACATGTCGATTATCCTTGGAAGACCCTTTTTGAATACTGCAGGGGCTGTTATTGATTGCAATAAAAGCAAGGTCACTTTTCATGTCAATGGTAATGAGCTTACGGTTTATTTCCTGAAGAAACAAACTTCAGTGAATGGTATCAATTGTATTGAAAAGGTTTCTACAATCACTATTGGAGGATTCAAATTTCCTCTCCCTACTGTCAAAAATAAATATGAAATTCTTATTGTTGGGGAGATGCATATCCCCGTTGAGGTAACTTAGTGCTATACGAAAATTCTTCGGTTTCATGTCACTCGGAAATAGTTTGTTAATAAGACTTGATCAACCTTATTAATGGATTCTTTTTGAAGGGCATGTGATCGATAAACTTAGTAAGCACAACTTTCTGTAATATTAATTTGCTCTCTATTATTTTTAGTTTAATAAAATAAAAATGCCATGATTATCCTGTTTTCTGAATTATCCGTGCAATAAAAAATGGCCCAAAAATAAAGTGCTCAGAATGCAATAAAACTTTAACATGATTTTTTCTGGAATATATAAGAATTTTTGGCACTAAAAACAACCCAGGGGGTGCACCTGTTGCCCACAAGGCAACAGCGTGCGGCCACCCCCTAGGGGCGCGCCAAGATGCCTTGTGGGTCCCACAGGGACCCACTCACTTATCCATTCAGCTCACTTCATCTCCTACCTGCAGAAAAAATCATGGTATCTCTCTCTCTTTCTTGTGTTCTTGCTCCCAAACCTGAGATTTTCGATCTCTTTGCTAGGAGCTCCGTTTCCGAAACTGTTTTGAGGGATTGCTCCTTGGTATGTGACTATCCCATTGCTCCAATTAGTTTTTGCTTTAGTGGATTATATTTTGCATAAATTGCTGCTATTGGTGCTACTGAAAATGAGCTTGCATGTTAAATTCTATGAGTTCTAAGTAGTTTGAATGCTTGATATAGCCTCTAGGTACTTGTATGAGTAGTTGCTATCAATTTGGTGAAGTTTTGTTAACATCTTTTTGTGGTCCAAAAATTTTCAGAAATTTATTCGTAGGAATATGAACATTTTCAAGAGGATTTCTTCAAGGAGGAGGTCCTCTGAAGCATCATCGAGTGAAAGCCCAGCACGCCAATCATATGTTGAACCAAGGGCAAGTTTGGTGCGAGGTGCCGAAGCAAAATCGTGTCGATGGCCGTGCAACGAGTTCATGCTAGGTGCAGGCATCAAGGAAGAATTTAACCAATATATTCACAACACCGAGCTCTCCACCTTCATCGCAGATGAGCCTCCACAACACTACAGCCTAACCCATTCATTCACTCAAAAATTTGAGTATCGCTCTCGCACTTCTAGAGTTTCATTTCATCTCTATGACAGATCTTATAGTATGTCTCTAGAAGAATTTTGTGATGCTTGCAAAATTCCATTTTGGGGTTCACTTAGCGAACCGCGATAATCCGATTATGAACTGTTTCTCAATAGTCTTTGCAATGGTGAGGATAGGGGAGTTACGCAAGCTAGAATAGAAAGCATTCACTTTCCCTCTATTCGGTACTTTGCGCTCTTTAATGGCAAATGCATTGTTGGTAAACAAGACTGTAGTGCACTTTGTGCTCCTGACCTGAGCCTTATTCACGCTGCTTTAACAGGTAGCAGACATTATAATCTTGGGGCTATTGTTACATGTAGGTTGCACCGCAACTCGGGCAATGGTGATTTGTATGGAGGAATTTATGCCTCCCGCATAGCTGCAAGGCTAGGGGTCTCGCCTAGGCCCAATGATCCTCTTTTACCTGATAAATATTTAAATTTCGAGGCAATGCAAAACCATGAGTTTATTAAGCGCAATACTCGCATATATGACTATAACCTGATATTCGATAAATATCGTTCTGTGTTTGTTTTTTTGCCTGCTCCTGTCCTCTTTGATTTCCAGAACAAACATAGATATTTTCTTCATGAGAATGAGGTGCACGAGTATAACGCGGCAGTTGAGGCAGCCCATCTGGCTCAGGAGGCGGCTCAGAACGCCTCCACGAGCTACCAATTCGATTATTATCCTGGACAGCCATGGCAGTAGACCAAGCTAGGCCAAAAGCCTAAGCTTGGGGGAGTACGTATCTCTCACCGACATTACATTCATGTTCACACATTCATTCCAGTTGTAGGTGTTCATCCTCTTGCATTGTATATCCATGTTAGTTTTATTTTCGTCGTCTTCTTGTGTGTTTGAAAAACTTTGAAAATCCAAAAATATTTCTCGCTTATTTTCGGTTTTTCTTTCTTGTTTGTTAGGTTGTAGTATTAAAAGAAAACCCAAAAAGATTTCTCGTTTCTTCTTTTGCTTGTTGGGAGTTCTCCCGTGTAAATAGTTTTCTCGCTTTTCGTTTTTCTTTGTTAATTTGCTTTCCTTCAGAAAAACTAAAAACTCCAAAAATATTTTAGTGTGTTTCTCTGAATTTCTTTTCTTTTCATTGAGTCATTGTAAGGAGAAGACTACGATGAAAATGTAGAGTGGCTCACATATGCTTTATTGTTGATCTAATGAAGAGCCAAATTTACCCTGTCTTCTCCTTTGAATAAAATGTTTGCAGATTCCAGCTTAGTCCACGACACATTTGCACTATTATTATTTTCACATCATTCGGCCGTGCAAGTGAAAGGCAATAATGACGATGATTTGATGAAGTGACTGTGGCAAGGAAAAGCTGGTATGAACTCTTCTTGTTTTTGTTTTTGTAAATATGTTTAACTCGATATCCATGATTGAGCATATCATGAGTAAACATGTTTGTGATGACAATTAGAGATTATAGTTGCTCATGCCATGCTTAAGTAGCTAGGAGTGGATAATGATTTATCTTGGATGTCAACATGCATTAAAATAGTTATGATGTAGTATGTTAATATGGTATCCTCCTCTGAATGTTTCAAGTGGCTTGACTTAGCACATGTTCATACATGTAGTTGATTCAAAACCAACATAGCCTCCACGATATTTATGTTCAGGGTGTCTATATCCTACTCATGCTAGTATCCAATGTTAATTATTCTCAATGCATGATCATGACTGTTTTCGCTCTCTAGTAGGTCGCTTCTCAATCTATTGCTAGCCTTCACCTGTACTAAGCGGGAATACTGCTTGTGCATCCAAAATCCTTAAACCAAAGTTGTTCCAGATGAGTCCACTATATCTACCTATATGCGGTATTACTCTACCGTTCCAAGTAAATTTGCATGTGCCACCTCTAATCATTCAAATAAACATCTGTTTTGTGAAGCAACTGACCCTATGTAACCCTAGGTCCCCCCCTGGTGTCTATATAAACCAGAGGGTTTAGTTCGTAGAGGCAGGAGAACCATTATCATCATACCCACCTAGGGTTTAGTCCATCCGATCTCGAGGTAGATCAACTCTGTAATTATCATACAAACACATCAATACAATCAAGCAAGACGTAGGGTTTTACCTCTTCGAGAGGGCCCGAACCTGGGTAATCGCTGTCTCTACGTTCCTTGTTATCCATTGACTCCAAGAACCACAGTTCGGACCCCCTACCCGAGATCTGCCGGTTTTGGTACCGACATTGGTGCTTTCATTGAGAGCTCCGCTGTGAGATCATCAAGGATCAATGGCCCGCCTAGTCATCAGCGACGGCATCCGCTGCGGGGACATCTTCGTCCCCGGACAGCTCTTCGCGCTCGGCAGCATCATGCTACACGCTGATCCGACCGGCTACCTCGGCCGGGTCAGTAGCTTTATCACCGATCAGGAGATCAGGTTTGGAAACCTAGAGTTCGTCGCCGACTCCTGGGGAGACCTTATTCTCACAGGGTTCTCGGCTTCACCCGAGGGACCCGCAAACCCTGAAGTTCTAACTTTGGGTACGGCTTACCCCGCTATCGGGCCAGCCGCCACCACGGATCTGACCCTGAGCTCGGATCCAATCTCTACGCTCGACAGCCCAAGATCAGCCTTGGCCAAGCATGACTACGGGGCAACTTCAAACGCTCCCAGAGCAGCAATACCGCGGGTTGACCCCGAGAACTGCCAGAACATGGATCCGATGGATCTCTCGCTATTAAATGGTATACTAGATCGGATCCAGGCCATGGGGATCACCGACGGCCAATCCCTGGTCTACGACCAAATTAGACTTAAAGCCGATGACAGGGAAATTTACGTCCCTCCTGCCATTCACTTAGTAGCCACTATCGAAGACTCGGCCGAGGGCTCACCCCTCCTCCCTCTGGAGCCAAGAGCGGATTGGGTACACCTTTCCGATCATCAAGCTCCATCCTCCAGCTCGGCCTCTAGCTCGGCAGCCGATCTCCGCTCCGGAGAGAGACCAGAGCCGAAGTCTGATTCGGCGCACAACCTTGAGTCTATGCAACCGTGCCTGGCTGAGAATTCGTATCCAGAGCCCGGCGCGCTGGACTCCATATCGGTCCAGGACAAAGCCGCTGAGACCCTGGACTTGCATCCTGTTGGGATCAAAAAAATTATCCCACCCACCCCCCATATCGAGTATTGTCCAAGTAACTCAGGACAACCTGACATATGGGATTTAATGTACGTCAAACAACAGCCCGGAGAGACAGTTCGGCAATTCTGGACTAAATTCCTTCTCGTCAAAAACAAAATAGCAAACTGTTGCGACACGGAAATCCTCGCGGCTTTCCGACATAACTGCCAAGACGAAGGCATCTTATACGCCCTCGCCCGCCGTCACATTCAAAACTTCTCCGAGTTATCGGACTTGGTGTTCAAATATTGCGCCATGGAGGATGCTTGGCAGGCTCAGCAAGAGCAAACGGAGTTAATCCTTGCCAAGGAATCAAGACGAGCTCGGGCGAAACGTGCACACCCTCGCCGGTCAGCTCAGTATGAGCCGTCCGAGAAAAGGAAGAAACTCCTGACAGGATCCAGAACGGTCCTCGACGAACTACTGGACAAATCGTGCCCTATACACTCTGTCCTGCTCAACACGAACCCAACTCACAGCCTTCGAGCTTGCTGGGTGGTCAGGCAAGTGGCCAAGAGCGGAGAAGCCATCCTCGGAGGCTCATACGCAGATAGATGCCACGCAACGCCCTTGGATGATGACGCCGAGATCCTAACGATCTACGAGACATATTCCTCAAAGAATCAGAGGAAGAGAGCCCTTCGAGAGCTCGGTCAAATTCACCATGTAGCAGAGATGGACTCATGGGCTGATACATCTATCACTTTCAGTGAAGAAGACCAGCCGAGATCTCGCCCTACTCGAGATGCCGCCGCCCTTGTCCTAAATCCCATAGTGGACGGATTTCGACTCCAGAAGGTGTTAATGGAAGGCGGCAGTGGGTTAAACCTCATTTACGAGGACACCTTGGACAAAATGCAGTTCGACAGATCTCGTATCGAACAAAGTCACACCACCTTTCGAGGGATCATCCCCGGAAAGGAGGCACGTTGCAGTGGTCGAATCACCCTTGATGTAGTCTTCGAAACTCCGGAGAACTATCGATCTGAGGAGTTGCTCTTCCACGTTGTGCCCTTCCGCAGTGGCTACCACGCCTTGTTGGGGCGTGACGCATTCGCTCGATTCCATGCTATCCCACATTACGGATATATGAAACTTAAGCTGCCAGGGCCAAACGGCGTGATCACAGTCACAAGTGATCCGGATAGAGCTCTTCGGACTGAGAACAAAACAGCGTCGCTCGCCCTCGAAGCATTATCTGAAGCCCTTGCAGCCAAAGAATTAACCGTGCTCCGTTTAACGGTGAACAAGGACGATGTAATCCTCGACAAAAGGCCCAAATCTACATCTTTCAAACTAGCAGATGAAATCGTCAAATTCCAAGTGCATCCAACTGATCCCAACAAGACGGCATCCATTGGAGCTCAGCTGGACCCCGCGGTCGATGAAGAACTGCGCAATTTTCTGCGCAAAAACTGGGACATCTTCGCCTGGCACCCTTCGGACACGCCAGGGATCCCACGAAGTTTAGCCGAGCATAGCTTGAACATAATTAAAGGTTTCAAGCCAGTCAAACAGGCTTTACGCCGATTTTCTGAACCCAAGCGTCAAGCTATGGGCGAAGAATTGGCAAAATTCCTCAAAGCCGGATTCATCCAAGATATCAAACATCCTGAGTGGTTGGCTAATCTGGTCATGGTACCTAAGAAGGATAAATCTTGGCGGTTGCGTGTTGATTTCAAAGACCTAAATAAGGCCTGCCCCAAGGATCCTTTCCCCTTGCCCCGCATAGACCAGATCATAGACGCCACCGCCGGGCATGACACGCTGTGTTTTCCCGATGCTTACTCCGGATACCATCAAATTAAAATGAAGGAGTCCGATCAAGCGGCCACAACATTCATCACCCCCTATGGGCCATTCTGTTTCAACACAATGCCCTTCGAATTAAAAAATGCAGGGGCTACATACCAGTGCATGATCCAAATGTGTTTGGAAAAATAGATCGGCAAAACGGTCGAGGCGTATGTGGACGACGTGGTTATCAAAACCAAACACGTCGGTCAGCTGGTGGACGACCTCCGTCAAACCTTCGACAGTCTGCGAACTTTCGATATACGGCTCAATCCGGACAAATGTGTCTTCGGAGTGCCTGGAGGCAAGCTGCTCGGATTTATTGTTTCCCATAGAGGAATAGAGGCTAACCCAGCGAAAATCCGGGCACTGTCCTAGCTAGCGGTTCCTACCGAGCTAAAGCACGTCCAAAAACTGGCCAGCTGTGTGGCAGCCTTGAGCCGCTTCATCTCATGCCTCGGAGAAAAGGCCCTACCACTGTACAGGCTACTTAAACGGACCAAGAACTTCGAATGGACTAGCGAGGCAGAGGCCGCACTAGAGGAAATTAAAACGCTACTGGCTAGCAACCCCATCTTGGCAGCACCCAGCTTAGGTGAGCCAATGCTGCTATACATTTCGGCCACAAACCAGGTGGTCAGTGCAGTTCTCGTCGTTGAACGAGAGGCAGAGGATCACAAGCTCCTGATGCAGAAGCCAGTGTACTATGTATCCGAAGTGCTTACCCCATGTAAAACAAGGTACCCGCATTACCAGAAGATAGCCTACGCAGTTTTCATGGCATCCCGAAAGCTCCGACACTATGTTCAAGAGTGTTCGGTCACGGTGGCATCCTAAGTACCCCTGAATGATATAATCAACAATAGAGACGCCACTGGCCGTATAGCCAAATGGGCCATCGAGCTCCTCCCCGTCGAAATCATATACCGACCGCGCCGAGCTATTAAATCTCAGGTGTTGGTGGATTTCGTGGCAGAATGGACGGAAGCCGAGCTCCCTAGAGAGTACAGTACATATTCGCATTGGACGATGTACTTCGATGGCTCCAAAATGCTTGCCGGATTGGGGGCTAGAGTAGTTCTCACATCTCCCACCGGCAACAATATCCGGTACGTACTGCAGATCATGTACACCGACTCTAACAACCCGGCTCAATACGAGGCTCTGTTACACGGACTTCGGATGGCAGTGTCAATGGGTGTACAACGGCTCGAGGTACGGGAAGACTCTAATCTCGCCATCTCTCAAGTCAACGGTGAATTCAACGCAAAAGACCCCAAAATGACAGCATATCATAATGACGTCCTAAAAATATCCGCCCGTTTTGAAGGGCTAGAGTTCCACCATGTTTCTAGAGACAGCAATCAAGCTGCCGATGTCCTTGCTCGAATGGGCGCTAAACGTGATCGCGTCCCTGAGAACACCTTTTTTGGAATGACTCTTCAAGCCGTCCGTGGCGTGGCAGGAGGAGGGCAAGGACGCTGAAACCAAGGCCTCAGGAGAGCTCGTCCTTCCAACCATCGAACCAGACGAAGGAATTATTGGGGGCTCGGCCATCGAAGAAACGTCTTCGGCGCACGAAGTCATGGCGATAATCGCGCCATGGACCGAGCCCTTCCTCGCCTATCTTCTCCGCCAAGAGCTATCTGATGACCAGACTGAGGCAAGGCGCATAATTCGGCGATCTAAAGCCTACAAGGTCCACGAGGGCGAACTATACAAGAAAATCACTACCGGCGTCCTCCAAAGAAGTATATCAGAAGAGGAGGGCAGACAGCTCTTGGCTGAAATTCACGCTGGCATGGGCGGTCACCATGCAGCAGCTCGGGCCCTGGTCAACAAGGCCTTCCGAGCTGGGTTCTTCTGGCCCACTGCCCGCGCAGACGCCCAAACATTGGTCCAACATTGCGTTGGATGTCAGCTCTTTGCAAATCAAAGTCACATGCCCCCTACGGCTCTTCGGACGATACCGATTACTTGGCCTTTCGTGGTCTGGGGGCTCGACATGGTCGGACCACTTAAAGGGGGGACCAGGAAGAAGAAATATCTACTCGTCATGGTAGACAAATTCACAAAATGGATTGAGGCAAAACCAGTAACCTCAGCCAAGTTCGGGCCGGTCATTGATTTTATATCCGGCGTGGTTCACCGTTACGGTGTCCCCCATAGCATAATAATGGACAATGGATCCAATTTTACCGCCCAAGAAGTAAAGGACTGGTGTGCTAATTTAGGCATTAAGCTTGACTATGCCTCTGTATACCACCCACAGTCCAATGGACAAGTCGAGCGAGCTAATGGACTAATTTTGAGCGGCATTAAGCCCCGTTTGGTCCGATCTTTAAAAGAATCCAACTGCCACTGGGTTGAGGAGCTCGACTCCATATTGTGGGGCCTACGCACCACTCCCAATCGATCCACGGGCTATACACCGTTCTTTATGGTGTATGGGGCAGAAGCTGTTCTCCCCAGCGATCTTATTCACGACGCACCTCGAGTACGTGTGTATGAAGAAAGGGAGGCCGAGCTGGATCGGCAAGATGACCTGGACGCCCTGGAAGGAGAGCGCGACGTAGCTCGGGCTCATTCTACCTTTTATCAGCAGCAGGCCAGACGCTATCAGAGCAGGGAAGTACGTGCAAAGGCTTATAACGTGGGCGACCTCGTCCTGCGCCTCCCAGAGAAGCAGAAGCATAAACTGTCGCCCAAATGGGAGGGACCCTTCATAATTGATCAGGTACTCGCAGGGGGGGCGTATCGTCTCCGCGACCCAAAAGGCAATCGCCTCGAACCAAACCCATGGAACGTGGCTCGGCTTTGACGCTTCTACGGCTAGACCAGCGTCATCACCCTCTTCGGTTTATCCTTCTCGGATTCATATTTTGTCTTTCTCACGTGGCTAGTCCCTCCCAGGTTGTGTTTGGTCAAGCCGAGCTACGTTAAGTTTTTCTCGGCAAACATCTTCAAATTTACCACACGTCTTTACCTGGGGGCTTCTTTTACGAAGCCGGTAAAATATTATTGGTGCAACCATCAGTTTTATTATGTTTGCAACCTTCCAGTATCGTTCTAAAGCCATCATATGCATCAATTTGACTTAAGATTTGGCCAAGCTGGGTTGCCTCGCTCCTATGCTTACTCCCTACGTTCCCGATTGTTCGGCTAGGGAGTAAAGGGAGCACCTCTGCGATTGTTACGCCCGGATTACCCGGGTGCGTACCTCAGACGGGTGAAGCCGAAAGCTAGCGTTCTTAGGAATATAATTGGTCGGCCATGAGGGAAGTGAAAATACTCGGTAGATTATTACCAGATTCCAGGGTTATTTTCCCGCAGTAACCATTTCCTGTCTATTTCAGGTATTCGGTTATACGTCCATGGTCAACATGACAACCCGAGGAAAGGAACCCATAGAGGAACTATTTTCATCGGAAGATGTTTCTTATGTTAAATAGTAATATAACATAACTTCCCGAGCGTGTTTTGTCTGTTTGCACCAAATGGCCGGATTGCCTGGTTCTCCGAAGAATTTTTCCGATGTTCTCGGATCACACAGTAGGAAACACTCCTCGGCCCCTGGCTGAGGGGGCAGAAGCCGATGGCCGGTTAAGACAACGTTTCAAGCACGGTTTGGAGAATATTTGATGTAAAGTACATAGATACATAGAATCAAAACGTTACTCCTGGTCAAGACCATCTATTATGGTCTCCAGAGCACAATCTGCTTGGGACAACCGAGCTGCGGGCATAACTTGGTCATATACCAAATGTAGGGGCACTTCCTGCCCATCCGGCCCTACCGGCCCAACCCTAGCCAAATGCTCCGGTTCAAGCTTGGTGAAGCGGGTCTTAATCATCGCCCCAGCTTCCCGTGCTCCCTCTCGACAAGATGATATTTTCCATAACTCAAAGCAGCGCCGAGCTCCTTAGAATCGATTAGCGAGTTCGGTCATCCCTTCCGGAGCCACCTCGGTAGGCCACAATGCCTTGAACATGCTCTTCATAGCTTTTCGGGCCAGCTCATGTACGGCGGATAGCTCCTTCAGCAGGTCCCGTCCGAAAGAGCTGGCCTCCTCTTCAGGGCGTCTGGTCAAAAGAACTAAAAAGAGACACGGCATTGTTCATATTGCTGTCTAATACACACAGTTTATCTATTGAAAAACTAGGTTGCACTCACCGAACATGACAGCTTTCAGTCTCTGGTTCTCCTCCTGGGATAGAGCCAGTTGAGCTTTCGAGCTCTTAATTTCTTGGGCCTGTTGTTGATTTTCCGCCTTGAGCTTATCCCTTTCCTCATGACTTCGGGTCAGCACGCGGTAGCCAGCCTCTTGTTGCGACTCCGCATACCTTTGGGCCTCTCTGGCTACGTCCAGATCCTTCTGCAGTTGATTTATCGACTCGGCTGCTATGGACCAATCTTTCATCAGCAAAGGTGTCCCATATAATTCTTTATGACACACATTTTCTGTCACTTACCGTGTGCCTCTCTGGTCCATTTCTTAACCTCATTCAGCTCGGCCTCCACAGATTTCAACTGTGTTTGTGTCAGCCCGAGGTCTTCGGCCAGCTTTTTGTTCTGCTCCCGAACAGTCTGCACCATAGTACGACATTATAACATCAGATCCTTAACTCGGCCGTCCCGCCCAAATTAAGGCTCGGGGGCTACTGGGTTAGGCAATCGGTTATCAAAACCAATGGCATACCTGCAGACTAGTAGACATAAGTTTAACTACCCCCTCGAGTCCCGTTCGGGCAGCTCCGAGGTACGCATCTACCGAACTAAGAGCGTTAAACTATTGATCGGAAAACGCAGAATGCCGTAGCGATGCCTTACGCCGTCGGTGATTCATTACACTTTCGACCTCGGAGTTGGTGACCCAGACGCCCCCTGAATCCTGCGGATGTTGGTCCTCGGCAGGGAGCCCGGAAGTAGCACCGGCCATGGCAGGGGACCTCGGTCTTGGGTTACCCCCCGGCGCCTCTTCGATATCCTCGGGCGAAGGTGGTTCTACATATCGCCTGCAGGCCGCAGCAGAAGAAAATTGCTGACATCCTCGGCGGTTGTCGAAAATAAAGACACTAAAAGTACAGCGGATACATTACCTCTTTTGGAGGGGCACGGATGACGTGACTCCCGTTGGCACCGCACATTTGGACACCCTGCAGCCACTTGCCGCTGGAGCTACCGGTGCCGCTCTCGCAGTTGTCCGACGTGTCGTACGGCGGCCCTTGGGAGTAGAAGTCAGTGTACTCAGAGCCGCAGGAGCTGAGCGTCTTTTTCGAGAAGAAGCCCGTTGGTCACTTACAGTGGAGGAGGGGAGTGCCCCGGGGTGATCAGCCAACAGGGCCACTGTAGAGCCGTCGAGACCCTCCTGGTAGAAGACCCCCTCCTCGAAGTCGATCGACGTTTCGGGATCATCGTGAAACCCAGGGTCGTCATCGCGAGAATGACTCTCCGGTTGAGGAGCAGGGCAACTCGCCGTCTCGATCCAGCGCCTCCAGCTCTATTCGGATAAATTAAAAATCCGATTAAGGAAAATTGGTGTACCATCTGAGCTATAAAGTGTAATTGGACTCACCGCTTCGATGGGTTTATAGCTCGAGAAGCCATCCTTGGGCCCTAACCGAGCAAACTCTTGCTCTTCCCCCTTGAAGAGATCAGCCAGTATGGCTGCCATTGCCGCCTGGTCAGCGGGTCCTTTCCGTGTGTATCGGGTCGAGTCATTCGCCCCGTTGTAACACCATAGGGGGTGCACCCTTTGCTGAAGAGGTTGTACACACCGAGCAATGGCTGCCGCCATCACGTCGATGATGGTCAACCCGTTGTGGGCTAGCCACCTCACTTGAGCGGCTAGACGCGTTACCTCGGCACTTTCTTCTTGAGAAGAGCCCTTCGGGCGCCAGTTGAACCGCTTCTTCGGAGAAGCAAGTGAGAATTTGGGCAACCCCCTCCGAGCTGGATTGAATAGGGGGACGTCTTCAATATAAAACCACTCCGAGGTCCACTCCTCGGCATCCTTCTTGGGAGTCCCTATAGGATATCCCGTTCTGGCAATGCGCCATACCTCGGCTCCGCCGACCTCATAAATTGTCCCTTCTCGGGTATGAGGGACAAGGCAGAAATATTTCCTCCATAGCTCGAAATGAGCCTTGCAGCCCAGAAACATCTCGCAAAGGGCAACGTAGCCCGAGATGTGTAGAATCGATCCTGGGGTAAGGTGGTGGAGCTGGATCCCATAAAATTCTAGTAGACCCCTCAAGAAGGGATGAATAGGGAAGCCTAAGCCTCGTAAGAGGAAAGGCACGAAGCATACCCTTTCCTCCCCGTGAGGGGAGGGGAAGTTCTCCGCGAAAACCTCCCCATTCGCAGAAGTCAATCCGAGGCGGGTGGACGCGAGATCTGAAACGGGCAAATATCCCTGCGTCTCGAGGCTACCCAGTCGGATGCGGGAGACTGAGCAGCTCGCCCAATCACCTTGAAGGGGGCCGTGAGGACGTGAGGAGGTGCCTGGAATGCTCGCCATTGTTTGCTGGCTATGGCCTCTCGGTGATGTGGGGAAGAATGGCAGGGGTGGGGTGCATTAACCTTCACGCCCTTGGCCTGTTTAATAGGTGTTTTTCCCCCAGGAGAGGCATTTCTGTAAAAAACTATTGGGCCGTTTGCATTCCCCTGGCGCGTAGAAATCGAGGGGCATCATTAATTCTGAATAAAGAAACGGCGGGCCCCGCTATACCTCGCTACTCGAAGGATTGTGAGTGGCCGAACTATTGCCAAGCCGAACACAGGTGATGGAAGGAACTCGCCCCTCAAGCCGAAGACCCTCGAAGCATGAAGCTGACGAAGACCGTCGGCCTCGGCATTGGAGGCTAGTTCGGGGGCTACTGAGGGTGTCCCGGACTGAGGGGTCCTCGGGCTGCCGGCCTATCTCTCATGGGCCGGACTGATGGGCCGCTCTCAACTCATCGAAGGAAGGCCGGACTACAGGCAACCATGGACTCTAGAAGGAAACCTCCGAAGACTTGGCGTCTCCTCCAAGAAAAGATAGCGCGACCGCATGGTTATCTCCTGATAGCTACCGACCATATGTAACCCTAGGTACCCCTGGTGTCTATATAAACCAGAGGGTTTAGACCGTAGAAGGAGAACCATTATCATCATACCCACCTAGGGTTTAGTCCATCCGATCTTGAGGTAGATCAACTCTGTAATCATCATACAAACACATCAATACAATCAAGCAGGACGTAGGGTTTTACCTCTTCGAGAGGGCCCGAACCTGGGTAATCGCTGTCTCTGCATCCCTTGTTATCCAATGACTCCAAGATCCACAGTTCAGACCCCCTACCCGAGATCTGCCGATTTTGGTACCGACACCCGTACCGCTCATGGAGCGACAGGGGGTGGTCAGTATCTTCCATGCTAAGCAGGTTATTCTCAGATGAGTGTTTATTCACTTGTCATTGCACGAGAGAGGCTGGTAATTGGGATGCCCAGTCCTATGCTCAAAATCGAAATTACATAATGCAAACAAACTCCCCCGGAAAGTTGTTGGTATGGAGGGCACCCGAGGATTCGGCTAGCCATGGCTTGTGTTGGTATGGTGGAGGGGGAGTAAACTTTACCTTTCCGCTTGGGAACCGCCTATAATGTGTTTAGCATGGAAGATATTGAAAATTCTCGTTCATGACGTTGACAGGAAAAGTACACCTCCCAAAATTGCTTTTCATCTTTGATTTAAGCTTCGAGCTCTGGCACCTCTGCAAATCCATGCTTCCCTCTGCGAAGGGCCTATCTATTTACTTTTATGTCATTTTATTTTTATTGTTGAGTCTCAGCTTCTCATTATAAGCACCAATCCTGAGAGAACTATTGTCATCCTTATGCATTGAGTATAGCTATTGTCGTGTGCATCATGACTGGATTTCTTCTACCCTGAATTACAATGTTTAGTCGCTGCTTGAACTTTGGAGGTGTTCTGCATTTATGTTTTGCGGTCTCAGAAAGGGCTAGCGAGATACCATGTTATCATATTATATCATGATTGTTTTGATAAATTGTTGGCACTTGAGATATGTTATTATTACTCGCTAGATGATTATGCCATTGATATGAGTAAATGTAGTTTCTAAGTGTTATTATGAGCATGGTTAGTTCATGATCTTTGCTGAAAACTTGGGTACTATTTAAGCTTATATACGGATACAAGAACAAAAGAGTTTGTAAAAGTTTTTCTTTATCACTTTCAGTTTGTCAACTGAATTGCTTGAGGACAAGCAATGAGTTAAGCTTGGGGGAGTTGATACGTCTCCGTCATATCTACTTTTCCAAACACTTTTGCTCTTGTTTTGGACTCTAATTTGCATGATTTGAATGAAACTAACCCAGACTGACGCTGTTTTTAGCAGAACTACCATGGTGTTGTTTTTGTGCAGAAATCAAAGTTCTCGGAATTGGACAAAACTTTTTGGAGATTTTTTATGAAATAAATAAAAATTACTGGCGCAAGAATCAACAAAAGAGGGGCCACCTGTTGCCCACAAGGCAACAGGGCGCGACCCCCCTAGGGCGCGCCCTGATGCCTTGTGGGGCCCACAGGCGGCCGTCTGACCTAATTCCAACGCTATAAATTCTATTTCCCCAAGAAAAAAATAGGAGAAGAAGTTTCATCATGTTTTACGATATGGAGCCACCGCCACCTCCTGTTCTTCATCGGGAGGACTGATCTGGAGTCCGTTCTGGGCTCCGGAGAGGGGGGTTCGACGCTGTCGTCATCATCAACCATCCTCCATCACCAATTTCATGATGCTCATCGCCGTGTGTGAGTAATTTCTTCGTAGGCTTGCTGGACGGTGATGGGTTGGATGAGATTTATCATGTAATCGAGTCAATTTGTTAGGGCTTTGATCCCTAGTATCCACTATCTTCTGAGATTGATGTTGCTATGACATTGCTATGCTTAATGCTTGTCGCTAGGGCCCGAGTGTCATGATTTCAGATCTGAACCCTCTATGTTTTCATGAATATATTTGTGTTCTTTATCCTATCTTGCAAGTTATATGCACCTATTACGTGTTATGATCCGCATACCCCAAGGTGACAATAATTGGGATTCTTTCTAGTGATTACCGTAGTTTGAGGAGTTCATGTATTCACTATGTGTTAATGCTTTGTTCTGATTCTCTATTAAAAGGAGGCCTTAATATCCCTTAGATTTCCTTATGGACCCCGCTGCCACGGGAGGGTAGGACAAAAGATGTCATGCAAGCTCTTACTATAAGCACGTATGACTATATACGGAATACATGTCTACATTACATTGATGAATTGGAGCTATTGTGTATCGCCCTAGGTTGTGACTGTTATATGATGAATGTCATCCAACATAATTATCCATCACCGATCCAATGCCTACGCTTTTCGCATATTGATCTTTGTTAAGTTACTCTCATTACTGCCGCTGTTACAATCACTACAAAACTGCTACTGCTACTGCTACTGTTGCTACTGTTGCTACTGCTATTGAAACTATCATACTACTGTGCTACTAAACACTTTGCTGCAGATATTTAGTTCTCCAGGTGTGGTTGAATTGACAACTCAACTGCTAATACTCGCAAATATTCTTTGGCTCCCCTTGTGTCGAATCAATAAATATGGGTGAAATACTATGGCGCCGCCAGGAGCGCCTGATGGCCGGTCGGGAGCGGGCCGAGAAGGCTCGGGGCGAGGCCACGTGGGACCGGCATGTGGTAAGCGTGGACCACATTGGTCCATGGGTTGGGCCCGAGAGCCCGGGGCGGGGAGGGCTGTTGCTGACGTTGCACCCCCCCCCCCCCGCGTACCCCTGCGGCTGCTGCTGCTGCTTGGGGCGACCACCCCGCTTGTTGCGCCGGCCGCCGCCGGGCTGCTGCTGAGGCGCGGTGGCGGCGGAAAGAAGACCGGCGCGGCGGAGGCCACTGCTGCGACGGGATCGGCGGCGTGGGCGCGGGCGGGCCGCGAGAGGTGCCGGCGGCGAGAGCGGTGTGCTGCACCCGAGACTTCACCATCTCCATGCGGTGCTCCACCAAGCGCAAGTAGGCGACGACGGTGTGGAAAGTCGGCTGCGGCAACAAGGTCAAGTTGGATGCCGCGTTGCCGAAGTACTCGTTGAGGCCGGCGGTGAGGGTGCTAAGCATAAGCTCATCAGAGATCTTGGCGCCGATGTTGCGGAGCTCATCCGCAAGCATCTTCAAGCGCATACAGTAGTCGTCGATGGTGGACTCGTTTTGATGACAACCAAAAAATTCTTGCTGCAAAAACACAAGACGTTGAAGTTTGTTGTCGGTGAAGAGCCCGTTGATCTTGGTCCACACGGCGCATGCATCATCATCCTCAGAGACGACCGTGTGAAACAAATCCTTGGAGATGGTTTGGTAGAACCACCGGATGAGCGTAGCATCAATGGTCGACCACTCCGGGTCGCCCTTCGCCAAGTCGGAGTCGACGGAACTGTTGATGTGATCGGTGAGTAGGTACTCGCGAAAGACGAGGGAGAAGTAGGTTTTCCACGCATAGTACATGGAGTTGTTGTGCTTGAGACGGATGGGAACACGATCGAAGATGCTGAGATCGCAGATTTCGGTGGCGGAGGGAGGGTCGGGTCCGGCGAAGGGGTTGGAGCTGCCGGAGATGGAGGAGTTGTCAGAGGCCATGGCGGCGGTAGCAGATGGGTGCGGCGACGGCTATGGGAGTTATAGGGTTAGGGTTTGTAGTGGGAGAGGGGAAGGGAGGTAGAGAGGCAGCATGTTGTTGGGAAAGATTGGATTGCATGCGACACAATTGATTGATCACGTGCAAGTGCACATATATAGGTACAAGGGTGCACGACCTCGACTTGTCTCCCAAGCTATACACTGTACGGAGGAGAAAGGAGGCGTGACAATACATGACCCTAACCTATACATACATACACGTTCAACACCCTATTTTCTACTACAAGTTACTTACTCGATCTCGACTCCATGATGTCGAATGGGAGAGGAAGATGAGCACGAAAGCATGCCAAGGGGAGTTGAACTACCACAGAGCAGAGGTTTGCCATTAGCCAATTTCTTCGTCCTCAGGGCATTTCTAACCGATCCCCTAAAAGTTAAGGGAGTAAACGGCGGAGTAAAGTTAGTGGAGTAAATTTTTACTCCACTAACGGTGGCCGCACCTAGCCGATCCCCTATAGTTAGTGGAGTAAAAATAAAATTTTATAGATTTTGTGTCCAAGGAGGCGAGGAATTCGGCCGTGTTCATCTCCGCACTACAATAAACAAAGAAAGCACGACCAACAATCACTACCGGCCACCAACAATCACTATACACGACCAAGGAAGGAAGGAATTCGGCGAGGTTTTTGTTTTCACCTTGTAGGCATTTCATCGAGCACTTGGCGGTCGCGATGTTTGTTGCCGGCTGCGGCCATCGCCCGCGCCGGAGCAGTGGCCATAGGGGGCACCGAAGTAGCTGCACGAGGCGCCGGCCTAGGACGAGGCGCTACCTTGGTCTTCTTCATCTTCTTCTTGGCGGCTGCCTCGGCGAGCGCCGACGTCGACGCCATCGGCTTTCGAGCTCGTTTGACTCCGGCGGGTGCGACGGGAGGGCAGCAGGCCGTTGCCGAAGAGGCGGTGGCCACCCCGGAGGCCATTGGGGCGGTTGGAGGAGGAGCTTGGAAGCGGTGGGTTTTTTCATCCCCAAACTCTTCTTCGGCGCATGCGGCGGCACATGGGTGATTTCCGGCGGCGAAATGCCGGTGGTGGTGGCTGGCGGGGTGAGGGAAGGGGCCGGGCTATCCATTCTGGCTGGCCAGATGGTCATCGGCGGCGGCGGCGGGGCGCAACAGCTCCGGCGGAGAGAGGCATCACTTTTACTCGGCCGCCGCGGGATGGAGTAAAAATAGGGAGATTTGAGGGGATTTGAGGAGATGTAGTAAAAAATTTACTCCACTAAGCAGGATAAGGGATCGGCTAGGTGCGCCGTAAGGGAGTAAAACCAAATTTTTACTCCCTTATGGCCTTTTAGGGGATCGGTTAGAAATGCCCTCATCACGCATGCGTTCAGGCTCCCCCGACCTCGACCTCTAGCGGCGGTGCCCTTCTCATGGTTACAGCGGCGTCTATATATTTAGGAAACTTATATTGTCAAAATGGACGGGGGTGGCAACACGGTTAGAAGGTAGTGCACTGGTTCTCATTTGTTGTCTACATATACTGATGTGTTCTCTGTCTAATTCATAATTTCAAATGATTGCAGCTTCTCTACAAGGAGGAATTCAAGCTACTTACTGCTTGGTTTCTTTCGTTCTTCCAGCTGAATCTGTCGGCATACAATGGCTAACGGACAGGTCAGTATCAGTATGCTCTTATGCCTCCTTTAATTATGCCTCATCTCACTATCTGTGTGTTGTACTATGTACCTTTTATTCGTATGATATGATTTCACTCTCTATGATCATTTGAAATAATCAAAGTACACCTACTGTTCTGGCCCTATGTAGCAGGTTATTTAGCAAGAGAAAAATGCGCAAAAGAAAGACAAATGTCGTACAAGGCGCTGAGGGATCAAATGAAAACATTGTGCTTCCCAGATCAAAACGAACAAAACATACCTATTATAAACTTGCAGATTAACCTTCTTAGTGCCACAAACTTATTTTCACACTGTCCTGCCCAGGTACAAGATGCGTCTTATTGATGCTGACGAATCAGGGGAACCCGGGTTTGTGTTCTTTGCTTCAGTTGCTGAACAAGCTATTGGAAAGAGACTTGAAGTTATCATGCACGGTGCATCAGACCGCCCATTTTCTGTTCCTGTAGAGATATTAGCCTTAATATCCCAGAAATTCACACTTCCCTTCACTGTCAATGAGAAGGGCCATCACTATGGGCAACTCTCTTTCCAAGTGAACAGCACATCAACAGAGACATCTGTGCAAGCTAGCAAGGTGTGTAATTTTGCTTAATACCGATATCTAAATTTCCAATTTATTTACTTTATTAAGGAGAAGAAAGAGTGTTTCAGACGCCTATATCTGGATAGGAGTGCAAACAATATAGAGAAGTACAAGATGGCAAAGAAGGCCGCAAAGCGAGCTGTGAGTGAAGCAAGGGGCCGAGCGTATGAGGACCTCTACCAACGGTTAGACACGAAGGAAGGCGAAAGGGACAACTATAAGATGGCCAAGATCCGAGAGAGGAAGACGAGGGATGTTGACCAAATCAAGTGCATCAAGGACGGAGCAGATCAACCCCTGGTGAAGAACGAGGAGATTAAGCATAGATGGCGGGATTACTTTGACAAGCTGTTCAATGGGGAGAGTGAGAGCTCTACCATTGATCTGGACGACTCCTTTGCTGATACTAGCAGGCTTTTTGTGCGGCGAATCCAGGAGTCGGAGGTCAAGGAGGCTTTGAAGAGGATGAAAGGAGGCAAGGCGATGGGCCCTGATTGTATCCCCATTGAGGTGTGGAGAGGCCTCGGGGACATAGCGATAGTATGGCTAACCAAACTTTTCAACCTCATTTTTCGGGCAAACAAGATGCCAGAAGAATGGAGACGGAGTATATTAGTACCAATCTTCAAGAACAAGGGGGATGTTCAGAGTTGTACTAATTACCGTGGAATTAAACTGATGAGCCATACAATGAAGCTATGGGAGAGAGTCATTGAGCACCGCTTAAGAAGAATGACAAGCGCGACCAAAAATCAGTTTGGTTTCATGCCTGGGAGGTCGACCATGGAAGCCATTTTCTTGATACGACAACTTATGGAGAGATATAGGGAGCAAAAGAAGGACCTGCATATGGTGTTCATTGACTTGGAGAAGGCCTATGATAAGATACCGCGGAATGTTATGTGGTGGGCCTTGGAGAAACACAAAGTCCCAGCAAAGTACATTACCCTCATCAAGGACATGTACGATAATGTTGTGACAAGTGTTCGAACAAGTGATGGCGACACTGATGACTTCCCGATTAAGATAGGACTGCATCAAGGGTCAGCTTTGAGCCCTTATCTTTTTACCTTGGTGGTGGATGAGGTCACAAGGGATATACAAGGAGATATCCCATGGTGTATGCTCTTTGCGGACGATGTGGTGCTAGTCGATGAGAGTCGGACGGGGGTCAACAGGAAGTTGGAGTTATGGAGGCAAACTTTGGAATCGAAAGGTTTTAGACTTAGTAGGACTAAAACCGAGTACATGAGGTGCGCCGGTACTACTAGGCACGAGGAGGAGGAGGATGTTAGCCTTGATGGGCAGGTGGTGCCGCAGAAGGACACCTTTCGATATTTGGGGTCAATGTTGCAGAAGGATGGGGATATCGATGAAGATGTGAACCATCGAATTAAAGCCGGATGGATGAAGTGGCGCCAAGCTTCTAGCATTCTTTGTGACAAGAGGGTGCCACAAAAGCTAAAAGGCAAGTTCTATAGGACGGCGGTTCGACCCGCAATGTTGTATGGCGCTGAGTGTTGGCCGACTAAAAGGCGACATGTGCAACAGTTAGGTGTGGCGGAGATGCGCATGTTGAGATGGATGTGTGGACACACAAGGAAGGACCGAATCCGGAATGATGATATACGAGATAGAGTTGGGGTAGCGCCAATTGAAGAGAAGCTTGTCCAACATCGTCTGAGATGGTTTGGACATATTCAGCGCAGGCCTCCAGAAGCCCCAGTACATAGAGGACGGCTAAAGCGTGCTGATAATGTCAAAAGAGGCCGGGGTAGACCGAACTTTACATGGGAAGAGTCCGTAAAGAGAGACCTGAAGGATTGGAGCATCACCAAAGAACTAGCCATGGACAGGGGTGCGTGGAAGCTTGCTATCCATGTGCCAGAACCATGAGTTGGTCGCGAGATCTTATGGGTTTCACCTCTAGCCTACCCCAACTTGTTTGGGACTAAAGGCTTTGTTGTTGTTGTTGTTGTTGTTGTTGTATTTACTTTCACCTGCCTCAAGTTGTAGTACACTAACCTATCAGTATATCCTTTTGATAGGTAAACACTAGCAGTAACGACAAAGAACACGAGGACAGGGACATGGACAACACTAATGAAAGTGATAATGAAGGTCAGGCCTCTCCTACAGTTGATTCAACAGTACACTCATTTCTCATTTTGTTATATCCTTGACTAATATATTTATTCATTATCACCGTGATTTTTCTTTCAATAATTGAAGGAACAGATAGCACCATCTTCTGCCAAGGAACAGGAAGCACCATCTTCTGAAATTGCTACTGCAAGCAAAAATGATTCACACAACACTAGCAAGAAGCCATAAAAAAGGTCGAGGCCAAACCTTGCAACCTAAAATTTAGTCCATATCCACTTACTATTTATTTACAAGCTTTTCTATGGATTACAGGACAGTAACTGAAGCCAACAAATCAACTTCCACAAAGAAGAAGATGCACTTATCATAAAAAGAGCTTCGATCAGCGTATTTCAAAAGCAAATAGAGGAATGGCGACCTTCTGCATAAGTCCATCTTTTGAAGTTATTTAGTTTTCCATTAATAAATATATCACCTGCGTGCGAATGCTACTGCATGATCAGATGATCAACAACTTTTGCTACTGCATGATCAGATGATCAATAACTTTGTCTTCACCAGTTAACGTGTCTCGTACTATGTTTTGCAAAAACTATTCCTCTTTTGTGCACTGAATAATGAAACAACTTATGCATTTCTATACGTATGGTTATCGTACCTCTAAATAATGTTTGTTTCCATATCTCTACTTTATATTCCTATAAGAAAATGCACTTCTTAGATCTTCTACTATTCTGCCAAGAATGTTTAAATCTCAATGTATAATATCTCAAATTCTATTAGTATAACAAAATGCACCTTTTCAGTTTCCAGTTAAACTTTCTCATGAGATGCAGAAACTAACATCTGATCATCTTAGTTTGTAAATTCATATGCAAAATCAGGATTCTTACCCTAAATTCAACAGTCAAAGCAGACCTTTAGTGCCAACACCTCAAAAAATTGCAGCGTGCAGCTTCTAATTCCTCTCATGTATGATGTATCATGGTTTCTCCTCCTTTTTCTTCCCTACAAAGCTAACGCAGATACAGCAGCAGTAAATGCAAACGACTTTATTCATCAGTTATACAGATGCATGTTGCAAAATGATAACTGAATACTTATAAATGCCTGAATATTAATCACCCATTAAACACCATATACTGGTCATTAGCCTGACCTATCACACACCATTCTTCTATAAATATAGAACATTTCCAATACAGGTTGAAGTATTAACTAATTCCTGCCAAAAGGTACCTACGTTCTCAGTTTATGTTTGTTGCATGGCTTTTTCAGATCTGACATATTTTCATACCCTTCTTTCAGATGCATAATCCTACCAATGAACACAATCCAGGGACTGTTGAAGCATGACACAAGGCCCAGTCCAAGATCATACTTCCAGATAAATTCAAAAAGGCCAGCCCAAGAACGAATTAATAGCCCAAAATCTCAAGCTAAAATTACAATACAAAATTATTGAACAACGTGTGTCCATATATTTGTATCAATGCCTACCATTAAATCGCATAAATCGACGGTCGCAGCCAGTGGCGGAGTTACGTCCAAGCAAAACCAGGCCGTGGCCCTCCCAGCTTTGCTGCACAAAGAGTAGGCCTAAGGGTAAATCTAGGCAATGTTTGCAAGAAAATTTTGGCAGCCTTTAGCTTGGCCCGCCTAGGACTTTGATTCTAGCTCCGCCAGTGGGCGCAGCAACGCGCGCCGGCATGGTCTAGTACTAGATGACACCCCGCACGTTGTTGCGGGAACTATTAACAAATAACTTGATGTTTAAAAACATGAGAAAGTTTATGAACCATGGTATAAGTTGATGATAAAGAATTTTGTTTGAAATAAATATTGGTTAGAGTAAGCATCTAAAGAAAATTTGATGAAAAGGCCAAAAAAGAGTGTGAGTTTTTTTTATGTTAATTTACTACCTTGATAATATATCAGCAAGGCGATATGAAACAAAAACAATGTTGCGTAGAGACAGTGGAGACATCTCAATCCTTGGCTAAACCTAAAACAATGATAACAATTACAGATGTGCATTTGTAAAAAATATAGCTCGCATGGAAGAATAAAACGTGAGTTCACTCATAATTTGATTTTCTATTAAAAAAATAAGGTTGCTCATAAATCATGAGGCCCACTATTGAGTAAATCATGCTTCTCACCGGATCAACCATGTACAGTGTACTGCAGCCATTCACCAAAATATACCCATATATCTATAGTTCATTTTGTTTGTCCTGTCTAGTGCAAAACCATGCATGCTTCCTCATTAGGTGAAGCTTAGTTTCGTCATAAAAAAGCCTGATTAGCTACATGGGCGCATTCAATGGAACCAAACTGGGATTAAAAGGTTGCCTGGGAAGAGTGGATTATTAAAAAAGAAGATTTTTTTTATGAGCTACCTCTCTGTACGCAACGGAATCAAGTTGGGATTAAAAGATTTGTTGGAACACTGGAGATTCGAGGGAACAAAGGCATCTAACTCAATTATGTGGCCTATTTGAAGCAAAAGAGATATGGACAGGAATCGCTCGTTTGGGCTTTCAAAATCGGACGGTCGCATTAACAATACGTGAAGTATAACCAAATGGTTGGACGTGGAATCGTGCTGGACGTTTGAAGTGGATCGGATGACGTCAAGGCATACACACATAGCAAAAGAAACCTAGGATGACGTGATTGCTTTAGTGTGCACGAAAAAACTAATTAATGATTATTTATGGCAGGCTACATGCGCATGACGAATTAGTGGGAGCATGCGCATGAAGAGTTAGTGGGAAAGCATTTTTAGATGGTGGATCCTACTTGATGATGTGGATATGTTGCATGTCAAGATAAATAAGATAATGGGGCTGGATCTCTTAGGTATATAGGATAGGATATTCACAGTTTCATTAAAAAAATGTTCGCAAAAATGAATTTATTTCACAATTTCAATAAAAGTTCACAATTTCAGAAAAAGTTTGCGAATTTGAAAAATATGTTTGGAAAATGTAAAAAGGATTATAAACATAAAGAAAATGAAAAATAAAAAGAACAGAAAAAACTAACATGGAAAAAAGAAAAAATGAAAATGATAAAAGAAAGAAAATAATGAACATGAAAAAAGCAGGAATAAAAACCCCGAAAGGAAAAACAAAACAAAAAGAAGAAAAACCGGGTCTGGGAAGGTTCTATAATCTTCACAAAACAAGAAAGGAGCTACCCAACGACTTGCGCGCCGAATAGGATTGGCCATAAACCAGAGCGCATATCCGAATTCTATTTATTATTAATTTTGAACCAGCAGGCCTGAACTGAACAATGAAGCGATTCTCTCATTCCAAATCCCCAAGTTCCGCCCCCATGATCCCTCCTCCCCCATATCCAACGGATCCTATTTGGCGCATAGGTCGCTGTGGAGCAACCTAGCGCGTACCCCCCTCCCTGATCGTTCGCACACTGGGCCGGCCCATATTTCGGGATTTCATGTGTGTTCTCTCACCGATTTTGGGAAGGTCCTAGAAACTTCCCTGAATCGGGATTTTCTTTTTTTTTTTCTTGTTTTTCTGTTCCGGTTTTTCTTTTCTTTTTTCTTTTTATTTTCTCTCTTTTCTTATTTACTTTTCATTTTTTTTGCGAAATTTTCTTTTCAAATTGGCAAATACTTTTTTGTTCATCAAATTCAAAAAATGTTCATCATTGTAAAAAAATAAAAAAAATGTTCACCAAATTTAAAAAATGTTCACCGGATTTAGAAAATGTTCATCAAATTCAAAATTTGTTCTTCGAATTAAAAAAACATTCATGGATTCAAAAAAATGTTCATTAAATTCAAAATTTGTTCATTGAATTCCAAATTTGTTCATCCACTTATTAATTTTTTTTCTTGAATACAATTTTTGTTCATCAAGTTCAAAAAAAATCATCGAATTCGAAAATTAAAAATTCTCACAAAAAATGTTCATTAAAATTCAAAAAAGTTCATTCATTCGAAATCATGAACATTTTTTGAATTCAAGAGTTGTTTTGAATTCGGTGAACATTTTTGTCCATGAACGTTTTTTGAAAGTCAGAACTTTTTTCGAAATCTAGAAAAAAAAACAGGGGGCACCTCGGCCCCACATGGGCCGGCCCAGAAGGGCGCGCAGGAGAGCGGGGGTGTGCGCGCGCGGCCGGTTTCCGGCGCGCGGTTCGCCGAATAGGAGATCCCCCCATATCTGGTCCTCTTCTCCATGAGCGGCCGTGCCCGTTCCAGCCAGCCACCCCTTCACAGGCCATAACCCCTAAACCCCAGCCAACGGCAACCCCTCCCGCCATGGTCGAGACGGTCGCCTTCCCGCTCCCGCTCCGGGCGCCCGCGCCGCCGCCTCCCACCTCCAAGACCGTCCGCCACCAGCCCCCCGTGAACTCCCCTCTCCGACTCTTCTCCCCCACCTCCCTCCTCTCCTCCTCACGCCCCACCCCCACCTCCTCCTCCCGCACGCCGCGCCTCGGCCGCCCGCACAGCCCTACCCGCCAGGGCGGCGGAGGCGGGCAGCCATGGAACCTGCCTCCCTCCCTCTCCCTCCCCGCGCGGCGCGCGCTCCTCTCCCTCCAATCCGACCCGGACTCCGCGCGCGACATTCTCTCCGCGCTCCCAACCTCCGAGCTCGCCTCCGTGCTCAACGCCCTCGCTTCCCGCGGCCGCCCCGCCGTTGCGCTCGCTGCTCTCCACGCCGCGCGGGACCTCCACGGTGAGCACGTCCTCCAACATCCCCGCGTGCTCCCCGCAGCTGTCCGCGTCCTCGCGCGCGCCGGCCGCCTCGCCGACGCCTCCACGCTACTCGACGCCGCGCCGGAACCCGACGCCAGCGCTTACACGGCTCTCGTGTCAGCGTTTTCCCGCGCCAGCCGGTTCCGGGACGCGGTCGCCGTGTTCCGCCGTATGGTGGCTAACGGCATTCAGCCCGCCATCGTCACCTACAATGTCGTGCTCCATGTGTACTCCAAGATTGCCGTTCCGTGGAAGGATGTGCTGGCACTCGTGGACTCCATGAAGAAGGACAGAATTCCGCTGGACAGGTATACATATAACACGCTCATTAGCTGTTGCCGGCGTGGTGCACTCTATAAGGAGGCAGCGAAGGTGTTCGACGAAATGAGGGCTGCTGGGTTCGAACCTGACAAGGTCACATTCAATTCGCTGCTTGATGTGTATGGCAAGGCACGGATGCATGATGAGGCAATTGGGGTGCTCAAGGAGATGGAGCTTGGGGGCTGTCCACCCAGTGTGGTAACCTACAACTCGCTCATTTCGTCGTATGTAAAGGATGGGTTGTTGAAAGAGGCAGCAGAGCTCAAAGAGGAGATGGAGGTTAAGGGAATTCAGCCAGATGTCATTACATATACGACACTGATTTCTGGTCTTGACAGGGCTGGCAAAATTGATGCAGCAATCGGGACATATGATGAAATGTTGAGGAATGGATGTAAGCCAAACTTGTGCACGTACAATGCATTGATCAAGCTGCATGGGGTGAGGGGAAAGTTCCCAGAGATGATGGTTGTCTTTGATGACCTCAGGTCTGCTGGATTTGTGCCAGATGTTGTGACCTGGAACACACTCTTGGCGGTGTTTGGTCAAAATGGTTTAGACTCTGAGGTGTCTGGGGTGTTCAAGGAGATGAAGAAATCTGGTTATGTTCCTGAGCGGGACACTTATGTTTCACTCATTAGTTCATATAGTCGGTGTGGCTTGTTTGACCAATCAATGGAGATATACAGGAGGATGATTGAAGCTGGTATATATCCTGACATATCGACATATAATGCTGTTTTATCTGCACTAGCTCGTGGTGGGCGTTGGGAGCAGGCAGAAAAGTTGTTTGCTGAGATGGAGAATCTGGATTGTAGGCCAGATGAGCTTAGTTACTCTTCACTGCTTCATGCATATGCTAATGCAAAGAAGTTGGATAAAATGAAAGCTTTGTCAGAAGATATATATGCAGAGAAGATAGAGTCACACCACGGGCTGGTGAAAACATTGGTATTGGTCAACAGCAAAGTTAATAACTTATCTGAAACAGAAAAGGCGTTCCTGGAACTTGGGAGGAGGCGGTGCTCTCTTGATATTAACGTCCTAAATGCAATGGTTTCCGTATATGGGAAAAATAGGATGGTTAAGAAGGTGGAGGAGATTCTTTCACTCATGAAGGGAAGTTCTATCAACCTCAGCACCGCAACATACAATAGCTTGATGCACATGTATTCTCGTTTAGGTGATTGTGAAAAGTGCGAAAATATCCTCACTGAGATCAAGTCAAGTGGTGCACGTCCGGATCGATATTCTTATAACACAATTATCTATGCATATGGAAGAAAAGGGCAGATGAAAGAAGCCTCAAGATTGTTTTATGAGATGAAATCTTCAGGCCTGGTACCAGATATTGTAACATACAATATCTTTGTTAAGAGTTATGTAGCCAGCTCAATGTTCGAAGAGGCAATTGATTTAGTACGTTATATGGTTACTCATGGTTGCAAGCCCAATGAGAGAACTTACAATTCAATACTGCAGGAGTACTGTAGGCATGATAAGATAGCAGATGCCAAATCATTCCTTAGCAACCTTCCTCAGCTTCATCCTGGAATATCCAAACAAGAACAACAAAGACTGTTGGAACTGTTGGCTAGGTACACTTCGAGAGATAGAGGTTGAATATCAAACCTTGTTTGTATTTGTGAGTACGACAAGTAGATATAACTGTTTTCTTAGTTATCCTTGGCAAACGTGTACTCCCTCTGTCCCACAATATAAGGCGTTTTTGCTAGCTAAAACAGCTTGCAAAAACATCTTATATTGTGGGACGGAGGGAGTACTTCATAGTGGATATGTACATATTACATTTCTCTAAAGAAATATTGAGAGAAACCAGCAAGATGCATTTAAAGACTGTTGGAACTGTTGGCTAGGTACACTTCGAGAGATAGAGGTTGAATATCAAACCTTGTTTGTATTTGTGAGTACGACAAGTAGATATAACTGTTTTCTTAGTTATCCTTGGCAAACGTGTACTCCCTCTGTCCCACAATATAAGGCGTTTTTGCTAGCTAAAACAGCTTGCAAAAACATCTTATATTGTGGGACGGAGGGAGTACTTCATAGTGGATATGTACATATTACATTTCTCTAAAGAAATATTGAGAGAAACCAGCAAGATGCATTTAAAGACTGTTGGAACTGTTGGCTAGGTACACTTCGAGAGATAGAGGTTGAATATCAAACCTTGTTTGTATTTGTGAGTACGACAAGTAGATATAACTGTTTTCTTAGTTATCCTTGGCAAACGTGTACTCCCTCTGTCCCACAATATAAGGCGTTTTTGCTAGCTAAAACAGCTTGCAAAAACATCTTATATTGTGGGACGGAGGGAGTACTTCATAGTGGATATGTACATATTACATTTCTCTAAAGAAATATTGAGAGAAACCAGCAAGATGCATTTAGTGTTCTCAGCTTAATTAATTTGCTGAAAGACTCATGTTTGCACATCCTCCAACCACATACGATCTGCTGGTAGTTTTTCCTAACCAGTACATACAGATTCATCTGTTTCCTAATCCGGTGAGGTCATACTAATTATTGTAATGTATGTAGTCAAGGTAGAGAGGTTCATATGATATATTACTAAATGGAAGAAATATCTGTCATTTTCATTTGTGAGGTTGCATTGTATGCACTATCACCTAAGTTACCAAGCTCCTTTGATTTTGAGGCTCCTGGTGCATCGTTGTATTTAGAGTTGGTTGTGGGCTCGGTTATGAGGCTGTGTTTTGGTCGTTAGCTGTATATGGGCCTACTCGGTGGTGAGTCGTGGCGGTTCGTGCGGGCCTTTTGCCTTACGTGTCAGGTGCATGTGTCTGTTCTCTCGCTGCTTTATTGGTTTTGTGGGTGGTTGCGGCTGGGCAGGTGTGTTCTTCGTCGGTTCGCAGAGAGGGTAGCGTTGTTCTCTGCGTTGGGTTGCGCCTGTTGTTTTCTCGGGGATGGGGAGCTGGTTCTGCCGCTGGGGGCTTCGTCTTTCGCATCGGCCTTCTCTGGTCTGCTGGGTGGGCGGGGGTGTTGACGGCGGCGGCCGGTTGCGGGGCTTCGTCGGGCTGTTCGTGTTCCTGCGCTGCATCTGAGGGTTCGATTTCGTTCCTCTCCGTTTTTGTTTCCTTATGTCTTGATTGTTGTGTTGATTGTGTAATGCTGTATGGCTGTTGGGGATTGCTGGCGTGATCTTTTTGGGGGAAGGGAGCTCTGATTTTTGGGCGGGGGGAGGGAGTGGCGGGATTTGTCTCGCCGGAATACTTGGTTGATCAGTGGTTTTTGCGGCTGCTTAGGTTTTTTGGGGCGCTTGTGTTGTCGCTGTTGGTCTTGGGGTCGATTTTGGTGGCCGTGCTATCCTGGTCAGGGGTGTACTTCTTTGTTTCTGGTGACTTGGTCCCATGATGAATATTCCTGATGGGGTTTGTTACAGACTATCTTGAATGTAGCAACCTTGTGGTATTTCAAGCTTTGATTACATGCTTAAGTTACCAAACTGCTCGATGTGCATTCTTATTTTTGTATATCATTTGTTTAGCTTACAAGAATAACAAACGGTCGATGCTAGAATATGTAGGGTCCAGAAAAGGTTAACTGTTTTTCAGTCTTTAAATGAATGGAAACAAGTCATGAACAAATAGCAAGATGTTGTTGTACTCTCGTATCAAGTGCATCTGTAAATTTTGCCTGAAGCGACAAGAATTAAATTAGTCATGTGTTCTGCAGGAAATATCCATGTTCAAGTGAGGATTTTCCTCAAGTTATGTGTCATGATTAGGTCATCCGAGTATTTGGTTACCAAATATGCTTGACTGTTTTCATATTTTTTTAATTTTTGTATGGGATGTAGAATTTTCATTCTCATTCTATCATTTTTCTAATTAGATGATGGATGGTTTCTACATCATTCGAAGGTTGTTTATTTGCAAGTCAAGAAAGATGGGCTAATAATGTTTGAGGTAAGGTAGGATAGATGGCTGATAGTTCTGCATCTATCTACAAGGTAAGAAACATGAGGAAATCAATTTTAAACTTGGGATTATGGCTCATCTTCTGTAAGAATTTGAATGGAAACAAAATATGTTTTCTCATAGTGATGTGTACCCCTTCTAAATGCAGGTGATTCCACTCATTCAACAGAAGTAGAAGTAGATTAATTAATTTTCCCTATGCAACAATTTTTTTCATGCAGAGATATATTTTGGCTTGCCCCTTTTCTGAACTAATATATTGTTGGTATAAAAAAAATTGATTGGTAGGTGACATCGATGAGGCAGAATTGGTTCTTTTCGGACAATTGGGTTACAATATTTCTTGCTAGGCACAATTCCAAAGTAGTTGCCTATCATTTTTTTGCAAGATGAGGAGAATGTTCATGTTTCAGCACCTCTTTAATCATCATTAGAGATTTTTTTCTCCCCGTGAAAGGCTATTGTCTCCAATTGATTTGGTTAGGCCTTCCAGTACCTAATTCTTTTACTTAGAAACTGCGAGCCCGAGGTCGGATTGGTCTTTGTAATCTTTCTTTCTTACATGATGTTTTGCTTTGTTGTAGCTCATGATTTTTCATTTGCTAATGACGCACGTACCGAATATCATTTCTGGCTGCTGGAGAAGGTTCTGTTGTTGAAATGATCTTCTTTGGTGATGTAGCTCATCGGTTAGTTGGTAAACCTGCTGATGTTTTGGCATCTGAAAAATATGCTTTGCACTCTACTGTGCCTATAGAAATCTCTGGTTTGATTGGGAGGAGTTATGTTGTGGATTTTGCTGTGTCACGGTATTCTTTCCGTGGCGACGACAATAGCTTTCAGGTCCTAAATTTTATCCTAAAGGCAGCAGTGTCTTTGTTGGACTTGAGGCTGGTTGCTCCAATGCCATCAATACAGTGGATAAGCTGCTTCGACTGGGTGCCGAAGCTGCTGGAGAGCCCAGTAAAAATGATGGGACTCCTGTTTATAGCCTTCAATGGATGTTTCTCTTATCTGGTTCTTCTCTAATATGTTGTTGTTTTATAGAGAAGGGTCCAGCAAACTGCTGATGGAGAAGGCCAGGCGGTTGAGGCTGGCACGGTCCTTCATCTAGAGGCACAAGCTACATTGCCGGTTGGCATGGTGAATTGTTGTTCTATTTGTATTTGATGGCTGTCCTAATGGTTGTTTGTTTCAGGGGACTTCCGTTAAGGAGGGTTCTTATAAATTACTTGTGGCCATTGCAGCACTTGAATAAGAACCGCAAGCTACGCCGCCTCCTACTGTACTGGTTCGTTTTGCCCTTGTGCTCTGTTGGTCTGTTTCTATTTACCAGTTCTTATAGTACATATTTGCTTCAGGAAGGTCCTCACAAAGAAGATTCTGCTAATGAGGGCAAGACTGTGGAAGCATCTAACGATGAACCGTTGGCTTACTAAGGCCAGCGTTCAAGGAAAAAGGTAAATTCTCGGAAAACACATATATTTGTTTTCTATGTACCATCTATCTATCGATGTTTTACGTGTGCTTTCTCGGTTACAAGGGTCTCCACCGAAGCAGTTGTTCAGCCAGTGTTTTAGTTGTCATAGCATATAGCTTACTTTGTTGGAAGGGCCTGTCTGTGTGCGTAGATTCATTAGGACAAATGGTGATGAATGCTGATTCAGATTTGTTCCTATAAGGGAAGATGATACGTACTGCTGCCGTTCCTCCCCTGATATTAATTGCTGATTGTTGGGTGTTATGGTTTGTTAGTCAGTAAAGTAAATGTGCAAAAGGTAATAACCAGCTACTTACTTCAGGTATGGATGTACTGCCAGCTTTTGTTTGACGGTGATTTCCGATTATAACGAGAGCCTTCAGGAAGTGTTGTTGGTCTATGATTATAGAAAGGCCATATTCATGATGAGGTTGGACACCGTCACCTAAATCATACGCTTTGCTTCCTGCAAAGAGAATCACGATCGGCATAGTACTTGACAATGTGGGCACTAATTTGAGGAACCGTGATGTATGCGTGTGGAAACAACATGTAGATCTGCCTGTTTCAGCGTCATCGCCACTGTGTTCCCTTGATGGTCTAATTTTTGAGAGTTCCTGTGATTGTTCGGTTTGAAAGTGTGGCATTGGTGTTTAATCAAGTGGCAACTGAAGGGAAAGTAATATGGTTAAACAGTACGTCCTCTGAGTTAGGCGAGTGGGAAAAAAGAATGGTAGTAGCATTGGCATAAACCTGAAGGTGCTGGAGTCCCTACTGCAGGGAAGCCATATTTGACAGAAGAAACAAGTGATAGATTAAAACGGTAAATAACCACATAGCGCATCTAAATACAACAATATTACCCATTATAAAACCGGAGGCTCTCTGCCCGATCCAGGTTAGTACCGCGATCCAATCTTCACTCATGTCGTATCTCATGTCGAGACCATGCTACACATGTAGTTGTTGGGATCGCAGAAAGTGGTGGCGACAACACATGATGACTTTAATTTGGTGGTGTTTCTCACCGATCTCGAGCTCCGGTGTGAAAACTCGAGGTCTGGCCCTAATTTGTTTATAGGCAATGATGACTTTTTTTTGCGTCTTTACCCTGTTGAAGTTATTGCTCGGACTTGATCTTCGGGGTGAAAACTCATAATCTGACCTTTGGTGGTTGTATATGACGACGACGGCGCCTAAGCATCGTTTTCTTCTCGACGGTGGTGCTGTTGGAGAACCTTTCTAGTCGTACTTGTGATATCAAAGATGATTGGTGCGGATATGGTCATGTTGTAGCTTGTTTATCACTGTTTTGATAGCTTTGTTTTGTTTAATCCATCTAGGCATAGCTTCGGTCTTGAATGACTTTACTATTTGTGGGTGTGATTTTTCTTTGTTTGCTGGTGTTAGATGTGAGCATCTTAGTAGTTATGCAGAGGCCGGATGCGTACTCGTTGCCTTCGTATCACTTAGATGCTTATTTAAGCTAATAAAATTCACTATTTATCAAAGAAAAATGCATGCACTACATTCAGATATAGTAAATCTTTCTTCTCGACCAGTAATAAAACTGCGATTAACAAAGTTGGAGCCGTTGCTTCATGCCTACAACTACTATTTGCTGTAGATGTGGATCCACATCTTATTCCGATCTCCGACAAAGTATTCTTGTTCCATTACACGAACGTGGCCCCTAAACAAACACCCGGAGCTCCCATCGATCTGGCCGCGAGATATGCTGCCGCCGCTGCGAAATATTTTCCATCAACTCGACGAGATCGATTTGTTAATGCGGTACCGACACGGGGGGACAGGCCGGCTCGCCTATGATTCACGCATGGATGTACTCCTCCCGTGAAAAGGCTCATGAATTATGGGCGGAAGGAATCGCCAGCCAGAGGGGAAGCAGCAAGCCGTCCGGCCAGCCCAGCAACACACGCGTGGGTGGGTTGAAGAAACCAGGCTGGAACAATCAATTTCCGCCTACGTACGTCCCCCTCTTTGATCGCCGTACCCGGACCAGTGCACTGCGCTTGCAAGCGACGATCTACGGTCACGGACTCTGGGTGACGAGTAGTAACTCGGATGTGTTGTACTACTAGTACTAGCAGTTAACCCTAGCATCCGTAGCACCGTAAAGAACTGGAAAAATAACTCTAGCATCCGTAGCACCGTAAAGAAGCAGTAAAATAACTCTAGCACTCGTAGCACCGCAAAGAAGAAGCATAAGAGCATCTCCAATAGCCTTTGTATAATAGCAATCCAAAAAGTTGATATAGCAAGAGGTGAGAGAAGATTTAGCAATCCCACCACTTTTCTCCTTTGGTAGCCTTTGTATAATAGCAATCTGAAAACTGGGTATAGCACATGGGACCCACATGTCAGTGGGTCACAATATTTTCTTTTTTTTCCCTCTCTTCCTCTCTTCCTCTTCCTCTTTTCCTCTTCCTCCCGACCACACATCCCACACAAGCACGCACTGGCGGGGGCGAGAGACGGCGCGTGAGGCTGCCGAAGAAGGCCGCCGGCCGCGGGACCGACGGGTCGGACTCCGTCAGCCCTCGATCCGGCCGGAATCAACCGCAGCCGGCCGAAATCCGGCGGCGGCGGCGGAGGTCGGAGGCGGCGATGGAGACCTCGGGGCGGCACGGGAAGAGGGCGGGGGTGCGGGGGAGAGTCGGTGGGGGTGCGGGAGCGGGTGGAGCCGCGACGGAGGAGGCACGGCGGCGGCGGGGCGGTCGCTGGGCCTTGGGCTTGGCCGCGACCATGCCGGGAAGTGGAGGAGGAGGCTCGGCGCCGGCGTCGGGTGCGCGGGGGAGGTCGCCCGTGGCCTCCATGGCTGCTGCGGCGGCCGGAGACGGAGGCGGCGAGGTCGCGGGCGTGGGCGGAAATGTCCCGCGCGAGGTAGTTGGAGTCTCCCGCCAGGTTTCTGGAGATATAGCAAGCCGGCTTGGACTTTGCAAATATAGCAAGTGTGTGTGCAATTTTAGCAAGCTTTGTAAAAAATAATGTGAGGGCCCACTTATACAAAGGCTGTTGGAGCAACATTTTTGGACTAAATTGCTATATTTTCAGTTTTTAGCAATCCTACCCAAATATGCAAAGGCTGTTGGAGATGCTCCGTCCCCATGGCAGTGTGGCACCGTAAACAAATGGAATAATCTTGTCTACGAATCTACTGCCGGTGAGGGCGACGTCCAGCCAAAAGCTTGGTGGTGCACTCCGTGGAATTCCAGGCCGGCTAAAGATGAGATGGGAATAGAAACAATTCCAGATTTCCGGCCAGCCTAAGTAGGCGACAGACCACACGCAGCTGGATGTCAAGAGGCTTTGCCGATTAGTGTCGGTGATCGCGACGGCGCATCTGCGCCGCGGGGACACCTGGACGCGCCGCTCACCGTCGGGCACGCGCACGTCGGTTTCGGTTGGTCGCGCGTAGTGGGGCGAACGAAAGCCCGTCGTCGCGCACGACGAGTAACTAAGCTGTAGCTGAGCGAGTAGTGAGAAGTAGTGGTGATCTATGATCTATCCGTCCGTTCTTAACTAACTCTATGATTGGCACGCGATGGAGACTTGGAATCCACGGCTGTTTGCCGCCTTTGAGCCAGCTTTTGGACATTACTAATGCCAACCCATCATCATATACTCCTATGTGGTTGGACAAAAAATATTAAATTGTCATGTATGTTGCTGTGAACTGTCATTATTTTTGAAACAATGAACTATCATACTAGCATGGATGGACTCACCGACACACGCTAGGAGTAGAGGGAAATAAACATATCAGGGGGGAGGATCGGAACAAGTGTCCGGTCTGCACTCAACTAATTAGGCAATAACCATTGGGGACCCGCAACTAATGTTAACGACATACTCCCTCCGTTCTAAAATATAGTGTGTCCTCGGTTTCCATGCTTCAACTTTGACCATAAATTTGACTAACGAGACCGACTGCGGCGGGGGCAAAAATTATACCAGTGAATTCGTATTCGAAAGAAGTTTTCAATTATATAATTTTTGCTCCAGCCGCAGTCGGTCTCGTTGGTTAAATTTATGGTCAAAGTTGAACCTCGGGAAGCGCGGGCGCACTATATTTTGGAACGGAGGGAGTAACATGTCCATCAAGACACGCGCTCTTTTAGTTTGACATAAAAGTGAGACTCGCTTGAACACACTCTGGCAGTCTGGCTACAATCTGGTTAGTGGCAGAATTTGGAGGCCATCGCGTTCTTTGCGACATCACCGGCTGATTGATAGTTGATGGAAGGTAGCTGTCATTTGGAGGCAATAGCCATGAATCTTCTTTAAATATGAAGCTACACAACATTCACGTAACGGACTATACAACATTTGAGATTATGTACCCACCACCACACACACCATGGTACCTTTTAATTACTAGCACACGTTTAGGTATCCTGGAGTTCTGTGCTCATGGTTTGGTATGCATTTGCGTGGCTGTGCACCGACTTGTACGGAAGATGCCATATTTAAAAAAATAAATAATCTAAAACCATACATTTTTTCTTTTGATTTCCACATTTGTGAAGTTAAAGCATCTACAAGCGAATCCGCGGCAGCTCGTTCTGACCACGGTAGTGGTCGTTCGGTGGTGTAGAGACCTTGATCTCGTCATTCAGTGGTGTAGAGTTCTCGATGTAATTTAATTATGTTTGATATGTTTTGTACTTCTGATTGAACTTTTATAATGGATCTGGATCTTTTTCGAGAAAAGAAAACATCTACAAGCGAGACTCTCAAACGAGATGTGGTAACAAACTACCATCTGTTGCTCCTGCTACTAGGCAATCATGGGTAGCGGTGGAAAATACCCAAATTTCGTCTGCGATCGAGTTAGAAAGAGCACGTCCTAGAAAGGTAAAATCCCCATTTCCGTTGCGGCGTCACTGGTCCAGGTCCAGATGAGATGCAAGCGCCATACACATCGAACCAAAACCAGATCTGGCCAGCACAGCACAGCACAGCACTGCACAGGACGGGACACTCCCAACAAACAGTGCACGCGCGCATGATGAAAGAGACAGATCTATGATTAAACAATGATGGAATAATACAATATATAAATCAAATCTCATCAATTTGGTACAGGAAGGGGGGAAGAAAGAAAGAATCCGAGGCGGACGTGAGTGAGACTACACAGGAAGGAGATGCCGGCCCGTCCGGCCAGTTAGAAAAAAAAAATAGACAGCACAAAATGTGGTGGCATGCAAAGACAGACAGCTCGTCCGAAAGGCCCGGTGCAGCGGCCGCCGCATGATTGCGTGTCCTCGTGGCGGGCCTCGACGGGGCCGGACCGGCCGGCTGGCCTCCCGCGTTCACCGGCTTTTTGCTCGTCTAGGCGAGGAGGACGACGAGGCCCAGCGCCATCGCGCACGCCGACATGATGCTTCCTGCCATGCTCTGGATCGCGCCCTGTAGTAACCACGGACGAACGAGGCAAATTTTAATCAGCATTTTCAAGTGGCAGTAAAAATAATCTGTGATTAGTAGTAGGAGCAGTGTCGTGGAGGCTTCCGGAATGCATTGTTTACGGGCGCAGTACACGCTCCAGAGTATAATAGCAGTGACTGGCAGAAGCTTGACTTTGAAATGTTTGATTCTTTTATTTATTTTCCATTAACTGCTCTGTCCGTAGCAACGGCATGATGCACATGCGTGCCTGCCAACATGTCGGGACGGGGCAAATGCAAATGCATCTACTACCGCCACTGTTCTCACTCATCAGTCACTTCCCTTTCCCTAGTCACATGTTTGGTGGCGCCAAACAAAGCTACTACTACACTAATTAGCATGCCATTATAGTACTACTACTCTACTAATTAGCCACCTTAAGCACTACTCATAGATGCAAAACTAAACAAAGTAGCCACTGTAAGTAAGAGCAGTGTTAATTATATTTTACTAACAGCGGGCAAGTTCGTCGTCGTGTCCAACTACGTAGCAGTTCTTTGCCAAAAGAAAAAGAAACTACCGTCGGTTGTGCGTAGAGCAGTTGTGAAGTTTCGGCGGGCATTGTCGGTTCAGATTGCGTATAGGGGTGGAGATTGAGACGTACCGCGGTGTCGTCGGCGGCAGCATCGAGTGCGGGGCCAGGGGCTTCGGAGTCGTCGGACGCCGCGGGGGCCTTGGCCTTCTTGGACTTGGTGGGGGCCTCGGCGGCGACGGGAGCGGGGGCCGGGGCCTTGCTCTTCTTCTTCTTCTTGGAGGATGGCTTCTTCTTCTTGGCCGGCGCGGGCGCGGGGGCGTCGGGCTTGGTGGGAATGGTGGCGGGTGCCTCGGCGACGGGAGCAGGAGGGGCGGCGACGGGCGCCTCGACCGGCGGAGTGCTGGCCTTGGGCGCCGGGGCAGGGGGCGAGGAGGCCTTGGTGGGTGGCGCCGCGGCGGGAGCCTTGGCTGGTGCCGGGGTGGCCTTGGTGGGTGGCGCCGCGGCGGGGGCGGGGGTTGCGGGTGTGGTGGGAGCCGCTGCGGCCGGTGGGGTGGCGGCGACGGGCGTGGTGGTCGGAGCCGCGGCGGGCGCGGTCGTCTTCTTGGCGGGAGCCGCCGGCGTGGGCGTGGTGGTGGTGGGCGCGGCGGCCGGTGCCGCGGCCTTCTGGGCGACGGCGGAGTGCGCCGCGAGGAGGCAGAGCAGCGCGAGGCAGAGAGCGCCGGCGCGCGCCATTGCGGCTGTGTGTGTGCGGGCGAAGGCGAAGGCTCCGCTCTGCTCTGACTGTCTTTCTTTCTTTCTCTGGCTTTACGATGGGAGAGGCACACGCAGCGAGGGCGGTGATAAATAGCGCAGGAAAAGGAGGGAGGGGGAGAAGCGGCGGGGAGGAGGTGCGGCTGCGGCGCCACAACTGGCAGTGGGCCAGCAGGGCCATGTGGGGGTTGGTGTCGCCAGTTGGTCGGACGCGTTCACGTGGCTCGGTGGGCTACCTCCGAGCGCTGCATTGTTGTGTCTGTCTGTAAGAGAGAGCGGCACCGTTGTGGGGAGAGAGAGCCGTTGGCGCTCTGTGTACGCATGCGCGCAGAACGGCCCAGAACCCGGAGAGAGAAGCGCAGAATATGGGCTGCTTGGATGTTGCGCCGCGCGTCCGCTAGCCGTTATGTGACGTTTTTACAGTTTTACCTCATAGACTAGACTTATATTGATTAAAAATGAGTTAATACCACTATTTTTGTTGCATCAAACAACGCTTTATTGCAGGGTGATCATCGTTACAAGATGTGACGTTTTTACAGTTTTACCTCATAGACTAGACTTATTGATTAAAAATGAGTTAATACCACTATTTTTGTTGCATCAAACAACACTTTATTGCAGGGTGATCATCGCAAGATGCTACTCCCTCTGTAAAGAAATATAAGAGCGTTTCAATCACTAATAATTCCAACAGGGGATCCTCTATCCACACCCTGCATACCTTACGCCTAGCCAAAGGGGATCCTCCATCCACACACTACATACCTTACGCATAGCCAAACCGACTAACTCATGAGCTACACAATCCGCCTCTCTAGAAATGTGCTTAAAATTTACACCTGAGAATTCACATGCAATGTGATAGCTATCACAAAAAATGGCAGCAGCAGCTCCAAAAGAATGTCCACTGTTGTTCATCGTTTCAATGACTTCAATATTTTCTGACTATACTTCTATAAACTTGCATCCTAAATATTAATTTGTGTGTGTTCGAGCATTTGACTAGACTAAAGATTAATTTTCTGAAAAGCAAGGTTTAATATTTTGGTGGGGCAAAACCAAAACGGAAGGACTATGCTCAGATTTTTTTACTTGTGCTATTGGGGGCTTTCCTTTTGGTTATCTGGGTCTTCCTTTGCATTATAAGAGGCTTGGTAATAAGGATTGAAAAACTGCAAAGGAGAAATGTGAAAGAAAAGCAGCTACATGGCAGAGGAGCTTGCTTCCTATGCGGGGTAGGCTAATCCTTGTAGCAACTTGCATGGGTAACATTCCTAGCCACATGCTCTTTTTTTAGATTACCTAATGGCGTAGGTAAAAGATTTGATTTTTCCCGGGTTCGGTTGATCTGGCAAGTAAAAAGAAGGTGTGCGCAAATATCATTTGATAAACTAGAATGATGTGTGCCAACCTAGGGATCGGGGTGGCCTGGGAGTTACTAATTTAGATACTCCCTCCTTCCATATATATAGGGTCTAATACATTTTTCGAGGTTGCCTTTGACTATTGATAAGTTTAATAATATATGAGATGTATAATGTGAAAATTATATCATTAGAAGCTCCTTCCACTTACGAATTTGATGGTGTGCTTTGTGTAACTTGCATGTCATGTATTATTGCTCTAACATGTGGTCAAAGTTAGTCTCGAAAAACGCATTAGGCCCTATATACATGGAAGGAGGGAGTATTAAGAATATAAGTCTTTTGTGCAAATGGCTTTGGAGACTAGAAAGCGAGGAGGGAGATTGGCAGGAGATGGTTAGAGCGAAGTATTTGAAAAACAAAACTTTGACTCAATGTGAACCATCTCCTGGCAATTCCCATTTCTGGAATGGCTTGATGGAAGTTAAATATATATTTTATAGATGTTGTCAGAGAGTTGCGGGTGATGGTTGCAAAACTAGATTTTAGGAGGATGCATGGTGGCAGAGCTAAATCTGACATATCTTAGGTAGGGGGTCCCGAACTAAGGGTCGAGATGATGGTAAAAGGACACAAGTTTTTACCCAGGTTCGGGCTCTCCGTGGAGATAAAACCCTACTCCCTCCGTCCTTGAAAGAGTGTACTTCCAACTTTGTTGGAAAGTCAAACTTTTTTATGTTTGACCGTATTTATACAATAATACATCAACATTTATGCCATCAAATTAGTAGCATTAGATTCATGATAAAATATGTTTTCATCATATACCTATTTGGTTTCTCAAACATTGATATATTTTTATAAACTCGGTCAAACTTTGAGATAGTTTGACCCTCCAACAAAGTTGGAAGTACACTCTTTCAAGGACGGAGGGAGTATGTCCTGCTTGTGTTTTATTGCTTTGGGATGGAGTACAAAGTATAGTCGATCTCCTCGGAGATTGTTGTGTGTCGTCTACGAGCACTACCCCTTGGTTTATATAGGTACCAGGGGCCTAGGAATACATCTAGTCGGTTACGTGCAAGGAGAACGCGTTGTAGAAGACTTCTAATATCTTGGGGTATACGTCAAGCCTTCGAGAATCTTCCTTTCATTCGTGAAGGGCCGTGTCGACATGGCCCACTGGTGAACCGACATGGGGTCCTCGGCCCGGCCCACCAGGCCGGGAGACGACGTGTTGAGAGACTCCCCAGCCAGGACACCGTCAGTAGCCCCTGAACTGGTCTTTCTGGACGCGCCTCGGTTCTTCCGAGATGTTCTTCCTCTCGGGTCGCCAGTCTTGAAAGAGGTTTAATGAATCCTCCTTAAGTATTGATTTATCAGACTGAATCCGAGGTGTCCTGGGCCATCCTAGCTTTCAATAAGCATCTTGCCTTCCTCGTGTTGCACCACTTGTCGGATTTTTTCCCCACAGTCATTCCTTAGCTGCGAAGTATTCCCGCGCTTGGTTTATGATGAAGGTCTTGCCCGGATCTGACATCACAGACCAATCCCATCTGTCAGCCTACATGGCTGCAAGGTGCCCCCACCTGGTCGGTCAACATAACGTGCGGGCGTGGGTCAGGCCCTACCATCGTCACATCCCATAAAAAGCGCGATTAACGCAGAAAGCATGGGAAATCGGAGGAATTACTACCACACGACATGGTAATCCCACTGCGACTTCGTACCTCACCTTGCCCATAAAAGGCTGATACATCTCTGATGTATCTATAATTTTGTATTGTTTCATTCTATTATATTATCAATCTTGTATGCTCTATATGCCATTTTATATAATTTTTGTGGACTAATGTATTAACTTAGTGCACAGAGCCAGTTCCTATTTTTTTTGCCAATTTCTTTGTTTCGCAGAAAAACCATACCAAACGAAGTCCAAACACGATTAAACTTTATGGTGATTTTTTTGGGACCAGAAGATACCCTAGAAGCTTCGGGGAGAGACCAGAAGATGCACGAGTCAGCGACAAGCTCAAGGGACGCGCCCCGGGGGAGTGGCCGCGCCATCAGCACTTGTGGGGCCCATGTGGCTCCGTTTGACCAAATCTCTGGCCTATAAATTCCCTAATATTCCAAAACCCCCGAAGCGAGACCCGAAACAATTACGCCACTGCTAGCTTATGTTCTTCCGTGATCCCATCTGGAGGCCTTTTCCAGTACTCTACCGGAGGGCGAAACCATTGGGGAGGCAATCTTCATCGACCTTGCTGCCTCCATGATGATGTGTGAGTAGTTCCCACAAGACCTATGGGTCCTTAATAGTAGCTAGATGATTTTCTCTCTCTCTTTTTGATCTTCAATACAATGATCTCTTCGGAGATCTATTCGATGTAATTCTCGCGGTGTGTTTGTTGGGATCCGATGAATTGTGGATTTATGATCAGATTATTGATTGAAAATATTTGAATCTTTTCTGAGATTTATCTATATGTGATTTTATAGCCTTGTATTTCTCTCCGAACTATCCATCTTCTTTGGCCAAGTAGATTGCTTAATCTTCAGTGGAAGTGGTGCTTGGTAGTAGGTTCAATCTTGCGGTGTCCTTACTCTGTGACAGGAGGAGTTGCAAGGCACGTATTTGTATTGTTGCTACTAAGGATAAAACGACGGGGTTTGAACATATTGTTTGGTCTTACTTTGTCTACATTATGTTATCTTGCTTAAAGCATTACTCTGTTTGTCATAAACTTGATACTTTGAGATGCATGCTCGATAGCAGTCTTGTGGTGGAGTAATAGTAGTAGGCGTCAGTAAGTTTAACGGTCTACTTGTCACGGGCGTAATGCCTATATATTTATCACGCCAAGAAGAATCATCATAACTATGTGCTATTCTGTCAATTGACCAACAGTAATTTGATTACCCACCGTTACTATGCTCATGAGAGAGATGCCTCTAGTGAACCTATGCCCCCTCGGGTCCATCTTCCATATTTACTAAAACCCTAAATTCACTCGCTGTTTTATTTCCTTTTTATTTTATTTTATATATCTACCGCTATCAGATTTAATCCTTGCAATTGGCGAGAACAAGGGGATTGACAACCCTCTTACCTTAGTTGGGTGCAAGCATTTGCTTTGTGTGTGTGTAGGTACCGTTTATCTTGTTTGCGTGGTGTCTCCTACTGGCTCGATAAACCTTGGTTCTTAATTGAGGGAAATACTATCTGCTACTATACTATATCACCCTTCCTATCCGGGGAATCCCAATGCCTATCACGAGCCGCAGAAAAATTTCTGGCGCCGTTGCCAGGGAGGCTTCACCAAACAATCTAGGTTCCTTTGCTCACATTTATCAATTTGCTTGTTTTTAGTTTCTTTGCAATTTGCCTTTTATTTGCCTTCTCTTTTTCATCTCCCCCCTCCTCTAAAAAATTAAAAATACCAAAAATATCTTGTGTGCTATCTTGTGTGCTATCATGTCTATTCAAGAAAATACTAATTTGTGCGATTTCTCAAATACTAATAATAATGATTTTATTAGTACGCCAATTGCTCCTCACGCCACTAGTGCGGAGTCATATGACATAAAAGCTACTCTTTTAAATCTTGTTATGCAAGAACAATTTCATAATGAAGATGTTGCATCCCATCTTAATAATTCTGTTGAATTGTGTGATATGCAAAAAAAATGAAAGATATGGATAATGATATTGTGAAATTGAAATTATTTTGTTTCTCTCTTAGAGATCGAGCTAAAGCATGGTTTTCATCTTTACCTAAAAATAGTATTGATTCATGGACAAAGTGTAAAGATGCCTTTATTGCTAAATATTTTCCTCCCGCTAAGATAATATCTCTTAGAAATCAAATTATGAATTGTAAACAACATGAGCAAGAACATGTTGCAAAATCATGGGAGAGAATGAAATTGATGATTAAAAATTGTCCCATGCATGGATTAAGTTTATGGATGATAGTGCAAAAAATTTATGCATGACTAAACTTTATTTCAAGAAACCTTCTAGATTGCTGCAGGTGGAACATTTATGGGGATAACACTTGGAGAAGTGATGACCCACAAGTATAGGGGATCAATCGTAGTCCTTTCGATAAGTAAGAGTGTCGAACCCAACGAGGAGCAGAAGGAAATGACAAGCAGTTTTCAGCAAGGTGTTTTCTGCAAGCACTGAAATTATCGATAACGAGTAGTTTGATAGCAAGGTAATTCGTAACAAGTGACAAGTAGCAATAGTAACAAAGAGTGCAGCAAGGTGGCCCAATCCTTTTTATAGCAAAGGACAAGCCGAAACGATCTCTTATAATAAGTAAAGCGTTCTCGAGGACACATGGAAATTTCATCTAGTCACTTTCATCAAGTTGGTTTGATTCACGTTCTCTACTTTGATAATTTGATATGTGGGTGGACCGGTGCTTGGGTGCTGTTCTTACTTGAACAAACCTCCCACTTATGATTACCCCCTCTCGCAAGCATCCGCAACTACGAAAGAAGAATTAAGATAACTCTAACCATAGCATTAAACATATGGATCCAAATCAGCCCCTTACGGAATAGCGCATAAACTAGGGTTTAAGCTTCTGTCACTCTAGCAACCCATCATCTAATTAGTACTCCACAATGCATTCCCTTAGGCCCAAAGATGGTGAAGTGTCATGTAGTCGATGTTCACATGACACCACTAAGAGAATCAACAACATACATATCATCAAAATATCAAACGAATACCAAATTCACATGATTACTTATGACAAGACTTCTCCCATGTCCTCAAGAACAAAAGTAACTACTCACACATCATATTCATGTTCAAGATCAGAGGGGTATTGAATAGCATAATAGATCTGAATATATAATCTTCCACCAAATAAACCAACTAGCATCAACTACAAGATGTGATCAACACTACTAGCAACCCACAGGTACCAATCTGAGGTTTTGAGACAAAGATTGAATACAAGAGATGAACTAGGGTTTGAGATGAGATGGTGCTGGTGAAGATGTTGATGAAGATTGGTCCTCCCACGATGAGAGGATCGTTGGTGATGTCGATGGCGACGATTTCCCCCTCCCGGAGGGAAGTGTCCCCGGCGGAATCGCTCCGCCGGAGAGCAAAAGTGCTCCTGCCCAAGTTCCGCCTCGAGACGGCGGCGCACTGTCCCAAAAGTCTTCTCTTTCTTTTTTCTAGGGCAAAATGACTTATATACCAGAAAATGGGGGCCAGAGGCTGGCCAGGGGCCTCACGAGCCACCAGGGCGCCCCTGGGTGGGGGTGGCGCGCCCTGGTGCCTCGTGGGCACCTGGGTGGCCCCCTCTGGTACTTCTTGGCTCCAGTATTTTTTTATTTATTCCAAAATAATTCTCCGTGAAATTTCAGCTCATTTGGAGATGTGCAGAATAGGTATCTCTGACATAGCTTTTTCAGGTCCAGAATTCCAGCTGCCGGCATTCTCCCTCCTTGTGTAAATCTTGCATATTAAGAGAGAAAAGGCATTAGAATTGCTCCACAAAGTGTTATATTGATTAAAAACACTATAAATAACAGTAAGAAAACATGATGCAAAATGGACGTATCAACTCCCCCATGCTTAGACCTCGCTTGTCCTCAAGCGAAAGCCGATATCGATAATCATGTCGACATGTTTAGAGAGAGAGGTGTCGATAAAAACAAAATACGGACATAGTAGCATCATGATCATTATTATAACAACAATATTTATCATCATAAAACTTCTCATGAGCAAGTAACAATTCATCACAACAATGAAGTATAAGGCATAAACTTTCTTGAGAATTAACAAACTATGTTCTCAGTCAACAAGGCAATTGCAATTCATCATATTTTCAGGAAGGGTCTCATGTAGGAGCTTTTTAGCAAGTCCACATGCTCAACCATCATTTAGTCTTTTATGATTGCTAACACTCACGACATATATATGGAGCAAAAAGTTTTAGCCGAACACATAGAAAGATAGGGGCTTATGATTTTGCCTCCCAACTTATTCACCTCAAGGGTGATGTCAACAATAATAACTCATGATCACTCATATCCAACTGGATATATATGCCTAGATCTTTCCCCACCACATGATGCTTGCAAAAGAGAAAAATAAAAAGGAATAGGGGAGAACACTATTGACTCTTACATAAAAAGTAAATACATAAAAGTAAAAGATAGGCCCTTCGTAGAGGGAAGCAGAGGTTGTCATGCGCTTTTTGTTGTTGGATGCACAAGCTCTTAATGCAAAGGAACGTCACTTTATATTGCCCCTTGTGATAGCAACCTTTATTATGCAGTCTGTCGCTTTTATTTCTTTACCATCACAAGTTCGTACAAAGCTTATTTTCCCTTACAATAAAAGTTCAGACATATTTAGAGGCAATTTTTATTGCTTTTTGCACCGATGACAACTTACTTGAAAGATCTTATTCAATCCATAGGTAGATATAGTGGACTCTCATGACATGAAACTGGGTTTAAGGGTTTTGGATGCACAAGTAGTATCTCTACTTGGTGTGGATTTTTGGCTAGCAAAGATATTGAGCAAGCACCACATGTTGGAGGATCTATAACAATATAACTTCTATGTGAATATAAGCAAACATAATTCATTACGTTGTCTTCCTTGTCCAACGTCAACAATTTGACATAAAATACTTAATGGGGGCTCACAATCATAAAAGATGTCCAAGATAGTATATTTGCATGTGAATCTTCTCTTCCCTTATTAATTCTTTCATGAATTGCATCATTGACTAATGCTATGTTTGTTAACTTCCAATAAATTTTACCACTTATACTTTTCTTTATGTAATGTCATTACTTTCCATAAGATTAGCTTATGATCTTGTTCATTATTTTCATTGCTAAGATTGAAACATGAAAGTAAAGAAGCAAAAACTCAAACTACTCTTTATTATATAACTCTCAACTCGATTACATAGATAGATAGATCACGAAACTAGCACTCAAAAATAGATCATACTAAACTTTTATTCAACTAAATCACGAAATCTCTAAGGATCGAACTAAAAATAGGTAAAGATGATAAAAGTGATGGTGATACGATACCGGGGCACCTCCCCCAAGCTTGGCACAAGCCAAGGGGAGTGCCCATACCCATGTGCTCAAGTTTCCTTCTTCGGTGATGGTGGTGGTGATGAAGTGGTGGGCTTGTCCTCCGGCTTCCATGGCATAGGTTCCCCATCATAAAAAGACGAACGAGTCTCCGGAGTCCTGAAACTTGCAGCTAAACTCATACCTTTGAATCTGGCCTCATACTCATAATTTTGGTTTTGAAGATCATAAATTTGGCCTTGGAGGTAGTCAATTCGTTCATTGAGCTTGAAGATGATGTCCCCCATCGATCGTTCATCCACCTTGTGATCACGGGTGAACTCTGTGATCATGGAGTGGTTGGCGCTGAGTCCACGTTCCACCATCCCTTGGCACTTGAAGATCTCCTGCTCCACCGCTTCGAACCTGGATTCCACGCTCCCGGTCTTCTTGGGTCCTTGCACATCCCGGATGTGAAGCACCCCCTCACGCATCTCAATGGCTTGAGGGTGTTTCATCACCTCCGGTAGGTAGGGGTTGATGACCTTCTCATAGAACTTGTCCTTGGAAGAGCTTGGTGGAGGCATAGCGATCTAGATTTGTCAGAAAAATAGCACGAAACAAGAACAGAGGAGATTTCTGCGATACGGTGGTCAAAACGTCTGGAAGTATATATAAAGAATTTTTATCTTGCAAAACAAGTAATCCAGAAGAAAAACGGAGTCGGGAAGGCTCACGTGGGGCCCATGAGCCACCAGGGCGCGCCTGGGGGGGTGGCGCGCCCTGGTGCCTCGTGGGCACCAGGTGGGTCCCCTCGGCTGTTTCTTATTTTTGTATTTTTTCTAATATTCCAAAACTGACAGAAACTATTTTTATGGAATTTTTGGAGTCGGTTTACTTACCGTATCGCGTATCTCTTCCTTTTCAGGGTTCTGGAGTGTTTTGGAAAGTCTCTCTTATGTATTCTTCCAGTGTAATTGTTTCAATAATATTAGTTTCAATATTAATGGGAGTACCTGAAATATAATGCTTAATTCGTTGCCCATTCACCACTCTCGGATTAGTGCCTTCGGAGTTGTTTATTTTGATGGCTCCGGAGCGGTAAACTTCTTCGATGATATACGGTCCTTCCCATTTAGAGAGGAGTTTTCCTGCAAAGAATCTCAAACGTGAATTGTACAATAGAACTTGCTCACCCACTTTAAATTCCTGTTTTTGAATTCTTCTATCATGCCATCTTTTAACTTTTTCTTTAAACAATTTGGCATTTTCATAAGCTTGGGTTCTCCATTCATCTAATGAGCTAATATCAAATAACCTCTTTTCTCCGGCAAGTTTAAAATCATAATTGAGTTCTTTAATTGCCCAATATGCTTTGTGTTCTAACTCAAGAGGTAAATGACATGCTTTTCCATAAACCATTTTATAAGGAGACATACCCATAGGATTTTTATATGCAGTTCTGTAAGCCCATAATGCATCGTCAAGTTTCTTAGACCAATTCTTTCTAGATCTATTGACGGTTTTTTGCAAAATTAATTTTATTTCTCTATTGCTCAATTCTACTTGACCACTAGATTGAGGGTGATAGGGAGATGCAATTCTATGGTTGACATCATATTTAGCAAGTAATTTACGGAATGCACCATGAATAAAATGAGAACCACCATCAGTCATTAAATATCTAGGGACTCCAAACCTTGGGAAAATAATCTCTTTAAGCATTTTAATAGAAGTGTTATGATCAGCACTACTAGTTGGAATAGTTTCTACCCACTTAGTAACGTAATCAACAGCAACTAAAATATGAGTATACCCATTGGATTTAGGAAAAGGTCCCATATAATCAAATCCCCAAACATCAAATGGTTCAATAGCAAGTGAATAATTCATAGGCATTTCCTGATGTCTACCAACATTACCAATTCTTTGACATTCATCACGGGATAAGACAAACTTACGCGCATCCTTGAAAAGAGTAGGCCAATAAAAACCAGATTGTAATACCTTATGTGCAGTTCTGTCTCCCGCATGGTGTCCTCCGTAAGCCTCGGAATGACACTTCCGTAGGATTTGTTCCTGTTCATGCTCAAGTATACAACGTCTAATAATACCATCTACTCCTTCTTTATAAAGATGTGGGTCATCCCAGAAGTAATGTCTTAAATCGAAGAAAAACTTTTTTTTTGTTGGTATGTAAAGCTAGGTGGTATGTATTTAGCAACAATGTAATTAGCATAGTCTGCATACCAAGGAGTATTACGAGAAGCATTTATGACAGCTAATTGTTCATCAGGAAAATCATCATTAATAGGTAGTGGGTCATCAAGAACATTTTCCATTCTAGACAAATTATCTGCTACGGGATTCTCAGCTCCCTTTCTATCAATAATATGCAAGTCAAATTCTTGTAGCAATAAAACCCACCTAATGAGTCTAGGTTTAGCATCTTTCTTTTCCATAAGATATTTAATAGCAGCATGATCGGTGTGAATAGTTACTTTAGAATCAACTATGTAAGATCTGAATTTGTCACATGCAAACACAAATACTAGAAATTCTTTCTCAATAGTAGTGTAATTTCTTTGGGCACTGTCTAGAGTTTTACTAGCATAATGGATAACATTTAATTTCTTATCAACTCTCTGTCCTAGAACAGCACCAACAACATAATCACTAGCATCACACATAATTTCGAAAGGCAAGTTCCAATCATGTGGTTGAACAATAGGTGCAGTGGTTAAGGCTTTCTTAAGTGTTTCGAAGGCTTCTACACAATCATCGTCAAAAACAAACGGAACATCTTTTTGCAAAAGATTGGTAAGAGGCCTAGAAATTTTAGAGAAGTCCTTAATAAACCTTCTATAGAAACCAGCATGACCTAGGAAACTTCGTATACCTTTAATATCTTTAGGACATGGCATTTTCTCAATAGCATCAACCTTAGCTTTATCAACTTCAATACCTCTTTCAGAAATTTTATGCCCCAAGACAATACCTTCATTCACCATAAAGTGGCACTTCTCCCAATTTAAGACAAGATTTGTTTCTTCACATCTCTGCAAAACTCGATCAAGGTTGCTTAAGCAATCATCAAAAGAAGTTCCGTAAACGGAAAAATCATCCATGAAAACCTCAACAATCTTTTCACAAAACTCAGAGAATATAGCAGTCATACATCTTTGAAAGGTAGCAGGTGCATTGCATAAACCAAAAGTCATGCATCTATAAGCATAAGTTCCAAAAGGACAAGTAAAGGTGGTTTTCTCTTGATCGGGTTGTGATACAGGTATTTGAGAAAAACCAGAATAACCATCTAGAAAACAAAAATGTATATGCTTAGACAATCTTTCTAACATTTGATCAATAAAAGGTAAGGGGTAATGATCTTTTCTAGTAGCTTTGTTTAATTTTCTAAAATCAATTACCATCCTATAACCAGTTACGATTCTTTGTGGAATAAGTTCATTTTTATCATTAGGAACAACGGTGATACCTCCTTTCTTAGGGACACAATGAACGGGACTTGCCCATCTACTATCAGCTATGGGATAGATTATACCTGCTTCCAGAAGATTTAATATTTCAATTCTTACCACCTCTTTCATCTTAGGATTTAATCGTCGTTGGTGGTCGACAACTGGTTTAGCATCAGGCTCCATATTAATTTTGTGCTGACATGGAGTGGGACTAATGCCCTTAAGATCATCAAGAGTATAGACAATAACAGCTCGGTGCTTCCTTAGAGTTTTCAATAATCTCTTTTCTTCATGCTCTGAAAGGTTAGCACTAATAATAACAGGATATATCTTCTTTTCATCAAGATAAGCATATTTCAATGTATCAGGCAATTGCTTCAATTCAAATACAGGATCACCCTTAGGTGGAGGAGGTCCTCCAAGAGTTTCAACAGGCAATTTGTGTTTGAGGATAGGTGGTTGATCAAAGAACATCTTATCTATTTCATTTCTTTCATTCATATGCATATCATTTTCATGGTCTAGCAAATATTGTTCTAACGGATCAGTAGGAGGTACGGCAATAGAAGCAAGACCAATAATTTCATCTTTACTAGGCAATTCTTTATCATGGGGTTGTCTATGAAACTTGGAGAAATTAAACTCGTGAGATATATCACCAAACTTAACTCAAACCTTTTCTTTAACACAATCAATTTTAGCATTAACGGTATTCAAGAAAGGCCTACCAAATATAATGGGACAAAAATTATCTTGTTGTGAACCAAGTACTAAGAAATCAGTAGGGTATTTGATTTTTCCACACAAGACTTCAACATTTCTAACAATCCCAAGTGGTGTAATAGTCTCTCTATTTGCAAGCTTAATAGTGACATCGATGTCCTCTATTTCAACAGGTGCAATATCATTCATTATTTCTTGATATAAAGAAAATGGAATAGCACTCACACTAGCACCCATATCACACAAACCATGATAGCAATGATCTCCAATCTTAACAGAAACGACAGGCATGCCAACTACGGGCTTGTTCTTGTCTAACATATCTCGTTCATTTCTAACAGGTTTAGCAATTCTAGCAGCCTCATCACAAAAGTAAATAACATGCCCATCTATATTATCAACCAGGAGATCTTTAACCATAGCAACATCAGGTTCAACTTTAATTTGTTCAGAGGGTCTAGGTGCTCTAATATTACTTTTGTTAACCACAGTTGAAACTTTAGCATGTTCCTTAATCCTAACTGGAAAGGGTGGTTTCTCAATATAAGCAGTAGGCACAACTGGATTAACATGGTAAACAATTGTTTCTTCTTTAACTCTAACGGGTTCCTCAATTTTTTCTTTAACATGGGGATGATATTTAAACCACTTCTCCTTAGGGAGATCAACATGAGTAGCAAATGATTCACAAAAGGAAGCTACTATTTCAGAGTCAAGTCCATATTTAGTGCTAAACTTATGAAAAGCATCGGTAGCCATAAAAGATTTAACACAATCGAACTCAAGTATTATACCTGACTCATTACCTTTGTCGAGTTCCCAATCTTCAGAGTTTCATTTAATTCTTTCCAGAAGATCCCATCTGAATTCAATAGTTTTCTTCATAAAGGAGCCAGACGAAGAAGAATCGAGCATGGTGCGATCATCATGAGAAAGCCGAGCATAAAAATTCTGTAAGATAATTTCTCTTGAGAGATCATGATTGGGGCATGTGTACATCATGTACTTAAGCCTTCCCCAAGCTTGAGCGATGCTTTCTCCTTCACGAGGCCAAAAATTATATATATAATTCTGATCACAATGAACCAAATGCATAGGATAAAATTTCGGGTGGAATTCCAATTTCAATCGGTTCCAGTCCCATGTATCAGTATCATCACATAGCCTATACCATGTCAATGCCTTTCCCTCCAAAGATAAAGGGAATACCTTCTTATTAACACCATCTCCGGATATACCTGCAAGCTTAAACAATCCACAAATTTCATCCACATAGATCAAGTGCATATCAGGATGTACCGTTCCGTCTCCTGCATAAGGATTAGCTAGCAGTTTCTCTATCATACCCGGAGGAATTTCATATGAAATATTTTCAATAGGTGCAGTAGGTTGAGGAGCAACTATTGGTGCTTCCGGTCGAGGTGAAGATACCCCGAACAAACCCCTCAAAGGATTACTTTCCATAGTGACAAGTGACAGTAAATTTCAGCACGTAATATAAATGTTTCCTTACCAAATTCCACTCACCAAAGGCGCTTCACTCCCCGGAAACGGCGCCAGAAAAGAGTCTTGATGACCCACAAGTATAGGGGATCAATCGTAGTCCTTTCGATAAGTAAGAGTGTCGAACCCAACGAGGAGCAGAAGGAAATGACAAGCGGTTTTCAGCAAGGTATTTTCTGCAAGCATTGAAATTATCGGTAACGAGTAGTTTGATAGCAAGGTAATTCGTAACAAGTGACAAGTAGCAATAGTAACAAATAGTGCAGCAAGGTGGCCCAATCCTTTTTATAGCAAAGGACAAGCCGGAACGATCTCTTATAATAAGTAAAGCGTTCTCGAGGACACATGGGAATTTCATCTAGTCACTTTCATCATATTGGTTTGATTCGCGTTCGCTACTTTGATAATTTGATATGTGGGTGGACCGGTGCTTGGGTGCTGTTCTTACTTGAACAAACCTCCCACTTATGATTACCCCCTCTCGCAAGCATCCGCAACTACGAAAGAAGAATTAAGATAACTCTAACCATAGCATTAAACATATGGATCCAAATCAGCCCCTTACGGAATAGCGCATAAACTAGTGTTTAAGCTTCTGTCACTCTAGCAACCCATCATATAATTACTACTCCACAATGCATTCCCTTAGGCCCAAAGATGGTGAATTGTCATGTAGTCGACGTTCACATGACACCACTAAGAGAATCAACAACATACATATCATCAAAATATCGAACGAATACCAAATTCACATGATTACTTATGACAAGACTTCTCCCATGTCCTCAAGAAAAAAAGTAACTACTCACACATCATATTCATGTTCAAGATCAGAGGGGTATTGAATAGCATAATAGATCTGAACATATAATCTTCCACCAAGTAAACCAACTAGCATCAACTACAAGATGTGATCAACACTACTAGCAACCCACAGGTACCAATCTGAGGTTTTGAGACAAAGATTGAATACAAGAGATGAACTAGGGTTTGAGATGAGATGGTGCTGGTGAAGATGTTGATGAGGATTGGTCCTCCCATGATGAGAGGATCGTTGGTGATGTCGATGGCGACGATTTCCCCCTCCCGAAGGGAAGTGTCCCCGGCGGAATCGCTCCGCCGAAGAGCAAAAGTGCTCCTGCCCAAGTTCCACCTCGAGACGGAGGCGCACCATCCCAAAAGTCTTCTCTTTCTTTTTTCTAGGGCAAAATGACTTATATACCAGAAAATGGGGGCCAGAGGCTGGCCAGGGGCCCCAGGAGCCACCAGGGCGCGCCTGGGGGGGTGGCGCGCCCTGGTGCCTCGTGGGCACCTGGGTGGCCCCCTCTGGTACTTCTTGGCTCCAGTACTTTTTATTTATTCCAAAATAATTCTCTATGAAATTTCAGCTCATTTGAAGATGTGCAGAATAGGTATCTCTGACATAGCTTTTTCAGATCCAGAATTCCAGCTGCCGACATTCTCCCTCCTTGTGTAAATCTTGCATATTAAGAGAGAAAAGGCATTAGAATTGCTCCACAAAGTGTTATATTGATTAAAAACACTATAAATAACAGTAAGAAAACATGATGCAAAATGGACGTATCAAGAAGCCATGAAGCTTCTCGACAACATGACAACAAACCACTCCCGATGGCACACAAAGCGGGCTCCAACTGGTAAGAAGGTAAATTATGTTGAGGAAGTATCCTCTCTGAGTGAGAAAATTGATGCTATCATGACTATGCTTGCTAGTAAAAATGCTCCAACTGATCCAAATAATGCTCCATTGTCTAATTTGATTGAGCAAAATAATGATTCTATTGATGTGAATTTTATCTCAAGGAACAATTTCAATAATAACGCTTATAGAGGGAATTTCAATAATCCTAGACCGTATCCCGGCAATCCCTCTAATAATTATGATAATTCCTATGACAATTCATATAATAATAATAATAATAATAATAATAGGATACCTTCTGAACTAGAGAACAATATTAAAGAATTTATTAGTTCCCAAAAGAATTTCAATACTATGGTTGAAGAAAAATTGAGTAAAGTTGATGATATGTCTAGAAACATGGATAGGCTTGTGCATGATGTGGATATTCTTAAAATTAAAAATTTGCCACCTAATAAAGATGAAATGCCTAAATCTTTAAAGGCTACCCAAGTCTCCATTGATCAAAATAAAAAAAAGGACTGAAAGGCTAAGAGCTAGACGTGAGATTTTAGAAAAAGAGTTTGCATCCGGTTTTCTTGATAATACTCATGAAGATGTTAAAATGATTGGTGTGTCATCTATTGAATCCCTATTTACTAATATTAAACTTGATGATGAAGGGACCGAAGATGAGTTAACTTTAATTAAGAGGTGTCCCAATAATTTGGAGGGTGATGATCATAATGCTAAAAATAATAAAAGTGGGTTTGAAGAGGTTAAAACTTTAGATAGTGATGTGCCCACTACTTTGGATTACAAGGACTTAATGTTGATAGTTGATCCTGAATTGAATGTATTTCCTTGTTGAAATCCATGATCAATCCACCTAATGCCTATGAACAAAACAAAGCTTTTACTAAATGTTAGGGCATATTTCTCCCGTAGTGATTTTGGTGATTGATGAAAATGCATTTGCGGACTAATCGTGTGCATTGAGCATTTCAGATAATCTATCATATGGCACAAGACGATTGATGCCCCTCGGAGTGTTAAAGCAAGACGGTTATTTTTCCCGCGTTTCTTTTTCGGTGGATTTGAGTCGTAGGAAAAACCGTACTATTAAGAGGAGGTCCGCTTCAGAAAGGTTTGGGTGGAATCAACACGTACACTTTTTCATTTGCACCCTCGTTCCTTTCCGCTTCAATGGAGTATGCTCCTCTGTTGTTTGTGCCGTGTCATGAAGGCCCTTAGCGGCAGTACCGCTCCTGTCAGCGGTAGTACCGCTGTCTAGTGTCGCGAGTACTGCCGCTGCTTCTGGAGACTCGACTTTTCGTGTCGGGTTTGCACGGTAGTGGAAATGTAGTACGGGCAGTAGTACTGCCTACTGGTGGTAGTACCGCTCGGCCACTACCGCTCCCTTCTGGGCGCGTCGCGTGCTCAGCGGTGGTAGGGCGGCAGTGGGTGCACGGCACTATGGCTTGTAAGCCGTAGTACCGCTCAGCTTGGGCGGTAGTACTGCTATGGTGGTACTACTGCTGCCCCCTGTTCCTGCTCTGCCTCCGTGGCCTCCTGAGCTGCAACCCCAGTGGTAGTACCGCTGGGGCGAGCGGTAGTACCGCTCCGGCGACACTACCGGCTCGTGGCTCCATGCCATTACACTGCTCTGCGTGTACTCTCGCCCGGGCGGTAGTACCGCTCTCCGAGCGGTAGTACCGCTCGTGTGCGGGCTATGAGCAAGATAACGGTTGGATTCTTTCCCACTATATAAAGGGGGTCTTCTTCCCCAAGGAGACTTGCCTCTTGCTTCCCCAAACTCCATTGTTGCTCCAAGCTCCATTTTTGCCCGATCTCCCTCCCTAGCCGATAACTTATGTTGATCTTCTAGCGTTTGGGTGAGAGGGCCCCGATCTACACTTCCACCAAGAGAAATTTGATTCCCCCCACTAATCCCTTGCGGGTCTTGTTACTCTTGGGTGTTTGAGCACCCTAGACGGAAGAGGTCACCTCGAAGCCATATTCCATTGTGGTGAAGCTTCGTGGTGGTGTTGGGAGCCTCCAATTAAGTTGTGGAGAGAGCCCCAACCTTGTTTGTAAAGGTCCGGTCGCCGCCTTCAAGGGCACCACTTGTGGAATCACGGCATCTTGCATTGTGCGAGGGCGTGAGGAGAATACGGTGGCCCTAGTGGCTTCTTGGGGAGCATTGTGCCTCCACACCGCTCCAACGGAGACATACTTCCTATCAAAGGGAAGGAACTTCGGCAACACATCCTTGTCTTCACCGACTCCACTTGTGGTTATTTCTTTCCTTTACTTTGTGCAAGATATTGTTGTGTTGTATTATTTGCTTGCTTGGTTGCTTGTTGTTGTTGTTAGCATCATATAGGTTGCTCACCTAGTTGCATATCTAGACAACCTATTTGTTGCTAAACCTAAATTGTTAAGAAAACCTAAAAATTGGTAGTTGCCTATTCACCCCCCCTCTAGTCAACCATGTTGATCCTTTCAATTGGTATCAGAGCCTCGTCTCTTTTAAGGGCTTAATCGCCTAAAGAGTATGGTTGATGACGGGGGCGGTGCGGAGAACCTACCCGCGGCCGAGGTGGTGACCACGGTCACACGCGAGGACTTAAATGAGGCAATTGCCTCACTTAAGACCTCCATGATGACCGAGGTCAAATCCTTGTTTAAAGAACTTCTTGAGGGCCTCAAACTTTCTACCGATCCGTTGCAAGTGGTTAAACCCACCAACTCGGAGTCGGATGCCAACTCCGGTAAGGAGGGGGCTAATAGTGATAAGCCTACTTTACCTCAAGGAAAGAATGAGACGGGCATTCATGCCGCGACTGCCCCTCCCCGGGACTATGGAGGTCCGGTACCATCACCTCGCATTAATCCTCTTGGTCCTCCTCCTAAGCTTGATTTGAATAACTTTCATGATTGGGTTTTTCGTATCAAGTCTCATTTGAATCACAGCTCAACACAACTTTGGAGGGTCATTGAGCAAGGTTTCCATCCTCATGATCGGTACAACATGACACCAAGAGAAGAAGTGGACAATCCACTCAGTCACTCCACTTTGTTCATTCTCCAATCCGCAATGCCGTCGGAAGAACTCTCTCATTTGCGGCCATTCACAACCGCCAAGGATGCGTGGGAGCACATCGTCTCATTGTACAAGAGAAGCTCAAGCATTCAATGGTCAAACTTTGTGGTCATAATTGATGAGGCCGATGAGTTCGTGATGAAGGATGATGAAGATCCTCGTGAGCTATACCGGAGATTAACTACTCTTGCGGTCTCACTCTGAGATCATGGGAGAAAGGATACGGATGACACTTGGGTCAAGCGAAAGTTCCTAAAGGCCATCATGCCATTCAATAAGAGCATGTCTTCCGTCATCCGTCAAAGACCGGACTTCCACACCTTGTCCTCAAGTGAAGTGTTGGATGAATTCATTGCAATGAACATTTTGAACAAGACCGCCGACAACGCTCTAGCTCGTGTCCAACGGTCAAAGAAGAAGAACCTTGCTTTGAAGGCCAAGGCAATTTCGGAAGAAGAAGAAGAGGAAGAAGAGGAGAGTTGCCCCGAAGACACCAAATATGCTTACCACGAGCACATGGCTCTTGCGTCAAGGAAATTTTGGGGCAACAAGAGAAATTCAAGGCCCAACTTCTCCAAGAACAACTCAAGTGGCTCCAAGGGCAACCAACGTGTGAGAACTTGCTACAATTGTGGCAATGTGAGTCATTTCATGGTGGATTGCCCCTACGAGAAGAGGGAAGACAATGGTGGCAAGCTCATCCGCAAAGACAAGGCCAAGTCCTCCACGAACAAGAACAACTTCACTAAGAAGGTGCCACAAAAGGGGTTGGTGGTGCAAGAAGAGTACAACTCCGACGATGATGATGATGACGCAAGTGGTGAAGTGTTTGCAACAACCACCGTGGCCATTGCCACATCTTCTCCAACCTCGGTGCCCTCTTCGACGCCCCCAATGAGAACTTCATCCCCAAGTGCCTCATGGCAAGAGGCATCAACAAGGTAACCTCCAACATCAAAACTTCCTTCACTAATAATCCTTCTTTGACGGATTGTGTGGATGAAATTGAGGAGGTAAAGGTGGATGAGAATGAGTTCGAAAAGTTCTTGGGTAAGCTCAAAGGTGAGACCAAGAAGCACTTTGTTGCTCTCTTGGAACAACTAGGTGAGGCCAATGATATCATTGAGTCTCACGAAAATACTATCACTAACTTGGAAGGCCATAGTCATGACTATGCCGATGAGATTGCGAGTATTTCCATTGCTCTTGAGGAAGAGTGAGGTCTTCGTTCGGCTCTTGAGGAGTCGCAAAACATTGACCTTACTAAACTAAAGAAAGATCAGGATCATGCTCAAGTTCTTGTTCGTGTGCTTAAATTCGAGAATGTTGAGCTTGGGGTTGACCATGCTAGACTCAAAGAGGAGTTTGAGCTACTTGACAAGGATCACAAGGCCTTAAAAAGTGCACATGCTACACTCAAGGAGTCTCATGATCAACTCCAAGCGAAGCTCACTAAGGAGATAGCCATGTGTCCTCCTTTTGTGCTAATTGGTAATGCTCATGCTACTAACCCTTGTTGTGAGCATATTCATCTTGTGGAGGAGAATGCCAAGTTAAAGGAGCAAATTGAGAAAGGCCTTGTGACTTGCATACAAGGCGAGAAGAACCTCAACGAACTTTTGAGCAATCAAAAGGAAGTTGTGGCAAATGAGGGACTTGGGTTTGTGCCCAAGTCAAAGAAGAAGAAGAACAACAACAAAACCAAGAAACCTCTCCCTCTCAAAGAGGTATTTGTCAAGGAGGGAGAGGGTGCTCATAAGGAGAAGAAGGACAAGGTGGTGGGTGGAAATGCCAAGAAGGGCAAAACCACTCCATCGAACAAAGCCGGCGATTTTAACCCTTCTTATGTTTTATGCCGTGCTAGTGATGGGCATGTTTATGCCAAATTTGTTGGTTCTTATTATGAGTACATTGAATGGTCTATTTGGGTTCCTAAGAACCTTGTTACTAACATGAAAGGACCCATTCAAGAATGGGTACCTAAAACCAAGCATTGATCTCTTGTAGGAGTTTGCTTCCGACGGAGGATCATGGTTGCTCGATAGTGGAGCAACAAATCATATGACCGGGAGCAAGCATTTGGTGGTGGACGTGCAACCAAGCCCATCTATGCCCACCCATGTTCAATTTGGTGATGCCTCAACATCTAAGGTATTGGGTCTTGGCAAGGTTGTGATTTCTCATGATTTATCAATTGAGAAAGTCATGCTTGTTGAAACCCTTGCATACAATTTACTTTCCGTTCGTCAACTTGCACTTATGGGTTTTGCCACATTCTTTGATCTTGATACCGTGGCCCTTTTGTGGAGCAAGACTCCTAAAGTAGCCTTTGTTAGGCATGTCGAGAACGGTCTCTATGTGGTTAACTTCTCGGAGCGACCCACTAAGATCGCGACTTGCCTAATGGCTAGTTGACGTGGGGTGGCTTTGGCATTGTCGTCTAGCCCATGTCAATATGAGATCTTTGCAAAGTCTCCTCAAAGGGGATCATGTTCGTGGACTAACAAATGTGAGCTTTGCCAAAGATCGTGCTTGCAGTGCTTGTATCGAAGGAAAGCTACATGAGACGGCTCACCGACCCACGACTATCATCTACTCGAAGAGGCCCTTGGAGCTCCTTCACATGGATCTCTTTGGACCTCCATCCTTTGATAGCCTTGGGGGAAGAAAGTATTGCGTGGTGATTGTGGATGACTATTCAAGATACACTTGGGTATATTTCTTCAAGAGGAAGAGCGAGACCCAACAAACCGTCATCGACTTTGCAAATGAAGCTCAACGTCAACATGAGGCAAAGATATTGATGATTAGAAGTGACAACGGCACCGAGTTCAAGAACTACACCTTGGATGAGTTCCTTAGTGATGAGGGGATCAAGCATCAATACTCCACACCATATACCCCTCAACAAAATGGTGTAGCGGAAAGGAAGAACCGGACGTTGATGGACGCGGCAAGGATAATGATGGCGAAATTCAAATCTCCGTACAACTTTTGGGCCGAAGCCATCAGCACTGCATGTCATGCATCCAATCGGCTCTACCTCCACAAAGGCTTGAACAAGACTCCATATGAGATACTTACCGGTAACAAGCCCAACCTCAAGTACTTCCGGGTGTTCGGGTGTAAGTGTTTCATTCTCAAGAAAGGTGTTTGTTTGTCTAAATTCGAACCTAGAGCTCAAGAGGGCATATTTGTTGGTTATGTTACAAACTCTCATGCTTACCGTGTCCTCAACAAGTCCAGTGGACTCATTGAGGAGACGTGTAACGTAGAGTTTGATGAAAATAATGGCTCCCAAGTGGAGCAAAGTGGTCTTTGTGATGTAGGTGATGAAATTCCTCCCCAAGCCATAAGAAGAATGGGGATTGGTCAAATACTCCCCATTGAGGAACCCCTTGTGGCTGAAGGAGAAGGACAATGCTCTATGCAAGTGGAGCCATCACCAACCATTGATCCACACGCTTTCGAAGAACAAACCGAAGGCCCTCAACCGAGTGAACAAGATCAAGGGCAAGATCAATCTCATGATGATGGTGATTCACCAAGTGATGCCCAAGATCAAGTTCAACACTCCGAGCAAGCTCAAGACACCGAGCAAGCTAAAGATCAAGGACAAGCTCAAGATCAAGAACTAGTTCAAGATCAAGAGCAAGTACAAGATCAAGAGCAAGCTCAAGACGGAGCTCAAGATGATCAAGATGATTCTCCTCAAATGTCTGTGGAGGAGCTATTGGAGCGTCGTGCCGCCAAGATTGCTTCCAAACTCAAGCAACAAGGACATGTCATGGAGAATGTCTATGGAAGCTTAAAGAAAGGGGTAACCACTAGCAAACAATTATCAAACTTTTATGAGCATCACGCATTTGTTTCTTGTGTTGAACCCCAAAAGGTACATGAGGCGCTCAAAGACGTGGATTGGCTTGAATCCATGCATGATGAGCTCAACAACTTCGAGCGCAAAAAGGTGTGGCAATTGGTGCCAAGGCCAAAGGAGAACCATGATGTCATTGGAACCAAATGGATATTCAAGAACAAGCAAGATGCGAACGGTGTTGTTGTTCGAAACAAGGCAAGATTGGTGGCACAAGGCTACTCCCAAGTCGAGGGTATCGACTACGGTGAAACCTTTGCTCCTGTTGCTCATCTTGAATATATTCGCATGTTGCTTGCATATGCATCTCATCATGATTTTAAGTTGCAATAAATAGATGTGAAAAGTGCATTTCTTAATGGTCCTCTTAATGAGTTGGTATATGTCAAACAATCCTCGGGGTTCGAGGATCCCAAGTTCCCCAATCATGTATACAAACTCGATAAGGCACTCTATGGCCTTAAACAAGCCCCACGTGTGTGGTATGAGCACCTCACCGAGTTGTTACAAGACCGTGGGTTTGAAATTGGGAAAATCGATCCCACTCTTTTTACGAAGAGGGTTAAAGGGGATTTGTTCATATGCCAACTATATGTTGATGATATTATATTTGGTTCTCCTAACAAAGCTTTCAATGATGAGTTTGCCGCACTCATGACGGAGAAGTTTGAGATGTCCATGATGGGAGAGTTGAAGTTCTTTCTCAGGTTCGAAGTCAAACAAAGGAGAGAAGGAACCTTCATCAACCAAGCCAAATATACCCAAGACATGCTCAAGAAATTCAAGTTGGATGATGTCAAGCCGGCCAAGACTCCAATGCCTACCAAGTGCCAACTTTGACATTGATCCCAATGGTAAAGCGGTGGATCAAAAGGTATATCACTCCATGATTGGATCCTTGCTTTACCTTTGTGCATCTAGACCGGATATCATGTTGAGTATGGGAATGTGTGCACGGTTTCAAGCCGCACATAAGGAAAGCCACTTTGTGGCGGTCAAGCGAATCTTTCGATATTTGGCTCATACCCCAAACTTTGGCTTATGGTACCCCAAAGGTGCAAGCTTTGATCTCATGGGATATTCGGATGTGGATTGGGTGGGAGACCGTGTGGATAGGAAGTCAACTTCCGGAGGGTGCCAATTCCTTGGTCGCTCTTTGGTGAGTTGGTCTTCGAAGAAACAAAATTGTGTGTCTCTCTCCTCCACCGAGGCTGAGTATGTAGCCGCCACAAGTTGTTGTGCACAATTGCTATGGATGAGGCAAACTTTAAAGGATTACGGTGTCACTTGTGACAAAATGCCTATTCTATGTGACAATGAAAGTGCAATCAAGATTTCCTACAATCCGATGCAGCATAGCAAGACGAAGCATATTGAGATCCGTCATCATTTCATCCGGGATCACATCAAGCGTGGAGAGATTGATATTATCTACGTCAACACTCTAGAGCAACTAGCGAATATTTTCACGAAGCCTTTGGATGAATCAAGATTTCGCGAGTTAAGGCATGAGCTAAATATCATTGATTCGAGCAATGTGGCTTGAATCTCGACACACCCCACCGCATTCATCATGATTATCTTGTTCTAGATGTAGGCATGGACATAGGGGGAGTGTTGTTTTCTCAATGAACTCCCCCCCCCCATTATGCATAAATCGATCAAGTCTTTCACATTACCCATTTTTTATGGTACTTGTGCTTCAAATATGAGTTTTGGTCATGGGCCCAAGGTTAAAATCTTCGCGGTGCCATACCAATTGACTCAAACATAGGTGGCTTCGGCCACCGCCCTCTCTTTGAGAGGTGTTTGCTCGAGTTGGTTCGATTTGGTTTTATCTAGTCTTCTAGGGCTTTTCTGTGTGTTTTGAGTCACTCCAAGTTTGCTCCTCTTTTGTTTGTCCTTTGAACTTGGAGTACCTCTTCCCTTTTGCTGCTCTTCTTGTCTTCAACCCAAGCCATCTCTCTACAACCCCTAATATTTGCATAAGCCACCCATCTCAACTTGATCTTGCAAGTTTGCGTCTGCGTGGTACTACTGTTGGTGTTCGGCCGGTACTACCGCTCTGGCCCACGGTACTACCGCTGGAGCGGTACTACGCGGCCTCCTGCCGTGCAGTCATACCGGGGCGGTACTACCGCTCCTCTGAGCGGTACTACCGCTCTACGGATTCGTGAGGGGGTTATGAGTCGGGCAGGGGGAGTTCCAACTCCCCCATACCCATTCATCTCTCTCTCCCTCACGCTCTCCTCTCTCCCAGGCGAACAACTCGCTCAGGTGGCCACCGCCGGGCCACCGATTCTGTGCCGTCTTCCGCGATTCCATCCGGTGGGATCGATCCCCACCTTCTCCTCTTGCCATGGATGCCAGTATTGCCCCCATTTTTCTCTCCTATGATTCTAGTTTTTGGATCTAGGTTCTAGGGCAATATTTGTTGCATTCTCCGATTTTTAGTCAAATCGAGGCATGAGTAGGGCGTAGAAGACTGCTAGATTAGGTGGATTGAAGTTTGGTTAGAGGGAATTTGATTTTGGCAACTCCGGTAGTACCGAATCTTGCCGCGGTAGTGGTCAGGCCCGTTGACCTCTGCCTCGGGCGGTACTACCGCTCCACCTAGAGCAGTGCTACCGCTTGTAGGCAGTACTACCGCTTGTAGGCGGTACTACCGTTGTGGTCCGCGGTACTACCGCCCGGAGCTGTCAACTTCCACTTCCCTCAAATCAACCTTCAATCCTTTTTGATTAATTCTCTTGGCTTATGCAATTGTTTACACCGCTTTCCCTCGTGCTGTGTTGTTGGCTCCAGGTGGTAGTAGCTCTGCGCACAAGGCGCGTCGCAAGAATCCGGATCGTCAAGGTGGCTCAAAGCGCTATCGCACTTCAGAGAGTGACAGTGTAGCTCCCAGTATTCATGTTCAGCCCCAGCCGAGGGCCAAGCAAGTCGCTAGCAAGAAGACAAAGAGAAGGAGAAGTCCATGAATGAGTTGCCGACCAAGGAATTCTATGTTGCGCGCTGTCTCAATCCGTACCGCAACCCTCAAGACCCCACTCTAATGAACCATCCCTTCTGGACCAGGCAGCAAATGTCCATCTACCACGATGTTCTCAAGGCCAAGAAGAACTTGTATGTCACTGTCAGGTCGATTGATCTCGGTCATTTGGAGAATGTAACACCCCTAGGTAATGAGCACAGTGATCATCTGTTAATCATGCCAAGTCATTTTGATTTACAATGCTTAATCACATTGGAATCATATCTCATTTCAAATTCCAATTCAAAATGAAATTCAAATTGGAGGTGAAAATAAAAGTTGTTCAAATCCAGGAACTAAAATGTTCATAATTTTGGAAATAATCCATTGTGAATTATGTTCAGGAAAACAACATCACCAAAATTCCCTAGATGTCCCTAACATCTTGAAAACAGAGCCAACATCACCATTTTGGCATTTTAAATGCAATACAAAATTCATTTGAAATTATTTTGCCCCCAACCTTTTTGTGGCAGTGCACAATATTCCTTACTATTTGTTTCTACCAGTGGCACATTTTTGCAAAGTCATTAGTTGGCTAAAAATAAAAGCAAAAGCTACTGGGAAAAGAAAACAGAAAAAAGAAAAAGGAAAACAGAAAAGGCCCACTGTGCCTGGGCTCTAGTCAACCGGCAGGCCCAGCCCAACTCCTCTCTTCTCCCTCCTCTGTTCACCCGCGCGTGCGCTGTCGCCGCGCGCGCGATTACCGCGCTAGGCCCCCCCTCTCCTCCAGTCGACAGCGAGCCGCTACAGCACTCGTGGATGGGTTAAGGAGCCCCCTCGTCCCCGAGGACAAGCCCTAGCCCACTCCCTCTCCCTCCCCTGCTCTCTCCTCTCTCACCCGAGTGCGGCCATGGCCTTGCCGCCGTGAACGTCGCGGCCACCGAGCCCTTCTCGCCGCTCCGGCGTGTCCAGCGTCCTCAACCACGCCGCCTGCACCTCGCCAACGGAGTCGGGGAGGACCACACGGTCAGGATCGAGCTCGGCATCACCCGCTCTGTCGCCGGCGATCCCCGACGATTCTGGCCACCCCCTGCGCTCCTAAGCCTACACCGGGCCTCCTTGCGCCTGCCTAGTGTGCACCCGTCCCTCCCCCTCTCTTTTCGCTGTCGTTCGCGAGCTCTAGGATGAAGAACCACAGGGGCCGAACCCGCCGCCATCTGGCACATCACCGGCGTCACTCCGGTGACCGTTTGGTCCCGCGTTGCTGCACGTTAGCTTCGCCGCGTCGCGTAGGCCCTCCCTAGCAGCTTAGTTTGCTCGCGCGCGCACCGCTTTGCCGTTTTCGAAGAGCGCCCGAGAACGCCGCCACCCGCCATCGTCGCCGACGTCTTTTCTGGCCTTCCCAACTCCGGCCGTGGCCACCATCGGACGCGGCACGGAGTGCCCGTTCGAATGAGCCCGGCCGCGCGCAAAATGGCCCACCACTGCGCGTTTCCGAGCTCGCCGGAGTTCGGCTGCAGAGGGAGAGCTCGCCGGAGCAACTCCGGTGGCCGGCGCCGACGTGGCCGCCTGGGGCCCACCCCTGTGCCACTGACTGTGGGCCCATGGAGCCCAGTTGACTGGGTTGACCCAGTCAACTCTGCTGACTGGGCAGCCCGTGTCACTGACATGCGGGCCCCACACTGTTTAACCGTTTTTAAAATAAATAAAATGCTAATTAAAATGTTAATTAATTTAATAATTAAACTATTAACTTAATCAGTCACTGACAGTGGGTCCCACTGGCTAATTAGTTAAATTAGTTAGTTTAATCTACTGTTTAATTAGTCTAGTCTATGACAGAGGGGCCCCACCTGTCAGGTTGACCAGTCAAAGGTCAGAGTTGACTGCTGACATCACACTGACTTCATACTGACGTCATATTTACTTTTCTGTCGATTTAATTAAATAAAACAATTTCAGAAAATGTTTAAATCTTTGAAAAATCATAGAAATTAAACCGTAGCTCGGATCAAAAAGTTTTCTACATGAAAGTTGAGCAGAAAAACGGGACGAACACAAATATGCCCTCCGTTTACCTGTCACATGCCCACAACTATGTGAACATGGAACCTTCCCCTCCGGTTCATCTGTCTGACAGATGTCCGAAGCCGGGAAAATATCCCCAGATATTTTCCCGCTCCGCCTGCAACGTGTAGTGCTGCATTAGGTCACCCCTAGCACAGCTTACTGCCATGTCATGCATCTGTGATTGCATTTGTTGCTTGTATTTATTATTTCTTCCCCCCCCCCTCTTCTCTCCGGTAGACTCCGAGACCGACGCTGCTGCCGAGTACGACTACAACGTTGATGACCCCTCTTTCCCCGCAGAGCTTCCAGGCAAGCAAACCACCTTGATCATTTCGATATCGCCCATTCTTTCCCTCTCATGCTTGCATTAGATTTTGCTACTGTATTAGATAGCTCCTATTCTGATGCATAGCCTGCTTTTGTAACTGCTGTTGTTACCTTACCTGTTATCCTAAACTGCTTAGTGTAGGTTGGGTTAGCGATCCATCAGTGCCCCCGCACCTTGTCTGTGTTGCCTTGCTCCCGGTTGTTTCGATCTGTGTGATCGATGTGCTGTTACCGACACATCACCACACACCCCCCTTAGTTGTACGACTCTGCAGAGCTACTATCGAGTGTCGAGGGTGATACCTCGTACCTCACTCCTGATGATGGCTCTGTAGGATAGCTAATGGGTCGTGGGTTGCCGAGGGTGATTCCTCCTTCTCCACCTCCAATGATGACTCTGTCGTGCAACCCCTCAAGTGGGAATCCATCGAGGGTGATTCCTCGGATTTCACCCTTAATGTTACCGAACACACTGTTACTTTACCTGTTGCCCCTTTTACTGTTACTGTTGTGGTGGGACTGAAGGGACAGGCGGTACCACCCCGGTTGAGGTGGACCTGAGTTCCCGACAGTCTCTTGTGAGTCGGGTTGACCTGGAGGGTACCCGCGAGATAATTACAAGGCGCGGCCGGGCAGGCGGACCGCCCTAGAGAGGGCTGGGCCTGACCCTTGCCGCAAGTCCTCGAGACGGGGCGACAGGAGCACTGATCGTTTCCGCGCGCTCCCAACGCATTAATGGGTTAGGATATGTGATCTGAGTAGGCCTCTGACCTTTACGCGCTAACCACCACGCGGGAATAGTATGGGCACTCGGCGTCGTAGTATCAGCCGAAGTTCTTTAGATGTCAGCGGTTGAGCGGCACACACCCGGGTTGGACCGCGAAAGCCTGCGCTTGTATTAAGGGGGCTAGGTCTGCTCCCGGCCGTCCTCGCAACGCGCAGGAGTGCAAAGGGCTATGGGCCCAAGACCCCTGAGTGCTTAGGATGTAGACCGGCGTGCTGGCCTCTCTGTTGAGCCTAGGTAGGGCTACGACGTGTCGATCAGCCGAGGCTGGGCATGGATCGAGCAAGTGTGTCCGGCCAGAGTTAATCGAGCGTGTTGGGTAAGTTGGTGCACCCCTGCAGGGAAGTATATCTATTCGAATAGCCGTGTCCACGGTAACAGGACGCTCGGAAAATATCCCGATCTACTACAACTAGAAGAGGATACTTGCTTAAAAATATGTTGGCTCCGGGATCGTTTTCTCGCAGGGAGTCGAGGAAGGATCTCTGGGCATTGTTACTACTTACTTGCTACTTCATATTATGTTAATCTGCACTCTTCTAATGCTGCAAGACGCTGAAGATGCTAGTCTTCGATAGGCTAGGCCTTTCTCTCTATTCTGGCATTTCTGCAGTCTAGCCCACAGATACAGCCTTTCTTTGATACCGATGCATAACTAGATAGTTCTGATGAAAGTCTTGCGAGTACTTTGGATGAGTACTCACGGTTGCTTTGCTTCCCCATTTTCCCCATACCCGATTGATGCGACCAGATGACGGAGCCCAGGAGCCAGCTGCACCAGCCAACGACTACTACTACTACCCCTCTGGAGGAGAGTACTACTACTACTACTACGTGGAGACCGCCGACGACCAGGAGTAGATAGGAGGCACCCAGGCAGGAGGCCTGCGCCTTTCGATCCAGTGTCGTTGTTTCGCCCCGCCTTTTGGAGGCCTATCTATTTTACTTTTATGTCTGTACTCAGATATCTGATGCGTTCACTAATGCTTGTATAACTCAAGCTTATGTATTCGAGCCCTCGAGGCCCCTGGCTTGTAATATAAAGCTTGTATGACTTTCATTTGTGTTTAGAGTTGTGTTGTGATATCTTCAAGTGAGTCCTTAGGCTTGATCGTGTGCATTTGCGTGTATGATTAGTGCACGATTAAGTCAGGGGCGTCACAAGTTGGTATCAGAGCCGACTGCCTGTAGGAATCCCCCTTTCCAACTCCTTGGCCGAAGTTGAGTCTAGACTTTGAAAACTGTTTTACTAACATGGCTGTGTGGCTTACGGGCCCACGTCGCCAATGGGTGGTATTAGGATCTTTTATTCCTCTTCTTTACTCTGGGACTCTGATCTCTCTTCTATTCGGGTTAAATAATTTTTACTAACTCTGACATTAGGTTCTCGTGTTCACATTCACCCGGAGAGCTGGATTATCTGCAAACATTTCCTTCCATGCTATCAAATGATTCTCACGCTGTCATTTGACATCTTGCACTCCTTGTTTCAGATGCATCCCGCAAGACAGCTTGTGCGCCAGACTATGGCTGTTGATGCGACTGGGTTCCCTGCTATCTTGGTCGATCTCTTGACCAGGATGGGATATCGCTGGTACCCCGAGTATACTATTTACGAGGACTACCGCGAGTTCAACCAGGAGCAGTACCACGCTGTGGTTCGTATCTTTGATTGGCAGAACAACTCCATCACTGAGCTGCACACCTTCCATGGTGTTGGAGTGACTGTTGCCATGGCAGTCCATGATGCTGCCTATACTGCTATTGCCTGTCTCCGTGGAGAGCACAACAGTCGCTTGGAGGAGACTGCTTTCAGATATATCCCGTATGCCCCTGCTGGGGACGAGACCGGATACTACACTACTGTTTGTACACCTTACGTGACACGTCATTATGACCCGCAGGTTATGGTTCAGTACACTCAGGCTCTGGATCGCACTGCCCGAGCTCTTGCTGTCGAGTTGCACGCCACTCGTGCTCATCTTTACGACGCTCTGACACAGTTGCTGCCAGCAGTCAGTGCACGGATGCACCCAGAGTACATTCTTTACCCGCGCAAGACGGAGTTGCCATCAGGTCTTGAGTGGCCTGCTGTTGGAGGTTGTACTCCTCCCGGTGGTCCTCTTCTTCCAGTCCGGGACCAGTTTCTGCACCAGAGTGTTCACGGAGCGCAGGATTCCTACATCGAGGGCACCCTACATCGTCACTTGCAGTTGCCTGGCTCCAGTGGTCCTTTCCAGCGTTGATGTGGCTATCGCTATGTCCCGTTGTTGTATCCCTCCACCGCGTGACTGCGTGCCGCCTAGTTGTCTAGCTTTCCTTTTCGTTGTTGTAACGCTGGCTTGTAACCGAACCTGTGTATGGATCTGTATGTCATGTTGACTTTGATGTTGTATCTATTGCACTTCCTTTTGTTGTGCGTGTTACCTCATGAATGATCCCATACACCTACAAATGCTCGTTGCTAAACTACCCCCCGTTAATCTTTAGCAGGATGGTTAGACCAGCAGGTCGTGGTCGTGGCCGTGGTGCCAACAATCCACCGCCGCCCGACTATATGGCAGCTATGATGCAGCAATTCAAGCTGAACCGTCAGTTCATGACTGGAATCATGGCTCAGTTCCCAAACCCGAACCAGAATGCTCAGAATCAGCAACCTGCCCCAATAACTCTGCAAGAGTTTGTGTGCCTCAACCCCAGAATATTCTGCAACTCAGTTCAGCCGCTTGATGCTGATGACTGGCTCCGCGACATCGCATTTGAAATGGAGTCTGCTAATGTGGCCCCTTCCAGCTATGTCACATTCGCATCCTACTTTTTGAACGGTCCCGCAGCCCAATGGTGGGACACTCACAGGAAGACCTTAGCTGCTGGAACCATCATCACTTGGGTGGAATTTCAAGCTGCTTTCCGTGCCCGTTACATTCCTCAGGGAGTTATGGACCGGAAGAAGCGTGAGTTCCGCAACCTTACCCAGGGCAACAAGACTGTGGAAGCCTATCAGCGGGAATTTCTGGAACTATCTCGCTACGCTGAAGAAGATATTGCTACCGATGCTCACAGACAGGAGAAGTTCCGTGAAGGGCTCAACCCTGATATCAAGTTAGCACTGCTTGTCCAAGACTTCGCCGACTTCGCCACCTTGGTGAACAAGGCCATTCAGGTTGAGACTGGTCTGAAGGATCATAAGAACGCTCTCAAGCACACCCATGATGCGGGATCATCTTCGGGCTCGTCATCGCAGAAGCGCCGTATCTGGATCCCTCACGGCATGTACCCTCTAGTTGCACCTCCTCCACCGCCGGGACAGCCAAGACCTCAGGCTCCACTACTTCGAGCTCCTGCTCTCCGCCCCGAGGACGGTCTCTGTTTCAAGTGTGGCCGTCCAGGTCACCGTTCCAGAGACTGCAATCAGAACCAGAATCAGCTTGCACTTCCCCCTGCTGGCCGTGGATATGGCCGTGGCAATAACCAGCCCCGCAACAACAATGCCAGGCCTTCCTATGGTCATGGCCAAGCTTACCATGTTGATCTGAATGAAGCTCAAGTTCAGCCAGCTACTGTGAAGGGTACTCTTCTTGTTAACTCAATACCACCTCCTGTTTTATTTTTAATTCAGGATCATCGTATTTATTCATATCATAAGCTTTTGCATACATGCTTGGCATTAAATATGATGAGTTGAAACGTTCTAGTCGTTCACGACTTCTAGAGGGTACTTCCAGAAGAACTTCCCGCAATGCCTCGATCTTTTCCCTTCTACCTCCTGAATTCTCGGGACAAGAATTTCTTTTAGAGGAGGAGAATTGTAACACCCCTAGGTAATGAGCACAGTGATCATCTGTTAATCATGCCAAGTCATTTTGATTTACAATGCTTAATCACATTGGAATCATATGTCATTTCAAATTCCAATTCAAATTGAAATTCAAATTGGAGGTGAAAATAAAAGTTGTTCAAATCCAGGAACTAAAATGTTCATAATTTTGGAAATAATCCATTGTGAATTATGTTCAGGAAAACAACATCACCAAAATTCCCTAGATGTCCCTAACATCTTGAAAACAGAGCCAACATCACCATTTTGGCATTTTAAATGCAATACAAAATTCATTTGAAATTATTTTGCCCCCAAACTTTTTGTGGCAGTGCACAATATTCCTTACTATTTGTTTCTACCAGTGGCACATTTTTGCAAAGTCATTAGTTGGCTAAAAATAAAAGCAAAAGCTACTGGGAAAAGAAAACATAAAAAAGAAAAAGGAAAAAAGAAAAGGCCCACTGTGCCTGGGCTCTAGTCAACCGGCAGGCCCAGCCCAACTCCTCTCTTCTCCCTCCTCTGTTCACCCGCGCGTGCTATCGCCGCGCGCGCGATCACCGCACCAGGCCCCCCCTCTCCTCCTGTCGACAGCGAACCACTACTGCGCTCGTGGAGGGGTTAAGGAGCCCCCTCGTCCCCGGGGACAAGCCCTAGCCCACTCCCTCTCCCTCTCCCGCGCTCTCCTCTCTCACCCGAGCGCGGCCATGGCCTTGCCGCCGTGAACGTCGCGGCCACCGAGCCCTTCTCGCCGCTCCGACGTCTCCAGCGTCCTCGCCGTCCTCGACCACGCCGCCTGCACCTCGCCAACGGAGTCGGGGAGGACCACACGGTCGGGAACGAGCTCGGCATCACCCGCTCTGTTGCCGGCGATCCCCAACGATTCCGGCCACCCCCTGCGCTCCTAAGCCTACACCGGGCCTCCTTGCGCCTCCCCAGTGAGCACCCGTCCCTCCCCCTCTCTTTTCGCTGTCGTTCGCGAGCTCTAGGATGAAAAACCGCAGTGGCCGAACCCGCCGCCGTCTGGCACATCGCTGGCGTCACTCCGGTGACCGTTTGGTCCCGCGTTGCTGCCCGTTAGCTTCGCCGCGTCGCGTAGGCCCTCTCTAGCCGCTTAGTTTGCTCGCGCGCGCACCGCTTTGCCCCTTTCGAAGAGCGCCCGAGAACGCCGCCGCCCGCCATCATCGCCGACGTGTTTTCCGGCCTCCCCAGCTCCGGCCGTGGCCACCATCGGACGCGGCACGGAGTGCCCGTTCGAATGAGCCCGGCCGCGCGCAAAACGGCCCACCACAGCGCGTTTCCGAGCTCGCCGGAGTTCGGCCGCCGCAGGAGAGCTTGCCGGAGCAACTCCGGTGGCCGGCGCCGACGTGGCCGCCTGGGGCCCACCCCTGTGCCACTGACTGTGGGCCCATGGAGCCCAGTTGACTGGGTTGACCCAGTCAACTCTGCTGACTGGGCAGCCCGTGTCACTGACATGCGGGCCCCACACTGTTTAACCATTTTTAAAATAAATAAAATGCTAATTAAAATGTTAATTAATTTGTTAATTAAACTATTAACTTAATTAGTCACTGACAGTGGGTCCCACTGGCTAATTAGTTAAATTAGTTTGTTTAATCTACTGTTTAATTAGTCTAGTCTATGACAGAGGGGCCCCACTTGTCAGGTTGACCAGTCAAAGGTTAGAGTTGACTGCTGACATCACACTGACTTCATGCTGACGTCATATTTACTTTTCTGTCGATTTAATTAAATAAAGCAATTTCAGAAAATGTTTAAATCTTTGAAAAAACATAGAAATTAAACCGTAGCTCGGATCAAAAAGTTTTCTACATGAATGTTGATCAGAAAAACGAGACGAACCCGAATATGCCCTCCGTTTACCTGTCACATGCCCACAACTATGCAAACATGGAACCTTCCCCTCCGGTTCATCTGTCTGATAGATGCTCGAAGCCGGGAAAATATCCCCAGATATTTTCCCGCTCCGCCTGCAATGTGTAGTGCTGCATTAGGTCACCCCGAGCACAGCTTACTGCCATGCCATGCATCTGTGATTGCATTTGTTGCTTGTATTTATTATTTCTTCCCCCCCCCTCTTCTCTCCGGTAGACTCTGAGACCGACGCTGTTGCCGAGTACGACTACAACGTTGACGACCCCTCTTTCCCCACAGAGATTCCAGGCAAGCAAACCACCTTGATCATTTCGATATCGCCCATTCTTTCCCTCTCATGCTTGCATTAGATAGCTCCTATTCTGATGCATAGCCTGCTTTTGTAACTGCTGTTGTTACCTTACCTGTTATCCTAAACTGCTTAGTGTAGGTTGGGTTAGCGATCCATCAGTGCCCCCGCACCTTGTCTGTGTTGCCTTGCTCCCGGTTGTTTCGATCTGTGTGATCGATGTGCTGTTACCGACACGTCACCACACACCCCCCTTAGTTGTACGACTCTGCAGTGCTACTATCGAGTGCCGAGGGTGATACCTCATACCTCACTCCTGATGATGGCTCTGTAGGATAGCTAATCGGTCGTGGGTTGCCGAGGGTGATTTCTCCTTCTCCACCTCCGATGACGACTCTGTCGTGCAACCCCTCTAGTGGGAATCCATCGAGGGTGATTCCTCGGATTTCCCACTTAATGTTACCGAACACACTGTTACTTTACCTGTTGCCCCTTTTACTGTTACTGTTGTGGTGGGACTGAAGGGACAGGCGGTACCACCCTGGTTGAGGTGGACCTGAGTTCCCGACAGTCTCTTGTGAGTCGGGTTGACCTAGAGGGTACCCGCGAGATAATTACGAGGCGCGGCCGGGCAGGCGGACCGCCCTAGAGAGGGTTGGGCCTGGCCCTTGCCGCAAGTCCTCGAGACGGGGCGACAGGAGCACTGATCATTTTCGCGCGCTCCCAACGCATTAATGGGTTAGGATATGTGATCTGAGTAGGCCTCTGGCCTTTACGCGCTAACCACCACGCGGGAATAGTATGGGCACTCGGCGTCGTAGTATCAGCTGAAGTTCTTCAGATGTCAGCGGTTGAGCGGCACGCGCCCGGGTTGGACCGCGAAAGCCTGCGCTTGTATTAAGGGGGCTAGGTCTGCTCCCGGCCGTCCTCGCAACGCGTAGGAGTGCAAAGGGCGATGGGCCCAAGACCCCTGAGTGCTTAGGATGTAGACCGACGTGTTGGCCTCTCTGTTGAGCCTAGGAAGGGCTACGACGTGTCGATCAGCCGAGGCCGGGCGTGGACCGAGCAAGTGTGTCCGGCCAGAGTTAATCGAGTGTGTTGGGTAAGTTGGTGCACCCCTACAGGGAAGTATATCTATTCGAATAGCCGTGTCCACGGTAACAGGACGCTCGGAAAATATCCCGATCTACTACAACTAGAAGAGGATACTTGCTTAAAAATATGTTGGCTCCGGGATCGTTTTCTCGCAGGGAGTCGAGGAAGGATCTCTGGGCGTTGTTACTACTTACTTGCTACTTTATATTATGTTAATCTGCACTCTTCTAATGCTGCAAGACACTGAAGATGCCAGTCTTCGATAGGCTAGGCCTTTCTCTCTATTCTGGCATTTCTGCAGTCTAGCCCACAGATACAGCCTTTCTTTGATACCGATGCATAACTAGATAGTTCCGTTGAAAGTCTTGCGAGTACTTTGGATGAGTACTCACGGTTGATTTGCTTCCCCCTTTTGCCCATACCCGATTGATGCGACCAGATGACGGAGCCCAGGAGCCAGCTGCGCCAGCCGACGACTACTACTACTACCCCTCTGGAGGAGAGTACTACTACGTGGAGACCGCCGACGACCAGGAGTAGATAGGAGGCACCCAGGCAGGAGGCCTGCGCATTTCGATCTAGTGCCGTTGTTTTGCCCCGCCTTCTGGAGGCCTATCTGTTTTACTTTTATGTCTGTACTCAGATATCTGATGCTTTCGCTAATGCTTGTATGACTCAAGCTTATGTATTCGAGCCCTCGAGGCCCCTGGCTTGTAATATAAAGCTTGTATGACTTTTATTTATGTTTAGAGTTGTGTTGTGATATCTTCAAGTGAGTCCTTAGGCTTGATCGTGTGCCTTTGCATGTATGATTAGTGCACGATTAAGTCGGGGGCATCATAGAGAAGAATCCCCAATACTTCGGAGAAGCTTTGTCTCTATGTGAACAGCTAGATATTCTGAGAATCATCTCGTTCAACAAGGACTTCTATCCTGAGCTTGGGGCCCAGTTCTATGCCACAGTTCATTTTGGTACTGATGATGCAAGAACCCTGGAATGGATGACCAATGGGAGAAGTCTGACAGCACCATGGAAGGACTTCATGGAGAGTTGAGCTACAATGATGAGGGGCTTGCGAACCCCATTGGATTGCGCCCTCACGTAGCAGAGGCAGCCACGCACAAGTCCGCCCTCTATCCTTTCTCAAAGGAGAAGATCTCCTCCACCGGTAAAGTATCATATGAGTTGAATGCTTTCTTGGATATCATGCATTGGATCTTCAGGCAGTCTCTGTTTCCACACATTGGGAACCTGGACATGGTTCACTCCTATCTTGTGGATATGCTGCTCATGTGTCAGAAGGAGAAGAATACTCAGTAGGTGTTGGATGTTCCTCATGTTATGTGGTCTGAACTTCGCTCTGCGGGGTTTGAGCGTAAGTGTCTGATCTATGGACCTTATCTAATGAAGCTCATTGAGGACACATGGGCTTCTACTTTCCCAGAGGAGATGCTTGTGACAGGTGATCTTGTCTCTCATGACGTCATGAAGCTGAGGCTGAAGGAGCTTTGGGGCACTACTGGAGAGGCTGACGTTGAGGCTCATGCCAATGAGTCTGAGGGAGATGATGACGAGGCTGAGTATGTGCCACCCTCCGAGGAACCAACGTGGGCGTCTAAGCTCAAAGAGAAGATGAAGAAGTTGTTCTGCATCCAGGCTTGCTACTTGTAGCTTGCGTTGGTATTATCCCCGAAGAGGAAAGGATGATGCAGCACAGTAGAGATAAGTATTTCCCTCAGTTATGAAACCAAGGTTATCGAACCAGTAGGAGAATCACGCAACACCTCGTTAGCAGCACCTGCACACAAACAACAAATCCTTGCACCCAACGCTAACGAGGGGTTGTCAATCCCTCGGCGGTAAATTGCAAGATTAAATTGTATGTGATAGATAGATAGATTGAAACAAAAATACAAAATAAAATAAATAAAAGAAAATGGCAACAATATTTTTAGGGTTTTAGTAATATGATTTAGATAGACCCGGGGGACATAGATTTCACTAGAGGCTTCTCTCAAGAAAATAACATACGGTGGGTAGACAAATTACTGTTGGGCAATTGATAGAAAAGCAAATAATCATGATGATATCCAAGGCAATGATCATGTATATAGGCATCACGTAAAAAATAAGTAGACCGACTCCTACCTACATCTACTACTATTACTCCACACATCGACCGCTATCCAGCATGCATCTAGTGTATTAAGTCCATAAGAACGGAGTAATGCCTTAAGAACGATGACATGATGTAGACAAGATAAACTCATGTATGAATAAACCCCATCTTTTTACCCTTAGTAGCAACGATACATACGTGTCATGCCCCTTTCTGTCACTGGGATTGAGCACCGCAAGATCGAACCCACTACAAAGCACCTCTTCCCATGGCACGATAAATCAATCTAGTTGGCCAAACCAAATCAATAGATCGGAGAAGTAATACGAGGCTATAATAATCATGCATAAAAGAGTGCAGCAAAGACTCAAATAATTTCATGGATAATCTGATCATAAACTCACAATTCATCGGATCCCTACAAACACACCGCAAAAAGTGATTACATCGGATAGAACTCCAAGAACATCGAGGAGAACATTGTATTGAAGATCAAAAAGAGAGAAGAAGCCATCTAGCTACTGCCTATGGACCCGAAGGTCTGTGGTAAACTACTCACGCATCATCGGAAGGGAAGCAAGGTTGATGAAGGACCCCTCCGTGATCGATTCCCCCTCCGGCGGAGTACCGGAGAAGGCCTCCAGATGGGATCTCTCTGGAACAGAGACTTGTGGCGGTGGAAAAAGTATTTCGTGGACTCTCCTGAGGGTTTCTGATTTTTTTTCTGAATTTATAGTGGAAGAATTAGGTCAAACGGAGCTGGGTGGGCCCCACGAGGTACCAGGGTGCGCCCTGGTGCCTCGTGGCCCACTCCTTCATCTTCTGGCCCTCTCCTGAAGCTTCTAGTGTTTATCTTGTCCAATAAAAAATCTCCAAAAAGTTTTGTGGCATTTGGACTTCGTTTGGTATTGATTTTCTATAAAACAAAAACAGGGCAGAAAACAGCAAGTGGCACTGGGCACTAGGTTAATAGGTTAGTCTCCAAAAATGATATATAATTGCTGTAAATGATTATAAAAACATCCAAGATTGATAATATAACAGCATGGAACAATAAAAAATTATAGATACGTTGGAGACGTATCAGCATCCCCAAGCTTAATTCCTGCTCGTCCTCGAGTAGGTAAATGATAAAAACAGAATTTTTGATGTGGAATGCTGCCTATCATATTCATCTCATATTCTTTTCTTTTATAGCATGGACATTGGACTTGAATGATTCAAAGCAATAGTCTATAATTTGACATGAACATATAAATACTCAAGCATGCTAACAAGCAACCATGTCTTTCAAAATATCAACGCTAAAGACAGTTATCCCTAGCCCATTATGCTCAATCATTGATCCATTCATGAAATAGACTCAAATATTAGCTAAATCCAATGCACAAGTATGACAATAGTGCTCTCTAGTTGGTGCTTTTGTAAGAGAAGATGGAGACTCAAAAAAATAAAAATTGCATAAAAGTAAATAGATAGGCCCTTCGCAGAGGGAAGCAGAGATTTGTCAAATGTGCCAGAGCTCAAAGCTGAAATTAAAGAGATAAAAATATTTTGAGAGGCATGCTTTTCCTGTCAACGAAAACGACCGAGAATTCCCAATATTTTCCATGCTAGACACATCATAGGTGGTTCCCAAATAGAAAGTAAAGTTTATTTCCTTTCCACCATTCTTTCACAATCCATGGCTAGCCGTATCCACGGGTGCCCTCCATACCAACACTTTCCAAGGAATTTTGTTGTCATTAATTTGATTTCATGTGGGACTGGGCATCCCTATTACCAACCATTCTCTCGTGCAATGACAAGTGAATAAACACTCATCGTGAGAATAACACACCTAGCATGGAAAATAATGGCCACCCCCTGCCGCTTCATGAGCGGTACGGGCACACAAAACGGAAAATTATTTTGAAAATTAGAGTTGGCACACGCAAATTTACTTGGAACGGCATTGAAATACCGCATATAGGTAGATATAGTGGACTCATTTGGCACAACTTGGGTTTAAGGAGTTTGGATGCACAAGCAGTATTTCCGCTTAGTACAAATGAAGGCTAGCAAATAGATTGAGAAGCAACCAACCAAAAAAACGAAAACGGTCATAAACATGCATTGAACACAACTAACACCGAATAATGCACCATAAGTAGGATATAATTTCATTGCATAACTATTGACTTAACATGCATGCATAGGGAATCACAAACCTTAACACTAATATTCTTACTAAATCACAATTACGCACTAACATGACTCACATATTATCATTTCCATATCCCAAAACTATTGCAAGGAATCACACTTATCATATCCAATGATCTATATGAAAGTTTTTATTTATATCCCTCTTGAATATTCATCACTTTGGGACCAACTTCATATCTTGTGCAAATTACCATTACTATCATCAACTCTCAAAAAGATTTAAGTGAAGCATGAGAGTGCAAATATTTCTTCAAAATTTCAATCTTATCAATTCTCAAAATAATATAAGTGAAGCATGAGAATTCATTTCTTCAAAATTTTAATCAACTCTCAAAATAATATAAGTGAAGCATGAGAGTTTATTTCTTCAAAATATAGCCACCACCGTGCTCAAAAAGATTTAAGTGAAACACTAGAGCAACTGCCTAGCTCAAAAAAATTAAGTGAAGCACATAGAGTATTCTAACAAATGATGATAAATGTGTGGCTCTCTCAAGATAGGTGTGTACAGCAAAGATGATTGTGACAAACTAAAAAGCAAACAAAGCAAAGACTCATATAATACAAGATGCTCCAAGCAAAACTCATATCATGTGACGAATAAAAATATAGCTCCAAGTAAAATTACCGATGGTTGGTAGAAGAAAGAGGGGATGCCTTCCGGGGCATCCCCAAGCTTAGACGCTTGAGTCTTCCTTGAATATTACCTTGGGGTGCCTCGGGCATCCCCAAGCTTAGGCTTTTGCTACTCCTTATTCCTTCATCCATCGTGATCTCACCCAAAACTTGAAAACTTCAATTACACAAAACACAACAAAACCTTCGTGAGACCCGTTAGTATAAAAAAAAAATCGCTACTATAAGTACTGTTGCAAACCCATTCATATTTTAGTTTTGCATTATACCTACTGCACTCTAACTTCACCATGGCTTATACCCCCCGATACAATCCATACATTCATCAAAACAAGCAAGTAGTGCATCAAAAACAGAATCTGTCAAAAACAGAACAGTCTGTAGCAATCTATTTAAAAGCCATACTTATGTAACTCCAAAAATTCTGAAAACTTAGGACAACGTGGGAAATTCATATACCAATACTGTGTAAAAATTTCAGATTTTTTTACGCCTCAGTACAGAAACAAAATTCGGGCACTGGACGCAAAACTTTCTGTTTTCCAAACAACATCAATTATATTATCTTCCAAATCATCCTAAAGGCTTTACTTGGCACAAACACTAATTAAAAACACAAAAACACAATCATACCAGTAGCATGACAGTGAAAACACACAATAACAGAATTTTTTTATTTTATTCATTGGGTTGCCTCCCAACAAGCGCTATTGTTTTTATGCCCCTAGGTAGGCATAATGCATAATTTCAAGTATTGTCATCTTTCTTCTTCTTATCCAAAGATGCATTTTCATCAAAGGGTTTTTCAAAGGTAATATGAAACACATCATCCATAGAAATTTTAGCATTAGCAAGTTGTCCATCTTTAAATCCCTCTTGATTATCGGCTACAATCCAAGAGTATTGTTTATTAACGCTATTGAAAACTTGTTGGATTATATTCAAAGGAGGAACTTCTTTTTTAATATTCCCATCAAAGATGTGGTCATTGCGGAACAGATACATCAACAAGTAATCATTATTATAAAGGATCTCATCTATTACCGGTTTTTCACGGCTCATACCATAAAAATCAAAAATTTCCCTAGCTTCTCGCACTATATGATCAAATTCATTCATGAGAACAAGAGTAGCTATTTTCTTAGCTCTAAGATATTTTATAACCGGTAACTCATAAAACAATCTTTGCAAAGTAGGATGGGTGCGAATAAATCTTCTTTCAAGTTTAAGAACAAGTGCGGAAATAGCATCGGCATAATTATTAGTTTCTTTTAGTATAGGAGCATCATCAAAAGCCAAGGTTCCAATGCAATTAAGGAATTCTTGAATGACACCTTTTCCTATAACATTACCATGTCCCAACACAAAAGTTTTAGCATCAAGATTGGTAGAACTTCCCTTTATAGGAGTTTTACCATCATCGATTTCCGCCATGCCAAAATCACTCATGATAACAAGTTTCAAGCAGGCAAACAAGCAAACAAGAAAAAGGCAAACGGAAAATATTTTTGTAAAAACATTTTAGAAGTGGGGGAGATGAAAACGAGAGGCAAATGGCAAATAAAGTAAATGCAAGGAGATGAGAGTTTGTGCAAAGGTACTTGATAGATGTTGGTGATGTCTCCCCGGCAACGGCGCCAGAAATTCTTCCTGCTACTTGTAGCTTGCGTTGGTATTATCCCCGAAGAGGAAGGGATGATGCAGCACAGTAGAGATAAGTATTTCCCTCAGTTATGAAACCAAGGTTATCGAATCAGTAGGAGAATCATGCAACACCTCGTTAGCAGCACCTGCACACAAACAACAAATCCTTGCACCCAACGCGAACGAGGGGTTGTCAATGCCTCGGCGGTAAATTGCAAGATTAAATTGTATGTGATAGATAGATAGATTGAAACAAAAATACAAAATAAAATAAATAAAAGAAAATGGCAGCAATAGTTTTAGGGTTTTAGTAATATGATTTAGATAGACCCGGGGGCCATATATTTCACTAGAACCTTCTCTCAAGAAAATAGCATACGGTGGGTAGACAAATTACTGTTGGGCAATTGATAGAAAAGCAAATAATCATTACGATATCCAAGGCAATGATCATGTATATAGGCATCACGTCCAAAATAAGTAGACCGACTCCTGCCTGCATCTACTACTATTAGTCCACACATCGACCGCTATTCAGCATGCATCTAGTGTATTAAGTCCATTAGAACGGAGTAATGCCTTAAGAACGATGACATGATGTAGACAAGATAAACTCACATATGAATAAACCCCATCTTTTTACCCTTAGTAGCAATGATACATACATGTCATGTCCCTTTCTGTCACTGGGATTGAGCACCGTAAGATCGAACCCACTACAAAGCACATCTTCCCATGGCAAGATAAATCAATCTAGTTGGCCAAACCAAATCAATAGATCGGAGAAGAAATACGAGGCTATAATTATCATGCATAAAAGAGTGTAGCAAAGACTCAAATAATTTCATGGATAATCTGATCATAAACTCACAATTCATCGGATCCCAACAAACACACCGCAAAAAGTGATTACATCGGATAGAACTCCAAGAACATCGAGGAGAACATTGTATTGAAGATCAAAAAGAGAGAAGAAGCCATCTAGCTACTGCCTATGGACCCGAAGGTCTGGGGTAAACTACTCAAGCATCATCAGAAGGGCAGCAAGGTTGATGAAGAACCCCTCCGTGATTGATTCCCCCTCCGGCGGAGTACCGGAGAAGGCCTCCAGATGGGATCTCTGTTGAACAGAAACTTGTGGCGGCGGAAAAAGTATTTCATGGACTCTCCTGAGGGTGTCTGATTTTTTCTGAATTTATAATGGAAGAATTAGGTCAAACGGAGCTGGGTGGGCCCCACGAGGTACCAGGGCACGCCACCCTCCCTGGGGCACCCCCTGGTGCCTCGTGGCCCACTCCTTCATCTTCTGGCCCTCTCCCGAAGCTTCTAGTGTTTATCTTGTCCAATAAAAAATATCCAAAAGGTTTCATGGCATTTGGACTTCGTTTGGTATTGATTTTCTGTAAAACAAAAATAGGGCAGAAAACAGCAACTGGCACTGGGCACTAGGTTAATAGGTTAGTCTCCAAAAATGATATATAATTGCTATAAATGATAATAAAAACATCCAAGATTGATAATATAACAGCATGGAACAATAAAAAATTATAGATACGTTGGAGACGTATCAAGGCTCAGGGTCAGTACAGGGCTCATGTGGCAGAGAAGAAGGCCCGCAGTCGCGACAAGACTCTGATGAGGCACATTGGCTTGGAGGTTACCAGTGGGTCCGAAGACAAGATCACTGATGAGGAGGAATGGACCTCCAAGCACTGCAAGTGGTCAGATTCAGAGGAGGAGGTTCAGCGGGCTGCTGCAGAGGAGGAGTCTGACGACCACGAGGAGTTCTGAGAGTGTTCTGGAGCTTCACTACCACCTTGGGTCATTTTAGTGCTCTTTGCCTTTTGGTGTCTCGATGCCAAAGGGGGAGAGAGCTTAGGGATTTGCCGAGTCACGAGTGTGTCTTATTTGCAGCTGCTTTTCTTCTCTCGTGAACTCTTTTATCATGTGCTTTGGTTTGGTTTGTGGTTGTGAGAATGATATGTCTCCAACGTATCTATAGCTTATGAAGTATTCATGCCATATTTATAACAATTCTATATGGTTTTGGTATGATTTGATTAGAACTAACCCGGACTGACGCTATTTTCAACAGAACTACCGTGGTGTTTTTTGTGCAGAAATAAAAGTTCTCAAAATTGGACGAAACTTTTTGACGATTTTTTTTGGACCAAAAGAGACCCCCGAAGCTTCGTGGAAGGACCAGAAACCTCACGAGGTGCTCAGAAGGCACCACGGCGCGGCCTGGGGGGTCATGCCGTGCTGCCTTGTGGGGCCCTCGTAGCTCCTTTTCGTGTGATTCCAACGTTGAAAAATCCTATAAATAGAGAAACCCCTAGAAATAAACCTAGAACTTCGCCGCCGCCGCCGCAAGCCTCTGTTCCGAAGAAATACCATCTGGAGCCCTGTTCCGGCACCTTGCCGGAGGGGGGAAATCATCACCGGAGGCCACCTTCATCATCCCAGCGGTCTCCATGACGAGGAGGGAGTAGTTCACCCTCAGGGCTGAGGGTATGTACTAGTAGCTATGTGTTTGATCTCTCTCTCTCTCATGTTCTTGATTTGGCACGATCTTGATGTAGCGTGACCTTTGTTAATATAGTTGGATCATATGGTGTTTCTCCCCTCTCTATCTTCTTGTGATGAATTGAGTCTTTCCCTTTGAGGTTTCGTTATTATCGGATTGAATATTTCAGATTTGAGAACACTTGATGTATGTCTTGCATGTGGATACCCGTGGTGACAATGGGGTATTCTATTGAGTCACTTGATGTATGTTTTGGTGATCAACTCATGGATTCCCGTGACCTTGGGGTGATCTAGGCATAGGGGTTGGTTGCACGTTTTCATCATCTTTTCTCCGATAAGAAACTTTGGGGTACTCTTTGAAGTTCTTTGTGTGGATTGAATATTATGAATCTGAAGTTGTTTGATGCATATCGAATAATCAACTCATGGATACTTGTGGTGACATTGGAGTATCTAGGTGACATTAGAGTTGGTTGAGGCGTATCATATGGTGTTATTTTAGTACGAACTCTAGGGCTGTTTGTGACACTTATAGGGGTGGCTCAATAGATTGATCAAAAAGGATAACTTTGAGGTGGTTTCGTACCCTACAACAATTTCTATCTTATGTTCTTCGCTAATAGGAACTTTAGAGTGATTCTTTATCGCACGTTGAGGGATTGTTATATGATCCAATTATGTTAGCATTGTTGAGAGATTGCACTAGTGAAAGTATGAACCCTAGGCCTTGTTTTCAAGCATTGCAATACCGTTTGTGCTCACTTTTGTTACTTGCTACCTTGCTGTTTTTTTATTTTCAGATTATAAAAACCTATATCTACTATCCATACTACACTTGTATCACCATCTCTTCATCGAACTAGTGCACCTATACAATTTAACATTGTATTGGGTGTGTTGGGGACACAAGAGATTTCTTGTATTTGATTGCAGGGTTGTTTGAGAGAGACCATCTTCATCCTACGCCTCCCACGGATTGATAAACCTTAGGTCATCCACTTGAGGGAAATTTGCTACTGTCCTACAAAACTCTGCACTTGGAGGCCCAACAACGTCTACAAGAATAATGTTGCGTAGTAGACATCAGAGAAAATTTGTACCTATCATATGGTGTGAGACATATGATACCCTATCACTATTCTTATGTCTAGTATTATGTTAGCTTGTGAGATTCTATCCTTATTGTGCCCTCATCTTTATGCTCACATGCCATGACTTGCATACATGTTTTCTCTCTTATATAAGTGTTGTTGCAAGTGTTGCTGTGTCTATAAAATATAGGGGGGGTGTTGATCCTAGTGTGTGTGTTTTGCATTCCAAAAGCATACCTAAATAGTGCATACATCTAGGGGGAGCCTCGTCTATATTTTGTAGATGCTGGGTTTCTTATTATCTTGTTTTATCCTTTGTGCAAATCTCGTGTTGTCATCAATCCACCAAAAAGGCGGAGATTGTTAGGGCATATTTCTCCCTTAGTGGTTTTGGTGATTGATGACAATGCATTTGCGGACTAATCATGTGCATTGAGCATTTCAGATAATCTATCATATGGCACAAGACGATTGATGCCCCTCGGAGTGTTAAAGCAAGACGGTTATTTTTCCCGCGTTTCTTTTTCGGTGGATTTGAGTCATAGGAAAAACCATACTATTAAGAGGGTGTCCGCTTCGGAAAGGTTTGGGTGGAATCAACACGTACACTTTTTCATTTGCACCCTCGTTCCTTTCCACTTCAATGGAGTATGCTCCTTTGTTATCTGTGTCGTGTCATGAAGAACCTTAGTGGCAGTACCGCTCCTCACAGCGGTAGTACCGCTGTCTAGTGCCACGCGTACTGCCGCTGCTTCTGGGGACTCGACTTTTCGTGTCAGCTTTGCACGGTAGTGGAACTGTAGTACGGGTGGTAGTACCGCTCGGCCACTACCGCGCCACTACCGCTCCCTTCTGGGCACATTGCGTGCTCAGCGGTGGTAGGGCGGCAGTGGGTGCATGGCACTACGGCTTGTAAGCTGTAGTACCACTTAGCCTGGGCGGTAGTACCGCTGTGGTGGTACTGCTACTGCCCCCTATTCCTGCTCTGCCTCCGTGGCCTCCTGAGCTGCAACCCCAGCGGTAGTACCGCTGGGACGAGCGGTAGTACCGCTCTGGCGGCACTACCGGCTCGTGGCTCCATGCCATTGCACTGCTCTGCGCGTACTCCCGCCCAGGCGATAGTACCGCTCTCCGAGTGGTAGTACCGCTCGTGTGCGGGCTGTGAGCAAGATAACGGTTGGATTCTTTCCCACTATATAAAGGGGGTCTTCTTCCCCAAGGAGACTTGCCTCTTGCTTCCCCAAACTCCATTGTTGCTCCAAGCTCCATTTTCGCCCGATCTCCCTCCCTAGCCGATAACTTATGTTGATCTTCTAGGGTTTGGGTGAGAGGGCCCCGATCTACACTTCCACCAAGAGAAATTTGATTGCCCCCACTAATCCCTTGCGGATCTTGTTACTCTTGGGTGTTTGAGCACCCTAGACGGAAGAGGTCACCTCGAAGCCATATTCCATTGTGGTGAAGCTTCGTGGTGGTGTTGGGAGCCTCCAATTAAGTTGTGGAGAGAGCCCCAACCTTGTTTGTAAAGGTCCGGTCGCCGCCTTCAAGGGCACCACTAGTGGAATCACGACATTTTGCATTGTGCGAGGGCGTGAGGAGAATACGGTGGCCCTAGTGGCTTCTTGGGGAGCATTGTGCCTCCACACCGCTCCAACGGAGACGTACTTCCTCTCAAAGGGAAGGAACTTTGGCAGCACATCCTCGTCTTCACCGACTCCACTTGTGGTTATTTTTTTCCTTTACATTGTGCAAGATATTGTTGCGTTGTATTGTTTGCTTGCTTGCTTGCTTGTTGTTTTTGTTGTTGTTAGCATCATATAGGTTGCTCACCTAGTTGCATATCTAGACAACCTATTTGTTGCTAAACCTAAATTGTTAAGAAAACCTAAAAATTGGTAGTTGCCTATTCACCCCCCACCCCTCTAGTCAACCATATCGATCCTTTCACTAAACATATCGTAGAAGCTCTTACTAAAGCTCATGAAGAGAAACTTGAACTAGAAGTTTCCATCCCAAGAAAATTGCATGATGAATGGGAACCAACAATTAAAGTTAAAATTAAAGATTATAAGTGCAATGTTTTGTGTGATCTAGGAGCTAGTGTTTCAACTATGCCTAAAACTTTATATGATGTCCTGCGCATGTTAGCTTTCTTATCCACCGTTTGGTCAAAATTATAAGATCTATATTTACTCTTACATAAATGTAGAATAAACCCAATTGTTATAAAGAAGTTCTGCATTGCTCTTGTAAGTACCTGTTGTCATGTACTCCCTCCGTATCGAATTAATTGTCGCTCAATTGGATGTATTTATAACTTAAATAGTGCTAGATACATCCATTTAAGCGACAAGTAATTCCGGACGGAGGTAGTATTACTGTACTTACATTGATAGATAGTTGATTGTCTAGCATTACTCTGCATCTTATCTTCCCCGCCCTCCATTTTCTCCGAAGTATCGGATCTACATTTACTCTTACCAAAATGTTGTAAAGTCAATGCCACTACAGAAGTTGAGGTCTGCATTGCTCTTGTCTGTACCTTTTGCCTTGTAACGCTGTACTTAATTGATAGCTATTTGATTTGTATCATCACTCTGCATCTGAGCTTCATTATCCTCTTTTTCTTCCAATATTATTAGATCTATATTTACTCTTTACAAAATGTAGAATGAAGGCAACGCTTATGAAGAAGTTTATGTTGCGAATTTCTTGAATTATCCTTCCATCGACATGGAGAAGGGCTTTGTAGAGCTCGTGTTAACTTGTAATGTAAGTCCATCCTTCTCAAGCCTTCAAACTTTGTTCTAGTATAGGTTTGGATAGGCATCATTTCCTCAACTACTGTTTAGTTTAGTGTTTGCATCAGATTGCATGTTTGCAACAACTGCCGATTTCAAATTGTAGTTGTAAAACCATGTTCCTTATTCATACCATCCACATTAATCAGAATATATCCAATGATTTTCTTTAGCCCTGCATGTATGCATGTGTTCTAAATCTGTAATCCGATGGTGTGGTGAAGCAGCCCACGCTTGCACCATGTCATTTCCTGCTTTGTCTCAACTGATTTGGCCGATGATACGGACAATGCCATATTATGTTAATGCTATTTTAAATTGTATCTCTGAATTTGCCAATATAAAATGGGATGGAATTGACAGCACACTGACCATCGTTGCTTATATATGTGTGAAACCTGTTATCTGTCTCCTTGTTTCTCTTTCAGAGTAATATCTCTGATGCAAGGCAGAACTCCAAGGACGACAGTGAGTCAAACACATTGTGTACCTTATTGCTAAGCGGCTGGAGCTGGAGGATATAAGCTTCAAACAAGGGCGGGCTAATCAGCTTGCTCAGCTGGTTGCGCAGCAGCATCTGGGCTAGGCTAACCTTTCTTAAGTTATGTTGAAGTGCTCTAGGTTCTGTATATTGTTTTGTTGGCGCGTTTATTTGCACCGGTGGCTACCTTTCATGCCCGGTGTATGTAATCTGTTGTTTGGTTGTGCTTTATTATCACTGGTGGCGAACTTTGATGCCCAGTGGAAGTAATATGTCATAATTTTTTATTGTATAGTATAGGTTTATTCTTAGTTACTATGTCGTAATTTATTTATTGTATGGTGTAGGTTAATTCATGGTTACTGTATATGCTATCGTCACTCTCTAAAAAGGCCGAAAGCTTTGACCGTGGCTAATGGGCCAAAACATTGTCGGTCCGTCAGGGGTAAAAAACACGTATCACAAACCGGCTGGCCCACAACTCACTGTAGATGGGCCGAAACAAATATCGGGCCCATCATGGACTATGATGTCTACTACACAACTTTATTCCTGTAGACTTTGTTGGGCCTCCAAGAGCAGAGTTTTGTAGGACAACAGCAAATTTCCCTCAAGTGGATGACCTAAGGTTTATCAATCCGAGGGAGGTGTAGGATGAAGATGGTCTCTCTCAAAGAACCCTGCAATCAAATACAAACAATCTCTTGTGTCCCCAACACACCCAATACAATGGTAAATCTTATAGGTACACTAGTTCGGTGAAGAGATGGTGATACAAGTGTAGTATGGATAGTAGAAATAGGTTTTTGTAATCTGAACAAATAAAAATAGCAAGGTAGCAAGTAATAAAAGTGAGCACAAACGGTATTGCAATGCTTGGAAACAAGGCCTAGGGTTCATACTTTCACTAGTGCAATCTCTCAACAATGCTAACATAATTGAATCATATAACAATCCCTTAACGTGCAACAAAGAATCACTCCAAAGTCCTAGCAAATGGAGAACATAAGAAGAAATTGTTGTAGGTAGCAAAACCACCTCAAAGTTATCCTTTCCGATCAATCTATTGAGCCATCCCTATAAGTGTCACAAACAACCCTAGAGTTCGTACTAAAATAACACCATATGATACGCATCAATCAACTCTAATGTCTCCTAGATACTCCAATGTCACCACAAGTATCTGTGAGTCAATTATTCGATATGCATCAAGCAATTTCAGATTCATAATATTCAATCCAACACAAAGAACCTCAAAGAGTACCCCAAAGTTTCTATCGGAGAAAGTAGGATGAAAACGTGTATCAACCTATGTGGCTAGATTACCCCAATGTCACCTCGGGAATCCGCAAGTTGATTTCCAAAACATACATCAAGTGACTCAATAGAATACCCCATTGTCACTGCGGGTATCCACATGCAAGACATACATCAAGTGTTCTCAAATCCAAAATATTCAATCCAATAACAATGAAACCTCAAAGGGAAAGACTTAATTCATCACAAGAAAGAGAGGGAAGAACTCCATATGATCCAACTATATTAACAAAGCTAGTGGTACATCAAGATCGTGTCAAATCAAGAACACGAGAGAGAGAGAGGGAGAGAGATCAAACACATAGCTACTGGTACATACCCTTAGCCCCGAGGGTAAACTACTCCCTCCTCGTCATGGAGACCGCCGGGATGATGAAGATGGCCTCCGGTGATGATTTCCCCCTCCAGCAGGGTGCCAAAACAGGGCTCCGGATGAGATCGCTTCGGAACAGAGGCTTGCGACGGCGGCATGGGAGTTCTAGGTTTCTTTCTAGGGGTTTCCCTATTTATAAGAATTTTTGGCATTGGTTTCACGTCAGGGGGAGTCCTGAGGGTCCCACAAGCTCAGCCCACACGCCCTAGGGGGTAGGGCGCGCCCTGTGAGCTTGTCGTGTTCTCGTGGGTCTTTTGGTCCTTCCTCGAAGCTTCGGGGGTCTCTTTTTGTCCATAAAAAATCACCGTAAATTTTCAGCCCAATCCGAGAATCTTTATTTCTGCACAAAAAATAACTCCATGGTAGTTCTGCTGAAAACAGTGTCAGTCCGGGTTAGTTTCATTCAAATCTTATAAAAGTGCACCAAAACCATATAAAATTATTGTTAACATGGCATGAATACTTCATAAATTATAGATACGTTGGAGACGTATCAGACTACATGGGCCCTGTTCCTGACATGGGCCCATAATCATCACGGGCCATTAGCAGGCCTAAATGTAAAGTGACCCCCATGTAGTTTCGGGCCTTTCACATGCCGAGTGAACTGCGGGCCTTAATTGGGCTAGAAGATACCATGGGCTTTTAATAGGCTGAAAAGTAGATTGGGCCTGAATTGTGCCGAATTATTCACAGGCCGATAGTAGGCCGAAATATACCTAGGCCCATGATTGGCCCAATTACATGATGGGCCGTTAACAGGCCAAAATATATCTCGGGCCTTGGTTGGCCCAATCACATAATGGGCTGTCAGCAAGCCGGAAGCAAGGTCGGGCCATAAATGGGCCCAATTGTACCAAAGGCCTTTAACAGGCCGATAGTCTGGTTGGGCTGAATTTATCCACGACGGCCACGGGCCGTTAATAGGCTGAAAGTCACTTCGGACCAGGAATGGGCCCAAATGTAGCACGGGCTGTTAAATGGCCGAAAGTGACACCAGGCCAAAAGCGGCCAAATTGCACCAAGGGCCACTAACAGGCCGAAATAAACATCAGGCCAAAATGGGTCAAACTGTACGATGGGCCTTTAACAGGCCAAAAGACACACCGAGCCTTAATTGAGCCCAAACATAGTGGACGGTTAACGGGCCTGATCTTCATATGGGCCATAATTTGGCCCAAAGACATGGCGGACCGTTAACGGGCTGACCCACTAGTTTTTTACCAAACCTTGTGGGCCTTTGACTAGGCCGGTCTTTTTAAGTAAACTGACCACTGTTGGGCCATGGCACGTGTCACCTTTCCATTGGCAGGTATAGTCCGTTGGATGCGCGACACCTGTCGCAACGTAGAGCTGACGCGTGGTTCCGTTGGCGAATGAGAAATTGACACGTGGAAAATTTTCATTGGTCGGGGTTGTTAACGGGTATCGAATCCAAAACCGGCACCCGATAGCTTAATTGCGACCCGTTACGGTGGCTGCCACGTGTCGGTTACCCTTGACGAAATCACTTCCATGACACGTCATTTATCATCACGAAAGTGAACACTTCTGTGATGATAAATAGATTATTGTCATGGAACACTTCCACGACAGCACAGGTATGACTATCTTGGTTGTGTCATAAAATCGTCACGGATGTGCATGCATGACAGAAAATATGACCTACTATGACAAACGCGTATCATCACGAAAGTGTTTTTTTTGTAGTGACTCCCGATCTGATTTGGCTGTTGCCCGAGGACAAGACCACGGCGGCCCCACGCGCCAAGCGTGCGAGGGCACCCGCCCCCAAGGTACCCCGAGGTGGCAGCGTAGACGTCAACGCTGCCAGGAATATGACCCTGGTTGATAAATTATTTAGCTGACTTCATCGAAGTCAAGTCAAACAAAAATGCAAAATAAGCTTATATAAGAGACCCTGAATCCGAGGTAGCTACCTTTACTTAATCTGAACTAAGAAAGAGTCTGATGATTCGTGATCAAGCTAAATAATTTAAACTAAGAAAATAAAAAATGAGACTAAGTATTAGAGCGACGTAGCGGGGTGATGCTCAGGGGGTTGGGCTCCATCCAGTGCTTTGATGTCATCCTGATGCTCCCACTCTGTCTCCTGCTCCTCGTCTAGCCGAGGAGTACCACACGTCTGAGCTCTCGTGGTGTTTTCATCGAGTTCCCGACTCTTTGTCCAATCGAGGAGCGTCACGTATGCCAACCTGATATGCCTTTGATAAGTTTCTGCTGAGCTCCGTGACCCAAAGGGCATGGCAGGGGAGTGAGGTCGACCGTGGGAAGTGGTGGGGGAGGCCAACTCTCGGCTAGGCTTCGTAATGTTGAGATGGAGATGTCTAGAGTTCATATCTAGAAGGCCAAGGAAATGGTGCCCGAGTGTCGTATTGGATACTTTTCCAATGCGTCGCGAGGGAATTGATTCCTTCAGACATGTGATGATAGCGTCTTTGACGCGAATGTACCAGGAGTTATACCTGTTATGTACCATGACTAGTTTTGACACCCTGTCCGAGACCTCGAAATCTCAGATCAAACCCAAAGCTTGGCAGTTGGGTTCCGAGGTCTCGCGTGACGCCTGCTCCTCCGGACCTTGGCCGTGTACCATGTTAAGGGTGTGATCCGATAACTCCCATGGGGTTTATAGCACATCTGTCCAGCACCAAGGAAATATATCCCCATTCTCACGATGGAGTGCGCGGATCATGCCTCCCTATTTGTGGCCTAGGTCGGAACCCACCGAGGTAGCCACTGATCGGTCCTCAGTATACCTCGCCATGGGAACCCATCTCGGTTGGCCCAACCCGACCCGGCCCGGACCGGTCTTGCCCATGGGTCGAGCCTGGGCCTAAGTTTTGAGCCCGAAGGCCGTGCCGGGCTGGGCTTGGGCTTGGCATATTTGCGTTTTAAGGAAGAGCCCAGGCCTGAGGCCCGACGGGCTTTTCCACTGATGAGCGGGGCTTGGGCCTGAAATCTAGGCCCGACGACCGGGTCGGGCTGGGCCGGGCCCGGGCTTGAGTTTTCTGCCTCGGGCTTTATTAGGCCCGGCCTGACTTATGGCTAGGTATAGTCCTCAGGTTGTTCCTGAGGACCATTGGGGTCATTGATGGAATTACCAGAAGCCAACCTGAAGCGCTTTGCATTATTAGAGTTGCTTTGTCTGGCCTTGGGCCCGGACACCTCGTCGGCTGCTTGAGCCTCGACAGCAAAGGCGACAGTTTGCTCCTCGGTCCGAAGCGACCATTCTGCATTACCGTAAATTGAGATGACGCCCTTGGGACGTGGCATCTTCAGCTTCAAATACGCATAATGAGGTATGGCCTGAAACCGTGCGAAGGCAGTACGTCCCAGTAGCGTGTGATATCCACTCTAGAATGGCACCACATCGAAGCTTAAATCCTCGAAGCGATAGTTGCCGGGAGTACCGAATACCACATAGAGTTCAACCTTGCCCGTGCATTGGGCCTCCATGCCGGGTATGATTCCTTTGAATTTGGTCTTACTGGGCTGGATACGAGATGAGTCGAACTGCATCTTTTTCAATGTGTCAGTGTAAATCAGGTTGAGGTTGCTACCACCATCCATGAGAACCCTGGTCAGATGGAAACCGTCAACAATTGGGTTGCGGACCAATGCGGCGGTCCCACTGTGGAGAACACTCATTGGATGATCTCAACGATCGAATGTGATCGGAATTTCGACCACGGGTTATATTTTGACTCTGTGGGCTGATAACCCACAAGTGTAGGGGATCAGTTATAGCCTTTTTTATAAGAGTTAGGTGTTGTTTAAATAAAAGTTAGCTTTGCAAGAATATAAAGAACTTGGAAATAATAGTTAGGTGATGTTTAAATAAAAGAACAACAAAGTAAATATAGCGAGTGTGGAAAACATGGTGGTAGGATGTGCGGAATTGTCCCTGGGCAATTGACAACTAGACATGTAATCATTGTTGCAATTTTATATGTGGGAGAGGCCTATGCTAACATATTATCCCTTTCTTAGAATTTTAGGCACTTATGATTGGAACTATTAGCAAGCACCCGCAACTACTAACTAGTTCATTAAGGTAACCCAACCATAGCATTAAGATAAATTGGTCCCCCTTCAATCCCATATGCATCAATTTCTACACTCAGCCTCGGTAATATCTGTTACTCTGGCCGGCCTACGCATAGTCCTATCAACATACTACTGGCCCTAAGATGTGATCCATATACATGCGCGCTCATATTATGGGCTCCTAAGGACAACAATAAAATTAAAACATGCAACTCAAACCAATCATGATCACCAATTAACCCATAGGACAAAATTAATCTACTCGGACATAATAGCGATGAGACAAATCTAATAATAATACATAGCATCAAAAACCATGTTAAAGTAGGGGATTACAGTGGGTTGTGGGAGAGTGGACTGCTGTATAGAGAGGGAGGAAGGTGACGAAGATGTTGATGAAGACGGCGAAGTTGATGGAGACGATCGTCATGATGGTGGTTCCCCCAGCGGCACTCCAGCGGCACCGAGATAGAGGGGGAGAGGCCTCCTCCTCCTTCTTCTTTGTTGGCCTTCTCCCTAGATGAAATAAGGATCCCCCTTCTGGTCCTTGGCCTCCATGGCTCCTGGAGGGCGGGAGCCCCTCCGAGATTGGATCTCCCCTCTCTTTTTCTCTGTGTTTTCCTGTCTGTTTTCGGTACTGTTTCTACTGCTGACGGTGTCCTAGACTAGAGGGTACCAACCTAGTTGGCCCACAGTCCTTGCACCGAGCTTAGGGGCCCTCATTCTCATAAGGAAGGACTCCGGAGGTCTCGCACTTCAACGTGATCAAGACATCCGCTACCGAAGACATGACGTGTACTCTAAGGACATCTTCGGCCGCCGCCATATGCATCTCTAGATCAGCAACCGACTATGTAACCCTAGGTACCCCTCTGGTGTGTATATAAGCTAAGGGGTTTACCCTATAGAAGGGAACCAATCATATTCACATCCACCTAGCCTTAGGGTTAGAACATAACCTACGATCTCGAGGTAGATCAAGCCTGTACTCGATACACAATCATCAATACAATCAAAGCAGGACGTAGGGTATTACCGCCTCGAGAGGGCCCGAACCTGGGTAAACACCGTGTCCCTTGTCTCTGTTACCATTGATCCGAGATCCACAGCTCGGGACCCCCTACCCCGAGGTCTGCCGGTTTTACCACTGACATTGGTGCTTTCATTGAGAGTTCCACTGTGTGATCAAAGAAGGATCTATGGCTAATGTGCGGATCAACTGCAACGCTGGTCAGGACGATATCTTTGTCCCTGGCCAACTATTCGTGTTTGGCCGCATGGTTCTCCATGCCGACTCGACGGGCCATCTAGCACCCATCGAGAACTTCGCCCCGGACCAGATTGTCACTTTCAAAAGCTTGGAATACACCGCGGATTCCCGTGGTGAGCTTATTCTTTCCGGATGGGCTCCAGACCGGATCAAGGATCTCTCGGCTACCGTGGGCTCGACCCCGGAGCCGATCTTCGACCTGAACTTTGGATCCGATCTCCCGACGGGTCTGGTCCCGTCCGAGGAATCAGCCACTATCATGCCAAGCGAGGGCCTCGACATCAAGCCAGGCCCCGACCCTAATCTGAGTTCGAACATGGACCTTACATCAAGTATGGGTCCAATCTCCCCAGCTGGTGGCCTAGAGTCAGACCAGGCTGATCAACACTCCGAGCTCGTGTCAAGCAACGCCCAGAGCATGCTTCGAGTCTGCCCGGCTTTTAGCCAGGCCATGAACCCTAAAGATCTGTCTCACCTTAATGAGATGCTGGATCGCATTCAGAATTTATCAATCTCAAACAATCAGGCTTCGGTCTATGACAAGATCAGACTTAAAGCCGATGATAGGGAAATTTACATCCCGCCCACCACCCACCTAGTCGCCACGGTCGATGACTTAACCGATGTGCTAGACTACGATGGGGCCACCGACATGAATGACGATGTCGACGGCACTCCAGAAACCATTACGCCTTTGGCCAATACTGGCAAATGGACAGCAACGTCCACTTATGACGTATACATGGTGGATACACCTAAGAACCCATCGAGGCATCGAACCAGGCACGCAAAGGGCACCAACGGGGGCCTCAGCGGGCAAGACACCGCCGCCACTGACAACGGCGCAGCAGCGGACGAAACTGATAACCAGGGAGAGGACATTCAAGCCTCCCTAGAATAGCAAAACAGCCCCGCAGGAATACTTGAAGACGAGGATCCCGATGACCTCTTCGACGGGGCCGATAGCAACTATCTGCCCGAATCCGAGGAGGATGAGAGCCTCGGAACCGAGGACTACGTAGTCCCCGAGGACCCCTTTGAGCAACAGTGGTTCAGACGGCGCTTGGTAGCCACTACCAGGAGTATGAAGAGGAAGCAGCAACTGCTGCAAGCTGATCAGAACGCGCTGAATGACAAATGGGTAGAAATCCTCTCGGCCAAACAAGACCTCGAGGAACGGCGCCACACCGCGCCTAAATCTTACACCCGCCGACCTCTTCTGCCAGAATTCGACGAGGGGTCACCGACAACATGCTTTTAACACGCGGCCGGGCCGATCAACCTGATCGACCCCCTAGAGGGCGCGACAGGCCAACAAGGGAAGATGTACATGCTCAAACAATGACACGCTGTCATAGCAAAGACCCTGTTGAATATCCCGAGCCTTATGATGCACGGCGACGGATAGAAGCGAACCGAGCCCCTGCTCGGTCCATCTACGGATCAAGGGGGCATGCCCCCGCTGGGCTCGACGGCTACGACACCTGGTTAGACAGGCACGGCCGAGCTCGGGACCAAACTTATGCATGGATGTCTCCCGACGTCTGGCACGATACTGCTCGGTTCCGAGGACCCGCTCACCCGATCTGTTTCACGGACAGGGTGATGGAACATCAGTTCCCATATAGGTTTAAGCCCATTAACATTGAACAATATGACGGAACGACCGATTCAGTCGTGTGGATCGAAGATTTCCTCCTCCATATCCACATGGCAAACGAAGATGACCTCCACGCCATCAAGTACTTGCCGCTCAAGCTCAAGGGGCCGGCAAGGCATTGGCTCAATAGCTTGCCTTCTCAGTCCATCGGCAGCTGGGAGGCACTTGAGGATGCCTTTAGGGCAAATTTCCAGGGCACTTACGTCCGACCTCCGGACGCCGACGACCTCAGCCACGTTATTCAACAACTCGGCGAGTCGGCCAGGAAGTTTTGGAATCGGTTCCTAACCAAAAAGAACCAGATAGTGGACTGTCCGGACTCCGAGGTGATCGCGGCCTTTCGGCACAACATCCGGGATGAATGGCTTGCACGCCAACTAGGTCAGGATAAGCCGAGGACTATAGCAGCCCTTACCTCACCGATGACCCGCTTTTGCACAGGAGAAGATAGTTGGCTGGCCCGAAGCTCTCACAATGGTGAGGCTGGCACCTCGGAAGTCCGCGACGGCAATGGCAAGCCTAGGCGCAATAAGAACAAGCACAGGCACAAGAATGGTGGGAGCGACACCAAGGATGCCGCAGTTAACGCAGGGTTCAACGGTCCTAGAGCCGGACAGAATAAGAAGCCCTTCAAAGGGAACAAGGATGGACCCAGCCAGCTGGATAGGATCCTCGATAGACCATGCCATATTCACGGCACTTCGAAACTGCTGGGTCTTCAAGCAGGCTGGAAAAATAGCGACGGAGGGTCACGGTAAAGGCCAGCCTCGCAGCGACGACGATGATGAACCTCGGTGGCCGAACAACGGAGGCCAGAAACAATTCCCTCCTGAGGTAAAGAACGTGAACATGATTTACATCACTCACATCCCCAAACGGGAACGGAAGCGGGCACATCGGGACGTTTACGCCTTAGAGCCCGTCGCCCCGAACTATAATCCATGGTCGGCTTACCCGATCATGTTCGACAAGCACGACCATCCGACCAACATACGGCACGAAGGGTCGGCAGCCTTGGTCTTGGATCCCATCGTTGACGGATTCCATTTAACACGCGTCCTCATGGATGGAGGCAGCAACCTCAACTTGATCTATGCGGATACGATCAGAAAGATGGGCATTGACTCATCTCGGATCAAGCCCAGCACAACCACCTTTAAAGGTGTTATACCTGGTGTCGAAGCTCGCTGCATGGGAACAGTCACACTGGAAGTAGTCTTCGGCTCACCCGAAAACTTCCGGAGCGAAGAGTTAATCTTCGATATTGTCCCCTTTCGAAGCGGCTACCACGCACTGCTTGGACGCACTGCATCCGCTCGCTTCAACACGGTCCCGCACTATGCATATTTAAAGCTAAAGATGTCGGGACCAAACGGTGTTATCACAGTCAATGGTAACACCTAACGCTCCCTCTGCACAGAGGAATAGACCGCGGCTTTCGCAGCCGAGTTCCAGGCAACCGAGGAGGCGGCCCGTGCAATGAAAAGCGCACCCGGCTCGTCAAAGCATGCACGGGCCGCATCGGCCGACCACGGACAGCCATCCACCCACCCCAAATAGGGTACGGGCTCCTCATTCACCTCCCTCTGGAAGGGCACTACGTCCCTAGGGTTCACAACTTTGCACTCAAGATCCCATGGGAGGCCGAGGAGCCAAAAACACATGGCGCGTTGTTCTCGGCTCAACCAGGCAACGACGAAGTAAAGACCTGCACACCGACAAGGCACTATAAAAGGCCTAAACGGGAGTGGCACGACTACATGGCTTCAGCCATCAAGCAGCAACTGCGCACCTTTTTGAAGGATCCGACCGTCAACAGCATCAAGCAAATGGACGACCGAGGTAGCAAGCTGCATACACCAGCCACGCCATGGACGAGGTTGAGCTGGTAAACAGCAAGGAGGTGCAGACGTGTGGCAGGGAAGGATTCGGGCTAATAAACCCGGTAGCGTCCGCCCTTCTCTTACTCCATTTCTTTTTATCTCTTTTTCACCATATCGTATCTTTTGTAAGTCTCTTTTGATAAAGCTCGGCATGTACGTCTTGACCATATGAAATAAAGGAGAATAGACCCTTCGAGGTCACCACGCATATTTTTATGTTCCTTTCATTGACTACATTTGAGCTAAGAGACCGCTTTATGGGCTCAGCTTTAAAACTAAATGCCTAACTTACAAGTCCGAAGTGGCTATTCGGCATCTCGAATGTTGCGTTATATGAATCAGTTTTGAACCTCGATTTTGGTCAATAGTTGGGTTGCCCAGCTCCTGTGCTTACCTCTTACGTTCCCGATCTATTCATCCAAGAGTGTAAAGGGAGAACCACTGCGATTGCGCTTCCAACTCGTATGGTAAAGCGCCTCAGTGGAGAAAGCCGAAAACTGACTGTCTTGGTAAGCGTAAAACTGGTCGGCCAGCCGATGACAGTGTCAAACAAAGGACCATTAGAGATCCTCTGTGTCAAGTGAGGGGCTCTTTTCTTAAAATAAGCCGAAGTGGCTAAGTGGCCTAAACCCCGGCTACCGCCGAACACTTCACACACCGGGGGCTCGTTATCAGCCCCCACAGTTAAGCTCCTAGGACTAAGTGAAAGCTATAAAACCAATATAGTCTGATTGCCTTATTTCATATGCACGGACCGCCTTCGGGAACCGAGACGTCGGCTAAGGGTCGAGACTGCATATGAAACACCCTTTGTATCCTGTACAAAGGGGCCGAAGCCGACAACTGGTCATTTTCAGTTTCAAACCGGTCACACGGGAGTAAAAAAAGGGATATAATACACGTTGACATGTCGAAATATAAAGACGCATTCATTTTAAACAAAAGCATGTCTTTACATCTTGCAAACTTCGGCATTCCGAAGTATAAACTAAAAATACAAAGTGTTCTTAGGGCACTGGGCCTCGGTGATCCGAGCTCCCTCCAACACCCCGGCAAGGAACTGCTCCGCGGTCCGGTCTTTCCCTTCGGGGGGGCCTGAGGTCACGAGCGACGCGTCAAGGCGCGGGTAGTGTGTCTTCATGCAAGCATATGCCCGCTGGACGCCCTCCAAGCACGTAGACCGCTTCCAGCGCGTCACTTGGGGACCGACCTCTTGCAGACGGGCCACCAGACCGAAGAAACTGGTCGGTAGCACCTCCAAGGGCCAGAGATGGACGCAGAGATCTTCCAACGCCGGTTTCGCCATACGGAAGAGCTCCATTAGCTGCTTCATCTGATGATTCAGTAGCTCTGGATGCGATGGCGCCTGGAATTGTTGCCAGAATGCTCTCTCCGTGGCATGGCCCTCCCGAGCGCCGAAGTAGCGTCCGGCGTCAGCCGCGCTCCTCGGGAGATCCATGAAGGCCTCTGCGGATCGCCATAGTTGAGTGAGCTCGATGAACCCCTTGCGGCCAAAAACACATTGAAGCAGAAATGGCTTACCAGCAGCGATCTGCCTCACTTGCTGGAGCACTTCGCGGTCCGCCCGGGCCTTGGTCTGGACCTCGTCATGCGCCGAGCGCAGCTTCTCGAGCTCCGCGTCCGCCTTCTTCTCCTTTTCCTGAAGGGCGTCACGTTCAAGGTACACGCCCTTCAGGGTGTCCTCCACCTCGAGGACCCGGGCCTGGTCTTTGTCTCGAGCTGCCTTCTCTCCGGCCAGCTCCTTCTTGGCCCGTGCGGCCGCAGCCTTTTGCTGCTCTGCCTCCCGCTGAGTCTTCTACAGCTCGGCATTAGCATTATAGCTCAAACAAAATTCAAGGTGCATGTGATAGCACTGCAGGTTTTTACCTTGGGCCCGCTTGATCTGCTTTTGCATCAGATCAAGGTCCTCCTCGGAGCACTTAAGCTTCCGATTCATCTCTGCTATCTCCTTCGCAGCGGAGTTCGGAGCCGAGGACGAGACCTACACATACACATTTACCTACTTAGTCTCCCAGTTCGTATATCAATCCTCTGGCCGGCTTCTCTTGGGGGCTACTGCATTTCAGCTTTTAAAATGCATATCTATCTCGACCCCAAAGCCAGTTCTTCGAACCAGCTTTGGGCTCGTGGGCTACTGCGGGCCACACACTTACATGTGCTACTTTACGGCACAATAAAAAGTCTTTGGATAAAAGCACCTACTTATATATGCAACAAGTGCTGGGAAACATACCTTGATGCCCTTGATGAGGCCCTTGAAGACCTCGTGCATTTCGGCCTCTACGGACTGGAAGCCGCACAACACCGTGCCGATAAGGGCACTGTGCTCTTCTGTGATAGAGGTGCCCATTAAGGCTACCTCCATCTCATTGGCCCACCCCGTGGTAGCATGTCCTGGGGCAGGAGGGGTGGGCGGAACAACCTCGGATCCCACCACTGTCATGGTAGGAATGGAGGCCTCTGGTTGTGGCGATGGTGCCAGAGCTATTTGGGGCTGGACCGCCGTCTGGCCCAACACTCCCTTGGGAACCTCGGGGACCTCATCCCCTTGGTCCTGCTTGGCCGAGGTCTCGACCTCGGCCGTAAGAACTTGCACCTCGGCCCCTGCAGCATTGACTGAAGGGGCTGGGTCAGATGTCGCTTCCCCCAGCCCTTTGAGAGCAGGAAGGGTCATTACGCGCTCAGGAGTCGCGCTATCCGCCATTGAGGGCGGAGGCAGCCCGTCCGAGGCATCGTCGCCTATATGAAGGCGCTGCGGACTGAGGAGTGGTGTGTTAGAAACTCTATGATACGTCTCCAATGTATCTATAATTTATGAAGTATTCATGCCATATTTATAACAATTCTATATGGTTTTGGTGTGATTTGATTAGAACTAACCCGGACTGACGCTGTTTTCAGCAGAACTACCGTGGTGTTGTTTTTTGTGCAGAAATAAAAGTTCTCGGAATTGGACGAAACTTGAAAGAACATGTGCTGCCCCCATGTTTGGTTTTGGTAATTGATGACAATCTCTATGGACTAATGGTTGCCTTGAGTTATATTTGAAGGGTTTGTCCATAGGCATTGCTTGAAGACCATTTGTTGGTTTTAAGGTTATTAGAAGAAGAATATGTGTTGACCGAGGTGCTATTCAAGGATTTATCCAAAGATTGGTCATGTGAGTGTTGAGCCTATTGCAAGCATGTCTTGAAGAAGAAGATTGTGTGAACATTCATGTTTACCTTCAAGACATCATCCTAATGAAGAGAGTTGGAAAGATTCAAGGTTGATCAAGACTACATATGAAGAGTGATTCAAGTTGATCAACACACAAAGCATAGAAGATGTACCAAGCGAGATCAAGTGATCTCATGGTATGGTAAGCATTGTCCATTACGCTTTGTGTACTAACCCGTGTTCTATGTGAGAGTTCTTTGTGGGGTTAGGTTTGTTTCCATGAGCGTGCATCAAAAGGAAGATATCACACAACCCATGGAGGATGACGTCAAGTGGTGATCGTCATTAAGATTGCGGTGTGCAAGTTCAAGTGGAGCATCACGAAGAGATCACTGCTTGAAGCTTGCCGTCCATTGTGGTGACAATGGACTTGTGAAGATGTGCCGAAGAGCGGCTCATCCATAGTGGAGTATGGGGGAGCAATCAACTAGTCTTAATCTAGCCGGCGCATTCAAGAAAGGTGGTCCAACTTGAGGAGGTCAAGATCGTCATCATCTAGCTCAAGTGGACTGTGCGCAAGGCAAAGGTTTGCCCTTGATAGGTTTTCTATTTTACCGGTCTCATAGTGGTAGTTGGGAGACCGGGTTATAGGATCGATAGCCGTACTATCAAGGGGGGCTCTCAAATGAGTAGCTTTATCGTATCATTCATAGAGAGCTCAAGCCATTGCATCCTTGCATCATCTTTCTTGGTTCGTGTTTGGTGTTTCTCTTTGTGAGTTTTTGAGCTTATGGTCATCTTCATGACAAGCTCGAGTTCATCGAAAACGGAGTTCATTTATGCATCTTCTATTGTGTTTTCGTTGTTGGAGTTTATGTCGGTTCTTCATTCATAGAGGTTTCTCATCTCTATATGTCGTTGTTGGATAGTATTTGTCGTCATCTATCCAACAAGCTTGAGTTTGCTCAATTCGGAGCTCATTTGCAGAAGTTATGGCAGTTCTGGTTTTATTTGTTTCCTCTGTTTTCTGTCGATTTTCTGTGGCTTGCAAGCGGTAGTACCGCTGGTGCCCACGGTAGTACCGCTTATGCGGTAGTACCGCTGGATACTTCCGTGGCACTGCCGCTTGGGGTTTCCCCGAGCGTGCAACTCTCTGTTGCCAGTTTGCCATTCACGGTAGTTGCACGGTAGTAGCACGGTAGTACCGCTCTGGCGGTACTACCGCCCTTACTACCGCCGCCACTACCGCTTGCGAGGTTTTCCTCAGTGCACGCTTTTGTTTCCTTTTTCCCTTTAGCGGTAGTAGAGCGGTACTAGGACGGTAGTACCGCTTCGCACGGTACTGCCGCCCTGGCTGCCTCTACTACTGCTGCCTCTCCTGGTCTAAACCCCCTAAGCGGTAGTACCGCCAGGGGCAGCGGTAGTACCGCTCCGGCGGCACTACCGTGGTACACTTAGTGTGTTTCAGGCCAGTGTTTGGTTGTACCGCCTAAGCGGTAGTACTGCTCCGAGGAGCGGTAGTACCGCTCTGTGCGGGCTGAGACATGTAACGGTTCGATTTGGGGTGGCCTTTAAAAGGGGGTCTTCTTCCCCCTTGCCCCCAACGGTTCTTTTATCCCCTTGCAGCTCTCTCTCCTCCATTGTTGACCTTCTAGAGCTTTGCTATCTCTCCATCCCTCCAATGATTCTTGCTCCTTCTTGAGGGAATAGAGAGAGGAGATCTAGATCCATCTTTCCACCAATCACTTTCTCCTCTATGTGAGGGAAACCTTGTGGATCTAGATCTTGGAGTTCTTGGTGTTCTCCTTGTTCTTCCTCTCACTTTCCTCCATAGCTTTTGTTGCTTTGGTGGGATTTGAGAGAGAGGGACTTGAGCACTTCGTGTGTTCTTGCCATTGCATTAGTTGCATCGGTTTGAGTTCTCCACGGTGATACGTGGAAGTTAGTAGTTGAGAAGCTTATTACTCTTGGGTGTTTGAGCACCCTAGAGCTTGTTCCTCTTGGGTGCCTTGGCGCCCTAGACGGCTTGGTGGTGCCTCGGAGCTCAATCATTGTGGTGTAAAGCTCCGGGCAAGCGTCGGGGTCTCCAATTAGGTTGTGGAGATCGCCTCGAGCAATTTGTTGGGTACCAGTGACCGCCCCCAAGGGTTGCCAAAGTGTACGGGTTCGATGACCGCCCTCAAGGGTTGCCATTTGTACGGGTTCGGTGACCGCCCTCAAGGGTCCCTTAGTGGAATCACGGCACCTTGCATTGTGCGAGGGCGTGAGGAGAATACGGTGGCCCTAGTGGCATTGTTGGGGAGCATTGTGCCTCCACACCGCTCTAACGGAGATTAGCATCCGCAAGGGTGTGAACTTCGGGATACATCGTCGTCTCCGCGTGCCTCGGTTATCTCTTACCCGAGCCCTTTACTTATGCACTTTACTTTGTGATAGCCATATTGTTTCTAGTTATATATCTTGCTATCACTTAGTTGTTTATCTTGCTTAGCATAAGTTGTTGGTGCACATAGGTGAGCCTAGTCGATTTAGGTTTTGTGCTTGACAAATTAAACGCTAGTTTTATTCCGCATTTGTTCAAGCCTAAACCATAATTATTTTAAAGCGCCTATTCACCCCCCCCTCTAGCCGACATCCACGATCTTTCAAAACTTTTTGACGATTTTTTTTGGACCAAAAGAGACCCCCGAAGCTTCATGGAAGGACCAGAAGCCTCACGAGGTGCTCACAAGGCACCACAGCGCGGCCTGGGGGGGGGTCGCACCGTGCTGCCTTGTGGGGCCCTCGTAGCTCCGTTTTGCGTGATTCCAACGCTGAAAAATCCTATAAATAGAGAAACCCCCAGAAATAAACCTAGAACTTCGACGCCGCCGCCGCAAGCCTCTGTACCGAAGAAATACCATCTGGAGCCCTGTTCCGGTGCTACTTGTAGCTTGCGTTGGTATTTCCCCAACGAGGAAGGGATGATGCAGCACAGTAGAGATAAGTATTTCCCTCAGTTATGAAACCAAGGTTATCGAACCAGTAGGAGAATCACACAACACCTCGTTAGCAGCACCTGCACACAAACAACAAATCCTTGCACCCACCGCAAACAAGGGGTTATCAATCCCTTGGCGGTAAGTTACAAGATTAAATTGTATATGATAGATGGATAGATTGAAACAATAATACAAAATAAAATAAATAAAAGAAAATGGCAGCAATATTTTTAGGGTTTTAGTAATATAATTTAGATAGACCCGGGGCCATAGTTTTCACTAGAGGCTTCTCTCATGAAAATAGCATACAATGGGTAGACAAATTACTGTTGGGCAATTGATAGAAAAGCAAATAATCATGATGATATCCAAGGCAATGATCATGTATATAGGCATCACATCCAATACAAGTAGACCGACTCCTGCCGACATCTACTACTATTACTCCACACATCGACCGCTATCCAGCATGCATCTAGTGTATTAAGTCCATAAAAGAACGGAGTAACGCCTTAAGAACGATGACATGATGTAGACAAGATAAACTCACGTATGAATAAACCCCATCTTTTTACCCTTAATAGCAACGATACATATGTGTCATGTCCCTTTCTATCACTGGGATTGAGCACCGCAAGATCGAACCCATTACAAAGCACCTCTTCCCAAGGCAAGATAAATCAATCTAGTTGGCCAAACCAAATCAATAGATCGGAGAAGAAATACGAGGCTATAATAATCATGCATAAAAGAGTATAGCAAAGACTCAAATATATTCATGGATAATCTGATCATAAACTCACAATTCATCGGATCCCAACAAACACACCGCAAAAAGTGATTACATCAGATAGAACTCCAAGAACATCGAGGAGAACATTGTATTGAAGATCAAAAAGAGAGAAGAAGCCATCTAGCTACTAACTATGGACCCGAAGGTCTGTGGTAAACTACTCATGCATCATCGGAAGGGCAGCAAGGTTGATGTAGAGCCCCTCCGTGATCGATTCCCCCTCCGGCAGATTACCGGAGAAGGACCCCAGATGGGATCTCTCGAGAACAGAAGCTTGCGGCGGCGGAAAAAGTATTTCGTGGACTCTCCTGAGAGTTTCTGATTTTTCTGGAATTTATAGTGCTGGAATTAGGTCAAACGGAGCTGGGGTGGGCCCACGAGGCACCAGGGCGCGCCTGCCCCCCAGGCGCGCCATGGTGGCTCGTGGCCACCTCCTCTGGCGTCTGGTCCTCTCCCGAAGCTTCTAGTGTTGGTATTGTCCAGAAAAAAATCTCCAAAAAGTTTCGTGGCATTTGGACTTCGTTTGGTATTGATATTCTGTAAAACAAAAACAGGGTAGAAAACAGCAATTGGCACTGGGCACTAAGTTAATAGGTTAGTCTCCAAAAATGATATATAACTGCTATAAATGCATATAAAAACATCCAAGATTGATAATATAACAGCATGGAAAAATAAAAAATTATAGATATGTTGGAGACGTATCAACATCCCCAAGCTTAATTCCTGCTCGTCCTCGAGTAGGTAAATGATAAAAACAGAATTTTTGATGTGGAATGCTGCCTATCATATTCATCATAAATTCTTTTCTTTTGTAGCATGGACATTGGACTAGAATGATTCAAAGCAATAGTCTATAATTTGACATGAAGATATAAATACTCAAGCATGCTAACAAGCAACCATGTTTTTCAAAATATCAACGCTAAAGAAAGTTATCCCTAGCCCATTATGCTCAATCATTGATCCATTCATGAAACACACTCAAATATTAGCTACATCTAATGCACAAGTATGACAATAGAGCTCTCTAGTTGGTGCTTTATAAGAGAAGATGGAGACTCAAGAAAAATAAAAATTGCATAAAAGTAAATAGATAGGCCCTTCGCAGAGGGAAGCAGAGATTTGTCAAATGTGCCAGAGCTCAAAGCTTAAATTAGGGAGATAAAAATATTTTGAGAGGCATGCTTTTCCTGTCAACGAAAACGAACAAGGATTCCCAATATCTTCCATGCTAGATACATTATAGGTGGTTCCCAAACAGAAAAGTAAAGTTCATTTCCTTTCCACCATTTCTTTCATAATCCATGGCTAGCCGTATCCACGGGTGCCCTCCATACCATCACTTTCCAAGGAATTTTGATGTTATTAATTTTTGATTTCATTGTGGGACTGGGCATCCCTATTACCAACCATACTCTCGTGCAATGACAAGTGAATAAACACTCATCGTGAGAATAACCAACCTAGCATGGAAAATATCGGCCACCCCCTTCCGCCTCATGCGCGGTATGGGCACACAAAATAGAAAAATTATTTTGAAAATTTAGAGTTGGCACACGCAAATTTACTTGGAATGGCATTGAAATACCGCATATAGGTAGATATAGTGGACTCATATGGCACAACTTGGGTTTAAGGATTTTGGATGCACAAGCAGTATTTCCGCTTAGTACAAATGAAGGCTAGCAAAAGATTGAGAAGCAACCAACCAAAAAGCGAAAACGGTCATAAACATGCATTGAACATAACTAACACCGAATAATGCACCATAAGTAGGATATAATTTCTTTGCATAACTATTGACTTAACGTGCATGCATAGGGAATCACAAACCTTAACACTAATATTCTTACTAAATCACAATTACTCACTAACATGACTCACATATTATCATTTCCATATCGCAAAACTATTGCAAGGAATCACACTCATCATATCCAATGATCTATATGAAAGTTTTTATTATATCCCTCTTGAATATTCATCACTTTGGGACCAAAATCATATCTTGTGCAAATTACCGTTACTTTCATCAACTCTCAAAAATATTTAAGTGAAGCATGAGAGTGCAAATATTTCTTCAAAATTTCAATCTTATCAATTCTCAAAATAATATAAGTGAAGCATGAGAATCTATTTCTTCAAAATTTTATCAACTCTCAAAATAATATAAGTGAAGCATGAGAGTTTATTTATTAAAAATTTTAATAAACTCTCAAAATAATATAAGTGAAGCATGAGAGTTTATTTCTTCAAAATATACCCACCACCGTGCTCAAAAATATTTAAGTGAAGCACTAGAGCAACTGCCTAGCTCAAAAAATTTAAGTGAAGCACATAGAGTATTCTAACAAATCATGATAACGTGTGGCTCTCTCAAAATAGGTGTGTCCAGTAGGGATGATTGTGACAAACTAAAAAGCAAACAAAGCAAAGACTCATATAATACAAGACACTCCAAGCAAAACACATATCATGTGATGAATATAAATATAGCTCCAAGTAAAATTACCGATGGTTGGTAGAAGAAAGAGGGGATGCCTTCCGGGGCATCCCCAATCTTAGACACTTGAGTCTTCCTTGAATATTACCTTGGGGTGCCTCAGGCATCCCCAATCTTAGGCTTTTGCTACTCCTTATTCCTTCATCCATCGTGATCTCACCCAAAACTTGAAAACTTCAATCACACAAAACTCAACAAAACCTTCGTGAGATCCGTTAGTATAACAAAATAAATCACTACTTTAAGTACTGTTGCAAACCCATTCATATTTTATTTTTGCATTATACCTACTGTATTCTAACTTCTCCATGGCTTATACCCCCCGATACAATCCATAGTTTCATCAAAACAAGCAAGCTACACATCAAAAACAGAATCTGTCTAAAACAGAACAGTCTGTAGCAATCTATTTAATAGCCATACTTATCTAACTCCAAAAATTATGAAAAATTAGGACAACGTGGACAATTCATATACCAATACTGTGTAAAAAAATCAGATTTTTCTGACTCTACAGTACATAAACAACATTCCAGCACTGGATGCAAAACTTTCTGTTTTCCAAACAGCATCAATTATATTATCTTCCAAATCATCCCAAAGGTTCTACTTGGCACAAACACTAATTAAAAACACAAAAACTCAATCATAACAGTAGCATGACAGTAAAAACACACCATGACAGAAACTTATAATAAAAATTTATTTTATTCATTGGGTTGCCTCCCAACAAGCTCTTTCTTTATAGCCGTTAAGATAGGCTTGAGATTTCAATGATGCTCACATGAAAGATAGTAATTGAAACACGAAGAGAGCATCATGAAACATTTGAAAAACACATTTAAGTCTAACATACTTCCTATGCATAAGCATTTTATATGCAAACAAATTATCAAGACGAGAAATATCTAGCATATGCAAAGGAGAGGAGTAAAAAAAATTGACAATCTCAACATAACGAGAGGTAATTTAGTAACATGAAAATTTCTACAACCATATTTTCCTCTCTCATAATAATTACATGTAGGATCATAATCAAATTCAACAATATAGCTATCATATAAAATTTTCTCTCCATGATCCACATGCATAAAATTCTTATAGTCTTCCAAAATAGTGGGATTAACATCAACAAAAGTTATGACCTCTCCAAACCCACTTTTATCAAAAAATTCATAAGATTGATAATTCTCCAATGTAGTGGGATCATTATTACCTAAAGTTGACGCTCTTCCAAACCCACTTTTAATAGTGTTGCAAATTTTGTTATCAATAACATATTCATCATGAGGCTTAAATAAATTTTCAAGATCATAAAAAGCATTATCACCCCAATCATGATCATTGCAATAAGTAGTGGACATGACAAATTTATCATCCCCAAGCTTGTGGTTTTGCATATCATTAGCACAATTGGCACTAATAGAATTTATAGTAACATTATTGCGATCATGCTTTTCATTCAAGGGGCTATCAAGTATGGGTGTTATAGCAATAATTTCATTTTTAACATAAGGAACTATAGCAAGTTCATCTCTATAAGCATCTTTAATATTGGCATCGTGGCCACCAGAATAACAAGCATCATGTTCATCAAGAGGGGATATTTCAATCGAATCATCGGAATCATGATTATCTATAGATTCATGTGTATCATTATTCTCTTCCAAAGCAGTAGACATTCTCTCAATAAATTCACTAACATAGGCATTAGATGCATAATTTTCATAACAATACTTAAGTATGGCAAAATTTTCAGATTTATAGAGAGTAATATCATACTTTTCAATCAAAGAAGCAACTTCATAAGCACCCTTAAAAGCAACAAATTATTCAATTTGTTCAATATCATAGTAATTATAAACACCCTTGGCATAAGAAGACAAGATTTCATTATCATTAAACTCACATAGGTAGGGAAGGTGTTTTTTAGCGTTCTTAGAGCAACAAGTAAAATCATAAATTTCACATAGATTCCAAGCATAGCATAGCAAACTATTTATTTGATGCCATAGGAGACTTCCTTTTTCAGACAAACGGTGACGCACAAAATGAGCATGCTCCTTTAAAGATTTTCCCTCAACTAAACTAGTTGGGGTTTCGGCAGGAGCAATAATGGATCGAAGATGACCCAAGTAGTAAACTTTATGTGGATCCATAATATCTTATATTTTTGCTTTTAGTTTCTGTTCTTGTGTGTTCGACATGAAGGAAATAAAGGCAAGCAAATAAAGAAGCAAACAAGAAAAAGGCAAACAAAAAATATTTTTGTATTTTTGTAAAAACTTTTTAGAAGTGGGGGAGATGAAAACGAGAGGCAAATCCAAATAAAGTAAATGCAAGGAGATGAGAGTTTATGCAAAGGTACTTGATAGATGTTGATGATGTCTCCCCGGCAACGGCGCCAGAAATTCTTCCTGCTACTTGTAGCTTGCGTTGGTATTTCCCCGAAGAGGAAGGGATGATGCAGCATAGTAGAGATAAGTATTTCCCTCAGTTATGAAACCAAGGTTATCGAACCAGTAGGAGAATCACACAACACCTCGTTAGCAGCACCTGCACACAAACAACAAATCCTTGCACCCAACGCAAAAGGGGGTTGTCAATCCCTCGGCGGTAAGTTACAAGATTAAATTGTGTATGATAGATGGATAGATTGAAACAAAAATACAAAATAAAATAAATAAAAGAAAATGGCAGCAATATTTTTAGGGTTTTAGTAATATAATTTAGATAGACCCGGGGGCCATAGTTTTCACTAGAGGCTTCTCTCATGAAAATAGCATACGGTGGGTAGACAAATAACTGTTGGGCAATTGATAGAAAAGCAAATAATCATGACGATATCCAAGGCAATGATCATGTATATAGGCATCACGTCCAATACAAGTAGACCGACTCCTGCCTGCATCTACTACTATTACTCCACACATCGACCGCTATCCAGCATGCATCTAGTGTATTAAGTCCATAAAAGAACGGAGTAACGCCTTAAGAACGATGACATGATGTAGACAAGATAAACTCACGTATGAATAAACCCCATATTTTTACCCTTAATAGAAATGATACATACATGTCATGTCCCTTTCTATCACTGGGATTGAGCACCGCAAGATCGAACCCATTACAAAGCACCTCTTCCCAAGGCAAGATAAATCAATCTAGTTGGCCAAACCAAATCAATAGATCGGAGAAGAAATACGAGGCTATAATAATCATGCATAAAAGAGTGTAGCAAAGACTCAAATATATTCATGGATAATCTGATCATAAACTCACAATTCATCGGATCCCAACAAACACACCGCAAAAAGTGATTACATCGGATAGAACTCCAAGAACATCGAGGAGAATATTGTATTGAAGATCAAAAAGAGAGAAGAAGCCATCTAGCTACTAACTATGGCCCCGAAGGTCTGTGGTAAACTACTCACGCATCATCGGAAGGGCAACAAGGTTGATGTAGAGCCCATCCGTGATCGATTCCCCCTCCGGCAGATTACCGGAGAAGGACCCCAGATGGGATCTCTCGAGAACAGAAGCTTGCGGCGGCGGAAAAAGTATTTCGTGGACTCCCCTGAGGGTTTCTAATTTTTCTGGAATTTATAGTGCTGGAATTAGGTCAAACGGACCTGGGGTGGGCCCACGAGGCACCAGGGCGCGCCTGCCCCCCCAGGCGCGCCCTGGTGGCTCGTGGCCACCTCCTCTGGCGTCTGGTCCTCTCCCAAAGCTTCTAGTATTGGTATTGTCCAGAAAAAAATCTCCAAAAAGTTTCGTGGCATTTGGAGTTCGTTTGGTATTGATATTCTGTAAAACAAAAACAGGGCAGAAAACAGCAACTGGCACTGGGTACTAAGTTAATAGGTTAGTCTCCAAAAATGATATATAATTTCTGTAAATGCATATAAAAACATCCAAGATTGATAATATAACAGCATGGAACAATCAAAAATTATAGATACGTTGGAGACGTATCATCCGGCACCCTGCCTGAGGGGGGAATCATCACCGGAGGCCATCTTCATCATCCCGGCGGTCTCCATGACGAGGAGGGAGTAGTTCACCCTCGGGGCTGAGGGTATGTACTAGTAGCTATGTGTTTGATCTCTCTCTCTCGTGTTCTTGATTTGGCACGATCTTGATGTATCGCGAGCTTTGTTTATATACTTGGATCATATGGTGTTTCTTTCCTCTCTATCTTCTTGTGATGAATTGAATCTTTCCCTTTGAGGTTTCGTTGTTGTTGGATTGAATATTTCAGATTTGAGAACACTTGATGTATGTCTTGCATGTGGATACCCGTGGTGACAATGGGGTATTTTATTGAGTCACTTGATGTATGTTTTGGTGATCAACTCGCAGATTCCCGTGACCTTGGGGTGCTCTAGGCATAGGGGTTGGTTGCACGTTTTCATTATCTTTTCTCCGATGAGAAACTTTGGGGTACTCCTTGAAGTTCTTTGTGTGGATTAAATATTATGAATCTGAAGTTGTTTGATGCATATCGAATAATAAACTCACGGATACTTGTGGTGACATTGGAGTATCTAGGTGACATTAGAGTTGGTTGATGCATATCATATGGTGTTATTTTAGTACGAACTCTAGGGCTATTTGTGACACTTAAAGGGATGGCTCAATAGATTGATCGGAAAGGATAACTTTGAGGTGGTTTCGTACCCTACAACAATTTCATCTTATGTTCTCCGCTAATAGGAACTTTGGAGTGATTCTTTATCGCACGTTGAGGGATTGTTATCTGATCCAATTATGTTAGCACTGTTGAGAGATTGCACTAGTGAAAGTATGAACCCTAGGCCTTGTTTTTAAGCATTGCAATAGCGTTTGTGCTCCGTTTTATCACTTGCTACCTTGCTATTTTTTTATTTTCAGATTACAAAAACCTATATCTACGATCCATACTACACTTGTATCACCATCTCTTCGCCGAACTAGTGCACATATACAATTTACCATTGTATTGGGTGTGTTGGGGACACAAGAGATTTCTTGTATTTGATTGCAGGGTTGTTTGAGAGAGACCATCTTCATCCTACGCCTCCCATGGATTGATAAACTTAGGTCATCCACTTGAGGGAAATTTGCTACTGTCCTACAAAACTCTGCACTTGGAGGCCCAACAACGTCTACAAGAATAAAAGTTGTGTAGTAGACATCAAGCTCTTTTCTGGCGCCGTTGCCGGGGAGGTGAATGCTTGAAGGTATATCTTTAGATCTTGCAATTGAATCTTTTAGTTTCTTGTTTTATCACTAGTTTGATTTTATAAAAGAAAACTAGAAAAAAATGGAATTGAGATTGCCTCACATGCTACATCTTTATAATGTCTTTCTTGAAAATGATGGATCGGAAAATTGTGCTAAGATGGTAGAAGAAGAATTTAATAAAATGTTTAATGTGAGTCCTCTGAATGATGAGCATGATTGCAATGTTGTTAGCATGAATTCTTTGAATATCCATAATGCTAATGATGATTGCACTAGTCATGATAAAAAAGTTTCTTATAAGCATGTCAATTTTTGTGGAGTGAATAAAATTTGTGAAGACATGCCTTATAGAGATGATAGATTTTTTAAGAAGCATAATCATGATAAAACCAATTGGTGGCTTAAGGTGATAGATAAATTTTCTACGAAATTATGCTCTATTCATCCCATCACTTGTGAACTTTGCAATAAGGTTAGTCATCTTAATTTTCAATGCATACTTTTTCATGATCGAATCATGTCCAAATATTGCAATAACTTGATCACCCTTGAACTTTATAATGAACTTTGTTTATTTTTGGTATGTGAAGAATTGACACATAAAAATAGTTGGTTTGAAGTATTCATTCTCACAAAAGACATTGAAAATAATTTAGAGGAAATCTATATGTTTTGTGTGGTAAATTGCAATGAATATGCTTATATAGCCAATTATAGAAAGACGGGAAAACCAATAGAATATAAAAGAAATACTAATGGAAGGGTAAGTTTCCCCCCTTTCCCTCCTATTTTCTCTCATGATGAAACAGGTGACGAGGAGGAGCTTCCTATCCAACCAATCTCTTCAATAAGAAGCTCAGAAAAATTAAATAAGCCCACACATAATGTGGAGAAAAAGAAGAAAAGAAGAAAAGCCAAGGTAAAAAGGTATCTCTCCCAAATAATGTTGCTCCTATTGTTGTACCCCATGAGCATGAATCAAAAATAATTGTGGAGGAAGGTACACTTGATGATATTGTTTCTTGTTCTTATGATACGATGTCCGAATGAATTATTAAAGATGATGTTGTTATACCTATTACTTGTTGTGATAATTATGATTGGGAAGATAATGATACTTCTTATAATCTTGAAAATCTTTATGGCACCAACTTGGAGGAATATGATAATAATTGTTATACTATTGGTGCTATTCATACTATTGATGATAATAGTGATTATGATAATAATATGCAAACCCACAAGCTTGGGGATGCTATGTTTGATTGGAATGACATGTTTGAGAATTTATTTGCTGCAAATAATGTTTGTCCTAAGCTTGGGGATGCTATGCTTAATGAAGATGCTCTTTTTATTCCCCCTACTTTTGATGAGCAAAATTATTATGATGATAGCATGCCTCCTATTTATGATGATTATATTGATGAAAGTGGGTTTGGAAGAGTGTCAACTCTAGGTACTAATGATCCCACTATTTTGGAGGGTGTTGAATCTTATGGCAATAATTATGAAAGTGGAATTGGAGAGGTCATGACTTTATTTAATGTTGAATCCACTACTTTGGAAGAGGTTTCAATTGATTATGATGAGAACAAAATTGCTACTTATGATGATTATTGTGATGATACTTATGTTATGAAAAGTAGTGATGATTATTATTATAATACTTGTCATAATTATGAATACCCTTTTTCTGAACATTACTCTTTTAATGTGGAAACAATTTTTAGTATTCAAGTTTCATATGATACTCCCACTATTATGAATGAGAAGAAATTTGCTTATGTGGAGAGTAATAAAAATTCTATGCTTATGTATCATGACAAGAATTCTTTGTGTGATGGATATATTGTTTAATTTCTTCATGATGCTACTGAAAATTATTATGAGAGAGGATCATATGCTTGTAGGTGTTGCAATAATATCAAGTTTCCTCTCTATGTGTTGAAAGTTTTGAAATTATACTTGTTTTGCCTTCCTATGCTAGTTGATTCTTGCTCCCATAAATTGTTTGCTCACAAAATCCCCATGCATAGGAAGTGGGTTAGGCTTAAATGTGCTAATCATATGCTTCATGATGCTCCCGTTATGTTTCAATTCTTCGCTTTTATGTGAGCATCATTAAAATCATCATGCCTAGCTAAAAGGCTTTAAAGAAAAGCGCTTGTTGGGAGACAACCCAATATTTACCCCTACTATTTTTGTGTGTTCACATGATTAATATACTGTAGTAATCATGTTTTATATGTTTTCTTTTAATAATGTGCCAAGTAAAGCCTTTGGGATAGTGTGGATACTTGTTGATTTGATTCTGTGCAAAAACATAAACTTCTGCGTCCAGTGCTGGAACTCTTCTGTACTGGAGCGTGATAAAATTCTGAAATTTTTACAGAGTATTTGGTTACAAATTGTTTACGTTGTCCTAATTTTTCAGAATTTTTGGAGGTACAGAAGTATGGTTTTTAAATCGCTCACTACATGCTGTTCTGTTTTTGACAGATTCTGTTTTCGGTGCATAGTTTGCTTGTTTTAGTGTTTCCATAGTTTATATTGAGTAATATGAATTGTGGAAATGATGGAATACAGTAGGAATTATGTGATAAAAATTATGAATCTTTTATTGACAGTACCTAAGTGGATCATTTATTTTTATCATACTAACCTATCTCACAAGTTCCGTTAAGTTTTGTGTGATTGAAGTTTTCAAGTTTTGGGTGAGATATCGATATGTGGAGAATAAGGAGTGGCAAGGCCCTAAGCTTGGGGATTCCCAAGGCACCCCAAGGTAATATTCAAGGAAGACTCAAGCATCTAAGCTTGGGGATGCCCCGGAAGACATCCCCTCTTTCGTCTTCAACACTATCGGTAACCTTACTTGGAGCTACTCCCTCCGTTTCAAAATATAGTGCGCCCGCGCTTCTCGAGGTTCAACTTTGACCATAAATTTAACCAACGAGACCGATTGCGGCGGGAGCAAAAATTATATAATTGAAAACTTCTTTCGAATACGAATTCACTGATATAATTTTTGCTCCCACCGCAGTCAGTCTCATTGGTTAAATTTATGGTCAAAGTTGAAGCACAGGAACCGAGGACGCGCTATATTTTGGAACGGAGGGAGTATATTTTTATTCGTCACATGATATGTGTTTTGCTTGGAGTGTCATTTTCTTCTGTTGATATTTGCTTGGTTTTATCAATAATCATGTTTTGTATCTTTTAGTTCAATAAAATGTCAAGTATAGCCTTTATCATGCTCATTTTGCAAGTTTATGTGTTGCTGTTTGAAAACAGAAAGTTTTCTGTTATGTACTGAATTTTTGTGAATTGTCAGAACATGATAAAAATCTGAAATTTTTACACAGTAAGAATGCATGAGTTCTCTGTCACGTGGTATTTTTCAGATATTTTGGAGTTAGGGAAGTTTCAATTCTTATTCACGCTTTACAGACTGTTCTGTTTAGGCAGATTTCGGTTATGGTTGCATTGTTTGCATATGTTTGCTTGTTTAATGATTCTATTTGAGGATAGGAGTATTAAATATGCAGAGGCATTTAGTATGCAATGTTTAATTATAATGTTAGTGATTTGCTACCGTAGAGAATGTTAAGGTTTTGAGTTGATTTATACTAACTTATCTCACGAGTTCTTGTTGAGTTTTGTGTGGATGAAGTTTTTAAGATTTAGGAGAAGCCATGATATGAGAGGAATTATGGAGACACAAGAATTCAAGGTTGGGGATGCCCAAGGCACCCCAAGATAACATTCCAAGAAGTCTCAAGCAACTAAGATTGGGGATGCCTCGGTAGGCATCCCACCTTTCTTCATCAACACCTATCGGTTAGCCTAAGTTTTTACTTGTTCACATGATATGTGCTATTCTTGGAGTGTCCTTTTATTTTCATTTTGTTTGCTGTTTTAATAAAATTATCAAGATTTGAAATCTTTATTTGGAGATAGTCTTCGCATAGCTACTTAATTGTTTGACTACTCATTGATCTTCACTTATATCTTTTGAAGTAGTTTGTCATTCATTCTTCTGCTTCACTTATATCCTAAGAATGAATTGTTGAGTGAATTGAATATCATAAATCTGAAATTATATATGTTCCATATGCTTAGTAATATTTCACATTGGGTTTAGAAAGTAAAATCTATTGAAATTTGACAATCATAATATTGGTCATCCAAGCAATTCATGAATGATAAGTATATGGAAGAGAACTTTCACATATAAATATATTATCTTGGACATCTTTTATGATTGTGAATACCCATTAATTATTTTCAAGCTTGAGCAAATTAGTTGAAGTTGGACAAGGAAGACAACGTAATGAATTATGTTTGGGTATATTTGCATAGAAGTTATATTGTTATGGATCCTCTAACATGTGGTGCTTGTTTAGAATCTTTTGCTAGCCTAAATTTCTGTACTAAGCGGGAATACTACTTGTGCATCCAAAATCCTTGAGCCAAGTTTCTTCCATGAGTGTCCACCATACATACCTATATACGGTATTACCCTGCCGTTCCAAGTAAATTTGCATGTGCCATCTCTAAAACCTTCAAATAAACATCTGTTTTGTGTGCCCGTACCGCTCATGAAGCGACAATGGGTGGTCAGTATCTTCCATGTTAAGCAAGTTATTCTCATGATGTGTGTTTATTCACTTGTCATTGCACGAGAGAGGGCAGTAATTGGGATGCCCAGTCCTATGCTCAAAATCAAATTTTATAATGCAAACAAACTCCCTTGGAAAGTTGATTGCATGGAGGGCACCCGAGGATTCGTCTAGCCATGGCTTGTGTTTGAATGGTTGAGGGGGAGTAAACTTTACCTTTCCGCTTGGGAACTGCCTATAATGTGTTTAGCATGGAAGATATTGAGAACACTCGATCGTGACGTTGACAGGAAAGGCACACCACTCAAAATGTATTCATCTCTATTTTAAGCTATGAGCTCTGGCACCTCTGCAAATCCATGCTTCCCTCTGCGAAGGGGAATTCTATTTACTTTTATGTTATTTACTTTCATGCTATTTATTTTTGTTGAGTCAACTTCTTATTCCAATCTATTCTATAGTTGGCAAGCATCATGTGGTGGGGATAGATCCAGGCACATATATCCATTCAAATATATTTGATCATGATTTATTATTGTTGAAAATTATCTCTATGATAAATGAGTTGGGAGGCAAAACATTAAGCCCCTATCTTTCTCTGTGTTCGATGGATGCCATTTGTTCTAAAAATATGCTTTGAGTATTAGCAATCATAGAAGACTATATGATAATTGAGTATGTGAAGCTCTTACTTAGACTCTGTTGAAGATAAGTTGAATTGAAATTGTTTGGTGACTAAGAACATAGGTTGTTAAGTTTCAAGAGAATGTATTGTTTAAACCATAATGTGTGAATTGATTGCTACTTTATCATGATGAGTTTTATGAGAAAGAGTTGCTATTATGATGCTAGGAAAAGTGATTGAAATTATCATTGATCAAACTTATGCACTATGCTAGCATTCACACTTCATAAATTATTTCTTTTATCATTTACCTACTCGAGGACGAGCAGGAATTAAGCTTGGGGATGCTGATACGTCTCCAACGTATCTATAATTTATGAAGTATTCATGCCATATTTATAACAATTCTATATGGTTTTGGTATGATTTGATTAGAACTAACCCGGACTGACGTTGTTTTCAGCAGAACTACCGTGGTGTTGTTTTTTGTGGAGAAATAAAAGTTCTCGAAATTGGACGAAACTTTTTAACGATTTTTTTTGGACCAAAAGAGACCCCCGAAGCTTCATGGAAGGACCAGAAGCCTCACGAGGTGCTCACAAGGCACCACGGCGCGGCCTGGGGGGGTCGCGTCGTGCTGCCTTGTGGGGCCCTCGTAGTTCCGTTTTGCATGATTCCAACGCTGAAAAATCCTATAAATAGAGAAACCCACAGAAATAAACCTAGAACTTCGACGCCGCAGCCGCAAGCCTCTGTACCGAAGAAATACCATCTGGAGCCCTGTTCCGGCACCCTGCCGGAGGGGGGAATCATCACCGGAGGCCATCTTCATCATCCCGACGGTCTCCATGACGAGGAGGGAGTAGTTCACCCTCGGGGCTGAGGGTATGTACTAGTAGCTATGTGTTTGATCTCTCTCTCTCTCGTGTTCTTGATTTGGCACGATCTTGATGTATCGCGAGCTTTGTTAATATAGTTGGATCATATGGTGTTTCTTCCCTCTCTATCTTCTTGTGATGAATTGAATCTTTCCCTTTGAGGTTTCGTTATTATCAGATTGAATATTTCAGATTTGAGAACACTTGATGTATGTCTTGCATGTGGATACCCGTGGTGACAATGGGGTATTCTATTGAGTCACTTGATGTATGTTTTGGTGATCAACTCGCGGATTCCCGTGACCTTGGGGTGATCTAGGCATAGGGGTTGGTTGCACGTTTTCATTATCTTTTCTCCGATGAGAAACTTTGGGGTACTCTTTGAAGTTCTTTGTGTGGATTGAATATTATGAATCTGAAGTTGTTTGATGCATATCGAATAATCAACTCACGGATACTTGTGGTGACATTGGAGTATCTAGGTGACATTAGAGTTGGTTGATGCGTATCATATGGTGTTATTTTAGTATGAACTCCAGGGCTATTTGTGACACTTAAAGGGACGTCTCAATAGATTGATCGGAAAGGATAACTTTGAGGTGGTTTCGTACCCTACAACAATTTCATCTTGTGTTCTCCGCTAATAGGAACTTTGGAGTGATTCTTTATCACATGTTGAGGGATTGTTATATGATCCAATTATGTTAGCACTGTTGAGAGATTGCACTAGTGAAAGTATGAACCCTAGGCCTTGTTTTTAAGCATTGCAATACCGTTTGTGCTCCGTTTTATCACTTGCTACCTTGCTGTTTTTTTATTTTCAGATTACAAAAACCTATATCTACTATCCATACTACACTTGTATCACCATCTCTTCGCCGAACTAGTGCACCTATACAATTTACCATTGTATTGGGTGTGTTGGGGACACACTCTACATAGAAGAGACTTCCAAACATACTTCGGGAATATTAGAATTTACCTCCGAGGTGCCGGCTTTTACCTCTTCGGCTAGAGGAGGTCGCCGTCTGACTCATCGGAGAGCGTGACCTTCTCCGGCGAGGCCCGCTTGCTAGCGGGATCGGTGGAAGACTTGCACAGCCATTTGGGGCCTTTGGGCTGCACGTCCTCCTCGGTGTCCTTGGACACCACTCTCTTTTCCTTGAGGGAAGGATCTCCTTCCCCCGTGTTCCCCTCCTCGTCGTCCTCATGGGTGGAGGAGGAGTGGGTCTCCTCGGATCGAGTCGCCGAGGTGTCCCGTGTGTGAAGGTCGCCTCGCCCCCTTATTAGCTTCGGCTCCTTGGGGGGCACCATGTACGGCTCCTCAATCAAGAGGGCCGTAAGTTTAGGGGACCTCTCTCCCTCTGGCAGCGGCACCGGACACAACATCTGATGTGCCTTGGGGATCCACTTCTGAAAACGTTGAACCAGCCATTCAATTAAAGATCTATAAGATGGAAAGGAATGCGGGACTCAGATCTGTGTGTTATAATTACCTCGGAGGCATCGTGCGCGGCCTCTAAGCCGCAGTCCCTCCCCTTAGGGGGGAACTCATTTTTGGACGGCTTGAACAATGTCGTCCACATCCCGGACAAGGAGGTGCGAAAGAAGTGGTTGACGGGCACCGCGTCCTCGGGCTTGAATGCCCACATCGGACCTGCCCGAAGTTGCAGCTGCAGAATGCGGCGGTGGAGCATGACGTCAACCACGTCCACCAGCTTCACCTTCTTCTTGTCTACCAAGAATTGGATCTTCTGCTACAGCTCCGTCACCTCCTTGGGGTTCCCCCAATCCATGCCCTTCCTCCTCCAGGAAGTAAGCCTCCTCGGAGGGCCTGCAGAGAAGGCCGGGACTTTGGCCTGGCCGGCGGCGAGTGGCTCTGTGACGTAGAACCACTCGCACTACCACTCCTTGATGGTCTCGATAAAGGTGCCTTGGAACCAGTCGGCCTTCTGGTTCTTGCTAATCATTGCTCCCCCGCACTCGGCGAGCTCGGATACGCTGGACTTCGGCTTGATGCCGAATGTCTTCAGCCACAACCCAAAGTGTGGATCAACACGGAGGAAGGCCTCGCAGGCGATGATAAAAGAGGCAAGGTGGAGGATGGAGTTGGGGGCCAGATGGTGGAAATCTAGCCCATAAAAGAAAAGGATCCCGCGCACGAAGGGGTGCAGTGGGAACCCCAGACCTCGGATGAGGTAGGGAATGAAGACTACCCTCTTCCCAGGGTTGGGAGTGGGCACGCGCTGGTTTGGCTCGGGTGCCCAGGTGGCGACGTCGGTCGGGATGTATCCCGCGCTTCGCAACTCTAGGATCGTGCCCTCTGTGACGGAGGAGCTGCCCAGTGCCCCTTGAGGGCGGCGTCAGCCATGGCAGGGAACTGGGAGCTGTGGGCGCTAAGGGGAGGTGTAGAACTGGATCTGAGCGTTGGAGCTCGAAGGGCAGTAGGCAGGGAGGAATGGAAGCGTGCTATTGCTATCGCTCTCCCTCTACTCTTATAGGCTGGTAAAAGGCCAAGAGTCCCCCCGGTCGTGCCGTTGAAATTGCCACAACCCGAAAAAAGATGCCATTATGCATACGGGGAGAAACAAAATCTTGATGATATCCCTTAAAAAACGGGCACGATCTTTGTTGCGACGGGACGTGCCAATGGGAAAACTGCCTCGGGCCGCGACTCGAGTAACCATAACTGGCTCCCCTGGTTATAGACGGTGCTCTAAGGACATCTTTGGCCGCCGCCATATGCATCTCTAGATCAGCAACCGACTATGTAACCCTAGGTACCCCTCTGGCGTGTATATAAGCTAAGGGGTTTAGCCTATAGAAGGGAACCAATCATAATCACATCCACCTAGCCTTAGGGTTAGAACACAACTTACGCTCTCGAGGTAGATCAAGCATGTACTCGATACACAATCATCAATACAATCAAAGCAGGACGTAGGGTATTACCTCCTCGAGAGGGCCTGAACCTCGGTAAACACCGTGTCCCTTGTCTCTGTTACCATTGATCCGAGATCCACAGCTCGGGACCCCCGACTCAGAGGTCTACCGGTTTTAGCACCGACAACGGCCAAGCACCGTTTCTTAAATATTCAGAGATCTGTAACTTCGATCGGGCTAAAATTTGCACAGGATTTTTTCTATAAATTAGCTCTCTTGCGCCTGAAGAAGCGCTCCAACCAACTTACGGTCTAACCACAAGGACACATGGCACGGATACCCCCTAGCCATGGGGTCTGCCCTTGTGGGGCTCATGAACACCACCTTGCGTTGATTCTTCCATAAAAAATTCAGATATAATCCAAAACAAACTCACAAAAAAAATTTAGGTCATTTTAGCTCCGTAAAATTTTCACCTAAAAACCCCAAAACAATAGAAAACAGAAACTGCCTTTGGCACAGGGTTACTAGGTTAGTCCAAATAAAAATAATTTAAATTGATGCCAAAAGTATGTAAAAGTGGTATGATAATAGCATGAAACAATAAAAAATTAGAGATACGTCGAAGACGTATCAGCATCTGATAACCCACAAGTATAGGGGATCAGTTGTAGCCTTTCTCGATAAATAAGAGTGTCGAACCCAACGAGGAGCTAAAGGTAGAATTAATATTCCCTTCAAGTTCTATCGACCACAGATACAACTCTACGCACACTTAACGTTTGCTTTACCTAGAACAAGTATGAAACTAGAAGTAATTTGTAGGTGTAATGCTAGAACTACTTTGCAAGAATAAAACTAGGAGTACTTAGCGAGAATAAAACTATGAGTAATTTGCAAGATAATAAAAGTTAGTTGTTTAGTAGAAAGCTTTTTGTAACACAAGAGAAGGATTTGTCCCTAGGCAATCGATAACTAGACCGGTAATCATTATTGCAATTTTATATGAGGGAGAGGCATGAGCTAACATACTTTCCATACTTGGATCATATGCACTTATGATTGGAACTCTAGCAAGCATCCGCAACTACCAAAGATCATTAAGGTAAAACCCAACCATAGCATTAAGTAACAAGTCCTCTTTACTCCCATACGCAACAACCCCCTTACTCGGGTGTAAGCTTCTGTCACTCTAGCCGCCCACTATAAGAGAATTATGAACGTATTGCAAACCCTACAGCGGGAATCCCTCACACTTGCGCGACATGGAGGGCACCATAGGACAACACCAAAATAAAACATACAACTCAAACCAATCACGATCATCAATCAACCCATAGGACAAAACGAATCTACTCAAACATCATAGGATTGCCACATATCATTGGATAATAATATATAGCGTTAAGCACCATGTTTAAGTAGAGATTACAGCGGGGAGAAGAGGCGTTACACCGCTGCATAGAGGGGGAGAGAGTTTGTGATGACGGCGGCGAAGTTGTTGGTGTAGATCGCCGTCACAATGATTGCCCCGGCGGCGTTCCGGCGCCACTGAGAGAGAGGGGGAGAGGGCCCCCCTCCTTCTTCTTCTTCCTTGGCCTCCGCCCTAGATGGGAGGAGAGTTTCCCCTCTGTTCCATGGCTGCCATGGCTCCCGGAGGGCAGGAGCCCCTCCGAGATTGGATCTCTCTCTGTGTTCCTCTTCTGTTTCACGTTCATGTTTTCTGGCCGAAAACCGTTTCTTATATTCCCGGAGATCCGTAACTTCGATTGGGCTGAAATTTTGAGGGGATTTTTATCCGGATATTAGCTTCCTTGCGACAGAAGGACACCCTCAACTGACCTACAGGGGAGCCACAAGCCCCCTAGGCGTGCCCAGGGGGCCCGCGCCCTCCAGGCTTGTCGTCTCCTCGGGCATCATCTCGCGTTGATTCTTTTTTCCAAAAATCACATATATTCCAAAATAAATCCCCGTAAATTTTTATCATGTTTGGGCTTCGTTTGATATGGATTTTCTGTGAAACAAAAAACATGCAACAAACAGGAACTGACACTAGGCACTAGATCAATATGTTAGTCCCAAAAAATAATATAAAATGTTGCCAAAAGTATATGAAAGTTGTAGAATATTGGCATGAAACAATAAAAAATTATAGATATGACGGAGACGTATCAGCATCCCCAAGCTTAATTCCTATTCGTCCTCGAGTAGGTAAATGATAAAAAAGATAATTTTTGATGTGGAATGCTACCTAGCATAATCCTGATCATGTAATCTAATCATGGCTTGAATATTAAGACACGAGTGATTCAAAGCAATAGTCTATAATTTGATATAAAGACATCAATACTCAGGCATACCAACAAACAATCATGCCTTTCAAAATAAAAATGCTAAAGAAAGTTATCCCTACAAAATCATATAGTCCTGTCATGCTCCATCTTCTTAACACAAAGTATTTATCATGCACTACCCCGATGACAAGCCGAGCAATTGATTCATACTTTTTAACGCGCTTCAGCTTTTTCACCCCCCCACGCAATACATGAGCGCAAGCCATGGATATAGCACTATGGGTGGAATAGAATGATGATAGAGATTAATAAGGGGAAGTAAAAAAAGGAAGATAGTCTCACATCGACGAGGCTAATCAATGGGCTATGGAGATGCCCATCAATTGATGTCAATGCGAGGAGTAGGGATTGCCATGCAACGGATGCACTAAGAGCTATAAGTGTATGAAAGCTCAAACTGAAAACTAAGTGGGTGTGCATCCAACTTGCTTGCTCATGAAGACCTCGGGCATTTGAGGAAGCCCATCATCGGAATATACAAGCCAAGTTCTATAATGAAAAATTCCCACTAGTATATGAAAGTGACAACTCAGGAGACTCTCTATATGAAAAACATGGTGCTACTCTGAAGCACAAGTGTGGAAAAGGATAGTAACATTGCCCCTTCTCTCTTTTTCTCTCATTTTTTTGTTTTCTTTTTTTTCTCTTTTTTTGATGGGCTCTTTTTGGCCTCTCTCTCTTTTTTTAGAACAGTCTCATGGACCTCATCCCCACTTTTTCGAGGAGTCATTAGTCTCCACCATTCTTTCCTCACTGGGACAATGCTCTAATAATGATGATCTTCACACTTTTATTTACTTACAACTCGATAAAAACTATACAAGATGACTCTATATGAATGCCTCTGGCAGTGTACCAGGATGTGCAATGATCTAGCGTAGAAAAGATATAAAAAAATGGACAAGCCATGGAAATATCATGCTAGCTATCTTACGATTATGCAAAGCAATATGACAATGAATGCTCAAGTCATGTATATGATGATGATGGAAGTTGCATGGCAATATATCTCGGAATGGCTATGGAAATGCCATAATAGGTAGGTATGGTGGTTGTTTTGAGAAAGATATAAGGAGGCTTATGTGTGATAGAGCGTATCATATCACGGGGTTTGGATGCACCGGCGAAGTTTGCACCGACTCTCGAGGTGAGAAAGGGCAACGCACGGTACCGAAGAGGCTAGCAAATTGCGGAAGGGTGAGACTGCATATAATCCATGGACTCACATTAGTCATAAAGAACTCACATACTTATTGCGAAAGTTTATTAGCCCTCGAAGCAAAGTAGTATTATGCATGCCCCTAGGGGGATAGATTGGTAGGAAAAGACCATCGCTCGTCCCCGACCGCCACTCATAAGGTAGACGATCAATAATAAATCATGCTCCAACTTCTTAGCATAACGATAGACCATACGTGCATGCTTCGGGAATCACAAACCTTAACGCCAATATTCTTACTAAACCACAATCATTCACTAGTACATCCCACATATCACCATCTTAATATCGCAAAACTATTGCAAGGAATCAAACTTATCATATTCAGTGATCTACAAGTTTTATGTAGGATTTTATGACTAACCATGTGAATGACCAATTCCTGTTGACTCTCTAAATAGATATAAGTGAAGCATGAGAGTTTAATTCTTTCTACAAAAGACCACACTCTAATAAATATAAGTGAATCAAAAGAGCATTCTACAAATAACGGTTTTCTATATGTAGAGAAACAGGAATCCAAACTTCAAATGATATAAGTGAAGCACATGAAGTATTCTATACAGCCATACTCAAAATATATAAGTGAAGTGCAAAGAGCATTCTATAAATCAACCAAGGACTATCTCATACCAGCATGGTGCATTATTAAAAGAAAAATAAAAAGCACATGACGCTCCAAGAATTTACGCATATCATGTGAACAAAACAAAAACCGAGACATACCGATAATTGTTGAAGAAAGATGGGATGCCTTCCGGGGCATCCCCAAGCTTAGACGCTTGAGTCTCCTTGAATATTTACTTGGGGTGCCTTGGGCATCCCCAAGCTTGAGCTCTTGCTTCTCCTTATTCTCCTCATATCGACACCTCCTCGTTCTTCGAACACTTCATCCACACAAAACTTAACCGAACTTTTTATTAGAGGGGTTAGTACATATAACATCAAATCCCATCATGTCATGTTGTAACATTATTGTATAATTATAATCAAACAGTACCCACTGTATGATATCACAATTCTATGGCTCCCAAGTCAATGGGGCTCAACAAGATTTCAAACATACGCAAATAAAGAAACTATAACAGCAATCTGTGAAAACTGGATAGTCTGTAAAGATGCAAATGAAACATATACTTCTGCAACTCAAAAAATTCTGAAAAATTAGGAAAAAATATTTTTTTTGCATATAAGTAATATGTAAAAATTTCATAATTTTTGCATGTTCCAGTAAATTATCAAAATTCAAGCACTACAGCAAAAGTTTCTGTTTTTTCACAGCACACACCAAACAAGCAATTTAAACATCCTAAAGGTAAATCTTGGCAAAAAAAATTTAAAATACAATGGATTTTTACAAGGGAATAATTATTTTTGTTGAAATTTTTCTGTAATCAAGATTCACAAAGTTTCCATGGGCATGAACAAAGTTCAAGGATGTCCCCCACTTCAACAGTGTTCGTCTTTCTCACTTTCACTTTTCTTTTTGAAAAAGTTTTAGGTTCCCCTCTGTATTTTTTGTTTTTAAACTTTTTTTTAAAAGCACACAACAGAAATAAATGACACTCTAAAACTTCTGGGTTGTCTCCCAGGCAGCGCTATCTTTAAAGCCATTAAGTTAGGCATAAAGTGCTAAAGTAATCGACCCACCCGGATCCCAAGGTATATCAAAGCCAATTTTAATTAACAATGATTTGTAATTTAGTAGTGAGCACAAAGCAACATATATCATGCAATGATGAAGTCTAACTCTCTTCCTATGCATCGGCATGTCATAAAAGAACAATTCATGCACATCAAGTAAAGGCCAATGCATAGCATAAGTAGTTTCTTGCAATTTTATCGTATTGGAAACATAGAGAGGCGGAGATGTAGTTCCGCTCTCATAATAATTGCAAGTAGGAGCAGCAAGCACATGCATATTATATTAATCAAAATTATCATGTGTAACAGTAAAACGCAACCCATCAATATAATCCTTAATAAGCACAAACTTCTCCGATATAGTGTAGTTGGGAGAATTCAAAAAGATAATAGGACTATTGTGTGTGGGTGCAATAGCAACAATTTCATTCTTAACATAAGGAACTATATCAAGTTCATCTCCATAATCATCATTCATATTGGCATCATGGCCACAAGCATAGCAAGCATCAATTTCATCAAAAAGGGATATTTTAAACGAATCAAAGGGATCATAGCAATTATCATAGCATTCATCCTTCGGTAAGCACGAAGGGAAATTAAACAATGTATGAGTTGAAGAGTTACTCTCATTAGAAGGTGGGCATGGGTAGCTAATCTGCTCTTCCTCCTTTTGTTCTTCACTCTCCTCGTCATCTTTTTCATCTAATGAGCTCACAGTGTCATCAATTTCTTCTTCCATAGGAGCCTGCAAAATATTAATCTCTTCTTGGACAACGGAGACTTTCTCAATAAATTCATCAATATAGGCATTATATTCATAATTCTCATGGCAATATTTAAGTACAGCATAATTTTCAGATCTGTAAATAGCAGCATCACAATCTTCATACTTTTCAAACAAAGATTCAATTTCATAAGCACCCTTAAAAGCAACAAATTCTTCTATTTGTTCCACATCATAGTAATCATATATACCATTAGCATAAGAAGCCAAGGTTTCATGATCATTAAATTCACATTGAAAGGGGAGGTGCGGAGCCTCCATCTTAGAGCAAGAAGTATAATCACACCTTTAGCACAAATTCCAAGCATACCAACGCAACATTTTAATTTGATCCCATAAGTGTTTCCCTTTTTGAGACAAGCGATAATCCCTAAAGTATTCTCGTTGATCCAAAGTATCTCCCATTATCAAGTTGAATGGAGATTTATAAGGATTATCAAAGTAGTATTTAATGTTTTCCACATAAGCAGCATCGAGGGTTTTAGGAGGTTCCCCATCTCCAAGAGTAGCAAGTACAACTATTTTTTTTGGTGTTTCGTGTTCCATATCCATAACTAAAGATATAAAACAACTTAGAACAGAAAATAAAAACTACTTAGTGATAAAGCAAACAAGCACACACGAGAATATCAACCCACGCTATTGCTCCCCGGCAACGGCGCCAGAAAAAGGTCTTGATAACCCACAAGTATAGGGGATCAGTTGTAGCCTTTCTCGATAAATAAGAGTGTCAAACCCAACGAGGAGCTAAAGGTAGAATTAATATTCCCTTCAAGTTCTATCGACCACCGATGCAACTCTACGCACACTTAACGTTTGCTTTACCTAGAAAAGGTATGAAACTAGAAGTACTTTGTAGGTGTAATGCTAGAACTACTTTGCAAGAATAAAACTAGGAGTACTTAGCGAGAATAAAACTACGAGTAATTTGCAAGATAATAAAAGTTAGTTGTTTAGTAGAAAGCTTTTTGTAACACAAGAGAAGGATTTGTCCCTAGGCAATCGATAACTAGACCGATAATCATTGTTGCAATTTTATATGAGGGAGAGGCATGAGCTAACATACTTTCCGTACTTGGATCATATGCACTTATGATTGGAACTCTAGCAAGCATCCGCAACTACCAAAGATCATTAAGGTAAAACCCAACCATAGCATTAAGTAACAAGTCCTCTTTACTCCCATACGCAACAACCCCCTTATTCGGGTGTAAGCTTCTGTCACTCTAGCCGCCCACTATAAGAAAATTATGAATGTATTGCAAACCCTACAGCGGGAATCCCTCACGCTTGCGCGACACGGAGGGCACCATAGGACAGCACCAAAATAAAACATACAACTCAAACCAATCACGATCATCAATCAACCCATAGGACAAAACGAATCTACTCAAACATCATAGGATTGCCACATATCATTGGATAATAATATATAGAATTAAGCACCATGTTTAAGTAGAGATTACAGCGGGGAGAAGAGGTGTTACACCGCTGCATAGAGGGGGAGAGAGTCGGTGATGACGGCGGCAAAGTTGTTGGTGTAGATCGCCGTCCGATGATTGCCCCGGCGGTGTTCCGGCGCCACCGGGAGAGAGGGGGAGAGAGCCCCCTCCTTATTCTTCTTCCTTGGCCTCCCCGCTAGATGGGATGAGAGTTTCCCCTCTGGTCCATGGCCGCCATGGCTCCCGGAGGGTAGGAGCCCCTCCGAGATTGGATCTCTCTCTGTTTCTCTTCTGTTTCATGTTCCTATTTTGTGGCCGAAAACCTTTTCTTGTATTCCCGGAGATCCATAACTTCGATTGGGCTGAAATTTTGAGGGGATTTTTATCCAGATATTAGCTTCCTTGCTGCAGAAGGACACCCTCAACCGACCTATAGGGGAGCCACAAGCCCCCTAGGCGCGCCCAGGGGGTCCGCGCCCTCCAGGCTTGTCGTCTCCTCGGGCATCGTCTCGCGTTGATTCTTTTTCCCAAAAATCACATATATTGCAAAATAAATCTCCGTAAATTTTTATCGCGTTTGGGTTTCGTTTGATATGGATTTTCTGCGAAACAAAAAACATGAAACAAACAGGAACTGGCACTGGACACTGGATCAATATGTTAGTCCCAAAAAATAATATAAAATGTTGCCAAAAGTATATGAAAGTTGTAGAATATTGGCATGAAACAATCAAAAATTATAGATATGATGGAGACGTATCAGCATCCTCAAGCTTAATTACTGCTCGTCCTCGAATAGGTAAATGATAAAACAAAGATCATTTTTGATGTTGCATGCTACCTAGCATAATCTTGATCAAATAATTAATTGTGGTATGAACTTAGGATAAGAATGATTCATGGCTATACTCTATCATGGCAATAGTATAACAATTTAACATTAAGACAACAATACATGAGCATGCAAATAAACAATCATTGCCTTTCCAGAATAAAGATGCTAGAGAAAGTGATTCCGCACACACTTAATCATAATAGCATAGCACGCTCAGTCTTCCTGGCATAAAGACATCGAATCATGAACTACCCCGGTGCTCAACCAAGCAATCAAATCACGCTTTTCTCGCTTCAGCTATTCAACTCCCACGCACTACTTGAGTGTGAGCTACGGTCTTAGCACTTTGGATGGCAAATAGAATGATGATGGAGGTTTTAAGAGAAGACAAAAAATTAAGAAAGTCTCGCATAAATGCAGCTTGATCGTTAGGCAATGGAGAGGCCTTACTATTGATATTAATGTGAGGAGTAGGGATTGTCATGCAACAGATGCACTAGAGCTATGAATGTATAAAAGCTCTCCTAATGGAACTAAGTGAGTGTGCATCCAACTTGCTTGCTCACATCCTCGAGAAATTGAGAAAACTCATCATAGGAAAATTCAAGTCAAGTTCTATAATGTGAAAATCCCACTAGCATAATCATGAAGTATATGAAAACTCTTTATATGAAAATCATGGTGCTACTTTGAACCATAAGTGTGTATAAAGGATAGTAGTGTGCTCGCTCTCTCTTTTTCTCTCATTTATTTTTGATGGGCTCTTTTTGGCCTTTTTAGTTTTTTAGTTTTTGTTTTCATGTCTTTTTCATTTTTTGGCTCTTTGGCACTTTTTTTGTTCCTAGAGGTACGGCAACACTCTAGAATGCATCACACTTTTATTTACTCATAACTCAGAATATAAATGATGGCTACATATGAATGTCTCTGGAAGTGTATCAGGATGTGCAATAATCTAGCGTAACATGTATAATAATGATGATTGGTGGTCTAGCCACAAATATCATGTCAGCTCTATGATCATGCAAAGCAGAATGACAATGTAAACATTAGTCATGAATAGTAACAATGGAAGTTGCATGGCAATATATCTCGGAATGACTATGAAAATTTCATAATAGGTAGGTATGGTGGCTGTTTTTTAAAAGATACAATGAGGCTTATGTGCGAGAGAGCATGTAATCCCACAGGGTTTGGATGCACCGACGAAGTATGAACCATGTCTTGAGGTGAGAGTGGCCAATGCACTATACTGAAGCGGCTAGAAAAATATGGATAGGTGGAAGTGCACAAAAGACCGGAAAACTCACATTAGTCATAAAGAACTCAAATATTTATCGCGAAAGTTTAGTAGCCCATCTCTAAGCAAGTGCAACCCTCAAGCCCCTAGGGGGAGTTTGGCAGGAGTTAACCATCGCGCGTCACCGATCAATACACATGAGTGCCACTTTAAGGCATCCCACACTCGAACTTCTTCGCTAATACCAATGGCTACCCCTTTCATGAATACGGCCTCATGAACCTTAACACCGATATTCGTACTAAACGTTAACCATTTACCCACATAATCATATATTACTACCTCAATATCGCAAAACTATTGCAAAGAATCAAACTTATCATGTTCAATGATCTACAAGTTCTTATATATACCACCAATACATACCAATGACTAACCATGCAGATAACCAATTCCTATTCAACTCTCCAAGCAGATATAAGTGAAGCAGGAGAGTTCTAATCTTTTCTACAAAAGACTCAGCCAAGCTCTGACAAATATAAGTGAAGCACAAGAGCATTTTACAAATAACAGTACTTCAAGTGTAGAGAAACAAACATCCAAACTTCAAAAGATATAAGTGAAGCACACAAAGCATTCTATAAAGTCATACTCAAAAGATATACGTGAAGTGCAAAGAGTATTCTATAGATCAACCAAGGACTATCCCATACCAGCATGGAGAATAACTAAAATAACAAAGAAAAATAAAAACAAACGGCGCCCCAAGAATTTACACATATTATGTGAACAAATAAAAATATAGGCCCAACCGAGAGATACCGATAATTGTCGAGGAAGAAAGAGGGGATGACTTCCCGGGCGTCCCCAAGCTTAGACGCTTGAGTCTCCTTGGATATTTACTTGAGGTGCCTTGGGCATCCCCAAGCTTGAACTCTTGCCTCTCCTTATTCCTCTCATATCGATGTCTCCCCTAGGTCTTAAAAACTTCATGCACACAAAACACAACAGAACTTTTATTAGAGGGGTTAGTATAGATAACATCAAATCTCATCATGTCTTGTTGTAACATTATTGTTTAATTATAACCCAACATTACCTGCTGCATGCTAACACAATTCTAACACTCCCACATCAATGGGGCTTCAACAAAATTGCAAACATAAGCAGTTAAAGAGACCATAACAACAATCTGTGAAAACATGACAGTCTGTAAAGATGCAGATGGAACATACAATTATGTAACTCAAAAGATTATGAAAATTAGAACGTAATAATTTTTTTATGGAAGCACTGTGTAAAAAGTTCATGAAATTTGCATGTTCCAGTAAAATATGAAAATTCAAATACTACAGCAAAAGTTTCTGTTTCTGCACAACACATATCAAACATGCAATTTAAACAAGTTTTTGTGTTTCAAGGTTCACAAAGTTTTCATGGGCATGACCAAAGTTCAAGGCTAGCCCCAACTTCCACGATGCTCATCTTTCTCACTTTCACTTTTCCTTTAGAAAAAGTTGTAAGTTCTCCACTTTATTATTTTATTTTTGAAAAAACTATAAGCACACAAAAGAAGAAAATGAATTTCTAAAACTTCCGGGTTGTCTCCCAAATAGCGCTTTCTTTAAAGCCATTAAGCTAGGCATAAAATGCTCAAGTAATCATTAAACCAGGATCCCAAGGTACATCAAAGCCAATTTTAATCAACAAAGATTTGGATCTTAAATATGAGCGCAAGGTAACATATATCATATAACAACGAAGTCTAACTCTTTTCCTATGCATTGGCATGTCATAAGAGAATAATTCATGCACACAAAGTAAAGGCCAATACATAGTATAAGCAGTTTCTTGCATTTTTATTGCATTAGAAATATAGAGTGGTGGAGTTGAGGTTCCTCTCTCATAATAATTGCAAGTATGAGCAGCAAGCACATGCATATTATATCTATTAGAATGATCATGTGCATAAGAGAAATGCAACCCATCAATGTAATTCTTAATAAGCACAAACTTCTCTGATATAGTGTAGTTGGGAGAACTCAAAAAGATAATAGGACTATCAAGTGTGGGTGGAATAAAAACAATTTCATTCTTAACGTACAGAGCTATAGAAAATTTATCTCCATAAACATCATTAATAGTGGCATCATGGCCATTAGCATGGCAAGCATCAAATTCATCAAAAAGGGGTATTTCAATCGAATTCAAGGGATCATAGCATTCATAAACATATCATTCATCCTCCGGTGAGCATGGAGGGAAATTAAACAATGTATGTGTTAAAGAGTTACTCTCATTAGAAGGTGGGCACGGGTAGCTAATCTGCTCTTCCTCCTTTTGTTCTTCCCTCTCATAGTTTCAGCAATTTCTTCTTCCATAGATTCCTGCAAAATATTAGTCTCTTCTAGGGCAACAGACATTCTCTCAATAAATTCATTAATGTGAGCATTCTGTTCATAGTTTTAATAGCAATATTTAAGTATGACAAGATTTTCAGATTTGTAAAGAGCATCATCATACTTTTCATACTTTTCAAGCAGAGAAGCAACCCTTAAAAGCAACAAATTTTTCTATTTTTTCTACATCATAGTAATCATATACACCATTAGCACCAGAATCAATGTTTCATTATAATTAAACTCACATTGGAAGGAAAGGTGTTGAATCTCCATTCTAGAGCAACAACTAAAATCATACATATGGCGCAAATTATAAGCATACCAATGTAACATTTTTATTTGATCACATAAGTGTTTCCTTTTTAGTCAAGCGATAATCCCTAAAGTATTCACGCCGATCCAAAGTGTATCTCATTACCATGTTGAACGGGGATTTATCAGGATTATCAAAGTAATATTTAATGTTCCATATATAAACAACATCCAGGGTTTCAGGAGGTTCCTTATCTCCTTGGGTAGCAAGTACAGCAAATTTTTTGTGTTTCATGTTCCATGTCCATAACTAAAGATAGATAACTACTTAGAACAGAAAATAAAATCTACTTAGTGATAAAGCCAACAAGCGCATACGAGAATATTGACCCCACGCTATAGCTCCCCGGCAACGATGCCAGAAAAAGTCTTGATAACCCACAAATTAATGTAGGGGATCAGTTGTAGTCTTTTCAATAAGTAAGTGTGTCGAACCCAACGAGAAGCTAAAGGTAGAATTAACATTCTCTTAAGTTCTATCAACCACTAATACAACTCTACGCACAACAAAAGTTTGCTTTACCTAGAAACAAGAAATAAACAACTTTGCGGGTATGAAAAGATAGCTTTGCAAGAATATAAAGAACTTGGAAATAAAAGTTAGGTGTTGTTTAAATAAAAGAACAATAAAGTAAATATAGCGAGTGTGGAAAAGTGGTGGTAGGATGTGCGGAAATTGTCCCTAGGCAATTGATAACTAGACAGATAATTGTTGTTACAGTTTTGTATGTGCGAGAGGCCTCTGCTAACATATTTTCTCTTTCTCGGAATTTTATGCACTTATAATGGGAACTATTAGCAACAATCCGCAACTACTAACCAGTTCGTTAAGGTAAACCCAACAATAGCATTAAGATAAATTGGTCCCACTTCAATATCATATGCGTCAATTGGATATGGCGACTTTGAATGTGTGTGTGTCGTCTACTCAGCCTCCATATCCGTATGAAGTGCACTCCATATGACCAATGGCGATCACAGATGTGGCAAGTCGCCTAGAGTTTCCCTAGTAGCCAGAGGAAAAGAAAGCACCAACTCCGCAGAGTAGTCACCAAAAGCGCACGTTCGCTTGCTCGTATGTTGCGCTCTTTCATGGGCGCGGCTATATCTCGCTTGTAGCGAGACAGAAGGCCACGTGGCCTTCAGCGAGCCTATTTTCGGCCGGCCGAATGGGAAGCCGCGTTTTGTTTCATTTTGGTTCCTTTCCCGTGTGTTAGTACAATAGTTCGTTAGATTCGTTCGTTTATTTTTTTCCTTTTTGTGTTATTTTCTTTACTTTGTTTATGTTTCAAAATATATATATCCAAAAAATTACCTTACTTAAAGTTTAAAAAACATCACCGCATATTAGAAAAATATACATGAAATGTGAAAATTGGTTCTAGAATTTTCTAAAAAAAGTACCATTTATAAAGTTGTTCACACATTTCAAAAGTTCCAATGACAAATTTTCAAAAGTATTCACGAAAATGCACAAAATTCTTAATGTAACTTGTAAAAAATGTTCATGAGATATAAAAAATGTTCATGTAATGTAATATTTTTTTTAAATATCCAAAAAAAATGTTCTTACCATTTATAAAGTTGTTCGTGGCATTACAAAATGTTCACACATTTAAAAATGTTAACCATCACAGTTTTTCTAAATGTTCATGAAATGTAACAAATTTTACACGCAATTTTCAAAAAATGTTCATATCATATGAAAAACAATTGTGCAGCTTCAAAATATATTCTCACAATTATCAAATGTTTCCAAAAAAAATTTAAATATACATAATTTTTTTAAATGTTCATGAATTATTTAGAAAATGTTTAATGATTATTAGAAAAATGTTCACTGTGTATTTTTAAAAAGTTCAGCACGTATTCCAGTAAAATATTTAGCATGTATTTGTAAAAAGTTCAACCTTTATACAAAAAAATTCAATGTGTACACAATAAAAATTCGATGCGCATTCAAAAAAAGAAATAAAAAAATAAAATTACACTGCTAATATTTTTAAATACACAGTGACCATTGTAAAATTTTAAAATATATTATGGACATTTTTGGCAAAGATGATGAACCAACAGAAAGATCCGTAAGAGAAAAAAGAAACGGAAGAATAAAATACAGAAAAGGTAAACATAAAAAAGAAAAAGGAAAGAAAACATTTTAGAATGTTCCTAAAACTGGTGGTAAAACAGAACATAATGCCCACATATGGGCCTGCCAACGAAGGTGTGTACGCGCTCAGCACTTGCCGACCTACCAAAATTGTCAACAATTGTTGACCTGCGCGCTGAATACGATTACCGGGAACGAGGGGGGAGGCGTCTATACATTGTTTGCAGTTATCTATGGATATGCATGGCCCATAGCATTCCGTAGATAGGTCAGGCACAACACCCGACGAGAGACACGTGTTTGCCACTGAGACAGGCCCACGAGCGCGCACACACACGTTTAAAACTCATTTTGTATTTAATAAATGCATATTTTGCAAAATGTTCACATGTATTTTAAAATTGTTCAGTGTGCATCAAGTACTTGGAGTGTATTTACAAAAAAAATAGCATGTAATTTGAACATCAATCATGTATAGAAAAAATACCCCTAAAAATGTATAGAAAAAATTACACAAGCACATTTTGAAAACTATTCATGTAATTTTAAATATGTTTATTTTTTTAATATTCATTTAAATAAAAAATGTTCATTGCAATAAAATGGTCTATATTTTTATTTCAAATATTTTACATATTGTATAAAGATATTCATGTAATTAAAGGGCATTCAATAAATTTTGAATAATGTTCATCTAACTAAAAATATAATGACACATTTTCTCAAAATATTGTATAATTTTAAAAATATATAATTTAAAAAAAATGAATATTTAAAAAGTACTATTACAATTTTATGAAAATTATGCATTTTCAGAAAATAATTTTAAAAGAAATTAAATGAATAAAAAAATATTGATAAAAATTAAAGGAAAAATGAAATGAAATAAAAAAAACTAGAAAAATATAATAAAAAATGAATTGGAAACGAAACCAGAGGAAAAGGTGAAAACTAAAACACATAGTAGTAAATGTGTACGTGCAATGCACGTTAATACTACACTTTATATTAATTGCATGCAGATACCATGTAGGATATTGTTTGTGCCTTAATTATGGGATTAACGCTATATTTTGTATGATATCAATTGTACGTTGCATATGTCGGGCGGGCCTATGGTGACGAGGTACGCTAGCAGGGGTAGGCGTGATGACGCCGGGCATGAAGTCTAGAAGTGCGCTCACTCGCCGTCCACGGGAGTTGGCGGACTGGTTTTTTTTTTGAGTGGTAGTTGGCGGACTGGTGGGTGTAGCAAAAGGACTTCGGGCAACACCTGGTTTTGGGTTCGATGAGGTTTTTTATGTGAGATGGTTGTGTGACTTTGTTTCCTAATTAGTTGGTTTGATTCCTAATTAAGCTCTTGTGATGAGATGTGATGAGATGATGTCGCGTGATTTGTTTCCTAATTAGTGTGGTTTGATTCCTAATTAAGGTGTGGGATTTAAATTGTGTTGAGTTGTGCTCTGCATTGGAATGATCTGGGTCGTTGTTCCGATGCAATTAAACGCGTGAGATTAAATGTATCCCAACATGTTTGCTCTTTTATAATTATAAGTAGTGCAGAAGTGGAGATTTGTTTGATTCCTAATTAAGCTCTTGTGATGAGATGATGACGCGTGATTTGTTTCCTAATTAGTGTGGTTTGATTCCTAATTAAGGCGTGGGATTTAAATTGTGTTGAGTTGTGATCAACATTGAAATGATCTGGGTCGTTGGTCCATGCAATTGAACGCCTTCCTCCCCTCGATAGAAACCGTGTTAATGGGAAGTAGGCCGTGGAGTGAGCGCCTTCCTCCCCTCGATCTTCGTCAGCGAGCCCGTTGATTCACCTCCCCTCCGCCTGCCGCTCCGGCGGTCGGTGTCGGGGAAGGGATTTCTGGTGCCTCGTCTCCGGCTAGTAGATAGGTAGGGTTTTAGTTCTCTCAGGGGCGGCGTTTGGACGGATGGCGGCGCTTCTTCTTCGAGTTAGTCTTCCGGGCTCCGAACCTCCTCAAGTTCGTCCACTGGGATGGATTAGATGGAGCTCCGGCGTAGATTCCTGCCAGCTCCTCTGGGCGGCAAGGTTAGGGTTTCTCGCCGTGCGTACACAACGGCGATATTTGATGTCAAATTCTTCATATCGAATTAAGAATTCAACGGCGACGACTGCGGCTCTGGGGCACTGGTCCTAAGGGGTACGTGCGCGAAGACTTCCCGACTGTCATCGACAAGGTCAGGCCAGCTCCAGTATGGGAGCGGCAACAGCGGCGTGTCGGCGGCTCGTTCTGGCGGCGGCAATGGTCGTTCGGTGGTCTATGGACCTCAATGTAATTTTCATCATGTTTGAGGTGTTCTGTACTTCCGGTGAATCTTTACAATAGATCTGATCTTTTTGAAAAAAAAAGAGTGAGCGCCAGAGGCCACGGTTTTCTCCCGTTTATTTATTTTCTTCCATTTCTCGAAAACAGAAATTATTTTCTTACTCTCATGATCTTACTGTTATTTCTGGGTTTTTTCCCCTGTTTTACTTTTCTCTTTTGTTTTCATTTAGATGTTTCTTTTTCCTGTTTCCCCCTTTTCTACTTTTCTTGTTGTTTTGCTTTTTTGCTTTTTATTATTTGAAGACATACATAATATTTCATATAAAATGCCATAATACTTCTAAAATATGTGAAACCGTTTAATTTACACGAATACTATATTCAAATTAATATGGATGGCAGTTTTTCCCATGGATACCCTGCCTGAAAATAATGGGCATGTGCAAGACTTGGAGAGATTTTGTACCCACAGGTAATGTGTATCCATACCCGCAAAATATATGGTTAGGGCATGTTCTCAAATTCCAAAAAGGGTTTGTGTGATTTAAAAAAAATCTTCATAATTTGAAATTGTGAAGAATTTTTAAAATCACAGAAACCCTTTTTGGAATTTTAGAACATTACTTCACATTATGCATACTTCTTAAAAATGTGTAAACACTTTGGAGTTACATGGAATATTTGAGAAAAAGATGTGAGAACTTTTCAATATTTACAAACACGTTTTCAGTAACAGAGAGCTCTAACTATAATCAAAAGAACGTTTAGAGAAACATGTGAATACTTTTCAGAAAATGGCATGAGCATTTTTTTTAAATCATGGACACTTTTTAAATTATATGAACTTTTGTTAAAAAATAAGAACATCTTTTCCTGGTTGCGCGAACACTTTTTTTAAATAAAATACATTTATAAAAGGACATTTTTTGTTAGTGTTTTTATATTTTATTTCAATTTATAAAAGCGTAAAAAACACAGTACAAGGCTGGCCCAATCGTTTGCTCCCCATTTCCTTTTATGAATTTATAAAAGCGTAAAAGACACAGTACAAGGCCAGCCCAAGCATGAAAATATTTCCTTTTAATTTGATGTGAAAAGAGCCAGTGGGCCGGTCAAAAGCAACTTACGACCCTCGCTAGCGCCAGGGCCATATTTCGGGCAGATCCTATTTGGGGCTTTACTCTTTCTGCAAACGGGCGCCTACAAGCGCACACCTCTTTCCCACGCTGGGCCGGACCATTTCACACCTTTTGTTTCTGGCTTAATGCGCAAAAAATGCGGGCAGGAGAGATTCAAACCCGCAATCTGTAAGAAAAGTTTCACTAGCATTAGCCAACCGAACCAGACCACAGGTCATGACAAGTAATTTCCATTTCGTGTTTTATACTTTGCCTAGGCGGTTTTTTTTTCTTTTTCATTGTGTGTTTTTTCTAGACTGGTTTTTTTTTTTGGTTTTTTCTTTCTTTTTTTGATTCTTTTCTTTCATATTTTTTTCCTTTTTTCTTTAATTTTTTATGCACAATTTTTTTCATATTTCATGAAAACTTTTTTTTCAAAATCGGTGAACTTTTTTCAAATTCGATGAACTGTTTTTCAAATTTGACAACTTCTTTTGAAAATCAATGAACTTTTTTTTCAAAATCTGTGAACTTTTTTCAAATCCGATGAACTTTTATCCCAAATGGACAATTTTTTTTCAAAACCGGTGATTTTTTTTCGAAATCGGCAAACTTTTTTCAAATTCGACGAACTTTTTTCCCAAATGGACGAACTTTTTTTATAGCAAAATCAACCTTTCCCAAATTATTTTCAAATAACTAAGAAATCTTTGCGACGCGGCTATATTGGTTCTAAAAGTGTCCGCGTTGCTATTAATCACTAGCGTTCACCAGTTCTGGTGGTTATCTAAGCAAGTCCAGGTATGCAGTGGCGCGAGTTCGAATCTGCACAAATCCATTTTTTTTGTGGGGGTTTTTCGCGCTATATAACTCAATGCACTGCTCGTTCGTGGCCCGGCCCACTATGAGCTGCAGTAGGCGCCAGTCGGCTTCTTCGGCGCCAAATAGGAGCACCCATATCGCTAATAGCGAGATGTATCACAGGCTACAGTCCAAGGCCGGCCCAATCGTTCGCTCGCACGCTGCTCTCGATGCGTTCCATCTGTTCGCTTCTACCACTAAAATAAATAAATAAATAAAAATCTGTTCGCTTCTGTATCCCTAAAAAAAAGTCTGTTCGCTTCCTAGTTCGGTTCAGTTTTTTCATTTTAGTTTGTTTTCCTTTGGGTTTCTTATATTTCCCCATTTTCTTTGGTTTTTCTCTGGTTTTATTGTTTTTCACCGTTTACTTCATTTATTTATCAGCTTTCATTGGTTTTTTCTTCGTTTTTCTTTGCTTCTCTCTTTGGTTTGTGCTTTCTTTTCCTTTTTCTTCACTGGTTTTCTCAGTATTTATTTTTTCTTCTTTATAAATTTTGTTTTTTATTGTTTTTGACTAGTTTTCTTCCATGTTTCTGTCATTCTTTGTTATTAATTGTTTTTTCTTTCCTTTGTTTTATTTTCCTTTTCTTTTTTTTCTTTTTTTGTCAATTTTTATCGGTTTTCACTATTGTTCAAGATATGCTATCTTTTTTTAGTGCACATTCAACATTTTCGTATGTATCAGAAATAATTTTTATATACACAATAAAAATAATAATACATGATTAACATTTCCTGCAAAGTTATATTGTTTTATGTATATTTTCCCAGACACATTGTACATTCTTTGGTAAATATCTCATAAAATTTTCTAATACCTGTTTAACATTTTTCAAATACAAGATAATTTTTTTTAATACATGGCAATATTTTTTCCATACATATTTAAAACATTTTTAAATGCTTGATTAATATTATTCAGGTACAAGATTAACACGTTTTTGAATACATGGTCAACATTTTTTATATACACATTAAGCATTTTCAAATGCTTGATTATCATTTTTTAAATACAAGATTAACAATTTTAAATACATGGTCAACAATTTTTCTATATGCATTAAATATTTTCAAATGCTTGATGATTTTTTTTGAAAATACAACATTACCATTTTTTGAATACATGGTCAATATTTTTTAATACATGCTCAACATTTTTTATACACATTTAACATTTTTCAAATGCTTGATTATAATAAATAAATATAAGATTAATTTGTTTTTAAAAAAAAATGCTTGACTAACATGTTTGAAGTACATGATCAACTTTTTTTCGTACACATTTGTATTTTTCTGTATACATCTTTTGTATTCATGAGAAACATTTTATCTATATGCATTTAACATTTTTCAAATGTTTGAATAACACTTTTTTTGCAAATGTATTTACGTAAACTGTTTGTCTTAATATATTTATTTAGAATATTAGATGTATAAACAAAAGTGAAAAAAAGAAAGCACAAAACAAAAACAAAAACTATGAAAAAAAACTAAAAATATGAGGTTGTGGCCTCTCACCGGCCTGGCCCGGCCCATCTCGAGCCTCCTTTAGACGAGGCTTCCTTCGGTCTCGTTAGAAGCGATGTATAGCCATACACCCCCTCACTATAGAGCTTAGGTGCATGTTTTCGGGAGGTCCTATTAGACGCATTATTGTCAAGTGGTCGAGGCTTCGCATAGGGCACGTCTTGACTCGTTCGGCCCATTAGCCACCTAGCGAAGCGGGCGGAGGAACCGATACTGTAGTGGGAGGTATTAGAACTAACATATTGTTGCAGCTCGAGACACTATAGCGGACCGTATTGCGGTGGACTATGACTTAGTAGCAGACTGTACTATAGCGAACCGTATTGCGGTGGACTATGAATTAGTAGCTGACTGTACTGTAGCGAACATTTTTTTCAAAATTTCGTGAACAAATATTTAAAAACGCGAACACTTTTTGAAATCATGAACCTTTCTTTCAAAATGCGATTTTTTAATTTTTATTTTTTGTGTTCAAAACCAAGAATATGTTTTGAAAAATTAGGAATCTTGGTTTTGAATTTTTGCAAAAAAATCAAATATTTTTTGAGCTTGTGAATAAAATTTGAAAATCCAAACATTTTTGAAATTCCTTGATATTTTTGAATTTGTGGAACGAATTTTGAAAATAAAAACATTTTTTGACATTTCTTAATTGTTTTCAAAATGAAAGAAAACCGGAAAACCCAGTAAAGAAAACATTAGAAAGAAAAGAAATCGTTTTACGAATCTTCTAGAAGGTTCCAAAACTAGATATTGTAGTCCCTTGCGCTAGCTACAAACGGGCTGGCCCATTTACTCGTTAGTTTTCTCACCGTGAGTTTTGCCGACAGTTTGCTGCAATAAGCGGCTAATAGGACTTACTATTCCGCACCTAGCTCGTTGAGGAATTTCCTATTCCGCACCTAGCTCGTTGAGGAATTTCCAATTACTCGTTATTTTTCATTTAAAAACGGTTGAAAATGGTTCACGAAAGTCGTTCCCTTCCATCAACGTGAAACACATGAAAGGCTAGGCGTGTACCGGTCTACCCACGCATTTTGGGGACTAGAGCACACGTGCGTGGAATAGGAGATATGGTAGGCATTTTTTGGGTACGAAGTGATGGACACACTTCGGACAAGTCAAAACATCTTTGTAGGCCTCGTGTAGGTCCACGTGATCGAGCCAGCCTGGAAAAATATGGTGGACTATGTCTACATGGTCCAGTATGGCTAGCAGGCCACTCCTCTTCAGGTCTCTCATATTTACACTTTCTCGTGACACTGTTTGGTTTCAAAGTTCAGTACATGAAACATCTCTTGATTGCCCTAAACGGAAAAGAGAATGAAGCATCTCTTGATGCTCTCCATGAGAGCATGTGTAGCTCCCTACAAATTGATTTGATGGAGTTAATTAACACACCCAAGCCCTTTCTTCAAGCTTTTAAGTCTAATTTTTTAATGATAACATCTGCAAACAACACATTCCTGCTCAAATTTGGCCAAACATTGGACCCTTCTCAAACCATCGTCCACCGCTGCATAGCTCGTCCCAAAATGGTGCCATCGACCTCCCCACCCGCCCCCACCAAGTTCCCTGCTCGTCGGCGGCCCCGCTGCCACCCCCTTGCTCCATTATGGTGGCATGCCTCCTCAACCCGAGCTTCTCCAAAGTTTTTAACTCGCTAAATTTTTATGACAACTTGTTAGAGGAGGCTATTACGGCTCAAATTGGGCCCTCTGCAAACCGTAGTATTTGGTGGGTTAAAATTACATCCAGTGCAGCATAGTTCGTCCCCAATGGCGCCACCGACCACTCCCCCGATGAGTGCATTTTTCACTCATATTTACCCATATTTAAACTGGGTTTTCTTAGATAATTTTGAGACAATCACATTGATTCTCCTACTTAATGACTAAACTAACAAATGCAAAGGATTGCAAATCTACTCATTTTTTAATTCCTTGTGGAACTTGGCTATTTTAGGGGCAAAATGAAGCTATAAATGCAATAATTGGGCATTAGGATCAATGCCAATGAATTGGGCGCGTGCAACTGCCTCTAGAGTAGAAGACGGTTTGCGGTACGAGCATCGGTCGCTCGTCCTGTTGTTCGTACCATCCCATGTCTCCTTTGTGATGTCAGACCTATCAACTTCCGTGGGGGGGGGGGGACAAGATGGATTCCCATCCGAGGCGCTCCAAAACCGCAGTCCGCCCCATGTACAATATAACGAAGAAGAAACCTTTCGACAAGGGAGACGACCATTCCCTCCTCCAACTCCTCACACCCATCATTAGCATTCTCATATACAGCAGCCGCCATCTCCATGGCCATCATCTCCACCTCCATAGCCTCCATCTCCATTATTCATATTATTTGTAGTCGATAGTACGTCACGATCAACGATATTGTAAGACTTTCAATCATTCATCTTAAAGTATCAATTTCTACAATGTCTTTTGCTTGATTTATTTGTGATGTGTGAGTAGTTCCCTAGGGCTAGATGTAATGAAATATGTTGTTATTTGTAGAACAATTCGATTTTAGGGTGTGGGTCATTCTATCTAGTTCTACTATGGTTTGGATGTTCTTATTAAATCCTCCCTAATATGATCTAATATGCCGAAGGCAAACAATGATTCCTTGAACTTCAGTTATCATGTTTTGGTTTATCCAATGTTTGATTATATCTTATTCTAGTTCAGTCAATATGTCATTGCATATTGCTCTGGTTCTGGACTAATTTATGCTCACAATCTACAAATTCCTAGTTTAATTTCTTGATCATCGAACAACTTTGTGCATGTTTCCTCATTTTGGCAGCATAATTTATATTGATTTGTATCTCGTATTATACTTAGTGTTACCTCCTCATCATCATTTTTCAGCAGCAATTGTCAGAGCACCAACGCCATATGAGAAGCTTAGGTCCAAACCATGAAGGAGAATGTGTGTCGTCTAACAAAACGTCTGAAGAAAAAAGCTGGGCATACCAGTGGTCTACAAGATATCGGATCCCTAGTTTCGACGGTGATCATCGAGACCAGAGAGATCTCCTAGATTGTTCGGCGGGGGTTAAAACACTTCAGGGCGATAGACCATGTTTGACATTTGGTTGGACCAACCAACATGGACGCGTGAGTGGCAGTTCCTTTTTGAAGGCGTTGTCATGGAGCGTTGCGTCATTTGTTAGCCGATATGTCATCGTATATTTGGTGGTACGGCTTGGGGATATTGTCGCGAGGCATGTCCTATGTGGATGGCCTCAAATTTTTCTTTTTCCTAATTGTAAGTTGATTTATTCACCCATATATGGTTGTGTGCATCTCTCGATGCAAAGGCCGAGCATCATTTTTTTTAAATGTATTGATGTGGGCGACGTCTGATCTGATTCTTTCAGTTTTTTGTGGTTTATCTTACCTATGCATTAGACATGGGCATGGACAGCCCGACTCGAAAAACCTGGGTCGGGTCGGGCTTGGCATTCAGGCCAAGCTCTGGCCTTGTTTTGTAGCTCGAAAGGTGGTTCAGGCCAGACTTGATGATGCAGAGCATCCTACGGTCATCCCCATGGACCCACCTCTGTCTCCCCAAGCACCAAGAGGACCAATGACACGAGCACGTGCAAGAGCTATCGAGACCGAGGTGACATCTCTCCTAAATGACATTCCGTATGATCCACGTGAGACATGGCTACTACCTCCATCCAGAATGCTATGTGTGCTAAGGTACCAAGAAGACCCTCTCGGAGAAGTCCGGAACAATGGACGAGTCCCCAAGTACATGGATGAAGGAGCACGACGAGAGGAACCGCTGCAGGACTACAACAGCCGGACATCCGGCCCCTGAAGACCACGGCGACTGCAGCAAATCAGCGGCTACACGTCCCAGGGCCCGGACATCCGGCCCGATGCCCGGATGTCCGACCCCTGTCTACGCACAGTAAACGGGCCTACGACCCATGTACCCATCCAACTCGTCCCCAACTTGTACTAGACTATAAATAGGCCTCCTCCTCCCCTCTTCTAGGGTTAGCAAAGTACATGATATGATCTAGAGAGAGCTTTGCTCATCTACCCCTCTCCCATGGAGACCAAGACCTCCTAGGAGAAGATCCCCTAGTGGATATCAAGACCCCATCTAGGGAAGGATCCCTATCATAGGATCATCAAGACCTCAACTCCTCCAAGGATTGGGATGAACTAGTTACCTTTGTATCCTCTTGTGTTGACTTTGGATATTGTATCTCTCTTATGTGTATGTGGATCTAGTGCATGTGTAATTGGATCTTGTTGATTGACTGTTTGTTCTTGTGTTCTTCTCTCAATTTGCCATTTTCCCCCTCCAAGTGTGAAAAGATCATCACTATAGGGTTCCACCCTACATCATCTTGGATCAGAGCCACATTGATTCACACTTTGGAGTCTTTCCCCTCCACTTTCGAGCCCCAATTTTGTTGTTTTTACCCAATTTCGAAAATTCCCCACAAAAAAAAGACATACCATTTTTTTTGTGATTTGTTTGTTTGATGATGTTTTGTTGAGTTTGATCCATGGATTTGCTGTGTTTCGAGCGGATCTAGGTTTTTCCCACCATCTCCACCAATTCCATCCACGAAATTCCCCGAATTTTCTTTTCCCCAAAGTTTTTTCCGAAGTTCATCCGTGGATCAGTTGCCCCGGACATCCGGCCGTGACCCCGGACATCCGTCCCGACGAAGCCAACACTCCAACACTTCGCAATTTCGCCGATTTTTCGTCTTTTCCCACCGCTTCTTCGGCAACGCATCGCTTACTTGCGCGACTCTACCACCTACTTCCACAACCACCCGCAATTTTGCCACGTTTGCCACTTGAGAATTTGAGTTTGTGGTTCCCGTTTCCTAACGTGTTTCGGCTACTTAGGGACGGTTCATCATCGACACCACCGCCGCTCAAATTCGCCACGGACTCGACATCGACAACGACCACTTCATCATCATTGTGACACCACCATCGTAAGCAAGGATGGTAACATCGACGACAACTTGTTCATTCCCTTGCCATTGCATTGTTAACCCCGAGACCATCTTTTGAGTCACTTTCCTACGAGACTAGCCATTTAAGTATTGTCGGGCAACGCTACTTGTGCACTTTAGTGATACACGTTCCGCATAGCTATCATAGCGTGCATATATCATGTATCATCAATTGTTCCCGCATATACATCATTGCTATCTTCGTAAGAGCATTTCGCATAAGTGGGCAAGGAAAACATCAAAAGAAAGAGAAGCTTTTAAGCAAAAAGAGAAAGAGCAACAACAAGCTTGTAAACAATGGCCATAGCATCGCCACATTACATATCATATTTGATCATCTTGGATCATCGTGACAAGTTCACCAGGAATCATACATACATAGCATACTAGAGATAGAAAGTCGATAAGTTTTGTCTCTTATAAGTTGTGCACAAGTGCGTATCCGCCTATTGAGCAATCGTGCTAGCGTCTCTTTAGTGTTGTGCAACACGAGCGTTTTCCGTGGATTCCACATTTTCTGCTCATTCCTTGGTTGCACGACCTCATTTATCTATCCGTGTGTGTGTTTCCGTGTGCCACTCTTTGCTATTGGTCTACTTGTCTCACTTGCGAATTTGTGAATCTTTCTCAACATTATTGATATCTTGCTAACAATTGCAGAAATTTTGTGCCACCATCCTAACCGAGCTACTCCAAAAGCTTTACTTGTGTAGGTGTGAGATTGACACGATCCGATACCAATTGCACTATTTCCATAATACCGTATTGGGTGATCATTGATCCATCTTCAACATTGGATAAGGTACATTGGTCTAGTTCGTTTCTTTCTTCCACTAACACTTGTTTGAGAATCATGGATAGGCCAAGCACTTCTACCAATACACTCTTCGATGAGCAAGACGATGCACCGAACGACTACGTCACCAAGGCACACCTCTTTGACGTCCAACGAGCCTTACATCAAGAAAGCGAAGCATTGGGCGAACGCATCGAACAACTCACCTCCGACTTTCGACAAACTCTTGATGACAAGCTATCATCTCAAATGGAAGAGTTCCGTACCATGATGGTCAACCGTGCTTCTTCCACTTCGTCTACTTCAAGATCAAGATGGCGCCACTCGAGCCGACACTCTTCGGACACGTCTTCGGATGCAAGCCTTCCACGCGCGCGACCACATCGTCACCAAGAACATGAAGACCATCAAGCTACACGAAACCCGTTACATGGAAATGGTTTGCAAGACCGCCTTCGAGAACGCGAATGACAACATCGTCAAGCACATGGCGCCATGGACCAAGAGCAAGTTCCACAACACCAACGTCAAGAAAACCAAGACGACGACGCTCTACAACAAGAACGACAATGTCGTGAGGAGCAAGCACTTGAAGCTCAACGTGCCCTACGCAAAGCAACTCACGCCGTCGACGACCGCAACCGCTGAGTGCGCGAACAAGAAGAGGACCTCCAACGAGAGAGACAAGAGGAAGCCACACGACTTGAGGAGCGCCAAGAAATGAGGAACCGTGCACGTATCCCACGCCCTCGACGCCAAGCTAATCAAGAAGAGCATGAGGAGGAAGAGCTACAAGACCCACCTCCACGGCAAGAGCGTCATCGCCATCGCCAATGCAATGAGGAGCGCTACGGCAAGCTCAAGTTCCACATGCCCAAGTTCTCCGGAAGCACCGATCCCGAAGACTACCTCTCATGGGCCTTAAAGGTGGACAAGATATTCCGTCTCCACCAATATGACGAGGAAGAGAAGGTAGCCATGGCATCGCTAGAGTTCCAAGATTATGTTCTCATTTGGTGGGAGCAAGTGATCGAACGACGCCAAGAGAAAGGCGAGCCACCCATCACAACTTGGACTCAAATGAAGGATATCATGAGAGCTCGTTTTGTGCCTACACACTATAGCCACGACCTCTTCAAGAAACTACAACTCCTCAAGAAAAGCACCAAGTCGGTTGAAGAATACTACCAAGAAATTGCAATGATCCGGGCCAACGTCAAGGAAGATGAAGAACAAACTATGGCGCGTTTCTTGAATGGCCTCAACCATCCAATCAAGAAAATTGCGGACTTCCAACCTTACTCCAACCTCCTCGAGCTAGTGCACCAAGCCACCAAAGCGGACCGACAAGTGCAAGAGGACTACAAGTACTCCAAGTACTCTTCCAAGACCTACGGTTCATACACTCAAGCTTCAATGACTACGACACCTCCTACTACGACTCGAGCTACACCAAGCACCGGTGACAAGTCAAGCTCCAAGCAACCAATGACATCTTCGAGTCGTCCTACTTCAAGTACAACCAAGCCAAGAGCTTCGTCATCAACAACTCCTACCGATGCTACCGCCAAGGCAAGTGACATCAAATGCTTTACTTGCAAAGGCCGAGGCCACAAGTCATTTGAGTGCCCCACACGGCGCACCATGATCGCTAATGACGACGGCACCTACGACTCCATGAGCGAAGAAGAAATGGAAGCCCTCGAGCACGTGGCCATGCACCGACAAGTGAATGAAGATGAAGACGATCAAGTCTTTTGTGACAATGATTCGAGCCCCGCTCTTGTTGTCTCCAAGATCTTGACACTTCAACAACAACAAGACGAAGACCAACGTTGCCACATCTTCCATACCAAAGCGGGTATGCAAGGACGTTCCGTCAAGGTCATCATCGACGGCGGAAGTTGCCACAATTTGGCAAGTGAAGAGCTATGTTCCAAGCTACAATTGCTCAAGAAGAAGCACCCTCGCCCATACAAGGTCCAATGGTTAAGCGACTCCGGCACCATTCAAGTGGAGCACATCGTATAAGTGTCCTTCAAGATGACCTTAGCAATTCAAGTGGAGCATACGAAGACACCTTGGAGTGTGATGTGGTTCCCATGTCCGTGTGCCATCTCCTCCTTGGACGACCTTAGCAATTCGACCGTGGAGTCATCCACAACGGAGAGACCAATCACTATAGCTTCAAGATGAAGGGCAAAGAATTTGTGCTTTGACCCATGTCGCCAAGTCAAGTCATCTCCGACAAGCAAGCTTCAACCCATCATGGAGAGACTAGTGAGCGAGTGAACCACCAAAATGAGAGTGAGCGTCACAAGCCAAAAATGAGCGACTCCACGATGAACGACAAGAAAGGTTTAGTGCTTTTAGCCACCAAAAGAGACATAAGGGATGTCAGTGAGAGCCCATCGAGCGTTCTTCACTTTGTGATTGTGTGCAAAGATGAAGCGGTGAGGACTAATACTTCACAACATCTACCTTTAGTTTTGTCTCATCTATTGCAGGAATTCGCGGACGTTTTTCCCGATGAGCTACCTCCTGGACTTCCTCCACTTCGCGGAATCGAACACCGCATTGACCTCATCCCCGGCGCACCTCTACCGAACAAGGCACCTTATCGCGTCAACCCCGACGAGACCAAAGAGATCCAAAGGCAAGTGCAACATCTCATGGAGAATGCGTATGTACGCGAGAGCTTAAGTCCATGTGCCGTTCCGGTTATTCTTGTGCCTAAGAAAGATGGTAGTTATCGCATGTGTTCCGATTGCCGTCCCATTAATACTGTCACCGTTAGATATCGCCATCCCATTGCACGCCTTGATGACATGCTTGATGAAATTAGTGAAGCCACCATTTTCTCCAAGATTGACCTTAAAAGTGGCTACTATCAAATTCGCATGCACGAGGGTGATGAATGGAAAACGGCTTTCAAAACCAAATTTGACTTGTATGAATGGTTGGTCATGCCTATGGGCTTATCTCAAGCACCTAGCACTTTTATGCGTGTGATGCATTACGTTCTTCGTAAATTAATTGGCATTTGTGTTGTGGTATACTTTGATGACATTCTTGTGTTTAGCCAATCACTTGAAGATCATGTCGTACATCTTAGGGAAGTTTTGCAAGTTCTTAGAAATGAGCGCCTTTATGCTAATATGGAAAAATGCACTTTTGGTGTTGATAAACTTGTTTTCTTGGGATTTGTAGTCTCCTCTAAGGGTGTTCAAATTGATGAAGCTAAAATTGATGCTATTAAAACTTGGCCACAACCAACCAATTTGCTTCAAGTGCGTAGTTTCCTTGGCTTAGCCGGATTTTATCGTCGCTTTGTGAAGGATTTTAGCACTATTGCATCACCATTGCAAGCATTGAGTAAGAAGAATGTGTAGGGGAACGCGACAGAAAACAAAAAAATTCGGTACAGCGAGCACGCCCAAGATCACTATGGAGACTGCATACAAGGTTTGATCTGATCCGTACCGACTCGAAGCGCAGCGGAAGAAGAGTCGGTGCAGATCGTCGGTGCAGATCCCTGCAGCTAGGATTTACAACCTCCCAACCACAAGGATGTACTCCCACTCCGGACAGCCCTTCGGGAGGCGGTCGGACAGTCCCCCAGACAATGTCGCGGACAGCCCTTCGGGAGGACCCTCGGAACCCGAACGGTAACCCGGACAGCCCTTCGGGAGGACGCCGGAAACTCGAACGGTAACTCGAACAGCCCTTCGGGAGGACACTCGAAAACAGCCCCTCGGGCAAAAGATCGAAACTACAATCTCTCTACGGGGTTGCACACATACGATGTCTGCTATCCGGTAGGGCTTCACCGTCCAGAACTAGTTCCTGCCGGAACCCAGACAGCCTTTCGGCTCTACGAAACTATTTCGTGGGAGGGAGAGAGAAGCCAGACAAATCAGATGGCATGTGTATGAGAGCAAGGATGAGTTTTGGGGCTGCCTCCTCACCTCTATTTATAGGATAGCCAAGGGGTAAAGATGGTATTCAAAAAGTACCAAAGTACCCCCACTTTATGCCTTTTCAAAAAAGAATAAAGCAAAGAAGGGTGGCAAGTGGAGCTCCATGGAGCCCCACCTCCCTTGGCCGGCCACATATGGGGGGCCCCCATGAGGGGGCTTCCTTGGCCACAAAGTCCATCTAGAAGCCTTTTGGAAAATATCCCAAAAGGTGCTTTCCAAAAAATATCCAAAAAACACTTTCACTATTCATGAAGACATTTTTCTGCGTCCGATAAATCCCAAATTATTTCTGTGTGCCTAGAATAATTCTAGTACCCACACAAACAATTTTGAACGCATTCCGAAACAATTTCGGAACAATGTTTTCTTCAGCGAAAAGCTATCATAGCGGTTCCGGCTGCTCCGAAACATTTTTGGTTTTCTCTCCGGAAAAATTCCAGAATTTACCAGAACGATTCTGGCACCCTCCAAGAATTTCCAGACATGTGCCGGAACCAATTTGACTTAATGGAATACCCTGAAACAACTTTTCAGTTTCACCGGAACTATTCCGGTGTTCTCTCCGGAACGTTTCCGTTTCGTCCGAAACTTTTTCGGTGATTTTCTCTCAGACTCCCCGTCTAGTATTCAGCAGATAGATGACCCTTAAGCGTGTGACCCTATAGGTTCGGTGAAGTATAGACATGACCCGGAACACTTTCCGATCAATGATCAACATCGGAGCCGTGGACACCCATATTGACCCCTATACCCACACGAATGAATATTCGAGTGAACCTCCAGTTGCCGTGTGCTATTCCTGTTGCTTCACGATATATTACAAATACCCGAGGTGAGATTTATTGCATCCCCGTGGATCAACAACTTGTCCACTATGCAAGTTACCTCGTTACCGGTTTTGTTCTCTTTACTCGTTTCTGTGTTCCGGCATCCCAGTGATCAAATCACAATGTGTCTGGCCAGACGATGATGGATACCGTAACACCGAGAGGGCCTGAGAATATCTCTCCATCGTCGGAGGAGCAAATCCCAATCTTGAGCTATCTCGTTACTTGCCAAACTTTTTCGTGAACCCGTAAGCCGCCGTAATAGCCACCCATTTACGGATGACGTTTAACAAACCCCAAAGTTCACGAACCAAGTACGAAGGAACTCAATACTCTCATGGTCTAAGGAATTATGCAAACATTAACTATCTCTGTGTTATTACCATTAACTTGTGACGAATGTATCTCATAGCATAACATCAATTCGGGTCGATTCAACACAAGTGTTCTACTAACATTGTGCCCTCAAAATTGCCGGCATAGCCATGCCCATGATCAGGAAAACAGGATCATCATGCAATACTTGAGCCAGTCATAGAGGCATGACTAGGAACACATTTTCCGTTTATTATACCACACGTGCACATGAGTTTCCCTCCGAGCCTCGTGGTTATTGTAGACTCGAGAATCATTGCAGTTATAGCATAGAACATAAACATTCATTACAAACTCGGAGATACAAAGTAACTGATATTACTGCCTCTAGGGCATATCTCCTACAGAATGCACCACTTATTTGGGGTCCATCCCAAGATGCCGCATTTCATGAGCTTAAGAACTTGCTTACACATGCTCCATTACTTGCATTGCCCAACTTTGAGAAAACATTTGAAGTGCATTGGGACGCTAGTGGTAATGGCATAGGTGGCGTGTTAATGCAAGAGAAGCGACCCATAGCATACTTTAGTGAGAAACTCTCCGGCGCGCAACTTAATTACCCCATTTATGACAAAGAGCTTTATGCATTAGTGAGAGTCTTGCATGTGTGGGAACACTATCTTCGCCGTCGTGAATTTGTCATCCATACGGATCATGAAACACTTAAATACCTTAAGGTCAAACAAAATTGAATAAGCATCATGCTAAATGGAGTGAATTCATTGAGTTTTTTCCTTATGTTATCAAGTACATCAAAGGTAAGGAAAATGTTGTAGCGGACGCTCTTTCCCGCAAGTGCATGCTAGTTACTCAACTTGAGTTGAATGTTATAGGATTTGAGCTCATTAAAGACTTGTATGCGCATGATGCTTCATTTGCGATTCCTTATGCCAAATGCTTAACACACAAAACTTGGGAGTGGTACTATTTGAAGGATGATTATCTAATGCGAGCTAACAAACTTTGTATCCCCGAGTCTTCTCTTCGTTTGTTGCTTTTGCAAGAGGCTCACGGTGGAGGACTCATGGGACATTTCGGACGAGACAAGACATTCGCCACACTCTCCAAGAACTATTTTTGGCCAAATATGTTTCGCGACGTGTCACGCTACACCAACTATTGCTCTACATGCCGCAAAGCTAAGTACAAAGCTCAATCTCATGGTCTATATATGCCACTTCCTATTCCATATCAACCATGGGAAGATATTAGTATGTATTTTGTGCTTGGTTTGCCTCGAACTCAAAACGGCAAAGATTCGGTATTTGTTGTTGTGGACCGTTTCTCTAAGATGGCACATTTTATTCCATGTAACAAGATCGACGATGCTTCACATGTTGCAAATATCTTTTGTAGGGAAATCTTGAGATTGCATGGAGTGCCCAAGACGACAGTGTTGGACCGCGACGTCAAGTTCCTTAGCTACTTTTGGAAGACATTTTGCGCCAAGCTCGGAATCAAGCTACTCTTCTCTTCGGCATATCATCCACAAACCGACGGCCAAACGAAGGTCACGAAACGAACGCTTTCCACACTACTCTGCGTGTTGATCAAGAAGAACATAAGGGAGTGGGAGGAATGTTTGCCCATCGCTGAGTACACCTACAATCGAGCAAGACATTAGACTACCGGCAAGTCCCCCTTCGAGGTCATCTATGGCTTCAACCCGTTGTCCCCATTGGACATCCTACCGCTATCACTACAAGAGCGCATCAACATGGACGCTAGTGCACGAGCGAGCTACCTCAAGAAGATGCATGAAGATACAAGGCACACGATCGAGCACCAAGTACAACGACTCGCAACCAAAGTCAACATCAACAAGCACCCCATGGTGTTCAACCCCGAAGATCTTGTGTGGCTACACCTTCGTAAAGACCGCTTCCCTAAAGAGCGCAAGTCCAAACTTCTACCTCGCGCTGACGGACCCTTAAAGGTGCTCGCACGCTACAACAACAACGCCTACAAGATCGACATCCCCAGCGACAAGTACAACATGAGCGATATCTTCAACGTCAAAGATTTATCTCCCTTCCATGGTGATGTGGATTACGATCCGAGGACGGATCTTTCCCAAGGGGGGGGGAGATGATGCGGAGCATCCTACGGTCATCCCCATGGACCCACCTCCGTCTCCCCAAGCACCAAGAGGACCAATGACACGAGCACGTGCAAGAGCTATCGAGACCGAGGTGACATCTCTCCTAAATGACATTCCGTATGATCCAGATGAGACATGGCTACTACCTCCATCCAGAATGCTATGTGTGCTTAGGTACCAAGAAGACCCTCTCGGAGAAGCCCGAAACAATGGACGAGTCCCCAAGTATATGGATGAAGGAGCACGACGAGAGGAACCGCTGCATGACTACAGCAGTCGGACATCCGCCCCCTGAAGACCACGACGTCTGCAGCAAACCAGCGGCTGCACATCCCAGGGCCCGGACATCCGGCCCCCGGCCCGGATTTCCGGCCTGCATCAACAGAACCTGGCAGAAGGCCAGGCCGGACATCCGGCCCCAAGCCCCGGACATCCGGCACCCCCGCGAACCCCCGGACATCCGGCCCGACGCCCGGACGTCCGGCCCCTGTCTGCGCACAGTAAACGGGCCTACGGCCCGTGTACCCATCCAACTCGTCCCCAACTTGTACTAGACTATAAATAGCCCTCCTCCTCCCCTCTTCTAGGGTTAGCAAAGTACATGATATGATCTAGAGAGAGATTTGCTCATTTACCCCTCTCCGATGGAGACCAAGACCTCCTAGGAGAAGATCCCCTAGTGGATATCAAGACCCCATCTAGGGAAGGATCCCCATTATAGGATCATCAAGACCTCAACTCTTCCAGGGATTGGGATGAACTAGTTACCTTTGTATCCTCTTGTGTTGACTTTGGATCTTGTATCTCTCTTATGTGTATGTGGATCTAGTGCATGTGTGATTGGATCTTGTTGATTGAGTGTTTGTTCTTGTGTTCTTCTCTCAATTTGCCCTTTTCCCCCTCCAAGTGTGAAAAGATCATCACTATAGGGTTCCACCCTACATCACTTGGGCTTCTCTTTTTCACAATTCCAGGCCAGGATTACACGTATAGGCATTGGAAAATGTCGTTCGGTCTTTGGACTTGTGTTTGGGCCGGGCTTGTAGTTTAAAGGTCAGGCAATTGCAAGCCCGGCCCAAAACCCATCCCAAGCCGGCCAATGCTCAAGTTTATTATGCACATCACGCATATAAGAGACAATGAAATTTGAACAAAATAACAAATGAAGCCACACCAATCGTCCCATTTTTTTCTTTTGGCTTTCGATTTTTAATCTTTTTATATCTTTAGAACAAAAACTCCAAATTAAGTTTTGTTTGTATATTCGTGTTTCTTGTGATAAGGACTTTCAAATAAAATCCTTTTTGAATACATTTTAATGAATTTTTAAAACTTTGTTAAGTTTCAACTGCTGAAACCTGATACGAGCGAACGATAAAATCGCGAAACTTGGTTCGGACGAACGATAAAATCGTAAGTTTCAGGAACTGAAACTTAAAACTTGATGTGCCCTCATGCAAAATCCATCGGCTTTGCAGACCGCGAAACAACCGGGTGGTCGGGCACGGTTGGACAGATGCTTGCCCCCGTGCCTGCGTGCCCCTGCGAGTTTTCTATTTTCCTATCATCAACTAAGGCCAACTCCAACAGGCGACCCCAAACGGGCGTTCGTTTTGTCCGGATTCTATCTGTTTGGGTCGGCCAAAGGGGCGGCGTCCAACCGTTTCTACATTTGCGCTGGCCGTGCGCCCAACCTAGTTCATGTCTCACGACCCCCCTAGTTCATGCTGGCACAAAAGCCGACACACAAGGTTGGCCGTAGGAACCGCCCACGGCTGCTTCTTTTGCATCCCGGTGGCCGACTGGTCGGCCCCGCCGAACCCAGGCGTGACGTTGAGGTCGATGCCGGCCGCGGGGGCGGGGGTGGCCGGCGTGATCACGTTGTCGTCCGGTGACGTGGAGAAGTGGGTCGCAGCATGCTTGTGCGTCGAATGAAGACCACCCGTTTGCGGTGTTGTGGAGGAGCTCGGCGACTGGTGTGGAGGGCGAACGGCCGACGAGCATGTGCTTGCCGCGGCCATGACGGCGGCGGAAAGAAAATGGCTGGCGCGGGTCGGCTAAACCCTGGCATGAGGAGGATTTGCGTCGTCGATGCCTGCATGGCCTTGGCGACAAGGGCCTCGTTGTCCTCAACGGCGGCCTCGAGGGTGGTCTGGGCTGCGGCTTTCCTCTCCGCAGCAGCGACCCTGTAGCCTCTCCTCTTGGTCGATTCTCGGGTGAGTCGGTCGAGCTCCGCCGGCGAGAGCTCCGCCTTCGGTTTCTTCTTCTTCGTCGTGAGACGGGCGGAGGTGGCGGCCGGGATGGCGGCGGCGGGTTGATGCGGGGCGCCAGCCATGGAGCGGGAAGGGGCGGGGAGGGTTGGAGGGCTTTTGGGAAATAAGGGGGAAATGGGAATCCCTGACGGGCGGGCCAGGGAGGACAAGGGCGCCCGTCCCGCCCGTCCGCGCGCTGTTCGTTTTTACGCAAACGCGGACCAAATTTGGACCGTAAATGGGTCACGGACGGACAGAAAAAGGACGCCCGTCCGTTTGCGGTCGCACGTTGGGCCGCGATTTGTGTCCGTTTCGATCCAAACGAACGTGACCGGATAAAATGCGGTCGCGCGTTGGAGTTGGCCTAACGTACTTGTGCCCAAAAGTTCACCGTGGGTTCTCTGAGCTTGACATCCAAATTTGGGGTGAGATGTATGCTGACAACGTTGGATGGCCGGCTCCCGCATCAGTGTCCGCAGACTGATCTCCTTGACCGCGAACGGATGCGGAAGCATATTTGCGGGTCAGCTTTGGATATGCCCTTAGAAAGCAGCGGAACGGATTTGAACCTGCGCTGAAATTCATCATTCGCAGGCATCCAGGCTACCTGAACAAGCTTTATCAGGAAAAGGCTAAAGCAAAGGACACTAAAACTTCCCCCGCAAAAAGAAAAAAACAACTAAAACTTGTGTGCGTTGCACCAAAGCAGCTTTAGATCAAAGATACACATGCCCGTCCCGAAATCCGGCTTTGTCCTAATCAAATCAATGATGTCACAACACAAAAGAAGAGAAAAGAGGGAAGGATGGGGGTTGCTCCTGACCAAGTGAAGCTTCCGCGGCCTTTTCATGTTTCAAAGATTGATTTGCCTCCAGCAGAACAGACACTAGCCAACTCGCGAAGCAACGTCTCTAGCTGGATCTAGGAGGCTAAAGGTGGCCATCTGACAGTGATTAGCACGCACTAGGACAATGAATCATCCATTATTGGGAGCCTCCTGTTTCCTGGGTACATGTCTCAGCTCTGCAAACTGCTTTCGAATCAACTTGACATAATACAGAGAGAAAGGACGGGGGAGGAAGATCAAGAGAAGGAAGGAAAAAAGAAGTTGCAACAGGGCCGCCCACACCAGCACAAGATTGGTCTATCTAGGCGGCGTTAATAAATCTGGTAGCTGAGGAAACAAAGGGCACAGCTAATACGTCCAGGGGCGAGTAGGGCCGAATGATTTGGAGCATAGCGTCTTTGAGGCTTGTAGAAAGCTGACACAAAAACATTTAGATCCCATCCATCCATCTCCATGAGACCCAGAGCGCCTCGGTACAAGCGGATCAAATTGATGCCCGACCCCGACGCTGTTGCTCACATGCAGATTTGTGATCTTGCTCCTTGGCAAGATTATGTCGGATTCCCCTCTCGGATATGTGTAAACAAAGCATCCTTCATGTTATCGCCGCACATGGTGGCTGGGCTGCGCTCTTCGACCGATCAGTGGACATCGATCCGGTGATACTACTGCTCCCTCCATTCCACAATGTAGCGCGTCCGCGTTTTTCGAGATCTAAGTTTGACCATAAATTTAATCATCGAGATCGACTGCGACGGGAGCAAAAATTATACATTTAACCATCGAGATCGACTGCGACGGGAGCAAAAGTTATACCACTAAATTTAACCAACGATACATGGTACTGCAAACGCCAAGTTTATTTTGTGATGAATCCTGCGGCGTCTGAGAGCGCTGAAGCATGGCCGAGATAAACAAAGCTACAGCCAAGGATCTAGTTTGGGACCCCCGCCAAGGAAGCAGAGGACGGTAAGGTTCAGTTTGATTGATCGCTACGAGAAGATAACCGAGAGAATTTTGCAGCGCTTGAAAGTTGAAACCGACCGCTTTATGAAAAGCTGGGGTTTTAGGAGCTATGGCTATAGTGCTAGAATAGGAGCTCAAGTTAGGCACGGTGATAATCAAATAGAGAAGGTGCCGTGCAGGTCGACCGGATGATTGCGTGAAACAGGATTAGCATGCGTTGGAGGGCTATGATACTAGCTGCGCGCGCGCTAGAGGCGTCCTCATTCTATTTGGATAGCGTCTCTCCCTAAACTCTGCTAGTAAGATGTGTAGTGGTGCAAATGTAGCAGCGCCTGCCGGCCATACCATACTGGCATGGCATCGATTGGAATCAACACACGAGGGAGCAATTGAATACAAGAGACAAAAGTTGGAGCTACGTTTGCACTGGAATTGGAGACTACCAATGATTCCATTCCACGCAAGGAAAGGCGCACAAGATGGAACGTTGATATCACTAGGGTGGTCTTTTTTGGTGTTACCAACTCTTGAGTTTGAGTAGAGCACAAATCAGTGGAGACATGTACAATCACGAACCGGCGGTAGCGATGTCATGCTATGCATACGGGTCCGTAGCACCGGTACGTTCCTTGTGGTAAACTTTACTACACGGTACTCCTAACCAAGTAGTACTGGTAGTACATACTCCGTATATCAATTCATAGCCAAGTACGGGCGCAGGTGAACGGCAACGGCTTGAACCTGTGAATCTCAATGGTCAAACCTCTGTGGAATGCACTATACTATGAGTCAACTTTAGCACCAAACGGAGGAGGTTTCCTTAACAAACGATTCCACTTGGCCATGAGGCACACATTCGCGTCGGCAAAACGTGCGAAGTTCTCTCTCAACAACCGATCTACAGAGCAACGGCCGGGTGCAACGCATGCTTGAATAATTCTGAAACATAGATAGAGAAGTAATAAAAGCATCCAATGTGACAACCCTCTGCATGTAGTACGTGCAGCCGTCAACTTTGAAACCGTGCAAACCGGTCGCGCAAATTCGGCGACAAAAGCTTGCGCTTTACTAGCTTTGTGATCTCGACCCTCGGGAACTAAACACATACAGATCGTTGCAGGATAACAAAGTAGGTCAAACGTTTCTTCTTGGAGTAGTAGTATTTGTTCATATACCCTTCCTGTTCTCCGCCCGAATCCCGCAGTTATCCGTCGTATTAATACACGTATGCTTTGAGAGCAAGTACAATAGCAGGTTTATATCCCGTTTACATGGCAATTTTGTCTATGTGGAGGAGAGAGACATGAAAAAGTAAGGAGAGTGGGCTCTCATGCAAGAGCCTAGCTATATGCGGATTCCTAGGTCAATACAATAAATATGAAGAAAGATATAGGAAGAAGATGAGAAAAAGTAGTGCTCTTATAGCTCACCTTATAGCCAATCTTATTATATGAGTGGCTATAAGTATTGGCTATATATGACATGGCAACATCATATAGCCGGCAATTGGCTATACTATTAATCATTCTTTGATTACTACCGGTAGTATACCGCTGCTCCCGGAACTACTCAGGCGACCTGGAGATGGGTGGCGCAAGCAGAAAAGAAAAGCGAGCGCAAGAGGAAGTGACTGATCCAGGCAACGTTGGTGGGACAAGCAAGGGCGAGCATGATGATACTAGTCACCGATCGGACAGCGTGCTCGGCTCCCAAGGCCACAATAATTTGCCTGCACAAACGGGCACCCCCCATCACCAGCTGACTTCCTGCACCACCATCGTCTCACTCACAGAACCGGAAGAACTAGAAGAGATAAAAAACGGAAGCCTCCTACGGGCCGTCTACTGTATCTCCGAGCGAGCAGCAGGCAACGATCGATCGGCATATTATAAGAAAAAATATATGCACCTCATTAGTTTTGACAGGCTTGGCTTGCCATTGCATTGCATGTGTATGGCCTGTGCTCAGGTCGTTGGTCAATAAAGATGAGAAAATAAAGCACGGGCAGCAGTAGATGCCATGCCACCGCGCCAGCAGCAACGGCCCAGCCCCGGGTCACGCCGTGGCGCCACTGCAGGCGGGCCCGGGGCGGCACCGTTCTGACCGGTCAGTCCGTGGGGCCCCCCGCGCGATGGTCCAACAGAAACGGAGTAGGCGACCAAGTGCGCTGCTGCTGAATGGCGGTGTGATGTACTGCTGATCTCAGCATCCGATGCCATCCCGTGTCGTCGTCCCTCTCCTCTCCTGGACCAACCAAACACACCAAGAGATGCCCAGGAAGCTAGTATACTACTACTAGTATAGTAGTACGGCACCACAATTTGGTTAACTTCTACTCCCTTACTCCCTTCGTCAGGTGAAAAGTGTATATATAAAAATTTTAGGACAAATTATGAAGTAAAGTAAACAATGCATTGGAAAGGTTCAAGCCACCATCTTCCTCCTCTTTAATTACTCAACCCCAATGAGCTAAGTGCATGTAGAAATTAAGAAGACCATGCGTAGAATGTTATTGGTCTTGATTACCGTGTGATGAGAGAGAGGTAATTTTTCCTACTTTAAAGTGCATTGAGAAGATAGATGTACACTCTTTTGTGAACAAATTTTAAAGCCAAACGTACACTCTTCATGGGACGGAGGGAGTAAGCAAGATCTGTACTGCCACTCTATGCCACTAGTTAGTAGTAGCAACTTGCAACTTGCATCTTTCAGATCTTTCAACTTGCATCTTGCATGTCGAATGTGTTAATGTACATAGAGAGGGGTTGTTTCTTAACTTAAAAACGAGCACTTTCCTTTGGAAGAGGCAAGCAGAGGCACCAAGCTCAAAATAAGCATCAGTACTAGGTATCAAGTATCATCTGTCAAGTGGCACTACCAAGAAATGGCAGCCAGCCAGCGGTAACACGAACCCACAATTAGTCAGTAGGGATGCAGAGAAAAAAGGTTGGCTGGGTTGCACTAAAATTTCTGCGTTCAGAGGATAAAGATTCATCCAGGCCAGGTGACACGAGCGGCCTCAGAATCAACATTTATGCTCCTATTTACAGAGAAGATCGATGAAGAACTCGAGGCAACGAGTTAGAAGTGTCTGATGATCACTAGGCAGGAACCGGCTCCTCTACCGTGCCTCTTGGCACGGCACGGCTGCCGTGCCTTCATCGGCCGCTCGCAGCCGCTTTGATATGGGCCAAATATTTATCAAAAACCAATCAGCTCAGCCCATCCGCTAGATGTACACAAGCCTGGAGTGATTAACTATTTATTTTTTTAAAGGAATTGATTAAATAATTAACGATAATTAATACTTGACCATCACTGCAAAAGAAAAATGATCCAGGCATGCACCGGGCCGTCAGTGAGGATCGCCATGCTAGATCCCTCCGTCCAACGCCCACTTCACGAACGCCATCGTCGAGAAACGCCATTCTAGATCCCCCGTTCTCCATCATCTTCACCAATGCCCTCATCGAGCGACGGATCCCATTAGACATGTAATTAAGTAATTAAGTATGGCTGATAGACATGTAATTTTAGAACGTTGTGTTTAATTGTAATTAAGTACGACCGACAGACATGTAATTTTAGTTGCAAGCATGTGCATGAGGAATGCAAGTGGAGGCGTCCGCATGTCAGCAACCGTCCGTGCAGCAAGAAATATGCTAATTTTCATTACTTTAATAACCGTGCTTTTTTTTTTTTTTTTGCACGGAGCGGATTTTGTACTTTAATCAATTTGACGGTGTCCGCCGTGCGGTCTGCGGACAGAAAATGATTAAACTAACACGGTTATTAAACTAATGATGATTAGTGCACTTTTTGCTTGCATCCCTAATACACATGCTTGCAACTAAAATTGCATGTCGATCGTCATACTTAATTACAGTTAAACACCACCACGCTGGATCTACCACTCGATGAGTGTCGCGAGGAGAGCGAGAACGAAGTGGGATGCGGTGGTGTCTCACGACGGAGGCCGGAGTTATCTAGAACGACGGCGCTCGATGACTATGTTCGTGAAGTGGGCGTCCGACGAGGAATCCAGCATGGCGATCCTCACTGACGGCCCAGTGCACGCATGGATCGTTTTTTGTTTTATAGTGTTGGTCATTTATTAATTACATTAATTATATTTTTAATTTAATTGTTTATTTAATCCATTCCGCTAAAAAAAAAATACTTTCTCCGTTTCTAAATATAAGCTTTTTTAGAGAATTCATTTTCCTAAATATACGTTTTTAGAGATTTCATATACATCCGTATGTAGTCCGTAATGAAATCTCTAAAATGACTTATATTTAGGAACGAAAGAACCCTTTTACTATAGACTACGTATGGATGTACATAGACATATTTTAGAGTTTAGATTCACTCATTTTGTTTCGTATGTAGTTGATAGTGTAAGTTTTATATTTAGGAACGGAGGAATATTAAATAGTTAGCTAGTTCAGGTTTGTGTATATCTAACGACTGGTCTGAGCTGATTAGCTTTGGTTAGATTTCTGGCCCATATTAATGTGTCCCCGAGCGTTTGAAGAAGGCACTGCAGCGTGCCGTGCTAAGAAGCACGGTAGAGGACCACTAGGCAGGCAGAGGAAAATCGAACTCGATCTCTAGTAGTATGAACAAATTGGACTGGTTTAATTTAATTTATCTCTACCAGCAGGCAGACTAGCAACTGCAGCTAAATCTTCACTCTGAATCTGCTCCTTACACTTCCACTCTCCACACGATCTTCTCGCCGCGCCCTCCGGCGCCGGCGTCAACGCCGGTGGCACCCTGCGCGTGGGCACGCTCTGCGGCCGCGACGCGCGCGGGATGCACGGCGGTGGACTTCGCGCGGTCGCCGTGTGGCGGCAGCTCGCAGGCCTCGCCGACGGAGCCGGACCTGATGTCGGCTGGCGGGATGAAGCAGTCCACCGACAGCCCCGGGACGTTGAAGGCCACCTCCTCGATGCTCCAGGCCTCCTCCATCCGCGTCTTGGTGTGGCTCATGGCCGCCTCGCCGAACCGGAACAGCGTCACGGCGGAGCGGCCGGCGTGCGCGATCATGATGCCCTCCACGGCGCGGTAGTCCTCCAGGCACGAACTGATGGTGGTCTCCCAGTAGACGGCGTCGCCGCCCGAGTGCGGCTGGATGCGGGTCAGGTGCGAGTCCTCGATGTGCACGATGAGCCCGGTACGCTGGCTGAAGTAGCCGAACAGCACGTGCCGGATGATCTCCGCCGGCCCCTCGCTGCGCAGCTGCAGCGTCTGCGGATCCGCCGACAGCTTCAGGATGAAGCAGTCCTCGCCGTTCACCTTCTTCTCGCCCACGCACCGCGCCTCCGCGAACAGACCGGCCGTGGTCAGCGGATCAAGACCCTGCATTGCAAGTTGGGGGGAAGAGCATGGTAAGAAGATTTGCGAGGTGGTGGTGGTGGGAAAAAATCGAGGGTAGAAGCTAAAGGTGGCAATGTCGAGACCTGCAGGACGCGGCGGAGGGGGCGAACTGGGCCTTTGGCGGCGTGGGCGCCGAGCCAGGGGGTGTGGCGCCAGACGAGGCGGCCGTTGCAGCCGGCGTGGACCTTGCTGCCGCCGACGGCGAGCTCGACGTACCACATGCCGGGGGCCATCGTCCACAGCACGAAGCCGCCCTGCTCGACGGCAGCGGCGCCGCGGCCGCTCGGCCCGCGGTTCTTGACGACGCGCGTCGCCGTCTCGAACTCGGACGCCACCATCCGCACCTTGCCCATAGCGTACGCGTTCCTCACCGACTGCAGCATCTTGTAGCCGCCGGACGCCGCCATGTACTGCTGCAGGATGTACTGCGCGGACGACGACTCCTGCGAATTTCCAGAGCAGTGAAGTGAGTACCAGATGCACGACCAAAAGCGGCATCACTTGGAAGCGAACCAACAGGAGATGTGGACGTACAATGGGGGTGCCCTTGATGGAGAGGAGAGGCAGCGGGTCGGCCAGGTTGGACGAGATGGGCGCGAGCGGCGCACCCATGACGCCGAGTAGGAGGCGGAGGTCGGAGTGCCGGAACGAGCCGCTCGAGCCGCCAGGGCCGGCGGAGGCGGAGGCCATGGACGGCGTGCGCGTCAGGTGGCCGCGGACCCAGTGACCGAACCCCTCCCTCCGGCCGGAGTCCTCTCCGACGAAGTCACCGGCGGCGAGGCGGTCGGCATCGGGGCCCTCAATGAGCGGCTCGAGCACCTCGCCACCCGGTCGAAGGCTTCCGGAGCGCGCGATGAGCTGCTCCGGGAGGTACTGCTGCTCCATCTGCTTCTCCGGCGTCGGTGGTGGCGCCTTGCGACGGCGCGGGATCAGCATTCTGGCCGGCGACGCGCTCCTCGCCGGGGTCTTCCCCCGGGACCTGGCCGGCGACAGCCCCCGCACCACCTCCTCCTTTAAAGCGGCGAAGAAGCCCTGCTTCCTCTCCTTCTCCATCGCGGAACTCAGCTGGGGGCTCTAATAGGGACGCGAAAGGATCTGCTTGCTTCACGAGGAGGGCATGGAGAGTGCGGCCGGCCCAGGAGTGGAGTAGAAGGAGGGGAGTGGGGGAAAGATGTGAAGCGAGTGCGAGAGGTAGAAGGCGACGGGCGGGGGCGAGATGAGACGGAGAAAGAAGCCGGAAAAGAGGAAAAGATAAAGGGCGGGCGAGATGGGGAAACCGTCTGACGTGAGAGCGCAGGGGCGAAAGGGAAAGAGGCGAGGTGGGGATGTCGGGAGGGGAGAGAGAGGAAGAAATGGGTGTGCCTGCTGCCTGGGCTTTCTCTCGCTTGCTCGATGCTACTATCTTGCAATGGCATGGCTCGTGCTTTCGCCAGTGTCACTCACACAAACGGTGAGGCCGAACACAGTGTGGAACAGAACTATCTGGATAGGTTTTTTGAATTTCTGTCACGAGCCCAAGGCACGCCTTCCAGGGTGGAGGATAGTTGAGCGCCGTATCGCCGTCATGTGCGCTTCTTTTCATGCAGTAGTGTGCATGCATGTGGTGCCAAGATAGATGTGGGGGGAGTGGGTAGGTAGGTAAATGTGATGTGTTCTTGTATCTATCAGTGCAAAATTTCAGGGTCCGTAGCTGTCGATCTTAGTCGGTATGCTCCTTGATTCAAGGCTCGCATGTGTTGCCTTCTCTTTCGAAATCAATGCTGCTGCTAAACAAGGATGGGCTAAATTTCGTGTTTTGACCATTTTCATATAGTTTTTCAGGATTTGATCCCGTTGAGAAATTTTTTGGGATCTGACCCTTTTCCTACCGCCAGACACATTGGCGGTAGGGTATAATAGCCTACCGCCAAGCCCCTCTTGGCGGTAGGGTTCTTGCTTACCGCCAAACAAGCTGACGGTAGCCTGTGCAACCCTACCGCCAAGGGGCTTGGCTTGGCGGTAGGCTATTGGCTGTGTTTGTTTCAGCTTTTGGAGCAGTTTTAGGATTGAAAAAAGCTGAAGCTGAAACAAACAGGTTATTTAGAACAGCTGTGGAACCACAGCCCAAAACTGTTTCGGAAGATTTTCAGTGTAACAGCCTAAAGCTGGTCTCGGTGTACTTTTGGGCCAAAACTGTTTCCCTAGCCCCTCTATCTTTGGCGTTTGGTCATAATTATGTCGTAAATGCCACCGTAGGCATGACATATCTCTACGTTCGCCCCCCTCCTCCTGAAACATAGCGTTTTCACCAGCTCACAGTCATTTTCACAGCTACATTGCCAAACAGCTAACCTTCACTACAGTTGTTTCCTCACCACAACAGTTTTGCCAGCACAACAAGTCCACAGCTGAATCTGTCGAAACCGAAGCCCAAACAAACACAGCCATTATACCCTACCGCCAATGTGTCTGGCGGTAGGAAAAGGGTCAGATCCTGAAAAACTATACGAAAAGGGTCAAAACACGAAATTTTGCCACAAGGATGTCTTCTAAGCATGGGAAGCTTTAAGAAAAAGAAATGGCATTTGCAAGTACTACTGCTAATACCATTCCCTGTACCGATGCCATTGGGTACAACTAATTCCTACGGTTGCGCCTGTCTGCAGTTCTTGCACGTACGTGCTTCTTCCGTGGACATGACACAACTTATCAACACTAGCGACTACTACTACAGTGTTATTTATATAGTACTGTTGTCATGCGGCGAACGGCTTTTCCAAGGTCCTTTGTTCCGAAACAAATCATGGCCCGCCTGCCCGCACATCTGAAACGGCCCCTCCCCAACGTGCAACCATCGCTTTCTTTCTGCTCGGCCCCAGCGCCACCACCGGATCGCAGTCGCTCGCTCCCAGTCTCCTACCAACACCAACACGGCGCCGATCGAGCCCGTCCCGTGGCGTGGTCGCAAAGATGGCGGCAACCCGCGCAGGCGGGCGGGCGCCAAGCAACGGGCAGCGGCCGCATCGGCGGAGAGATGCCAAAAGCGCGGCGCGAGGTCACGTGCTGCGGCCGGGCGAGACGGGGCCGAGGCTGGGGTGGGGGCACAGGCACAGCACATGACGCGCTCGTGAGGGGGAGGGGGCAGCGTCGGCGTCGGCGTCGTCGATGCCCGGCTCGGCGCGCAAGTGCTGGCGCGTGACTTTGACCTGCCGTTGCTGCGCTGTCGGAGGCCGCGCGTTTGCTTCGCCGCGCCTTCACCGGGTCGACCGTCGACGTGAGCGCCGCGCGGGGCACGGCACGTCGGCGCCATCCGATCTCTTTCTTGCCCGTTGCGTCGATCTCGTCTCGGGAGGTGATGCAATATGTATTCCTCCAACGGACAAGAGCAAAGCAAAGCTGCACGTCTGCGTGTTGGAGATCGTATATACGGGCGGCAAATATGGCATGCGATGCCATGCATGCGTGTGTTATGGGGAGTGAGGCTGCGAAGCTCAACAGTGCTATGATGTCGTTGACTTTTAATTGGCATAGGCACGAGCAGTGTGCGGAAGACATTTTTGTCTTGTTGCTGTGTTTTCACGTGCATGTGTGGGTGAGTGGGTGACCATGTGAAGCCATGATATTCATCTCGCGTCCCTTCCGTCGATTTTTTTGTCGAAAAGGACCCCCTGGCGAACGCAATTGGCAGAAAAGACCCCCTCCGGATAAAAGTGACAAAAAAGACCCCTTGGGCCGTGGCGGCAGGTGCGCCGGGCGACACGTGGCACCTGCCGCCACGGCGTGAGGCGGCCAACCCCTGCCGCCATCGGGCCAGGCGGCAGGCTGCGTGCAACGGATTTCGGAGCTGGCAACGGAACGGCAGCGCGAGGTGGGCCCTGCCGCCACCGGGTGAGGCGGCCGCACTGTTGTTGCTGCACCCCGGCCGACACGCGAGACTGTACCGGACGGCGCTGATTTCGCTGGCGTGAGTTTCGGCAGATTTCCCTGCGGCTGATTGACGGCGCTGATTTCCATGTGCTTTGTCACGTTGTGCCGACACTGATCGCAGTGTATTTTCCCGCCTAAACTTTCATCTGTTCGCCCCTATTTTCCCGCCATCACATTTGTCATCTGAGCCTATAAAACGAGGCATTGAGCCTCTCGCCATCCGTCGTCCAGCCAGCATCGATATCGCCACTGCGCTTAGTGTGTCACACTTTTTTAAGTCGCTATGAGTTTGCCTTGTTCGGATCAAAGCACCAGGCCGAGGAAAATGAAGAGTGCTAGTTTGCCTCAGGGGGTGGAACTCCTGCACTGTTGGTGTGGCGATTTTTGCAAGGTGAAGGAGGTGACGAATTTTTCTGATTGGTTGGGCATGAAGTTTTTCATGTGTGCCAATTATGAGGAAGATCCACCCGTAGCTAGTTCAAAGTACGACAAGCCTCCGGTATGCTTTAACCATCACGAATAGATATATTGTTGGTTTTTTGGTTGATTCTTTATTAACATTCTTGTTCTTGTTGTAGTCTCCTCCGCCTCTGTGCATGTACTATCGTTGGATTGACACGGAGATGCCGGCTTGGGCAGTGACTGAGATTCGTGAAAGAGGTCGTCGTGCATGGGATAGTCTGTATGCGGAAGAGCGGCGCGAAAAGGCTGCTGCAAGAAAGCAGAGCAAGAGAGAGAGTTAAAAGAATACTATGTCGAGGAAAAGCGTTTCTTTCAGGATTTACTGAAGAAAAATCGGGAAGAGGGACGTCGCATGGAGGAGCAGGAACGGCAGCGAAAGGAGGCTCGTGAGGCGGAGAGACAGAGAAAGAAAGAAAGGGCTCATGAGACCAAGGCAGCAGAAGAAGCTGGCGATGGAAAAGGAAAATATCCACGCTGGACTCAGTAGATTCCTGTGGTAGTATCTTAAATTTCGTAACCGTTTGTATCTTAATTTTCGCAGTTTAATGTAGCTTTATGTCAGAAGTTCAATGTAGCTTTATTTCAATAGTTCGATGTATCTTACTTTCAGATGTAGTACTTTAATGTCATAATTCAGATGCATTTTTATTTCCGCATACATAGATGTCTCTTACATATATCTGAAAAGCCTGAAAATGTTACAGATAGATAGAATAAGTCGCACACGTAGATAGACGAATCACCCTAGTCGACGACGGCCAGCTGGCCTTTCCCGACGACCGGAAAGCGACAAGCGATTAGGTTGTCGATGTACACGATGACCGTGGCCGTACTCCCCCTGGGCTTCCTGTGTCTGTGACTCCTACATAGGTGGTGGAGTCTGCTATTCTTGCTGAGATCCTGATGCGTAATTGTAGGTGTGTGGTTGTGACTCCGGAGGGATATAAGATGGGCCAATAACGTCCTCTCCGAAGAAGTCCGTAACTAATCTTGTAACCGTGTTGTCATGATCATGTGATGCTCTCAGGATGTCGGTGGTGAGGCCACGTTGGTTGTCCTCATCGTCCCATGTACGACCAGTTATTTCCTGCACAGAAAAATTGTATGTAAATAAACCGTTAGAGGATAATTTATGATATCATTGTAAATGCATTAAAAATGTAAACATTAGTACCTGCTGAGATCCCTCGCCTGTAGTGTATGGCCATTGTGCGTCGTACTGGTATGTGTCTGGGACACGAGTCTCCTCGGGCATGGAGATCCCTCGCGTGGAGAGATACGGTTGAGATCCCTCGCCTGGGGTGTATGCGCCATGTCCTGTGTACACATTTGGGTTCGGGAAAATAGTCTGCTCGGGCATCGAATCCAAGCCCGTGCCATGTTCCTGGGATGTCTGCCCCTGACGAAGCTGCACCGAAGGAGAGCGATGCAGTGGCAGAGATGAGTCATGCCGTGGTAATGTCGTTGTAGTACTCGTACGCGCCTCGCTCGGTCTGGACGACGGGGTCGCACTCGGTCTGGATGACCTCGCTTCTGGCATGTTGTACGCTCCAGTGACAACATCGTCGCCTCTACCACATCTGATCTTTGTGGCGACGTAGTCTTGAATACGCTTGAAGAATGACCTTCCGTGAGCTGGAATGCCCCGGGCCTCAAAGCCTTCCCCAGCCATCGCCCCTACATGGTTGCAAATATCTACCTGAAAAATATTTGGTTGTTATTTGGTTGAAATGATTATGAAACGATGGACCTGAATAATTTACTTGTCATTAGCGCGTAGTCACGATAGTAAGCCGATGGCAGGTCAATCCGTCCCTGCAACTGCTCCGCGTGTGTGAGATGTGTTGGGCTCAAAGGTGGTTGCCCGGTTAGGCTAGTACGCGTGCTCATGCAGTACCACTCCTTGTATGCTTGAGCTGTAGTTTCATCGTACGGCCTGCATAATTAATTAATTAGATGAAACTGTGTATGTACATAAAATATCTTAAATAAAAAATTTACCTATGTTGATGCATAATATTTAATAGCGCTCCATTTCCCCATTGCTCTACCCATTGACTGTTGTGTGCCCTCCAATCGTAAGTACCCTTACCCATATTGCTTAGCCTGAAAATTATGTTACAAAGTGTGAGTTTTGTAAATTAAAAAGACGTTAACTATTTAGAGAGGTCAAAACTTACTTATGAGTTACGTCGTCGATACATCTTGCAATAGGTGGTGGAATATTCTGATAGAGACCGAACTGTCTCATGACACGCTTTGGGTTGTACGGCTCAACAAACCACAGGTATAGTAAGTTGGAGCGAGTCAGCCAGTAGGCACTATCTCTCACACATTCGTCAATCATAGGTTGTCCACCGTAGACGGTCTGAATATCTTGCTCAGTCCACGGGTTCCATGTGATTAGTGACTCATGCAGAAGCTCAAACTGCTGGTGGTATATAGGGTAACAATTTTTGGGAAGACTAGGAGACCATGTTCTCCGTGCGTGAGTCCACCGGCTAGCCATAGTTGGATAGCCTCCTGCAGCAAAGTCGTATGGGTGTATGGGATTCACGATGCGGGGTCGTCCAATAGGGAGGTATTCCCAGGACCACAACTGTAAAAATTCGTACGAGACACAAAGTAACGGAGCTTTCTTTGTGAAAGAAGATTTTTGTGTGGCATCACACAAGCCTCTATATGTATGAGAAAGCATAGCAGAAGCGAAGCTGTATTTTGGATTCTCTGGTAAATCTTCATCTACTATCCGCTCGGCAAAGTAGATGAGACCAGGGAGAACTACGTCACCGTGTGAATTTGGGAACATCATACCGAACAACCACAACAAATACGCAAAGAGGTGTCTCTTGATCGTTTTAGGATCAACGTTGGGAGGTATATGTTCAAAGTTTGCACAGAGCCAAGCGAGTGGGACACCCCGAGGCCCACCAGAACGAGATGATTCTGTCATTGTCTTCCCAAGACGGGCTGAGACATCGTATGGCCAAGATGCAGATACTCTAGGAGGTACTAATGCTTCACCTCTAATTGGTAGAGCAGTGATCATAGACACATCTTTCAGGGTAGGTGCAAGCTCCCCACAACGAAAGTGAAAGGTGTGGGTTTCAGGTCTCCACCGGTCAGCGAGGGAGGTCAAAAGACATGGGTCCAAAGTGAATTGGGGTTTGCCTGATGTGAGCTTAGCAAAACCAATTAGTCCATAAGCTGCAAGATGTGCAACGAAATGATCGTCTACTGTCCATGTGTTCTTTACTGTTCGTAGCCTGAAGGCCTGAGGAGGATTTTGATGATTTGGGTTTAAGTGAAGGTGACAACGGTGTTGAGCGTCGTGGTGCCCCTGCAAAAGGACTGGCAGTTCGGCCATAACCTGCACACATACAAAAGGACTACGTAAATACAAGGCGAATTCAACTTAAATTAAATATCCGAATATAATATAACAATTACAAATAATAGGTAGGAATGTGAAGTCGCAAATACAATACAAACAAAAGTAGCTACGTAAATACAAAGCGAATTCAACTTAAATTAAATATCCGAAGATAATATAACGATTACAAATAATAGGTAGGAATGTGAAGTCGCAAATACAAATATAAACAAAAGTAGCTACGTAAATACAAAGCGAATTCAAGTTAAATTAAATATCCGAAGATAACATAACGATTACAAATAATAGGTAGGAATGTGAAGTCGCAAATACAAATACAAACAAAAGTAGCTACGTAAATACAAAGCGAATTCAAGTTAAATTAAATATCCGAAGATAACATAACGATTACAAATAATAGGTAGGAATGTGAAGTCGCAAATACAAATACAAACAAAAGTAGCTACGTAAATACAAAGCGAATTCAACTTAAATTAAATATCCGAAGATAATATAACGATTACAAATAATAGGTAGGAATGTGAAGTCGCAAATACAAATACAAACAAAAGTAGCTACGTAAATACAAAGCGAATTCAACTTAAATTAAATATTCGAAGATAATATAACGATTACAAATAATAGGTAGGAATGTGAAGTCGCAAATACAAATACAAACAAAAGTAGCTACGTAAATACAAAGCGAATTCGAGTTAAATTAAATATCCGAAGATAACATAACGATTACAAATAATAGGTAGGAATGTGAAGTCGCAAATACAAATACAAACAAAAGTAGCTACGTAAATACAAAGCGAATTCAACTTAAATTAAATATCCGAAGATAACATAATGATTACAAATAATAGGTAGGTAACATAACGAATACAAATATAACTAGACATAACGAGTACAAATATAACAACATCACACGGTGTTGTTTCGTCGGTACGGGCATTCCTTACGCGAGTGCCCAGGGCACCTGCAAACGCGACATCGCCTTGGTTCTCCCATTTGGCTATGGTCCATGTCATTGCGATGACGCCTTGACTGACGTTGTCCCTTCGCGGTTCTCATCAACACGGCGTTCGGAACCCATTTGGGCCCATCTGGCCACAACATTTTGTAGTTCATATCAATGCCCCAGGCCCAGAACTCACCGTTCCAAGTGTTGTATAGATTGTACATGTTGAAGTACGGCGATATGTATGGTTCGACACTGAATTTTTGATCTGCAGCCGCCCGGAGGACATGACTGCAAGGGTAGCCCAGAAGCTTGGGCTTGTTGCAAGAGCACTCACACCACGTTGGCCCGAGGGTGACAGCTTGCTTTTTTGATCCTCTGTGGTGACCCTTAACAAACTTGGCTCGCACATTGACTTCCCACTTATTCCTAAGTGCGTCCACTTTCCTGCAACCATGACTTTGAGACTTCTTTGCTTTGTCATCCAGATGTCTTTGCATCTTCTCGGACCATGGCTTGTTCAATTCAACTTGTGCCTTGGCGACGGTGACTCTATCTGCAAAGTATGACAGAGTCCGGTTCCAAGTTTCTTCGATTAGGGTTGTGATAGGCAGGGCTCGCACCCCTTTAAGAACACCATTGTACACCTCTGACATGTTGCTGGTCATTATTCCGTACCGAGCCCCGGTGTCGTGAGACTGCGCCCACTTGTACAAATGAGGGCAATTCTCGCCGATCCACTGGCTCAAATTTATTGCCGTCCTACGACCCCTCCGGTCTTCTCTCTGCGGCAAGGCTGCACGCTCGATCTCACCATTGATACCTGCCCAGATCGCGTTCATTTTGGCTTCAGTTTTCTACATGCACATCCTCTTGAATAGCTTGAACCAGTCCTTATTCTTGAATTTGGAGTAATAATTTGCTGCCAAATGCCTCATGCACCACCTTCCCTCTAGATCGGGCCACCCCCAGTTTTCTGACGACTCCTTAATTATGTCGAGCGCGCTTAATAATCCAGTGTTGCGATCAGAGATGATGCAAACACCTTCGCGCTCTTTCACGACACCCAGCTTCAGGCAGCTCAGGAACCACAACCAGCTATCTTTGTTCTCGCTCTCGACCAGTGCATATGCAATAGGAAGAAGCTGACTATTTGCATCTGCTGCAATCGCCACCAATAGTGTGCCCTTGTACTTTCCAGTGAGAAAAGTACCATCAACTGATAATACCGGGCGACAGTGCTTGAAGGCTTGTATAGTCTGGGCGAATGCCCAGAATAAGCGGTCAAGGATTAGCTCGTCCGGCTTCATTGGGTTTTGACGTTCTTTTTTCCAAACTTGGGTCCCCCTGTTAGCAGTTGCTATCTGATGAAGCAGTCTGGGGGCATAAGAATAGGCCTCCTCATAGGTTCCATACAACCTCTGGAATATCTGTTCCTTCGCACGCCTAGCCTTGCTGTAGCTGACAGGGAAGCCAATCTGATCTTCTGCAGATTTCTGCAAAGCCCTGATACTAATGTTGAGACTTTCCTACACAATCGTTTCCATCCTCTGTGACACATATCTTGCAGTCACATTGCAGTGCTCTGAAAGAGTCCTGGTTTGCTCACAGCTATGCTCCATTATTTTTGTGATATGCCATGGCTGACATACCCCAGGCTTCAGTCTAGCGAGAACTCTCCCGGGGCAACCGGAATGGATGCAGATGACCTTCAACTCTTTTTTATCAGACTGCTTCACTTTATGCTGGCGGTGGATGGCGATTGCATAGCTATCTATTGCCTGGTAAGCAGATTTCTTGTCAGGGAAAATTTGCCCAACCTCCAGGCTTCCCGCTTCCAGGCCAGAAACAGAGTGAAATTCATTGGTGATGCTCATAACCTGTAAAAACTCAGGTCCTAGTGGTGCCGCGACCGCCCTCTGGGGAGGAACAACATCTTCTTCGCCTGAGTCTGAAGAGGCAGAAGAATGACTGTCATCGTCATCATCTAGCGCCTCCGGCAATCCCTCCACGTGTTCGCTCAAGTCAACGGTCGCAGACCAATATCCTGTGTCATACACTTGTTGGTCGCTTGTCGGTTGCGATGGGCCGGCGCTAGGGGCTGCTGTGATGGCTAACTGGACCTCACCACTACCGCTACTGCATCCGGCAACATCACTGACAGAAATGAACTGCACATACACGATCGGCTGTCCAAACATAGAGTTCTTGGGATTGCTTGCAAACCCCATGTACGACCCCCACGACTTTTTGCCTGTGACCGGCCGCAAACCCCAACGGGCAACTGTCCCATCATTTCCTCCGCCAACGACGAAGGCCTCCATTGTCATTTTTTCCCCCTGCATCGCTGGGCCAAACGCCGCTCGGATGCACCTTCTGACTGCTGCATAACCTACGTTGACCATGTCTTTCACTACAACTGTAGTCGACCCGCACAAGGACACATCCACCCCGCAAGGACCGTCGCGTTCGACGTCCCCATAGAACACTAACAAATTTTCCATAGTAGTACCTAACCGAATATTGTATTATTAGTCGATAAAAAATTTAAATATAATAATAAGGGGAAAACATTTTAACATGCATATTTACGTTTCAAATAATCAGTGTTTTATTAATATCATTCGGTTCGACCTTAAACATAATAGTACGAGTCAATTTTAATATCCGTATTTTTGTTAGAAACTAATCAATTTTTTTAACATATGATATTAATATCAGTACTTTGGTTAAAAACTAATCAATTTTCTTAGTATCATACGACTAGAAAAATAACTGTAATTTCGTTAGAAATAATCGGTTTGTTTTTAGTATCATTTGCTTATACTTTAAACATAATAGTTTGTTTACGAATAATAATACGACAAATATTCACAGCAGCTCTAACATCATTCACAACAGTACATCAATATAAAAAATATTCACAATATTACACGGCGTCATTTATACCTCAGCTTCAATATGGATGTCCTTCCGAATAAAATTAACCGTCACAATGGTTCAAAAAAATATCCGTCAGCCTATTATCACATGAAGATAAATATTAGGCACGGATTTTTTTTCCTATCAACAGTATCAACATAGCACTTGCATGAATCGTGGTCATCACCTCAAAAGGGAGATCGAAGATCTAAACGCAATTTCTTCAACTACGTCATCTCCTCCTTGTTTGCTACTCAGATGATTTTTTACCTAATTACATACATATTAAAGATATTAGCATCTAATCTTAATCTACAAAACTAACATTATTGCGAGATAACAAAAATACCACATGAAATAACATCACATTTAACCAAGGAAAGACCCATTACAGTATAAACTTTTTCTTAATTGTCATATTAAGACTTCTTGCATGTCAAACGAAACTGATGCATCTGAAAGGCCTAACGCTGATCTAAAATACCGTCAAATATTTTATGTCCAAATTCCAGCTCTAACCCAACCTAAACGTTCAACAAAAGTACTAATTATGACTTAATGACAAAAGTAACGACATCTAGCATGTCAAAAAAAAATTAGTACTACTGGACACAGCTTACATTGATCTACAACACATTCAACTTACTCTTTTGAAATATATTACTATAAATGAAACATATCTCGTCTAAAAACTTTTCTAAGTTCTAAGCAATAAACATCGCATAGCTAATGACGAGCTAAAGAACTACCTAATTTCCACCTTGCATGCATAAAAAAATCCATGTATTGCAAAGTTCATACCTCGATCTTCACCTTCGTAGTTCACTTCGCACGGCAAATCCTACTCCGGAAGCTCCAAATGACTTCACAAAGTGATGAAATAATGTCTAAAACAATAGAGAATACACACTTAAGAACTAATCAAACAGACTAAAAACATCATGCATGCGAACAAAACCAACAAAAATGGATAGATCTTACCTTGATCTATCTTTTCTTCTACTTCTGCATCTTCAAAATCCAACTCTAAATCGGCCAAAATCGCGAGTTAAAGTGGCTAAGGAGCTTTTTCTTTCTCTGTGTTCTATGAGACTTACTTAGAAAGAGCAGAAGACTTAGAGAGAGCAGAGAGGCACGGAAGGAAACCTGACAGATTCAAGAAAGAGCGTCTGCGCACGGAGCCCCGCGATGCGTATAAAAAGAAGAGGAGCACTGTAATGTCGGCACAACAGATTAGAACTTACCTACCGCGCCCTCAGATTCCAGTATCGTAGTGTCTCATCAGCCGCAGCAACAGCACGGCTGTCGGGCGTGCGACAGCAACAGCACCGGCAGAACACGAGCAAATTACGCATCCGAGAGGGAATCAAGTCTGTAGCAATTAGTGTCACGTAAAAAGACGAAACGCGCGGGAATCAGTGCCAGATAAAAAGACGAGGACGAAACGCGCGGGACGAGGACGAAAGGCAACGCGCGCGCGGGAATCGACGCGCGCGCCGTCCGGTACAGTCTCGCGTGTCAGCCGGGGTGCAGCAGCAACAGTGCGGCCGCCTCACCCGGTGGCGGCAGGGCACAGTGCTGCCGCCCCACCCGGTGGCGGCAGGGCCCACCTCGCGCTGCCGTTCCGTTGCCAGCTCCGAAATCCGTTGCACGCAGCCTGCCACCTGGCCCGGTGACGGCAGGGGCTGGCCGCCTCACGCCGTGGCGGCAGGTGCCACGTGTCGCCCGGCGCACCTGCCACCACGGCCCAGGGGGTCTTTTTTGTCACTTTTATCCAGAGGGGGCTTTTCTGCCAATTGCGTTCGCCAGGGGGTCCTTTTCGACAAAAAATCCCTTCCGTCCGATTGAACATTTTATTTCTCCACTTCAAGATTTTGTTTAAACAAGAGGGCATTTTATTCGATTAGAGCATCTCCCACCGTGTATAGAACGTATTAAGTTGGAGGGGAATTTTTCGTGTATAGGTGTATAATACACCCTATATGCGAAAAATAGTAATTAAATAAAAAGTCAACAAAATCTTTTTTTTTGAATTAAACTTGACCTTTCGGTGAGAGCAGCTTTTTGGCTCCCAGGCTCAGATGAGCCCGGGAGTGAACAATTTTTTTAAAAAAAATACTAAATAAATTCAAAAAATTATGAATTTTTGTGTGGAGAAAGATGAGTGAGTGCGTGATGTCCGTGCCAAATTACAGAGCATTTGGATGTCTGAGTAGCTATGAATAAAAAAAGACAAATTCGAGGTCTGTGAAAAATTTATTGTTTGTGCATTGTTCACACCTAATATTGTTTTTTTGCTGAAAGCTACTGAGATGTCCAAATGATTTGAAATTTGGCACGCACCTCACGCACTCAATCATCTTACATGCAAAAAAAATTCAGATTTTTATGAATTTTCTAGTAATTTTTTGAATTTACTGTTCACCGGGTGCAGATGAGCCCGAGCTCAGAATTGAATATTCGCCTTTCGGTGCACTTGCGGAAAAAAATCCACAAAAAGAAAATTTGCCTTTGACTTCTTTAAAAAAACAAATTTCGTCCAAAATTGTGTGAATAGTGACCAATAATAGCAAATATTTATTTTCTTTTGCCCTGAAGTCAACGCTGGTTTTTTATTTGTGAAAAATTATATACTAGTGCAAAAGAAAGTCAGTTTATTATAAAAAAACTTCGGAACTATTTTGACTTTTTTTGTAATTATTTTTTTTTCCCATATAGGGTGTAGATACAAACAGGAACCAAGGGGTATTTCCCATATTAAGTTTCACTAGATGAAGTAGCGTGCTACACCCCCTGACTACAGGCGAGCAATTTCCCGGCTGGCAGGTTTGGTTCTTCCTTCCACGTTTTAGTGGAGTGGGTTGTCAAATCTAGAGTTCGATGGCGTGTCACAGCCTCGGTCAGTTTCTTCGTCAGCTTTGCCTTTGATAAGCCACTTGGAAGATCTGAAAAGCTGCATATAAGCAATGGAGGCGCGTCGAGCTCGGGTGAAAAGGTGATCCGTCATATTTTCCTTTGGTGGCTGCTACGGTGGTGTCGGAGGCAGGTGACAGGCATTGCGGTCAAGCTCAGAGAATTCTTCGGTCTTGATTATATTTTTACTTCTTGGACGGTGGTCCTTTTTGTGAAGACTAGCGTGTTGTTGTCTTTTCAGTTTTGTCGTGTCAGTATATACGTGGATTGTAACTTAACTTTTATTATGTGAATGATACACGTACTACCATGCAAAAGAAAAACAGGTGAGCAATATGTTTGCGATTTTAAAGCATCTCCAACAACAGCCATATAATAATAACTACCCCCGATCTGTATTTTCTTGTGGTCCCGTTTTGAGGCAGCCCAAAAAAATCCCCATATGTTGCACGCGCAGCAGCTGCTGAGAACGCAAACCGTTGCGCGTATGCCCAATTGCCACTGAAACTTTCTCCCGCCGCGTCGCGTCTCTGCCCTCGATCGCCCTTGCTTGATTTTGACCGCTCGATCATACCGCTCCAGACGACCGCGGTAGCCCCGCCGGCGTCCCCATTCGGGATCCGCCGTGCGTCAGATTCCGGACCCTCGCCGCCCCTCCGTCGCCTGTCGACGTGGACTAGTGGCCGCCGGGCCACCGTGAAAACCGACAAGCTCGAATCCGGTGACACGGACAAATTGACTACCCAAACCAGTTTTAGCAACAAGTTGGGCCTAGTCCACATGAAGCCCAAGCTCCCAGTTCTGCCTCGAGACGAGGTAAAAGGAGACCCCTCTACATGGCGTTGAACCTACAAAATACTGAAAATTACTGCATTGTCATTGTTACTAGTAGATTCCCTTAAACAAGTACTTGTTTCAGGTGAGATGACTTGACAACTCAACTGCTCAAATTATAAATTATAGTTGCAATACTTCTCATCGAAAATTGTTGCACTTCCTTGCTCTTGGGGATATCAACGGGCCGCTAGAAACCCTTGTAGATTTCTTTTCTGCTGTAAATTCCTGTTCGAATCTCCTTGGGGGATATCAACGAGCTGCTAGAACCCCATGTTGAATTGCAATAATTCCAAAATAGATTCAAAATCGAATTTGCGAATGGAACCCAATGAGGACCAAAACCAAAGTGCACATAACAGGGTATGATGCAGATATATGTAGGTATGTGCTACATACCTACTTGGCTAATATTGGGACGTTGATGATTAACTCAGTTCAGACATGGTTACAATACTAGGCGCTTACGTAGCCCCGATTGTAGAGAAATATTAAAAAGCAAAAGATTAAAATTCACGCAAGTGCTCTCCCTTCCAACGCGAGCCGCTAATACATGCACTAACAAACTCCCAAATCACCCGCAAAAAAAAAAAAAACTCCCAAATCGGCGGCTACGAAAACTCCCAAATCTCTCGTTGCCCTAAAATTTTATCTCGTACAACAAACGAAAACCCCAGGTGCTGGACTTCTCCTTTTGCGCCTATGCAAAGAGGATGCCAGGATTTTCAGGTGTAACTGTCGATCGGATGATACTGAACTTACTCTAAGTACTAAGTAGTGCCTGGTATGAAAGCATGTACGTAGTTATTTATTATTCAACATTATGATTAAGCATATTTGAATACCACCGATTATATGAGACAAAATTAGTAGCCGACTAAGCATCTCAGAGATTCTTTTGACTGGAAATGATTTTGTTTAATCGTCGTTCATCCTAAGAGAGTAACAAACTTATTAATCTTTGACATCTTTTTAGTTATAAGTAGAGACATAAACATTGTTGATTTATTTATGTAACTGACATGGACATTTATAGTCCACTAATTCCTTATTATAGTTTTACAACAATTCAACAAAGCTTACTAAATGCTTGAGGCACTGTTCTCATGCATAAGCGCAGCTTACTGGTCTCTAGTTCTTTTTCCTGAACTTAAGCGTGTGCTCTCTGATCCTGAGATAGCATTGTCGTCTCTTGCCCTATCATGCACCCTTTTAGTTAAACAAACATGCAAACAAAAAATTCACTCAGGCAAACATCAATAAATTTGTATGCTAGCAGAAATAATTCTTTAGCAATTCCTCTAAATTTTCAGAGATGTGCTTGCGTATTTGTTCAATCAACAATCAAGTGTATAAGCTAGCAGGTAGTGTTCTAAAAACAATTTTCTACATGAACGAGCTAGTGTAGCTAACTATACAACTCTATACAAACTTTACTGAATGTGTATATGACAGGTTTCCATTTGCGACGACCTGCAAAGGTTAAATGGCCTGAACCTGATTCATGTTGCATATATATCCTCCACTGATATTATCTACTTTGCTGCTACAATGTACACTAACCATGATATTTCTTCCTCTGTTATTGTCAGAATTACAATCTGACTACTACCCCCTAATCATCTTTCATAATCCGACATGAGCATAATCCCACACTGAATGGTTTTGTAACTGCTACAGTGCTGTTTTAGCATGATAAAATAGACAGCTCCTAATTGTTGTCTCACACACTGGAATAGATTACAGTATGACCCACTTGACCAAACATTTATTCCTGCACTACTTTGGTGCTTCTGATCCCCTATCCTTTTATCGAACTTTTAATTCTTCTTTCCTATCTGCATCTAGATTGTTTCATGGTGGCATTTTAATTCATAGAGCAGATTTTTCTCTAGCAGGCAGTGTTCTAGGAAATGAGCTTGTGTAGCTAACTATGCAACTCTACACAAACTTTACTGAATATGTACATGACAGGTTTTCATTTGCGACGACCTGCAAGGATTAAATGACCTGAACCTGGTTCATGATGCATGTGCATGCATGATAACCTGCATATATGGTTGTGGATCTGGAGCTGGCTAGCTGTACGTCTCGGATGGTTGCATTGTTATGCATGTTGCTGGAAGTTTTTGGCGTCTTATATGGCCTCATTGTATATTATTTTACAAGACACCAGTACATATAGATACTGGAGATGTCACTATTGAGGAGTTATGTTCTGATTTAGAACATTCTGATGCTGATATGGAAGAGGAACATTATAAGCAACTGAGAGCTATTTTCTCAGGCAGGAAAAATAAAAAAGAGAGCTCACCAGCTAGAAGCGGTGGAAAGCACTCTGTTGAAGTAGCTGTATTACAAAGGAAAAAAAGGAAGAAAAAAAAACTAAAGATTTTGATAATAGGAAGATGAGAGGTTTTTTTTGGAATGTTAGAGGATTAGGAAAGGATCGTAAAAAAAGGTATGTTAGGGAAATGATTATTGACTACAAGCTTGATTTTGTGGGCATATCTGAAACTATTAAACAAAATTTTACAAAAAATGAACTGCACAATTTGTGTGGGGGGAGAAACTTTGAGTGGTGCTGGAATCCACCCAGAGGAATGTCTGGGGGGATTTTGGTAGGGATTAATAGAGATTGTTTTGATATCATTAATATAGAAAAAGGGGTTTACTTCCCGAGGGTGCTAGTTTTTGATAAAAAAGTTCAAATGCATTGGAAGTTGGTAACAGTATATGGAGATGCTCAAGTAGAGGGCAAGGCTGGATTTCTGGCTGAGTTAGCTAGATTATATCATGATAATCCTATGCCATGTTTGGTGGGAGGGGATTTTAATATAATTAGAAATGAGAAAGAGAAAAGCAAGCCTGTCCACACTGATCAGTGGAGCTTCATGTTCAATGCTATCATTGAGCAAGCTGGCTTGAGGGAATTGCCACTGAATGGACGAAAATTTACGTGGGTAAATAATCAGGCAGATCCAACTTATGAAAAACTTGATAGAGTTTTGATGTGTCCAACTTGGGAAGAAAAATATCCTTTAACTGTATTGCAAGCTTTTGCTAGAGAAATTTCTGATCATACCCCACTTTTCTTGGACTCTGAGGAATGTAATAAAAATGAACCCATCTTTAGATATGAAAATGCTTGGGTCTTGAGAGAGGGATTCAAAGAACTAGTATACAAAACTTGGAATGAAACATATCATGGAGACATTTTGGAGAGATGGCAGCTCAGGTTAAGAAATCTTAGAAGAAAAACCAAAGGATGGAATAGGAATGTGGATGCTTGGTATAGGAAGATTAAGATTGATATTATTAAAAAACTAGATGAGATAGATAAGAATGCTGAGATGATGGGGTTAACTGCAGCAGATAGAACATAATAGAAAGAGTTGAGAGAACAATTGAGAAGGATAATGAAACAGGAGGAGATGAAGTGGTTGCAAATGTATAAAGATCAGGAGATTACAGAAGGGGATGTAAATACAAGATACTATCATGCCAGGGTAAATGGCAGGCGGAGGAAAAATAGAATTATATCTCTAGAACAAGATGATGAGATGGTGGAAGGAGAAGAAAACTTGATGACATATATCACAGATTTTTATAAAAAAACTATTTGGTCATCCAGAAGAGAGTCTGATATCCCTAAAAGGCCATGAGCTTAAGAAAATTACTGAGGAAGAAAAAGGGGACTTGATAGCTCCTTTCACCTTGAAAGAAATATATGATGTGGTGTTTGGGATGAAAAAGAACAAAAGCCCTGGCCCAGATGGATTTCCTGCTGATTTCTATCAGGAATTCTCGGACTTGGTTAAATGGGACTTAAAAACATTAGTGGAAGAGTTTGCTGGTGGGAGAATTGACATATCTAGGTTGAATTATGGAATTATTACTTTGGTGCTAAAAACAGATGATGCTAAACAAATCCAAAAATTCAGACCCATTTGTCTGCTTAATGTTAGCTTCAAGATTATAACTAAAGTGCTGATGAATAGATTAACCAGATGTGTCTCACCAGTGATATCTAAAAACCAAACTGCCTTTATTAAAGGGAGATACATTATGGAAGGGGTGGTGATCTTGCATGAAGCACTGAACACAGCCCATGTTAGGAAACAAAGTGCCTTGATTTTCAAAGTAGATTTTGAGAAAGCCTATGACAAAATTAAATGGCCTTTTGTAATACAAATGCTAAACCTGAAAGGATTTCCTGATAAGTGGTGTGATTGGGTAATGGAAACAATGAGAGGGGAGCATGTAGGAGTAAAGGTCAATGACAGAATTGGACCCAACTTTAGGACATTTAAAGGCCTTCGACAGGGTGATGCTATGTCACCTTTGTTATTTGATTTGGCTGCGGATGCATTGGCAGTGCTCATGAATAATGCGCTTGAGCATGATTTGGTTAAAGGTGTGCTGGGGAGTGAAAATAATAAAGGGGTGAAAATGTTACAATATGCAGATGACACGATCTTTTTGTTGCAAGATGATATTGAAAGTGTGAGAAACTTAAAATTTATTTTGGGAGCTTTTGAACAAATGTCAGGATTAAAAATAGACTTCCATAAAAGTGAGCTATTATTGTTTGGGGAGGCTATTGATAAACAGAGTATATATCAAGAGATGCTTACCTGTAAAATGGGAGAAAACCCAATGAAATATTTGGGGATGCCTATATCTGACTCTAGAATCAGAAATATACATTGGAAATGTATGAATGATAAGATAGAGAAGAGATGTAGTTGTTGGCAAGGGAAGCTCCTAGGATCTATTGCAGGAAGGATTACCTTGGTGCAAGCCTGTTTGACAAACATTCCTCTGTATATGATGTCATTTTATCCCCTCCCTAAAGGAACAAAGAAAAAGGCAGATTTCTATAGAGCCAGATTGGTTTGGCAAGAAGATGAGAATGAAAGGAAATATCATCTAGTCAAATGGGACATTTGCTGCTTGCCAAAAGATTTGGGGGGGGGGGCTGGGGATTCTGAATTTGGAAGTTATGAACATTGCCTTGTTGGCTAAGTGGTTTTGGAAATTGGAAACTGAAGAGGGGTTATGGCAAAAAGTAATCAGTGAGAAATATGTAACTGATGATTGTATATCTAGGGTTACCAAAAAGGTGGGAGATTCACAGTTTTGGGCTAGCCTGTTGGATATAAAAGAAACCTTCTACAAATTCACCAAGAAAAAAAATAGAAGATGGAAAAAAAACCAGGTTCTGGGAAGATGTGTGGGTAGATGATAAAACCCTGAAAGAAGCATATCCCAGACTGTATGATTTATGTTTTGACCACAATCTAACAGTGGCTGAGGCTATCCAAAAAGGATGGCATGGTTTTAGGTTTAGGAGAACCTTGCATGGGGAGACTAAGGAATTATGGAACAGTCTCAGATCTAGATGTGAGGAAATTGAAATGGGGGCTGGGAAAGATGAATTAATTCGGACCTTAACTACTGACAAAAAGTTCTCTGTAAAATCTTTATATAGGAGATTAATAGGTGAAAATCTTAAATTCCCTCAAAAATTTCTATGGAAGATTAAAATTCCAGCTAAAATCAAAGTCTTCATGTGGTTGGCTAATAGAAAAAGCATCCTCACCAGAGATTCTCTCCTGGAACGAGCATGGAAGGGTGAGAAATCCTGTGTGTTTTGTGGGAAAAATGAAACAGTAAACCATTTATTCATTGATTGTTCTGCTGCTTCTTTGGTTTGGAGCATATTACAATGTACATTTGGGCTTAAGAAAACTCCTTTAACAATTGATTAGTGCTTGGGCACTTGGATTAAAACTTTTCGTAAAGATGAAAAAAAGCTAGTATTAGTAGGTATTTCTACTCTATTCTGGACTCTTTGGAAGTGTAGAAATGGAGTGATTTTTGATAACATGAAAATTACTGATCCTATGAAGCTGATCAAGCTAATGTGTCATTGGATTTTGGATTGGTCTATTCTGCAGATAAAGGAGCACCAAAAAGAATTGCTGGAGTTGGGCACTGTAGAGGAACGCAGCAGAAAACAAATTTTTTCCACACTACGAACATGCCCAGGACCACTATGAAGATTGCATACAAGGTTTTGATCCGATCGTTACCGACTCGTAGCGCAGCGGAAGTAGAGTCGATGTAGATCGTCGGTGCAGATCCCCGCAGCTAGGATTTACAACCTCCCAACCGCGAGGATGTACTCCCTCGTCCGCTCCTCGGACAGCCCTTCGGGAGGCGATTGGATAGTCCCTCGGACGGTGTCACGGACAGCCCTTCGGGAGAACCCAGACAACCTTTCGGCTCTACGAAACTATTTCGTGGGAGGGAGAGAAGAAAGGCAGATCATGCATGCCATTTGGTGAGAGAATTGGAGTGAGTTGGAGAGCTCCTCTCCTCCTCCTTATATAGTGGTGGAAGGGGTGGAGGGGGCTGAAATTTCAGCCCACAAAACATGCACCCACCAAACAAGGAAAACATGTTCCCACCAAACATGGAGAAAACATGTTCCCTTGTCCATGGTGCCCCAACATGGGGCCTCACCCCCTCCCAACCAGCTCCACCATTTGTGGGGGCTGCCCCCCACCATGGGCCCCCCCCCCAACACCTTTGTCCAGCCACAAGGGGCTGCCCCCTCAAGGGGGGCGCCCCCAAAACAGCCCAACACAGCCCCCACGTATCGTGGGATCTTGTCCCCTCACGCCGGGATAAGATGTTTTCCGTGACTATTTCTTCTGAAAAATTCCGGAAGGTCCCAGAACATTTCTGGCACCCTCTAAAATTAATCTAGACACTCTCCGGAATATTTCCGGTATGATGGTTTTATTCCGAAACATTTTCGTTTTTCTCCGAAACAATTCCGGCAGCTCCGAAACACTTCCGGTTTTCTCTCCGGAACTTTTCCGTCATCTCCAAAACTTTTCCGGTGACTTTCTCTCAGACTCCCTATCTAGTATTCAGCAGATATATGACCCTTAAGCGTGTGACCCTATAGGTTCGGTGAAGTATAGACATGAGCAGAACACTTTCCGATCAATGATCAACATCGGAGCCGTGGACACCCATATTGACCCCTATACCCACACGAATAAATATTCGAGTGAACCTCCAGTTGGCGTGTGCTATTCCTGTTACTTCGCGATATGTTACAAAATCCCGAGGGGAGATTTACCGGCTTCCCCGTGGATCAACACTTGTCCACTATGCCAGTGACCTCGTTACTGGTTTTGTTCTCTTTTCTCGTTCCCGTGTTTCGGCATCCCTGTGATCAAATCACATTGTGTCTGGCCAGACGATGGTGGATACCGTAACACCGAGAGGGCCCAAAGAATATCTCTCCATCATCGGAGGAGCAAATCCCAATCTTGAGCTATCAAGTCCCTTGTCACACTTTTCCATGAACCCGTAAGCCGCCGTAATAGCCACCCATTTATGGATGACGTTTAACAAACCCCAAAGTTCATGAAGCAAGCATGAAGAAACTCGATACTCTCATGGTCTAAGGAATTTTGCAAACGTTAACTTTCTCTGTGTTATAAACCATTAACTTGTGACGAATGTATCTCATAGCATAACATCAATTCAGGTCGATTCAACACAAATGTTCTTCTAACATTGTGCCCTCAAAGTTGCCGGCATAGACATGCCCATGATCAGGAAACCATAATCATCATGCAACACTTGAGCTAGTCTCAGAGGCTTGACTAGGAATACATTTTACCATTTATTTTTCCACACGTGCACATGGGTTTTCCTCAGAGCCTTTATGGATATACGGGCTCGGGAACCACATCAGTTATGGCATGGAATATAAACTTAATTAGGAACATGGGGATAAATAATAACATTTATTATTGCCTCTAGGACATATCTCATACAGACTCCCACTTGCACTAGAGTCAATAATCTAGTCAATGCTAATGCACTTTACACCTATGGCATACCGGTGTAAAATATGCTTCACTTGTGGTATAGTCTGATGTCCAACGGATCTGACACCTTCAGCTCCGTGTGTATCTTTGCATATCCTCGCGTTTTCACGCTTTCACAAAATTCATATTTTGTGTGGACTTGGCTTTGTATATATGTGAATCACTGGTCGAACCTTGATTCCTCAGACTGAGCTATGGAGCAACTATCTACAATAGTGTCCCATTGACCAAAGCCATCTTGGAACCATACTAAGTTCATGAATGAACTATATGATTCAACAATTTCTTTGTCGCTTCTAAAGCGTCAACATACTTAGCCTTTGTTATAGAATTCGCCACAGAAATTTGTCTGGAACAATTCCAACTTACCGTGCCACCATATTGTGTATTACACAAAACCCTTAACTTAAATCGAAAACCGCATGGAGCATTGATTAAGACTGTATCGATGTAATTACTTACAACGATCACTTCATAATCTCCGCTTGCGAGAAAACATGTCATCAGTGCTACTATAGTACTCAACGACATTTTTCACTGTTGTCCCATGATCAGTACTTTGATCACCTTGGTATCTATACTCGCAACAGCTTGGGAGTATCGGACATATCTGGTTGTTTTACATACCATGGAATATATGATTAATCCAAACACAAGAGTGTGTGGAATCTCCGTCATGTATTTTGCTCATCAGTGTTTTGGGACACCGAGTCTTGCAAAAACTCTTTCCCATGTGACTTCGGCAAGAATCACTCCTTGGCGTTTTAATGCTAAACTGTTTTAGCATCTTGTCAATATGTATTTTGGCTTAGCCCTATTAGGCAATTCTATCTCCGTAGATAATTATGCCTAATATCGAAGCTACCTAGCCCAAGCACTTCATCGAAAAACTATTTCTCAATGAAGTCCTAATTCGTGTCAGGAAATTTATATTATTTCCAATTAACAATGTGTCAAGCACACAAGGTTTTTAGAAATATTATTATGCTCCCACTTACTTTCTTGTAACCACAAGCATCTTCGTTATCCTTTGATGAAATCAAACTCTTTTGACTATTTCATCAAAAACGAAGATTCCAACTCAATTTGCTCTCTTCTGTCCATCGCTGGAACTCTGAAGTTTGCATACTCACTAGCATCCTCTGGATTGACAAAACACCTTGGACTGTATCACATGCAAGTCCTAGGTAGCATTTCCATCTCATGGAAATCCTTTTGGCATCCATGTATCATATCGCATGATTGAAATATGTATCAATTGCTAGTTTAACCCGAACCAACTTTAAGCATCGCTACGGAGAGACAATCTTGCCGTAGTTAATTCCTAAAATTTGTTATAAGCAACAAGTTGAGCTTTATGGATAAAACATTTTTATCCGTATCAGTTTATAGTTCCATAAATATTCGTTAGACTTCAAGTCTTCCGAAGGGTTTATCAAGATTTAATCTCGAATCATTTATATGGAAACTATCTCGGATTGTATTGGCATTTAGCCAATTCCGGAGTCAGGGCCCATCATCGCTTCCTTGATTATCGTAGGTGTACTGTTGTCTAACAACAATATCTCGTTTGCGCACTGATACGTCTCCAACGTATCTATAATTTTTTATTGTTCCATGCTGTTATATTATCAATCTTGGATGTTTTTATATGCATTTACATCAATTATATATCATTTTTGGAGACTAACCTATTAACTTAGTGCCCAGTGCCAGTTGTTGTTTTCTGTCCTGTTTTTGTTTTACAGAAAATCAATACCAAACGAAGTCCAAATGCCACGAAACTTTTTGGAGATTTTTTCTGGACAAGATAAACACTAGAAGCTTTGGGAGAAGACCAGACGCCTGAGGAGGTGGCCACGAGCCACCAGGGCACGCTTGGGGGGGGGGGCAGGCGCGCCCTGGTGCCTCGTGGGCCCACCCCAGCTCCGTTTGACCTAATTCTTCCACTATAAATTCAGAAAAAATCAGAAACCCTCAGGGGAGTCCACGAAATACTTTTTCCGCCGCCGCAAGTTTCTGTTCTCGAGAGATCCCATCTGGAGGCCTTCTTTGGTACTCCGCCGGAGGGGGAATCGATCACGGAAGGGCTCTACATCAACCTTGCTGCCCTTCCGATGATGCGTGAGTAGTTTACCACCGACCTTCGGGTCCATAGGCAGTAGCTAGATGGCTTCTTCTCTCTTTTTGATCTTCAATACAATGTTCTCCTCGATGTTCTTGGAGTTCTATCCGATGTAATCACTTTTGCGGTGTGTTTGTTGGGATCCGATGAATTGTGAGTTTATGATCAGATTATCCATGAATATTATTTGAGTCTTTACTGCACTCTTTTATGCATGATTATTATAGCTTCGTATTTCTTCTCCGATCTATTGATTTGGTTTGGCCAATTAGATTGATTTATCTTGCCATGGGAAGAGGTGCTTTGTAATGGGTTCGATCTTGCGGTGGTCAATTCCAGTGACAGAAAGGGACATGAAACGTATGTATCGTTGCTATTAAGGGTAAAAAGATGGGGTTTATTCATGCGCGAGTTTATCTTGTCTACATCATGTCATCGTTCTTAAGGCGTTACTCCGTTCTTTATGGACTTAATACACTAGATGCATGCTGGATAGCGGTCGACGTGTGGAGTAATAGTAGTAGATGCAGGCAGGAGTCGGTCTACTTGTATTGGACGTGATGCCTATATACATGATCATTGCCTTGTATATCGTCATGATTATTTGCTTTTCTATCAATTGCCCAACAGTAATTTGTCTACCCACCGTATGCTATTTTCTCGAGAGAAGCCTCTAGTGAAAACTATGGCCCCCGGGTCTATCTAAATCATATTACTAAAACCCTAAAAATATTGCTGCCATTTTATTTTATTTATTTTATTTTGTATTTTTGTTTCAATCTATCTATCTATCACATACAATTTAATCTTGCAATTTACCGCCGAGGGACTCGTTTGCGATGGGTGCAAGGATTTGTTGTTTGTGTGCAGGTGCTGCTAACGAGGTGTTGCGTGATTCTCCTACTGGTTCGATAACCTTGGTTTCATAACTGAGGGAAATACTTAGCTCTACTGTGTTGCATCATCCCTTCCTCTTCGGGGAAAATACCAACACAAGCTACAAGTAGCAGGAAGAATTTCTGGCGCCGTTGCCGGGGAGACATCATCAACATCTATCAAGTACCTTTGCATAAACTCTCATCTCCTTGCATTTATTTTATTTGCCATTTGCCTCTCGGTTTCATCTCCCCCACTTCTAAAACATTTTTACAAAAATACAAAAATATTTTCCGTTTGCCTTTTTTCTTGTTTGCTTGTTTGCTTGCTTTATCATTATGGCTAGTTCTTCGCTCGTTACTATTACCCCTAAAAATGAAGTACTTAATTTTAAACAAAGGGGAGGAGAGAATTTAAAAGATGCTTGGTATAGGATTTGTGATGCTCATAATGGAATCAACTTGAAAGATGACAATACTTGAAACTATGCATTATGCCTAGCCAGGGGCATAAAACAATAGCGCTTGTTGGGAGGCAACCCAATGAATAAAATAAACTTTTTCTGTTATTGTGTGTTTTCAAAATTATGCTACTGGTATGATTGTGTTTTTGTGTTTTTAATTAGTGTTTGTGCCAAGTAAAGCCTTTAGGATAATTTGGAAGATAGTATAATTGATGCTGTTTGGAAAAAACAGAAAGTTTTGCGTCCAATGCCCGAATTTTGTTTCTGTACTGGAGCGTCAGAAAAATCTGAATTTTTTACAAAGTATTGGTATATGAATTGCCCACGTTTTCCTAATTGTTCAGAATTTTTGGAGTTACCGAAGTATGGCTTTTAAATAGATTGCTACAGACTGTTCTGTTTTTGACAGATTCTGTTTTTGATGCACTACTTGCTTGTTTTGATGAATCTATGGATTGTATCGGGGGGTATAATCCATGGTGAAGTTGGATTACATTAGGTGTAATGCAAAAATAAAATATGAATGGGTTTGCAACAGTACTTAAAGTAGTGATTTATTTTGTTATACTAACGGATCTCACGAAGGTTTTGTTGAATTTTGTGTGATTGAAGTTTTCAAGTTTTGGGTGAGGTCACGATGGATGAAGGAATAAGGAGTAGTAAAATCCTAAGCTTGGGGATGCCCGAGGCACCCCAAGGTAATATTCAAGGAAGACTCAAGCGTCTAAGCTTGGGGATGCCCCGTAAGACATCCCCTCTTTCTTCTACCAACCATCTGTAATTTTACTTGGAGCTATATTTTCATTCGTCACATGATATGTGTTTTACTTGGAGCGTCTTGTATTATATGAGTCTTTGCTTTGTTTGCTTTTTAGTTTGTCACAATCATCTTTGCTGAACACACCTATTTTGAGAGAGCCACGCGTTCATCATCATTTGTTAGAATACTCTATGTGCTTCACTTAAATTTTTTGAGCTAGGCAGTTGCTCTAGTGCTTCACTTAAATCTTTTTGAGCACGGCGGTGGCTATATTTTGAAGAAATAAATTCCCATGCTTCACTTATATTATTTTGAGAGTTGATAAGATTGAAATTTTGAAGAAATATTTGCACTCTCATGCTTCACTTAAATCCTTTTGAGAGTTGATGATAGTAACGGTAATTTGCACAAGATATGAATTTGGTCCCAAAGTGATGAATATTCAAGAGGGATATAATAAAAACTTTCATATAGATCATTGGATATGATAAGTGTGATTCCTTGCAATAGTTTTGCGATATGGAAATGATAATATGTTAGTCATGTTAGTGAGTAATTGTGATTTAGTAAAAATATTAGTGTTAAGGTTTGTGATTCCCTATGCATGCACATCAAGTCAATAGTTATGCAAATAAATTATATCCTACTTATGGTGCATTATTCGGTGTTAGTTATGTTTAATGCATGTTTATGGCCATTTTTGTTTTTTGGTTGGTTGCTTCTCAATCTATTTGCTAGCCTTCATTTGTACTAAGCGGAAATACTGCTTGTGCGTCCAAAATCCTTAAACCCAAGTTGTGCCAAATGAGTCCACTATATATACCTATATGCGGTATTTCAATGCCGTTCCAAGTAAATTTGCATGTGCCAACTCTAATTTTCAAAATAATTTTTCCGTTTTGTGTGCCCGTACCGCTCATGAAGCGACAGGGGGTGGCCATTATTTTCCATGCTAGGTGTGTTATTCTCACGATGAGTGTTTATTCACTTGTCATTGCACGAGAGAATGGTTGGTAATAGGGATGCCCAGTCCCACAATGAAATCAAAAATTAATAACAACAAAATTCCTTGGAAAGTGTTGGTTTGGAGGGCACCCGTGGATACGGCTAGCCATGGATTGTGAAAGGAATGGTGGAAAGGAAATAAACTTTACTTTCTGTTTGAGAACCACCTGTGATGTGTCTAGCATGGAAAATATTGGAAATTCTCGGTCGTTTTCGTTGACAGGAAAAGCATGCCTCTCAAAATATTTTTATCTCTTTAATTTCAGCTTTGAGCTCTGGCACATTTGACAAATCTCTGCTTCCCTCTGCGAAGGGCCTATCTATTTACTTTTATGCAATTTTTATTTTTACTTGAGTCTCCATCTACTCTTACAAAAGCACCAACTAGAGAGCACTATTGTCATACTTGTGCATTGGATGTAGCTAATATTTGAGTGTGTTTCATGAATGGATCAATGATTGAGCATAATGGGCTAGGGATAACTTTCTTTAGCGTTGATATTTCGAAAGACATGGTTGCTTGTTAGCATGCTTGAGTATTTATATCTTCATGTCAAATTATAGACTATTGCTTTGAATCATTCAAGTCCAATGTCCATGCTACAAAAGAAAAGAATATGTGATGAATATGATAGGCAGCATTCCACATCAAAAATTCTGTTTTTATCATTTACCTACTCGAGGACGAGCAGGAATTAAGCTTGGGGATGCTGATACGTCTCCAACGTATCTACAATTTTTGATTGTTCCATGCTGTTATATTATCAATCTTGGATGTTTTTATATGCATTTACAGCAATTATATATCATTTTTGGAGACTAACCTATTAACTTAGTGCCCAGTGCCAGTTGCTGTTTTCTGTCCTGTTTTTGTTTTATAGAAAATCAATACCAAACGAAGTCCAAATGACACGAAACTCTTTGGAGATTTTTTTCTGGACAAGATAAACACTAGAAGCTTTGGGAGAAGACTAGACGCCAGAGGAGGTGGCCACGAGCCACCAGGGCGTGCCTGGGGGGGGGGGGGGGGGGCAGGCGCGCCCTGGTGCCTCATGGGCCCACCCCAGCTCCGTTTGACCTAATTCTTCCACTATAAATTCAGAAAAAATCAGAAACCCTCAGGGGAGTCCATGAAATACTTTTTCTGCCGCCGCAAGTTTCTGTTCTCGAGAGATCCCATCTGGAGGCCTTCTCCGGTACTCCACCGGAGGGGGAATCGATCACGGAGGGGCTCTACATCAACCTTGCTGCCCTTCCGATGATGCATGAGTAGTTTACCACTGACCTTTGGGTCCATAGGCAGTATCTAGATGGCTTCTTCTCTCTTTTTGATCTTCAATACATTGTTCTCCTCGATGTTCTTGGAGTTCTATCCGATGTAATCACTTTTTGCGGTGTGTTTGTTGGGATCCGATGAATTGTGAGTTTATGATCAGATTATCCATGAATATTATTTGAGTCTTTGCTGCACTCTTTTATGCATGATTATTATAGCTTCGTATTTCTTCTCCGATCTATTGATTTGGTTTGGCCAACTAGATTGATTTATCTGCCATGGGAAGAGGTGCTTTGCAATGGGTTCGATCTTGCGGTGCTCAATCCTAGTGACAGAAAGGGACATGACACATATGTATCATTGCTATTAAGGGTAAAAAGATGGGGTTTATTCATGCGCGAGTTTATCTTGTCTACATCATGTCATCGTTCTTAAGGCGTTACTCCGTTCTTTATGGACTTAATACACTAGATGCATGCTGGATAGCGGTCGGTGTGTGGAGTAATAGTAGTAGATGCAGGCAGGAGTCGGTCTACTTGTATTGGACATGATGCCTATATACATGATCATTGCCCTGGATATCGTCATGATTATTTGCTTTTCTATCAATTGTCCAACAGTAATTTGTCTACCCACCGTATGCTATTTTCTCGAGAGAAGCCTCTAGTGAAAACTATGGCCCCCGGGTCTATCTAAATCATATTACTAAAACCCTAAAAATATTTCTGCCATTTTCTTTTATTTATTTTATTTTGTATTTTTGTTTCTATCTATCTATCTATCACATACAATTTAATCTTGCAATTTACCGCCGAGGGATTGACAACCCCTCGTTTGCGTTGGGTGCAAGGATTTGTTGTTTGTGTGCAGGTGCTGCTAACGAGGTGTTGCGTGATTCTCCTACTGGTTCGATAACCTTGGTTTCATAACTGAGGGAAATACTTATCTCTACTGTGCTGCATCATCCCTTCCTCTTCGGGGAAAATACCAACGCAAGCTACAAGTAGCACGCACCTGAGAGGTTTGCATGAGTTTTGCCTACGTGGTTCAGCTGCAAGTTCGACCGAAGTCCATACATCTCATGTAGAGGCTTCCGCATCAGTCGTAGTAGGAAACTCTAGAATCACTTCCAAGGTTCCTTTCCTTTGATCTGATGACGAAGATACTGTTATCTTGTCGAGTTGCATTGTCCTCCCAGTCACCTTTTTGCAAGAACCATTCTCTTTAAAAGCATACCGTTCTTTGTGGCCAAACCTTTTGCCTCGGTATAGTGGTGGAGGAATTCCCAATAATTTGGGATAACCTACAAAGTAGCACTTGTCTGATTTGGAATAGGTTTATAAACATTTTACACAAGCCCCATATTCCAAATGTTAAGAAAAGATAAAACATGGTTGGGCGTACCATACCATGGCGTCATTTCAACAGATCTGATGGCGCTCTTTTCAGTGTAAAAGCCGCAGTCTCTAAAGCATTACTTTAAAAGGGATAATGGAAAATTGATTTATGTCATCTTTGATCTTGCCATGTCATAAATGGTTTGATTACATCATCACGGACATTCCACTTACTGTGGTGTTCTGAGAGGTGTAAGTTATGAAACTCTTTTCACAACTCATCAGACATTCGCTAAACTTGTAACTCAAATATTCCTTTCCGCAATCTAATTGTAGAAACATAATTTTCTTGTTACAATAATTTCTACTTCATTTTTGAAAACCTTTTCAATAATTTCAAAAGATCCAGACTTACGTCTCATTAAGTAAATATCCATATATCTATTTGAGTCATTTCTGAAGATAGATAAATCCACTACTAGTAACAACATTTATCGGACTACACACATCAAAATGTATGATCACCAATAAGTTTGTTGCTCGTTCCTTATGGCCTGTGAACGGTATTTCAGTCACTTCACTTTTCGGACAAAAGTTGCAAGTGTCAGATGATTCATAATCAAATGACTTCAAAATCCATCATTATGGAATTTTTCCATCCGGGTTTCTCCAATGTGACCAAATGCAGTGCCACACATATGTGGTATTCTTTTAGTCTTGCGACATTTGGCGTCAGTGTTTTGGATGTATCATATTACCATCTATATTCATAATATACATCCGATCCATGATGGAAGCATGGCCCTTATGTTATTCATGATACCGAACAACAATTGTTCTTTTATGAACAACCCTCTTGCAACAAACATTATGCAATGGGCTAGAGTGTATAAAACTCTAAAATAAATTATGAAAGTAAATGCAGAGGTAATATATTATTATCAATATTCATAACATACATCTCATTCATAATGAAAGTATGGCCCTTTTGTTATTCATAATACAGAACATGAAAAATTCTCTTATGAACAACCTTCTTGCAAGATACTTTATGCAATGGGCTAGAGTGTATAAAACTCTAAATGAATTATGAAAATAAATACAGATGGTAATACACCTATGGAAGGTATAGTAACATTTACTATGTTCCCAGCGCATATCTAAACCTCATTCTCGGCAAGTCTTTTAGGCCGTAGTAGTTCTTGCATCGAATTGCAACGAAAAGCAATCGAGCGGGTATTCCGGTGATCAACTTTTAATCACAATACCCAAGAATCAGTGATTAACCTATTTAATCATAATTCCCAAGAACTATTTCTTTGTGACCAGCCTTCCAAACATCAATAACTTGTATGACTTTCATACATGAGCTGGACATTCCAGTCTTCTTTCTTTTTGCCCTTATACTTCTAACAGTTTAACTTTCAGTATTTCTCCTACTCTCAGAAGAAGCACCCAACTTTAAGAGTGGCGTTAGCCCCGGACTTCCTAGGTGTGTAAGTCACACTAACACCCTTTGGACATTTCCTTTCTCTTTAAGTTGTTGTTTTATTCACCTTCATTATATGACAGGCGTTCTTCTGGATCCCTCTCTTATCAGTCAAAAGCCCAGTAAACACTTTACTAATACTTTGCAAACAAACATTGCTTTGGATATCTCATATCTTTCAGCCTTTGTCTGCATCTGAAAACAATTTTTCAGTTCCATGAATATCACATAACTATCCCAAACTTTCGAAGTTCGGGTCTCATGGAAGCAAACATATTGCACTTGACAATAACGGAATTCTAGCTTTTGGATCGAAGGACGAGAGTCACATCATCCATAGCATTAGCGGGAGAATACCGAAAGCATGTGATAGGACAAAGTCCTTCTCGGCATTCTTGAGGATAATCCTCACATTACGTTACCAACCGTAAAGTTTTAACCAGATAAATAATAGCTTATTCAATTTTAATAGGGAAGGTGGAAACGCGAGCCATAATTCTATAACTATTATGCAAATTTCACTTAGACAATGTTCATAATTAATTGCACTGAGAATTAAACAAGTTAATTCTATAGTGCGCTCCCACTCAAATCAATATCTCTCATAATTGATTGTGAGTGATTCAAGATCCGCATTTCAATTCGACGCCATTGGCGGGTTCATCACTGATGACGTGAATTTCAATCGGTAGGCCAACTTGCCAATCACATCTCTATGTGACTCTTGTCCATCTTTCGATGCGCGTGTTCCGAGCTCAGGACTGTCCTGCCTGAACGTCAAGACAACCAAGTGATCACGCAGTGAGGTCTGACCTTCACCCACCTTACACCTCTCTAATCGTTCGTGCTCATGTGTACATGGCGCACCCCGAAAAGATACGTGTTGTAGACGGTGCTACACTTGGGAGAACACTAACTACTTGATATTTTTAAGTGAGAGATCACCCTAATAAAAGTGACTACCGCGCAATAAAAAAGGGTGCATCATAAGGGATAAACATCTCAGGCAATTCATAATAGCATGATATGGTATAGCCCTTTCTGACGGAGAAGTCTTTATTTTCTTCGTCTTCGGCATTTGCGTCGGTGTTCACCTTCGCAAAGATTGCCACCACCTTGTCGATGCACCAGATAATAGTGCTATCTCTATAGCTAATAAAATAAGTGCATTACTTAAGGTTGACACGTAGGTCATTAAAGTGACAATCATACGGCTCCAGCCATCATGCCGAATCATGACACGCAGGTCATGTTAATTAACATTATATAGTCATCTCATACATAATAAAATTAAATATGATGAAGACTATACCACATCTCATGCACATCTTATGTACATCTCATGTCATCCTGCAAAACCAAGTTAGACGCCTCTAATAAGTTTATGCAAAATTTTATTTCATGTGGCTTCTAAGGTTTCGAAACAAACCGAAGCTACCAACGTTTATCATCAAGTATGATTATTCAAGTCGCTAGATTAACTTTGCGGGGTGTATGAAACACGAGATAATAAAATCTCGAGCCCCATACTGAACTTCGTCATACGCATGACCCCCGTGTAGATCATATCTGCATTGCCCTTTTGTCTGTGAAATTTCATCTTTCTTTTAACTATGGTGGAATTCAATGAACTGTTAGCACTTCGTTGATCAATCAGGATCGCGGATTGGCAGAACTTTGAAACTCCACCATGCCGTTATTAAGATCAGAAATACGCAAATTTCAGGGAAGCAACAAGAACATCGGGTAACAGATTTCATCTGCTACCCGCACAAATAATTTCAGTAATAGAACTCATCTACTACAAATTATATTGTGCAATACCCATACATCTCTATGTATTCTAGATCGTAACCTGCATCTACGCATAGCACGGCTCATGATGCCACTGTAGGGGAACGCAGCAGAAAAAAAAATTCCGCACTACGAACATGCCCAGGACTACTATGAAGATTGCATACAAGGTTTTGATCCGATCGTTACCGACTCATAGCGCAGCAGAAGTAGAGTCGATGTAGATCGTCGGTGCAGATCCCCGCAGCTAGGATTTACAACCTCCCAACCGCGAGGATGTACTCCCTCGTCCGCTCCTCGGACAGCCCTTCGGGAGGCGGTCGGACAGTCCCTCGGACGGTGTCACGGACAGCCCTTCGGGAGGACCCTCGAACAACCCCTCGGGCAAAAGATCGAACCTACGACCTCTCTACGGGGTTGCAGACATACGGTGTCACCTATCCGGCAGGGTTTCGCCGTCTAGAATTAGTTCCCACCGGAACCCAGACAGCCTTTCGGCTCTACGAAACTATTTCGTGGGAGGGAGAGAAGAAAGGCAGATCATGCATGCCATTTGGTGAGAGAGTTGGAGTGTGTTGGAGAGCTCCTCTCCTCCTCCTTATATAGTGGTGGAAGGGGTGGAGGGGGCTGAAATTTCAGCCCACAAAACATGCACCCACCAAACAAGGAAAACATGTTCCCACCAAACATGGAGAAAACATGTTCCCTTGTCCATGGTGCCCCAACTTGGGGCCCCACCCCTCCCAACCAGCTCCGCCATTTGTGGGGGCTACCCCCCACCATGGGGGGGCCCCCAACACCTTTGTCCAGCCACAAGGGGCTGCCCCCTCAAGGGGGGCGCCCCCAAAACAGCCCAACACAGCCCCCACATATCGTGGGATCTTGTCCCCTCACGCCGGGACAATATGTTTTCCGCGACTATTTCTTCTGAAAAATTTCGGAAGGTCCCAGAACATTTCCGGCACCCTCTAAAATTATTCTGGACACTCTCCAGAACATTTCCGGTATGATGGTTTTATTCCTAAACATTTTCGTTTTTCTCCGAAACAATTCCGGCAGCTCCGAAACACTTCCGGTTTTCTCTTCGGAACTTTTCCGTCATCTCCGAAACTTTTCCGGTGACTTTCTCTCAGACTCCCTGTCTAGTATTCAGCAGATATATGACCCTTAAGCGTGTGACCCTATAGGTTCAGTGAAGTATAGACATGACCGGAACACTTTCTGATCAATGATCAACATCAGAGCCGTGGACACCCATATTGACCCCTATACCCACACGAATAAATATTCGAGTGAACCTCCAGTTGGCGTGTGCTATTCCTGTTGCTTCGCGATATGTTACAAAATCCCGAGGTGAGATTTATCGGCATCCCCGTGGATCAACACTTGTCCACTATGCCAGTTAGCTCGTTACCGGTTTTGTTCTCTTTTCTCGTTCCCGTGTTTCGGCATCCCTGTGATCAAATCACATTGTGTCTGGCCAGACGATGGTGGATACCATAACACCGAGAGGGCCCAAAGAATATCTCTCCATCGTCGGAGGAGCAAATCCCAATCTTGAGCTATCAAGTCCCTTGTCATACTTTTCCATGAACCTCTAAGCCGCCGTAATAGCCACCCATTTACGAATGACGTTTAACAAACCCCAAAGTTCATGAAGCAAGCATGAAGAAACTCGATACTCTCATGGTCTAAGGAATTATGCAAATGTTAACTTTCTCTGTGTTATAAACCATTAACTTGTGACGAATGTATCTCATAGCATAACATCAATTCGGGTCGATTCAACACAAATGTTCTTCTAACATTGTGCCCTCAAAGTTGCCGGCATAGACATGCCCATGATCAGGAAAACATAATCATCATGCAACACTTGAGCTAGTCTCAGAGGCTTGACTAGGAATACATTTTACCATTTATTTTTCCACACGTGCACATGGGTTTTCCTCAGAGCCTTTATGGATATACGGACTCGGGAACCACAACAGTTATAACATGGAATATAAACTTAATTAGGAACATGGGGATAAATAATAACATTTATTATTGCCTCTAGGGCATATCTCCTACAGGCACAAGACTAATTAAGCGGGTAGCAAGTGAGGTGTACAAGGCTTCGCAGGGATGGAGATTCAATGTGCTGCGACTGGGAGGCTGAAGAAGAATCTACTTCCTGACGCGTTGTGCATGCTTAAGTTGCTGCCCCTTCTTTGTAGTTTCTTAGTAGTGCTCTCTAGCTCTCTGGCTGTTCGCTTTTGCTATATTTTACCTGATATGCTTGAACCTCGTTATGTTGGTCAGGATTTGCTCTGCTCCCCCCTTGCTCCCCCCTGCGTGGTGAGGGGGTTTGGGGGGTTTATGGATGTTCGGTTTCGGTTCTTAGCTTTTCTTTTTTAGCTGTAGTAGTTTGAACTCCTATGGATGCGATGGTTTCTCTTAATGGAAATCGGAAGGGGAGATCCCTTCTTTTGTCAAAAAAAAAATGATGCATACATATCCTTCCCTGACACTATCTAGTTTGCTGCTACATATATACACTAACCATGACATTTCTTCCTCTATTCTGGTCAGAACTACAATCTGATTACTACCCCCCTAATCATCTTTCATAATCCCACAATGAATGGTTTTGTAACTGCTACTGTTTTAGCATGATAAAATGGACAGCTCCTAACTGTTGACTCACACACTGGTATAGATTACAGTATGACACACACTTGTACTTCTGATCCCCCATTCTTTTTATCAAAATCTGAATTCTTCTTTCCAATCTGCATCTAGATTTTCATGGTAGCATTTAAATTCATAGAGCAGATTTTTCTCTAACATGGGAATCTGATAAGAGTAGAGACTAACCCAGAAACAAATCGATGATTAACTTAACTGAATCTAAATCCTATTTTTAGCTAAGCATCAAGAACACTATAGCAGTCAGTCTGAAATTTCTTTGACTAAATATAGCAGAACCGATCAGGATCACAGAGAGTTACCGAAAGGAGAAGATCACATCCCCATTAACAAGAACCAAGGATCCACCTGGGCTTGCAACGCAACACGCAAGGAAAGAAATCAAACCCCAATCAAGAAATTTTTCATGAAACATTCCCTAAAGAAATAGTTTATCACGAAACATCCCAGGTACTGACATAGATTAATCCTATCCCCAAAATGAAGCCAAATCCTTGCTGAGTTCAGGTAGTAGATAGAGAACCTTGGTAACCAACAACATACTCATAACACATCCAACACTAGACAGAAAATAGCAACATAGTAAACTGCCATTAGTCTGGCCCTTCTTCAGGTCGCCGCCACTCTTCAGGTTCCAAGATGCTCAATCATCGTCGATCCGCAGCTAAGCAAAGACGGGGCGCTGGCAAAACAGACGATGAACAGGTTAAAGGCTTCCATCAAACAACAATGCCCAAACTCTACGAGAACAAACGAACTACGAGCACAAGAACTGAATTACCTGCAGCATGTTGTAGACGGTCATGGCGAAGCTCACAACACTCGCGACCCCGGCGATGATCAGGCCCGAGTTACTCGGCTCCGCCGCATACCCGTTGCTCATGGCTGCGTAGACCAGGTAGTTTTGGACTCCGAACATCCACACCGAGATGCCCATGATCCACTGGTTCACCGGAGGCGGAAGCCGCGACGGGGCGGCCTTCTCCGACAGCACGACGGCGAGCAGCGCCTGCAGCTGGACGGTGACGAACGTGAAGAAGCAGCAGGCGACCAGGGCTTCCACGGCCGGGCTGTAGCGGAGGAACTCGGCGTGCTCCGGCCACCGAAACCGAAACAAGGACATCCAGATCGTCATGAAAAGCACCATGTACAGCACGTAGAGCGTCTGCACGTCGAACTTGGGCGGCTGCACGGAAACAAAGAAAAGCACATACGAAGACTGAGAGAGATCGAATCGAACGCAAGAAGGAGCTTACAGATGTGGCCAGAGGATGGAATTGGACTGGGCGGTTTGCTTACCCTGACATGCTCCCCCTCCTCCTTCTTTGCTCCTGCAGCGCTCAAGTTGCGGCCTTCAAAGTTCAGACAACACAACAGGTGGGTTAAATCTTGGCAGCAAATAGCAGAGCAAAGAAACAGGAAGATCAAATCTTGGTAACATGGCAAGGAAACAGCAGAGCAAGATCATCAAGGTGAGACTTGCCACTAGTGACTAGTTGAACAAATAACGTCAGAAAAACTATTTGAGACGCTACCCAGAGCCAAAGTATCTCCAAAAAAAAAAGACAATGTTGCTCCGCCAAGGGGAAGACGGAGAGAAAGAAATACAGAAATGCAAGAACATTGATCCGGAAATCAAAAATTTTAGGCACAAATTTTCATCAGAATAATATGCAGAGCAAACTACCAACCAACAGGAAAGCAACTAATTAAGAGGATGCATACCAGGCATCTCACTAGCACTACTCTTTTCCCTAACCACGGAGAGTTTTGGAGATAGATACTGATGAAGCTCTATGGAAGAACCGCCATGGGGTTGGCGTCTGGTTATATGCAGCGTACAGGTGAGGATGAGGAGGAGGTACACGGTCGTGGCTTGGTCTCCGCATCGGTAAGGCTGGTACAATATTTTCAGTCGGGGGGGCAGCAGCAGAAGACAGTGCTTTCTCAGATTTCAGTTTCAGAGATCGTACTTGCAGTTGCCACCTTTTTCTTTTCTTTTCTCGTTTCTTGGACTTACTAGCTCCAAATGGTTAGCTTTCTCGTTTCTTTTCTCTGCTTTCTTTACGGGACGGTAAAATCGACGGCTGATTTTGCCTTTCTAAGACTCGCATAGATGAATGGTGGTAGTCCAAATGGGACCATCGGTTCACTTTAACGTACTATTACAATGAAACGACACACTGTTTGAATTAGTTTGAAAACTGAGCAGACGATAGAACGAAAGAGAGTATCGTTGCCCATGGCGGGAAAGAGAGTATCGTTGTCCATGGTTTATTTTACTAAGTATCTCTCCTAATATCTTGCATTGCATTGCATTGTACATGGTCTTAGAATACTTCGCTCTGCTTAAAAAAAAATGAAAAATCGAGGACAATCATTTAGAGACCAGGAGGTACAAACTCAAAGTTTCACCGGGAAAATAGTTAGACAAAACTACCTATAGAAAGAGGAAATTGCAATGTGAGTCAATGTTGTTGCGCATGTACACTTTAGTCCAACAAGTACTAAATTGATCGTGTGGCTACACAAGCTTTCTTCCTTTTTTCAAACGAGACAGAGATTTGCCATTTCATTAATTAAGGAAGAAAGAGGTTCAAGACAATAGCCACAAAGTGGCGAAACAAAACAGTTACTCATGAGGCAATACATCACCCAAGCCCATAGCATCTGCAAGGCTGCAACCACCCACAGCTTTGCCTCCTCTTCGATTTTGTCAACAATGATCATAGTTGGGGTAGCGGTGTTCCGAATAACCCTCGCGTTTCGCTCCTTCCACACTTCCCAGGATATAAGCATCAGGAGGGAGGTCATTGCTTTTCGATTTGGAGATCTCTTGAGGGCGATGCTGGCCCACCAATCTTTCACAGTGACCATGCCCGACCATTCACTTGTCATTATGTCACCAAGGCCAATCCACGCTTTCACCACATTCCAAACCAAAATCGTGTAATGACATTGGAAAATAAGGTGGGCCAATGTTTGTTGAACTTGATTGCAAAGAGGGCACAAGCTGCAATCGGGCCACCCCCTACGGTAAAGTCTCTATTGTGGATGATCAACCAAGCGACACTAGCTTCGGCTGGTGGGTGGAAGGAGGGGTTTCGGGGTCCAAATCAGCCCCAACAAAGCGAGATTCGCCTTGTTGACACATGAGGTAGCACCCCAAGAGAGTTGAGAAGCTTTATAGCAATTTTGGCCCGGGCATATTTTTTCAAAATTATTCCTAGAAAGTCTCGGTCTCGTCCCGGAGCCCAAGCCAACTGGTCCACACTCTCACCGAAATCTCTAACAACCCTTTTTTTTAACAAAGGGCACTTTTATTGCTTCATAATGTAGCATTGAGGGATAAAATCATAATGACTACACACCCCCGCCTCTGCATAACTGGGATGCACACAACCAACACGCGCGCACGGGCAGGCACACACACACACACACACAAATCACATCGACAAATAGCAAAGTCATAAAACACCAAAGCTATGTGTTGGAGGATGAAGAAAAACAAAGTCCCAAAGCAAAAAGGATAACGATTGGCAATATACAAAAGTGATCATGGTCACCAACATCTCTTGACAACATTAGGACTCCGATAAAGGATCTGGAAAAAAGAAGCCACCAGGAAGGGAATGGCATGTAAGCACCGTCGGCGCCGGATCCAACCACCGAAGATTGGATCAAGGATTTTTACCCTGAAAAACAAGTCTGGGCAAACTCCGAGCTATGCCTTCATCAAGGTAATGACGCAAAGAACACCACCATTACTAGGTTTAACCAGTTAGGGTCAGACCTAGGGTTTTCATCCCCGAGCTCGAGACCCGATACTCGAGAAGCACCATCCAGTCATGAGTAATAGGATGTTGTCTCCTCCACTTGCTATGATCCTAGCTGTTGCAGACGCGCACGGTCCCTGTCGGAGACGATTTCGACAGATCCCTCTCAGGGTATCCTAGAGAGGTGAATAGGCTGGATAGTAACAGGAGGCGAGCCTTTATCCAGGTTCGGGCCCTCGCGATCGAGGTCATACCGTACTCCTGCTCGCGTACACTACTAGGGAAAACCTTATAGGTGGAGGATTAACAGTAGTGCGGGTCAGAGGTCCGCGCTACTGCTAATTTACAGTAGCGCCGGTGTGAGAAACGCGCTACTGCTATCTATTTAGCAGTAGCGGGTGTGTGCCAGACAACGCTACTACTAAGTGGGCCCCACAATACCCACCAGGCTAGCTATATTAGCAGCGCGGCCCACTGTACACGCGCTACTGCTAAACCCGTAGCAGTAGCGTGTGTTAAAGGCCCACCACTGCAACTACTACGGCACTGTGGCACCTGGTGGGCACCGCTTAGCAGCAGCGCGCGTCCACGGAACAGCGCTACTGCAACGGCACTTAGCTGTAGCGCCTGTCTCGGACCCGCGCTGCTGCTAAGGCAACCTAATCTCCCCCGCGCCCGTCCACTTCCTCACTCTCCCTCACTCACTCGCTCTGCCTCTTCCTCATCCCGCCGTCGCCGCCGCATTGCTGCCGCCGTCCTCGGTAAGCCGCCGCCGCCCTCCTCCCTCCCTCGGTAAGCCGCCGCCCTCCTCCCTCCCTCTCCCTCCTGCCTCCCTCCATCCCTCCTTCCTCCTCATACGGCGGCCCTCCTCCTTTCTCCTTCCTCCCTCTCCCTCCGGCCTTCCCTCCATCCCTCCTCCCTCCTCGTACGGCCGCCCTCCTCCTCTCTCCTCCCTCCCTCCCTCTCTCCTCCATCCTGCCTCCCTCCATCCCTCCTCTCTCTGTTCTTGTAGAATGTATGTTTTTTTAATGTTTTTTGAATACAGTAGAATGTAGATTATTTGAATGGAATAGAAAATTAGAAAATTTTCAGTAAATGTAGGTCTTTTGAATAGAATAGAAAATTAGTAAATGTAGAATAGAATAGAAAATTAGATTTTTTTAGTAAATGTAGGTCTTTTGAATAGAATAGAAAATTAGAAAATTTTCAGTAAAATATAAAAATGTTGTATACAAGAATGTTAATAGTGAATGGTGTTGCTCATACAATTTTTATGAATAGAAAATATTTTAGGTATTGAATATAATATAAAAATGTTGTTGCCAATTATATTGATGATCTAAAATTTTCACTCGGTGGATTATGCAGGATTTCTCCTGTCGCGTCTCCCTCTCCCGCTCGGCCCCGTTCCGCCCACCGTGAGCACCTCCCTCTCCTCTCTGTTTAGTTTTAGGTTTAGTTTTTTGTAATATATATGTAGATGGATGTGTGTTTGCTAGATGGATGATTAGATGGATGGATGCATGGATGAATTATTGATTGTTGCACTTTTGTTTCATTTTGAAAAAAGCCGACAAAAATGGATGCATGGATGCATTTTGCAGGGAACACCTCCGAGTGGCCTATGTTTTGCCAGAATGTTGATTCATTTACGTTCCGGCAAATTTCAGGCGCTCGATATGTCCTATTTTAGCAAAGGTCATGCCGAAAAATTTCGTGAATTTTGGCATGACTTGTGCTAGAAAGTAGGAAATATCGAGTGCCCGTGATTTTCCTGAACGGGAATTAATCGACATTCCGGCAGAACATAGGCCATTTTTTATGTCATTGCTCCATATATGTAACGGGCTGACTTTCAGTCTGTCGATGCTCCTTGAGTGACTTTGAGTCTGTTCTTGAAGGAAGGAAGGATGCCGGCTGTTGTCGTGGGGGTCGTTTCCTCTCCTTCTTCTCGTGATATACCTTGGTAATGCACGAGAGAAGGAGGGGAAGCGACCATCACCGACGGTCGAAATATCAGAGAGGAAGAATCCCGACTGTTGTCGTGGGGGTCGCTTCTCCTTCATTCCCGTGTGCTAGACATTTTGGTGTAATGCACTCGGGAACGAACGGAGGAGCGACCATCACCGACGGTCGCAATATCAGAGAGGGAGTGCCCACCATATACACCACGTGAGATGAGAGTGTAGCAAGGAAGACTCGATGGACCGAAAGTCAACCCGTGCTGAATAGTGATCTGTGTGTTGAGTTTCCTGGTAATTGCCGTCGATCGATTTTTAATCTTTGAATTATGAACATATAGGAAATGTTTGACGATGATAGGATCCCAGAGTGCGACTACTGCGACGACGACCGGGGTCTGTGCGACAGGTATCCTCACCTGGAAGACGGTCGGCGCTTCACTATTAAGCTCGACGAGACCTTCGATGTTTGTACGGTACGCAAAGATGACAAGTCTTTTTTCGTAATTAAGCATGACTTCTGCTTCTTTGCTTCAACGTGTAATTTTCATTTTTTTACCATTCTACTAGTGCATCCCCGGCCATGCAAGACGTTATGTCTTGGGAGAAGCTGGATTTCGAAGATCATGAGAATAAGGAGACAAAGAGAGTTATCCTCAGGACCCAGCATGGTTACGCTTTTGCCGTAAAGTTATACAATGCAGTGACCTACTCCCATTTTGGTTGCTCGAATTGGAATGCACTATGCAAGGCATATGGATTTCAGGAGGGTATGCATGTCACCTTCGATATTCGTCCTGAAGATGACATCGAAGATAATATCGACATTTGGGTCAATGTTGATACGCTTCCAGTTCTACCTCTATGTAAGTTTCTCAAACATATTTATTAAGTAATTTATATTATTTATTTAAAAATAGTTGACAGCTTCTTTCCATTGACAGCTTATTTCAATTCTTCAAAGTATGTACGGGACGTAGTCGACAAAACCTACTACAGTTATGGGTCTGAACTAACTTGCAAGGAGATAAATCATTTTGTTTCATGGATTAATGATGTTGAGACTTTTAAGACGAATCATCATATTCCTCCGAGTTATGATAAATACGTGCCACTAGTCCACGAGTTGAACTACGGTAACATCCATCGAGATATCATGGTAAGATTTTTGCTAAGTATGTTATTATGATGTTCTTCTTAAGCTAAACTACATTTTGCTAAGTATGTTATTATGATGTTCTTCAACAGAAACTCCCGGCGGATTGTGTACCTCGTGTTATGGATATAAAAGGTGTCATGAACATTATTAGCTTACGGCCAAGTTAGCCTACGTGCCAACGCAGTGAATACACGATTTCTCCAAGAGATGAAGTCCTCACAATCAAAGACTGGAGAAAAGTTCTGAATGATCGCAGGGAACTACTTGGGGGCAACATGAAGCGCATCCCACAAATGGGAGACAGGTTGATCTGAATTCTCCATAATGGAGATTCAGGGGTTTACCTGTTTTATGCTATTTTACCTTCGGGAGAGTAGCATGTCTTAGGTAGTATGTACTCATCATGTGCTAAGAACAATTAGCTAGTTGTGGTTATGACTATGATGATGATGATGAGTTGTTATCATGATGATGATGATGAGTTATGTGCTACACATTGTGCTAAAATGATGAGCTAGTTCTTATAAGACTATGATGAGGAGTTGTTATGAGGATGATGATGATGAGTTATGTGCTACATTGTGCTAGAATGATGAGCTAGTTCTTATATGACTATATATGATGATGAGTTGTTATTATGATGATGATGATGTATGAGTTCTTATATGAATATGATGGTGATGATGATGAGTTATTATGATCATGATGAGTTATTATATCATTGGGTGGAAGAAACGTGGATTAGATTCATGTGGGTGGAAGAAACGTGGATTAGATTCATGATATAAGAATCTCTTAATTGCTACTATATCAAAATTTGTATAACGATGTATAAATACAGTATAAAATAAAAGAAATGAAATACAGATGAATAGTAGTAGCACGGGGAAAAGCCCACGCTGCTACTACTTATCAGTAGCGCCTGTACATAAGGGCGCTACTGCTAACTGAATTACTAGTAGCGAGGGTGTACCCAGCGCTACGGCTAAAGTTTAGCTGTAGCGCCCTAGCAGTAGCGCGTGCACCCGCTCTACTGATAGGGAAAAAACCCGCGCTACTACTAGGGTTTTCCCTAGTGGTACATTGCGATAAGGGTGTACAAAGTACAGGTAAAGTACCGAGGGATTGTGTATGATCTACCGACTAGCTCGGACCCCGGCTTATATAGCATATCAGGGACCTAGGGTTGCATATCCTAGTCGACTACTTCAGTGGAGATAGAGGCCTCCATGACTCCGGTATCTTCGTTTTGTATAGCAAGTCTTTGGGAGTCTTCGTACAACATGTCATGGGCCGCCCAACATTTATTCTTAATGGAGGTGCGGTTAGCTGGTGCAGTTCCAAGCAAAGCGTGGTAGCTGATTCTACATGCGAAGCGGAGTACATCGCTGCCTCGGAGGCGGCGAAGGAAGGTGTCTGGATGAAGGAGTTCATGACAGATCTTGGAGTAGTGCCTAGTGCGCTTAACCCAATGACTCTGTTTTGTGATAATACTGGTGCCATTGCTCTAGCCAAGGAACCAAGATTTCACAAGAGGACCAGACACATAAAGCGACGTTTCAATTCCATCCGCGATTACATCAAGGAGGATGACATAAATATTTGCAAAGTACACACGGATCTAAATGTTGCAGATCCGATGACTAAACCTCTTCCAAGGGCTAAACATGAACAACACCAGAACTGCATGGGTGTTCGATTCATTACAATGTAAATCACATAGTGATGTGAACTAGATTATTGACTCTAGTGCAAGTGGGAGACTGTTGGAAATATGCCCTAGAGGCAATAATAAAAGCATGACTTTTCCAGTTCCACATTGAAGTTCACTCGTACACATTCTCTGGCTTACAACCCCCAGTGGGTGTACGCCGTTCAGCTTGGCTGCGAACCAGCTTTCGCCCAAGTCAAAACGTTACTCCGAGTGAAGAGCATCCCTCTCACTTGGGGGCTTGGCTGCGAACCAGCTTTCGCCCAAGTTAAAAACGCTCCTCCGAGTGAAGAGCGTCCCTCTCACTCGGGGGCTTGGCTGCGAACCAGCTTTCGCCCAAGTAAAAACGCTACTCCGAGTGAAGAGCATCCCTCTCACCCGGGGGCTTGGCTGCGAACCAGCTTTCGCCCAAGTTAAAATCCTACTCCAAGTGAAGAGCCTCCATCTCACTCGGAGGCTTGGCTGCAAACCAGCTTTCGCCCAAGTCAAAACGTTACTCCGAGTGAAGAGCATCCCTCTCACTCGGGGGCTTGGCAGCGAACCAGCTTTCGCTCAAGTTAAAAATGCTACTCTGAGTGAAGAGCATCCCTCTCACTCGGGGGCTTGGCTACGAACCAGCTTTCGCCCAAGTCAAAACACTGCTCCGAGTGAAGAGCGACCCTCTCACTCGGGGGCTTGGCTGCGAACCAGCTTTCGCCCAAGTCAAAACGCTGCTCCGAGCGAAGAGCATCCCTCTCACTCGGGGGCTTGGCTGCGAACCAGCTTTCGCCCAAGTCAAAACGTTACTCCGAGTGAAGAGCATCCCTCTCACTCGGGGGCTTGGCTGCGAACCAGCTTTCGCCCAAGTTAAAAATGCTCCTCCGAGTGAAGAGCGTCCCTCTCACCCGGAGGCTTGGCTGCGAACCAGCTTTCGCCCAAGTAAAAACGTTACTCCGAGTGAAGAGCATCCCTCTCACTCGGGGGCTTGGCTGCGAACCAGCTTTCGCCCAAGTAAAAACGCTACTCCGAGTGAAGAGCATCCCTCTCACTCGGGGGCTTGGCTGCGAACCAGCTTTCGCCCAAGTTAAAATCCTACTCCGAGTGAAGTGCCTCCCTCTCACTCGGGGGCTTGGCTGCGAACCAGCTTTCGCCCAATTCAAAACGTTACTCCGAGTGAAGAGCATCCCTCTCACTCGGGGGCTTGGCTGCGAACCAGCTTTCGCCCAAGTTAAAAATGCTACTCCGAGTGAAGAGCAAACCTCTCACTCGGGGGCTTGGCTACGAACCAGCTTTCGCCCAAGTCAAAACACTACTCCGAGTGAAGAGCGACCCTCTCACTCGGGGGCTTGGCTGCGAACCAGCTTTCGCCCAAGTCAAAACGCTGCTCCGAGTGAAGAGCATCCCCCTCACTCGGATCAGGGAGGAACAAACTTGACCAGTATCAGATTCTAAGTTCTAAGACTCCCGCCGACTGCCCGCAGTTGACGGCAGTCTCGGGGACTACACCCAGTGGGTGCACTCAGCATGCCCCCACTGGAACAGTATCCACTCGGAACGGTCCGCCCGATCCGAGTGACGGCCGAACAACACAAAAAAAGAGCTCTAAGGCTCCCGCCGACTGCCCGCAGCCGACGGCAGTCTCGGAGACTACACCCAGTGGGTGCGCTCAGCGTGACCCCACTGGAACGGTATCCACTCGGAACGGTCCTCCCGATCCGAGTGACGGCCGAACAACAGAAAAAAAAGAGCTCTAAGGCTCCCGTCGACTGCCCGCAGCCGACGGTAGCCTCGGGGACTACACCCAGTGGGTGCACTCAGCGTGCCCCCACTGGAACGTGTTGGAAATATGCCCTAGAGGCAATAATAAATTAGTTATTATTATATTTCCTTGTTCATGATAATCGTTTATTATCCATGCTATAATTGTATTGATTGGAAACTCAAATACATGTGTGGGTACATAGACAACACTGTGTCCCTAGTAAGCCTCTAGTTGACTAGTTCGTTGATCAAAAGATGGTGAAGGTTTCCTAGCCATGGACATAAGATGTCATTTGATAACGGCATCACATCATTAGGAGAATGATGTGATGGACAAGACCCAAACTATAAACGTAGCATATGATCGTGTCAGTTTATTGCTATTGTTTTATGCATGTCAAGTATCTGTTCCTATGACCATGAGATCATGCAACTCCCTGACATCGGAGGAGTACCTTGTGTGTATCAAACGTCGCAACGTAACTGGGTGACTATAAAGATGCTCTACAGGTATCTCCGAGGGTGTCTGTTGGGTTGGCATGGATCAAGACTGGGATTTGTTACTCCGTGTGACGGAGAGGTATCTCAGGGCCCACTCGGTAATACAACATCACAATGAGCCTTGCAAGCAATGTGACTAAAGTGTTAGCCACGAGATCTTGTATTACGAAACGAGTAAAGAGACTTGCCGGTAACGAGATTGAACTAGGTATAGAGATACCGACGATCGAATCTCGGGCAAGTAACATACCGAAGAACAAAGGGAACATCATACGGGATTAACTGAATCCTTGACATAGAGGTTCGACCGATATAGATCTTCGTAGAATATGTAGGAACCAATATGGGCATCCAGGTCCCGCTATTGGTTATTGGCCGTAGAGGTGTCTCGGTCATGTCTACATAGTTCTCGAACCCGCAGGGTCTACACACTTAACGTTTGGTGACGATTAGTATACTTGAGTTATTGTGTTGGTGACCGAAGGTTGTTCGGAGTCCCGGATAAGATCCCGGACATGACGAGGATCTCCGGAAGAGTCCGGAGGTAAAGATTGATATATATGTGATAATGGTGTGTTGATCTCCGGAAGGGTTCCGGAATTCACTGGAAGGGGTTCCGGATGTTTACCGAAGTGTTCGGGTGCAGCAACACTTTATATGAGCCAAAGGGGTAAAGCCCACGAGGTATTGGAAAGTGCAAAAGGAAGTTTTGCTGCTGCCTTAAGCGGTACTACCGCTGGTAAGGCAGTACTACCGCGAAAGCGGTACTACCGCTTGTGTGAAGCGGTACTACCGCACAAGCGGTACTACCGCTCGTGAGCGGTACTACCGCTTGTACGCGATACTGCTGGAATCCGAGTTAGACTCTTTTCGTGCGGGCCAAACCGACCTTGTGCGGGCAAAACCGACCCTGTGGAGGCTTTCTCTCCAAGTTTAGACCCCAGGGCTCAACATATAAATAGAGGGGCAGGGCTAACACATGGGACACATAAAGATTTCCCAAGCCGTGTGCCGGCAACCCTAACCCTCTAGTTCCTCCCGTCATAATCTTCGTAGTGCTTGGCGAAGCCCTGCAGAGATTGTTCCTCACCACCATCACCACGCCGTCGTGCTGCCGGAACTCATCTACTACTTCACCATCGCTCGCTGGATCGAGGAGGTGAAGGCGTCATCAAGCCGTACGTGTGTTGAACGCGGAGGTGCCGTCCGTTCGGCACTAGTTCGTGATCGGATCGAGGGACGACTTGCGATTTGGATCGCGGAGACGTTCGACTACATCAACCGCGTTTCTTAACGCTTCCGCTTAGCGATCTACAAGGGTATGTAGATTCACTCTCCCTCTCGTAGATGCTCATCACCATGGATAGATCTTGTGTGTGCGTAGGAAATTTTTTGTTTCCCATGCAACGTTCACCAACAGTGGCATCTGAGCTAGGTCTATGCGTAGATGAGATCTCGAGTAGAACACAAACGAGTTGTGGGCGTGGGTGTATACATATTGCTTGCCGTTACTAGTTGATACTTGATTCTGCGGTATTGTGAGATGAAGCGGCCCGGACCAACATTACGCGTACGCTTATGCGAGACAGGTTTCACCGCTACGTGCACTCGTTGCATAAAGGTGACTGGCGGGTGTCTGTCTCTCTCACTTTAGTTCAATCGATTTCAATGAAGAGGGTTCTTTTAGAAGATCAAAAAGCAATCACTACACCACGTTGTGGTTTTGCGTAGGTAAGAACGGTTCTTGCAAACCCGTAGCAGCCACGTAAAACTTGCAACAACAATTAGAGGACGTCTAACTTGTTTTTGCAGGGTATGTTGTGATGTGATATGGCCAATTACATGATGAGATATATGTGATGTATGAGATGATCATGTGTTGTATAGAATATCACGACTTGCATGTCGATGAGTACGGCAACTGGCAGGAGCCATAGAGTTGTCTTTAATTATTTTCGCCGTTTTGCTTTACTTTATCGCTATGAGTTAGCAATAGTCGTGGAAGCAACAGTCGGCACGACAACCTCATGGCGACACGTTGATGGAGATCAAGATGATGGAGATCATGGTGTTATGCCGGTGACGATGGAGATCATGCCGGTGCTTTGAAGATGGAGATCAAAAGCACAAGTTCATGGCCATATCATGTCACTTATGATTTGCATGTGATGTTAATCCTTTTATGCATCTTATTTTGCTTAGGACGACGGTAGCATTATAAGGTGATCCCTCACTTAAATTTCAAGATAAAATTGTGTTCTCCCCGAGTGTGCACCGTTGCGAAAGTTCGTCGTTTCGAGACACCACGTGATGATCGGGTGTGATAGACTCTACGTTCACATACAACGGGTGCAAGCCAGTGTTGCACATGCGGAACACTCGGGTTAAACTTGACGAGCCTAGCATGTACAGACATGGCCTCAGAACACAAGAGACCGAAAGGTCGAACATGAGTCATATAGTAGATATGATCAACATGAAGATGTTCACCATTGAAACCACCTCAACTCACGTGATGATCGGACTTGAGTTGGTGGATTTGGATCATGTTACACTCGAATGACCAGAGGGATGTCAATTTGAGTGGGAGTTTTAAGTAATATGATTAACTAAACTCATTATCTTGAATAATAGTCTAAATTGTCTTTGCAATATTTATGTTGTAGATCATGGCTCGCGCAGTAGCACCCCTGAATTTTAATGCGTTCCTAGAGAAAGCTAAGTTGAAAGATGATGGAAGTAACTTTGTGGACTAGGCCCGTAATCTAAGGATTATCCTTACGGCTTCCCAGAAGGCTTATGTCCTTGATGCACCGCTTGGTGATCCACCCGCTCCAGTTGAGTCTCTAGACGTTGTGAACGCCTGGCAGGCTCGTTCTGAAGATTACTCAATAGTTCAATGTGCATTATTGTATGGCTTAGAACCGGGACTTCAAAGACTTTTTGAACGTCATGGAGCATATGAGATGTTCCAGGAGTTGAGGTTTATCTTTCAGAAGAATGCCCGGATCGAGAGGTATGAGACCTCCGATAAGTTCTATGCTTGCAAGTGTTGGAAATATGCCCTAGAGGCAATAATAAATTGGTTATTATTATATTTCCTTGTTAATGATAATCGTTTATTATCCATGCTATAATTGTATTGATTGGAAACTCAAATACATGTGTGGGTACATAGACAACACTGTGTCCCTAGTAAGCCTCTAGTTGACTAGCTTGTTGATCAAAGATGGTTAAAGTTTCCTAGCCATTGACATGAGATGTCATTTGATAACGGGATCACATCATTAGGAGAATGATGTGATGGACAAGACCCAAACTGTAAACGTAGCATTTGATCGTGTCAGTTTATTGCTATTGTTTTCTGCATGTCAAGTATCTGTTCCTTTGACCATGAGATCATGCAACTCACTGACACCGGAGGAATACCTTGTGTGTATCAAACGTCGCAACGTAACTGGGTGACTATAAAGGTGCTCTACAGGTATCTCCGAGGGTGTCTGTTGGGTTGGCATGGATCAAGACTGGGATTTGTTACTCCGTATGACGGAGAGGTATCTCAGGGCCCACTCGGTAATACAACATCATAATGAGCCTTGCAAGCAATGTGACTAAAGTGTTAGCCACGAGATCTTGTATTACGGAACGAGTAAAGAGACTTGCCGGTAACGAGATTGAACTAGGTATAGTGATACCGACGATCGAATCTCGGGCAAGTAACATACCGAAGAACAAAGGGAACAGCATACGGGATTAACTGAATCCTTGACATAGAGGTTCGACCGATAAAGATCTTCGTAGAATATGTAGGAGCCAATATGGGCATCCAGGTCCCGCTATTGGTTATTGGCCGTAGAGGTGTCTCGGTCATGTCTACATAGTTCTCGAACCCGCAGGGTCTACACACTTAACGTTTGGTGACGATTAGTATAATTGAGTTATTATGTTGGTGACCGAAAGTTGTTCGGAGTCCCGGATAAGATCCCGGACATGACGAGGATCTCCGGAAGAGTCCGGAGGTAAAGATTGATATATGTGATAATAGTGTTTTGATCTCCGGAAGGGTTCCGGAGTTCACCGGAAGGGGTTCCGGATGTTTACCGAAGTGTTCGGGTGCAGCAACACTTTATATGAGCCAAAGGGATAAAGCCCACAAGGTATTGGAAAGTGCAAAAGTAGTTTTGCTGCCGCGTAAGCGGTACTACCGCTTGGTGAAGCGGTACTACCGCCCGAGCGGTACTACCGCTTGTGTGAAGCGGTACTACCGCCCAAGCGGTACTACCGCTTGCGTGAAGCGGTACTACCGCTTGTGTGCGGCTGTGCACGGTTCGGCAGGGATCCGAGTTGGACTCTTTCCCTGCGGGCCAAACCGACCTTGTGCGGGCAAAACCGACCTGGAGGAGGCTTTTACTCCAAGTTTAGACCCCAAGGCTCAACATATAAATAGAGGGGCAGGGCTAGCACACGGGACACATCAGGATTTCCCAAGCCGTGTGCCGGCAACCCTAGCCCTCTAGTTCCTCCGTCATAATCTCCGTAGTGCTTGGCGAAGCCCTGCAGAGATTGTTCCTCACCACCATCACCACGCCGTCGTGCTGCTGGAACTCAACCACTACTTCACCATCGCTCGCTGGATCGAGGAGGTGAAGGCGTCATCAAGCCGTACGTGTGTTGAACGCGGAGGTGCCGTCCGTTCGGCACTAGATCGGAAGGATCGTGATTGGATCGCGGGACGCTCGGCGATTTGGATCGCGAAGACGTTCGACTACATCAACCGCGTTTATTAACGCTTCCGCTTAGCGATCTACAAGGGTATGTAGATTCACTCTCCCTCTCGTAGATGCTCATCACCATGGATAGATCTTGTGTGTGCGTAGGAAAATTTTTGTTTCCCATGCAACGTTCCCCAACAGTGGCATCATGAGCTAGGTCTATGCGTAGATGAGATCTCGAGTAGAACACAAACGAGTTGTGGGCGTGGGTGTATACATATTGCTTGCCGTTACTAGTTGATACTTGATTCCGCGGTATTGTGAGATGAAGCGGCCTGGACCGACATTACGCGTACGCTTACGCGAGACTGGTTTCACCACTGCGTGCACTTGTTGCATAAAGGTGACTGGCGGGTGTCTGTCTCTCTCACTTTAGTTGAATCGGTTCAATGAAAAGGGTTCTTTTAGAAGATCAAAAAGCAATCACTACACCACGTTGTGGTTTTGCGTAGGTAAGAACGGTTCTTGCAAACCCATAGCAGCCACGTAAAATTTGCAACAACAATTAGAGGACGTCTAACTTGTTTTTGCAGGGTATGTTGTGATGTGATATGGCCAATTACATGATGAGATATATGTGATGTATGAGATGATCATGTGATGTATAGAATATCACGACTTGCATGTCGATGAGTACGGCAACTGGCAGGAGCCATAGAGTTGTCTTTAATTATTGTATGACCTGCGTGTCAATCATTAAGCGCTATGTAATGCTTTACTTTATCGCTAAACGTTAGCTATAGTCGTGGAAGCAACAGTCGGCGCGACAACCTTATGGCGACACGTTGATGGAGATCAAGATGATGGAGATCATGGTGTCATGCCGGTGACGATGGAGATCATGCCGGTGCTTTGGAGATGGAGATCAAAAGCACAAGTTCATGGCCATATCATGTCACTTATGATTTGCATGTGATGTTAATCCTTTTATGCATCTTATTTTGCTTAGGACGACGGTAGCATTATAAGGTGATCCCTCACTTAAATTTCAAGATAAATTGTGTTCTCCCCAAGTGTGCACCGTTGCGAAAGTTCGTCGTTTCGAGACACGCCGTGATGATCGGGTGTGATAGACTCTACGTTCGCATACAACGGGTGTAAGCCATGTTACACGTGCGGAACACTCGGGTTAAACTTGACGAGCCTAGCATGTACAGACATGGCCTCGGAACACAAGAGACCGAAAGGTCGAACATGAGTCATATAGTAGATATGATCAACATGAAGATGTTCACCATTGAAACCACCTCAACTCACGTGATGATCGGACTTGAGTTGGTGGATTTGGATCATGTTACACTCGAATGATCGGAGGGATGTCAATTTGAGTGGGAGTTTTTTAAATATGATTAACTAAACTCATTATCTAAGAACAATAGTCTAAGTTGTCTTTGCTATATTTATGTTGTAGATCATGGCTCGCGCAGTAGCACCCCTAAATTTTAATGCGTTCCTAGAGAAAGCTAAGTTGAAAGATGATGGAAGTAACTTTGTGGACTGGGCCCGTAATCTAAGGATTATCCTTACGGCTTCCCAGAAGGCTTATGTCCTTGATGCACCGCTTGGTGATCCACCCGCTCCAGTTGAGTCTCTAGACGTTGTGAACGCCTGGCAGGCTCGTTCTGATGATTACTCAATAGTTCAATGTGCAATGTTGTATGGCTTAGAACCGGGACTTCAAAGACGTTTTGAACGTCATAGAGCATATGAGATGTTCCAGGAGTTGAAGTTTATCTTTCAGAAGAATGCCCGGATCGAGAGATATGAGATCTCCGATAAGTTCTATGCTTGCAAGATGGAGGAGAACGGGTCTATCAGTGATCACGTGCTCAGAATGTCTGGGTACTCCACCCGTCTGGCTGAGTTAGGGATGCCCCTTCCGCCAGAGGCTATCACTGACAGAGTTCTTCAATCATTGCCACCTAGCTACAAGAGCTTCGTGTTGAACTATAACATGCACGGGATGAACAAGTCAGTCGCCGAGCTGTTTGCGATGCTGAAAGCCGCTGAGTCTGAAATTCAGAAGGAGCATCAAGTGTTGATGGTCAATAAAACCACTAGTTTCAAGAAAAATGGCAAGGGTAAGAAGGGTAACTCCAAGCAGAGTGGCAAAGCAGTTGCTCCTCTCGTGAAGAAACCCAAGGCTGGACCCAAACCAGAAACTGTGTGTTTTCATTGCAAGGGAACTGGACACTGGAAGCGGAATTGCCCCAAGTATTTGGCTGACAAGAAGGCGGCCAACAACAAACAAGGTATATATGATATACATGTTATTGATGTGTACCTTACCAACTCTCGTTGTAGTGCCTGGGTATTTGATACCGGTGCGGTTGCTCATATTTGCAACTCAAAACAGGAACTGCGGAATAGACGGAGGCTGGCAAAGGACGAAGTGACGATGCGCGTGGGAAATGGTTCCAAGGTTGATGTGATCGCCGTCGGCACGCTCGCTCTTCGATTACCGTCGGGATTAGTGATGAACCTAAATAAGTGTTATTTGGTGCCTGCGTTAAGCATGAACATTATATCTGGATCTTGTTTATTGCAAGACGGTTACTCATTTAAATCAGAGAATAATGGTTGTTCTATTTATATGAGTAATATCTTTTATGGTCATGCACCCGATGTGAGGGGTTTATTCTTATTGAATCTCGATAGTAATGATACACATGTTCATAACATTGATGCCAAAAGATGTAGAATTGATAATGATAATACCACTTACTTGTGGCACTGCCGTTTAGGTCATATTGGCGTAAAACGCATGAGGAAGCTCCATGCTGATGGACTTTTGGAGTCACTTGATTTTGAATCACTTGACACATGTGAGCCATGCCTCATGGGCAAGATGACTAAAACGCCGTTCTCTGGAACAATGGAACGGGCAAGTGACTTATTGGAAATCATACATACTGATGTGTGCGGTCCGATGAGTATTGAGGCGCGCGGTGGTTATCGTTACTTTCTCACCTTCACTGATGACTTAAGTAGATATGGGTATATTTACTTAATGAAACACAAGTCTGAAACATTTGAAAAGTTCAAACAATTTCAGAGTGAAGTTGAGAATCATCGTAACAAGAAGATTAAATTCCTACGATCTGATCGAGGAGGAGAATATCTGAGTTATGAGTTTGGCAGTCACTTAAGACAGTGTGGAATTGTTTCACAATTGACACCGCCTGGAACACCACAGCGTAATGGTGTGTCCGAACGTCGTAATCGAACCTTATTGGATATGGTACGATCTATGATGTCTCTTGCCGATTTGCCACTATCGTTTTGGGGTTATGCATTAGAGACAGCTGCATTCACTTTAAATAGGGCACCATCGAAATCCGTTGAGACGACGCCATATGAACTTTGGTTTGGCAAGAAGCCAAAACTGTCGTTTCTTAAAGTTTGGGGATGTGATGCTTATGTCAAAAAGCTTCAGCCTGAAAAGCTGGAACCCAAAGCGGAGAAATGCGTCTTCATAGGATACCCAAAAGAGACAGTTGGGTATACCTTCTACCTCAGATCCGAAGGCAAAGTGTTTGTCGCTAAAAACGGAACATTTCTTGAGAAAGAGTTTCTCTCGAAAGAATTGAGTGGGAGGAAGATAGAACTTGATGAGGTTGTTGAACCTTTACTTCAACCTGAGAGTAGCGCAGCGCAGAAAGTTGTTTCTGTGGAGCCTACATTAGCTGAAGAGGAAGTTAATGATGATGATCATGAAGCTTTGGATCAAGTTGCTATCGAACCTCGTAGGTCGACAAGGACGCGTACTGCTCCCGAGTGGTACGGCAACCCTGTCTTAGAGGTCATGTTGTTAGACAACGATGAACCTACGAGCTATGGAGAAGCGATGATGGGCCCGGATTCCGAGAAGTGGTTAGAGGCCATGAAATCCGAGATGGGATCCATGTATGAAAACAAAGTATGGACTTTGGAAGTATTACCTGAAGGGCGTAAGGCCATTCAGAACAAATGGATCTTTAAGAGGAAGACGGACGCGGACGGTAATGTCACCGTCTATAAAGCTCGACTTGTGGCAAAGGGTTTTTCACAAGTTCAAGGAGTTGACTACGATGAGACCTTCTCACCCGTAGCGATGCGTAAGTCCGTCAGAATCATGTTAGCAATAGCTGCCTTTTTCGATTATGAAATTTGGTAGATGGATGTCAAAACAGCGTTCCTTAACGGTTACCTTAAGGAAGAGTTGTATATGATACAACCAGAAGGTTTTGTCGATCCAGAGAATGCTGACAAAGTTTGCAAACTCCAGCGATCCATTTATGGACTGGTGCAAGCATCTCGGAGTTGGAATCTTCGTTTTGATGAGGTGATCAAAGCGTTCGAGTTTATACAAGTTTACGGAGAAGCTTGTATTTACAAGAAAGTGAGTGGGAGCTCTATAGCGTTTCTAATATTATATGTGGATGACATATTGCTGATTGGAAACAATATAGAAATGCTGGAAAGCGTAAAGGAATATTTGAACAAGAGTTTTTCAATGAAGGACCTAGGAGAAGCTGCTTTCATATTAGGCATCAAGATCTATAGAGATAGATCAAGACGCTTAATAGGACTTTCACAAAGCACATACCTTGATAAGATTTTGAAGAAGTTCAAAATGGATCAGTCCAAGAAGGGGTTCTTGCCTGTTTTGCAAGGTGTGAAGTTGAGTAAGACTCAATGCCCAGTAACTGCAGAAGATAGAGAAAAGATGAGTGTCATCCCCTATGCTTCGGCCATAGGCTCTATCATGTATGCAATGCTGTGCACAAGACCCGATGTCAGCCTTGCCATAAGTATGGCCGGAAGGTTTCAAAGTGATCCAGGAATGGAACACTGGACGGCGGTCAAGAATATCCTGAAGTACCTGAAAAGGACTAAGGACATGTTTCTCGTTTATGGAGGTGATCAAGAGCTCGTCGTAAAGGGTTACGTCGATGCAAGCTTTGACACTGATCCGGATGACTCTAAGTCGCAAACCGGATACGTATTTATTCTTAATGGGGGTGCGGTTAGCTGGTGCAGTTCCAAGCAAAGCGTGGTAGCTGATTCTACATGCGAAGCGGAGTACATCGCAGCCTCGGAGGCGGCGAAGGAAGGTGTCTGGATGAAGGAGTTCATGACAGATCTTGGAGTAGTGCCTAGTGCGCTTGACCCAATGACTCTGTTTTGTGATAATACTGGTGCCATTGCTCTAGCCAAGGAACCAAGATTTCACAAGAGGACCAGACACATAAAGCGACGTTTCAATTCCATCCGCGATTACATCAAGGAGGACGACATAAATATTTGCAAAGTACACACGGATCTAAATGTTGCAGATCCGATGACTAAACCTCTTCCAAGGGCTAAACATGAACAACACCAGAACTGCATGGGTGTTCGATTCATTACAATGTAAATCACATAGTGATGTGAACTAGATTATTGACTCTAGTGCAAGTGGGAGACTGTTGGAAATATGCCCTAGAGGCAATAATAAATTGGTTATTATTATATTTCCTTGTTAATGATAATCGTTTATTATCCATGCTATAATTGTATTGATTGGAAACTCAAATACATGTGTGGGTACATAGACAACACTGTGTCCCTAGTAAGCCTCTAGTTGACTAGCTTGTTGATCAAAGATGGTTAAAGTTTCCTAGCCATTGACATGAGATGTCATTTGATAACGGGATCACATCATTAGGAGAATGATGTGATGGACAAGACCCAAACTGTAAACGTAGCATTTGATCGTGTCAGTTTATTGCTATTGTTTTCTGCATGTCAAGTATCTGTTCCTTTGACCATGAGATCATGCAACTCACTGACACCGGAGGAATACCTTGTGTGTATCAAACGTCGCAACGTAACTGGGTGACTATAAAGGTGCTCTACAGGTATCTCCGAGGGTGTCTGTTGGGTTGGCATGGATCAAGACTGGGATTTGTTACTCCGTATGACGGAGAGGTATCTCAGGGCCCACTCGGTAATACAACATCATAATGAGCCTTGCAAGCAATGTGACTAAAGTGTTAGCCACGAGATCTTGTATTACGGAACGAGTAAAGAGACTTGCCGGTAACGAGATTGAACTAGGTATAGTGATACCGACGATCGAATCTCGGGCAAGTAACATACCGAAGAACAAAGGGAACAGCATACGGGATTAACTGAATCCTTGACATAGAGGTTCGACCGATAAAGATCTTCGTAGAATATGTAGGAGCCAATATGGGCATCCAGGTCCCGCTATTGGTTATTGGCCGTAGAGGTGTCTCGGTCATGTCTACATAGTTCTCGAACCCGCAGGGTCTACACACTTAACGTTTGGTGACGATTAGTATAATTGAGTTATTATGTTGGTGACCGAAAGTTGTTCGGAGTCCCGGATAAGATCCCGGACATGACGAGGATCTCCGGAAGAGTCCGGAGGTAAAGATTGATATATGTGATAATAGTGTTTTGATCTCCGGAAGGGTTCCGGAGTTCACCGGAAGGGGTTCCGGATGTTTACCGAAGTGTTCGGGTGCAGCAACACTTTATATGAGCCAAAGGGATAAAGCCCACAAGGTATTGGAAAGTGCAAAAGTAGTTTTGCTGCCGCGTAAGCGGTACTACCGCTTGGTGAAGCGGTACTACCGCCCGAGCGGTACTACCGCTTGTGTGAAGCGGTACTACCGCCCAAGCGGTACTACCGCTTGCGTGAAGCGGTACTACCGCTTGTGTGCGGCTGTGCACGGTTCGGCAGGGATCCGAGTTGGACTCTTTCCCTGCGGGCCAAACCGACCTTGTGCGGGCAAAACCGACCTGGAGGAGGCTTTTACTCCAAGTTTAGACCCCAAGGCTCAACATATAAATAGAGGGGCAGGGCTAGCACACGGGACACATCAGGATTTCCCAAGCCGTGTGCCGGCAACCCTAGCCCTCTAGTTCCTCCGTCATAATCTCCGTAGTGCTTGGCGAAGCCCTGCAGAGATTGTTCCTCACCACCATCACCACGCCGTCGTGCTGCTGGAACTCAACCACTACTTCACCATCGCTCGCTGGATCGAGGAGGTGAAGGCGTCATCAAGCCGTACGTGTGTTGAACGCGGAGGTGCCGTCCGTTCGGCACTAGATCGGAAGGATCGTGATTGGATCGCGGGACGCTCGGCGATTTGGATCGCGAAGACGTTCGACTACATCAACCGCGTTTATTAACGCTTCCGCTTAGCGATCTACAAGGGTATGTAGATTCACTCTCCCTCTCGTAGATGCTCATCACCATGGATAGATCTTGTGTGTGCGTAGGAAAATTTTTGTTTCCCATGCAACGTTCCCCAACAGCAAGATGGAGGAGAACGGATCTGTTAGTGATCACATACTCAGAATGTCTGGGTACTCCACCCGTTTGGCTGAATTGGGGATGCCCCTTCCGCCAGAGGCGATCACTGACAGAGTTCTTCAATCATTGCCACCTAGCTACAAGAGCTTCGTGTTGAACTATAACATGCACGGGATGAACAAGTCAGTCGCCGAGCTGTTTGCGATGCTGAAAGTCGCTGAGTCTGAAATTTAGAAGGAGCATCAAGTGTTGATGGTCAATAAAACCACTAGTTTCAAGAAAAATGGCAAGGGTAAGAAGGGTAGCTCCAAGAAGAGTGGCAAAGCAGTTGCTCCTCCCATGAAGAAACCCAAGGCTGGACCCAAACCAGAAACTGTGTGCTTTTATTGCAAGGGAACTGGACACTGGAAGCGGAACTGCCCCAAGTATTTGGCTGACAAGAAGGCGGCCAACAACAAACAAGGTATATATGATATACATGTTATTGATGTGTACCTTACCAACTCTCGTTGTAGTGCCTGGGTATTTGATACCGGTGCGGTTGCTCATATTTGCAACTCAAAACAGGAACTGCGGAATAGACGGAGGCTGGCAAAGGACGAAGTGACGATGCGCGTGGGAAATGGTTCCAAGGTTGATGTGATCGCCGTCGGCACGCTCGCTCTTCAATTACCATCGGGATTAGTGATGAACCTGAATAATTGTTATTTAGTGCCTGCATTAAGCATGAACATTATATCTGGATCTTGTTTATTGCGAGACGGTTACTCATTTAAATCAGAGAATAATGGTTGTTCTATTTATATGAGTAATATCTTTTATGGTCATGCACCCGAAGTGAGGAGTTTATTCTTATTGAATCTCGATAGTAATGATACACATGTTCATAACATTGATGCCAAAAGATGTAGAATTGATAATGATAATACCACTTTCTTGTGGCACTGCCGTTTAGGTCATATTGGCGTAAAACGCATGAGGAAGCTCCATGCTGATGGACTTTTGGAGTCACTTGATTTTGAATCACTTGACACATGCGAGCCATGCCTCATGGGCAAGATGACTAAAACGCCGTTCTCTGGAACAATGGAACGGGCAAGTGACTTGTTGGAAATCATACATACTGATGTGTGCGGTCCGATGAGTATTGAGGCGCGCGGTGGTTATCGTTACTTTCTCACCTTCACTGATGACTTAAGTAGATATGGGTATATTTACTTAATGAAACACAAGTCTGAAACGTTTGAAAAGTTCAAACAATTTCAGAGTGAAGTTGAGAATCATCGTAACAAGAAGATTAAATTCCTACGATCTGATCGAGGAGGAGAATATCTGAGTTATGAGTTTGGCAGTCACTTAAGACAATGTGGAATTGTTTCACAACTGACACCGCCTGGAACACCACAGCGTAATGGTGTGTCCGAACGTCGTAATCGAACCTTATTGGATATGGTGCGATCTATGATGTCTCTTGCCGATTTGCCACTATCATTTTGGGGTTATGTATTAGAGACAGCTGCATTCACTTTAAATAGGGCACCATCGAAATCCGTTGAGACAACGCCATATGAACTTTGGTTTGGCAAGAAGCCAAAGCTGTCGTTTCTTAAAGTTTGGGGATGTGATGCTTATGTCAAAAAGCTTCAGCCTGAAAAGCTGGAACCCAAAGCGGAGAAATGCGTCTTCATAGGATACCCAAAAGAGACAGTTGGGTATATCTTCTACCTCAGATCCGAAGGCAAAGTGTTTGTCGCTAAAAACGGAACATTTCTTGAGAAAGAGTTTCTCTCGAAAGAATTGAGTGGGAGGAAGATAGAACTTGATGAGGTTGTTGAACCTTTACTTCAACCTGAGAGTAGCGCAGCGCAGAAAGATGTTTCTGTAGAGCCTACATCAGGTGAAGAGGAAGTTGATGATGATCATAAAGCTTCGGATCAAGTTGCTATCGAACCTCGTAGGTCGACAAGGAAGCGTACTGCTCCTGAGTGGTACGGCAACCCTGTCTTAGAAGTCATGTTGTTGGACAACGATGAACCTACGAGCTATGGAGAAGCGATGATGGGCCCGGATTCCGAGAAATGGTTAGAGGCCATGAAATCCGAGATGGGATCCATGTATGAAAACAAAGTGTGGACTTTGGAAGTATTACCTGAAGGGCGTAAGGCCATTCAGAATAAATGGATCTTTAAGAGGAAGACGGACACGGACGGCAATGTCACCGTCTATAAAGCTCGACTTGTGGCAAAGGGTTTTTCACAAGTTCAAGGAGTTGACTACGATGAGACCTTCTCACCCGTAGCGATGCTTAAGTCCGTCAGAATCATGTTAGCAATAGCTGCCTTTTTCGATTATGAAATTTGGCAGATGGATGTCAAAACAGCGTTCCTTAACGGTTTCCTTAAGGAAGAGTTGTATATGATGCAACCAGAAGGTTTTGTCGATCCAGAGAATGCTGACAAAGTTTGCAAACTCCAGCGATCCATTTATGGACTGGTGCAAGCATCTCGGAGTTGGAATCTTCGCTTTGATGAGGTGATCAAAGCGTTCGGGTTTATACAAGTTTACGGAGAAGCTTGTATTTACAAGAAAGTGAGTGGGAGCTCTATAGCGTTTCTAATATTATATGTGGATGACATATTTCTGATTGGAAACAATGTAGAAATGTTGGAAAGCGTAAAGGAATATTTGAACAAGAGTTTTTCAATGAAGGACCTAGGAGAAGTTGCTTTCATATTAGGCATCAAGATCTATAGAGATAGATCGAGACGCTTAATAGGACTTTCACAAAGCACATACCTTGAAAAAGTTTTGAAGAAGTTCAAAATGGATCAGTCCAAGAAGGGGTTCTTGCCTGTTTTACAAGGTGTGAAGTTGAGTAAGACTCAATGCCCAGTGACGGCAGAAGATAGAGAAAAGATGAGTGTCATCCCCTATGCTTCACCCATAGGATCTATCATGTATGCAATGCTGTGCACAAGACCCGATGTCAGCCTTGCCATAAGTATGGTCGGCAGGTTTCAAAGTGATCCAGGAATGGAACACTGGACGGCGGTCAAGAATATCCTGAAGTACCTGAAAGGGACTAAGGACATGTTTCTCGTTTATGGAGGTGATCAAGAGCTTGTCGTAAAGGGTTACGTCGATGCAAGTTTTGACACTGATCCGGATGACTCTAAGTCGCAAACCGGATACGTATTTATTCTTAATGGAGGTGCGGTTAGCTGGTGCAGTTCCAAGCAAAGCGTGGTAGCTGATTCTACATGCGAAGCGGAGTACATCGCTGCCTCGGAGGCGGCGAAGGAAGGTGTCTGGATGAAGGAGTTCATGACAGATCTTGGAGTAGTGCCTAGTGCGCTTAACCCAATGACTCTGTTTTGTGATAATACTAGTGCCATTGCTCTAGCCAAGGAACCAAGATTTCACAAGAGGACCAGACACATAAAGCGACGTTTCAATTCCATCCGTGATTACATCAAGGAGGATGACATACATATTTGCAAAGTACACACGGATCTAAATGTTGCAGATCCGATGACTAAGCCTCTTCCAAGGGCTAAACATGAACAACACCAGAACTGCATGGGTGTTCGATTCATTACAATGTAAATCACATAGTGATGTGAACTAGATTATTTACTCTAGTGCAAGTGGGAGACTGTTGGAAATATGCCCTAGAGGCAATAATAAAAGCATGACTTTTCCAGTTCCACATTGAAGTTCACTCGTACACATTCTCTGGCTTACAACCCCCAGTGGGTGTACGCCGTTCAGCTTGGCTGCGAACCAGCTTTCGCCGAAGTCAAAACGTTACTCCGAGTGAGGAGCATCCCTCTCACTTGGGGGCTTGGCTGCGAACCAGCTTTCGCCCAAGTTAAAAACGCTCCTCCGAGTGAAGAGCGTCCCTCTCACTCGGGGGCTTGGCTGCGAACCAGCTTTCGCCCAAGTAAAAACGCTACTCCGAGTGAAGAGCATCCCTCTCACTCGGGGGCTTGGCTGCGAACCAGCTTTCGCCCAAGTTAAAATCCTACTCCAAGTGAAGAGCCTCCATCTCACTCGGAGGCTTGGCTGCAAACCAGCTTTCGCCCAAGTCAAAACGTTACTCCGAGTGAAGAGCATCCCTCTCACTCGGGGGCTTGGCTGCGAACCAGCTTTCACCCAAGTTAAAAATGCTACTCTGAGTGAAGAGCATCCCTCTCACTCGGGGGCTTGGCTGCGAACCAGCTTTCGCCCAAGTCAAAACACTGCTCCGAGTGAAGAGCGACCCTCTCACTCGGGGGCTTGGCTGCGAACCAGCTTTCGCCCAAGTCAAAACGCTGCTCCGAGCGAAGAGCATCCCTCTCACTCGGGGGCTTGGCTGGGAACCAGCTTTCGCCCAAGTCAAAACGTTACTCCGAGTGAAGAGCATCCCTCTCACTCGGGGGCTTGGCTGCGAACCAGCGTTCGCCCAAGTTAAAAATGCTCCTCCGAGTGAAGAGCGTCCCTCTCACCCGGAGGCTTGGCTGTGAACCAGCTTTCGCCCAAGTCAAAACGTTACTCCGAGTGAAGAGCATCCCTCTCACTCAGGGGCTTGGCTGCGAACCAGCTTTCGCCCAAGTAAAAACGCTACTCCGAGTGAAGAGCATCCCTCTCACTCGAGGGCTTGGCTGCGAACCAGCTTTCGCCCAAGTTAAAATCCTACTCCGAGTGAAGTGCCTCCCTCTCACTCGGGGGCTTGGCTGCGAACCAGCTTTCGCCCAAGTCAAAACGTTACTCCGAGTGAAGAGCATCCCTCTCACTCGGGGGCTTGGCTGCGAACCAGCTTTCGCCCAAGTTAAAAATGCTACTCCGAGTGAAGAGCATCCCTCTCACTCGGGGGCTTGGCTACGAACCAGCTTTCGCCCAAGTCAAAACACTGCTCTGAGTGAAGAGCGACCCTCTCACTCGGGGGCTTGGCTGCGAACCAGCTTTCGCCCAAGTCAAAACGCTGCTCCGAGCGAAGAGCATCCCTCTCACTCGGATCAGGGAGGAACAAACTTGACCAGTATAAAATTCTAAGTTCTAAGACTCCCGCCGACTGCCCGCAGTTGACGGCAGTCTCGGGGACTACACCCAGTGGGTGCACTCAGCATGCCCCCACTAGAACGGTCCGCCCGATCCGAGTGACGGCCGAACAACACAAAAAAAGAGCTCTAAGGCTCCCGCCGACTGCCCGCAGCCTATGGCAGTCTCGGAGACTACACCCAGTGGGTGCGCTCAGCGTGCCCCCACTGGAACGGTATCCACTCGGAACGGTCCGCCCGATCCGAGTGACGGCCGAATAACAGAAAAAAAAGAGCTCTAAGGCTCCCGCCGACTGCCCGCAGCCGACGGTAGCCTCGGGGACTACACCCAGTGGGTGCACTCAGCGTGCCCCCACTGGAACGTGTTGGAAATATGCCCTAGAGGCAATAATAAATTAGTTATTATTATATTTCCTTGTTCATGATAATTGTTTATTATCCATGCTATAATTGTATTGATTGAAAACTCAAATACATGTGTGGGTACATAGACAACACTGTGTCCCTAGTAAGCCTCTAGTTGACTAGTTCGTTGATCAAAAGATGGTGAAGGTTTCCTAGCCATGGACATAAGATGTCATTTGATAACGGGATCACATCATTAGGAGAATGATGTGATGGACAAGACCCAAACTATAAACGTAGCATATGATCGTGTCAGTTTATTGCTATTGTTTTCTGCATGTCAAGTATCTGTTCCTATGACCATGAGATCATGCAACTCCCTGACATCGGAGGAGTACCTTGTGTGTATCAAACGTCGCAACATAACTGGGTGACTATAAAGATGCTCTACAGGTATCTCCGAGGGTGTCTGTTGGGTTGGCATGGATCAAGACTGGGATTTGTTACTCCGTGTGACGGAGAGGTATCTCAGGGCCCACTCGGTAATACAACATCACAATGAGCCTTTCAAGCAATGTGACTAAAGTGTTAGCCACGAGATCTTGTATTACGGAACGAGTAAAGAGACTTGCCGGTAACGAGATTGAACTAGGTATAGAGATACCGACGATCGAATCTCGGGCAAGTAACATACCGAAGAACAAAGGGAACATCATACGGGATTAACTGAATCCTTGACATAGAGGTTCGACCGATATAGATCTTCGTAGAATATGTAGGAACCAATATGGGCATCCAGGTCCCGCTATTGGTTATTGGCCGTAGAGGTGTCTCGGTCATGTCTACATAGTTCTCGAACCCGCAAGGTCTACACACTTAACGTTTGGTGACGATTAGTATAGTTGAGTTATTGTGTTGGTGACCGAAGGTTGTTCGGAGTCCCGGATAAGATCCCGGACATGACGAGGATCTCCGGAAGAGTCCGGAGGTAAAGATTGATATATATGTGATAATGGTGTGTTGATCTCCGGAAGGGTTCCGGAATTCACCGGAAGGGGTTCCGGATGTTTACCGAAGTGTTCGGGTGCAGCAACACTTTATATGAGCCAAAGGGGTAAAGCCCACGAGGTATTGGAAAGTGCAAAAGGAAGTTTTGCTGCTGCCTTAAGCGGTACAACCGCTGGTAAGGCAGTATTACCGCGTAAGCGGTACTACCGCTTGTGTGAAGCGGTACTACCGCACAAGCGGTACTACCGCTCGTGAGCGGTACTACCGCTTGTACGCGATACTGCTGGAATCCGATTTAGACTCTTTCCGTGCGGGCCAAACCGACCTTGTGCGGGCAAAACCGACCCTGTGGAGGCTTTCTCTCCAAGTTTAGACCCCAGGGCTCAACATATAAATAGAGGGGCAGGGCTAACACACGGGACACATAAAGATTTCCCAAGCCGTGTGCCGGCAACCCTAACCCTCTAGTTCCTCCCGTCATAATCTCCGTAGTGCTTGGCGAAGCCCTGCAGAGATTGTTCCTCACCACCATCACCACGCCGTCGTGCTGCCGGAACTCATCTATTACTTCACCATCGCTCGCTGGATCGAGGAGGTGAAGGCGTCATCAAGCCGTACGTGTGTTGAACGCGGAGGTGCCGTCCGTTCGGCACTAGTTCGTGATTGGATCGAGGGACGACTTGCGATTTGGATCGCGGAGACGTTCGACTACATCAGCCGCGTTTCTTAACGCTTCCACTTAGCGATCTACAAGGGTATGTAGATTCACTCTCCCTCTCGTAGATGCTCATCACCATGGATAGATCTTGTGTGTGCGTAGGAAAATTTTTGTTTCCCATGCAACGTTCACCAACACAACATCGGAGCCGTGGACACCCATATTGACCCCTATACCCACACGAATAAATATTCGAGTGAACCTCCAGTTGCCGTGTGCTATTCCTGTTGCTTCACGATATGTTACAAATACCCGAGGTGAGATTTATCGGCATCCCCGTGGATCTACATTTGTTCACAATGCCAGTTACCTCATTACCGATTTTGTTCTCTTTTCTCGTTCTCGTGTTCCGGCATCCCTGTGATCAAATCACAATGTGTCTAGCCAGACGATGATGGATACCGTAACACCGAGAGGGCCCAAAGAATATCTCTCCATCGTCGGAGGAGCAAATCCCAATCTTGAGCTATCAAGTCCCTTGTCATACTTTTCCATGAACCCATAACCCGCCGTAATAGCCACCCATTTACGGATGACGTTTAACAAACCCCAAAGTTCATGAAGCAAGCATGAAGAAACTCGACACTCTCATGGTCTAAGGAATTATGCGAACGTTGACTTTCTCTGTGTTATTTACCATTAACTTGTGACGAATGTATCTCATAGCATAACATCATTTCGGGTCGATTCAACACAAAGTTCTTCTAACATTGTGCCCTCAAAGTTGCCGGCATAGACATGCCCATGATGAGGAAAACATGACCATCATGCAACACTTGAGCTAGTCTTAGAGGCATGACTAGGAATACATTTTACCATTTATTATTCCACACATGCATATGAGTCTTCCTCCGAGCCTCGTAGTTATTGCAGACTCGAGAACCACAACAGTTATAGCACGGAATATAAACTTAATTACGAACATGGAGATAAATAATAACATTTATTATTACCTCTAGGGCATATCTTCTACACACTCCCACTTGCACTAGAATCAATAATCTAGTCAATGCTAATGCACTTTACACCTATGGCATACCGGTGTAAAATATGCTTCGCTTGTGGTATAGTCTTATGTCCAATGGATCTGACAACTTCAGTTCCGTGTGTATCTTTGCATGTCCTCGCATTTTCATGCTTTCACAAAATTCATATTTTGTGTGGACTTGGCTTTGTATATATGTGAATCACTGGCCGAACCTTGATTCCTCAGACTGAGCTATGGAGCAACTATCTACAATAGTGTCCCATTGACCAAAGCCATCTTGGAATCATACTAAGTTCATGAATGAACTATATGATTCAACATCTTCTTTGTCGCTTCCAAAGCATCAACATACTTAGCCTTTGTTATAGAATTCGCCACAGTAACCTGTTTGGAACAATTTCCAACTAGCGTGCCACCATATCGTGTATTACACAAAACCCTTAACTTAAATCGACAATCGCACGGAGCATTGATGAAGACCGTATCAATGTAATTACTTACAATGAGCACTTCATAATCTCTGCTTGCGAGAAAACATGTCATCAGTGCTACTTTAGTACTCAATGACATTTTTCACTGTTGTCCCATGATCACTACTTTGATCACTTTGGTATCTATACTCGCAACTCCTTGGGAGTACTGGACATATCTGGTTGTTTTACATACCATGGAATACATGATTAATCCAAACACAAGAGTGTGTGGAATCTCCATCATGTATTTTGTTCATCAGTGTTTTGGGACACCGAGTCTTGCAAAAAACTCTCTCCATGTGACTTCGGCAAGAATCACTCCTTGGCGTTTTAATGCTAAACTGTTTTAGCATCTTGTCAATATGTATTTTGGCTTAGCCCTATTAGGCAATTATATCTCGCAGATAATTATGCCTAATATCAAGGCTACCCAGCCCAAGCACTTCATCGTAAAACTATTTTTCAATGAAGTCCTAATTCGTGTCAAGAAATTTATATTATTTCCAATCAACAATGTGTCAAGCACACAAGGTTTTTAGAAATACTATTATGCTCCCACTTACTTTCTTGTAACCACAAGCATCTTCGCTATCCATTGATGAAATCAAACTCTTTTGACTATTTCATCAAAACGAAGATTCCAACTCCTTTTTGCTCTCTTCTGTCCATTGCTGGAACTTTAAAGTTTGCACACTCACTAGCATCCTCTGGATTGGCAAAATACCTTGGACTGCATCACATGCAAGTCCTAGGTTGTATTTCCATCTCATGGAAATCCTTTTGGCATCCATGTAACATATCTCATGATTGAAATATGTATTAATTGCTAGTTTAACCCGAACCGACTTTAAGCATCGCTACGGAGAGACAATCTCGCCGTAGTTAATTCCTTGAATTTGTTATAAGCAACAAGTCGAGCTTTATGGATAAAACATTTTTATCCGTATCAGTTTATAGTTCCATAAATATTCGTTAGACTCTAAGTCTTCCGAAGGGGTATCAAGATTTAATCTTGAATCATTTATATGGAAACTATCTCGGATCATATTGGCATTTAGCCAATTCCGGAGTCAGGGCCCATCAACGCTTCCTTGTGTATCGTAGGTATACTGTTGTCTAACAACAATATCTCGTTTGCGCACCTGAGAGGTTTGCACGAGTTTTGCCTACGTGGTTCAGCTGCAAGTTTGACCGAAGTCCATACATCTCATGTAGAGGCTTCCGTATCAATCGCAGTAGGTAACTCTGGAATCACTTCCAAGGTCTCTTTCCTTTGATCTGATGACGAAGATATTGTTACCGACTCATAGCGCAGCGGAAGAAGAGTCGGTGTAGATCATCGGTGCAGATCCCCGCAGCTAGGATTTACAACCTCCCAACCGCGAGGATGTACTCCCTCGTCGGACAGCCCTTCAGGAGGCGGTCGGATAGTCCCTCGGACGATGTCACGGACAGCCCTTCGGGAGGACGCTCGAAACTCGAACGGTAACTCGGACAGCCCTTCGGGAGGACACTCGAACAGCCCCTCGGGCAAAAGATCGAAACTACGAACTCTCTACGGGGTTGCACACATACGGTGTCAGCTATCCGGCAGGGCTTCGCCGTCCAGAACTAGTTCCTACCGGAACCCAGACAGCCTTTCGGCTCTACGAAACTATTTTGCTGGGAGGGAGAGAGAAGCCAGACAAGTCTATGGCATGTGTATGAGAGCAAGGATGAGGTTTGGAGAGCACCCCTCCACCTCTATTTATAGGAAAGCCAAGGGGTAAAGTTGGCATACAAAAATACCAAAAGTACCCCCACTTTATGTCTCACATAAAAGAATAAAAAGCAAAAAGGGATGGCATGTGGAGCTCCATGGAGGAGCCCCACCTTGGCCGGCCACCCTCATGCCCCCCCCAAGGGGGCTTCCTTAGTGCCTAAGTCATTCTAGAAGCCTTTTGGGAAAATCCCAAAAAGTGGCTTTCCAAAAAATATCCATAAAGTGATTTTCACTATTCACGGAACCAATTTTCCGCGACCGTTAAATCCGAAAATATTTCTGTGAGTCTTAGAATAATTCCAATACCCACACAAATGATTTTGGATGCGTTCCGAAACAATTTCGGATTAGTGATTTTCATCTGCGAAAAGCAACCAAATCGGTTCTGGCAGCTCCGGAGCATTTCCGGTTTTTATCTCGGAAAATTCCCAGAAGTTTCTAGAACACTTCTGGCATCCTCCAAGAATTTCCAGGCGTGTGCCGAAACCAATTTGACTTAATGGTATCCCCTGAAACAACTTTTCAGTTTTACCGGAACTATTCCGGTGTCCTCTCCGGAACGTTTCCGTTGTGTCCGAAACTTTTCCGGTGATTTTCTCTCAGACTCCCTGTCTAGTATTCAGCAGATAGATGACCCTTAAGCATGTGACCCTATAGGTTCGGTGAAGTATAGACATGACCCGGAACACTTTTCGATCAATGATCAACATCGGAGCCGTGGACACCCATATTGACCCCTATACCCACACGAATGAATATTCGAGTGAACCTCCAGTTGCCGTGTGCTATTCCTGTTGCTTCGCGATATGTTACAAACACCCGAGGTGAGATTTATCTGCATCCCCGTGGATCAACAACTTGTCCACCATGCAAGTTACCTCGTTACCAGTTTTGTTCTATTTTCTCGTTTCCGTGTTCCGGCATCCTAGTGATCAAATCACAATGTGTCTGGCCAGACGATGATGGATATTGTAACACCGAGAGGGCCCGAGAATATCTCTCCATCGTCGGAGGAGCAAATCCCAATCTTGAGCTATCTTGTTACTTGCCATACTTTTCCGTGAACCCGTAAGCCGCCGTAATAGCCACCCAGTTACGGATGACGTTTAACAAACCCCAAAGTTCACGGAGCAAGTACGAAGGAACTCGATACTCTCATGGTCCAAGGAATTATGCAAACATTAACTATCTCTGTGTTATAAACCATTAACTTGTGACGAATGTATCTCATAGCATAACATCAATTCGGGCCGATTCAACACAAGTGTTCTCCTAACATTGTGCCCTCAAAATTGCTGGCATAGACATGCCCATGATCAGGAAAACAGGATCATCATGCAATACTTGAGCCAGTCTTAGAGGCAAGACTAGGAATACAATTTACCGTTTATTATACCACACGTGCACATGAGTTTCCCTCCGAGCCTCGTGGATATTGCAGACTCGAGAATCATTGCAGTTATAGCATGGAACATAAACATTCATTACAAACTCGGAGATACAAAATAACTGTTATTACTGCCTCTAGGGCATATCTCCTACAGACTCCCACTTGCACTAGAGTCATAATCCAGTTACATGGCTTCCCTAACACCAATGGCTATCCGGTGCTGCTCATGCTTTGCTCGTGGTAGAGGCTTTGTCATCGGGTCTGACACGTTCAGATCCGTGTGAACTTTGCGTACTTTCACTAAACCCGCTTCGACATGATGTCGAATGAGTATATATTTGTGTTCAATATGTCTTGTCTTATGGTGCGAACTTGGCTCCCTTGCCTGAGCCACGGCGCCACTATTATCACAATAGATCTCCACCGGGTCCAGAGCACTTGGAACCACACCAAGGTCTTCAAGAAATTGCTTGATCCATACCGCCTCCTTGGAGGCTTCTGAAGCTGCAACATATTCCGCCTCCGTCGCAGAATCCGCCACAGTCTTTTGTTTGGAACTTTTCCAATCAACTGCGCCACCGTTCAATATGAAAACATAGCCTGATTGAGATTTGAAGTCATCTGGGTCAGTCATGAAGCCTGCATCAGTGTAACCACTTACAATGAGCTCTTAATCACCTCCGTACACAAGGAGTAAATCCTTGGTCCTTCTAAGGTACTTAAGAATACCCTTGACTGCGGCCCAGTGTTCCAATCCTGGATCACTTTGGTACCGGCTGCTAACACTTAGCGCATAGGAAACGTCTGGTCTTGTACATAGCATGGCATACATAATAGAACCAACTGCCGAGGCATATGGAACATCATTCATCTGTACTCGCTCATCGAGAGTCCGAGGACACTGATTCTTGCATAGCACTGTGCCAGGTGACATGGGGAGTAGGCCTTTCTTGGAGTTCTCCATGTTGAACCTTTTCAACACCTTGTCAATGTACGTGCTTTGGCTAAGCGCTATCAGGCGTTTTGATCTATCTCTATAGATTCTGATGCCCAATACATATGCCGCTTCGCCTAAGTCTTTCATTGAAAAACTTTTCTTCAATGAGTCTTTTATTTCTCTAAGAAAATTCACGTCATTTCCAATCAACAATATGTCATCCACATACAAGATTAGAAATGCTTTTGCGCTCCCACTAAACTTCTTGTAAACACAAGATTCTTCGTCATTCCTGATGAAACCAAACTGTTTGACCACTTCATCAAAACGAATGTTCCAGCTCCTTAACGCTTGCTTCAGACCATAAATGGCTTTCTGAAGTTTGCATACCTTTCCAGCATCCTTATGAATGACAAAACCTTCAGGCTGTATCATGTATACATCTTCTTTGAGATTTCCATTTAGGAAAGCCATTTTGACGTCCATCTGCCATATTTCATAATCGAAATAAGCAGCAATTGCTAGTAATATCCGAACAGACCTAAGCATAGCTACGGGCGAGAAAGTCTCGTCGTAGTCCACTCCTGGAACTTGCGTGAACCCTTTCGCGACAAGTCTAGCTTTGTGGATAGTAATGTTAGCATCCGCGTCCGTCTTTCTTTTGAAAATCCATTTACAACCAATGGGCTTTACGCCTTCTGGAAGTTCTTCCAAGTTCCAAACTTGGTTTTCGTACATGGATTCCATCTCGGATTTCATGGCCTTGTGCCATTCCCTTGAGCTGGGCCCCGCCATCGCTTCCTTGTAGTGCGCAGGTTCATCGTCTTCAAGAATGAAGATTTCATTATGAAACCACTCAGGTGGCTGGATAGCCCTACCTGATCTGCGAGGTTCAGTTACAACATTGTCTGATGTTTCCGCATCACATGCGACAACTTCCGGCTCGGTTGTAGGGATAATTTGCGGAATTTCTTCCGGTTCCTTAGCCATATCAACGGTTGCCGAAGATTCACTAATCTCATCAAGTTGTACTGCCCTCCCACTCACTTCTTTAGCGAGAAACTCTTTCTCGAGAAAGACTCCGTTTTTAGCGACAAACACTTTGCACTCGGAGGGTTGGTAGAAAGAATACCCAACTGTTTCCTTGGGATAACCTACAAAGTAACATTTGTCTGATCTAGGATCGAGTTTGCTTGGTTGTAAATGTTTTACATAAGCTTCACAACCCCAGATTTTGAGATGTGACAAATTGGGTTTCTTCCCATGCCATAACTCGTATGGTGTCGTCTCAACAGACTTAGACAGTGCTCTGTTTAATGTGTGAGCGGCAGTTTCTAGTGCGTGACCCTAAAAAGATATCGGCAGATCTGTAAAAGACATCATCAACCTTACCATGTCTAATAGGGTTCTCTTACGTCTTTTTGACACTCCGTTTCGCTGTGGAGTTCCGGGAGGCGTAAGCTGTGAAACGATTCCACGGTCACTCAGATGTTGGCCAAACTCATGACTAAGGTATTCGCCCCCGCGATCAGACCACAAAAACTTAATCCTTTTGTTACGATGATTTTCTACCTCATTCTAAAATTCTTTGAACTTTTCAAAGGTTTCCGACTTATGCTTCATCAAGTAGATATATCCATACCTACTCAAATCATCCGTAAAAGTCACGAAGTAGAAATACCCACCCCGTGCGATTGTGCTCATTGGACCACATACATCACTATGTATTATTTCCAACAATTCACTCGCCCGTTCAGGATGACCCGTGAACGGCGTCTTGGTCATTTTCCCCATCAAGCAAGCTTCACATGTGTCAAATGATTCAAAATCAAAGGACAGTAAAATTCCATCTTTATGGAGTCTTTGCATGCGTTTCTTTCCGATGTGGCCAAGCCTACAGTGCCACATGAAAGTGGTGGTGGTATCAGCCTTCTTAAGGCGTTTATCATTCATGTTAAAGACATTATTTCCACATTCAAGATTTAGTATGAAAAGGCCTCCAACAATGGGTGCAAATCCATAAAACATATCCTTACAATAAAGTGAACAACCATTGTTCTCAGACTTGTACGAATACCCATCGTGTACTAAACATGATCTGGAGATAATGTTTCTACACAAGAGTGGAACAAAATAATTGTTATTTAGTTCTAAGATAAATCCTGAAGGGAGACGTAGAGGCATAATGCCGACGGCTTGAGCGGCGATCCCAGCACCGTTCCCGACGCGCATCACGACTTCATTCTTTCCTAACTTGCGCACCTTCCGCAGTCCCTGTATCGAGTTGCAAATGTGAGCAACCGATCCGGTATCAAATACCCAAGACTTAGAATTTTAGCTAGCAAGCAAAACGTCAATGACATTAACTTGTATAACAATTATACCTTTTCCGGTTTTCCCGGACTTCTTATCTTCCAGATACTTCTTGCAGTTTCTCTTCCAGTGTCCTGTGCCCTTGCACTAGAAGCACTCAGTTTCATTCTTGGCTCCGCCCTTAGAGTTGCTTTGGGAGCCGGTCTTACCGGCGCCCTTGCCCTTCTTTTTGAAACTGGCGGTTTTATTCACAAGCAACACTTGCTTGCGATTTTTCCTCAGTCCTCCTTCCGCAGTTTTCAACATGGCGAGCACCTCTTTCGGTGTCTTCTCCATCCCACTCATGGTGTAGTTCATGAAAAAACCGTCGTAAGACGGGGGGAGTGAAGAAAGCATCATGTCCATCATATGGCCAGGCGAAATTGGAAATTCCAGGGTTTTAAGCCTTTCAGCATAGCCAATCATTTTGACTACGTGTTTGCCAACTGAACTGCCCTCAGCCATCTTGCATTCCATCAAGGTCTTCGTGATATCAAATCGTTCAGACCATGCGGTTTCCTTGTACAGAGCATCCAATTCCCGGATCATATCACGGGGTTTATGGAATTCAAAACATTTTGAAGCCCTGCACTCATGCAAGCTAGCATGAGGCACTACACTAAGTTGTGATCATCATCCTTAGTGGCCCAAACATTTTATTCATCTTCCGGGGCATCGGCCGCCGGTTTAGCTGGAAGAGCATTTTCAAGCACATACATTTTCTTAGCGCTCCTGAGGACAATCCTCAGGTTACGGACCCAGTCCGCATAGTTCTTTCCAGTCGCAGCTAACTTCTCTTTCTCTAACATCGGGCCTAAGTTGAACGCGGTGTTGCGAGCCATTTGATCTACAATGGAAAACACAAGTTTCACTTAGACTTTGTTCATAATGATTTTTGGCACTAGTGAATAAACAATTTTATTCTAAAGTGCGCTCCCACTCAAATCAATATCTCTCAAAATTGATTATGAGCGATTGAAAATCCACATTTTAATTCAACGCCATTGACGTGGACATCACTGATGACAAGAATTTCAATCGGTAGGCAAACTTGCCGATCACATCTCTATGTGACTTTTGTTCATCTTTCGATGAGTGTGTTCCGAGCTCAGGACTATCCTGCCTGAACGTCAAAGACAACCAAGTGATCTTGCTGCGAGGTCTGACCTCACCCGCCTCATTCCTCTCAATTCGTTCGGACCCATGTGGACATGGCGCACCCCGAAAAGATACGAATTTCAGACGGTGCTACAATTGGGTGAACACTAACTACTTTGATATTTTTAAATGAGAGATCACCCTAATAAAAAGCGACTTCCGTGCAATCAAGAAGGGTGCATCATAAGGGATAAACATCTCAGGCAATTCATAATAGCATGATATGGTATAGCCCCATCTGACGGAGAAGTCTTTAATTTCTTCGTCTTCAGCATTTGCGTCGGTGTTCACCTTCGCGAAGATTGCCACCACCTTGTCGATGCACCAGATAATATTGCTATCTCTATAGCTAATAAAATAAGTGCATTACTTAAGGTTGACACGCAGGTCATTAAAGTGACAATCATATGGCTCCAGCCATCATGCCGAATCATGACACGCAAGTCATGTTAATAAATTTACATCATATAGTCATCTCATACATAATCGAATTAATATGAGCATTGCTATACCACATCATATGCACATCCTGCAAAACCAAGTTAGACGCCTCTAATCGGTTTATGCAAAATTTTATTTTACGTGGCTTCTAAGGTTTTGACTTAAACCGTAGCTACCAACGTTTTATCATCAAGTATGATTATTCAAGTCGCTAGATTAACATCGCGGGGTGTATGAAACACGAGATAATAAAATCTCGAGCCCCATACTAAACTTCGTCATACGCATGACCCCCGTGCAGATCATATCTGCATTGCCCTTTCGTCTGCGAATTTTATCTTTCTTTTGACTATGGCGGAACCCAAAGAACTGATAGCACTTTGTTGATCAATCAGGATCGCGGATTGCCAGAACTTTGTCAAATTCCACCATGCTGTCTCGAGATCAGAAATACGCAAATTCTAGGGAAGCAACAAGAACATCGGGTAACAGATTTCATCTGCTACCCGCATAAATAATTTTCAGCAATAGATCCCATCTACTCCAAAATTATATTATGCAATACCCATACATCTCCATGTATTCTAGATCGTAACCTGCATCTACGCATAGCACGGCTCTTGATGCCACTGTAGGGGAACGCGACAGAAAACAAAAAAATTGGGTACAGCGAGCACGCCCAGGACCACTATGGAGATGTCATACAGGGTTTGATCTGATCCATACCGACTCATAGCGCAGCAGAAGAAGAGTTGGTGTAGATCGTCGGTGCAGATCCCCGCAGCTAGGATTTACAACCTCCCAACCGCGAGGATGTACTCCCTCGTCGGACAGCCCTTCGGGAGGCGGTCGGACAGTCCCTCGGACGATGTCACGGACAGCCCTTCGGGAGGATGTTCGAAACTCGAACGGTAACTCGGACAGCCCTTCGGGAGGACACTCGAACAGCCCCTCGGGCAAAAGATCAAAACTACGAACTCTCTACGGGGTTGCACACATACGGTGTCAGCTATCCGGCAGGGCTTCGCCATCCAGAACTAGTTCCTACCAGAACCCAGACAGCCTTTCGGCTCCACGAAACTATTTCGCTGGGAGGGAGAGAGAAGCCAGACAAGTCTATGGCATGTGTATGAGAGCAAGGATGAGGTTTGGAGAGCACCCCTCCACCTCTATTTATAGGAAAGCCAAGGGGTAAAGTTGGCATACAAAAATACCAAAAGTACCCCCACTTTGTGTCTCACATAAAAGAATAAAAGGCAAAAAGGGATGGCATGTGGAGCTCCATGGAGGAGCCCCACCTTGGCCGGCCACCCTCATGCCCCCCCCAAGGGGGCTTCCTTAGTGCCTAAGTCATTCTAGAAGCCTTTTGGGAAAATCCCAAAAAGTGGCTTTCCAAAAAAATATCCATAAAGTGATTTTCACTATTCATGGAACCAATTTTCCGCGACCGTTAAATCCGAATATATTTTTGTGGGTCTTAGAATAATTCCAGTACCCACACAAATGATTTTGGACGCGTTCCGAAACAATTTCGGATTAGTGATTTTCATCTGCGAAAAGCAACCAAATCGGTTCCGGCAGCTCCGGAACATTTCCGGTTTTTATCCCGGAAAATTCCCAGAAGTTTCCAGAACACTTCTGGCATCCTCCAAGAATTTCCAGGCGTGTGCCAAAACCAATTTGACTTAATGGTATCCCCTGAAACAACTTTTCAGTTTTACCGGAACTATTCCGGTGTCCTCTCCGGAACGTTTCCGTTGCGTCCGAAACTTTTCATGTGAATTTCTCTCAGACTCCCTGTCTAGTATTCAGCAGATAGATGACCCTTAAGCGTGTGACCCTATAGGTTCGGTGAAGTATAGACATGACCCGGAACACTTTCCGATCGATGATCAACATCGGAGCCGTGGACACCGATATTGACCCCTATACCCACACGAATGAATATTCGAGTGAACCTCCAGTTGCCGTGTGCTATTCCTGTTGCTTCGCAATATTTTACAAACACCCGAGGTGAGATTTATCTGCATCCCCGTGGATCAACAACTTGTCCACCATGCAAGTTACCTCGTTACCGGTTTTGTTCTCTTTTCTCGTTTCCGTGTTCCGGCATCCCAGTGATCAAATCACAATGTGTCTGGCCAGACGATGATGGATACCGTAACACCGAGAGGGCCCGAGAATATCTCTCCATTGTTACTTGCCATACTTTTCCGTGAACCCGTAAGCCGCCGTAATAGCCACCCAGTTACGGATGACGTTTAACAAACCCCAAAGTTCACGGAGCAAGTACGAAGGAACTCGATACTCTCATGGTCTAAGGAATTATGCAAACATTAACTATCTCTGTGTTATAAACCATTAACTTGTGATGAATGTATCTCATAGCATAACATCAATTCAGGTCAATTCAACACAAGTGTTCTCCTAACATTGTGCCCTCAAAATTGCTGGCATAGACATGCCCATGATCAGGAAAACAGGATCATCATGCAATACTTGAGCCAGTCTTAGAGGCAAGACTAGGAATACAATTTACCGTTTATTATACCACATGTGCACATGAGTTTCCCTCCGAGCCTCATCGATATTGCAGACTCGAGAATCATTGCAGTTATAGTATGGAACATAAACATCCATTACAAACTCGGAGATACAAAATAACTGTTATTACTGCCTCTAGGGCATATCTCCTACATCACCTTCCTCCGGGCGTGCCCTGATGCGTTGGCTTGGACAGCATCAGGCGCGCCCAGCCTGCCGAGGGAGGTGATCAAGCACCACTCAGCCGTGTGCCGGAGCGCGCGGCCCGTCAAGCGTGAGGAATTTCGTCAAGTGCCCAAGAAGCAGGAAGTCGGTACCCAAGAGGTCAACAAGCCGCAGGATGCTGGAATCGCCCGTGAAGCCCCCCACCCCAGGAGGATCGCCAGCCTCACCGCCATCGCCAGGCCGCGCGATAGCGTGAGCATGTGCGTCGACTTCATCGCCATCAACCAGGCTTGCCCCGCAGGACCCTTCCCTCCTCCGCGCATCGCCGCAGGCTCGCCCTGGCTCACGCGCATGCCGTTCGGCCTGGAGGGTGCCGCAGCCACCTTCGCGAGGCTAATGCGCATGAGCCTGGAGCCCCACATCGCAAGGAATACGGAGGTGGTTAACACTCGCCCACCGGCCCATCGCGGCCCCACTCGTGATGGCGGTGGGTGTTCCGGTACCAAACACATGGAACGCCCGCCATCACCGTAAGTTCTATCTGTGCCCCACGGATACGAGCGACATGGAGCTGTACACGCTCCGGGGCTCTCTCTACCCACGCTGCCGCCGGCACGTGAGAGCTCCTTCCCACTCTCGTGGAAGCCCCATGCTCAGCGCTGGCGGATGCCCCATGCTCCGCGCTGGTGGTCTACTTACCTGAGGGCCCCTCGGCCATCGCATCCTCAAGCTGACCCATGTCGAACACGGCAACATGTATCTTTTTGTTATGCCATGAACTTGCTTGATGCATCAGTAAAGCTTATTTCCTCAAAAACCGTGTGTGCTTGCAGCTAAGGGTACCCTGGCGGAGGCGCGTGCTCGTGGTCTCACCTGTGCCTGTCACGCGAGCGGGGGCTGGGCATGGTGTCTGTGCTCGGATCAATCCCAGCAGCACTGAAAAACCCAAGCGACTGAGCTCTGACTCACAGGCCTGCTCCCGCGCACGTCACCTCACCAAGTCCTTCGTGCTCTTGTCTCCTGGGGCACGGTGTCTGTGCTCGGGTCAGTCCCAGCAGCGCCGAAAAACCCAAGCGACCGAGCTCTGGCTCGCGAGCCTGCTCCCATGTACATCACCTCACCAGGTCCTTGGTGCTCTTGTCTCCTCGCGTAACACCCACATGCGACCTCGCGAGCGCGCCCTGCTGCACTACTTGCAAAAACTTGCAGTTTCCCTAGTGCAGGATATCGAAGCTGCAGGAGCCCCCCCTCGGGAGGCGCCGCGAGCGGGTCCCACAGATGGAGGGCCTCACGAGGGACTGTACCTCACGAGCCGCGCTCAGCGAAGGACTCGCCCCAAGCCGCACGCCTCGAAGGAGCTAAGTCTAAAGCACCCCTCGGGTCTTCTTCCCTCTCGTTTCTCTCTCGCGGCATCCTGATTTCCTTGGCACGAGCCGCCTGCGCGTCAAGGGGGGGACCCTGAGTATCACGCCTCAGGGGCTCCTACCAGCCCTAAGAGCCCTACACCCTCTGGCCTTGCCGAGCGCACGCTCCGGGCATACTAGCGACGACTGTAGCTTGCCTCGGGGGCTGGGTCCCAGCGACGCAGGGCACGAAGGCAATGTAAAAAGGGAATAAAGGCCTCGGGAGGAAAGCAAAAATACATGAATCATTAAGTGCTTACAGCAAAAGTACCTTGCAAACGTTTTCACGCCCCCGCGGGGCCACGTCTATCCTATTACAGTAACAGGTCAAGGAGAGTTTAGGCGCGTGAGGCGCCGCCATCGCCGCTACCACCGCCGTCACGAGGGGGCTCGCACCGCCGCCGCTGACTTCAGGCTCGAAGGTGTACAGCCCGACGAAGCCGGCCATGCGCTCCCTCACAGCCTCCTCAAGGGGTTCGCGGAGCTCCGCCGGGACAGGGGTCACCACCCACCCGAAGTCGAAGCGATCGTCGAGGCGGAGGAGGTTGCTGAAGAGTCGCGTTGTCGCCTGGGTCAGTAGGTCGCGGCGCGCTTCCTCGACGGTGGCATCCGTGTCCAGCAGCTGCTTCTTGAGGTCGTCAACCTCGGCTTGGAGCTCGTCCCGCTTGGCCGCAAGGCTCTTCTGCTCGTCGAGAGCGGCCTGGGCAGCCGCCAGCTCGCGCTCCTTCGCCAGCAGGCGCTCCCGTTCTGCCTCCTGGGCGGACGCAGATGCCGCGAGCTCGCCTTCCCGGGTTTTGGCATTCGCCTCGCGGGTAGTGAACGCTTCTTGGGACCTAAAGATCTCCTCCTCGCGCTTCGGGAGCTCAGCTTCGCAGGACGCGAGCAGGCCCTCGAGGGCCTCCGCAGACTCCTCCCGCGCCTTAAGCCGGCGCTCGCGCGAGGTAGCTTGCTCCTGGAGCGTCTTCTCGTAAGCGTCCGCCTCCTCCCGCCGCCGCTTGGCCTCCTGGGCGTATTCGAGGGCCTTCGCGAGGGACGCCTGGGCCTCTTTGGCGAGCTGCTCGCGCTGCGCCTGTGCCTCCTCGTCCCGCCGGCGGTCGAGCTTCGCCGCCTCATGAAGCTGGCTCCACCCCTCCGTCAGCCTCCGCCGCTCCTCCGCGCAGAGCTCCGCCTCCTTCCCGAGCTCGCCTTCGAGGGCCTCAAGAGCCGCCTTGACGCCGTTGACGGCCCCGCTCCAAGGCGCGGTACCGCTCTCCCGCAGCACCAAGGCGCGGCTCGCCTGGGCCTCCTCATCGCCTGCTGGCATCGGCAGGCGGGAGGACACAACCTCGAGCCTCTTCGGCTGCCCCGCGCCATCGCCCCCGGCAGGGGTTGAGCTCGCCGTCTGGCGCGGGGGGCCCAGGATGGCCACTTCCGGTGCCGGGGGCATCGTCCCGTGCTCTGGCGCCGCCCTGAACACTTCAGGGTCCGAGCGCCCGGACTCGGTGGTGGCTCCCGTGGGGGCTGCGTTGGCCAAAGCCGTGGCAGGCGTGGTGCGCTGGGGAGGGGTCGGCGCTCCACCCCCCTTCCCCGCCATCTCGACACCGATGACGGGGACCGCCTCGGGAGGCGCCAGCGCGGCCTCCTCGCCACCCCCGGTCTCGCCACCGGGGGCGTCGGCGCGGTAGGCGAGGAGGTGTTCAAAGGAGGGGAGGGCCCTTTGACCCTGGCTTTCCTCTTCTAGGTCTTCTCCTCCTCCTCGGTGGCCGGCTCGGAGCTCCTGCACAGGTGATAGCTCATCAGGACTGCAGCAGCCAGGAAGCAGGGATCGATAGGAAGGGGCGGAGGAACTCACTCGTCCTTGGGGTAGAAGTGCCTCCTCTTCCGCTCCTTGATGGCACCGCTGCTGCTGCCCCCATCGCGCAGCGCGCCTGAGCGGCCGCCCGAGGGCGCGGCGCGATTCTCGTCGAGGTCGGTAGCCACGGTGGTCCCCTCCCCCCGCTCCTCGCGGGGCTCGTCGCTCTCCACGGCATCGCCTTCTCCCTCCCTCTCCGGCACGGGCCCGGCCGACACGACGCAAAACGCGTCCCCGTCATCGCCCAGCCGAAGCCGATGACGCGCCGGCGGAGACGGAGGGGATGGCGGAGACGACTCCTCGCTGCTCCCCTGCCCGGAGTCGGAGGCCTCGTGGTCGCCCGAGGAGGACCCCGTCTCCGAAGAATCCTCAAGGAGCTCCCCAGGCTCCTCGAGGTCCGTCTGAATCAGCCCCCACTGGTCGAACTGGGGCATCGCTGCGACCAGCTCAGCCTTGTTAGACCAGCAGTGCACCAGGCGTGCATCGTCAGGCACATCCTCTGCCTCCCCTGGGAATAAAACTTCCCAAGCATCGGCCACGACTTCGGCCAAGAGGGGCTCCCGTGCTAGCCTGATCCGGTCCCCGGGTCCAGTGATGTCCCACACCGGGTGCGAGCGCTTCTGCAGGGGCACGATGCAGCGATGGAGGAACTCCTTGGCAATCATGCCCGCCGTAAGCCCGGCCCTGTGCAGCTCCGCCAGCCTCGTCGGGATCGGCCTCCGGGCGGCGCCGCCAAGCTTCTTGTGCTCCCAGCAGGGGATCTTCTCAGCCGGCTCGGTGGGGACCACCAGGAGAGGGCTAGTCCGTTGGGCGTCAACATAAACCCAACGCGACCTGAAGTTCTCCACCTTCTTCAGGATCTTCATGTCGAGAAAAACCTGGCCCATCTCGTCGTCGATGCGGAAGGAGGCACCTCCGGAGCGGTGCTTCCCAGAAGAAAAAACCTGCAAGCTGTAGAAGGTCTGAAAGAGCGCCACGGATGGCATCACTCCCAGGAAGGCCTCGCAGAGGTACGTGAAGAGAGCAAGGACGACGACGGAGTTGGGATGAAGGTGGAGAAGGCAAATCTCATAATGCTCAAGGATGGCATAGAGGAAGTCGGAGAAGGGCGGCACCAACCCGGCGAAGAGCGAGTGGAAGAAGACTGGGATTACCGTGGGGCCGAGGTCGCGCCGTGAGACCGAGCCCGGCCAGATCTCGGTAGCGCCTCCCTCGGAGTGCGCCGAGGCCAACAGGGGGCGGGCCCTGGCCAGCCCTTTCTCGTTGATGGTGGCCGGCAGCAAGGCCGGACCGATCTCCGCCACCGGGGAGCTCTTGCTGGAGGAGGCCCCGGCGGTCGCGGGTTTCTTGCCTGGGGCCATGACGGAGGAGAGATCGGAAGCTGGGGGAGGAGTAACAGGGGAGCTGCTCGCGCGGGACGAAAAGGGCAAGATGGGGACGAAGATCAATGACGCGCCTGCGCCCTGAGCGGGCAGGCTTTATCGCCAAGACGGCGGTTACCGAGGCGTCGTGGGGAGTGGGACCGACCCTCCCCGTGAAAGCCGCCACGCGTCGCCTCTGGGCCCGGCAGCTCAGTGGGCCCCGCGGCGTTTCATCCCTAACGGGCGAAACGTGCACGCCACAGGCCCGGGGGCTACTGTCGGCCCAGTGGGAACCAGGGTACCATGGCCCGTCTGCCTCTGGCCCAGAGGACCGCGCTCGGCGGCCGGCCCATGTGAGTGGCCCTGCCGCTGCCACGGTCGCTCCGGAGGAAGCCGCCTCGCGAGGGGCGAGCCTCACGAGGCCACTCCCCGCCAGGCTAGGCCCTGCCGAGGCCGCCAAGCACCAGGTTCCCTCGCGAGGCTCCCTTCGCGAGGCCTTCACACGAAGCAAGTCATACGGCGCCAGTCGCGGGGCTCCGCGCCCAGCACATGGGTGACATCCCGGTGTCAGGATAAGGACAGCGGGGCGCGACCAAGCCCAGCTTCCATTCTGGTGATAAGGGAGCAGCGGCGTCTGCCTCCCCCAAAGCAAGTCCCAAAGGCTTTCCTCTTCGGTGATAGAAGATCGGGACGGATCAGCGCGCCAGGGCGGAGGTCATCGCCGAGCCCACCAGCGCGTCACAAGGAGCTACTTTGGCAGGCGGAGACCGCCTTTAGCCAGGATAAGCCTGCGCTCTTGTCCCCCTTTTGAATTGCCGCCCTGTGGCAACCCTTTCCCGCTCATATTTTCGGGGAAGAGGACCAAGGCACTACAAAAGGGGCAAGGCTGCTTCCATGTAAGGGGATCGATTCATTTCTCCCCCACACCTCGTGTACTTGGAGCCACAAGTTCTCCAACACAGAGCAATCCAACACAAGCAGGAGTAGGGTATTACACCGCACGGTGGCCCAAACCTAGGTAGCTCGCGCATCCCCTTCGTGTCCGGTGAGAGCCAGCGAGTCCGTCGCGTCCCCGTCGTAGTCCCATCGTAGGCTGCCAAGCAAAGTCCCCCAGAGTTCGAATCCTAAGTTCTTGGAGAAGTTTCTTGGACGTAGATCCTAGACTCCGACAGAGTTCATACCCGAAGACCCGATTCCTTTGTCTGATGAGACCAGGAGCTATAAACTATATTCAAATCAGGGTTTTGTTCGAGGATGTTGCTGTCTCATGAAAAAGAGCAGTAGAGGAAAACGAAGTAGCTCGATCCAATCAGACACAACAATAGACTCCACCCACAACCTTTTTTCAAGAGTCCACGGTCTTCCATGCAAACCAAGTTCAGGCAAGTTGCACACATTGACAACTTCTCTGAATCCATCTATTTGAGAGTGTCTTCTTTTACCCAGACCGTAATATTCATGAGTGTGAATAACTTCATTTTAATCTCCCACACAGAGTCACGGAAGTGAACTTGCCAAGACCATAGATCTCAAAAGGTCCCAAGTCCTGTATCGTTCGCTCGTTTGAGCTTTGATACGTCTCCAACGTATCTATAATTTATGAAGTATTCATGCCATGTTTACTATAGTTTTATATTATTTTGGTGCACTTTTATATGGCTTTTATATGATTTTTATGGACTAACATATTGACCTAGTGCCCAGTGCCAGTTGCTGTTTTCTACTTGTTTTTGGTTTTCCAGAAAATCCATATCAAATGAAGTCCAAATGCAGCGAAACTTTTTGACGATTTTTTCTGTAAGGAAACGAACCCAGGAAGCTTCGGGGAAGCAGCAGAAGAGCCACAGGGGCCCCACGAGCCACCTGGGCGCGCTTGCCCCCCCAGGCGCGCCCTGGTGCCTCGTGGGCCCCCTGTGGCACCTCTTTGCGTGATTCCAACGCTGAAAATCATATATATTCAGAAACCCCCGAAAGTTAACCTAGATGAGTTTTTACACCGCCGCATGCCTCTGTACCAGAGAGATCTCATCTACAGCCCTTTCCCGGCACCCTGCCGGAGGGGGGAATCATCACCGGAGGCCATCTTCATCATCCCGGCGATCTCCAGGACGAGGAGGGAGTAGTTCACCCTCGAGGCTAGGGGTATGTACTAGTAGCTATGTGTTTGATCTCTCTCTCTCATGTTCTTGATTTGGCACGATCTTGATGTATGGCGAGCTTTGTTAATATAGTTGGATCATATGGTGTTTCTTCCCTCTCTATCCTTGTTGTGATGAATCGAATCTTTTCCCTTTGAGGTTTCGTTATTGTCGGATTGAATATTTCAAATTTGAGAACACTTGATGTATGTCTTGCATATGAATACCCGTGGTGACAATGGGGTATTATATTGATTCACTTGATATATGTTTTGGCACTCAACTCGCGGATTCCCGCGGTGACATTGGGGTAATCTATGCATATGGGTTGATGCACGTTTTCATTATCTTTTCTCCGATAGAAACTTTGGGGTGCTCCTTGAAGTTCTTTGTGTGGATTGAATATTATGATTATGAAGTTGTTTGATGCATATCATATAATCAACTCACAGATACTTGTGGTGACATTGGAGTATCTAGGTGACATTAGAGTTGGTTGATGTGTATCATATGGTGTTATTTTAGTACGAACTCTAGGGCTGTTTGTGACACTTATAGGAATGGCTCAATAGATCGATCGGAAAGGATAACTTTGAGGTCATTTCGTACCCTACAAACAATTTCTATCTTATGTTCTCCGCTAATAGGTACTTTGGAGTGATTCTTTATCGCACGTTGAGGGATTGTTATATGATCCAATTATATTAGCATTGTTGAGAGATTGCACTAGTGAAAGTATGAACCCTAGGCCTTGTTTTTAAGCATTGCAATACCGTTTGTGCTCACTTTTATCGTTTGCTACCTTGTTGTTTTTATTTATTCAGATTACAAAAATATATTTCTACTATCCATACTACACTTGTATCACCATCTCTTCGCCGAACTAGTGCACCTATACAATTTGCCATTGTATTGGGTGTGTTGGGGACACAAGAGATTTCTTGTATTTGATTGCAGGGTTGTTTGAGAGAGACCATCTTCATCCTACGCCTCCCATGGATTGATAAACCTTAGGTCATCCACTTGAGGAAAAATTGCTATTGTCCTACAAAACTCTGCGCTTGGAGGCCCAACACGAGTCTACAAGAATAAAGTTGCGTTGTAGACATCAAGCTCTTTTCTGGCGTCGTTGCCAGGGAGGTGAGTGCTTGAAGGTATATCTTTAGATCTTGCAATCGAATCTTTTAGTTTCTTGTTTTATCACTAGTTTGGTTTATAAAAGAAAACTACAAAAAAATGGAATTGAGGTTGCCTCATATTATTCGTCTTTATAATGTCTTTCTTGAAAATGATGGAGCGGAAAATTGTGCTCAATTGATAGAAGAAGAATTCAATAAAATGTTTGGCATAAAATCTTTGAATGATGAGCATGATTGCAATGTTGCTAGTATGAATTCTTTGAATATCCATGATGCTAATGATATGCAAAGCCATAAGCTTGGGGATGCTATGTTTGATGAAGATGATATTTTCAGTCCCCCAAGTTTTGATGAGCAAATTTATTATGATGGTTGCATGCCTCCTATTTATGATGATTATAATTATGAAAGTGGATATAGAGGTCATGACTTTATTTAATGATGAATCCACTATTTTGGAAGAGGTTTCAATTGAGTATAACAACAAAGTTGCTATCTATGATGATTATTGTGATGACATGTATGCTATAAAGAATAATGATAACCATGAAACTTGTCATCATGATTTTAATTTTCAATTGGATTATGCCAATCAAGTATCACATGATAGCTATTTTGTTGAGTTTGCTCCCACTACCATTCGTGAGAATAATTTTGCTTATGTGGAGAGTAATAAAAATTCTATGCTTATGTATCATGACAAGAATGCTTTGTGTGATGGATATATTGTTGAATTCATTCATGATGCTACTGAAAATTATTATGAGAGAGGATCATATGCTTCTAGGTGTTGCAATAATATCAAGATTCCTTTCTATGTGTTGAAAGTTTTGAAGTTATACTTGTTTTGCCTTCCTATGCTAGTTGATTCTTGCTCCGATAAAATATTTTCTCACAAAATCCCTATGCATAGGAAGTGGGTTAGGCTTAAATGTGCTTGTCATATGCTTCATGATACTCTCTTTGTGTTTCAATTCTTTATTTTTATGTGAGCATCATTGAAATCATCATGCCTAGCTAAAAAGGCATTAAAGAAAAGCGCTTGTTGGGAGACAACCCAACATTTACCCCTACTGTTTTTTTGTGTTCACATGATTAATCTACTGTTTTAATCATTTTTTATATGTTTTCTTTCAATAATGTGCCAAGTAAAGCCTTTGGGATAGTGTGGATACTTGTTGATTCGATTCGGTGCAAAAACAGAAACTTTTGCGTCCAGTGCTGGAATTTCTATTCTGTACAGGAGCGTGATAAAATTCTGAAATTTTTACAAAGAATTGGGTTACAATTTTTTTATGTTTTCCTAATTTTTCAGAATTTTTTGAGGTACATAAGTATGGTTTTTAAATCGCTCATTACATGACGTTCTGTTTTTGACAGATTCTGTTTTCGATGCGTAGTTTACTTGTTTTAGTGTTTCCATAGCTTATATTGAGAAATATAAATTGTGGAAATGATATACCACAGTAGGAATTATGTGAGAACAATTATGAATCTTGTATTGACAGTACCTAAGTGGATGATTTATTTTTATCATACTAACCTATCTCACAAGTTCCGTTAAGTTTTGTGTGATTGAAGTTTTCAAGTTTTGGGTGAGATATCGATATGAGGAGAATAAGGAGTGGCAAGACCCTAAGCTTGGGGATGACCAAGGCACCCCAAGTTAATATTCAAGGAAGACTCTAGCGTCTAAGCTTGGGGATGCCCCGGAAGGCATCCCCTCTATCGTCTTCAACACTATCGGTAACCTCACTCGGAGCTATATTTTTATTCGTCACATAATATGAGTTTTCCTTGGAGCGTCATTTTATTCTGTTGATATTTGCTTTATATTATCAATAATCATTTTTTGTATCTTTTAGTTCAATAAAATGCTAATTATAGCCTTTACCATGCTCAGTTTGCAAGTTCATGTGTTGCTGTTTGAAAACAGAAAGTTTTCTGTTATGTCCAGAATATTCCTGAATAGTCAGAACATGATAAAAATCTGAAATTTTTACACAGTAATCATGCATGAGTTCTCTGTCACGTGGTAATTTTTCAGAATTTTTGGAGTTAGGGAAGTATGAATTTTAAATCCCCCTTTACAGACTGGTCTGTTTTGGCAGATTGCTGTTATGGTTGCATTGTTTGCATATGTTGCTTGTTTAATGTTTCTATTTGAGGATAGGAGTATTAAATATGCAGAGGAATTTAGTATGCAATGTTTAATTATAATTTTTGTGATTTGTTACAGTAGAGAATGTTAAGGTTTTAAGTTGATTTATACTAACTTATCGCACGAGTTCTTGTTGAGTTTTGTGTGGATGAAGTTTTTAAGATTTAGGAGAAGCCATGATATGAGAGCAATTGAGAAGACACAAGAGCTCAAGCTTGGGGATGCCCAAGGCATCCCAATTTAATATTTCAAGAAGTCTCAAGCATCTAAGCTAGGGGATGCCCCGGTAGACATCCCACCTTTGTTCTTCAACAATTATCGGTTAGTCTTGGTTGAGCCTAAGTTTTTGCTTCTTCACATGATGTGTGCTATTCTTGGAATGTCATTTTATTTTGTTTTCTTTGCTGTTTGAATAAAATACTTAAGATCTGAAATTTTTAAATGAGAGAGAGTCCTCACATAGCTACCTATTTACTTAACTACTCATTTGGTCTTCACTTATATCTTCTTGGAGTAGTTTGTCATTCACTCTTGTTCTTCACTTATATCCTATGAGTAAATTGTTGAAATGAATTGAATATCATAAATTTGAAATTTATATGCTTCATATGCTTGTCCCATGGGGAGTAGTGACTTCACATACAAGAAGTATAAGTGGTAATTTTTTTTGAAAGTTGACAAACATAGCATTGGTCACTTGAACAATTCATGAAAGAATTTGAAGGAAGAGAAATTTCACATATAAATATACTATCTTGGACATCTTCTATGATTGTGAGCCCCCATTAATTATTTTCAAGCTTGATCAAGTAGTTGACGTTGGACAAGGAAGACAACGTAATGAGTTATGCTTGTTTATATTCACATAGAAGTTATATTGTCATGGATCCTATAACATGTGGTGCTTGCTTAGGATCTTTTGCTAGCCAAAAATTCGTACTAAGTAGAGATACTACTTGTGCATCCAAAAACCCTTAAACCCAGTTTCTTGCTATGAGAGTCCACTATATCTACCTATGGATTGAATAAGATCCTTCAAGTAAGTTGTCATCGGTGCAAAAAGCAATAAAAATTGCTCCTAAAATATGTATGATCTTTTATTGCAAGGGAAAATAAGCGTTGTACGAACTTGTGATCGTAAAGAAATAAAAGCGACGGACTGCATAATAAAGGTTGCTATCACAAGGGGCAATATAACGTGACGTTCTTTTGCATTAAGGGCTTGTGCATCCAACAACAAAAAGTGCATGACAACCTCTGCTTCCCTCTGCGAAGGGCCTATCTTTTACTTTTCTGTATTTATTTTTCTGTATTTACTTTATGCAAGAGTCATTAATGTTCATCCCTATTCCGCTCTATTTATTCTTTAGTTGGCAAGCATTATGTGGTAGGGAAAGATCCAGACACATATATCCAGTTGAATATAGATGATCATGAGTTATTATTGTTGACATTATCCCTGAGATAAATAAGTTGGGAGGCGAAACATTAAGCACCTATCTTCCTATGTGTTTGACTGAAACAGTTTGTTCTAAAAATATGCTTTGAGTGTCAGCAATCATGGAAGACTAAATGATGGTTGAGTGTGTGGAATTTGCTAGATCAAAGCTCTTACATAGACCCTTCCTAAAAATAAGATGAATTGCAATTGTTTGATGACTGACAACATAGTTTGTTAGTTTTCAAGAAAGTTTATGGCCTATACTTTAAACATGTGAATAGCTTGCTACTTGATCATGAGAAGTTTTATGAGATGAGCTACTGATTATGATATATATTGATGTTAGAAAAAGTGATTGAAATTATCATTGATCAAACTTATGCACTATGCTAGCATTCACACTTCATAAATTATTTCTTTTTATCATTTACCTACTTGAGGACGAGCAGGAATTAAGCTTGGGGATGCTGATACGTCTCCAACGTATCTATAATTTATGAAGTATTCATGCCATGTTTACTATAGTTTTATATGATTTTGGTGCACTTTTATATGATTTTTATGGACTAACATATTGACCTAGTGCCCAGTGCCAGTTGCTGTTTTCTGCTTGTTTTTAGTTTTCTAGAAAATCCATATCAAATGAAGTCCAAATGCAGCGAAACTTTTTGACGATTTTTTCTGGAAGGAAACGGACCCAGGAAGCTTCGGGGAAGCAGCACAAGAGCCACAGGGGCCCCACGAGCCACCTGGGCGCGCCTGCCCCCCCCCCCAGGCGCGCCCTGGTGCCTCGTGGGCCCCCTGTGGCACCTCTTTGCGTGATTCCAACGCTGAAAAATCATATATATTCAGAAACCCCCGAAACTTAACCTAGATGAGTTTTTACGCCGCCACAAGCCTCTGCACCAGAGAGATCTCATCTACAGCTCTTTTCTGGCACCCTGCCGGAGGGGGGAATCATCACCGGAGGCCATGTTCATCATCCCGGCGGTCTCCAAGACGAGGAGGGAGTAGTTCACCCTCGAGGCTAGGGGTATGTACTAGTAGCTATGTGTTTGATCTCTCTCTCTCTCTCTCTCTCTCTCGTGTTTTTGATTTGGCACGATCTTGATGTATCGCGAGCTTTGTTAATATAGTTGGATCATATGGTGTTTCTTCCCTCTCTGTCCTTGTTGTGATGAATCAAATCTTTTCCCTTTGAGGTTTCGTTATTGTCGGATTGAATATTTCAGATTTGAGAACACTTGATGTATGTCTTGCATATGAATACCCGTGGTGACAATGGGGTATTATATTGATTCACTTGATATATGTTTTGGCACTCAACTCGCGGATTCCCGCGGTGACATTGGGGTAATCTATGCATATGGGTGGATGCACGTTTTCATTATCTTTTCTCCGATAGAAACTTTGGGGTGCTCCTTGAAGTTCTTTCTGTGGATTGAATATTATGATTATGAAGTTGTTTGATGCATATCATATAATCAACTCACGGATACTTGTGGTGACATTGGAGTATCTAGGTGACATTAGACTTGGTTGATGTGTATCATATGGTGTTATTTTAGTACGAACTCTAGGGCTGTTTGTGACACTTATAGGAATGGCTCAATAGATCGATCGGAAATGATAACTTTGAGGTCGTTTCGTACCCTACAAACAATTTCTATCTTATGTTCTCCGCTAATAGGAACTTTGGAGTGATTCTTTATCGCACGTTGAGGGATTGTTATATGATCCAATTATGTTAGCATTGTTGAGAGATTGCACTAGTGAAAGTATGAACCCTAGGCCTTGTTTTTAAGCATTGCAATACCGTTTGTGCTCACTTTTATCGTTTGCTACCTTGCTGTTTTTATTTATTCAGATTATAAAAATATATTTCTACTATCCATACTACACTTGTATCACCATCTCTTCGCCGAACTAGTGCACCTATACAATTTGCCATTGTATTGGGTGTGTTGGGGTCACAAGAGATTTCTTGTATTTGATTGCAGGATTGTTTGAGAGAGACCATCTTCATCCTACGCCTCCCACGGATTGATAAACCTTAGGTCATCCACTTGAGGGAAAATTGCTACTGTCCTACAAAACTCTGCGGTTGGAGGCCCAACACGAGTCTACAAGAATAAAGTTGCGTAGTAGACATCAAGCTTCACCATATATGCATGTGAGTCTCCAATCAACTATGCCCGTTGAAGATACCGTGGCATCGATATGACATTCAGAGTAGCTAAAAAACATCAATATTTATTCCATCATTCTAAAATATCCCTAGATCATCAATATGCCCTAAACTAGCAAGATCATAGCTATGATCAAAGCCTAGGGTACCCTGCTAAACTTTTGACACATTGTTTGGAGATTTGAGTTTCAACGATGCATAGTACGGTTGGGGCAAACTGCCTCGCGAGATCGTGAAGCTCTCAAACTATCGCGGGTTTGTCCGCTCCACGATAGTTCCAACATAGGACACTCATTCACCCAATGGTCCTCCTCGAGGGAGGCCACCGATTTTGCTTCAGACGTGACAAACTTACACGACGAGTTACCCTTCCTTGCCTTCTTGCGTTCTTTAGGAGTAATATAGGTTGGACGAGGTGCGGGACAGTGCCACCAGTTCCATGTTCGATCTCCCCTTCTATGTTGAGACTGGCTTTCTGGGATGAATCCTTTGCCCTGTGTTTGGGCTCTCCCTCCTTGCCCATCCTTATGTCAAGGTTTTTGATAGCGTGACTTTTACTCCCACCTGGTTCTATGCCATCTTCGTCCTTCACTTCCTGCTATTTCATGGGGCTCTGAGTTGTATCATAGTTATCTTCTTCCGCCCCCAAACCCGCGTCTCTGGAGTGTCTTTTCCTTGGGATCCCAGCACGACCACCTCCTCTACCTCGGAAGGGACATGCTTGCTCCCGCAGGAGGTTTTGGGATTCCCCCAAGTGTAACAGTGAAGCAGAACGGTAGCAAGTATTTCCCTCGGTTAGAGAACCAAGGTTATTAATCCAGTACGAGTCTCCCAAGCTAACATAGTAAGAAGCACCTGCGCACAAAACACACACACTCGTCCCCAACACAGCAAGAGGGTTGTCAATCCCCTTGTCTTGCTAGTTACAAGATTAAAATGTAAGTGATAGAGATAGTTGATACAAAGTAACACCGAAAAATAAAAGTAGCAATGGCGTAGAAGAAGTTAGTAATGGAGAATAGACCTTGGGGGCCATAGGTTTACTAGTGGCATCTCTCTCGAAAACATGCAAATGGCATGGTAAACCAATTACAGTTGGGCAGTGATTAAATTGCAATATTTATATTTATGACTCTGATCATTCATGGCATATTATCATATAGGCATTACGTCTGTGATAAGTAGACCGTTAATCCAACTGCATCTACTACTAATACTCCACTCCAAAGCGCTATCCAACGTGCATCTCAAGGTATTTAGTTTGCAAGAAACAGATTATCGCAATAAGCAAGATGACATAATGTAGAGAGGAAGACATCAATCAATATGACATAACCCCGTCATTTTATCCTTACTGGAAACAATACAATACGTGTCTTAATCCTTATTGTCACTGGGTTAGAGCACCGCAAGATTGAACCCACTACAAAGCACCACTCGCTCTGAAGAAAAACCCATCGAACTGGGCCAAAGAAGATAGATAGATCGGAGAGCATCCAAAGCTATTTAATTACAAGAAAACCTCAAAAGATTCAATTGATTTGAATGAACAATCTGATCGTAAAGTGACAATTCATCGTATCCCAACAAACACACCACCGATTATATCGAATTGATCTCGATCATGTGAGGCAGCTCATGGGAACATGGTATTGAAGATCCAAAAGAGAGAGAGAGAGAGAGAGAGAAAGCCATCTAGCTATTACTATGGGCCCTAAGGTCCTAATGGAACTGCTCACACAACATCATGGAGGCAGCAAGGTTGATGAAGAAGACCCCGGCAATGGATTCCCCTCCGGCAAAGCTCCGGAACATGCCTCCAGATTGGATCTTCGCGAAATAGGAACTTGCGGCATTGATAAAATTCTTCTAAAAAATACGGCGAAGTGTTTCGGTATTTATAGGGATTTTTGGCGGCAGAATCGAGGTATCATGGGCCCCACCCTGGTGACGCGCCCTAGGGCCAGGGTGCGCCACCTGGCCATGTGGGCCCATGGTGGGTCTTCTCGTCCATCTTCGAAGCTTCTAGGGTCCTTCATCGTCCAGAAAACATTGTCATCGTATTTTGATCTTCCTAGATATTGATTTCCTGCGAAACCAAAAAACATGGAGAAAACAGGAACTGAAACTGGGCACTAAATTAATATGTTAGTGCAGAAAAATAATATCAATTGCTATAAAAAATATAAAAATTATAATATAATAACATGAAACAATCAAAAAATTGTAGATACGTTTGAGAAATATCATGACCCCGTGGGAAGTTCGTGCCATTGCAAGCACCTCCCTGGGAGACATGGGTTTCCCTCCTCTTTGCCACCAGTAATTTTTTGCATTGTACATTGCCGAGCAGGTGAATGCCGTCCCCGAGTTTCTCCATATCACGCCCCAGCAAACCACTAACCTCACAGAAGTAACCTAGTTTTTCATACTTCACATCCAGGAATAATCTTTCTCAGACCACATTAAGTGGAGTCCATCGTATCAAGGACTTAATCATTTCAATCTTCACCCTTAAACGCACATAGTTCCCCTCATAGAACCTTGTAATGTTTAGCTCCACGGTCCACACCGTCCAAATTCTCCGAGCTAATTGGTCCACGATCGGATATTTCCTATGTAAATTTGGAATTTGGTGAATTTGTCCCCACACCGAGACCCTAACAAACTTTACTGATTCCGACGTCTTTTTGCCATCAAAATATTCAAGCAGCACCATGAGACCATGAAAGATCCATGTCCCGTGAAACATCACCCTCTTCCAATCCCCATGACAAAACATCTGGACCACAAAAAGGTTGTCGTCCATCTCTCTGATCTCTGGCGCATGCGCTAGGTTCCAGATGAAAATTTCATTGTTTCCTTGAACGCCGCACTACTAAAGTTCTTGGTGGTGTGTACCTTAGCCACCGCAAGCCAATGGGCCAATTTGGCCAACTCGTCGATATCCTCAAGCCCTACATACACGCCATCAAGTTCATGTTCCTGCAGCCTCATCTTCCTCATAACATCCTCCAGACCCTCTCAGATTGCTTCTCATTTCCTCCGCCTGTCCCTCATGAGCTTGAACTTGGAGCCGCCATGACGGTGTACTTGAGAAGCTTCGAAGGCAAAAAAACGCATGTGTGATCACCTTGAGTTCTCTCCGCAGAGACCAAGGTCAGGTGGACGGGCCTTCCATCCTCGTAGTCAGCCCAAGAATCTGCGCGGCGAATATCGATGGTGGTGAGCAAAAGGTAGGAAAAACTCGACACCGGTAGGAGACGTCGGTGGAGTAGGCTAAACCCTAATCGTCTGGATAAGGTAACTCGTGTGCGTGGACATTTTTCTTTCCTTGAGACATTTTTCTTCTTCTTTTGAGCATCTATTTTTTTTATTAAAGACATCCAAGGGGCATCTTAGATTTGATTAATATCAACAGAAATAAAATCTTGTATGATGGATCAACAACTGGACATCCAAGTATTCTGAGGCCTTAGACCGTGAAAGGCACGACCCTGCCAACAACTAGCATCCATCGGTAGGCTCAGCCCATGTTTTGCACCCCGATATCGATGCCCGTGCCTTCCACCCGGGGGTAGCAAATGGGCCGGCCCACTAGCAAGCGCCGAACGCAGAAAATCCTAAAAAGCAGCACTGTCGCAAGGAATCGAACATGCGAGCTCCCACTCAACTATCTGTGCTACTAGCCACCATGGCTGAAGGTTGTTGTTGATTGGTTGCAGCGTGAACATTTTAAGAACTCACGGTCAATGGGATCATTTCCAAGATCTAATTCTAGTTTCTTATTATGTAGTGGAAACTTTTTCAGGCAAGAAAGCAAAGAAGAAGGGAGGATTCTCTATTACCAACTTCCCCCATTGTCCTGTCCTCATTGATCATTCATCTTTCCCGGTGATTCCCACTCAATGTTATATGGTGATTGGAGGTATTTATCAAATAAGATATAAAAGGTGATTTTACACTTTTATCATTCGTGTCTTTCCCCGATAGAGGAGTTTGACCCTTCCACTTCTGCTTCAAGGTATAAAACCACATCTACAGTGGGAGTCCCTATCTACTTTGGATTCCCTTCTTACTGGCTTTGCCAATACATCATACTGAATTTTTTGTGACTGGGTCTTTTACTTGCTTTGCTACTAGAGGTCTAGTGTTCAGCTAGCGTTTCATTTTTTTTATTTACATTGAACACATTTTGGAAAACACGAACACTTTTTAGAAAAGATGTGAACAAAATTTGAAATTACAAACTAGTTTTTGAAAACAAGCACAAAATTTGGAATCTTGAGCATCTTTTGAAAATTTATGAACATTTTTTGAATAAGAACAAAATTTGTAAATGTGATTTTTTTTTAATTTCCAAACATTTTCTGAAAATTTTGAAAAAATGAAAAATTGAAATCCTGAGCCTTTTAAAACTGTGAACAGTTTTTTGACATTCCGAATATTTTTTTAAAAACATGATTTTTTTTAGTATTTTTTGTATTTTTTTAATTTATGACCGAAAATTTAAAAATTATTATTTTTAAAATTTGGTTTAAATAAAAAACACGATCATTTTTTAAAATTTGCAAACATTTTTCAAAAACACATTTTTTTAAAGGGAAAAGAAAATAAATGAAAAAGAAAAAGAAACAGAAAAACGAAAAAAGGAAAAAGAAATGAAAAACGAAAAAAGGAAATAAAAAAGGATAACTGACAGAAAAACAGAAAAAGGAAAAAGAGAGGGAGAAAATGAAAAGAGACCAAAAGAAACCGCAAAACTGAAAGAAAAAAAAAACCGGTTCAGGGAACCTTCAGGTTGCCAAAACCGGCTGCCTCGCTGTGGTAACATGGGCTGGCCCAATTCTCACGCGCGGGCGGGATCGCGTCACATAGATTTTCCCCTTCCAGCCCTCCAAAAAAAAAAGAAAAAAAAAGGTTTTCCCGTTCCACCGGCGGTTTCGCGCCAAGGGCAGCGATACTCTCTTTCGGTCCTATCGTCTGTTCAATTCAAACTATTTCAAATCAGTGTGTCAGTTTCGTGGACGTTAAAGTGAACCGATGGCGTCAGTTTCATCTGGACTACCACCATTCGTCGCTTCTGAGGAAGTGTGGATCGTCATGCGCGTTTTGGAAAAGCAAAACCAGGTAAAAAACAAGCAGTCGATTTTACTGTCCCGATAAGAAACTAGTAAGACGAGAATTGGACGTGAGTGGTAAGTTTCTCAATGCAAGAAACGGGAAAAGAGAAAGGTGGCAATTGAGCTCTGAAATGAAGAAATTGAATTCTGAAAAAGCTGTGTCTGCTGCTCCCCCCAGACTGAAAATGCAGCCACCCGTCCATGTACCACCTTGACCGATGTGGAGACCAGTGGTGGAGCGTGACAAGCAACTAAGGGGGGGGGCCAATTTTACAAAAAAAAAAGCATGATTAGGAGCAGTGTGAGTTGAACGTTGTTCTTCTCCAACACTTCCTACAAAGTACTCTATGTTTTATTTTCCAACCAGAAGCACTACTAGCTCACGCGTGGAAGAATGACGACCAAGTTGCTTTCAGGTGTAACTCAAAAAGATAAAGACTATAAAAGAGTATTGAACGAGAGCATGCAAAATGAGTACTTCGGAGTCTTGCATTGTTGATCAAGCCACCGACATGGCCGACCCGCCGGCAGCGACACCGAGCTCCACGGCCACCACCCGGCGGCCTGGTGTTGTCCGCAGACGCATTGATCTCGTTGTAGAAGGAGCGAAGGTGACAATTGGTGCGACGACGACCCGGCCGCCGGCGCGCTCCATGTCGAGGCAGAACTCGCTATCGTTGCCGAAGAAGGGCCCGTCACGAGCACCACCTGCCCCTGCAGCTTGCTCCATGGGGCTACCCCGGCCATCTCCGACCGTGACAAGGACATCAATCGCCGGGTTGCTACTTCCTATGGCGTGCTGCATGTCATAGTCACAGCCACGGCCACTACCTGCCTGCCACTCTACTTCCAAATCAAACGTTTTCTCTTTACTCAGCCAGAATGTTTAGTACTAGTAAAATTTATTTTTCACTTTTGGAAGGGGGGGTCGTGACCCCCTTTGGCCTCCAAGAGGCTCCGCCAATGGTGGAGACCAAGCCACGACCGTGTACCTCCTCCTCATGCTCACCTGTATGCTGCATATAAAGTAGACCCCAACCCCATGGCAATTTCGTTTCGGAAAGCTCCATCGCTGTTTCATCCAGAGCCCCGTCAATATCTCCAAAACTCTCCGTGGTTAGGGAAAAGAGTGGTGCTAGAGAGATGGATGGTACGCTTGCATCTATGATCCATCCCTCGTGATTAATCGTCCTTGGTCTTTCCTGTTGATAGTTTGTTCCGCTTACTATGGTGGTGGAAATTTGTGCTTAAGATCTCCGGATGAATGTTCTTCCTTTGTTTCTGTTTCTCCGTTGTTTCCTTTTGGATATCTTCTGCGTTCGGATCAGTTTAGAACTGGGCGCATTCCCGCTGATTTTCCATCGCAAAGGCTCAATTTGGGGTTTCTTGGCCTTTTTTTTATTTGGGTAGTTGGCAACTCGCAAAGTTTCGCCTTTATGATCTCGCTCTACTATTTCCCTGTCATGCCACCAAGATTTGATCTTCTTGTTTCTTATCTGAACTTTAAAGGCCGCAATCTGCTGGGTGCAGTAGGAGGAGCTGCGAGAGCGAACCAGAACAAGGTTTAAAACTCCTGCATGCGTATTCATCATCGATCTCGTGTTCTCCGTTCGTTCGATCTCTCCATCTGACTCTGCACGCTTTGCTTTTCTGCAGACCAAGATCGTCAAGATAGCGGTGCCGGTGCTGGCCATGCTGCTGCTGCTTACGGCGGCGGCTCTCTCCACGACGCCCGACGACCGCACCTCGCTCCTCGCCTTCTTCCGCCGCGACATGTTCCTGACGTTCTGCGTGCTCCTGAGCACCACAATCGGCTGTTTCCTAGCGTGGATGGCCGTTATGGCGCCGACGGAGGCTTCCCGGCGCTCGTACGCGTGGGCCACCGTCAGGTGCTTCGCGCTTCTTGCCATCAATCTGTACTTCGCCTTGTCCAAGTGAGTCTCTGTGGGGTGTTGGTCTGTCTCTGTTGTCTGTTCTTCACTTGTTCTGAAGTTTGGGCTGTGATTAACTTGCTCTCCTTGTTTTCGTCAGCCTCCCGGATGTCGACGATGCTGCTTAGGTTCGCTGCGCCTGTGTGGATGTGCCTGCCGGAGGATCGAAGATGGATCATTTTGGAGCTTGGAGATGCGCCGTTTTAATCACTACTAAGAAGTTTGGAAGGGCCTGCCGTCTGGTGTTTTATGTTAGCTTAATCTTTCAGTATCGTTGTACTTGGGGACATGTCTATCTTAGATTCCTTTGCTGTTGTCTTCTTCATCTGGGTTTTAGACTGTCTGTTTGCATCTGCTGGCTTAAATCGGAATTTGCCCTTGGAGTATCCCTGGAGCTGACATAGTAGTATGAATTTCGAAAGGGTTTGAATTTTATTCAGCTGAAGCTTTGAACGTTGGAGTGCATGTGACTGAGTGAACTTCGTTATTCTGAACCAACTGAGTGACTCTGTTTTGCAACTGTTTTCTTTTCTTTTGAGAAACCTGTTTTCCAACTGGTTGTCCATGGTTATTAGCTTTTTTGCGGCAAGTTCTTCTTCAGCGTTGGCTAGTTCTCTGCGCAATCGGAACTCTCTCGTCGAAACATGAAGCCGCATATGTGCGTGGGCCGTTGGTTGTCTTGTCGTTTCACTGGGGTTGAGAACAGTTGGCTGCAGCAGTTTTTCACTGGGGTTTGGGTGGCTCTTGAGTGCGGCTCTCTAATCTTCCTACATTTCGAACTTCAAACACAGTTTTTAGGAGGCCGCAACTCTAACCGATGCCCTAAAAGTTAAAGGATGATACGGCCGAGTAAGTTAGAGGAGTAAAAAATTTCTCCTCTATGTCGCATCTAGCCGATCCCCTAAACTTTAATGGAGTAAAAAATTGTATAGATTTTGTGTTTTAGCCGCATGAACTTCAAACACTTCACAATATATATCATAAAAATATTGAAATTAAAACATGCATAATATAACCATCATAACATATAGTTTCGTCATCGTGATTTTCAAATAAAAACATGCATAGTTCATCCAAAAGGCATCACTTCAAACACAAATGTTTGATCCAAAATCACCACAAACATAACATGTATATGTTGTGAGTCGAGCCAACCAATGACATGCACGAACTCAAACGAGGTGGTCGCTCAACATCACCGCCGCCACCACCACCATCTTCTCGGTCGTCACCGCCACCACCATCACCATCCTCACGGCCGCCACCACCACCACCACCTTCCTCTCGGCCGGTACCATCACCACCACCACCACCATCACCATCCTCACGGCCGCCACCACCACCACCACCTTCCTCTCGGCCGGTACCATCACCACCACCACCACCATCACCATCACCACCCTCCCTCGGCCACCACCACCATTCCGAAGAGAGGCTTCCACTTGGGTCAAGATCTCCCACGAGTGAGCTCACAATACTTTCTTGCGGTTTCATCCATTGTGGTTGGATCCATGAACATGATATCACGTTCTTCGGCCTTCTTGGCATCACGAATCCTCTCCTCAAGTGCAAGTCTACGCTCCTCCACTTTTAACTTTCTCACTTCGGCCGCTAACTTGGCCTTCCATTTCTCATCCTCCAACACCTTGAGCTCATTCCACCTCGCCATCTTCTCTTCTTTGCGTTCGGCCGCCAACACCTTCTTGGCCTCAATCATGGCCACAAGTTCATTTTTGTATGTGCCACCGAATGCATTTCTCTCCTTTCTTTCTTTCTTTTGCAATTTTGTTCCCTTCCGGTCTATTGTTGGCCTCTTCATCAACCACGTCGTCATCCTCAACGGATATGCTCGATCTTGATCTCTTTGGAGTGGTTTCCGAAACTCTTTGGATCCACTTCTCGTTCTTGCATAGCACTTTGTAGCACTGATGCAACGTGAAGGGCTTGTGGCCGAACTTGGTGTTCCTATGCTTGAATAGTTCTTGGATGTAGGGGCTATACTCCACCACTTGCACACCACTCGGTGGTGCATGATTCACTTGGTTAATGCAACCGGATCATCGGTTGCATTGGTCCTGAATGGTGCTCCAACGATGCCCAAGAGAACCTTGCGTATGGCTTGATTGCACCTCCACGGAGTTGTTGTAGTGGTCCGTAATTCCCTCCCAACACATAGTCTTGGTTTGATCCGTTTCAATCATATCATCCATGGAGATGTTCATCCAAGCATCGCAAAGAGCAACATCTTCAATTTGATTGTAGTAGGCGGCATCGTGATTTTCAAATAAAAACATGCATAGTTCATCCAAGCATCTGAAATTTGAAGGCCGCAATCTGCTGGGTGCTGTAGGAGGAGCTGGGAGAGCGAACCAGAACACGGTTTAAAACTCCTGCATGCGTATTCTTTTGTTTGATCAAAAGGGGTTTTCCCCCCTCCCCATTTTTATTAGAAAAACGGGGCACATCATCCATATAACAACTAAAAGCTCTCGGACCTAACCAGAGTAGCAGGCCAGACTACCTCACTAGTAGAAAGCAGAAGAAAGCCCACACAGGGCAGCAAAGGATAGCTACGCAGCATCAGAATGCGATCTCACCCAGCACACTAGTTTATGACAGAAGGAAACTAGCCTATTACAAAGATTTAGCCCTCTCGCAGGAGGCATCACCCCGAGTGAGCTTTGAGCATGAAGCCAACTAGTCCCCCTTTCGCGCCAGCCTTGGTTTTTCCTACCACGCAATGCGCAGCAGCTCTCCTCTTCGCCGGTCCAGCAGCAGGAGACAACGCCGTAGTAAGACCGATTGATCCCCCGCGCATAAGATTTTCCATTGATGCATTAGTGCACAAGCTCTCCCCAATATCACCCGAGTACTTATCCACGGCACGCCCTGAAAACAAATATCGTTACGCATGGTCCAAATGCTCCAAATAGCAGCAACGCAAGCAATGTTAACAACAGTCTTTTTATTATTAGCACTCCATAGATCAGATAATTCCTGCATACATCATGGATAGCTAAACTCAAAAGATTCAGCAATATCCGACCAAATCTCTTTTGCAACCACACACTCAAACAACAAATGGTGTACTGACTCATCTTCACAGCAAAATAAACATGTCTTATCGCTCACAGGACGTCTTTTGTCCAGATTATCTCTGGTAAGGATTTTGTTATGAAAAGCTAGCCACACAAACACTAGGTATCTGTGTGGAACCAAGATTTTCCAAAAGTTTTTCCACACAGGGGTAGAAACCCCACCCCAATTAATCATGTCATAATAGGACTTCACAGAATAAACCCCAGACGCCTCTAGCATCCAGGTGGGGTGATCTTCCTCATTATTAGGCACATTGGTCGAAAGTAGCTGGAGTAGATCCTGCCATCTGACCAGGATTCTATCATCCACACACCTATTAAAAGAAAGCTTCAAGTTCTCCCCATCCCAGACTTGCGCACACTACATTCTTGTTGTTGACAAATGGTATACAACTCCCAAAATTAGGTTTTCAGAGAAGAATCTCCAGCCCAAGTGTCGTGCCAAAAGCTGATCTTACTCCCATTTCCCAATTTCCATCTGTAGAAAGGTCTAGTCCCAGCTAGGGCCCAGGTGACCCCTTTCCAGAAGGGGGATCCCACACCAGGTTTAGACCAGAGTAAGTTAGGTTTATTAGTTTTGTATTTATGATCAACTAGTTTTTGCCAATCTTTGTTATTACTCAAAAAATATCGTTTAGACCATGAGGCCAACAGAGCCATGTTAAATTCTCGCAAGTTGACAACACCCAAGCCACCAAAAGCCTTCTTCTGGGAAATGAGTCCCTAGTTAGCTAGGTGATATTTATGGTTATCTCCCAAGTTCCCCCAGAAAAAATGTGCCATCTGAGAGGTAATGGCCTTAATGGCCCACTTGGGGAATTTAATAACTGACATTAGGTACATGGGGATGCTGGCAATGCAAGACTGCAGCAGCACCAGTTTAGCCTCATAACTGAGTAATCTACCCCTCCACCCACAGATTCGTTTGATGATTTTATCAATAATGGGTTGGAGGTCTTCCCTCCTCAATTTCAGATAGTGCAGAGGAACCCCAAGATATTTAAGGGGAAAAATCCCAGTTTTGCAGCAGAAAATCTGGGATAAATTTTTTGCAGTTGCCTCATCTAGATTTATAGGGACCAGCTCATATTTGTCATAATTAATCCTTAGTCCAGAGAGTTTTCCCAAACAAGTCAACAGCCACTTAAAGTTTTTTGCATTGTTTGTGTCTGGGTCCAGGAAAAGAATTGTATCATCAGCGTATTGTAGGCTAATCAAGCTATCAGGGATGATGTGGGGAACAATCCCCGAAATAATCTTCCCTTTAACAGCCTTAATTAACATTCGGGAGAAAACATCCGCGACTAGATTGAAAAGGATGGGAGAACTGGGATCTCCTTGTTTTAAGCCTTTACCACCCACAAAGTATGGACCCAAAGTATCATTAATTTTGATAGAGAAAGAGCTATTGTGGAGAATGGATAAAATCCAGCTTATCCATTTAGCACCAAAGCCCCTAGAGGTTAACATCTCTACCAGGAAATCCCAGTTAACCCTGTCATACGCTTTCTCGTAATCCAGCTTGAGGACAACCCCAAGTTTGCCCGACTTATGGACTTCGTGTATAGCCTCATGTGCTGTAACCACACTCTCTAGAATAAATCTACCTCTTACAAAAGCAGATTGACAGGGGGACAACAGTCTATGCCCAATAGGTGAAACCCTGTTGCACATAGCTTTGCTAAAGATTTTTATCGAACAATTACTCAAACATATTGGCCTAATTTTCTTCATGTGCCTAGCATCCGGTTCTTTTGGAATGAGGGTAACAGTAGAGTAATTGAGTCTTTGGATACCCAAAGCACCACGCTCGAAATCCCTGACTAAGGCCATAAAATCTTCTTTAATCACCTCCCAGAAGTTTTGGTAGAATAGGAAAGATAGTCCATCTGGACCTGGGGCTCCACTGGGATACGATCCCATGATGGCTTCTCTGATTTCGTCCTCCGTAAAAGGTTTTTCAAGGGACTCATTTTCAGCCTCGGTAACAAGTTCCTCAGCAGACCAAAAATGGTCACCCAGTGCTGCTGCTGCTCATCGATCTCGTGTTCATGCGTTCGCTCGATCTCTCCATCTGACTCTGCACGCTTTGCTTTTCTGCAGACCAAGATCGTCAAGATAGCGGTGCCGGTGCTGGCCATGCTGCTGCTGCTCACGGCGGCGGCTGTCTCCACGACGCCCGACGACCGTGCCTGCCTCCGCGCCTTCTTCCGCCGCGACATGTTCCTGATGTTCTGCGTGTTCGTGAGCACCACAATCGGCTGTTTCCTGGCGTGGATGGCCGTTACGGCGCCGACGGAGGCTTCCCGGCGCCCGTACGCGTGGGCCACCGTCAGGTGCTTCGCGCTTCTTGCCATCAATCTGTACTTCGCCTTGTCCAAGTGAGTCTCTGTGGTGTGTTGGTCTGTCTCTGTTCTGAAGTTTGGGCTGTGATTAACTTGCTCTCCTTGTTTTCGTCAGCCTCCCGGATGTCGACGATGCTGCCTAGGTTCGCTGCGCCCGTGTGGATGTGCCTGCCGGAGGATTGAAGATGGATCATTTTGGAGCTTGGAGATGCGCCGTTTTAATCACTAAGAAGTTTGGAAGGGCCTGCCGTATGGTGCTTTGAACGTTGGAATGCATGTGACTGAGTGAATTTCGTTATTCTGAACCAACTGAGTGGCTCTGTTTTATAACTGGTTGTCCATGGTTATTAGCTTTTTTGAGGCAAGTTCTTCATCGTTGGCTAGTTCTCTGCGCAATCGGAACTCTCTCGTCGAAACACTGGCGGAGGACTCCAGTGGGCAAGGCGTGGCGGCCGCCATACCTTGAATCGGCGGTAAAAAAAAATGTATACCTATGCATATGCATCTCTCGGCTGGCACGAGTTTTTAGTTCGCGAGTCGCCGTGAGTTTTCCTTTGAGATCGAGTCGATCCGATCAATTACGAGCTAGTCTCTACCAGGTCGTTTTCCGCTTTCCTACGTGTGGTTCTGGCTAGCCGTGCGTGCACTATTCCAAGGAAGATCAATCAAGCTAGGTTGCTTGCTTCTTCTAGCTTTGTACGGTTGCACCTACTGACCTCCTCGTACGTTCTAAAAGCCAACACTCAACTTCGTATTCTTCACGGCCAGCAGAACGCAGTGCGGCGTAGCGTCGTCCCCAACTGAAAATGGAGAGGGAAGGGAAGGGGCTAGCAAAGCTAATGGGGATGGGTATATCTCTAAATTTTAGTAGCATTTTTTAATAGCTTGTAATATGCAATTGTAATGATCTTAGATTTTTAGAGACAATTTAGTGTTGTGAACTGCAGATTTGAAAAAAAAATTGAAGTATTTTGTAGTGGCAGTAGCAGTAGCTCCAAGGGTAGGGCCTTAATAAAATTGAGGAAGATTTTCAGAACAAGGGTAGGCCATTGCCATTGTCTGGGTCTTCTATGCCATTGAAAACTTCATTATATGTATATTTTAGATTCTTTTTCTATTTAAACATTTTTACATTTTCATTGTCCTTGGTTATTCTGTTAGGGATCACATGAAAATATTAATGCGCATTGCTAGTGTGTATTGACTATTACGATTTTGCATCAATTTTTTTTACTGAAGAGTTCGCCCCACCTTAATTTTTTTTCGTCCTCCGCCTCTGCGTCGAAACATGAAGCCGCATATGTGCGTGGGCCGTTGGTTGGGCTGGTCGTTTCACTGGGGTTGGGAACAGTTGGCTGCAGCAGTTTTTCACTGGGGTTTGGGTGGCTCTTGAGTGCGGTTCTCTAATCTTCCTACTTTTCAAACTTAGGGCAACTCTAACCGATCCCCTACATGTTAAAGGAGAATCCGACCGAGTAAAGTTAGAGGAGTAAAATTTTCCTCCTCTATAGGTGGCCGCACCTAGCCGATCCCCTAAATATTAGTGGAGTAAAAAAAATTGTATAGATTTTGTGTTTTAGCCGCATGAACTTCAAACACTTCACAATATATCATAAAAACATTGAAATTAAAAAATGCATAACATAGCCGTCATAACATATAGTTTCATCATCGTGATTTTTAAATAAAAACATGCATAGTTCATCCAAAAGGCATCACTTCAAACACAAATATTTGATCCAAAATCACCACAAACATAACATGTATATGTTGTGGATCGAGCCAACCAGTGACATGCACAAACTCAAACGAAATAGTCGCCGAAGAAAACATCATCGCCACCACCACCACCATCCTCTCGGCCGTCACCGCCACCACCATCACCATCCTCTCGGCCGGCACCACCACCACCACCATCCTCTCGGTCGGTACCATCACCACCCTCCCCCCTCGGCCACCACCACCATTCCGAAGAGAGGCTGCACTTGGGTCAAGATCTCCCCACGAGTGAGCTCACAATACTTTGTTGCGGTTTTATCCATTGTGGTTGGATCCATGAAAATGATATCATGTTCTTCGGCCTTCTTGGCATCACGAATCGTCTCCTCAAGTGCAAGTCTAAGCTCCTCCGCTTTTAACTTTCTCACTTCGGCCGCCAACTTGGCCTTCCATTTCTCATCCTCTAGCACCTTGAGGTCATTCCACCTCGTCATCTTCTCTTCTTTGCGTTCGGCCGCCAACACCTTCTTGGCCTCAATCATGGCCACAAGTTCTTCTTTGTATGTGCCACCGAATGCATTTCTCTTCTTTCTTTTGCAATTTTGTTCCCTTCCGGTCTATTGTTGGCCTCTTCATCAACCTCGGCGTCCTCCTCAACGGATATGCTCAACCTTGATCTCTTTGGAGTGGTCTCCGAAACTCTTTGGATCCACTTCTCGTTCTTGCATAGCACTTTGTAGCAATGTGTAACACCCCACTGTAACGAGCAACAGTGATCCATAATGATTATGCTAAGTCACTGTGATTTGTAATGCTTGATCATATGTGGATTCATATCTCATTTCAAATTCCATCTTTGAATTCAATTCAAATCATAAGTGAAATTTGAAGTTGCTAAAAAATTGCTGAAAAATAGTTCATGTTGTAGCAAATATTCCAAAACAAATTCTTGTTCAGGAAAACAACATCACCTATTTGCTAAAATGGGCTAGAGCATTTAAAACAGTGCAAAAACATCAATTTAAATGCCATTTCATTTATGAAAAATTCAAATGAATTCAAATGGCCTCCAAACTTTTTGTGGCAGTGCAGTATATTGCTATGTATTTTTGTGGTCAATTCCCACATTTTACAAAAGGCATTTGGCAGCTCATTTTATTTGCAAAACTCTTCTGTAAAAAGAAACAAAAAAAGAAAATAGAAAAAGGCCCTAACTCTAAGCTGGGCCTAAGTGCACAATGCACCGGCCCAGCCCACCGCGCTCTCTCTCTCCCACCTCCCGCCTCTCTCCTCCCCGTGTCGCCATGGCCGTGGCCGCGCGCGCGCTCGCCGGCCAGGGCACGACACGGCGACGCTACAACGACGGGGAGAGGATAAGGGCGACGCCCGCGGCCTCGTCACCCCCCTATCCACTCCTCCCCTCTCCTCGCGCTCTCTCTCGCCCGCGCGCGAGCTCGCCCGAGCGCATCCGTCGCCGTCGCCGTCGTTTCCCCGCGGCCACCGTGCTCCCCGCTCCTCTCCGCCGTGTCCAGGAGGACCGCCGTCGTCCCCGCCCACGAGCGTAAGCCGGGGAGCCCCACCGCACGGATCCGCGCCGTCCTCTTCTTCCTCGGGTCGCCGGCGAACCTCCTCGATTCCGGCCACCCCTACTGCTCCTAAGCCTCTCACCGGCCTCCGAATGCCGCTCGGTGAGCTCCTCCTCCTCTCCCCTCTCTTCTCCGCTCTTATCCGCGCCCGTAGCCACCGCACTCGCCATGGCCGTACTCGCCGCCGCAGCCGAGCTCGTCGCCGTGGCCACACTCGCCGTCGAGCTCAATTGAGCACGACAACGTGCCCAGTGCGTGCGTAGGAGCCCAACGCCACTGCTATCTCGCTTTGCCGTGCCCCGAAACGCCGTAAACGCGCGCGCCCGAACGCCGCCGTCCGCCGCGCTGCTCGCCGTCGTCGTTTCCGGCCAACTCCGGCGACGCCACCGCCACCAATCGGCGTGGCTCGCTCCGCACGTTCCAACGCGCCAAACCCCGCGCCAAACGGCCGCCCGTAGCGGTTTTCCGGCGAGGCCCAAGGCCCTCCGCCGTGTTTTTCGGTCGCCGGCGTTTAAACGTCGGCAGCCGCTGAGCTGGCCGCCACGTGGGCCTCCCTGGCTCACTGACCAGTGGGCCCAGGGGCCCTAGTTGACTGGGTTGACCAGTCAACGTGCTGACTGGGCAACCCCAGTCACTGACAGGCGGGCCCCACCGCTATTTTAATTAGTTTTATAGATAAAATTAATCTAATTACTAATTAGACACTGACAGTGGGGCCCCACCTCCCTATTTAACCTCAAATTAGTTTAATTAATCTCTGTTTAGTCCTGTGCCACTGACATGTGGGACCCAATGGGCAGGTTTGACCTGGACCAGCTGGTGTTGACTGCTGACGTCACCCTGACATCATGCTGACGCAATAAAACCTTTTTCTTTTATTTTCAAATTTAAATTAATTTCAGGATTTTCAAAAAATTGTTTAAAACTTTGAAAAAACATAGAAAATAAACTGTAGCTCGGATCGAAAAGTTTTTTACATGAAAGTTGATCAGAAAAACGAGACGAACCCGAATATGCCCTTCGTTTACCTGTCACATGCCCACAACAATGCAAACATGGAACCTTCCCCTCCGGTTCATCTGTCTGACAGATGCCTAAAGCCGGGGAAATATCCCCAGATATTTTCCCGCACCGTCTCCTACATGTAGCACTGCGATAGGTCACCACCAGCACAGCATATTGCCGTGCCATGCATCTATATTGCTTTGTTTGCTTTTATTTATTGTTTCTTCCTCCCTCTTCTTCTTCGATAGACCCCGAGGCCGACGCTGCCCCTGAGGACTGCAACTCCACCGACGACCCCTCTTTTGCCGTAGAGCTTCCAGGCAAGCAAACCCCCTTGAACATGCCTATATCACCTATTCTTTCTCCCTCATGCTTGCATTAGAATTGCTACAATTGTTGTCCTGATATTACCTATTCTGATGCATAGCCTGTTTTGTAACTGCTATTGATACCTTACCTGCTATCCTAAATGATTAGTATAGGTTGGTTAGTGAACCATATGTGGCCCCTCATCCATGTCCCAGTTGCCCCGCTTTAGTTCTGGTGCCCCGATCCATGTGATCGATGGGCTGAGACCAACACATCACCGCACACCCCCTAAGTTGTACGACTCTACAGAGCTAATATCAAGTGACAAGGGTGATGCCTCTTAACTCACTCCTGATGATATCTTTGTAGCGTAGCTAGTCGGTTGTGGGTTACCGAGGGTGATTCCTCTTTCACCACCTCCGATGATGCCTCTGTCGTGCAACCCCTCAAGTGTGAACCCATCGAGTGTGATTCCTCCGGGTTCACCTTGAAGGATACATCGAGTGGGAATCCAACGAGGGTGATTCCTCGGATTCCTCCTTGATGGTATGGACACACGGATACCATGCACTTATTTTAGTCTCTGATTAAAGTCGGGTTGGCCCCGAGGGGTACCCGCGAGAGATGTGGAGTCGGGTTGACCGTGAGGGTACCCGCGAGATAATTACGTGGCACGGCCGGACATTCCTAGCCCTTGCCGTAAGTCCACGAGACGGGGCGACGGGACCACAGATCGTGGATCGCTGATTGTCACCGCGAGCTCCCAACACACTAATGGGTTAGGATATGTGATCTGAGTAGGCCTTTGGCCTTTTCGCCCTAATCACCACGCGGGAATAGTATGGGCACTCGGCGTCGTATGTATCAGCCGAAGCTCTCCAGATGTCAGCAGTTGAGCGGCGCGCGCCGGGTTGGACTGGGAAAGCCTGCGCTTGTATTAAGGGGGCTAGGTCTGCTCACCGGGCGCGTACGCAACGCGCAGGAGTGCAAAGGGCGATGGGCCCAAGACCCCTGAGCGCTTAGGATGTAGACCGGCGTGCTGGCCTCTCTGTTGAGCCTAGGTAGGGCTACGATGTGTCGATCAGCCGAGGCCGGGCATGGACCGAGTAAGTGTGTCCGGCCAGAGTTAATCGAGCATGTTGGGTAAGTTGGTGCACCCCTGCAGGGAAGTATATAAATTCGAATAGTCATGTCCACGGTAACAAGACGCTCGGAAAATATCCCGATCTTCTACACTAGAACTGGAACTTGTGAGGTTTAAATATGTTAGCTCCGGGATCACTTTCTCGCAGGGAGTCGAGGAAGGATCTCTGGGCGTTGTTACTACTGGTTGTTACTACTATATTTATGTACTAATCTGCACTCTTCTAATGTTGCAAGACGCTGAAGAAGTTAGTCTTCGATAGGCTAGGCCTTCCCTCTATTCTGGCATTTCTGCAGTCCAGTCCACTGATACAGCCCCTCATTGTTACCGATGCATAATTAGTATAGATCTGATGTAAGTCTTGAAAGTACTTTGGATGAGTACTCACGGTTGCTTTGCTTCCTTTTTTTCCCCATACTCGATTGCTGCGATCAGATGGCGGAGCCCCGGAGCCAGCCGCCCCCGTCGATGACTACAACTACCCCTCCGGTGAAGAGTACTACTACATGGAGACCACCGACGACCAGGAGTAGATAGGAGGCACCCAGGCAGGAGGCCTGCTGAAAGGACCACGATGTTGCCTAGAGGGGGGTGAATAGGCGTTTTAAAATCTTTTACGGATTTGGCTATATCCTAATGCGGAAATAAACTAAGCGGATACTTTTCAAGCACAAATCCTAAATATACTAGGCTCACTAAGTGCACCAACAACTTAGGATAAACAAGATGAGAACAACGAGGATATGAGTAAGCACAAGTAAGTCACACAAACTTACTCAATGTATATCACGAGATATGGAAATGAATAATACACACAACCACAAGTAAGCAATACAAGCTTACACAAATTGTATCACAATATATGGAATTGAATGATACAAGCAAACTCAAGTAAGCACTACAAGCTTACACAAGTTATGTCACAAGATATGGAAATGAATGTTACAAGCTAGCAATTCACACTAAGCACAAGATAGAACAATAGTAGGAAGTATGAATTGCGGACTATAAAGTGTTGGCCTAGATAATCTCTATGATATGGTAACCAACACAATATAATGAGGACAACAAGGATACTAACAAGCACAAGTAAGTTACACAAACTTACTAGAGCAATATCACAATATATGGGAGTGTATGACTCAAGTTAGCAATTCACACTAATCACAAGATATATCAATAGTAGCAAGTATGAATTGCGAATATAAAGTGTAAGCCTAAATAATCTCTTCAAGGGGATGGCCAACGCAATATAATGAGGACAACAAGATATAGTGAATGCACGGTCAAGTGACCAAAGTAAACCACAAGTAGGGAGTTAGGGTTAGGGATAACCGAAGTCACAGAGACGAGGATGTATCCCGATGTTCACTTCCTTGGAGGGAAGCTAGTCACTGTTAGAGAGGTGGATGTTACCACGAAGGCACACCAATGCCACGAAGGCTCACCCTATTCTCCTTGAGATATCACCACGAAGGCGATTCCCAACCACTAGTGGTAGACCTTGAGGCGGCCTCCAAACCTTCACAAACTTTCCGGGGGACAAATCACAAGTTGATTCCTCACCGGAGCACTCCTACCGCCTAGGAGTCTCCAACCTCCAAGAGTAACAAGATCAAGGGGGAAATGCTCAAGACTTGCTCAAATCACGAATTCCTTTGGTCAAGAGAGGGAGAGGGAATGGATCTATCACTTGATTGGAAAATCTCTCAAGAACTCTCACGAATCTCTCCGGGATCTAAGATTTGGTGTAGGAGAAGTGAGAAGGAGCCACTTGTGTTCTTGGGGCGATTTTGGATGAAGTGGTCAACCCCTCCACGAAGTGGTGAGGGGGTATATATAGTGTGGCAAGAAAACTAGCCGTTTTAGTGTAAGTGACAGCGCCGGGCCGGACATCCGGCAGCTGAGAATTACACACACACACACACACGTATGTGAAAAACAGAGGCTAGAGTACTGGGCCCGGACATCTGGCCAAGGCCCGGACATCTGGCCAAACTAGAGGCCCCGGACATCCGGCCAAGTGCCGGACATCCGGCGGGCACAACCAAAATTTCGACATAGTTTCTGGACATCGACGGCCGGATATCCGGGAGGATCCCGGACATCCGGGGCATCCCGGGAGCCCGGACATCCGGCCAAGTCCTGGATATCCGGCCATTAAAAACAGCAGGAACCCCAAAACTAAAACATGCATAACTTTCACATCCGGACTCCGATTTTGATGATCTTGGGCTCGTTTTGTAGCTATGGAAAAAGCCCAGGTCCTCACATAGAGAACCACCCAAGATCAACCAAATTGGATTATGCAAATTATGCAAAGCTTTTATCATGTATTTGGGTAACCTATTTGGCTTTGGATTTTCCTTGATAGATGTATAGGCATATTGTATTTGTACTGGATAGGAGTGAAATATGCCTATGTTGGAATATGATGTGAGGAAGTAGAAATAGAAGATGTTGACTTGAGCAAATCTATCACTAACCCCTTTGATCCCCTCTTAATAGTGCGGGATCCCTATAACTCAAGAATCATAAAAGAACTATACTAGATAGCTTCCGGAAACTCATTCTTGAGCATATATCCTTTTCGATGGTCATTGATCCTCACAACTAAAGCCAAAGGAACTAATACCCTTGACTAAAGCATTCCATTTGAGCTTGGTGTTGACGTTTATGCTTGGCTCAAGTCAGAACGATGATCTTGATCATTACACTTGGTGAAGACTTCAAATAGCTCCCCCATAAGCCATGTGGGGAGCATTGCATTGTATTCATCTTCATACGTTCGTCATGTGATCATCCACAAGCTTCAAGCATGTAATCCTTCTGGATGGCTATCTTGAACTTGCCCTTGTCAACCATGATCATCAACTCTTGATGTCATCCTCTCATGGGCACTTGAAATCTTTCTCTTGATGTAAGTCCATGAGAATCACCTAACCCTCATAGATATAGAAAACACATAGAATGGGTTAGTACACAAAGCGCAATTGACAAATTCTTACCATACCACAAGATCCCATGTGGTACATGATTTGCGCTTGTGTGTTGACCATCTTTGAATTCAATCTTCGATCTTCATCTTGGTCAACAATTATCTTTGCTCCATGAATAATCTTGATGCACAACTATATATATATGGAATTCATTCCGAATCCATACAATCTCCTTCTTGCATCACCCATGGAACAAACATTTCTATATAACTTGATGTCATTGTTTCTTCATAGGAATTGTCATTCATTATCAAGTCTCAATGCATATATTTATGTTGATGGAATTCATCCATCAATTCATCCAGTATTCTTCATGCATTGCAAATGGAACTTTCCTTCAAATGTATATCTCAATGCAAACGTTAGTCCATTAGGATTGTCATTTAATTACCAAAACCATACATGGGGACTATATGTACTTTCAATCTCCCCCATTTTGGTAATTGATGACAATCTCAACAAGAGGGTTTATATAATGAATTTTTAAACAAGCATGCAATTTATCCGAAGATAAATTGAATACTTGGGGTGATTTCGATAGCATCAAGTATTACAAAGAAACTTGATGTTATCAAAACCGGTTGTACTAACATGAAAATACTACACAAGTATTTGATGTTAGTAGGACCATAATCTATAGAACAAGCTCCCCCATAATATATGCATATGTGGATGAACTTTGAATTTCATTGCATAGATATAAACTAGGTGGAGTTTTCTCTATATACTCATTCATGCAACAAGCACATATAACTAGGGTAGATATGCATGAATGACAACAAGAACTTCAAAAGATATTTATCTTAAACCCTCTAAACTTCTCCCCCATTGGCAACAAATGCCAAAATGGAAGACAAAACATCTAGAAGACCAATATAGTATGAGTTCCTCCTTGATGTGTGCATATCACAAATTGGGAGTGAAAACAAATGCACATATTCAATGATGAACAATTGGAGGAGCTCGGAAACTATAGAATGCAACCAGATACGAAGATATGAAAACAAGCATTAGACATGCGAGGAAAACATTCAAAAGATCCAAAGAACATATTTTGGACAAGATATAATAGGAATATCCAATGTGATCATCATGTCAAGCATGGGTCCAAAATACATTCAAAACACATGAATATGCAAGATTGTATGCAAAACATACAAGCACTCATGACACAACCTCTTACCGAAGCCACTATACGAATAAAAGGAACACACAAAGTGGCCGGCAAGGAATAAATGATATCAAGGAAAGATATGAACTTTCTTATGTATAAAAATTTCTAAGTGGCCAAAAATAATCATGATATGTATCCACAAAGAAACCCGTATACACAAAAAGGTTGTAATTGATAAGAACATGATATCCACAGGTGAATCCACTATTATACAACTTTGAGCCTAGCATAAGAGCAAGGCACATGGCACAAAGCACATGGCACAAATTGATCTCATTTGCATAACACAAAGTGAAGCAAGCAATCAAAAGATCCGACGAGCCAAAAGGATAAAAGAATATTATGATTTGGGAAAAGGACTGTTCTAAGGAAAATAGAGAAGCTCCCCATGATTTGTGCACTATTTAGAATTTTTGTATTTGGGTACAAGTGCACAAAATAGGATCATCACTCCCCCAAAATCAATAGGAACAAAAAACAATTGCAAGCAAGCATAGATAAGAAAATAAGCCTAGCATTTGCAACAAACATATGGTTAAGCAACATGTAAATGAGGCAACCTAAGAATAGGCACAACCAAAATGATGTGTGTGAGTCACGTCAAAGCACTTGAGAAGACTAATATAAGGATGAGAATTAAGCATCAACATAGTCTTGAGTAAATGAGATACAAGGTGCAAGACATGTCCTTCCCACACACACGAAGTTAAGCAGGTCACACACACATCAAGCAAATGGGTTCACAAGCTCACTAATATGCAAATTTAAAAATCAAAGCTTGTGACAACCCATGGTGAAGATTGGAAATAATAGGCTTGTCAAGACAAGCATGAGGACAACAATCTTCACCAAACATGAGTGCACTAAGATGCAAAGGGGTAAGACACGCACTCATACGACAAATGCTTCCACGGAGCCACCAAAGATATAAAAAGAGGATGAAACGGTGGACATGAAAGAATAGGGATATCAACTAGAGATGTAACTTCTCTCACGTGTATAAGATTCTAGGTAGATGACAATCATGATGATATATATCCACAAAGAAGGATGTACACATGACATAGTTACAAAAGGAAAGAATAAGATATCCAAACGGGAGTCATAAAATATACCAATGAGATATTTGCTTGAAAGTATAGCACATGACTTAATATTATTTTATTGAATATTAATGAACTCCAAACACACAACCATCAAATACATCACAACTAGCAACAAGAGATCATTATTGGGATGCTTTGAGAATGGAAACAAGTATCACAAGAATGAGTCAAGAAATTCATGCCATGATGCAACCTACACAAGGTTGAATGCAAGAAATGTATGCATGAAGTAAATACTTGTTACCGAGAAAGCATTCGCATGAAGTAGCAGATCAATGAGTCACCCAAACTTGGCTCTAATTCCCACATGGTGACACCACCTTCTTCATGCATAAGCCAAGCACACAATGCTTCTTCAATGTACCTAAATCACTTTTAAGTACAATATGGTCCCCAAAATTATTGGGTCCAAAGTAGTTAGCACAACTACAATACAAAGTGCAAACTCCACTTAACTATGTGCATATAGATATGACTTTGAATATCGTTCACATATTAACCATTAAGGACATGATGGAGTTGCCCTTATATATTGGATCATTTAAGCAAGGCATAAAGATATACATATATTAACATGCATGCACAAGCCAATCAAGATCCAAGGAGATACAACTTGGACAAAAGATCACATACATCATGAATACTTCCAATATCATCACAAATCATTGAAATCTACCAAATTGCATCAATGAGACAAATAAACACATGATAGCACACAAAGTTCAACATATGAACTTAAGCAAAACCAATGAGCATAAAAGATATGCATTCCACACATTCTCATAGGAAAATCTCACTCAAATGGGTATAAGATATTGCAAGCAATGAGATAACAAACTCCCATGAAAACAAGATCATGCACTTCTCTTTTGCTTGTCAAAGGATCAAGAGCTTTGGTTGGCTAAGGAGGGAGATCTCCAAGAAATTGAGTTCTGAAAATGGAGGAGAGAGAAATGGAGTCGTCAAGTTCTTCGTGGGGAAGAAGAAGACTACTTAAAGGTGGGGCTCCAAATCCAACCGTTGGGGCAAATTTTTGCGTGTCCCAGAATTTTCGGCAGCAGACGGAAGTTCTAGCACCTGGAAGTTCCGGGCCAAGTTCCGGGAAGGTTCCGGGTTAAACAGATAGATTGCACAAGTGTGCAATCACTCTGGATGCCCCGGAAGTTGACCACACTTGCCACGGAAGTTCCGCGTCCCGGAAGTTCCGGCCACCCCGGAAGTTCCGTCCGCCAGAAGTTCCGGAAGAGGGTCTGGGCAGGTTCCGGGCTAAACAGAGAGATTGCACAGATTGCGCAATGCCTCTGGGTTGCCCGGAAGCTGGCCGGACCTGCCCTGGAAGTTCTGGTGCCCGGAAGTTCCGTCTAACACCGGAAGTTCCGGCCTTCACAGAAACTTCTCCAACTATGGCATTTGGGCACTTCTCTCCTCCGGAATAATCATACGTAGCAGTAATTGAAATGACACAAAACAATGATTTCCCAGATAAGATCTTTAAGATAATCCATGGGTAACATCGCACTAGAAATCCTTACTTACACAAATCCAAAGGATAAATAGCAAAATGATGTTTATGCAATTAGGGACGTGTTGAGCTTAGCAAGCCACAAAGATATAAGGTAATCTCAAATATGAATTCAAAGTGGCAATCCTCAGTTGTTCACATTTACAAGGATTGTGATATGCACAAAGCACATTCCTCCCCCATAATGTGATTATTCATATATTATCAACAAGAGGCAAGTGAAATCCAACCAAAGATAATGTTTAACCAATAGTTATTTGAATTCCACATGAGTGTGACATACCACATAGTAACTAGATAATCTCATAGTAATCATACTAGTGGTATCAAGCATATTTACACATTCTAGGTTTGTGATGTGCACATAGCATATCACTCCCCCATAATGTGATGATTCATTAATATCTTAAAAGAGCCAAATAAGATTCACTGAGAATCAACAAAGGCTCGAACCAAAGCACACAAGTATATGAAGTGTACTGCAACCTAATCATGCTAGATAACACATATCAAGCATACTCTAGGAAGCACATCATATACAATCACATGTAAGATACAAAATCTAAACATGCAAGGGGCTAGTAACTTTCAATGTAGACAGAATAAATATAAGTTACCACCACGAGGATCATTGGAATGACAAATATGATGATAATCCTTTTGACTTGGCTTGAACCTCAATGGATGATGAAAATCACTTTTCTCATGAACTAGCCAAGTCTCCAATGCCCTCCAGACACCTATTGATCAAGTTAGAGCTTGATGGTCCCCAATCAAGTTGGGTCCTAAGAAATTAGTCACAATAGGCTTGGCAACCCAAATGGTCTTTTCTTTACTCAAACAACTTTGAGTGCCAACATACTTGGCAAACAAATTGCCAACATTATCCTTCCTAAGTGAATAATGATCATTGATAATTGGAGGCTTAGAGATGTTACCGTTGGGACATGATGAAGCTATGTGTCCCTTCTTACGACAAATATAGCAACATGTACTACCCCTTCTCTTCTTCTTTACTTTCTCAACTTGGGGAGCAATAACAGGGTTCATCATGGATAGTGGCCGTTCTTCAACTTGTGGTTGAACTTGAGATTGAGCTTGAGGTCGCTTCCCATGTAGCTTATCTTTATAAGCCCTTTTCTTCAATGGACAAGATCTCACATGATGTCCAATCTTTTTGCACTTAAAGCAAGAAATGTTGGACTCATTCTTGGCTTGGTCTTGTCCCCTTTTCTTGTTCTTGGACTTCTCCTTGTTGGAGTGAAAACTATGTCCATCATCGCACTTTTCCAAGTCTTTCTTCAAACTAGTGACTTGGGCCTTGAGCTCATTAATTTCCTCTACATGGTTAGTTTCAACACTAGAAAAAAGGGAACTAGTGTAAGTAGAAACTTCATGGTCAGAGCAACAAGACAAGGTGAGCAATTCATCATGAGATGTACCAATATCATGTAGAGAGGAATTGCAAGGACTAGCACATGGCAATAAGGCATTTCGAGTAGAAGATGTGCTAATATCCACATGAGACTCACATGATTTTACCTTGGTGACCATAGCCTCATGAGCTAACTTTAGCTCATCATGAGAGATTAGAAGATCCTCATGAGTTCCCGAGAGCTTTTCATGACTTTCTTCCAATTTCCCATAATTGCTAGTTAGCAAATCGAGTTGAGTCCTAAGCTCAACATTTTCTTTCAATATCGATGCTTCACACAAGATAGAGTTAGTAGCACAAGCATCATTATCAATATGAGAGGAGCATGTAGAAACTAGAGACTCCGCATGAGTAGCTTGAAGTTCCTCATGAGACTTAGAGAGTTTGGTGATCTCTCCTTTGACATTCTTGTAGCCAAGGTCAAGGTGCTCAAAATCCTCTTTAAGTTTACAATGAGTAACTTCAATCTCTTCTTTTGAAGACCTCAAGTCACTAAGAGATTGATGAGCCTTAGCAAGTTCATGTTCAAGTTGTTCACTTTTTGCTTGCTCGTTAAGAAACAAATCATTACGTTTTTGAAAGCAAGCAAGAACATCTTGGAACCTTTTATAAGTGTTATTTTTAGCTCTATGAAGAGTTTTCCCAATCTCATAGAGATTTTGAGTCAAGTCATCATCATCTTCCTCATTACAACTATCAACATTATCACTAAGAGAAGATGATACCTCGTCATTACCTCTTGCCATGAGGCACATGTGAACAAAGGGTGTTGATGATGATTCTTTTGGAGAAGAGGGTTCTTCATCAATCAAGCGTGCCTCATCTTTCTTGATTTCCTCTACATGGTTAGTCATAGAACAACTAGAGGAAACCAAAGCATTTCTATCATGGCAAGACGGGAGATCAAGCATATCATCACAAATGAGCTTAACACCATCATCACAAGATATTTCTTCACTCACCATGTCATTACCTTGTGGCACGCCACATGTTGGTGAAGTGGAAGATATTGAAGTGTCCAAGTAATTGGAGGTGGAAGCAATAGAGAGCTCTTCATGATTTAAAAATGTGTAGAACTCCTCCATTAACTCCTTCCAAAGAATATTATCTTCATCAAGATTGGACCCACCATATATATCTTCAAGTTTGGTCCAAGTCTCACGTGCCGACTTGCAAGTCGTGACTACCTTAAACACTTCAAAGGATATAGCTTGATGAATGATAAGAGAAGCATCACAATCAACATACATATCCTTAATAGATGGAGAAGGACCATCCTTTGCAATAGAAATTCCTACAAGAACAATTCGCAAAGCATTTGGACCCATGGCCTGAAAGTGACAAAGCATGCGAATTCTCCATAGGTGATAATTTGTGCCATCAAAATCAAAAGTGTCATTGTGCACTAAATCACTAGTCGACATCGATACTCTCTAGGCGGTGAAGCCTAATAAAGAGAGACCTAGCTCTGATACCAATTGAAAGGACCACGATGTCGCCTAGAGGGGTGGTAAATAGGCGTTTTAAAATCTTTTACGGATTTGGCTATATCCTAATGCGGAAATAAACTAAGCGGATACTTTTCAAGCACAAATCCTAAATATACTAGGCTCACTAAGTGCACCAACAACTTAGGATAAACAAGATGAGAACAACGAGGATATGAGTAAGCACAAGTAAGTCATACAAACTTACTCAATGTATATCACGAGATATGGAAATGAATAATACACACAACCACAAGTAAGCAATACAAGCTTACACAAATTGTATCACAATATATGGAATTGAATGATACAAGCAAATTCAAGTAAGCACTACAAGCTTACACAAGTTATGTCACAAGATATGGAAATGAATGTTACAAGCTAGCAATTCACACTAAGCACAAGATAGAACAATAGTAGGAAGTATGAATTGCGGACTATAAAGTGTTGGCCTAGATAATCTCTACGATATGGTAACCAACACAATATAATGAGGACAACAAGGATACTAACAAGCACAAGTAAGTTACACAAACTTACTAGAGCAATATCACAATATATGGGAGTGTATGACTCAAGTTAGCAATTCACACTAATCACAAGATATATCAATAGTAGCAAGTATGAATTGCGAATATAATGTGTAAGCCTAAATAATCTCTTCAAGGGGATGGCCAACGCAATATAATGAGGACAACAAGATATAGTGAATGCACGGTCAAGTGACCAAAGTAAACCACAAGTAGGGAGTTAGGGTTAGGGATAACCGAAGTCACAGAGACGAGGATGTATCCCGATGTTCACTTCCTTGGAGGGAAGCTAGTCACCGTTAGAGAGGTGGATGTTACCACAAAGGCACACCAACGCCACGAAGGCTCACCCTATTCTCCTTCAGATATCACCACGAAGGCGATTCCCAACCACTAGTGGTAGACCTTGAGGCGGCCTCCAAACCTTCACAAACTTTCCGGGGGACAAATCACAAGTTGATTCCTCACCGGAGCACTCCTACCGCCTAGGAGTCTCCAACCTCCAAGAGTAACAAGATCAAGGGGGAAATGCTCAAGACTTGCTCAAATCACGAATTCCTTTGGTCAAGAGAGGGAGAGGGAATGGATCTATCACTTGATTGGAAAATCTCTCAAGAACTCTCACGAATCTCTCCGGGATCTAAGATTTGGTGTGGGAGAACTGAGAAGGAGCCACTTGTGTTCTTGTGGCGATTTTGGATGAAGTGGTCATCCCCTCCACGAAGTGGTGAGGGGGTATATATAGTGTGGCAAGAAAACTAGCCGTTTTAGTGTAAGTGACAGCGCCGGGCCGGACATCCGGGCAATGGCCGGAAATCCGGCAGCTGAGAATTACACACACACGCGTATGTGAAAAACAGAGGCCAGAGTACAGGGCCCGGACATCTGGCCAAACTTGAGGCCCCGGACATCCGGCCAAGTGTCGGACATCCGGCGGGCACAGCCAACATTTCGACATAGTTTCTGGACATCGATGGCCGGATATCCGGGAGGATCCCGGACATCCGGGGCGTCCCGGGAGCCCGGACATCCGGCCAAGTCCTGGATATCCGGCCAATAAAAACAGGAGGAACCCCGAAACTAAAACATGCATAACTTTCACATCCGGACTCCGATTTTGATGATCTTGGGCTCGTTTTGTAGCTATGGAAAAAGCCCAGGTCCTCACATAGAGAACCACCCAAGATTAACCAAAATGGAGGATGCAAATTATGCAAAGCTTTTATCATGTATTTGGGTAACCTATTTGGCTTTGGATTTTCTTTGATAGATGTATAGGCATATTGTATTTGTACTGGATAGGAGTGAAATATGCCTATGTTGGAATATGATGTGAGGAAGTAGATATAGAAGCTGTTGACTTGAGCAAATCTATCACTAACCCCTTTGATCCCCTCTTAATAGTGCGGGATCCCTATAACTCAAGAATCATAAAAGAACTATACTAGATAGCTTTCGGAAACTCATTCTTGAGCATATATCCTTTTCGATGGTCATCGATCCTCACAACTAAATCCAAAGGAACTAATACCTTTGACTAAAGCATTCCATTTGAGCTTGGTGTTGACGTTTATGCTTGGCTCAAGTTAGAACGATGATCTTGATCATTACACTTGGTGAAGACTTCAAATAGCTCCCCCATAAGCCATGTGGGGAGCATTGCATTGTATTCATCTTCATACATTCGTCATGTGATCATCCACAAGCTTCAACCATGTAATCCTTCAGGATGGCTATCTTGAACTTGCCCTTGTCAACCATGATCATCAACTCTTGATGTCATCCTCTCATGGGCACTTGAAATCTTTCTCTTGATGTAAGTCCATGAGAATCACCTAACCCTCATAGATATAGAAAACACATAGAATGGGTTAGTACACAAAGCGCAATTGACAAATTCTTACCATACCACAAGATCCCATGTGGCACATGATTTGCGCTTGTGTGTTGACCATCTTTGAATTCAATCTTCGATCTTCATCTTGGTCAACAATTATCTTTGCTCCATGAATAATCTTGACGCACAACTATATGTATATGGCATTCATTCCGAATCCATTCAATCTCCTTCTTGCATCACCCATGGAACAAACCTTTCTATATAACTTGATGTCATTGTTTCTTCATAGGAATTGTCATTCATTATCAAGTCTCAATGCATATATTTATGTTGATGGAATTCATCCATCAATTCATCCAGTATTCTTCATGCATTGCAAATGGAACTTTCCTTCAAATGTATATCTCAATGCAAACGTTAGTCCATTAGGATTGTCATTTAATTACCAAAACCATACATGGGGACTACATGTACTTTCACCTGCGCCTTTCGATTCAGTGTCGTTGTTTTGCTCAGCCTTCTTAAGGCAGACTTGTTTAACTTCTATGTCTATACTCAGATATCTGATGCTTCCGCTGATGCTTGTATGACTCAAGCTTATGTATTCGAGCCCTCGAGGCCCCTGACTTGTAATATAAAGCTTGTATGACTTCTATTTGTGTTTAGAGTTGTGTTGTGATATCTTCAAGTGAGTCCTTAGGCTTGATCGTGTGCATTTGCATGTATGATTAGTGCACGATTAAGTCGGGGGCGTCACACAATGATGCAACGTGAAGGGCTTGTGGCCGAACTTGATGTTCCTATGCTTGAATAGTTCTTGGATGTAGGGCATACTCCGCCACTTGCACACCGCTCGGTGATGCATGATTCACTTGGTCAATGTAACCGGACCATCGGTTGCATTGGTCATGAATGGTGCTCCAACGATGCCCAAGAGAACCTTGCGTATGGCTTGATTGCACCACCACAGAGTTGTTGTAGTGGTCCGTAATTCTCTCCCAACACATAGTCTTGGTTTGATACGTTCCAATCGTTGCATCCATGAAGATGTTTATCCAAGCATCGCAAAGAGCAACATCTTAAATTTGATTGTAGTTGGTGCTGCGTGACCTTGACGACCGTGTGATTGCTTCGGTCACCTCCACAACTTCATCTTCATCGGCCACCTCCAAATCGGCCTCCTCCTCTTCTTCGGCCTCCTCCGAATGATGCCAAATTGAGTCATAGTTTAGCTCATCAAGCCCCATCGTTGCCGAGGACTCCAAAGACGCTAAGAATTCGGCCGTGTTCATCTCCGCACTACGACAACAAAACAACCAAACTACATCACCATCGGCTACCAACAATCACCATCGTCCGAAATGTTGAAGATGTTTTTATTTACCTTTTCGGCATTTCATCAAGCACTTGGCGGCCGCGACCTTTCTTGCCGGCTGCCACCGCCAGACGCGCTGGAGCAGTGCCCGTAGGTGTCACCGGAGTCCTTTCTTCTTCTTCTTCTTCTTCTTCTTCTTCTTCTTCTTCTTCTTCTTCTTCGCATCCTCCTCGGCGAGGGCCGATGCAGCCGCCGTTGGTTTTCTAGCTCTTTTGGCTCCGGCGGGAGCGGCGGGCGTTGGGGGGGGGGGGGGGCAGTCGTCGCCGGAGAGGCGGTCGCCACCTCGGTGGGCATTGCCGTGGTTGGAGCCGTAGCTTGAACCCGGTGAACTTGTTTTATCCCCAAGCTTTTCTTCGGCGCGGGAGGCGGCGCGGGGGTCGTTTCCGGCGGCGACAAGCCGGCGGTGGCCGGCAGGGTGGCGGAAGGGTCCGGGCTATCCATTCCGGCGGGAGGGCCGGACATCGGTGGCAGGGGTGGGCGTGGTGGCGGCTGTGGCGGAATGGAGCCGTCTCGAGGGCGGGAGAGAGAGGACACTACTTTTACTTAGCCGCACGCACTGTGAGGATATTTAGGGAGGTGGGAGGGGGTTTTCGGCGGCTGAGGATAAATTATCCTCCTCTATTTGGTTTAGGGGTTCGGTTAAGTGCGGCATAGAGGAGGATAACTGAATTTATCCTCTCTTATGGCCATATATGCGATCGGTTAGAGTAGAGCTTTGAAGGTTTTGGCTCTGGGGTGCATATGCTCCCTAATGAACAACAAATTCAAAATAAATAGTAAATAAAATTTAAAAATTCTAATTTGTTTTGTAGATATTCTCTTTAGTGTAACAAGTGTGTTTGACAATTTTCATGCGAAACGGGATGACAGTGCGTCGTTGATGAAAAAAATAAAAATAAGTGTAACATTTGTCATTCGACTTGGTTTTTTTTTTACACAGATCAAAGTACTTAAGCTTTTTTCCTAAAAATTTGCAGGTAGCATTTTGGTGTGACAATGAACACGTCTATTTTTTTTAAAAAAAATAACATTTGCAAAAAATATTTTTGATGGGCAGAAGCATATACTCCCAAGAGCCGAATTGAATTTCCGGTTTTTGACTTGCATGGAAGCCCTGTGCACCGCTGCGCGCTCGTCGGTCGTGCTATAGCTGCCATGCCACCGTACGTGTCACGGCCGTGATCGCACCTGCACGCTCCCGATGTGTTGGATGCATTGACATCGATCGGAGGCGGCACTTGGCAGTTGGCACCGAGACACAGGGCAGTGACGGTCCAACTCGTAGAAGGGTGTCTTTCTTTTTTTTCTTTTTTTTGCGAATAACCCGTAGAAGGGTGTCTTTTTTTTTGCGGGGGCCCCATAGAAGGGTGTCAACGCACAGTACTGACCGATTTGAGTGTTGGAGTACTAGTACAATGTCAGTCCTCTCCCACGTTTTGAATTTTTGATATGCGATGATATTCAAACTTAATTGCATCTGCACTTCGTGACCAAAACGAGCGCACGCCTACGCACGTCTCTTATTGAACTGGTTCACGTGGGTGAGAAAGAAACAGCACCGGGACGGGACGTGTGGGGTTTTACCAAATTAGAGCATCTGGCTAAACCGAGCCCCTATACGCCCGCGGATACCCGTGGCAGGGCGGGCCGGACGGGCATCAAATCTTGTCATTTACAACCACGGTCCTTATTTTCAAAACATCAAATCCATGCAAACACATGCATGTCGATTATTTCCTAAACGCTACGTGACGCGCGCGCGTGATTCAGCGACCTCGAGCGGCCGCACACGAGCCGTCCATCTCATCGAGGGATCGCGCCACGTGTCGGTCAGTTCCAACCGAGAGAGCGGTGAGCGGTGGATTTTTTGTCGCTTGGGCAAACGCGCCCACCCAGCCCGCCCCCTCCATTCCCCTCTCCGCCCCTCTCATCCCAAAGCGAACGGAGGGAGAGAAATCCCTAGGTCGTCGGCGACCGCGGACGGCGAGAGCCCGACCACGGCGACGAATCAAGGGGCGGAGCGCGCGCAGACGAGCTCGAGCACCACGTGGAGGCGAAGCCCCCCAGATCAAATCAAGAGGCACTCGTGCGACCAGAGAAGGGGCGGGAGAAGGGGCAGGCGGACCGCCGGTGACGCGAAGGACGACGAAGGAGGCGGCGAGCTGATACATCTCGGGGAGAGAAGGTAAGTCACGCACGCCCTAACCTCTACTTTTTTTACGTCTCGTGATGGGGACAGGGGGTTTCACCGACGCGGCGGCTTCATCTACGTGACGAAGGGGAGGGGAATGTCAAGATGGCGGAGGGGTGGCCGTTAGAGGAGTCATGTGTGTCGCGGGGAAAGGAAGCGGACGTGCTACGAAGCCTGCGTGCAAATCCCACACGATTTTTTCGTCCCAATTTTGATAGCGCACCAGGGAACAGAGAGATCCCAGTCGAATGTGTGTAGTGCATCTATTCCCCATCGATTTTTTCACAACATGTTGTTTAGCATCCAGGGTGGGTAGGGTTTTTCTGTGCTGCGTTTTTAGTTGTTGATTTTTGTTCACAGGGAGGTGGGCAAAAAAATATCAACGTTTGGGGCAATTATGCAGCATTTGTTTCTCCAGTAGCAGGCAAGTTTACAATACTTGTCCACCAGCAGTAGGCAAGTTCACAGCACTGGAGGGCAAGTTTTGATTCACAACTTTGTTTACAACTTACAGTGATTATACGCAACTTTTTTCAGTGATTTTTTTTACAGACAAACACTGTAAATTGTAAGATGTGTTGGCAAGGTTTTTCAGTGATCTGTAGGCAAGTTTTCGATGTTTTTTAGGTAGGGGATCAGTGATTTACAAGCAACTTGTCGTTATTTTATAGGCAAGTTTACAGTGATCTATAGGCATCTGTTTTTTTTTCCTAGATGAATTCACCAAAGTTTTTGCGCTCATATCCTACAGTAATCCTGAATTGACTTGGCCAATGGTTCTGAAATTACTCGGTAGAATTCAAAAGTGACCAAAGATGTTTACAATGGCTCTGAATCACCTGAAATTGTGAAAGGACCACTTAAGTCTAGAAGAATAACTGAATTTCTAGCTCATTGACACAGAAGAATTACAATGTCATGACAGTACACCCCCGGTCACAGTATACAGTTACAATAGTTAGGTATAGCATAGCTAGAACATGTCTTTATTATCTTTGGTAGAGCAGCAGTCGAGCATAGCTGCTTAGGAATCCACCATCAAACGATAACTGAAACTCCATGAAGCTACTACTCCTTCATGCGAGCTTCTTTTCAGATGAACTTGGTACGTAGCTGCTACTACTACGGGAAGCTGAAGCTACCGATCCCCGCCCCTGGTCACGGCTGGCAGGATGATGTAGACCCACAGCAGCGACACGATCGTGTAGATTTCACAAGTTAGAACTTACACTGCCAACTGTAAACACTGTAAACTGTAAGATGTGACCACACCAGTTAAGTTTTTCAGTACTAGAGTAGGCAAGGTTTTGATGTTCAACCCACAGTGATATATCGGCAAGTTTTCAGTGATTTTTGTAGGCAAGGTTTTCAGTGATCTGTAGGCAAGTTTTCGGTGTTTTGTAGGCAAGGGATCAGTGATCTGCAGGCAAGTTTTACAACTTAATGTGAAGAGTCTTCGGCACATTTTTGTGACCATAGCAGGCATGGGAATGGTGGTGGTGGTGGTGGTGGGGATACTGCAAACTTTTTCGAAAGCACACTGCAACATAATATACCTGGTCAGGCGGGGGCTGCGTTTTTTTGGCATTATATCCTTTTCGCCTAGCAAAGCTTCCCCCCTAACCAGATTACTGAGTTTTTCTCTCTTCATTTCTTTCTGTAAGCCAAACAAGCGCGAAAACTAAGCAAGTTGCCTAAGCCTCCCAAAAGCAAAACCCGCCCACCACCGGCGTGCTAGGTCGCCTAACCGGCCGGCCTAGTCACCTGCACACACCGCACGCCCCCCAAAAGCAAAACTCGCCACACACGGCGTGCTAGGTCGCCGAACCCGCCGTCCTAGTTGCCCGCATACACTTCATGCCCCCCTCGGAAGTCGCCTAATCCCATCCAAAAGCAAAACTCGCCCATCACCGGCGTGCTAGGTCGCCTAATCCGCCGGCCTAGTCGCCCGAGCACACGCAACGCCCCCCACGGAAGTCCGCTAATCCCGTCCAAAAGCAAAACTCGCCCACCACCGGCTTGCTAGGTCGCCTAACCAGCCGGCCTAGTCACCCGAACACACCCAACGCCATCCTCGAAAGTCGCCTAAGCCCATACAAAAGCAAAACTCGCCCACCACCGGCGTGCTAGGTCGCCTAACCAGCCGGTCTAGTCGCCCGCACACACCCAACGCCATCCTCAAAAGTCGCCTAAGCCCGTGCAAAAGCAAAACTCGCCCACCACCGGCGTGCTAGGTCGCCTAACCAGCCGGCCTAGTCGCCCACACACACGCAACGCCACCCTTGGAAGTCGCCTAAGCCTGTCCAAAAACAAAACTCGCCCACCACCGGCGTGCTAGGTTGCCTAACTAGCCGACCTAGTCTCCCGCACACACCCAACGCCACCCTCAGAAGTCGCCTCAGCCCCCCAAAAGCAAAACCCGCCCACCACCGGCGTGCTAGGTCGCCTAACCAGCCGGCCTAGTCGCCTGCACACACCCAACGCCACCCTCGGAAGTCGCCTACGCCCCCCAAAAGCAAAACTCGTCACACACGGCATGCTAGGTCGCCTAACCCGCCGTCCTAGTCACCCGCATACACTTCACGCCCCCTCGGAAGTCGCCTAATCCCATGCAAAAGCAAAACTCGCCCACCACCGGCGTGCTAGGTCGCCTAATCCGCCGGCCTAGTCGCTCGAGCACACACAACGCCCCCCCTCGGAAGTCCCCTAATCCCGTCCAAAAGCAAAACTCGCCCACCACCGGCTTGCTAGGTCGCCTAACCAGCCGGCCTAGTCGCCCGAACACACCCAACACCATCCTCGAAAGTCGCCTAAGCCCGTACGAAAGCAAAACTCGCCCACCAACGGCGTGCTAGGTCGCCTAACCAGCCGATCTAGTCGCCCGCACACACCAAACGCCATCCTCGAAAGTCGCCTAAGCCCATGCAAAAGCAAAACTCGCCCACCACCGGCGTGCTAGGTCGCCTAACCAGCCGGTCTAGTCGCCCACACACACCCAACGCCACCCTCGGAAATCGCCTAAGCCTGTCCAAAAGCAAAACTCACCCACCACCGGCGTGCTAGGTCGCCTATCCAGCCGGCCTAGTCGCCCGCACACACCCAACGCCACCCTCATAAGTCGCCTCAGCCCCCCAAAAGCAAAACTCGCCCACCACCGGCGTGCTAGGTCGCCTAACCAGCCGGTCTAGTCGCCCGCACACACCGAACGCCACCCTCGGAAGTCGCCTAAGCCCGTCCGAAAGCAAAACTCACCCACCACCAGCGTGCTAGGTCGCCTAACCTGCCGGCCTAGTCGCCCGCACACACCCAATGCCACCCTTGGAAGTCGCCTAAGACCCCAAAAGCAAAACTCGCCCACCACCGGCGTGCTAGGTCGCCTAACCCGCCGTCCTAGAAGCCCGCACACACTTCACGCCCCCCTCGGAAGTCGCCTAATCCCATCCAAAAGCAAAACTCGCCCACCACCGGCGTGCTAGGTCGCCTAATCCGCCGGATTAGTCGCCCAAGCACACGCAACGCCCCCCTCGGAAGTCGCCTAATCCCGTCCAAAAGCAAAACTCGCCCACCACCGGCGTGCTAGGTCGCCTAACCAGCAGGCCTAGTCGCCCAAACACACCCAACGCCCCCATCGAAAGTCGCCTAAGCCCGTACAAAAGCACAAATCGCCCACCACCGGCGTGTTAGGTCGCCTAACCAGCCGGTCTAGTCGCCCGCACACACCCAACGCCACCCTCGAAAGTCGCCTAAGTCCGTGCAAAAGCAAAACTCGCCCACCACCGGCGTGCTAGGTCGCCTAACCAGCCGGTCTAGTCGCCCACACACACCCAACGCCACCCTCGGAAATCGCCTAAGCCTGTCCAAAAGCAAAACTCGCCCACCACCGGCGTGCTAGGTCGCCTAACCAGCCGGCCTAGTCGCCCGCACACACCCAACGCCACCCTCAGAAGTCGCCTCAGCCCCCCAAAAGCAAAACTCGCCCACCACCGGCATGCTAGGTCGCCTAACCAGCCGGTCTAGTCGCCCGCACACACCCAACACCACCCTCGGAAGTCGCCTAAGCCCGTCCGAAAGCAAAACTCGCCCACCACCGGCGTGCTAGGTCGCCTAAGCAGTCGGTCTAGTCGCCCGAACACACCTCACGCCACCCTCGCAAGTCGCATAGGCCCGTCCGAAAGCAAAACTCGCCCACACCCTCAATAGAAATAGGAACTCTTTTCAGGTTGTGCTTGTGTGCAGTATGTGTTGGGGAACGGAGCATGAATTTCAAAAATTTCCTACGCTCACGCAAGATCTATCCATGGAGATGTATCGCTACGAGAGGGGAGAGTGTGTCTACGTACCCTCGTAGACCGTTAGCGGAAGCGTCTCACAACGCGGTTGATGTAGTCGAACAATCCTTCGAGCTCCACCGATCGAGTACCGAACGTACGACACCTCCGAGTTCTACACACGTGCAGCTCGGTGACGTTCCTCGCCTTCTGGATCCAGCAAGACGTCGAGGTAGTAGATGAGTTCCGTCAGCACGACGGCGTGGCGACGGTGACGGTGAAGTGATTCCGGCAGGGCTTCGCCTAAGCTCTCCGAAAATATGACCGAGGTGGAAAACGGAGATGGGGCACCGCACAAGGCTATGGGACAATTGTGGACTTTTGGGTGCCCCCTTGCCCCCGTATATAAAGGATGAGAGGGAGGAGGCCGGCCCCCTAGGGGTGCGCCAAGTGTGGGGAGTCCTACTAGGACTCCTTAGTCCTAGTAGGATTCCACCTCCCATACGGAGTAGGAAAGAGGGAAGGGAGAGGGAAAGGAAAGAGGGGGCTGCGCCCCCTCCCCTAGTCCAATTCGGTTTGGGCAAGGGGGGGCGCGAGCCTCCTCACGTGGCCTGCCTCTCCTTTTCCCGTATGGCCCAATAAGGCCCATTACTTCTCCCGGTGAATTCCCGTAACTCCCCGGTACTTCGAAAAATACCCGAATCACTCGGAACCTTTCCGACGTCCGAATATAGCCTTCCAATATATGAATCTTTACCTCTCGACCATTTCGAGACTCCTCGTCATGTCCGTGATCTCATCCGGGACTCCGAACAAACTTCGGCCACCAATCACATAACTCATATAATACTAAATCGTCATCGAACCTTAAGTGTGCGGACCCTACGGGTTCGGGAATGATGTAGACATGACCGAGACGACTCTCCGGTCAATAACCAACAGCGGAACCTGGATGCTCATATTGGTTCCTACATATTCCACGAAGATCTTTATCGGTGAACCTCATATGTCAACATACGTTGTTCCCTTTGTCTGGCGGTATGTTACTTGCCCGAGATTCGATCGTCGGTATCCAATACCTAGTTCAATCTCGTTACCGGCAAGTCTCTTTACTCATTCCGTAATATGTCATCTTGTAACTAACTCTTTAGTCACGGTGCTTGCAAGGCTTCTGTGATGCTGTATTACCGAGAGGGCCCAGAGATACCTCTCCGATAGTCGGAGTGACAAATTCCAATCTCGATCCATGCCAACTCAACAAACACTTTCGGAGATACCTGTAGTGCACCTTTATAATCACCCAGTTACGTTGTGACGTTTGATACACCCAAAGTATTCCTACGGTATCCGGGAGTTGCATGATCTCATGGTCAGAGGAACGTGTATTTGACATAGTGAAAGCAATAGCAATAAACTGAACGATCATTTGCTATGCTAACGGTTGGGTCAAGTCCATCACATCATTCTCCTAATGATGTGATCCCATTATCAAATGACAACTCATGTCCATGGTCAGGAAATCTTGACCATCTTTTGATCAACGAGCTAGTCTAGTAGAGGCTTACTAGGGACACAGTATTTGTTTATCTATTCACACATGTATTTAGTTTCCGGTCAATACAATTCTAGCATGAATAATAAACTATTATCATGAACGGGGAAATATGATAATAACTAATTTATTATTGCCTCTAGGGCATATTTCCAACAGTCTCCCACTTGCACTAGAGTCTATAATCTCGATTACATCTCCATGTAATTAACACTTAATCTGTTCTAAAGCTGATCATGTTTTGCTTGTGAGAGAGGTTTTAGTCAACGGGTCTGCAATATTCAGATCCGTGTGTTCTTGGCAAATCTCTATGTAGATGCTGCTACCACACTCTGTTTGGAGCTACTACAAAAAATTTCCCCACTATACTTATCCGGTCTGAGACTCATAGTCTTTCGGATCTGTGTTTAAAGCTTGCATCGACGTAACCCCTTACGACGAACTCTTTATCATCTCTATTCCCGAGAAATTCTTCCTTAGTCATCTTAAGGATAATTTGACCGCTGTCCAGTGATCTACTCCTGGATCACTTTGGTACCTCTTTTGCCAGACACATGGCAAGGCACACAGCTTGGCATACTTTATAGAACCTATGGCCGAGGCATAGGGGATAACCTTCATCCATTCTATTTATTTTGCCGTGGTCGAGATTTGAGTGTTACTCAACTTCACACCTTTCACCACAGTCAAGAACTCCTTCTTTGACTGATCCATTTTGAACTTCTTCAAAATCTTGTCAAGGTATATGTTTTGTGAAAGTCATATGAGGCGTCTCAATCTATCTCTATAGATTTTGATGCCTAACATGTAAACAACCATTACCTAGATCTTCAAGTCTTACTCCACTTCACACCAGCCAAGAACTTATTTCTTTTGACTTGATCCATTTTGAACTTCTTCAAAATCTAATCAAGGTGTGTGAATTTTTTTTATCAGGTGTCTTGATCTATCTCTATAGATCTCGATGCCCAAACCGTGGATAACTCAAAAAATAGGTTTTTATTGAAAAACTCCTTTCAATTAATTCTTTATGCTTTCCAGAAATTCTACATCATTTCCAATCACATATACTTATTAGAAATGTTATAGAGCTCCCACTCACTTTGTTGTAAATACAAGTTTCTCCATAAACTTGCATAAACCCAAACGCTTTGATCACTTCATCAAAGCGAGTATTCCAGCTCCGAGATGCTTGCACCAGTCCATAGATGGATCGCTGGAGCTTGCATACTTTGTTAGCACCTTTAGGATCGACAAAACCTTCCGGTTGTATCATATACAATTCTTCCTTAAGGAATCCATTAAGGAATGCCGTTTTGACGTCCATTTGCCAGATTTCATAATCATCAAATGCGGCAATTGCTAACATAATTCTGACAGACTTTAGCATCGCTACGGGTGAGAAAGTCTCATCGTAGTCAACTCCTTGAACTAGTCGATAACCTTTAGCAACAAGTCGAGCTTTATAGACGGTGACATTACCATCAGCGTCCGTCTTCTTCTTAAAGATCCATTTATTTTTAATAGCTCGCCGTTTCATCAGGCAAGTCTACCAAAGTCCACACTTTGTTCTCATACATGGATCTAATCTCGGATTTCATGGCCTCAAGCCATTTGTCGGAATCCGGGATCGCCATCGCTTCTTCATAGTTCGTAGGTTCACCGTTGTTTAACAACATGACCTCCAAGACAGGATTGCCGTACCAATCTGGTGCGGAGCATGTCCTGGTTGTCCTACGAGGTTCTGTAGCAACTTGATCCGAAGCCTCATGATCATCATCATCAACTTCTTCTCTGGTCTGTGTTGGTGTCACAGAAATTTCTTTCTGTGGCGTACTACTATCCAGAGGAGGTACAATTATCTCATCAAGTTCTACTTTCCTCCCACTCACTTCTTTCGAGAGAAACTCCTTCTCTAGAAAGGATCCATTCTTAGCAACGAATACTTTGCCTTCGGATCTGTGGTAGAAGGTGTACCCAACGGTCTCCTTTGGGTATCCTATGAAGACGCACTTATCCGCTTTGGGTTCGAGCTTATCTGGCTGAAGCCTTTTGACATAAGCATTGCATCCCCAAACTTTCAGAAACGACATCTTAGGTTTCTTGCAAACCACAGTTCATACGGTGTCATCTCAACGGATTTAGACGGTGCCCTTGTTTAAAGTGAATGCAGCTGTCTCTAATGCATAACCCCAAAATGATAGTGGCAAATCGGTAAGAGACATCATAGAACGCACCATATCCAATAGAGTACGATTACGACGTTCGGACACACCATTACGCTGTGGTGTTCCATGTGGCGTGAGCTGTGAAACAATTCCACATTGTCTTAAGTGATTGCCAAACTCGTAACTCAAATATTCTCCTCCACGATCAGATCGTAAGAACTTTATTTTCTTGTTACGATGGTTCTCTACTTCACTCTGAAATTCTTTGAACTTTTCAAATGTTTCAGATTTATGCTTCATCAAGTAGACATAACCATATCTACTCAAATCATCAGTGAACGTGAGAATATAACGATATCCACCGCGCGCCTCAACACTCATCAGACCGCATACATCGGTATGTATTATTTCCAATAAGTTGGTTGCTCGCTCCATTGTTCCGGAGAACGGAGTTTTAGTCATCTTGCCAATAAGGCACGGTTCACATGTCTCAAATGATTCATAATCAAGAGATTCCAAAAACCCATCTGCATGGAGTTTCTTCATGTGTTTAACACTGATATGACCTAAGCGGCAGTGCCACAAATATGTGGTACTATCATTATCTTTTGGCATTCGTGTTATGAACATATGTATTACTACGATCAAGATTCTATAAACCTTTCATTTTAAGTGCATGATCATCAATGATATTATCCAAATAGAATAACAATTATTCTCTGAAATTGAATAACCGTCTTGCAATAAACACTATCAGATATAATGTTCATGCTTAACGCAAGCACCAAATAACAATTATTTAGGTTCATCACTAATCCTGAAGGTAGAGAGAGCATGGCGATGGTGATCACATCAACCTTGGAGACACTTCCAATGCACATCGTCACCTCGTTCTTAGCTAGCCCTCGTTTATTCCGAAGCTCCATGTTTCAAGTTGTAAGCAACCGAACAAGTATCAAATACCCAGGTGCTCCTACGAGTACTAGTAAGGTACATATCAATAACCTGTATATCAAATATCTTTGTTGACATTGCCAGTCTTATTATCTGCCAGTTATTTTGGGGAAGTTCCGCTCCCTGTGACATTTCCCTTTGCAATGGGAGCACTAAGTCTCAGGTTTGGTTCAGTCTTGGGTTTCTTCGCGTGAGCGGCAACTGTTTTACCGTTCTTCTTGAAGTTCCCTTTTCTTTCCCTTGCCCTTCTCGAAACTAGTGGTCTTATTAACCATCAACACTTGATGCTCCCTTTTTTTGATTTCTACATCCGCAGATTGTAGCATCGCGAATAGCTTAAGGATCTTCTATCCCTTGCATGTCTATAGTTCATCACGAAGATCCAGTAGCTTAGTGATAGTGACTAGAGAACTCTATCAATCACCACTTTATTCGAAAGTCTAACTCCCACTTGATTCAAGTGTTTGAAGTACTCAGACATTCTGAGTACATGCTCACTAACGGAGTTGTTCTCCTCCATCTTGTAGCTATAGAACTTGTCGAAGGTGTCATCCCTCTCGACCCGGGTTTGAGTCTTGAAAAACAAATTTTCAGCTCTTGGAACATCTCATATGCTCCATGTTGCTCAAAACATATTTGGAGCTCCGGTTCTAAGCCGTAAAGTATGGCGCACTGAACTATCGAGTAGTCATCTTTTCTTGTCTGCCAGACGTTCATAACGTCCTCAGACGAAGCCGTAGGGGTATTTCACTGAGCGGTGCATTAAGGACATAAGCCTTCTGTGCAGCAGTGAGGACAATCCTCAGATCACGGACCTAGTCCGCATAGTTGCTTCCATCAACTTTCAACTTCGTTTTCTCTAGGAACATAATAAAAACAGGGGAACTACAGCGCGGTCTATGGATCTACAACATAAATTTGCTAAGACAAGTAAGACTATGTTCATGACAATTGAAGTTCAATTAATCAAATTACTTAAGAACTCTCACTTAGATTAACATCCCTCAAGTTGTCTAAGTGTAACATGATCCACATCAACTAAACCACGTCCGATCATCACGTGAGGTGGATTAGTTATCAATGGTGAACATCTTTCATGTTGATCATATCTACTATATGACTCATGTTCGACCTTTCGGTCTCTTGTGTTCCGAGGCCATGTCTGTACATGCTAGGCTCGTCAAGTTTAACCCAAGTATTCTGCGTGTGTAAAACTGGCTTACACCCGTTGTATGCTAATGAAAGAATCCATCACACCCGATCATCACGTGGTGCTTAGAAGCGTCGAACCTTCGCAACGGTGCATACTAGAGGAGAACACTTATCTTGAAATTTAGTGAAGGGATCATCTTATAATGCTACCGTCATCCTAAGCAAAATAAGATGCATAAAAGGATTAACATCACATGCAATTCAATATATGTGACATGATATGGCCATCATCGTCTTGTGCTTTTGATCTCCATCAGCAAAGCACCGTCATGATCTCCATCGTCACCGGGTTGACACCTTGATCTCCATCGTAGCGTCGTGACACCTTGATCTCCATCGTAGCGTCGTGGTCGTCTTGCCGGCTATTGCTACTACTACTACTGCTAACTAATAGCGGTAAAGTAAAGCAATTACATAGCGTTGGCATTGCATACAATAAAGAGACAACCATAAGGCTCCTGCCGGTTGCCTGATAACTTACAAAACATGATCGTCTCATACAACAACTTATATCACATCATCTCTTGGCCATATCACATCACCAGCATACCCTGCAAAAACAAGTTAGACGTCCTCTACTTTGTTGTTGCAAGTTTTACGTGGCTGCTACGGGTTTGCAAGAACCGTTCTTACCTATGCAAAACCACAATGTGGTGTAGTGATTACTTTTTGATCTTCTAAAAGAACCTTCTTCATTGAAACCGATTCAACTAAAGTGAGAGAGACAGACACCCGCCAGTCACCTTTATGTAACGAGTGCACGTAGCGGCGAAACCTGTCTCGCGTAAGCGTACGCGTAATGTCGGTCCGGGCCGCTTCATCTCACAATACCGCCGAATCAAGTAACAACTAGTAATGGCAAGCAATATGTATACACCCACGCCCACAACTCACTTGTGTTCTACTCGTGCAAAACACATCTACGCATAGACCTGGCTCGGATGCCACTGTTGGGGAACGGAGCATGAATTTCAAAAATTTCCTACGCTCACGCAAGATCTATCCATGGAGATGTATCGCTACGAGAGGGGAGAGTGTGTCTACGTACCCTCGTAGACCGTTAGCGGAAGCGTCTCACAACGTGGTTGATGTAGTCGAACAATCCTTCGAGCTCCACCGATCGAGTACCGAACGTACGGCACCTCCGAGTTCTACACACGTGCAGCTCGGTGACGTTCCTCGCCTTCTTGATCCAGCAAGACGTCGAGGTAGTAGATGAGTTCCGTCAGCACGACAGCGTGCTGACGGTGACGGTGAAGTGATTCCGGCAGGGCATCGCCTAAGCTCTCCGAAAATATGACCGAGGTGGAAAACGGAGATCGGGGCACCGCACACGGCTATGGGACAATTGTGTACTTTTGGGTGCCCCCTTGCCCCCGTATATAAAGGATGAGAGGGAGGTGGCCGGCCCCCTAGGGGTGCGCCAAGTGTGGGGAGTCCTACTAGGACTCCTTTGTCCTAGTAGGATTCCACCTCCCATACGGAGTAGGAAGGAGGGAAGGGAGAGGGAAAGGAAAGAGGGGGTTGCGCCCCCTCCCCTAGTCCAATTCGGTTTGGGCAAGGGGGGGAGCGAGCCTCCTCACGTGGCCTGCCTCTCCTTTTCCCGTATGGCCCAATAAGGCCCATTACTTCTCCCGGTGAATTCCCGTAACTCCCCGGTACTCCGAAAAATACCCGAATCACTCGGAACCTTTCCGACGTCCGAATATAGCCTTCCAATATATGAATCTTTACCTCTCGACCATTTCGAGACTCCTCGTCATGTCCGTGATCTCATCCGGGACTCCGAACAAACTTCGGCCACCAATCACATAACTCATATAATACTAAATCGTCATCGAACCTTAAGTGTGCGGACCCTACGGGTTCGGGAATGATGTAGACATGACCGAGACGACTCTCCGGTCAATAACCAACAGCGGAACCTGGATGCTCATATTGGTTCCTACATATTCCACGAAGATCTTTATCGGTGAACCTCATATGTCAACATACGTTGTTCCCTTTGTCTGGCGGTATGTTACTTGCCCGAGATTCGATCGTCGGTATCCAATACCTAGTTCAATCTCGTTACCGGCAAGTCTCTTTACTCGTTCCGTAATACGTCATCTTGTAACTAACTCTTTAGTCACGGTGCTTGCAAGGCTTCTGTGATGCTGTATTACCGAGAGGGCCCAGAGATACCTCTCCGATAGTCGGAGTGACAAATTCCAATCTCGATCCATGCCAACTCAACAAACACTTTCGGAGATACCTGTAGTGCACCTTTATAATCACCCAGTTACGTTGTGACGTTTGATACACCCAAAGTATTCTTACAGTATCCGGGAGTTGCATGATCTCATGGTCAGAGAAACGTGTATTTGACATAGTGAAAGCAATAGCAATAAACTGAACGATCATTTGCTATGCTAACGGTTGGGTCAAGTCCATCACATCATTCTCCTAATGATGTGATCCCATTATCAAATGACAACTCATGTCCATGGTCAGGAAATCTTGACCATCTTTTGATCAACGAGCTAGTCTAGTAGAGGCTTACTAGGGACACAGTATTTGTTTATCTATTCACACATGTATTTAGTTTCCGGTCAATACAATTCTAGCATGAATAATAAACTATTATCATGAACGGGGAAATATGATAATAACTAATTTATTATTGCCTCTAGGGCATATTTCCAACAGTATGGAGGGCCACCATCACAACCATGGAACTCATCAGGGAGCTCATTGAGATCAATGCCAGCCATCTGCAAAAATTTTAAAATACAGGATTAATACACAAGCAACATATAGGGGGAAACACTTTTTTCTACCATTGTTCCCCCCTTCATGCAAGCAAAACTGATGAGGATCAGAGCAATTTTTTGCAACAAAATCACCAGAGCACAACAAACTCAATGAACAGCCTCAGCCTCATAGGGGGGGTGGGGGGGATGCAAGATCTTTTTTCTGCTACTGTTTTTTTCAGGCTTTTTTCCTGGTTACCTTTGTGTTTTTGAAAGCAACTATACTTTACTACTAGCTTGTTTTTGTAAGCAACTACAATAGCTTATTTGACCAGTTTATACTGTACACAGATTACTAACACAAATATGCTTCTTTTTTTGTTTCTTTTTGTTTTTGCAGAAATAAGGTGCAAGACAATAGGTGCAATTCAATAGTCAGCAGCCATCTTATCTAGCATCCAAGGATCTACAGGTGTGAAGGGGGATGCAAGAACAGGGGGGCAGGATACAAGCAAGTTTCTGAAAACACTTCGGTACAGGGTGCAATTTTTGCAACTAGTAGATCAGGGGGTAGGTACAGAGAGGGAAATCCACTAGTTCTAGAACGAAGTTCATGGAGAAACAATTTGGATCTGCCTGTTTACCTTTTGTTGTTCACACAGGAGAAATTTGCCCAGCTCTAGCAATTTTCTTGCCCAAAATCTCCAGAATTTTTGCATGAACAGCAAGAAAGAGTTGCAGACACTATTGTGGTTTCCAGAATTTTTTCCCTGGTTTTTTCGCTTTGATTTTCGCCTTCTTTTATAGAGTTTTTCGCTGTTGTGGGAGAGATGCTCCCCACAGCTAGGCCATGGCGTCCGGCGGCGGCTGGGGATGGGGAGAAGTTGCACGGGACCTGGTGGGGGCGTAGGGTTTTCTGCTGGTGGGCTGGGAGAGGGGCGTGGGGGGGAATCACGTGAGGGAGAGGGAGTGCTGGCTGTCGGGACGTGGGAACGACAGGGAAGGGAAACCTGCCTTTTTTGGAGCACGTGGGGGTATCGACAGGAAGCACTTTCCTGATCTGGCGGCCGCGACATCAGCCCGCATAGCGCGCGAGCGCTGTGTAGCAGCGTCCCGATTATTTTGGCCAAACATAGTTTTGTGCACACGAATACAAATTATTCGTACTTAATAATAGAAACTCCAAGCATAGTTCAAATATAAATATTGTTCGTAGTGCATAACTGATAAATTAAAAGCAAAGTTTACTAATTTCCAGTGTGGACCCACATGTGTGCTCCACAAGATCATCCAGATGCACTTGTTGATCTCGCAGTTGTCGATGCATCTCCAGAAAGTTGGCAATGCTCATCATCATCATCATTTCAGCATCATCATCGTCCGAATCTGACGAAGCGATGAACTCCTAATATGAAATCGTCAAGCTCATTGTTTCCATATCCATGATTCCACGACAAATCCATTGGTGACCTACAATTAAAGACCGAAAGAATAAAAAACTGGCTCTGACATTTCATTGAACACGTAGAGTGCGAGGTGAAAATACGGAGGAGTTTAACATACCGGGGCGGCGTCCGGTGGCGGCGGCCGTGTCCGGTGCTGGCCTGGTCGGCGGCGGTGTGGGCTGGGGCATCCGGTGGCGAAGCCTTGGGTTGGGGATGGCGGCGGAAGTCCGATGGCAGCCGTGAGGAGGAGGGCGAACACTGAAGAGGAGAGAGCTGCTCGGGCAAGGAGGGGAGGCGGATATGAGCGAATTGGTGCGGGCCCTAGCGGTCAGTCCGACGTGGCGGGCGTGCCCGGGCGCGTCCGGGCGTCGCCATATCCGCCCCAGATTTGGGCCGGATATGGGCGTGCCGGTCAGTTCGGGCGTTTGGGCCAGAAATGGGGCGCCCGGTTGGGTGGCGTTTTCTCGTCCGGACACTGACCGGACAACCTGTCCGGGAGTTTAGGGCGGGTATGGAGAGTCTGGTTGTAGATGCTCTTACTCCCCAAATTCCGATGAATAAGGTGTCCACATTTTTCAAAATCCAACTTTGACTGTAAATTGCATGAATAATATATTTTTTTGTGACTTCAAAATTATATCATTTGGAAGGTTTTTTGAATATGAATTTAACGATACAACTTTCGTCGCATATAACATACATTTGGTTTGTCTAATTTTTTACCTAAGTTAATTTTTTGGATGCGTACGCGCCTTATACATTGAAATGGAGAGTAGAATTGTTTGTAGTTTTAGGGAGGCGTACAACTTCCTCTTGTCCCCCCCCCCCTAACCCTAGGCGGCCAGGACAAACTTTTTCCTTCAGACTTCACCGGCGAGCCTGTGGATTCGTCTCCTCTTTGCATGCCGCTCTGGCGGCCGGTTTCGAGGAGGGGAATCCCGATGCCTCGGCTCCAGTTACTACTTTGGGTTAGTGTTTTTAAGTCCTTGCCGGTGCTGAGCCCGAGCAGATGGCGTGTTTCTTCTTTGAGTTTGTCTTCCGGGCTTCGATCCCCTTCGAGTGCGTCCGTTTGGACGTAGTCGACGGAGCTTCGACCTAGATTGCTGCCGTCTCCTTGGGGTGGTGACGTTAGAGTCTCTCGTCATGTGGCGAGATTTGGTGTCAGGTGCTTCATATCTATGCAAGAGTTCAACGATGATGACTGCTGCTCCAGGGCGCTGGTCCTTGGGGGCACGTGAACGAAGAATTCCCAGCTGTCAACGACAAGGTCAAGCTGGCTCCGGTAGGATAGCGACGACAGCGGCGCGTCGGCAGCTCGTTCTGGCGACAATAGTGGTCGTTTGGTGGTCCCAAAATCTCAATGTAATTTTTATTATGTTTGAAATGCTTTGTACTTGGGTAAACTTTTATGATAATTTTGATCCTTTCAACAAAAAAACAAATTGTTTGTAATTTTATTTTGGCATCATCGATGCAGCATAAGCATTTCATAAGCGTCATTATTGCATTACTTAAATAAACCAATTTAGATATTTTATTTCCCATTTTGTCAAATGGTGAATAAGTAAATCCTTGTCCCTTTTGGTGTTTTAGCCCGAGTTCTGCCCCTGCCCCACTCTCCATTCAAATTTTGCATAAAACATTTTTGATATTTAGGAGCTACCCAAATTATTTCACAATTTAGCAACAAACCTAGCTATCACTCGTGGTTCAAAATCAATAATTTAATTAAATAGATTTATTTTCAAAATATATATTAAATAAAGTCTCAATATGTTGACTATTTTTGTGTGGCCTTGTCATACTCAAAAGAGGTACATATAAAATTTTATCCAATTCGAAATTCATTTGATGCCTCAATCAATTTTTTTATTTGTATTTGATTGTTTCAACCGTTTAATTAATAAATAAAACTACCTAACACGCTGTTCCAATAGCCTTCCTTCCTTCTCAACCTAGAGAGCCCCACGTACCCCCTCCCCCCCTAGGAAAGCCCTTCTCCTCAATTATGGAAAATCCTATCCCTAATTGGAGAGAGAGCTCTCACCCAACCCCAGTCGCCGGATCTCCTCGAGATCTGCGCCAAGCAGCCACCACCCCGCGAGTGGCCGCCGCCCCAAATCTGGCCCGCGCCCGGATCTAGCCTGCTGCCGCCATTGTTGAGGAAATCGTTAACTGGTAGCTGCTCGGTTGGCTGGCGAGTAGGGGATTAATAGGCTAATCGGCAAGTTAATCGGCCAATTAATCAATTAATCAGACGATTTAAGAGTTAATCGGCTACTCGGTGACCCAACGAGTAGGGATTAATCGGCAAGTTAACTGGTTAATCGGATGACTTCTTGAACAGGGGCTGCCGCCACTCACGGACTCGAAGCCACCCAAGCTTGTTGCCACTTACTGATCCGTCATCACTGTTTTCGCTGGCGTGTCGACGCCTTCGTCACTAGATCTGGCGTCGCCACCGTCAGCTAACCAGCGCCACCGCTTGATGTTCTCGCGCATTCGTCCTCCGCTGAGTCGCCATCATCGGCAAGATCCTTTGTCCCTTCAAGCTCCTTCCTCTCCTCCTCGCCTCGACAACCATGACCGTTGGGGCATGGCCGAGCGCCACCTTCCCCGCCAATCTGCGCTCTGTCGACCGGACCCCGCTACACCAAAATTGGTTTGAAAAAAGGTGCACATTGTAGTACTAAAGTTGCATCATGTAGTAATAAAATTGGCTCCCATAGCAGCAATATTGTCACGGAAAAACGTTCGCTATTTTTTTTTACAAATGAGATCTCGTTTCAAAGAGCTCTTCGCGAGGGTTTCAATTGTGAAAACGAATCCAAATTCTGACGAGCGGTCTGAAGTCTATGTCTTTTATTATTATCTTTGAAACAAAATTAAAGGCACAACTACTACACACTCACGCGTACGAACGGGGCCCTCCAACTACAACGCATGATGCAATACTTGCGCATACGGCTTCGCGTGCCACACCGTCGCAGCATCCCCAGCGAGATAGTAGCTTGTATCAATCGATTAGGGCCTCCTACACTACCGTGCACGATTACAATGACTAGCGCATATGTAGGGAATTTTCCAACTATCGTGCACCACGCACAGCTGTAGTCTAGTGAGAGACTCGCATCGATCAATCGACTGACTTCTCTTTGTAATGAAAAAGTCTCGCGCATGCAATGGGGGCCTCCGACAACCGCGCAAGCATCGATCGATTGATCGGGGGCCTGCAATTATCTACCGCGCACAAGCATCAATCCCTTGGGTTCAGTATGTGAAGCCTCTCACACATACGAGACTACGCAAATTACCTTGGCATCGCTCGTGCCTGATCACCCATCGTATACCGTGCGAGACAGACAAACCCCTAAAGAATTCTTGCCCTCACTTCTACCATGATTTTCTTATGTCATGTAAGTCCCAAAGAACGTCATGTAGGTGCGCCGGCGGCCCGTCCAGGACGGGAATCCCAGTTTGTGTCATAATTATTTGTCATAGAAGTAGGTTCCCACCACATCCATGATAATACGTGTTTTCGTCACTATTATCGACATGAAAGTGTCACTTCCATGACAGAAAATATTTTTGTTCGGGACAAAATGTTACGGTTGTGTCTTTTTCTTGTAGTGGTGGCAAGTGGAGGAAACGACACCGGTTACTCCGATTGGATGGTGCTTGTCGAGTATCCGGTCTCGAGCTTCGGGGTGAAAATCCTAGGTTTGACCCTAGTTGGTTAAACCTGGTAATGGCAGTGTTCTTTGCGTCGTTACATTGATGAAGGCATAGCTCGGAGTTTGCTCAGATTTTTGGTGAAAATCCTTGAAACAACCATCGGTGGTTGGATATGGCGTCGACGACGCTTACATGTTAGTGCCGATGGTCACGGAGGCATCGCTTTTGGAGATCCTTTCTCAGAGTCCTGACGCCGTCAAGAGTTGTTAGAGCCGATGATCACGGTTGTATATCATCAATCGTTGTCTTTGTCGCTTTTGGACTTTTTTTTCTTCATTCGCCTCTCCATAGCTTTGGTCTTCTTTGACTTTGCTATTTGACAATCTGATCTGTGTGAGCGCATGCGCGCGCGCGTGTGTTGATTATATCCCTCGATGTTACATTATGAGTTAATAAAAAGCACCATTTGTTCAAAAATATGCATATTAGAGATTTTGGTGAGAGTGTGCACTAGTTGGCTGCGGCTCCAGGACGAGACCGAGACGTTGTAGGGATCTTTGTGAAAAAATATGCCCGAGGCAAAGTTGCTACAAACATTCTCAACTCTCTCGGGGTGCCACCTCAAGCGCCAACATGTCAAATCTCGCTACGTTTGAGGTGATTTGGAGCCTAAGAACCCCCTCCTTCCATACCCTCCCACCGAAGTTAGTGTCGCTTGGTTGATCATCAATAGAGTTTGGACGGACGGTAAACTTCACCGTTGGGGGTGGCCCGATTGCAGCTTATGCCCTCTTGGCAATCAAGTTCAAGTAACGTTGGCCCACCTTCATTTCCATGTTACACGATTTCGGTTTTGAATGCGGTGAAGGCGTGGATTGTCCTTGGTGACATCATGACGAGTGTGTGGCCAAGCATGGTCACGGTGAAAGACTGATGGACTGGCACCGCTCTCGAAAGATCTCCAAATCAGAAAGCAATGACCTCCCTAATGATGCTTACATCGTGGGGAGAGTGGAAGGAGCGAAACGCTAGGGTCTTTCAGAACAACGCTACCCAACTATGATCATTGTTCACAAAATCAAGGAGGAGGCGAAGCTGTGGGTGGTTGATGTATTACCTCGCGAGTAATTGTTCTTTTTCGCCACTTTGTGGCTTTTGTCTTGAACCTCTTCTCCTTAAGTAATGAAATGGCAAATTTGCGTCATTTGATGAAAGAAGGAAAGCTAGTATAGCCACATGATCAACTTAGTACTTCTTTGAGTAAAGTGTACATGCGCAACAACATTGACCCACATTGCAATTTCTTATTTCTATAGGTAGGTTTGTCTAATTATTGTCCCGATGAAATTTGAGTATGTACCTCCTGATCTCTGAATGATTGTCGTCCATTTTCATTCTTTGTTTAAGCAGCACGAAGTATTCCAAGATCATGTACAATGCAATGCAAGCTATTGGGAGAGATGTTTAGTAAAATAAACCAAACGGAGCTGCTAAAAATCAGTCGACTGAGACTTTACGAAGTCTCAGTCGACTGGCCAGCCGTCCGATCTTAGCAGCTTTAAGATTCGCGCAGCTGACTGTTTTGTCCCGATTCGGCCTGTTAAGGTGCGCGTCCAGCCCACTTCTTCTTTTTTCCTGTTTCTTGTTTGGTCTGGGCTCTTTTCGCTGTGCGGGAGCAAGGTTGCGTGGTGGGTTGGGCAGGTGTTCGGGCCCTTTTTCGTTTTCTGTTTTTATTTTGCCTTGTCCTTTTTTGCTGGGCTGCACATTTGTACACTTAGAAAGAGGGAAGGTAACACAACTGGTGCAGTAAGTTCTCCCTTTCTTTCTTTTTTTCCTCCGAAAGTTTCTCCCCTTCGTTGTCATTTTCTTTCTTGTTTATCCATTTTTTTGGTTAGATCAAGGGGATTTCGTCTTCTAATAGTATATATTACATAAGTGGCGTTTCTTTTTCAAGTAGATATGTATGTCCCTTTCAAGTAGGGTTTTTTCTTGGACAGTTCTTGAACATAAATTAGTGGGTATGTTGGTCATTTAGATTCTACTAACAACTGACGATAGATTTTTTTACAGTAATCAAAGTAGTGATTTGAGGTAATTTTTTGGGATATATTTGTCATGCTTTTGTCTGCCATTTCCCCCTCTGTTTTTATGGCCATGAGTAGAGTGTGAAGAAGTTTTTTTGTATACGGTGTGTCGTGTTTTCTTTACCTGTCAGTCAGTGTGCTCTGTTTCTAGTTTTACTCGTCTGCAAATTACTGTTTTCCACATGCTTCTTTTGTCTCAACCCAGGAGGTTTACATGGTTTGAATATTTATGATAGCCCTTTTATATTCTCATTTTTAGAAGTCAATTGAGTGTGTGATAGGTTTGTGTTCATCTTTTTTAGTTGCACTGTACTGGAAACGGTTTTGATACTTATGGATTCGATACCGTAAATCTCTTTTTTTTTGCTTTTGTGTGTGATTGGCTTTGATGATTAGTTCACTGTACTGCAACTCTATGGGGTTTTTTGTCAGGAGGGGGAGGGGGCAATTGCATCTCGGTCACCAGGCATGTAACTACTAGTGTCACCCCTATTTTTGCGACTTCCTGTGTTTAATGCAGCAGTAACTCTGTGGTGTTTTTGTCGGGAGGGGGAGGGTTGTTGCATCTCCGCAACTAGGCATGAAACTGTAAGGCCCGCCTCCGACTGCAATTGCATCCCTTCAAAATATGATTTTGTAACCTTTTGTGTTGTTTTGGGAGACGGGCAGTTGCATGTCCGCCAATAGGAACACAACTACAAATGTCGCGCTTTGACTGCAAGTGCATTTCTTCAACGCAACTGGAACTCTCTGGTGTTTTGTCGGTACAGGGAAAGGGGGAAGTTGCATGTGTCAATTAGACATGCAACTGCAAGTGTCGCCCCCGACTGCAACTTTGTGGTGTTTTTATCGGGAGGGGGGCGGAGGGGGTAGTTGCATGTTTGCCACACTAGAAACACAACTGCAAGTATTGCGTCCCGACTGCAACTGCAAGTCTTCGACGCGATTGGAACTCTATGGTGTTTTGTCAGGAGGTAGTTGCATGTTTCACTAGGCACGCAACTGCAAGTGTCGCCCCGACTGCAATTGCATGTCTTCAACGCGATTTTTTGCAACTCGGCGTTTTTTTTTTTCACGCAATTGCACCTTAGTGGTGTTTTGTTTGTAGGGGAAGGGTGGTAGTTGCATGCCTGCCACTAGGCATGCAACTGCATGTCTTCAACGCGACTGCAACTGAAAGGTATTTTGTTGGGAGGGTGAGAGGAGCAGTTTCATGTCTACCACTAGGCATGCAACTGCAATTGTTGCCCCGACTGCAACTACATGTCTTCAACGCGACTGCAATTCAACACTGTTTTTGTGTGGGGGGTGGGGTGGGGGTAGTTGCATGTCCACTACCAGTCATGCAACTGCAAGTGTCACCCTCGAGGGAGAGAGGCAGCTGCATGTTTTCCACTAGGCAGGCAACTGCAGGTGTCGCCCCTGACTGCAACTGCATGTCTTCAACGCGACTGCAACTAAAAGGTATTTTGTTGGGAGGGGGGAGGAGCAGTTTCATGTCTACCACTAGGCACGCAACTGCAATTGTTGCCCCGACTGCAACAACATGTCTTCAATGCGACTGCAAATGAACGGTGTTTTCGGGGAGGAGGGAGAGAGTCAGTTGCATATCCACCACCAGGCATGCAACTGCAAGTGTCGCCCCCGACTGCAACCACATGTCTTCAATGGGATTACAACTCAACGTTGTTTTTGTCGGGGAGGAGAGAGAGGGGTAGGTACGTGTTTTCCACTAGGTACACCACTGCAAGTGTCGCCCCCGACTGCAACTGCATGTCTTCAACACGACAACAACTCAACAATGTTCTCTCGGGAGGAGGGGGTAGTTGCATGTTCACCACTAGGCATGCAACTGCAAGTGTCACCCCCGACTGCAACCACATGTCTTCAACACAACTACAACTCAATGGTGTTCTATCAAGGAGGAGGGAGAGGGGCAGTTCGATATTTCCCACTAGGCACGCACCTGCAAGTGTCGCGGCTGACTGCAATTGCATGTTTCCAATGCGACTGCAACTCCATAGTGTTTTATCGGGGGGGCGAAGTGGGGCAATTGCATGTCTCCCACTAGGTACGCAACTGCAAGTTTCACCCGCCGATTGCAATTGCATGTCTTCAACGCGACTGCAACTCAACAGTGTTTTGTCGGGGAGGAGGGAGTGGGGCAGTTGCATGTCTCCCACTAGGCATCCAACTGCAACTTTGTGTTGTTTGTCGGGGGGGGAGGGAGGGGGCAGTTGCATGGTTGCCCCTAGGCATGCAACCGCAAGTAACACCCACGACTACAACTGCATGTCTTTTCAACATGGCTGCAACTCAATTGAATTTTTTGTTGGGGAGGGTGAAGAGGGGTAATTGCTTGTCTACCGCCAGGGCCGCAACTACAAGTATCACGCCCCGACTGCAACTGCATTTTTTTCCACTCCATCGCAACTCTATGGTGTTTTGTAGGGAGGACCGGAGCAATTGCATGTCTACCACTAGGCGTGCAACTGCAAGTGTTACTCTCGAGTGTAACTGCATGTCCTCAACATGAATGCAACTCAGTGGTGTTTTTGTCAGGAGGGAGGGGCGGTTGCATGTCCCTGGCCTAGGTACACAATTGCAAGTGTCAAGCCCCGACTGCATCTCTGTGGTATTTTTTATCGGGAGGGGGATGGGGCAAGTTAGTGATGTTTTTGTCGGGGGGGGGGGGGGGGGGGTACAAGTGTCGCCCCGGCCGCAACTAAATGTTTTTTTTCAACACGACTGCATTTGCATGTTTGTGTGCCATGCCTTTGATGGCGGCAAGGGTGGCGACAAGAGTATCTTCATTTTTTATCCTAAAAAAGGAAAAGAGTATCTTTTTATTTTCTCTCTTTTTTGTTTGCTTTTCTGTTGTTTTTACACCAGATTAAAAGTCCAAGCATTTTTCATGTATATCAAGTTAATTAAGCATCATTTAAGGAGTGAGGGCCTAGTGCAATATATAGTTGTTGTTTAAATCAGATTAATAGTCCAAGAATTTTTTGCTTTCTTTTTGAATTTTGGCTTTTTAGGAAATTATCCTTTTCTTTCTATAATTCTTTTCAATTTTTCATTTTCATTTTCTTTTTGTCACTGGATTGTGGACTCACCTTCTCCTAAGCGAGATGTTACATTTTTGAAAAGAGACCTACGGGGTGAGAGAGAGAGAGAGAGAGAGAGAGAGAGAGAGAGAGAGAGAGAGAGAGAGAGAGAGAGAGAGAGAGAGAGAGAGAGAGAGAGAGAGAGAAAGAATCCAGGGAGCCCAAATACATGAATACTCGCACTGAATGATTCATTAGTTCCCCGGAAAAAAAGAATGATTCATTAGTGCCATAGTAACAAAACTGCCCGTAAGCATCTATGGCCACATGCATGCACCAGTTTCTCCGATCTTTTTTGTTACCATTCGCTGTTCGCACAAAGCAAAATAATTGTACAAGCCGAGCCGAAAAAAGACAAACAAATAAACAAGGCCAGCTCAAAAAGATACATAACCAAAACGAAAAGAAAAAAAGGTAACAAAAGCCCACGACTTAAGCCCATGACGGGAAAATATAAAAAAGCAAAAAGTGAGACTAAACGGGCTGGATCAGCCACGGGTGATGTCAGCCGAGTGAGACTTCGACTAAGACCTAGACAGACCCTAAACCAAAACATTTCTTAAGCATGGCGCTTATTTCAATATCAGAACCCTCTACAGAAAAAGAAAAAAATATGGTGCTTATTTCAATAGCAGAACCATTAGCACCCAGCCGTAGGCTCAGCCCAGATTTTGCACCCGTATACTGATGCCGTTGTGTTCCCCCGGAGGTTTGGCGCCAAGGGCAACGATACTCTGTTTCGTTCCCATCGTCTGTCGATCATCCATGTGCTCCACAAGATCACCCTTAGGGGCACGTGCACGAAAGACTTTCCGGCTGTCATTGACAAGGTCAAGCTGGCTCCGGTAGGATAGCAGCGACAGCGACGCATCGGCGGCTCGTTCTGGCGACAATAATGGTCGTTCGGTGGTCCCAAAATCTCAATGTAATTTTTATTATGTTGAGATGCTTTGTACTTGGGTAAACTATTATAATAGTTTTGATCCTTTCAACAAAAAAACAAATTTTTTGTAATTTTATTTTGGCATCATCGTTGCATCATAAGTATTGCATAAGCGTCATTGTTGCATTAATTAAATAAATCAATTTAAACATTTTATTTCCCATTTTTTCAAATGCTGAATAAATAAATCCTTGTCCCTTTTGGTGTTTTAGCCCGAAGTCTGCCCCTCCCCCCTCTCCTTTCAAATTTTGCATAAAACATTTTTGATATTTTGAAGCTACCCAAATTATTTCACAATTTAGCAACAAACCTAACTATCACTCGTGGTTCAAAATCGTTAATTTAATTAAATAGATTTATTTTCAAAATATATATTAAATAAAGTCTAAATATGTTGACTACTTGTATGGCCTTGTCATAGCCAAAAGAGGTATATATAAAATTTTATCAAATTCGAAATTCATTTGATGCCTCAATAAATTTTTTGATTTGTATTTGATTGTTTCAACCTTTTAATTAATAACTAAAATTACCTAACACGCCAGTCCAATAGCCTTCCTTCCTTCCTTCTCAACCCAGAGAGCCCCACGTACCCCTCCCCTCCTAGGAAAGCCTTTCTCCCCAATTATGGAAAATCCTATCCCTAATTGGAGAGAGAGCTCTCACCCAACCCCAGTCGCTGGTTCTCCTCGAGATCCGCGCCACGCAGCTGCCGCCGCCCCAAATCTGGCCCACACCCGGATCTAGCCTGCTGCCGGCACTCACGGCTCGAAGCCACCCAAGCTTGTTGCCACTCACTGATCCGTCATCACCGTTTTCGCTGGTGTGTCAACGCCTTCGTCACCAGATCTGGCGTCGCCACCGTCGACTGACCCGCGCCACCTCTCGATGTTCTCGCGCACGCGTCATCTGCCGAGTCGCCGCCATCGGCAAGATCCTTTGCCCCTTCAAGCTCCTTCCTCTCCTCCTCGCCTCGACAACCATGACTGTTGGGGCTTGGCCGAACGCCACCTTCCCCGCCAATTTGCGCTGCACCGACCGGCCTCCGCTGCACCAAAATTGGTTTCAAAAAAAGGTGCACATTGTAGTACTAAAGTTGCATCTTGTAGTAATAAAGTTGGCTCCCATAGCACCAATATTGTCATGGAAAACGTACGTCATTTTTTTTACAAATGAGATCTCGTTTCAAAGAGCTCGTCGCAAGGGTTTCAGTTGTGAAAATGAATCCAAATTCTGACACGTGGTCTGAAATTTATGTCTTTTATTATTATTTTTGAAACAAAATTAAAGGCACAACCACTACACACTCACGCGTACGAACGGATCCCTCCAAGTACAACGCATGATGCAATACTTGCGCATATGGCTTCGCGCGCCACACCGTCGCAGCATCGCCAGCGAGATAGTAGCTTGTATCGATCGATCAGGGCCTCCTACACTACCGTACACGATTACAACGAGCGCATATGCAGGGGCTTTTCCAACTATCTTGCACCATGCACAACTGTAGTCTAGCAAGAGACTCGCGTCGATCGATCGATCGATCGATCGGGTTCTCTCTGTAATGTAAACGTCTCGCGCATGCAGCGAGGGCCTCCGACAACCGCGCAAGCATCGATCGATTGATCGGGGGCCTGCAACTATCTACCGCGCACGAGCATCAATCGCTTGGGTTCAGTATGTGAAGCCTCTCACACGTACGAGACTACGCAAACTACCTCTGCATCGCTCGTGCCCGGCCACCCACCATATACCGTGCGAGGGAGAAAAACCCCCGAAGAATTCTTTTCCTTACTTCTACCATGATTTTTTATGTCATGTAAGTCCCAAAGAACGTCATGGAGGTGCGATGGCGGCACGTCCAGGACGGGAATCCCAGTTTCTGTCATAATTATTTGTCATAGAAGTAGGTGCCCAGCACATCCATGATAATACGTGTTTTTTGGGGACAAAATGATACGGCTGTGTCTTTTTCTTGTAGTGGTGGCAAGTGGAGGAAACGACACCGGTTACTCCGATTGGATGGTGCCTCTCGAGTATCCGGTCTCGAGCTCCGGGGTGAAACCCTAGGTCTGACCCGGTTGGTTAAATCTGGTAATGGCGGTGTTCTTTGCGTCGTTACCTTGATGAAGGCATAGCTCGGAGTTAGCTCAGAGTTATTTTTTGGGGTGAAAATCCTTGAACCAACCATCGGTGGTTGGATGGCATCGTCAACGCTTACATGTTAGTGCGGAGGGTCACGGTTGTTAGTGCCGATGGTCCCGGAGGCGTCGCTTTTGGAGATCCTTTCTCAGAGACCTGACGCTGTCAAGAGATGTTAGTGCCGATGGTCACGGTTGTATATCGTCAATCGTTGTCTTTGTCGCTTTGGGACTTCTTTTCTTCATTCGCATGTCCAGTCCATAGCTTTGGTCTTCTTTGACTTTGTTGTTTGACAGTCTGATCTGTGTGAGCGCATGCGCGCGCGTGTGTTGATTGTATCCCTCGATGTTACATGATAAGTTAATAAAAAGCACCATTTGTTCAAAAATATGCACATTAGAGATTTTGCTGAGAGTGTGCATTAGTTGTCTGCGGCTCCAGGACAAGACCGAGAATTTGTAGGGATCTTTGTGAAAAAATATGCCCCAGCCAAAATTGCTACAAACATTCTCAACTCTCTCGGGGTGCTACCTCAAGCGCCAACATGTCAAATCTCTCTACGTTGGGGTGATTTGGAGCCTGAAAACCCCCTCCCACCGAAGCTAGTGTCGCTTGGTCGATCATCAACAGAGTTTGGATGGCCGCTAAACGGGTGGCCCGATTGCAGCTTATGCCTTCTTGGCAATCAAGTTCAAGTAACGTTGGCCCACCTTCTTTTCCATGTTACACAATTTCGGTTTCGAATGCAGTGAAGGCGTGGATTGTCCTTGGTGACATCATGACGAGTGAGTGGCCGAGCATGGTCACGGTGAAAGATTGATGGACTGGCACCGCCCTCAAAAGATCTCCAAATCGGAAAGCAATGACCTCCCTAATGATGCTTACATCCCGGGGAGAGTGGAAGGAGCGAAACGCTAGGGTCTTTCAGAACAACACTACCCCAACTATGATCATTGTTCACAAAATTAAGGAGGAGGCGAAGCTGTGGGTGGTTGATGTATTGCCTCGGGAGTATTTGTTCTGTTTCGCCACTTTGTGGCTTTTGTCTTGAACCTCTTCTCCTTAAGTAATGAAATGGCAAAGAAAGAAGGAAAGCTAGTGTAGCCACACGATCAATTTAGTACTTGTTGGAGTAAAGTGTACATGCGCAACAACATTGACCCACACCGCAATTTCTTCTATCTATAGGTAGGTTTGTCTAATTATTGTCCTGATGAAAATTTGAGTATGTACCTCTTGATCTCTGAATGTTTGTCGTCCATTTTCATTCTTTTTTTAAGCAGCGCGAAGTATTCCAAGATCATGTGCAATGCAATGCAAGCTATTGGGAGAAATGCTTAGTACAATAAACCAAAACATTTCTTAAGCATGGCGCTTATTTCAATATCAGAACCCTCTACAAAAAAAGAAGAAGCATGGTGCTTATTTCAATAGCAGAACCATTAGCACATTATTTGTAGAGCGTTCCCCCGGAGGTTTGGCGCCAAGGGCATCGATACTCTGTTTCGTTCCCATCGTCTGTTCAATTCAAACTAATTCAAATCAGTGTGTCGTTTCGTGGTACGTTAAAGTGAACCGATGGTATCCTGCTCTAGCAGCCCATTTGGACTACCACCGTTCATCTATGTGAGTTGAGATGACATCGACCAGGAAGCGGGATCATCATGTGCGTCCTAGAAAAAGCAAAATAAGGTGAAAACAAGCAGTCGATTTTTACCGTCCCGTAAAGAAAGTAGAGAAAGAAACGAGAAAGTTAGCTTTGGAGCTAGTCAGTGCAAGAAACGAGAAAAGAAAAGAAAAAGGTGGCAACTGCAAGCAAGTAGTACGATCTCTGAAACGAAGAAACTGAAGTCTGAGAAAGCACTGTCTGCTGCTGCCCCCGACTGAAAATATTGTACAGTACCAAGCTTGACCGATGTGGAGACCAAGTCACGACCGTCCGTGTACCTCCTCCTCTTCGCCTGTACGCTGCATATAACTAGGCGCCACCCCAGCTCCATGGCAGTTCTTCTACAGAGCCCCATCAGCATCTCCAAAACTCTCCGTGGTTACGGAAAAGAGCAGTGCTAGTGAGATGCCTGGTATGCATCCTCTTAATTGGTCATTGTTATGTTAGGCTTTCCTGTTGGTAGTTTGCTGTGCATATTATTCTGGTGAAAATTTGTGCCTGAGATTTTTGATTTCCGGATGCCTGTGCATTTTCTTTCTCTCCGTCTTGCTCTTGGTGGAGCAACATTGTCTTGTTTTTTAGATATATTTTGGCTATGGTTTTTCCTGGCGTTATTTGTTCAACTAGTCACTCACTACTGGCAAGTGTCGCCTTATGATCTTGCTCTGCTACTTCCTCTTGTTACCAACATCTGATCTTCTTGTTTCTTCTCTCAACTTTGAAGGCCGCGATCTGTTGGGTGCTGCAGGTGCCGCGAGAGCGAACCAGAACATGGTACTAATTTTGTTTTCTACATGCACATTCACCATCGATCTCGAGTTCCTCTGCACTTATTTGTGTTCTTGCGATCGTTCGGTCTCTCTGTCTGACTCTGCATGCTCTGCTATCCAGATGGTCAAGATCGCTGTGACCGCGCTGGCCATGGTGCTGCTGCTCACGGCGGCGGCTGTCTCCACGGCGCCCGACGGCCGTGCCCGGCTCCGCGCCTTCTTCATGAAGATCTGCGTGGTCTCCCAGATCAACCTGGGCCGTCTTCTGGCGAGGGAGGCCGTTCTGGCGCGGACGCCGGCGGCCCGGCGGTTCTACGCGGTGGGCGCCGTCGCGTGCTTCGTGGAGCTCGCGCTCAAGCTGTACATGATCTTGGTGCTGGTGAGTCTTTGCGCTGCGTCCGTCTCCGTCTGTTCTTTCTCAAGTCTCTGGCTGATTAACTTGCAGTCGCCGTTACTGTCAGTGCCCCGCGGGGGTGGAGGATGGTGTTCACTGTTTAGGTACGCCTCACGCGGGTGGATGTGCCTGCCAAAGGACCGAAGATTGATCATTTTGGAGTCTGGAGATGCCGTTTTCTGTACTTCCTACTCTGCTAAGTTGGAAGTTTGGAAGGGCTTGTCATGTGGGGTTTCAGTTTCAATTTGCCCGTATGTTCGTACTTGGGTACAAGTCTATCTTAGTAGTGCCATTTTGTTCTTGTTTTGTTCCGTTGGGGTTTAGACTGTCTGTTTGTAGTAGCAGCCTATGTATGAACTTGGACGGGATTTGAATTTGTTTAGCTGAAGCCAGTGAGTCTATTCCGTGAGCAACATTTCTTATTCTTGCATTGACGTGGCAGTAGTTTGCAAATTGCAACCAGATCTTCATGTGCGCGTAGGTCGTCTCACTGGGCAATCACCTCTGCCCTATGCGCAATCGCCAACGTGTCCAAGTTGGAGCTGGGCTGGGTGTGCACCACTGTGCCTGTGCGCTCGGCCTGTGCTCCGGATGCGTTGCACAGGCTGAGGTCCACACGTTGCCTATGCGTGTTCATGTTGATCGGCATCGACGTGCAGCCCCGGCGCGCGGTGGAGGTGGACAAAGAGAACCGAGCCGAGCACGTACTCGAGGCGAGGGTACGGCCGCGCTGCCCGGTGTCATGAACGGCTGCAATCCCTACGCTTTTACTCTAGAGTTACGGTTACCATACCAAACCAATTCTGCTTCCCTGACAAAACAGCAAAATAAAATAAAAATGAATGCAAGCAAGTAAACTATTTGGACTTTCTCGATTCAGAAAAGAAAAGAGAAAAAGGAGATGGTTCAGAAAACTGCAAACTGGAAAAACTGTGTTGATGCTGCCCTCCTGCCACGACTTTTTTTTTTTGAACACAGTACAGATGCAAGCGCTCATACATACGCGCATACACTCACCCATATGAACGCACACATGCACACCCTACCCCTATGAGCACCTTCGAAAGACTGAGCCGGCATATCATCTTAAGATTTACGAAGTCACCATAGGCGCCTCGTCGTCGACGGGAACGTCTCCTCCCACTAAAAGCGCATCGCCGGAAATCCTGAAATAAATCCAGGAATAATGCGAGCACCGGGACTTGAACCCTGATGGGCTGGGGATACCACTGTCCCTCTAACCATCCAACCACAGCTTGGTTCGCCCCTCCTGCCACGACTTGACCACCGTGACACCTCCCCCACTTGTTGCTTGCTGGCGCCTGGCTACGTAGGCAGCAGCTACACGATTTGCCTCTCCAGCGCCAAGCCAAGGTTTCCGCTACCCGATAATTTGACGCTATAAAATTCAAAAATAATTTCCCTTCCACCGGCGGTTTCGCGCCAAGGGCACCGATACTCTCTTTCGGTCCTATCGTCTGTTCAAACTATTTCAAATCACAAATCAGTGTGTCAGTCTCGTGGACGTTAAAGTGAACCAATGGCGTTTGTGAGGAAGTGCGGATCGTCATGTGTGATTTGGAAAAGGCAGTCGATTTTACTGTCCCTATGAGAAACGATAAAAGAAAAAGGTGGCAATTGAGCTCTGAAATGAAGAAACTGAATACTGAAAAAGCTGCGTCTGCTGCCTCCATCCAGACTGAAAATGTCGCCACCTGTCCATATACCATCTTGACCAGTGTGGAGACCAAGCCACGACCGCGTGCCTCCTCCTCACCCGTGTGCTGCATATAAAGTAGGCGTCAACCCCACGGCAATTTTGTTTCAGAGAGCTGCATCGCTGTTTCATCCAGAGCCCCGCCAACATCCCCAAAACTCTCCGTGCTCAGGGAAAAGAGTGGTGCTAGAGAGATGGATGGTATGCTTGCATCTATGATCCATCTCTCTTGATTAATCGTCCTTTGTTTTTCCTGTTGGTAGTAATTTGTTCTGCTTACTATTCTGGTGGAAATTCGTGCTTAAGATCTCCGGATGAATGTTCCTCCTTTGTCTCTTTTTCTCTGTCTTCCTCGTAGTAGAGCAATCTTGTTTCCTTTTTGGAGATCTTCTGCGTTCAGATCAGCTTAAAACTGGTCGCGTTCCCTCTGATTTTCCATGGCAAAGGCTCAATTGGGGGTTTCTTGGCCTTTTTTTCTTCGGGTAGTGGCAACTCGCATAGTTCCGCCTTTATGATCCTGCTCTGCTATTTCCCTATCATGTTACCAAGATTTGATCTTCTTGTTTCTTGTTTATTGATGATCTCGCTGTGCTATTTCCCTGTCATGTCACAAAGATTTGACCATCTTTTTTTTTAATCTCAACTTTGAAGGCCGCAATCTGCAGACCATGATCGTCAAGACAGCGGTGCCCGTGATGGCCATGCTGCTGCTGCTCACGGCGTCGACTGTCTCCATGGCGCCGGACGACTGTGCCTGCGCCTGCCTCCGCGCGTGCGTCCGCAGCAACTACTTCCTGATGTTCTGCGTGCTCTCCCAGATCAACCTGGGCCGTCTTCTGGCGAGGGAGGCCGTTCAGGCGCGGAGGCTGGCGGCCCGGCGCTACTACGCGGTGGGCGCCGTCGCGTGCTTCGTGGAGCTCGCGCTCAAGCTGTACATGATCCTGGTGCTGGTGAGTTTTTGCGCTGTGTCCGTCTGTTCTCTTCTTTCCCAAGTTTCGGCTTGATTTGGGCGCTCATGAACTTGCCCTCGTCGTTTTCGACAGTGCCCCGCGGCTGTGGAGGATGGTGCTTAGGTGCGCCTGCCGAAGGATCGAAGATGGATCATTTTGGAGTCTGGAGATGCGCCGTTTTGTTTAGCTATTAGTACTACTCTGCTAAGTTAGAAGTTTGGAAGGGCCTGTCATAAGGTGTTCAGTTTCAATTTGCCTGTGTGGAGATGCACCAGACTATCTTAGTACTCCTATTTACTGTGCCATTTTGTTGTTGTCTTGTTCCGTTGGGGTTTAGAATGTCTGTTGTAGCATCAGCTTTGGGGGTGCGCCCCTCTTGGCTGTAGACTATGTACGAAGTTGAACGGGATTTGAATTTGTTTAGCTGAAGCCTTGAAGGTTGGAATGTAATTTGCAGCCAGTTCTTTTTCTTCATGGTTATTAGCTGCTCTCTGCACCATCCCATCTCGCGGTATGTGCAATCAGCCATCTTCTTTGAAATGAAACATGTGCAATCGCAACTTGTCGAAACTTGAGCTTGGTGTGCTCTCGGGCTGTTTGTTGTGCACGCAAGATCAGGTCTGTCTGTCACGAACGGGCAAAAGCTCACCTACGTCCAAACTCACAGAGAAAAAGGAGACAGTTCAGATCAGATCAGAAAGCTCAAAACTGGAAAAGCTTCGTCGATCTGCCCTCCTGCCACAGGGACAGAGCATCTTGACCAGTCACGAGTCACAACCATCCCCCCCTCCGCTTGCTGGAGCGCTTGCCTAGATAAGGGAGGCGGCTCCTCTACCGTGCCTTCTTCGGACGCTTGCGGATGCATTGATATGGGCCAGAAGCTAATCAGCCCAGCCCAACTGTTAGATGTACACACACTGAACTGATTAACTATTTATATTGCCCCTAAAAAAATAGATTAACTATTTTTTTTAGCGGACGCTGTTGTCGAGCGCCGCCGTTCTAAATCCTTCTGGCCTCCGTTGTCTTCACCAACGCCCTCATCGAGCGGCGGATTCAGCGTGTGGTGTTTAACTGTAATTAAGGACGACCAATGGATATGCAATTTTAGTTACAAAGCATGTGCACCGGGCGTCCGCATATCTGTGACCGTCCGCGAAGCAAAAAATGCTCTACTCCTCATTACTTAATAACCGTGTTAGTTTAATTTTGTTCTGTTTTTTACCGTCGCGGACTTGCGAACGTCGTCTGCTTGCATCTCTAATGTGCACGGACATACCAATGCAGTTGCGCACGGTAGAGATGCAAGCAGACGGTGTCCGCATGTCCACGAACAGAAAAAAAACTAACACGATTATTAAAGTAATGAAGATTAGTCCATTTTTTGCTTCGCTGGCGGTCGCTGACATGTGAACGCCGTCCGCTAGCATCCCTAGTGCACAGGCTTGCAACTAAAATTGCATGTTCACCGGTCGTACTTAATTACAGTTAACACCGCCACACTGGATCCACCGCTCGATGAGGGCATTGGTGAAGACGACAGTGGCGACATTCGTGAAGTGGGCGTTGGCGTTGGACCCTGCCGGGTCCGACGTGGTGATCCTCAATAAGGGCCCAGTGCACGCCTGGATCATTTTTATTTTACAGAGTTGGTCATGTATTAATTATTGTTCCCCGCAAAAAAAAATGTATTAATTATTGTTAATAATATTTTAGTTAATTATTTAATCAGTTCCGCTAAAAATAACTAGTACCTCCAATTCATATTACTTGTCTTATTACTCGTCCGTATCTAGATAAATTTAAGACAACTAATATGAATCGGAGGGAGTAGTTTTTTAGGGCAAAAATTACTCAATAGCCAAGAAAGCGAATGCCTAGCGGTCATTGTGAGCTTCTGAATTATTGTTTCTAGTTTCAAAACTAAAGAGTTAATCCTTTTTTTAGAAGATAACTAAAGAGTTAATCAATTCAGACGTGTGTACAACTAACGGCTGGGCTGGGCTGATTAGTTTTCGGTAAATTTCTGGCCCATGCCTATGCGCCTGCGAGCGTCCGAAGAAGGCGCGGCAGCCGTGCCGTGCTCACTGCTCAGAGGCACGGTAGAGGAGCCGGTTCATAAGCCGCAGTTACTGGAATTACTTAGAGCATCTACAGCCGGGCGCCTCAAACCTGCCTCATACGCCCGGGCAGGCCGCCCGGTCAATGACCGGTCATGATTTTTCGACCAGACGGGCGTCTCAAAAGGGCCTTAAATGCCTGGGTTGACCGGCACCCCTCATATCCAGCCGAAATATGAGGCGGATATGGGGGCGCCCGGGCACGCCCACCACATCGGACTGACTGCGGGGTCCCACGCGGAAACGCCTGGAAACCCGGCGGTCTGAAGCTCGTCTCCTCCGGCGGGCCGCGTAGTGCCTAGCCCGGCTATTTAAGTCGACCGGCGGCACCGGAACCCTACCATTCACATTTTCCTCCGCCTGTCTGCCGCCACTTTCCACTCCACCCGTCCGCCTAGTAGCCATGCCCCCACGCCGCCGGGTGAGGAGCGAGCCATTTCTGACGCCGGAGCGCCGGCTCGAGCTCCTTGAGCAGATCCGGGCAAGGCGCGAAGCCCGGATCGCCGCGAGGCTACCTCCGGATGCAGTGGATCCTGTGGAGGACGAGGAGGACTAGGTTGAGGAGGATAAGTCGGAGGAGGAGGATGTGGGGGACGCTGGCAACGCGGATCTGCAGGCGGAGCAGCAGGCCATCCTCGATTCCATCCGGTCGGAGTCGGCTGCGGAGGCCAGACGCCGTCGCCGGCAGGAGATGGAGGCGCAGCAGGCCGCGGAGGAGGCGGAGATGCTCGCCTATATGGATGAGGTCGAGCAGGAGGAGGATGAGCCGGAGCCCTCCAACCCGTCCGTCTAGCCGGCGCCGGCACCGTCGTCGTGGACATCTCCGACGACGAAGAGTAGATAGGGTAGTACATAGTATGTAGTACGTAGGATTTTTTTTACATGCTTTGTATGAATCTAGGGGTTAAAATATAAGAAAATCAGATGCAGAGTGGCTAATTTGAGGCGTGACCGGTCACTGTCTGCGGACGCGCCCGGTCGCGTCCGCGGACGTTTGAGGGGCCGGATTTACAAAGTCTGACCGTAGATGCTCTTATACAGCGCCATCAACCAGGTTTCCACAACAGACCAACATTTCTTATTCTTGCATTGACGCGGCAGTAGTTTGCAACCAGATCTTCATGTGCGCGTAGGTCGTTTCACTGTGCAATCAACCTGATCTTTTCTTTAACCACTTTAGGCCAACTCTAACCGAGCCCTTAAAAGTTAACGGAGTAAAAGGCTTAGTGAAGTATATATACTCCACTATATCTTGACCGGACCTAGCCGATCCCTAAACTTAGCGGAGTAATTTTTTTTCTCATTTGCATTTTAGTTTCGGCCACCGAAACACATTTCTTTGTTTCTTTATTTCATTCAATGACATTGGATTACATAATAATTCACCATTTCTTTGCTAGAAGAGTAAGACCAAAGAAAACAAGAACCGCAATTAGACATTTTAGAAGATATCCAATTTTCATAACTGCTCCCACTAGTTGGATTAATATCTTCTTGATGCCTTCATTGTTGATCTGCGGATTCTCGATCTTGCATACTTCATTCTTCTTCTTTGATTCTAAAGAAGTAGACGTTGCTTCCCCTCTAATTTCTTCTCTAATCTCACATCTAGTCTCATCTTTAGCCTCAATTCTAGCAAGGAGTGCACGGACATCTATTAATTTTCGTTCTATCAATATATCGATGTATTCTTTTTCCCAATACCAAAACGAGCATCCATCATCCTACACACATAGATGAGCATCAATGAGCTACCGAAATTGAACCGAATCCGGTGAAAAACCGAATCAAAACATGCACATACCCCATCGTTTGTGCATTTGAAGAACACCCATCCGGGATGTTGCGGCGTGGTAGAAACTCGGCGCACCACTTGCCGTGGGCAGTCGTCGCACTGTATGACCAGCAGCTGCGAGCCGGCGAGCCGTTGCGCGAGCGCCGAGCCCGGGCGACGGCCGGCCGTGTATTTGCCGATGAACCGACGACGGGAGCGATTAGAGTGGCTAAAGGAAGAGCCGGTACCTGCATGCGGCGCGGAGGCTTTGCCGTGGCTGTGTGGGCCGCTTTCCGGCCAATCCATGGCAAGGCGCAGCCGCCGGCGACCGGAAACGCCAAATCCGGCGATGGCGACAGCAGTCGCAGATCCCCTTGATTTTTGGCCGGCGGCGGGACGAGGAGGTGGTGGAAGACAGCGGCGGAGCCCTACAAGGCTTCCGCGACGGCGGGCCGGTGCCGGCGGGGAGGGGGGAGGGGTAGGAGGGGCGGCGGGGGCGAAGATGCGGCGTGGGAGGGGAAGGAGAGGCAACAGAGGAGAGCCGCGCCGTTTTACTCGGCGAAGCAAAGACGAAGTAAAAATAGGGAAATTTGTAGGGAGAGGAGTAAAATTTTACTCCGTTAGGCCGGATTGGGGATCGGCTAGGTGCCGGTTAGTGGAGTAAAAAGCTAAATATACTCGACTAACCGGTTATAGGGGATCGGTTAGAAATGCCCTTATATCATTTCCTTTCGACTGTAGCCTGTACTCTCTGGTTCTATCGTTAAACCCCAGTGAATCTTTTCTTCCGCCGCACTTGATTTTCCTCTGTGCAATCCCTATGCTTTTACTCTGGAGTTACCATCTACTATAACACTAAGCTCCCTAGGGATAATCGAGGTCAATCGATTTCGCTACGTGCGCTCGATTTTGACCGGGTCGTCGCTAGGATTGGAGAGCCGTCCTCGCTCCAAGTTCTGGGGGTTAGGTGGGACGCCTGTAAGCCGGTGGTCGATTGGGTTCCACACACACCCCTCCTTCTTCCTCCACCGCTTCACTCAGCCGCCACCGACCCTCCTCCCATCTAGGTCCTCTACTCCCTTTGCTCAGGCGCCGTTGCCCCTCCTCTCCTCCTCCGCTTCCTCTGCCCCACCTCCTCCACTTTGCTGCGGCGCCATACCCTACCTCCCCGTCCACCTTCGCCCCTCCCCGGTCTCCAAGAGAGGGTGGACGACAAGGGAGTGGAGGAGGCAGCATGTTGGGCAATAAGCCGCGACGATGCATCGGACGCGTCGGGCGCGTGTATGAGCGCGCGCCGGACGAGTTGGACGCGTCGGGTCCGCGGCGGGTCGCGTGCGTGCGTGGGTAGCGTTTGGGCGTGCGTGTGCATGTACACGGGACGCGTCGTAGTAGGCCTGGTCTGTTGGCGAGCCGTGCGGGGAGCTCGTGCACGATCTGTTGGAGGCCCGCCGTGAGCTGCGCGTTGGAGCGCATCGTTGCCGCGAGCGAGGCGGGCGGATCGTGGGCGCGAGGGAGCAGGAGCGTGGGTGCGTGCCCGGTCGCTGGCCCTGGGTATAAACCCGCACGGCAACGTTGTAACAGGTGTGCGGCTAGAGTTGTTGCTCGAGGGAAAAATATACGAGGCCGTTCGCGCGGCGGTGTATGAGCACCGGAAACCTCCTGTGTCCATCTTTCTCCTTCTTCCCTTGATCGTTTGAGCGAAGGTACAGAGGGAGAGAGAGCTCAGGTGAGCTGTAGGCGAGGGCTAGGACAAGGTAGACACCAACATTTGGCATCAGAGCGACGGGTTCGGAGGAGCTCGCCGGCGATGGCGCTCGTCCCGTACGCCGGCGGAGCGGGCGGTTCGGTGTCGCAGCCTGTCCCGTTGCTCACTGGTGACAATTACACCACTTGGGCGATCAAGGTGAAGGCCGACCTGGACGCTGCCGGGCTGTGCGAGGCGGTGGAGCCGGCGGAGGACGCGGCGGCGGCCGTGATCGCCAAGAAGGACAAGCAGGCGCGGGCGTACCTGTTCCGCGCGCTCTCTGAGGACCTTCTGCTGCAGGTTGCGTCCAAGAAGACGGCGGCGGAAATCTGGGCCAGCTTGAAGGCGAGGTTCATCGGGGCGGACCGAGTCCGGGCGGCGCGGCTGGGCACTCTCCGAGGAGAGTTCGAGTTGCTGCGCATGGCGGAGGGCGACACGCTGGATGGGTTCGCCGGCAAGCTCGGCGGCATGGCGGCGCGCTTCGCCGGACTCGGGTCGACGCTGGATGACGCCGCGATGGTGAAAAAGCTCCTCGACTCCGTGCCGGACCGCCTGTACGCGGCGGTGGCTGGAATCAAGCAGTTTTGCGACGTCTCTACCATGGCGTTCGAGGACGCGCTCGGTCGCCTGAAGGCATTCGACGAGCGGCTGCGACGGCGTGGACAGGCGGGTGGCGAGCGGGCGGACGGCCAGCTCATGTACACGGCGGCGCAGTGGCGAGCACGGGAACGGCAGCGGGGCGGTGCTCGGGACGACGACGACGGGAGGAGCGAGGCGTCGGGCGACGGCGGCAACAGGCGCGGCCGCTGCTACAAGTGCGGCGTGCGCGGACATTTCAAAAGGGAGTGCCCCCAGCTGCGGAAGGAGCCGGCGGCGGAGCGTGCGCTGTTGGCGGACGTCGGCGTCGAAGACGACGGCCTGCTCTGAGCCGCGGCTTAGGAGGTGATGTGTTGGGCAATAAGCCGCGGCGATGCATCGGACGCGTCGGGCGCGTGTATGGGCGCGCGCCGGACGAGTTGGACGCGTCGGGTCGCGTGCGTGCGTGGGTAGCGTTTGGGCGTGCGTGTGCATGTACACGGGACGCGTCGTAGTAGGCCTGGTCTGTTGGCGAGCCGTGCGGGGAGCTCGTGCACGATCTGTTGGAGGCCCGCCGTGAGCTGCGCGCGTCGTTGCCGCGAGCGAGGCGGGCGGATCGTGGGCGCGAGGGAGCAGGAGCGTGGGTGCATGCCCGGTCGCTGGCCCTGGGTATAAACCCGCACGGCGACGTTGTAACAGGTGTGCGGCTCGAGTTGTTGCTCGAGGGAAAAATATACGAGGCCGTTCGCGCAGCGGTGTATGAGCACCGGAAACCTCCCGTGTCCATCTTTCTCCTTCTTCCCTTGATCGTTCGAGCGAAGGTACAGAGGGAGAGAGAGCTCCGGTGAGCTGTAGGCGAGGGCTAGGACAAGGTAGACACCAACACAGCCGCCGCTGCTCACCCAGTGCCAGATCCGGCCGACGCCCGCCCTTAATGTCAGCCACCACAAAGCTCAGTCAGCGCAGAGCAGCACGAACGGAGACGATGTGGTGGTGGGGTGAGGTGAGCGGGAGGGGTGGGCGCACGGGATCGAGGTCGCGGAGGTCGTGGACGAAGCGGTTGGCGCCCATGGCGAGCGGGGTGCGGAGCATGTCGTCCGTGCGCTCAGGGTCGCGGCTGCCGATGTCAAGCCGTTCTGTGCCGCTACGCCCTGTGGTGGTGGCTCTCAAGGTGTGCGGGTGGAGGAGCTGACACCACATCCCGTGGTTGTGTGGAGAAGAGGAGGACACCGGCGCCCGGCTTGTGGACAAGAGGGGGACACCGGCGGTTGGGTGGAGAAGAGAAGGACGTTCTCAGACAAAGATGAGAGGTAAAGAAGGCGATGGTGGATTTGGTCGACGACTGGGTAGAAGGTGGATTCGGGAATGCGCTGCTGGATATATATGAAGGCAGGAAGCTAGATGTGTGATTTTGCTGATGAATGTGATTGCTGCTACTGGGGCGCGTCGGACGGGCTGCGGCAGCTTGCAGGGCTGACTACGACATGCATAACGACTCTTAGTTGTAGCAACTTTCACATCATATAGGAATCTCTCTAGAATTGAATCTTATATAGTTACATGCACAGAAATCACAGAATTTCTTAAGTGTTAATCTAAAGCAATGTTATCTTGATTTGCCATTCTTTTACTATGGTTGATGAGAAGGTGCACCACTATCAGTTTAGTTTTCAGTTTTCAGCACTCTTTTTTATTTCTCCTTTTCCTATCTATTGATTAATTATCTTATTATCAATATTAGCTGCAACAGGCTATTTCTAATTTACACTGAAAGTAGTTGCTTCTTAACTATGTAGGGGGTGAATTGATATAATCCCATAGGCATTTCTGCCGGGCTTTAAAGGTGTTTTATATTTAGTCCATGTACACAACATTTATATTTTTCAGGTTGAGAATGCAGAGGATCAATTTTGTGCTAGCCATCATGTGCATCAAATTATCAAGACCGAGCTGCCTGGCAGCCATCATTTTCCATGCGCTGCTGGTGCTGCTGCTGATTACTACTTAATCAATTCCTTTTTTTTTTGTTCTAAGCTTATGTCTAGGATGGTTAGGCTGACATAACTGAATTCAGATTTCCTTTCTACTAAGACAAGTACTTGCAATTACAATTGTAAACAAAACATGGAAAAGCAACCTCTGGGCATGGTTAATTTTGTGCATATGCCTCGTGCTTGCTTCATGTTATACGTTTATAATTGGTAATAATTATTTTATTTGTTCTTTCTTGCTGTAATTGAATTCGTGTGCTGTTGTTTGTTGCATTTGCACTCATGGTTCTTCAACGCATCATGGCAATGCAACTTCTTTGCATACTTCCATATACCTGGTTCATGCGTAAACTACTTAACTGGTACATGTTCCGAAAATTGACTCAATTTCTCTTTGCTTTTGGTCTCTCCTGGCTGACTTTGTGTTAACTTTTTCTCTATTGCATCTCATACGACCGTAACTTCGTCTCTTTTGGTGGTTTTCATTTTTTTAGTATGTCATGTTTTGTTAATTTAGTTTGAGCTTGTCCAATTTCCTTTTGGCTTTGAAAATGGCGACGAAAGGCAAGGATCTAGATGTCTAGGCGAACAGTAAACTACAAATAAGCAAAGAGCTTTAAAAGAATTACAGGGCAACCAACAAACAAGTGGTGCATCGCTCTTGTTGGTGAAGGATTTCTGTTCGCCTGTACGCTGTGGCTGTTGGGAGTCTCCAACGTCCCTACCGGCCTCCCGATTGGAGGGGCTTTGGCATCGCCTCAGTTCGTCGTCTCCGTTGTAGTGCCGCCGCTGGTGAGTGCTCCTCCTGCTCTTCCTTCTCTATGTGGGTGCATATTCTCCTACCTTCGGTGATTTCCGTGATGTGTCAGCGGCGTGTTTAGGGATTCAGACGGGCATTTTGAGGACGTTTTGTGAAGCCCCTTTCCCCCATTCGGCTTAGTTTGGTTGAATTAGCTGCAACCATTCCGAACATGATAAGGTGAGCTGCTGGTCCAGAACACAAGTAACATTAGGTTAAAAATTAGAGCTTGTGTTGTAAATTCACATGCCGAGGCTCTATAGTGAGATCTTCTCTTAAAATGCACTGTGAAGCTGTATTTTTTTTGTGACATTTTGCACATGTGTTATTATTTCCGTGTAGATCTCTTAGGATGGTGTTTCAAGATATCTGTAAGTTAAAGAAAAAGAACATGCCATAAGCCACCAATATTTTTATTCTGTGTAAGAATTGCTTAAAAAGTATATTTATTCTAAATGAAAGTTACAAAGTTATTCGCTATATTTTAAGGACCTGGTGGTAACACATCTTCTGTTGTATATAAGAGGAACCCTTAATTCCCGATCATCAACTTGCCAGTGATTCTTATCTTAGCTATGCTTAGCAGGAGGTGAGACTCGGCACATGCTCGATTGAGTAACCGCAGACTCACCAACTCAGTCTATGTATCTTTACACTGGCAAAAAGAAAAATGGTCTTCAATTTGAATTTCTGATGTAGGCTTGAAGCAACTGTGATGTTTGGTGATTTGAAGCTCCACTTTTTTTTGTTGGCTAATTCAGTACAGTTTTGTGTATGTTACTTCACTACCCTGCTTAGTTATTCATCTAGACAATTGTTGTAATTTGAGGTCTCAACTGCCCAGTTTCCTTTAATTGATATAGCAGGGAATGCTTTCAAGACAAAACGCACATAAGAAATTAAGCGTAAATCTGAGGCAAGCAATCATGTAGATGGTGGCTCACCAAGAGGATACTAAATACTGGTTGTGGCACTAGAGCTACTGCCAATATGTTGGCTTCCTGTGTGAATTGTAGTCTGTTACGTGGACATAGCTACTACCTACACGTACACTGTTCTAAACACACTTGCTTAGCAAATAAGTTACTTTTTTGTTTACCGTTTGGTTTTTGTGCCTCTTTTCATCTGAATTGCATTGCTGATGATATCCATTTTAGATACAAAACATATTTGCCAATTTTGTTATTATCATTTTCTCGATAACTCTATCCATAATTTTTTTGTGATGAAACCAGAGACTCATTCTTTTCCTCATACTTAAACCAATGATTACTTGAAAGAAACGGTTATCATTTGAGATAAAATAATGTGTTTTCTTCATGTATATTGGGATAAGAGGATGTATATTCACACTATTCAAATTGTAATTTGATACAAGCAGGCTCCCTGAAAAACATCTTATCACAACAACGTACGTAGTTCATATCTCACTCATGCCAATCTGTGCCGCAAGGCGCGCGTTACCCTTCCAGTACCAAACCAATTCTGCTTCCCTAACAAAACAGCAAAAAAAACTGAATGCAAGTAAGTAAACCATTTGGACTTGCTCGCTTCAGAAAAGAAAAGAAAAAAAGGAGATGGTTCAGAAAACTGCAAACTGGAAAAGCTGGGTTGATCCTGCCCTCCTGCCACGGAGCATCTCCACGACTTCCACCGTGACCCCTCCTCCGCTTGCTGGCGCCTGGCTACATAGGCAGTAGCTACACGATTTGCCTCTCCAGCGCCAAGCCAAGGTTACCGCTACCCGATAATTTGACGCTATAAAATCCAAAAATGTGTCTGTTTAGTGGACGTTAAAGTGAACCAATGGCGTTTGCGAGGAGGTGCGGATCGTCATGTGTGATTTGGAAAAGGCAAAACCAGGTAAAAACAAGCAGTCGATTTTACCGTCCCGATTTTTTTTGAGCAAAAGAGGGGGTTTCCCTCCAATTTCATTAACGAAACCCAGCAACGAGCAGGTATCAAGGATTCCAAACTAATACAGGTTTTAGACTACCAAGTCGATTCTAATAGAAGAGTTCTTAGAGGAAGTTCTAGTAGGCCACAAGCCGGCAAGCTAAGTGAGTCGCAGCTCACAGAGTGAAACACCAGGAAGAAAACAGCTTGAAGAAACGCCCAAAGTCAGCTTCATCCCCCCAGTCTGCGCATCCCTGGCCTCCACCCTTGCGACGTCCGGTATACTTCACTTGCCACCTGCTCTATTAGTTTTGCCCCCAGCATCAGAAGATTTTGATCTGGTTTTTTTTATCTGCAAAATAGACCAATCCAAAATCCAATTGCAGGTTAGTTTTATCAGAGACATTGGATCTTGTAATTTCTTATCTCTAAAAGTAATATCATTTCTATATTTCCAAATGGCCCAAAACATTGCAGAAATTCCCACTAACACCAGGGATTTATCTTTTGTCTGAAATGTTTTTAGCCAAACATGCAAGTATTCATCTAGAGTAGATGGAGTAGTTCTTAAATCAAAAGAACATTTCATTAGGCTCCATAACAATCTGGCAGCAGAGCATGTGAAAAATAGATGATTAATATTCTCCTCTTGCCCACAGTATACACATCCCTGCCCCCCTTTCCATCCTTTTTTAATCAAATTGTCTTTAGTTAAAATGCTTCCGTGTACAAGCAACCAGAAGAACATTTTAATTTTCGCTGGTATTTTAGTTTTCCACAAGACATTATGTTTAAATCCCATGTCACATTTGATTAAGAACAAATACAGGGACTTGACAGAGAATTTTCTATCTGCAGTAAGCATCCACTGGGGTTCATCTTTTCCCCCATACATCCTAACCTCTTCACACCTAGCCTTAAGGCTAGCCCACAAGTCTGCCTTATCTCCCCTAATATCTCTCCTGAAAGTGAATCGGTCCCATCCCATGTTTATTGCCTCTGCTACAGATATCTCATGGTTGAAACAAATGTTATATAGGCTGGGGTAAGCATCTTTAAGTGGTTTGGAACCCACCCACCAGTCTTCCCAGAATCTGGTGTTACAACCATCCCCCAGTTTTTTTTTCACATGTTGGTAGTAAACCCCCTTAACTTGTATTAGGCTTTTCCAAAACTGTGAATCTCCAGGTTTTCCTCTAATCCCAGAAATACATTTTCCATTGACATATTTATTCATAATAATATCAATCCACATACCTTCTCCAGTTTCCAATTTCCATAGCCATTTGGCTAGTAAAGCTTTATTCATAATCTCTAGGTTCAATATTCCCAATCCATCCATGTTTCTAGGGAGACAGCATGTTTTCCATTTAACTAGGTGATATTTTTTTTTATCTTCATTCTCCTGCCACACCAACCTAGCTCTGAAGAAATCAGCCTTCTTCCTCACACCCACAGGTAATGGCAGCCTTCTTCCTCACACCCACAGGTAATGGGTAAAAGGACATCATGTAAATTGGTATATTCGAGAGGCATGATTGTACTAGAGCCACTCTCCCAGCCATGTTCAGTTCAGGGTGTGCAAAACCAACCGAAAACCAAAAACCAAACCGAAAAAAAGAAACCGAACCAAAATTTCGGTTTTATCAGGTTTCGGTTTCAGGTCCCAAATATGGAAACCGTTTAAGCTTCGATTTTTTCGGTTAGAAACCGAACTGTTTTCGGTTAAACCGAAATAACCGAAGCTGGCATCTTTGTGCGAAGATATGAACCGAACCCTCATCCACCCATCCTTTTATAGCACTCCTCCCACCGCGCTGCCACTCTTCTAGCGATGTGGTACTAAACCACAGTGCACCTGGGCGGCTGGCGACTCGCGCATGCATTGCTGGTTTGTTTGGGCCTCAAATGATCGAGCCCAACAAGAACGCTACTATATAACTCTATAGGTAAAGTCTATTTGGGCCTCTCCACATGACACGATTCTCAAAAAAAAATCTCCACATGACACGAGAGCTGATTCGGTTGTCTAAAAAAATGAGAGCTCATTCGGGATAGATGCTCTGTACGTGCGCGCGTCTACTACCAAGAGAAAACAGATCAATCCTTGACAGGAACAACAAAGCAACAAGCTCCTTGCTTTTTATTCCTTCAGACATCAAACTTGACTAGGGCCAAGTTGTTTGTTTTAGAGTTTTATTAGTGGACAGTTGTACGCCGTATGCACATATGCCTAGGACCAAATCATGTCTGCCATATAATGATCTAATATACGTACGCAGTTCTCACAAGAACAATCTAACCTACATACACGGACCGAATCATGTGACCAAAAAATTATTTATTGTTTAAAATTTCGCGTCAACTTTGGTTAATTTGGTTATTACCGAAACCAAACCGAAATAAAATGGTTATTATCGAAACCGAACCATATCTATGTATAAAACCGTATAAACCAAAGTATAAAAACCGTATAAACCAAAAACCGTATAAACCGAACCGAATCAAACCGAAAAAACCGAACGCACACCCTGATGTTCAGTAGTCTACCTTGCCAACAGGCACATCTTTTTTCAATTTTTTCTGTGACCCCTTTCCAAAATTTGTTCCTCAATCTCACATCCGAGACTGGTAATCCTAGGTATTTCAAAGGTAGCTCACCCTTTTGACATGTGAATATCTCCTGGTAGAGATCAGCTTTTTTCTTTAGCTTCCTCAAACAAGAAGATTTCACTTTTATGGAAGTTTATTGATAATCCAGACATCTGTTCAAAAGCACTAAGGATGAATTTTAAGTTTCTAGCACTTTCTTCATCATCTTGTATCAGGAAAATGGTATCATCTGCATATTGCAGCATGTTTACCCCATTATTACCAAATTCAGATATGACTCCCTTAACAAAACCATGTTGTTTGGCTTTATCAAGGATTATAGCTAAAGCATCAGCGGCAATATCAAATAACAGAGGAGACATTGCATCCCCCTACCTCAGCCCTTTGTGTGTTTTAAAATATGGCCCAATTGTGTCATTAACTTTGATCCCCACATGTCCCCCAATCATTGTGTGCATCACTAGGTCACACCATTTGTCTGGAATTTTTTAAAATTTCAACATCTTATATACAAATGGCCATTTTATTTTGTCATAGGCTTTTTCAAAGTCCACCTTAAACATGATAGCACTTTGTTTCTTATGGTGAATAGTGTTTAAAGCTTCATGAAGCACCACCACTCCCTCCATAATATATCTGCCTTTAATAAAAGCAGTTTGTGTGGGGGAGATGACTGGTTTAATTACATTGCTCAATCTATTCATCAAAACTTTTGTGATAATCTTAAAGCTTACATTCAGTAAACAAATAGGTCTGAACTTTTGAATTTGCTTTGCATCAGTAACTTTTGGAATAAGAGTAATCACACCATAATTAAGTCTTGAAATGTCCAATTTTCCAGCATGGAAATCATTTAGGAGCTCCAGTAAGTCCCACTTGACTAGCTCCCAGAAGTGTTGGTAAAAGTCGACAGGCAAACCATCCGGTCCTGGACTTTTATTTTTCTCCATCCCAAATACCACTCTATGTAGTTCTTCCATTGAAAATGGTTCCACAAGAGTTTCAGCTTGCTCCCTAGTGATGTTAGGGGCATTTTGAATATTTAGGTTCACTGTTGTTATCTCAGCCTGTCCAAATAGTTCTTAATAGAACTTGGTAATATAATTAATTAACTCCCTCTCTCCCTCAATCACCCCCTCCTCTTGTATTAGGGAAGTGATTCTATTTTTTCTTCTCCTCCCATTTGCTTTAGCATGATAATATTTAGTGTTACAGTCTCCATCTTTGATTTCCTTGTCTTTATACCTTTGTAACCATTTTATCTCTTCCTGTTTCATTAGTCTATGTAACTGAGCTCTGAGTTCTTTTTGTTCATTTCTGTCATGAGCAGATAGGCCATAAAGTTCTGCATTCTTATCTATTGCATCTAGTTTCATTAAAATATCTTTTTTGATTTTTCTATACCAGGCATCAGCATTCAGAATCCAACCTCTTGTTTTCTGTCTAAGTATCCTTAATCTTTTCTGCCATCTCTACAGGGAATTCCCCTGGTAGTGTGCAGACCAAATTTGATGAATAAATTCTCTAAACCCCTCTCTCAACATCCATGAATTTTCGAATCTGAAGATTGGAGTGATGTTAATTTTATTACCCGTATCAAGCATTAATGGAGTATGATCCGAGAGTTCTCTTTCCAAAGCATATACCTCTGTAAGAGGGTAATGTTCTTCCCAATTAGGGCAAATGAGGATCCTATCTAGTTTTTCAAAGGTTGGGTCTACTTGATTGTTTGCCCAGGTAAATTTCCTTCCATTTAAAGGTAAATCTCTTAAACTAGCCTGCTCAATTATAGCATTGAAAACAAAGCTCCAATGGTTATTACCAGAGGGTTTGTTTTTTTCTGAACTATTTCTAATAATATTAAAATCACCTCCCATCAAGCAGGGGAGGGCATCATTGTCTTGCTCTGGATAACTCTGCTAAGTATGCAGCTTTTCCAGCATTTTGTGTATCACCATAAACTATAATTAGATTCCATTCAAATTTACCAATTTTGTCAAATAAAAGAATTCTCACAAAGTAAATACCAATTTCCATATTGATAACATCAAATGTGTCATTATTAATACCAACCAAAATCCCCCCAGCTCTACCCCTTGGAGCTGACCATCTCCAACTAAAGTTTCTTCCATTACACAAATTATGTAATTCATTCCTAGTAAATTCATTTTTTATAGTCTCTTGCAATCCAATGAAATCAAGATTTTTGCTACAAATAATTTCTCTAATGAAATTTCTCTTAAAGTCAGGGCCTAAACCTCTGACATTCCAAACCATACCTCTCATATGTCTTGTTTTTTCTTTCCTCTGCCTCTTACCTTTCCATATTTAACAGCAGGCTTTACACAGGAATATCCTGGTGAGCCAATACTGCTTTTCTTTCCACTAGTAAAGATGTTTTTCAGATGCAGTAAATGGTTCATCTCCACTTCAGCATCAGAGTGATCTTCATCTGAGCATAACTCCCTAATGTCTACATCCCCAGTGTCAATGAGGGTGTTTTCATTTTTATTATTTTTCTCATTTTGGTTTTTGATATGATTATGAAAAAAAATCCTGTCTACATTGCTCCATTTTATTAATTATATCAAAATTATGACTGATCATCCCAATTGAACGACCTAAATCAATACCAATTTTTTCTGTCATAAACATCAAAGAAGTATTATGTTCATCAAGTTGGGGAGCCATACCATAATTGTCCTTAGCAGCTGCCCTCTGTTTTGCTAGTTCTTCAATATTGGCATCCTGTTTATCCAGCAATCTGTCACACCTTCTCAAGTTGTCATCCATGTAATTTTCTCCCTCCTTTTTCTCTCCATCGATAATGGACCTGACCCCCACCTTGGTGCCAAATGATTCAACAGAATCCCGACTGGCATTGTAATCTACAGGCTCATCATAATTGTTGGGATCTTCTTCTTTATTGTTTTTCTCCATTTCCTTCAGCTCATGTTCATTGAGTTCTTCTATTTCTTTCTCTCTGATTTCCCACATCTCAATTTTGTCAACACATTTTGTGATCATGATTTGTTGTTTATTGACCAAATCAATAAGGGATTTCCTTTCTGTTTCCAACTCCTCTATCCTTTTTTCCTCTCTAGCTCTGAGAGCCACCTGTCTGACTCTTTCTTCTTCCATTTCATTCATCCTTCTCCTAATCAGCTCCAATTCCACCTCCATTTTCTTCCTAGCTTTTTTCTCCTTCTCATGTTCTTTTTGTGCTGCAGCAAAGCTCTCACTCCTTTTTTTGATATCTTCATACTGAGCCAAGCTCAAGCTTCCCAAGGTAATGTTCTCCTTTCCTATACTTTCCTGACCTCCATCATTTTTCTGCTTCTTTCTCACCTCATCACCAATACAATCCATGCCAGTCTCTTCCAAATGAGGTCTTTTGTGTTCCCCATACCAACCCAGCTCCACCACATTCTCCAATTCTGGCATAACCCTGTAAATGTTCAGCTCCTTGTCAGTGATTTCAGTGTATGTTGGTATTTTCTCAAAATCTCTGACTCCCACCTTAGCTCTCACTTTATCTTTTGTGATGGTATTCATATCAATTTCTAGAACTGGCCCTAGAGATGCAGCTACCTCACACATCCCAAAGAAATGTCTGAAGCATTCAGGTACTTTTCCAAACTTCACCCACACCGTGTGTAATTTTCCAACAGCCTGTGAATCAAAAGCCCATTTCTGAACATTGATAACAGCCCCAGTCCCCAGCAGAGTAAAGTCATTGCATTTGTTTAATTCCATCAGCCTTCCTTTATTTGGAAATCTCATCAAGAAGGTACCAGTTCCCTGTTTTTTGCATCTCCATTGCCAGTTCCAACTAAACATGTAATTGAACCCCTCCAACAACCATGTCTCATTGAGGTCCCCTGATTTAACTGTGATTAGAGCCATGGGATTTGGGTTCTCCATCTCCATATTCTCTCTTGAGTTCTGAACCAACAGCACTCCTAGGCCTCTCGCTGCATATCCCACAAATTTCGGCACCGGTTTCATCTGCTTGAGCCAAGTGCATTCATTAGTGATGTGATTGTTTTTACCACAGATAATGCAGTGCCCCAAAGTACAGTCTTTGGTCGTGTGTCTTGTGTCTTTGCATTTGTTGCACGCCATTTTACTGGTTCCAGTATTCCCAATCTTGTTCTTTTCTTGTATGAATCTATCCTCCTCCTTCCTTTTGTCTTGGTATCCACCTAGTCTGCCATCTTTATTATCAGCCATCAGATTATAATTCCATTTTCCCCTGTCCTTCATTCGCTCTAGTGCCATCTCCTTCAGTTCCCAGCATCACTTTCTGCCCTCCCAGTCGATTCAAGCCAGAACCATCTTGAGGATTGGCAACCCCTCCTACCACACCGGCACCTTGAGTCAGTTGAGCTAACAAGGCCGCCATCAGCTGCTGCTATTGAATCAAATCTACTTTCCCAATCCGTCTGTTTGTCTCATCATCAGACTTGATTTTCCTCCCCATTTCCACATCTCCTTCCAGCGTAGTTCCTTCCTTCTCTCTTTCTAAGTCTCTCCCAAATCCACCTCCATGGCGCTCTTGATCTAGTCTGAAATCCTGTCGATCTTGCAATCCCCCGCTCCCTGATCCTTGTGTCCATTCCTTTCTATCCCCCTCGAACTATGATTCCTAAAGTCGCCCCCCTCTTCCTCTTTCTTTCTGTATTGCCATCCATCTCTACCTCCTCTGTTGAATCTACCCCCTCTATCAAATCTTCCTCCAAATCTGTTCATCTCTTAAGTCTCCTGTGGCGGCGCCTCTGAGGATCCTATCTGCTCCCCGTCTCTGTCCTCCAACCCTAATTCAGGTGTGGGGGCAGGTTTTATATACGGGGAGGCTTGTGAAGACGTTTTTTCACTAGCCGTCTCCACCCTTATTGGGCTGGGCCAAGTGTCATTTAGATCCAACAATTCCACAGCCCAATCTTCTATTACATCACTCCCAATCTATCCCATCTCTCTCTGTTTGCTTGTGTTGTGACTGCCAGAGGCAGCACTCACATAGCAATCTCCTGACACTAAAATGTATTCTTCCAATCCTTCTCCTGACCAAAAATCAGGGATGATTGGTTTCATTTCCATTTTTTTCTTAACCAATCTACCATCCATACTATTTTGAATATAATTTATTCCCCAATTCACCCCCTCTTCTCACCGACATTCTTAGTTTTGAGAGAGGTGTTTTTTTTTCTTTTTTATCATCTTCAGATTTTTGATTCACCTTTTGTTTTCGAATCCTCTTATGATCTATGCTTTGTTTTCTTGCCCTCGTAACATCAATCTCCGCATCAATCATAGATTGAAGAAGATACTTGGAAGCATCAGTAGTACCTGATTTGTCTGACGAAATACCAGCCTCTTCGTCAGAATCCTCCCCTGCCAACAACCAAAATCGGTTGCCGGCAGGAGAGAATCCTATTCCGCCGGCGCCACACCGGAGTTGTTGAGGAGACGCGGCGAGCGGCATGGGAAGCGTGGGGAACGGCGCGGTAGGCTCGTCACCTCCCTTTGGCGCCTCGCTCGGTTCGCCCTCACCTCCACTGGCTCCACCATCTCCTCTTCCACCTTCATCGGCTCCTCCTCTTCGATCTGGATTGGACTCATGCTTGTCCCTGGCATCGGAAGCGCCATGACCACCCCCACAGCGAACTCTTCTGGGCCTGATGGGAAGCGACGACGAGATCGGAATGCCCACCACTTGGCCTTCCGATCCGGATCTGTTGACTCCGTCTCCTCCATAGCCCAGATCAGCGCGGCCAGTGAACTCACCGGGGCGCCCGACGGCGTGGTCCATCCATTCGGAGTTAGCCTCTCGTCCTCTTCCACCGTCAGATTTCGAAAAACCACCCTCGCCGCCTTCCTCAGATCCGCCTTGCAGGGGAACCATGAGACGATCTCCCGCGCCTTCTCCAACCTCTCTTCGTCCCCGCCTGCCAGATCTACCATCTCTCTCTCCATCCTCATCCTCCATTCCGCCATTTCCGTTTGAGAAGGAAACGTGTCTCTCTCTTTGGTCGAGGTGCTTGGGGAATTTTTTTGGTTCGAGGTGAGGCTGCGATCGCACTGTGCCACTGAGGGGTTGGGCTTTAATGGCCACCTTCCTCTCGCATTCATGGCGGGCGCTCGCCTCGGGCTCTCCCCCGAACGTTCCAATTCCTTTTTGCAGCGTATCGCCAACTCTCGCGACGTGACATGGAAACAGGATTTCGTCAACCTCAATCCCGAGAAAATAATGCAAGGGGCCCAAGTCCTTGATAGCAAATTCGTCGCACAGACGAGCAGTGAGCTACTGAAGAAGCTCAGCTGAGGAGGCTGTCAGGATGATGTCATCAACATAGAGCAGAAGATAGGTTGTCGCAGTGCCGTGATGATACACGAACAGAGAGGCGTCAGACCGTGTAATACTGAAGCCGAGCTGCTGAAGAAAGCCGGCAATCCGCTGGTACCACGCACGTGGAGCCTGCTTGAGCCCATAAAGAGAGCGCGAGAGCAAGCACACATGATCAGGATAGGTGGCATCAACGAAACCAGTGGGCTGCTGACAGTAGACCTGCTCATCAGGGTGACCATGCAAGAAAGCATTGGAGACGTCCATCTGATGCACTGGCCAGGTACGAGAGACCGCAAGCTGAAGCACCGTACGAATCGTGCTAGGTTTGACAACGGGAGCGAATGTGTCGGTGAAGTCAACTCCAGCACGCTGTCGAAAACCACGGACGACCCAGCGGGCCTTGTACCGGTCGAGGGTACCATCAGGCCGAGTCTTATGGCGAAAGACCCACTTGCCGCTAATGACGTTAGCGTGCCGAGGTCGAGGGACAAGCTGCCATGTCCGGTTGCGCTGAAGAGTGTCAAATTCCTCTTGCATCGCAGCGAGCCAGTGAGGATCACGGAGAGCGGCTCGAGCTGTGGATGGAAGAGGAGATGGTGAAGACACCTCGGCTGCAAGGAGGTACTCAGCAGCGGAGTATCGCGTGCTAGGGCGATGAACACTAGCCTGAGCACGAGTGGCAATGCGCCGAGCCGGGGCAACGGGGGAATCAGGTGGTGAAGATCCCGTCGCCTCCGAATCCGTGGCGTCGAACGTAGCAGTGGCCGAGCCGGCTACGGAGGCCGACGAGTACCCCACCGAGTCCGGTGGGGGGGCAGCGACGCAGCACCAGAAGCGGAGCCAGACCGGGCCGAAGGCGAGGCCTCGGGCGAGGCTGGCGCGGCGCCGGGGGCGGCCGACGGCGAGGCCACCGTGGGAGTCGCCGAGGAGGCCGAGGGAGACGGCCCAGCCGCGGGAGTGGCGTGGCGCGCCTCGAAGCCAGGGGGCGGACCGAGAGCTGCACGCGAACGCCCCTGGTGAGAGGTCAGCGACACAACGCCGTCAGCAACCGGTGATGAAGTGGCGACCGGAGGTACCTGCTGAAACGGAAACACATGCTCGTCAAAGTAAACGTGCCGGGAGGTGAAGACGCGATGGGAGATAGAATCGTAGCACCGATATCCTTTGGAGTTGGCAGGATAGCCGATGAAGATGCATGCGATAGAACGCGGTGCAAGTTTATGAGGAGTGGTATCGGCAGTGCTAGGATAACAGAGACACCCAAAAATACGCAGACCATCATAAGAAGGTGGCGTACCGAAGAGTAAGTGATGGGGTGCATAGTTCCATCGCGGTCGACATGGCCGGAGATTAAGTAGAAGCGACGCGGTAGCGAGGGCATCCGGCCAGAAGCGGGGCGGCACGTTGGCATGAAACAGGAGCGTGCGAACGCAGTCATTAAGAGTGCGAAGGACACGTTCGGCTCGACTGTTTTGTTGTGAAGTATACGGGCAAGTGAGACGAAAAATTGTGCCATGACGCAAGAGAAAAGTGCGGAATGCAAGATTGTCGAACTCTTTTCCATTGTCAGTCTGAAGAGCAAGAATGGGACGCCCAAACTGCGTGCTGACATAGGAATAAAAAGCCGTCAAAGTGGAGAGCGCATCCGATTTTCGTCGCAAAGGAAAAGTCCACACATAATGGGAGTAATCGTCAAGAATAACAAGATAATATAGATAGCCCGAATTACTAGGAACTGGAGAAGTCCACACATCACTATGGATCAACTGAAAAGGAAATGAAGCAATGGTGGTGGAATTATTAAACGGAAGGTGAACGTGTTTGCCAACGCGACATGCATGACAAGTATGATCCTCAATCTTATTACAACTGAAACTGAAACTCCTAAGAATATGACGAAGAGTGACGGGGTTGGGATGACCCAGACGAGCGTGCCAGAGATCTACGCCGGCGGAGAGAGCAACTGGAGCGGTGGCGGTGGAGGATGGCGGGTGGACCGGATAGAGCTCGTCGGGGCTGTCACATCGGTGGAGTACCATCCTGGTTCGAGCGTCCTTGACACAAAAACCAAGATCGTCAAACTCAACAGTAACCGGATTTTCACGAGTGAAACAACAAACTGAAATAAGATTTTTAATGAGGTTGGGGGAAACAAGTATGTTAGATAATGATAAAGGCATGGAATTGGAAGGAAACGAGGTGTGACCAACATGTGTTATAGGAAGGGTGGAACCGTCACCGACAGTGATGCGGGTGGCGGTGGTGACGGGATAAAAGGAGTTAAGATTACCCGGATGAGCAAACATGTGAGCAGTAGCCCCGGTGTCCATGTACCAATCGCCACCGCTAGTATAGTTGTTGGGCGAAGGAGCGGTGTGCAGCGCGGCGAGAAGCGCCGGGTCCCACGGCGCCGGAGGCAGCGATGGAGGCACCATGGGGAAGCTGTAGGCGCCTGTCATCTGCGGTGCAGGCGGAGTGAACCCTCCGTCGGCGTGTGGTGGTGGGGGAGGCGGGTACCCTCCGTACGGCTGCGGTGCGGCGTAGTATGCCTGATGAGCCGGGGGAAGCGGCATGGGAAGACTCGGCGCCGGCGCCCGAGGAACCGGCATGGTGTACGCGTGGACGACGCCCGTCCACGGGTTGTAGCCACCGGCCCAAGGCGGAGTGGGCAGCTGCTGACGAGGAGCGCCACCGGCGGGCTGTTGTTGCTGCTGCTTACGTCCACCGTGTCGACCGCCCCTGCAGCGATCAGTAGGAGGCGCGGGCGACGGCTGGGGGGCAGGCGCGCCGTAGGGAGCCGGCGGGAAGGGCAGCAGCGGCGGCTGCTGCGGCGACGGGCAGGGCGCGGGGGCCCGCTGCTGTTGAGGAGCGGCGGGTGGTGGTGGAGGGCCGCCGCGAGTGGTGCCGGCGGTGAGGGCAGTATGCATGGCCCGGGTCTTCACTTGTTTCATCAGGCGCTCCTCCAACCGGAGATAAGCCACAAACTTGGCGAAGGAGGGCTCGGGGATGAGCGTGAGATTTGCCGCGGCGTTGCCGAAATCCTCGTTGAGGCCGGCGGTGAGCGTGCTGAGAAGGAGATCATCATCGATCTTCGCGCCAATATCGCGGAGTTCGTCAGCGAGGGTCTTGAGATGGCGACAGTAGTCGTCGACGGAAGAGTTATCTTGATGGCACCCGAAGAACTCTTGCTGCAAAAAAATGCGGCGTTGGAGACGATTGTCGGTGAAGAGTCCGTTCAGCTTGGTCCAAACGGCGTGGGCATCATCACCGTCTTGCACGACCGTGTGGAACAGGTCCGGCGAGATGGTGAGGAAGAACCATCGGATGAGCATGGCGTCAATGGTGGACCACTCATGATGCGCGGGCACAAGGCTTGAGTCAACGGAACCATCCACGTGATCGAGAAGGCTGTACTCCCGGAACACAAGGGAGAAGTAAGTCTTCCATGCATAGTAGGAGGAGTCCGTCTGAGCAAGACGAACCGGAACCCGCTCGTAGATGTTGAGGTTGCGGATGTCGGCAGCGTCGGGAGGGTTGGCATCGGCGAACGGGTTGGAGGCCGAGGAGGTGACGGAAGACATGATGAAGGCGGCGGCTAGGGTTGCGGCGGCGGCGACAGCAGATCGCGGTGGCAGCAGAGGTAGGAGGAGCGCGGCGGCGGCGGCACTAGAGAGGTGCGACGGCGGCGGTGCTAGGGCAGAGGCGCGGCGGCGCGGGCGGAAGCTAGGGTTTTAGAACCCGGAAACTGATACCATGTAAGATGATGTAATTGCACGATGTATTGATTCGGTGCAATGTGCACGGTATATATGAGTACAAGGTGGGGCCTCTACCTCAATCTATACAACAAACTAGAGAGGTGGGCCTAATGTACGTAAGACAATATACATGCACAAATAACATACTCAACAGCAATGAAATTACCTCCTCATCCCGAATGGCACGGCTGTCGATCAGACGTCCCTCGCCGTTAATCAACAGGAGTCGCCGAAATTCCCTCTGCCGAAGGATCCACCCCCTCCGGTACTGAAGGAGCCCCGCCGCGGGAAATCCTGAGATGTATAGGGTTGACCAGCGCTCGTCGTCCAGAGTATTCGCCCCTGTCGCCGCGCTCGCCACGATCGGCGCGGTCGGCGCGCTCGCCACGATCGGCGCGATCGGCGCGGTCGTCGTCTCCGCGGTCGGCGCGGTCGCCGCGATCGTCATCCTTGCGCAGGCGAAGTTCCGGATGGATGGAGTGTCTAGCTCCAGGATCGAGTCGTCCGCCAGGAGGGTGTTGCTGTCCAGACGGTAGGTCGCCATGGATCTCTCTCAAGCTCTCTCTCAAGCTCTCCGTGAGTGTGTCTAGACTCCCCTAATCTCTCTCGCTCAATCTCTCTAAATATGCAGTGGGGGGTCGACCTTTTACTGTCCCGATAAGACACGAGAAAAGAGAAAGGTGTCAACTGAACTCTGAAATGAAGAAACGGAAACCTGGAAAAGCTGCGTCTGCTGCTGCCTCCAGACTGAAAATCTTTGCCACCCGTCCATGTACCATCTTGACCAATGTGGAGACCAAGCCACGACCGCGCGCCTCCTCCTGGACCGTATATGCTGCATATAAAGTAGGCGCCAACCCCATGGCAATTTCGTTTCAGAGAGCTCCATCGCTGTTTCCTCTAGAGCCCCGCCGATATCTCCAAATCTCTCCGTGGTCAGGGAAAAGAGTGGTGCTAGAGAGATGGATGGTATGCTTGCATCTATGATCCATCCCTCTTGATTAATCGTTCTTGGTTTTTCCTGTTGGTAGTTTGTTCTGCTTATTATTCTGGTGGAAATTTGTGCTTAAGTTAAGATCTCCGGATGAATGTTCTTCCTTGGTTTCTTTTTCTCCGTCTTCCTCGTAGTAGAGCAATCTTGTTTCCTTTTGGAGATCTGCGTTCAGATCAGCTTAGAACTGGTAGGATTCCCTCTGATTTTCCATGGCAAAGGCTCAATTCGGGGTTTCTCGGTCTTTTTTTTGTTCGGGCAGTGGCAACTCGCGAAGTTTCCCTATCATGTTACCAATATTACCAATATTTGATCTTCTTGTTTCTTGATGATCTCGCTCTGCTATTTCCCTGTCATGTCACAAAGATTTGATCATCTTCTTGTTTCTTATCTCAACTTTGAAGGCCGCAATCTGCAGACCATGATCGTCAAGACAGCGGTGCCCGTGATGGCCATGCTGCTGCTGCTCACGGCGTCGACTGTCGCCATGGCGCCGGACGACTGTGCCTGCGCCTGCCTCCGCGGGTGCTTCGGCAGCAACTACGTCCTGATGATCTGCGTGCTCTCCCAGATCATCCTGGGCCGTCTTCTGGCGAGGGAGGCCGTCCTGGCGCGGACACTGTCGGCCCGGCGCTACTACGCGGTGGGCGCCGTCGCGTGCTTCGTGGAGCTCGCGCTCAAGCTGTACATGATCCTGGCGCTGGTGAGTCTCTGCGCCGTGTCCGTCTGTTCTGTTCTCTCTCTGAAGTTTCGGCTTGATTTGGGCGCTAATGAACTTGCTCCCGTCGTTTTCATCAGTGTCCCGCGGCTGAGGATGGTGTTTAGCTTCGCCTTCGTCGCGCGCGTGTGGATGTGCCTGCCCAACGATCGAAGATGGATAGTTTTGGAGTCTGGAGATGCGCCGTTTTGTTTAGTTATTATTACTACTACTCTGCTAAGTTTTACAAGTTTGGAAGGGGCCTGTCGTATGGTGTTTTAGTTTCAATTTGCCTGTCTGGAGATGTTCGTCCTTGGGTACAAGACTATCTTTAGTAGTACTACTGTCTACTGTAGCATTTTGTTGTTGTCTTGTTCCGTTGGGGTTTAGAATGTCTATTGTAGCATCAGCTTTGGGGTGCGCCTTCTAGGCTGTAGCCTTGCGTGTGTATGAAGTTGGAGGGATTTGAATTTGTTTAGCTGAAGCCTTGAAGGTTGCAACGTCTTATGTGAGCAGCATTTCTCCTTCTTGACGAGGTAGAGTAGTAATTTGCAGCCAGTTCTTCTTCATGGTTATTAGCTGCTCTCTGTGCAATACCATCGTGGTATGTGCGCGTAGGCCCATGGTTGAGCAATCAACAATCTTCTTTGAAATGAAAGATGTGCAATGGCAACTTGTCGAAATATCTGAAGAACTAGTGTTGTTTCCCTTGTTCCTGCGTGCCGGAAGCCACAGGAGCCGTTGATCTCGATGGCTCACCTTGAAAGATACCGGATCGCCAACAGTGACTGCTCTCATCCCTTGATCTGTGATCTAACGGCTGTTAGCTACTCACAGGTCGCTATTTACTTTCAGACATACCATGTGCTCTCTTTTGCTTTTCTTCTGTTTCACTGTGTTGTAATGGCTATAAAGCCAACCTAGCCGCCGGTGGCATGCTAAACTACTTTCCCCTTTTCTCAAGCAATAGAACCCTAGTTCGAGCTCTCATTTCTCTCTAAAATTGGATGATCGCGTACTAAATTCAGTAGTTCGTAGCCCGGGGTTTGACAATTGGTATCGAGAGCTAGTCCATTCTCAGCGGCGGAGTGAGTTCTAGGCGTCATAGAGGTCGGGAGACCATAAAATCCCTCTATGAGCTGGTCTTCGGTGGCTGCGACGAGCATCAGGGAGGCGGCCAGAGTGGCGTTGTTTTCGGGTGTAGTCAAGGCCTCAGCCTGGTTGCCGAAGAGTAATTTTTCGGTGGTAAAACCCCAGCCACTGAGATCTGGCCGTGCATCACCGATGGCGGGAGTAGGCGGCGGCAGACAGAGATACATGGAAACCCTCCCTTTCCCAACCCTGTGGTTTCAGTCATGACACACCTCGACGAATCAAGCGACACGGCAGACCTCCAGCTGGATTCACTGGAGCTGGACGTCAAGATCCTGCAACGTGAGCGTGAGGAAGATCGAAAAGAGTTCAAGGAGTTCCAAGCCACGGCCAACAGAAATTTTGCAACTATGCAGAAGAACTTTGAGAAAATCCAAGACAACTTCAAGCGCTTGCTTTTGGATCCAGACCCAGAGGAAGAAACTGACGAACTTTCTTCTCAAGGAAGTGTGCTACCAAAAGATAACAACAATAAATCACCAGTCATACCTGCAGGAAGACCCAAGCAGCTGCAAGCTCCAACTCCACCTTCAGTGGCACAGCCAAAAAAGCAAGTTCCTCGTGCAGTAGGAACAACAACATTGAGGGACAATTCAGGAAAGGAGCTCCATTTAGATGGCACTCCAAAAGTCCCATCCAGGCACCCAAATTTTGGCAATTCCAAAGTGGATCATACTCAAGCAGGGGGGCATTACCAAATCAAGCACAAATACTGCTAGATGAACTCGAGGAAGAAGATTGGTAGGAGGGAAATGCTAGAAAATATAGACCTCCTACTCTTGTTGACAGCAGAAGGGCTGTGCTGACAGTTAAGCCAACTAAAGTAAACATATCTGAATTTCAAGGAGATGACCCTGACTCCTGGATCCAGAATCTGGAGCAGTATTTTGCTGCTGCTAGAACTCCAATTGAGCACAGAACTGAGTTAGCCTTTTCTTATTTAAAAGGACCTGTTGTCCAATGGTGAAGACGAACTAGTTATGCTCCTAGCAATGTCCCTTGGCACATATTTTGCTCTTGTTTATCTGAAAGATTTGCCCAGGATTCTATTTGTGACATTGTTAGCTCTTTTCATGCAACCCAACAGACTTCTAATGTTGCGCTTTATGTAGAATAATTTGAAAGGCTCATGAATTTAATGAGGAGAAAAAAAATCATGCAATACGAAGTGACTACTATGTCACTAGCTTTCTAGCTGGTCTCAACCCATACATAAGAAGCCATGTGGAGTGTTTTAAACACAAAGACATCCAAGCAGTAGTTTGGTATGCCACAAGGATGGAAAAAGTCACTATTCCAGGATCACGGCGTTCGATATGGGAGGAGGTTAGGAGCAGGGAGGACGCGGAACGCTATTCTGAACAGCGGTGACAGAAAGGTTTAGTACGGTAGCGAAAAGCCAATCCTTGGGGATACATGAGGTGTAGCCATTAAATGCCCAATGCTTTTGTCTGATATTCTTAATAACAGAGGTAACCACACGTGACAGTAAGGTTCTGTGGTTGGACAACTGGCTCTTGATGCAGGTCGCGAATCGGTCAAGACGTAATTTGAACACATCCCCCACTTTGTCTCCTTGCAAGCACATCTTCACAGGTGTCTTACATAGCACAAATTAATATCATTATGATCCCGAGCACAAATAATGGTTGTAAGAATCAAGTCCTCATACCCATGCCCATTTTAGTTATAAGTGTTTACACCCTAAGATTGTTAAGGTCCGCTTGTAAAAACTGGAATTTAATTCTCTTGCAAATACTTGGTAGATCCTCTATCGTAGTAGCCATCCTCTCGTGGGTTCGATAAACTTACGGCCACTCCTTGGGGAAAGGGCAGGAATACCTTCGTTATCCAAACCGGATCTCAAAGGGCATCATTGCCATGTTTGATCTCCCGTTCTATGTTGAGACTGGCGTTCTGGGCTGAAACATTTGCCCTTTGTTCGGGATCTCCCTCCTTGCCCATGCTCATGTGAAGATTATTGATAGATTGACTTTTACTCCTGCTTGGTTCAATGTCATCTCCGCCTTCACTTCCGACTGTTTCATGGGGCTCTGAGTTGTATCATCGATATCTTCTTCCTCCCCCAAACCCGCGTCTTAGGAGCTCCTTTTCCTTGAGATCCTACCACGATCGCGTCCTCTACCTCGGAAGTGACCCTGCGAGAAGTTCATGCTATCACGAGAACCTCCTGGGAGATTATGGGTCTCTCTCCTCTTTACCACCAGCCATTTGCTCCATTGTACGTTGTTGGGCGGGTGAACGTCGTCCCCACACTCCTCCATATCATGTCGCAACAAACCGCTAACATCACAGAAGTAACCTATTTTTTTTTCATACTTCACATCTAGGAACAATCTTTCTCAAACCAGATTAAGGAGAGTCCATCGTATCAAGGGCTTGCTAACTTCAATATTCACCCATAAACACACATAGTTCCCTCATAGAACCTTGTAGGGTTCAGGTCCAGGCTCCGACCATCCTAATTCTCTGAGTTAACTCGTCCTATATAAATCTGGAACCTAGTGAATCTATGCCCACATCGAGCCCCTATCAATTTTTACTGATTCCAGTGTATTTTTGCCATCAAAATCTTCAAACAACACCATGAGACCATACAAGATCCATGGCCCCTGAAACATCACCCTTTTTCCAATGCCCAAGACAAAACATCTAGACCACAAAAAGGTTGTCGTCCATCTCTCGGATCTCTGGCTCATGGGCTAGGTGCCAGATGAATTTCATTGTTTCCTTGAACGCCACACTACTGAAGTCCTTGGTGGTGTGTACCTTAGCCACCACAAGCCAACATGCTGATTTGGCCAACTCGTCGATCTCCTCAAGCCCTACATACACGTCATCAAGTTCACATTCCTTCAGCCACATCTTCCTCTTAGCATCCTCCAGACCCCCCCTCAGATTGCTTCTCCTTTCCTCTGTCCGTCCCTCCGGAACTCGAACTTGGAACTGCCATGACGACGTATTTGAAAAGCCTCAAAGGCAAAAAAAATGCATATGCGATCACCCTGAGTTCTCTCCGTAGATACCAAGGTCCGGCAGACTGGCCAACCGTCCTCGTGGTCAGCCCAAGAATCTGTGCGGCGAATACCGATAGTGGTGAGAAAAAGGTAGGAAAAACTCGACACCGGCAGAAGGCTTCGGTGGAGTAGGCTAAACCCTAATCGTTTGGATAGGGTGAGTCGCGTCCCTAGACATTTTTCTTCTTCTTTTGAGCACTTTTTTGAATAAAGACATCAAAGGGCATATTAGATTAGCTTAATATCGAGAAAAATACTGCCCTTCCAAAATTTTGGTCGTTGACCAGCAGCCAACTTTTGGGATCGTAGCCAACTTTTTGGCAAGCCGTTGTGATTGTGCACTAGCGTACGTGCGAGTTCTCGGTGGCTATTTCCTCCGCCAAAATTTTGGCCAGCCGTTGTGATTGTGCACTAGCATACGGGCGAGTTCTCGGTGGCTGTTTCCTCCGCCAAAATTTTGGCTCACCGTCGTTTTGGTAGGTGTCGGTACCAAAACCAGCAGATCTCGGGTAGGGGATCCGAACTATGGGTCAAGGAGTCGATGGTAACAGGGAACGTAGAGACAGCGATTTACCCAGGTTCGGGCCCTCTCGAAGAGGTAAAACCCTACGTCCTGCTTGATTGTATTGATGTGGTTGTATGAAGGTTACGGAGTTGATCTACCTCGAGATCGACTGGGCTAAACCCTAGGTAATGAATATATCCTCTACGGACTAGGCCTTCTGGTTTATATAGACACCAGGAGGTCCTAGGGTTACACATGGTTGGTTACCATCAGGGGACACACATGCCGGTTATGCCAATTGCTTCTTGGAGGAGACGCCAAGTCTTCGGAGGTTTCCTTCTGATACACGGGGTCGCCCATAATCCAGCCTTCCATCGACGAGTAGAGAGCGGCCCACCAGTCTGGCCTATGAGATATAGGCCGGCAGCCCGAGTACCCCCTAGTCTGGGACACCCTCAGTAGCCCCCGAACTAGTCTTCGAAGCCGAGGTAGACGCCGAACACTATTGGCTTCGTGGACCAGTTCACTTTCCTCCGTGACACCAGTAACAGGCCTGTATTACTCCGAGTTGTATTCTTAAGCATTGCCCGGTCGTATATGCGCCGAGCTGTACCTCGGTAACGAAGTATAATAATAACTTAGCCCCGAAGGCTAGCCGCTTCGGTGTGAACAGTGTCCTCATCTGACAACTTTTACTGAAGGGTCTCACCTTGCCACGACCGTGAGTTGGTTTATGAAAAACTCGATTCGCGGTTCGAGGCAGTTTTCATTGGCACGTCCCATCGATATGGAGATCGTGTCCTGTTTTCAAGGGATATGATCAATAATACGCCCCACCCCACTCGCGCATAATGGCACGGTTACATGGGGAAATGGCGAGGACTGCGGCGCAGTAAAAGGACCGTGGGTTTTTACAGCCCATAAAAGGGGCACAACCATCGTTCCCTTCGCATGCTCTCATTTCCCCCTTTCGCCATCGCCTTCCCCATCTCTTGAGCTCCAACGCCCAGATCCGCCCTCCCTCTCAAAAAACCTTTCCCTCCACCTGCCCAATCTAGCAATGGCGGGTTCCGGGTCCAAGGGCAAATGGGAGGCCTCTAGTGTTACCAACAACGCCATTTTGGAGTTGAAGAGCGCGGGCTACCTCCCGGCCGACATCGCCCACCGTGCTCCGGAGGCAGGCCTAGCCATCCCCACGCCGCGGCAGGGCGAGAGAGTGGTATTCGTCCCCCACTTCATCCGGGGCTTGTGTTTCCCCCTTCACCCCTTCGTCAGGGGCCTCATGTTCTTCTACGGGCTCGACTTCCACGACCTCGCGCCGAACTCCTTCCTCCACATCTCGGCTTTCATCATCGTTTGCGAGGCCTTTCTCCGAGTCGAGCCACACTTCGGTCTGTGGTTGAAGATCTTCAACGTCAAGCCGAAGATAGTAGATGGCCAGCAGGCGGACTACGGGGGTGGGGGGGGCAATGATCAGCAAGCTTCCGCGAGTGGAGTGGCCAGACGGTACCTTCATCGAGACCGTCAAGATATGGCAAAAGGAGTGGTTCTATATCACAGAGCCGAGGCGCGCAAATTGGGAGGCGATTCCGGCCTTCCGCTCCGGCCCCCCTACAAGGCTGGTCTCATGGACCAAGAAGGGCCTCGACTGGGGGCCGAATAAGGAGGTGGTGCTGCTGCAGAGCCGGATTGCCAAAATGATAGAGAAGGGCGATGCGCTGGTCAACGTGATCCAGATCATGCTCGGCCGCCGAATTCTCCCTTTCCAGGACAGGGCTTCCCCCATGTGGGCTTATAAGCCCGGAGACCCGGCCACCGTGCGCAGCTTCTTCCGCACCTCCCACGCCCAACTGTGGAGGGTGCTATTCAAGCCGCAGAAGGACTGGCCGGCCGAGGAGGAAGACATCAGACTCGACGCCGCAAATCCCCCACAGGAGGTATGAGCAATTTTGTATGTTTTATCCGAATTGTTCCCTTTTAACAAGGTACTCAGCTTTGCTACTTTTCATCCGTAGAATTGGCTGAAGAAGGCCCAGCAGATCGACAGTCCGGCGCCGCTGCCAGAGGGACCCAGGACGCCCCTCCTGACGGCCATGTTGGCCGTGGAGCCGTACGAGGCGCCGGACAGGAAGGAGAAGAAGAAGGACCAACAGGGGGAGGCCAGAGAGGGCCTCCACTCCCAAAGACCCCCGGGTGCTAGATCCGGGGACACCAATGCTCCCTCCGCGCAAGAGGAGGAGAAGGAGCAGAGAGAGGACGGGGAGGAGGACGATTCCTCCCGAACAGGGAAGAGGGCGGCGTCTGAGGATGCCGAGGAGGAGCCTCCTCAACCCGCTCCCAAAAGACCGCGCAAGGCCAAGGTAGCCTTGTCCGGCGATAGCTCAGCTTCTGCCGAGGACTCTGAGGCCTCCGAAGAGGTTCCACAGAAGATCCCCAGGGCTAAGCCACAGGCTCAAAGGTACGCGTTCTAGTAACCGCTTGACCGTCCTTAACCGAACTAGGTTTGATATTGATCACGTTTCCGTTTGGAAATTTGTAGCCCGCTGCGCGATCTCCCCACCGACCGAGTCTCGCAGGGGGATTCTCCACCGGCAGCGCTAGCGGAGAGCAGGACCGGATCCCGCGCCTCGCCACCCCTGATTGTTGAGGAGGCCGGGGAGGTCCTATCGAGGAGGACCCCTCCCGTGCCGTACGCGGTGGGAGAGGGCGACACTATCATGGCCGAGGTGAACACCTCGGCCGCCGAAGACCAGGAGGGGAGGGCCCCTCTGGTGAACGAAGAGGAGGAGCCCGGACAAGCCGAGCTTTCTCCGAGGACGACTCTGGAGGCGTCCAGAGTCTGGCGCTCCGGACTTCGAGAAGGAAGGGGCCGAAGCACCGCCGCCACCCCCGCCTGCCCCAGAGCAGGTGTCGACCGGGTGGCCGGTCGAGATGGAGGATGCTCTAACCAGCTCCTCCATCACCGAAGAGCACTGTGCACTCATGGGCGCGGTGTTGCAAAGTATTCGGTCCATAGATAACGGACTGAAGGAGGCCTTTAGTGGCCTTCTTACCGGCTTCAAGGTGAGCGAAGTAATGCTCTTCCCTTAGAAAAATTCCGTTGTGGAAATGTATAGCCTCATACACAGTAGCCCCCGAGACACTGACTGGCTTGAGCAAAAGCCTGTCAGAGGATCGAAAATCAACATCCGGAGACTAACATGTACATAATTATGCATAGGCATCATCTTCGGCCGCAGCCGCCAACGCCGAAGAGTTGGCCGAGCTAAATCGGAAGCTGAAGAGTTCCGAAGATGACCTGAGCCTGGTAAACAAAAGGTTCGACGAGGCGCAAGGTGAGTCCGAGCTGTGATAGTGAATACAGCCGTAGGTTTGTAGGCAGTGTTCGAAGTATCCTAACGGAGGTAACCGATTGTACTGCAGCTGCCGCCGCGGAGGTCGAAAGCCTCAAGGCCGCACTGAGGACAGCTTAGTTGGATGCGGCGGCGCAAAAGTCGACAGCCAAACAGGCAGCTGCTGAGCTGACGGCGGTGAGAACCGCTAGTGAGAGGCACGAGGCCAGGGTGCTGGAAGTGCAGCAAGAGCTCGGGGATGTCGTCACAAGGTGTGAGGCCCTCGAGCAGAAGAATAAGGAGCAAGCCACCGAGCTGACCTCGTTGGCGACGGTGGCTACGAAAGCGCGGACAGAGGCGCGCGGCTACCAAGAAGAGCTTCGCCAAGTCAGACTTATTGCGGACGGTAAGCCGTACTTGCTACAAAGTGTCTTTGGAGGTAACAGGTTCGCATTGCTCACGCGGGTATGGCGTTCCGCAGGCGCCTTTGCGGACCTCCCGAAGAGTGCGACTGATGCGGCGAGGTTCTTCGCCGGCTAGGAGGGTTGGGTCGAGCAGAGGCTTTTCTGGGCGCAATTTCAAGCGCCCGAACACCCTCCCCTCCTCAACAACCAAATGAAGCAGTTGATGGAGCTGCATCGGATGGCGGAGCCTGTGATGAAGGACCTCGACCTCAAGCTATGGCCGTCGGAGCCACTGCCAAGCAGCTACTTCGGTCTGGTGCAGAGGCTGTACGACGCCCCTTCTCAGGTCGACGCCTGGAAGCGCTCTGCATGTATCGAGCGCGCTCGGATGGCCTTCGGCAAGACAATGGTACATTGGCCGAAGATAAAGCTAGCCGAGATGGCCACCGGACCTCCGCCGCCAGGGAAGGAGCATAGGCATCCCAAGCAGTACTTTCCCGTCGTGATGGACAGCGCTCGGGCAGTAGAGGCCCAGTGTTCGAAAGATGTAATTTATGAGTAGATGTAGTTTCCTTGTAACCAGGGAGTTGAAACTTTTGGTCGAATGCAAATTGTTCGGCTGTGAACAAAGATGCCCGCTTATGTTAATTTTGACTCATGTGCGGCCGTTTGTAATCTGAAAGTGACCAGTCGTCCGCTTCAGTCCCCTTGCAAATATTGCATGGGGTGTTTTCTCGTAATACGTAAATCCTTAGCCGACGTCTCGGTGCCCGGAGGCGGTTGTATGTACGGAAAACCAGGCAATCAGACTATGCGGTTTTAGTGCTTTCACTTAGCCAGAGGAGCTTGACGGTGGGGGCCGGTGACGAGCCCCCGATGTTTGTGATATTCGGACAAGCCGCGGTTGATCACATGGTTTCTGCAACAGAGAACCCTTCGTGTAACACGGACTAACCTCCAACGATTTTAAGGTTAACACCAGCCATCGGATCGCCGACCAGTTCACGCTTATTGGGACAGTCAGTTCGGCTTTCTCCACTGAGGTACTTAACCAGGCTAGCTAGAAGTACAATCGCAGTGGTTCTCCCTTTACCGTCTTAGCCGAACAGTGCGGAACGTAAGAGGGTAAACACAGGAGCCGGGCAACCCAACTATTGACCAAAGACGCAATTCGGAACTGATTCATATAATGCAATATCCGTGACGCCGAGCACATAAAATAAAGATAAGTGCTGGGATAAAGTTTTAAGGCAAGATCTATGTTCGAGCCCCCGGTCTATTAGCCGGTAAGAAATGGATGTATCGTGATAGTTTACTTCGGCTGAAAAAGGCGGAAAGGAATATGCCACGTGAACGACTGCACGAGTATATGAAAGCGCAGGTAAACTCCCAGAGGGGGGGGGCGTGAATGGGAGATTTTTAGAAATTCGTCAAACTCTGAAGAATTTGACGAAGAACAGAGTGAAGTAATAGAAACGCAAGGGAAACTAAGACATCACAGAATCAGAGTACATGCGAGCAGGATACATAACAATGAAGAACATGCAATCATACACTCATACAAGCATGAAGAATACGAACTGAGGAAATAAAAGATAACATGATCAAATGCTTCAGTTCAAATTCGTCAGCGCACAGATCTCAAATTCTTCAGCAGCGGAATAATGTAAGAGAGGGTGAGGAATTTGAAACCAGGTTGGCTTGGTGAAGACAATGATATTTGGTAGACCAGTTCCAGTTGCTGCATCAATTGTACGTCTGGTTGAGGCAGCTGAGTCGCAACTCAGAGGACACTTAGTCCTCACCGTATTCCTCTTGAGCTAAGATCACTTAGAACTCGCCCAATCACTCGTGGTAAGTCTTCAAGGTAGACTTCCGAAACCTTCACAGACTTGTTCACCGGCACGCCACAATTACTCTTGGGTGCTCAGAACATGACGCCTAACCGTCTGGAGGAATGACAGTCCTCAAAGGTAACAAGCGTCGGATCACACAGATCAATCTCTTCAGTGATGCTCAATCACTTTGGCTCTGGTTGGGTTTTTCCTCACTTGGGTTCTCACAAAGTCGTCAGAGGAAGGGTTGCTCTCAAATGACAAGTGTCAAGTTCTCTCGGAGTAGCCAACCAACAACTGGTTGGGGGGCGGCTATTTATAGCCAGGGGGCAACCCGACATAAAATGTCATAAATGCCCTTGACTGATTCGACCGTTGTCAGGATAAGGATCCACTCGATAGCTAGCACGCGGCGCAGCAACGGTCAGAATTTGAACTCTCAAATTCGTCGGGGCACTCAATTTCCTCACTTCTAGGCAGATCGCACTGGCGAACTCCTAACTCCTTAGCCTGACCAAATTCGTCAGCGACCAGATGAACTTCGTCACTGTCGCTAGCAAATGCGTCAGCTGTGCTGGAGATTTCCAAAGGCTTCACTCGAAGCGGCTTGTGTATGGGTTTTAATAAGTTTGAGAAGGTTTGAGCATCACTTTGGAAATGTGAAATATGTTTCACCTAGACCCCCTTTAACAGTACGGTTTTTCCTATGACTCAAATAAGAAGAAAAGAAACTACGAAAACCAAAGTCTTCAAGCTTCAAAGTCTTCACATCAATTTCATCAAAGGTCGTACCAAGTTCATCATCAAATTCTTCACTTGAAGAAATCTACTTTTAGGGGTCGTCTTCCATGTGTTAAACCAAATCTTCAGGGACTCTGTCTCCTGTGTATACTCACAAACACATTAGTTCCTCAACCTATTTGTCTTCAATACTCCAAAACCACTAAGGGGGCACTTGATGCACTTACAATCTCCCCCTTTTTGGTGATTGATGACAAATTGGTTAGGCTTTCAATGGGAGTAAAAATAATTGTTGTGTAAGTACAGAGTTTGAGGAAATTGGTTACAAGATATTGAGGAACTCCCCCTGAAGATGTGCATATGAGGAATTTGCTTTGGATTGCAAATGCACATGGCAGGTTGAAATTGTGGAGATCTCCCCCTATATCTTGGAATTCAATCATGCATGATCATAAGATACTTGAGGAATATGAATGCATGATGAAAATTGGTGTCTGATGAAATTGTGCATGCATGAGTAGATATATTTAAGATCAGGGCATTGATAATAACTGTAGCATAAGAGTCAGACAACCAACAGTATTTAAGTTACAACTCATGAAAGAGCAAATCCAGCAAAGACTAAGAGTTGCAACTTAAGCAAAAACACGGCCCATATATCGACCCGCTGAAGACTAACTCACACTTCTCCCCCTTTGTCATCAGATGACCAAAAGGAGATAAGGTGAGGACTAACGCCCCTGAAGAAAATCATCGCGATGAAGATTATGGAGCACCAGCATTGTTGGGTTTGCGAGAAGCAGATGGACCAGTTGCATCGTCTTCAACAGCTTCATTTTCATCAGTTCGGTGCGATGAAGACTCTGATGATGGCATGAGGGGAGGAACTTGAACGTTCTTGAATTTCTTCCTTGGCGGATCCGCCCAGTCAAAGTTCATTTGGAAATCCATGTCTGCAAGTTCTTCATCGGTCTTGAGATGTGAAAGAATGGCCCATGATCTGTCAAATATCTCATGCAGATAGTAGCAGTTTTTGTGCACTGAGTTATGCGTCACTGTCATGTTGGCTTGAACGGCGGCAAACTGACGCTTAACCCATCTGTGATTTCTGTCCACTTTTTGGTGAAGACTGATGAGCAGCTCACGGTCTGTCATAACACGTGGTGCTTCAGGTGAAGTTGTTGGCCTTGAAGCTTTTGCCGCTGTATCCTGGATAGCAGATTCATCAACACGGGAGCTGGAGATTGGTTGACGAAATTGTCCATCAAGGGGACGAATTTCTTCATCTACAGGTGTCTTGCCCTTGCCAGCTACTGAAGAAATAGTATTCTGAAGAATTTCAACTTCAGGCAAAAAGCTCAAGTGGTTCTGAAAGTCAGTCTCGTAATGAATAGCAGAACGGGATCTGATGAATCTCATGATCCATGGAGCGTATGGCTTCAGATCAAAAGGCGACTGTGCCACTGTGACCAAAGTCCTCAGAAAGAAATCATGAATGTTGATTGGAGTGCCATGAATAATATGGAACAGCAAGTTCTTCATTATTCCCACAACTTCTTCAGTGTTGGAGTTGTGACCCTTAATTGGACTGAGGGTTTTGGACAGAATGCGAAAAATGGTCTTGGGCACATATAGCAAATCCTTCACTAGGAAGGTTGTCCTTGGAGCGTCTCCTTCAGCCATTGGCTTCATCGGTACTTGCATGAGGTGGTCAGGCAGTTCAGGTTCTTCATAAATTCTCTTTGCATCATCTTGGGGCGGATCAACTGGAAGAGCACGAAGAAGTTCTTCAATTGGTGCTTTATAGTGAGTGTCTTCACTCATCCATTCCAGTGCCCATGTTGCAATGTCTTCAGCTTCTCCAGAAAAATGAACCGTGGCATAGAACTGAAGTATGAGTTCTTCATTCCAGTCGCACACATCAGAGCAGAAACTAAGTAATCCTGCATCGTGAAGAACAGCCAGAACTGGCCGAAAGCACGGTAGTGACTCCATATCCACGTGAGGAATATGGCGATGAGGAAATACTTTCTTCTTATCAAATAGCAGTGAGGCGTAGAAGTTCATCTGCGTCCTTGTCTAGAATCGCAGACGCCTGATCTTGGCTGAGTCATATGGGGACTCGCCTATGAAGAAATTCTTCTCTTCGAAGAATTTGGCATTGTCGAACTGAGGTCGTTTGAGGGTTCTGCCTATCTTGGGCATTACTGACACTGGGTGCAGGTTATGCATTTTCTTGCGAACGTCAAATACTGGTCGTGGGGACCCAGTTGAATCATTTGGATCTGTTGCTGCAAGAGACCTAGTAATTTCTTCAGCTGTAGCGGTTGGAACTGTATCTGTGTCTGCTGAAGGAATTGAGTCAGTACGCGGAGGGGATGTATTGATGACATCAGCAGTGGGCTCATCGTGTTGGGGAACGTTGCATGGGAAACAAAAATTTTCCTACGCACACGCAAGATCTATCCATGGTGATGAGCATCTACGAGAGGGAGAGTGAATCTACATACCCTTGTAGATCGCTAAGCGGAAGCGTTAATAAACGCGGTTGATGTAGTCGAACGTCTTCGCGATCCAAATCGCCGAGCGTCCCGCGATCCAATCACGATCCTTCCGATCTAGTGCCGAACGGACGGCACCTCCGCGTTCAACACACGTACGGCTTGATGACGCCTTCACCTCCTCGATCCAGCGAGCGATGATGAAGTAGTGGTTGAGTTCCAGCAGCACGACGGCGTGGTGATGGTGGTGAGGAACAATCTCTGCAGGGCTTCGCCAAGCACTACGGAGATTATGACGGAGGAACTAGAGGGCTAGGGTTGCCGGCACACGGCTTGGGAAATCCTGATGTGTCCCGTGTGCTAGCCCTGCCCCTCTATTTATATGTTGAGCCTTGGGGTCTAAACTTGGAGTAAAAGTCTCCTCCGGGTCGGTTTTGCCCGCACAAGGTCGGTTTGGCCCGCAGGAAAAGAGTCCAATTCGGACCCTGCCGAATCGTGCACAGCCGCGCACAAGCGGTAGTACCGCTTCACACAAGCGGTAGTACCGCTTGGGCGGTAGTACCGCTTCACACAAGCGGTAGTACCGCTCGGGCGGTAGTACCGCTTCAACAAGCGGTAGTACCGCTTACGCGGCAGCAAAACTACTTTTGCACTTTCCAATACCTTGTGGGCTTTATCCCTTTGGCTCATATAAAGTGTTGCTGCACCCGAACACTTCGGTAAACATCCGGAACCCCTTCCGGTGAACTCCGGAACCCTTCCAGAGATCAAAACACTATTATCACATATATCAATCTTTACCTCCGGACTATTCCGGAGATCCTCGTCATGTCCGGGATCTTATCCGGGACTCCGAACAACTTTCGGTCACCAACATAATAACTCAATTATACTAATCGTCACCAAACGTTAAGTGTGTAGACCCTGCGGGTTCGAGAACTATGTAGACATGACCGAGACACCTCTACGGCCAATAACCAATAGCGGGACCTGGATGCCCATATTGGCTCCTACATATTCTACGAAGATCTTTATCGGTCGAACCTCTATGTCAAGGATTCAGTTAATCCCGTATGCTGTTCCCTTTGTTCTTCGGTATGTTACTTGCCTGAGATTCGATCGTCGGTATCACTATACCTAGTTCAATCTCGTTACCGGCAAGTCTCTTTACTCGTTCCGTAATACAAGATCCTGTGGCTAACTCTTTAGTCACTTTGCTTGCAAGGCTCAATGTGATGTTGTATTACCGAGTGGGCCCTGAGATACCTCTCCGTCACACGGAGTAACAAATCCCAGTCTTGATCCATACCAACCCAACAGACACCCTCGGAGATACCTGTAGAGCACCTTTATAGTCACCCAGTTACGTTGCGACGTTTGATACACACAAGGTATTCCTCCGGTGTCAGTGAGTTGCATGATCTCATGGTCAAAGGAACAGATACTTGACACGCAGAAAACAATAGCAATAAACTGACACGATCAAATGCTACGTTTACAGTTTGGGTCTTGTCCATCACATCATTCTCCTAATGATGTGATCCCGTTATCAAATGACATCTCATGTCAATGGCTAGGAAACCTTAACCATCTTTGATCAACGAGCTAGTCAACTAGAGGCTTACTAGGGACACAGTGTTGTCTATGTATCCACACATGTATTTGAGTTTCCAATCAATACAATTATAGCATGGATAATAAACGATTATCATGAACAAGGAAATATAATAATAACCAATTTATTATTGCCTCTAGGGCATATTTCCAACAGTCTCCCACTTGCACTAGAGTCAATAATCTAGTTCACATCACTATGTGATTTACATTGTAATGAATCGAACACCCATGCAGTTCTGGTGTTGTTCATGTTTAGCCCTTGGAAGAGGTTTAGTCATCGGATCTGCAACATTTAGATCCGTGTGTACTTTGCAAATATTTATGTCGTCCTCCTTGATGTAATCGCGGATGGAATTGAAACGTCGCTTTATGTGTCTGGTCCTCTTGTGAAATCTTGGTTCCTTGGCTAGAGCAATGGCACCAGTATTATCACAAAACAGAGTCATTGGGTTAAGCGCACTAGGCACTACTCCAAGATCTGTCATGAACTCCTTCATCCAGACACCTTCCTTCGCCGCCTCCGAGGCTGCGATGTACTCCGCTTCGCATGTAGAATCAGCTACCACGCTTTGCTTGGAACTGCACCAGCTAACCGCACCCCCATTAAGAATAAATACGTATCCGGTTTGCGACTTAGAGTCATCCGGATCAGTGTCAAAGCTTGCATCGACATAACCCTTTACGACGAGCTCTTGATCACCTCCATAAACGAGAAACATGTCCTTAGTCCTTTTCAGGTACTTCAGGATATTCTTGACCGCCGTCCAGTGTTCCATTCCTGGATCACTTTGAAACCTTCCGGCCATACTTATGGCAAGGCTGACATCGGGTCTTGTGCACAGCATTGCATACATTTTAGAGCCTATGGCTGAAGCATAGGGGATGACACTCATCTTTTCTCTATCTTCTGCAGTCACTGGGCATTGAGTCTTACTCAACTTCACACCTTGCAAAACAGGCAAGAACCCCTTCTTGGACTGATCCATTTTGAACTTCTTCAAAATCTTATCAAGGTATGTGCTTTGTGAAAGTCCTATTAAGCGTCTTGATCTATCTCTATAGATCTTGATGCCTAATATGAAAGCAGCTTCTCCTAGGTCCTTCATTGAAAAACTCTTGTTCAAATATTCCTTTACGCTTTCCAGCATTTCTATATTGTTTCCAATCAGCAATATGTCATCCACATATAATATTAGAAACGCTATAGAGCTCCCACTCACTTTCTTGTAAATACAAGCTTCTCCGTAAACTTGTATAAACTCGAACGCTTTGATCACCTCATCAAAACGAAGATTCCAACTCCGAGATGCTTGCATGATTCTGACGGACTTAAGCATCGCTACGGGTGAGAAGGTCTCATCGTAGTCAACTCCTTGAACTTGTGAAAAACCCTTTGCCACAAGTCGAGCTTTATAGACGGTGACATTACCGTCCGCGTCCGTCTTCCTCTTAAAGATCCATTTGTTCTGAATGGCCTTAGGCCCTTCAGGTAATACTTCCAAAGTCCATACTTTGTTTTCATACATGGATCCCATCTCGGATTTCATGGCCTCTAACCACTTCTCGGAATCCGGGCCCATCATCGCTTCTCCATAGCTCGTAGGTTCATCGTTGTTTAACAACATGACCTCTAAGACAGGGTTGCCGTACCACTCAGGAGCAGTACGCGTCCTTGTCGACCTACGAGGTTCGATAGCAACTTGATCCAAAGCTTCATGATCATCATCATTAACTTCCTCTTCAGCTAATGTAGGCTCCACAGAAACAACTTTCTGCGCTGCGCTACTCTCAGGTTGAAGTAAAGGTTCAACAACCTCATCAAGTTCTATCTTCCTCCCACTCAATTCTTTCGAGAGAAACTCTTTCTCAAGAAATGTTCCGTTTTTAGCGACAAACACTTTGCCTTCGGATCTGAGGTAGAAGGTATACCCAACTGTCTCTTTTGGGTATCCTATGAAGACGCATTTCTCCGCTTTGGGTTCCAGCTTTTCAGGCTGAAGCTTTTTGACATAAGCATCACATCCCCAAACTTTAAGAAACGACAGCTTTGGCTTCTTGCCAAACCAAAGTTCATATGGCGTCGTCTCAACGGATTTCGATGGTGCCCTATTTAAAGTGAATGCAGCTGTCTCTAATGCATAACCCCAAAACGATAGTGGCAAATCGGCAAGAGACATCATAGATCGCACCATATCCAATAAGGTTCGATTACGACGTTCGGACACACCATTACGCTGTGGTGTTCCAGGCGGTGTCAATTGTGAAACAATTCCACACTGTCTTAAGTGACTGCCAAACTCATAACTCAGATATTCTCCTCCTCGATCAGATCGTAGGAATTTAATCTTCTTGTTACGATGATTCTCAACTTCACTCTGAAATTGTTTGAACTTTTCAAATGTTTCAGACTTGTGTTTCATTAAGTAAATATACCCATATCTACTTAAGTCATCAGTGAAGGTGAGAAAGTAACGATAACCACCGCGCGCCTCAATACTCATCGGACCGCACACATCAGTATGTATGATTTCCAATAAGTCACTTGCCCGTTCCATTATTCCAGAGAACGGCGTTTTAGTCATCTTGCCCATGAGGCATGGCTCACATGTGTCAAGTGATTCAAAATCAAGTGACTCCAAAAGTCCATCAGCATGGAGCTTCATCATGCGTTTTACGCCAATATGACCTAAACGGCAGTGCCACAAGAAAGTGGTATTATCATTATCAATTCTACATCTTTTGGCATCAATGTTATGAACATGTGTATCATTACTATCGAGATTCAATAAGAATAAACCCCTCACATCGGGTGCATGACCATAAAAGATATTACTCATATAAATAGAACAACCATTATTCTCTGATTTAAATGAGTAACCGTCTCGCAATAAACAAGATCCAGATATAATGTTCATGCTTAACGCAGGCACCAAATAACACTTATTTAGGTTCATCGCTAATCCCGACGGTAATCGAAGAGCGAGCGTGCCGACGGCGATCACATCAACCTTGGAACCATTTCCCACGCGCATCGTCACTTCGTCCTTTGCCAGCCTCCGTCTATTCCGCAGTTCCTGTTTTGAGTTGCAAATATGAGCAACCGCACCGGTATCAAATACCCAGGCACTACAACGAGAGTTGGTAAGGTACACATCAATAACATGTATATCATATATACCTTGTTTGTTGGCCGCCTTCTTGTCAGCCAAATACTTGGGGCAGTTCCGCTTCCAGTGTCCAGTTCCCTTGCAATGAAAACACACAGTTTCTGGTTTGGGTCCAGCCTTGGGTTTCTTCACGAGAGGAGCAACTGCTTTGCCACTCTGCTTGGAGTTACCCTTCTTACCCTTGCCATTTTTCTTGAAACTAGTGGTTTTATTGACCATCAACACTTGATGCTCCTTCTGAATTTCAGACTCAGCGGCTTTCAGCATCGCAAACAGCTCGGCGACTGACTTGTTCATCCCGTGCATGTTATAGTTCAACACGAAGCTCTTGTAGCTAGGTGGCAATGATTGAAGAACTCTGTCAGTGATAGCCTCTGGCGGAAGGGGCATCCCTAACTCAGCCAGACGGGTGGAGTACCCAGACATTCTGAGCACGTGGTCACTGATAGACCCGTTCTCCTCCATCTTGCAAGCATAGAACTTATCGGAGATCTCATATCTCTCGATCCGGGCATTCTTCTGAAAGATAAACTTCAACTCCTGGAACATCTCATATGCTCCATGACGTTCATAACGTCTTTGAAGTCCCGGTTCTAAGCCATACAACATTGCACATTGAACTATTGAGTAATCATCAGAACGAGCCTGCCAGGCGTTCACAACGTCTAGAGACTCAACTGGAGCGGGTGGATCACCAAGCGGTGCATCAAGGACATAAGCCTTCTGGGAAGCCGTAAGGATAATCCTTAGATTACGGGCCCAGTCCACAAAGTTACTTCCATCATCTTTCAACTTAGCTTTCTCTAGGAACGCATTAAAATTCAGGGGTGCTACTGCGCGAGCCATGATCTACAACATAAATATAGCAAAGACAACTTAGACTATTGTTCTTAGATAATGAGTTTAGTTAATCATATTACTTAAAAACTCCCACTCAAATTGACATCCCTCCGATCATTCGAGTGTAACATGATCCAAATCCACCAACTCAAGTCCGATCATCACGTGAGTTGAGGTGGTTTCAATGGTGAACATCTTCATGTTGATCATATCTGCTATATGACTCATGTTCGACCTTTCGGTCTCTTGTGTTCCGAGGCCATGTCTGTACATGCTAGGCTCGTCAAGTTTAACCCGAGTGTTCCGCACGTGTAACATGGCTTACACCCGTTGTATGCGAACGTAGAGTCTATCACACCCGATCATCACGGCGTGTCTCGAAACGACGAACTTTCGCAACGGTGCACACTTGGGGAGAACACAATTTATCTTGAAATTTAAGTGAGGGATCACCTTATAATGCTACCGTCGTCCTAAGCAAAATAAGATGCATAAAAGGATTAACATCACATGCAAATCATAAGTGACATGATATGGCCATGAACTTGTGCTTTTGATCTCCATCTCCAAAGCACCGGCATGATCTCCATCGTCACCGGCATGACACCATGATCTCCATCATCTTGATCTCCATCAACGTGTCGCCATAAGGTTGTCGCGCCGACTGTTGCTTCCACGACTATAGCTAACGTTTAGCGATAAAGTAAAGCATTACATAGCGCTTAATGATTGACACGCAGGTCATACAATAATTAAAGACAACTCTATGGCTCCTGCCAGTTGCCGTACTCATCGACATGCAAGTCGTGATATTCTATACAATACATGATCATCTCATACATCACATATATCTCATCATGTAATTGGCCATATCACATCACAACATACCCTGCAAAAACAAGTTAGACGTCCTCTAATTGTTGTTGCAAATTTTACGTGGCTGCTACGGGTATCTAGCAAGAACGATTCTTACCTACGCAAAACCACAACGTGGTGTAGTGATTGCTTTTTGATCTTCTAAAAGAACCCTCTTCATTGAACCGATTCAACTAAAGTGAGAGAGACAGACACCCGCCAGTCACCTTTATGCAACAAGTGCACGCAGCGGTGAAACCAGTCTCGCGTAAGCGTACGCGTAATGTCGGTCCGGGCCGCTTCATCTCACAATACCGCGGAATCAAGTATCAACTAGTAACGGCAAGCAATATGTATACACCCACGCCCACAACTCGTTTGTGTTCTACTCGAGATCTCATCTACGCATAGACCTAGCTCTGATACCACTGTTGGGGAATGTTGCATGGGAAACAAAAAATTTCCTACGCACACGCAAGATCTATCCATGGTGATGAGCATCTACGAGAGGGAGAGTGAATCTACATACCCTTGTAGATCGCTAAGCGGAAGCGTTAATAAACGCGGTTGATGTAGTCGAACGTCTTCGCGATCCAAATCGCCGAGCGTCCCGCGATCCAATCACGATCCTTCCGATCTAGTGCCGAACGGACGGCACCTCCGCGTTCAACACACGTACGGCTTGATGACGCCTTCACCTCCTCGATCCAGCGAGCGATGATGAAGTAGTGGTTGAGTTCCAGCAGCACGACGGCGTGGTGATGGTGGTGAGGAACAATCTCTGCAGGGCTTCGCCAAGCACTACGGAGATTATGACGGAGGAACTAGAGGGCTAGGGTTGCCGGCACACGGCTTGGGAAATCCTGATGTGTCCCGTGTGCTAGCCCTGCCCCTCTATTTATATGTTGAGCCTTGGGGTCTAAACTTGGAGTAAAAGTCTCCTCCGGGTCGGTTTTGCCCGCACAAGGTCGGTTTGGCCCGCAGGAAAAGAGTCCAATTCGGACCCTGCCGAATCGTGCACAGCCGCGCACAAGCGGTAGTACCGCTTCACACAAGCGGTAGTACCGCTTGGGCGGTAGTACCGCTTCACACAAGCGGTAGTACCGCTCGGGCGGTAGTACCGCTTCAACAAGCGGTAGTACCGCTTACGCGGCAGCAAAACTACTTTTGCACTTTCCAATACCTTGTGGGCTTTATCCCTTTGGCTCATATAAAGTGTTGCTGCACCCGAACACTTCGGTAAACATCCGGAACCCCTTCCGGTGAACTCCGGAACCCTTCCAGAGATCAAAACACTATTATCACATATATCAATCTTTACCTCCGGACTATTCCGGAGATCCTCGTCATGTCCGGGATCTTATCCGGGACTCCGAACAACTTTCGGTCACCAACATAATAACTCAATTATACTAATCGTCACCAAACGTTAAGTGTGTAGACCCTGCGGGTTCGAGAACTATGTAGACATGACCGAGACACCTCTACGGCCAATAACCAATAGCGGGACCTGGATGCCCATATTGGCTCCTACATATTCTACGAAGATCTTTATCGGTCGAACCTCTATGTCAAGGATTCAGTTAATCCCGTATGCTGTTCCCTTTGTTCTTCGGTATGTTACTTGCCTGAGATTCGATCGTCGGTATCACTATACCTAGTTCAATCTCGTTACCGGCAAGTCTCTTTACTCGTTCCGTAATACAAGATCCTGTGGCTAACTCTTTAGTCACTTTGCTTGCAAGGCTCAATGTGATGTTGTATTACCGAGTGGGCCCTGAGATACCTCTCCGTCACACGGAGTAACAAATCCCAGTCTTGATCCATGCCAACCCAACAGACACCCTCGGAGATACCTGTAGAGCACCTTTATAGTCACCCAGTTACGTTGCGACGTTTGATACACACAAGGTATTCCTCCGGTGTCAGTGAGTTGCATGATCTCATGGTCAAAGGAACAGATACTTGACACGCAGAAAACAATAGCAATAAACTGACACGATCAAATGCTACGTTTACAGTTTGGGTCTTGTCCATCACATCATTCTCCTAATGATGTGATCCCGTTATCAAATGACATCTCATGTCAATGGCTAGGAAACCTTAACCATCTTTGATCAACGAGCTAGTCAACTAGAGGCTTACTAGGGACACAGTGTTGTCTATGTATCCACACATGTATTTGAGTTTCCAATCAATACAATTATAGCATGGATAATAAACGATTATCATGAACAAGGAAATATAATAATAACCAAATTATTATTGCCTCTAGGGCATATTTCCAACACATCGTGAGCAGTTTCATCAGCTGCTGCAGCTGGAATTTCCTCAGGTATGCTCTGGAGGGGTGATGGTTGTTTCTCCTCAGAGCCCGTATGAACTTCTTCAGTGACGGCTGGTGATTGAGGCACTTGCGTCAGAGGTGTGGTGAGGGGCGAGTTTGAGGCTTGGAGAAGTGAAGCATCAGCTTCCACTTCAATTTCTTCATCCACTAGCTCTGTGGTAGCAGCTGAGTGGGTATCTGTGTCATCTTCATCAGCCTGAGGAACCTCATAGTCCACCCCGTATGGAATAAGCTGAAGGTTTACAGGAGTAGGGGGCGCTGATGAGATTGGTATGGCATCAATAGGTCCTTCTGAAGACAATGATGTCGTCTTCATTTTCTTCACTAGTGCAGTGCTGGTAGATGGAGCTGAAGCTTTTCTCTTCCTTGCTTCCTTCTCAGCAGCCTTCGTCTTCTTCACTTCTGATGCAGAAGGAAGGGTGATATGCTTTCCTGATGGTGCTGCTGCTGAGGCATTTGATGGTACATTTTCTTCAGGCACGACTGATGCAGTCGTCCTGGCTGTTTCTTCAGGAATAACTTCTTCAGTTGCCCTGACTGGTTCTTGAGGAGATAAGGGCACAGTCTCACTGGCCTGAGCAGGTGGAGGTGATGCTGAAGAACTTGTGGGTGGCACAGTACCAAACTTGACGGCTTCGCGCTTGTTGTGGTCTTCAACGGCCTGGTTGGTTGCAGTGATGAATCTGTCGCGCACACCACAGCAATGACTAGATTGTCTTTCAAATTCCTCAGACAGCTGTTGAATCTCAGTTTGCAAAGCCACAAGCTGCTGATGGGAAATGGATAGCATGTTCTTCCGCAGCTCTTTCTCTTTCTGTAGCTGCTGTTTCCTCACCAACTTTGCTTGTGCAATTTTGTGCTTCTCATTCAAGATGAAGGCAGACATCACATGACTTGGTCCAGGAGGTAGGTTCAAATCGTCAAGAGGTGTGTCTGGCTTTTTGCACCAGATGTCAATGAAGTCTAACAGCTTCTTGGGATCAAGCATCATTGGTACTGAAGAATTCTTTGCAATTGCAGCTTGCTCTTTCCTTCTTCTGAGGTAATCTGCGAGCTCATCTTCGTCAGCTAGCCCGTGTTCATCTGCCTGAGGCACGACGGCCTTGCTCTTTGGACCTGGCCTTATTCCACGGCCAGCTGTTGCCTTTGTCTTCAGTGTGGGCAATGTTGATGACTGCCCACAAGCTGAGGCACTTGATGCAGCGATAGAGGCTATTGCAAAGCCCTCGGTGCGCTGGCAAGATGCGAGCACAACCGGAGTTGAAGATTTTGCTGCGGCCACTGAAGAACTTGTAGCAGGAGGAGGTGCTGAAGACTTTGAAACATTGGGAGCTGAAGCCTTTGGGCCAGATGGTTTTGGCTTGCTGGCCGGCTTCTTCTGCATGGCTTTCTTAGGTGCACTTGCACTGCCGCTGGCACCAGCTTCAGCTGAGGCCTTTGAGGCCCGGTTGAATTCTTCAACAGCTTTCTGGGCTTGCTTCTGTATCTTTGCTTGCCGCTTTGCCCATTCTTTGGGGAATTCTTCACCCCGTCTGATACTTGTGGGATCAGCAACTTGACCTGCAGCAAGCGGTGGCCTATTGCATGGAGGCGTCACAGCAAAGTCCTTCATGTATTTGGAGGTGACGTACTTGTAGTCTCTCCACTGATATGTCCAGTATCTCTTTATCTTTTGCAGTCGCGTCTTGCGTTGTTCCTTAGTTTCCTTGCCATGAGTGTCTTCATCAGGTGTACAGTACCCTGCATATATTTCGTCAGGAATCTCAAAGGCAGTCTGTTCTTCTTTTCTCTTGCCTCCCTTCTGAGGCCTTTTCCCATCAGCCATTTTCTTCAGCTGAGGTTTTTGAACTTTTGAGGACTCAGAAGATGTTTGAAGATTTTCCTCAAGCAACGCTGCAAATGAATTAATTTGATGAGAACCTAGTGATTCGTCTGCAGACATTGTACCTGTGAATAGAGTATAGTTGCGAGGAAATAGGGAAGAGTCACATGCGTTCTCAGATATTTTCAAAATAAACCATGTGAAGAAATTGACCCTTATCGTCTTGACGCATTTCACTAAGTGTTCTTGACACAGATTCCCGAGTTGTACAGATTGAAGCAATTGCACAATTGAGGAATCTATTTGTTAAGTGTGACTTAGATGCAAAAACTCAAGACTGGTCAGAAGGAAGTGTTGAAGAATTAGAAAAGTGGTAAAAACAGCACATGAAGACTTTTGTGGCAATAATAAGATCAAACTGGGGTAGTAAAAATAAATTTTATTTACCCCAAGGATGAACTCGACGAATTGGACGACGAGGCGATGGAAATCGTCAGTTCAAATCTTCCGTGCCCTAACTTGGCGATGAAAGACGTCTACGGCGGCGGCGGAGGTGAAAAAATCCGCGGTCGGCGCGAGTACGACGGCGAAGAAGTCGAGGCAGTGAAGCTCTTCCTCTCCGGCGACGATGAATTCCAGCGGCGGCGCTAGGGTTTGAGAGTGACAGGGGCGCGAGAGTGAAATGGTTTGAGGTTGACGGGGTCAAGCCTTTATATAGGCGCAGTAAAAACCGAGCGACCCGAAGAATTTGGACGGATAAGCCCCTGGCGTTTTGCATTGGAGTGACACGCGTCACACATGCATTTTCATCTTTATCCTCGCGAGCGAAGCGCGGGATAACGTTACTGTGGCAACCGCCAAAAATATTAGAATATTTTTCAAAATGTGTTCGCAAATTCTTCAGCTGTCAAGGACACAGTGAAGACTTTGAACAGTGTCAAGTAGAACGCATATGAAGAATTTGTGAACAGAGTGGATTGAGTTTAGCACAGAGGGGAGCGGGTCCGATCACATCCACATAGATGACAAAAAAAACATGATTAAAGAATTTAGCTATATGTGGATGCTGTAGATTACATGAAAAACTCAAATAAATATATATATAGGAATAGCACCAAAAGCAGTGAAGAAAGACCTCAAATGACGAATTTGAAAAGATTGACGAAATTGCAAATGACGAAAATCTCAAATTGAAGAACGTCAAAAAGAGAGGTGGTGGCGTTACCCACCGTATTAGAACTGTGATGATTTCAGACACCGCGTACAATTGTCGTAGGGTTCTGAGAATCAAGTTCTTCATTAATTTCTTCACACTTCGAGGGTTAGTCTTCATTGATTGAAGAAAAACGTTACTTCGTGTGTTGTGCATCAAAGACATCAAGAATGCATAAGCGTTAGGATGTGTGTCCATTTCAAAGGACATTCGAAGATTCTAAGATGTTTAGCTCACACCGCAACATGCAAAACCTTCTCTAATCCAAGGGCTTTGTGAAGATATCTGCAAGCTGGTCTTCAGTCTTCACGTGGTCGATGACGATGTCTCCCTTCAACACATGATCACAAAGAAAATGGTGATGAATCTCAATATGCTTCGTCTTGGAGTGTTGCACTGGGTTGTGGGCGATCTTGATGGCGCTCTCATTATCGCAGAAGAGTGGCACTTTCTTCACGTTGACACCATAGTCCTTGAGGGTTTGCTTCATCCATAGTAACTGTGAGCAGCAGGCGCCAGCAGCAATGTACCCAGCCTCGGCAGCAGATAGTGAAACGCAGTTCTGCTTCTTCGAGGACCAACATACAAGAGATCGTCCGAGGAAATGGCATGTGCCTGATGTTGACTTGCGATCCACTCGGTCACCAGCATAATCAGAATCAGAATATCCAGCAAGATCAAGTGATGAGCCCTTGGGATACCATAATCCAAGCGTTGGGGTGTGAGCCAAATATCGAAGAATTCGTTTCACAGCCTGGTGGTGTGATTCCTTCGGTGACGCTTGAAAGCGGGCACACATGCAAACGCTAAGCATAATGTCTGGCCTAGATGCACATAGGTAAAGCAGCGAACCAATGATGGAGCGATATACCTTCTGATCGAAATCTTTACCATTTTCGTCAGTGTTGAGTTGGCCATTTGTTGGCATTGGTATCTTGAGGCCTTTGCAATCTTGCATTCTGAATTTCTTCAGGCAGTCTCTGAGGTATTTCTCCTGAGATATGAAGATGCCATTGGGTTGTTGACGAATTTGAAGCCCGAGGAAGAATTTCAACTCCCCCATCATAGACATCTGATATTCTTCTTGCATCATATGAGCAAATTCGTCACTGTATTTCTTGTTAGTGCAACCAAAGATAATATCATCAACATATATTTGGCATATGAACAGTTCACCATCATAAGATTTAGTAAAGAGAGTAGGGTCAAGTGAACCGGGCTTGAACCCCTTTTTCTTCAGGAATTCCTTCAGTGTATCTTACCAAGCCCTGGGGGCCTGCTTGAGGCCATAGAGAGCCTTGTTGAGTCTGAAGACTTTGTCAGGATGCTTTGGGTCCTCAAAACCTGGTGGTTGAGCAACATATACTTCTTCCTCAAGCTTACCATTGAGGAATGCACTTTTCACATCCATTTGATATAAGAGGATATCATGATGGTTAGCATATGCAAGCAATATTCGAATGGCTTCAAGCCTAGCAACAGGTGCAAATGTTTCATCGAAATCAATACCCTCAACCTGTGTGTAGCCTTGAGCTACAAGACGGGCCTTATTCCTCACCACTTGGCCATTTTCGTCTTGTTTGTTGCGGTAGATCCACTTAGTACCGATGACATTGTGCTTGCGTGGATCGGGACGTTTGACAAGCTCCCACACATTGTTGAGCTCGAATTGACGCAATTCATCTTGCATCGCTTGAATCCATTCAGGTTCCAGAAACGCTTCATCAACTTTGGTGGGCTCTGAAATAGAGACAAACGCATAATGCCCACAAAAGTTAGCTAAATGTGAAGCTCTTGAGCGAGTGAGGGGACCAGGTGCATTGATGTTGTCGAGGATTTTCTCAATCTGCACTTCATTTGCCACTCGTGGATGTGCTGGACGAGGGCCTTGTTGTTGTTGTTGTTGCCGTGCAGAATCCTCAGCATCATTTTTGTCAGAATGTTCATTTTCTTCACGGCGAGGAACAATCACTTCTTCATCAGCAGCTATTTCTTCACTGGACACAATTTCACCAGTGCCCATCAGCTTGATAGATTCCTCAGGTGGCATTTCATCTAGCACAGGAGGCAGGTGCTCTCTTTGCGAGCCGTTAGTTTCATCGAACCGCACATCTACAGTTTCAACAACCTTGTGGTGGTAGGAGTTGAAGACCCTGTAGGTGTGCGAGTCCTTTCCGTAACCAAGCATAAAACCTTCAGGTGCTTTCGGTGCAAATTTAGAATTGTGATGAGGATCTCTAATCCAACATTTAGCACCGAAGACTTTGAAATAACTCACATTGGGTTTCTTGTCAGTGAGGAGTTCATAAGAAGTCTTCTTGAGGAATTTGTGAAGATATACCCGGTTGATGATGTGGCATGCAGTGTCAATTGCTTCAGGCCAGAAGTGACGAGGAGTCTTGTATTCATCAAGCATAGTGCGCGCCATCTCGATGAGGGTTCTGTTCTTGCGCTCCACGACTCCATTCTGATGAGGCGTGTAGGGAGCAGAGAGCTCATGAGTGATACCAAGTTCATCAAGATAGTCGTCGAGGCCTGTGTTCTTGAACTCAGTGCCATTGTCACTCCTGATGTGCTTGATCTTGAGACCATAATTCTTCATGGCCCGATTGGAGAATCGTCTGAAGACATTCTGAACTTCAGTCTTGTAGGTAATGATGTGCACCCAGGTGTAGCGAGAGTAGTCATCAATAATGACGAATCCGTAGAGAGATGCTGCATTGGTTAGTGTGGCATAATGTGTAGGACCAAACAAATCCATATGAAGCAATTCAAAAGGACGAGTAGTGGTCATTATAGTCTTCGCCTGGTGCTTGGCTCTGGTCATCTTTCCAGACTCACAAGCGCCACAGAGGTGATCCTTGACGAATTTGACACCCTCGATGCCAATGATATGCTTCTTCTGGACGAGAGTACTCAAATTCCTCATTCCAGCATGTCCAAGTCGTCGATGCCATAGCCAGCATTCCGAAGCTTTTGCCATTAGACATGTTGCGGGCTGAGGACCTGTAGAGAAATCTACAATATACAAGTCACCTCTCCTAAAGCCTTTGAAGACTTTGGATTTGTCATATTCCAACAGCACAATGCATCTATATTTGCCAAACATGACAATCATATCAAGATCACAAAGCATTGAGACAGACATGAGGTTGAATCCAAGGGACTCGACAAGCATCACCTTTTCCATGTGTTGATCCTTTGAAATGGCAACCTTACCTAGACCCAATACCTTGCTTTTTCCTTTGTCAGCGTATGTGATATGCTTCAGATGAGACGGAGTAAGGGGAGCATCAGTGAGGAGATTTCTATCTCCAGTCATATGATTCGTGCAGCCACTGTCCAAGACCCATTCAGTGGCAGAAGGTGTTTCATCCTGTAGAAGTATTAGTCTGACTTACAAGTTCATATACTTCAAAGTGAAGAATATGATAGTGATCAATTTCGTCAGACAATTTCATCAGCATATAATATCAAGCAACATAAGGGATGTGTGAAATGAAGTATTCATTCCAGCATGATTAGCCTGCATCCCAACAGGCATTATGTCAGGTCTTCAGCAAATTCATCAGACATTTAGTTGTCTGAAGACCTGACCCTGCAGAAGAGATTAGTTCTTCTTCTTAACCACCCACATTTGAATGGGTGGCTGAGAAGCAATGTGACAAAGTGCATTGATGGAGAACTTAGGCATTGAAAAATATGCATTTCTTTGTTGGGGAACGGAGCATGAATTTCAAAAAAATTCCTACGCTCACGCAAGATCTATCCATGGAGATGCATCACTACGAGAGGGGAGAGTGTGTCTACGTACCCTCGTAGACCGTTAGCGGAAGCGTCTCACAACGCGGTTGATGTAGTCGAACAATCCTTCGAGCTCCACCGATCGAGTACCGAACGTACGGCACCTCCGAGTTCTACACACGTGCAGCTCGGTGACGTTCCTCGCCTTCTTGATCCAGCAAGACGTCGAGGTAGTAGATGAGTTCCGTCAGCACGACGGCGTGGCGACGGTGACGGTGAAGTGATTCCGGCAGGGCTTCGCCTAAGCTCTCCGAAAATATGACCGAGGTGGAAAACAGAGATCGGGGCACCGCACACGGCTATGGGACAATTGTTGTCCTTTGGGGTGCCCCCTAGCCCCCGTATATAAAGTATGAGAGGGAGGAGGCCGGCCCCCTAGGGGTGCGCCAAGTGTGGGGAGTCCTACTAGGACTCCTTAGTCCTAGTAGGATTCCACCTCCCATACGGAGTAGGAAAGGGGGAAGGGAGAGGGAAAGGAAAGAGGGGGTTGCGCCCCCTCCCCTAGTCCAATTCGGTTTGGGCAAGTGGGGGCGCGCGCCTCCTCACGTGGCCTGCCTCTCCTTTTCCCGTATGGCCCAATAAGGCCCATTACTTCTCCCGGTGAATTCCCGTAACTCCCCGGTACTCCAAAAAATACCCGAATCACTCGGAACCTTTCCGACGTCCGAATATAGCCTTCCAATATATGAATCTTTACCTCTCGACCATTTTGAGACTCCTCGTCATGTCCGTGATCTCATGCGGGACTCCGAACAAACTTCGGCCACCAATCACATAACTCATATAATACTAAATCGTCATCGAACCTTAAGTGTGCGGACCCTACGGGTTCGGGAATGATGTAGACATGATCGAGACGACTCTCCGGTCAATAACCAACAGCGGAACCTGGATGCTCATATTGGTTCCTATATATTCCACGAAGATCTTTATCGGTGAACCTCATATGTCAACATACGTTGTTCCCTTTGTCTGGCGGTATGTTACTTGCCCGAGATTCGATCGTCGGTATCCAATACCTAGTTCAATCTCGTTACCGGCAAGTCTCTTTACTCGTTCCGTAATACATCATCTTGCAACTAACTCTTTAGTCACGATGCTTGCAAGGCTTCTGTGATGCTGTATTACCGAGAGGGCCCAGAGATACCTCTCCGATAGTCGGAGTGACAAATTCCAATCTCGATCCATGCCAGCTCAACAAACACTTTCGGAGATACCTGTAGTGCACCTTTATAATCACCCAGTAACGTTGTGACGTTTGATACACCCAAAGTATTCCTACGGTATCCGGGAGTTGCATGATCTCATGGTCAGAGGAACGTGTATTTGACATAGTGAAAGCAATAGCAATAAACTGAACGATCATTTGCTATGCTAACGGTTGGGTCATGTCCATCACATCATTCTCCTAATGATGTGATCCCGTTATCAAATGACAACTCATGTCCATGGTCAGGAAACCTTGACGATCTTTTGATCAACGAGCTAGTCTAGTAGAGGCATACTAGGGACATAGTATTTGTCTATTATCCACACATGTATTTAGTTTCCGGTCAATACAATTCTAGCATGAATAATAAACCATTATCATGAACGGAGAAATATGATAATAATAAACACTTTATTAATTGCCTCTAGGGCATATTTCCAACAGTCTCCCACTTGCACTAGAGTCAATTACATTGTAATGAATCTAACACCCATCGCATTCTGGTGTTGATCATGTATTGCTCGTGGAAGAGGTTTAGTCAACGGGTCTGCCACATTCAGATCCGTGTGTACTTTGCAAATCTCTATGTCTCCATCCTTAATCAAATTCCGAATGGAGTTGAAGCGACGCTTTATATGCTTGGTTCTCTTGTGAAACCTGGGCTCCTTTGCTATAGCAATTGCTCCAGTGTTGTCACATAAGATAGTCATTGGACCCGATGCACTAGGTATGACACCTAGATCGGATATGAACTCCTTCATCCAGACTCCTTCATGTGCTGCTTCGGAAGCAGCTATGTATTCCGCCTCACATGTAGATCCCGCCACGACGCTCTGCTTGGAACTGCACCAACTGACCGCTCCACCATTAAGAATAAATACGTATCCAGATTGTGACTTAGAGTCATCTGGATCTGTGTCAAATCTAGCATCGATGTAACCCTTTACGACGAGCTCTTTGTCACCTCCATAAACGAGAAACATGTCCTTGGTCCTTTTCAGGTACTTCAGGATATTCTTGACCGATGTCCAGTGATCTACTCCTGGATCACTTTGGTACCTTCCCACCAAGCTAATAGCGAGGCACACATCAGGTCTGGTACACAGCATGGCATACATAATAGAGCCTATGGCTGAGGCATAGGGGATGACACTCATCTTCTCTTTGTCTTCTGCCGTGGTCGGGCTTTGAGTCTTACTCAATCTCACACCTTGCAATACAGGCAAGAACCCTTTCTTTGACTGATCCATTTTGAACTTTTTCAAAATCTTGTCAAGGTATGTGCTTTGTGAAAGTCCAATGAGGCGTCTTGATCTATCTCTATAGATCTTGATGCCTAATATGTAAGCAGCTTCTCCGAGATCCTTCATTGAAAAACTTTTGTTCAAATAACCCTTTATGCTTTCCAGAATTCTATGTCATTTCCCATCAATAATATGTCATCCACATATAATATGAGAAATGCCACAGAGCTCCCACTCACTTTCTTGTAAATACAAGCTTCTCCATAAGTTTGTATAAACCCAAATGCTTTGATCACTTCATCAAAGCGAGTATTCCAGCTCCGAGATGCTTGCACCAGTCCATAGATGGATCGCTGGAGCTTGCATACTTTGTTAGCACCTTTAGGATCGACAAAACCTTCCGGTTGCATCATATACAATTCTTCCTTAAGGAATCCATTAAGGAATGCCGTTTTGACGTCCATTTGCCAGATTTCATAATCATAAAACGCGGCAATTGCTAACATAATTCTGACAGACTTTAGCATCGCTACAGGTGAGAAAGTCTCATCGTAGTCAACTCCTTGAACTTGTCGATAACCTTTAGCAACAAGTCGTGCTTTATAGACGGTGACATTATCATCAGCCTTCGTCTTCTTCTTAAAGATCCATTTATTTTCAATAGCTCGCCGTTCATCGGGCAAGTCTGCCAAAGTCCATACTTTGTTCTCATACATGGATCCAATCTCGGATTTCATGGCCTCAAGCCATTTGTCGGAATCCGGGCTTGCCATCGCTTCTTCATAGTTCGAAGGTTCATCGTTGTCTAGCAACATGACCTCCAAGACTGGATTTCCGTACCACTCTGGTGCGGAACATGTCCTGGTTGACCTACGAAGTTCAGTAACAACTTGATCCGAAGTTTCATGATCATCATCATCAACTTCTTCTCTGGTCTGTGTCGATGTCACAGAAATTTCTTTCTGTGGCGTACTACTATCCAGAGGAGGTACAATTACCTCATCAAGTTCTACTTTCCTCCCACTCACTTCTTTCGAGAGAAACTCCTTCCCTAGAAAGGATCCATTCTTAGCAACGAATACTTTGCCTTCGGATCTGTGGTAGAAGGTGTACCCAACGGTCTCCTTTGGGTATCCTATGAAGACGCACTTATCCGCTTTGGGTTCGAGCTTATCTGGCTGAAGCCTTTTGACATAAGCATCGCATCCCCAAACTTTCAGAAACGACAGCTTAGGTTTCTTACCAAACCACAGTTCATATGGTGTCGTCTCAACGGATTTAGACGGTGCCCTGTTTAAAGTGAATGCAGCTGTCTCTAATGCATAACCCCAAAATGATAGTGGCAAATCGGTAAGAGACATCATAGAACGCACCATAACTAATAGAGTACGATTACGACGTTCGGACACACCATTACGCTGTGGTGTTCCAGGTGGCGTGAGCTGTGAAACAATTCCACATTGTTTTAAGTGATTGCCAAACTCGTGACTCAAATATTCTCCTCCACGATCAGATCGTAAGAACTTTATTTTCTTGTTACGATGGTTCTCTACTTCACTCTGAAATTCTTTGAACTTTTCAAATGTTTTAGATTTATGCTTCATCAAGTAGACATAGCCATATCTACTCAAATCATCTGTGAACGTGAGAACATAACGATATCCACCGCGCGCCTCAACACTCATCGGACCGCATACATCGGTATGTATTATTTCCAACAAGTCTGTTGCTCGCTCCATTGTTCCGGAGAACGGAGTCTTAGTCATCTTGCCCATGAGGCATGGTTCGCACGTCTCAAATGATTCATAATCAAGTGATTCCAAAAGTCCATCTGTATGGAGTTTCTTCATGCGTTTTACACCAATATGACCTAAGCGGCAGTGCCACAAATATGTGGTACTATCATTATCAATTTTGCGTCTTTTGGCATCAATATTATGGATGTGTGTATCACCACGATCGAGATTCAACAAGAATAAACGATTCACAAGTGGTGCATGCCCATAAAAGATATTATTCATGAAAATAGAACAACTTTTATTCTCTGATTTAAATGAATAACCGTCTCGCAATAAACAAGATCCAGATATAATGTTCATGCTCAACGCAGGCACCAAATAACAATTATTTAGGTTCATCACTAATCCCGAGGGTAGATGTAGAGGTAGCGTGCCGACGGCGATAACTTCAACTCTTGAAACGTTCCCGACGCGCATCGTCACCTCGTCCTTAGCCAATCTTCGTTTATTTCGTAGCTCCTGTTTTGAGTTACAAATATGAGCAACCGAACCAGTATCAAATACCCAGGTGCTACTACGAGTATTGGTAAGGTACACATCAATAACATGTATATCAAATATACCTTTGTTGATGTTGCCAGCCTTCTTATCTGCCAGGTACTTGGGGCAGTTCCGCTTCCAGTGACCAGTCCCCTTGAAGTAGAAACACTCAGTCTCGGGTTTGGGTACAGACTTGGGTTTGTTCGTGGGAGCAGCAACTGATTTGCCGTTCTTCTTGATGTTCCCCTTCTTTCCCTTGCCCTTCTTGAAACTAGTGCTCTTCTTTACCATCAACACTTGATGCTCCTTCTTGACTTCTACCTCCGCAGCTTTGAGCATAGCGAAGAGCTCGGAAATAGACTTTTCCATTCCTTGCATATTATAGTTCATCACAAAGCCCGTATAGCTTGGTGGCAGTGATTGGAGAATTCTGTCAATAACCGAATCATCTGGAAGGTTAACTCCCAACTGAGTCAAGCGGTTATGCAACCCAGACATCTTGAGTATATGCTCACTGACAGAACTATTCTCCTCCATCTTACAGCTAAAGAACTTGTCGGAGACATCATATCTCTCGACCCGGGCATGAGCTTAAATACAAGTTTCAGCTCTTGGAACATCTCATATGCTCCGTGATGCTCAAAACGTCTTTGGAGCCCCGGTTCTAAGCCGTAAAGCATGGCACACTGAACTATCGAGTAGTCATCAACACGTGTCTGCCAGGCGTTCATAACGTCGACAGACGAGGGAGGGGGTGCGACACCTAGCGGTGCATCAAGGACATAAGCCTTCTGTGCAGCAATGAGGATGATCCTCAGATTACGGACCCAGTCCGCATAGTTGCTTCCATCATCTTTCAACTTAGCTTTCTCTAGGAACGCATTAAAATTCAGTGGAACTACAGCGCGGGCCATTGATCTACAACATACAATTGCAAAGATTATTTAGACTATGTTCATGATAATTGAAGTTCAATTAATCAAATTATTTAAGAACTCCCACTTAGATTAACATCCCTCAAGTTGTCTAAGTGTAACATGATCCACATCAACTAAGCCACGTCCGATCATCACATGAGGTGGATTAGTTATCAATGGTGAACATCTTTCATGTTGATCATATCTACTATATGACTCATGTTCGACCTTTCGGTCTCTTGTGTTCCGAGGCCATATCTGTATATGCTAGGCTCGTCAAGTTTAACCCAAGTATTCTGCGTGTGTAAAACTGGCTTACACCCGTTGTATGCTAATGAAAGAATCCATCACACCCGATCATCACGTGGTGCTTAGAAGCGTCGAACCTTCGCAACGGTGCATACTAGAGGAGAACACTTATCTTGAAATTTAGTGAAGGGATCATCTTATAATGCTACCGTCGTCCTAAGCAAAATAAGATGCATAAAAGGATTAACATCACATGCAATTCAATATATGTGACATGATATGGCCATCATCGTCTTGTGCTTTTGATCTCCATCAGCCAAGCACCGTCATGATCTCCATTGTCACCGGATTGACACCATGATCTCCATCGTAGCGTCGTGACACCTTGATCTCCATCGCAGCGTCGTGGTCGTCTCGCCGGCTATTGCTACTACTACTACTGCTAACTCATAGCGGTAAAGAAAAGCAATTACATAGCGTTGGCATTGCATACAATAAAGAGACAACCATAAGGCTCCTGCCGGTTGCCTGATAACTTACAAAACATGATCATCTCATACAATAACTTATATCACATCATGTCTTGACCATATCACATCACCAGCATACCCTGCAAGAACAAGTTAGACGTCCTCTACTTTGTTGTTGCAAGTTTTACGTGGCTGCTACGGGTTTGCAAGAACCGTTCTTACCTACGCAAAACCATAACGTGGTGTAGTGATTGCTTTTTGATCTTCTAAAAGAACCCTCTTCATTGAAACCGATTCAACTAAAGTGAGAGAGACAGACACCCGCCAGTCACCTTTATGCAACGAGTGCACTTAGCGGTGAAACCTGTCTCGCGTAAGCATACGCGTAATGTCGGTCCGGGCCTCTTCATCTCACAATACCGCCGAATCAAGTATCAACTAGTAACGGCAAGCAATATGTATACACCCACGCCCACAACTCACTTGTGTTTTACTCGTGCAAATCACATCTACGCATAGACCTGGCTCGGATGCCACTGTTGGGGAACGGAGCATGAATTTCAGAAAAATTCCTATGCTCACGCAAGATCTATCCATGGAGATGCATCGCTACGAGAGGGGAGAGTGTGTCTACGTACCCTCGTAGACCGTTAGCGGAAGCGTCTCACAACTCGGTTGATGTAGTCGAACAATCCTTCGAGATCCATCGATCGAGTACCGAACGTACGGCACCTCCGAGTTCTACACACGTGCAGCTCGGTGACGTTCCTCGCCTTCTTGATCCAGCAAGACGTCGAGGTAGTAGATGAGTTCCGTCAGCACGACGGCGTGGCGACGGTGACGGTGAAGTGATTCCGGCAGGGCTTCGCCTAAGCTCTCCGAAAATATGACCGAGATGGAAAACAGAGATCGGGGCACCGCACACGGCTATGGGACAATTGTTGTCCTTTGGGGTGCCCCCTTGCCCCCGTATATAAAGGATGAGAGGGAGGAGGCCGGCCCCCTAGGGGTGCGCCAAGTGTGGGGAGTCCTACTAGGACTCCTTAGTCCTAGTAGGATTACACCTCCCATACGGAGTAGGAAAGGGGGAAAGGAGAGGGAAAGGAAAGAGGGGGCTGCGCCCCCTCCCCTAGTCCAATTCGGTTTGGGCAAGTGGGGGCGCGCGCCTCCTCACGTGGCCTGCCTCTCCTTTTCCCGTATGGCCCAATAAGGCCCATTACTTCTCCCGGTGAATTCCCGTAACTCCCCGGTACTCCAAAAAATACCCGAATCACTCGGAACCTTTCCGACGTCCGAATATAGCCTTCCAATATATGAATCTTTACCTCTCGACCATTTCGAGACTCCTCGTCATGTCCGTGATCTCATCCGGGATTCCGAACAAACTTCGGCCACCAATCACATAACTCATATAATACTAAATCGTCATCGAACCTTAAGTGTGCGGACCATACGGGTTCGGGAATGATGTAGACATGATCGAGACGACTCTCCGGTCAATAACCAACAGCGGAACCTGGATGCTCATATTGGTTCCTACATATTCCACGAAGATCTTTATCGGTGAACCTCATATGTCAACATACGTTGTTCCCTTTGTCTGGCGGTATGTTACTTGCCCGAGATTCGATCGTTGGTATCCAATACCTAGTTCAATCTCGTTACCGGCAAGTCTCTTTACTCGTTCCGTAATACATCATCTTGCAACTAACTCTTTAGTCACGGTGCTTGCAAGGCTTCTGTGATGCTGTATTACCGAGAGGGCCCAGAGATACCTCTCCGATAGTCGGAGTGACAAATCCCAATCTCGATCCATGCCAACTCAACAAACACTTTCGGAGATACCTGTAGTGCACCTTTATAATCACCCAGTAACGTTGTGACGTTTGATACACCCAAAGTATTCCTACGGTATCCGAGAGTTGCATGATCTCATGGTCAGAGGAACGTGTATTTGACATAGTGAAAGCAATAGCAATAAACTGAACGATCATTTGCTATGCTAACGGTTGGGTCATGTCCATCACATCATTCTCCTAATGATGTGATCCCATTATCAAATGACAACTCATGTCCATGGTCAGGAAACCTTGACCATTTTTTGATCAACGAGCTAGTCTAGTAGAGGCATACTAGGGACATAGTATTTGTCTATTATCCACACATGTATTTAGTTTCCGGTCAATACAATTCTAGCATGAATAATAAACCATTATCATGAACGGAGAAATATGATAATAATAAACACTTTATTAATTGCCTCTAGGGCATATTTCCAACATTCTCTTCACAGGAGGGTTATAGTAATTGAATGAATAAGCAAACAAATTCTTCGAAGATTTGTGAACATAGTGGTTCGAAGAATAATGCTCATATTCATCAACCCGCTGTCTGTTTTCCTGCGAAACAGGGGCATTAGTGCGACCATAAGTGGGTCTGCGTCCATTTGACGAATTTGATCACTGTGAAGAATTTGCCCTGGGAAGTTTCTTCTTCATCGGTGGTGTCATGATGACATTCACCTGAAGATTTTCCAGAAGTCTTTTGGGAACCCAGATTTTCTTCATAGGTGGACCGTTCCTGCAGTTAGTACCAATGAATCTGGCAAAGACCTCACCGTTCTGATTCTTGAACAGTTTATAGTTCGAGTCAAATGACTCATCTGAAGAATATGAAAAATCACAAGTGTAACTAGATAAGGAGGATGGGTCTACTGGAGGTCCCTTTGCAGCAACCCATGTGGTTTTGGGATACTGCTCAGGCTTCCAGTACGAACCATCAGCATTGAGCTTTCTCTCAAAGGCAATACCCTCTTTCCTAGGGTTCCTGTGAAGAATTTGCTTTTTGAGCACGTCACACAGGGTTTGATGTCCCTTGAGGCTTTTATATATGCCAGTGACATACAATACCTTCAGCCCTGCATTTTCATTAGTATCACTGGTGGCTTCCTCAGATGAGGGGTTAGTGGCCACCGTAGCAGTTGAAGCAATAGCAAGCACAGAAGCATTTGAACATTCAGCTGAAGAATTAGCATTATCACGTTCAAGGTATTTTAAGCATGGTGCAACAAATTCTTCCTGAGCGGTACTGATATGTTGAGCGAGGAGTGAATCGTTTTCTTTTTGAAGATCATCATGAGACGCTCTCAGCTTCTCGAGATCTTGCTTCCTTTGAAGAAATTCATAGGACAGCTTCTCATGTTCAGCTGAGAGGGACACATGACGACTCTCAAGTTCGTCAAATTTTGACTGAAGACGTTTGATTTTGTCAGACAAGATTTGAGAACGTTTCATTTCATCGTTCAACAGATCGTCACTTTTGTCAAGCAGTTTTTGAGTCTTTTCCAACGCATGTTGTTGCACAGTAGCAATCTTAGCAAGGTTCTTATAGCTTGGTTTAGATTCACACTCAGAGTCATCATCACTGGAAGTTTCAAAGTAAGCTTCTCGTGAAGTTACCTTTGCACCTCGAGCCATGAAGCAGTAGGTAGGAGCGTAGTCATCAGCACAGTCACCATTGTTGGTGGAGATACCATTATCCTCAGTGTTGAAGATGGACTTGCTGACGTACTCAGTGGCGAGAGCAAGGCTTGCCACACCAATGTCTGACTCCTCCTCAGATTATTCAGCTGGCTGATCATCAGATTCTTCTTCAGAATCCATCTCCTTTCCAAGGAATGCACGAGCTTTGCTAGAACTAGGCTTCTTGTGAGATGAGGACTTTGATGAAGATTTTGAGGATTTCTTCTTTTTCCCATCAGATTCATCATCATCCCTGCTCTTCTTCTTCTTCCAAAGATGGCATTCGGCGATGTAGTGGCCTGGCTTCTTGCATTTGTGACAGGTTCTCTTGTTGTAGTCTCGAGCAGACGCTTCTCCAGTGTTCTTTGAGTCATACTTTGAAGACTTTCCGAATCTATTCTTCTTGGAAAACTTCTGGAACTTCTTCACTAGCATAGCCAGTTCTCTACCAATCTCCTCAGCACCGTCAGAACTGCACTCACATTCCTCTTCTTCTTCTTCAGATGAAGAAATAGCCTTGGTTTTTGCTTTAGCCTTCAGAGCGCGAGGGCGACCATAGCTGCGTCCATACATGTCTCTCTTTTCGGCTTGTTGAAATTCATGTGTGTTGAGCCTCTCAAGAATATCAGCTGGGTCCAGTGACTTGTAATCAGGGCGCTCTTGAATCATTAGTGCCAAAGTGTCGAAGGAACTGTCCAGAGACCTCAGCAATTTCTTCACCACCTCATGATCGGTGATGTCAGCAGCACCAAGAGCTTGAAGCTCATTGGAGATATCAGTGAGGCGGTCGAAGGTTTGCTGCACATTTTCATTGTCGAGTCTTTTGAAGCGATTGAAGAGATTGCGCAGAACATCAACTCGGGAGTCACGTTGAGTGGAAACACCCTCATTCACTTTTGAAAGCCGGTCCCAGATAAGCTTCGAGGTTTCCAGTGCACTCACTCTGCCATACTGTCCTTTGTTGAGATGACCACAAATGATGTTCTTCGCTTGAGAATCCAGTTGCTTGAATCTCTTCACGTCAGCAGCATTGATACTTGGTGAGATGGTGGGGATGCCGTTCTCAACGACGAACCAGAGATCATTGTCAATAGCCTCAAGATGCATTCGCATCTTGTTCTTCCAATAGGGATAGTCTGTGCCATCGAAGATGGGGCACGCAGCGGAGACCTTGATCATACCTGCGGTCGACATAACTAAAACTCTAGGTGGTTAACCCAAAATCACACAGAACAAGGGAGCACCTTGCTCTGATACCAATTGAAAGAGCATGTAAACTCCCTGAGGGGGGGTGAATGGGAGATTTTTAGAAATTCGTCAAACTCTGAAGAATTTGACGAAGAACAGAGTGAAGTAATAGAAACGCAAGGAAAACTAAGACATCACAGAATCAGAGTACATGCGAGCAGGATACATAACAATGAAGAACATGCAATCATACACTCATACAAGCATGAAGAATACGAACTGAGGAAATAAAAGATAACATGATCAAATGCTTCAGTTCAAATTCGTCAGCGCACAGATCTCAAATTCTTCAGCAGCGTAATAATGTAAGAGAGGATGAGGAATTTGAAACCAGGTTGGCTTGGTGAAGACAATGATATTTGGTAGACCAGTTCCAGTTGCTGCATCAACTGTACGTCTGGTTGAGGCGGCTGAGTCGCAACTCAGAGGACACTTAGTCCTCACCGTATTCCTCTGGAGCTAAGATCACTTAGACCTCGCCCAATCACTCGTGGTAAGTCTTCAAGGTAGACTTCTGAAACCTTCACAGACTTGTTCACCGGCACGCCACAATTACTCTTGGGTGCTCAGAACATGACGCCTAACCGTCTGGAGGAATGACAGTCCTCAAAGGTAACAAGCGTCGGATCACACAGATCAATCTCTTCAGTGATTCTCAATCACTTTGGCTCTGGTTGGGTTTTTCCTCACTTGGGTTCTCACAAAGTCGTCAGAGGAAGGGTTGCTCTCAAATGACAAGTGTCAAGTTCTCTCGGAGCAGCCAACCAACAACTGGTTGGGGGCGGCTATTTATAGCCAGGGGGCAACCCGACATAAAATGTCATAAATGCCCTTGACTGATTCGACCGTTGTCAGGATAAGGATCCACTCGACAGCTGGCACGCGGCGCAGCAACGGTCGGAATTTGAACTCTCAAATTCGTCGGGGCACTCAATTTCCTCACTTCTAGGCAGATCGCACTGGCGAACTCCTAACTCCTCAGCCTGACCAAACTCGTCAGCGACCAGATGAACTTCGTCACTGTCGCTAGCAAATGCGTCAGCTGTGCTGGAGATTTCCAAAGGCTTCACTCGAAGCGGCTTGTGTATGGGTTTTAGTAAGTTTCAGAAGGTTTGAGCATCACTTTGGAAATGTGAAATATGTTTCACGTAGACCCCCTTTAACAGTACTGTTTTTCCTATGACTCAAATAAGAAGAAAAGAAACTACAAAAACCAAAGTCTCCAAGCTTCAAAGTCTTCACATCAATTTCATCAAAGGTCGTACCAAGTTCATCATCAAATTCTTCACTTGGAGAAATCTACTTTTAGGGGTTGTCTTCCATGTGTTAAACCAAATCTTCAGGGACTCTGTCTCCTGTGTATACTCACAAACACATTAGTTCCTCAACCTATTTGTCTTCAATACTCCAAAACCACTAAGGGGGCACTTGATGCACTTACAGTATACCATAATAAAGTGGTCTTTATTTCCTTTGAATGTGTGACGTCCAACCGTACAATCCGTATTGCCGAAGTAACTTGAATAGATACTTTTAAAGAAATGTATATATTGAGAGTAAAGGTTTACACAGGGCTTTCATGAGTGGTTTGACGTCCCTACCATGCCCTGCTGCACGTCTGCGCCTTTGCTCTTCAAGAGGCTTCCGTGGAAGCGAAGCTGTCTGCCGTGTGTTCGGCAGAAGTAGCAATCTTTGGCGGGCGAGCCCTTGAAAAAAGGGCTTGAGAACTCGCCGTGGTATATCAGCGTGACGCTGATCAGGCCCTAGATGGTGCCCGTCGTTGATGTTGATTCAAAGACATCTGTTGGCCATTTGTCGGTCAAACCGAGCTCTTGGCCTTTGTTTTATGTGTCCCCATGCCCATGGAATTTTGAGCGCAAAATTGTGCACTCGAGGTACATATTTCGCGACTAGGTGGGCCGTGTTGTGGGGCGCGTATCCCTACTTGGGGTGAGCATGGGAGTGCGCTGGGAGTGAGGCTGCAGCTCGGGAGCGCTTGCGTGCGTTCAGTGTCTTGGCAGTGGACTGGGCTTGCGACGCCTCTTCGGTGGCTTGGACTTCGGTGGCTAGAGCCGCAATGTGTTCCTCTGTTCGGAGCGAGCGCTCGGTATTACCGTTGATGGTAATGACGCCACTTGGTCCTGGCATTTTGAGCTTCAGGTACGCATAGTGCGGGATGGCGTTAAAGCGAGCGAAGGCGGTTCGTCCGAGGAGTGCGTGATAACCACTGCGGAAAGGGACAATATCGAAGATTAAGTCCTCGACGCGAAAGTTATCGGGCGAGCCGAAGACTACTTCCAAAGTCACGGATCCCGAGCAGCGTGCCTCGACGCCTGGGATTACACCTTTAAAGATGGTGTTGCTGGGTTTGATCCTTGACGGGTCGATCCCCATCTTCCTCACTGTATCGGAGTAAAGCAGGTTAAGACTGCTACCTCCGTCCATAAGGACCCTAGTGAGGTGAAATCCGTCCACGATGGGGTCGAGTACCAGAGCCGCCGTTCCTCCATGGCGTATACAGGTTGGATGGTCTCGACGGTCGAAAGTGATCGGGCAAGCCGACCACGGGTTGAATTTCAGGGCTACCGGCTCTAAGGCGTAGACATCCCGAAGCGCGCGTTTCCGCTCCTTCTTTGGTATGTGCGTGACATAGATCATGTTCACGGTTTTGACCTCTGGAGGGAACTATTTTTGGCCTCCATTGTTCGGCCCGCGAGGTTCGTCGTCGTCCTCGCTGCGGGGGCCCTTGCCCTGTTCTTCGGCTGTGGCCTTGCCGGCCTGCTTAATTACCCAACAGTTACGGTTGGTGTGGTTAGCTGGCTTGTCGGGGGTGCCGTGAATCTGGCAGGGCCTATCCAATATTCTATCCAGCGCGTACGGGGCATCTCGGTTCCCTTTAGAGGGTTTTTTCCGCTGTCCCGATTTCGAGCCGCTGAATCCGGCGTTTACTGCTGTGTTATCGGCTTCACCGCCGTTGTTTGAGTGCCGGCGCTTATTGTTTCTATTGCGCCGAGGTTTCCCGTTTCCGTCCCGGGTCTCTGAACTGCCGGGGTCTTCGGGGTGGTTGCTTCGACGAGCTAGCCAGCTATCCTCACCCGCGCAAAAGCGGGTCATTAGGGAGGTAAGGGCCGACATTGTTCTCAGTTTATCTTGGCCGAGTTGACGGACGAGCCACTCGTCCCGAATACTATGTTTGAATGCCGCAATTGCTTCGGCGTCCGGACAGTCGACGATCTGGTTCTTCTTGGTCAAGAACCGGTTCCAGAATTGCCGGGCTGACTCTCCGGGCTGTTGAATGACATGGCTCAGGTCATCGGCGTCCGGTGGCCGAACAAAGGTGCCTTGAAAGTTAGCTCGGAATGCATCTTCGAGCTCTTCCCAGCTCCCGCTGGAGTTTTCGGGTAGGCTGTTCAGCCAATGCCTGGCCGGTCCCTTGAGTTTCAGCGGTAAGTACTTGATAGCATGGAGATCGTCTCCTCGAGCCATATGAATGTGGAGAAGAAAATCCTCAATCCGCACAGCTGGGTCAGTTGTCCCATCATAAGATTCTATATTAACTGGTTTAAACCCCTCGGGAAACTGATGCTGCATCACCTCGTCAGTGAAGCACATTGGGTGTGCGGCGCCCCTGACCTGGGCCACATCGCGTCGTAGATCGGTTGTCATCCGGGCACGGTGCTGCTCCCGAGCTCTATCGTTTCTATCGCGCCAGGCCTGGTATCCGTCCCGTCCAGCGGGCGCGTATCCTGTGGATCCATAGATGGATCTCGACTGAATCGCTCGTGCGTTCAGGTCGTGGCACAGATCGTATTGGTCATCCGATTGAACCGGGTCTTTGCCTGCTCGGCGGGAGGGTGCGAGTGGGTATTCGGTTTCCCTGGCCGCCCTATCCCGTCCTCGAGGGGGCACGGGTGGGAGTTCGGCTTCTCCGGCCGCTCCATCTCGTCCTCGAGGGGGCGCGGGTGGGAGCTCGGTTTCCACAGCCGGCCTATCTCGTCCTCGAGGGGTGCGGTCGGGCTGGTTTGCGTAAGTTCGTCTGGGAGGTACGGGCTCGAAGTCCTCATCCTCGAATTCTGGGAGGAGGCGCCGCCGTGGGTAACTCTTATATTGGCCCTGACGTTGATCGTCGAGGCCTTCTTCGGCGGCTAAGACCATCATCCATCTGTCGTTGAGCGTATCCTGTTCGGCCTTTAGCTGTTGTTGTTTCATCTTCAAGCTTCGGGCAGTGGCGATGAGTTGCCGCTTGAATTTTTCATGTTCCAAGGGATCCTCAGGGATGATAAAGTCTTCGGGTCCGAGGGTATCTTCCTCTTCGGATGGAGGGAGGTAATTGTTGTCCTCGGAATCGTCGAGGTCCTCGGGGTCACCCTGGTCCTCGTGCCCCTCTGGGGCGTCGGGTCGCTGCTCGGGCGTGTGATCGCCGAGCTCCCCCAAGTTGTCCGGAGTCTCGGTATCTCCGGTGCCGTTCGTGTCTATGTGATTTTCCTTGCCCTTTCCCCGCCCTCTGGCTCGCCGTCGTCGGCGGCGTCTGGGCGGGTCTCCGGTGGTGTTGTCGCCGTCCTTGTTGGTTGTGTCACCGTCCTTCATGGGGGTGTCGATCATGTAAACGTCATAGGTGGAGGTGGCGGTCCACTTTCCGGTATTTGCAGTGGCAAGGAAGGTATCCGTGTAGGGCGGGACGTCAATGTCCTCGTCCATGTCGTCAGCCTCCTCGGAGGCGTAGTCCAGCATGTCGGTTAAATCTTCGACAGTGGCTACCAAGTGGGTGGTGGGTGGGACGCAAAATTCCCCGCGGCTGGCATCCTGTCCGACCTGCTCCTGGTCTGAGGACGGGCCATCCGCGATTTTTATCATCTGGATCCGGTCTAGCATCTTGCTTAAAATCGAGGGATCCACCGGATCTATGTTCGGGCGGCCGTTGGAGTTGGGCTCCGGCGCGCCGATAACGGGAGTGTGTTCGACCAAGGGTGACTCTTGGTTTTCCGGCTCCGGTGTCGGATCTAGACTCGAGGTCAGACCCGAACTGAGGCCTACCCCGGGGACGGGGGCGGGGAAGTTATCCGAGGTCAAGGCCTCAGGATTGGCTGGTTCCTCGGGTGCAGCCGAGAACCCAGTGAAGACCAGATCGCCTCGAGCATCGGCGACGTACTCAAGGCCGCTGAACCTGATTTCCTGCTCAGGGGCGAAGCTGGCGACCTGGTCGAGGTGACCACTCGGATCAGCGTGCAACACGATGCTGCCGAACGCGAAGAGCTGTCCGGGGAAGAAGATGTCCCCGCTGCGGATTCCGTCACTGAAGAGAAGAGCTGTCCGGGGACGGCGATGTCCCCGCTGCAGATTCCATTGACGAAGAGTTGTCCGGGGACGGCGAGCCATTGATCCTTGGCGACCCACGACGGAACTCTCAATGAAAGCACCAATGTCGGTACCAAAACCGGCAGATCTCGGGTAGGGGATCCGAACTATGGGTCAAGGAGTCGATGGTAACAGGGAACGTAGAGACAACGATTTACCCAGGTTCGGGCCCTCTCGAAGAGGTAAAACCCTACGTCCTGCTTGATTGTATTGATGTGGTTGTATGAAGGTTACAGAGTTGATCTACCTCAAGATCGACTAGGCTAAACCCTAGGTAATGAATATATCCTCTACGGACTAGGCCTTCTGGTTTATATAGACACCAGGAGGTCCTAGGGTTACACATGGTCGGTTACCATCAGGGGACACACATGCCGGTTATGCCAATTGCTTCTTGGAGGAGACGCCAAGTCTTCGGAGGTTTCCTTCTGATACACGGGGTCGCCCATAATCCAGCCTTCCATTGACGAGTAGAGAGCGGCCTACCAGTCCGGCCTATGAGAGATAGGCCGGCAGCCCGAGTACCCCCTAGTCTGGGACACCCTCAGTAGGGCTGGTGTGGGCTGGATCCAAATAACCCCTAAAAGCATGTACGATGGATAGACAACTGGACCTCCAGGCATTCTGAGGCCCTAGACCATGAATAGGATGACCCAGTTGGTGCCCTGCCAACAACTAGCATCCACCGATAGGCTCAGCCCATATTTTGCACCCTGATACCGATGCACATGCCTTCTACCTGGGAGCTCCTATTGGACGCTCATTGCGTCTAATAGTGTGTGGTACGCACAAGGGATAGTGACCGGGCCGGCCCACTGGCAAGCGCCGAAGGCAGGAAATCCTAAAGAGCAGCACTATCGCGAGGAATCGAACCCGCGAGCTCCCACTCAACTACGCGTGCTACTAGCCACCATGGTTGATGGTTGTTGACTGGTTGCAGCGCGGAAGTTTTAAGAACTCATGGGCACATTTTTTATTTACTTTGAATTCATTTTGGAGAACACGAACACTTTTTAGAAAAAAATGTGAACAAAATTTGAAATTCCAAAATACAGTTTGAAAAATACAAACAAAATTTGACTGTTGAGCATTTTTTTGAAAATTTGTGAATATTCTTTAAAGAATAAGAACAAAATTTGTAAACGTGATTTTTTATTTCCACACTTTAAAAAAAAAAAATCTGAACAATTTTTGAAAATCTGAACAATGTGGCTTGAGTTTCAATCTGCCAGCATATTCGTACAAGTCTATCTTAGTAGTACCATTTTGTGGTTGCCTTGTTCCGTAGGGGTTTAGACTATCTGTCTGTTTGTAGCAGCAGCTTTGGGGTGCGGCCCTCTAGGCTGTAGCCTAAGTATGAACATGGAAGGAATTTGAATTTGTTTAGCTGAAGCCTTGATGGTTTGAAATTTGGAGTGTATGCGACCCAGCGCGTCTATTCCGTGATCAACATTTCTTATTCTTGACGCGCATTTGCAACCAGATCTTCATGGTTAGCTGCTCTCTGCGCGATGCAACCATTTCTTATTCTTGCGCAATCAGTCGCGCAGCTGCAGGTGGTAAAACCGGCCACACCGCCTGACCTTTTCTTTAACCACTTTGTATCAGTTCCTTTCGACAGTAGCCTGTACTAGTTCCTAGTTCGGTCCCCTGGTGAATCTTTTCTTCCGCCTCATGCAACCCCTACGCTTTTACCATACCAAACCACCAGTCTGCCTCTGCCAAGCCTGGAGTCACTCCACTCCAGACTGAAAATGCTGCCACCCGTCCATGTACGGGTACGACCAATGTGGAGACCAAGCCACGCCCGCGCGCCTCCTCCTCGCCCGTATGCTGCATATAAAGTAGGCGCCAACCCCATGGCAATTTCGTTTCAGAGAGCTCCATCGCTGTTTCCTCTGGAGCCCTGCTAATATCTCCAAAATTCTCCGTGGTCAGGGAAAAGAGTGGTGCTAGAAAGATGGATGGTATGCTTGCATCTATGATCCATCCCTCTTGATTAATCGTCCTTGGTTTTTCCTGTTGGTGGTTTGTTCTGCAACTATTCTGGTCGAAATTTGTGCTTAAGATCTCCGGATGAATGTTCTTCCTTAGTTTATTTTTCTCCGTCTTCCGCGTAGTATACCAATCTTGCGTTCGGATCGGGTTAAAACTGGTCGCATTCCATCTGATTTTCAACTGGGGGTTTCTTGGCCTTTTTGTTCGGGCAGTGGCAACTCGCAATGTTTCGCCTTGATGATCTTGCTCTGCTATTTCTCTGTCATGTTACCAAGATTTGATCTTCTTTCTTCTTATCTGAACTTTGAAGGCCGCAATCTGCTGGGTGCTGCAGGAGCTGATCGAGAGAAGAAGAACAAGGTAAAAAAAAAACTCCCACATGCATATTCATCATCGATCTCGTGCTCATCTGGACTTATTTTCTCCCAAGGTATTCTTGCGTTCGCTCGATCTCTCCATCTGACTCTGCACGTTATGCTTTTCTGCAGGCCATGATCGTCAAGATAGCGGTTCCCGTGCTGGCCATGCTGCTGCTGCTCACGGCGTCGGCTGTCTCCATGACGCCGGACGACTGTGCCTGCCTCCGCGCCTGCCTCCGCGCCTTCTTCGGCAGCAACTACTTCCTGATGATCTGCGTCCTCTCCCAGATCAACGTGGGCCGTCTTATGGCGAGGGAGGCCGTTCTGGCGCCGACGCTGGCCTCCCGGCGCTTCTGGGCGGTGGGCGCCGTCGCGTGCTTCGTGGAGCTCGCGCTCAAGCTGTACATGATCCTGGTGCTGGTGAGTCTTTGCGCTGTGTCCGTCTGTTCCGTTCTTTCTCAAGTTTCGGCTTGATTTGGGCGCTAATGAACTTGCTCTCGTCGTTTTCGTCAGTGCCCCGCGGCTGTGGAGGATGCTGCTTAGGTGCGCTGCGCCTGCCGAAGGATCGAAGATGGATCATTTTGGAGTTTGGAGATGCGCCGTTTTGTTTAGTTCCTACTTCCTACTCTGCTACTCTTAAGTTAGAAATTTGAAAGGGCCTGTCATACTTGGGTACAAGTCTATCTTACCATTTTGTTATCGTCTTGTTCAGTTGGAGTTTAGACTGTCTGTATGAACTTGAACTTGGACGGGATTTGAATTTGTTCAGCTAAAGCCTTGAAGGTGTACTTATGTGACTGGAAGACTATTTAGTAATTTGCAGCCAGTTGTCCAAATTTATTAGGGGGTCTGCTTCGGTACAAACCACACACACCCCCCCCCCCCCCCCTAAAATGTATAATGGATACGATGACCTCACCTGTCGTATAGAATACCCGCCCGTACGCCCGCCCGTGTCGCTGTACGCCTGCCCGCATATGCCGTAGCCGTCGCCCGTACCCTAGGCCCCGTACACCGTACGCCGTCGCCCTTGGGAAAAAAAAACCAGTCGCGTGACGTGCCGACACCCCCGTCGAAACCCTAGCGACGGTAGTCGTTCCCCGGCAGTCGCCGTCGCCCTCCACATCGCCCTGGTCGCCGCCCAAAGAACACGCCGCGCATGGCCTGGCGCCGCCCACAGGCGAAACCCTATTTGTGATCGCCGCTGCAGCCGCCGCGTTCCTTCGCCGTCGCCCGGATCGTCGCTGCAGCCGCCGCGTTCCTTCGCCGTCGCCCGGACCGCCGCCCACCCGTGAATCCTCGTCGCCGTGGGCGCCTTCGTCCGCGGCCTCCGCCGGCCATCATCCTCACGCCGTGGACGCCTGCCTCGGCCGGGCATCATCGTCACGCCGTGGGCGCGTTCGTCGCCGGACGAAATGGATCCATCTGACATCCTCGCCGGCTTGGAAGAGGTCGGTTTGACTCTTACATTAGGTCACGCACTATGTAGGGTACAATAGGTTACTCATTCAAATGATATGAAAAATGTTTTATGGTGTTCGGATTGATCATGTATAGATGGACGAGGAGACCGATTATGATGGCGATGATTACGGCGACGAGAAGGGATCCTCGTCATTGAATATGGACGAACCTGCTGTGGAAAACTACATGAGTTTGGATGAATCTTATAGTGGCAACGTATGTGTGTTGAACGTTCATAAAAACATGAAAAACGAACAACCGCACGGACACTTACATGTATTTTTTTCACATCATGCAGCTACATGACGATGATGATGATGATATGGATATGGATGATTCATTTGCTGAAAGCGCACTCCAGGTACGTTTTAAAATATGCAAGACAAGAAATGACATAATAACTGCATGACCACTTACATGTATTTTTTTAAATGTGCGCAGATGGATGCGGATGGGGACTATGAGAGGAATATTGTTGATGATGAAAGTGACCAGTGCGACGTTGATGCATCTCATGGTGAGAGCTCGAGCAAAGTAAGTTTTCAAACTTACATATGAAATATTAAATATTAATATAATAACTGACTGACATACATGGTTATATGCCTTATTTTGCAGGGAGATGTTGATGGTCCTAGCGGGATGGATGAGCTTGTTGTTGATGATGAGTTTAATTTTGACATCGGATTTGATGAATATCAGCAAGATTCATTGGACATGCATTGGAAGGTGATGTCGAAGACGTTCAGGTCACTAGGAGAGGCTTACTTGTTCTATAACCAGTACGCTAAGGACCGTGGTTTCAGCATTAGAAAGGACTTGCTGAAATTTGCGAAAGGTTCTGAGGGAGGTATGCGCTTGAGGAGGTATCTATATTCGAGAGCTGGAAAACGACAGGCCAAATTTTGTACAATGGAAGGCAGGACCCGCAGGCTCAGATCGGAGAGTCGATGCTTCTGCGATGCCCATTTAACTGTGAAGCTTGATAAAGAGCGTGATGTTTGGTATGTCAACAGTTTCAGCGATGATCACAGACATGTTCTAGCTAGACCGGACGAAGTCCCGCATCTCCGGTCTCATAATCAGATCAAAGAATTTCAAAAAGCTGAGATCTTAACTATGGCAGGTGCTGGAATCAGGAAACATATCATTTTTGATAACTTCGTCAGCAGGTACGGGTTGTATGCTAAGGCCGGTTTTGGAAGGAATAAGCTTTATAATATGTGCTATAGAGAGAAAATGAAATTGCTTGCACAAGGTGATGCTGATACTGCCATTGGGATCATGATTACCAGAAAGGACAGGGATCCTGGTTTTTTCTTTGAGCACACTGTCGATGATGAAGGAAGGCTGAAAAACCTATTCTGGTGTGATTCCCAATCACGGCGAGACTATATTGACTATGGTGATGTGAATGTATTCGACAGCACATACCGGATGAATAGGTATGGCATGCCATTTATACCTTTTGTCGGTCTGAACAACCATCGTTGCACCACGGTGTTTGGTTGTGCTATTGTGTCTGATGAGACGGAAGATACATATGTTTGGCTGCTTCAGACGTTCTTGAGAGCTCACTGTCAGAAGAAGCCCAGGTCTGTAATTACTGATGGAGATGCAGCTATGATAAAGGCAATCAGAAAGGTCCTTTCAGACGTTTGGCATCATCTTTGCTCGTGGCATATTGAGAAGAACATGCAGAAACACCTTCACTATAAGTCCCTAAAAGAGTTCAGGTCTCTACTTTATTATGCCACTTCACATAAAGTCTTCGAGGAGAGATGGGCAACGTTTACCGCCAAATGGCAGTCGGAGAGAACACAGACATGGTTGCGTAGGATGTACAAGAAGAAGAGGCTTTGGGCTGCATCATATCTGTCTGATGGGTTTTTTCTAGGATGCGAAGTAACCAGAGAAGTGAGAGTCTGAACTCATGCCTTCACTTGCATCTAGACTCCGGTATGACTATTGTTGACATGATTGTGCACTACGAGAACTACATCGTTCGGCTCCATGAGAACGAGTCATACGACGATTGCACGGCCACGCAGACATACCCAGTACCAGTCCTGGACGAGTGTACACACATTGAGAAATCAGCTGCCCGTGAGTTCACTGCGGCAAACTTTTATATCTTACAGCAAGATATGAAGAAGGCAGGGGAGATGGAGGTCCTTGAGAGACTGAGAGGAGTAGACACTCAGAGATTCATACTGACATGGAAGGATAACAGGGATATCAGATTCATTGTGGACTACACCCCGGGTAACTCCGAACAAACCGTGAAGTGCAGTTGCAGAAGTATGGATCGCAAGGGACTCCCTTGCAAACATATTTTTCACGTTTTGATTCGATTGGGCTTACGTGAGATACCTAAGTGTTTAGTACTGCGAAGGTTCACCAAAATTGCACGGGGTGGACTGCCCGTGAAGCGCACTAGCGATCTGTTTGCGTGGGGATGGGCAGGTACTAGGGAGAGAGCTAGGTACATCGAGTTGACTATGTTGTCTGCCGAAGCATCTCACATCGCATGCCATAAACCATTCTTATTCGACAAGTTGAAGGCGGCTCTGCAGGACATAATAGCGAGTGGTCACACTGAGGAGAATGAGCATGATAGTAAGCAAAAGTTTGTGAATGACGATGCATTTGAGCCTAATCAAGATCATATTCTCGTTCGTGATCCCGTTAAAATTTCTACCAAGGGCGCACCAAAGCAGAATAGTAAAGGCCGCAGTAAGGGTGGTCCTGGCGTCACTAAAAATGGTAGACCAAAAGCTTTTGACGAGAAAAGCCAACGTCTATGTGGCCAATGCGGTCTTCCAGGTCATTATAAGTCCACATGCCCTCAAAATCCCAAGTACGATTTTCGTTTTTTCATGTCAACCATGTTGTTTCATATTGTTGTTCGTGGATTATCACATATCTTAATGACGTATGCAGGAACATGGCTTGAACGAAGAAGAAGCACGGAAGTTTACTTAGCCCTTCGATGGAAGACAATTTATTAATGGATTGCACCACTCTACTAGACCTCTTTTTTACTTTCTTCATGTTACACCGTGTTATATGAGACCTATTTTACTTTGTTGAAGTTCTTCATGTTAGACCGTGTTATATGAGACCTATTTTACTTTGTTGATGTTAGACTATGTTGTACGATACGTGTTTACTTTATTGATGTCAGACTGTGTTATTCGATATCTATTTTACTCTATTTATTTTGATATATTGATCATGCTTATTTTGATATATTGATGATGCTGTAGACGACGTTCACTGTCGTTGTTTACTGTTGTTGCAATGTCGTTGTTTAATGTATACAGTGTAACTGTCGTCGCACTGTCGTGCAGAATTTTTTCAAAAAAAAAACTTGCCCACTCGGTGCGCCGGCGGTGGTATGACAGTGGACACCTCCACGACGGTGTTGGGGAACGTTGCATGGGAAACAAAAATTTTCCTACGCACACACAAGATCTATCCATGGTGATGAGCATCTACGAGAGGGAGAGTGAATCTACTTACCCTTGTAGATCGCTAAGCGGAAGCGTTAAGAAACGCAGTTGATGTAGTCGAACGTCTCCGCGATCCAAATCGCAAGTCGTCCCTCGATCCGATCACGAACTAGTGCCGAACGGACGGCACCTCCGCGTTCAACACACGTACGGCTTGATGACGCCTTCACCTCCTCGATCCAGCGAGCGATGGTGAAGTAGTAGATGAGTTCCGGCAGCACGACGGCGTGGTGATGGTGGTGAGGAACAATCTCTGCAGGGCTTCGCCAAGCACTACGGAGATTATGACGGGAGAACTAGAGGGTTAGGGTTGCCGACACACGGCTTGGGAAATCTTAATGTGTCCCGTGTGCTAGCCCTGCCCCTCTATTTATATGTTGAGCCTTGGGGTCTAAACTTGGAGTAAAAGCCTCCTCCAGGTCGGTTTTGCCCGCACAAGGTCGGTTTGGCCCGCAGGGAAAGAGTCCAACTCGGATCCCTGCAGTACCGCTTGAGCGGTAGTACCGCTTCACACAAGCGGTAGTACCGCTTATGCGGTAGTACCGCTTCACACAAGCGGTAGTACCGCTTAGATGGTAGTACTGCCTCACCAGCGGTAGTACCGCTTAAGGCAGCAGCAAAACTTCCTTTTGCACTTTCCAATACCTCGTGGGCTTTACCCCTTTGGCTCATATAAAGTGTTGCTGCACCCGAACACTTCGGTAAACATCCGGAACCCCTTCCGGTGAATTCCGGAACCCTTCCGGAGATCAAAACACTATTATCACATATATCAATATTTACCTCCGGACTCTTCCGGAGATCCTCGTCATGTCCGGGATCTTATCCGGGACTCCGAACAACCTTCGGTCACCAACAAAATAACTCAACTATACTAATCGTCACCAAACGTTAAGTGTGTAGACCCTGCGGGTTCGAGAACTATGTAGACATGACCGAGACACCTCTACGATCAATAACCAATAGCGGGACCTGGATACCCATATTGGCTCCTACATATTCTACGAAGATCTTTATCGGTCGAACCTCTATGTCAAGGATTCAGTTAATCCCGTATGTTGTTCCCTTTGTTCTTCGGTATGTTACTTGCCCGAGATTCGATCGTCGGTATCTCTATACCTAGTTCAATCTCGTTACTGGCAAGTCTCTTTACTCGTTCTGTAATACAAGATCTCGTGGCTAACACTTTAGTCACATTGCTTGCAAGGCTCATTGTGATGTTGTATTACCGAGTGGGCCCTGAGATACCTCTCCGTCATACGGAGTAACAAATCCCAGTCTTGATCCATGCCAACCCAACAGACATCCTCGGAGATACCTGTAGAGCACCTTTATAGTCACCCAGTTACGTTGCGATGTTTGATACACACAAGGTACTCCTCCGATGTCAGGGAGTTGCATGATCTCATGGTCATAGGAACAGATACTTGACATGCAGAAAACAATAGCAATAAACTGACACGATCATATGCTACATTCGTAGTTTGGGTCTTGTCCATCACATCATTCTCCTAATGATGTGATCCCGTTATCAAATGACATCTCATGTCAATGGCTAGGAAACCTTAACCATCTTTGATCAACGAGCTAGTCAACTAGAGGCTTACTAGGGACACAGTGTTGTCTATGTACCCACACATGTATTTGAGTTTCCAATCAATACAATTATAGCATGGATAATAAACGATTATCATGAACAAGGAAATATAATAATAACCAATTTATTATTGCCTCTAGAGCATATTTCCAACAGTCTCCCACTTGTACTAGAGTCAATAATCTAGTTCACATCACTATGTGATTTACATTGTAATGAATCGAACACCCATGCAGTTCTGGTGTTGTTCATGTTTAGCCCTTGGAAGAGGTTTAGTCATCGGATCTGCAACATTCAGATCCGTGTGTACTTTGCGAATATTTATGTCGTCCTCCTTGATGTAATCGCGGATGGAATTGAAACGTCGCTTTATGTGTCTGGTCCTCTTGTGAAATCTTGGTTCCTTGGCTAGAGCAATGGCACCAGTATTATCACAAAACAGAGTCATTGGGTTAAGCGCACTAGGCACTACTCCAAGATCTGTCATGAACTCCTTCATCCAGACACCTTCCTTCGCCGCCTCCGAGGCAGCGATGTACTCCGCTTCGCATGTAGAATTAGCTACCACGCTTTGCTTGGAACTGCACCAGCTAACCGCACCCCCATTAAGAATAAATACGTATCCGGTTTGCGACTTAGAGTCATCCGGATCAGTGTCAAAGCTTGCATCGACGTAACCCTTTACGACGAGCTCTTGATCACCTCCATAAACGAGAAACATGTCCTTAGTCCTTTTCAGGTACTTCAGGATATTCTTGACCGCCGTCCAGTGTTCCATTCCTGGATCACTTTGAAACCTTCCGACCATACTTATGGCAAGGCTGACATCGGGTGTTGTGCACAGCATTGCATACATGATAGAGCCTATGGCTGAAGCATAGGGGATGACACTCATCTTTTCTCTATCTCCTGCAGTCACTGGGCATTGAGTCTTACTCAACTTCACACCTTGCAATACAGGCAAGAACCCCTTCTTGGACTGATCCATTTTGAACTTCTTCAAAACTTTGTCAAGGTATGTGCTTTGTGAAAGTCCTATTAAGCGTCTCGATCTATCTCTATAGATCTTGATGCCTAATATGAAAGCAGCTTCTCCTAGGTCCTTCATTGAAAAACTCTTGTTCAAATATTCCTTCACGCCTTCCAACATTTCTATATTGTTTCCAATCAGCAATATGTCATCCACATATAATATTAGAAACGCTATAGAGCTCCCACTCACTTTCTTGTAAATACAAGCTTCTCTTTAAACTTGTATAAACTCGAACGCTTTGATCACCTCATCAAAGCGAAGATTCCAACTCCGAGATGCTTGTACCAGTCCATAAATGGATCGCTGGAGTTTGCAAACTTTGTCAGCATTCTCTGGATCAACAAAACCTTCTGGTTGCATCATATACAACTCTTCCTTAAGGAAACCGTTAAGGAACGCTGTTTTGACATCCATCTGCCAAATTTCATAATCGAAAAAGGCATCTATTGCTAACATGATTCTGACGGACTTAAGCATCGCTACGGGTGAGAAGGTCTCATCGTAGTCAACTCCTTGAACTTGTGAAAAACCCTTTGCCACAAGTCGAGCTTTATAGACGGTGACATTACCGTCTGCGTCCGTCTTCCTCTTAAAGATCCATTTGTTCTGAATGGCCTTACGCCCTTCAGGTAATACTTCCAAAGTCCACACTTTGTTTTCATACATGGATCCCATCTCGGATTTCATGGCCTCTAACCACTTCTCGGAATCCGGGCCCATCATCGCTTCTCCATAGCTCGTAGGTTCATCGTTGTCCAACAACATGACCTCTAAGACAGGGTTGCCATACCACTCAGGAGCAATACGTGTCCTTGTCGACCTACGAGGTTCGATAGCAACTTGATCCAAAGCTTCATGATCATCATCATTAACTTCCTCTTCAGCTGTTATAGGCTCTACAGAAACATCTTTCTGCGCTGCGCTACTTTCAGGTTGAAGTAAAGGTTCAACAACCTCATCAAGTTCTATCTTCCTCCCACTCAATTCTTTCGAGAGAAACTCTTTCTCAAGAAATGTTCCGTTTTTAGCGACAAACACTTTGCCTTCGGATCTGAGGTAGAAGGTATACCCAACTGTCTCTTTTGGGTATCCTATGAAGACGCATTTCTCCGCTTTGGGTTCCAGCTTTTCAGGCTGAAGCTTTTTGACATAAGCATCACATCCCCAAACTTTAAGAAACGACAGCTTTGGCTTCTTGCCAAACCAAAGTTCATATGGCGTCGTCTCAACGGATTTCGATGGTGCCCTATTTAAAGTGATGCAGCTGTCTCTAATGCATAACCTCAAAACGATAGTGGCAAATCGGCAAGAGACATCATAGATCGCACCATATCCAATAAGGTTCGATTACGACGTTCGGACACACCATTACGCTGTGGTGTTCCAGGCGGTGTCAGTTGTGAAACAATTCCACATTGTCTTAAGTGACTGCCAAACTCATAACTCAGATATTCTCCTCCTCGATCAGATCGTAGGAATTTAATCTTCTTGTTACGATGATTCTCAACTTCACTCTGAAATTGTTTGAACTTTTCAAATGTTTCAGACTTGCGTTTCATTAAGTAAATATACCCATATCTACTTAAGTCATCAGTGAAGGTGAGAAAGTAACGATAACCACCGCGTGCCTCAATGCTCATCAGACCGCACACATCAGTATGTATGATTTCCAATAAGTCACTTGCCCGTTCCATTGTTCCAGAGAACGGCGTTTTAGTCATCTTGCCCATGAGGCATGGCTCACATGTGTCAAGTGATTCAAAATCAAGTGACTCTAAAAGTCCATCAGCATGGAGCTTCCTCATGCGTTTTACGCCAATATGACCTAAACGGCAGTGCTACAAGAAAGTGGTATTATCATTATCAATTCTATATCTTTTGGCATCAATGTTATGAACATGTGTATCATTACTATCGAGATTCAATAAGAATAAACCCCTCACATCGGGTGCATGACCATAAAAGATATTACTCATATAAATAGAACAACCATTATTCTCGGATTTAAATGAGTAACCGTCTCGCAATAAACAAGATCCAGATATAATGTTCATGCTTAACGCAGGCACTAAATAACAATTATTCAGGTTCATCACTAATCCCGATGGTAATCGAAGAGCGAGCGTGCCGACGGCGATCACATCAACCTTGGAACCATTTCCCACGTGCATCGTCACTTCGTCCTTTGCCAGCCTCCGTCTATTCCGCAGTTCCTGTTTTGAGTTGCAAATATGAGCAACCGCACCGGTATCAAATACCCAGGCACTACAACGAGAGTTGGTAAGGTACACATCAATAACATGTATATCATATATACCTTGTTTGTTGTTGGCCGCCTTCTTGTCAGCCAAATACTTGGGGCAGTTCCGCTTCCAGTGTCCAGTTCCCTTGCAATGAAAACACACAGTTTCTGGTTTGGGTCCAGCCTTGGGTTTCTTCACGAGAGGAGCAACTGCTTTGCCACTCTTCTTGGAGTTACCCTTCTTACCCTTGCCATTTTTCTTGAAACTAGTGGTTTTATTGACCATCAACACTTGATGCTCCTTCTGAATTTCAGACTCAGCGGCTTTCAGCATCGCAAACAGCTCGGCAACTGACTTGTTCATCCCGTGCATGTTATAGTTCAACACGAAGCTCTTGCAGCTAGGTGGCAATGATTGAAGAACTCTGTCAGTGATAGCCTCTGGCGGAAGGGGCATCCCCAATTCAGCCAGACGGGTGGAGTACCCAGACATTCTGAGTACGTGATCACTGATAGACCCGTTCTCCTCCATCTTGCAAGCATAGAACTTATCGGAGATCTCATATCTCTCGATCCGGGCATTCTTCTGAAAGATAAACTTCAACTCCTGGAACATCTCATATGCTCCATGACGTTCAAAACGTCTTTGAAGTCCCGGTTCTAAGCCATACAATATTGCACATTGAACTATTGAGTAATCTTCAGAACGAGCCTGCCAAGCGTTCACAACGTCTAGAGACTCAACTGGAGCGGGTGGATCACCAAGCGGTGCATCAAGGACATAAGCCTTCTGGGAAGCCGTAAGGATAATCCTTAGATTACGGGCCCAGTCCACAAAGTTACTTCCATCATCTTTCAACTTAGCTTTCTCTAGAACGCATTAAAATTCAGGGGTGCTACTGCGCGAGCCATGATCTACAACATAAATATAGCAAAGACAACTTAGACTATTGTTCTAGATAATGAGTTTAGTTAATCATATTACTTAAAAACTCCCACTCAAATTGACATCCCTCCGGTCATTCGAGTGTAACATGATCCAAATCCACCAACTCAAGTCCGATCATCACGTGAGTTGAGGTGGTTTCAATGGTGAACATCTTCATGTTGATCATATCTACTATATGACTCATGTTCGACCTTTCGGTCTCTTGTGTTCCGAGGCCATGTCTGTACATGCTAGGCTCGTCAAGTTTAACCGAGTGTTCCGCACGTGCAACATGGCTTACACCCGTTGTATGTGAACGTAGAGTCTATCACACCCGATCATCACGGCGTGTCTCGAAACGACGAACTTTCGCAATGGTGCACACTCGGGGAGAACACAATTTATCTTGAAATTTAAGTGAGGGATCACCTTATAATGCTACCGTCGTCCTAAGCAAAATAAGATGCATAAAAGGATTAACATCACATGCAAATCATAAGTGACATGATATGGCCATGAACTTGTGCTTTTGATCTCCATCTCCAAAGCACCGACATGATCTCCATTGTCACCGGCATGACACCATGATCTCCATCATCTTGATCCCCATCAACGTGTCGCCATGAGGTTGTCGCGTCGACTGTTGCTTCCATGACTATTGCTAACTCATAGCGATAAAGTAAAGCAAAACGGCGAAAATAATTAAAGACAACTCTATGGCTCCTGCCAGTTGCCCGTACTCATCGACATGCAAGTCGTGATATTCTATACAACACATTATCATCTCATACATCACATATATCTCATCATGTAATTGGCCATATCACATCACAACATACCCTGCAAAATCAAGTTAGACGTCCTCTAATTGTTGTTGCAAATTTTACGTGGCTGCTACGGGTTTGCAAGAACCGTTCTTACCTATGCAAAACCACAACGTGGTGTAGTGATTGCTTTTTGATCTTCTAAAAGAACCCTCTTCATTGAAATCGATTCAACTAAAGTGAGAGAGACAGACACCCGCTAGCCATCTTTATGCAACAAAGTTACATGTCAGTTGAAGGAACCGGTCTCTCGTAAGCGTACGAGTAATGTTGGTCCGGGCCGCTTCATCTCACAATACCGCCGAATCAAGTATCAACTAGTAACGGCAAGCAATATGTATACACCCATGCCCACAACTCGTTTGTGTTCTACTCGAGATCTCATCTACGCATAGACCTAGCTCAGATGCCACTGTTGGGGAATTTTGCATGGGAAACAAAAAATTTCCTACGCACACACAAGATCTATCCATGGTGATGAGCATCTACGAGAGGGAGAGTGAATCTACATACCCTTGTAGATCACTAAGCGGAAGCGTTAAGAAACGCGGTTGATGTAGTCGAACGTCTCCGCGATCCAAATCGCAAGTCGTCCCTCAATCCGATCACGAACTAGTGCCGAACGGACGGCACCTCCGCGTTCAACACACGTACGGCTTGATGACGCCTTCACCTCCTCGATCCAGCGAGCGATGGTGAAGTAGTAGATGAGTTCCGGCAGCACGACGGCGTGGTGATGGTGGTGAGGAACAATCTCTGCAGGGCTTCGCCAAGCACTACGGAGATTATGACGGGAGAACTAGAGGGTTAGGGCTGCCGACACACGGCTTGGGAAATCTTAATGTGTCCCGTGTGCTAGCCCTGCCCCTCTATTTATATGTTGAGCCTTGGGGTCTAAACTTGGAGTAAAAGCCTCCTCCAGGTCGGTTTTGCCCGCACAAGGTCGGTTTGGCCCGCAGGGAAAGAGTCCAACTCAGATCCCTGCAGTACCGCGCACAAGCGGTAGTACCGCTCACGAGCGGTAGTACCGCTTCACACAAGCGGTAGTACCGCTTACGCGGTAGTACTGCCTCACCAGCGGTAGTACCGCTTAAGGCAGCAGCAAAACTTCCTTTTGCACTTTCCAATACCTCGTGGGCTTTACCCCTTTGGCTCATATAAAGTGTTGCTGCACCCGAACACTTCGGTAAACATCCGGAACCCCTTCCGGTGAATTCCGGAACCCTTCCGGAGATCAAAACACTATTATCACATATATCAATCTTTACCTCCGGACTCTTCCGGAGATCCTCGTCATGTCCGGGATCTTATCCGGGACTCCGAACAACCTTCGGTCACCAACAAAATAACTCAACTATACTAATCGTCACCAAACGTTAAGTGTGTAGACCCTGCGGGTTTGAGAACTATGTAGACATGACCGAGACACCTCTACGATCAATAACCAATAGCGGGACCTGGATACCCATATTGGCTCCTACATATTCTACGAAGATCTTTATCGGTCGAACCTCTATGTCAAGGATTCAGTTAATCCCGTATGTTGTTCCCTTTGTTCTTCGGTATGTTACTTGCCCGAGATTCGATCGTCGGTATCTCTATACCTAGTTCAATCTCGTTACTGGCAAGTCTCTTTACTCGTTCTGTAATACAAGATCTCGTGGCTAACACTTTAGTCACATTGCTTGCAAGGCTCATTGTGATGTTGTATTACCGAGTGGGCCCTGAGATACCTCTCCGTCATACGGAGTAACAAATCCCAGTCTTGATCCATGCCAACCCAACAGACATCCTCGGAGATACCTGTAGATCACCTTTATAGTCACCCAGTTACGTTGCGACGTTTGATACACACAAGGTACTCCTCCGATGTCAGGGAGTTGCATGATCTCATGGTCATAGGAACAGATACTTGACATGCAGAAAACAATAGCAATAAACTGACACGATCATATGCTACGTTCGTAGTTTGGGTCTTGTCCATCACATCATTCTCCTAATGATGTGATCCCGTTATCAAATGACATCTCATGTCAATGGCTAGGAAACCTTAACCATCTTTGATCAACGAGCTAGTCAACTAGAGGCTTACTAGGGACACAGTGTCGTCTATGTACCCACACATGTATTTGAGTTTCCAATCAATACAATTATAGCATGGATAATAAACGATTATCATGAACAAGGAAATATAATAATAACCAATTTATTATTGCCTCTAGAGCATATTTCCAACAGACGGCTAACCGGGTCCCATAGGGCGGCGTCCGTCGACGGGCGATGCAGTAGATCACATGAGTTCAAACACCTATCGGGCGCCGGCTATTTAAGCCGATCGTCGCCCCCTCCATCGGGCGAGGTGGGACTAAAACTTATCAGCGTCAGTACGCGTCGCCCCACCGGTTTATTGGGCCGGCCAACGTCGCCACGCGCGTCGCGTGAGAGGCTTACTGGGCCGGCCCGCCGCACGCCCGATCGATTCCAACGCGGCGACCGCAATGGCAGAAAATGTTTAGTCCCACCTCGCCGGCCGAACGGCGCGTCGACCAGCTTAAATACGCAGCGGCCGTCATGCATCCGAACTCCTCTGATACTTCGCCGTCTCAGCCGCCCTGTTGGCCCGGTTGCCGCCGTGCTGTTTCGGAAATGCCTTGATGTCGCCTCGGCTTGATATCGACGTGCAAAGTAAGAAACGTCGGTGCTCCGGGTGGGCTTTTTTTAAACAAATTTAAATATAACTACACATGCGTAGTCTTTTTTATTATTTTTTTGACCGATAAAATTGAAATATAATTACATATGCGTCGGTGATTCAGCAGTATACTTGCCGGTAATTCAACATTATAAACGACGACAGAAACACAGATATTTTCATTGTGAAGTAAAATATTTGAAGAAGTATTGTCTTGTTCATCAATAAATATCTTTCTGATATTAAAGCAAAACATTACTGCAGCTATTAAAAATGTGTGCTACATAAAATTTGTCGCATCTATTTCATCTTTGCAAGTCGGATAACTTTGTCTTTCACATCATTGAGCTTGTTTCTCTCCGAAAAAACAAGCTGTGCAATCATCAACTCCCTCGATTTATCAACTGACCTCTGTTAAAAAAATCATGTTAGTACAATGTGAGTTGTGTGTCATAATAACAATATTAATTATGCATATTTTAAATTATGTACCTATGTAAATTCGCTTGTCCATTTTTCGCCGTCCCAGTATTGAAAGCATCGACGGACAAATATTCCACATGAGTTCCTGGTTCGTATATAGAATGATACATAAGTATGCATTGTATGTATAGTACTGAAATACTGTCGAATTATACTCACCCATCTTCCTGTTGTGGCATCTGGTACGTCCTAATAGGCCATGTAGACACATCCGGATAATTGACGGCACCAGTTGCATTCGCATCACGGATGTCTTCTCCAAGTTGTTCTCTCTGGAAAAACATGACACCGCAGAAAGAATTTTAGTTAGTACACTAAATAAAAAATGGTTTCAGCATAGACATGTATGAGTAAACCGTACCAGCTCCTCAACTTGGTTTCTAATATCAGTGTCAAGTTCGCGTCCCATCAAAGAATCAAGAACCTGAAACTCTTTCTTCTCGCGATGCATCACGACCGTAACCCAGTGGGTATTTCCCTTGTTAAGAGGGATATAAGTCTGCGCATACATATACGATGCAATTAACACAAATTGAATTTTTTATATTCGTATATGCATACATATAGGCAGTCCAACTTACCTTAGATTTTTTAAAATACTCGTCGGCGCATCTATTCACGGGCCCATTCTTCTTCGCCTCTACTTCGTTCTCGTTATTACCGGGCTGCTTATCTGGTCTCCATTCAAGTAACCAACTCACCAGCCACGTGGCCATCATGTGACGATCATCACTAACTATGTCCGACAGATACGATGAATAAGCATTGATAACCTGAAAATAATGTAACGGATGTATAACCATGGCAGTATGAAGTAAACATGTACAAAAAAGACAACGGTAACTTACATCGCCCGATAGCCACTGATGGTTAAGAATTTTGCAAGCCCTCTGTGCACTAAGACCTTCGCCCGTACCATCATTGAATATTTCCTTTTTACTATGTTTTCGTGAGTGTTCATAAGCGCTGACATACTGAACGGACGCCTTCACCACATCATAGTCATCACTAGAATTCTCAACGCCTTCTTCCTCGAACAGTTCTAAAGCACACAAGTCATTTTTGTTAATAAAGCAATGATACATACGTAGTTGTACGCGAAAACAATTCGAAGAATTAAAAACTCACTTGCTTTTGCGGAACGTTTTGCACGCTTGGTCGGTTTAATGAGCACAAAAGGAGACTTCACAAGTTGTGACACCCGACGCTTCCGCTTCCCACGAACCTCCTGCACTACATCATCATGTCCGGAAAAACCGTCCGATGCACGTGATGCCATATCATCTGTACCTATAGATGTTACCTCCTTTTCATCTGATACCTCAGGAACTTGGACAGGATCATCTTTATCACCCTTGAAACTATCAAAATACTCAGGTGTGCAATAATAAGGTCGCTTTTCATGAGAATTCTGAAAAACATCTTCATCATCCTTTCGCACATTCGTTTTTGCAGGAGTGATGAAATCGTCCAAATCATCTTGATAGACCCATTCTTTACGAGGTACTCCACCATAGTTTCTAGATTCACTATTATCACCATACTCATTCTCTTCCTCTTTTTCAATGTTACCGGCTTTGTAGAAGACACCGGTTTTATTCATTTTCTGTATGACCCTCTGTGAATAAAAATTAATTCCGGTTAGTTCCGCAATACATTAAAGGACATAGTGAATGCCAATAAACCTGAAGTGTTACATGTGCACATAACTCTGACAAACGAAGCATGTCCTTACGAATGTGCTTCAGCTCATTCATAATTCGATCCATAATGGGGTTCTGGTTCGCGGAAGCCTCTGATGTACTGACACCTTTTTTCCTACCAGTGATGTCAGACTTTTTTGAACTAGCTTTCTTGTTTTTTTCAGCTTGTTCATCTCTAATTTTTTTCAACCTGTAATCTTCTGTAATGGTGTCATCGATCTACAACATTAACAACCACACATACAAATCAAATTAGCAGTTAATAGCAAGAGATGAATGTAAAACAAAATAATATTACACTGTATTATCATCCCAACACCACGACCATAATCAAAGTCGTACTTGTCTCTTTTCTCCGCATCATCTTCTTTCCAGTTCCTCATCAAGGGGCTCAGCAGCACCAACGGGTCATATTTCGGACCCGTGATTGGCTGCACTTTCTCCCAATAGAGATACTGCAAAACAAAACAAAAAATGTTTTTTATCATATGTTAGACAAATATTACATAACAGAAATTTAGAAATTAATAAATAAATCATACCTGCAGAAGGGCTAGGTTGCCACGTGGCCACTCCCGAACACGGCCGGACTGCAAAACCTTACCAATCTCCGACAAACAATACCGCAAAGTAAAAGCGTTCCAGTTGAACTTCTTTATCATCTTGATATCTTGCACTAGCGCATAATAACTCTTCGGAATATATTCATTAGACACAGGTGCAATTATAGTCCCTAACAGAACAAGAAACGCCATCCGAACGAATTCTTCGTCCGTGTTTTTATTTCTCACAATCTTATCAATCAGATCATCAATCATTATTTTACCATTCTTTCGGTTAACAAAATTAATTGGTATTTTTTTATTGCTTTTCTTTCTTCCATACTCAGAAAACCAGAAACATCCACTCCTTCATTTTTCCAACCAAATATAGCCAACACATCATCAGGCCGCAGTGAAATAATACCTTTTTTTCCAGATGTCTCTTGGATCACGAATTTCTTACTACTTGGATTGTAACCTTGTATCATAAAGTGAAGCAAAAGATCACGCATCTTTACCGAAGGTATTAGTAACATGCCCTCCATCTCCGTTTCATAAAACGTAAATCGCTGACTTGGTGTAAACTTGTCAACAAGGCTAACCCACTTTTCTACAGAACAAGCAATCGCACCATCGATGTCCATACTGCATTTAATATTTTGGATGTCACGTTGCATGCAATTGATATGTTAAGCAATTGATATGTCATGTGTACAGTACACAGTAAAAAAAACGTACCCAAGGGCGACGCCCGACGGCGGAAGCTTTGCCGGCGGGAGTGACGGGACGGCGGCTTGAAGCCAGCGGCGCACGCCGGCCGGTGCGGCTTGAACGACGACGGTGCACGGCGGTCGTACGTTCAGATTTGGGGGGGGGGAGGGCATGAGTGGGAAAAAACACGCATGCACGTCGGTTCAGATCGGGGGCGGCGCCACGACGTCCGCAATCTGTGGGAATATTCCTCATATCGCGACGGCACCTGCAGATATGTTTGACGGCGGGTCCCGCGGCGGTCGGTTGATGTCTTTTTTTTAATGTTTCTGATAGATTACATTTTAACGCAATAATCTAAATTACTTCCCGTACATGACGCAACGTGCCTTCGGTGTCCGAACGGGCTCAAAAAAAATTCCCGCGTTTGAGTGACCACTGGGAAGCATGCACGCCAAATTTCGGTGATTTTCGACACTGTATGCATTTCCTACGATTTTCCCGGCCGAAAAACCCTAAAACAATGCCCGGACGTGACGCAACGTGCGTTCGGTGTCCGAAAGCGTTGAAACTTTGCGTGGGGCATCGGGATGGGCGTTCACACACGCATGCAAAAGTTGGGTACATTCCGTGAATGTGCTCAGGTACTTCATGTGGTAGGCACGGGTTTCGGTATGGACGCAACTGTGCCTGCGATGCAAGCCTCTTTCTCACTTTCATCGAACGGGCCCAAATTTTTTTCACGCGTTAGAGTGACCATGGGAAGCAACCACGCCAAATTTCGGTGATTTTCGACACTGTATGCATTTCCTACGATTTTCCCGGCCGAAAAACCCTAAAACATTGCCCGGACGTGACGCAACGTGCGTTCGGTGTCCGAAAGCGTTGAAATTTTGCGTGGGGCATCGGGATGGGCGTTCACACGTGCATGCAAAAGTTGGGTACATTCCGTGAATGTGCTCAGGTACTTCATGTGGAAGGCACGGTTTCGGTATGGACGTAACTGTGCCTGCGATGCAAGCCTCTTTCTCACTTTCATCGAACGGGCCCAATTTTTTTTCACGCATTTGAGTGAGCATGGGAAGCATGCACGCCAATTTTCGGTGATTTTCGACACTGTATGCATTTCCTACGATTTTCCCGGCCGAAAAACCCTAAAACACTGCCCGGACGTGACACAACGTGCGTTCGGTGTCCGAAAGCGTTGAAATTTTGCATGGGGCATCGGGATGGGCGTTCACACGCGCATGCAAAAGTTGGGTACATTCCGTGAATGTGCTTAGGTAATTCATGTGGAAGGCACGGGTGTCGGTATGGACGCAACTGTGCCTGCGATGCAAGCCTCTTTCTCACTTTCATCGAACGGGCCCAAAAAATTTCACGCGTTTGAGTGACCATGGGAAGCATGCACGCCAATTTTCGGTGATTTTCGACACTGTATGCATTTCCTACGATTTTCCCGGCCGAAAAACCCTAAAACACTGCCCGGATGTGACGCAACATGCGTTCGGTGTCCGAAAGCGTTGAAACTTTGCGTGGGGCATCGGGATGGGCGTTCACACGCGCATGCAAAAGTTGGGTACATTCTGTGAATGTGCTCAGGTACTTCCTGTGGTAGGCACGGGTTTCGGTATGGACGTAACTGTGCCTGCGATGCAAGCCTCTTTCTCACTTTCATCGAACGGGCCCAAAAAAAATTCACGCGTTTGAGTGACAATGGGAAGCATGCACGCCAATTTTCGGTGATTTTCAACACTGTATGCATTTCCTACGATTTTCCCGGCCGAAAAACCCTAAAACGCTGCCCAGACGTGACGCAACGTGCGTTCGGTGTCCGAAAGTGTTGAAATTTGGCGTGGGGCATCGGGATGGGCGTTCACACGCGCATGCAAAAGTTGGGTACATTCCGTGAATGTGCTCAGGTACTTCATGTGGAAGGCACGGGTTTCGGTATGGACGCAATTGTGCGTGCGATGCAAGCCTCTTTCTCACTTTCATCGAACCGGCCCAATTTTTTCATGCGTTTGAGTGACCATGGGAAGCATGCACGCCAATTTTCGGTGATTTTCGACACTGTATGCATTTCCTACGATTTTCCCGGCCGAAAAACCCTAAAACACTGCCCGGACGTGACGCAACGTGCGTTCGGTGTCCGAAAGCGTTGAAACTTTGTGTGGGGCATCGGGATGGGCGTTCACACGCGCATGCAAAAGTTGGGTACATTCCGTGAATGTGCTCAGGTACTTCATGTGGTAGGCACGGGTTTCGATATGGACGCAACTGTGCCTGCGATGCAAGCCTCTTTCTCACTTTCATCGAACGGGCCCAAATTTTTTTCACACGTTTGAGTGACCATGGGAAGCATGCACGCCAATTTTCGGTGATTTTCGACACTGTATGCATTTCCAACGATTTTCCCGGCCGAAAAACCCTAAAACACTGCCCGGACATGACCCAACGTGCGTTCGGTGTCCGAATGCGTTGAAACTTTGCGTGGGGCATCGGGATGGGAATGCCCACCTGCTGGCAAAATTTGGTGTTGATCTGAAGATGACCAAAATTTGACCTATTACAGCGGAGGCTGTTCGGGTAGGAGCAAAGTGTCCGTCCGGAAGGACGTTTTTTTCAACATCCTTCAAATGGGCCCAAATTTTTTATATGACCTTGTATCCACATGAGAAGCACGCATGCCAATTTTCAATGCATTTTGACACTGTGTGCATTTTCTACGGTTTTTGCCGCCGAAAACCCTAAAACACTGCCGTTGCTCAAAATTATTTTCCAACTTAACTTTGCTTCAATAGTGAGTTCAAAAAAATATATCAAAAAATGACAATTGGGTGAAATCTCTGATTTTTTTTAAAAATATATATACTACTTATGGCTTTTTATTTTGTTTCAGTTTTTTCCTCTTTTTGAATTTTGTTTTATTTATTTTCCTTTCGTACTCTCTTCTTTTATTTTCTTTTATATCATTTTCATTTTTTCCTTTCAATTTTTCTGGCAAACTTTCAATTTTTTTGGCAAACTTTTTTTTAAGAAACGATTCGAAATTCGAAAACCTAATCAAAATATTTCATAATAATTTTTATCTAAATTGCATTCAAACATAACGATATTTCATTCAACTTTACGACAAACGATTCATCTTACATTCGAACATAACGAAATTTAATTAAACATAACCCTAATCTAAACCTAATCTACTCGTCGTCGGAGTCGGCGAGGTTGACGACCTCGCCCGCACCGCCGTCGTCGTCGCTGCTCTGGACGGCGGCGTCCCAGTCGATGCCATCGTCTTCCTCCACCGCAGGCGCCTCCGTCGCCGCCATAGCCGCCGCCGCGTCCAACGCCGCCTGGAGATCGGCGGCCTCCCTCGCCGCCGCCGCCTCTGCCTGCGATGCTCGTAAGGCGAGGAGGTTGCCGGGGCTGTCGTCGGGGTCGCCGTCCTCGCGCAGCGCGGCTTGCTCCGCCGGGATCTCGACGGCAGGAGGGCCGGGGGTCCGGCGGGCGCGGGTGCCGGACGGCGGGAGGGACGGGTGGGCGGCGGGAGGGCCGGAGTGCGACGGCGGGAGGGCCGGAGTGCGACGGCGGGAGGGGCGCGGGGCAGACGACGAGCCGCCCGTCGCCCGCCGGAGCTCGTCGATGACCGTCCAGTAGTCTTTGCCGTCCCAATAACGGTGACGGCCGGCGGCGTTCCAACGACCGCCGTGGTGGCGGCGGAGCTCCTCCGGCGTTGCGCCGGGCCCCCTCGTCGGGTAGCCGTCGGCGGTGATGCGGAACTCGTGCGGCAGACGGCAGCCCGGCGGCACCATTAGCCCGAAACGGAGGAGCTCCTCCGTCTCCGGCGTGCCGAGGCTCGACGGCCACGAGCCGCCCCTCGGAGGGCCGCCGCTGCCGCCGGATGCCATGGTCGTCGTCGAGAGAGAGAAGAGAAGGGCATCGGGGTGGAGGAGGGCGTTGGGGGGAGATCGCGTCGGGGGACTGAGGGGGACGGCCGACGGGGGAGGTTTTTACAGGACGGAGGGCGGCGGGGTAGGTGGGCGGCGACGCGCCGGAGTAACGACGGCCATTAATGCCTCATCGGGAGACGGCGGACCTCGGGAGACGGCGGCGGACGCCTCGGAAACTGTCGCCTTGACTGACGCCACGCGGGCCGCACGACGCGTCGCGTCTTTTTTTTTTGACCGCGTATTTGACCGTCGGGCGCAGACGCGACGGGCCGTACGCCGTCTGACGTAGGCGTACGTAGACGCGCTGACGTACGCGCAGAGCCGACGCGTGTACGGGCCCGTCGACGTACGGCACCCCGGCGCGTGTACAGTCCCGTCGCACGCGGGCGGCGGCTTTTTTGTGAGAGGACGATCCTACCCTTTTTAATGAAAGGGTACGGAGCGATCTCAGTCGTTGATGTGTTTAGGAGGGTTGTACCGAAGAAGAAGTGATTTATTAGCTGCTCTGATGCTCTCTGCATTCCAAACTCGCGGAATGTGCGCGTTGGCAATCAGCTCTCTCTTCCTGCCTAATTGCATGAGCAAACACACAAGTCGCAACGTGTGGAAACTTGAGCTTGGTGTGTTCTCGGGCCGTTTGTTGTGCACGCTCTCAGCCGAGCACGTACTCTGAGGGCCTCAACTTTTGTTTAACCACTTTATATCACTTCCTTTTCAACTGCGCAATCCCTACGCTTTAGTTCTGAAACTTTCAAGGATTTGGTAATGAACTGCAGGTTATCTTGATTCAGAACTCAATGATAATTCTGTCTCCATAACAAAGATAACTCCAAGGAATTGGAATGCAACAAAGCTAACCATTTGGATTTGGAGTTACTTTTTCTTGAAGCCCAACAACCATTTGGACTCACTCGATTCAGAAACGAAAAGAGCAAAAAAGGGACAGTTCATAAAACTGAAAACTAGAAAAGCTGCGTCGATCCTGCCCTCCTGGCACAGAAACAGAGCATCTTCCCGACTTGACCACCTTCACCACTCACAAGTCACAACCATCCACCCCTCCGCTTGCTGGCCCGCCTGCCTATATACCACAGCGCCATCAGCCAGGTTTCCACAACAGAACAACAAGAATCTTTTGTCTTGGGTTAGGAGAAACCTGGGCGAGACGAAGAGAGATGGCCGGTAAGCTTCACTTTACCGTTCGATTCATGTCTTGGGTTTTCTCTTGCTAATTTGTGCTTGTGATTTATGGTCTCCTGGGTGAAATTTCCTGTCTTTGTTTCTTGGGATTTGTTGGGGGTTTTCCTGGCGTTAATTGTTCAACTAGTCACTACTGGCAAGCGTCACCTTATGATCTTGCTCTGCTATTTCCTTGTCATGTTACCAAGGTTTGATCTTCTTGTTTCTTTGCTCTGCTATTTGCTGCCAAGATTTAACCCACCTCTTGTCTTGTCTGAACTTTGAAGGCCGCAACTTGGGCGCCGCGGGAGCAAAGGAGGAGGAGGGGGAGCATGTCAGGGTAAGCAAAACGCCCAATCCAATCCAATCTCTCGTCTCCTGCTCCTTCTTGCGTTCGATTCGATCTCTCTCTCAGTCTTCGTATGTGATTTCCTTTGTTTCTGTGCAGCCGCCCAAGATCGACGTGGAGACGCTCTACCTACTCTACATGCTGCTTTTCATGACGATCTGGATGTCCTCGTTTCGGCTTCGGTGGCCGGTCCTGGTCACCTGCTACATCCCGGCCATGGAGGCCCTGGTCACCTGCTTCTTCTTCGCGTTCGTCACCGTCCAGCTGCAGGTGCTGCTTGCCATCGCGCTGTCGGAGAAGCCGGCACCGTCGCTGCTTCCGCCTCCCGTGAACCAGTGGATCATGGCCCTCGCCGTGTGGCTGTTCGGGGTCCTCTACTACATGATCTACGCCTCCATGAGCGACGGGTATACGGGCGACTTCGGCCTGATCATCGCCGGGGTCGCGAGTGTTGTGAGCCTCGCCATGACTGTCTACAACATGCGGCAGGTAATTCAGTTCTTGTGCTCGTAGTTCGTTTCTTCTCGTACAGTTTGGGCATTGTGTGTGATGGAAGCCTTTAACCAGTCCGTTTGTCGTCTTTTTTGCCAGCGCCCCGTCTATGCTTAGCTGCCGATGCGTGTGCCGGATCGACGATGATTGAGCATCTTGGAACCTGAAGAAGGGACAGGCTTGCCCTTGCCTATGGCAGTTTACTAGTATTATGTTACTATTTTCTGTTACGCCCTCTGACCCTCTGGCCTCACCTGCAGCAACCAAGACTTCTCCTGTTGGGCTGGAGCGGCAGCGTCGACAGCCCAAGCCCAACAGCCGCTTCCCAGCCCACATCTGGGACACCGCTGGAGTGGTTAAGAGGAAGGCAAGTCCTCCTGCGTGAGGCAGGGAGTATGTACTGAGTAGTTGGCGGCGGCACTCTCCTCTCGGATCCCCTTTCTTCCCTCTAGAACCCAAATTCCGATCGAGAATTGTATCCTGGATTGTATCTGTGAGATTTATCCTAGCGGGAGCATAACAATTGGTATTCAGAGCCGTTCCGATCCACCAAATTTTCTCCGAATCTGGCCGGGCGTTTTCCATCCATCATCCAAACCCGACGCGGCAAGGCGACCGCCATGGACGAGCAAGCCAAGGCTCTGGCGGACCTGACCGCGGCCATCGCCGCACTGACGACCAAGATCGACGACATCCACCCGGTGGTGCTCGAGTTCCAGAGCTGGAGGCCCTCCATCGAGCGCTCCATGGAGGAACTGCGTCTGGAGGTCAGCGACATCCGTACTCAGATCAGCGACAAGGCGCCGCCCGTGGACAAGGCGAAGGAGACCACGACGTCGCCCGTTCGCCTGGCGGATCTACCTCCTCTGCTTCCTCGGCTGGTGGACGCGCCTCGCCCACTCCAAGGCGGCCTGCCTCAAAATCGTGGTGACGACGGTCACGGGCCACATGGCCACGGCGTTGCATCAGATCTTTGGGGGAAATCGTCGGGGGAGACCCATACCCCGCGATTGCCTCCGGCCACTAGTACGTCCGACTCCTACCATCAAGGGGAGCACTCGTTCTCAGGGGACCGGGGATATCATCGCTTACCACCACCACCGCGGTTTGATTTTCCCTTGTTCGATGGGACTAACCCGAAGGCTTGGCGTCTCAAATGTGAGGCCTACTTCCGGGTGTGCACGCTTAGTCCGGACACATGGGTCAGCTGTGCTGCCATGTACTTCACAGAGGGAGCCCTCACCTGGCTTCAGTCATCTCAAGCTCACCTTCACTACCCAGATTGGGGAGAGTTTGCCACGGCCATTTGCACCCAATTTGGTCGGGAAGAGTTTCAAAATCTTCTTCATCAGTTTAATAGGCTTAAGCAAACAGGAACAGTTGTTGAATATGCTGAACAATTTACACAACTTATGCACCAGCTCCTAGCTCACCACACTTCTTGGGATCCGGCTTTCTTTGTTACTCAGTTCATGGACGGGTTGCAGCGTGATATCCGCGCAGCCGTCGTTTTACATCGCCCCCAAACTTTGGATACTGCTGTGGATCTTGCATGTTTGCAGGAAGAGGTGGTCGAGACTTTCCGGCGGGAGGACAGGCGGCATTCCTTTCCGCCCTCGCTGCCGGCGAGTGGACGCGCGGCTCCTCGCACGGCCCTCCCCTTGCCGTTGCCGCCGACAAGACCAGGCGTGCAACAACCAGAGGCGCGCCAGGACGAGCGTCGCGTCAACGACAACACCCGATCGGCCACGAACGACGACAAGTTGGCCGCCCTGCGTGCGTATCGACGCGCCAAGGGCCTCTGCTTCACCTGCGGCGAGCGGTGGGGGCGTGACCATCGATGCGCGCCCACGGTACAACTACATGTGGTCGAAGAGCTCCTGGAGATGCTTCAAGCGCAACCTGCAGAGACGGTGGCCGATGAGTCAGCAGCAAGTGACGCGGACTGTTGTGTGCTCTCCAAAGAGGCCTTGGAAGGAGCAGAATCGCCAACAACTATGCGACTGCACGGCTGGGTTCAACAGCGCGAGGTCCTTATGCTCGTGGATTCGGGGTCATCGCACAGTTTCATCAGTTCCGAGCTGGCTTCTCGCTTGCAGGGCGTTCGACCAGCCCGTCGTGTTCTGTTAGTGCGCGTCGCTAATGGGGGAGTGCTACGTTGCGACCAGGAGATACCAGCCTGCTCCTGGCGCTCTCAAGGGGTTCAGTTCTCCACTGATCTCAAGGTTTTGCCATTGGGGTGCTATGATGTCATCTTGGGCATCGATTGGCTCGCTCGCCATAGTCCCATGAACGTCCATTGGCTCCAGAAAACCATGGCTTTCGAGTACGAGGGCAAACAAGTTCAGCTCAGCGGTGCGCGAGCAGATGTCACGCAGTGCCAACAGATCTCGGGGCAAGAATTACATGACCTGTTGGACCAGAAAGCAGTGACACGAGTGGTGCAGCTGTGTGCTTTGGCAGAAGATATGGACACACCACCCATTCCAGCGGCAATTGATGAACTTCTCGAACAGTATGGAGTGTTGTTTGAGGAGCCAAAAGGTCTGCCACCCCAGCGTGCATTCGATCACGCCATTCCATTGGTGCCCGGTGCAAAACCAGTCAACCTAAGACCATACAGACACAGCCCAGCTCAGAAGGATGAAGTGGAACGTCAGGTGTCCGATATGCTCGCGCAAGGCATAATTCAGCCAAGTACTGGTCCATTTGCTTCGCCGGTGTTGCTGGTCCAGAAGAAAGATCTCACGTGGCGTTTCTGTGTGGATTACCGGCATCTCAATGCAGTCACAGTCAAGAACCGTTACCCGCTTCCAGTGATTGAAGAACTCTTAGACGAGCTGGCCGGAGCATGGCTGTTTACCAGTTTGGACTTGAGAGCCGGCTATCACCAGATACGGTTGCGACCGGAGGATGAGCATAAAACAGCTTTCAAAACCCACCATGGGCACTTTGAATTCAAGGTCATGCCGTATGGTGTCACCGGTGGGCCAGCTACCTTTCAAGGAGGAATGAACATAGTACTAGCTCCTCTGCTCCGTAAAGGTGTGCTAGTTTTCATTGATGATATCCTTGTCCACAGCAGTGATCTCGACACCCACATACAGCTCCTGCGCCAAGTGTTTCAGCTTCTCCAAGAGCATGGTCTGAAGGTGAAGCGTACCAAGTGCTCTTTCGCTCGCCCGAAGCTCCGTTACCTAGGGCATGAGATCAGCGGTGAGGGTGTCCGTACTGATGACAGGAACATCACCGCCGTGCAGAACTGGCCCGTACCACACAATGTCAAAGAGGTTCGCGGGTTCCTTGGTCTGGCTGGGTATTATCGCAAGTTTGTCCGTGGTTTTGCTATCACTTCTTGTCCGCTGACAGATTTGCTCAAAAAAGGGGTGGTTTTCCGCTGGACAGAACTGGAAGATGGCGCATTCCGTGCTCTGCAACAAGCCTTCGTCACAGCACCGGTGTTGGCCCTGCCTGATTTTACGAAGACATTTGAACTGGAAACAGATGCCTCCGATTTGGGGATTGGAGCTGTGCTGTCGCAAGAGAAGCACCCGATTGGATTACTGAGCCGTGCTTTGGGACCGCGAAACAGGATGCTCTCTACTTATGAGAAAGAAGGGTTAGCCATCCTAATGGCTGTGGACCATTGGCGCCCTTACTTGCAGAATGATGAATTCATCGTGCACACGGATCAGCGGAGCCTCATTCACCTTGAAGACCAACGGTTGGCCACGCCTTGGCAGCAGAAGATCATGGCTAAAATGCTCGGGTTGCGCTACCGCATCATCTACAAGAAAGGCACTGATAACCGTGCGGCGGACGCCTTATCTCGCAACCCAGGCCCCCCTCAAGGCGACCTCGCAGCCATCACGACGGCAGTCCCCTCTTGGTTAGAGGCAGTCCAACAGGGATATCAGGAGGATCCAACAGCTCAACGGCTCCTAACACGGCTGTCAGCTTCCACAGACAGTCCAGATGGCTTTACCTTGCAAAATGGCATCATTAAGCAGCATGGACGGGTATGGCTCGGGGATAATGTGGAGCTACAGAAACAGATCTTATCAGCCTTGCACACCGGGGCGATTGGAGGACACTCTGGGTTCAATGCGACGTATCGCCGCGTGCGCCGGTTGTTCACCTGGCCAGGACTCAAGCATCATGTCAAAATCTTTGTTGAAGCATGCCAAACTTGCAAGCAGGCCAAACCTGAACGAGTGCGCTACCCAGGGCTCCTGGAACCGTTACCTGTACCCACCCAAGCATGGCAACTCATCACGATGGATTTTGTGGAGGGCCTGCCGCGCTCCTCCGGGTTCAACTCTATCTTGGTGGTCGTCGATAAATTCTCACGGTATGCTCATTTCATTGCCCTCTCACATCCTTTCACAGCATTCCAAGTGGCGCAGGCGTTCGTGGCTAACATTTACAAACTGCATGGCCTGCTCGAGTCGATCGTCTCGGATCGAGATCCTATCTTCACCAGCACGCTGTGGAAGGAGCTGTTCCGCCTCACTCACACCAAGCTGCGCACGAGTACAGCGCGTCACCCTCAGACGAACGGGCAAACGGAGCGCGTGAACCAGTGCTTGGAGACCTTCCTCCGTTGTTTCGTCCACGCATGCCCGACCAAGTGGTGCGCCTGGCTACCTCTGGCCGAGTTTTGGTACAACACCTCTCCACACTCCGCCTTGGGTACTTCTCCGTTCGAGGTTTTGTACGGACACGCCCCGCGCCACTTCGGTATCATCGACCCGGTGGCGTGCGCCTCTCCGGACTTGGCTGATTGGCTTCAAGACCGGGCCCAGATGACCGCGCTCATCCGTCAGCACCTCCTGCGCGCGAGGCAGCAGATGAAGGACTCCGCCGACAAGCGCCGCTCCGACCGCATCTTCGCCGTCCATGACTGGGTCTTCCTCAAGCTTCAACCGTACGTGCAGCGCTCGGTCACTACCCACACCAACCAGAAGCTGGCGTTTCGCTACTTCGGCCCTTATCAAGTGATCCAACGCATTGGTGCCGTTGCGTACAAGCTGCGCCTGCCGGAGTCCAGCACCGTTCACCCCGTCTTCCATGTGTCTCAGCTACGCCAAGCACTTCCCCCAACAGAGCACATACAAGAGCAACTGCCAGCAGCGGCTGCCTCAAGTCCAGTACCAGAGGAGATCCTGGAAGATCGGACGGTGCAACGGGGGAACGCAACGGTGCCGCAAGTTCTGGTTCGCTGGACAGACCAGCCGTCCGAGTTCGCCACCTGGGAAGACCGTGCCGAGCTCCAGCACCACTTCCCGAGGGCGCCAGCTTGGGGGCAAGCTGTGACTCGAGGAGGGGGGGATGTTACGCCCTCTGACCCTCTGGCCTCACCTGCAGCAACCAAGACTTCTCCTGTTGGGCTGGAGCGGCAGCGTCGACAGCCCAAGCCCAACAGCCGCTTCCCAGCCCACATCTGGGACACCGCTGGAGTGGTTAAGAGGAAGGCAAGTCCTCCTGCGTGAGGCAACGAGTATGTACTGAGTAGTTGGCGGCGGCACTCTCCTCTTGGATCCCCTTTCTTCCCTCTAGAACCCAAATTCCGATCGAGAATTGTATCCTGGATTGTATCTGTGAGATTTATCCTAGCGGGAGCATAACATTTTCTGTCTAGTGTTGGATGTGCTATGAGTATGTTGTTGGTTCTCTATCTACTATCTGAACTCAGGAAGGATTTGGCTTCATTTGGGGGACAGGATTAATGTGTCAGTACCTGATGTTTCGTGAAAAACTTTTCTTTAGGGAATGTTTCATGAAAAACTTGTTGTGGGAATGTGATCTTTTCCTTGCGTTTTGGGGTTACAAGCCCAGATAGGCACTGGATCACCGCCGCCTTGCCGGGCATTGGATCCTTGGTTCATGTTGATAGGGATGTGATCTTCTCCGTTCGTTAACTCTCTGTGATGCTGATCGGTTTTGCTATTTAGTTAAAGTAATTTCAGATTGACTGCCATAGTGTTCTTGATGTTGGTTAAAATAGGATTTAGCTTCAGTTAAGTTAATCATCGATTTGTTTCAGGGTTAGTCTCTGTTCTTATCAGATTCCTATGTTAGAGAAAAATCCGCTCTATGAATAAAAATGCCACCATGAAATAATCTAGATGCAGATAGGAAAGAAGAATTAAAAGTTCGATAAATAGGATAGGGGATCAGAAGCACCAAAGTAGTGCAGGAATAAATGTTTGATCATGTGGGGGGTCATACTGTAATCTATTCCAGTGTGTGAGACAACAATTAGGAGCCATCTATTTTATCATGCTAAAGAAGTACCAGTTACAAAACCATTCAGTGTGGAATCATGCTCATGTCAGATTATGAAATATGATTAGGGGGTTAGTAACAGATTGTAATTCTGACCATAACAGAGGAAGAAATGTCATGGTTACTGTATATTGTAGCAGCAAAGTAGATAATGTCAGTGGAGGATATATATGAAACATGAATCAGGTTCAGGTCATTTAATCCTTGCAAGTCGCAAATGGAAACCTGTCATACATATTCAGTAAAGTTTGTATAGAGTTGTATAGTTTGCTACACAAGCTCGTTCCTGTAGGAAATTGTTTTTAGAAGACTACCTGCTAGCTTATACACTTGATTGCTGATTGAACAAATACACAAGCACATCTCTGAAAATTTAGAGGATTTGCTAAAGAACTATTTCTGCTAGCATATCAAATTTAGTGATGTTTGCCAAAGTGAATGCTTTGTTTGCATGTTTGCTTAACTAAAAGGGTGCACATATAATAGGGCAAGAGTGAAGAACGCTATCTCAGGATCAGACAGCAGACATGTACCCTATTAGCCATAGTAGTAAATTTACCTCAGTAGCACACGTTTAAGTTCAGGGAAAATAACTAGAAACCAGAAAACTGAGCTCAGGTTATGCATCAGAACAATGCCTCAAGCATTGTTTTTTAGAGAAAAGGCATCAACCGAGCCCGAGATAAGGCTCGAGCCTAGTCCGACTTTGAATTAACAAGCCATCATGCGGCCAGGATTACAAGCATACGCCCTCAGGCAAAGAGAAGGAAAAACAAGGCGGTAAGATACAAGGACGCTGTGTTGGGGAACGTTGCATGGAAAACAAAAAAAATTCTACGCACACGCAAGATCTATCCATGGAGATGCATAGCTACGAGAGGGGGAGTGTATCTACGTACCCTCGTAGACCGTAAGCGGAAGCGTTAGAACAACGCGGTTGATGTCGTCGAACAACTTCACTATCCAACCGACCGAGTACTGAACGTACGGCACCTCCGCGTTCAGCACACGTTCAGCTCGGTGACGTCCTCGACTTCTTGATCCAGCAAGACGGCGAGGTAGTGGATGAGTTCCGGCAGCACGACGGCGTGGTGACGGTGATGGTAATGCTATCTCCGCAGGGCTTCGCCCAAGCACTGCAAAAATATGACCGAGGGACGGAACTGTGGAGGGGGGCGCCGCACACGGCTAAGACAATGTTGTGTTCTCCTTTGGGGCGCCCCCTCTCCTCTATTTATATATGTGTAGGGGCTTGGAGTAGAAGGAATAGTGCCACGTGAACAGTAACCGTGAATAGTACACACGTGGACTTGGACTCCAAAGTCCAATCCTATTCCTACTAGGACTCTCCCTTTTTTCCTTCCCTAGCTGCGTGGGCTTTTGAGGACTTGTTGCGCCTGGCCCAATAAGGTCAGGGCGCCTCCCCTTAGCCCATGCCAGCCCTTGGGATGTGATGGACCCACTTGTGGACTTCCGTACCCCTCCGGAATCCTCCGAAAGCTTCTGGAAGCTTCCCGGTACAATACCGAAAAAAAAACTGCACCTTTTTCCGGAACCCAAAATATGACTTCCCATATATAAATCTTTACCTCTCGACCATTCCGAGACTCCTCGTGACGTCCGGGATCTCATCCGGGACTCCGAACAATATTCGGTTACCAATTCACATAACTCATATAACACTATATCGTCAACGAACGTTAAGCGTGCGGACCCTACGGGTTCGGGAATGATGTAGACATGACTGAGACGCCTCTCCGGTCAATAACCAATAGCGGAACCTGGATGCTCATATTGGTTCCTACATATTCCACGAAGATCTTATCGGTCGAACCGCAATGACAACATACGTAATTCCCTTTGTCCGTCGGTATGTTACTTGCCCGAGATTCGATCGTCAGTATCTCCATACCTAGTTCAATCTCGTTACCGGCAAGTCTCTTTACTCGTTCCGTAATACATCATCCCGTAACTAACTCCTTAGTCACTTTGCTTGCAAGCTTCTTATGATGTGCATTACCGAGAGGGCCCAGAGATACCTCTCCGAAACACGGAGTGACAAATCCCAGTCTCGATCCATGCCAACTCAACGGACACCTTCGGAGATACCTGTAGAGCATCTTTATGATCACCCAGTTACGTTGTGACGTTTGATAGCACACAAGGTATTCCTCCGGTATCCGGGAGTTGCATGATCTCATGGTCTGAGGAACATGTATTTGACATTCAAGAAAGCAGTAGCAATAAACATAACGATCATATGCTAAGCTAACGGATGGGTCTTGTCCATCACATCATTCTCCTAATGATGTGATCCCGTTATCAAATGACAACTCATGTCTATGGTTAGGAAACCTTAACCATCTTTGATCAACGAGCTAGTCTAGTAGAGGCTCACTAGGGACACGGTATTTGTTTATGTATTCACACATGTATTTAAGTTTCCGGTCAATACAATTCTAGCATGAATAATAAACCTTTATCATGAACAAGGAAATATAAAATAATAACAACTTTATTATTGCCTCTAGGGCATATTTCTATCAGTCTCCCACTTGCACTAGAGTCAATAATCTAGATTACATAGTAATGAATCTAACACCCATGGAGTCTTGGTGTTGATCATGTTTTGCTCATGGAAGAGGCTTAGTCAACGGGTCTGCCACATTCAGATCCGTGTGTAGTTTGCAAATTTCTATGTCTCCATCCTTGACATATTCACGAATGGAGTTGAAGCGTCTCTTGATGTGTTTGGTCTTCTTGTGAAACCTGGGCTCCTTGGCTATGGCAATTGCTCCAGTGTTGTCACAAAAGATTGTCATTGGACCCGATGCACTAGGTATTACACCTAGATCGGATATGAACTCCTTCATCCAGACTCCTTCATGTGCTGCTTCCGAAGCAGCTATGTATTCCGCTTCACACGTAGATCCCGCCACGATGCTCTGCTTGGAACTGCACCAACTGACAGCTCCACCATTTAATATAAATACGTATCCGGTTTGTGACTTAGAGTCATCCGGATCAGTGTCGAAGCTTGCATCGATGTAACCCTTTACGACGAGCTCTTCGTCACCTCCATAAACGAGAAACATGTCCTCGGTCCTTTTCAGGTACTTCAGGATATTCTTGACCGCTGTCCAGTGATCCACTCCTGGATTACTCTGGTACCTCCCTGCCAAACTTATGGCAAGGCACACATCAGGTCTGGTACACAGCATGGCATACATAATAGAACCTATGGTTGAGGCATAGGGAATGACTTTCATTTTCTCTATATCTTCTGCCGTGGTCGGGCATTGAGTCTGACTCAACTTCACACCTTGCAAGACAGGCAAGAACCCTTTCTTTGACTGATCCATTTTGAACTTCTTCAAAACTTTGTCAAGGTATGTGCTTTGTGAAAGTCCTATCAAGCGTCTTGATCTATCCCTATAGATCTTGATGCCCAATATATAAGCAGCTTCACCGAGGTCTTTCATTGAAAAATTCTTATTCAAGTATCCCTTTATGCCATCCAGAAATTCGATATCATTTCCAATCAACAATATGTCATCCACATATAATATTAGAAATGCTACAGAGCTCCCACTCACTTTCTTGTAAATACAGGCTTCACCATAAGTCTGTACAAAACCATATGCTTTGATCACCTCATCAAAGCGTATATTCCAACTCCGAGATACTTGCACCAGTCCATAGATGGATCACTGGAGCTTGCACACTTTGTTAGCACCCTTAGGATCGACAAAACCTTCTGGTTGCATCATATACAACTCTTCTTTGAGAAAACCATTAAGGAATGCAGTTTTGACATCCATTTGCTAGATTTCATAATCATAAAATGCGGCAATTGCTAACATGATTCGGACAGACTTAAGCATCGCTACGGGTGAGAAAGTCTCATCGTAGTCAACCCCTTGAACTTGTCGAAAACCTTTCGCGACAAGTCGAGCTTTGTAGACAATGATATTACCATCAGCATCCGTCTTCCTCTTAAAAATCCATTTATTCTCAATGGCTTGCCGATCATCGGGCAAGTCCACCAAAGTCCACACTTTGTTCTCATACATGGATCCTATCTCAGATTTCATGGCCTCAAGCCATTTGTCGGAATCCGGGCTTATCATAGCTTCTTCATAGTTCGTAGGTTTGTCGTTGTCTAACAACATAACTTCCAGAACAGGATTACCGTACCACTCTGGTGCGGAACGTACTCTGGTCGACCTACGAAGTTCAGTAGTAACTTGATCTGAAGTTTCATGATCTTTATCATTATCTTCCTCTCTTATTGGTGTAGGCATCACGGGAATGGTTTTCTCTGATGAGCTACTTTCCAATTCGAGAGAAGGTACAATTACCTCATCAAGTTCTACTTTCCTCCCACTCACTTCTTTCGAGAGAAACTCCTTCTCTAGAAAGGACCCATTCTTGGCAACAAAGACCTTGCCTTCGGATCTGTGGTAGAAGGTGTACCCAATTGTTTCTTTAGGGTATCCTATGAAGACGCACTTCTCTGCTTTGGGTTCGAGCTTATCAGGTTGAAGCTTTTTCACATAAGCATCGCATCCCCAAACTTTAAGAAACGACAGCTTAGGTTTCTTGCCAAACCATAGTTCATATGGTGTCGTCTCAACGGATTTAGACGGTGCCCTATTTAACGTGAATGCAGCTGTCTCTAATGCATAACCCCAAAACGATAGTGGAAAATCGGTAAGAGACATCATAGAACGCACCATATCCAATAAAGTACGGTTACGACGTTCGGACACACCATTACGCTGTGGTGTTCCAGGTGGAGTGAGTTGTGAAACAATTCCACATTTTCTTAAATGAAGGCCAAACTTGTAACTCAAATATTCGCCTCCGCGATCAGATCGTAGAAACTTTATTTTCTTGTTACGGTGATTCTCTACTTCACTCTGAAATTCTTTGAACTTTTCAAATGTTTCAGACTTGTGTTTCATCAAGTAGATATACCCATATCTACTCAAATCATCTGTGAAGGTTAGAAAATAACGATACCCGCCGCGTGCTTCAACATTCATCGGACCGCATACATCGGTATGTATTATTTCCAACAAATCAGTAGCTCGCTCCATTGTTCCGGAGAATGGAGTTTTAGTCATCTTGCCCATGAGACATGGTTCGCAAGTATCAAATGATTCATAATCAAGAGATTCCAAAAGTCCATCCGCATGGAGTTTCTTCATGCGCTTTACACCAATATGACCTAAACGACAGTGCCACAAGTATGTTGCACTATCATTATCAACTTTGCATCTTTTGGCATCAATATTATGAATATGTGTATCACTACGGTCGAGTTTCAACAAGAATAGACCATTCACAAAAGGTGCGTGACCATAAAAGATGTTACTCATATAAATAGAACAACCATTATTCTCTGACTTAAATGAATAACCGTCTCGCAATAAACAAGATCCAGATATAATGTTCATGCTCAACGCTGGCACCAAATAACAATTATTTAGGTCTAAAACTAATCCCGAAGGTAGATGTAGAGGTAGCGTGCCGACGGCGATCACATCAACACTGGAACCATTCCCGACGCGCATCGTCACCTCGTCCTTAGCCAATCTTCGCTTATTCCGTAGCTCATGTTTCGAGTTACAAATATGAGCAACTGAACCAGTATCAAATACCCAGGCGCTACTGCGAGCATTAGTGAGGAACACATCAATAACATGTATATCAAATATACCTTTGCTCACTTTGCCATCCTTCTTATCTGCCAAATACTTGGGGCAGTTCCGCTTCCAGTGACCAGTCCCTTTGCAGTAGAAGCACTCTGTTTCAGGCCTGGGTCCAACTTTGGGTTTCTTCGTGGGAGCGGCAACTTGCTTGCCGTTCTTCTTGAAGTTCCCCTTCTTTCCCTTGCCCTTTTTCTTGAAACTAGTGGTTTTGTTAACCATCAACACTTGATGCTCCTTCTTGATTTCTACCTCCCTTGCATATTATAGTTCATCACGAAGCCTTTATAGCTTTGTGGCAGTGACTGAAGAACTCTATCAATAACACTCTCAACCGGAAGATCAATTCCCAGCTGAGTCAAGTGGTTGTGGTACCCAGACATTCTGAGTATGTGTTCACTGACAGAACTGTTCTCCTCCATCTTACAGCTAAAGAACTTGTTGGAGACTTCATATCTCTCAACCCGGACATTAGCTTGAAATATCAATTTCAGCTCTTGGAACATCTCATATGCTCCGTGGCGTTCAAAACGCTTTTGTAGTCCCGGTTCTAAGCCGTAGAGCATGGCACACTGAACTATCGAGTAGTCATCAGATCGAGCCTGCCAGGCGTTCACAACGTCTGCAGCAGCTCCTGCAGCAGGTCCATCATCTAGCGGTGCATCAAGGACATAATTCTTCTGTGCAGCAATGAGGATAATCCTCAAGTTACGGACCCAGTCCGTGTAGTTGCTACCATCATCTTTCAACTTAGCTTTCTCTAGGAACGCATTAAAATTCAACGGAACAGTAGTACGGGCCATTTATCTACAACATAGATATGCAAAAACTATCAAGACTAAGTTCATGATAAATTAAGTTCAATTAATCAAATTACTAATGAACTCCCACTTAAATTAACATCCCTCAAGTTAACTAAGTGATACATGATCCAAATTAACTAGCCCATGTCCGATCATCACGTGAGATGGGATAGTCATCAATGGTGAACATCTCCATGGTGATCATATCTACTATATGACTCATGTTCGACCTTTCGGTCTCCAGTGTTCCGAGACCATGTCTGTACATGCTAGGCTCGTCAAGTTTAACCCAAGTATTCTGCTTGTGTAAAACTGGCTTACACCCGTTGTATGTGAACGTAGAATCTATCACACCCGATCATCACAAGGTGCTTCGAAACGACGAACTTTAGCAACGGTGCATACTCGGGGAGAACACTTTTATCTTGAAATTTAGTGAAGAGATCATCTTATAATGCTACCGTCGTTCTAAGCAAAATAAGATGCATAAAGGATAAACATCACATGCAATCAAAATATGTGACATGATATGGCCATCATCTTGTGCTTTTGATCTCCATCTCCAAAGCATCGTCATGATCTCCATCGTCACCGGCTCGACACCTTGGTCTCCATCGTTGCGTCGTGGTTGTCTCGCCAACTATTGCTTCTACAACTATTGCTAACGCATAGCGATAAAGTAAAGCAATTACATGGCGCTTGCATTTCATACAATAAAGAGACAACCATAAGGCTCCTGCCGGTTGCCGATAAATTACAAAACATGATCATCTCATACAATAACGTATATCACATCATGTCTTGACCATATCACATCACAGCATACCCTGCAAAAACAAGTTAGACGTCCTCTACTTTGTTGTTGCAAGTTTTACGTGGCTGCTACGGGCTTCTAGCAAGAACCGTTCTTACCTACGGCACAAAACCACAACGGTGATTTATCAAGTTTGCTGTTTTAACCTTCAACAAGGACCGGCCGCAGTCAAATTCGATTCAACTAAAGTAGGAGAAACAGACACCCGCCAGCCACCTTTATGCAAAACAAGTTGCATGTCTGTCGGTGGAACCGGTCTCATGTACGTGGACATGTAAGGTTGGTCCGGGCAGCTTCATCTTACAATACCGCCGAATCAAAATAAGACGTTGGTGGTAAGCAGTATGACGATCACCGCCCACAACTCTTTGTGTTCTACTCGTGCATATCATCTACGCATAGACCTGGCTCATGATGCCACTGTTGGGGAACGATGCATGGAAAACAAAAAAATTCTACGCACACGCAAGATCTATCCATGGAGATGCATAGCTACGAGAGGGGGAGTTGTCTACGTACCCTCGTAGACCGTAAGCGGAAGCGTTAGAACAACGCGGTTGATGTCGTCGAACAACTTCACGATCCAACCGACCGAGTACCGAATGTACGGCACCTCCGCGTTCAGCACACGTTCAGCTCGGTGACGTCCTCGACTTCTTGATCCAGCAAGACGTCGAGGTAGTGGATGGGTTCCGGCAGCACGACGGTGTGGTGACGGTGATGATAATGCTATCTCCGCAGGGCTTCGCCCAAGCACTGCGAAAATATGACCGAGGGACGGAACTGTGGAGGGGGGCGCCGCACACGGCTAAGACAATGTTGTGTTCTCCTTTGGGGCGCCCCATCTCCTCTATTTATATATGTGTAGGGGCTTGGAGTAGAAGGAATAGTGCCACGTGAACAGTAACCGTGAATAGTACACACGTGGACTTGGACTCCAAAGTCCAATCCTATTCCTACTAGGACTCTTCCTATTTTCCTTCCCTAGCTGCGTGGGCTTTTGAGGACTTGTTGCGCCTGGCCCAATAAGGCCAGGGCGCCTCCCCTTAGCCCATGCCAGCCCTTCGGACGTGGTGGACCCACTTGTGGACTTCCGGAATCCTTCGGAACCTTCTGAAAGCTTCCCGGTACAATACCGGAAAAAAAAACTGCACCTTTTTCCGGAACCCAAAATATGACTTCCCATATATAAATATTTACCTCTCGACCATTACGAGACTCCTCGTGACGTCCGAGATCTCATCCGGGACTCCGAACAATATTCGGTTACCAATTCACATAACTCATATAACACTATATCGTCAACGAACGTTAAGCGTGCGGACCCTACGGGTTCGGGAATGATGTAGACATGACTGAGACGCCTCTCCGATCAATAACCAATAGCGGAACCTGGATGCTCATATTGGTTCCTACATATTCCACGAAGATCTTATCGGTCGAACCGCAATGACAACATACGTAATTCCCTTTGTCCGTCGGTATGTTACTTGCCCGAGATTCGATCGTCGGTATCTCCATACCTAGTTCAATCTCGTTACCGGCAAGTCTCTTTACTCGTTCCGTAATACATCATCCCGTATCTAACTCCTTAGTCACTTTGCTTGCAAGCTTCTTATGATGTGCATTACCGAGAGGGCCCAGAGATACCTCTCCGAAACACGGAGTGACAAATCCCAGTCTCGATCCATGCCAACTCAACGGACACCTTCGGAGATACCTGTAAAACATCTTTATGATCACCCAGTTACGTTGTGACGTTTGATAGCACACAAGGTATTCCTCCGGTATCCGGGAGTTGCATGATCTCATGGTCTGAGGAACATGTATTTGACATTCAAGAAAGCAGTAGCAATAAACAGAACGATCATATGCTAAGCTAACGGATGGGTCTTGTCCATCACATCATTCTCCTAATGATGTGATCCCGTTATCAAATGACAACTCATGTCTATGGTTAGGAAACCTTCACCATCTTTGATCAACGAGCTAGTCTAGTAGAGGCTCACTAGGGACATGGTATTTGTTTATGTATTCACACATGTATTTAAGTTTCCGGTCAATACAATTCTAGCATGAATAATAAACCTTTATCATGAACAAGGAAATATAAAATAATAACAACTTTATTATTGCCTCTAGGGCATATTTCCATCACGCTGAACAGCAACAACCTAAGCCACACATGCTACGGACAACGAAGATAGGCAATCGAGAATGTAGCCGAAGACACCGAGGACCTCCTCCGTAAACGAAGCACCATGAACAAGATCACACCGGCTCGGAGGAGAGAGGGACTGACACCAGCGGGGCATCCATCACCAAGCACATACGGACCCGGCACGGCACATCCAACAATCCATCTCCGAAGAAGGCCACTGCCTCCTCGCCTGGATCGAAGGCGCCACACCGTCGCAAGATGGAATGGATGCCGCCGGAAGATGGCCACATGGAGAGGGTCAGCGCACCACCAACGAGCGGCCGGAGGCTCTCCATGGGCAGAACATCGCCGCTGCACACGTCCAGCAACCGGAGGAGGGGATGCTAGCTTCAAGCTAGGACAAAGAGGGCATCACCGCCGTTGCCACCCACAACCCAAAAGTGCCCGCCGACCACAAGGCTCCCAAAGCGGCGCCTTCAAAAAGGAAACGGCACCGAGAGCGCCGCCGCCGCCCAACAAAGTTAGGGTTTTTGCCCGGGAAACCTAGGGGAAGGGGAACTGGGGCAATCAGCCCTGACCGACACCTCCATGGAGGGAAGCGCCGCCCTCGGGCGTCGCCGTCGTCGCAGCCGTCCATGGTCGGCCAGGGATTTCACCCGGTCTGGGTTCCCCGCCACAGTAGCACCCCTTGCCCGGGAGCCGACGACCCAAGTCCCAAGGTAGCAAAACCAGACTGGAAGGGGCCCGCACTCCAAACAGGGGGGAGGCGACAGATCTTGCACCGCCGGGCGCCGATGCAGCCACCACACGCCGCGCACGTCCACCAGATCCTGCCGCCCGCAGGCCAGGAACGCCGGATCCAGCGCTCGCCGCAGAGCCGGCGATGCGTCGCCAGTTGAAGATGTCGTCCCAGATCCGGAGCTCCCTGCGGGAGAAGCAGTGCAGCAGGTGGGCCCGCAGCCACCATCCTTGGCGGCACCCCAGGCTTTCCCGGCGCGGTCCGAAGGATGTCCGGTGTCATCTCCTTCGACGACGGCTCCCACGGCTCCAGCTCCGATGACTCTGCCCCTCCTACCGCGGACGCCTACATGAAGGGGGTACAACTGCATTGGACCATAAGGGAAAGGGGCCAGTTAGGAAATGGTGATTTCCTTTGCCCTTCTCTTTCTCCGTTTTATCTAGTATTTTTAGTGTGAATTATTACTGTCCAGCGATGAACTATGAGATCTTTTGGTTGTATGATGACTATGTTCGTTTGCTAGCATGTGAATTATGTCTGTTTTCTGCTAAGTGTGTCGATCTACGTATTTGCTAGTGCGTTGTATGATTTTGAAGGATCAGATATGAGGAGGACGATTACGGAGACAACAAAATGAAGGGTGGCCGGTCACGGTCCGCGGCAGATTAGTTAGGTGCGCTGTAGATGCTTTTATGCTCAAAAATAGTAAAAAAAAACGAACGGACAGAAACCATTCTTTCTTTATTACTACCTCCTTTTCGGTTTATAGGGCTCAATTAAAAAATCTTACTAACCAAGGTAGATGATGAGTAGTGAAATAATTTTTGTAGTTTGCAAAAACACTCAATTAATCTGCTCGTTTTCCTCACAAAATTGTGTTTCCAATGCATTAATTGCAATGCATGCATGCATAAAGTACATGCATTGGTCAATTTTCTCTTAATCCTCGCATGCAATGATTTAATGCACCTTAAAATCTGAACATGTGATGGGGAACAATCAAATTGAGACTTATAAAACGAGAAACCTAAAATTTTGAGATAAGTCCTGTAAACCGGAAAGAAGGGAGTAGTCGGCATATATATAGAATTTTTGCACCGATAAAGTAGGTTGAACAAACGTGCCGGGCAGGATAATCCTGAGTTGACGAGTCGGTACACACTGTGTCCAAAGCAGTGCAAACCAGCGGGTCGTTTTGTCGTTCCGTCTTGTAGATGTGGGCCTACCGGCCTTATCAGTTTCCATTTTTTAGACCAGGTATCACATTCCACGCTACTGTTTCCTCCTTCCTTCTGTTGCGAGGGATCGTGTGTGCAATTCCAGCGTACCTTTTTACTGTGGAGCTACTACCACAGTCGTTTGGGATTGAAAGCCAAGCCTAATAATCTCCAACGTCCGGCGTCCAGCTACCAGAGCATCTTCACTTGACCGGCCGGTTAGCGTCAACCACCCGTCCACCCCGGCCCTCCTCCGCTTGCTGGCTGGCTATATAGGCGGCCATCCAGGAGCTTCTCGCCTCCGCAACGAACCAGCAAAAATCCATCTGCAGCTAGCTAGGGTCTTGCTTGTGTCAGTGTGTGGCCATGGACATCTACAGCGCGATGTTCGTCTTCTGCGTCTACGCGGTGGGCACGATGGAGGTGCAGGTGCTCGCTGCCATGGACCTGGCGCGGCGGAAGGCCGCCTCGGCGCCGAGGGCGTCCAAGCTCGGGCGGATGCTGGGCAGCTCCCTCTGCGTGTTCGTCGCCACCTACCTCCTGGCCCACGGCACCCTGAGCGTCCTCGCGCCGTGCCAGTTCGTGTGCTACGGCCGTGAGCGGATCGCCGCTGTCGTCGCCGGCGTCGTGGACCTCGCCGTCACCGCCAGCATCATGCCGGTATGCTCTTGCCCCGTCTTGGTTTGCTCTTTGATCTGAAGTTGGGGCTTAGTTTTCAGATATGCCTTACCCACCCTGTTTCTCATCGATCTTGTCAGCGTCCCGTGGAAGGTTAGCTGCATGCGTGCATGCCGCGGGTGCATGTGCATGCGGACGGGTGCCGGAGGAAGATGAAGCATTTCGGAATCTGGAGAGACTTGGAGGAGGCCAGCCTTATCTTAAATAAATAGGCCCCTTGCGTCGTGTGCTATTTTCTGTCTTTGTGTTGATCCCTGGTGTTGATCATGCAATTTCCCCACTTATCTGCGTGCTCTTGTAAGAGATTTTACTTTATTCAGTACTTACTACTCTAAAAGCATTTGAGGGTTGGAGGTGTTATGTGAGACTCTACTTCGTGAACAACTTCTTGAAGGGTTTATCTATGCATGATCTTGCTTTGGTTTATCTCGTCTTCTTGGTAGTACAAAAAATTGATATTCCCTCCGATCCATATTACTACCTATACTAAAGCGGGAAGCGTTCCCTTTTTTTTTTTTTTTTTTTTTTGATTTTTTTCGTACTGCTACTGTTTAATTATGTGTCCAACAGTGAACAGTAAACATGAAAAGTGTCCCGTTGTGAATGGTACTGTGCGTGAACAATAGCCACCGGTGAACAGTACCCCATATTTGAATAGTGTTTCAAAAAAAATATCACACTAGCTCAGAAAAAACTGAGATTTTTTAACAGGTTAAGATTTAGGATTTTTCTACACATCATTCTCTCCACCGACGTACCGATACAGAGCTGCCTCAATCGTCTCCCGCTCCTGTCCGATGATGGTGCTGCCGAGGCGCAAAATAGTAAACCGGAACAGTGTATTTGCATGACAGTAGTCCATGGAGAAAATAAGTTCTTCGCCGATTACGATTTAGTTTTACACAACGACGACAGTGAACAGTATATCCATAATTACCTGAACAAAACCGGAACAGTGTCGGAATAAATCTAGAACCGCTAACTAAAATAATAGCCCAAATAAACCAAAAACAACAAACTCGAATAACCCAAAACAGTAAGGCAGTGGAACAGAAAAAATACCTGAATAAGCCGAAAACATTAACCCACTCAAACGGTAAACTGGAACAACACCCGGATTGTAACTCAGAATAACAAATCGTGTGAAAAATATAATACATGAACTATGAAACTGGAATAGTAAAGCCGACGAAACCGGATCAGCAAACCCAAATAAACTAAAAATAGTAAACCGGATCACAAACCCAAATAAACCAATAACAGTAACCCCAAACAATAAACCAGAACAGTAAACACGAATAAACGAGAATAATAACCGACATACCACGCGAAATTTCAGAACCTGTGGGCAAATCATTGGACAACAATTATTGTTATTTCCAAGTGCAAGCAACGGAGCATATGGTGAACATAGACCTTCTAGCTCAACTGCCATTAGGCAGCGATATGCATCCAGGCCCAACTAAACAGTCTTCTTCGTCCTCTTTACTACCAAGTACCAACTGATGCACCACAGAATAAACTACTTGCAACCCCATCATAAGCAAATTTTGCTTTGTAGAAAAATGAAATGCCTCAATCACAAGAAAACAAGGTATGGACAGTCAGAGTATATTTTACAATACAATTAAGAAACAATATAGCACCAATTCTGTTTCCCTCATTGAATGTCGCTAGGCCTCACATGCTGAAGAAATTCCACAAGGACAAAAAAGACAAAACACTAATGATTTACCCACAGGCAGCTAACTAATTTTTTTTTCAATTTATTGCACCGTACTTAGAATAATTTGTTCTACACCGCACCTGTATTATTTAACTCTTTGCCATAAATAAATCATGTTTCGTTTAAAACTTCAATCGCATGATCCTTAAAACACTTCCATTCTATACAAAAAACACGAAATGGACAACACTGGCAACGGTCTTTGCTGCTATACAAAAACAAGACAAGCATTTCTACATGCAATGACAAAAGTAGCAACTACAACGGATGTAAACATGTTATAATAAACCTATTGCACCAATGAACCTTGCTAAGACGAACATACACCTCCCTTCCTTACTATAAAACCCGAACAAAACAAAACAAGTCCAACCAACTAAACATGAAAAAGACATACATGCAATAAAAATAAAATTGAAGTATTTATCCAAAATATAAATAAGGCTTCCCACGGGCGCGGCGTGCGCGGCGCATCTTCGGCGCTAGTTACTACATTATTACTTCTAGCTGGGTTAGTACAACTTTGCACGTTTGTGTACACGGCCATGTAGTCAAATGGGCTGGTCCTGCTTCCCGCTCGCCGTGCTCGATCGACTCACGGCCATAGAGGCACGACGTTGTTCATCAAGAAATTTGGCCGCCGTTTTGCCTGGAGCACGGTCACGGGCGCCGCTGCGGTGGATATATGGTACACTAGCGTGCGAGCACGGGCATGGGGGACACACACACTCTCCTCTCTAGGATCGTTAACAATTGAGGTTCTGATGCGGTGGCTCGAGCTCTCAAGGATCTCAACTGTGTTAAGTTGCAACAGAGTTTTTTTTTTAATAAAAAATGGGAGCGCCTAGAACTCATCTAGCTGAGACATAACTATGTCTCATTCACCTGACATCATCATGATTTGATCTAGGTTCGTGGCCTGTCTCCCTTGTTTCCGTTGATTTTTATTTTTTGGCGGGGCCAAGCCCGTTGTTTCTTGCCCTCGTGGCTGGGTATAATAGATTTTTGGGGCCAAAGTTACCCACTACGTAGCGCCCAGTATTTTGCTCCTTCCTGTTTTCTTTTTGTTTGTGAGAACAATAGGCTATTGGTTCCCCTGGAAAAAAAGAAACTAGGCTAGTTTTTAGAACAAAAAACTATGCTGTTGGATGACAACATGCCTGACACGAGACCGATTTTATTTTTCATTGCCAATCGGTGAAAGTTTTGGCCAAAAAGAACACAAAAAAGAAAAGTTTCACTCAATGGAGGGCTTGCCTAACAGAGTAAATGTGTCATTTTCATGTGGTAGAAAAATACTGAGATAAATTAAAAATTAAAAACAATTTGATTTTAGCTCCTTTTCGTTGTGTTCCTTGTAATTTGGATGCACACCAAAAATAAAAAAGCTAACATGCAAACTGGCATGTCCCATCCCAAATTGCAGTTTCTTTGTGCTCCTGGAGTTGCAGTCGGGTTACAATGCTTGCACGTGCATGTCTAATGGTGGATATGCAAATCGTCCGGACAACTCTCCACTCCCGACCCGAGTTGCGCTTTGCGACCATGTAGCCGCAGTCGCCTTACAAAGATTGTAGTTGCATGTCTAGTGGTGGACATGCAATTAGCCCGACAACCACCCTGCTGACCCTTAGTTGCAGTCGCTTTATGCCCATGCAGTTGCAGCCGGGTAACAATGCTTGCAGTTGCATGGCTAGTGGTCGTCATGCAATTGACACCGACAAACTCTCCTCCCGTCCCTACTTGCGGTCGCTTTGCATATGGTGCAATTGCAGTCGGGTTACAACGCTTGCAGTTTCATGTCTAGGGGGTGGACATGCAATTGGCTAAGAACACTCACCTCAATTGCAATCGCATTGTGGACCATGCAGTTGCAGTCAGGTTACAACACTTGTAATTGCATGTCTAGGTATGAACATGCAACTAACCGAAAACCCTCATTCTACTTGCAATCATGTTGTGGACCGTGCAGTTGCACTCGAGTCACAACACTTGCAGTTGCATGTCTAGGGATGGACATGCAACTAGTCGAAAACCCTCATTCCAAATGCAATCATGTTGTGGACGGTACAGTTGCACTCGAGTTACAACGCTTGATGTTGCATGTCTGTGGATGGACATGCAACTAGCACAAAATCCTCATTCCAATTGCAAATCATGTTGTGGACCGTGCAGTTGCACCCGAGTTACAACACTTGCTAGTTGCATGTCTAGGAATGAACATCCAACTAGCCGAAAGGCCTCATTCTAATTGCAATCATGTTGTGAACCGCGCAGTTGCACTCGAGTTACAACACTTGCAGTTGCATGTCTACGGGTGGACATGCAACTAAAAAAATACATTTTCCTCTTAAAAACTTGCAGCTGTAACACCATTAAAAACTTGCAGCTGTGACCCCACTAAAATAGAAATAAAAAATAAAGGGGAAAAGTTATCTAGTTATACATTCTAAAAGTTACTAAATCTCATGTCACTAGAATTGTTACAAAGTGTTTACATATAAGATTGAAATAAAATAAAATGAAAAAAGTAAAAAAGATAAAAAAATGTTGAAAAAAAGCTAATGATAATAGCAACAGCAACAAAGAAACGCAGCCAACAAGGGACAAATATGAGTGACTGGAATGGAGAACGTGATGTATAAGAAAAACTCATCCAAACATAAAAAAAAAGGCTGATTGAAAAGAGAAAAAACACAAGTGTGAGAGCGTGGACAACGTGTGTGGTAGTTGCTTGTGCGTCGGTGTATGTCGCTGCGAGCATGGTCAAATGGGCTGGCAAACGAAGCAACGGCCCACGCCCAGAGTCATTGTGTTCAATTTGATCGCATATAAAAAATAGCCCGTACTAAGAATCTCCGGGACTTTAGATCGAACGGGCAGGACATGAATGAGACCATTTCGTGAAAAAAAAGACATGAATGAGACCAATTTATTTCTCAGCTAGCTGAGTTTTAGCAAAACCGATAAAAAAATCAGTTGCAGACGTTTTTTTTTAATTTGAAACTGGAACACTTGTGATTCTAGTGCTGATGCAGTGTAACTGTGTAACTGTAAAATGAGAGTACAGACGAGCCGTGAGTCGTGCACTCGTTGAATCTTCCTGGTCAGCTAGCCGGCCTTTGGAGCAACCCAGCTGTCACTAATGCTGGGATCCTGTGATATAGTACGAATCGTAGGAGTAGGTTGCTTTGCAGAAATGCCACAAAGCACATGAATACGGGCATATACAGTGGCTGTACGCCTGTGCGAGTCCAAGAAAAGCAAAGATAAGTGGTGGTGTGTGGCTCATCTGGAGAATACATGCCGCCAAATTCACCTGTCTGTCCTCGGCACCGCAACCACAGGTTCTGCATGCATCCATGCGTTAATTGGCATTCATGGCCGTCCTACTCTTTACACAAAAAAGGTCAGAGGTTGGTGGTAGGTGCAGTGCATTGATGAAAGTGAAACCGCAGCCAGCTGTGGTACAACTTTCCCCTCGGTGGTTAAATACTTGGTCACACGACCTACTCCACGGACTCCCACGGCTAAATTTCGTGTTTTGACCCTTTTTCGAAACTTAATCGAGATCTGATCCTGCCTTGTAAAAATTTCGGGATCTAACCCTTTTCTTACCGCCAGGGGTCATGGCGGTAGGGTATAACAGCCTACCGCCAAGGTCCCTGGCGGTAGGGTTGCACGCCCTACCGGAAAAATTTTCTAAGTATGGAACACAGTGCATGCTTGCACCTACCGCCGGGCACCTTGGCGGTAGAGTTGTACAAGCTACCGCCAGCCTGTTTGGCGATAGGGGTGTTTCCTACCGCCAAGGTCGGTCCCTGGAGGTAGGCTGTTACACCCTACCGTCATGGACCCTGGCGGTAGCAAAAGGGTCAGATCCCGAAATTTTTACAAACTGGGTCAGATCTCGATTAACTTTCAGAAAAGGGTCAAATAACCAAAATTTGCCACTCCGGCCGTTCACTCAAGTCGCGCGCTCGGCGTTGCAGTTTCTTTCACCTCAGCTAAATAACTGTCCTTCGCTTTTGCCAAACATCTCTTGGACAAAGTTGAAGAAGAAAGACAAGGCGATGAAGCCTCTTCCGGTGGCCCTAGCTCTCCTGGCCCTCTTCCTCGTCGCCTCGTACCAGGATCTCGCCGTGGCTGCAGGTAACTTCACCGGACCCAGACACTCTTTGATCTCTTCTTCATGCCACTCCGGCACTCCCTGATGACAAAAACTACGCATTTTGTTTGCCTTGTGGTGTGTGGGCCTGCAGATGCAGATGCAGATGGAGATGGTGGCGGCGCTCCGGTTCCGGACAGTGTGTGCGAGGCCAAGTGCAAGAACCGGTGCTCGCAGAAGGTGGCCGGGCGGTGCATGGGGCTGTGCATGATGTGCTGCGGCAAGTGCGCCGGCTGCGTGCCGTCGGGGCCGTTGGCCAGCAAGGACGAGTGCCCCTGCTACCGGGACATGAAATCCCCCAAGAGCGGCCGCCCAAAGTGCCCCTAGGACTAGCGCCATTCATGTTCTTAGGCGAAATGGGACCGTGACGAGCGGAGCGCGTGGGATTTATGGGTTCCCCCTGTTTGTAAGCTTGATTTGTACCTTTGCAATATGTTCTTCCATGTCTGGTTTGGTTTGGGTACCGAGGAGTGCTTCCATGTCTTCTCGCATCTGGAGTTCTGGACTTTGTACCTTTTGCAATATGTTCTTTTCATGCGGAATCTGCTCAAGATTTAGGTCCCGGAATGTGGCTGGCCTCATTCGACGCGGTGGTCGTGCCGGCGACTATTCGAGCGTTTAACGGCGTGCTTTTTCTTTGACATCAGCGTTTAGCGGCATGCTTCCTTCAGCCACAGATTTGCTGATTTCTGCAAAACTAGGTGCTTATTCCAGGACAGAGATCTAGACAGTAAGGTAAGATGGGCTGTAATCACAACTCTGCGACTGTGTCTTCATGGGCTTGGTTTAGATCGGCCCAGGCCCGTGGAACAACTGTGTGCTTTCCTCCAGTCCAATGTCAGGGTTTTTTTTTTCCGCTTCAAAAAACAAATGGAGTTTTTCTAAGAAAACACTCTTCATGGAATTATTCAATTTGTTTCTAGAATCGTCTTCAAAGACCCAGACTGTCAGCTCCTCTCCGCTCTTCTGTGTGATTATGAAGGAATTGTAGTGCTCATCCTAAAATACAAGCCGGGATAAATACTTGTAGAAATGGGGAGTGTGAACTTTTGGAAGACGGTCTCCGGGAGCCCTTTTTAAAAAAATTCGAAAGTGATATATTTTTTTTGAAATGAAAGGGGTTTCCCCCCGCCCCAACTTTTATTAAAGCCAAGGCAAACAAACATTCAGACTGTTTAGCAGCGCTCGGCGACAACCAAAGTAGCTGTCACAGATCAACCGAACAGGGTTCACATATACTACCCCTATTACATTTACTGATAGGATAGAGGGAACCAGAGAAAGATTGTAGACGATCTTAGCACACAAAATAAAGCACTCCCTCTGGTTCCACGTCTAGTTACTCCAGGCGATTCTAAGCAATTCCCCTCTTCGATGGTTCAATAGTCTTAAGCACTGGAGAAGAAGAACACCCTGGGCCTCGGTACATAATATTTTCCATCGCCTGATCATAGCCCTCACCAGATCCAGAACGCAACGTATAATTCGCCATCTTCTTCCCTGAAAGACAAAATCATTGCGCAAAAGCCATAAGCTCCACAAGGTAGCAGAGGTAGCAGTGTTGAGAGCTTCATAGAGTTTTCTTCTCTTCCAAAAGGAAGATAATGATGCAAAAGAAACAGGTACAGGGATACTAAATGCTTCAGCAATAATAGACCAAATCTCTCTAGCAACAATGCAATCAAACAAAAGGTGTTGAATAGACTCACCTTCACTACAGAAGACACAGGACATGTCCTCCACATATCTTCTTTTGGCTAGGTTATCTCTTGTCAAACTTTTGTTATTGAACATCAGCCATAGGAAGATATGAATATTTGGAGGGACTTTAATTTTCCAAATAGAATCTTTGATCTCAGAGGAAATCCCACCAAAATTGATCATTTTGTAAAAGGATTTAACAGAGTATTGACCAGAAGTTTCCAGCTTCCAAACAGGATAATCTGCAGTAGCAGAGAGAGTAGTTTGTTTCACCAAATTTAGAAGATTGAACCATCTGGACATAGTTTTCTCATCCACACATCTTCTAAAGGTAAGGTGCAGGGTCTCCCCGTCCCAGACCTGCGCAAGAGTAGCCTCTTGCTGTTGACAGATATCAAACAGGTCCCAAAATGCAGTTTTCAGGGAACAGTCCCCAACCCAATTATCATGCCAGAAGGCCATATTCTCCCCATTCCCAGGGACCCATCTATAAAAAAAAATTGCAGCAGCAAAAGCCCAAGAAATACTCTTCCAAAATGGAGAGCCTAAGGCAGGTTTGGCATAAAGGATGTTAGGTTTGTTATTGCCATATTTGAAGCATTTTTTTTTCCAATCAGTGTCTCTACCATTATAAAATCTTTTACTCCAAGAAGCAAGAAGAGCCATGTTAAACTCCCTAAGATTAGGAATCCCTAAACCACCAAATTCCTTTTTCCTGGACACAAAGCCCCAATTAGCTAAGTGGTATTTATGGATCTCTCCCATATTGCCCCAGAAGAAGTGAGACATTTGAGAAGAGATCATATCAATGGCCCATTTAGGAAACTTCATAATAGACATCAGATAGGTAGGGATACTGGCAATGCATGTGGTCAGAAGGATGAGTTTGCCTCTATAAGAAAGGTGTTTGCCCAACCAACCACCAATGTTCTTAATGATCCTATCAATAATTGGTTGGAGATCTTCCCTTCTAAGTTTTTTAAAATGTAGGGGAACCCCTAAATATTTAAAAGGGAATTCTCCAAACTGGCAACAAAAGACTTGAGCAAATTCATTAGACATGGAATCAGAGACATGAATGGTATGTAGGTCACTCTTATGAAAATTGATTTTCAAACCAGAAAGTTTTTCAAAACAAGTAATCCATTTCAAATTTCTAGCATAATCCATGGAATCCTTAATGAACAGAATGGTATCATCTGCATATTGTAAGCTCACCACACACCCAGGGATGACATGGGGGAGGAGCCCACCAATCAATCCATGATTGACAGCTTTGGTTAGCATTTTGGAGAAAACATCTGCAACTAGGTTAAACAGCAAGGGTGAGTGAGGATCACCTTGTTTCAACCCTTTTCCCCCAGCAAAGTGGGGTCCATTAGTATCATTAATCCTAACCTGGAATGTACCATGAATAAGCGTACTAAAGATCCAGCCAACCCATTTATCACCAAAGCCTTTAGAAAGAAGCATCTCCTTCAGGAATTCCCAACTAACTCTGTCATAGGCTTTCTCATAATCTAGTTTCAAAATCAACCCACTAGATCCAGATCTGTGGAGTTCATGAATAACTTTATGGGCCATCACCACACTTTCTAAAATAAACCTCCCCTTGATAAAAGCAGTTTGATTGGAGGAAATTAATTTATCACAAAGAGGGGAAACCCTAGTAGTCATAGCTTTGGAAAAAAGTGACAGCACAATTACTCAGACTAATAGGTCTAAAGTTCTTCATGTCTCTAGCATGAGGAACTTTCGGAATGAGGGTAATAATAGCAAATTTAAGTTTGTACATATCTAGTTTACCACTCTCAAAATCTCTAACCATCCACATAAAGTCATTTTTAATCAGATCCCAAAAGGTTTGATAAAACAGAAAAGACAACCCATCAGGGCCAGAAGCCCCATTATCATAAGAACTCATAATGGCTTGCTTGATTTCCTCCTCGAAAAAGGGTTTCTCTAATCTTTCTCTCTCATCCTCATTAACTTTTTCCCTTTCAGACCAAAACCCAGCACCTAGATGGATGTCAGGTTTAGATTCAAAGGAGAAAAGATCCTTATAAAAAGAGGTGGCAACTTTAAGCATATCATCTGTAGATGTGACAACTCCTGAAGGACCAACCAGCTCAGAGAGGTGGTTTTTCCTGTGTCTATGATTGGCAAGGGCATGGAAATATGCATTATTGCGATCACCTTCTAAATTTTTTCTATCTCTAGATCTCGGCCAAAGGGCAATTTCTTCCTTTTTCCAAATCTCATCAAGCTCCTTCTTAATGTTATTCATCCTATCAAAGTCTGTCACAGGTAATTGTTGAGATTCAGATAACACATCCAGGATATCAAACTCCATAAGGAGGGATTTCTTTTTTTCTTAAGAGCAGCCTCAACATTAATACTCCAGCCTTGGCTTTTTTTCCTAAGGACTCTGGATTTCATGAGCCAATTATCAACAGAGGAAGTAGAGGAGGACACGTAATTCCAAGCCTCCCTAACCATCTGATGGAACCCAGGTTGAGATAACCACCACTTCTCAAACCTAAACATTTTGGGGCTGGAAATTTTCCTAGCTCCAGTATCTAACACCAAGGGAGTGTGGTCACTCCCCACTCTGGAAGGGCAGAAAGAGAAGACAGTGGGAAGTGGGAATCCCAATCCACAGAAGTGAATACTCTATCAAGTACAGCAAAAACGGGGTTATCTTGATTGTTGGACCAAGTAAACCCTCTGTTGGAAATAGAAATTTCCATCAGTCCCCATTTATTGATCCAGTCATTAAACAGGAAAGTGGTGTGCTGATTAACTAAACCACTACTCTTATCAGTGTTATTTCTGAAAAGATTAAAATCTCCACAAACCATAATGGGATAATTAGCAGCATCCAAGATGTCATGAAGTTCTGCAATAAAATCTACCTTAAATTCAGGATAAGCAGAGCCATATACTACCACTAAATGCCAAGTAAAACCGTCATCCTTATTCTTAACAGTAGCCTTAATAGAAAATCTATTGTTAATGAAGCCAATAACTTCGAACAGGTTTCTTTCAAGGCCCAGCAATATACCCCCAGCAGTATTAACAGCAGGCAAAAATTGCCAAGTAAAATTTTCAGCCTTATCTATCGCTTTGAGGAAATCCTCAGTAATGATCTCTCTTTTGGTTTCCTGAAATCCAATGAAATCAGGGTTGGAATTAGCAATTGTATCACAAAGGCACTGTAACTTGCCAGGTTGACCAAGACCTCTAATATTCCAAATAAGACCTATCATAATCAAGCAATCTTAAAAGGGTGTGATAAGCCACAAGGCTTTACTTTAGTTAGAACAGTGGGAGTTTCCCCCAAAGCATCAGCAGTGCCAACTGGCTTGGAGAAAGACACACCTACTGGAGTTCCAACTAGATCTTTTTGATTTATATCTAAATTACCAGGTAAAACAATTTCAGGATTGTTACTGGCAAAAACCAGGCATCTCTCTTTTTCCTCAGCAACAAAGTTATCAATGACATAACGCTTATTTTACTCATCCCCACCAATAAACAGGTCTATCTTATCAACTTGGTCACATAAAACAGAATGATCAACAGTGGAGAAGGATTTACCTTTGAAAGTCTTTGGGATCTCCAAGTTTTGTTTCCTTTTGTAAGCAGAAGCTTTTTCCATAATATTTACTTTGCCATGTCCTCTGGTAGTAGGTTTCTGAATCAGGACTGGGCCCCATTTGGTGTTCTTCCCCTGTGCAGGCCCATTATCTTGAGCTTGGTTGAGTGAATCTAGCAGTGATCTCTTCAGGGAGTCAAATTGGAGCATATGAATAGCTTCAGGAGGGAGAACCCCCATCTCCTCTTCTTTGGTTTCCTCATCCTCAGAATCAGACAAGTCAACTGATTTGAGAAGGTCTTCACAGTAATCCCTGCTTTTAGATTTTTCACCTACATCCATCCTTTCTGGTTCCTCCCTCAAAGGAGTAGTAATCTTGACATTAGGAGAAATAGCAGTTTCACTCACATGAATAGGGAAAGTAGATTCTATAAGCAGAACTTTCTCAGCACCACCCTCATCAGAAGATGAGACCAGGATCTTTTTGTCAGACACATCACATTCCATAATGAAGTTCTCATGATCAGAATCAGAGCAAACATTATCATAAGACACCATCTTAGTTTGTTGCCTAGAGTGAGCCCCATGTTTACCATATGATAAATTGGCTTTATCTAGTTCATCAATGGCCAGATCCCCATCTAGCAGATCATCAGCTAAGCCATCTTTGGAGGTTTGTTCATCATCTTTTCCATGTTCCTCTTCAGCACCCTCAGCATCTTCATCTCCATCCTCATCATCTTCAACATCAATAACAGAGTCCACCCCCCCAACCTGCTCAAATCCCTCAACAGTAAACCCTAGCAGGAACAACTTTTTTTTCATCTCAATCAATCTCTCAAAGGGAATTTTGGTGGGGTCTCTGCAAGCAATTTTAACTCTGACATTTTCAAAGAAGGTCCTAAACATCCCATTCCAATCAACATCTGTTAAAACCCCAAAGAGAGATGCAATCTGAGCAAAGACTTTCCAGGTGCACCACTTTGGTGAGATTCCAAATCTGAGCAAAGTGATATATCTAAGTTTCAGTAGAAATTTAAAAAATCTGTGAAAACTTATACATATTCGTGAAGAATCTGTAAATTTTCGTTCAAATATACTCCCTTCGTTCGAAAATATTTGTCGGAGAAATGAATGTATCTAGACGTAGTTTAGTTCTAGATAGATCCATTTTTATCCATTTCCGTGACAACTAATTCCGGACGGAGGGAGTATTATGATTTGCAAGCTGTGCAAAAACAAAACAAAATCCCAGCCCAACAACAACAACAAAATTGCGGATTTTCATGTATGTAGTTGTCTTTTTTGCCTACCCCGCGTATGAAAATATAATGTTATGAAACTTATTCTCACGTGATATACATGTATTTTTGTATGTATAATTTTTTTCAAAATAATTTTGCGCTATTTTTTTTCGAGAGTACGCCAATGGCGTACCATATCTTTATAGAAGGGAACAGAAATAATTACGAGAAACCTACAATCGATGCGAACATTAATTGTCGGTACACCCACACCATACAGGACACCTTACGTCAACTCCTCACAAATCTATCTAGACCTCCTACACCCACACCAGCTCGTTTCCATTCTAGAATCTCCTCAAGGATCCATCTAGCTAGCTCTCTCGGGGTTTTCTGCTGTTCCGACCGATTGAAGACTCGCGCATTTCTCTGCTTCCATAGGGACCAAGCCGCTCCAATGATGAGTGAATCGAATCCTCTCCTGTATTTACCATGAAAATCTCTCCTCGAGCTGAGCCACCATTCAGCGAAAGTGTCGTTGATGTTCGGGGTCCTGACATTTATCTGCAATGTATCAAAACACGTGTGCCATACCTCCCTCGCATAGACACATTGCACCAAAATGTGCTCGGCATTATCCTCGTCCTGCATGCAAGTATAGCACACCGAGGGCACCTCCTGTAGGCCATGTCGCGCCCTCCTATCCGAGGTCCACAGTCTGTGTTGCACCGCCAACCACACGAAGATCTTGCATTTGAGCGGGGCCCAACTACGCCATATGCCGATGGCAGTGGGAGATCGAATCCCTCCCTGGCAGAGCTGAGTGTAGGTGGACTTCGCGGAGTACTCCCCAGATGGGTCATGTGGCCAAGCAAAGTTGTCTTCCATCTGTTCATCCCTCGGTACCGTGGCCATCGCGTGCCTAAGGTGGACCATTTGTAGTAGCACTCCAAAGGTGACTTGGGGCTGCGTGTCCTGCGTCCATCTCTCTTCGAACAGTGCCTGAGCGACCGTCCTCGAGTTCCTCGTCTTTGTATCCACCCCTTGGATCAACAATGGCGTGATGTCCTGTACCGCAAAACCATGGATCCATCTATCCCTCCAAAATAAAACTGTTTCTCCCTTTCCGACCGTTATCTTCACTGTAGGGGAACGCGACAGAAAACAAAAAAATTCGGTACAGCGAACACGCCCAGGATCACAATGGAGACTGCATACAAGGTTTGATCTGATCCGTACCGACTCGAAGCGCAGCGGAAGAAGAGTCGGTGTGGATCGTCGGTGCAGATCCATGCAGCTAGGATTTACAACCTCCCAACCGCAAGGATGTACTCCCTCGTCGGACAGCCCTTCGGGAGGCGGTCGGACAGTCCCTCGGACGATGTCGCGGACAGCCCTTCGGGAGGACCCTCGAAACCTGAACGGTAACTCGGACAGCCCTTCGGGAGGACACTCGAACAGCCCCTCGGGCAAAAGATCGAAACTACAATCTCTCTACGGGGTTGCACACATACGGTGTCAGCTATCCGGCAGGGCTTCGCCGTCCAGAGCTAGTTCCTGCCGGAACCCAGATAGCCTTTCGGCTCTACGAAACTATTTCGCTGGGAGGGAGAGAGAAGCCAGACAAGTCAAATGGCATGTGTATGAGAGCAAGGATGAGTTTTGGGGCAGCGCCCTCACCTCTATTTATAGGATAGCCAAGGGGTAAAGTTGGTATTCAAAAATACCAAAAGTGCCCCCACCTTATGCCTTTACATAAAAGAATAAAGCAAAAAGGGGTGCCATGTGGAGCTCCAAGGAGCTCCACCTCCCTTGGCCGGCCACACTTGGGGGCCCCCCATGAGGGGGCTTCCTTGGCTCCCAAGGCCTTCTAGAAGGCTTTTGGAAAATATCCCAAAAGGTGCTTTCAAAAATATCCATAAGGCACTTTCACTATTCATGAAGACATTTTTCTGCGTCCGATAAATCCCAAATTATTTTTGTGTGACTAGAATAATTCCAGTACCCACCAAAACAATTTTGAACGCATTCCGAAACAATTTCGGAACAATGTTTCTTCAGCGAAAAGCAACCAAAGCGGTTCCGGCTGCTCCGGAACATTTCCGGTTTTTATCCCGAAAAATTCTCAGAAGTTTCCAGAACACTTCTGGCATCCTCCAAGAATTTCCAGGCGTGTGCCAGAACCAATTTGACTTAATGGAATACCCTGAAACAACTTTTCAGTTTCACCGAAACTATTCCGGTGTTCTCTCCGGAACGTTTCCGTTTCGTCCGAAACTTTTCCGGTGATTTTCTCTCAGACTCCCCGTCTAGTATTCAGCAGATAAATGACCCTTAAGCGTGTGACCCTATGGGTTCGGTGAAGTATAGACATGACCCGGAACACTTTCCGATCAATGATCAACATCGGAGCCGTGGACACCCATATTGACCCCTATACCCACACGAATGAATATTCGAGTGAACCTCCAGTTGTCGTGTGCTATTCCTGTTGCTTCTCGATATATTACAAACACCCGAGGTGAGATTTATTGCATCCCCGTGGATCAACAACTTGTCCACCATGCAAGTTACCTCGTTACCGGTTTTGTTCTCTTTTCTCGTTTCCGTGTTCCGGCATCCCAGTGATCAAATCACAATGTGTCTGGCCAGACGATGATGGATACCGTAACACCGAGAGGGCCCGAGAATATCTCTCCATCATCGGAGGAGCAAATCCCAATCATGAGCTATCTCGTTACTTGCCATACTTTTCCGTGAACCCGTAAGCCTCCATAATAGCCACCCATTTACGGATGACGTTTAACAAACCCCAAAGTTCACGAAGCAAGTACGAAGGAACTTGATACTCTCATGGTCTAAGGAATTATGCAAACATTAACTATCTCTGTGTTATTACCATTAACTTGTGACGAATGTATCTCATAGCATAACATCAATTCGGGTCGATTCAACATAAGTGTTCTACTAACATTGTGCCCTCAAAATTGCCGGAATAGACATGCCCATGATCAGGAAAACAGGATCATCATGCAATACTTGAGCCAGTCTTAGAGGCAAGACTAGGAATACATTTTACCGTTTATTATACCACACGTGCACATGAGTTTCCCTCCGAGCCTCGTGGTTATTGTAGACTCGAGAATCATTGCAGTTATAGCATGGAACATAAACATTCATTACAAACTCGGAGATACAAAATAACTGTTATTACTGCCTCTAGGGCATATCTCCTACAGACTCCCACTTGCACTAGAGTCATAATCAAGTTACATGGTTTCCCTAACACCAATGGCAATCCGGTGCTGCTCATGCTTTGCTCGTGGTAGAGGCTTTGTCATCGGGTCTGACACGTTCAGATCCGTGTGAACTTTGCGTACTTTCACTAAACCCGCTTCGACATGATGTCGAATGAGTTTATATTTGCGTTCAATATGTCTTGTCTTATGGTGCGAACTTGGCTCCCTTGCCTGAGCCACGGCGCCACTATTATCACAATAGATCTCCACTGGGTCCAGAGCACTTGGAACCACACCAAGGTCTTCAAGAAATTGCTTGATCCATACTGCATCCTTGGAGGCTTCTGAAGCAGCAACATATTCCGCCTCCGTCGTAGAATCCGCTACAGTCTTTTGTTTGGAACTTTTCCAATCAACTGCGCCGCCGTTCAATATGAAAACATAGCCTGATTGAGATTTGAAGTCATCTGGGTCAGTCATGAAGCCTGCATCAGTGTAACCATTTACAATGAGCTCTTCATCACCTCCGTACACAAGGAGTAAATCCTTGGTCCTTCTGAGGTACTTAAGAATACCCTTGACTGCGGCCCAGTGTTCCAATCCTGGATCACTTTGGTACCGGCTGCTAACACTTAACACATAGGAAACGTCCGGTCTTGTACATAGCATGGCATACATAATAGAACCAACTGCCGAGGCATATAGAACATCATTCATTTGTACTCGCTCATCGAGAGTCCAAGGACACTGATTCTTGCAAAGCACTGTGCTAGGTGACATGGGGAGTAGGCCTTTCTTGGAGTTCTCCATGTTGAACCTTTTCAACACCTTGTCAATGTACGTGCTTTGGCTAAGCGCTATTAGGCGTCTTGATCTATCTCTATAGATTCTAATGCCCAATAAATATGCCGCTTTGCCTAAGTCTTTCATTGAAAAACTCTTCTTCAATGAGTCTTTTATTTCGTTAAGAAAATTCACGTCATTTCCAATCAATAATATGTCATCCACATACAAGATTAGAAATGCTTTTGCGCTCCCACTAAACTTCTTGTAAACACAAGATTCTTCGTCATTCCTGATGAAAAACTGTTGACTACTTCATCAAAATGAATGTTCCAGCTCCTTGACGCTTGCTTCAGACCATAAATGGCTTTCTGAAGTTTGCATACCTTTCCAGCATCCTTATGAACGACAAAACCTTCTGGCTATATCATGTATACATCCTCTGTGAGGTTTCCATTTAGGAAAGCCGTTTTGACGTCGATCTGCCATATTTCATAATTGAAATAAACAGCAATTGCTAGCAATATCCGAACAGACCTAAGCATAGCTACGGGCGAGAAAGTCTCGTCGTAGTCCACTCATGGAACTTGTGTGAACCCTTTCGCGACAAGTCTAGCTTTGTGGATAGTAATGTTACCATCCGCGTCCGTCTTTCTCTTGAAAATCCATTTACAACCAATGGGCTTTACGCCTTCTGGAAGTTCTTCCAAGTTCCAAACTTGGTTTTCCTACATGGATTCCATCTCGGATTTCATGGCCTTGTGCCATTCCTTTGAGCTAGGCCCCGCCATCGCTTCCTTGTAGTGCGTAGGTTCATCGTCTTCAAGAATGAAGATTTCGTTATGAAACCACTCAGGTGGCTGGATAGCCCTACCTGATCCGCGCGGTTTAGTTACAACATTGTCTGAAGTCTCCGCATCACATGCGACAACTTCCGGCTCGGTTGTAGGATTAATTAGCGGAATTGCTTCCGATTCCTTAGCCATATCAACGGTCGCCGAAGATTCACTAATCTCATCAAGTTGTACTGTCCTCCCACTCATTTCTTTAGCGAGAAACTCTTTCTCGAGAAAGACTCCGTTTTTAGTGACAAACACTTTGCACTCGGAGGGTTGGTAGAAGGAATACCCAACGGTTTCCTTGGGATAACCTACAAAGTAACATTTGTCTGATCTAGGATCGAGTTTGCTTGGTTGTAAACATTTTACATAAGCTTCACAACCCTAGATTTTGAGATGTGACAAATTGGGTTTCTTCCCATGCCATAACTCGTATGGTGTCGTCTCAACAGACTTAGACGGTGCTCTGTTTAATGTGTGAGCGGCAGTGAGTAGTGCATGACCCCAAAAAGATATCGGAAGATCTGTAAGAGACATCATCGACCTTACCATGTCTAACAGGGTTCAGTTACGTCCTTCCGACACTCCGTTTCGCTGTGGAGTTCCGAGAGGCGTAAGCTGTGAAACGATTCCACGGTCACGCAGATGTTGGCCAAACTCATGACTAAGGTGTTCGCCCCCGCGATCAGACCGCAGAAACTTAATCCTTTTGTTACGATGATTTTCTACCTCATTCTGAAATTCTTTGAACTTTTCAAAGGTTTCTGACTTATGCTTCATTAAGTAGATATATCCATACCTACTCAAATCATCTGTAAAAGTCACAAAGTAGAAATACCCACCCCGTGCGATTGTGCTCATTGGACCACATACATCACTATGTATTATTTCCAACAATTCACTCGCCCGTTCAGGATGACCCGTGAACGGCGTCTTGGTCATTTTTCCCATCAGACAAGCTTCACATGTGTCAAATGATTCAAAATCAAAGGACGGTAAAACTCCATCTCTTTGGAGTCTTTGCATGCGTTTCTTTCCAATGTGGCCAAGGCGACAGTGCCACATGAAAGTGGTGGTGGTATCAGCCTTCTTATGGCGTTTAGCATTCACGTTAAAGACATCATTTCCACATTCAATATTTAGAATGAAAAGGCCCCCAACAATGGGTGCAAATCCATAAAACATATCCTTACAATAAAGTGAACAACCATTGTTCTCAGACTTGTACGAATACCCATCGTGTACTAAACATGATCCGGAGATAATGTTTCTACACAACAGTGGAACAAAATAACAGTTATTTGGTTCTAAGATAAATCTTGAAGGGAGACGTAGAGGCATAATACCGACGGCTTGAGCGGCGATCCCAGCGCCGTTCCTGACGCGCATCACGACTTCATTCTTTGCTAGCTTGCGCACCTTCTGAAGTCCCTGTATCAAGTTGCAAATGTGAGCAACCGATCCGGTATCAAATACCCAAGACTTAGAATTTTCGCTAGCAAGCAAAACGTCAATGACATTAACTTGTATAACAATTATACCTTTTCCGGTTTTCCCGGACTTCTTATCTTCCAGATATTTCTTGCAGTTTCTCTTCCAGTGTCATGTGCCCTTGCAGTAGAAGCACTCAGTTTCATTCTTGGCTCCGCCCTTAGAATTGCTTGAGAGCCGGTCTTACCGATGCCCTTGCCCTTCTTTGGCTTGCCTTTCTTTTTGAAACTGGCGGTTTTATTCACAAACAACACTTGCTTGCGATTTTTCCGCAGTCCTCCTTCCGTAGTTTTCAGCATGGCGAGCACCTCTTCCGGTGTCTTCTCCATCCCACTCATGTTGTAGTTAATGATAAAACCGTCGTAAGACGGGGGGAGTGAAGAAAGCAGCATGTCCATCATATGGTCGGGTGGAAGTGGAAACTCCAGGGTTTTAAGCCTTTCAGCATAGCCAATCATTTTGACTACGTGTTCGCCAACTGAACTACCCTCAGCCATCTTGCATTCCATCAGGGCCTTCATGATATCAAATCGTTCAGACCTTGCGGTTTCCTTGTACAGGGCATCCAATTCCTGGATCATATCGCGGGGTTTATGGAATTCAAAACGTTTTTGAAGCCCTGGACTCATGCAAGCTAGTATGAGGCACTGCACTAAGTTATGATCATCATCCTTAGTGGCCCAGACATTCTGCTCATCTTCCGGGGCATCTGCCACCGGTTTAGCTGGAAGAGCAGTTTCAAGCACATACATTTTCTTAGCGCTCCCGAGGACAATCCTCAGGTTACGGACCCAGTCCGCATAGTTGTTTCCAGTCGCAGCTAACTTCTCTTTCTCTAACATCGGGCCTAAGTTGAACGCGGTGTTGCGAGCCATTTGATCTACAACGGAAAACACAAGTTTCACTTAGACTTTGTTTATAATGATTTTGGCACTAGTGAATAAACAATTTTATTCTAAAGTGCGCTCCCACTCAAATCAACATCTCTCAAAATTGATTATGAGTGATTCAAAATCCACATTTAAATTCAACGCCATTGATGTGGATATCACTGATGATGAGAATTTCAATCGGTAGGCAAACTTGCCGATCACATCTCTATGTGACTTTTGTTCATCTTTCGATGGGTGTGTTTCGAGCTCAGGACTATCCTGCCTGAACGTCAAAGACAACCAAGTGATCTTGCTGCGAGGTCTGACCTCACCCGCCTCATTCCTCTCAATTCGTTCGTACCCATGTGGACATGGCGCACCCCGAAAAGATACGAATTTCAGACGGTGCTACACTTGGGTGAACACTAACTACTTTGATATTTTTAAGTGAGAGATCACCCTAATAAAAAGCGACTACCGCGCAATCAAGAAGGGTGCAACATAAGGGATAAACATCTCAGGCAATTCATAACAACATGATATGGTATAGCCCTTTCTGACGGAGAAGTCAAGTATTTCTTCATCTTCGGCATTTGCGTCGGTGTTCACCTTCGCGAAGATTGCCACCACCTTGTCGATGCACTAGATAATATTGCTATCTCTATAGCTAATAAATTAAGTGCATTACTTAAGGTTGACACGCAGGTCATTAAAGTGACAATCATATGGCTCCAGCCATCATGCCGAATCATGACACGCAGGTCATGTTAATAAATTTACATCATATAGTCATCTCATACAGAATCGAATTAATATGAGTATTGCTATACCACATCACATGCTCATCCTGCAAAAACAAGTTAGACGCCTCTAATCGGTTTATGCAAAATTTTATTTTACGTGGCTTCTAAGGTTTTGACTTAAACCGCAGCTACCAACGTTTTATCATCAAGTATGATTATTCAAGTCGCTAGATTAACATCTCGGGGTGTATGAAACACGAGATAATTAAATCTCGAGCCCCATACTAAACTTCGTCATACGCATGACCCCCGTGCAGATCATATCTGCATTGCCCTTTCATCTGCGAATTTCATCTTTCTTTTGACTATGGCGGAACCCAAAGAACTGATAGCACTTCGTTGATCAATCATGATCGCGGATTGCCAAAACTTTGTAAAATTCCACCATGCTGTCTCGAGATCACAAATACGCAAATTCTAGGGAAGCAACAAGAACATCGGGTAACAGATTTCATTTGCTACCCGCATAAATAATGTTCAGCAATAGATCTCATCTACTCCAAAATTATATTATGCAATACCCATACATCTCCATGTATTCTAGATCGTAACCTGCATCTATGCATAGCACGGCTCATGATGCCACTGTAGGGGAACGCGACAGAAAACAAAAAAATTTGGTATAGCGAACACGCCCAGGATCACTATAGAGACTGCATACAAGGTTTGATCTGATCCGTACCGACACGAAGCGCAGCGGAAGAAGAGTCGGTGTGGATCGTCGGTGCAGATCCCTGCAGCTAGGATTTACAACCTCCCAACCGCAAGGATGTACTCCCTCGTCGGACAGCCCTTCGGGAGGCGGTCGGACAGTCCCTCGGACGATGTCGCGGACAGCCCTTCGGGAGGACCCTCGAAACCCGAACGGTAACTCGGACAGCCCTTCGGGAGGACACCCGAAAACCGAACGGTAACTCGGACAGCCCTTCGGAAGGACACTCGAACAGCCCCTCGAGCAAAAGATCGAAACTACAATCTCTCTACGGGGTTGCACACATACGGTGTCAGCTATCCGGCAGGGCTTCGCCGTCCAGAGCTAGTTCCTGCCGGAACCCAGACAACCTTTCGGCTCTACGAAACTATTTCGCTGGGAGGGAGAGAGAAGCCAGACAAGTCAAATGGCATGTGTATGAGAGCAAGGATGAGTTTTGGGGCAGCCCCCTCACCTCTATTTATAGGATAGCCAAGGGGTAAAGTTGGTATTCAAAAATACCAAAAGTGCCCTCACTTTATGCCTTTACATAAAAGAATAAAGCCAAAAGGGGTGCCATGTGGAGCTCCACCTCCCTTGACCGGCCACACTTGGGGTCCCCCCATGAGGGGGCTTCCTTGGCTCCCAAGTCCTTCTAGAAGGCTTTTGGAAAATATCCCAAAAGGTGCTTTCCAAAAAATATCCATAAGGCACTTTCACTATTCACGAAGACATTTTTCTGCGTCCGATAAATCCCAAATTATTTTTGTGTGCCTAGAATAATTCCAGTACCCACCAAAACAATTTTGAACACATTCCGAAACAATTTCGGAACAATGTTTCTTCAGCGAAAAGCAACCAAAGCGGTTCCGGCTGCTCCGGAACATTTCCGGTTTTTATCCCGGAAAATTCCCAGAAGTTTCCAGAACACTTCTGGCATCCTCCAAGAATTTCCAGGCATGTGCCGGAACCAATTTGATTTAATGGAATACCCTTAAACAACTTTTCAGTTTCACCGAAACTATTCCGGTGTTCTCTCCGGAACGTTTCCGTTTCGTCCGAAACTTTTCCGGTGATTTTCTCTCAGACTCCCCGTCTAGTATTCAGCAGATAAATGACCCTTAAGCGTGTGACCCTATGGGTTCGGTGAAGTATAGACATGACCCGGAACACTTTCCGATCAATGATCAACATCGGAGCCGTGGACAGCCATATTGACCCCTATACCCACACGAATGAATATTCGAGTGAACCTCCAGTTGCCGTGTGCTATTCCTGTTGCTTCTCGATATATTACAAACACCCGAGGTGAGATTTATTGCATCCCCGTGGATCAACAACTTGTCCACCATGCAAGTTACCTCGTTACCGGTTTTGTTCTCTTTTCTCGTTTCCGTGTTCCGGCATCCCAGTGATCAAATCACAATGTGTCTGGCCAGACGATGATGGATACCATAACACCGAGAGGGCCCGAGAATATCTCTCCATCGTCGGAGGAGCAAATCCCAATCTTGAGCTATCTCGTTACTTGCCATACTTTTTCGTGAACCCGTAAGCCGCCGTAATAGCCACCCATTTACAGATGACATTTAACAAACCCCAAAGTTCACGAAGCAAGTACGAAGGAATTTGATACTCTCATGGTCTAAGGAATTATGCAAACATTAACTATCTCTGTGTTATTACCATTAACTTGTGACGAATGTATCTCATAGCATAACATCAATTCGGGTCGATTCAACACAAGTGTTCTACTAACATTGTGCCCTCAAAATTGCCGGCATAGACATGCCCATGATCAGGAAAACGGGATCATCATGTAATACTTGAGCCAGTCTTAGAGGCAAGACTAGGAATACATTTTACCGTTTATTATACCACACGTGCACATGAGTTTCCCTCCGAGCCTCGTGGTTATTGTAGACTCGAGAATCATTGCAGTTATAGCATGGAACATAAACATTCATTACAAACTCGGAGATACAAAATAACTGTTATTACTGCCTCTAGGGCATATCTCCTACATTCACCAAGCTGTCAAATACCTGCCGTGCATCGCCGTCCACCAATAGATGAAGGCCTTGCCAAGGCCGACTCGTATCAGTACGCCTTAGCCATTCCCATCTCACTCTAAGGGCTAGTGCTTGCAAGCTCAAGTTCTTCACTCCGAGCCCACCATAGCTCAGTGGTTTGCAAATAGAGCTGCACACCACTAGACATTGGCCACCATTAGCATGGTCTTTCCCTGCCCAAAAAAAATCTCTCATCCAACTATCAATATCTTCAAGTACCCAAACCGGCGCCTTCATTACCAGCAAATGGTGCACTGGCCTCGCCGCGATTGCGGACTTAACCAACACTAACCGGCCCGAACGCTGCATTAATCCTCTCTGCCAGGCCGGGATGAATTGCCTCATCTGGTCAAGGAGTGGTTGCCATTGCGCCTTTGTGAGCTTCTTAATGGCTAATTGCAACCCGAGGTATCTGCAAGGGAATTTGCTAATGGCACATTGCAGCAGGTTCTCCACTATGGCTCTGTCGTCCTGGTCCTCAGTGATAAGAATCGCCGAGGACTTTCTGTAGTTGTGTGACGCCCCCGGCCCGACCGTGCACTAATCATACACGCAATGCGCACGATCAAGCCCAGGGACTCACGGGAAGATATCACAACACAACTCTAGACACAAAATAAAATAATACAAGCTTTATATTACAAGCCAGGGGCCTCGAGGGCTCGAATACATAAGCTCGAGTTACACAAGAGTCAGCGAAAGCATTAGTGTCTGAGTACAGACATAACTAACAAGTTTGCCTTAAGAAGGCTGAGTAAAACAGTGACAACTAGATCGAAAAGGCGCAGGCCTCCTGCCTGGGAGCCTCCTAAACTACTCCTGGTCGTCGGTCTCCACGTAGTAGTATGCTCCGTCGGTGTGGTAGTAGTTGTTGGCGGGAACAGCTGTCTTCGGGACTCCACCATCTGATCGCAGCAATCGGGTATGGGGAAAAAGAGGTAGCAAAGCAACCATGAGTACTCATCCAAAGTACTCGCAAGACTTACATCAGCTCTATGCTAAGTATGCATCGGTATCAAAGGGAAGGGGCTATATCTGTGGACTATACTACAAAAATGCCAGAATAGAGGGGAAGGCCTAGCCTATCGAAGACTAGCATCTTGCAGCGTCTTGCAGCATTAGAAGAGTGTAGATTAGCATATAATAAATCAACAAGCATGTAGTAGCAAATCCGAGGGATCCTTTCTCGACTCCCTGCGAGAAAGCGATCCCGGAGCTTACAATTAGAGTAACATGTATCCAGTTCAAGTTGTAGTAGATCGGGATACAACACTGAGCGTCCTGTTACCGTGGACACGGCTATTCGAATAGATAACTTCCCTGCAGGGTTGCACTACTGTTACCCAACACGCTCGATTAACTCTGGCCGGACACACTTTTCTCGGTCATGCCCGGCCTCGGCTGATCGACACGACGTAGTCCTACCTAGGCTCAGCAGAGAGGTCCCCGCCGGTCTACATCCTAAGTGCTCAGGGGTCTTGGGCCCATCGCCCTTTGCACTCCGGGTCGTTGCGAGCAGGGCGATCCAGGCCACCTCCTCTGGGGCGCCGACCGGGCCGTGTCGCAATGGTGAACTGGACGTCTGACAGAGCTTTCAGCTGATACATACGGCGCCGAGGGCCCCATTAAACCATTATCCCACGTGGTGGTAGTGCGTATAGGCCAGTGGCCAACTCAGATCAAATACCCAAATCCGTTAAGCGCATTGGGAGCTCGCGGAAACGAGCAGAGATCCACGATCATGTGACCCCGTCCCCCCGTCTCGTGGACTTACGGCAAGGGCCAGGCCCAACCCTCTCCTGGGCGGTCTACCTGCCCGGCCGTGCCACGTAATTATCTCGCGGGTACCCTCACGGTCAACCCGACTTCACATCTCTCGCGGGTACCCCTCGGGGTCGACCCGACTTCAACAGGGGATTGAAGTAATAGTAGGGTAAATGTGTGTCCATAACATCAAGGGAATCCGAGGAATCACCCTCGATGGATTCCCACTCGATGTATCCGTCAAGGTGAACTCGGAGGAATCACCCTCGATGGGTTCACACTTGAGGGGTTGCACGACAGAGGCTTCTTCGGAGGTGGTGAAAGAGGAATCACCCTCGGTAACCCACAACCGACTAGCTACGCTACAGAGATATCATCAGGAGTGAGGTAGGAGGTATCACCCTCGGCACTCGATAGTAGCTCTGTACAGTCGTACAACTAAGGGGTGTGTGCGGTGCTGTGTCGGCCTCTAAACATCGGCCACATTGATCGGGGCACCGGTAAAAAAGCGGGGTAACAAGGACAAGGGTGAGGAGTCACTGATGGATCACTAACCAACCTATACTAAGCATATAGGACAACAGGTAAAGTATCAACAGCAGGTTACAAAATCAGGCTATGCATCAGAATAGGAGCAATCAAATACAGTAGCAAAATCTAATGCAAGCATGGGAGAGAAAGAATGAGCGATATAGGAATGATCAAGGAGGTTTTGCTTGCCTGGAAGCTCTGCTGAAAAGGAAGAAGGGTCGTCGACGATGTAGTCGTACTCAGGAGCAGTGTCGGTCTCGGGTCTACCGGAGAGAAGAGGGGGAAGAAACAATAAATATAAAGCAATCAAATGCACACAGATGCATGACAAGGCAATAAGCTGTGCCAGGGGTGACCTAACGCAGTGCTACCCGATACAGACGGAGCGGGAAAATATCTGAAATATTTTCCCGGCTTTAGGCATGTGTCAGACAGATGAACCGGAGGGAAAGGTTCCATGTTCATCATGTTAGAGGGGTGTGGCAGGTATGTGGATGACAAATTCGGATTCGTCATATTTTTCTGATCATTTTTCATATATAAATTATTTTCATCCGACTTACAATTTATTTTATATGATTTTTCAAAGTATTAATAATTTTCTGAATTTTCTGGAATTAATTTTAATTCGAAATATTAATTTTCATAAGTGTACCCAGCAGTGTGTGCATGTGTATGACAGGTGGGACCTGTTGACTGCTGAGTCAGCAGTCAACAGTCCCAGTGACTGGTCCAAGTGGGCTAGTGGGGCCCAGGTGTCATAGACACATTCTTTTAACAGAGTTTTTATTTGTTTTAAACACCTAATTAGCTGGGGGGGTCCACATGTAAGTGTCACAGGGGTATTTAAACTAATATTTATTTTAAACTAAACCTAATGGCTGTGGGCCCATTTTGTCAGTGTCACACAGGGGGATTAGTGGTTAAACTAATCCGGCCACGTCAGCCAGCCGGGGTTAGCCGGCGACGACCCACCAGCGCGGCGGTGACCCACTGGGGCGGAGCTATGGGCGGCGGCAGGTCAAGCCGAGGGCACCAGTGGGTTGCCCTTACCCGCGCGCATCCAGGGGTGGCCGCGGGAGGCCGTGGGGTGGTCGGGGGTGAGCTAGCGGCGGGGGTAGGCGGCGGCCGGAGCGCGGTGAGGTGCGGCAACGGTGCTACGCGCGCGCATTCAAGGATCCACGGGCACGGGCGAGGCCCTAGCGACGTCCTGAGCTCGCTAGTGAGCTCAGCAGATCCAGGGGTGGACCTCATCGTCGGCCGCGAGCTCGGCGCCGGCGACAGAGCTCGGCCGGAGCACAGCAGCTATGTCGACTAGCTAGAGCTCGTACTCGAGCTCGGTAGAAGAGGAAAAAACAGCGGGGCTCACAGCGGAGCTCGCAGTCGACTCGGGGAGGTCGGGGTTGGCCGGAGACGACGAATCGGGCGGCGAGAAGCACGGCGACCGTAGGTAGAAGACGGAGTCGATCCCGACGACGTAGGGGCTCCGAGCTCGAACGGTGGTGCGTAGACGATGTATAGGACGCCTACGATGCTCCTGGACAAGACGGCACGGCGAACGGTGGCCGGTGGCCGCGTCAAAGACGAGAGCGCGTCGACGAGCACGCACGGGCGAGCGAAGCAGAGAGGAAGAGGGTGAACAAGGGGGAGTGCTCGATCTAGGGTTGCCCAGGGGGCTCGGCCTCGTCCTTATCCAGCGCGGGAAGACGGCGGGATGGCCGACAGGTGGCCATCCATGGCCATGGACGCGCGCGCGGCGTCCAACGCGCCTCTGGTGAACAGAGGAAGAAGGAGGTAGGGGAGGTTGGGCTGGGCCTGCACTGTAGCAAGTGCAGCCCAAGTGCACAGAGAGATCTTCCCATTTTTCTTTTTCCATTTCCTGCAAAATACTTCAGCCAGTATTTGCATTTTAAAAATGCCATCAACTGACTTTTTCAAAATGTGGAGATTTACTCATAATTAGCATGGCATTTTTCTGCACTGCCACAAAAAGTTTGGGGAGATTTGGAATGGTTTTAATATTTTTAGAAATTGAAAAGGTCAAATAAATTGCTGTTGATCCACTTTTTTGGTTGCTAGGGTCAATTTTGGAATTTAAATAATGTTGGTTTTATTTTTATAATTTCTTTGGGATTATTTTCAATATTATGAACTATTTTGTTTGCATGTTTGAAGATATAAATATTTGACTTGCATTTTAAATTTGAATTTGACTTTGATTTTTTAACATGTGGCAATTTGGCTTGGTAAAACATGTTGACAAGGCATTATTAGTGTGAGGTCACTGTAGCTAATCACTGGGGGTGTTACAAGTTGACCCTTAGGCCAGAAGCTTCACCGAAAATCTCCAAGACACTCCTGACAAACTCGAGATCCGGAGCAGACGGCCTCACAAAGAGTGCAACGTCGTCAGCATATATGGACAGTCTCTACATTGCAGAGATGCCAGTGTAGTTACTCAACACTCCAACCTGCATGGCTCTGCTTATGATCGCCGAGAGGGCCTCCGTCGCAATGACGAATAACAACGGTGAGACCGGATCCCCTTGTCTAAGCCCTTTGGCGTGCCAAATTCTCCTTCCAGGAACTCCATTGACCAACACTCTCGTATTCGCGGTCTGCAACAGGGTGGCCACCCATTTCAGGCACATGCCACCGAATCCTTTGGCTCGGAGAACTTCAAACAGGAATGGCCATGAGAGGGAATCGAACACACGTGAGATATCGAGCTTTAGGAATACTCCACGGTTCTTTCTCGCGTGGATTTTCATGGCCACCTATCTCACGAGAAGGTAATTGTCATGCAAGTTCCGTCCTTTTATGAATGCGGACTGATTCACTCCCACCAGATCGGGCATGCGCTTGCGGACCCTGTTGGCTAGTAATTTTGCAAACAGTTTGGAGAAGCTGTGCGGCAAACTAATTGGACGAAAATCGCGCTATGAAAATATGATATTTTGGAAACGGGCTCCCTGTAGCTCGTCCTCTATTGATCATTTCAGAGTGGTGGGCCTTTGAAAAGCACAACTTTAAGGCAAACTCAATGATCCGAACATTTTTGGTCATCAACGACGGTCGTCAAATTTGTTCGCCGCCACGCTCCCACCGTTCCAGCCCGTTCCATCGTCCCGCCACGGGACCCGGAGGAGGTCGCCCGCAAGGTCTGTCCGCGGAACACAACACCCAACGAGTCAAGCCGAAAAAGAAGGCGGAGAATGTGGCGTCGACGGCCGGTCAGTGTGGACCTCCTGAGCTAAAGCACAACGCCAAGCCGGTGCCGCCCCGGCAATCGCCGGCCTTGTGAACCGACGATCACGAGCCGCCGCCTCCGATACTATGGAACACGTGATCGACCGATGGAGCGTTCCAAGTTGACCACCTCACAAACTGAACCAATCAACCAATTTGTCTGCGTTGTTGCCTCAGTCGTCAAGAATAAATCATCGCCCTAAATTATCAGATTCTGTAACTAAATACGCATACGAGAAAAAGAATCGGATTATCAATTATGTAACCAAACACGCAGCTATATTGCCCCCAAACCAGTTCCAAACTCCACACTAGTATACTAGTACTGTTTATCAACACCCAACCATCGAACGATGAACCAAGGAAGAAGAAGCACACAACCGCCATGTCATTTCCAGCAGCACACACACCCCATCATCAGATCCTGCGAACCGATGATTGCGAGCCAATCCTCCTGCCCTTGGCCGCGGAGGGCTTGGCGGCAGTGGCGCAGGACGACGCGGCGGAAGGCTTTTTCATCTCCTTGCTGCTCCTCAGGGAAGACCTCATGGCGCTCAGGCCGCCGCTGGCCCTGTAGCTCTGTGAGAACTCTGCCGCTGCCGCCGGCATCGACCTCCTCACCACGGACTCGGGGGCCCCGGCCGCCTTCTTGGCGCCCCGCCGCTTGGACAGCTCCACGGCCACGCAAGGGTCCTCGGCCATGGCCCCCGCCTCCTCCTCGCCGGCGGCGTACCAGCCGTGCTTGCGCTTGAGCCGCTCGTTGCGCCGCGCGGAGTAGAGGTCGTAGAGCCTGCCCCTCTCGAACAGCGGGCTGGTCGGCGCCACCGCCGCTGTCCAGTCGTCCGTGCTCTTGTCGGCGAGGTTGAAAGGCGCCTCGTCGTCGTCGTCGTCGTGGAAGTGGAGGTTCTCCTTTCCCGCAGCTCTTGTCGCAACGGTGAAGTCCGGCTTCGGGCGCGGGCTGGTCTCAAGGTAGGAGGAGTAGGACGACGGCGGCGGCAGAGCGCAGATGGACGAGCGCATCGGAGTCTGAGCTTTCTTGCTAAATCCTGCACGACGGACGGGTTAGTACAAGAAAGAACACGGGAACAAATCTGCGAGAATTCAAAAGTTAACAATTCTACTCTACGGTTGTACAAAAAAGCAGAATTGAATCGTGCTTTTATCATCGTCAGAGAAACAGCACTGGTTGCTGAACTAGGGAGGATTTTTGAACAGATCTGGGAAGGAAACAATCTGGTGTCTGACGGAGACCGTAAATAAAACTAAATAAAACAACAAGATCGTGATGCATCGAACAACAGGATCGAAACGCGAACAAAAGGAACTCCTCCATCCAAAGAAAGATCAAGAGAAACGGAGCAAAATCAAAGAAACTCGACGCGGGGATCCGAGCACAAGATCGTGATACCTGGTGAGGTGATGTGGACGGAGGACGCCAAGGGCGGGCGGCCGGCGGCGGCGTGGCTCGGTCGCGGGCGGAGCCGACGCGGGGAGACGGCGAGCGGTGGCCGGCGGTCCATGGATCGATCGGCCAACCAAGACGGGGAAAGGCGAATCTGACGGGGGCAAACAAGAAGATGAGTTGTGAGAACCGAAATGAACCACCGAGAAGATCGAGAAGGCCGAGAAGACGCCGCTAAGAAACCGTCGAGAAAGCGAGATATCAAAACCTACCCGGTGCGGCGGCGGCGGCGGTGGCGTGGCGTGGCGTGGTGGATTCTCTCTCCTCGTGTGGATGACGAGGTTTTAATAAGGGGGGAGAGGTGGACGCATGGGAGGCTCCAACGGTCTGATTTGGTCTTTTGAATTGCCCCGACCCGAACGTTGTTCTGTTCCGAGGGCTGTGAGCGGACGCGTCGCTCACAGCCTCGCGTACATGGCACGACCTAGCGTGCAACGGCGGGCGCGAGGATCCTTTTTTTTTTCTTACCATTATTTTTTCACAAAATCTTTTCATTTCGGCCGGCTTATTTTAATTTAAAAAATGTTTTTTGCCGGTAAAAAAATGTCCACTGATACCAAAAAATGTTTCTGAATTTGAAAAAAGTTTGAAAATTGAAAACATTTAAGTTTGAAAACTGTTCACAAATTCAAAAATGGTTGCTACTTCAAAAAACTGAAAACAGAAAAATATCATGAATTTAAAAAAAAAGGATTGGAAATGTTCACTTATACCAAAAAATGTTTATGAATTGGAAATAAGTTTGTGGATTTGAAAAATGTTCACATATTTCAAAAACATTCATACAATTAAAAATATGGATATTAAATAATGCTCATGAATTGTAAATCAAAAACCCATTAATTAAAAAAATGTTCTCGAGTCTGAAAAATATTCGCAAATTCTAAAAAAAATTGAGCATCTGAAAAAAGTTCGTGAATTTGATAAAATGTTCATGAATTTAAAAACGTTCAAACATTTAAAACATATTTTAAAAATTCAAAAAATATTTTCATATTTAAAAATATGTGCAAATTTGAAAAATTGTTCAGGAATTTAAAAATATTTGTGAATTCAAAAAATGTTTGGGGGTATAAAAATGTTCATGGATTCAAAAAAGTTGGCAAATTCAAACAATACTCGTGAATTTTAGAAAAGATAAAGAAAAGAAAATTAAGAAAGGGAAAGGGACAAGATTAAACCAAAAGAAATGAAAAAGCAAAAGAAAAAATAGGAGGAAAAACACTAAACAAAAGGAAGGAAAAAACAGTGTGGGAGTTCCCAAAATTGGATGAGAAGCTTGCGAAACCTTCTCAAAACCGTTTCAGAAAACTGCTCACAGGAATGCTCCAAGCATTTAATGGGTGTGACCATGTCGGCATGCTTGTGGACGATCACATCGATATGTAGAGAACAACCTAATTTGTCGGTAAAAGCATCTTCGGTATACAAATTTGGAACCCATGTTAACTGTTCAGCCACGAACTCGCAAATCGGGGAGCCGGCATCATTAAACTTGACAAGGTAGGACAAAAAAATCACCAGTCAATCCAAATACGTCGTTTAAATTCCATCAGGGCAGCGACTCCTACGTTTTTTGTGGATATTGCAGTGCGACTCGCCTCGATGTGGAGTGAAGGCGGCCAGATCCACGTGAAGAGATGGGTGGCCCCAAACGGATGTGGCGGTCTAAAGTGGGAAGGCGTCCCACCCATCTGCTAGTGCATGTTTGGCCCAACGTGGAGTTCTGGCAGATAAAACTTTTGAATGTCGTCCTCAAGATGCTGATTAGAACACCACTTCATGTTCGAAAGTTTTGTCATGACATTATTGGTCGGGTTTAGTATCGACGACCTTGCGTTGTTTTTCGCGAATACGCAAAGGTTGCGTATCTTTTCATTGATAGAAGGAGAGTAGTACAACATGGGATTACATGAACTCACTGTGCCATGCACACAAGAAGGCATGGAAGTGAGCTAGGAGCATAACAGACAAGGGGATGCTCAGCCCCGATACAACAATAACTAGCCCTCGGGGATGATGTTTTGGATCCCGGTGGCGTCGGCCCTAGCCCAAAGGCGGGCTTCATCTCTGATTGTGTTGCAGAGGTGGGAGACCGAGGGCTGTTCACCGTCGAAGATGCAGCCATTCCAGTGCTTTCAGAGCTGCCATGCGGTGAGGATGATTAGGGAGGCCAATCCTTTTCGCGCCGGGCCTGGTGCACGATCGCAGGAGGAAGCCCACCAAGTATGGAAGTCGGTGTCTTCGTTCGGCTGCTCGGCGTTGATCTAACCCAGCCAAGAATCTCATGCCAGACTTGCCGGGAGAATGAGCATCCTGCCAATAGATGTTGCATTGTTTCCTCTTCTTGATCGCAGAAGGCGCAGGAGTCCTCGTGTGGAAGGCCGTGATGAGCAAGGCGCTCGGCCGTCCAACAGCGTTCTTGTAGCGCAAGTCAAATGAAGAATTTAATGTGTAGCGGTGCCCAAGGTTTCCAGGTGAGCCTCCAGTGTGGGTCCTTGCGTTGTTACCTTGTTATTTATTTATTTTTATTGGTCTCGGCAAATAGGATGAAAAGATTTGTTCAAACCGTCTCCAGTTGGACGTGTTGGCGATGGCACGAGGATGTTCTTTCCTTGTTTAAGGTGTTGCTATGAAATAATTTTTCAACTTAGTTATAGATGACTTTTCGCAACAAAAATTGAATGCTATTTTATACAAGTTTACTATTCACCCAGGAGCCAACTTGCTCGTGATCAGCTATGGATTTTCGGAAATACGAGTTCTCGTAAAGTACTCCCTCTATAAAGAAATATAAGATCTAAATGCTTTTATATTTTTTTACGGAAGTACTAGTAAGCTTGTTCATAAATTTCTCAAGAAAAAGGAAATTAGTCAACAGCCCACATCACTCTCCTACCTAGAGGTGCAGTCACAGCACCACCTGCTCTGCAATAGGCAGTAACCACTCTTGGTTCCGTCTCGTTTATTAACCTGTGCGCGACGTCGGCCGCCGTGTCAAAGTAGAACTTGAACCAAAGTGATCGTTCTGGATACGCTGCCTGTCGAGACAAGGGGCGTCGGTTGAAAAACATGAGTTGTTGGGGGAGAAAGAGAAACAGTCGGTGACCTAGCCCAATTGGTGAGAACGTGGCAATGCCGTCGCCGGGGGCGTTATCTGCTGCCTCTAGAATCCCGCACATGCACACCAACCCGACGGCAACATGAGCAGCCGTAAGAGAGTGGTTCCTAATTTAATTTATTATTATCAACTGGACAGACCGGACACAACTGATGCGAACGTGCCAAGGTCTATAACTCAGACCGGAACTCTCAGCTCAGTCACAGCTCGGAGGTCAGCTTTGCTCAGGGAGATCGAAGCCCAGTACGGCGTCTGCTACAATGCTCGGAGCAATGAAGAGCAGAGCTGCGGGGACATCGTTGCGTGGCTTGGCTACTCACTTCTCGACGGCGTCCAGCTGCCAGAGGCTGGCCGGCAAAGTCGCCGTCATCACCGGCGCGGCCAGCGGCATCGGCAAGGCGACGGCCGTCGAGTTCATCCGGAACGGCGCCAAGGTCATCCTCGCGGACATCCAAGACGACGTCGGCCGCTCCGTGGCGGCCGAGCTCGGCCCGGACGCGGAGTACACCCGCTGCGACGTGACCGACGAGGCGCAGATCGCCGCGGCGGTGGACGTCGCCGTGGCGCGCCACGGCCGGCTCGACGTCCTCTACAGCAACGCCGGCGTCTCCGGGTCCTCGGCGCCGGCGCCCCTGGCCTCCCTCGACCTCGCCGACTTCGACCGCGTCATGGCGGCCAACGCGCGCTCCGCGGTGGCCGCCATCAAGCACGCCGCGCGCGTCATGGTGCCGCGGCGCAGCGGCTGCATCCTCTGCACGGGGAGCACCACGGGGATGATGGGCGGCGTCGCCGCGCTCCCGTACAGCCTCTCGAAGGCGACGGTGGTGGGCGTGGTGCGGCTGGTGGCGGACGAGCTGGCGCGCGACGGCGTGCGCGTCAACGCCATCTCGCCGCACGCCATCGCGACGCCGCTGCTGGTCCGGTCGCTGGCGAGGGCGCACCCGGGCGTCGGCGACGAGGCGCTGAAGCGGATGGTGGAGAGGGGCATGAGCGAGCTCCATGGGGCGGTGCTGGAGCCCGAGGACGTGGCGAGGGCTGCCGTCTACCTGGCGTCCGACGAGGCCAAGTATGTCACTGGCCATAACCTAGTGGTGGACGGCGGTTTCACGGTCGGGAAGCCGATCAATGTGCAGGCGGCAAGCTGATCGAGCTAGTTCCAACATTTTGCAAGTTGATTCACTTCTATGAATATGCATGTTTATGCGTATTCTAGAAAGAAAAAAAGTTGATTCTCTCGGGGCTGGCGTTTTGGCTACCGGGTGCATTTGCACCCGGATGAACAGTAACGCAAAAAATTATAAAAAAATGTTTTAAAAATTCTGAAAAAATTTGTAGATGATCGTGTTGGTGTCGCAAGCATGCTTGACAAATTTCATGCGAAACGGAGTAGCGGTGTTTCGTCGGTGAAAAAAACAAATTTGGGTTGTCATTTTGTGGTGACATTTTGTCTTTGATTTGTTTTTTTTGCGCAGGCCAAAATGCTTAACCTTTTTGCCTCAAAATTTGCATGTAGCATTTGTATGTGACAAAGATCACCAAAAAAATTTGTCCCAATTTTTTTGACATTTCGAAAATCATTTTTCGTAGGCATGAGCACGTGCTCCCCGGAGCCGAATTGCATTTCCGGATTCTCTTTTCTTTTCCTTTTTGTGTGCAAACAACCTGCATGGCTGCATGTGAATTAAGCTCAAGGTGGGCAAGTTGATTCTCCACTGAAGGCAAAATAAAAATAAAATCTGTTAGAGTATACGGACCTTACTTCTCCTTTTTTTACCCCTAAAAAATATGGCACCTTACTATTTTACCAGGTGCGGCTGTATAGTACCGTTGCTGCTTGCAAGGAGTAAAAAATTGGGTCTAAGGCACATCTAAATGTGATATAATTATTGCACATCTAAATGACTTAATCAAACATAAAAAAAAAGAAATGGAAAAAATAAAAATACCCGCACGAATCTTCGCGTAAAATCAATGGCATAGAATTTAGATGTGCAATACTTAGGGCACGTCTAGATGTGCTTTAGCAAAACTGTTAAAAATTTGGCGAAGCTCAGGCAAACTACCCGTCATCAAGAAAATGTCGGGACCGCATTGAATCGGTTGAATTTTTCCATGTGCCCCTTTTTCTTCCTTCCGCGGCGCCGCCACCTTCTTCGCCGTTGGCCACCTTCTTTAGCCTTGCTCTACCCGCCAGCTACTATCCTAACCGTCTCCCGACAACAATTGTCCCCGACCATCCCTCTAACCTCCCCCTCCCCCACCATATTTAGCATTAGCACCCGAACGGCCGAACCTACAAACTCACTGCCTCTCCTCCCCGACGATGCTGCAACAAATATGTCATCCATCCTTCGGTGAGGTCCTAGTGAGTCCTCGTCGGTAACATCGCGACCTACCCTCCTCGAGCTCGGGGCTACACTGCTCTACTCTCAGCAAAATCGACTGGCTCGGGAAAATTTCTCTAGACAACTAAGGAATAGAAAATCAGTTTCTTTTATTTTATTTATTTATTGCAAGGGTAAAAGGAGTTTTATTTCATAACTATAGAGTTACAATCAAGAGATAAAAGATCTGCAATACATGGTTAGAGAAGACGGGCAGTGATCCTGGTGCAACCAAGAAACTAATAATGACAAGAAAAGCAGGTCATAGTCTCCCTCCATGCAACAAAAAATAGGAACCGGCTCCTCTACCATGCAATGGGCACGGTAGGGATGCTATTGTATCCTATCTTTGGCCATCTATCAGCCGTCAGATGCAGTATGAATGGCTCAGATCTCTTTGCAACAACACATAAACAGTACACATACTACAGTTCGGGAACAACATATTTTGCTACAGGACAAAACAGTGAACGATGCTGCAGTGCACCCTGCTGTGCCTTCTGGCTTTTCACTGCATGGGGTACTGTAGCATCCCTGACGTGCCCACTGCACGGTAGAGGAGCCGGTTCCTAAAAAATAACGAGTGAAATCAGCATCAACATGCATATAACGGTGTTGCTATATTAAATTCTACAATGTTGTGTCTAGATCGCCACCCTAAGAGCAAGTACAATAAGTCCCAGTTAGCAGGCTATAAGCCCTCCCACGTCACCAAAATCCCAGGTGGAGGAGAGAGAAAGAAGGAAAGAGAAGGCAGCGGGCGCTTCACTTATCACCGGCAACAACGCAAGAAACGAGAAATGAAGCCCGCATACAGCCGTGTGAAAGCTAAAAAGCGGATCTTCCTCCTCTCTCTTCTAATCACGTTTGCTTCTTTGCCTCTCTTCAGATGCAAGTATTAAATGCTAGTAGCCAGTCTAGAGTCCATCTATTATACTAGTGGGCTTTTATGAAGGCTTTAGGTGACATGGCATTGACATATAGCTAGCAGCAGCCTTTGTTATTAACCTTGCTCTAAGCCGATGTCTCCACACTGAGATTCGTGCAAAGATGAGGGGAATCAAGATTACATGAGACGGCTAGCACCTACGGTGTTCCTGCTCGGTATGACAGGCTGAGCCAATGGAATGATTATGTGATCCAAATTGAGCATTTCATGTACAACTCCTCTATCAGTGAAAGAAAAAAATGACTAAATTGGAGTCGATTGACATCTTCGTGGTGATGCAATGTCTTGGTCCAGCCTTTGGCTATTTTCAACACCTGCCTTCGGTGGAGTCCCGTGGAGGTATCCTGGTTGCTTGGGATCCTACTGCCTTGTCAATTGATAGTGTTGCATTCGATTCCAACTTCATGACTGGCAAGGTATCGGCGATAGATGGAGGTACCTGGTGGCTAATAGTAGTGTATGGGCCACAATCGGATGTTGACAAATCCTGATTCCTCGTGGATCTTCACAATAGGAGGGTCGCTTTCACGGGCCCTTGACTGCTTATCGGCGATTTCAACATGATCCTAAGGGCATCAGAGAAAAATAAATTAACCTTGATCGTCGTACCATGGCTAGGCTGCGGGCGTTTGTGGATGAGCATGAGCTCAAGGATATATACATGCTGATGGGGAACGTTGCATGAAAATCAAAAAAATTCCTACGAACACCCAAGATCTAATCTACGAGATGCATAGCAATGAGAGGGGAGTGTGTCTACGTACCCTTGTAGACCGAAAGCGGAAGCATATAAAACGCAGTTGATGTAGTCGTACTCTTCGCGATCCAATCATGATCCAACCGATCTAGCGTCGAACGGACGGCACCTCCGAGTTTAGCACACGTGCAGCTCGGTGACGTCTCCTCCTCCTTGATCCAGCAAGCGAAGGTGGAGAAGTAGATGGGATCACAACCAGCACGACGGCGTGGTGGTGATGGTGGTGGTGGAGTCGGAATACCGTCAGGGCTTCGGTAAGCGCTACGCGGGCGTGTAGTGTGTCCGGAGGTAGAGAGGGGGCAGCGGGGCTGTGGTGTGCCTTTGATGCACCCCCTCCCCTCAATATATATGTGTGGAGGGGCTAGGAGTCCAGCCCTTCTCCTCCTAGGGCTGGCACCAAGGGGGAGGAATCCTACTCCTAGTAGGAGTTAGACTCCTAGTCCCTTTCCACATGTCTTAGCCACATGGGACTCTTAGGGGCTGGTACGCCTGGCCCATGAAGGCCAGGGCGCCCCCCTTCAGACCATGCTGGCCTATGGGACGTGGTGGAACCCTTTGTGGACTTCTGGAATCCTCCGGAACCTTCTGGAAGCTTCCCGGTACAATACCGGAAAAAAACCAAACTTTTTCTGGAACCCTGAAAACAACTTCCCATATATAAATCTTTACCTCTCGACCATTCCGAAACTCCTCATGATGTCTGGGTTCTCATCCGGGAATCCGAACAACATTCGGTCACCAACATACATATCCCAATATTACTTTAGCGTCATCGAACGTTAAGTGTGCGGACCGTACGGGTTTGAGAATCATGTAGACATGACCGAGACACCTCTCCGGTCAATAAACAATAGCAGAACCTGGATTCCCATATTGGTTCCTACATATTCCACGAAGATCTTTTATCGGTTGAACCACGATGTCGAGGACTTAGTTAATCCCGTATGCAATTCCCTTTGTCCAGCGGTATGTTACTTGTCCGAGATTCGATCGTCGGTATCTCCATACCTAGTTCAATCTCGTTACCGGCAAGTCTCTTTACTCATTCCGTAATACAATACCCCGTGACCAAACACATTAGTCACATGCTTGCAAACTTCTTGTGATGTTGTATTACCGAGAGGGCCCAGAGATATCTCTCCGTCATACGGAGTGACAAATCCCAGTCTCGATCCATGCCAACCCAACAGACACCTTCGGAGATACCTGTAGAGCACCTTTATAATCACCCAGTTACGAAGTGACGTTTGATAGCACACATGGTATTCCTCCGGTATCTGGGAGTTGCATGATCTCATGGTCTTAGGAATAGATACTTGACATGAAGAAAGCTGTAGCAATAAACTTAAGTGATACGATCATATGCTAAGCTTACGGTTGGGTCTTGTCCATCACATCATTCTCCTAATGATGTGATCCCGTTATCAAATGACAACTCATGTCTATGGTTAGAAAACCTTAACCATCTTTGATTAACGAGCTAGTCTAGTGGAGGCTCACTAGGGACATGGTGTTGTTTATGTATCCACACATGTATTTAAGTTTTCGGTCAATACAATTCTAGCATGAATAATAAAAATTTATCGTGAACAAGGAAATATGATAATAACCAATTTATTATTGCCTCTAGGGTATATTTCCAACAGTCTCCCACTTGCACTAGAGTCAATAATCTAGTTTACATCGTAATGAATCTAACACCCATGGAGTCCTGGTGCTGATCATGTTTTGCTCGTGGAAGAGGTTTAGTCAATGATACGTCCATTTTGCATCATGTTTTACTACTGTTATTTATAGTGTTTTTAATCAATATAATACTTTGTGGAGCAATTCTAATGCCTTTTCTCTCTTAATATGCAAGATTTACACAAGGAGAGAGATTGCCGGCAGCTGGAATTCTGGACCTGAAAAAGCTATGTCAGAGATACCTATTCTGCACATCTCCAAATGAGCTGAAATTTCACGGAGATTTATTTTGGAATAAATAAAAAATACTGGAGCAAAGAAGTACCAGAGGGGGCCACCCAAGTGCGCACGAGGCATCAGGGCGCGCCACCCCCCCCCCCCCAGGCGCGCCCTGGTGGCTCGTGGGGCCCCTGGCCAGCCTCCGGTGCCCATTTTCTGGTATATAAGCCTATTTGCCCTAGAAAAAATAATAAGAAGACTTTCAGGACGGTGCGCCGCCGTCTCGAGGCGGAACTTGGGCAGGAGCACTTTTGCTCTCCGGCGGAGCGATTCCGCCGGGGATACTTCCCTTCGGGAGGGGGAAATCGAAGACATCGTCATCACCAACGACCCTCTCATCATGGGAGGACCAATCTTCATCAACATCTTCAACAGCACCATCTCATCTCAAACCCTAGTTTATCTCTTGTATTCAATCTTTGTCTCAAAACCTCATATTGGTACCTGTGGGTTGCTAGTAGTGTTGATTACATCTTGTAGTTGATGCTAGTTGGTTTATTTGGTGGAAGATTATACGTTCAGATCCAATATGCTATTCAATACCCCTCTGATCTTGGACATGAATATGATGTGTGAGTAGTTACTTTTGTTCTTGAGGACATGGGAGAAGTCTTGTCATAAGTAATCATGTGAATTTGGTATTCGTTCGATATTTTGATGATATGTATGTTGTTGATTCTCTTAGTGGTGTCATGTGAACGTCGACTACATGACACTTCACCATCTTTGGGCCTAAGGGAATGCATTATGGAGTAGTAATTAGATGATGGGTTGCTAGAGTGACAGAAGCTTAAACCCTAGTTTATGCGCTATTCCGTAAGGGGCTAATTTGGATCCATATGTTTAATGCTATGGTTAGATTTATCTTAATTCTTCTTTCGTAGTTGCGGATGCTTGCGAGAGGGGTTAATCATAAGTGGGAGGCTTATTCAAGTAAGAACAGCACCCAAGCACCGGTCCACCCACATATCAAATTATCAAAGTAGCGAACGCGAATCAAACAAACATGATGAAAGTGACTAGATGAAATTCCCATGTGTCCTCGAGAACGCTTTGCTTATTATAAGAGATCGTTCCGGCTTGTCCTTTGCTACAAAAAGGATTGGGCCACCTTGCTGCACTCTTTGTTACTATTGCTACTTGTCACTTGTTACAAATTACCTTGCTACCAAACTATCTGTTACCGATAATTTCAGTGCTGGCAGAAATACCTTGCTGAAAACCGCTTGTCATTTCCTTCTGCTCCTCGTTGGGTTCGACACTCTTACTTATCGAAAGGACTATGATTGATCCCCTATACTTGTGGGTCATCAAGACTCTTTTCTGGCGCCATTGCCGGGGAGTGAAGCGCCTTTGGTGAGTGGAATTTGGTAAGGAAACATTTATATTACGTGCTGAAATTTACTGTCACTTGTCACTATGGAAAGTAATCCTTTGAGGGGTTTGTTTGGGGTATCTTCACCTCGACCGAAAGCACAAATAGTTGCTCCTCAACCTACTGCACCTACTGAAAATATTTATTATGAAATTCCTTCGGGTATGATAGAGAAACTGCTAGCTAATCCTTATGCAGGAGATGAAACAATACATCCTGATATGCACTTAATCTATGTGGATGAAATTTGTGGATTGTTTAAGCTTACAGGTTTATCCGGAGATGGAGTTAAGAAGAAAGTATTCCCTTTATCTTTGGAGGGAAAGGCATTGACATGGTATAGGCTATGTGATGATATTGGAACGTGGGATTGGAATCGATTGAAATTGGAATTTCATCAAAAGTTTTATCCTATGCATCTGGTTCATCGTGATCGGAATTATATATATAATTTTTGGCCTCGTGAAGGAGAAAGCTTCGCTCAAGCTTGGGGGAGGCTTAAGTACATGATGTACACATGCCCCAAACATGAGCTCACAAGAGAAATTATCTTACAGAATTTTTATGCTCGGCTTTCTCATGATGATCAAACCATGCTCAATTCTTCTTCGACTGGCTCCTTTATGAAGAAAACTATTGAATTCAGATGGGATCTTCTGGAAAGAATTAAATGCAACTCTGAAGATTGAGTTTGATTGTGTTAAATCTTTTATGGATACCGATGCTTTTCATAAGTTTAGCACTAAATATGGACTTGACTCTGAGATAGTAGCCTCCTTTTGTGAATCATTTGCTGCTCATGTTGATCTCCCTAAGGAGAAATGGTTTAAATATCATCCACCCATTGAATTAAAAGAAGAACCTGTTAGTGTTAAAGAAGAAACAATTGTTTACCATGTTGATCCAGTTGTGCCTACTGCTTATATTGAGAAACCACCTTTTCCTGTTAGGATTAAGGAACATGCTAAAGTTTCAACTGTGGTTAACAAAAGTAATATTAGAACACCTAGACCCTCTGAACAAATTAAAGTTGAACCTAATGTTGCTATGGTTAAGGATCTCTTGGTCGATAATATAGATGGGCATGTTATTTACTTCTGTGATGAAGCAGCTAGAATTGCTAAACCACACCCTAAAGATAAAAACAGACCTGTAGTAGGCACGCCTGTTGTTTCTGTTAAAATAGGAGATCATTGTTATCATGGCTTATGTGATTTGGGTGCTAGTGTGAGTGCTATCCCGTTTACTTTATATCAAGAAATTATGAATGATATTGCACTTATTGAAATAGAGGACATTCATGTTACTATTAAGCCTGCAAACAGAGATACCATTACGCCGCTTGGGATCGTTAGAGATGTTGAAGTCTTGTGTGGAAAAATAAAATACCCTACTGATTTTCTAGTCCTCGGTTCTCCACAAGATATTTTTTGTCTCATTATATTTGGTAGACCTTTCTTGAACACCGTTAATGCCAAGATTGATTGCGCTAAAGAAACTGTTAATGTTAATTTTGGTGGTACATCTCATGAGTTTAATTTCTCCAAGTTTCGTAGACAACCTCATGATAAAGAATTGCCTAGTAAAGATGAAATTATTGGTCTTGCTTCTATTGCCGTACCTCCTACTGATCCATTAGAACAATATTTGCTAGACCATGAAAATGATATGCATATGAATGAAAGAAATGAAATAGATAAGATGTTCTTTGATCAACCACCTATCCTTAAACACAATTTGCCTGTTGAAACTCTTGGAGGCCCTCCTCCACCTAAGGGTGACCCTGTATTCGAATTGAAACAATTGCCTGATACATTGAAGTATGCTTATCTAGATGAAAAGAAGATATATCCTGTTATTATTAGTGCTAACCTTTCAGAGCATGAAGAAAAGAGATTACTAAAAACTCTGAGGAAGCACCGTGCCGCTATTGGATATACTCTTGATGATCTTAAGGGCATTAGTCCCACTCTATGTCAGCACAAAATTAATATGGAGCCTGATGCTAAACCAGTTGTCGACCACCAACGACGATTAAATCCTAAGATGAAGGAGGTGGTAAGAACTGAAATATTAAAGCTTCTGGAAGCAGGTATAATCTATCCCATAGCTGATAGTAGATGGGTATGTCCCGTTCATTGTGTCCCTAAGAAAGGAGGTATCACCATTGTTCCTAATGATAAAAATGAACTCATTCCACAAAGAATTGTAACTGGTTATAGGATGGTAATTGATTTTAGAAAATTAAACAAAGCCACTAGAAAGGATCATTACCCCTTACCTTTTATTGATCAAATGTTAGAAAGATTGTCTAAGAATACACACTTTTGCTTTCTTGATGGATATTCTAGTTTCTCTCAAATACCTGTATCACAAGCCGACCAAGAGAAAACCACCTTTACTTGTCCTTTTGGAACTTATGCTTATAGACGCATGCCTTTTGGTTTATGCAATGCACCTGCTACCTTTCAAAGATGTATGACTGATATATTCTCTGACTTTTGTGAAAAGATTGTTGAGGTTTTCATGGACGATTTCTCCGTTTACGGAACTTCTTTTGATGATTGCTTAAGCAACCTTGATCGAGTTTTGCAGAGATGTGAAGAAACTAATCTTGTCTTGAATTGGGAGAAGTGCCACTTTATGGTTAATGAAGGTATAGTCCTTGGGCATAAAATTTCTGAAAGAGGTATTGAAGTAGATAAGGCTAAAGTTGATCCAATTGAGAAAATGCCATGTCCTAAAGATATTAAAGGTATAAGAAGTTTCCTTGGTCATGCTGGTTTCTATAGAAGGTTTATTAAAGACTTCTCTAAAATTTCTAGGCCTCTTACTAATCTCTTGCAAAAAGATGTTCCATTTGTTTTTGATGATGATTGTGTGGAAGCCTTCGAAACACTTAAGAAGGCCTTAACCTCTGCACCTATTGTTCAACCACCTGACTGGAACTTGCCTTTTGAAATCATGTGTGATGCTAGTGATTATGTTGTTGGTGCTGTTCTAGGACAAAGATTTGATAAGAAATTAAATGTTATCCATTATGCTAGTAAAACTCTAGACAGTGCTCAAAGAAATTATGCTACTACTGAGAAAGAATTTCTAGCAGTTGTGTTTGCATGTGATAAATTCAGATCTTACATAGTTGATTCTAAAGTAATTGTTCACATCGATCATGCTGCTATTAAATATCTTATGGAAAAGAAAGATGCTAAACCTGGACTCATTAGGTGGGTTCTATTGCTACAAGAATTTGATTTGCATATTATTGATAGAAAGGGAGCTGAGAATCCCGTAGCAGATAATTTGTCTAGAATGGAAAATGTTCTTGATGACCCACTTCCTATTAATGATGATTTTCCTGATGAACAATTAGCTGTCATAAATGCTTCTCGTAATACTCCTTGGTATGCAGTATATACTAATTATATTGTTGCTAAATTTATACCACCTAGTTTCACATACCAACAAAAGAAAAAGTTCTTCTTTGATTTAAGACATTACTTCTGGGATGACCCACATCTTTATAAAGAAGGAGTAGATGGTATTATTAGACGTTGTATACATGAGCATGAACAGGAACAAATCCTACGGAAGTGTCATTCCGAGGCTTACGGAGGACACCATGCGGGAGACCGAACTGCACACAAGGTATTACAATCTGATTTTTATTGGCCTACTCTTTTCAAGGATGCTCGTAAGTTTGTCTTATCTTGTGATGAATGTCAAAGAATTGGTAATGTTGGTAGACGTCAGGAAATGCCTATGAATTATTCACTTGTTATTGAACCATTTGATGTTTGGGGATTCGATTATATGGGACCTTTTCCTAAATCCAATGCGTATACACATATTTTAGTTGTTGTTGATTACGTTACTAAGTGGGTAGAAGTTATTCCAACTAGTAGTGCTGATCATAACACTTCTATTAAAATGCTTAAAGAAGTTATTTTCCCAAGGTTCGGAGTCCCTAGATATTTAATGACTGATGGTGGTTCACATTTTATTCATGGTGCATTCCGTAAACTACTTGCTAAATATGATGTCAACCATAGAATTACATCTCCTTATCACCCTCAATCTAGTGGTCAAGTTGAATTCAGCAATAGAGAAATAAAATTGATTTTGCAAAAAACGTTAATAGATCTAGAAAGAATTGGTTTAAAAAACTTGACGATGCATTATGGGCTTATAGAACTACTAATAAAAATCCAATGGGTATGTCTCCTTATAAAATGGTTTATGGAAAAGCATGTCATTTACCTCTTGAGTTAGAACATAATGCATATTGGGCAATTAAAGAACTCAATTATGATTTTAAACTTGCCGGTGAAAAGAGGTTATTTGATATTAGCTCGCTAGATGAATGGAGAACCCAAGCTTATGAAAATGCCAAATTGTTTAAAGAAAAATTTAAAAGGTGGCATGACAAAAGAATTCAAAAACGGGAATTCAAAGTAGGTGATCATGTTCTATTATACAATTCTTGTTTGAGATTCTTTGCAGGAAAGCTTCTCTCTAAGTGGGAAGGACCTTATATCATCGAAGAAGTTTATCGCTCTGGAGCCATTAAGATCAATAACGCCGAAGGCACTAATCCGAAGGTGATCAATGGGCAAAGAATTAAACATTACATTTCAGGTACGCCTATTAATGTTGAAACTAACATTATTCAAACTATGACACCGGAGAAATACATAAGAGAGACCTTCCAGAACACTCCAGAACCCTGAAAAGGAATTGGTACGTGATACGGTAAGTAATCCGACTCCAAAAATTCCATAAAAATACTTTCTGTCAGTTTTGGAAAATTAGAAAAAAATACAAAAATAAGAAACAACCGAGGGGACCCACGAGGTGCACACGAGGCACCAGGGCGCGCCACCCCCCCCGGCGCGCCCTGGTGGCTCGTGGGCCCCTCGTGAGCCTTCCCGACTCCGTTTTCTCCTGGATTACTTGTTTTGCAAGATAAAAATTCTTTATATATACTCCCGGACGTTTTGACCACTGTATCGCAAAAATATCCTCTGTTTTTGTTTCGTGCTATTTTCTGTCAGATTTCGAGGCCCGGTATCATGTCTTCCTCTTCCTCCAACAATGTGGGAGACGACGCTTGGTTGATGCAGATGGAGCTCAGGAGGGAGGAGGAAGGAGAGGTGACCATGGAAGAAGATGATGGAGGTTCGCTTGAGGTCCACCCTCCGGCTTCCGAGAGGGGTACCCTTGCCGGCATCTCCACAATCCCAAATCCTCATCAAGCCCAGAGAAGCACTACGAGCCATGGGAATCCAGAGGTACAAGGAGGGCTTCCTCCTCGGAGGCCCTTACACAGGTTACATCGTAACAGCTTTCATAATTTGGTCCACAATTACGGAGTTGAAAATACTCCTCGTATGCACATACCCTCCAATTGGGACATCTCTCGTCCAAGTGAAAGTGATGCAGGAAAGAATGCTTGGGGGCCAGAGAATAAGCATATTATGGCCGAAGTCCAAAAGAATACAGAGATGATACAACATGTGCTCCGGGAAATCCAGAGCCTAAAGGAAATCCTAATTAATGTCATGAAGGACAAGCTCACCACTTCATCATCACCATCATCACCGAAGAAAGAAACTTGAGCACATGGGTATGGGCACTGTAACACCCCCAGTGTCATGCTACAGTGACCTCACACTAATGAAGCCAAGTCATCATCATTAAATCCTAAGAAATGCAATTAAGAAATAATTCAACTCAAATTCAAAATTCAAATAACAAGTGAAATTAGAAAAATTCCAAACTTGCAAGCAAAATAGTTCATAATATTGCAAATAATCCGAAAGCAATTATAAAAATAAAACCAACATTATTTCAATTCCCAAATTGACCCTAGCAACCAAAACAGTGGACCGACAGCAATTTATTTGACCTTTTCAATTTCTAAAAATATTAAAACCATTCCAAATGCCCCCAAACTTTTTGTGCGGCTTCACAATATTGCCAAGTATTTATATGGCAAGTTTCAAAATTTACAAAAATCATTTGCTATCCAGAGAAAATGCAAAATAGTGGCTAAAATAGAAAATAGAAAAGATTAAAGAAAAAGGGAAAGGGACACTGTGCGGCTGGGCTTCGAGTTGCAACAGTGCGGCCCAGCCCGCTAAGCCATCGTCTCCCTCCTCTCTCCCCAGCTGTCGCCATGGCCGAGCTCACGCGTGCGATGCACCGCGCGATGCTCGACACCACCTCCTCCCTGCCCTCGCCAGCGCATGGATAAGATCCCCCGCGACCCCTCTGGCGAAACCCTAGCGCCATTCCCCTCCTCCCCACATCGCTCTCTTCCTCCCTGCGCTTGCCCGAAACCTCGCCGCCATGGCCAAGCTCGACCGTGCGCCCACTTAGCTCCCCGCGACCCCTGCCTGCGCCAGAAGGACCGCCGTCGACCGCTTCGTCTACGGGTGCATCTCGTTGGCGTCGGGAGCCTCTGCAACGTCGCCATCTTCCTCGTCTTCTACCTCGGGCAGACGGGATTGCCGCCTTCGATCCGTCATCTCCGGCGCTCCACCGAGCCCACTAGCCTGCCCTGCTGCTTCGCTATGAGCCACTCTCCTTTTTCCTCCTCTCTCCTGTGTGTATCTGCCGCCGTAGCCGTTCCCTGCTTGTGACCGGAGCTCGTCACCGCCGCCCTGGTTGCCGTCGTGCTCACAGCTGCTGCCAACCGCGCTCGTGCTCACAGTCGCGTTCCTGGGCTCTCCAGGAACCCAACGTGCCTAGCCCCACCCCTCGTCGTGCCCTGCCTCGACGGAATCGACCTCGCCCGAATTTCGGCGCCGCCTGCCGTCGTCGTGGTGCTCGACTCCGGTCGCCTCCGCTCCTGCCACTGCCCCCATCCGACATGGCGTAGCACGGGCGTTCGAATGCCACCAGCCGCATGCCCATCCGAGCCCAGTAGCGGAATCCCGCGGTGCGTCGCCGTGTATTTTGGTCGCCGGCGACATGTCGCCGGTGGGCTGACATGTCCGGCCAGTTAACGGCTAATGACTTGCCTAATTACCCCTGGGTGAATGTCAGGCGGGCCCCACAATTAATTAAGTCATGGGATAGATTAAAAGCTAGATAATTAACTTACTGTACCACTGACACGTGGGCCCAGTTACTGTAGCAATTAACTAATTTAATTAACTCTATTAGTTAGTACAGACACTGACTACTGGGCCCCACCATGGCTAATTAATTAATTAGATTAGTTAAAAATCTAGTAATTAACCCAGTCACTGACAAATGGGTCCCACTGGGCCCAGTTGACCCAGTCAACCTGCTGACTGGGCACCTCTAGTCTATGACAGGTGGGTCCCCTTGGACCCACTGATCAGTCAATGTTGACCCAGTCAACTGCTGACTGGGCAGTTGACTAGGCCCACCTGTCAGCCTCAGTGCTGGATAGCTGGGTACACTCTCTGTGTGCCCGTAGCAATTAATATTAAATGATTTTCAAAATTAAAATAAATTCCAAAAATTCCAGAAAATGATTAAAACTTTGCACAATCATATAAAATAAATCGTAACTCGGATGAAAATAATTTATATATGAAAAATGATCATAAAAATCCAACGAATCCGAATATGTCATCTGCATGCATGTTAGAACCCTCTGCGTAGGAGAACCTGTAACTTTAGGCATGTTTCTGATAGATGAATAGTGCCTGACCTCCGGTAAATAGTTCCAAATTAATTCCTAACTTAACTAAAATGGTGTAGGGATGTATTAGGTCACCCCTGCATTGCATATTGCCATGTCATGCTCTGTGAGTGCATTTGTTTGCTATGTATTTATCTGTTTCCTCCCCCTCTTCTCTCCGGTAGACCCCGAGACCGACGTTGCCCCCGAGGACTGCTACTCCACCGAAGACCCCTCTTTTACCTCAGAACTTCCAAGCAAGCAAACCCCCTTGATCATTCCTATATCACCTATTCTTTCTTCCCCGTGCTTGCATTAGAATTTGCTACCGTATTTGATTGCTCCTATTCTGATGCATAGACTGATTTTGTAACTGTTGTTGATACCTTACCTGCTATCCTAAATGCTTAGTATAGGTTGGTTAGCGATCCATCAGTGGACCCACACCCTTGTCCGTGTTGCCAGGCTTTACTAACGGAAGATTCGATCAATGTGATCGATGTGCAGAGATCTACAGAGCATCGCACACCCCCTTAAGTTGTACGACTCTGCAGAGCTACTATAGAGTGTCGAGGGTGATACTCTATCTCACTCCTGATGATACCTCTGTAGCGAAGCTAGTCGGTTGTGGGTTACCGAGGGTGATTCCTCTTTCACCACCTCCGATGATGCCTCTGTCGTGCAGCCCCTTAAGTGTGAACTTATCGAGGGTGATTCCTCCAAGTTCACCTTGACGGTTACGTCGAGTGGGAACCCAACGAGGGTGATTCCTCGGATTCCCCCTTGATGTTACGGACACACGGGTACTTTGACCTTCACCTCAAATCTTTGGGAAGTCGGGTTGGCCATGAGGGCACCCGCGAGAGATTATTGTGGCGGAACAACAGGGCAGGTGGAGACCACCTAGGAGAGAGGTGGGCTTGGTCCCTGGTTGTTGGACCACAGGTTACCAAGTCGGTGCGGCAGGGTGTCGGAGGTGAGCCTTGAGCCTTGTTCGTGTCCGCGAGTTACTAATAACACGCTTAACGGATTTGGGTATTTGATTTGAGTTGGCCACTGGCCTATACGCACTACCACCACGCAGGATAATGGTTTAATGGGGCCCTCGGCACCGTATGTATCAGCCGAAAGCTCTGTCAGACGTCCAGTTCAACATTGTGTCACGGTCGGATCGTGCCTTCCAGGAGAGGGATGGCGCTGGTATCCACCGTCCTCACAACGACCCGGAGTGCAAAGGGCGATGGGCCCAAGACCCCTGAGCACTTAGGATGTAGACCGGCGGGGACCTCTCTACGGAGCCTAGGTAGGACTACGTCGTGTCGATCAGCCGAGGCCGGGCATGACCGAGAAAAGTGTATTTGTCCAGAGTTAATCGAGCGTGTTGGGTAACATTAGTGCACCCCTACAGGAAAGTTATCTATTCGAATAGCCGTGTCCATGGTAACAGGACGCTCAGTGTTGTATCCCGATCTACTACAACTTGAACTGGATACATGTTACTTTAATTAATATGTTAGCTCCAGGATCGCTTTCTCGCAGGGAGTTGAGGAAGGATCTCTGGGTTTGCTACTACATACTTTTTGCTTTATTATATGATACTAATCTGCACTCTTCTAATGCTGGAAGACGCTGCAAGATGCTAGTCTTCGATAGGCTAGGCCTTCCCCTCTATTCTGGCAATTCTGCAGTCTTGTCCACAGATACAGCCCCTTGATTTGATACCAATGCATATTTAGCATAGTTCTGATGTAAGTCTTGCGAGTACTTTGGATGAGTACTCACGGTTGCTTTGCTACCTCTTTTTCCCCATACCCGAATGCTGCGACCAGATGACGGGGCCCCGGAGCCAGCTGATCCCGCCGACGACTACTATTACCCCGGTGGAGCCTACTACTATGTGGAGACCGACGACCAGGAGTAGGTTAGGAGGCTCCCAGGCAGGAGGCCTGCGCCTTTTCGATCTAGATGTCGTTGTTTTGCCCAGCCTTCTTAAGGCATATTTGTCTAACTATGTCTGTGCTCAGATATTGTTGCTTCCGCTGACTCTTGTGTAACTCGAGCTTATGTATTCGAGCCCTCGAGGACCCTGGCTTGTAATATAAAGCTTGAATTATTTTATTTTGTGTCTAGAGTTGTGTTGTGATATCTTCCCATGAGTCCCTGGGCTTGATCGTGCGCATTTGCGTGTATGATTAGTGCACGGTCGGGCCGGGGGTGCCACAAGCTGGTATCAGAGCCGACTGCCTGTAGGTAGCCCCTTTCCAACTCCTTGGCCGAAGTTGAGTCTAGTCTTTGAAAAACTATTTTACTAACATGGCTGTGTGGCTTACGGGCCCACGTCGCCAATGGATGGGTTTAGGATCTTTTATTCCTCTCCTTTACTCTGGGATTCTGCTCTCTCTTCTTTTCGGGTTAACGATTTTGCAAACTCTAACATTAGGTTCTCGTGCTCACATTCACCCGGAGAGCTGGATTGTCTGCAATTATTCCTTTCCATTGGTCTATTTAATCTGATCATCACATTTTCCTTTCCATTGGTCTGTTCAACCTTTCTTGTAATCTAGCTTTTATCTGAGTAGTGATAATTCCCTGCTTAAGTCAACACCCCCCCAAATAAAACCTTGTTACTATTGTTGATGACATTCCGGTAACCACCGACGGACGAGAACCTTGCCTATTGGTCCGCCTCGTTTTAACGAGCAGGAAAATGGTTCTCTTCATCCCTCGCCCTTGGTACCGACGTTGTTGCCGAAATAGCCGATAAGCTATCCTCTGACATACCTTGCTATCGTGACCGTGCAATATGTCACTGCCCTTCATACTTTTAACCCACACTAACCATAGTTCCACAGAATCGAAACCTGACTCTCCTGTACATCCCTGTTTCCAAAGTTATTCCTCGCGCTTGGCTTCGTATGTAATTCACAAGCCACCTTCCTAGAGAGGATCTATTCTGGTTTCAGACGCAAAACTTATTCTCGTTGCTCTGAACCCTTTCACACTCTGTTTCAGGCATCGAACGATTGCCTACCCGCTTGAAACTTCTTACACCTTCTTATAAAATTATCTTGCTCCAGATATGTTTCATTTATTCAATTCAAGAGATACTTTCTGCCACATTCCCTGAGTTATCTACTATATAATCAACATTGTAAAGGTTCGTTCTTTCGAATTTACCCCTTATCTTTTTCGTAAGTACGATGAAGATCCTGAAGGAAGAATGACAACTTCGTCATGACGCATGATGCAGAAAAATGAAGACTTGAACACGGTGGACCGACCTCTTCGGGAAGAGCAACCAAGACCGAGAAGATTTGTTAGATTCATAACCAATTCTTTCCCCTTACCCCACCTCTTAAATCTCGGGACGAAATTTCTTAGTGTGGGGGAGATTTGTAACACCCCCAGTATCATGCTACAGTGACCTCACACTAATGATGCCAAGTCATCATCATTAAATCCTAAGAAATGCAATTAAGAAATAATTCAACTCAAATTCAAAATTCAAATAACAAGTGAAATTAGAAAAATTCCAAACTTGCAAGCAAAATAGTTCATAATATTGAAAATAATCCCAAAGCAATTATAAAAATAAAACCAACATTATTTAAATTCCAAAATTGACCCTAGCAACCAAAATAGTGGACCAAAAACAATTTATTTGACCTTTTCAATTTCTAAAAATATTAAAACCATTCCAAACGCCCCCAAACTTTTTGTGCAGCTTCACAATATTGCCAAGTATTTATATGGCAAGTTTCACAATTTACAAAAATCATTTGCTATCCAGAGAAAATGCAAAACAGTGGCTAAAATAGAAAATAGGAAAGATTAAAGAAAAAGGGAAAGGGACACTGTGCGGCTGGGCTTCGAGTTGCAACAGTGCGGCCCAGCCCGCTAAGCCATCGTCTCCCTCCTCTCTCCCCAGCTATCGCCATGGCCTAGCTCGCGCGCGCGATGCACCGCGCGATGCTCGACACCACCTCCTCCCTGCCCTCGCCAGTGCATGGATAAGATCCCCCGCGACCCCTCTGGCGAAACCCTAGCGCCATTCCCCTCCTCCCCGCATCGCTCTCTTCATCCCTGCGCTCGCCCGAAACCTCAACGCCATGGCCAAGCTCGACCGCGCGCCCACTTAGCTCCCCGCGACGCCTGCCTGCGCCAGAAGGACCGCCGTCGACCGCTTCGTCTATGGGTGCATCTCGTTGGTGTCGGGAGCCTCTGCAACGTCGCCATCTTCCTCGTCTTCTACCTCGGGCAGACGGGATTGCCGCCTTCGATCCGTCGTCTCCGGCGCTCCATCGAGCCCACTAGCCTACCCTGCTGCTTCGCTGTGAGCCACTCTCCTTTTTCCACCTCTCTCCCATGCGTATCTGCCGCCGTAGCCATTCCCTGCTTGTGACCGGAGCTCGTCGCCGCCGCCCTGGTTGCCGTCGTGCTCACAGCTGCTGCCAACCGCGCTCGTGCTCTCAGTCGCATTCCTGGGATCTCCAGGAATCCAACACGCCTAGCCCCACCCCTCGTCGTGCCCTGCCTCGACGGAATCGACCACGCTCGAATTCTGGCGCCGCCTGCCGTCGTCGTGGTGCTCGACTCCGGCCGCCTTCGCTCCTGCCACTGCCCCCATCCGACGCGGCATAGCACGGGCGTTCGAATGCCACCAGCCGCGTGCCCGTCCGAGCCCCGTAGCGGAATCCCGCGGTGCGCCGCCGTGTATTTTGGTCGCCGGCGACATGTCACTGGTGGGCTGACGTGTTCGGCCAGTTAACGGCTAATGACCTGCCTAATTACCACCTGGGTGAATGATAGGCGGGCCCCACAATTAATTAAGTCATGGGATAGATTGAAAGCTAGGTAATTAACTTACTGTACCACTGACACGTGGGCCCAGTTACTGTAGCAATTAACTAATTTAATTAACTCTATTAGTTAGTACAGACACTGACTACTGGGCCCCACCATGGCTAATTAATTAATTAGATTAGTTAAAAATCTGTTAATTAACCCAGTCACTGACAAATGGGTCCCACTGGAACCAGTTGACCCAGTCAACCTGCTGACTGGGCACCTCCAGTTTATGACAGGTGGGTCCCCTTGGACCCACTGATCAGTCAATGTTGACCCAGTCAACTGCTGACTGGGCAGTTGATTGGGCCCACCTATCAGCCTCAGTGCTGGATAGCTGGGTACACTCTCTGTGTGCCCGTAGCAATTAATATTAAATGATTTTCAAAATTATAATAAATTCCAGAAAATGATTAAAACTTTGAAAAATCATATAAAATAAACCGTAACTCGGATGAAAATAATTTATATATGAAAAATGATCACAAAAATCCAACGAATCCGAATATGTCATTTGCATGCATGTTAGAACCCTCTGCGTAGGAGAACCTATAACTTTAGGCCTGTTTCTGATAGATGAATAGTGCCTGACCTCCGGTAAATAATTCCAAATTAATTCCTAACTTAACTAAAATGGTGTAGGGATGTATTAGGTCACCCCTGCATTGCATATTGCCATGTCATGCTTTGTGAGTGCATTTGTTTGCTATGTATTTATCTGTTTCCTCCCCCTCTTCTCTCCGGTAGACCCCGAGACCGACGTTGCCCCCGAGGACTGCTACTCCACCGAAGACCCCTGTTTTACCGCAGAACTTCCAGGCAAGCAAACCCCCTTGATCATTCCAATATCACCTATTCCTTCTTCCCCGTGCTTGCATTAGAATTTGCTACCGTATTTGATTGCTCCTATTCTGATTCATAGCCTAATTTTGTAACTGTTGTTGATACCTTACCTGCTATCCTAAATGCTTAGTATAGGTTGGTTAGTGATCCATCAGTGGCCCCACACCCTTGTCCGTGTTGCCAGGCTTTACTAACGAAAGATTTGATCAATGTGATCGATGTGCAGAGATCTACAGAGCACCGCACACCCCCTTAAGTTGTACGACTCTGCAGAGCTACTATCGAGTGTCGAGGGTGATACTCTATCTCACTCCTGATGATACCTCTGTAGCGAAGCTAGTCGGTTGTGGGTTACCGAGGGTGATTCCTCTTTCACCACCTCCGATGATGCCTCTGTCGTGCAGCCCCTTAAGTGTGAACTTATCGAGGGTGATTCCTCCAAGTTCACCTTGATGGTTACGTCGAGTGGGAACCCAACGAGGGTGATTCCTCGGATTCCCCCTTGATGTTACGGACACACGGGTACTTTGACCTTCACCTCAGATCTTTGGGAAGTCGGGTTGGCCATGAGGGCACCCGCGAGAGATTATTGTGGCGGAACAACAGGGCAGGTGGAGACCACCTAGGAGAGAGGTGGGCTTGGTCCCTGGTTGTTGGACCGCAGGTTACCAAGTCGGTGCGGCAGGGTGTCGGAGGTGAGCCTTGAGCCTTGTTCGTGTCCGCGAGTTACTAATAACACGCTTAACGAATTTGGGTATTTGATCTGAGTTGGCCACTGGCCTATACGCACTACCACCTTAAGTTGTAGGACTCTGCAGAGCTACTATCGAGTGCCGAGGGTGATACCTCTATCTCACTCCTGATGATACCTCTGTAGCGAAGCTAGTCGGTTGTGGGTTACCGAGGGTGATTCCTCTTTCACCACCTCCGATGATGTCTCTGTGAAAGCACATTTGCTCCCTTGGTGGTTTTGGTAATTCATAACAACATATATCTCATTGAACTAATGTCCATTCAAGATTAAGATTTCAGGATGTTCAATGATTGGCATGGCATGGACTAGAGATGTGGACCCCTCAAAATGCTAAGGACAAGGATTGGCAAAAGATCAAGACTCTACATTTTTGGTTTAGTGATCCAAGATCACATTGAGTCCATAGGAAAGCCAATACTATTAAAAGGGGATGAGGTGTTGCTTAATGGTCTTTTTGCTCAAGTGCTTAGTGACAGTATTCCTGAACCCTCAACCACTCTCTCAATTCCAAATATGTCCAAAACCAACATTCCAACCCGGCCCCACCGAAATTCTCTGTCCGGCCCCACCGAGTTCATCAAGACTTAGCCACTGCCAAAACCCTAACAAATCGGATCCACCGAAATGGATCTCGGTCCCACCGAGATGGCCTTGCCAACTCTCTGTAATCGGTTGCATTCACTTCGGTCTCACCGAGTTATGCAAATCGGTCTCACCGAGATGGCTTGCCAAGTCTCTGTTGCCTTATTGGTTCACTTCGGTCCAACCGAGTTGATGCAATCGGTGCCACCGAGATGAGGTTTGCCCTAAGCCATTGCACTTCGGTCCATCCGAGATGTCCGTATCGGTCCCACTGAAATGCCTAACATTCATATCTTTTACACAGTTCGGTGCCACCGAGTCTTCTGAATTGGTGCTACCGAGTTGGGTCAAAAGTGTGTAACGGTTGGGTTTTGTGTGGAGGCTATATGTACCCCTCCACCACATCCTTCTCTGAGAGAGAGCCATCAGAACGTGCCTACACTTCCACCATACATTTTCTGAGAGAGAACCACCTACTCATGTGTTGAGATCAAGATATTCCACTCCTACCATTTGAACCTTGATCTCTAGCCTTTCCCAAGTTGCTTTCCACTCAAATCCTTCGTCCACCATAGCCAAATCTGTGAGGAGTTGTTTGAGTGCTGGGAAGACTATCATTTGAAGCACAAGAGCAAGGAGTTCATCAACAACACACCATCTATTACCTTTTGGAGAGTGGTGTCTCCTAGATTGGTTAGGTGTCACTTGGGAGCCTCCGACATGATGTGGAGTTGAACCAAGGAGTTTGTAAGGGCAAGGAGATCGCCTACTTCATGAAGATCTACCCCGAGTGAGGCTAGTCCTTCGTGGATGTAAGCCATGGTGGAATAGACAAGGTTGCTTCTTTGTGGACCCTTCCTGGGTGGAGCCCTCCGTGGACTCGCGCAGCCGTTACCCTTCGTGGGTTGAAGTCTCCATCAACGTCGACGTACGATAGCACCGCCTATCGGAACCACACCAAAAACCACCGTGTCTTCATTGCGTTTGATATCTCCTATCCCCTCCTTTACATACATATGCAATTGCTTACTTTCCGCTGCTATACTCTTAGAATTGCATGTGTAGGGTGATGCTTGACGTGTACTATTGCTAAAATCTGCCTACAACTAAAATTGGGAAAAGGTCAGGTTTTATTTGGTCAAGTAGTCTAATCACCCCCCCTCTAGACATACTTTCGATCCTACAAGTGGTATCAGAGCTTTGGTCTCCGTAAGCCTTGATTTCCATTGCTTTGGTGATCACAGCCTTGGTTTCACAACCTAGGAGAGTATGGCGTCTAGTGAGGGTAACTATCACCGTAGAGGTCCATATTTTGATGGTACAAACTTTGCTAGTTGGAAACATAAGATGAAAATGCATATTCTTGGTCATAACCCCGCCGTTTGGGCTGTTGTTCGTGTTGGCTTGCAAGGTGACTTCTTTGAGGATGGCAAGGAGCCGAATCGTGAAGCAACCCCGGAAGAATTGAAGATGTTGCAATACAATGCTCAAGCTTGTGACATTCTATTCAACGGTCTATGTCCCGAAGAATTCAACAAAATCAGCCGCCTCGAGAATGCAAAGGAAATTTGGGATACTTTGGTTGATATGCATGAGGGTACCGAGTCCGTCAAGGAATCTAAGTTGGATGTGCTTCAAAGTCAACTTGACAAGTTCAAGATGAAGGATGGTGAAGGAGTCGCTGAGATGTACTCTAGGCTTGCTCTCATCACAAATGAGATTGCCGGCTTAGGAAGTGAAGAGATGACCGACAAATTCATCATCAAGAAGATACTTAGAGATTTGGATGGAAAATATGATACCATTTGCACATTGATCCAAATGATGCCAAATTACAAAGATATCAAGCCCACGGAAGTCATTGGAAGGATTGTTGCTCATGAAATGTCACTCAAGGACAAAGAGGAGCTACACAACAAATCAAGTGGTGCTTACAAAGCCTCAACCGATGCTCCAACAACTCCGAGTGACAAGCTAGTATCAAATGAAGAGATTAGCCTAATGGTGAAAAGGTTCAACAAGTTCTACAAGAACAAAGGAAAAGAAAGAAGCTCTAGCTCAAGACACTATGAGAGAAGATCATCAAGTCGTGACCGTAATTGCTACAATTGTGGAAAGCCCGGACACTACTCAAATGAGTGTACGGCTCCCTACAAGAAAAGAGACGAATCACCAAGAGGAAGATATAGAAGAGATGAATCACCTCATAAGGAGAGAAGGAGTAGAGATGATCGTTATGAACGAAGATACTCTCGAAGAAGCAAGGATTCGGAGAGGAAGGACAAGTCCTCCAAGAGATACACAGGAAGAAGACATCAAGCTCATGTTGGTGAATGGGTTTCCGGTTCCGACTCCGACAACCACTCCGAGAGAAGTTATCACTCCAACTCCGACTATAGTCAAGATGAAGGTGTTGCCGGACTTGCTCTTGTGTCATCCAACTCCTATGATCTATTTGACTCACCAAATGAAGGAATTGGAAGATGCTTCACGGCAAAAGGCCCCAAGGTATCACACCCCGAGTATCTTGATTTCAATAGTGATGAAGATGATTTGCTTGGTGATGATGATTTACTTGTTGATAGGGCTAGTGATGTGAGCTATAATGAAAATGCTAGTAATCATGATAGTCAAGAGGAAACGAGTGACAATGCTATGAAGGAGATTGAGCGTCTAACTAAAGAACTAAATGCTCTTAAGTTAGCTCATGAAACAACTCAAGAGGATCATAGAGAACTTCTAAGAACTCATGAGAAGCTACGCTTTGAGAAGCTAAATTTAGAGCAAGAGCATGAGTTTCTTAAAGCTATCAATGATGATCTTCGAAAGAAGAGTTCTTCATATCTTTCCAAGCATTTACTCTTGTCTACCTTTATGCCTCAAGTTAAATCTAAGCAAACTAGCAACAAGGGTAAAAATGGTTCTACCTCTAGTAGTAACAATAAAAATTCTAAATCCAATGTTGTTGCTTCTAGTAGTTCTATTGATTCCACTAATGATTCTCTTAGCCAAGTTACACTTGAGCAAGAAAATATGCTATTGAAAGGAATTATAGAGAAAGGTGTCTACAAGAGTCTTGCCGGGAGTAAGCAATTTGAGGAAATTGTACGCAAGCAAGGAAGGCACTGGAAGAACCAATAACTTGAGATCAAGATATTCCACTCCTACCATTTAAACCTTGATCTCTAGCCTTTCCCAAGTTGCTTTCCACTCAAATCCTTCGTCCACCATAGCCAAATCTGTGAGGAGTTGTTTGAGTGCTGGGAAGACTATCATTTGAAGCACAAGAGCAAGGAGTTCATCAACAACACACCGTCTATTACCTTTTGGAGAGTGGTGTCTCCTAGATTGGTTAGGTGTCACTTGGGAGCCCCCGACATGATGTGGAGTTGAACCAAGGAGTTTGTAAGGGCAAGGAGATCGCCTACTTCGTGAAGATCTACCCCGAGTGAGGCTAGTCCTTCGTGGACGTAAGCCATGGTGGAATAGACAAGGTTGCTTCTTCATGGACCCTTCGTGGGTGGAGCCCTCCGTGGACTCGCGCAGCCGTTACCCTTCGTGGGTTGAAGTCTCCATCAACGTGGACGTACGATAGCACCACCTATCGGAACCACGCCAAAAACCACCGTGTGTTCATTGCGTTTGATATCTCCTATCCCCTCCTTTACATACATATGCAATTGCTTACTTTCCGCTGCTATACTCTTAGAATTGCATGTGTAGGGTGATGCTTGACGTGTACTATTGCTAAAATCTGCCTACAACTAAAATTGGGAAAAGGTCAGGTTTTATTTGGTCAAGTAGTCTAATCACCCCCCCCCTCTAGACATACTTTCGATCCTACACTCTGTCGTGCAGCCCCTCAAGTGTGAACTTATCGAGGGTGATTCCTCCAAGTTCACCTTGACAGTTACGTCGAGTGGGAACCCAACGAGGGTGATTCCTCAGATTCCCCCTTGATGTTACGGACACACGGGTACTTTGACCTTCACCTCAGATCTTTGGGAAGTCGGGTTGGCCATGAGGGCACCCGCGAGAGATTATTGTGGCGGAACGACAGGGCAGGTGGAGACCACGTAGGAGAGAGGTGGTGCTTGCCCAATATCTTTGCTAGCCAAAAATTCGCACCAAGTAGAGATACTACTTGTGCATCCAAAACCCTTAAACCCAGTTTCATGTCATAAGAGTCCACTAAATCTACCTATGGATTGAATAAGATCCTTCAAGTAAGTTGTCATCGGTGCAAAAAGCAATAAAAATTGCCTCTAAATATGTATGAACTTTTATTGTAAGGGAAAATAAGCTTTGTACGAACTTGTGATGGTAAAGAAATAAAAGCGACAAACTGCATAATAAAGGTTGCTATCACAAGGGGCAATATAAAGTGACGTTCCTTTGCATTAAGGGCTTGTGCATCCAACAACAAAAAACGCATGACAACCTCTGCTTCCCTCTACGAAGGGCCTATCTTTTACTTCTATGTATTTATTTTTTATGCAAGAGTCAATAGTTTTCTCCTCTATTCCTTTTTATTTTCTCTTTTGCAAGCATCATGTGGTGGTGAAAGATCTAGGCATATATACCCAGTTGGATATGAGTGATCATGAGTTATTACTGTTGACATCACCCTTGAGGTGAATAAGTTGGGAGGCGAAATTATAAACCCCTATCTTTCTATGTGTCTGGCTGAAACTTTTTGCTCCATATATATGTTGTGAGTGTTAGCAATCATGGAAGACTAAATGATGGTTGAGTATGTGGACTTGCTAAAAAGCTCCTACATGAGACCCTTCCTGAAAATATGATGAATTGTAATTGCATTGTTGACTAAGAACATAGTTTGTTAGTTTTCAAGAAAGTTTATGTCTTATACTTCGTTGTTGTGATGAATTGTTACTTGCTCACGAGAAGTTGTATGATAATAATTATTGTTGTTATAATAATGATCATGATGCTACTATGTCCGTATTTTGTTTTTATCGACACCTCTCTCTCTAAACATGTGGACATGATTATCGATATCGGCTTTCGCTTGAGGACAAGCGAGGTCTAAGCCTGGGGGAGTTGATACGTCCATTTTGCATCATGTTTTACTACTGTTATTTATAGTGTTTTTAATCAATATAATACTTTGTGGAGCAATTCTAATGCCTTTTCTCTCTTAATATGCAAGTTTACACAAGGAGGGAGATTGCCGGCAGCTGGAATTCTGGACCTGAAAAAGCTATGTCAGAGATACCTATTCTGCACATCTCCAAATGAGCTGAAATTTCACGGAGATTTATATTGGAATAAATAAAAAAATACTGGAGCAAAGAAGTACCAGAGGGGGCCACCCAGGTGCCCACGAGGCACCAGGGCGCGCCACCCCCCCCCCCAGGCGCGCCCTGGTGGCTCGTGGGGCCCCTGGCCAGCCTCCGGTGCCCATTTTCTGGTATATAAGACTATTTTCCCTCGAAAAAATAATAAGAAGACTTTTGGGATGGTGCGCCGCCGTCTCGAGGCGGAACTTGGGCAGGAGCACATTTGCTCTCCGGCGGAGCGATTCCGCCGGGGATACTTCCCTCCGGGAGGGGGAAATCGAAGCCATCGTCATCACCAACGATCCTCTCATCATGGGAGGACCAATCTTAATCAACATCTTCAACAACACCATCTCATCTCAAACCCTAGTTCATCTCTTGTATTCAATCTTTGTCTCAAAACCTCAGATTGGTACCTGTGGATTGATAGTAGTGTTGATTACATCTTGTAGTTGATGCTAGTTGGTTTATTTGGTGGAAGATTATATGTTCAGATCCAATATGCTATTCAATACCCCTCTGTTCTTGGACATGAATATGATGTGTGAGTAGTTACTTTTGTCTTGAGTACATGGGAGAAGTCTTGTCATAAGTAATCATGTGAATTTGGTATTCGTTCGATATTTTGATGATATGTATGTTGTTGATTCTCTTAGTGGTGTCATGTGAACGTCGACTACATGACAGTTCACCATCTTTGGGCCTAAGGGAATGCATTGTGGAGTAGTAATTAGATGATGGGTTGCTAGAGTGACAGAAGCTTAAACCCTAGTTTATGCGCTATTCCGTAAGGGGCTGATTTGGATCCATATGTTTAATGCTATGGTTAGATTTATCTTAATTCTTCTTTCGTAGTTGCGGATGCTTGCGAGAGGGGTTAATCATAAGTGGGAGGCTTGTTCAAGTAAGAACAGCACCCAAGCACCGGTCCACCCACATATCAAATTATCAAAGTAGCGAACGCGAATCAAACAAACAGGATGAAAGTGACTAGATGAAATTCCCATGTGTCCTCGAGAACGCTTTGCTTATTATAAGAGAACGTTCCGGCTTGTCCTTTGCTACAAAAAGGATTGGGCCACCTTGTTGCACTCTTTGTTACTATTGCTACTTGTCACTTGTTACAAATTACCTTGCTACGAAACTATCTGTTACCGATAATTTCAGTGCTTGCAGAAATACCTTGCTGAAAACCGCTTGTCATTTCCTTCTGCTCCTTGTTGGGTTCGACACTCTTACTTATCGAAAGGACTACGATTGATCCCTATACTTGTGGGTCATCAGTCAACGGGTCTGCCACATTCAGATCCGTATGTACTTGGCAAAGTTCTATGTCTCCCTCCTTGATGTAATCATGGATGGAGTTGAAGCGGCGTTTGATGTGCTTGGTCTTCTTGTGAAACCTGGGCTCCTTGGCAATGGCAATAGCACCCATGTTATCACAAAAGATAGTCATTGGATCCGATGCACTAGGTATTACTCCTAGATCGGATATGAACTCCTTCATCCAGACTCCTTCTTGCACTGCTTCCGAAGCAGCTATATATTCCGCTTCACATGTAGATCCCGCTACGACGCTTTGCTTGGAACTGCACCAACTGACTGCTCCACCATTCAATATAAATATGTATCCGGTAAGGGACTTAGAGTCATCTGGATCTGTGTCGAAGCTAGCATCGATGTAACCCTTTACGACGAGCTCTTCGTCACCTCCATAAACGAGAAACATGTCCTTAGTCCTCTTCAGGTACTTAAGGATATTCTTGACCGCTGTCCAGTGATCTACTCCTGGATCACTTTGGTACCTCCCTGCCAGACTTATGGCAAGGCACACATCAGGTCTGGTACACAACATGACATACATTATAGAGCCTATGGCTGAGGCATAGGGGATGACTTTCATCCTTTCTATTTCTTCTGCCATGGTCGGGCTTTGAGTCTTACTCAACTTCACACCTTGCAACACAGGCAAGAACCCTTTCTTTGACTGGTCCATTTTGAACTTATTCAAAATCTTGTCAAGGTATGTGCTTTGTGAAAGTCCTATTAGGCGTCTTGATCTATCTCTATAGATTTTAATGCCCAATATGTAAGTAGCTTCACCCAGGTCCTTCATTGAAAAACTCTTGTTCAAATAAACTTTTATGCTTTCCGGAAATTCTATATCATTTCAAATAAACAATATGTCATCCACATATAATATTAGAAATGCTACAGAGCTCCCACTCACTTTCTTCTAAATACAAGCTTCTCCGTAAGTTTGTATAAAACCAAAAGCTTTGATCACCTCATCAAAGCGTATATTCCAACTCCGAGATGCTTGCACCAGTCCATAGATGGATCGCTGAAGCTTGCATACCTTGTTAGCATCCTTAGGATCAACAAAACCTTCCGGTTGCATCATATACAACTCTTCCTTAAAAAAAACCGTTAAGGAACGCTGTTTTGACGTCCATCTGCCAGATTTCATAATCATAAAATGCAGCAATTGCTAACATAATTCTAACAGACTTAAGCATCGCTACGGGTGAGAAGGTCTCATCGTAGTCAACCCCTTGAACTTGTCGGAAACCCTTTGCGACAAGTCGAGCTTTATAGACGGCGATATTACCATCAGCGTCTGTCTTCTTCTTAAAGATCCATTTGTTTTCAATGGCCTGCCGGTCATCGGGCAAGTCCACCAAAGTCCATACTTTGTTCTCATGCATGGATCCTATCTTGGATTTCATGGCCTTAAGCCATTTGTCAGAATCCGGGCTCATCATTGCTTCTTCATAGTTCGTAGGTTCGCCGTTGTCTAGCAACATGACTTCCAGGACGGGATTACCGTACCACTCTGGTGCGGAACATACCCTGGTCGACCTACAAAGTTTGGTAGTAACTTGATCCGAAGTTTCATGATCATCATCATTAGCTTCCTCTCTGTCTGGTGTAGGCATCACGGGAACTTCTTTCTGTGATGTGCTACTTTCCAATTCGAGAGAAGGTACAATTACGTCATCAAGTTCTACTTTCCTCCCACTCACTTCTTTCGAGAGAAACTCCTTCTCTAGAAAGGACCCATTCTTGGCAACAAAGATCTTGCCCTCGAATCTGTGATAGAAGGTGTACCCAATGGTCTCTTTAGGGTATCCTATGAAGATGCACTTTTCCGCTTTGGGTTCGAGCTTATCAGGCTGAAGCCTTGATACGTCCCAAACGTATCTACTTTTCCAAAAACTTTTGCTCTAGTTTTGGACTCTAATTTGCATGATTTGAATGGAACTAACCCGGTCTGACGCTGTTTTCAGCAGAATTGTCATGGTGTTATTTTTGTGCAGAAATAAAAGTTCTCGGATGGACCTGAAAATTTATGGAGAATTATTTCAGAATATATAAAAAATATTGGCGAAAAGATCTACTGGAGGGGGGCCACCCAGGAGCCACAAGCTCAGGGGGCGCGCCCGGCGCGCCACCCAGGCTTGTGGGGCCTTGGCTGCTCCGTTTACCCTAATTCCAACGCTATAAGTACCTATTCATGGAGAAAAAAATAGAGAGAAAGAATCATCGCGTTTTACGATACGGAGCCGCCGCCACCTCCTGTTCTTCATCGGGAGGGATGATCTGGAGTCCGTTCGGGGCTCCGGAGAGGGGGATTCGACGCCGTCATCATCATCGACCATCCTCCATCACCAATTTCATGATGCTCACCGCCGTGCGTGAGTAATTTCTTCGTAGGCTTGCTGGACGGTGATGGGTTGGATGAGATTTACTATGTAATCAAGTCAATTTGCCAGGGCTTTGATCCCTAGTATCCACTATGTTCTGAGATTGATGTTGCTATGACTTTGCTATGCTTAATGCTTGTCACTAGGGCCCGAGTGCCATGATTTCAGATCTGAACCTTTATGTTTTCCTGAATATATTTGAGTTCTTGATCCTATCTTGCAAGTTATATGCACCTATTACGTGTTATGATCCGCATACCCCAAGGTGACAATAATTGGGATTCTTTCCGGTGATTACCGTAGTTTGAGGAGTTCATGTATTCACTATGTGTTAATGCTTTGTTCTGGTTCTCTATTAAAAGGAGGCCTTAATATCCCTTAGATTTCCTTATGGACCCCGCTGCCACGGGAGGGTAGGACAAAAGATGTCATGCAAGTTCTTATTATAAGCACGTATGACTATATACGGAATACATGCCTACATTACATTGATGAATTGGAGCTATTGTGTATCGCCCTAGGTTGTGACTGTTATATGATGAATGTCATCCAACATAATTATCCATCACCGATCCAATGCCTACGACTTTTCGCATATTGATCTTTGCTAAGTTACTTTTGTGGCTGCTGCTGTTACAATCACTATAAAACTGCTACTGTTACTGTCTCGGTTACTATTGCTACTGTTACTATTGCTATTGAAACTATCATACTACTGTGCTACTAAACACTTTGTTGCAGATATTTAGTTTTCCAGGTGTGGTTGAATTGACAACTCAACTGCTAATACTCACAAATATTCTTTGGCTCCCCTTGTGTCGAATCAATAAATCTGGGTGAAATACTACCCGCGAAAACTGTTGCGATCCCCTATACTTGTGGGTTATCAAGACCTTTTTCTGGCGCCGTTCCCGGGGATCATAGCTCTATCTATTGAGTCACTTGGGATTTATATCTGTTGATCACTATGAAGAATCTGAAAGATGCTAAGACTAAGATTGTTCCCTCTAAGACGAGGGGAAGTAAGGAACTGCCATCTAGCTCCGCACTTGATTCACCTTCTCTTTTGAGTAGGCTTGCGACACCACCACCTGCTATTCATTCTGATATGTCGCAAGTTATTGATGATACTACTTCTGCTATGAATGAAACTATTGATGATGCTAGTACTATGCTTGATAATACTGTGCCACTTGGTGAATTTCTTGATGAACAAATTGCTAAAGCTAAAGGAATTGAAAATGTTGAAACTCTTGAAAATTATGATTCACCTATTATGCCTAGTTCTCCTACTAGAGTTGAAATGCCTAAGACATCTAATGGTTATGTTTTTGATAGGGAGACATCTAGGGAAATTCTTGCTTGTAATGATAGAGATGAGGTTAAAAAATTGCTTGCTGAGTTGAAAAAAAATCTATGAGGGAGAAAATGAAATATGATCCTAAGTTTGCTACCTCTCCCATATTTGTTACCGATAAGGATTATGAATTCTCTGTCGATCCTGAGTTAATTACTTTGGTTGAATCTGATCCTTTTCATGGTTATGAAACTAAAACTGTTGTGGCACACCTTACTAAGTTGAATGATATTGCCACCCTATTTGCTCATGAGGAAAAAATTCGTTACTACTATATTCTTAAGTTGTTTCCTTTCTCATTAAAGGGTGATGCTAAGAAATGGTTTAATACTCTTGCTCCTGGTTGTGTGCGTAGTCCCCAGGATATGATATATTACTTCTATGAAAAATATTTTCCTGCTCATAAGAAACAAGCTGCCTTACAGGAAATATTTAACTTTGTGCAAATTGAAGAAGAGAATCTCCCTCAAGCTTGGGGGAGGCTTCTCCAACTACTTAATGCTTTGCCTGATCATCCTCTTAAGAAAAATGAAATACTTGATATTTTTTATAATGGACTAACCGATGCTTCTAGGGACTACGTAGATAGTTGTGCTGGTTGTGTTTTCAGGGAACGCACTGTTGGACAGGCTGAAGAACTATTGAATAATATATTGAGAAATGCCGATGATTGGACACTTCCCGAACCACCACCTAAGCCTGTTGGGGAACGTTGCATGGGAAACAAAAAAATTCCTACGCACACACAAGATCTATCCATGGTGATGAGCATCTACGAGAGGGAGAGTGAATCTACATACCCTTGTAGATCGCTAAGCGGAAGCATTTAATAAACGCGGTTGATGTAGTCGAACGTCTCCGCGATCCAAATCGCAAGTCGTCCCTCGATCCGATCATGAACTAGCGCCGAACGGACGGCACCTCCGCGTTCAACACACGTACGGCTTGATGACGCCTTCACCTCCTCGATCCAGCGAGCGATGGTGAAGTAGTGGTTGAGTTCCAGCAGCACGACGGCGTGGTGATGTTGGTGAGGAACAATCTCTGCAGGGCTTCGCCAAGTGCTACGGAGATTATGACGGAGGAACTAGAGGGTTAGGGTTGCCGCACACGGCTTGGGGAAATCTTGATCTATCCCGTGTGCTAGCCCTGCCCCTCTATTTATATGTTGAGCCTTGGGGTCTAAACTTGGAGTAAAAGCCTCCTCCAGGTCGGTTTTGCCCGCACAAGGTCGGTTTGGCCCGCAGGAAAAGAGTCCAACTCGGATCCCTGCCGAACCGTGCACAGCCGCGCACAAGCGGTAGTACCGCTCACAAGCGGTAGTACCGCTTCACACAAGCGGTAGTACCGCTCGGGCGGTAGTACCGCTTCACCAAGCGGTAGTACCGCTTACGCGGCAGCAAAACTACTTTTGCACTTTCCAATACCTCGTGGGCTTTTATCCTTTGGCCCATATAAAGTGTTCTCGCACCCGAACACTTCGGTAAACATCCGGAACCCCTTCCGGTGAACTCCGGAACTCTTCTGGAGATCAAAACACTATTATCACATATATCAATCTTTACCTCCGGACTCTTCCGGAGATCCTCGTCATGTCCGGGATCTTATCCGGGACTCCGAACAACTTTCGGTCACCAACATAATAACTCAATTATACTAATCGTCACCAAACGTTAAGTGTGTAGACCCTGCGGGTTCGAGAACTATGTAGACATGACCGAGACACCTCTACGGCCAATAACCAATAGCGGGACCTGGATGCCCATATTGGCTCCTACATATTCTACGAAGATCTTTTATCGGTCGAACCTCTATGTCAAGGATTCAGTTAATCCCATATGCTGTTCCCTTTGTTCTTCGGTATGTTACTTGCCCGAGATTCGATCGTCGGTATCACTATACCTAGTTCAATCTCGTTACCGGCAAGTCTCTTTACTCGTTCCGTAATACAAGATCTCGTGGCTAACACTTTAGTCACATTGCTTGCAAGGCTCATTGTGATGTTGTATTACCGAGTGGGCCCTGAGATACCTCTCCGTCATACGGAGTAACAAATCCCAGTCTTGATCCATGCCAACCCAACAGACACCCTCGGAGATACCTGTAGAGCACCTTTATAGTCGCCCAGTTACGTTGCGACGTTTGATACACACAAGGTATTCCTCCGGTGTCAGTGAGTTGCATGACCTCATGGTCAAAGGAACAGATACTTGACATGCAGAAAACAATAGCAATAAACTGACACGATGAAATGCTACGTTTACAGTTTGGGTCTTGTCCATCACATCATTCTCCTAATGATGTGATCCCGTTATCAAATGACATCTCATGTCAATGGCTAGGAAACCTTAACCATCTTTGATCAACGAGCTAGTCAACTAGAGGCTTACTAGGGACACAGTGTTGTCTATGTATTCACACATGTATTTGAGTTTCCAATCAATACAATTATAGCATGGATAATAAACGATTATCATGAACAAGGAAATATAATAATAACCAATTTATTATTGCCTCTAGGGCATATTTCCAACAGTCTCCCACTTGCACTAGAGTCAATAATCTAGTTCACATCACTATGTGATTTACATTGTAATGAATCGAACACCCATGCAGTTCTGGTGTTGTTCATGTTTAGCCCTTGGAAGAGGTTTAGTCATCGGATCTGCAACATTCAGATCCGTGTGTACTTTGCAAATATTTATGTCGTCCTCCTTGATGTAATCGCGGATGGAATTGAAACGTCGCTTTATGTGTCTGGTCCTCTTGTGAAATCTTGGTTCCTTGGCTAGAGCAATGGCACCAGTATTATCACAAAACAGAGTCATTGGGTTAAGTGCACTAGGCACTACTCCAAGATCTGTCATGAACTCCTTCATCCAGACACTTTCCTTCGCCGCCTCCGAGGCAGCGATGTACTCCGCTTCGCATGTAGAATCAGCTACCACGCTTTGCTTGGAACTGCACCAGCTAACCGCACCCCCATTAAGAATAAACACGTATCCGGTTTTGAGACTTAGAGTCATCCGGATCAGTGTCAAAGCTTGCATCGACGTAACCCTTTACGACGAGCTCTTGATCACCTCCATAAACGAGAAACATATCCTTAGTCCTTTTCAGGTACTTCAGGATATTCTTGACCGCCGTCCAGTGTTCCATTCCTGGATCACTTTGAAACCTTCCGACCATACTTATGGCAAGGCTGACATCGGGTCTTGTGCACAGCATTGCATACATGATAGAGCCTATGGCCGAAGCATAGGGGATGACACTCATCTTTTCTCTATCTTCTGCAGTCACTGGGCATTGAGTCTTACTCAACTTCACACCTTGCAATACAGGCAAGAACCCCTTCTTGGACTGATCCATTTTGAACTTCTTCAAAACTTTGTCAAGGTATGTGCTTTGTGAAAGTCCTATTAAGCGTCTCGATCTATCTCTATAGATCTTGATGCCTAATATGAAAGCAGCTTCTCCTAGGTCCTTCATTGAAAAACTCTTGTTCAAATATTTCCTTTACGCTTTCCAGCATTTCTATATTGTTTCCAATCAGTAATATGTCATCCACATATAATATTAGAAACGTTATAGAGCTCCCACTCACTTTCTTGTAAATACAAGCTTCTCCGTAAACTTGTATAAACTCGAACGCTTTGATCACCTCATCAAAACGAAGATTCCAACTCTGAGATGCTTGCACCAGTCCATAAATGGATCGCTGGAGTTTGCAAACTTTGTCAGCATTCTCTGGATCGACAAAACCTTCTGGTTGCATCATATACAACTCTTCCTTAAGGTAACCGTTAAGGAACGCTGTTTTGACATCCATCTGCCAAATTTCATAATCAAAAAAGGCAGCTATTGCTAACATGATTCTGACGGACTTAAGCATCGCTACGGGTGAGAAGGTCTCATCGTAGTCAACTCCCTGAACTTGTGAAAAACCCTTTGCCACAAGTCGAGCTTTATAGACGGTGACATTACCGTCCGCGTCCGTCTTCCTCTTAAAGATCCATTTGTTCTGAATGGCTTTACGCCCTTCAGGTAATACTTCCAAAGTCCATACTTTGTTTTCATACATGGATCCCATCTCGGATTTTATGGCCTCTAACCACTTCTCGGAATCCGGGCCCATCATCGCTTCTCCATAGCTCGTAGGTTCATTGTTGTCTAACAACATGACCTCTAAGACAGGGTTGCCGTACCACTCGGGAGCAGTACGCGTCCTTGTCGACCTACGAGGTTCGATAGTAACTTGATCCAAAGCTTCATGATCATCATCATTAACTTCCTCTTCAGCTAATGTAGGCTCCACAGAAACAACTTTCTGCACTGCGCTACTCTCAGGTTGAAGTAAAGGTTCAACAACCTCATCAAGTTCTATCTTCCTCCCACTCAATTCTTTCGAGAGAAACTCTTTCTCAAGAAATGTTCCGTTTTTAGCGACAAACACTTTGCCTTCGGATCTGAGGTAGAAGGTATACCCAACTGTCTCTTTTGGGTATCCTATGAAGACGCATTTCTCCGCTTTGGGTTCCAGCTTTTCAGGCTGAAGCTTTTTGACATAAGCATCACATCCCCAAACTTTTAAGAAACGACAGTTTTGGCTTCTTGCCAAACCAAAGTTCATATGGCGTCGTCTCAACGGATTTCGATGGTGCCCTATTTAAAGTGAATGCAGCTGTCTCTAATGCATAACCCCAAAACGATAGTGGCAAATCGGCAAGAGACATCATAGATCGCACCATATCCAATAAAGTTCGATTACGACGTTCGGACACACCATTACGCTGTGGTGTTCCAGGCGGTGTCAGTTGTGAAACAATTCCACATTGTCTTAAGTGACTGCCAAACTCATAACTCAGATATTCTCCTCCTCGATCAGATCGTAGGAATTTAATCTTCTTGTTACGATGATTCTCAACTTCACTCTGAAATTGTTTGAACTTTTCAAATGTTTCAGACTTATGTTTCATTAAGTAAATATACCCATATCTACTTAAGTCATCAGTGAAGGTGAGAAAGTAACGATAACCACCGCGCGCCTCAATACTCATCAGACCACACACATCAGTATGTATGATTTCCAATAAGTCACTTGCCCGTTCCATTGTTCCAGAGAACGGCGTTTTAGTCATCTTGCCCATGAGGCATGGCTCACATGTGTCAAGTGATTCAAAATCAAGTGACTCCAAAAGTCCATCAGCATGGAGCTTCTTCATGCGTTTTACACCAATATGACCTAAACGGCAGTGCCACAAGAAAGTGGTATTATTATTATCAATTCTACATCTTTTGGCATCAATGTTATGAACATGTGTATCATTACTATCGAGATTCAATAAGAATAAACCCCTCACATTGGGTGCATGACCATAAAAGATATTACTCATATAAATAGAACAACCATTATTCTCTGATTTAAATGAGTAACCGTCTCGCAATAAACAAGATCCAGATATAATGTTCATGCTTAACGCAGGCACCAAATAACACTTATTTAGGTTCATCACTAATCCCGACGGTAATCGAAGAGCGAGCGTGCCGACGGCGATCACATCAACCTTGGAACCATTTCCCACGCGCATCGTCACTTCGTCCTTTGCCAGCCTCCGTCTATTCCGCAGTTCCTGTTTTGAGTTGCAAATATGAGCAACCGCACCGGTATCAAATACCCAGGCACTACAACGAGAGTTGGTAAGGTACACATCAATAACATGTATATCATATATACCTTGTTTGTTGTTGGCCGCCTTCTTGTCAGCCAAATACTTGGGGCAATTCCGCTTCCAGTGTCCAGTTCCCTTGCAATGAAAACACACAGTTTCTGGTTTGGGTCCAGTCTTGAGTTTCTTCACGAGAGGAGCAACTGCTTTGCCACTCTTCTTGGAGTTACCCTTCTTACCCTTGCCATTTTTCTTGAAACTAGTGGTTTTATTGACCATCAACACTTGATGCTCCTTCTGAATTTCAGACTCAGCGGCTTTCAGCATCGCAAACAGCTCGGCGACTGACTTGTTCATCCCGTGCATGTTATAGTTCAATACGAAGCTCTTGTAGCTAGGTGGCAATGATTGAAGAACTCTGTCAGTGATAGCCTCTGGCAGAAGGGGCATCCCTAACTCAGCCAGACGGGTGGAGTACCCAGCCATTCTGAGCACGTGTTCACTGATAGACCCGTTCTCCTCCATCTTGCAAGCATAGAACTTATCGGAGATCTCATATCTCTCGATCCGGGCATTCTTCTGAAAGATAAACTTCAACTCTTGGAACATCTCATATGCTCCATGACGTTCAAAACGTCTTTGAAGTCCCGGTTCTAAGCCATACAACATTGCACATTGAACTATTGAGTAATCATCAGAACAAGCCTGCCAGGCGTTCACAACGTCTAGAGACTCAACTGGAGCGGGTGGATCACCAAGCGGTGCATCAAGGACATAAGCCTTCTGGGAAGCCGTAAGGATAATCCTTAGATTACGGGCCCAGTCCACAAAGTTACTTCCATCATCTTTCAACTTAGCTTTCTCTAGGAACGCATTAAAATTCAGGGGTGCTACTGCGCGAGCCATGATCTACAACATAAATATAGCAAAGACAACTTAGACTATTGTTCTAGATAATGAGTTTAGTTAATCATATTACTTAAAAACTCCCACTCAAATTGACATCCCTCCGGTCATTCGAGTGTAACATGATCCAAATCCACCAACTCAAGTCCGATCATCACGTGAGTTGAGGTGGTTTCAATGGTGAACATCTTCATGTTGATCATATCAACTATATGACTCATGTTCGACCTTTCGGTCTCTTGTGTTCCGAGGCCATGTCTGTACATGCTAGGCTCGTCAAGTTTAACCCGAGTGTTCCGCGTGTGCAACATGGCTTGCACCCGTTGTATGTGAACGTGGAGTCTATCACACCCGATCATCACGGCGTGTCTCGAAACGACGAACTTTCGCAACGGTGCACACTCGGGGAGAACACAATTTATCTTGAAATTTAAGTGAGGGATCACCTTATAATGCTACCGTCGTCCTAAGCAAAATAAGATGCATAAAAGGATTAACATCACATGCAAATCATATGTGACATGATATGGCCATGAACTTGTGCTTTTGATCTCCATCTCCAAAGCACCGGCATGATCTCCATCGTCACCGGCATGACACCATGATCTCCATCATCTTGATCTCCATCAACGTGTCGCCATAAGGTTGTCGCGCCGACTGTTGCTTCCACGACTATTGCTAACGTTTAGCGATAAAGTAAAGCATTACATAGCGCTTAATGATTGACACGCAGGTCATACAATAATTAAAGACAACTCTATGGCTCCTGCCAGTTGCCGTACTCATCGACATGCAAGTCGTGATATTCTATACAACACATGATCATCTCATACATCACATATATCTCATCATGTAATTGGCCATATCATATCACAACATACCCTGCAAAAACAAGTTAGACGTCCTCTAATTGTTGTTGCAAATTTTACGTGGCTGCTACGGGTTTGCAAGAACCGTTCTTACCTACGCAAAACCACAACGTGGTGTAGTGATTGCTTTTTGATCTTCTAAAAGAACCCTCTTCATTGAAATCGATTCAACTAAAGTGAGAGAGACAGACACCCGCTAGCCATCTTTATGCAACGAAGTTACATGTCAGTTGAAGGAACCTGTCTCGCGTAAGTGTACGCGTAATGTCGGTCCGGGCCGCTTCATCTCACAGTACCGCCGAATCAAATATCAACTAGTAACGGCAAGCAATATGTATACACCCACGCCCACAACTCGTTTGTGTTCTACTCGAGATCTCATCTACGCATAGACCTGGCTCTGATACCACTGTTGGGGAACGTTGCATGGGAAACAAAAATTTTCCTACGCACACACAAGATCTATCCATGGTGATGAGCATCTACGAGAGGGAGAGTGAATCTACATACCCTTGTAGATCGCTAAGCGGAAGCGTTTAATAAACGCGGTTGATGTAGTCGAACGTCTCCGCGATCCAAATCGCAAGTCGTCCCTCGATCCGATCACGAACTAGCGCCGAACGGATGGCACCTCCGCGTTCAACACACGTACGGCTTGATGACGCCTTCACCTCCTCGATCCAGCGAGCGATGGTGAAGTAGTGGTTGAGTTCCAGCAGCACGACGGCGTGGTGATGTTGGTGAGGAACAATCTCTGCAGGGCTTCGCCAAGTGCTACGGAGATTATGACGGAGGAACTAGAGGGTTAGGGTTGCTGCACACGGCTTGGGGAAATCTTGATCTATCCCGTGTGCTAGCCCTCCCCCTCTATTTATATGTTGAGCCTTGGGGTCTAAACTTGGAGTAAAAGCCTCCTCCAGGTCGGTTTTGCCCGCACAAGGTCGGTTTGGCCCGCAGGAAAAGAGTCCAACTCGGATCCCTGCCGAACCGTGCACAGCCGCGCACAAGCGGTAGTACCGCTCACAAGCGGTAGTACCGCTTGGGCGGTAGTACCGCTTCACACAAGCGGTAGTACCGCTCGGGCGGTAGTACCGCTTCACCAAGCGGTAGTACCGCTTACGCGGCAGCAAAACTACTTTTGCACTTTCCAATACCTCGTGGGCTTTTATCCTTTGGCCCATATAAAGTGTTCTCGCACCCGAACACTTCGGTAAACATCCGGAACCCCTTCCGGTGAACTCCGGAACTCTTCTGGAGATCAAAACACTATTATCACATATATCAATCTTTACCTCCGGACTCTTCCGGAGATCCTCGTCATGTCCGGGATCTTATCCGGGACTCCGAACAACTTTCGGTCACCAACATAATAACTCAATTATACTAATCGTCACCAAACGTTAAGTGTGTAGACCCTGCGGGTTCGAGAACTATGTAGACATGACCGAGACACCTCTACGGCCAATAACCAATAGCGGGACCTGGATGCCCATATTGGCTCCTACATATTCTACGAAGATCTTTTATCGGTCGAACCTCTATGTCAAGGATTCAGTTAATCCCGTATGCTGTTCCCTTTGTTCTTCGGTATGTTACTTGCCCGAGATTCGATCGTCGGTATCACTATACCTAGTTCAATCTCGTTACCGGCAAGTCTCTTTACTCGTTCCGTAATACAAGATCTCGTGGCTAACACTTTAGTCACATTGCTTGCAAGGCTCATTGTGATGTTGTATTACCGAGTGGGCCCTGAGATACCTCTCCGTCATACGGAGTAACAAATCCCAGTCTTGATCCATGCCAACCCAACAGACACCCTCGGAGATACCTGTAGAGCACCTTTATAGTCGCCCAGTTACGTTGCGACGTTTGATACACACAAGGTATTCCTCCGGTGTCAGTGAGTTGCATGACCTCATGGTCAAAGGAACAGATACTTGACATGCAGAAAACAATAGCAATAAACTGACACGATCAAATGCTACGTTTACAGTTTGGGTCTTGTCCATCACATCATTCTCCTAATGATGTGATCCCGTTATCAAATGACATCTCATGTCAATGGCTAGGAAACCTTAACCATCTTTGATCAACGAGCTAGTCAACTAGAGGCTTACTAGGGACACAGTGTTGTCTATGTATTCACACATGTATTTGAGTTTCCAATCAATACAATTATAGCATGGATAATAAACGATTATCATGAACAAGGAAATATAATAATAACCAATTTATTATTGCCTCTAGGGCATATTTCCAACAAAGCCAACTCCGAAGAAGAGAGGTATTCTATTCCTCAGTCCAGAAGATATGCAAGAAGCTAAGAAATCTATGAAGGAAAAAGGTATTAAAGCTGAAGATGTTAAGAATTTACCACCTATTGAAGAAATACATGGGCTCGACATCCCGACACAGGTAGTGGAGGTAAATTCTCTCACTAGATTCGATGAAGGTGATATTCCGTATAATAAATCTGCTAGTCAATGCTTGTATGAATTTGATAATTACATCATTAAACAGGAACACTTTAATATGTATGTTAGCAATCAACTAAAATGGAATGCCATCATGATTGAACGCGTGAGTGATTTGATGTTTAGAACTGCTAATAATGTTAAATGCTTGAGTAAACATGCTTCTATGGTCCAGACTCAGTTAGAACAAATTGCTAAGTCACAAAATGATTTGCTTGATGAGATGAATAACAAAATGAATGATCATGCTGTTAGAGTTGTTACTAGAGGAGGTAGAATGACTCATGATCCTCTATATCCCGAAGGTCATCCTAAAATAATCGAACAAGATTCTCAAAGAAATAATGTTGATGTGCCTAGTCCATCTAAGAAGAAAAAGAAAAAGAAAAATGATAGGACTTTGCATGCTTCTAGTGAACCTGAAATAGAAAAACCTCCTGAGAAACATAACGATGTTTTCATTTCTGATGCTAAGGCACAATCTGGTAATGAACATACACCTAGTGATAATGATAATGATAATGATAATGATAATGATGATGTTCATGTTGATGCTCAACCAGATAATGATGTAGAAATAGAACCTGTTATTGATCTTGATAACCCACCTCCTAAGAACAAAAGATATGATAAAATAGACTTTGTTGCTAGAAAACATGGGAAAGAAGGAGAACCATGGGTTCAGAAACCCATGCCTTTTCCTACTAAACCATCTAAAAACAAGGATGAGGAAGATTTTGAGCGCTTTGTTGAAATGTTTAGACCTGTCTCTTTGCGCACTCGCTTGATTGATATGTTGAAAATGTCTCCCTATGCTAAATACATGAAAGATATTGTCACAAATAAAAGAAAAATACCAGAAGCTGAAATTTCCACCATGCTTGCAAATTATTCTTTTAAGGGTGGAGTACCTAAAAAGTTAGGAGATCCAGGAATACCTACTATACCATGCTCCATTAAAAGAAGTTATGTTAAAACTGCTTTATGTGATTTGGGAGCCGGTGTTAGTGTTATGCCTTTCTCTTTATATAGAAGACTTGATTTGAATAAGCTCACACCTACCGAAATATCTTTGCAAATGGCTGATAAATCCACTGCTATACCCATTGGAATTTGCGAGGATGTTCCCGTTGTAGTTGCAAATGTTACTATCTTGACCGACTTTGTTATACTTGATATGCCCGAGGACGGTAACGTGTCGATTATCCTTGGAAGACCCTTTTTGAATACTACAGGGGCTGTTATTGATTGCAACAAAAGCAAGGTTACTTTTCATGTCAATGGTAATGAGCATACGGTTTATTTCCCGAAGAAACAAAGTTCAGTGAATGGTATCAATTGTATTGAAAAAGTTTTGACAATTACTATTGGAGGTTTCAAATTTCCTCTTCCAACTGTCAAAAAGAAATATGAAATTCTTATTGGGGAGATGCATATCCCCATTGAGGTAACTTAGTGCTATACGAAGATTCTTCGGTTTCATGCCATTCGGAAATAGTTTGTTAATAAGACTTGATCAACCTTATTAATGGATTCTTTTTGAGGGGCATGTGGTCGATGAATTTAGTAAGCACAACTTTCTGTACCCACCTTTTGCTCTCTGTTATTTGTAGTTGAATAAAATAAAATGCCATGATTATCCTGTTTTCTAAATTTTCCGTGCAATAAAAAATGTCCCAAAAATAAAAGTTCTCAGAATGCCATGAAAATTTAGTATGATTTTTTCCAGATTATTTAAGAATTTTTGGCACGGAACACACCCCAGGGGGTGCACCTGTGAGTGGGCGCGCCCAGCAGGCTTGTGGGTCCCACAGGGACCCACTCACTTATGCCAGCCACCCATCTCCTTCTTCCTCCAAAAAAAATCAAACTTGCTCCCAAGCCCGTGTTCTATCTCATATTGCTGTGATTTTCGATCTCCTTGCTCGGAACTCTGTTTCCAAAACTGTTTTGAGGAATTACTCCTTGGTATGTGACTCCTCCAATGCTCCAATTAGTTTTTGTTCTAGTGCTTTATACTTTGCAAATTTTTGCTGCTGTGGTGACCATGTTTATGAGCTTGCATGTTGAATTTGTATGGTCCAAAGTAGTTTTGATGCATGATATAGCTTCTAGATACTTGTGGGAGTAGTTGCTATCAATTTTGTTGAGTTATGTTCACTTTTATTTTGAGTCACTAAAAATTTCAGAAATTTTTCAGAGAAAGAAAATGTTTAGGAAGATGTTCCATGGGAGTTCCTCGAGCAAGAGTGCTCCTAGGCCCGCGATACGTGAGCCGGATACCGAACCACCGCGGGAGGCTTCGGTTTTGCCATGCGAGTGGTCGTCGGATGCCTTCATGATTCGAGCCGGCATCAAGGAAGAATTTGATATGTACGTACGCAATGCCGAGCTCACGGAGTTCTTAACAGATAAGTGCCCGCAATACTATGATCTCACTGACTCCTTTGTGCGGAGGTTTGAGTATGTATATCAGTGCACTGCACATGATGTTATTTTCAATTTATATGAAAAGCCTTTTCGCATGTCCGTTGAAGAATTTAGTAGTGTTTGTAAAATTCCATTTTGGGGGACTTGCACTAAACCTCGTAAATCTGACTGCAATGAATTTCTCATGAACATTACTAGGGGAGAACTAGAGGCATTACACAAGCTACTATGGGGAGCATACATTTTCATGATGTACATTATTTTGGTATGTTCATTGGTAGATGCATTAATGGTAAACATGACCATAGTCATCTTTGTGCCCCTGACCTGAGCATTCTTAAGAGTGCGGTGCTGAGAGATAGAAAATTTAACATGGGGGCTATTGTTGCACGTCGTTTGCATAATAATGCCTTAGTTGGTGATTTCTTTGGTGGAATTTATGCTATTCGCTTAGCCGCTTATCTTGGTGTGCCCATAAAACGTAATGATACCCTGTTGCCACCGAGTTTTCTTGATTATGATGCTATGAAATGCCACCAGTTCCTTGAGAGGGGTGACCCCCCCTTTTAGATACAGGCTAATCTTTAACAGGCGTCGTGTTTTCCATATTGTTTTGCCTGCTCCTGTCTTCTTTGATTTCCAGGGAAAACATAGACATTTCATACTTGAGGAGGAGGCTGAGGAGTACGAGAGGGCGGCAGAGACCAAGTGCCTCAATGAGACAGCTCGCCAAGCTGTGGCAGCTGCACTTCGGTACAACCCGAACTACCATCACGGGCATTATCCAGGCCAGGAGTGGCCGTAGACCAACTTAGGCCAAAAGCCTAAGCTTGGGGGAGTACGTATTTCTCACTGACATTACATTCATGTTCACACACTCATTCCAGTTGTCGGTGTTCATCCTTTTTCATTGTATATCCATGTTAGTTTTATTTTCGCTTTCTTCTTGTGTGATTGAAAAACTTCAAAAATCCAAAAAAAATAGTTGTAGTTTGTTTCTTGTTTAGTTAATTCATAGTATTAAAAGAAAACCCAAAAAGATTTCTCATTTCTTCTTTTGCTTGTTGGGAGCTTTCCCGTGCAAATAGTTTTTCTCGTTTTTCGTTTTCCTTCGTTAATTTGCTTCCTTCAGAAAAACTAAAAACTCCAAAAATATTTCAGTGTGTTTCTCTGAATATCTTTTCTTTTTGTTGAGTCGTCGCAATGAGAAGACCACGATGAAAACGTTGAGTGGCTCTCATATGCTTTATTGTTGATCTAACAACGAGCCACTATTACTTTGTCTTCTCCTTTGAACAAACATTTGCAGATTCCAGCTTAGTCTACGGCGCTCTTGCACTATTATTATTTTCATATCATTCGTTGATTCAAGTGAAAGGCAATAATGACGATATTTGATGAAGTGATTGCGGTGAAGAAAAGCTGGTAAGAACTCTTCTTGTTTTTGTCTTTGTAAATATGTTTAGCTCGGCATTCATAATTCAGCATTATTATGACTAAACATGTTTGTGATGACAATTAGAGATTATAGTTGCTCATGCCATGCTTAAATAGCTAGGAGTGGATAATGATTTATCTTGAGTGTCAATATGCATTAAAATGGTTGTGATGTAGTATGTTAGCATGGTATCCTCTTCTGAGTAATTCGAGTGGCTTGACTTGGCACATGTTCATACATGTAGTTGAATCAAAACCAACATAGCCTCCATGATATTTATGTTCAGGGTGTTCATATCCTACTCATGCTCATGTTCAATGTTAATTATTCGCAATGCATGTCTATGACCGTTTTCGCTCTCTAGCTGGTCGCTTCTCCTATTTGCAAGCCTTCACCTGTACTAAGCGGGAATACTGCTTGTGCATCCAAATCCTTAACCCAAAGTTGTTCCAGATGAGTCCACTATATCTACCTATATGCGGTATTACTCTGCTGTTCCAAGTAAATTTGCATGTGCCACCTCTAAACATTCAAACAAACATCTGTTTGTGTGCCCGTACCGCTCATGGAGCGACAGGGGGCGTTCTTTATCTTCCATGCTAAGCGGGTCATTCTTATATGAGTGTTTATTCACTTGTCATTGCACAAGAGAGGCTGGCAATCGGGATGCCCAGTCCTATGCCCAAATCGAAATTTATAATGCAAACAAACTCCCCCGGAAAGTTGTTGGTATGGAGGGCACCCGTGAATTCGGCTAGCCATGGCTTGTGTTGGTATGGTGGAGGGGGAGTAAACTTTATCTTTCCGCTTGGGAACCGCCTATAATGTGTTTAGCATGGAAGATATTGAAAACTCTCAGTCGTGACGTTGACAGGAAAGGCATACCTCTCAAAATTATTTTAATCTCTGCTTTAAGCTTCGAGCTCTGGCACCGCTGCAAATCCATGCTTCCCTCTGCGAAGGGCCTATCCATTTACTTTTATGTTATTTTACTTTTATTGTTGAGTCATCACCCTCTAATTCAAGCACCAGTTGGAGAGCACTATTGTCATTTTTATGCATTGAGTATAGTTAATGTTGGGTGTGACCATGACTGGATATCCTCTGCCCTGGATTACAATGTTTAGTCGTTGCTTGAATCTCAGAGGTGCTCTGCATTTATGTTTTGCGGTCTCAGAAAGGGCTACCGAGATACCATGTTGTCATATTATATCATGATTGTTTTGACAAAATGTTGGCATCCGAGATATCTTATTATTGCTCGCTAGTTGGTTATGTTATTGATATGAGTAAATGTGAGACCTAAGTGTTATCATTCATATGGTTAGTTCATAATTTTTGCTGAAAACTTGGATGCTAGTTAAGAATATATACAGACAACAAGAACAAAAGAGTTTGTAAAAGTTTTTCTTTGTCACTTTCAGTTTGTCAACTGAATTGCTTGAGGACAAGCAATGAGATAAGCTTGGGGGAGTTGATACGTCCCAAATGTATCAACTTTTCCAAACACTTTTGCTCTGGTTTTGGACTCTAATTTGCATGATTTGAATGGAACTAACCCGGACTGACGCTGTTTTCAGCAGAATTGCCATGGTGTTATTTTTGTGCAGAAATAAAAGTTCTCAGATGGACCTGAAAATTTAAGGAGAATTATTTCAGAATATATAAAAAATACTGGCGAAAAGATCGACTGGAGGGGGCCCACCCAGGAGCCACAAGCTCAGGGGGCGCTCCCCCAGGCTTGTGGGGCCCTAGCAGCTTCGTTTACCCTAATTCCAACGCTATAAGTACCTATTCGTGGAGAAAAGAGAGAAAGAATCATTGCGTTTTACGATATGGAGCTGCCACCACCTCCTATTCTTCATCGGAGGGCTGATCTGGAGTCCGTTCGGGGCTCCGGAGAAGGGGATTTGACGCCGTCGTCATCATCAACCATCCTCCATCACCAATTTCATGATGCTCACTGCCGTGCATGAGTAATTTCTTTGTAGGATTGCTGGACGGTGATGGGTTGGATGAGATTTACCATGTAATCGAGTCAATTTGTTAGGGCTTTGATCCCTAGTATCCACTATGTTCTGAGATTGATGTTGCTATGACTTTGCTATGCTTAATGCTTGTCACTAGGGCCCGAGTGCCATGATTTCAGATCTAAACCTTTATGTTTTCCTGAATATATTTGAGCTCTTGATCCTATCTTGCAAGTTATATGCACCTATTACGTGTTATGATCCGCATACCCCAAGGTGACAATAATTGGGATTCTTTCCGGTGATTACCGTAGTTTGAGGAGTTCATGTATTCACTATGTGTTAATGCTTTGTTCCGGTTCTCTATTAAAAGGAGGCCTTAATATCCCTTAGATTTCCTTATGGACCCCGCTGCCACGGGAGGGTAGGACAAAAGATGTCATGCAAGTTCTTATTATAAGCACGTATGACTATATACGGAATACATGCCTGCATTACATTGATGAATTGGAGCTATTGTGTATCACCCTAGGTTGTGACTGTTATATGATGAATGTCATCCAACATAATTATCCATCACCGATCCAATGCCTACGACTTTTTGCATATTGATCTTTGCTAAGTTACTTTCGTTGCTGCTACTGTTACAATCACTATAAAACTGCTACTGTTACTGTCTCGGTTACTATTGCTACTGTTACTATTGCTATTGAAACTATCATACTACTGTGCTACTAAACACTTTGCTGCAGATATTTAGTTCTCTGGGTGTGGTTGAATTGACAACTCAACTGCTAATACTCACAAATATTCTTTGGCTCCCCTTGTGTCGAATCAATAAATCTGGGTGAAATACTACCCGCGAAAACTGTTGCGATCCCCTATACTTGTGGGTTATCAAGCCTCTTGACATAAGCATCGCATCCCCAAACTTTAAGAAACGACAGCTTAGGTTTCTTGCCAAACCATAACTCATATGGTGTCGTCTCAACGGATTTAGACGGTGCCCTGTTTAAAGTGAATGCGGCTGTCTCTAATGCATAACCCCAAAACGATAGTGGCAAATCTGTAAGAGACATCATATAATGCACCATATCCAATAGAGTACGATTACGACGTTCAGACACACCATTACGCTGTGGTGTTCCAGGTGGCGTGAGACGTGAAACAATTCCACATTGTCTTAAATGCATACCAAACTCGTAACTCAAATATTCACCTCCACAATCAGATCGTAGAAATTTAATTTTCTTATTACAATGATTCTCTACTTCACTCTGAAACTCCTTGAACTTTTCAAATGTTTCAAACTTGTGTTTCATTAAGTAAATATACCCATATCTACTCAAATCATCTGTGAAGGTAAGAAAATAACGATATCCACCGCGTGCTTCAACACTCATCGGACCGCATACATCAGTATGTATTATTTCCAACAAGTCACTTGCCCGCTCCATTGTTTCGGAAAACGGGGTTTTAGTCATCTTGCCCATGAGGCATGGTTCAGATGTATCAAATGATTCATAATCAAGAGATTCCAAAAGTCCATCAGCATAGAGTTTCTTCATGCGCTTTACACCAATATGACCTTAGCGGCAGTGCCACAAGTATGTGGTACTATCATCATTAACTTTGCATCTTTTGGCATCAATATTATTAACATGTGTATCACTACGATCGAGATTCAACAAGAATAAACCATTCATCAAGGGTGCATGACCATAAAAGATATTATTCATATAAATAGAACAACCATTATTCTCTGACTTAAATGAATAACCGTCTCGCAATAAACAAGATATAGATATAATGTTCATGCTTAATGCAGGCACCAAATAACAATTATTCAGGTTCAAAACTAATCCCGAAGGTAAACGTAGAGGGAGCGTACCGACGGCGATCACATCAACCTTGGAACCATTTCCGACGCGCATCGTCACCTCGTCCTTAGCTAGTCTCCGTTTATTCCGCATCTCCTGTTTCGAGTTACAAATATTAGCAACGGAACCAGTATCAAATACCCAGGCGCTAATACGAGCACTAGTAAGGTACACATCAATAACATGTATATCAAGTATACCTTTGTTGACGTTGCCAGCCTTCTTATCTACCAAGTACTTGGGGCAGTGTCGTGGGAACAAGCCTGACAGTAGATGGTAGGGGTACGAATGGAGGGGGCAGAGTCCTAGCTACGGCGAGGATGTACACACAGATGTATGAGTTCAGGCCTCACTCGGAAGTGATAACAGCCCTACGTCTCAGTGCTCCGGAGAGCTCTCTACTCTGTCGAGTGAAATATGTGTGTTGTGTTACAAAAGGTTGCGAACCCTTGTGCCAGAGGGGAGGGGCCGCTTATATAGAGTGCGCTGCCCCTCATAAGTGTCCGGCATCCAAGGGTTAAATCATGGTTATAATGACGTACGTTACTGGTAACGTACAACATAAATACTATTAATGGTCTTGATGAATGCCTGCCCGTTAGCCTCCCTGGGGTGACTTCTGGGCTTCTGTGGTCGACTGTCTTCTGGTCCTTCCGAGTGAAAGGTTAAGCGTCGAGTGAAAGATATCTCCGAGTGTATATTGTCGAGTGACTCATGCGTCAGGGTGATTTCAGTCGGAGACTTCCTCGTAGCCTTTAAGCTTTCTGGGGCAGTGTCCTTAGGTAGGGTATGTAGGTCAGGCCTATGACCCTACCCTAAGTACATATCCCCATCATTAGCCCCCGAATGGATCGGGGTTCGAGGGTAAAAGGTGTCAATGCAGGTTCAGACGAGACACAAAAATTCCGAGTACATTTTGAAGCTTCCCAGAAATCTGCATCGATTGAAACCTTAATCGTCCGCCCTGATCAATTCTGTCTTGGAGTGTGTCCGAGTAAAACTGGACTCGAAAACTGGTCCGAGTGAAACTGAGCTCAAAGTCAGGTTCGAGTGATCTGCAGAATCTTCCGACGAGACGGTTTGCCCCATTGGGTCCGAGTCTCACGGGTTTTGAAATTTGGATAAGAGCGCGCGCGCGGAGCGGAGATGGCGTAACTGCTAAGGCAAGTGCAGGAACGACGCCTCGATTATCGCGCCGCCCATATCGCCACGTATCACCCCTCCTCTGATTTCGGGATATCCAGAGACCCGGCGGGCCCGCAGGTCAGTGGCTCACACGAGCGGGTATAAGAGGCAACGACGCCGGTGCTGGTACAGTATTCTTCCCCAAATCTACTCTTCTCCTCCTCTTCCTCCGCCCTGCTCCGCTTCACTGACCGCCACCGCCATGACGAAGGGCAAGACGGAGAAGCTCGAGCGCGCCAAGAAGGGAGGAGCCAAGGTGAAGAAGCCGTCGGGCGCCCGGTCGACGGTGCCGCCAGGGTGGATCCAGGGGGATTTTCTCCAATCGACGGTCACGGCAGAAGATGTGGACAAACTCGTCGTCGACGGGTTGATAGCTGTCGATTCCTGGCGGTTGCCGAAGGGGGAGGTCGAGCCGGAGCCACGCGACGGCGAGCGAGTTCTGCTTCTCACCCACATCGAGCGAGGTTTCTCCATGCCTCCCCATCCGTTCATCCGTGCTTTCTTGAACTATTTTGGAGCGCAACTCCACCACCTTCCTCCGAATGCAATTGCCTATCTTTCCTGCTTCGTAACCTTGTGCGAATGTTTCCTGGGCTGTCCCCCACATTGGGGTTTGTTCAAGCACATATTCTCTGTCAGATCCCAAGCCGTCAAGAAAGCCAATCCCAAAGACAGCAAAACCAATGTGATCCAACTGTGTGGTGGCTTAGGGATTCAGAAGAGAGGTAGGAGTGCGTTCCCCTCTATGACCTTTCCCGACTCCGTTCGGGGTTGGCAGTCGACCTGGTTTTATTGCAAAGATGTTGCATCACCAAATATGTCGACTGGACTTCCTCCTTTCACCCTGGATCGACCTATTACTCCCAAACCGCTGTACGTGACAAAGGTAGAGAAAATCCAGGTAGGGATCCTAGTGAATGTTGTATCTGACCTGATCCGCGGTGGAGTGACTGGTTTGGACCTTCTTGAAACGTTTCTTAGTCGACGAATTCAGCCTCTCCAAGCTCGGGATCACACCATGTGGCATTATTCGGGCCCTGAGGATACACTCGGACTCATCCTGAGGAAGTTTCCGATCAGACTGTCTCTCAGTGGCTCAGAAGCATCACTGGAGCCTGCGATAACCCAGAAGGGTCCAAACGAATTCCGCCTTTCTCCGCTTTGAACCCGCCAAAGAACTTGGTGAGTTATATATTTGTCGATTGTTTTAATATTTTGCCGAGTAACTGAATTTTCGGTCGACTGAATTTGAAGCTTGAATCTCGCAGGAATTTACGAACATGTACTCGCCTGTACCCAATGGAGAACATCCCGATGAAGAGGAAGGGAGCGTCGACGGCAGCGCAGACGGCGATTATGCTGACGACGGTGAGAGCAGTGACGACGATCTGGATGAAGACGAGGTGGAGGCTCCGGTCCCTTTGCGCACCGAGCGTCGGGCCAAGCCGCATAACGACCTGGAGGTCACCCCGAGCAAAACTGTGGCGTCAAGCACAAGGAACCCGAAACGTGACCGTGTCGCGACATCGGGGTCGACTGAAAAGGCCGCGAAACAGCTCAAGCCAGACGAGCCAAAGCCTCGGAAGGCCCTGCCTCGAATCAAGATAACCGTGCCTGTTGCCTCCACATGAGTGTTCATTTTCCTTATTCTGCTGTTGAAGAACTTTATGTTGATGTTGACCGAGTGAAATTTATTTGCCAGAGCCGCTACGTCCGTAACGTCGCCCCATCGGGATGATGGAGACCATATGGAAGTAGACACTCCTGATGCGGCCACCTCCCAACGAGGTATGACAATTCCACACTTTACTCTGCTTGCTGAAGAATAATTGTCGAATTGTCGACTGCAGCTGACGAAGTCATCGAACTGGAAGATGATGAGAAGCCGCGGCAGGGAGCGGGGGTGAAGCTGTGCTTCCGGAGGCTCCCCGCGTGGGCACTCGGGGACCACCGTCTGTCCAGACGCCCCATGGGACGACTGCTGCGACGCCTCCAACCCTTGTAACTCCGCTGTCGAGTGCTCCGCCGGCTACTTCTACTCTGGTGGCTTCGACGCTGATCGGACAATCCCAAGCACCTCCAGCTGCTCCAGTGACTACACCAACTCACTCGACGCCTGCATACCCTTTGTACCATGTCCCGGAGGACCAAACCGGAGCTGCCAAGGAAGCCATGATCCAGGCTGGGCAGATGATGCTACGAACAAAGGAGGCGTATGAAGCCAGCAAGTTAGCCTATGATGCCAGCTCAGCGCTTCAGGCCAACGTCCGAGTAAGTGGTATTGTAAGTTCATTTCCGATTGAATTCCTGTCCGTCTTGATTTTACACCCACTGGGGTGTTTTTCTTCGCCAGTAGACCAAGTAGTTTCTGGTCCAGTGGGGGCACGCTGAGTGCACCCACTGGGTGTAGTCCCCGAGACCATCGTCGAATGACGAAGGCATCGGCGGGGGTCTTAATATTGTTTCCATTCAACAGGGCAGACCTTGTCGAGTAAAAGTAGGTCCAGTGGGGGCACGCTGAGTGCACCCACTGGGTGTAGTCCCCGAGGCCGCCGTCGAGTGCTTGCTTCGGCGGTGGTCTGATAAAGACGATGTTTGGTTGCTTGCTTCTTTCTTTTATACTCGGACAAGCCAGACCTGGTCGGGTGTTTTTGTTTCCAGTGGGGGCACGCTGAGTGCACCCACTGGGTGTAGTCCCCGAGACTACTGTCGATCATTGACGATGGGCAGTAGTCTTTAGAACCATTCTGCAAGTTTCATGGACATCATTTCCATCAACCATGATATGACGCTTGTATAGGGTTGTGGGGTGGGGCGGCGGGCCGCCTTTCAGTCGACTGTAGTCGAACTTTTCCACTCGGGAGTAGAGAAATTATTATGTCGACTGAACCCCCATTTTTGCTGATTTCAGAAAGCCTGTGGGCTCGGGACCAAGTACGTCGAGCTGGAGAAGGAAAAGAATCGACTTCTGCTGGATCTGGAGCTGACGAATAACAGCCTGGACCATGCGCAGACCGAACTGAAGACTTTGGGAGGTAATCTTTGTTGATCAATTGTATTATCACTTTCATCTTCCATCCTTTGAACCGAGTGAATCCACTCGAACAGACGTACGTGATGAGAACCGTCGTCTCCGAGCGCGCCTCAACAATGCTATTTCTTTAGATACCATGAAGAAGGCGCTCGAGGACAAGGACAAATCACTTGCTGATGCTCAGAAGGAAGCGAAGGAGAAAACTGAGGCTGCTGAGAAGAAACTTGCAGCAGCCAATAAACTGGAAGAGGAGAACACCAAGCTCAAGCAGGAACGATCTGAATGGATCAAAAAGCTCGAAGTGCAGACCAAGAGTAAGACAACTCTGGAGAAACACTTGGGAGACTTTGCGAAGAAAATGTTCAGTATGCTCGAAGGTAACCCTCATCTGTCGAATGAATTTCTTTGGTTTTTCCAGAATGGTATTGTGATCACCTTTTCACTCTCTCTTCATGCAGAATTCTGTCAAGACTTCGAAAAAGAAACTGAAGAGATTGAACCCAATCTGGACCCCACAAAATCTCTCGTCGGAGACGCCATGGCCATGGATATGTTTCGTCTCGAAGCTCGTCTTAAGAGCGTCCAAGGATTCATCACTCGGCTGAGAACTGCTTTTGAAAAGGTCGAAAAGGAACTGTGGCCTGAAGATCCTCTCCAGACTGACCTCGAGTCAATGATGACTCGGCTCAATGAGATTCCCAGTCGAGTGCAAGCGTGGAAGAAATCTGCAGCCCGCTGTGGTGCTGACGTGGCACTTTCACTCGTCAGGGTTCATTGCAAGGAAGCTAGAGAGGACAAACTGAAGGATCTCCGAGTGACCAACACGAAGAAACTCAAATTTGAAGATTTCATGGAGACTTTCATCGATGCTGCCACTCGGATCGCCGACGGAATCGACCTGGATACCTTTGTTGAGCCTTCAAGTCCTGCTGGAGCTTAAATTGGTACTTTGCTTACGGTAAAAACTTTATTTGCCTCGGTATGCCGAGTGTTGGTGTAACCGAGTAAACTTCGTTCAGGCCTTAGGCCTGAGAACTTCCCTTCGCGCGAACAAATTTCTGCTACGCCGGAGATTTTAGTCTTACTCGCATTTCGCTTTCCGACAATTAGCTTGGATGAATTTATTTAATTCTCGAATGGAACGGGCGTTCAGCACTCGAAAGAATTTAAGGCTTAGGCGAAGACTGGTTCGCGGCTAAGTCTCCGAGCGTACTGTATGTCATACACTCGGAAAAGGTTTTGAACTTAAGCGAAACGGATTCGCAGCTAAGCCCCCGAGAGAGAGGATCGCTCTTCACTCGGAGTAATTTTCGAACTTAGGCGAGGACTGGCTCGCAGCTAAGTCTCCGAGTGTACTAAATGTCATACACTCGGAAAGGTTTTGAACTTAGGCGAAACGGATTCGCAGCTAAGCCCCCCGAGAGAGAGGATCGCTCTTCACTCGGAGTAATTTTGTCTCCGAGTGTACTGAATGTCATACACTCGGAAAAGTTTTGAACTTAGGCGAAACGGATTCGCAGCTAAGCCCCCGAGAGAGAGGATCGCTCTTCACTCGGAGTAATTTTCGAACTTAGGCGAGGACTGGCTCGCAGCTAAGTCTCCGAGTGTACTAAATGTCATACACTCGGAAAGGTTTTGAACTTAGGCGAAACGGATTCGCAGCTAAGCCCCCGAGAGAGAGGATCGCTCTTCACTCGGAGTAATTTTCGAACTTAGGCGAGGACTCGCTCGCAGCTAAGTCTCCGAGTGTACTGAATGTCATACACTCGGAAAAGTTTTGAACTTAGGCGAAACGGATTCGCAGCTAAGCCCCCGAGAGAGAGAGGATCGCTCTTTGCTCGGAGTAATTTTCGAACTTAGGCGAGAACTGGCTCGCAGCTAAGTCTCCGAGTGTACTGAAGGTCATACACTTGGAAAAGTTTTGAACTTAGGCGAAACGGATTCGCAGCTAAGCCCCCGAGAGAGAGGATCGCTCTTTGCTCGGAGTAATTTTCGAACTTAGGCGAGGACTAGCTCGCAGCTAAGTCTCCGAGTGTACTGAAGGTCATACACTCGGAAAAGTTTTGAACTTAGGCGAAACGGATTCGCAGCTAAGCCCTCGCGAGAGAGGATCGCTCTTCACTCGGAGTAATTTTGGAGCTTAGACGAGGACTGGCTCGCAGCTAAGTCTCCGAGTGTACTGAATGTCATACACTCGGAAAAGTTTTGAACTTAGGCGAAACGGATTCGCAGCTAAGCCCCCGAGAGAGAGGATCGCTCTTTACTCGGAGTAATTTTCGAACTTAGGCGAGGACTGGCTCGCAGCTAAGTCTCCGAGTGTAATGAATGTCATACACTCGGAAAAGTTTTGAACTTAGGCGAAACGGATTCGCAGCTAAGCCCCCCGAGAGAGAGGATCGCTCTTCACTCGGAGTAATTTTGAATGTAAAACTGTGCGATCGGAATCGACAATAGACTGCGGGAGTCTTCATTTAACAAATAACATTGTCTGGGGTACTCTTATTATATCAAAGCAACTCTGTTATCAAGAATAAAAACATCGAAGCAGGTCCGCATTCCAGGCGCGTGGCTCGTCAATATTCTTCTTCAAGTTGAAAAGATGATACGCCCCGTTGTTAAGCACCTTGATGATGACGAATGGGCCCTCCCATGCTGGGGCCAACTTATGAGGTCGCTGCTGATCCACTCGGAGCACCAAATCACCTTCGTGGAACGAACGGCTCTTGACATGTCTTGCATGGAAGCGGCGAAGGTCTTGTTGATATGCAGTTGATCGGATCAGGGCCATCTCATGCTCTTCCTCTAGGAGATCCACTCCGTCTTGTCTTGCTTGCTCAGCTTCGTCTTCAGAGTAAAGATCCACTCGAGGAGAATTGTGAAGGACGTCACTCGGCAATACGGCTTCAGCTCCATATACAAGGAAGAAAGGAGTGCGTCCAGTCGACCGGTTGGGAGTTGTCCTCAAGCCCCACAGAACAGACGGTAACTCAGTGACCCAAGCTCCGGCAGCATGATCAAGATCTCGCATGAGCCGAGGTTTCAATCCTTGGAGGATAAGGCCGTTCGCTCGCTCAGCTTGACCGTTTGACTGGGGGTGCGCAACGGATGCGTAATCCACCCGAGTGCCTTGAGAAGAGCAAAAGTACCTGAACTCTTCCGAGTCAAAGTTAGAACCATTGTCAGTAATGATACTGTGGGGGACCCCATACCGGAACGTTATCTCTTTTATGAATTTGATAGCAGTGCGGGCGTTCAACTTCCTGATGGGCTTAGCTTCGATCCACTTAGTGAACTTGTCGACTGCAACCAGTAAATGAGTAAACCCACTCTGACCTGTTCTAAGGGGTCCAACCATATCCAAGCCCCACACAGCGAACGGCCAGACGAGTGGAATGGTCTTCAAGGAAGACGCAGGTTTGTGTGACAGATTCGAGTAAAACTGACATCCTTCGCAGTGATCGACAATATCTTTAGCCATCTCATTGGCACGTGGCCAGAAGAAACCAGCCCGGTAAGCTTTGGCAACAATCGTCCTAGAGGACGCATGATGGCCACAAGTTCCCGAGTGAATCTCTTCCAGAATCAGTCGACCTTCTTCAGGAGAAATGCACCGCTGAGCTACGCCAGTCACACTTTCTCTGTAGAGTTGTCCATTGATTACGGTAAAAGCCTTGGATCTGCGGACTATCTGTCGAGCCTCATCTTCATCATCTGGGAGTTTTCTTCTGAGAATGTACGCAATATATGGTACAGTCCAGTCGGGCGTGATTACCAAAATCTCCATGACCAGATCAATGACAGCTGGGACATCAACTTCAGTCGGATCATAGGAGCTCTTCGCTTGCGGGGGCTCTTCGGTGAAAGGATCTTCCTGCACCAAAGGAGAATGAATGTGCTCGAGAAACACATTGCTGGGGACAGGTTTCCGAGTTGATCCAATCTTTGCCAACACATCAGCTGCTTGATTCTTCACTCGGGGAACATGATGGAGTTCCAAACCTTCAAATTTCTTCTCAAGTTTTCTTACTGCATTGCAGTATCCAGTCATAGCGGGGTTCCTGACATCCCACTCTTTCATCACTTGATTAACCACCAAATCAGAATCGCCATATACCATCAGGCGCCGGACGCCGAGTGAAATGGCCATACGCAATCCATGCAAAAGTGCTTCATATTCAGCCTCATTATTGGAGGAATCAAAGTGAATCTGTAAGACGTAACTGAGTTTATCGCCTTTTGGGGATACCAGAACGACGCCAGCGCCAGACCCATTCAGCATCTTTGAACCATCAAAGAACATGGTCCAGTGTGCCGAGTGAAGTTGGATCGGCTGCTGTTGCTCGATCCACTCGGCGAGGAAATCAGCCAGCGCTTGAGACTTGATTGCTTTCTTCGCTTCAAATTTGATATCACGATAAAGGAGTTCAATAGCCCATTTGGCCACTCGACCAGTCGCATCTCGATTATTGAGAATTTCAGATAACGGAGCATCACTGACGACTGAAATGGAGTGATCTTGAAAATAGTGTGCCACCTTCTTTGCAGTCAGATATATACCATATACAAGCTTCTGGTAATGTGGATATCTTTTCTTCGACGGAGTCAACACTTCAGAAATATAGTAAACCGGGCGTTGAACTTTGTAAGCCCTGCCTTCCTCTTCCCGCTCGACAGTTAGTACTGTACTGACGACCTGATTAGTGGCCGCGATGTACAATAATAATGGCTCTTTGCTGTGCGGAGCAGCAAGCACCGGCTGGGTGGTAAGCAGGGCTTTGAGCTCGACAAATGCTGCTTCAGCTTCTGGAGTCCACTCAAATGTATCAGACTTTTTCATCAGTCGGTATAAAGGCAGTGCCTTCTCACCGAGACGAGAAATGAATCGACTCAATGCTGCCAAGCAACCTGTGAGCTTCTGGACATCGTGCACACGCTCGGGGCTTTTCATTCGGACGATGGCGCCGATCTTTTCAGGGTTAACGTCGATTCCTTTTTCGGAAACGAGAAAACCGAGTAATTTTCCACCGGGAACGCCGAAAGTGCACTTAGTCGGATTTAACTTAATATCATACCTCCTCAAATTGGCGAATGTTTCAGCCAAGTCAGACAACAGGTCGGAACCTTTGCGAGACTTGACTACGATATCATCCATATACGCTTCCACGTTCCGAGGAATCTGATCGAGCAAACACTTCTGAATCATGCGCATGAAAGTAGCGCCAGCATTCTTCAAACCAAAAGGCATGGTGATATAACAGAAACACCCGAAAGGGGTGATGAAGGCTGTCTTTATTTCATCCGGACCAAACAGACGGATCTGATGGTAGCCAGAATAAGCATCAAGAAAAGATAGACGCTCGCATCCCGCAGTTGAGTCGACAATCTGATCAATGCGGGGGAGTGGGAAATGATCTTTCGGGCAGACCCGATTGATATGTTTGAAATCAATACACATGCGGAGAGACTTGTCCTTCTTAGGGACCATGACAACGTTCGATAACCACTCGGAGTGGTAAATCTCACGTATAAACTTGGCCGTCAAGAGACGAGCCACCTCTTCGCCGATTGCTTTTCGCTTCTCTGTTGCCGATCGACGCAAGTGTTCCTTCACAAGCTTGGCCTTCGGATCAACTCTCAAACGGTGCTCAGCCAGTTCCCTGGGTACACCAGGCATGTCAGCGGGCTTCCATGCGAAGATGTCCCAGTTCTCACGGAGGAACTGGATGAGCTCGGCTTCCTATTTGCTGTCGAGTGTTGTTGAGATGTTGGTCGGGGCAGAAGTTGGATCTGTCGGGTGAATGTGCACCTTCCTCACATCTCCTGCCGACTGAAAAGCTGACTCAGAAGCGGGCTTCTTAGCACGCAACAGATCGGCAGGATCAGCGTTCTTCTTGTATTCTTCCAACTCAACCATAGCCATCTGCTGGTCGGCGATCTTGGAGCCCTGCTGGAGGCACTCCTCAGCCCTCTGTCGGTTGCCAGTGACTGTGATCACACCCTTTGGTCCAGGCATCTTCAACTTGAGATACACGTAACATGGTCGGGCCATGAAACGGGCATAAGCTGGTCGACCAAGGATGGCGTGGTATGCACTCTGGAAGTCTACCACTTCAAACGTCAGTTTTTCTTTGCGAAAATGCTTGTCGTCACCAAACACCACATCCAACGCTATCTAGCCGAGCGAACGGGCCTTCTTCCCAGGGATTACTCCATGAAACTGCATGTTGCTTTCACTGAGCCGGGACATCGGAATGCCCATCGCCTTAAGGGTATCAGCATACAGGATGTTCAGACCGCTCCCACCATCCATCAAAACTTTGCGGAGTCGAGTGCCCCCAACCACTGGGTCCACCACCAGCGCTTGCCGCCCGGGGGTAGCAATGTGCGCAGGGTGACCTGACTGATTAAAAGTGATAGCAGTCTGAGACCACTTGAGATATGCTGGGGTAGAGGGAACCGCCATGTTAACCTCCCTGTTGATAACTTTCAGTCGACTCTTGCTCTCAACATCAGCAAAAATCAACAAGGTGGCATTGACTTCAGGGAACTCTTCTTTTTCTTCCTCAGTTTCTTTCTCAGGGTCCTTCTCACTCGACTGGCCCTCTTTGAATGACTGGATCAACAAACGGCACTGTCGAGTGGTATGCTTTGGCAATATCAAATTGCCCTCTTCGTCTTTCCTCGTGTGGATTGCACACGGTAAATCCAAAACATCAGTACCCGACTGATTCTTTGACTTCTTTGGGGTGAACTTAGCCTTGGACTTTCCTTTACTCTTGCCTTGTGCCGCCACGGCGGCCGCTTCTGCCTGAGCAGGAGGATCAGCTTTGCGCTTCTGTTTCCGACTGGAATTCCCACCTGCGTTATTGTCGACTATTTTGGCTTTACCGCTTCGGAGGCGGTCTTCTTCTTCTCCATTGGCGTACCGAGTGGCAATCTCCATCATCTTGCTCAGAGAAATATCACCGGTGCGACCAAACTTCAGATAGAGCTCTCTGTATCTAACCCCAGCCTTGAAGGCACAAACAGCTTGATGTTCGGAAACATTCTCCACCGTGTGATGCAAGGTGGACCAGCGCTGAATGTAATCTCGCAAGGTTTCATTGGGCTTCTGGACACAGTTCTGCAAATCAATCAAACCAGCTGGACGTTTACAAGTGCCTTCAAAGGTTCTGATAAACACTCGGGCCAAATCTTCCCAGCAATAGATGCTAGAGGGAGCCAAACGATTCAACCAAGCTCTGGCCGAACCATCCAACATCAAAGACAGATGCTTCATGGCTATGTTGTCGTTACCTCCACCAATTTGTACAGCCACTCGGTAATCATCCAACCAAGTTTCAGGCTTTGACTCGCCAGAAAACTTGCCAATTCCAGCCGCCAACCTGAAGTTGGGGGGAATCTCTGCAGAGCGAATGGCTCTGCTAAAACACTCGGGCCCAGAAACAACAGCACTGCTTCCACTCGGACAGTCTCCGTTATAACCATCTCTGTGGGCTCTGCCTCTGTCGACCCGTCTTTGAGCAAGGACGTCCCTTGCGTCGAACCCAGGATTCCGCTCATCGCCGAACGGGCGCCTATCATCATTGTGCCGGGACACATATGAACCATTCCGCGGAGGAGAAAACACTCGACGGCGGTCATCGCGGTGATAACGGGGAGCAGACTGATCTCGCCCCTGATCTCTGTACCGATCTTCACGGAATCCTCCGCCTCTGTGACGCGAAGGTGACCCAGGACTGTGAGCCGACTGAACTGTTTCTGCCCTGGGAGAATTGCCGTGTAACCTGTTCTGCGACTGAGAAACAGCCGCGTTCTGCTGCTGCGCTGCCTCAAGCAATGTCTTGATCTGCTGCAGACCTCTACCAGCCTCTGATCGTGACGGTTGAATAGACTCTGCAATCCTAGCAGCCGCTGCAACATTCAAAACTGGAGTACGAAATACCTCGACGTTATTTCGAGATCCACTCGGGAACAACTGTCGCTGTTGTCGATTGGGACGTGGTGGACGCTGCCCAGCACGCTCGTCGAGTGCCTCCTGCATCTCTTTGAGCCGAAGGCGTGTAGCCTCCATGGCCTGGGCCTCAGCAGTCGTACCGACGATGGGAGTATGGAGAACATCCTCATCCCGGCGCTGCTGTTCATTCGACGTTCCTCCAATCTCACGCCTGGAGTGGTTGAAGCCAGGCGGCAGACTCTGATGAGAGCCAGCCATAAAAACTTCTGCCGCAGGGTCGCAGCTCTCGCACTCGGAAGGAATGTCGGATCGGTCCGACGCCGAGTCAAACACGCCGTGAAGTGACTCGGTGGGCTCGATGGCTGCAATCTGCGGGGACGAAACCTGGCGTGCCGCCGCATGCCGCACCCAACGCTGTAGCCGCGAGCTACCGGATCGCTTGCGACGACGAACAGCAGGAAGGGCCGACACATACGGGGTCGACGGCTGAAGGAGAAGAACACCGCAGGAGCTTGCACAGAAGTGCGTCGCCCCGCGAATCGGGAGCGCCTCCACGTCCAAAGGCGCTTCCTGGAGCCATGCCGAATCATCGGCGATGAAGGTGAGCGCTCCGAGACGGATCTCGCGGCCCAAGAACGAATCACCGCCGGAAGACATGACGAAGGAGAAAATATGCAACCTCACCGGAAGTCGCTTAGACGCCTGCCCCACGGTGGGCGCCAACTGTCGTGGGAACAAGCCTGACAGTAGATGGTAGGGGTACGAATGGAGGGGGCAGAGTCCTAGCTACGGCGAGGATGTACACACAGATGTATGAGTTCAGGCCTCACTCGGAAGTGATAACAGCCCTACGTCTCAGTGCTCCGGAGAGCTCTCTACTCTGTCGAGTGAAATATGTGTGTTGTGTTACAAAAGGTTGCGAACCCTTGTGCCAGAGGGGAGGGGGCGCTTATATAGAGTGCGCTGCCCCTCATAAGTGTCCGGCATCCAAGGGTTAAATCGTGGTTATAATGACGTACGTTACTGGTAACGTACAACATAAATGCTATTAATGGTCTTGATGAATGCCTGCCCGTTAGCCTCCCTGGGGTGACTTCTGGGCTTCTGTGGTCGACTGTCTTCTGGTCCTTCCGAGTGAAAGGGTAAGCGTCGAGTGAAAGATATCTCCGAGTGTATATTGTCGAGTGACTCATGCGTTAGGGTGATTTCAGTCGGAGACTTCCTCGTAGCCTTTAAGCTTTCTGGGGCAGTGTCCTTAGGTAGGGTATGTAGGTCAGGCCTATGACCCTACCCTAAGTACATATCCCCATCAGGCAGTTCCGCTTCCAGTGACCATTCCCCTTGCAATAGAAGCACTTAGTCTCAGGTTTGGGTCCAGCCTTGGGTTTCTTCACGGGAACGGCAACTGGCTTGCCATTCTTCTTGAAGTTCCCTTTCTTTCCCTTGCCTTTCTTCTTGAAACTGGTGGTCTTGTTGACCATCAACACTTGATTCTCTTTCTTGATTTCTATTTCCGCGGCCTTAAGCATCGCGAAGAGCTCAGGGATTGTCTTTTCCATCCCTTGCATATTATAGTTCATCACGAAGCCCTCGTAGCTCGGTGGCAGTGACTGGAGAACTCTGTCAATCGCTACTTCATCCGGAAGATTAACTCCCAACTGGTTCAAGCGGTTGAAGTACCCAGACATCTTGAGTACGTGCTCACTAACGGAGTTGTTCTCCTCCATCTTGCAGCTAAAGAACTTGCCGGAGGCTTCAAACCTCTCGACCCGGGCGTGAGCCTGAAATACCAATTTCAGCTCCTGGAACATCTCATATGCTCCGTGGTGCTCAAAACGTCCTTGGAGCCCCGGTTCTAAGCCGTAAAGCATGGCGCACTGAACTATCGTGTAGTCATCAGAACATGCCTGCCAGACGTTCATAACATCTGCAGGCGACGCTTGAGGGGGTGCATCACCAAGCGGTGCATCAAGGACATATACTTTCTGTGCAGCAGTGAGGATAATCCTCAAATTACGGACCCAGTCTGCATAGTTGCTTCCATCATCTTTCAACTTAGCTTTCTCTAGGAACGCATTAAAATTCAGGGGAGCTACAGCGCGAGCCATTGATCTACAACATTAATTTGCAAAGACATTTAGACTAAGTTCATGATAATTGGTTCTGCTAATCAAATTACTAAAGAACTCCCACTTAAATCAACATCCGTCAAGTTGTCTAAGTGTTACATGATCCAAATCAACTAACCCATGTCCGATCATCACGTGAGATGGGGCAGTCATCAATGGTGAACATCTCCATGTTGATCATATCTACTATATGACTCATGTTCGACCTTTCGGTCCTCCGTGCTCCGAGGCCATGTTTGTACATGCTAGGCTCATCAAGTTTAACCCAAGTATTCCGCATGTGTAAAACTGGCTTACACCCGTTGTATGTGAACGTAGAGTCTATCACACCCGATCATCACGTGGTGCTTCGAAACGATGAACTTTCGCAATGGTGCATACTTAAGGAGAACACATTTTATCTTGAAATTATGTGAAGGGATCATCTCATAATTCTACCATCGTCCTAAGCAAAATAAGATGCATAAAAGGATAAGCATCACATGCAATCAATATATGTGACATGATATGGCCATTATCATCTCGCGCTTTTGATCTCCATCTCCAAAGCACCGGCATGATCTCCATCGTCACCGGCATGACACCATGATCTCCATCATCGTGTTGTCATGTGGTTGTCGCCGCCAACTATTGCTTCCACGACTATTGCTAACGCATAGCGATAAAGTAAAGCAATTACATGGCGGTAAATAGTTGACACGCAGGTCATACAATAAATTAAAGACAACCATATGGCTCCTGCCGGTTGCCGTACTCATCGACATGCAAGTCATGAACCTATTACAAAACATGATCATTTCATACATCAACATATATCACATCACGTTTTGGTCATACCACATCACAACATGCCCTGCAAAAACAAGTTAGATGTCCTCTACTTTGTTGTTGCAATTTTTACATGGCTGCTAGGGCCAACTATAAGAACCGTTCTTATCTACGCAAAACCACAACGGTGATATACAAGTTTCCTTTTAACCTTCTACAAGGACTGCCCTCACCAAATCAGATTCAACTAGAGTAGGAGAGACAAACACCCACCAGCCACTTTATGCAATACAAGTTGCATGTCTGTCAGTGGAACCGGTCTCTTGTACGTGGATAAGTAAAGTTGGTACGGGCCGCTTCATCCCACAATACCGCCGAATCCAAAATAGCAAAGGAGGTAAGCAAACTGAACATCAACGCCCACAACTTCTTTGTGTTCTACTCGTGCAAACACATCTACGCATAGACCTAGCTCATGATGCCACTGATGGGGAACGTTGCATGAAAATAAAAAAAATCCTACGAACACCCAAGATCTAATCTAGGAGATGCATAGCAATGAGAGGGGAGTGTGTCTACATACCCTTGTAGACCGAAAGTGGAAGCGTATAAAACGCGGTTGATGTAGTCGTACTCTTCGCGGTCCAATCATGATCCAACCGATCTAGCGCCGAACGAACGGCACCTCCGAGTTTAGCACACGTGCGGCTCGGTGACGTCTCCTCCTCCTTGATCCAGCAAGTGAAGGTGGAGAAGTAGATGGGATCACAACCAGCACGACGGCGTGGTGGTGATGGTGGTGGTGGAGTCGGAATACCGGCAGGGCTTCGGTAAGCGCTACGCGGGCGTGTACTGTGTCCGGAGGTAGAGAGGGGGCAGCGGGGCTGTGGTGTGCCTTTGGTGCACCCCTCCCCTCAATATATATGTGTGGAGGGGCTAGGAGTCCAGCCCTTCTCCTCCTAGGGTTGGCGCCAAGGGGGAGGAATCCTACTCCTAGTAGGAGTTGGACTCCTAGTCCCTTTCCACATGTCTTAGCCACATGGGACTCTTAGGGGCTGGTGCGCCTGGCCCATGAAGGCCAGGGCACCCCCCCCTTCAGCCCATGTTGGCCTATGGGACGTGGTGGAACCCTTTGAGGACTTCCGGACTCCTCCGGAATCCTCTGGAACCTTCTGGAAGCTTCCCAGTACAATACCGGAAAAAAACCAAACTTTTTTCGGAACCCTGAAAACAACTTCCCATATATAAATCTTTACCTCTCAACCATTCCGAAACTCCTCGTGACGTCTGGGATCTCATCCGGGACTCCGAACAACATTCGGTCACCAACATGCATATCCCAATATTACTCTAGCGTCATTGAACGTTAAGCGTGCGGACCCTACGGGTTTGAGAATCATGTAGACATGACCGAGACACCTCTCCGGTCAATAACCAATAGCGGAACCTGGATGCCCATATTGGTTCCTACATATTCCACGAAGATCTTTTATCGGTTGAACCACGATGTCGAGGATTCAGTTAATCCCGTATGCAATTCCCTTTGTCCAGCGATATGTTACTTGCCCGAGATTCGATCGTCGGTATCTCCATACCTAGTTCAATCTCGTTACCAGCAAGTCTCTTTACTCGTTCCGTAATACAATACCCCGTGACCAAACACATTAGTCACATGCTTGCAAGCTTCTTGTGATGTTGTATTACCGAGAGGGCCCAGAGATATCTCTCCGTCATACGGAGTGACAAATCCCAGTCTCGATCCATGCCAACCCAACAGACACCTTCGGAGATACCTGTAGAGCACCTTTATGATCACCCAGTTACGAAGTGACGTTTGATAGCACACAAGGTATTCCTCCGGTATTCGGGAGTTGCATGATCTCATGGTCTTAGGAATAGATACTTGACATGAAGAAAGATGTAGCAATAAACTTAAGTGATACGATCATATGCTAAGCTTACGGTTGGGTCTTGTACATCACATCATTCTCCTAATGATGTGATCCCGTTATCAAATGACAACTCATGTCTATGGTTAGGAAACCTTAACCATCTTTGATCAACGAGCTAGTCTAGTAGAGGCTCACTAGGGACACGGTGTTGTTTATGTATCCACACATGTATTTAAGTTTTCGGTCAATACAATTCTAGCATGAATAATAAACATTTATCATGAACAAGGAAATATGATAATAACCAATTTATTATTGCCTCTAGGGCATATTTCCAACACATGCATGGGAGGCAATTCACGTGGAGCAATGAGAGAGAGGAGCCCACGCTGAACAAGAATGATAGAGCGCTTGCTTTGATTGACTGGGAGCTTCTGTACCCCGATAACTTACTACAGGCGCTTTCCACCTCGATCTCTGATCACGCGCCCCTTCTGTTGTCTTTTAGCAATGCTTTCAACCCTAAGAAGAGGTTCAAGTTTGAGCTATTTTGGTACAAATTGGAGGGCTTTGAGGAGGCTGCCTGGACTTGTGACCCCGCGATACATGACCCTTTCAAACGACTGGATAGCCTACTCGGAAACATGGTTGCGTATCACCAGGTTTGGGGGTAGCGAAAATTGGCAATGTCAAACTGCAGATTGCTATCACCAACACAGTTATCTTGCGCCTTGATGTTGCTCGGGAGAGGAGGCTACTGTCTAATGATGAACGATGGCTTAGAAGCACACTAAAGCTCACGGTTCTGGGACTCGCCTCTTTGGAGAGAACCATTGCTTGGCAATGATCTAGACTGTGATGGCTCAAGGAGGGAGACGCGGAGACCGGATTGTTCCAATTGGTTGCCAATGGGTGTCGTGCGAAGAATTTCATCCTGGATGTGCACTGCAATGGCAATATCTACACCGAGCAATAGGATAAGGAAGCTGCATTCTTTGTGGCTTATGATCAGCTCTTGGGTAAGGAACAATGTCGAGATCACACTCTGGACTCGAAGTATTTGTAGATGGAGCGGCAGGACCTGCAAGTTGGATTTGATGTTTACGGCAGAAGAAATTTGGCATGCGATCAAAGGCATGCCTCCGAACAGGGCTCCCGGGCCGGATGGGTTCATTGCATGTTTCTTCCTAAAGGCCTGGACTATTATCAAGAACAATGTCATGGTTGTCTTCCACAAGCTCTATACTGCTGATGGAAGGGGATTTGGCAAACTCAATCGTGCCTTGATCACCTTGATCCCCAAGAAGCTGGATGCCAAGGAGATTGGTGATTTTCGCCCGATTGGCCTCGTTCACAGTGTGCCAAAAATCTTTGCAAAGGCGTTGGATAATCGATTGAGACCGCGGCTAGTGGATTTTGTTTGCGCTAACCTCTGCGTTTATTCATGGACGCAATTTGCACGATAACTTCCTGCTGGTCAGGCAGGTGGCCAAACGACTTCACAATCAAAAAATTATTGGTAACCTCCTGAAGCTTGACATCTCCTCTGCCTTCGACTTGCTTTCCTGCATGTTTCTGTTTGAGGTCCTCCAGCAAAAAGGATTAGGCACAATTTGGCAGTTGGATATCTATTCTACTCTCCACCGCGAGTACCAAGGTGTGTGTGAATGGTTTTCCTGGGACAAGGATCCATTATGCTAGTGGGCTTCGGCAGGGGGACCCCATCTCCCCCATGCTCTTTGTTCTGGCAATGGACGCGCTCTCGTCTCTCATTGCTCGTGCGGAGGACATGGTGTGCTTTCTACTTTTCCTGGCATTACCAAGTTGCAACGCGTGTCAATTTATGTGGACGACGTGGTGCTTTTCTTCAAGTCACAACACAAGGAGCTGAATTGTGTCAAGCGCATCGTGGATCTGTTTGTGGAGGCTTCAGGGCTTAGAATCAACTACAACAAGTCATCGGTTATCATGATCAGAGGGTGAGCCGAGGAGGAGGAGAGGGCTGCCAGCATCTTGGGCTGCCCAATTGGGACCTTTCTGTGCAAGTATCTTGGGCTACTTTTGGCTTTAAGACAACTGACTAAGAATGAGTGGCAATCGTTGCTGAACTCCATCATGAAATGTGCTCCACCTTGGCAACGTGGGCTAATCACCGGGGCGGGGAGGTTGGTGTTGGTTGACTTTGTCCTAACTCCTAGGCCAACGCATCACCTCCTCATCTCGGACACCCCTAAATGAGCCCTACAACAGCTTGACAAGTGGCTTCGAGCCCTCTTCTGGGTCATCACTGATGAAGTTCAAGGAGGAAAATACTTGGTCGCTTGGACACAAGTTTGCAAGCCCAAGATCGTTGGTGGATTGGGAATCAGAAACCTTGAGCGGCATGGCCTTGCCCTGCGTGCCCGGTGGGAGTGGATGCACCGCACGAATCCATCCAAGCCATGGCATGGCCTCGAACTTATCCCGGACCCCAAAGCCAATGCCATCTTCTACAGCCTTGCTAGGGTGCAAGTGGGCAATGGCCGAAAAACCCTGTTTTGGAAAGATCGATGGATTGGAGGTCATTGCAAGATCGCGTGACTGGTTTGGATCAAAGTTGTGCCTAGGAAGATCAAGAGCAGACTAGTGGCCGATGGGCTCCCCAACAACGCCTGGGTCACGGATATTGGTGGCGCTCTAAGCACGCGTGCTCTGATCCACTACATCAAACTGTGGGATAAGGTGTCGGCGATCGAAGTAAATACCAACCAGGAGGATGTGTTCTCTTAGACCTGGAGCAAATCTCGTGTTTACTCAGCTAGCTCTACCTATGGCATGCTATGTCACGGCTCCACGAATTTTGCTGCACCTTGGTTGTGGAAAGCTCAAGTCTCGCCGACATACAAGATCTTCATGTGGCTTGCTCTGCAATTTTACATCTGGAAGTCCGATCAGCGAGTGAGGCATGGGCTCCAGGATTACATGGCGTCTTCCTACCTATGCCTGCAAGACCAAGACACGGCGAACCTCCTGCTCATCCAGTGTGTCTATGCCAGGTACGTATGGTGGGCATGCTTCTCTGAGCTCTTTCCTATGGTTGGAGCACCCATATTGCTTGATCGTCTTCAGGACTGGTGGATTCATGCCAGGGGCCTATGCCCTGTCGCCTCAGCGAGATTTTGACTCCCTGTTCATGATCATCTGTTGGGAGCTATGGAAGAAAAGAAACACTAGTGTTTTCTCCAATTTCCCTCGCAGGTTCATGAGGCTGTGTTGGTCAGAAGGATTGGCCAAGTACAATCTCTGCATGGAGGTGCATAGGAGAAATACTAGTTTTGTGAGAGAGTAGCCCTTGTATCTTTGGTGTGGTGTTGGCCCTAGCAATCAGCTTGTGATTGTTCTGGCGTCTAACGTAAACATTTTCTCCTCTTCTATAAAGATAGTGTGAGAGAGTAGCCCTTGTATCTTTGGTGTGGTGTTGGCCCTAGCAATCAGCTTGCGATTGTTCTGGCGTCTATTGTAAACATTTTCTCTTCTATAAAGATATGGTACACATAAGCGTACTCTCAAAAAAAAAATGAAGGTAACATTTTTGTCAATTCTAGACACTCTTAGCATGTAGTATCCTCAAGCTGAACACCACACACCCAAGGACCGTGAAACCTTCGTCGTAGAAATTACTGAAGCAAAAAAGGTCTTCGGCTCTTATCAAATAGATATTACAACATTGCATCCACCAGTGCGATTTGTGTCTGGTCTATTCTATTTAATCTACATTACATGAACAAAACCTTCTTCTACTGTAAGCCTCAAGAGGGAGCTCTTGATCTGAATTGCTAGATAGTTTATGAACTAATTCTCTAAGTTTTGAACCAACAAGTCATGTCATCATGTGCTTCTTCTGTAAGCTAGATGCTTTGTGTTACATACAAAGGAAAAGGGCTACTCCAACAGCAGATGTGTACCGCCGCAATATGGTAGCCCGCATAATAGTATCTCTACCAAAGAATTACCTATTTGTTGCCCAGTCAAAGAGCTCCAATATTATAGCAGTTATAGCGGTTGGAGTTCTTGCTCAGGCCCCACTGAGCCCACAGGTCTATATGCAGCTTGACCTCTAAATTTCTTTCTCCAGAGATACAGTCCTAAAAAGGCCGATAAAGACAGGAAAACAACTAGCAAAACTCCAACCAGTATGGAGACAACATGTTCTTGCAACCATGACCTGTAACAAATTATGATGCAATGTCAAATGTTTAAGACAATAAAATGTAAATCATATAGCACCATCAAAACACCATTCAAGGAAATCGCTTCATATAGAACGTTAATGCAGACAAAAGATGGGTACACATAAAATGAGGATGTAGTACAAAATATCGCCATTAGGCTTGTTTGAAAGAGGGGTTTCTTGGTGAAAATTTGGTATTTATTTCGAATTAACTTAAATATCGGAATTTCACAGACAAATACCATTCTTCCAAACAGCCCCGCAGGATATTCCTTAAATAAGCAGTGCCAATGGTATTTGGCAATCCTCAGCAACTTTGGATATCCCTTTTCATATTCACCATTGCAGAACAATATTATGCACTAGAGCTATCTTCCAAGAAAAGAAGAATGACAATGGTACAGATTAATGTTATGATAGCTGCAATGTAGTACCAAATGTTGAAGCCATTACAGACATTATCTAACGTTATTTGTGTGACTCGTTATCTTCCATTATGTGTTCCGGTAACTTCCTTTTTGTGTTTTTTTGTGACCTTTTAAGCCACGATACATGTTAAAGATATGTTGCATGGTCATTTCAGGTAAACATATTATATTTATTCTAAATGAACTAAACTTCTTCTGGATTAAGGGATGGCCGAATTAGAAAATGTGAATGTATATCGGGCACGGTACGAATAGCACACATGCTTTTTCTCACCTTCTCGATACAGGTTGCTGCACATTCCACTCGAGTAACTGATAACTGCCAAGATGTTCAGGCAACTGAACATGATGTTGAGTCAGCCGATAAATGATACCCTGTCATATATCAAAAGCAAATGAATCATTTTGCAAAGAAGAAGAAGAAAAGTGAAATAGTCCACAAAAGAGTAGATGATACCATTGCTGTTGCATTAGACATAGAATTAGAAGATCCAGCTGGGAAAATATCCCATCTGATTAGAGTAGAGTTTCCCTGCCCAGTAACATTCATAAGTCGTACCTATAAAAATAAAAGAGTAACTTCAGCCAAATCACCATGAAGAACTATCAAACAGAGCAAAATCAAGTAAATTCCAAGAACAGTTGTTCTTACTCCTTCAAAAAGGAAGCATTCTGCAAACATAACTAGCATGATCATAGCATTGCCATACTATGTTTCATCATTACCTGACTGGAATCTATCTCCAGCTCTTTAGCCAACAGCTCAGCCAACTCATGTAGGTGAGGTTTCAGGTTTGGATACGTAACATTTATCGACATATAAACAGCGATTAGACCAACATCAAACTCTGCAAGCAAAAAAATCACAGATATGGTAAATTACATACAATATCAAATAAATTATGGATAGAGAAAACCTTTAGAGAGGCAGGTTGAGCAACTGCCTCATTTATCACAAAATATAAAGCCCTATAAAATTTGGTACTTGAAAGGATCAAATAGCTTCCCAACCGTGCAAGCAAAAAAATGACACTCCCAAGTTACCACCTATGAGTCGACAAACAACTACTAATATACGTTCATCATTCATCGAATAAGACATACAAAATAAACAGAGAGAAAGAAGGCACAAACCTGGCAAACCACTTGGAGCAGGAGCTGGTGATAAATCTGCTTGTGAACCTGGATCACTTGAAGGTGCCGGTGAAGGAGCCCCACCACTCTGGAGTCTCTCCCACAACTCTGAACAGTTAGTTTTCCAAAATCCAATCTTTTCATTGTGGCGGTCATAGGTTACAAGGGTATTACGAACAACGATTCCTGCCAGAGAACATTGTGTTAGCTATTCATAAGGGCAGGTTTCCAAATGAACGAAAACGAAGTATGTTAGCATGTTCCTAATGATACAAACAAACAAAACTGTCTAAAAAATGGATGTACTTTCACTTATGAGTGAATCAAGATGCATATCACTCACTGTAGAAGAAAATGGTGACTAACATGAGAACATATAGCAGCTAAATTCTATTATACTCCCTCCGTCCCAAAATAAGTGTCGTGGTTTTAGTTCAAATAAGTCCAAATTTGAACTAACCCCACAACACTAATTTTGGGATGGAGGGTGTATCAGCTATTATTCCTGTCATTAGATATTTGTCCCATATTTTGTCAGTTTCAACCACCCACGACCATTGCAGTAAGCTTCACCCGCAGGCTCAACTTCTGCATGTTCACTCCATAAACCCATGGCTCTAAGTTCGCTGAAATCTGGAAGTGACACTGTCCTAGCTTGTTTCTGGTTTCCTTGTGAGCATAATAAGTTAAGAAGAATCACATGTTCCCTTTGTTTGAGGAAACAGGGCTTGTTTGCCTTATTAATTATTATTCACAAAAGGAGTTTTTATGATCACCAGATATTTTGCTACAAATTTCAGCTTGCATGAGTAGACTACTGAATGGACTGAAGAAGTGATGCCAAGAAAAGCTAGCATAAAAAAGCAGGTCAGATCGTAACGATTCAGATCAAGTCTTACCGAAACTGGATTTCCTTTTCGTGCCATATGTCGCTTAGACTTTACTTTTTCCCCTAACCGCCCTTTCCTCTATTTGTTCGATAGGGTCTTCGTTTTATTCTAATTCTAAACCCATTGTCGTCCACAGTTTCCCCAAGTTAATCATTTAGTTCTCGAATCGAATTTTCATCGCACACAAGTGCATAAGCTAGTTAGAATACATGTGTCATTTAGTTAATCATTTCATTATTCAGCATATACTACTAACCATTTTTATGTCAAAGAAGACAAGATCAGAATGGAAGTACTCTGTCTGTGTGTACAACAGGTGATGTCTGATTTAGTTACAACACTAACTTTGAACAGCACTGATCAGGAATATGATGGGAATCTAACAGTAATTTGATCTATCGTACCAAAATCGGATGGAAAAGTGCCGTATGCATAGCAGTGCTTAGATAGTGTTACATATGGATGGCATCAAAATAATCATTTGATACACAATTCCCCAAGTGCATAAGCTGGTTATAGTACCTGTCTACATGCCTTTTATTATTCAGCATACATTACTAATCATTTCCATGTCCAGGATGACAAAATCAGAAAGTGTTACAGATGGATGGCATCAAATGTTTTCCAGTTGTAATCCTAATGCACGAATCTAGTAAGCTCGTGTACTTTATAAGTCAACACGGCAATAGGAAATACATTGTTTAACTATCCAGTAGCAAACTAGCAATATGGTTGGGATCTGATAGAAAGATACACACTAGAAACAAACGATGGATAACCTACGCACAGTAATTTGTCCAAGAGAACCAACAGCAAAGTGCACGATAAGCCATGCGGGTGCAAATGACACAGATAAGAAATGTAGAGGGGTTGTAAGGCAAATGTCTTGAAACTCCTACTAGAGTTTAGAGCCTTACCACCTAATAGAGTTGTTGGATCTTTCCCATTTTGGAACACACCCAAGCAATAAGCCCCTTCGACTTTGGAGTGCTTTACAAAATTGGAGAGACACAGCATCAACAGACAGCACCAACAGGCAAAGTAAACAAATGCTGCCTTAATTGTATTAAAATATTATAACTTCGTGATTTACCCGGAATAAATAATTTTCAGGTGAAAGTGAGAGCTTCTGTCCATTTTCAAATACCATGTCAACCTTTGGAAATACCTCTGATAACTGGGAGACGTTCCTGGAAGTAAAGTGATGCATATTACAGCTCCATATGAATGTTGCTGAGAACATCAGAAGAATTGCTAACGAAAATAGATAATTGTTATGATCATCCGGAAGTCACCTTCCAGCACCTGCAAAGCAGATGTCCTTGTAATTTGGGTCAGGTCCACGGATTTTCTTGAGGGGATGGACCTTGCTTGTCACCTATTGATTAAGAATATAATCGTTACATCATGATTTACCAAGAGTAGAACAAACAGTTGTTTGTTTCCAAAACTGTTAACGTAGGACCAAAAATAGAAAACTGCTTGCATGAGGTAAGAAACAAGATGAAAACACAAGGTGCACAAGTGCACATGTGTTCATTGTAATTGTTAGAATTAATCTTGTCATTATCTTAAACATATGCATGCATGTCAGAGAGGAGTAGCTATGCTAGCTTGCCTTAAGTTTCTAGTCCAGCTATATCATAGCTGCATGGCAGTAAGAGCAGTCAAAAGGTACAGGAAGTTTGACTACTAGTTATCTTAGCATGCAAGGAGGCTAGCTTCTTCTGAGCTGTATTAGTCAAGGTCAGTTCATGTAGCCTATAAATAGGTATGACATCTTTGTAAGGTAAGCTAGTAGTGCATCAATAAGAGAAATGGCTTTGGCTGTGTGAGGCGGCAAGTCACCAAAACAGCCTGTGTACTTGTGTATGTTGTGAGAAACAACAGAGAGAGCGAGAGGAGCTGAGTGATTCAGCTCCAGCAGAGAAAGAGAGGGGGGGCTGAGTGATTCAGCTAAGCTTCACTGCTAGTAGTACTTCTGTGTGTGTGAAGCATATCTCGCGGGGGGGGGGGGGGGGGGGGGGGGGGGGGGGGGGCTTGAGTGATTAAAGTCCAACATTAATTCGGACAATTTTGCGAAGCAACAATCAAGAGAATAGGAGAAACAGTGACTAGCATATTGGTGGTGGTAGATATAGAGAAGTAGATGGTGCCAAAGACCAAAGTAGGGAGTAACACTTCCATTACCCCAAGGCACTAAAACATTTAGGGCTCATTTGGTAGCCCGGGATCACCCTCAAAACCATGGAGCAGAGCCCACAGGGGCAAATTGGCCCATGGAAAACCGCCGCGGCATTTGGTCGCTCACTCGCTGGGGATTTTCTGCCCCGATCTCCATCCTTTCACCGGGTGAGAGATCCACGCCTAGAGAGGTCGGGAGAAAAGCCACGACTGGCGCTCTCTCACGTGAGGCAACGGCACAAGGCGCACCTAGCGATCTCCTCGGGCGACTACCCTGAGCGCTACGCCTCCAAGACCATCTGCCCTCCGGCGACAGAGACAGGTTGGCAGCCGTGCTTTTCCTTCCCCCAAGATCTCGACGGCCCGAGGAATCTCTGTCATGTCCCGGCGTTCGTCTTTCTCTTCCTTCGACCAAGGTCTTTTCAGGACGTGATCTCCTCCCCTCTCCCCTGTCATCCAAACTGACGTGGTGATCTCCCCGTGGTGGGACGAGAGGATCCCCGATGGCCATGGAAATCCCCCCAAGTGGGATTAGAAGCCCTGGGATACATTCCCCTTGCAACCAAATTAGGCTTTAGTGTCCTCATGATGGTTAACATCCTTTGTGCAAAGCCTTAAAAGTAAAAAAGATGGCAAGTCCTCAACTACTATTATTGGCATCAAAACATAGAAAGATTGCTTTTTTAAATGGTAAACTGCAAAAACAAGATAGCAAGAAAGTAGATTCCATATAATGGAAACATACCTATAGAAGAACAAAGATCCCATGAAAGGGTAAAATCTATTAAGTAACTGAAGGACAAATCATCTCATAACTTACAGCATCTTTAAACGCTACAAAAGCTTGTTCTGGGAGGTATGCATATGTGGTCCCACTATCCAAGACAGTCCCATGTTTGCCGTCAAAGATCCTTGGGTCTACCCGCAATGCCTTTCCAGCAACATGTATTTCCTTCAACTCAATGTTGTAATATGGGCTGTTTCCATTTCGAGATAAGTTAATAAGAAGGTGCATCACTATTATAATAGAGGAACCCGCAACCCACCCACACAGAAAAAGGAACAAAACTCCCATGTAAGGGTGCAAAACGACTTATGTTACCTGCGGACAGCGTTTGAATGTGAGTATATCATGTCAGGAGGGGCAGGCATTGCACCAAGTACCATAGCACCACCACCAATATCCATTCCACCATAGCACATAGAGAATGAATCACCTATGACACCCTTATCAACAAGCTGATCCATTATGCTAAGTTGACCACGGCCCAACCCCATTATGCCATCAGCATGCTGGCTAAACAAATCTCCAGTTTCAGAATTTTCACAGCCAAAAACAGCACGCTGTGGCTTAAGTTCACTTTCTGTGCCAAACGACACAATGTCCTCACCAAGTACCCCGCTGCTGGAGCTCATTTCAGCATACTGCCTCTCATAAGTGCATTGGCTCTTATCACTATCACAATTGCAATCAACATTACATTTTACTGGTGAATATGTACTGGAGAGATCAGGTTGGAACCTTGGATCCTACATCAAGCAAAACATTGGCATGCGTTAACTGTCTGGTAATCAAGAAGAATTTACAAGTATAAATAGTGGTGATCTCCTAGACCAGTAGAATGAACTATTTTCCTATATGGCATGATGCCTATGGCAGCATGCACATCTTCATGTATTTTGAATTATAAAAATAGGCCAAAAACAAAATAATCTCCCCACCAGTACTACACACATGTCTTCAGCAATGTTTGGCGATTCAGTAAGCAAAACACAATATAGAATACGAAATCTGATGGTACAACAATGATGGCAATTGCATAAATCATGGTCCATCATTATATTGCTTCAGTTGCATCAAGATGGTTTCAGCAAATCTAATTTATTTAAGAATTTGGTTAGTTGAAACTATACAGATCAGTAACCAACATTAGTCATAAAGTATTAACTCCTTTTGTCTCCAGTCCAGCATTTCTATTTTTTAACATGTTCTTTAGCCACAAGATATTGGCTGTACAAGACTTCAAATGCCACATATCGGTTTGTCTATGTTTCTATTTACATCCCACTTACTCCCCTTTACGTTGGCTGACATCTATACATCTCACTTATGCCCCTTTACATTGGCTGACAATGACATTACTAATAGAATTTTCAGACTGCGAGTTATACAAGACAAGAGCAATAGATGCATCTTTTTGGATTTGGCTATAGAATGTAGTAAAAACTAAAAAAGACACGACAAGGATGGGAAGCATTTTTCTTCGTGCATACATGCATCTTCTTCTGCATTCAGATAATCAGCACAGATTATAAAAACAGCAATACTAGATCTAGAACTGAGAATGGGGTTAGTAGTGACTAAACAGGTAACAAGACAACAACAAAAATGGCGCTACAAACACATTGGCATGACCAAGCCGAACATCTGCCAAATGCATTGTCGGCAAGGGACATGGGACCAAGAACATGGAGAGAAAATTAAGAGTTAGCTAACACTTATTTAGTACTAATTATACCAAAGCCACAAGGTTTGGCAGTCCAATAGAGTAACTTTTTGCTGAAACAATGCCCACCAAACAAAAGCCAAATTTTGTTGGTTGTTACCAAGATTAGCATGGTATTCATTGAGGAATGCCGAACACAGTGTTAATTTGAGTCATCGATCATTTACACAAAGCATATAATTTAGTCTGCCTCAGTTTTAATACTACCTGCAGGTTGAGGAGGTGCTCTTAGTACACCTACACTCTACCCACATGACATAATTAAACTTGAATTTCCTTATCTATCAGCAAATTACTTGCTGAGTTCTGTGAACTAAAATCCCTACCCTACATAATGATGCATACAAAGTAGCATTACAAACTTGTGTCAGCTGCAAAACCACATATTAAATTAGCTAGCTTCAATGATTCACCTACAGTTTCACGTGTGGCCGTGGGGGTATCAAAATATCCATGCGCAATTAATCTAATCATCACACAAAGTTTCGAAGTGGTAGCTGAACATAGAAGCAGAGGAATCAAGGCCCACCTGGTGGTTGCCGCACTGCTCGCAGGAGGCGCAGGGCACGTAGGTGACGGTGCTCCCGGAGTCGACGATCAGCGCGAACTCCTGCGGGGGCGTCCCGATGTACAGCCTCGTCGTGTAATACCTAACCAATACGAAAACAATTCGCGAGCCTCAGATCCAGCGGAGCATCCAGCAAATTCGGTAGGAAAGAACGGGAGGGGAATCCGAACTGTACCGACCCGTTGGTGAGGAGATCGTCGTGGAGGCGCATGCGGGCGCTGGGATGACCTCCTTCGGCGAGCCCTCGCCTGGACCTGGACGACGCGACCCGGCTCGCGTTGGGGTAGGAGAGGGTGAGCGGGAGCACCAGCGGCGGCCGCGAGGGGGCGGTCCGGTCGGGGGATCCGGCAGCGGCGACCGCGGCGGCAGCTACGGCGAGGAGAAGGAGGGCCAGGGCAAGGGCTGGCAGCGAGCCGAGCGGACGACGCCAGCCGCGGCTCGCCATGGTCGCGCCGCGCGAGGAAATGGGGGAGGGTCGAGGTCGTTGTGCCGAGGGGGGGGGCGACGAGGCCCAGGCGACGACTTGAGGAAGGGGGAGGGGCAATGTTGGAAATTCGTGATTTACGGGGCCGCCCGGGTCGGATAATACTATTCGTTACCGCCTACCAACAGAGAATGCATCGCAGGCCAGCGGAGGAAACTGCCCCATGGTCCTGCCTGACGGCTGGGGTACGTGCACCTGGGGCCCCTCGGACGGGGGCTCTGGCATGCGACTGGATAAGGTGCGTAGTGGTATATTCCGGTGAAGATTAGGGTGTGGAAGAGCATCTCTTTTTTTTTTTTTTGAACACATGGAAGAGCATCTCTAATAGCAAGTACAATAGGATGATGTAGGCGGGTTCTAAGACTTTAAATATTATATTTTTGATGAGTTGGCGGAGAGAGAAGAGGAGAAAGAAAAGAAGCGGGCTACTTACAGCCGGCTGTAGCACGTGGACACTTTGTGAGAGAGGGGGGTGGGTCATGTATCAACAAAGTAGTGCATATTTATGTGCAACTATTGTAATTGCCGGCTATAAGGTTGGCTAGAAATGACGTGGCAAGGTCATATAGCCAGCAGCCGGCTATACTATTAACCATGCTCTAAGCAGGTGCGCTATCCGCCGCCGGCCCATATATCTGCGGGCGGGATTTTGTATCCTTGCCGTTTTCGGGTCAGAACACGTCCACTAAAATTGCGTCGGCCCATAAATATTATACAGGCGGCCCGCAAATAGCCCCTCCAGCCGTTATATCTACGGGGAGAGGGCGATTTAGGGTTGTCGTCTCGCATCAGATCCGCCACTATCCTTTTCCCCTCCGCCACCGCTTTTTTAGCTCCGGCCAGCGCAGCCATGTCGGGAGAAGGTGGTGACAGCGGACGTGGTGGCCGCCGCCTGTCGCCGCCGCGGAGGCCGGCAGCTCCAGCGGTCGCACCATCGAGCCGTGGCGTCATGAGCAGGCGCGCCAACGCGGCGCCCTCTCCCGCAGCGGCGGGAGCCACGGGTGGTGCCGCTTCGATGAGTTGTACGACGCCCTCTGGCCATCCACGAAGGCTCTCCGTGAGGCAGAGGTGGCCCGATTCGCCACAAAGGAGGCGTTGGACGCCTGCGAGGAGGCGGACGCGGAGTACCAGCTCACGTACACCATCTACAAGTCCGCCTGCGATTGTTACGTCCAATTTGCATCATGATTTCCTACTATTATTTATAATTCGTTTGGTCATTATTTCACTTTATGATGCAATTCTTATGTCTTTTCTCTCTTAATTTGCAAGATTTACATGAAGAGGAAGATTGTCGACAGCTGGAATCCTGGACCTGAAATGGCTACAGCAGAGATACCTATCCTACAGAGCTCCAAATGACCTGAAATTTCACGGAGATTTTTTATTGAATATATCAAAAATACTGGAGAAAAGAAATACCAGAGGGGGCCCACCAGTTGCCCACAAGGCAACAGGGCGCGCCCTGATGCCTTGTGGGGCCCCTGGCAGGCCTCCGGCTCCCTCCTTCTGTGTGACGCCCCTGCTCGACCGTGCACTAATCATACACGCAAATGTGCACGCTCGAGATCAGAGACACACGGGAAGATATCACAACACAACTCTAAACTCAAATTTAAATATAAATCTTCATATTATAAACCAGGGGTCACGAGGACCCGAATACATAAGTCATACACACGAATAATATCTGGGTACAGACATAGTTAGTCAAGTTTGCCTTAAGAAGGCTAGCACAAACAGCGACACTGATCGAAAAGGCGAAGGCCTCCTGCCTAGGGCCTCCGAACTACTCCTGGTCGGCTGGTTCAACCCAGTAGTACGTGCCTCCGGGGCTCTCCTGGTAGTAGTCTCCTGCGGTGGCGTCTAGCTCCTGGACTCCATCGACTGATCACATCAAATGGGAATGGGAAAAAAGAGATAGCAAAGCAACCGTGAGTACTCATCCAAAGTACTCGCAAGACTGACATCAGAACTATACTAATTATGCATTTGTATCAGAGGAATGGGGCTATATCTTTGAACTAAACTGCAGAAATGCCAGAACAGAGGGGGAAAGGCCTAGCCTATCGAAAACTAGCATCTTGAAGCAATCTTGCAGCATCAGAAGAGAGTAGAGTATAACATCACATAATAGCAATCATATTTTAATTATGCCCTGAGATTCTTCCTCGACTACCCTGCGAGAAAGTGATCCCGAGAGCAGTAGTATCAGTTTATCATTGTGACAGTATCCATTTGTAGTTGTAGCGGATCAAGATACAACTCCGAGCGTCCTGTTACCGTGGACACGGCTATTCGAATAGATAACTTCCCTGCAGGGGTGCACTACTGTTACCCAACACGCTCGATCACATCTGGCTGGACACACTTGCTGGGTAATGCCCGGCCTCGGGAGATCGACACGACGCAGTCCTACCTAGGCTCAGCAGAGAGGTGATACGTCCATTTTGCATCATGTTTTACTACTGTTATTTATAGTGTTTTTAATCAATATAACACTTTGTGGAGCTATTCTAATGCATTTTCTCTCTAAATATGCAAGATTCACACAAGGAGGGAGAATACCGGCAGCTGGAATTCTGGACCTGAAAAAGCTCTGTCAAGATACCTATTCTGCACAACTCCAAATGAGCTGAAATTTTCTGGAGAATTATTTTGGAATATATAAAAAATATTGGAAGCAAAAAAGTACCAGAGGGGGCCACCCAGGTGCCCACGAGGCACCAGGGCGCGCCACCTCCCCCCCAGGCGCGCCCTGGTACCTCGTGGGGCCCCTGGCCCACTTCTGGCCCCCATTTTCTGGTATATAAGGGCATTTGACCTAAAAAATATAGAGAAGACTTTCGGGATGGTGCGCCGCCGCCTCGAGGCGGAACTTGGGCAGGAGCACTTTTGCTCTCCGGCGGAGAAATTCTGCCGGGGATACTTCCCTCCGGGAGGGGGAAATCGTCGCCATCGACACCACCAGCGACCCTCTCATCGTGGGAGGGCTAATCTTCATCAACATCTTCACCAGCACCATCTCATCTCAAACCCTAGTTCATCTCTTGTATTCAATCTTTGTCTCAAAACCTCAGATTGGTACCTGTGGGTTGCTAGTAGTGTTGATTACATCTTGTAGTTGATGCTTGTTGGTTTACTTGATGGAAGATTATATGTTCAGATCTATTATGCACTTCAATACCCTACTGGTCATGAACATGTTGATGATGTGTGAGTAGTTACTTTTGTTCTTGAGGACATGGGAGAAGTCTTGTCATAAGTAATCATGTGAATTTGGTATTCGTTCGATATTTTGATGATGTGTATGTTGTGATTCTCTTAGTGGTGTCATGTGAACGTCGACTACATGACACTTCACCATCTTTGGGCCTAAGGGAATGCATTGTGGAGTAGTAATTAGATGATGGGTTGCTAGAGTGACAGAAGCTTAAACCCTAGTTTATGCGCTATTCCGTAAGGGGCTGATTTGGATCCACATGTTTAATGCTATGGTTAGAGTAATCTTAATTCTTCTTTCGTAGTTGCGGATGCTTGCGAGAGGGGGTAATCATAAGTGGGAGGTTTGTCCAAGTAAGGGCAGCACCCAAGCACCGGTCCACCCACATATGAAATTATCAAAGTAGCGAACGTGAATCAAACTAACATGGTGAAAGTGACTAGATGAAATTCCCATGTGTCCTCGAGAACGCTTTACTTATTATAAGAGATCGTTCCGGCTTGTCCTTTGCTACAAAAAGGATTGGGCTATATTGCTGCACTCTTTGTTACTATTGTTACTAGTCACTTGTTACAAATTATCTTGCTATCAAACTACCTGTTACTGATAATTTCAGTGCTTGCAGAAAACACCTTGCTGAAAACCGCTTGTCATTTCCTTCTGCTCCTCGTTGGGTTCGACACTCTTACTTATCAAAAAGACTACGATTGATCCCTTATACTTGTGGGTCATCAAGACTCTTTTCTGGCGCCGTTGCCGGGGAGTGAAGCGCCTTTGGTAAGTGGAATTTGGTAAGGAAACATTTATATTACGTGCTAAAATTTACTATCACTTGTCACTATGGAAAGTAATCCTTTGAGGGGTTTGTTCGGGGTATCTTCACCTCGACCGGAAACACAAATAGTTGCTCCTCAACCTACTGCACCTATTGAAAAAGATATTGAATATGAAATTCCTCTAGGCATGTTAGAGAAACTGCTAGCTAATCCTTATGCAGGAGATGGAACGGTACATCCTGATATGCACTTGATTTATGTGGAAGAAATTTGTGAATTGTTTAAGCTTGCAGGTATAACCGGAGATGGAGTTAAGAAGAAAGTTTTCCCTTTATCTTTGGAGGGAAAAGCATTAATATGGTATAGGCTATGTGATGATACTGATACATGGGATTGGAACCGCCTAAAACTAGAATTCCATCAGAAATTTTATCCTATGCATTTGGTTCATCGTGATCGGAATTATATATATAACTTTTGGCCTCGTGAAGGAGAAAGCATCGCTAAAGATTGGGGGAGGCTTAAATATATGTTGCATACATGCCCCAATCATGACCTCTCAAGAAAAATTATCTTAGAAAATTTTTATGCTCGGCTTTCTCATGATAATCAAACTATGCTCGATTCTTCTTCGACTGGCTCCTTTATGAAGAAAACTATTGAATTCAGATGGGATCTTTTGGAAAGAATTAAACGCAACTCTGAAGATTGGGAACTCAACAAAGGTAATAAGTCAGGTATAATACTTGAGTTCGATTGTGTTAAATCTTTTATGGCCACCGATGTTTTTCATAAGTTTAGCACTAAATATGGACTTGACTCTGAGATAGTAGCCTCCTTTTGTGAATCCTTTGCTACTCATGTTGATCTCCCTAAGGATAAGTGGTTTAAATATCATCCCCCTGTTAAAGAAAAGATAGAGGAACCTGTTAGTGTTAAAGAAGAAACAATTGTTTATCATGTTGATCCAGTTGTTCCTACCGCTTATATTGAGAAACCACCTTTTCTTGTTAGGATTAAGGAACATGCTAAGGTTTCAACTGTGGTTAACAAAAGTCATAATAGAACACCTAGACCCGCTGAACAAATTAAAGTTGAACCTAATGTTGCTATGGTTAAAGATCTCTTGGTTGATAATATAGATGGGCATGTTATTTACTTCTGCGATGAAGCAGCTCGAATTGCTAAACCTGATTCTAAATATAAGAACAGACCCGTTGTGGGCATGCCTATTGTCTCAGTTAAAATAGGAGATCATTGCTATCATGGCTTATGTGATTTGGGTGCTAGTGTGAGTGCTATTCCTTTTACTTTATATCAAGAAATTATGAATGATATTGCACCTGCTGAATTAGAGGACATTGATGTTACTATTAAACTTGCAAATAGAGATACAATTACACCACTTGGGATTGTTAGAGATGTTGAAGTCTTCTGTGGAAAAATAAAATACCCTACTGATTTTCTAGTCCTTGGTTCTCCACAAGATGATTTTTGTCCCATTATATTTGGTAGACCTTTCTTGAACACGGTTAATGCTAAGATTGATTGCACTAAAGAAACAGTCAGTGTTGATTTTTTTTTTGATTTTTTTTTTAGAATAGTCAGTGTTGATTTTGGTGGTATGTCTCATGAGTTTAATTTCTCCAAATTTCGTAGACAACCTCATGACAAAGAATTGCCTAGTAAAGATGAAATTATTGGTCTTGCTTCTATTGTCGTACCTCCTACTGATCCGTTAGAACAATATTTGCTAGACCATGAGAATGATATGCATATGCATGAAAGAAATGAAATTGATAAGATGTTCTTTGATCAACCACCTATCCTTAAACATAATTTGCCTGTTGAAACTCTTGGAGGTCCTCCTCCACCTAAAGGTGATCCTGTGTTTGAATTGAAGCAATTGCTTGATACATTGAAATATGCTTATCTAGATGAAAAGAAGATATATCCTATTATTATTAGTGCTAACCTTTCAGCGTATGAAGAAAAGAGATTGCTGAAAACTCTAAGGAAGCACCGAGCCGCTATTGGATATACTCTTGATGATCTTAAGGGCATTAGTCCCACTCTATGTCAGCACAAAATTAATATGGAGCCTGATGCTAAACCAGTTGTCGACCACCAACGTCGATTAAATCCTAAGATGAAGGAGGTGGTAAGAACTGAAATATTAAAACTTCTGGAAGCAGGTATAATCTATCCCATAGCTGATAGTAGATGGGTAAGTCCTGTTCATTGTGTCCCTAAGAAAGGAGGTATAACCGTTGTTCCTAATGATAAAAATGAACTCATTCCACAAAGAATTGTAACTGGTTATAGGATGGTAATCGATTTTAGAAAATTAAACAAAGCTACTAGAAAAGATCATTACCCCTTACCTTTTATTGATCAAATGTTAGAAAGATTGTCTAAGCATACACATTTTTGTTTCCTAGATGGTTATTCTGGTTTTTCTCAAATACCCGTATCACAACCCGATCAAGAGAAAACCACATTTACTTGTCCTTTCGGAACTTATGCTTATAGACGTATGCCTTTTGGTTTATGCAATGCACCTGCTACCTTTCAAAGATGTATGACTGCTATATTCTCTGACTTTTGTGAAAAGATTGTTGAGGTTTTCATGGATGATTTTTCCGTTTACGGAACTTCTTTTGATGATTGCTTAAGCAACCTTGATCGAGTTTTGCAGAGATGTGAAGAAACTAATCTTGTCTTGAATTGGGAGAAGTGCCACTTTATGATGAATGAAGGTATTGTCTTGGGCCATAAAGTTTTTGAGAGAGGTATTGAAGTTGATAAAGCTAAGGTTGATGCTATTGAGAAAATGCCATGTCCTAGAGATATTAAAGGTATAAGTAGTTTCCTTGGTCATGCTGGTTTCTATAGGAGATTTATTAAAGACTTCTCCAAAATTTCTAGGCCTCTCACCAATCTTTTGCAAAAAGATGTTCCATTTGTTTTTGATGATGATTGTCTAGAAGCCTTTGAAACACTTAAGAAAGCCTTAACCACTGCACCTATTGTTCAACTACCTGACTGGAACTTGCTTTTTGAAATTATGTGTGATGCTAGCGATTATGCTGTTGGTGCTGTTCTAGGACAAAGAGTTGATAAGAAATTATGTTATCCATTATGCTAGTAAAACTCTAGATAGTGCCCAAAGAAATTATGCTACTACTGAAAAAGAATTTTTAGCCGTTGTGTTTGCATGTGATAAATTTAGATCTTATATAGTTGATTCTAAAGTAACTATTCACACCGATCATGCTGCTATTAAATATCTTATGGAAAAGAAAGATGCTAAACCTAGACTCATTAGGTGGGTTTTGTTGCTACAAGAATTTAACTTGCATATTATTGATAGAAAGGGAGCTGAGAATCCCGTAGTAGATAATTTGTCTAGAATAGAAAATGTTCTTGATGACCCACAACCTATTAATGATGATTTTCCTGATGAGCAATTAGCTGTCATAAATGCTTCTCGTAATACTCCTTGGTTTGCAGACTATGCTAATTACATTGTTGCTAAATACATACCACCTAGTTTTACATACCAACAAAAGAAAAAATTCTTCTTTGACTTAAGACATTACTTCTGGGATGACCCACATCTTTATAAAGAAGGAGTAGATGGTATTATTAGACGTTGTATACCTGAGCATGAACAGGAACAAATCCTACGGAAGTGTCACTCCGAAGCTTACGGAGGACACCATGCGGGAGACAGAACTGCACACAAGGTATTACAATCTGGTTTTTATTGGCCTACTCTTTTCAAGGATGCTCGTAAATTTGTCTCCTCTTGTGATGAATGTCAAAGAATTGGTAATATTGGTAGACGTCAGGAAATGCCTATGAATTATTCACTTGTTGTTGAACCATTTGATGTTTGGGGATTTGATTATATGAGACATTTTCCTAAATCCAATGGGTATACTCATATTTTAGTTGCTGTTGATTACGTTACTAAGTGGGTAGAAGCTATTCCAACTAGTAGTGCTGATCATAACACTTCTATTAAAATGCTTAAAGATGTTATTTTCCCAAGGTTTGGAGTCCCTAGATATTTAATAACTGATGGTGGTTCACATTTTATTCATGGTGCATTCCGTAAATTACTTGCTAAATGTGATGTCAACCACAAAATTGCATCTCCCTATCATCCTCAGACTAGTGGTCAAGTTGAACTAAGCAACAGAGAAATAAAATTAATTTTGTAGAAAACCGTCAATAGATCTAGAAAGAATTGGTCTAAGAAACTTGACGATGCACTGTGGGCTTATAGAACTGCTTACAAAAATCCTATGGGTATGTCTCCTTATAAAATGGTTTATGGAAAAGCATGTCATTTGCCTCTTGAGTTAGAACATAAAGCATATTGGGCAATTAAAGAATTAAATCATGATTTCAAACTTGCCGGTGAGAAGAGGTTATTTGACATTAGCTCATTAGATGAATGGAGAACCCAAGCTTATGAAAATGCTAAATTGTTTAAAGAAAAAGTTAAAAGATGGCATGATAGAAGAATTCAGAAACGGGAATTTAAAGTAGGCGAGCAAGTTCTATTGTACAATTCTCGTTTAAGATTCTTTGCAGGAAAACTTCTCTCTAAGTGGGAAGGGCCGTATATTATCGAAGAAGTTTATCACTCCGGAGCCATCAAAATAAATAACTCCGATGGCACTAATCCGAGAGTGGTGAATGGGCAAAGAATTAAGCATTATATTTTAGGTATCCCTATTAATGTTGAAACTAATATTATTGAAACAATTACACCGGAGGAATACATAAGGGAGACCTTCCGGAAGACTCCAGAACCCTAAAAAGGAAGAGGTATGTGATACGGTAAGTAAACCGACTCCAAAAATTCCATAAAAATACTTTCTGTCAGTTTTGGAATATTTATAAAAATACAAAAATAAGAAACAGCCGGGGGGACCCACCTGGTGCCCACGAGGCACCAGGGCGCGCTACCCCCCCCCAGGCGTGCCCTGGTGGCTCGTGGGCCCCACGTGTGCCTTCCCGATTCCGTTTTTCTTCTGGATTACTTGTTTTGCAAGATAAAAAAATCTATATATAGACTTCCAGACGTTTTGACCACCGTATCGCAGAAATCTCCTCTGTTCTTGTTTCGTGTTATTTTTCTAACAGATCTAGATTGCCATGACTTCACCAAGCTCTTCCAAAGACAAGTTCTATGAGAAGGTCATCAATCCTTACCTTCCGGAGGTGATGAAACACCCTCAAGCCATTGAGATGCGTGAGGGGGTGCTTCACATCCGGGATGTCCAAGGACCCAAGAAGACCGGGAGCGTGGAATCTAGGCTCGAGGCGGTGGAGCAGGAGATCTTCAAGTGCCAAGGGATGGTGGAACGTGGACTCAGCGCCAACCACTCCATGATCACGGAATTCACCCGTGATCGCAAGGTGGATGACCGATCAATTGGGGACATCATCTTCAAGCTCAATGAACAAATTGATTACCTCCAAGGCCAAATCTACGATCTCCAAAATCAGAATTTTGAATATGAGGCAAGATTCAAAGGTATGAGTTTAGCTGCAAATTTCAGGACTCCGGAGACTCGTTCATCTTCCTATGATGGGGCATCTATGCCATGGAAGCCGGAGGACAAGCCCATCACTACTCCACCACCATCATCACCGGAGAAGGACACTTGAGCACATGGGTATGGGCACTCCCCTTGGCTTGCGCCAAGCTTGGGGGAGGTGCCCCGGTATCGTATCACCATCACTTTTATTATCTTTACTTACTTTTAGTTCGATCCTCAGTTATTTCGTAATCTAGTTGAATAAAAGCTTAGCATGATCTATTTTCGAGTGTTAGTTTCGTGACCCATCTATCTATGTAATCGAGTTGAGAGCTATATAATAAAGAGTAGTTTGAGCCTGTGTTGCTTTACTTTCATGTTTCAATCATAGCAATGAAAATAACGAAAAAGATCATATGCTAACCTTATGGAAAGTAATGACATTACATAAAGAAAAGTATAAGTGGTAAAATTTATTGGAGGATAACAAACATAGTATTAGTCAATGATGCAATTCATGAAAGAATTAATAAGGGAAGAGAAGATTCACATGCAAATATACTATCTTGGACATCTTTTATGATTGTGAGCCCCCATTAAGTATTTTGTGTCAAATTGTTGACGTTGGACAAGGAAGACAACGTAATGAGTTATGTTTGTTCATATTCACATAGAAGTTATATTGTTATAGATCCTCCAACATGTGGTGCTTGCCCAATATCTTTGCTAGCCAAAAATTCGCACTAAGTAGAGATGCTACTTGTGCATCCAAAACCCTTAGACCCAGTTTCATGTCATGAGAGTCCACTATATCTACCTATGGATTGAATAAGATCCTTCAAGTAAGTTGTCATCGGTGCAAAAAGCAATAAAAATTGCCTCTAAATATGTCTGAACTTTTATTGTAAGGGAAATAAGCGTTGTACGAGCTTGTGATGGTAAAGAAATAAAAGCGACGGACTGCATAATAAAGGTTGCTATCACAAGGGGCAATATAACGTGATGTTCCTTTGCATTAAGAGCTCTAGCATTCAAAAACAAAAAGCGCATGACAACCTCTGCTTCCCTCTGCGAAGGGCCTATCCTTTACTATTATGTATTTTACTTTTTATGCAAGAGTCAATAGTATTCTTGTCGGGGGGATGACCCCCGGGTAGGCAAGCGAACCCGGAGCCCCTTTTCAAAAAACATCAGGGCGGCCCGTGCCCCTCCTGTAGGATCGAAAGTATGTCTAGAGGGGGGGTGATTAGACTACTTGACCAAATAAAACCTAACCTTTTCCCAGATTTTAGTTGTAGGCAGATTTTAGCAATAGTACATGTCAAGCATCACCCTACACATGCAATTCTAAGAGTATAGCAGCGGAATGTAAGCAATTGCATATGTATGTAAAGAGGGGATAGGAGATTTCAAACGCAATGAAGACACGGTGGATTTTTGGCGTGGTTCCGATAGGTGGTGCTATTGTACGTCCACGTTGATGGAGGCTTCAACCCACGAAGGGTAACGGCTGCGCGAGTCCACGGAGGGCTCCACCCACGAAGGGTCCACGAAGAAGCAACCTTGCCTATTCCACCATGGCTTACGTCCACGAAGGACTAGCCTCACTCGGGGTAGATCTTCTTGCCCTTACAAACTTCTTGGTTCAACTCCACATCTGGTTGGAGGCTCCCAAGCGACACCTAACCAATCTAGGATACACCACTCTCCAAAAGGTAATAGACGGTGTGTTGTTGATGAACTCCTTGCTCTTGTGCTTCAAATGATAGTCTTCCCAGCACTCAATCAACTCCTCACAGATTTGGCTATGGTGGAAGAGGGATTTGAGTGGAAAGCAACTTGGGAAAGGCTAGAAATCAAGATTCAAATGGTAGGAATGGAATGGCTTGATCTCAACACATGAGCAGGTGGTTCTCTCTTAGAAAATGTATGGTGGAAGTGTAGGCACGTTCTGATGGCTCTCCTTACTGAGAAGGATGGGGTGGAGGGGTATATATAGCCTCCACACAAAATCCAACCGTTACATACTTTTGACCCAACTCGGTGGCACCAAAACGATCATCTCGGTAGCACCGAACTGTGTAAAAGATATGAACTTCAGGAATCTCGGTGGGACCGATACGAACAACTCGGATGGACCGAAGTGCAATGGCTTAGGGCAATCCTCATCTCGGTGGCACCGATTGCATCAACTCGGTAAGACCGAAGTGAAGCAACAAGGCAACAGAGACTTGGCAAGCCATCTCGGTGAGACCGATTTGCAAACTCGGTGAGACCGAAGTAAATGCAAACGATTACAGAGAGTTGGCAAGGCCATCTTGGTGGGACCGAGATCCATTTCGGTGGATCCGATTTGTTAGGGTTTTGGCAGTGGCTAAGTCTTGGATGAACTCGGTGGGGCCGGGTAGGAAATATCGGTGGGGCCGAGTTGGACTTTAGGTTTAGGACATATTTGGGTAGAGAGAGTGGTTGAGGGTTTAGGAATACTGTCACTAAGCACTTGAGCAAAAAGACCATTATGCAACACCTCATCCCCTTTTAATAGTATTGGCTTTCCTATGGACTCAATGTGATCTTGGATCACTAAACCAAAATAGTAGAGTCTTGATCTTTGCCGATCCTTGTCCTTAGCATTTTGAGGGGTCCACATCTCTAGTCCATGCCATGCCAATCATTGAACATCCTGAAATCTTAATCTTGAATGGACATTAGTTCAATGAGATATATGTTGTTATGAATTACCAAAACCACCAAGGGAGCAAATGTGCTTTCACCTCCCCGCCGGCTGGCCAGCCGGCCGGTTTCCCGGCGCTAGCCGGCTAGGCCCGGCCTCTGGCCGGGTCCGACTGTCCGCTAGCCGGCTGGCGATGGGTCGGCGGCCGTCCCATCGCGTCCAACGACAAGACAGCCCCCTGCGACAGGAGCACATGGCTGCAGTGCCATCCGTCTCAGGAGGGCGCGCCAGCAAAGCTGCCAACCCTGTTGACCGCGACGGGCGGTGTCAGCACCAGCGCGCCGGTGCAGCTCCCCACGACGCCGCCTACTCTGGCACGTCTCTACAGAGCGCGCACGCGCCGTCTACTCCTGCACGCCTCGGCAGAAGCGCGCACGCGCCGACCACTCCTGCACGCCTCTGCAGAAGCGCGCACGCACCGTCCACTCCGTGACGCTCGAAGCGACGGGCCACAGTGCCGAGCAGCCGGCGGGCCCCGCAACAGGCGGGGCCCAGCAGCCGGCGGGCCCACGGCCGGCTCCAGACGCCGACGCCCGGGTCCCGACGCACGTAGTTTACCCATGTAACCCTGGGGGGTCGGGCTATAAGACCCCCCAGGAGCCCTCCATGTAGGGGGTCGGCTCCTTCTTCCTCAGTTAGCACACACACATACCCACACACAGGAGAGGCCGAGTGGAGAGCTAGCTCCTTCTTCCTCCTCCGCCCAAACAGCTCCAGGAGCATCATTGTAACGGTTGCGGCCTCTGTGCCTATCAACCCACTCGGCAGGACTAGGGGTGTTACCTCCCCGGAGGGCCCTGGACCTGGGTATGCCTTGTGTCCCCCGCACGCGCGTGCCAACCTCGCTTCCGGAACCCACCGGCGTCCTCACGCAGCCCCCCACTTTCAGCCATCTCATGGCATCTGCCGTGATTTCACCACGACAGTTGGCGCCCACCGTGGGGCTGCTCGCGGCGTCGGCCGGAGTCAAGTTCTGGACGAGGCCCTTCACCAGCTTCGGCGAGCGCATCGTGCACAGTTTGGTCCGTGTGCCTCGCACGGCCAACCCGGCCGGCTGCGGCGCCGTATCGGACGCGAACGCCGCCTGCCCCGTAGGCTGCCTCGTCGTCCCATTCGGCGCGTTGCGCGTCTTCGTCGCGCTCGTCCCCGACGTGTTCCCCAGTGAGGTACGCAGTTTCACTGACTCGCCCGTCCCCGTTGGCTGTGCCACCTCCGACGACGGCGCGAACCTCTGCGCCCGCGCTAAGGTGCTGACCATCGGCACAAGCTCCGGCTCCCCGCGCGCCAAGGAGAAGGCCGCCGCGGCTGCCGCGGCTGCGGCCCCGCCATGCCGGGCCGACCCGCTCCACGAGACGATCCAAAGCCTGCAAGCCCCCATCACGCCCGACGCCGACGCGACGACAGCGGCGGCTCAACTCAATGAGGACCGTGAGCATCTGCTGGTCAAGGCCACGGAGCTCACGGCAGCACGGCGCCGGCTGGAGTCCGCCCAGCGTGAGTACGACATTGCCCATGGCTTCACGCCGGCCGCTGCTGAGCCCAGCCGGGTTGCGGAGGTGCGAATCCGTGGGGGTGCAATCGGCCGCGCGCTAGGCGCAAGCCGGCCCGTCTACGACACCCCCGTCAAGAACATGCGCGCGGCGCAGGCGGCCATGGCGGATCTCGAGTTCCTGGAGGGCGAGGAGCTGCTGCAGCAGCAGCAGCGCATCCGCGACCTCATCAACGCGGCGAACGAGCAGCAGCAGCGTTTCGACCCGGCCCAGCCATCCGCCTCTACCTCAGGCAAAACCAGAAACCCGGAGAGGGCTCTTCGGGACACGCAGCAGACGTCCTCCCCTGATGGCAGCGCCAGCCGCTCTGGCCGGCACCGGGCAAGTCGGGGCCGGCGCGACCGCATCGCAACGGCTGGCGACGACATTGCCGACGAGACAGCCGGCAACGACCGGGTGCGGCAGCCGGAACTTCCTCCCTCGCAGCCTCGACGGCCCACGTGGCCCCGTCGCAAGCCGTCTGGGCCCCCGCGAGCCCTACGACGAAACCGACGCCTGCCACCGCATCGACCGGCTGGCGCGGTCCATGCTTCTCGAGGAGGAGAGCGCTGTCGGCCCGGTGTGCTTTGGCCCCCGCATCCGCGAGGAGCCCTTCCCCAAAGGCTTCTCGCTGCCCCGCGACTCCCCCAAGTACAGCGGCGTCTCCAAGCCGGAGGACTGGCTAACCGACTACACCACGGCTGTCGGCATCGCCGGCGGCAACCGGCGTGTGGCGGTTCGCTACGTTCCCCTCATGCTGCTCGGCTCGGCTCGGACATGGCTTAACAGCCTGAGGGCCGGCAGCGTCAATTCCTGGCTGGATTTCGAAGATGCATTCGTGCGCAACTTCACCAGCACGTACAAGCGTCCTGGTCGGCCTCGCCAGCTCTCCATGTGCGTTCAGAACCCGGACGAGCCCCTCCGCGGCTTCCTCACGCGGTGGACCGAGCTGCACAACTCCTGTGAAGGCGTCCACGAAGTGCAAGCCGTCCAGTACTTCGTCGACGGGTGCCGAGACGGCACCCTGCTCAAGCACCGCCTGATGTGCGACGAGCCAGACACCCTGGCGGAGCTCATGGCGGTGGCGGACAAGTACGCCACGGCCGACTCCGCGATGCGCGTAAAGATCACAGTCGACGCAGACGGCAAGCCGGTCCTGGTCCAGCCGGCCGCCCCGAAGCCGGCTGGCGAAACCAACCAGCGTTGGCAAGACAACCACAACAACAACAAGCGGAAGGCCGAGCAGCCGGCTCCTCGCTACAGCATCCAGCAAGTAGCCGCGGTGGAAGGGGAGCGACAGGCCGAACAAGGCGTCGGCCAGCGCCCGCGCACCGGCAAGGCCGCCTGGCAGCCCAAGCTGTCTTTCGAGCAGATGCTCGACGCCCCCTGCAAGAACCATAGCGGCGCGAAACCGTCGACGCACATGCTCCGGCAGTGCAGTTTCACCCAGCGCCTGTTGAAGGGCAACCTTCCACCCCCGCCACCCGGAGCCGGTCTACAGCAGTCGCCGCTTCCGCCTCCCCCGCCGCCTCCGGCAGCCGGTGCCCTCGCCAACGACCCCTATCCGCAGCAGGACGCGGCCTACGTCGTCTTCACCAGCGAAGGCGACGACAAGCACAGCAAGCGCAAGTACCAGCACGAGGTGAACGCCGTCGTCCCCCCGGTGCCCCAGTACATGCACTGGTCCGACCGACCCGTCAGCTGGACCCGGGAGGACCACCCGGCCGTGATGCCCACGCCGGGTGGCTACGCGCTTGTCCTCGACCCCACATTCGTCGCTGAGAAGCGCACCTGCCACTTTTCACGGGTGCTGATCGACGGCGGCAGCAGCATCAACATCCTCTACCGCGACACCATGGTCAAGCTCGGCATCGAGGAGGGCCAGCTTCAGCCCACCCAGACGGTGTTTCACGGCATCGTGCCAGGCGCCTCGTGCTCCCCCATCGGCCGGGTGCGGCTGGACGTGCTGTTCGGCACCAACGCCCATTTCCGCCGAGAGCCGATCTGGTTCGAAGTGGTCAACCTCGCCAGCCCCTACCACGCGCTTTTGGGCCGGCCCGCCATGGCCAAGTTCATGGCGGTTCCGCACTACGCATACCTCAAGATGAAGCTGCCGGGTCCCAAGGGCATCATCACCATCACCGGCGATTACAAGAAGTCCCTCGAGTGCGCCAAAGCCGGCTCCAAGCTGGCTGAGTCGCTGGTCATCGCCGAGGAGAGGCGCCAGCTCGACCGTCTTGTCGTGCTGGCTGGTGAGCAGTCGGTCATGCCGGCTCAGCTCAAGCAGCCGGCCGATGAGGGGTCCTTCAAGCCGGCCAAGGGCACTAGGAAGGTTTCGCTCGACCCGTCCAACCCCAACTCCAGCGAGTACGTCGTCGTGGGCTCCGGCCTCGACAGCAAATAGGAAGGCGAGCTCGTCGACTTCCTCCGTGAGAATCGGGATATCTTCGCATGGTCCCCCAAGGACATGCCGGGTGTTCCGAGGAAGTACGCCGAGCACAAACTCCATGTCCGGCCGGATGCCAAGCCGGTCCGGCAGCCGCTACGCCGCTTCTCCGAGGAGAAGCGAAGAACCATTGGCGAAGAGATCGCCCGGCTGCTCAGAGCCGGGTTCATCATGGAGGTATTCCACCCCGAGTGGCTGGCCAACCCGGTCCTCGTCCTGAAGAAGAACGGCACTTGGCGCATGTGTATCGACTACACCAGCCTGAACAAGGCCTGCCCCAAGGACCTGTTTGCCCTTCCCCGGATTGACCAAGTCATCGACTCCACAGCCGGCTGCGAGCTCCTGTCCTTCCTGGACGCTTACTCCGGCTACCACCAGATCAAGCTGGACCCGGCGGATGCCCTCAAGACGTCCTTCATCACCCCCTTCGGGGCATATTGCTACATCACCATGTCGTTCGGCTTGAAGAACGCCGGCGCCACCTTCCAGCACTGCATGCAAAAATGCCTCCTGCCTCAAATCGTCCGGAACGTGCACGTCTACGTCGACGACATCGTGGTGAAGACCAAGCAGCACCTCACCCTCCTCAAGGATCTCAGGGAGACGTTTGCAAACCCGCGCCAGTACCAGATCAAGCTCAACCCGGAGAAATGCGTCTTCGGCGTGCCGGCTGGCCAACTCCTTGGTTTCCTCATCTCGGAGCGCGGCATTGAGGCCAATCCGGAGAAGATCAAGGCCATCGACCGCATGCGCAAGCCGGCCTGGCTGCGCGATGTCCAGAAGTTCACCGGCTGCTTGGCCTCTCTCAGCCGGTTCGTCAGCCGGCTGGGGGAGAGGGTCCTGCCCCTGTATCAGCTGATGAAGAAGACGACGCCGTTCGAGTGGTCCGACCAGGCGGACGAAGCTTTCCGCGACCTCAAGCGCATGCTCTCCACCACGCCCGTCTTGGCCGCGCCGGCTGAGAAGGAGCCGCTCCTGATGTACATCGCGGCAACCACCCGCGTGGTTAGCGTGGTGCTGGTGGTAGAGCGCCCCGAGGAAGGCAAGGCACAGCCGGTCCAGCGCCCTGTGTACTACCTAAGCGAGGTCCTCTCCACCTCCAAGCAGAACTACCCGCACTACCAGAAGATGTGCTATGGCGTGTACTTGGCCGCCAAGAAGCTGAGGCAGTACTTCCAAGAGCACGCCATCACCGTGGTGAGCACGGCCCCCATCGGCGAGATCATGGGCTGCCGGGATGCCTCTGGACGGATCGCCAAATGGGCCATCGAGCTAGCCGGCCACACCATCCTCTACGAGCCTCGCACCGCCATCAAATCGCAGGCGTTGGCCGACTTCCTCGTCAATTGGGCGGAGACCCAGTACTTGCCACCGGCTCCCGACGCAACACACTGGCGCATGCACTTCGACGGCTCGAAGATGGCCTTCGGCTTGGGAGCCGGCATCGTGCTCTCTTCCCCCAGAGGCGACCGGCAGCGCTACGCGCTGCAAATCCACTTCGCCGCCTCCAACAACGTCGCCGAGTACGAAGCCATCGTCCACGGCCTCCGGCTGGCCAAAGAAATTGGCATCCGGCGCATCCTTTGCTTCGGCGACTCCGATCTGGTGGTCCAGCAAGTCTCCGGCGAGTGGATGCCAGGGACTCCAACATGGCCAGCTACCGCAACCTGGTCCAGCAGATGACCGGCAGTTTTGACGGCTGCGAGTTCCTCCACGTCCCCCGCAACGAGAACGAGGCGGCCGATACTCTAGCCAAGCTTGGCTCCAGCCGGCAAGCAATCCCAACCAGCGTCTCCCTCGAGCACCTGCGCAAGCCGTCCATCAAGCCGTCTCCGGATTCGGAGTCCATCTTCGTCTCGGCCGACCCAGCAGCCCTTCGCCTGGCCCCGGGGGCTGCCGGCTCCGGCTCGGGGACTGCCAGCGCCACCTCAGGGACCGCCACCCCAATCCCGGGCGCCGCCGCCCCTCATCCAGCCCCGAGGGCTGCCTACTCCGGCTCGGGGGCTGCCGGCTCAGGCTCGGGGGCTGCCGGCCCCGGCTCAGGGGCTGCGGGCTCCAGCTCGCCGCCTCTCGACCTGGCCGAACCCGCGCAAGTAGCCGTCCTCACGGTGCTGGAAGCGTCGTCTTGGGCCCAGCCGATCCTCGCTTTCCTAGAAAGCGGCGAGCTCTTGGCGGATGAGGTCGAGGCTCGGCAGGTGCAGCGTCGGGCTTCCGCCTACAGCATCATCAACCGCGAGCTCGTCAAGCGCAGCACAACCGGCGTCTTCCAGCGATGCGTCGAGATGGCCAGGGGCCTCGAGATCCTGCTCGATATCCATCAGGGCGAGTGCGGGCACCATGCCGCCTCCCGATCCCTGGTGGCCAAAGCATTCCGCCACGGCTTCTACTGGCCAACGGCGCTGAAGGACGCCGAGGAGCTGGTCCTTAAGTGCAAGGGCTGCCAGCACTTCAAGGCCCAGAGCCACCAGCCGGCTGCGGTGCTCCAAACCATCCCCATTGCATGGCCCTTTGCCGTTTGGGGCCTCTACATGGTGGGACCCTTCAAAACCGCTCGGGGCGGCATGACACACCTTCTGGTGGCCGTCGACAAATTCACCAAGTGGATCGAGGCGAGACCGATCAAGAAACTCGACGGCCCTACAGCCGTCAAGTTCATCAAAGACATCGCTATCCGCTACGGCGTCCCCAACAGCATCATCACCGACAACGGCACCAACTTCGCCAAAGGCGCGCTAGCGCGCTACTGCTCCGTCTCCGGCATCCGGCTCGACCTAGCCTCCGTCGCGCACCCTCAATCCGACGGCCAGGCGGAGCGGGCAAACGGCCTCATCTTGGCCGGCATCAAGCCGCGACTCGTCGAGCCGCTCGTGCGTTCACCCGGCAGCTGGATCGACGAGCTGCCGGCCGTCCTATGGAGTCTCCGGACCACCCCCAACCGATCAACCGGCTTCACTCCATTCTTCCTCGTCTACGGGGCCGAGACAATCATCCCCACGGATATCGAGTTCGACTCACCTCGCGTCACCCTATACACGGAAGTGGAGGCCGCAGCAGCACGCGAAGACGGCATCGACCTGCTAGAGGAGGCGCGCCTGCTGGCCCTCAGCCGGTCGGCCATCTACCAGCAGAACCTGTGCCACTACCACAGCAAGAAGATCAAGCCCCTCGCTTTCCGTGAGGGCGACCTCGTGCTCCGGCTGATCCAGCGAATAGCCAGCCAGCACAAGCTGTCCTCCCCATGGGAGGGCCCCTTCATCATCAGCAAGGCCTTGCGCAACAACGCGTACTACCTCATCGACGTGCAAAAGCGAAGCAAGCGCAAGAGAGACGCCTCCGGCGAGGAGACGGAACGCCCCTGGAACGCGGAGCTCCTCCGTCCGTTTTACAGTTGAACCATATATGTATGTATTGATGGGGAACGTTGCATGGGAAACAAAAATTTTCCTACGCACACATAAGATCTATCCATGGTGATGAGCATCTACGAGAGGGAGAGTGAATCTACATACCCTTGTAGATCGCTAAGCGGAAGCGTTAATAAACGCGGTTGATGTAGTCGAACGTCTTCGCGATCCAAATCGCCGAGCGTCCCGCGATCCAATCACGATCCTTCCGATCTAGTGCCGAACGGACGGCACCTCCGCGTTCAACACACGTACGGCTTGATGACGCCTTCACCTCCTCGATCCAGCGAGCGATGGTGAAGTAGTGGTTGAGTTCCAGCAGCACGACGGCGTGGTGATGGTGGTGAGGAACAATCTCTGCAGGGCTTCGCCAAGCACTACGGAGATTATGACGGAGGAACTAGAGGGCTAGGGTTGCCGGCACACGGCTTGGGAAATCCTGATCAATCCCGTGTGCTAGCCCTGCCCCTCTATTTATATGTTGAGCCTTGGGGTCTAAACTTGGAGTAAAAGCCTCCTCCGGGTCGGTTTTGCCCGCACAAGGTCGGTTTGGCCCGCAAGAAAAGAGTCCAATTCGGACCCTGCCGAATCGTGCACAGCCGCGCACAAGCGGTAGTACCGCTTCACACAAGCGGTAGTACCGCTTGGGCGGTAGTACCGCTTCACACAAGCGGTAGTACCGCTCGGGCGGTAGTACCGCTTCACCAAGCGGTAGTACCGCTTACGCGGCAGCAAAACTACTTTTGCACTTTCCAATACCTCGTGGGCTTTATCCCTTTGGCCCATATAAAGTGTTGCTGCATCCGAACACTTCGGTAAACATCCGGAACCCCTTCCGGTGAACTTCGGAACCCTTCCAGAGATCAAAACACTATTATCACATATATCAATCTTTACCTCCGGACTATTCCGGAGATCCTCGTCATGTCCGGGATCTTATCCGGGACTCCGAACAACTTTCGGTCACCAACATAATAACTCAATTATACTAATCGTCACCAAACGTTAAGTGTGTAGACCCTGCGGGTTCGAGAACTATGTAGACATGACCGAGACACCTCTACGGCCAATAACCAATAGCGGGACCTGGATGCCCATATTGGCTCCTACATATTCTACGAAGATCTTTATCGGTCGAACCTCTATGTCAAGGATTCAGTTAATCCCGTATGCTGTTCCCTTTGTTCTTCGGTATGTTACTTGCCCGAGATTCGATCGTCGGTATCACTATACCTAGTTCAATCTCGTTACCGGCAAGTCTCTTTACTCGTTCCGTAATACAAGATCTCGTGGCTAACACTTTAGTCACTTTGCTTGCAAGGCTCATTGTGATGTTGTATTACCGAGTGGGCCCTGAGATACCTCTCCGTCATACGGAGTAACAAATCCCAGTCTTGATCCATGCCAACCCAACAGACACCCTCGGAGATACCTGTAGAGCACCTTTATAGTCACCCAGTTACGTTGCGACGTTTGATACACACAAGGCATTCCTCCGGTGTCAGAGAGTTGCATGATCTCATGGTCAAAGGAACAGATACTTGACATGCAGAAAACAATAGCAATAAACTGACACGATCAAATGCTACGTTTACAGTTTGGGTCTTGTCCATCACATCATTCTCCTAATGATGTGATCCCGTTATCAAATGACATCTCATGTCAATGGCTAGGAAACCTTAACCATCTTTGATCAACGAGCTAGTCAACTAGAGGCTTACTAGGGACACAGTGTTGTCTATGTACCCACACATGTATTTGAGTTTCCAATCAATACAATTATAGCATGGATAATAAACGATTATCATGAACAAGGAAATATAATAATAACCAATTTATTATTGCCTCTAGGGCATATTTCCAACAGTCTCCCACTTGCACTAGAGTCAATAATCTAGTTCACATCACTATGTGATTTACATTGTAATGAATCGAACACCCATGCAGTTCTGGTGTTGTTCATGTTTAGCCCTTGGAAGAGGTTTAGTCATCGGATCTGCAACATTTAGATCCGTGTGTACTTTGCAAATATTTATGTCGTCCTCCTTGATGTAATCGCGGATGGAATTGAAACGTCGCTTTATGTGTCTGGTCCTCTTGTGAAATCTTGGTTCCTTGGCTAGAGCAATGGCACCAGTATTATCACAAAACAGAGTCATTGGGTTAAGCGCACTAGGCACTACTCCAAGATCTGTCATGAACTCCTTCATCCAGACACCTTCCTTCGCCGCCTCCGAGGCAGCGATGTACTCCGCTTTGCATGTAGAATCAGCTACCACGCTTTGCTTGGAACTGCACCAGCTAACCGCACCCCCATTAAGAATAAATACGTATCCGGTTTGCGACTTAGAGTCATCCGGATCAGTGTCAAAGCTTGCATCGACGTAACCCTTTACGACGAGCTCTTGATCACCTCCATAAACGAGAAACATGTCCTTAGTCCTTTTCAGGTACTTCAGGATATTCTTGACCGCCGTCCAGTGTTCCATTCCTGGATCACTTTGAAACCTTCCGACCATACTTATGGCAAGGCTGACATCGGGTCTTGTGCACAGCATTGCATATATGATAGAGCCTATGGCCGAAGCATAGGGGATGACACTCATCTTTTCTTTATCTTCTGCAGTCACTGGGCATTGAGTCTTACTCAACTTCACACCTTGCAAAACAGGCAAGAACCCCTTCTTGGACTGATCCATTTTGAACTTCTTCAAAATCTTATCAAGGTATGTGCTTTGTGAAAGTCCTATTAAGCGTCTCGATCTATCTCTATAGATCTTGATGCCTAATATGAAAGCAGCTTCTCCTAGGTCCTTCATTGAAAAACTCTTGTTCAAATATTCCTTTACGCTTTCCAGCATTTCTATATTGTTTCCAATCAGCAATATGTCATCCACATATAATATTAGAAACGCTATAGAGCTCCCACTCACTTTCTTGTAAATACAAGCTTCTCCGTAAACTTGTATAAACTCGAACGCTTTGATCACCTCATCAAAACGAAGATTCCAACTCCGAGATGCTTGCACCAGTCCATAAATGGATCGCTGGAGTTTGCAAACTTTGTCAGCATTCTCTGGATCGACAAAACCTTCTGGTTGCATCATATACAACTCTTCCTTAAGGTAACCGTTAAGGAACGCTGTTTTGACATCCATCTGCCAAATTTCATAATCGAAAAAGGCAGCTATTGCTAACATGATTCTGACGGACTTAAGCATCGCTACGGGTGAGAAGGTCTCATCGTAGTCAACTCCTTGAACTTGTGAAAAACCTTTTGCCACAAGTCGAGCTTTATAGACGGTGACATTACCGTCCGCGTCCGTCTTCCTCTTAAAGATCCATTTGTTCTGAATGGCCTTACGCCCTTCAGGTAATACTTCCAAAGTCCATACTTTGTTTTCATACATGGATCCCATCTCGGATTTCATGGCCTCTAACCACTTCTCGGAATCCGGGCTCATCATCGCTTCTCCATAGCTCGTAGGTTCATCGTTGTCTAACAACATGACCTCTAAGACAGGGTTGCCGTACCACTCGGGAGCAGTACGCGTCCTTGTCGACCTACGAGGTTCGATAGCAACTTGATCCAAAGCTTCATGATCATCATCATTAACTTCCTCTTCAGCTAATGTAGGCTCCACAGAAACAACTTTCTGCGCTGCGCTACTCTCAGGTTGAAGTAAAGGTTCAACAACCTCATCAAGTTCTATCTTCCTCCCACTCAATTCTTTCGAGAGAAACTCTTTCTCAAGAAATGTTCCGTTTTTAGCGACAAACACTTTGCCTTCGGATCTGAGATAGAAGGTATACCCAACTGTCTCTTTTGGGTATCCTATGAAGACGCATTTCTCCGCTTTGGGTTCCAGCTTTTCAGGCTGAAGCTTTTTGACATAAGCATCACATCCCCAAACTTTAAGAAACGACAGCTTTGGCTTCTTGTCAAACCAAAGTTCATATGGCGTCGTCTCAACGGATTTCGATGGTGCCCTATTTAAAGTGAATGCAGCTGTCTCTAATGCATAACCCCAAAACGATAGTGGCAAATCGGCAAGAGACATCATAGATCGCACCATATCCAATAAGGTTCGATTACGACGTTCGGACACACCATTACGCTGTGGTGTTCCAGGCGGTGTTAGTTGTGAAACAATTCCACATTGTCTTAAGTGACTGCCAAACTCATAACTCAGATATTCTCCCCCTCGATCAGATCGTAGGAATTTAATCTTCTTGTTACGATGATTCTCAACTTCACTCTGAAATTGTTTGAACTTTTCAAATGTTTCAGACTTGTGTTTCATCAAGTAAATATACCCATATCTACTTAAGTCATCAGTGAAGGTGAGAAAGTAACGATAACCACCGCGCGCCTCAATGCTCATCGGACCGCACACATCAGTATGTATGATTTCCAATAAGTCACTTGCCCGTTCCATTATTCCAGAGAACGGCGTTTTAGTCATCTTGCCCATGAGGCATGGCTCACATGTGTCAAGTGATTCAAAATCAAGTGACTCCAAAAGTCCATCAGCATGGAGCTTCTTCATGCGTTTTACGCCAATATGACCTAAACGGCAGTGCCACAAGAAAGTGGTATTATCATTATCAATTCTACATCTTTTGGCATCAATGTTATGAACATATGTATCATTACTATCGAGATTCAATAAGAATAAACCCTTCACATCGGGTGCATGACCATAAAAGATATTACTCATATAAATAGAACAACCATTATTCTCTGATTTAAATGAGTAACCGTCTCGCAATAAACAAGATCCAGATATAATGTTCATGCTTAACGCAGGCACCAAATAACACTTATTTAGGTTCATCACTAATCCCGACGGTAATCGAAGAGCGAGCGTGCCGACGGCGATCACATCAACCTTGGAACCATTTCCCACGCGCATCGTCACTTCGTCCTTTGCCAGCCTCCGTTTATTCCGCAGTTCCTGTTTTGAGTTGCAAATATGAGCAACCGCACCGGTATCAAATACCCAGGCACTACAACGAGAGTTGGTAAGGTACACATCAATAACATGTATATCATATATACCTTGTTTGTTGTTGGCCGCCTTCTTGTCAGCCAAATACTTGGGGCAATTCCGCTTCCAGTGTCCAGTTCCCTTGCAATGAAAACACACAGTTTCTGGTTTGGGTCCAGCCTTGGGTTTCTTCACGAGAGGAGCAACTGCTTTGCCACTCTGCTTGGAGTTACCCTTCTTACCCTTGCCATTTTTCTTGAAACTAGTGGTTTTATTGACCATCAACACTTGATGCTCCTTCTGAATTTCAGACTCAGCGGCTTTCAGCATCGCAAACAGCTCGGCGACTGACTTGTTCATCCCGTGCATGTTATAGTTCAACACGAAGCTCTTGTAGCTAGGTGGCAATGATTGAAGAACTCTGTCAGTGATAGCCTCTGGCGGAAGGGGCATCCCTAACTCAGCCAGACGGGTGGAGTACCCAGACATTCTGAGCACGTGATCACTGATAGACCCGTTCTCCTCCATCTTGCAAGCATAGAACTTATCGGAGATCTCATATCTCTCGATCCGGGCATTCTTCTGAAAGATAAACTTCAACTCCTGGAACATCTCATATGCTCCATGACGTTCAAAACGTCTTTGAAGTCCCGGTTCTAAGCCATACAACATTGCACATTGAACTATTGAGTAATCATCAGAACGAGCCTGCCAGGCGTTCACAACGTCTAGAGACTCAACTGGAGCGGGTGGATCACCAAGCGGTGCATCAAGGACATAAGCTTTCTGGGAAGCCGTAAGGATAATCCTTAGATTACGGGCCCAGTCCACAAAGTTACTTCCATCATCTTTCAATTTAGCTTTCTCTAGGAACGCATTAAAATTCAGGGGTGCTACCGCGCGAGCCATGATCTACAACATAAATATAGCAAAGACAACTTAGACTATTGTTCTTAGATAATGAGTTTAGTTAATCATATTACTTAAAACTCCCACTCAAATTGACATCCCTCCGATCATTCGAGTGTAACATGATCCAAATCCACCAACTCAAGTCCGATCATCACGTGAGTTGAGGTGGTTTCAATGGTGAACATCTTCATGTTGATCATATCTACTATATGACTCATGTTCGACCTTTCGGTCTCTTGTGTTCCGAGGCCATGTCTGTACATGCTAGGCTCGTCAAGTTTAACCCGAGTGTTCCGCACGTGTAACATGGCTTACACCCGTTGTATGCGAACGTAGAGTCTATCACACCCGATCATCACGGCGTGTCTCGAAACGACGAACTTTCGCAACGGTGCACACTTGGGGAGAACACAATTTATCTTGAAATTTAAGTGAGGGATCACCTTATAATGCTACCGTCGTCCTAAGCAAAATAAGATGCATAAAAGGATTAACATCACATGCAAATCATAAGTGACATGATATGGCCATGAACTTGTGCTTTTGATCTCCATCTCCAAAGCACCGGCATGATCTCCATCGTCACCGGCATGACACCATGATCTCCATCATCTTGATCTCCATCAACGTGTCGCCATAAGGTTGTCGCGCTTACTGTTGCTTCCACGACTATAGCTAACGTTTAGCGATAAAGTAAAGCATTACATAGCGCTTTAATGATTGACACGCAGGTCATACAATAATTAAAGACAACTCTATGGCTCCTGCCAGTTGCCGTACTCATCGACATGCAAGTCGTGATATTCTATACAATACATGATCATCTCATACATCACATATATCTCATCATGTAATTGGCCATATCACATCACAACATACCCTGCAAAAACAAGTTAGACGTCCTCTAATTGTTGTTGCAAATTTTACGTGGCTGCTACGGGTATCTAGCAAGAACGATTCTTACCTACGCAAAACCACAACGTGGTGTAGTGATTGCTTTTTGATCTTCTAAAAGAACCCTCTTCATTGAACCGATTCAACTAAAGTGAGAGAGACAGACACCCGCCAGTCACCTTTATGCAACAAGTGCACGCAGCGGTGAAACCAGTCTCGCGTAAGCGTACGCGTAATGTCGGTCCGGGCCGCTTCATCTCACAATACCGCGGAATCAAGTATCAACTAGTAACGGCAAGCAATATGTATACACCCACGCCCACAACTCGTTTGTGTTCTACTCGAGATCTCATCTACGCATAGACCAAGCTCATGATGCCACTGATGGGGAACGTTGCATGGGAAACAAAAATTTTCCTACGCACACATAAGATCTATCCATGGTGATGAGCATCTACGAGAGGGAGAGTGAATCTACATACCCTTGTAGATCGCTAAGCGGAAGCGTTAATAAACGCGGTTGATGTAGTCGAACGTCTTCGCGATCCAAATCGCCGAGCGTCCCGCGATCCAATCACGATCCTTCCGATCTAGTGCCGAACGGACGGCACCTCCGCGTTCAACACACGTACGGCTTGATGACGCCTTCACCTCCTCGATCCAGCGAGCGATGGTGAAGTAGTGGTTGAGTTCCAGCAGCACGACGGCGTGGTGATGGTGGTGAGGAACAATCTCTGCAGGGCTTCGCCAAGCACTACGGAGATTATGACGGAGGAACTAGAGGGCTAGGGTTGCCGGCACACGGCTTGGGAAATCCTGATCAATCCCGTGTGCTAGCCCTGCCCCTCTATTTATATGTTGAGCCTTGGGGTCTAAACTTGGAGTAAAAGCCTCCTCCGGGTCGGTTTTGCCCGCACAAGGTCGGTTTGGCCCGCAAGAAAAGAGTCCAATTCGGACCCTGCCGAATCGTGCACAGCCGCGCACAAGCGGTAGTACCGCTTCACACAAGCGGTAGTACCGCTTGGGCGGTAGTACCGCTTCACACAAGCGGTAGTACCGCTCGGGCGGTAGTACCGCTTCACCAAGCGGTAGTACCGCTTACGCGGCAGCAAAACTACTTTTGCACTTTCCAATACCTCGTGGGCTTTATCCCTTTGGCCCATATAAAGTGTTGCTGCATCCGAACACTTCGGTAAACATCCGGAACCCCTTCCGGTGAACTTCGGAACCCTTCCAGAGATCAAAACACTATTATCACATATATCAATCTTTACCTCCGGACTATTCCGGAGATCCTCGTCATGTCCGGGATCTTATCCGGGACTCCGAACAACTTTCGGTCACCAACATAATAACTCAATTATACTAATCGTCACCAAACGTTAAGTGTGTAGACCCTGCGGGTTCGAGAACTATGTAGACATGACCGAGACACCTCTACGGCCAATAACCAATAGCGGGACCTGGATGCCCATATTGGCTCCTACATATTCTACGAAGATCTTTATCGGTCGAACCTCTATGTCAAGGATTCAGTTAATCCCGTATGCTGTTCCCTTTGTTCTTCGGTATGTTACTTGCCCGAGATTCGATCGTCGGTATCACTATACCTAGTTCAATCTCGTTACCGGCAAGTCTCTTTACTCGTTCCGTAATACAAGATCTCGTGGCTAACACTTTAGTCACTTTGCTTGCAAGGCTCATTGTGATGTTGTATTACCGAGTGGGCCCTGAGATACCTCTCCGTCATACGGAGTAACAAATCCCAGTCTTGATCCATGCCAACCCAACAGACACCCTCGGAGATACCTGTAGAGCACCTTTATAGTCACCCAGTTACGTTGCGACGTTTGATACACACAAGGCATTCCTCCGGTGTCAGAGAGTTGCATGATCTCATGGTCAAAGGAACAGATACTTGACATGCAGAAAACAATAGCAATAAACTGACACGATCAAATGCTACGTTTACAGTTTGGGTCTTGTCCATCACATCATTCTCCTAATGATGTGATCCCGTTATCAAATGACATCTCATGTCAATGGCTAGGAAACCTTAACCATCTTTGATCAACGAGCTAGTCAACTAGAGGCTTACTAGGGACACAGTGTTGTCTATGTACCCACACATGTATTTGAGTTTCCAATCAATACAATTATAGCATGGATAATAAACGATTATCATGAACAAGGAAATATAATAATAACCAATTTATTATTGCCTCTAGGGCATATTTCCAACATGTATCACTACCCCTTTTGGAAATTAATGAAAGCAGCAGGTCCCCCGAACGACACTCGGGGGCTACCTTTTCATCTCTACCGAGTTTTTGCGCACTTTACCGCATTCGCCCCCCCCCCCACCGAGTCGGCACGGCCGGCTCGGGGGCTCGCCGGCTAGCCCGCGCCGCGTTCTCCTCAACCCGATCAGTAACGTGCGCACCGCCGAAGCCCTCTCTACCATAAGCCACAGACCGGCTCCCGGCTGTTCAAGGCCAGCAAGAGCCAAAGGCTGCAAGCATCCGCACGCGGAAAACGGCTAAGTACGAATGACCGGCTCGTCCAACCCGGTTCTCCTCACCCCACGTTCTGCCGCACAGACCGGCTGCGCTCCAGCCGGCCCAGTGGGTGTATCGCTCGCGCTCAAATCCTAAGGCCCGAGTACTAAGTGCTCTCTTCTGAGTCCGGCTCCCCGTCCCAGCTACAGACCGGATCCCGGCTGTCTGGCTGGCGGGGAGAAGGACGAAAGCGGAAGCAAACGGGAAAAGAACAAAAGCGAAACTGCCACACGGCAGGCGGAAGCACACAAGAGACAAACATGCATTCATATATACAGCAAGGCCTGCGGCCGATAGTTCATTACAACTAATTCACACCCCCAGTGGGTGGATCTGCCGTCTAACAAAAGTTTCAAGTTTGAAAGAAAGGAAAAAATAAAAGCCCTAGGCTGCGGCTTCGTCGGCATCACTCGGCGCCGGGTTCTCCGTGGTGGCGGTGTCATCCAACTCGCCAGCGTCGTCGTCCGCGTCGGCGATCGTCTCGGCCGAGCTGCCCTCCGGGTCCTCGAGCTCCAGGCCAAAGTCGTCGGCGGGAAGCTGCGCGCCGTCTGGCGCCCGCTCCGGCACGAAGTCCCCGTACGGGGCGAACGACGCGATGTCGCTAGCCCGCACGGTGATCGCTGTCTCCCGCTCCGCCAAGTCTGCCTCCACCCCAGCCCTCCGGGCACGCAGCTGGTCCAGGCGGATGGTGGGATACCAAGACAGCACGACCCCGAGCGCCATGTTTGCGCCGGCTCGAGCTGCGGAGGCCCTCCACGCGTTAAGTCGCGCCGCGCCGGCCTCCAGCCAGCGCGCCAGCCGGCTCACGCTGCTCGGCGCCACCGCACCCGGCCACAGCGCGGCCACCATCGACAAACCGGCTTCGAATAGCCGGTTCATCTGGCGCTCCACCGCCTCCAAGCGAGCCTTGGCGGCCACGGTGATCTCCGCCACCGACCAGGCGGCGTACTCCTCGATGGCGGCCCCAGCCGCCATCTGCTCCTGCCGGTGGGCGTTCACCGCCGCCTCGGCCGACCCTTGGGTCTCGGGGAAGAACCCTGGAAGAGAAGGGGAGGAAGATTGACCAAGACGCCAAAATACGGAAAACGGAAAGAAGCAAAAGACACGAGCGAAAGCACTTACGCGTGAGGAGCTCGTCGATGTAGAGCGCATCTTGCAGCGCCTCCCGCTCCCTCGCCGCCAGCACGTTGGCGCTGCGGTCGCGGTCCGCCTTGAGCTGGCTGACCTCCTCGGCGGCCTTCTTCGCCGCCTCCTCCTGCCGCGCCGTCGCTTGACGGCGCTCCTCAGCAAGCCGGTCCAGCTCGGCCTTATGGGCGGCGGCGGCCTCGTCCCTCTCCCGGACTGCCCGGGCCGCCTCCTCCTGCAGCCGGTCGCGCTCCGTGGCTGCCTGGTCACGAAGCTGGCCGGCCTCCGTCAGCTGGCGCCGGAGCGCCTCCATCTCCGCCGGGTCAACCGCAGCGGCTGTGCATCCGGGCCCGGATTCCGGTCAGAAGCCGGGCGAGAAAGCAAAACAAGAAGCCAAGAAGATCCGACCCGGCTGCTGCGCAAGCCGGCCCGAATCTCGGGGGCTACACCCAGTGGGAGCGCTGGCGCGCCCCCACTGGAGGAATTGACGAAAGAAGTTCAAAAGAATACCTCGGGCCTGGCAAAGTTCCACCTCCTTGGCCGCCAGCTGGTCCCTGGCCGCGCGGTACCGGCCCAGGAGGCGGTTGTACGCCACCACCCGCTGGTCGTAGATGGACTGCAAAGAAGCAAGTCAGCACTCGGACGCCTGAGAAGGCCCGACCCGCCTGCTACGCAGCCAGCCCGGGCCTCGGGGGCTACACCCAGTGGGTGCGTTGACGCGCCCCCACTGGAAAGCGACCATGCCGGTCGAAAAGAAGCAAAAAGAAAACAAAAAGCAAGAACTCACCGCGAAGGTCTGCTCCAACTGTCGCAGCCGGCCGCTCTCCGCCTGGGCGAAGCTCTGCCACTGGCTGTGGTGGTTGGCAATCTGCAGCCGCAGAGAGTCCACCGCCGCGTCCAGCTCGCTCTGGGGGGCGCCGCTCGTCGCCTCGCTGGAGCTCGCCGCCCAGGTCCGCTGCGGCTGAACGGCGGACCCGACGCTGGTTCCGCTGCCGACCGGCCTCGGTTCAAGGCTAAGCCCCGCGACCCGCGGCTCCGCCGTTACCAGGGCACGCGAGCTCCCCGGCGCGGTCTCCGTCCTTGGCGGCGGCGCTCCTCCTCCGCTCGGCGCAGCTTCCGGCTCGCGATCCCCTCCGCCTCCGCCTCCGCCTCTGGCTCCGTCGACCGGGTCTACAGCCGGCGGCACCTCCTGGTCGGCCATCGGGTCGGCCTCTGGCTCACGGTCGCCGGATTCTCCATGACCGGCGGCTTCCTCGGCGGCCGCACGGGCATCCACCTCCGCCATGCGGGCCGGGTCATGCACCGTCTTGGAGCGATGCTTCGCGACCGGCGACGGCGGCGGCGACGACGCCGTCCACTCCGGCCACGCGGCCCCCTCCGAGGCCCGCGACCGCCTCGCCACGACTTCGGCCACGGCGACGCTCCACGCCTTGGCCAACGCCTCGGCCATCTCCTTCTCGGCCTCAGCTCGGGCCCTCCAGGCATCCCGCTGGGCGGCCTCCAAGGCGGAGCCGGCTTGGCGGGCCGCGAGCACCTCTTCGGGGGTCTCCCCCGCCTCGCTCTCCCCTGTGCCGCTTCGACCCCGTCGCCGGTCGGCCTCCTCCGCGGCCGCCGCTGCCGTGGCAGCCTCTGCCAGCTCGAGCGTGCTCTTGGACGTTGCGCGAGAGAGATGAAGAAGAAGAAAAGAAAAGAAAGAACAACGGCAGCAGCGGCAAATAAAGTGGCAACTCCAACTGCAAAAAAAAAGAAACTTACCCTATGGCCACGGGAACCGCTCGCGTTGGGCCCGCCGGCGGCGCCATCCGGCGCGCCTTCTTGGCGGACCTCTTCAGGGTGCCCGTCTGCGCCGCAGCCGGGCGCTTCGCAGCAGGCCGCGCCTCGACCGGCTGCTTCCCGTGCGGCCGGCTCAAGCTAGCCAGCTCCCCGGACGCCCTCCTCTGTCGCCCCCAGGGGGCGGCCCCGTCGCCCGCCTTCGCGCCCTGAGGAGCTGCATCGCCCGTCCCGTCCTCGTCATCTTCATCGTCATCCGGCCACTCGCGCAAAACATCCGGGATCAGAGACTTACCGGTTAGAGCGGAGCCGCCGGCTTTCGCGTCCGCCGGATGCTCCTCGCCGCCTTCGGCTCCTGCGTTGCCGGCCTCCTCGTCCTCCGGGTCCGACTCATCTCGGTCCGGCTGCAGAACCATGGGACTCAGGTCATCATTCACCAGCTGGCTCGGGAAGCGCTGCAGCCGGTCCAGGGCGTGAGGGCGCATGAGAAGGGCGGACGTGGCAAAGAACAAAGTCCAGACACTCACCGCTAGCGCCGGGTCGTCCCGGCTATATGGCTCCTTGCCGAACTGTCACTCCTTCACCTTGAGCCCGGCAGCGGAGACGTCATTGACGCGCACGGTGATCTCCTCTGCCGTCAGCTCCTTCGTCGACAGCCGGCAGGGGTCGCGCCGGCCGCTCATGTCGCAGATCCGGTGCGGCCGCCTCTGCAGCGGCAGCACCCGGCGACCGATGAAGGCGGCGATGAGGTCCACGACAGTGAGCCCCTCGCGGTCCATCATCTCCTTGACCCGGCGGCAGATCCCCAAGATCTCCGCGGACGGGCTCTTCGGGTTGTGCCCCCAGTTCAGCTTCTCGGCCGGGGGCACATCCGCGAAGGGAGGGAGGTTGATGCGGTCGTTGGCCGGGTCCGCGTTCTTCACATAGAAGAACAATTTCTGCCACTTCTTGGCGGACTCCTCGAGCGGCAGCTTCGGGAAGGGACCCGCCGTCCGGGTAACCGGCATGGCTGCCCCGCACTCGGACATGACGCCGGCTGCAGCTCCTTGCTGCTTGAGGTAGAACATCCGGCACCACAGCTCCACGTATGGGAGGATGCCGACGTAGCCCTCGCACAACGTCGCGAAGCCGGCGAGCTGCAAGATGGCGTTCGGCCCCAGGTGGTGCGGCTGGAGGCCGAAGAAGGTGAGGAAGCGCCTGAAGAAGACGCTCGCCGGAAGCCCGAGCCCGCGGAGGAAGTGGGTGTAGAACACCACCACCTCGCCACTCCGCGGTTCCGGCGCCGTCTCCTCGCCGGGCGCGCGCGCCTCCACCTCCGCCGGCGGCAGCAGCCGCCTCGTGCAGCGAAGATACTCGATATCGTCATCGGTGACCACCAACCCCTCCCATGAGCCCTTCGGCGGCTCCATTGGCGAGAGCGGGAGAGGCACGGACGAGGCAGAAAGAAAGCAGTGATGGAGCGAGGAAGCAACGACTGCACGAGTCGCAGCGCAGTGCGGTGGCGAGCCTGGCGGGCCACGATGCGCGGGCGACGGCGTGCGGCGGGGGTGTGCGTGAGAAGAAAGATGGGGAGGCAGAGGCGAAGCAACGGGCGGGGGCTGGAGCGAATGCCTCGGCCTCTCCCCCTCCCTTCCCATTTAAAGACCCACGGTCGAACATGGGGGAGTGGGATCGTTTGCGCCCATGATCCCCACTCCCCCGCGATACACGGGCGCGTTAAAGCCACGCCTTAACTGCCCCGAGAACTCCAACAGGCGCTGGCGGCCGCAGTAAATCCCGCGCGCGGGCCAAGGCCACGGCCCGGTGGGACCCAGCCCACCGTGACGTCTCGTCGCGCATGTGGCCTGGCAGGCCTCTTCAGCCGCTGGGCTGCACGTGGCAAGAATTCGTCTGGCGACCGGCGCGCTCCCCCGTACCGGCGGGACCAGCCGGCCGAGCCGCTCAGACTCCTGCGAAACCAAGTACCTCAACCCGGCTCCCAGAAGCCGGCAGATGGCGGCCTCAAGCCGGCACTACCTCGTCACGTTACCGCACTCCTTCGGGGGGGGGGGGGATAAGCTGCAGAGCCTCTCCCGCTTGGAGCCCGTGATTCTTCACAGCTTTGGGGACTACTGTCGGGGGGATGACCCCCGGGTAGGCAAGCGAACCCGGAGCCCCTTTTCAAAAAACATCAGGGCGGCCCGTGCCCCTCCCCGCCGGCTTGCCAGCCGACCGGTTTCCCGGCGCTAGCCGGCTAGGCCCAGCCTCTGGCCGGGTCCGGCTGTCCGCTAGCCGGCTGGCGATGGGTCGGCGGCAATCCCATCGCATCCAACGACAAGACAGCCCCCTGCGATAGGAGCACATGGCTGCAGTGCCATCCGTCTCGGGAGGGCGCGCCGGCAAAGTTGCCAACCCTGTTGACCGCGACGGCCGGTGTCAGCACCAGCGCGCCGATACAGCTCCCCGTGATGCCGCCTACTCCGGCACGTCTCTACAGAGCGCGCACGCGCCGTCTACTCCTGCACGCCTCGGCAGAAGCGCGCACGCGCCGACCACTCCTGCACGCCTCTGCAGAAGCGCGCACGCACCGTCCACTCCGTGACGCTCGAAGCGACGGGCCACAGTGCCGAGCAGCCGGCGGGTCCCGCAACAGGCGGGGCCCAGCAGCTGGCGGGCCCACGGCCGGCTCCAAACGCCGACGCCCGGGTCCCGGCGCACGTAGTTTACCCATGTAACCCTGGGGGGTCGGGCTATAAGACCCCCCAGGAGCCCTCCATGCAGGGGGTTGGCTCCTTCTTCCTCAGTTAGCACACACACATACCCACACACAGGAGAGGCCGAGTGGAGAGCTAGCTCCTTCTTCCTCCTCCGCCCAAACAGCTCCAGGAGCATCATTGTAATGGTTGCGGCCTCTGTGCCTATCAACCCACTCGGCAGGACTAGGGGTGTTACCTCCCCGGAGGGCCCTGAACCTGGGTACGCCTTGTGTCCCCCGCACGCGCGTGCCAACCTCGCTTCCGGAACCCACCGGCGTCCTCACGCAGGCCCCCACTTTCAGCCATCTCATGGCATCTGCCGTGATTTCACCACGACAATTCTCCTCTATTTCCTTTTTATTTTTCTCTTTTGCAAGCATCATGTGGTGGGGAAAGATCTAAGCACATATATCCAGTTGGATATGAGTGATCATGAGTTATTATTGTTGACATCACCCTTGAGGTGAATAAGTTGGGAGGCAAAACTATAAGCCCCTATCTTTCTATGTGCCTGGCTGAGACTTTTTGCTCCATATATATGTCGTGAGTGTTAGCAATCATGGAAGACTAAATGATGGTTGAGTATGTGGACTTGCTGAATAGCTCCTACATGTGACCCTTCCTAAAAATATGATGAATTGTAATTGCATTGTTGACTGAGAACATAGTTTGTTAGCTTTCAAGAAGGTTTATGCCGTATACTCCACTGTTGTGGTGAATTGTTACTTGCTCATAAGAAGTTTATGATAATAAATATTGCTGCCATGATAATAAATATTGCTGTTATAATAATGATCATGATGCTTCTATGTCCGTATTTTGTTTTTATCGACACCTCTCTCTCTAAACATGAGGACATGATTATCGATATCGGCTTTCGCTTGAGGCCAAGCGAGGTCTAAGCTTGGGGGAGTTGATACGTCCATTTTGCATCATGTTTTACTACTGTTATTTATAGTGTTTTTAATCAATATAATACTTTGTGGAGCTATTCTAATGCCTTTTCTCTCTAAATATGCAAGATTCACACAAGGAGGGAGAATACCGGCAGCTGGAATTCTGGACCTGAAAAAGCTCTGTCAAGATACCTATTCTGCACAACTCCAAATGAGCTGAAATTTTCTGGAGAATTATTTTGGAATATATAAAAAATATTGGAAGAAAAAAGTACCAGAGGGGGCCACCCAGGTGCCCACGAGGCACCAGGGCGCGCCACCTCCCCCCCAGGCGCGCCCTGGTACCTCGTGGGGCCCCTGGCCCACTTCTGGCCCCCATTTTCTAGTATATAAGGGCATTTGACCTAAAAAAAATATAGAGAAGACTTTCAGGATGGTGTGCCGCCGCCTCGAGGCGGAACTTGGGCAGGAGCACTTTTGCTCTCCGGCGGAGAAATTCTGCCGGGGATACTTCCCTCCGGGAGGGGGAAATCGTCGCCATCGACACCACCAGCGACCCTCTCATCGTGGGAGGGCTAATCTTCATCAACATCTTCACCAGCACCATCTCATCTCAAACCCTAGTTCATCTCTTGTATTCAATCTTTGTCTCAAAACCTCAGATTGGTACCTGTGGGTTGCTAGTAGTGTTGATTACATCTTGTAGTTGATGCTTGTTGGTTTACTTGGTGGAAGATTATATGTTCAGATCTATTATGCACTTCAATACCCTACTGGTCATGAACATGTTGATGATGTGTGAGTACTTACTTTTGTTCTTGAGGACATGGGAGAAGTCTTGTCATAAGTAATCATGTGAATTTGGTATTCGTTCGATATTTTGATGATGTGTATGTTGTGATTCTCTTAGTGGTGTCATGTGAACGTCGACTACATGACACTTCACCATCTTTGGGCCTAAGGGAATGCATTGTGGAGTAGTAATTAGATGATGGGTTGCTAGAGTGACAGAAGCTTAAACCCTAGTTTATGCGCTATTCCGTAAGGGGCTGATTTGGATCCACATGTTTAATGCTATGGTTAGAGTAATCTTAATTCTTCTTTCGTAGTTGCGGATGCTTGCGAGAGGGGGTAATCATAAGTGGGAGGTTTGTCCAAGTAAGGGCAGCACCCAAGCACCGGTCCACCCACATATCAGATTATCAAAGTAGCGAACGCGAATCAAACTAACATGGTGAAAGTGACTAGATGAAATTCCCATGTGTCCTCGAGAGCGCTTTACTTTATTATAAGAGATCGTTCCGGCCTGTCCTTTGCTACAAAAAGGATTGGGCTATATTGCTGCCCTCTTTGTTACTATTGTTACTAGTCACTTGTTACAAATTATCTTGCTATCAAACTACCTGTTACCGATAATTTCAGTGCTTGCAGAAAACACCTTGCTGAAAACCGCTTGTCATTTCCTTCTGCTCCTCGTTGGGTTCAACACTCTTACTTATCGAAAGGACTACGATTGATCCCCTATACTTGTGGGTCATCAAGAGGTCAGCATGCCGGTCTAAATCCTAAGCACGAAGGGGTCTTGGGCCATCGCCCTTCGCACTCCTGCACGTTGCGTGGCTGGTCGGGGCCCAGGCGCGACACTGAATACACCAGTGACATAACCAGCCCACCCCAACGATCAGCCCGCATCTCTGAGTTGTGACGTCTGAAGAACTTTCGGCTGATACATACGACGTAGAGGGCCCCATTAAACCATTATCCCACGTGGTGGTAGTGCGTATAAGGCCAGCGGCCTACTCAGATCAAATACCCAAATCCGTTAGGCGTATTTAGTAACTCGCAGAGACGATCAGACTCCCTGTCGCTCCGACTTGATATCACACGACTCGCGGGTGCTCTTGGAGCCGACCCGTCTTTAATATCATTCACTCGCGGGCACCCTTGGGGCCAGCCCGACTTTAATAGTTTAAGTATTGCAATATGTAAACATTTCCGTGATCATCACACAGAGTGATCACGGCCCGGTAACAAGCATGGCATACGGACAAGGGTGAAGGGCCACAGATGAATCATCAACATGGCTAACTAAGCATTATGGGACAACAGGTAGGTATAAGCAGCAGGCGACAAAATCAGGCTATGTATCAGAATATGAGCTATCGGAATAACAACAGAGGCAATTCTAATGCAAGCATAAGAGAGAAGGAGTGGGCGATATCTGGATGATCAAGGGGGTTTTGCTTGCCTGGAAGCTCTGCTGAAAGGGGCTGGTTGTCGGAAGGCTGCTCGTCCGGAGCGTAGTCGTACTCAGCTGCCTCAGCGGCGGTCTCGGCGTCTATCGGGAGAGAAGGAGGGGGAAGAAACAATAAATACATGGCAATAAATGTAATCACTATGCATGACATGCCTAAATGATATGCAGGTGTGGTATATTGCCTCTCTAATTGTTTTAGATGATTTAGGAATTTATTTGGATTCATTTTATCAAGGTTATTAACTATTCATCTATCGAATACGGGCAAAAAGTCCCATGTTCATCTAGATAGGAGTGATGGTCAAGCATTTTGACCACATATTCGGATTCTTCATATTTTTCTGATCATTTTTCATATATAAATTATTTTCATCCGAGTTACGGTTTAATTTATATGATTTTTCAAAGTTTTAATCATTTTCTGGAATTTCTGAAATTATTTAAATCAAATTATCCGAAACAGTGTAATGGTGACGTCAGCATGACGTCACGGTGACGTCAGCGGTCAAACCGGCTGGGCCAGGTCAAACCTGACCAGTGGGTCCCACTGGTCAGTGACCCACTTAATTAAACAGAGGTTAATTTAACTAATTAACCTAATTAGCTAGTGGGGCCCATATGTCAGTGACTAAACTAATTAACGGATTAATTTAAATTTGAATTAGTTTAATTAAATCGGTGGGGCCCGTATGTCAGCGACACAGGGCATCCCAGTCAGCAGGGTTGACTGGTCAACCCAGTCAACCGAGCCCCACCGGGCCCACTGTTAGTGACCCGAAGGGGTCCACGTTGGCCGGCCGGCGTTTAAATGCTGGCGAGCGCGTTTCCGCGGCGGAGGCGCACGGGAGGGGCTCGGGTTTTGCTTACAGGGGGTCCTCAGAGCTGCGGTTGGGCCCGTTCGAACGTGCGCTCCGTCGCGCGTCGAATGGCGGTGGTCGGAGCCGCCGAGGTGGCCGGAGTTGAGCGCTATGACGACGCCGGCGGCGACGGCGTTCGGGTGGAGATGAAACAACGGCTGCGGTGCGCTAACGAGCCAACAGAGTGGCTAGGAAGGAGCTACGTGACGCGGTGAGTACGATGGACAATGGCGCGGGACCAAATGGTCACCGGAGTCTCGCCGGCGATGAGCTCGGGCGGCGGAACATTCGGTCATCTCGAATGCGGCGGCTACGGGCTCGAGGAGAGGTGGGAGAGAGAGGGGTTCGCTGCGGCTGCTCACCGTGAACCTGTAGGTGAGCAAAGTGGGCGCGGAGAGGGCTCGACGGCGGCGAATCGAGGCGGCAAAGTCCGGTGGCCGTAGCTTGAAGAAGGGGTCGTAGGCGTCGCGGTGGAGCTCGCTCGGTCGAACGGAGGAGCGCAGTCAAAATAGCGGTCGACGACGGAGTGATCTGGCCCGACGACGAGGCGCAGAAGCTACGGTGGCCGCGCGATTCAAGGCGACGAAGCCATGGCGGCGTTCGGGTGCGCGCGGGGAAGGAGAATGCGAGCGAGGGAGGGGGATCTGAGGGGGCTAGGGTTTGCGGGAGGGCGAGAGGAGCTCGGGGGTGGTCTTATCCACTCGGGCGAACCGCGGGATGGCCGACAGCGAGGCCATCGGCGTTCGGACGGCCATGGCGCGTGCGGCCTGGCGGGAGGAAGGAGAAGGCCCTGCTGGGCCGGGCCGAATTGCACTGTGCTACTCAAGCCCAAGTGCACAGTAGCCCTTTACCTTTTTCCTTTTCTTTTCTCTGATTTATGTTTTTATTACTGTTTTGTAAATTGTTAGGCCACCATTTGAGTTTTGTAAAATATGTAACTTAGCTCAATAATTACCATGCAATATTAACTACTACCATAAATTGGTTTGAGCTTAAAATGATTTCATTTGAATTTTAATTAAATAAAAAGGTATTAAATATTGCTATTTGGTACTGTTTTGATGATGTTAGAGTCACTTAGGTAATTAGAGTGATGTTGTTTTTCTTAACATAATTAGTTATGGATTATTTGCTATTTAATGAACATTTTAGTTTCCAAATTGGAACAGCTTTTATTTTCACTTTAAATTTGAATTTCTATTTGAATTGGAATTTGAAATGAGATATGATGCAAATGATGATCAAGCACTATTAAGCATGGTGACTTGGCATTATCAAAAGGTGATCGCTGTAGCTTAATTACATGGGATGTTACATTCTGCTATATAGGCTCATTTGCCCTAAAAAATTTATAGAGGGAGACTTTCGGGACGAAGCGCCGCCGTCTCGAGGCGGAACCTGGGCAGGAGCAATTTTGATCTCCGGCGGAGCGATTCCATCGGGGATACTTCCCTCCGGGAGGGGAAAATCGGAGCCATCGACATCACCAACGATTCTGTCATCGTGGGAGGACCAATCTTCATCAACATCTTCACCAGCACCATCTCATCTCAAACCCTAGTTCATCTTTTGTATTCAATCTTTGTCTCAAAACCTCAGATTGGTACCTGTGGGTTGCTAGTAGTGTTGAGTACATCTTGTAGTTGATGCTAGTTGGTTTATTTAGTGGAAGATCATATGTTTGAGACCCTTAATGGCATTGAATACCCCTCTGATCTTGAACATGAATATGTTTTGTGAGTAGTTACTTTCGTTCTTGAGGACATGGGAGAAGTCTTGTTATAAGTAATCATGTGAAGTTGGTATTCGTTCGATATTTTGATGATGTGTATGTTGTATTTCTTCTAGTGGTGTCATGTGAACGTCGACTACATGACACTTCACCATCATTGGGCCTAGGAGAATGCATTGGGGAGTAATAAGTAGATGATGGGTTGGTAGAGTGACAGAAGCTTAAACCCTAGTTTATGCGTTATTCCGTAAGGGGCTGATTTGGATCCATATGTTTCATGCTATGGTTAGATTTATCTTAATTCTTCTTTCGTAATTGCGGATGCTTGCGAGAGGGGTTAATCATAAGTGGGAGGCTTGTTCAAGTAAGAACAGCACCCAAGCAACGATTCACCCACATATCAAATTATCAAAGTAGCGAACGCGAATCAACTAAACGTGATGAACGTGACTAGATGAAATTGTCATGTGTCCTCGAGAACGCCTTGCTTTATATAAGAGTTCGTTCCGGCTTGTCCTTTGCTATAAAAAGGATTGGGCCACCTTGCTGCACTTTTGTTACACTTGTTACTTGTTACTTGTTACGAATTATCTTGCTATCAAACTACTTATTACCGCTACTTTCAGTGCTTGCAGAAAAGACCTTGCTGAAAAACCGCTTGTCATTTCCTTCTGCTCCTCGTTGGGTTCGACACTCTTACTTATCAAAAGGACTACGATTGATCCCCTATACTTGTGGGTCATCAGCGATTACCACCTCGGCGTGAAGCCGTGAGTCGCCGCCGCCCCTCCGTCTATGATGTGTGTGTGTGTGTGAACTCCGGCAAGGTATGGACTATCTAAATGTAGCGGGAACATGTTAATCTTAAGTTTTTGCGGTATCTGTTCTGCATAGGGCAAAAAATTCCCGCAAAATTGATTTAGGGCGAACCGTAAATCGATTTTGCGGGCCGAGATTATAGCGGCTCTGCTAGAGATGCTCGAAGTGGAACGGGAGATGTTGAGGAGGCGAAGAAGGGTGGTATGAGCACAGAGAAGTGATGCAAATTTTTTCAGTTGGGCTAGTTAACAACACCTCTGAGAAAAAATGTAGGACTCGTGCCCACCATTCATCATGGAAGAAAGAACTCACAGAGCCAGATTTTGTAAAAGCCCGAAAATGTAAAATAACAGCCATTTTGCGGTTTTGGACGAAAAACACAGAGATTCAGGGACTGACACAGTAAAGCGCAGAGATTCGGGGGCCCTCTCGGGGCCGGGTCGTGGCAAGTATCTCGACCCGGCTACCCTACAAATCACGGCCCCACCGCTGTCAACTCGCATGCTGCCTCGCATGCGCGACATTACACAAAAGTACCTACACCACTTGAAGTGTGGCTGGCATCCGAGGAAGGCCTCACATCTCTAGAGAGAGATGGTGTGTGTGAGCGGCATACAGGAGAATAGTAGATAGAAATGAGACCCCGGGAGACGGAGTTTGTGTTTGTGAGAGAGAAAGAGATTTCAGAGGGAGAATCATAGTTAGAGAGACATAGTAGAGAGCGAGATATCCCTAGAGAGAGATAGAGTGAAGGTCGAGGGAGAGAGTTTTAGTGTGTGACGAAGAAAAAAGACAGCTATCCAGAGAGATATATACAAGGAGCACGAGAGATACCCAAGAGATAGTGAAGGCGTAGGGGTCTAGAGAGATAAGGGCATGAGTGATAGCTATATGAGACGAATATCTGGATTAAAGGGGATTCAAATATTTGAATTAGAGATCAGAACATCGATAATATCATAACGAAAATTTGTTTATCAAACATGCATATTCATTTGAATTTTGGGACACATGTAATATTATTTAATTTATCGATATTAGTAATCCATAGATTTTTGAAATTGAGACAATTCATGGCTTATGCAATTCATGTATAAATGGGATTACACTATATGTTGCGTGTGTCAAACACATTATACATGTTTGAGAAGTAAAAAAACCGCATGAAACACACATTAATTGGAGATAGTTAGCGAGGAATCGCATACATTTGATTTCAACATAAAGTGGTTTCAAATATTTGAATTCAACTTAAGATGGATTCAACCTTATGAATTTGAGATCATGGCATTTGTAAATCATATTTATATATAAAGGGTGTTGTGCTTTTGAAAGTGTGTGTATATATATATATATATATATATATAATGATGTATAAAGATTCGTATTCGAATACAAAATGGATTCTGCCGAAAAAAAGAATACAAAATGGATTCGAATTAGTTGGCACGGTAAACGTGAATACTTTATTCTCCCAAAATTAGAACGGGGCGGCAAAACACCCCGTCCCTCCTCGGCCGTAACCGCCCGAAACCAAAGTTTGGGAGATGGAAATTACTGCATATCCCTGACACGCAAAATCTATCGGCTCGATTTCTATAGGCCTCGATAGGGGTAGGTTTGTAATTTCACTCAAACGTGACATAACCGCCTCTCACCCCGTTTCATACACGGTGGGCGCCAAAACACACTCTCCTCAGCCAAAATCGCCTCTCACCCCAATCCATACAAGGAGGGCGCCAACAGTTGGTGCCAAAACAAAACTGTCCTCGGCCAAAATCGCTCTCGGCAAATATTCGGGAGATGCGAGATTATCGTCCTATCCCCAATCGACAAATATCGCTCTGATGTCTGAAATTTTAAACAGGGGCAAAGTTTGTAACTTCCCCCGCATTTGAGACAAGTGCGTCCCAAAGACATGGTTCCCCCTACCTCTCTCCCTCCATTTCTCCATTCATACTCCGTGGGCGCCAAAACACCCTCTCCACCCCAGCCTTTTCCGTCCGCCACCCTGCTACTTGTGATCTGCGTTGGTTTTTCCCCGAAGAGAAGGGGATGATGCAGTACAATAGAGATAAGTATTTCCCTCAGTTATGAAACCAAGGTTATCAATTCAGTAGGAGAATCACGCAACAACTCGTTAGCAGCACCTGCACACAAAATAACAAATCCTTGCACCCAACGCGAACAAGGGGTTGTCAATCCCTTGGCGGTTAATTGCAAGATTAAATTGTATGGTGATAGATAAATAGATCAAACAAAAATACAAAATAAAGTAAAATTGCAGCAAAGTAATTTTGGGATTTTCAATATATGATAAAGGTAGACCCGGGGGCCATAGGTTTCACTAGAGGCTTCTCTCTTGAAAATAGCATACGGTGGGTAAACAAATTACTGTTGGGCAATTGATAGAAAAGCAAATAATCATGACGATATCCAAGGCAATGATCATGTATATAGGCATCACGTCCGAGACAAGTAGACCGAAACGATTCTGCATCTACTACTATTACTCCACACATCGACCGCTATCCAACATGCATCTAGAGTATTAAGTTCATAAAGAACGGAGTAACGCCTTAAGCAAGATGACATGATGTAGACAAAGTAAACTCACGCATGAATAAACCCCATCTTTTTACCCTTAATAGCAACGATACATACGTGTCATGTCCCTTTCTGTCACTGGGATTGAGCACCGCAAGATCGAACCCATTACAAAGCACCTCTCCCATTGCAAGATAAATCAATCTAGTTGGCGAAACCAAATCAATAGATCGGACAGAAATACGAAGCTATAACAATCATGCATAAAATAGTTCAGAGAAAACTCAAATAATATTCATGGATAACTCTGATCATAAACTCGCAATTCATCGGATCCCACGAAACACACCGCAAAAAGTGATTACATCGGATAGAACTCCAAGAACATCGAGGAGAACATTGTATTGAAGATCAAAAAGAGAGAAGAAGCCATATAGCTACTAACTATGGACCCGAAGGTCTGTGGTAAACTACTCACGCATCATCGGAAGGGCAGCAAGGTTGATGTAGAGCCCCTCCATGATCGAATCCCCCTCCGGCAGAGTGCCGGAAAAGGCCTCCAGATGGGATCTCTCGAGAACAGAAACTTGCGGCGGCGGAAAAAGTATTTCGTGGACTCCCCTGTTGGTTTCTCGATTTTAGAGAATTTATTGAGGTGGAATTAGGTCAAACGGGGCAGAGGTGGGCCCACGAGGCACCAGGGCGCGCCACTCCCCCTGGGGCACGCCCTGGTGGCTCGTGGCCACCTCCTGTGTCTTCTGGCCCTCTCCCGAAGGTTCCAGTGTCTCTTATGTCCAGAAAAAAATCTTCAAAAAGTTTCATGGCATTTGGACTTCGTTTGGTACTGATATTCTGAAAAACCAAAAACAGGCAAAAAACAGCAACTGGCACTGGGCACTAAGTTAATAGGTTAGTCCCAAAAATGATATATAATTGCTTGTAAGTGTATATAAAACATCCAAGATTGATACTATAATAGCATGGAACAATAAAAAAATATAGATACGTTGGAGACGTATCACACTCCATCCACCGTCGTCCTCCTCCACCATGCCGGAGCAGCTACCCCGACGCCATCGTCCATTACAAGAGATCGACATCTCTCATCCACAGTGCCGGACCAGAATCATTGCATCGCGTCCTCTCTCTTCATCCGCGCTGTCGTCCACCTTTTCGGGGCCGCTCCTACGACTGTCTCGTCCACCGCGTCGGGACATATCCCCCACCGCCACCGTCTGCCCTCCCAGATCTGCTTCCACGCCGTTGATGCCTACAAGCCAAACAGGGTAGTGTAGCACTTTCGCAGAAGTATCCCAATGAGTAATCATCCCAACGAAGAGTGGAGGAGAGTATTTATAGTGGTGTTTCTGTCACACACAAGGTGTCACAGTTCTTGTGTGAAGTAACTGTTGGTGCTTCTGCAAGTATTGTTACTATCCTGAATCACGGATAAACCAGTTTGACAAATATAAGAGAGTTGAAAGTAACAACTATGAAAACTATTAAAAGCAGATAACATGAGTAAGTCTATAGGTTGTGTTTCCTGCAATGAAGAGATTAGGCGCGGAGAGTTTTCAGTTCATGGTAAGAATGTATCAAGTGTGCCAGTGCAACGGTAATACCTGTTACTTTGTATTGTACTCATAGCATTTGATATATGTGTTCTGTAGGCGGATCACCCTAATGTTATGAAACTCCTTCTCTCGGGATTATCTTTCATTCTATGGTCCTGCTTCTCCGTTGCCACAGAGTGGTCGTTTCCGCAATTAAGGTCCTTGAACCGGAACCGAGCATTAAGTTCAATGGATCACCGTTATCTCACATTGTCTTCGGTCCTCATAGATATCTCCACCTGTCACGTCAGAGGTCACAGATTCCCTAAACAATATGTGTTACCTGTGTAGGTCTTGAGATCATGTTGCATGGGCCCTTAAATTGGATAACACGCATAGAGTTCACCACAATATAACTACATACTAGATAGATCATACTACTATGAATGCAAATGACGACATATAGGATAGGCACAAATGAATCTTATCACTCACCTACATCTCCCATGCCTAGAGGGAATTACTCACACATCATAAGAGGGGAACCGATCATAACAGAGATAAAACCCATGAAAGCTATATCGATAATACCGGGGAAATCCCCAATAAGATGAAATGGATAATTCAAATGGTTTTGATCTCCAGATGAGATGAAGTAGAGTTACACTTGTTCTCCCAAATGGAATTCTTCTTACAATAGTGAAAGGGGTGGCGATGATGATGGAGATGAAAGGACCAAAACTAAGAAGATCTTCGACGGTTCCTCTGATCCTCCCTTCTCACTACTAGGAAATACCTTATAGGTAGAGGATTAATAGTAGCACGGGGCAAAGGGGCAGCGCTACTGCTACTTAACAGCAGCGCGGGGTAGTAACCAGCGCTAAAGATAAGAATATAGCTATAGCGTGGGTATGCATACCTGCGCTGCTGTTAAGTGGTCCCCACCGTACCCACGGGGGGTGCCTATAGTAGCAGCGCGGCCTGCCAAACACTCACTACCGCTAAAAAGATAGCAGTAGCGTGGGTCCCTGACCCGCGCTGCTGCTAAGCTAGCCCTATCCTCTTCCTCTCCTCGTCGCTCTCACTCTCCTCACTCACTCTCTCTCCCTCTAACCGTCGCCACCGTGCTCCTCCCACCGTCGCCGCATTTCCGCCATCCTCCGCCGTCCTCCGAGCACCGGCGCCCTCCGTGAGCTCCTCCGCTGCCTCGCCGTCGACCCCTGAGCCCCGGCACTCTCCGTGACCTCCTCCTGCTCCATGCATCCGCCGAGGTGAGCACGCCTGGCCCAGCTCCGGCCGCCCTCCTCCTCCAGCCGCCGCGCACCTTCTCCCTCCTCCTCTAGCCACCGTCCCTCCTCCCTTCTCCTCCTCTCTCCTGATCCCTCCCTCCTCTCCAGCCGCCGCACTGCTCCCCTCCTCCCTCCTAGCTCCCTCATTTAACTAAATTAGTTTATAATTTCTACTTTATAGTTTCTAGTTTGTAGTCTACTGAATTTAGTTGGTAGAATTTTTAATTTAGTTGGTAGAATATTTAATTTAGTTGGTAGAATTTAGGGTTCATGGTATATTTTCAAATATATTTTAGCAATCAAACTCTAAGTTATATTTAGTTGGTAGAAATTAGTTGGTAGAATTTAGTTGGCATTTTTCTAGGGTTCAAGAAGTAGACAGTAGGTAAAAAAAATTAGGGCATTTTTCTAGGGTTTAGGAATCAAATTGTAGACAGTAGAAATTTTTATTAGGAATCAAATTGGATATTCTCATAGGTTGCTGTTAACTAGCCATTTGGAGATTTGGATAGCATAACAAGCATAACTCACATAGTTATTTTATTTGTGTGAAGGAAAGATTACCGATGTGCCGCTCGATGACACCCAGAAGATCACCGGTATCCTCGACAGTAGCGCGGTGAGTAAAGATGGTCTATTTGGACATGTGATATGTGGAGTAGTGATGTGTAGTACTAGCATGTGTATGTGCTTGCCCAAGTGCTATCTTGGATTTTATTGTTTGCAGGGAAACTCTGAGTAGCCTATGTTTTGCCGGAATGTTGATTCATTTCTGTTCTGGCAAATTTCAGGCGCTCGATATGTCCTGTTTTTAGCAAAGGTCATGCCGAATTTTTTCGTGGCATGACTTGTGCTAGAAACTAGGACCTATCGAGTGCCCGTGATTTTGGCATGATATGTAACGGGTTGACTTTCAGTCTGTTGGGGCTCCTTTCTCCATATAGGAGAGAGGAAGAATCCCGACTGTTGTCGTGGGGGTCGCTTTTCCTTCTTCTCCTTGTGCTAGACCTTTGTAATGCACCATCACCGACGGTTGAAATATCAGTGAGGGAATGTCCATCACATACGGCCGAAATATGAGAGAGGAAGAATCCTGACTGTTGTCGTGGGGGTCGCTTCTCTTTCTTTCCAAGGTGCTAGACATTTTGGTGTAATGCACTTTGGAAAGATAGGAGGAGCGACCATCACCGACGGTGAATAGTGATATGTGTGTTGAGTTCCTGGTAATTGCCGTCGATCGATTTTTAATCTTTTAATTATGAACATAGGAAATGTCTGACGACGATAGGATCCCTGAGTGCGACTACTACATCGACGATCGGGGTATGTGCGATAGGCCTCACCTGGAAAACTGTAGGCGCTTCACCATCAAGCTGGCCGAGACCTTCGAAGTTTTTACGGTACGTAACGACGACAAGTATTTTTTCGTAATTGAGCATGATTTCTGCTTCTTTGCTTCAATGTGTAATTTCCGTTTTTTACAATTCGACTAGTGCATCCCCTGCCATGCAAGACCATATGTCTTGGATAAGATCGGTTTCGAAGATCGTGAAAGTATGGAGACGAAGAAAACCCACCTAAGGATGCAACATGGTTTCACTTTTGCCGTTAAGCTATACAGTGCAGAAAACCACTCCCATTTTGGTTGCTCAAATTGGAGAGCACTATGAAAGGCATATGAATTTCAGAAGGATATGCAGATAACCTTTGATATTCATCCCGAAGATGATATTGAAGATAATATCGACATTTGGTTCGATGTGGATATGCTTCCAGTTCTACCTCTATGTGAGTTTGTCAAACAAATTTGTTAGGTAATTCATATTGTTTATTTAAAAATAGTTGACAGCTTATTTCCATTGACAACTTATTTTCATTCTCCAAGAAATATACGAAAGGTAGTAGACAATACCTACTACAGTTATGGCTCCAAACTAAATTGGGAGGAGAAACAATATCTTGTCTCATTTATTAATGATATTGAGACTTTCAAGACCAAATATGATATTATCCCACATTATGGTTAATACGTGCCACTAGTGCACGTGTTGAACTATGGTAACATCCATGGAGATAGCATGATAAGATTTTTTACTATTGTATCACTAGCTAGTCCATCTTTGGCATACATGCATTCTTCTTAAGCTAAACTACATTACTAACTATGTTACTATTATGTTCCTCAACAGAAGCTCCCGAAGGATTGTGTGCCTCCTCTGATGTATATCAAAGGTCACATTGATATTATTAGCTTACGGCCAAATCTGCCTAGGGTTTGGCGCTGTCCACATACTCGATTTCTCAAAGAGATGAAGACACCAGAATAAAAGAATTGAGAAAAGTAATGCAAACGCATAGGGAACTACTTGGAGGCAACATGGTGCGCTGCCCATGAATTGGAGACAGGTGGATCTCTATTCTCCATAATGGAGAAGAAGGGGCTCGCCTGTTTTATGCAATTTTTCCTAGCAGAGAGGAGTAGGTCCTAGCTAGCTAATACTAATCATGTGCTGAACAATTAGCTACTGTTGGTTATGACTATGATGATGAGGAGGAGTTGTTATTATGATGATGATGATGATGATGATGATGAGTTATGTGCTAGAATGATGAGTTCTTATATGATTATGATGATGATGATGATGATGATGATGAGTAGCTGTTATTATGGTGATGATGACGCATGAGTTCTTATATGACTATGACGATGATGATGATGAGTTGTTATTATGATCATGATGAGTTATTATATCATTGGGTGGAAGAAACGCGGATTAGATTCAAGTGGATGGATCCAAAGTGACCTAATTCGCGTTTCTTCCACCCAATGATATAATAACTCATCATGATCATAATGATATAACAATCTCTTAATTGCTACTGTATCAAAATTTGTATAACTGTGTATAAATACAGTATAAAACAAAAGAAATGAAATACAGAAGAATAGCAGTAGTGCGGGACACAGCCCACGCTGCTACTACTTAGCAGTAGCGCGGGTCCATCCCAACGCTACTGATAACAGAATTAGTAGTAGCGTGGGGTCAGACCGGTGCTACTGCTAAAAGTTAGCTGTAGCGCCCTATCAGTAGCACGGGACCCCGCGCTACTGATAGGAAAAAAACCGCGCTACTACTAGGGTTTTCCCTAGTAGTGTCTCCTCTTCTGGATGGTGTGGCGGTGGCTAGGGTTCTCTTCTCCCCCTGAGCCCTTCACGAAAGTGGCTTGTATAGACGTGGTGGAGCTGATGGTAGTCCATACGACCGCTCATACGAGCGCTTGCGGTCGTATGGAACGCTGTCTTTTGCTCTGCTGCGCCTGATGACTTTGATCTCTTCATGGAAGTTGCTCCATTTGGTTTGATTTGTAGCAATCCCTCTTGATTTCCTTCCATATTTGATCTTTCCTGCCAAACATTGAGAAAATGGATTTTCTTCTCTTTCGAGGGATTAGTGTTAGAAATATCCGAAGAATAATAAAAATTCTGATGAAACCAAGTAAGAATCACTAGGAAAACATCACAAGTTCTCGAGCCATCAACTCCCCCAAGCTTAGGACTTGCTCGTCCTCGAGCAAACAAGAAATCAAGAGAGTGAAAGGGAGCTTGATTGAGTAGAAAGAAGTTTTACCGGCTCGAGAGAATATATCATATCCATCTTCTCTTATCCTGCAATGTTATTCAAGAAGGCATTCGCAATTGAATAGCTGCACCTAAGCTTGTTGCCTAACCTTGTATGGTCTCTTATCTCTAGTTATAATTTCTCAAATCATTTTTCTTTGCTAACCAAGTGTTTAGGCAAAAGAGAGCATTTCTTTTTAGATGGATATTCAACTAAAACTCAGTATTCAAATGCACTAGGGAATTCGGGAGCCAAAGAGAGCAAATAATTCAAACATTTCATTAACACCCACTAATGCCTCCTAGTCATGGCTTTCAAACACTTCTCTCTATCGTTATTCTTTGGAATTTTAATTCTTGGTGACGGGGTTATACCAAAATTTACTATATGCAATTAGATTTCGTTGTGGCTTAATTTTGTGCACTATGGATCAAGAAGGGTTGTCTCTTTTGAGCTTAGTGACCAGGGCTCTTATTTACCACATACACACTCCCTTGGAGAAGGTCGATCATTTACCACACAATCTCCAAGTTTGTGACGGTGTCGCATTTACGCGAATTATCTCAACATATAGCAACAGGACGTGAAACTAGCCTAGGGCTGGAGCTCCACGGTTTTAGTATCGCGAATAAATTTTGGCATAACCTCAATCACTTAAAATATTCATTCCTCCAAATAACTCTATCAATAGGTGTCATCAAGTCAATCAAATTTAGCATGTGGAGTTGAACTACTTGAATGCTCGCTCTCTTTAAAAGTTCAAACCCATAAGTTTTCTTCGGAATTTTTATTGGAACAAAAACATGCTTCACCATGAGGTTCTGCTAGCAAAATCTGAAGTTGGGAGTTATGACTAAATGATAATCAACTAATGCGGGGAACTCACTTAAGTGCAGCCAGTCAACTGAAAAGTCTTTCTCAAATAATATTGCGAGACAAAAGATTATGCATATGTTATACCTTCTCGCGCTGGCTCACTTTTTCCCTCAGCCAAACTTCCACTTCATTCTCTTCATTTCCAACTTGCTAGCAGAGAGTAAACCTATGGGCTTGAAGAAACAAAACACAAATGAGGAGAATTCCAACAGGGCAAGACCAAACTTGCTCTTCAAATTTATTATGCAAACTGAAAGTAAACATGCTAAGAACGAAAACAAGATCAAAAAGAAAAAGAAGAAAAATAAACATGCATGCAAGGATAACTATGGGATGAGCTCCCCCAAGCTTAGGCTCTTGGCCTAATCTCTAGTCCATGTCCTCGTCATCGTCGTCCCTCTGGCCAATGTGTGTCCACTGCATCTGAGAGGGGCCACTAGGGGACTGACCTCCCATGCCAGGGTGTGGCTGCCAAAAAGAAAAGAGGGACTGTATGTTCCCACTGAGCAGGTTGATGTTTTTGTTGGCCTCACGGAGGTCTGTACGGATCCCTCCTACCTGCTGCAGCTACTGCTAAAACTCTACCCTAGGCACATAGTCATGTGGCTGCCCAAAATTAACCTGCGGTGCAGGCTGTGGTGCAAAGTGAGGTGCATTACCCCATGCATCCCAACCATGAGCATGCCCTGCTGCTGTGGCATCCCACTCTGGAGCGGCTCGGGATGAGCATCATTCCTGAACCCAGGTGCGTGCCTATGCTCATTAATTTCATCAATGAAGAGCACTCGCATATCACGCGTAGAAACAGTAAACGCTTGAGGCAAGGGCAAGCGCACATCAGTAGTTTCAGAGTTAGGTAGGGGGCATTTGTAGCAATGCTCCCCTTGCACCGGTCCAATAAAATGAGTGTTAATCATAATCCTACGGTTGAGCACCGTAGGACCTGGAACGTGCGGCATCTCAGCAATATCAAGGCCAAAGTGTTCGGCAAGCTGAGACACTATGCCTCCCACAACAATAGTACCCCTCGGCTGCTTGTGCTGCCTGCCGAGGTGAAGCATCAGAAAGCTCCCAAGTTTGGCTTGGGAGTGCAGTTGGGGTGGAGTGCTGCATGGAGCACACACATGTCGTAGCTCGACATGCCCCCGATGTTCTCCCTACCGAATATAGTGTTGGCAAGGAAAATCATGAAGTAACAAATGGCGGGGTTTTGTATGCTTGATACCTTCTTGGAGGAGAGGTCATGCTCATCCTTGACGGAGATGAGGTCCCATGTACCCAATGCATCAGCGATAGGCAAGCCCCTGGTGTCGAGAACCCCTCACTTCTCGAACCCAAAGACATCGCACCACTGCTCAAGCGTCATTTTGCGCGGAACTCTCCCGAGCATGAAGGAGCAGGTCGCCGGCTGATAACCCACAAGTATAGGGGATCGCAACAGTTTTCGCGGGTAGTATTTCACCCAGATTTATTGATTCGACATAAGGGGAGCCAAAGAATATTTGCAAGTATTAGCAGTTGAGTTGTCAATTCAACCACACCTGGAGATAAAATATCTGCAGCAAAGTATTTAGTAGCTCAGTAATATGATAGTTTGGATAGCAGTAGCAATAGTAACAACAGTAACGGCAACAGTAACAGTAACAGTTTGTGGCAAGTGTAAAGCAGTAGCAACAAAGTAACTTAGCAGAAACCAATATGAGAAAGTCGTAGGCATTGGATCGGTGATGATAATTATGTTGGATGATATTCATCATATAACAGTCACAACCTAGGGCGATACACAATAGCTCCAATTCATCAATGTAATGTAGGCATGTATTCCGTATATAGTCATACGTGCTTATAATAAGAACTTGCATGACATCTTTTGTCCTACCCTCCCGTGGCAGCGGGGTCCTTAAGGAAACTAAGTGATATTAAGGCCTCCTTTTAATAGAGAACCGAAACAAAGCATTAGCACTTAGTGAATACATGAACTCCTCAAACTACGGCAATCACCGGAAAGAATCCCAATTATTATCACCTTGGGGTATGCGGATCATAACACGTAATAGGTGCATATAACTTGCAAGATAGGATCAAGAACACAAATATATTCATGAAAACATAAAGGGTTCAGATCTGAAATCATGGCATTTGGGCCCTAGTGACAAGCATTAAGCACAACAAAGTCATAGCAACATCAATCTCACAACATAGTGGATACTAGGGATCAAAACCCTAACAAATTGACTCGATTACATGATAAATCTCATCCAACCCATCACCGTCCAGCAAGCCTGCAAAGGAATTACTCACGCCCGATGGTGACCATCATGAAATTGGTGATGGAGGATGGTTGATGATGACGACGGCGTCGAATCCCCCTCTCCGGAGCCCCGAACGGACTCCAGATCAGCCCTCCCGATGAAGAACAGGAGGTGGCGGCGGCTCCGTATCGTAAAACGCGATGAAACTTTTTCTCTTATTTTTTTCTCGGGGAAAGAGAATTATAGCGTTGGAATTAGGTCAGACGGCTGCCTGTGGGCCCCACAAGGCATCAGGGCGTGCCCTGGGGGGGGTCGCGCCCTGTTGCCTTGTGGGCAACAGGTGGCCCCTCTTCTGTTGATTCTTGCGCCAATAATTTTTATATATTCCATAAAAATTCTCCAAAAAAGTTTCGTCCAAATTCGAGAACTTTGATTTCTGCACAAAAACAACACCATGGTAGTTCTGCTGAAAACAGCGTCAGTCCGGGTTAGTTTCATTCAAATCATGCAAATTAGAGTCCAAAACAAGAGCAAAAGTGTTTGGAAAAGTAGATACGACGGAGACGTATCACCGGCACCCTCGAATCCTCAAGAGTGTGCTTGAAGGTGGAGAGGAACTCCACGGTGATGTTGCAGTACGTCAGGTAATGGAAGTTGCTGAAAACTCCCATCCCGGCGTTGTCCGCTAGCCATGCGAAGTCGTTGTGGAGTCCTTGGGACTCCAAGAATGCGTCACACTTCCACTTCGTGGGCGTCATCCCCCGGCTGCTCACTCGTGGATGCTCCTTGTTGACAGCAACGCGGAGGTTGCCCCCCTCGTTTCGGGCACGCTTAGAGCACGAGGCCATGGCCATCTTCCCTGCGTCGATCGCCGGTCTCATCATTTTCTACACACAACAAAAACAACAACAGAAAAATGTAAGTTTTACGTGGGGATCAAGTTCTAATACTACCTAAGATCGATCCTAACCTATTACTTTGAATCCTAACGTGCAAATCGAACGGAAAATAAAAAATACTTGCATCTGATGACCCACAAGTATAGGGGATCAATCGTAGTCCTTTCGATAAGTAAGAGTGTCGAACCCAACGAGGAGCAGAAGGAAATGACAAGCGGATTTGAGCAAGGTATTCTCTGCAAGTACTGAAAGTAGCGGTAACAGATAGTTTCGGTAGCAAGATAATTCATAACAAGTAACAAGTATAATAAAGTGCATTAAGGTGGCCCAATCCTTTTTATAGCAAAGGACAAGCCAGAACGAACTCTTATAATAAGCAAAGCATTCTCGAGGACACATGGGAATTTCATCTAGTCACTTTCATCATGTTTGTTTGATTCGCGTTCGCTACTTTGATAATTTGATATGTGGGTGGACCGGTGCTTGGGTGCTGTTCTTACTTGAACAAGCCTCCCACTTATGATTACCCCCTCTCGCAAGCATCCGCAACTACGAAAGAAGAATTAAGATAACTCTAACCATAGCATGAAACATATGGATCCAAATCAGCCCCTTACGGAATAGCGCATAAACTAGGGTTTGAGCTTCTGTCACTCTAGCAACCCATCATCTAATTACTACTCCACAATGCCTTCCCTTAGGCCCAAAGATGGTGAAGTGTCATGTAGTCGACGTTCACACGACACCACTAAAGGAAGCAACAACATACATATCATCAAAATATCGAACAAATGCCAAATTCACATGACTACTTATGACAAGACTTCTCCCATGTCCTCAAGAACAAAAGTAACTACTCACAAATCATATTCATGTTCAAGATCAGAGGGGTATTGAATAGCATTAAGGATCTGAACATATAATCTTCCACCAAATAAACCAACTAGCATCAACTACAAGATGTAATCAACACTACTAGCAACCCACAGGTACCAATCTGAGGTTTTGAGACAAAGATTGAATACAAGAGATTAACTAGGGTTTGAGATGAGATGGTGCTGGTGAAGATGTTGATGAAGATTGGTCCTCCCACGATGAGAGGATTGTTGGAGATGTCGATTGCTACTTGTAGTTTGCGTTGGTATTTCCCCGAAGAGGAAAGGATGATGCAGTAGAGTAGAGATAAGTATTTCCCTCAGTTAAGAACCAAGGTTAACAATCTAGTAGGAGAACCAAGAAAAATTCATTAAGCGCACCTGCACACACAAGAGCAAACACTTGCACCCAACGCAAATAAGAGGGTAGTCAATCCTATTAGCGGTTACTTGCAAGGATTAAATCTTATCGAGGTAAATAAATAAACTAAACTACTAAATAAAATAAAAGTAAATAAATTGCAGCAAGGTATTTTTTGGTTTTTTATATGATAAAGATAGACCCGGGGGCCATAGTTTTCACTAGAGGCTTCTCTCTCAAGCGCAGAAACATATGGTGGGTAAACAAATTACTGTTGGGCAATTGACAGAATAGCAAATAATTATGACGGATTCATGGCAATGATCATGTATATAGGCATCACGTCCGAGACAAGTAGACCGACTCCTGCCTGCATCTACTACTATTACTCCACCCATCGACCGCTATCCAGCATGCATCTAGGGTATTAAGTATGAAACAGAGTAACGCCTTAAGCAAGATGACATGATGTAGAGAAGCAAATTCAAGCAATATGAATAAACCCCATCTTTTTATCCTTAATGGCAACAATACAAATACGTGTCATGTCCCCTTCTGTCACTGGGATTGAGCACCGCAAGATTGAACCCATCACAAAGCACCTCTCCCATTGCAAGATAAATCAATCTAGTAGGCCAAACTAAACCGATAGATCGGAGAGAAATACAAAGATATAACAATCATGCATAAAAGAGTTCAGAGAAGACTCAAATATTTCTCATGAATAATCTGATCATAAACTCACAATTCATCGGATCCCAACAAACACACCGCAAAAGAAGATTAGATCGGATAGAACTCCAAGAACATCAAGGAGAAAATTGTATTGAAGATCAAAGAGAGAGAAGAAGCCATCTAGCTACTAGCTATGGACCCGTAGGTCTGTGGTAAACTACTCACACATCATCGGAAGGCAGCAAGGTTGATGTAGAAGCCCTCCATGATCGATTCCCCCTCCGGCAAAGTACCAGAAAAGGCCTCCAGATGAGATCGCGGAAGAACAGAGGCTTGCGGCGGCGGAAAGGTTATTTCTTCTGGCTCTCTGGGGGTTTCCCAATATTTGTGAATTTATAGAAGTGGAATTAGGTCAAACGGAGTCACGTGGGCCCCACAAGGCAACACGGCGCGCCCCCTGGGGCGCCCTGTTGCCTTGTGAAGCTTCTGTGAGGCTTCTGGCCTCCTCCCGAAGCTTCCAAGGTTTCTTTTGTCCAAAAAAAATCTCCAAAAAGTTTCATGGCATTTGGACTTCATTTGGTACTGTTTCTCTGAAAAGCCAAAAACAAGCAGAAAACAACAACTGGCACTGGGCACTAGGTTAATAGGTTAGTCCCAGAAAATGATATATAATTGCATACAATTGCATATAAAAACATCCAAGATTGATACTATAATAGCATGGAACAATAAAAAATTATAGATACGTTGGAGACGTATCAAGCATCCCCAAGTTTAATTCCTGCTCGTCCTCGAGTAGGTAAATGATAAAAACAACATTTTTGATGTGGAATGCTACCTATCATGTTCTATCATGTAATCTCTCTCTTACGGTATGAATAATAAGATCCAAATGATTCAAAGCAATAGTCTATAATTTGATATAAAGACATCAATACTCAGGCATACTAATAAACAATCATGTCTTTCAAAATAAAAATGCTAAAAAACGTTATCCCTACAAAACCATACAATCCTGTCATGCTCCATCTTCTTAACACAAAATATTTATCATGCACAACCCCGGTTTTAGCCAAGCAATTGGTTCATACTTTTTAACGTGCTTCAGCTTTTTCAACTCCCACGCAATACATGATCGCAAGCCATGGATATAGCACTATGGGTGGAATAGAGTATGGTGATAGGGATAAATAAGAGAAGTCAAAAATGGAGAAAGTCTCACATCGACGAGGCTAATCAACGGGCTATGGAGATGCCCATCAATTGATGTCAATGCGAGGAGTAGGGATTGCCATGCAACGGATGCACTAAGAGCTATAAGTGTATGAAAGCTCAACATGAAAACTAAGTGGGTGTGCATCCAACTTGCTTGCTCATGAAGACCTCGGGCATTTGAGGAAGCCCGTCATCGGAATATACAAGCCAAGTTCTATAATGAAAAATTCCCACTAGTATATGAAAGTGACAAAATAGGAGACTCTCTATATGAAAAACTTGGTGCTACTCTGAAGCACAAGTGTGGAAAAGGATAGTAACATTGCACCTTCTCTCTTTTTCTCTCATTTTTTTTTCATGGCTCTTTTTCTTTTCTTTTCGCCTCTTTTTTCTTTTTCTTTTTTTCTTTTCTCTTCTTTTTTTATATATATTTTAGAACGATCTCATGGACCTCATCCCCACTTTTTCGAGGACTCATTAGTCTCCATCATTCTTACCTCACTGGGACAATGCTCTAATAATGATGATCATCACAACTCTATTTACTTACAACTCAACATTACAACTCGATACTAGAACAAAATATGACTCTATATGAATGCCTCTGGCAGTGTACCATGATGTGCAATGATGCTAGCGTAACATGTATAAAAATGATGAACGGTGGCTGAGCCACAAATACTATGTCAGCTATATGGTCATGCAAAGCAATATGACAATGATGATGTATGTCATAAAAACGGAACGGTGGAAGTTGCATGGCAATATATCTCGGAATGGCTATGGAAATGCCATGGTAGGTAGGTATGGTGGCTGTTTTGAGGAAGATATAAGGAGGCTTATGTGTGATAGAGTGTATCATATCACGGGGTTTGGATGCACCGGCGAAGTTTGCACCAACTCTCGATGTAAGAAAGGGCAATGCATGGTACCGAAGAGGCTAGCAAATTGCGGAAGGGTGAGAGTGCGTATAATCCATGGACTCACATTAGTCATAAAGAACTCACATACTTATTGCAAAAGTTTATTAGCCCTCGAAGCAAAGTACTACTACGCATGCTCCTAGGGGGGAGGTTGGTAGGAGTTAACCATCGCGCGCCCCCGATCGCCACACAAAGGAAGACAATCAATAATAAATCATGCTCCAACTTCTTAGCATAACGATAGACCATACGTGCAAGCTTCGGGAATCAGAAACCTTAACACAATTATTCTTACTAAACCATAATTATCTACTAATACCTCCCACATATTACCATCTTAATATCGCAAAAACTATTGCAAGGAATCAAATTTATCATATTCAGTGATCTACATGAAAGTTTTTATTATATCCCTCTTGAATACCTATCATATCAGGACCAAATTCATAACCCGTGCATATTACCATTGCTATCATCAGACTCTCAAAAAGATATAAGTGAAGCATGAGAGTGCAACTATTTCTTTAAAATATAACCACCGCCGTGCTCTAAAGGATATAGGTGAAGCACTAGAGCAACTGCCTAGCTCAAAAGATATAAGTGAAGCACATAGAGTATTCTAACAAATCACGAATAATGTGTGTCCCTCTCAAAAAGGTGTGTTCAGCAAAGATGATTGTAAAAACTAAAAAGCAAACAAACTATTTCACAAGACGCTCCAAGTAAAACACATATCATGTGATGAATAAAAATATAGCTCCAAGTGAGTTATCGATAGATTGTAGACGAAAGAGGGGATGCCTTCCGGGGCATCCCCAAGCTTAGACGCTTGAGTCTTCCTTGAATATTACCTTGGGGTGCCTTGGGCATCCCCAAGCTTAGGCTCTTGCCGCTCCTTATTCCTTTATCCATCGTAGTCTCACCCAAAACTTGAAAACTTCAGCACACAAAACTCAACCGAAACCTCATGAGATCCGTTAGTATAACAAACAAATCTTATACTTTAGGTACTGTAGTAATTGATTCATATTTAATATTGGCATAATGCTACTGTACTCCAACTTCTCCATGACTCATACCCCCTGATACGATCCATAGATTCATCAAAATAAGCAATCTATGCAACAAAAACAGAATCTGTCTCAAACAGATCAGTCTGTAAAGATCTATTTAAAATCCATACTTATGTAACTCCAAAAATTCTGAAAAAATAGGAAAATGTAAATAATTTATATACCAATGTTTTGTAAAAATTTCAGATTTTTATGATGCTCCAGTACATAATTAAAATTCCAGCACTGGGCGCAAAACTTTCTGTTTTCCAAACAGCATCAATTATACTATCATCAACATCATCCCAAAGGCATTACTTGGCACAAACACTAATTAAAACATAAAAACACAATCATAACAGAAGCTATAATTGTGAAAACACACAAAAACAGTAGGTAAAAGCAAAAATTTATTTTATTCATTGGGTTGCCTCCTAACAAGCGCTATTGTTTTATGCCCCTAGCTAGGCATAATGCATAGTTTCAAGTGTTGTCATCCTTAGGTTCCAACTCCTCAATCACACATCCATTTTTTCTAATAGATTTAACATAGGAGTTTCTCATTACCACACTTCTAGGCACAAAATCAAGAATCTTATTTTTATGGATAGGTTCCTTAATTATATCAATGAAATTGGGGTGCACGCTAATCATTTTAAGATCCTCGCTCCCTTTACTAGAAGTAGCACCCTTGACCTTAGGAACATATATAAACTTGCAATTTTTATTTGGAGGAGTCCTGTCAATATTTTTAGTGGAGGAAAAAGCAGAACCTAAGTTGTTGATAACTTCCTCCAACTTATTAATTCTAGCGGAGCTTTGGTCTATCCTTACGTTAATTATTGGTTCCTTTTCCTTTAAAGTTTTCAAAGCAATCCCCACCTTAGAACCAAATTGAGTAATATGATTGTGGACCTTTTTATCTAAATTTTCAAGATGTTCAATAGTAGGCATTTTATTTTCTATAGCTTCTAACCTTTGCATAACATGCTCCAAAGTCAATGCCATTTCATTAATAATGATAGGGGGTGAACCCACTAAATTTCCCATAGCATTGAAAGCATCCGAAGTGGGACACATCAATAAATTCCCTCCGGTAATAGTGTCAAGAAAAAGTCTATACCAAGTAGAGATTCCCACATAAAAATTTCGAAGAAGAACGGTAGTGGATTGCTTACGAGTTGATCTATTTTGAGCATCGCAAATCCTATACCAAGCATCTTTTAAATTCTCTCCTCCCCTTTGTTTAAAATTAAGTACTTCATTTTCAGGGGTAGTAGTAACGAGCGAAGAACTAGCCATAATGGTGAAGCAAGCAGGCAAACTAGCAAACAAACAAATAAAATATTTTTGTGTTTTTGTAAAAAAAACTAGAAGTGGGGAAGATGAAAACGAGAGGCAAATGCAAACAAAAGGTAAATAAAGTAAATGCAAGTGAATGATAATTTGTGCAAAGGTACTTGGTAATTTTGATGATGTCTCCCCGGCAACGACGCCAGAAATTATTCCTGCTACTTGTAGACCGCGTTGGTATTTCCCCGAAGAGGAGAGGATGATGCAGTACAGTAGAGATAAGTATTTTCCTCAGTTAAGAACCAAGGTTATCAATCCAGTAGGAGAACCAAGCAAAATTCCGTTAAGCGCACCTGCACACACAAGAGCAAACACTTGCACCCAACGCAAATAAGAGGGTTGTCAATCCTCTTAGCGGTTACTTGCAAGGATTAAATCTTTTCAATGTAAATAAATAAACTAAACTACTACATAAAATAAAAGTAAATAAATTGCAGCAAGGTATTTTTAGGTTTTTTATATGATAAAGATAGACCCGGGGGCCATAGTTTTCACTAGAGGCTTCTCTCTCGAGCGTAGAAACATACGGTGGGTAAACAAATTACTGTTGGGCAATTGACAGAATAGCAAATAATTATGACGGATTCATGGCAATGATCATGTATATAGGCATCACGTCCGAGACAAGTTGACCGACTCCTGCCGACATCTACTACTATTACTCCACCCATCGACCGCTATCCAGCATGCATCTAGGGTATTAAGTATGAAACAGAGTAATGCCTTAAGCGAGATGACATGATGTGGACAAAGTAAACTGAAGCAATATGATTAAACCCCATCTTTTTATCCTTAATGGCAACAATACAAATACGTGTGATGCCCCTTTCTGTCACTGGGATTGAGCACCGCAAGATTGAACCCATCACAAAGCACCTCTCCCATTGCAAGACAAATCAATCTAGTAGCCAAACCAAGTCGATAGATCGGAGAGAAATACAAAGCTATAATAATCATGCATAAAAGAGTTCAAAGAAGACTCAAATATTTCTCATGAATAATCTGATCATAAACTCACAATTCATCGGATCCCAACAAACACACCGCAAAAGAAGATTACATCGGATAGAACTCCAAGAACATCAAGGAGAACATTGTATTAAAGATCAAAGAGAGAGAAGAAGCCATCTAGCTACAAGCTATGGACCCGTAGGTCTGTGGTAAACTACTCACACATCATCGGAAGGGCAGCAAGGTTGATGTAGAAGCCCTCCGTGATCGATTCCCCCTCCGGCAGAGTACTGGAAAAGGCCTCCAGATGGGATCGCAGAAGAACAGAGGCTTGCGGTGGCGGAAAGGTTATTTCTTCTGGCTCTCTAGGGGTTTCCCAATATTTGTGAATTTATAGAAGTGGAATTAGGTCAAACGGAGTCACGTGGGCCCCACAAGGCAACACGGCGCGCCCCCCTGGGCGCGCCCTGTTGCCTTGTGAAGCTTCTGTGAGGCTTCTGGCCTCCCCCCGAAGCTTCCAAGGTTTCTTTTGTCCAGAAAAAAATCTCCAAAAAGTTTCGTGGAATATGGACTTCATTTGGTACTGTTTCTCTGAAAAGCCAAAAACAAGCAGAAACCAGCAACTGGCACTGGGCACTAGGTTAATAGGTTAGTCCCAAAAAATGATATATAATTGCATACAGTTGCATATAAAAACATCCAAGATTGATACTATAATAGTATGGAACAATCAAAAATTGTAGATACGTTGGAGACGTATCACGATGGCTTTGATTTCCCCCTCCCGGAGGGAAGTATCCCCGGCGGAATCGCTCCGCCGGAGAGCAAAATAGCTCCTGCCCAGGTTCCGCCTCGAGACGGCGGTGCTTTGTCCCGAAAGTCTTTTAGGGCAAATGGCTTTATATAGCAGAAGGAGGGGCCCCACAAGCTTGGGGGGCACGCCCCCCAGGCTTGTGGCTGCCTGGTGGGTGATACGTCTCGAACGTATCAATAATTTATGAAGTATTCATGCCATGTTTATAACAATTCTATATGATTTTGGTATGATTTGATTAGAACTAACCCGGACTGACGCTGTTTTCAGCAGAACTACCGTGGTGTTGTTTTTGTGCAGAAATAAAAGTTCTCCAAATGAGCTGAAACTTTTTGACGATTTTTTTGGAACAAAAGAGACACTAGAAGCTTCGTGGAAGGACCAGAAGAGCCACGAGGTGCCCACGAGGCACTGGGGCGCGCCAGGGGGGGTGGCGTGCCCATGTGCCTCGTGGGCCCATCTTAGCCCATCTTGACGTGAGTCCAACGCTGAAAAATCCTATAAATTGAGAAACCCCCAGAAATAACCCTAGATTTTGGACTACGCTGCCGCAAGCCTCTGTACCTTCGAAATACCATCTACAGCCCTTTTCCGGCACCCTGCCGGAGGGGGGGAATCATCACCGGAGGCCATCTTCATCATCCTGGCGGTCTCCATGACGAGGAGGGAGTAGTTCACCCTCGGGGCTGAGGGTTTGTACCAGTAGCTATGTGTTTGATCTCTCTCTCTCTCGTGTTGTTGATTTGGCACGATCTTGATGTATCGCGAGCTTTGTTAATATAGTTGGATCATATGGTGTTTCTTCCCTCTCTATCCTTGTTGTGATGAATCGAATCTTTTCCCTTTGAGATTTCGTTATTGTCGGATTGAATATTTCAGATTTGAGAACACTTCATGTATGTCTTGCATATGAATATTCGTGGTGACAATGGGGTATTATATTGATTCACTTGATATATGTTTTGGCACTCAACTCGCGGATTCCCGCGGTGACATTGGGGTAATCTATGCATAGGGGTTGATGCACGTTTTCATTATCTTTTCTCCGATAGAAACTTTGGGGTGCTCCTTGGAGTTCTTTGTGTGGATTGAATATTATGATTATGAAGTTGTTTGATGCATATCGTATAATCAACTCACGGATACTTGTGGTGACATTGGAGTATCTAGGTGACATTAGCATTGGTTGATGTGTATCATATGGTGTTATTTTAGTACGAACTCTAAGGCTGTTTGTGACACTTATAGGAATAGCTCAATAGATCGATCAGAAAGAATAACTTTGAGGTGGTTTCGTACCCTACAAAAAATTTCTATCTTATGTTCTCCGCTAATAGGAACTTGGGAGTGATTCTTTATCGCACGTTGAGGGATTGTTATATGATCCAATTATGTTAGCACTGTTAAGAGATTGCACTAGTGAAAGTATGAACCCTAGGCCTTATTTTTAAGCATTGCAATACCGTTTGTGCTCACTTTTGTTACTTGCTACCTTGCTGTTTTTATATTTTCAGATTACAAAAACCTATATCTACTATCCATACTACACTTTTATCACCATCTCTTCGCCGAACTAGTGCACCTATACAATTTACCATTGTATTGGGTGTGTTGGGGACACAAGAGATTTCTTGTATTTGGTTGCAGGGTTGTTTGAGAGATACCATCTTCAACCTACGCCTCCGACGGATTGATAAACCTTAGGTCATCCACTTGAGGGAAAATTGCTACTGTCCTACAAAACTCTGCGCTTGGAGGCCCAACATGAGTCTACAAGAATAAGTTGTGTAGTAGATATCAAGCTCTTTTCTGGCGCCGTTGCCGGGGAGGTGAGTGCTTGAAGGTATATCTTTAGATCTTGCAATTGAATCTTTTAGTTTCTTGTTTTATCACTAGTTTGGTTTATAAAAGAAAACTACAAAAAACTGGATTTGAGGTTGCCTCATATTATTCGTCTTTATCATGTCTTTATTGAAAATGATGGAGCGGAAAATTGTGCTCAATTGATAGAAGAAGAATTCAATAGAATGTTTGGCATAAAATCTTTGAATGATGAGCATGATTGCAATGTTGTTAGTATGAATTCTATGAATATCCAAAATACTAATGATGATTGCACTAGTCATGACAAAAATGTTTCTTATAAGCATGTCAATTTTTGTGGAGTGCATAAAGTTTGTGAAGACATGCCTTATAGGGATGATAGATTTTGTAAGAAGCATAAACATGATAGAACCAATTTTTTGCTCAAAGTGATAGATGAATTTGCTACAAAATTATGCTCTCTTCATCCCATTACTTGTGAACTTTGCAATAAAGTTGGTCACCTTAATTTTCAATGCATACTTTTTCATGATCGAATCATGGCTAAATATTGTAATGACTTGACCGCCCTCGAACTATATAATGAGCTTTATCTATTTTTGGAGTGTGAGGAATTGACACATAAAAATAGTTGGTTTGAAGTATTCATTCTCACAGACAACATTGAAACTAATCTAGAGGAAATCTATATGTTTTGTGTGGTAAATTGCAATGGGAATGCTTATATTGCCAACTACAGAAAGATGGGAAAACCAATAGAATATAAAAGGAACACTAATGAAAGGGTAAAGATTTCCACTTTCCCTCCTATTGTCTCTCATGATGAAATAGGTGACGAGGAGGAGCTTCCTATTCAACCAATCTCATCAATAAGAAGCTCGGAAAAATTGATTAAACCCACACATGATGTGGTGAAGAAGAAGAAAAGAAGAAAGAGTAGAGGTAAAAAGATATCCCTCCCAAATAATGTTGCCTATATTATTGTTGTGCCTCATGAGAGTGAATCAAAAATAGTGGAAGATGATATACTTGATGATGATATTGCTTCTTTGTCTTATGGTACAATGTCCGAAGGAACTATTGAGGATGATTTTATTATGCCTATTACTCATTATGATGATTATGATTGGGAAGATAATGATACCTCTTATGATCTTGAAAATCTTTATGGCACCAACTTGGAAAATTATGATGATAATTGTTATACTATTGGTGCTATTCATACTATTAATGATGAAAGTGATTATGCTTATGATATGCAAAGCCACAAGCTTGGGGATGCTATGTTTGATGAGAATGACATGTTTGAGAATTTATTTGCTGCAATTGATGTTTGTCCCAAGCTTGGAGATTCTATACTTAGTGAAGATGATCTTTTTAGCCCCCCTACTTTGAATGATCAAATTTGTTATGATGATTTCATGCCTCCTATCTATGATGATTATTGTGATGATACTTATGTTATGAAAAATAGGGATGATTATTATTATAATACTTGTTATAATCCTTTTACTGAACATCACTCTTTTAATGTGGAAACAATTTATAGTATTCGAGTTTCATACTATACTCCCATTATTATGAATGAGAAGAAAATTGCTTGTGTGGAGAGTAATAAAAATTCTATGCTTATGGATCATGAAAAGAATGCTTTATATGATAGATATATTGATGAATCCATTCATGATGCTACTGAAAATTATTATGAGAGAGGAACATATGATTCATGATGCTCCCGTTATGTTTCAATTCTTCACTTTTTATGTGAGCATCATTAAAATCATCATGCCTAGCTAAAAGGCATTAAAGAAAAGCGCTTGTTGGGAGACAACCCAATACTTATACCTACTGTTTTTTGTGTGTCCATATGATTAAGCTACTGTAGTAATCATGTTTTATATGTTTTCTTTCAATAATGTGCCAAGTAAAGCCTTTGGGATAGTGTGGATGCTTGTTGATTTGATTCTGTGCAAAAACAGAAACTTTTGCGTCCAGTGCTGGAATTTCTATTCTGTACTGGAGCGTGAAAAAATTCTGAAACTTTTACAAAGTATTGGGTTACAAATTGTTTACGTTTTCCTAATTTTTCAGAATTTTTGGAGGTACAGAAGTATGGTTTTTAAATCGCTTACTACACGCTGTTCTGTTTTTGACAGATTCTGTTTTCGATTCATAGTTTGCTTGTTTTAGTGTTTCCATAGCTTATATTGAGTAATATAAATTGTGGAAATGATAGAATACAGTAGGCATTATGTGAGAACAATTATGAATATTGTCTTGACAGTACCTAAGTGGATGATTTATTTTTATCATACTAACCTATCTCACGAAGTTCCGTTAAGTTTTGTGTGATTGAAGTTTTCAAGTTTTGGGTGAGATATCGATATGAGAGGAATTAAGCAGACACAAGAGCTTAAGCTTGGGGATGCCCCGGTTGGCATCCCACCTTTCTTCATCAACATCTATCGGTTAGTCTAAGTTTTTACTTGTTCACATGTTATGTGCTATTCTTGGAGTGTCCTTTTATTTTCGTTTTGTTTGTTGTTTGAATAAAATTATCAAGATCTGAAATCTTAAATGAGAGAGAATTCTCACATAGCTACCTATTTACTTAACTACTCATTTGATCTTCACTTATATCTTTTTGGAGTAGTTTGCCATTCGCTCTAGTACTTCACTTATATCTTTTTGAGCACGGTGGTGATTATGTTTTGAAGAAATACATACATTCTCATGCTTCACTTATATTATTTTGAGAGTTGACAATAGTAATGGCAATATGCTTAAGATATGAATTTGGTCCCAAAGTGATGAATATTCAAGAGGGATATAATAAAAAAAACTTTCATGAAAGATCATTGGATATGATAAGTTTGATTCCTTGCAATAGTTTTGCGATATGGAGATGATAATATGTGAGTCATGTTAGTGAGTAATTGTGATTTAGTAAGAATATTAGTGTTAAGGTTTGTGATTCCCTATGCATGCACATAAAGTCAATAGTTATGCAACGAAGTTATATCTACTTATGGTGCATTATTCAGTGTTAGTTATGTTCAATGCATGTTTATGACCGTTTTCGCTTTTTGGTTGGTTGCTTCTCAATCTTTTTGCTAGCCTTCATTTGGACTAAGCGGAAATACTGCTTGTGCATCCAAACTCTTTAAACCCAAGTTGTGCCAGATGAGTCCACCATACCTACCTATATGTGGTATTTCCATGCCGTTCCAAGTAAATTTGCGTGTGCCAACTCTAATTTTCAAAATAATTTTTCTGTTTTGTGTGCCCGTACCGCTCATGAGGCGGAAGGGGGTGGCCAATATTTTCCATGCTAGGTGGGTTATTCTCATGATGAGTGTTTATTCACTTGTCATTGCACGAGAGTGTGGCAGGTAATAGGGATGCCCAGTCCCGAAATGAAATGAAATGAAAAATCTTATATGATGATAATAACAAATTCCTTGGAAAGTGTTGGTATGGAGGGCACCCGTGGATACGGCTAGCCATGGATTGTGAAAGAATGGTGGAAAAGGAATAAACTTTATTTTCTGTTTGGTAACCGCCTATAATGTATCTAGCATGGAAGATATTGGGAATTCTCGTTCGTTTTCGTTGACAGGAAAAGCATGCCTCCCAATATTTTTATCTCTCTAATTTAAGCCTTGAGCTCTGGCACATTAGAAAATCTCTGCTTCCCTCTGCGAAGGGCCTATCTATTTACTTTTATGCAATTTTTATTTTTATTTTGAGTCTCCATCTTCTCTTATAAAGAACAAACTAGAGAGCACTATTGTCATACTTGTGCATTGGATGTAGCTAATATTGAGTGTGTTTCATGAATGGACCAATGATTGAGGATAATGGGCTAGGGATAACTTTCTTTAGCATTGATATTTTGAAAGACATGGTTGCTTGTTAGTATGCTTGAGTATTTATGTCTTCATGTCAAATTATAGACTATTGCTTTGAATCATTCAAGTCCAAGTGTCCATGCAACAAAAGAAAAGATTATATGATTGTGATAGGTAGCATTCCACATCATAATTTCTGTTTTTAATTGCTACTTTATCATGATGAGTTTTATGAGAAAAAGTTGTTGTCATGATGCTAGGAAAAGTGATTTAAATTACCATTGATCAAACTTATGCATTATGCTAGCATTCACACTTCATAAATTATTTCTTTTATCATTTACCTACTCGAGGACGAGCAGGAATTAAGCTTGGGGATTCTGATACGTCTCCAACGTATCTATAATTTATGAAGTATTCATGCCATGTTTATAACAATTCTATATGCTTTTGGTATGATTTGATTAGAACTAACCCGGACCGACGCTGTTTTCAGCAGAACTACCGTGGTGTTGTTTTTGTGCAGAAATAAAAGTTCTCCAAATGAGCTGAAACTTTTTGACGATTTTTTTGGAACAAAAGAGACACTAGAAGCTTCGTGGAAGGACCAGAAGAGCCACGAGGTGCCCACGAGGCACCGGGGCGCGCCAGGGGGGGTGGCGTGCCCATGTGCCTCGTGGGCCCATCTTAGCCCATATTGACGTGATTCCAATGCTGAAGAATCCTATAAATAGAGAAACCCCCAGAAATAACCCTAGATTTTGGACTACGCCGCCGCAAGCCTCTGTACCTTCGAAATACCATCTACAACCCTTTTTCGGCACCCTACCGGAGGGGGGAATCATCACCGGAGGCCATCTTCATCATCCCGGCGGTCTCCATGACGAGGAGGGAGTAGTTCACCCTCGGGGCTGAGGGTTTGTACCAGTAGCTATGTGTTTGATCTCTCTCTCGTGTTCTTGATTTGGCACGATCTTGATGTATCGCAAGCTTTGTTAATATAGTTGGATCATATGGTGTTTCTTCCCTCTCTATCCTTGTTGTGATGAATCGAATCTTTTCCCTTTGAGATTTCGTTATTGTCGGATTGAATATTTCAGCTTTGAGAACACTTGATGTATGTCTTGCATATGAATACCCGTGGTGACAATGGGGTATTATATTGATTCACTTGATATATGTTTTGGCACTCAACTCGCGGATTCCCGCGGTGACATTGGGGTAATCTATGCATAGGGGTTGATGCACGTTTTCATTATCTTTTCTCCGATAGAAACTTTGGGGTGCTCCTTGGAGTTCTTTGTGTGGATTGAATATTATGATTATGAAGTTGTTTGATGCATATCATATAATCAACTCACGGATACTTGTGGTGACATTGGAGTATCTAGGTGACATTAGCGTTGGTTGATGTGTATCATATGGTGTTATTTTAGTACGAACTCTAGGGCTGTTTGTGACACTTATAGGAATAGCTCAATAGATCGATCGGAAAGAATAACTTTGAGGTGGTTTCGTACCCTACAAACAATTTCTATCTTATGTTCTCCGCTAATAGGAACTTGGGAGTGATTCTTTATCGCACGTTGAGGGATTGTTATATGATCCAATTATGTTAGCACTGTTGAGAGATTGCACTTGTGAAAGTATGAACCCTAGGCCTTGTTTTTAAGCATTGCAATACCGTTTGTGCTCACTTTTGTTACTTGCTACCTTGCTGTTTTTATATTTTCAGATTACAAAAACCTATATCTACTATCCATACTACACTTTTATCACCATCTCTTCGCCGAACTAGTGCACCTATACAATTTACCATTGTATTGGGTGTGTTGGGGACACAAGAGATTTCTTGTATTTGGTTGTAGGGTTGTTTGAGAGATACCATCTTCAACCTACGCCTCCCACGGATTGATAAACCTTAGGTCATCCACTTGAGGGAAAATTGCTACTGTCCTACAAAACTCTGCGTTTGGAGGCCCAACACGAGTCTACAAGAATAAGTTGTGTAGTAGACATCAGAGGGTCCCCTCCTGTTGATTCTTTCGCCAGTATTTTTTATATATTCCAAAATAATTCTCCATAAATTTTAGGTCATTTGGAGTTGTGCAGAATAGCTATCTCTGTTTCACCCCTTTCAGGTCCAGAATTCTAGCTGCCGTCATTCTCCCTCTTCATGTGAATCTTGCAAAATAAGAGAGAAAAGGCATAAGAATTGTACCATAAAGTGAAATAATGATCAAAAACATAATAATTTTTAGTAGGAAATCATGATGCAAATTGGACGTATCAACTCCCCCAAGCTTAGACCTCGCTTGTCCTCAAGCGAAAGCCGAAATCGATAATCATGACCACATGTTTAGAGAAAGAGGCGTCGATAAAAATAAAATACGGACATGGAGCATCATGATCTTTATTATAACAGCAATATATCATCATAAAACTTCTCATGAAAAAGTGAAAATTCATCCATAAGTTAAAGTATGAACCATAAACCAATATTGAAAACTAACAAACTATGATCTCAGTCACCGAAGCAATTGCAATTCATCATATTATCAGAAAGAGTCTATGTAAGAGCTTTGTTTTAGCAAGTTCACATACTCAACTATCATTTAGTCTTCTATGATTGCTGACACTCACGACATACTTATGGAGCAAAAGTTTCAGTCGAACACATAGAAAGATACGGGCTTATAATTTCGCCTCCCAACGTATTTACCTCAAGGGTAATGTCAAGAATAATAACTCATGATCACCTACATCCAACTGGATATATATGCCTGGATCAATCCCCACCACATGATGCTTGCCAAGAGAGAAAATAAAAACGGAATAGAGGAGAATACTATTAACTCTTGCAGGAAAGTGAATACATAAAGTAAAAGATAGGCCCTTCGCGGAAGGAAGCAGAGGTTGTCATGCGCTTTTTGTTTTTGGATGTGCAAGCTCTTAATGTAAAGGAATGTCACTTTATATTGCCCCTTGTTATAGCGACCTTTATTATGCAGTCTGTTGCTTTTATTACTCCACCATCACAAGATCGTTCAAAGCTTATTTTCCCTTACAATAAATGTTCATACATATTTAGGAGCAATTTTTGTTGCTTTGCACCGATGATAACTTACTTGAAGGATCTTATTCAATCCATAGGTAGATATGGTGGACTCTCATGACATGAAACTGGGTTTAAGGTTTTTTGGATGCACAAGTAGTATCTCTACTTAGTACAGAATTTTGGCTAGCAAAAGATAGGGGGCAAGCACCACAGTTATAGGATCCAAAACAATATAACTTCTATGTGAATATAAGCAAACATAACTCATTACGTTGTCTTCCTTGTCCAACGTCGACTAATTGACATAGAATATTTAATGGGGGCTCACAATCATAAAAGATGTCCAAGATAGTGTATTTATATGTGAGACCTCTCTTTCTTTATTACTTTTTCATGAATTGCAACAATGACCAATGCTATGTTTGTCAACTTCCAACAAGTTTTATCAATTATACTTCTTTTATGTGAAGTCATAACTCCCCATGGGATTAGCATATGATCTTATTTTCTTTCTTTCTTTATTTCTAGGATTGGATCAACAAAAGCAAAACACTCAACTCAACTACTCTTTATTATTTAACTCTCACACACGATTGCATAGATAGATAGACCACAAAGCAAACACTCGAAGCTAAATCATACTAAAACTTTATTCTTCTAAATCACAAAATAACTAAGGATCGAACTAAGATAGATAATGATGATAAAAAGTGATGGTGATACGATACCGGGGCACCTCCCCCAAGCTTGGCACAAGCCAAGGGTGGTGCCCATACCCATGTACTCAAATCTCCTTCTTGGGTGATGGTGGTGATGAAGTGGTGGGCTTGTCCTCCGTCTTCCAAGGCATAGGCTCCCCATCATAAAAGGATGAACGTGTTTCTGGAGTCCTGAAATTTGCAGCTAAACTCATACCTTTGAACTTGGCCTCATACTCAAAATTTTGGTTTGGTAGATCATATATTTGGGCCTGAAGATAATCAATCCGGTCATTGAGCTTGAAGATGACGTCCCCAATATTCTTGCCGTCCACCTTGTGCTCACGGATGAACTCCGTGATCATGGAGTGGTTAGCATAAAGTCCGCACTCCACCATCCCTTGGCACTTGAAGATCTCCTGTTCCACCGCTTCCAACCTGGCCTTCTCGCTCCCGGTCTTCTTAGGTCCTTGAACGTCCCGGATGTGGAGCACCCCCTCACGCATGTCAATGGCTTCAGGGTGCTTCATCACCTCCGGTAGGTACGGGTTGATAACCTTCTCATAGAACTTATCCTTGGACGAGCTTGGAGACGCCATGGCAATCTAGATCTGTCAGCAAAATAGCCCGAAACAAGAACAGAGGAGAAACTTGCGATGCGGTGGTCAAAACACCCGTAAGTATATATAATGAATTTTTCCCGTGCAAAACAAGTAATATGGAAGAAAAATGGAGTCGGGAAAGTCCACGAGGGAGCCACAAGCCTGGTAGGCGCGCCCCCTAGGCTTGTCGCCTCCTCGTGCACTTTTTGGACTGTTTATTATTTTCCTAATTTTTTATATATTCTAAAATGGAAAGAAAGCACTTTTATGGAAGTTTTGGAGTCGGTTTACTTATCGTACCACATACCTACTCCTTTTCAGGATTCTAGAGCGTTCCGGAAGGTTTCCTCTATGTGCTCTTCCGGTGTCATTGTTTGGATAATATTAGTTTCAACATTAATGGGCGTACATGAGATATAATGTTTAACTCTTTGCCCATTAACAACTCTCGGATTATTGCCTTCGGAATTGTTTATTTTGATGGCTCCGGAGCGATAAACTTCTTCGATGATGTATGGGCCTTCCCATTTGGAGAGAAGTTTTCCTGCAAAAAATCTTAAACGAGAATTGTATAATAGAACATGATCACCTACTTTGAATTCCCATTTTTGAATTCTCTTATCATGCCATCTTTTAACTTTTTCTTTAAACAACTTGGCATTTTCATAAGCTTGGGTTCTCCATTCATCTAGAGAGCTAATATCAAATAACCTCTTTTCACCGGCAAGTTTAAAATCATAGTTAAGTTCTATAATTGCCCAATATGCTTTATGTTCTAACTCAAGAGGTAAATGACATGCTTTTCCATAAACCATTTTATACGGAGACATACCCATAGGATTTTTATAAGCAGTTCTATAAGCCCATAGTGCATCATCCAGTTTCTTAGACCAATTCTTTCTGGGTCTATTAATAGTCTTTTGCAAAATTAATTTATTTCTCAATTGGTTAATTCAACTTGACCACTAGACTGAGGATGATAAGGAGATGCAATTCTATGATTCACATCATATTTAGCAAGCAATTTACGGAAAGCACCATGAATAAAATGTGAACCACCATCAGTCATTAAATATCTAGGGACTCCAAAACTTGGAAATATAACTTCTTTAAGCATTTTAATAGAAGTGTTATGATCAGCACTACTAGTTGGAATAGTTTCTACCCACTTAGTAACGTAATCAACAGCAACTAGAATATGAGTATACCCATTGGATTTAGGAAACGGTCCCATAAAATCAAAACCCCAAACCTCAAATGGTTCAATAACAAGTGAATAATTCATAGCATTTCCTGACGTCTACCAACATTACCAATTCTTTGACATTCATCACAAGAGAGGACAAACTTACGTGCATCCTTAAAAAGAGTAGGCCAATATGTAACATCCCAAAATTCTAAATTTTGGAATGTTATATTAAATAAATAATTGTGATTGTTTGTTTGATTGTTGTGTGATTGATTGTGTGAAATTGAGTGGAAATTGAATTTTTTTGAAAGTTGAATGAGAGGGAATAAAAGGACTTTCCCAAACTTTCTTTCTTGCATGTGGTCTTCATGAATTCAAATTCATTTCATCACAAAACCCTAGAGTGAAGATAATATGACTTCTTCCATTTAAAGAAATGAAAAGGGGTTTTGAAAAAAGATTTGAATTCCATTTGAAAATAGTCCAACTCAGAAACTTTATGCCACTCAAGGATTTTCATGAGAGAAGATAATAGGACTTCTTCAAAATATATGAAATAGAGTGGGGAGTGATGAGGACCACTTTTAAAAATTTATTTGAACCACTTTTGGAGAGCCTTCCATTTTGAGTTTCATGTTCATCTCCATTTATTCAAATAAAATAAAGAGAGAAGGAAATATGACTCCTTCAAATACCAGAAAGAAAGTATGGAAAATGGATTATGGAACCAACAGAAAGTTATTTGAAAAATATTTGAAATCATTTGCATAGCTATTTCTTGAATTCATTGAATATTTATTTATTTAGTTTTTATGCAAATTATTTTTCTCCTGAAAAAGAATAAATGAGAATGAGGGTAAAATGAGTCCCTCCAAATTAAAAATAGGAGAAAATTAATTTGAAATCATTTTGGTATTTAAAAAAAATGTTTTTTACTGATTTTTATTGCAACAGAAGCACTATTGGAATTTTAGTAATTTTTATTGACTCTATTTTGGCAAAATAAAATGTGTACAGTTTCCCATATATGCTAGTGTATTTTTTTTGAAAAATTTCATTTAATTTGGAGTTCATTTGAATTAGTTTTGGAGCATTTTTGTTCTCTGTTTATTTTGAAAAAAAAAAAAAACAAAACGGGCGAAAACCCAGCCAGGCGCTTGCCGCCGGCCCATCAACGCAATTGGCCCACGGCCTGCTCCCGGGCCCGAAGGCGTTTCCCGCCGGCCGCCGCCTCTCCCTCTCTCCCGCCGCTGCCGCTGACGCATGGGGCCCGCCCATCGTCTCCAACCTCCCGCGCCTCCCGCTCGGGTAAGCCGCAGCGCCGCGCCCGCCCGCAGCCGCCGGCCGCCTTCCGCTCGGATGAGCTTATCCCGCAGCTCTGCAGCTCCTAGCCGTGCCTATAAATGCCCCAAGACTCCCTCTTCTCATCCCGCCGACTCGCTTCTCTCCACGCCACTCGCAGCCGTCGCCATCACCGTTTGCATCTCGCCGGCCGAACGCATTTCGCCGGAGAAGTTCGTCGCCCGTAAGCCACCCCGGCCTCCCATTCTTTGTCAAACACCTCCCCGTGTCAATGCGCATCTTTTTGACATGGTTTTGGCCCCTAGGAATCGCCGGAACAACCGCACATCTGACGCCCGAGCCGCCGGAGCACCGGAGCGCCGCCTCGACCCGCTGCTCGACCCCGACGCCGACGACGCGAACCACCACCACCGCCGTGACCCCCTCGACGCGCCGGTCTTCCTCGTCTACTTTGCCGACCCTGGAGACCGCCGCAGCCGCCGCCTCCTTTGACCCAAGCCATGCCGCCGTCCCCTGCTCGTCGCCAACGCCGTTGACCACTGTAAGCCGCTGCCCCCTCCTCTTATTCGTCGGATCTAAAGCCTACGATCCAGATTAGATTAGGCTAGTTTTTTTTATTTACAAACCGGTATGTGCTAGATTACGGCCATCCACTGTTTAACATCGGTAGCAAACAGGTAAGCACCAGTAGGAACCCGCCACGTGGCCAGGGACCTGTTCGTGATTAATTTTCCTTCACTGTTAGTCCCTAAATTTAGCAGATTAGTCCCTGAACTTTGAATAGCCACAGTTTTTAAACCGTAGATCCAAATTTGATGAAACCAGCGGCAAAATGTTCGTCTCAAATATCTTTATCCAGAGAACCCATGTTTGCAAACTTTTGCTAATTTCAAATTTGAATTGTTTCAGATTCAAATTTGAATTCTATTAGGCCATATCTCCTAAACCGTTACTCCGTTTGAATTAATTCTTTTTGCACTTTGTCACCGTAGCCAAATCCTAGGACTTGAACCACTCTCACGGTATTTTTCACACAACTAGATCTGTCCATGAATAATTTTACTACTATGCCGTGTATGCACTTTAGTTCACAGCACATCTTTGAACCCTATGTCACATGTTGTTTAGCACCTAGAATATTTTGTGATAGTTGAGTGTGTTGGATTTTCATTTGTGTTTTTCGAGTCTTTTCATGTTGCATGATATTTGGTTCTCTAAAATGATTGCTTATGTGCATTTATTTACTTTGGCGATAGAATTTCCGGAGAGCAAAGTCGAATACTATCATTCTCTAGAGTTGAACTACCAGTACCAAGGCAAGTTTACATCTTGACCATACTTTTATTTTCCTATGTTTTTATTATGCACTTAGTCCTTTGTGGTAGGATTGCATGGTAGGAATTTATGCCGGCTGGCTATGCTTACACCTAGTAGTTCATTTGAGGTAGGTCTGATCTATACAACCTTTGTCGCCACCGTGTAAGATTATATTGCCTCGCTAAAGTAGACATGGATTGGGAATGTGTTCATGGTGAGACATCAGTGACAAAGTAGTAATCAGGACCAAGACTTTTAAATGAACTACCTAGGCGGAAATTGGTTTGAATGGTGGCGAAGTACAGTGGGAGCATCCATGGGAAATCCATGGTGGTGCACCACTAGTGGTCCGTCCGCTCAGGATCAAAGGGATCAAACGTGTTTTCATGTCTAGAAGCTTACGTGTGCAGCCACAAGCCAATATGGGCTCTGGCTTAGTTGAGTAGTTAGTGTGACCTCTTCTGGGATGGGCTAGCAAATGTAGAATATGTAGGTGTACCGGCCTATCCGTGGGTTAAGAGGGAATACTTTCGAAAGACTATGTCTCGATCGTCCTATCAAGGAGGTGGTCGAGTCTTGTGGGGAAAAGTGCGCAAACCTCTGCAGAGTGTTAAATCTAATCGATTAGCCGTGTCCCCGGTTACGGACAATTTGAGCTTTTAGTAGTGGAAATGCCAGGAGATCTCATCACCCTTAATTTAATCAATTGGGTTTAAATGAAACTTTGGGAATTGATTGAGTTGGGGCACCAGCTCAATCATATGCTATTTTGTAGTGGTAGAATTATTTCTTTTACAGTAGGGAAAAATCAGCTTTATGCAAAATTAAACTTAGAGCTTTCCACCAGCCAAATTGCATGTACAAGTAGGTTCATTATACTCTTATGATGTGACTTGCCAGTACATTCCATGTACTGACCTACACGGCTGCAACTTATCATGTGGCAGGAATTTCTACGACGAGAAAGAGTTACGTTGTAGGGTTATGGTCTACACTCAACTTGCCGTTGGCGTTGACGGGACTCCACACCCTGATGATTGTTTTCCGCTGTGTTATATGAGGTATAATCTGGATCTACGTTATCTTTTTAACATGTGATGTTATGGTATTTCATCGATGTACTGTGTGTGCTAGCATATTGATCTAGGGATAGCACAGAAAGCACAGAGGCAGCGATCCTTTTGGGTCGGGTCGCTACAGAGATGGTATCAGAGCACATGTTGACTGTAGGACGTGACCCTAGATACTGGAAAGCCCTTAGGAAAGGATCTCTCTAAAACTTTATTTTCAAAAAGATCCTTTACCTCTCTTCTTTTCTGAGCTTTATCAAATCTTCCCTTTTACCTCAAATAGTTAGACAATACCCTTTTCCCTTTTGACCACACGGAGGATCAACTGATGAGACCACTCCGAGAAGGACAAGATATTGGACAATTGAGGACCACTTCAGAGTAAAGAGGATTCACCATAGAAGAATTGAAGCTTCAACGGTTGAAGACTCCGAAGACTCGAAGAATTTGAAGGGTCTGAAGAATTCCTAGATTGATATGACCTTTAGAAGACCAAATCCCTGTTATATATACTCACGTTAGATGCGATAATTTGTGAGTTGTCATATTTTGTGTGTGTTTTCTGACAGCAACAAATAAAACCTATTTTCAAAACTATGTTGTTTGTATGGGCATCTTTCTCCCTCTCTTATCTCATCCCCAAACCCTTGGACCCAATAGACGATGAATGAAGATGGACTCGTATTTTCCAGATCAATGACTCTGTTGGAGGCAGAACAATGGATTTAGAACATGGAGGATCACTTGAGGAATAACATTGTTGAAAGAAAAGATATGGTTCAATATGCTCTTCAGTACTTTGCAAAAAGTGTTGCAACATGGTGTAGGATGCACCAAGCTATACAAGGATGGAATGGAGCAAAAACTTGGGAGGAATTCAAGATGACTCTACTGAGGTCTTGTCTTATCTAGAAGACCTATGGCAATAAAATGAAGAAACCTTGTGCATGCAAGATTTGCAGAGAGATAGGACACACCCATGACGAACACAAGGATGGATGCCCTCATTGTGAAGGAAATCACCGAGCTGAAGGATGCCCAACTAGGCAGGTTACTTGTTTCTTGTGTGAAGGAACTACGCACTACCCTGCCCAGTGTCATATTTATCCCAAGGTACAAGAAATTACCAAGCAGCAGAAGGAAGCAATGAAAGAAGCCCTCAGGGAAAGTTTAAAAGAACCTGTGATGAAGGAATATGCTGACGACCCTGATGGAGAAGGCCTAACCAAATTTTACTCCCATGCTTGCTATTCATGTGGAGAAGAAGGACATTTTTCACAGTATTGCACGAAGGAAAGCCAAGAGTATCTGGGAGACTTCCTGACAGAAGAAGTGGAGTTTGATCCACAGGAGATAGAAGAATTGATCGGAACGAAGAAGTCCAGGAAGAGAAAGAGCATGTATCCCCTAAACAACCCAATTTCTGCAAAGAAGGACCGGAGTCATATCACATGTTTCAAGTGCAAGAATATAGGTCATTACGCTAGCAAATGCCCAGAAAGGAAGCCAAGAACCCAAGATAACCACCAGGAAGCCCCTGGATTTGTCTGACGTCATTTGTTTACGCTGCAAGGAAGTAGGACATTTTGCCAGAGAATGTTCAGACCCAAGGAAAGCTTGAGCTGAGTAGCTGAGATCTTGATATTGGAATAAAGAATGCAATAAATGTGGAATGCACTTTTATTTTCATTGGGGATGTTGAGTTGAGTTATGAAATGGAAATTGTAATAGTTCATGAAGCAATAAAAGTTGATATGTTTGCAATCTCATATGAAATGTTATGAGTTGTTTGTTGATTGTGAGTGCCTCTCTCACTATCTCACCCAGACTTAAACCTTGAACCCATGGACAAGCTGACCCGAAACCTTTCCCGGAAAAACAACCCCATTTCACCCAAGGAAATACATACATGATCCTGAGTACCCCTTCTATCTTATACCGGCAGATGACAACCCTTTACGAGTCTTTTCTCAAGGGCCCGAAAACGATCATGACCCTGACTAGTGATCATGATTACCCAAAAATCCTGAAGGACATGATGAGGCATATTCACCTTGAAGGAGATGTAGTCTACAAGGGTTATCCTTTCATGGAGAATGGAGTTGAACTTTGGTGCGTGGAGGTACACCTCCACCGTGTGAAAGGAGTTTGCCCAAAGACTATGGGGCAATACTTTTTCATTTCTCGAGTACCACGAGCAACATTCTTCGACTCTGTTCGTGAAGCTGCTATGGAAGCCATACGTCAGATTGGAGAAATACTTGAAGCAAGACTTCGTCATACTCAGGAATACTTGAGGGAGGTGCATGCAGAGATGATGGAGATGAAGCTCATGGCCACCATGATGAAGCAAAAGATCAATGATTTCAAGGATCACATCGCGCAATTCCAGTGGGACTGAAGCATCTTCAAGAAGGGCAAATGAATAAAGATGGAAGTAATGCTTGACCATACCAAACTATGTGGATGGGAACATTTGTAATAAAGTACTTCTGAAATTTGAGTTTTGAGTAGTGGTTAAGGATGTAATAAAGGATTTGATATGAAGAGAATATGAATTATGGATGAACCAGTGCATTTTATTTTTTGGCGATACTTTTTTGTGTGAACACTTGACCAATGGAAAGGAAAATGTATTCCATAGAGTGGAGTTTGGACAAAATGAGTTGGAGTTTTGTTGTGATATGATGGTTACCCCAAGAGTATGAAGGAATGAAGTACAATTGGATTTAAAAGGGGTGTAATGTTGGAATATGGAACAATAGTAAACCCCAAGAAGAGTTAAAGCTATACAGGTGTTGAAGTGGGCCCATAACCCACAGGACCCAGGATTTGAAAAGGAGCAAGCACAACCTTGTTGAAGGAAGAATTCTGGAAGAAGCTGTGATTTCATCAGCACACGTTTCATAGGAGGTTATGTAAAACCCGAGAGTTGTGAAGAAACGATAGATGTTTTGTTTGGCTTGCAGAACCAATGGATTTACCCGAACCCAGTTCGTGGAGAAGAGAATTTCTGCAATGCTTGTGAGGATGCCCAAGTGTTAGAATATGTGATTCACTATCTGCGTATGTCGTAATGATTCAAGTACGAGATGGATTGGCCCCCATACCGGAGACTTCTATCATGAACTATCATATGTTGATGGAAAATCAGAGAGCCTTAAAACCCTAGAAGAGTGTTGACACGACAAGCCAAAAACCTTAGAATGGCATATGTTGATGGAAAATGGATTATGGAACCAATAGAAAGTTATTTGAAAAATATTTGAAATCATGTGCATAGCTATTTCTTGAATTCATTGAATATTGATTTATTGAGTTTTTATGCAAATTATTTTTCTCCTAAAAAAGAATAAATGAGAACGAGGGTAAAATGACTCCCTTCAAATTAAAAATAGGAGAAAATTAATTTGAAATCATTTTGGTATTTAAAAAAAATGATTTTTACTGATTTTTATTGCAACAGAAGCACTGTTGGAATTTTAGTAATTTTTATTGACTCTATTTTGGCAAAATGAAATGTGTGCAGTGGCCCATATATGCCAGTGTATTTTTTTTGCAAAATTTCATTTAATTTGGAGTTCATTTGAATTAGTTTTGGAGCATTTTTCTTCTCTGTTTATTTTTAAAAAAATAAAAAAAAACGGGCGAAAACCCAGCCAGGCGCTAGCCGCCGCCCCAGCAACGCAATTGGCCCACGGCCTGCTCCCGCGCCGGAAGGCGTTTCGCGCCGTCCGCCCGCCTCTCCCTCTCTCCCGCCACTGCCGCTGACGCATGGGGCCCGCCCATCGTCTCCGACCTCCCGCGCCTCCCGCTCGGATAAGCCGCAGCGCCGCGCCCGCCCGCAACCGCCGACCGCCTTCCGCTCGAATGAGCTTATCCCGCAGCTCCGCATCTCCTAGCCACACCTATAAATGCCCCAAGACTCCCTCTTCTCATCCCGCCGACTCGCTTCTCTCCACGCCGCTCGCAATCGTCGCCATCGCCGTTTGCATCTCGCCGGCCGAACGCATTTCGCCGGAGAAGTTCGTCGCCCGTAAGCCACCCTGGCCTCCCATTCTTTGTCAAACACCTCCCTGTGTCAATGCACATATTTTTGACATGGTTTTGGCCCCTAGGAATCGCCGGAACAACCGCACGTCCGACGCCCAAGCCGCCGGAGCACCGGAGCGCCGCCTCGACCCGCTGCTCGACCCCGACGCCGATGACGCGAACCACCACCACCGCCGTGACCCCCTCGACGCGCCGGTCTTTCTCGTCTACTTCGCTGACCCCAGAGACTGCCGTAGCCGCCGCCTCCTTTGACCCAAGCCACACCGCCGTCCCCTGCTCGTTGCCGACACCGTTGACCACTGTAAGCCGCAACCCCCCTCCTCTCATCCGTCCGATGTAAAGCCTACGGTCCAGATTAGATTAGGCTAGTTTTTTTTAATTTACAAACCGGTATGTGCTAGATTATGGCCGTCCGCTGTTTAACATCGACAGCGAACAGGTAAGCACCAGTAGGAACCCGCCACGTGGACAAGGACCTATTTGCGATTAATTTTCCTTCACTGTTAGTCCCTGAATTTAGCAGATTAGTCTCTGAACTTTGAACAGCCACAATTTTTAAACCGTAGATCCAAATTTGATGAAACCAGCGACGAAATGTTCGTCTCGAATAGCTTTATTCAGAGAACCCATCTTTGGAAACTTTTGCTAATTTCAAATTTGAATTGTTTTAGATTCAAATTTGAATTCTATTAGGCCATATCTCCTAAACCGTTACTCCGTTTGAATTAATTCTTCTTGCACTTTGTCACCGTAGCAAAATCCTAGGACTTGAACCACTCTCACGGTATTTTTCACACAACTAGATCTGTCCATGAATAATTTTACTACGATGCCGTGTATGCACTTTAGTTCACATCACATCTTTGAACCCTATGTCACATGTTGTTTGGCACCTAGAATATTTTGTGATAGTTGAGTGTGTTGGATTTTCATTTGTTTTTTCGAGTCTTTTCATGTTGCATGATATTTGGTTCTCTGAAATGATTGCTTATGTGCATTTATTTACTTTGGCGATAGATTGTTCGGAGAGCGAAGTCGAATACTATCATTCTCTAGAGTTGAACCACCAGTACCAACGCAAGTTTACATCTTGACCATACTTTTATTTTCCTATGTTTTTATTATGCACTTAGTCCTTTGTGGTAGGATTGCATGGTAGGAATTTATGTCGGCTGGCTATGCTTACACCCAGTAGTTCATTTGAGGTAGGTCTGATCTATACAACCTTTGTCACCACTGTGTAAGATTATATTCCCTCGCTAAAGTAGACATGGATTGGGAATGTGTTCATGGTGAGACATCAGTGACAAAGTAGTAATCAGGACCAAGACTTCTAAATGAACTACCTGGGCGGAAATTGGTTTGAATGGTGGCGAAGTACAGTGGGAGCATGCATGGGAAATCCATGGTGGTGCACCACTAGTGGTCCGTCCGCTCAGGATCAAAGGGATCAAATGTGTTTTCATGTATAGAAGCTTACGTGTGCAGCCACAAGCCAATATGGGCTCTGGCTTAGTTGAGTAGTTAGTGTGACCTCTTCCGGGATGGGCTAGTAGATGTAGAATATGTAGGTATACCGGCCTATCCGTGGGTTAAGAGGGAATACTTTCGAAAGACTATGTCTCGATCTTCCGATCAAGGAGGTGGTCGAGTCTTGTGGGGAAAAGTGCGCAAATCTCTGTAGAGTGTTAAATCTAATCGATTAGCCATGTCCCCGGTTACGGACAATTTGAGCTTTTAGTAGTGGAAATGCTGGGAGATCTCATCACCCTTAATTTAATCAATTGGGTTTAAATGAAACTTTGGGAATAGGTTGAGTTGGGGCACCAGCTCACTCATATGCCGGGAGATCTCATCACCTTTTTAACATGTGATGTTATGGTATTTCATCGATGTACTGTGTGTGCTAGCATACTAATCCAGGGATAACACAGAAAGCACAGAGGCACCGATCCTTTTGGGTCGGGTTGCTACACAATAAAAACCAGATTAATTGTAATACCTTGTGTGCAGTTCGGTCTCCCGCATGGTGTCCTCCATATGCCTTGGAGTGACACTTTCGTAGGATTTCTTCCTATTCATGCTCAGGTACACAACGTCTAATAATACCATCTACTCCTTCTTTATATAAGTGTGGGTCATCCCAAAAGTAGTGTCTTTAATCAAAGAAGAACTTTTTCTTTTGTTGGTATGTGAAACTAGGTGGTATATATTTAGCAACAATGTAATTAGCATAGTCTGCATACCAAGGAGTATTACGAGAAGCATTTATGACAGCTAATTGTTCATCAGGAAAATCATCATTAATAGGAAGTGGGTCATCAAGAACATTTTCCATTCTAGACAAATTATCAGCTACGGGATTCTCAGCTCCCTTTCTATCAACAATATGCAGGTCAAATTCTTGTAGCAAAAGAACCCACCTAATAAGTCTAGGTTTAGCATCTTTCTTTTCCATAAGATATTTAATAGCAGCATGATCGGTGTGAATAGTAACTTTGGAATCAACAATGTAAGATCTGAATTTATCACACGCAAACACAACTACTAAAAATTCTTTCTCAGTAGTAGCATAATTTCTTTGAGCACTGTCTATAGTTTTACTAGCATAATGAATAACATTCAATTTCTTATCAACTCTTTGGCCTAGAACAACACCAATAGCATAATCACTAGCATCACACATAATTTCAAAGGGTAGGTTCCAATCAGGTGGTTGAACAATAGGTGCAGAAATTAAGGCTTTCTTAAGTATTTCAAAGGCGTCTACACAATCATCATCAAAAACGAATGGAATATCTTTTTGCAAGAGATTAGTAAGAGGCCTAGAAATTTTAGAGAAATCTTTTATAAACCTTCTATAGAAACCAACATGACCAAGGAAACTTCTTATACCTTTGATATCTTTAGGACATGGCATTTTCTCAATAGCGTCAACTTTAGCTTTATCAACTTCAATACCTCTTTCAGAAATTTTATGCCCAAGAACTATACCTTCATTCACCATAAAGTGGCACTTCTCCCAATTCAAGACAAGATTAGTTTCTTCACATCTCTGCAAAACTCGATCAAGGTTGCTTAAGCAATCAACAAAAGAAGTTCTGTAAACGGAGAAATCATCCATGAAAACCTCAATAATCTTTTCTCAAAAGTCAGAGAATATAGCAGTCATACATCTTTGAAAGGTAGCAGGTGCATTACATAAACCAAAAGGCATACGACGATAAGCATAAGTTCCAAAAGGACAAGTAAAGGTGGTTTCTGTTGATATTCAGGTGAAACAGGTATTTGAGAGAAACCAGAATAACCATCTAGGAAGCAAAAGTGTGTATGCTTAGATAATCTTTCTAACATTTGATCAATAAAAGGCAAGGGGTAATGATCTTTCCTAGTAGCTTTATTTAATTTCCTGAAATCAATTACCATCCTATAACCAGTTACAATTCTTTGTGGGATAAGTTCATTTTTATCATTAGGAACAACGGTAATACCTCCTTTCTTAGGAACACAATGAACAGGACTTACCCATCTACTATCAGCTATGGGATAAATTATACCTGCCACCAAAAGCTTTAATATTTCAGTTCTTACCACATCCTTCATTCTAGGATTCAGCCTTCTTTGATGATCAACAACGGGTTTAGCGTCTGGCTCCATATGAATTTTATGCTGACATAAAGTGGGACTAATGCCCTTAAGATCATCGAGAGTATATCCAATAGCAGCCCGGTGCTTCTTCAGAGTTTTAAGTAATCTCTTTTCTTCATGCTCTGAAAGGTTAGCACTAATAATAACATGATATATCTTCTTTTCATCAAGATAAGCATATTTAAGTGTATCAGGTAATTGCTTTAATTCAAACACAGGATCACCTTTGGGTAGAGGTGGATCTCCCAAGGTTTCAACATGCAAATTATGTTTAAAAATAGGTGCTTGTTTAAATAACAACTCATCTATTTCATTTCTTTCATTCATATTCATATCATTCTCATGGTCTAGCAAATATTGTTCTAAAGGATCAGTAGGAGGCACAGCAATAGAAGGAAGACCAATTATTTCATCCTTATTAGGTAATTCTTTATCATGAGGTTGTCTACGAAACTTAGAGAAATTAAACTCATGAGACACCTCACCAAAATTAACACTGACAGTTTCTTTATTGCAATCAATCTTGGCATTAACTGTATTCAAGAAAGGTCTACCAAATATAATGGGACAAAAATCATCTTGTGGTGATCCATGAACAAGAAAATCAGTAGGATATTTGATCTTACCACACAAGACTTCAACATCTCTAACAATCCCAAGTGGTGAAATAGTGTCTCTATTTGCAAGCTTAATAGTAACATCAATATCTTCAATCTCAACAGGTGCAATATCATTCATGACTTCTTGATAGAGAGTAAACAGAATAGCACTCACACCGGCACCAATATCACATAAACCATGATCGCAATGATCTCCAATTTTAACAGAAATAACAGGCATGCCAATTACAGGTTTGTTTTTATCTTTAGTGTCTGGCTTAGCAATTCTAGTTGCTTCATCACAGAAATATATGACATGTCCATCAATATTATCAACCAAAAGATCTTTAACCATTGCAACATTAGGTTCAACTTTAATTTGTTCAGAAGGTCTAGGTGCTCTAATATTACTCTTATTAACCACAGTTGAAGCTTTAACATGTTCCTTAATCCTAACAGGGAAAGGAGGTTTCTCAATATAAGCAGTAGGCACAACTGGATCAACATGGTAAACAATTGTTTCTTCTTTATCACTAGCAGGTTCTTCATTCAATTCAATAGGTGGATGATATTTAAACCATTTCTCCTTAGGGAGATCAACATGAGCAGCAAAAGATTTACAAAAGGTAGCTACTATCTCAGAATCAAGTCCATATTTAGTACTAAACTTATGAAAAGCATCGGTTTCCATAAAAGATTTAACACAATCAAACTCAAGATTTATACCTGACTCATTACCTTTGTCGATTTCCCAATCTTCAGAGTTACGTTTAATTCTTTTTAGAAGATCCCATCTGAATTCAATAGTTCTCTTCATAAAGGAACCAGCAGAAGAAGTATCGAGCATGGATTGATCATTATGAGAAAGCCGAGCATAAAAGTTTTGAAGAATTATTTCTCTTGAGAGCTCATGATTGGGGCATGTGTGCAACATATACTTAAGCCTCCCCCAAGCTTGAACGATACTTTCTCCTTCACGAGGCCAAAAATTATATATATAATTTCGATCACGATGAACTAAATGCATAGGATAAAATTTCTGGTGGAATTCCAGCTTCAAACGGTTCCAGTCCCATGTTTCAGTATCATCACATAGCATATACCATGTCAATGCCTTTCCCTCCAAAGACAAAGGGAATATTTTTTTCTTAACTCCATCTCCGGATAGACCTGCAAGCTTAAACAATCCACAAATTTCATCCACATATATCAAGTGTATATCAGGATGTACCGTTCCATCTCCTGCATAAGGATTAGCTAGCAATTTCTCTACCATACCCGAAGGAATTTCATAATAAATATTTTTAGTAGATTTAATAGGTTGATGAGCAACTCCCATTGCTTCTGGTCGAGGTGAAGATACCCTGAACAGACCCCTCAAAGGATCACTTTCCATAGTGACAAGTGACAGTAAATTTCAGCACGTAATATAAATGTTTCCTTACCAAATTTCATTCACCAAAGGCGCTTCACTCCCCGGCAACGGCGCCAGAAAAGAGTCTTGATGACATACAAGTATAGGGGATCAATCATAGTCCTTTCGATAAGTAAGAGTGTCGAACCCAACGAGGAGCAGAAGGAAATGACAAGCGGTTTTCAGCAAGGTATTCTCTGCAAGTACTGAAAGTAGCGGTAACAGATAGTTTCGGTAGCAAGATAATTTGTAACAAGTAACAAGTAACAAGTATAATAAAGTGCAGCAAGGTGGACTAATCCTTTTTATAGCAAAGGACAAGCCAGAACGAACTCTTATAATAAGCAAAGCGTTCTCGAGGACACATGGGAATTTCATCTAGTCACTTTCATCATGTTTGTTTGATTCACGTTCGCTACTTTGATAATTTGATATGTGGGTGGACCGGTGCTTGGGTGCTGTTCTTACTTGAACAAGCCTCCCACTTATGATTACCCCCTCTCGCAAGCATCCGCAACTACGAAAGAAGAATTAAGATAACTCTAACCATAGCATGAAACATATGGATCCAAATCAGCCCCTTATGGAATAGCGCATAAACTAGGGTTTGAGCTTCTGTCACTCTAGCAACCCATCATATAATTACTACTCCACAATGCCTTCCCTTAGGCCCAAAGATGGTGAAGTGTCATGTAGTCGACGTTCACACGACACCACTAAAGGAAGCAACAACATACATAGCATCAAAATATCGAACGAATACCAAATTCACAGGACTACTTATGACAAGACTTCTCCCATGTCCTCAAGAACAAAAGTAACTACTCACACATCATATTCATGTCCAAGATCAGAGGGGTATTGAATAGCATATTGGATCTGAACGTATAATCTTCCACCAAATAAACCAACTAGCATCAACTACAAGATGTAATCAACACTACTAGCAACCCACAGGTACCAATCTGAGGTTTTGAGACAAAGATTAAATACAAGAGATGAACTAGGGTTTGAGATGAGATGGTGCTGGTGAAGATGTTGATGAAGATTGGTCCTCCCACGATGAGAGGATCGTTGGTGATGTCAATGGCTTCGATTTCCCCCTCCCGGAGGGAAGTATCCCCGGCGGAATCGCTCCACCGGAGAGCAAAATAGCTCCTGCCCAGGTTCCGCCTCGAGACGGTGGCCCTTCGCCCCGAAATCCTTCTTCTGATTTTTTCTAGGGCAAATGGCTTCATATAGCAGAAGGAGGAGCCCGGAGGCCTGCCAGGGGCCCCACAAGCTTGGGGGGCGCGCCCAGGGGGTAGGGCGCGCCCCCCAGGCTTGTGGCTGCCTGGTGAGTTCCCTCCTGTTGATTCTTTCGCCAGTATTTTTTATATATTCCAAAATAATTCTCCATAAATTTTCAGGTCATTTGGAGTTGTGCAGAATAGCTATCTCTGTTTCACCCCTTTCAGGTCCAGAATTCCAGCTGCCGGCATTCTCCCTCTTCATGTGAATCTTACAAAATAAGAGAGAAAAGGCATAAGAATTGTACCATAAAGTGAAATAATGATCAAAAACATAATAATTATTAGTAGGAAATCATGATGCAAATTGGACGTATCACATCTCATCTAGGATATGAACATGGATGAAATCACCATCAGAACTTGCAAATGAACCATGGATCGGAGGAGAAACTCACCGAGGATGAGGATGCGCAGATTAAACGAACGAAATCTACGAAGAAACGGAGGATTTGGAGGGTTTTTGTTGGGTTTGAGAGAGAGAGAGGTGAAGAACTTGGGCGCTAGGGGAGGAAGAAGGAGATCCCCCTGCGTCGGCGGCCAAATTTTATGAAAATTCCGGTCATACGACCGCTCATATGGGCGCGAGCTCCCGTATGGAACGCCATCTCGCGTTGAATTCTACTAATCTAGGGTTTGCGCACCTGGGACGAGTGCTCATATGGACGCGAGCGCCCGTATGGAACGTCGTCTTTTGTTCTGTATGCCGAAGACGCGTGAGGCAGAGCATCATACGGGCGCTCATACGGACATGAGCGTCCGTATGTGGAACGTCATCTTCTGCTCTACTTGCTTGGTTGATTTCGTCCGAGGACGCAAACGACCGCTCATATGGACGCTTGCCCTCGTTTGAAATGCTATCTTTTATGCTGGAGGTCTTGGCGATTTTCGGCAAGGGTCTCATACGACCGCTCAAACGAGCGCGGGCGGTCGTATGATACACCGTCGTTCTTCCTGACCTTCATCGACACTTCCTTTGATCTTTTCATGCGACCGTGCATACGGGCGCGTGCGCCCGTATGAAACACCGTCTTTCTCCCTATTTGCTCTTCTCTCTTGCCTCTTCCTTCCACCTTCTTTCTTCAATATTTCTCCTATGACACAAAGTCACAAACAAGCTTTTCGAGAATTTCCATCAGATCATTTATGAGAGAAAAATAATAAAGCAATTTTTTTGACAAACTAATGGGTTGCCTCCCATTTAAGCGCTGGTTTTTAGGTTGCTAAGATCAACCCCATACCTCAGTATCATGTCAAGTCCCTGGTGGCCTGAGATTTTCTTTACTTACCGCACATACTCGTTTTGGTGGGGGAACATACTTCTCCTTTTCTCCTGGCTTCTTCGGGAAGTATTTCACTATTTTTTCTTCGCAAATTCTGAAAGTTGCTTTCCCTTCGGAGCAGTCCAGTGTTGCACCTGCGGTATTCAAAAATGGTCTACCAAGGATAATTGATAATTTTTCATCTTCGGGCATGTCAAGGATTACAAAATCAGCAGGTATAACATGCCCATCTAATCTTAGTGGAACATTCTCAGCCACTCCCACTGACTTCTTTGTGGACTTATCTGCCATCTGCAAGGTTATGTTTGTGGGCATACACTCTGCTAAATTCAATTTGTGATAGAGAGTTAAAGCCATCACATTAACACCTGCTCCTACATCACAAAGAGCATTATTTATATCAAGACTACCAATTGAACATGCGTTTGAGGGGCCGGATTTTGGTAACCACGCCTGTAGATGCTTTAAGGTGGTACTAAACCTCCCTCCATGCCATGCACCTAAATTAGCTTGGGAGATTAAACAGGAAATATTGATTATATGGCCCAAGACCCATCAACAATTCAATAGAACGATACCGAAATGCTAACTCTGGCTCAAATCGAAATTCCGTGCCCAACAGAACTTGAACTTAACACAAGGTGCTAAATATAATTGCTCAAAGTGAAATCCACTGCAACTCAATTTTGGGCACAAGTTCATGTGCGCAAACATACCAGGAGATATACAATTTCAGCGTACACGTAGTTTCATGGAAAGTCCCACAAAGTAAAATCCATCAGTGTACAATTTCCTCAATCAGAGATATACATCTTCTGCAGCTAACCATTTCAGGGATACTAGCTGCAGAGCCACGCGCATTCACTCGAGTTAATTGCACGGAAGTACCACAATTGGGGCATAACGTGCAGATTGGTACCAACTTTGCTAATTTTCGCATGTTAGTACCAACTTCGGGGCTAGCCGTTACAAAAAGATCTAAACCGTGTGTTTATACGTATTGACGCCGAAACTGACCAGTCGGGCCCGCCTGTCAGGTGCCACACTGGCCAATCGGCGCGTGCTCGCGCGCTGACAAGGACGAGTCCGGCTCTGTCGCTCTTAGCCCGGTTCCATCGAACCGGTTCATCCATCCGTCCCTCTCGCATCTCTCCCCTCGAACCCTAGGTCTCCCGAGCAGCTATATCGACTCCGGCAGGTGGCGGTGAGGGCGACGACGGTGGCGGAGACCTCCCGTGCTTAGGTAGCGGCGCGGAAGGCGGAATCTATGGCAGCAGCAGCGATGACGACTCCAGCTCTGCGTACTCCACCGACGATGATGATCTTTCGGAGCCGGCATTGTCCATGGAGCAGTGGTTGCGAATGGCACTAATTTGGGTGGTGAACCCTAGCACTAGCCAAGATTGGATGCATGGAATCGGCGGCGTACTGTAAGTTATCCCAATCTTCACTCCTCCTCTGCTTTCTGCAATTGGGGATTAGGGTTTCTTCCTCCAAACTAGAGTACTGTTCAAACTGCGATTAGGTTTGAGGGATCACTGTTTTTTAACTGAAATTGTGCATTAGGCATAGGGCTGGTCTTAGGTTAACTGAAAGTGTACTCTCAAATTTCTTGAGCATCTCAAAAGTAACAACTAATTCAAGTAACCTAGCCAATTTCAGCTGACCAATTAAAGTATCCTAGCCAATTAGTTCAAATGTTTGTTTAATTAGGCAGGTTAATCCTTGTGTTACTTTAATTGTTTTATCTTGAGCATCAAAATTTTCTAGTGTACTATCAAATTGGCTAGGGTACTGCACAGATTCCTCTCCAAAATTTGCTACTGTTACTTTAATTGTTTTATCTTACTGTTAACTGAAATTGTATACTTAATTGATTTGTGTTCTGTTAACTAAAATTGTAAACTTACTTGAAATTTCCTTTGTTTTGTAGTTTGTATGTTAACTGAAAATGTTGATTAGGCAAACTTTTAAAATATTTATTTTTCTGTTAAGAGAAAAATGTGAGTTAGGGTACTGAATACTTGAGATTTCCTTTGTTTTGTAGTTTCAATGAAGACATTTGGGAGGTTAGGATCCATTTTGATGCTCAAGAACCTTTGGAGAGGAAGCTCTGCAGTTCAGATGTTACTTATCCGAATATAGTTGCACTGATGGAAACACAAGGATTTAGTGTATATGATTGTCTGTATCACATTGAGACTCCAGGTTTAGGAGAGCAAGGGTTGCAATTGATAGAGAGTAATGCTGAATTACAAATGATAAAGAGGCAGAATAAGGACAGTTTGGTGCTTAATTTGCTAGTTAGGGCATGTCCACCCCCTATTAGTAAATTTGAGAGGCAAGAATCTCATAAGCAAGAATTGTCCCCAATTGTGTATCAAGAGCTTGTTGTGCTTGATTTGAGTGAGCCTCCTATCTTAGTTGTTGATCAGCAAGGAGTAGTGTTTGAAAGTCAGTGTAGCAGCTCTAGTGCAGCTCATGCTCCTACTGTTTGCACACAAGAAAGCAGGAATGTAAATGCCAAGTTGAAAGCTGTTTTGGAAGAAGAAGAAGTTGGATATGAGGGATGTGAGGGATATGAGGACAGTGATGCTTCTGCCTCTGATTATGAAGGTCAATTTGGAAGTGGCCCTTATTCTATGTGTGATGCTGAAGACATAGAGATGGAAGAGGGAAAGAGACAGAGAGAGGAAGAACTAAAAGAGGAAGAAACAGATGATGAAGAATCAGAGGAGGAAGAAGTGCTGCATTATGAGGGTGACATAGAAGTTGAGGAACTATTTGAGCTGGAGGAAGATGACACATTTGTTGCAGAAGAAGAAGAAACTATAGTTGTACCTACAAAGAAGAAGCAGAAGCTGCCAGTTAGGAGAGGACCAACAACAAGGTCACATTCAAGTGTGTTACAAGAGGTGGAACCTGATTTCAAACCTTCATCAGATGAAGAAGAGAAAGGTTTGCTGAAGGAGAGTGATGATGATGGTTTTGAGCCACTGTCATTTGTCATACCAAAGAAAAGGAAGAGTAGGGCAAAGAAGAGGCCTGCTAGAAAATGGTACAATGAGAACATGGAGCAACCACATCAGCAACTCTGTCTGCACTTGTGTTTTAGGGATCAGCATCAATTCAGAGATGCTTTGTTGAACTTGCACATCACTAAGGCCAGAAACTTCAAGTATCACAGGAACTCAGATCAGAGGATAATTGTTGAGTGTAAAGATAAACATTGCAAGTTCTTTATGGTGGCAGCAGTTATAAAAGGGGAGAAAACTTTTGTGATTAAGAAGACGAGACTACAGCACACTTGCCCTAGTACCACAGAGACAACCAGGGTTAGTGCTAAGTGGCTGGCAAAGAAATATGAACACCTCTTCAGATCTAATCCAACTACTGGCATTCAGACTATAATTGATACCTGCATGGAAAAATATGGTGTAGATGTGCCCAAGTGTATGGCATATAGGGCAAAGAACATAGATATTGAAGCTGTGTTTGGAGATCACAAGAAGAAATACCCTAGGCTAAGAGACTATGCTCAGATTGTCATGGATACAAACCCTGGTAGTAGAGTAATAGTCACTACTGTTACTCCAACACCTACTGAAAAAATTCCCCACCTAGGCCCAAGATTCCATGCCATGTTCTATTGCATCAATGGAGCAAGGGAGGGGTTTCTCAAGGGATGCAGACCATTCATTGGTCAGTTTCTGAACCTTGTGCACTACTTAAATATTGTTTCACATTTAAATGCATTTAATTGTTTGAAATGTTGATTATGTAGGTGTTGATGGATGCTTTATTAAGCTAACTATTGGTGCTCAACTCCTTGCTGCCACTGGTAGAGATGGCAACAACAATATATACCCACTGGCATTTGGCATTGTTGGACAAGAGGACACACCTAGCTGGTGTTGGTTTCTTCACCCAACTTAAGATTTGCCTAGGAGGAGAAGTGGGACAGTTTGGACTATATACTATAATGTCTGATAGACAAAAGGTATGTGTATGCATATTTCATTTTGTTTTGCACAAGTGCTTAAATGTTAGTTATCTTTGTGCTAGCCAGTAGCTTAGATTTTTAAATTGTGTGTACCAGGGGTTACTTAATGCAGTGAATGCAGTGTTTCCAAACTGCAACCAAAGATTCCGCCTTAGACATTTGTATGCAAACTTCCAAAATGCTGGGTTTAGAGGGGAAGATCTTAAGAAGTGCATGGATAATGCCAGTTATGCCTACAATGAACACAAATTTAATATTGCAATGAATGATCTAAGAGCTGAATGTGAGGAAGCTTGGGAGTGGCTTAGTGCAATACCAAAAAAACATGGTCAAGGCATGCATTTGACACAAACTGCAAGATTGATTTGGTAGTTAACAACTTGTCTGAGGTGTTTAACAAGTACATCCTAGATGTTAGGAAAAAACCTATAAGGACAATGTGTGATGGGATAAAAGATAAGCAGATGGTGAGGTGGCACAGGAACAGAGAGAGTGGAAAGGCAGCTAGATGGGAGATAACACCTCATTACAGTGAGAAGCTAAAGATTGAGAAGGAGAGGGCCAAATATTGCAAGCCAATACAAGCTGGGGTGAACTTATGGCAAGTTACAAGTGGGCAGCAAACACATGATGTTAACTTGGAACTTGAGACATGTGGTTGCAGAAAGTGGGACCTTAGTGGCATCCCATGCAAGCATGCCATCTCTGCAATAAACAAGGCTAAAAGATTTCTAGAGGATTATGTCAGCAAATTCTTCAAGAAACATTTTTATGTGGCAGCTTATGAACCAATGATCTATCATGTTCCTGGTGAGCATGATTGGACAAAGACCCCTGGTCCAGACATAGAACCACCTGCATTTAAAGTGAAGAGAGGAAGAAAGAAACAAAAGAGGATCAAGGGGAAATTTGAAGTACCAAAGCCAAAGGACACATCGAGAATGGGGACTATAACATGTGGCAATTGTGGACTCCAAGGGCATAGGTACACAAGCTGTCTTAAACAGTTGAAGCCTGAGCTAGCTTTGAGGAAGAACAAACATGTGGTAATAATGTTTACTTCAAGCAATTCATAAGCTGTCTTGTACATTTCTTTACTTCTAGTATTATTAACTGTTTTCCATGTGCATGCAAGGCTACTCCAAGCAATCCACAACCAAGAGCTACTGCTCCTGCTCCGACACCACCACCAAGACAACCAAGAGCTCCTACTGCTGGTGGAAGAGGTTCTGGAATAGATGCTGGAAGTGGTGCTGGAAGAGGAGGTGCTGCAAGAGGAGGTGCTGGAAGAGGTGGTGCTGGAAGAGGAGCTGCTGGAAGTGGAGGTGCTGGAAGAGGTGCAGCAAGGGCATTCACTTCTGGTGCTGGAAGAGGTGCTCCAAGGGCATTCACTGCCCCCAGGCAATCTACTGCCTCCACTTCTGGTGCTCCTCCTTCTTATGGTACACACACTGGATGGATGGCCTTCTTCACTGCTAGTGGTAACACCTAAATGGCAGGATGTGCCATGTAATGTTCAATTGATGCTACAATGTATTGTTATTTTGGTTCATGCTACAATGTGTTGTTATGCTAGATGACATCAGTCTACTTGATGGTTATGTTGATGGATTGATGACATCAGTCTTCTTGATGGTCCTGAACATGAATTGATGCCACTTGCCTCTGCTGTTATTTGGTTATGTGGATGCCTGGTTATGCATGGTTAAGTTGATGGATATGTTGATATATTGATGATTATGTTAATGGATATGTTGTTATTTGTTCATGTGGATGGATGTATATATTGATGGATGTATACATTGTTGTTATTAGTGTTTACGGTGCCTATCGGTCAACGGAACCACCTAAACCAAAAATATAGGGTTTAGGGTGCCTCGCGGTCGACGAAACCACCTAAACCCACCATTTAGTTTCGGGTGCCTCGGGGTTGACAGATCCACCTAAACTTAAAATGTAGGGTTTACGGTGCCTCGGGGTCGACGGAACCACCTAAACCCACCATTTAGGGTTTACGGTGCCTATCGGTCGACGGAACCACCTAAACCTAAAATGTAGGGTTTACGGTGCCTCGGGGTCAATGGAACCACCTAAACCCACCATTTAGGGTTTACGGTGCCTATCGGTCGACGGAACCACCTAAACCTAAAATGTAGGGTTTAGGTTGCCTCGGGGTCGACGGAACCACCTAAACCCAACATTTAGTGTTTACGGTGCCTCGGGGTCGATGGATCCACCTAAACCTAAAATGTAGGGTTTAGGGTGCCTCGGGGTCGACGGAACCACCTAAACCCACCATTTAGGGTTTGCGGTGCCTCGGGGTCGACGGATCCACCTAAACCTAAAGTGTAGTGTTTAGGTGCCTCGGGGTCGACGGAACCACCTAAACCCACCATTTAGGGTTTACAGTGCCTATCGGTCGACGGAACCACCTAAACCTAAAATGTAGGGTTTAGGGTGCCTCGGGGTCGACGGAACCTAAAAATAGGTCACAACTCACAAAACACCTAAACCTCACAACTCACAAATCATACCAACTTAGGGTGCAATTATTTCCAAAGCATGCTAGCTCACAAATTACTTAGTGCAGTTGATCCAACTACCAGAGAATACAAAGATATCTCACATATCATACCAACTTACATAATACAAAGATATCTGACATATGTGATCCATCTACCAGAGAATCTACTATATTTCAACCATCTTCCAAAGCATGCTGGCTCACAAATTACTTACTGCAGTTGAACATATTACAACATACATAACCATGGTTCACAAATACATAGTGGAGTTCAAATGCTTACATTCATCCTTTGCTCACAAAGGATGGATAGCATAAATACTAGATACATACACAACCAGAGTCAATTAGTACAACCATATAGTACACAACCATAGTTAACTAGGTCATTACACAACCATACTTCCCAAAAGGTCAGCAATGCCTAGTGATCTTCATGAACATCTTGTTCATTCCTCTAACATGGCCTAGATCCCCTTGATCTTCTGCTTCAACTTTTCCTCTCCCTTGATGAGCTCAGCAACATGAAGCTTTAACTGGACCCTCTCTTCACTAAGCTTTTCCTTTCCCTTTAGCAGATCAGCAACCTGAAGCTTCAGCTCTAGCTTCTCATGTGTTAGCTTCTCCTCGGACTTTTTGAGCTCTGCATTCTGAAAGTCCAATTTAATCCTAGCTTCACTCATCAGTTCCTTCTCTTTCATGTGTTTCAACTTCAAGTTCTGGATGACAGTTGCTTGAGCTCTTGTCAGGTCCACTAGGAGTTGATACTTGTCCTAAAGCTTCTGGTGATCTGCATCTTTCTTTGCCATGTCTGCCTTCATATCAGACACAACTTCAACTCTTCTCTCTTCTGCACTGTCCATCTTAGCCTGCACATAACTGAAATCCAGCACCCTTTCCTCCTGGAAATTCATAAGTTCATGAACATCTTGAACTAACTTGTCATAGTTGGCCTCCAGATTGTTTTTCTCTTCTGTCAGATGGTGAATATGTAGAGCACTTTCAAGATTTTCATTCTGCCTGGCAGTCTTGGCATCTTCATACATTGCCCACAGCTTCAACAATGCATTCTGCATTGTTGGGGGCCACTAGTGATCAACCCATTCAACAAACCCACAGTTTTGGCCTTCCTGAAAAAATATCAAATGCAACAATTAGTTTAATGCAGAACTTTACCATAGTTAGTACAATTCATCTAAATATATAACATTAGTAGCACAATTAGCAATAACACATGCAACAGTGAGTTTAAAGCCTAGCTAAATACACTACATTAAAGCCTAGCAAAATACAGTGAGCTGAACTCCAAATTGATAGCACTATATTTACATAGTATTATGTTACTGTAAAGCCTAGCTAAATACAGTGAGTTGAACTCCATATTGATAGCACAATTCAACTACAAGAGCATATGCATTACATTAACACATAAGCTTGTTGGGAGTAGCTAATGTGAGTACTAAGCCACTGTGCATTTGCCCACCAATATAAAGCACACTGATGTTTAACAAATTGGCTATAAAGCTAACATCAGTACAAGAGCATGTGCACAGTACATGAGCATATATTTACCAAAATAACACTACAGGAGCATGTAATATTGAGCTAATGTGCATCTGCCATAACAAATTGACCATAAACATCACTGAATCAAACTTAGCTTCATGGATACATCAATGATTCACAGTAAACAAACATGAAACATCACTGAATCAAGCCTCTGCCACTGTCTATTACTACTAATCAACTATGCATGAAACTTACCGACTCAGCACATGCTAAGAACCTTCTCCCTGTGTCTATTCCTTCAAATGTAACAAGCCTCTCCGATGCCTTGCCGTGCTTCTCACAGAACACCATCAGATCCAGCGCAAGGCCCTTGTAATCCGGGTCCTCAAGTGAAAAGGGGACCTGCACAACCAAATCAAATTATACACCATGTGCAGAAGGCGAGAAGGAAAGCAAATCAAAGGAAATCCCCAAATAAAAAGCCACCTGAACAAAAAAATTCACAAATTCTCAAAACCTAACCCTAATCCTAGCTCCAATGAACTCACCTAGTTAAGCCCATCGGTGGAGGAGGAGGAGTGCATGTATGGGAGGCTCGAGTGGTCGTCGCTGCTTTCGTCCTCGAAAACCATGGCGACGGCCGGGAACGTGGGCGGTGGCGATGGAGTAAACGAGCGGGGAGGAAGAGGAAGAATGGTGGGGGGGGACTGGAGGGAGGCAGACCAGACCGGGCTAAGAGCGACCGAGTCGGACTCGCCCTCATTAGCGCGCGGGCATGCGCCGATTGTCCAGCGTGGCACCTGACAGGCGGGCCCGACCAGTCAGTTTCGGTGTCAATACGTATAAACACACGATTTATATCTTTTTGTAATGGCTAGCTGATACGTCTCCAACGTATCTATAATTTATGAAGTATTCATGCCATATTTATAACAATTCTATATGGTTTTGCTATGATTTGATTAGAACTAACCCGGACTGACGATGTTTTCAGCAGAACTACCGTGCTGTTGTTTTTTGTGCAGAAATGAAAGTTTCCAAATGAGCTGAAACTTTTTGGAGATTTTTTATTGGACAAATAAAAAATATTGGCACCAAGACCCACTGGAGGGGGTCCACCCAGTGCCCACGAGGCACCAGGGCGCGCCACCCCCCCAGGCGCGCCCTGGTACCTCGTGGGGCCCACGTGGCTCCGTTTCACGTGATTCCAACGCTGAAAAATCATATATATTCAGAAACCCCCGAAAGTTAACCTAGATGAGTTTTTACGCCGCCGCAAGCCTCTGTACCAGAGAGTTCTCATCTACAGCCCTTTTCCGGCACCCTGCCGGAGGGGGGAAAGCATCACCGGAGGCCATCTTCATCATCCCGGCGGTCTTCATGACGAGGAGGGAGTAGTTCACCCTCGGGGATGAGGGTTTGTACCAGTAGCTATGTGTTTGATCTCTCTCTCTCGTGTTCTTGACATGGCACAATCTTGATGTATCGCGAGCTTTGTTGATATAGATGAATCATATGGAGTTTTCCCCTCTCTATCTTCTTGTGATGAATTGAGTTTTCCCTTTGAAGTTTTCTTGTCGGATTGAGTCTTTAAGGATTTGAGAACACTTGATGTATGTATTGCATATGGATATCTGTGGTGACAATGGGATATTCACTTGAGTCACTTGATGTATGTTTTGGTGATCAACTTGCGGGTTCCGTGACCTTGGGGATCTATGCATAAGGGTTGGCACACGTTTTAGTCTTGACTTTCCGGTAGAAACTTTGGGGCACTCTTTGAAGTTCTTTGTGTTGGTTTGAATAGATGAATCTGAGATTGTGTGATGCATATCGTATAATCAAACCCGCGGGTACTCGTGGTGACATTGGAGTGCCTAGGTGACATTAGGGTTTTGGTTGATGTGTATCTTAAGGTGTTATTCTAGTACAAACTCTAGGGCTGTTCGTGACAATTAATGGGGATGGCTCATAAGATTGATCGGGAAGGATAACTTTGAGGTGGTTTCGTACCCTACAACAATTTCTTCGTTTGTTCTCCGCTATTTGTGACTTTGGAGTGAACTCTTTGTCGCACGTGAGGGATTTACATATGATTCAACTATGTCAACAATGTTGGGATATCGCACTAGTGAAAGTATGAACCCTAGGCCTTGTTTCTAAGCATTGCAATACCGTTTTTATGCCCGTTTACTATTTGCTACCTTGCTGTTTTTATATTTTCAGATTACAAAAACCTATATCTATTATCCATACTACACTTTTATCATCATCTCTTCGCCGGACTAGTGCACCTATACAATTTACCATTGTATTGGGTGTGTTGGGGACACAAGAGATTTCTTGTATTTGGTTGCAGGGTTGTTTGAGAGATACCATCTTCAACCTACACCTCCCACGGATTGATAAACCTTAGGTCATCCACTTGAGGGAAAATTGCTACTGTCCTACAAAACCCTGCGCTTGGAGGCCCAACACGAGTTTACAAGAATAAGTTGTGTAGTAGACATCAAGCTCTTTTCTGGCGCCGTTGCCGGGGAGGTGAGTGCTTGAAGGTATATCTTTAGATCTTGCAATCGAATCTTTTAGTTTCTTGTTTTATCACTAGTTTGGTTTATTAAAGAAAACTACAAAAAATGGAATTGAGGTTGCATCATATTATTCGTCTTTATCATGTCTTTCTTGAAAATAAGGATTCCGATAATTGTGCTCAATTGATAGAAGAACAATTCAATAAAATGTTTGGCATAAAATATTTGAATGAGGAGCATGATTGCAATGTTGCTAGTATGAATTCTTTGAATATCCATGATGCTAATGATATGCAAAGCCACAAGCTTGGGGATGCTATGTTTGATGAAGATGATATTTTTAGCACCCCAAGTTTTGATGAGAAAATTTATTATGATGATAGCATGTCTCCTATTTATGATGATATTGATGAAAGTGGATTTGGAGAGGCGATGAATTTATTTAATGATGATTCCACTATTTTGGAAGAGGTTTCAATTGACCGTGATAAAAAAGTTGCTATCTATGATGATTATTGTGATGACATGTATGCTATAAAGAATAATTATAACCATGAAATTTGTCATCATAATTTTAATGCTCAAATGGATTATGCCAATCAAGTATCTCATGATAGTTATTTTGTTGAGTTTGCTCCCACTATTATGAATGAGAAGAAAATTGCTTATGTGGAGAGTAGTAAAAATTATATGCTTGTGGATCATGAAAGGAATGCTTTGTGTGATGGATATATTGTTGAATTTCTTCATGATGCTACTGAAAATTATTTTTAGAGAGGAATATATGCTTCTACTTATTTCAATAATATCAAGTTTCCTCTCTATGTGTTGAAAGTTTTGAAGTTATGCTTGTTTTGCCTTCCTATGCTAGTTGATTCTTGCTCCCATTAACTATTTGATCACAAAATCCCTATGCATAGGAAGTGGGTTAGGCTTAAATGTGTTTGATATATTTCTCATGATGCTCCCTTTACGTTTCATCTTTACTTTTATTTGAGCATCATTCAAAATTATCATGCCTAGCTAAAAGGCTTTAAAGAAAAGCGCTTGTTGGGAGGCAACCCAATATGTATCCTTTCTGTTTTAGTGTGTTCACATGATTAAGATACTGTAGTAATCATGGTTTATATGTTTTCTTTCAATAAAGTGCCAAGTAAACCTTTGGGGTAGTGTGGATACTTGTTGATTCAATTCTGTGCAAAAACAGAAACTTTTGCCTCCAGTGTTTAATTTCCCAGATTTTACTGGAGCGTCAAAAAATTCTGAAATTTTTATAAAGTATTGATATGCAAATTGTTGACGTTTTCATAATTTTTCAGAGTTTTTAGAGTTACAGAAGTATGGTCATTGTTCAGATCATTACAGACTGTTCTGTTTTTGACAGATTCTGTTTTCAATGCATAGTTTGCTTGTTTTATAGTTTCTATGGCTTATATTGGTCAATATAAATTGTAGAAATTGTAGGGTAGAGTATGCATTGTGTGAAAACAATTATGAATATTGTCTTGACAGTACCAAAGTGAATGATTTGCTCTTTATCATACTAACCTATCTCACGAAGTTCCGTTAAGTTTTGTGTGATTGAAGTTTATGTTTTGGGAGAGATATCGATATGAGGAGAATAAGGAGTGGCAATACCCTAAGCTTGGGGATGCCCAAGGCACCCCCAAGGTAATATTCAAGGAATACCCAAGCAACTAAGCTTGGGGATGCCCCGGAAGGCATCCCCTCTTTCGTCTTCAACACTATCGGTAACCTCACTCGGAGCTATATTTTTATTCGTCACATAATATGAGTCTTGCTTGGAGCGCCATTTTCTTCTGTTGATATTTGCTTGCTTCTATCAATAATCATGTTTTGTATCTTTTAGTTCAATAAAAAGCCAATTATAGCCTTTACCATGCTCAGGTTGCAAGTTCATGTGTTGCTGTTTGAAAATAGAAAGTTTTCTGTTATGTCCAGAATATTCCTGAATAATCAGAAGATGATAAAAATCTGAAATTTTTACACAGTAAGCATGCATGAGTTCTCTGTCACGTGGTAATTTTTTAGAATTTTTGGAGTTAGGGAAGTATGGATTCTTATTCACTCTTTACGGACTGTTCTGTTTTGGCAGATTGCTGTTATAGTTGCATTGTTTGCATATGCTTGCGTGTTTAATGTTTCTATTTGTGGATAGGAGTATTAAATATGCAGAGGCATTTAGTATTCAATGTTTAATTATAATTTTTGTGATTTGTTACAGTAGAGAATGTTAAGGTTTTGAGTGGATTTATACTAACATATCTCACAAGTTCTTGTCAAGTTTTGTGTGGATGAAGTTTTTAAAAGTTAGGGAAACTACTATATGAGAAGAATTAACGAGACACAAGAGTTCAAGCTTGGGGATGCCCAAGGCTCCCCAAGTTAATATTCCAAGAAGTATCAAGCATTCAAGCTTGGGGATGCCCCGGTAGGCATCCCATCACTTTTTCTTCATCAACTATCGGTTAGTCTCGATTGAACCCAAGTTTTTACTCGTTCACATAATGTGAGCTATACTTGGTTGTGTCTTTGTTTTGCTTGCTGTTTGAATAAAATATCAAGGTCTGAAACATTTTTAATGAGAGAGAGTTTTCACATAGCTACTTAATTGTATCACTACTCATTCGGTCTTCACTTATATCTTTTTGGAGTAGTTTCTCATTTACTCTTGTTCTTTACTTATATCCTATGAGTAATTTGTTGAAATGAATTTAATATCATAAAGTTGAAATTTATATGCTTCATATGCTTGTCCCATGGGGAGTAATGACATTACATAAAGAAAAGTATAAGTGGTAAAATTTATTGGAGGTTAACAAGCATAGCATTAATCAATGATGCAATTCATGAAAAAGTTAATAAGGGAAGATAAGATTCACATGCAAATATACTATCTTGGACATCTTTTATGATTGTGAGCCCCCATTAAGTATTTTATGTCAAAGTGTTAACGTTGGACAAGGAAGACAACGTAATGAATTATGTTTGTTCATATTCACATAGAAGTTATATTGTTATAGATCCTCCAACATGTGGTGCTTGCCCAATATCTTTGCTAGCCAAAAATTCGTACTAAGTAGAGATACTGTTTGTGCATCCAAAACCCTTAAACCCAGTTTCTTGCCATGAGAGTCCACTATATCTGCCTATGGATTGAATAAGATCCTTCAAGTAAGTTGTCATCGGTGCAAAAAGCAATAAAAATTGCTCCTAAAATATGTATGATCTTTTATTGTAAGGGAAATAAGCGTTGTACGAACTTGTGATGGTAAAGAAATAAAAGCGACGGACTGCATAATAAAGGTTGCTATCACAAGGGGCAATATAACGTGACGTTCCTTTGCATTAAGGGCTTGTGCATCCAACAACAAAAAGCGCATGACAACCTCTACTTCCCTCTGCGAAGGGCCTATCTTTTACTTTTATGCATTTACTTTTATGTATTTATTTTTTATGCAAGAGTCAATAGTGTTCTCCTCTATTTCCTTTTTATTTTTCTCTTTTGCAAGCATCATGTGGTGGGGAAAGATCTAGGCACATATATCCAGTTGGATATGAGTGATCATGAGTTATTATTGTTGACATCACCCTTGAGGTGAATAAGTTGGGAGGCAAAATCACAAGCCCCTATCTTTCTATGTGTCTGGCTGAAACTTTTGCTCCATATATATGTCGTGAGTGTTAGCAATCATAGAAGACTAAATGATGGTTGAGTATGTGGACTTGCTAAAAAGCTCCTACATGAGACCCTTCCTGAAAATATGATGAATTGCAATTGCATTGTTGACTAGAATAGTTTGTTAGTTTCCAAGAAAGTTTATGCCTTATACTTCATTGTTGTGATGAATTGTTACTTGCTCATGAGAAGTTTTATGATAATAAATATTGCTGTTATAATAATGATCTTGGTTTGAATCATTCAAGTCCAATGTCCATGCTATAAAAGAAAATATTATATGATGATTATGATAGGTAGCATTCAACATCAAAATTTCTGTTTTTAATTGCTACTTTATCATGATGACTTTTATGAGAGAAAGTTGCTGTTATGATGCTAGGAAAAGTGATTGAAATTAGCATTGATCAAACTTATGCACTATGCTAGCATTCACACTTAATAAATTATTTCTTTTGTCATTTACCTACTCGAGGACGAGCAGGAATTAAGCTTGGGGATGCTGATACGTCTCCAACGTATCTATAATTTATGAAGTATTCATGCCATATTTATAACAATTCTATATGGTTTTGGTATGATTTGATTAGAAATAACCCGGACTGACGCTGTTTTCGTACCCTACAACAATTTCTTCGTTTGTTCTCCGCTATTTGTGACTTTGGAGCGAACTCTTTGTCACACGTGAGGGATTTACATATGATTCAACTATGTCAACAATGTTGGGAGATCGCACTAGTGAAAGTATGAACCCTAGGACTTGTTTCTAAGCATTGCAATACCGTTTTTATGCCCGTTTACTATTTGCTACCTTGCTGTTTTTATATTTTCAGATTACAAAAACCTATATCTATTATCCATACTACACTTTTATCATCATCTCTTCGCTGGACTAGTGCACCTATACAATTTACCATTGTATTGGGTGTGTTGGGGACACAAGAGATTTCTTGTATTTGGTTGCAGGGTTGTTTGAGAGATACCATCTTCAACCTACGCCTCCCACGGATTGATAAACCTTAGGTCATCCACTTGAGGGAAAATTGCTACTGTCCTACAAAACTCTGCGCTTGGAGGCCCAACACGAGTCTACAAGAATAACTTGTGTAGTAGACATCAAGCTCTTTTCTGGCGCCGTTGCCGGGGAGGTGAGTGCTTGAAGGTATATCTTTAGATCTTGCAATCGAATCTTTTAGTTTCTTGTTTTATCACTAGTTTGGTTTATTAAAGGAAACTACAAAAAATGGAATTGAGGCTGCATCATATTATTCGTCTTTATCATGTCTTTCTTGAAAATAAGGATTCCGATAATTGTGCTCAATTGATAGAAGAAGAATTCAATAAAATGTTTGGCATAAAATATTTGAATGAGGAGCATGATTGCAATGTTGCTAGTATGAATTCTTTGAATATCCATGATGCTAATGATATGCAAAGCCACAAGCTTGGGGATGCTATGTTTGATGAAGATGATATTTTTAGCACCCCAAGTTTTGATGAGAAAATTTATTATGATGATAGCATGCCTCCTATTTATGATGATATTGATGAAAGTGGATTTGGAGAGGCCATGAATTTATTTAATGATGATTCCACTATTTTGGAAGAGGTTTCAATTGACTGTGATAAAAAAGTTGCTATCTATGATGATTATTGTGATGACATGTATGCTATAAAGAATAATTATAACCATGAAATTTGTCATCATAATTTTAATGCTCAAATGGATTATGCCAATCAAGTATCTCATGATAGTTATTTTGTTGAGTTTGCTCCCACTATTACGAATGAGAAGAAAATTGCTTATGTGGAGAGTAGTAAAAATTATATGCTTGTGGATCATGAAAGGAATGCTTTGTGTGATGGATATATTGTTGAATTTCTTCATGATGCTACTGAAAATTATTTTGAGAGAGGAATATATGCTTCTACTTATTTCAATAATATCAAGTTTCCTCTCTATGTGTTGAAAGTTTTGAAGTTATGCTTGTTTTGCCTTCCTATGCTAGTTGATTCTTGCTCCCATTAACTATTTGATCACAAAATCCCTATGCATAAGAAGTGGGTTAGGCTTAAATGTGTTTGATATATTTCTCATGATGCTCCCTTTACGTTTCAATTCTTTACTTTTATGTGAGCATCATTCAAAATTATCATGCCTAGCTAAAAGGCTTTAAAGAAAAGCGCTTGTTGGGAGGCAACCCAATATGTATCCTTTCTGTTTTAGTGTGTTCACATGATTAAGATACTGTAGTAATCATGTTTTATATGTTTTCTTTCAATAAATTGCCAAGTAAAACCTTTGGGATAGTGTGGATACTTGTTGATTCAATTCTGTGCAAAAACAGAAACTTTTGCCTCCAGTGTTTAATTTCCCAGATTTTACTGGAGCGTCAAAAAATTCTGAAATTTTTATACAGTATTGATATGCAAATTGTTGACGTTGTCCTAATTTTTAAGAATTTTTAGAGTTACAGAAGTATGGTCATTGTTCAGATCATTACAGACTGTTCTGTTTTTGACAGATTCTGTTTTCAATGCATAGTTTGCTTGTTTTATAGTTTCTATGGCTTATATTGGTCAATATAAATTGAAGAAATTGTAGGGTAGAGTAGGCATTGTGTGAAAACAATTATGAATCTTGTCTTGACAGTACCAAAGTGAATGATTTGCTCTTTATCATACTAACCTATCTCACGAAGTTCCGTTAAGTTTTGTGTGATTGAACTTTAAGTTTTGGGAGAGATATCGATATGAGTCGTCACCACCACATTTCCGTGCAATTAACTCCATTCACTCACCAACGCCATCTTTTGAGTCGTCACCACCAAATTTCCAGTTGAATGCCAAAGAGAAAAGGGAGCACATGGAGAGTGTCCAAAGAGAATCGGAATCGAGGTAGCTGCGATAGGCTAAGGACGCGTTTGGTTACCTGCACCGTTTTTTGCCCTTTTGCATGCTTGACCCAGTTGGGCCTGGCTGAGCATATGCAGGCTAAAAACCAACATCTGAATGTTGATTGGTTGCCTGTATTGCATCAAGGCCCAGATGGGTGCATGTTGTTTGGTTGCCTGTGTTTGTGCTTCGGGTGTGAGCAGATGCAAAACACAGCTGTTTGGTTGTGTTCAAGCACTTGATCTGCTCACCCCTTTCAAATGTGGTGGACTTACCACCCATTTGTGAGCACACAACACACACAGATCATCAGCAGCAAGAACAAACCAAGAACAAACCAAGAACAAAGATAGTAGTACTAGGCATACGTTTTAAAACAGCAGGGCATCCCATGCCTCTGCTGGAACCCAGGGTGCTAGTCCCTGGGCAAAATATGAACAAGTTCGGGCTTCAGTTCAAACCCACACTACTTAAGTTCAGACTAGGAGGAACAAGCTATATAGCATGAGCGATGTTGCCGACGCAGCTGTGCTTGGAGCACCGGATCCTGCAGATGTTGGAGTTGTTGGCATTGAAGGTCTGCACCTTCAGCCCTAGGCCGGAGAGCCTGAAGACTACAAGGTCGCCGATGATGATCTTGTGCCGGTAGCAGAAGTACTCCCAGCCGCGCCCCAGCACCATGTGCCCCTTGAAGTACTGCACCTGGACCCAGAACTCGCACCACTTGTTGGCGGAGAGGCTGACAACGCGACGAGGGCTGGTGACCAGCCATTTCTTCATCACCGACCTGAATTTAGGCGGGATGATGAGCATGGCGATGTCCTCCTGGTCCCTGATCTGCACGTAGAACCTAATAGGTTTCCGTGCACCCTCCTCGTGGCCGGTCTTCGGAAACCTGCCAGCACCCAGCGGCATCCTCATGTAGTCCACCCTGCCAGGGAGCACCACCGTCTTTAGCCACCGATTCATGGGGATGAGGTCCTCCGCCCCCTCTGCGCCGGCGACGACCTGCGCACCACCGCCGGCTCTGCCCCACTCCGTCTTCATGATCATGTCAGCAAGATGGACTTAAGTTAGCACAGCTTACAATGATCAGTACTAACACATGATCACTACTAACATCTGCATGTCATAAAGCAATGATCAATGATAGCACTGATCAAAAGCTAACAATGATCAGTGCTAACAGTGATCAAAGCTACCCTGATCAGAGCTAGCAATGATCAGATCAAGCCAACACTAACATGTCCTACTCTGATCATGTATGTCCTACTTGCACCTACTATTTTTGGCATTCAGTTATGTCCTACTTGCATGCCACATGCACTCACGTACCCTAGCAACAAGAGCAAGAGGAGCACTAAGAACTAACAACAGCAGCAAAAACAGGAGCAAGAGTAGCACTAAGAACTAACAACACTAGTAACAACACTAAGACTAACAATGTGGCAGTAAGAACTAACAATGTGGCACTACAAAGTAACATTGGGGCAGTAGAAACTTACAATGTGGCACTAAGACTAACAATGTGGCAGTAGAAAGTAACAATGTGCCACTAAAACGATGCAAAGTAACACTGCATTATGAACAAACTAGCCATGTGGGATGAACAGAGTACGCATGCACTCTGGTTCATCCCCAAAACAGTGGATTCTTATCGAATCCAGTCGAATCGGATCGAATCTGGCCGAATCTACTGTCCTAAAACACAACTAGAACTACCCTACGAAGCAAAGGGAGATTTGAGCTTACAGTGGGGGTTGCCGGCGTAGCGTACACCGGCCGTGGAGAAAAACCCGGCGGGAAGAGGGGTGCTAGAGCCGCCGATGAAGAGGAGCCGGCCATTCCAAGGGCCGCGGCCGTGGACCTCGTCCTGCGCCGGCTCAAAGATGACACCGGCGTCCTGGAGCTCCCCTCCCCTTGCACCGAACGCAGAGGAGAAAACCCTCGTATGGGGGTAAAAACACCCCCATAAGAGGGCCCGGCAAAGTACGGCGCCGGCGAGTATTGGATCCCCGCCAGGTTTCTGCCGAAGGAGTAGACCACTGGCTCCGGTGGCGGAGCCGGAGCGACCGACGCCGGCGCTGCATTGGCCCGCGGCGGAGGCATGGTGCAGAAAGGGGAGGGGGCTCGCAGTGCCGCCGGTAGATCTACTCTGGCGGAGGAGAGGCCGGCGACCCACCTCTCTTGGATGGGATTGCTGCCGCCGATGACCGGAGTGGCTGGGGCCTTGTGAGATGGCGGCGTTGCCATCGGAGAAACCAAACGGGCGGTGAGAGGTGAGAGAGAAGGAGTGGGTGTGAACTAGCGAGGGAGGTGACGGGAGGGGGCGTGGGGAGTTATGAGACGTCGCGTCATCTCCCCCACATCCCCACGCGTGCAGGCGCTCGCCACGCATGGCTCGAGCGAGACTGGCTCGCAAAAAACGGCCGATTCGGCCGTTCCTCCAGAGCCAGGCCCAGGCCTGCTTTAAGTTCCATGCGGGCCAACTTTTCCATGCAAGCCAGGTAACCGAACAGCCCAAAAACATCCCGCGCGGGCCTGGTTGGGCCTAATGCAGGCAACCAAACGCGTCCTAAGGCACTGGGTCTGGAGTTGAAGGCCGGCTAAAAACCCTCTTTTTCCCTGTTCATCTCCATCCCCCTCACTTCTCACTTCTCAGGGAAGAGGAACACACCCAAGGACGACGTGCACGGGCCGGAGAAGCACAATGGCGCCGCTCACCGGAGCCGCCATCGCCTCCTACAGCATCATGCTCCTCATGCTCGTCCCCTGGGCCAAGGGCCAGGGGCAACCACCCGAGGCGTCAGAGGAGGCTTGGGCCGAGGGGCAACCACCCGAGGCATCGGAGGCTTTTACGATGCTCTTGTCCGAGGGCGCGTGCGGTGCCTTCGCTGGCCTCGTCACCGCGACGACCGGCGTGGGCGAGGCGTTCCGCGAGCAGAGCGGCAGCGACCTGGGGCTCACGATCTTCTGCCCGGACGACGAGGCGGTGGCGGCGTTCATCCCGAGGTTCAACGGCCTCACCGCCGATGGCCAGGTCACGCTTCTTCTGTACCACGGACTGATGACGGCCTACTCCGTGGAGGTGCTTAGGAGCGACTGGGGGGTGTTGACGCTTGATGGGGGCCAGATGCTCGCCATCCGTGAGCACAGAGGCACGCTGATACTTTCTTCATGGCCGCCGCTGTCACGGAACGAGGCCAGGATCACCAAGATGGTCGTCGACAACGACCATCTCGTTGTCTACCTCATCGACGCCGTGCTGATTCCGACGGAGGCGGAGCCTGGCTTCTCATTCTAGGACTTTTTGGGGCCTTTCCTACTTGTTGTCGCTGGGCTCCTGGCATTCTGAGTTTTCTTTCCTTGTGCTTAATTCCGCTACGATCAAATGGAAGCACATGCAAAACGCAGTTCGTACGCCTGCCTGTCCATTAGTTCATGAGATTTGTTGGTGTGCTAGCTCGCTCTTGTTCCGCCCAACAGAGTTTTGAGGTTTTATATATAATAAATCCTATATATAGTACACTTAGTCGACAATAATTTAGATTTGGGCTTACTGTACATACGTCAGTTTAATGAACATTAGTTTTTAGTTAACTCGATTATTATGCTCTCCGAACTGAAGCAATGCTTGTATGGCTGCTTGAATAGCTCCAACTTTTGTAAATCTTAAATATGTACATTCACGTTAACTGTGGCTAAATGTATCTATGTTTATTTACCCTGCAGAATCTTGCTGTGGCATGCACTTGTATAACTTTCTTCTCTCATGTGCCGGCTGAGAAGATGGTGTAAGGATCGCGTTACTGCCTATGTTTCGGCCGCCCGTGTCACTCCACATGGGCAACAGGAACATTAGTCTGTGGCCGCTTTAGAGTGCCTTGCCTCGCCGAGTCGTTCCCGATGGTCTGTAGTCGTCGTTTAGTTTGAATGATCTAGGTCGGTGACTTGTGTATATAGTGTTTGCTCACTTTTGAATCTAGGCTTCGTTTGATTTAACAAAATGTTGGTGACTATGAATACGATATGTAGTAGTAGTGTTATTTTTAAGGCAACTTATATTGCAAGCATCCGCACTACAAAAAAAAGACACATCCATGACATTATGGCCCGAACGAAAAGTTTTTATATCATGGTTGTGACACTTCTATGACAATAATTGTGACAAAAATACGTATCATCATAGATGTGGTGGGCTCCTACTTCTATGACAAAAAAATATTACAGGTGAAGGCTAGCAATAGATTGAGAAGCGACCAACTAGAGAGCGAAAACGGTCATGATCATGCATTGAGAATAATTAACATTGAATACTAGCATGAGTAGGATATAGACACCCTGAACATAAATATCGTGGAGGCTTTGTTGGTTTTGAATCAACTACATGTATGAACATGTGCCAAGTCAAACCACTTGAAACATTCATAGGAAGATACCATATTAACATACTACATCATAACCATTTTAATCCATGTTGACATCCAAGATAAATCATTATCCACTCCTAGCTACTTAAGCATGGCATGAGCAACTATAATCTCTAATTGTCATCACAAGCATGTTTACTCATAATATGCTGAATCATGGATACTGAGTTAAACATATTTACAAAAACAAAAACAAGAAGAGTTCACACCAGCTTTTCCTTGCCACAGTCACTTCATCAAATCATCGTCATTACTGCCTTTCACTTGCACGACCGAATGATGTGAAAATAATAATAGTGCAAGTGTGCCGTGGACTAAGCTGGATTCTGCAAACATTTTATTCAAGGGAGAAGACAAGGTAAAATTGGCTCTTCATTAGATCAACAATAAAGCATATGAGAGCCACTCAACATTTTCATCGTGATTTTCTTCCTACGACGACTTAACAAAAAGAAAAGAAATTCAGAGAAACACACTGAAATATTTTTGGAGTTTTTAGTTTTTCTGAAGAAAGCAATTTAAAGAAGAAAAATGAAAAGCGAGAAAAACTATTTACACGGGAGAGCTCCCAACAAGCAAAATAAGAAACTAGAAATCTTTTTGGGTTTTCTTTTAATACTACAAACTAACAAAAAAGAAAGAAAAAAATGAAAAGAAGCGAGAAATATTTTTTGGTTTTTGAAGTTTTTCAAACACACAAGAAGAAAGCGGAAATAAAACTAACATGGATAATACAGTGAAAAAGGATGAACACCGACAACTGGAATGAATGTGTGAACATGAATGTAATGTCGGTGAGAAATACGTACTCCCCCAAGCTTAGGCTTTTGGCCTAGCTTGACCTACTGCTATGGCTGTCCAGGATAATAATCGAAGTGGTAGCTCATGGAGGCGTTCTGAGCCGCCTCCTCAGCCAGACGGGCAACCTCAACTGCCACGTTGTACTCGTGCACCTCATTCTCATGAAGAAAATATCTCTGTTTGTTCTGGAAATCAAAGAGGACAGGAGCAGGCAAAACAACAAACACAGAACGATATTTATCGAATATCAAGTTATAGTCATATCTGTGAGTGTTGCGCTTAATAAACTCATGGTTCTGCATTGCCTCAAAATTCAAATATTTATCAGGTAAAAGAGGATCATTGGGCCTGGGTGAGATCCCTAGCCTTGCAGCTACCCGGGAGGCATAAATTCCTCCATACAAATCACCATTACCCGAGTTGCGGTGCAACCTACGTGCAACAATGTCCCCAAGATTATAATGTCTGCTACCCGTTAAGGCAGCGTGAATAAGGCTCAGGTTAGGAGCACAAAGTGCGCTACAGTCTTGTTTACCAACAATGCATTCGCCATTAAAGAGTGCAAAATACCAAATAGAGGGAAAGTGAATGCTTTTTATTCTAGCTTGCGTAACTCCCCTATCCTCACCATTGCAAACACTATTGAGAAATAGTTCATAATCAGATTGTCGCGGTTCACTAAGTGAACCCCAAAATGGAATTTTGCAAGCATCACAGAATTCTTCTAGAGACATACTATAAGATCTATCATAGAGATGAAATGAAATTCTAGAAGTGCGAGAATGGTACTCAAATTTTTGAGTGAATGAATGGGTGAGGCTCTAGTGTTGCGGTGGCTTATCTGCGATGAAGGCGGAGAGCTCGGTCTTGTGTATATATTGGTCAAACTCTTCCTTGATGCCTGCACCTAGCATGAACTCATTGCACGGCCATCGACACGATTTTGCTTCGGCACCTCGCACCGAACTTGCCCTTGGTTCAACATATGATTGGCGTGCTGGGCTTTCGCTCGATGATGCTTTAGAGGACCTCCTCCTTGAAGAACTCCTCCTGAAAAGGTTCATATTCCTACGAAAAAATTTCTGAAAAAAATTTGGACCACAAAAAGATGTTAACAAAACTTCACCAAATTGATAGCAACTACTCATACAAGTGCCTAGAGGCTATATGAATCAAACTACTTAGAACTCAAAAAATTTAACATGCAAGCTCATTTTCAGTAGCACCAATAGCAGCAATTTATGCAAAATATAATCCACTAAAGCAAAAACTAATTGGAGCAAAGGGAGAGTCACATACCAAGGAGCAATCCCTCAAAACAGTTTCGGAAACAGAGCTCCGAGCAAAGAGATCGAAAATCTCAGGTTTGGGAGCAAGAACACGAGAGGCTACCACGATTTTTTTCTGGAGATCGGAGATGAAGTGGGCTGAATAGATAAGTGAGTGGGTCCCTGTGGGGCCCACAAGGCATCTTGGCGCGCCCTAGGGGGTGGCCGTGCCCTGTTGCCTTGTAGGCAACAGGTGCATGATACGTCCAATTTGCATCATGATTTCCTACTGATAATTATTATGTTTTTATCATTATTTCACTTTATGGTACAATTCTTATGCCTTTTCTCTCTTATTTTGCAAGATTCACATGAAGAGGGAGATTGCCGGTAGTTGGAATTCTAGACCTGAAAGGGGTGAAACAGAGATAGCTATTCTGCACAACTCCAAATGACTTGAAAATTTACGGAGAATTATTTTGGAATATATAAAAAATACTGGCGAAAGAATCAACAGGAGGGGGCCCACCAGTAAGCCACAAGCCTGGGGGCACGCCCTACCCCCCTAGGCGCGCCCCCCGAGCTTGTGGGGCCCCTGGCAGGCCTCCGGCCCCCTCCTTCTGCTATATGAAGCCATTCGCCCTAGAAAAAAATCAGAAGAAGACTTTCGGGATGAAGCACCGCCGTCTCGAGGTGGAACCTGGGCAGGAGCTATTTTGCTCTCTCGCGGAGCGATTCCGCCGGGGAAACTTCCCTCCGGGAGGGGGAAATCGAAGCCATCGACATCACCAACGATCCTCTCATCGTGGGAGGACCAATCTTCATCAACATCTTCACCAGCACCATCTCATCTCAAACCCTAGTTCATCTCTTGTATTCAATCTTTGTCCCAAAACCTCAGATTGGTACCTGTGGGTTGCTTGTAGTGTTGATTACATCTTGTAGTTGATGCTAGTTGGTTTATTTGGTGGAATATTATATGTTCAGATCCTTAATGATATTCAATACCCCTCTGATCTTGAACATGATTATGATTTGTGAGTAGTTACTTTTGTTCTTGAGGACATGGGAGAAGTCTTGTCATAAGTAGTCATGTGAATTTGGTATTCGTTCGATATTTTGATGCTATGTATGTTGTTGCTTCCTTTAGTGGTGTCGTGTGAATGTTGACTACATGACACTTCACCATCTTTGGGCCTAAGGGAAGGCATTGTGGAGTAGTAATTAGATGATGGGTTGCTAGAGTGACAGAAGCTTAAATCCTAGTTTATGCGCTATTCCGTAAGGGGCTGATTTGGGTCCACATGTTTCATGCTATGGTTAGATTTATCTTAATTCTTCTTTCGTAGTTGCGGATGCTTGCGAGAGGGGGTAATCATAACTGGGAGGCTTGTTCAAGAAAGAACAGCACCCAAGCACCGGTCCACCCACATATCAAATTATCAAAGTAGCGAACGCGAATGTGGCACCCCGGCTCAGAGAAACCGGAACACCCTGTATTCCAGCCCAGAGATCAAGTCTTCTGGAATACGGCACTGCTTGGCATGGAACAAATCAGCTCTTTTTTAGAAATATTACTGGTACAAGGGTCCGATATTACAAAGGTTACAGGGGCACGGCGACACTTCGCTTGCTAAGGTAGTTCTATGCTAGCAGCGGAACATCTCGAAGCGGAATAAATTATAGCAGCGGAACAACGACGACGGTGATGAACTCCACTCCACAGGGACTCTGGCTGGGACACATCCTAGAGCGCAAACTCGGGATCCTCGACAACCAATCAATCATGGCATCACCTGCAATCTGGCATGACACGCCAGGTGAGTACTTTGAATGTAGTTGCAAGCTCACCGCAACCAAAGCAATCAAGACAAACAACAGCATGACATTTATAGGTTAATTACCATGATGAACATGATACTACTAGAACAACATGAGCATGGCATGTACATAATTCATGAGCATGAACATGATGTTACTTGCCCTAGCACGAGAGGGGGTCGATGTTTAAGGTCTCATGGACCAACTTACTCTGCTCAGAGGTTATCTCGTAACCACCATAGGTATCAATCTTTCTTACCGTCGTGATCATCACACGATCACCTCATGATCAACCATCATCAAGAATACCATCGTGATCATTTCGTGGCCACATAAAGATCAACCAACTTTTTTCCTCATTGAACCGGGGTTGTTATTATTCAGATTATTATTACTATTGACCCATAGTGTGACGTACTACGAACTGTGTCCATGACCGAGGACGCGGCTATCGATAGATTATACACTCTGCAGAGGTTAGTACACTGTACCCACACTATGGAACTCATGGCCTCGTGCTCCCATTCGGGTGGACCAACGACATTCCGACAAAACCAATCTATTGCATGACACTCTCCCGGCCACTTTGACAAACTCCCCTTTGGGCTATGTCATGGGTGGCCCCGATGTCAACTCGTGACATCCGCCACCTTCGTGGCCGCCACCGTCGTGGCCAAAACAAACTCGTCCCAAACGGGGACACCTGGGTACAACACAACTCGGGCACACAAGGGTATGGCCGCCTACCTGATCAGGGTAGCGCGCGCCCATAACCTTCCCTAGTTGGAGGCACCGGCGAGAGGCATGACAATAGACCGAATTAGGGCCTCCCCATCCAGGCAAGTGTGGTTGCACTGGTGAGCTCGATTCGGTGGCACCATTACTCAGCCAACAGATTTATTCAAGTTCGATTAATGTCCGGTTTAACTTGAATGGTGATGAGCTGAGTCACAATAAAATACATAATGAAATAACAATGCAGATGAGCATGATATCAGCGTAACCATGGATGGGTAACATAACCATTTAACAACATAACCTCAACAATGATAAATCATTTAGTCTATGGGATGCAAATGAGCATAGCATAACGATGATCACGAATATCACAAGTATTTTCATAACCAACCGATAACTATTCCTATGAGCATATTATTATCAATAGCATCGGGAATGATTACAAGAATGAAACATGATAATAATAACCTTAGCAATTAATCATTTCAATTACTAGACGAACATGGCATAAGAAATGAGCATGGATTCACAAGCATATAAAATAATTAAATGCGCAAATGATTATTCAAATATTCAAGTGGAAACCATGGCTATTGCAATGCCATCATGCAAGTGGCTATCGTGGCTTGCCTGGGGATGAAGGATTCACCGGGAAGAAGTGTGAGGCACTCACGGAAAAATTTGCCGGAAACGTTTCCCTCTCGAAGGGGGCTGGTTAAGGGCAAGGGGAAAATGGTCATTTTCAGAAAGTTACAACATGGTGAAAATTATTCCATCGGAACGGGCTCGACGAACAGGGCTTTGGAATCACCTGAATCGGAGTCACGGTTAAAAAGTTGTGGCCGTTCGTTCGTTAGGCAGAAAAACAAATAGAATCTGTTCATTTCTGCTGCTAACGGGTGAACGCCCGCAATTTAGAGGTTTCGGCCGCGGGGCTGAAACAGAAAGCGCATTTCAAGGAAATACGTTTTTAGCACAGCGAAAGCGTATTCCCACTGAAGCCGCAGGGAAGTACGTTTTCATTGAACCAAAAACGTAATCACGCGAAGCGTGCATCCCCTTAAAATTGCGCGGACCTGGGCCACAAACGCTGACAGGCGGGGCCAGCTCGTAGGGTCTTCTCCCTCCTCCGGTCGCACATGGGGCAGAGAGAGGGGCTCGGCGCCGGCGCTCGTCTGAGCGACTCCGGCCACCTCCGGCGGAGCGCCGGTCACTGACGTGCTCAGGGGACTGCAGCGCAGCCACCGGTGTAGGGCACGGACGCCGGGAGCGACGGCACCCCGGGCAGGGCGGACGGTGTAGGAGATATGCCCTAGAGGAAATAATAAATGTTATTGTTTATCTCCATGTTCATAATTATGTTTATGTTCCATGCTATAACTGCTATGGTTCTCGAGTCTACAATAACCACGAGGCTCGGAGGAAGACTCATATGCACATGTGGAATAATAAATGGAAAAATGTATTCCTAGTCTGGCCTCTAAGACTAGCTCAAGTGTTGCATGATGATTCTGTTTTCCTAATCATGGGCATGACTATGCCGGCAACTTTGAGGGCACAATGTTAGTAGAACACTTGTGGTTGAATCGACCCGAATTGCTGTTATGCTATGAGATACATTCGTCACAAGTTAATGGTTAATAACACAGAGAAAGTTTACGTTTGCATAATTCCTTAGACCATGAGAGTATCGAGTTTCTTCATGCTTGATTCATGAACTTTGGGGTTTGTTAAACGTCATCCGTAACTGGGTGGCTATTACAGCGGCTTACGGGTTCATGGGAAAGTATGTCAAGTAACTTGATAGCTCAAGATTGGGATTTGCTCCTCCGACGATGGAGACATATCTCTAGGCCCTCTCGGTGTTACGGTATCCACCATCGTCTGGCCAGACACAATGTGATTTGATCACAGGGATGCCGAAACACGGGAACGAGAAAAGAGAACAAAACCGGTAACGAGGTAACTGGCATAGTGGACAAGTTGTTGATCCACGGGGATGCAGATAAGTCTCACCTCGGGTATTTGTAAATATCGCGAAGCAACAGGAATAGCACACGGCAACAGGAGGTTCACTCGAATATTTATTTGTGTGGGTGTTGGGGTCAATATGGGTGTCCACGGCTCCGATGTTGATCATTGATCGGAAAGAGTTCCGGTCATGTCTATACTTCACCGAACCTATAGGGTCACATGCTTAAGGGTCATCTATCTGCTGAATACTAGACAGGGAGTCTGAGAGAAAGTCACCGGAAAAGTTTCGGAGACAACGGAAAAGTTCCGGAGAGAGAACACCGGAATAGTTTCGGTAAAATTGAAAAAGTTGTTTCAGGGTATACCATTAAGTCAAATTGGTTTCGGCACACGCCTGGAAATTCTTGGAGGGTGCCAGAATTGTTCTGGGAACTTCTGGGATTTTTCGGAGAAAAAACCCGGAAATGTTCCGGAGCTGCCGGAACCGCTTTGTTTGCTTTTCGCAGATGAAAATCACTAATCCGGAATTGTTTCGGAACGCATCCAAAATCATTTTTGTGGGTACTGGAATTATTCTAAGACCCACAGAAATATTTTCGGATTTAACGGTCGCGGAAAATTGTCTCCGTGAATAGTGAAAATCACTTTTTGGGTTACTTTTTGGAAAGCTACCTTTGAGGGCTTTTGTCAAGCTTCTAGAAGGAAAGACTTAGGGACTAAGGAACCCCTTTTGGGAGGGTCCCACTAGGGGGTGGCCGGCCAAGGATGCTCCTCCATGGAGCTCCTTTGCCTCCCCATTATGCCCTTCGTGTGTGACATTTGCATGGGCATTTTGGGTTTTTAAGAGTCACCCTACCCCTTGGATTTTCCTATAAATAGAGGTGGAGAGGCACTCTCCACGCTCACTCCTTTCTCACATACAAGTGCCATGCATGATCTGGCTTCTGTCTCCCTCCCCAGGAAATAGTTTCGTAGAGCCGAAAGGCTGTCTGGGTTTCGGCGGGAACTAGTTCTGGACGGCGAAGCCCTGCCGGATAGATGACACCATATGTGTGCAACCCCGTAGAGAGGTCATAGGTTCGATCTTTTTGCCCAAGGGGCTGTTCAAGAGTGCCTCCCATAGGGCTGTCCGAGTGACCGTCCGAGTTTTGAGGGTCCTCCCGAAGGGCTGTCCGTGACACCGTCCAAGGGACTGTCCGACCGCCTCCCGGAGGGCTGTCCGATGAGCAGACAAGGGAGAACATCCTCGCGGTTGGGAGGTTGTAAATCCTAGCTGCGGGGATCTGCACCGACGATCTACATCGACTCTACTTCCGCTGCGCTACGAGTCGGTAACGATCGGATCGAAACCTTGTATGCAGTCTTCATAGTGGTCCTGGGCTAGTGCGTTGGTCGGAATTTTTTTGTTTTCTACCGCGTTACCCTACAGTGGCATCATGAGCCGTGCTATGCGTAGATGCAGGTTACGATCTAGAATACATAGAGATGTATTGGTGTTGCATAATATAATTTTGTAGTAGATGAGATCTATTGCTGAAAATTATTTATGCGGGTAGCAGATGAAATCTATTACCCGATGTTCTTGTTGCTTCCCTTGAATTTGCGTATTTCTGATCTTGATAACGGTATGGTGGAGTTTCAAAGTTCTGGCAATCCGCGATCCTGATTGATCAACGAAGTGCTAAAAGTTCTTTGAATTCCACCATAGTTATAAGAGAGATGAAATTTCGCAGACGAAAGGGCAATGCAGATATGATCTGCACGGGGGTCATGCGTATGACGAAGTTAAGTATGGGGCTCAAGATTTTATTATCACGTGTTTCATACACCCCGCAAAGTTAATCTAGCGACTTGAATAATCATACTTGATGATGGACGTTGGTAGCTTCGGTTTGTTTCAAAACCTTAGAAGCCACATAAAACAAATTTTGCATAAACCGATTAGAGGCGTCTAACTTGGTTTTGCAGGATGTGCATGTGATGTGGTATAGCAATGCTCATATTAATTTGATTATGTATGAGATGACTATATGATGTAAATTTACTAACATGACCTGCGTGTCATGATTCGGCATGATGGCTGGAGCCATATGATTGTCACTTTAATGACCTGCATGTCAACCTTAAGTAATGCACTTATTTTATTAGCTATAGAGATAGCAATATTATCTGGTGCATCGACAAGGTGGTGGCAAACTTCGCAAAGGTGAACACCGACGCGAATGCCAAAGACGAAGAAATTAAAGACTTCTCCGTCAGAAAGGGCTATACCATATCATGCTATTATGAATTGCCTGAGATGTTTACCCCTTTTTGATGCACCCTTTTTGATTTTCGGTAGTCGCTTTTTATTAGGGTGATCTCTCAATTAAATTATCAAGTAGTTAGTGTTCTCCCAAGTGTAGCACCGTCACAGCATCTTTTCTTTCGGGGTGCACCATGATCTACATGGGTACAAACGATTGTACGGGTGTAAGGCGGGTGAGGTGAAACCTCGCAGCGAGATCACTTGGTTGTCTTGACGTTCATGGCAGGATCGTCCTGAGCTCGGAACACACGCATCAAAAGATGAACAAGAGTCACATAGAGATGTGATCGACAAGTTTGCCTACCGATTGAAGTTGGCGCCATTAGTGTTCATCTCGAACAATGGCGTTGAATGGAAATGCTGGTCTTGCATCACTCACAATCAATTATGAGAGATATTGATTTGAGTGGGAGCGCACTGTAGAATTGACTTGTTTAATTCTCTGTGCAATTAATTATGAACTTTGTCTAAGTGAAATTTGCATAATAGTTGTAGAATAATGGCTCGTGTTTCCACCTTCCCTGTTAAAATTGAATAAGCTGTTAAATATCTGGTTAAAACTTTATGGTTGGTAACGTAATGTGAGGATTGTCCTCAAGAGTGCCGAGAAGGACTTTGTCCTATCGCATGCTTTTGGTATTCTCCCGCTAATGCTATGGATAATGTGACTCTCGTCCTTCGATCCAAAAGCTGGAATTCCGTTACGGTCAAGTGCAATATGTTTGCTTCCATGAGACCCGAACTTCAAAAGTTTGGGATAGCTATGTGATATTCATGGAACTAAAAATTAGTTTCAGATACAAACAAAGGCTAGAAGATATGGGATATCCAAAGCAATGTTTGTTTTGCAAATTATTAGTAAAGTGTTTACTATTCATTTGACTGATAAGAGAGGGATCCAGAAGAACGCCTATCATATGATGAAAGGTGAATAAAACAACAACTTAAAGAGAAAGGAAATGTCCAAAGGGTGTTAGTGTGACTTACACACCTAGGAAGTCCGGGGCTAACGCCACTCTTAAGTTGAGTGCTTCTTCTGAGAGTAGGACTAATACTGAAAGTTAAACTGTTAGAAATATAAAGGCAAAAAGAGAGAAGACTGGAATGTCCAGCTCATGTATGAAAGTCATACAAGCTATTGATGTATAGAAGGCTAGTCAAAGAAATAGTTCTTGGGAATTGTGATTAAATTTTTAGTCACTAATTCTTGGGTATTGTGAGTTCATCACAAAGATACCCGCTCGATTGCATTCTGCTGCGACTCGATGCAAGAACTACTACGGCCTAAAAGACTTGCCGGAGTGAGGTTTAGATATGCGCTGGGAACATAGTAAAAGTTGCTATACTCGGTACATATAGCCCTTATGTATTTATTTTCATAATTCATTTTAGAGTTTTTATACACTCTATCCCATTGCATAAAGTATCTTGCAAGAAGGTTGTTCATAAGAGAACTTTTGATGTTCGGTATTATGAATAACATAAGGGCCATGCTTCCAATATGAATGAGATGTATGTTATGAATATTGATAATAATATATTACCTATATGTTTACTTTCGTAATTCATTTTAGAGTTTTATACACTCTAGCCCATTGCACAATGTTTGTTGCGAGGGGGTTGTTCATAAAAGAACAATTGTTGTTCAGTATTATGAATAACATAAGGGCCATACTTCCATCATCGATGGGATGTACGTTATGAATATTGATGATAACCTGATACATCCATAACACTGATGCTAAATGTCACAAGACTAAAAGAATACCACACATGTGTGGCACTGCATTTGGTCACATTGGAGAAACCCGCATGGAGAAATTCCATAATGATGGATTTTGAAGTCGTTTGATTATGAATCATCTGACACTTGCAACTTTCCTCCGAAAAGTAAAGTAACTAAAATACCGTTCATAGGCCATAAGGAACGAGCAACGAACTTACTGGTAATCATACATTTTGATGTATGTAGTCCGATAAATGTTGTTGCTAGCAGTGGATTTCTCTATCTTCAGAAATGACTTAAAGTGGATATATGGATATTTACTTGATGAGACATAAGTCTGGATCTTTTGAAATCATTCATAAGGTTTTCAAAAATGAAGTAGAAATTATTGTAACAAGAAAATTATGTTTCTGCAAACTAGATTGCCGAAAGGAATATTTGAGTTATAAGTTTAGCGAATGTCTGATGAGTTGTGAAAAGAGTTTCATAACTTACACCTCACGGAGCACCAGTGTGAGTGGAATATCCGTGAAGATGTAATCGAACCATTTATGACATGGTAAGATCAAAGATGACATAAATCAATTTGCCATTATCCCTTTTAAAAGTAAAGCTTTAGAGACTATGGCGTTTACACTGAAAAGAGCACCATCAGATCTGTTGAAATGACGCCATGGTATGGTAACCCCAACCATGTTATGTCTTTTCTTAACATTTGGAATATGGGGCTTGTGTAAAAAATTTACAAACCTATTCCAAATCAGACAAGTGCTACTTTGTAGGTTGTCCCAAATTATTGGGTATTCCTCCCTCACTATACCGAGGCAAAAAGGTTTGCCACAAAGAACGGTATGATTTTGTAGAAAATGGTTCTTACAAAAAGGTGAGTGGGAGGACAGTGCAACTCGACGAGATAACAGTATCTTCGTCATCAGTTCAAAGAAAAGAAACCTTGGAAGTAATTCCAGAGTTTCCTACTGCGATTGATACGGAAGCCTCTACATGAGATGTATGGACTTCGGTCGAACTTGCAACTGAACCACGTAGGCAAAACTCGTGCAAACCTCTCAGGTACGCAAGCGAGATATTGTTGTTAGACAACAGTATACCTACGATACACAAGGAAGTGTTGATGGGCCCTGACTCCGGAATTGGTAAAATGCCAATATAATCCGAGATAGTTTCCATATAAATGATTCAAGATTATATCTTGATAAACCCTTCGGAAGACTTAGAGTCTAACGAACATTAATGGAACTATAAACTGATGTGGATAAAAAATGTTTTATCCATAAAGCTCGACTTGTTGCAATAACAAATTCAAGGAGTTGACTACGATGAGATTGTCTCACCGTAGCGATGCTTAAAGTCAGATCGGGTTAAACTAGCAATTAATACATATTTCAATCTTGAGATATGATACATGCATTCCAAAAGGATTTCCATGAAATGGAAATACAAACTAGGACTTGTATGTGATACAGTCCGAAGTGTTTTGTCGATCCAGAGGATGCTAGTAAGTATGCAAACTTCAGAGTTCCAGCAATGGACAGAAGAGAGCAAAATGGAGTTGGAATCTTCGTTTTTGATGAAATAGTCAAAAGAGTTTGTTTTCATCAATGGATAACAAAGATGCTTGTGGTTTCAAGAAAGTAAGTGGGAGCATAATAATATTTCTAAAAACCTTGTGTGCTTGACACATTGTTGATTGGAAATAATATAAATTTCTTGACACGAATTAGGACTTCATTGAAAATAGTTTTCGATGAAGTGCTTAGGCTAGGTAGCCTCGGTATTAGGCATAATTATCTATGAGACAAAATTGCCTGATAGAGCTAAAGCCAAAAATACATATTGACAAGATGCTAAAACAGTTTAGCATTAAAACGCCAAGGAGTGATTCTTGTCGAAGTCACATGGAAAGGGTTTTTGCAAGACTCGGTGCCCCAAAACACTGATGAGAAAAATACATGATGGAGATTCCACACACTCTTGTGTTTGGATTAATCATGTATTCCATGGTATGTAAAACAACCAGATATGTCCGATACTCCCAAAGCTGTTGCGAGTATAGATACCAAAGTGATCAAAGTACTGATCATGGGACAACAGTGAAAAATGTCATTAAGTACTAAAGTAGCACTGATGACATGTTTTCTCGCAAGCAGAGATTATGAAGTGCTCATTGTAAGTAATTACATCGATACAGTCTTCAATGCTCCATGCGATTTTTGATTTAAGTTAAGGGTTTTGTGTAATACACGATATGGTGGCACAGTAGTTGGAAATTGTTCCAAACAAGTTCCTGTGGCGATTTCTATAACAAAGGCTAAGTATGTTGACGCTTTAGAAGTGACAAAGAAGATGTTGAATCCTATAGTTCATTCATGAACTTAGTATGGTTCCAAGAAGGCTTTGGTCAATGGGACACTATTGCAGATAGTTGCTCCATAGCTCAGTCTGAGGAATCAAGGTTTGACCTGTGATTCACATATATACAAAGCCAAGTCCACACAAAATATGAATTTTGTGAAAGCGTGAAAACGTGAGGAGATGCAAAGATACACACGGAACTGAAGTTGTCAGATCCGTTGGACATCAGGCTATACCACAAGCGAAGCATATTTTACACCGGTATGTCATAGGTGTAAAGTGCATTAGCATTTACTAGATTATTGACTCTAGTGCAAGTGGGAGTCTGTAGGAGATATGCCCTAGAGGAAATAATAAATGTTATTGTTTATCTCCATGTTCATAATTATGTTTATGTTCCATGCTATAACTGCTATGGTTCTTGAGTCTACAATAACCACGAGGCTCGGAGGAAGACTCATATGCACGTGTGGAATAATAAACGGAAGAATGTATTCCTAGTCTGGCCTCTAAGACTAGCTCAAGTGTTGCATGATGGTTCTGTTTTCCTGATCATGGGCATGACTATGCCGGCAACTTTGAGGGCACAATGTTAGTAGAACACTTGTGGTTGAATCGACCCGAATTGATGTTATCCTATGAGATACATTCGTCACAAGTTAATGGTTAATAACACAGAGAAAGTTTACGTTTGCATAATTCCTTAGACCATGAGAGTATCGAGTTTCTTCATGCTTGATTCATGAACTTTGGGGTTTGTTAAATGTCATCTGTAACTGGGTGGCTATTACGGCGGCTTACGGGTTCATGGGAAAGTATGTCAAGTAACTTGATAGCTCAAGATTGGGATTTGCTCCTCCGACGATGGAGAGATATCTCTGGGCCCTCTCGGTGTTACGGTATCCACCATCGTCTGGCCAGACACAATGTGATTTGATCACAGGGATGCCGGAACACGGGAACGAGAAAAGAGAACAAAACCGGTAATGAGGTAACTGGCATAGTGGACAAGTTATTGATCCACGGGGATGCCGATAAGTCTCACCTCGGGTATTTGTAACATATCGCGAAGCAACAGGAATAGCACACGGCAACAGGAGGTTCACTCGAATATTTATTCGTGTGGGTATAGGGGTCAATATGGGTGTCCACGGCTCCGATGTTGATCATTGATCGGAAAGAGTTCCGGTCATGTCTGTACTTCACCGAACCTATAGGGTCACACACTTAAGGGTCATCTATCTGCTGAATACTAGACAGGCAGTCTGAGAGAAAGTCACCGGAAAAGTTTCGGAGACAACGGAAAAGTTCCGGAGAGAGAACACCGGAATCGTTTCGGTAAAACTGAAAAAGTTGTTTTAGGGTATACCATTAAGTCAAATTGGTTTCGGCACATGCCTGGAAATTCTTGGAGGGTGCCAGAATTGTTCAGGGAACTTCTGGGATTTTTCGGAGCAAAAACCCGGAAATGTTCCGGAGCTGCCGGAACCGCTTTGTTTGCTTTTCGCAGATGAAAATCACTAATCCGGAATTGTTTCGGAACGCATCCAAAATCATTTTAGTGGGTACTGGAATTATTCTAAGACCCACAGAAATATTTTCGGATTTAACGGTCGCGGAAAATTGTCTCCATGAATAGTGAAAATCACTTTTTGGGTTACTTTTTGGAAAACCACCTTTTAGGGCTTTTGTCAAGCTTCTAGAAGGAAAGACTTAGGGACTAAGGAACCCCTTTTGGGAGGGTCCCACTAGGGGGTGGCCGGCCAAGGATGCTCCTCCATGGAGCTCCTTTGCCTCCCCATTATGCCCTTCATGTGTGACATTTGCATGGGCATTTTGGGTTTTTAAGAGTCACCCTACCCCTTGGGTTTTCCTATAAATAGAGGTGGAGAGGCACTCTCCACACTCACTCCTTTCTCACATACAAGTGCCATGCATGATCTGGCTTCTCTCTCCCTCCCCGCGAAATAGTTTCGTTGAGCCGAAAGGCTGTCTGGGTTCCGGTGGGAACAAGTTCTGGACGCCGAAGCCCTGCCGGATAGATGACACCGTATGTGTGCAACCCCGTAGAGAGGTCGTAGGTTCGATCTTTTTGCCCGAGGGCCTGTTCGAGAGTGCCTCCCGAAGGGCTGTCCGAGTGACCGTCTGAGTTTTGAGGGTCCTCCCGAAGGGCTGTCCGTGACACCGTCCGAGGGACTGTCCGACCGCCTCCCGGAGGGCTGTCCGGCGAGCATACAAGGGAGAACATCCTCGCGGTTGGGAGGTTGTAAATCCTAGCTGTGGGGATCTGCACCGACAATCTACATCGACTCTACTTCCGCTGCGCTACGAGTCGGTAACGATCGGATCGAAACCTTGTATGCAGTCTTCATAGTGGTCCTGGGCTGGTGCGTAGGTCGGAATTTTTTTGTTTTCTGCTGCGTTACCCTATAGATGGCGGCTTCGGCAAGCTTGGGCCCATGCTCCGGTGCGCTGGGAAGGGGTAGAGAGTGGCGGTGGGGCTTTGCCATGGCTAGGGGGTCTCTCTGGTGGAGAAAGGAGTAGGGGAGGAGGCCAGGCTTGCTCGAATTCGAGCGAGCAGAGGCGGCGGCCATGGTGACCATGTGAGGTGAGGAGGGCTCCCCGAGCTTGAGTGAGTGGACAGGGAGGGTACTAGGAGGGAGAGAGAGAGGTTGGTGAGCTCGGGAGGTCTCAGGACGGCTATATATAGCCGCGGCGAGGAGATGCCGAGCTCGGGTGCCGCCAAGGGCACGCGGAAGGTGCTCTGGCGCGACCGCGTACGCGTGTGTCAGTGCGGAGGGCTGACGGTGACGAGTCAGAGCTAGTGGGGCGCCAGGGATTCCGCGAGGTGGAAGAGGACAAAAGCAAGGCGACGGCGGCCACGGGCACGCGGTGGGGCGTGGCGCGCCGGAGAGGAAAGAGGAGGGGGAGAGGGGTCCTGAGGGGGCGCGTGGACGCAGGAGAGTGAGGGCAACGCGATGGACATGACGCGGTGGCGCGAAGACAACATTTGGGCGGCGGCAGAGGGGTCCCAGCGTCCAGAGCACGCGTTTGGCCTGCCAGACCGCATGGTCGCTGCGTGCACTGGCGCACGTGGTGCATTCTGGCTAGCAAAAAGATGTCTAGCGTGTGGACCCTACTAGATGGATCAACACTAAGGTCTTGGTTAGGTTAGAGCACCTTTGTGCTAATGGGTAGCATCAACAGAAGTTTGCTGTGGCAAACTTAGGCATGAAACTGTGGTCAAATGGCTTGACCAATGGACTAAGAAATATGTCACAGGGGTTTGGGGTAGTAAGGACTACAAGCCTGTGTATTTTGAAAAGATTTGGACCAGGATTTAACATAGTTGCTTCACAACTGCAAAATCTGGTCCAGAAACTAGATCATGAAGGTGCACTCACATAGTGTGTTGTATTGGTCTGAAATTTTGTGAAGAATGATGATTTGGGCATATGAAAGCACTGTAAAAATTTCATACCATTTGGATACACCAAAATGGTACTTCCTTCACAATGCCCCACACTGGACAGAAACTTGGGGGAATTTTATGGAGAAAATGGTTGGGCAAAATGATGTCAATTTTGGCATGCTAAAATTATATATGGATATTTAGGTCCTGGATTAATTTCGGAATTTATGAAGCAATATAAAATATAGTTGCTTCACAAACTGAAATTGTGACCAGAAGCAAGAATTTGAAGGTGTGCTCACATAGATAGTTGGATGGAGATGAAATTTGGTAGAGAGTAATGATTTGATCATATGAATGGTCCGCCAAAATTCAACTCATTTGGATTAGCCTAGCTAGTACTTCCTTCACAAAGCTTCCCTCTGGACAGAAACTTTGGAAATTTGCTGAGGAAGATTTACTAGGCAAATGGAGCTGAATTTTGGCATGTGGCAATTATTTGGATATGAAAGAGTGCTAAAAAAGTTTGAGGGCAGTCAAGAAAATATAAATAGCACTTCCTTCACAACGTGCCATACTGGACAGAATAGGAAAATGAATATTCCTGAATTATTTTTGAACTAGGCAAGGATGGGTTTTGACATATTTGTGGAAGATATGATCCAAAGAATTTATGAGAATTTTGTGGGAATTTTGGGAATGACAGAAATAAAGGTTGCTTCACAACCTAGGGCAAACAGGGTTATTCCTTTAATAGAAAAAGGAATATTCCCAATAAATAAATATTGGGGTTGGGCTAAGATGGAAATGACATGGTCGTGGGAAAATTTTGGGAGTGACAAGCCACTTGGGAGAGGAAGAAGAGATGATCTTCCCAGGTTTTAAGACCACAGAGCCATAGAAAAATGAACTCCAATAAAAATTCAACGAAATCCAAAAGAAAAAGAAAGGGCCAAAAATCGGGGTGTCACAAACCTACCCCCCTTACAAAAATCTCGTCCTCGAGATTTGGTTGCTCAGGGAACAAGTATGAATATTCTGACTTAAGGAGACCATTTCCAACTCGGGTATCCTTTTCCTTTATAAATAGTTCCCACTGAATTGCATCTGACTGACTACCTTGCTCTGTGGTGGTTTGCTTCACTGTATCCATCCTTCTGACAAGTCTTTCTTCATATGTTCATCCTTACTCTGACTCCAATTCTTTCATGTCTGCTCGCTTATCTGCTATTATCATGACTGGAATTTCCATAAGTCCGGGAGTGATTTCCCTATTGACGTGACATTCTTCTATCCAGCACTGATAGTATTCAATGGAGTTATGAACAAATTTCCTCGGTGGACATGAGACATTTAATCATTACATCGGGTTACTAGATGCATGTCCTCCGAGTTCAAAAACCATACTGGAGATCACCACCACTCTCTTGGCGGAATCTGACTGCTCGCAGGGATTGCTGAATCATCTTGGCTGGCTCCAATGCCTTGAGTATCGAATCCGTACCAAAATTTTGACTGTCGCCTGTCGTGGCCAGTATAAAGGAGTACGGCCTTATAGCAATAGCATCCGGAGACTTGACTGCCGATGGTTCTGGCGGAAGGCTCTTGTTCACGACCGGCTACCATTTCCCGAGCTTTAACTGTAGGGCAATGATCATCCGAACCTTTGCATGAAATCGACAAATAAATCAGTAGCCACCAGAATGGTCTTTACAACTTAGATCTGGGACATTACTGAAATAACTCAACCATGGCTCACGACGGCTGAAAAGCAGCTCAGAGCATGAGGCAGTGTTGATAAGAAGAATGTAGTAGTTCCCTAAGACGGCCGAAGAACAGCTCAGAGCATAGGGTCACTGCTACAAAAAGAAACTCAACAGCTGCCCAAGACGGCCGAAAAGAAGCTCAGAACACGGGCCGGTTGTTGAAAAGAGAAATATAAAGTTGGCATCCACCCTGGACGGCCAAAAGCAGCTCAGAACACAGGCGTGGTGCCTTTACCAGGAAGCGGTAAGCAAGGGTTCATCAGGATCATATACCAGGTTCACAGTTATTTGTATAGAGCTCACTGTTGTGGTCAATGATAGCTGGCGGTGACAAGGGTTAACGATATCGCCTTGTCGGGCATGAGGAAGCTGGCCTTGATAACCACGTGCTTGCATCATCGTACGAGTGACTTGCATGACCTTGGCCGCATGTTCACAATATATATGGAAGCATGTGTATCTGAGCATTTGATTCCCAAGGCAGACACTTGTGTCCTGACTAGCTCATGTTTCTGACCGACCTGTTGCGGATCTGATTCTTGAGGTGCAATGCCATATACCATCAACTCACTGGGTAACATCTTGTACCAACGTCGATGGCTATTTGTAGTGCCGTAGTGACGAGGACTAGATAGCTTGTGTTGGAAGCCATCGAGAGTAGCATGCTGAGGAAGACTGAATAGCTTATGCTTGAAGCTTTTGCCGGGGTAGCTTGCCGAAGAAGACTGGGTACCGTGCTTCAGAAGCTTTTCCCCTGGTTGCTTACTGAGGAAGATTTGGTGCCTTATGCCGGAAGCTTTCTGTGATGGCTTACTGAAGAAGACTGGGTATCTTATGCTGGAAGCTATCCACATATCGTACTGAGGAAGATTGAGGAGCCTTGCATTGTAAGCTTCTTTGGTAGCGTGCGGAGGAAGACTGGGTTGCTTACTCCAGAAGCTTCTCTCCATGATATGCAAACTGAATGCCATATATATATCCTTGATATTCCTTTGACTGGAAATGTACTGTTGTCTTGCACACAAATTGTCTTCCAGCTGGTTCATTACGGTTGTAATGGTTGCACACTGAGGTAGACTTGATGCTGATAGTCAATCCAGAATATCATTTGTATTCAAACTAGATATTCCCAATATAATGCAGTCGGCTGAGAATTCCCTAATGTTTAGTTGAGCTTCCAAATATTTGAATTCCACACGGATTCTTCAAGTCCGGTGTCAGTTGATGAGGAACTTTCATAAGGGGAAGTAAGGCAACACCGAAGGCCCAAAGAAAGAAGCAAAAGAAACGACTGAACAAAAGCACACAAGGCATCAAGATTACATACAAGCAACATCACATTGTATTGCTATCCACAACAATATGCATGCCTACTTAAGCACACAAACCTCGCAAGAACTCCGGTACTACGGTCTAACATGCTGTGACGGGGTGCACGAAAGTGGATCCACGTGCGGAGAGGTTGGTGTAAACAGAGCTACACCAAACGCTGGCTCAGCGCCGGTTGCATCTAGATGGGCTTAGAGGTGAGGACGTACTTGGTGATCATGTAGCGGAACACGGATGTCACGGCCACATCATCATCAAGTGGATGGAAGGGAACCGTACTCGTCCAGGAAATGGGTGATAGGGCAGGGTAGCGGTGGAAATCAGGGTTTGCTGACATTGCCCTTTTCTGGTAACAAAGACCAGTGAGGGTTGCCAAAGCGGCGAATAGGATGGCAAGACCCGGGGTAGAAACATGTCTACCACAGAAATGATAGGTGTGGCTGGCGGAAAGATATTGGCGCGATACCTGAGCATCAATCCTGCAAGTGATCGACACCACTAGATACCTTGGCATCACTCCACTAGGACAGAGATGACACCAAACACCAAAGAGCAGGTATGCAAAACTGGAGGGTAGTGGATCGAAACCGATGCCACCTACACTCACAAGATCAACCGTTAGCGACAAGATAATAAGTCTATATGCATGCTATGCAGCAAACAAATGCAACAACCAAATGCAACAAACCAAATAGACTTGATACTAACAGTTTCTAACGCTCGCGCTGACTAGGGCGTCCTACAGCCAAACCTGGCTTTGATACCAAGCGTTGTGGCACCCCGAATCAGAGAAACCGGAACACCCCGTATTCCAGCCCAGAGATCAAGTCTTTCGGAATATGGCACTGCTTGGCATAGAACAAATCAGCTCTTTGTTACAAATATTACTGGTACAAGGGTCCGATATTACAAAGGTTACAGGGGCACGGTGACACTTCACCTGCTAAGGTAGTTCTATGCTAACAGCGGAACATCTCTGTTGACACCAGATTTTGGCATGGTCAAAAACATAATTAAGAAGGCCTCAAATGGAAAAGTGCTCAAAGTGAGAAAGTTCCGTATCGTCGAAAGGAGAAACTTTGATATTTGGGCTATAGCCATCCGAGCTCAGCTCTAAGGCCGAAGTTGTGTTCGAAGTACTGATTTTGTATGCAGAACCCTATTCGGCTGATTACGCCCCCAAGATGGCCTCATATGAGAAAATTTTCTACACAGATTGTCTTCGTCTTGTCGAATCGGTCGATTTTGATATGAAAATCGTCTCAATCCGAGATCGTATGCAAAAGTTACGGCCGTTACAAGATGCTGCTACAACAGAGGGCGGTAGTACCGCTCCCATAAGCGGAAGTACCGCCTGAGCGGTACTACCGCGCCTAACTACCGCTCTACTACCGCTTAAGAAAATTCTTCTGGACCCCCGATGCCCCCAAGCGGTAGTAGCGCGGTACTCAGAGCGGTACTACCTCTTTAAGCGGTACTACTGTGCCTATAAACGGTACTACCGTGCCCAGATTCGGGTAGATTTTGGAAATCCGAATTTGGCTAGCATTTTTGACTCATTGGACAGAAACTTGGGTCCATACCTTGTACGGAAAGTCCAACCCCCTCTTAAATAGAAGAGGTGATGGCCGATTGAAACAACACACAATCGAACAAACAAATCTACATCCTTTTACCCTACTTTTATCCCTCTCCCTTGTATCTTTCTTCTCGTTCTTCGTTCGTTCTTCGTATTGAAGTGCGGCGATCCTCGAGGCTCTAGGGGCGGGCGAACCGACCTAGGGCAGCCCATCGTCCATCCGTGACTCCTGACGGGTTCCATCCCGGAGAAGCGGTGCGTCGGGTCTCAAAAGCGCCCGCCGGATTGCTTGCGTACCGCGCTTCCGGACGGGCCTCCTTCGACGTGAGCTGCGGTGCATCACCCCCGGCGTCGAGGGTACGCGTGATGCGTTCGTGTGCGAACAATCTCGAAGCGGAATAAATTCTAGCAGCGGAACAACGACGATGGTGACGAACTCCACTCCGCAGGGACTCTGCCTGGGACGCATCCTAGAGCGCAACCTCGGGATCCTCGACAACCAATCAATCATGGCATCACCTGCACTCTGGCATGACACGCCAGGTGAGTACTTTGAATGTACTCGCAAGCTCACACCAACCAAAGCAATCAAGACAAACAACAGCATGGCATTTACAGGTTAATTACCATGATGAACATGATACTACTAGAACAACATGAGCATGGCATGTACATAATTCATGAGCATGAACATGATGCTACTTGCCCTAGCATGAGAGGGGGTCGATGTTTAAGGTCTCATGGACCAACTTACTCAGCTCGGAGGTTATCTCGTAACCACCATAGGTATCAATCTTTCTTACCGTCGTGATCATCACACGATCACCTCATGATCAACCATCATCAAGAATACCATCGTGATCATCTCGTGACCACATAAAGATCAACCAACTTCTTTCCTCATCTAACCGGGGTTGTTATTATTCAGATTATTATTACTGTTGACCCATAGTGTGACCTACTACGAACTGTGTCCATGACCGAGGACGCGGCTATCGATAGATTATACACTCTGTAGAGGTTAGTACACTGTACCCACACTATGGAACTCATGGCCTCGTGCTCCCATTCGGGTGGACCAACGACATTCCGACAAAACCAATCTATTGCATGACACTCTCCCGGCCACTCCGACAAACTCCCCTTTGGGCTATGTTATGGGTGGCCCCAATGTCAACTCGTGACATCCGTCACCTTCATGGCCGCCACCGTCGGGGCCAAAACAAACTCGTCCCAAACGGGGACACCCGGGTACAACACAACTCGAGCACACAAGTGTATGGCCGCCTACCTGGTCAGGGTAGCGCGCGCACATAACCTTCCCTAGTTGGAGGCACCGGCGAGAGGCATGACAATAGACCGAATTAGGGCCTCCCTATCCAGGCAAGTGTGGTTGCACTGGTGAGCTCGATTCGGTGGCACCATGACTCAGCCAACAGATTTATTCATGTTCGATTAATGTCCGGTTTAACTTCATGGTGATGAACTGAGTCACAATAAAATACATAATGAAATAACAATGCAGCTGAGCATGATATCAGTGTAACCATGGATGGGCAACATAACCATTTAACAACATAACCTCAACAATGATAAATCATTTAGTCTACGGGATGCAAATGAGCATAGCATAACGATGATCACGAATATCACAAGTATTTTCATAACCAACCAATAACTATTCCTATGAGCATATTATTATCAATAGCATCAGGAATGATTACAAGAATGAAACATGATAATAATAACCTTAGCAATTAATCATTTCAATTACTAGATGAACATGGCATAAGAAATGAGCATGGATTCACAAGCATATAAAATAATTAAATGAGCAAACAATTATTCAAATATTCAAGTGGAAACCATGGCTATTGCAATGCCATCATGCAAGTGGCTGTCATGGCTTGCCTGGGGATGAAGGATTCACCGGGAAGAAGTGCGAGGCACTCGCGGAAAAATTTGCCGGAAACGTTTCCCTCTCGAAGGGGGCTGGTTAAGGGCAAGGGAAAATGGTCATTTTCAGAATGTTACAACATGGTAAAAATGATACCATCGGAACGGGCTCGACAAACAGAGAACATGGGCTTTGGAATCACCTGAATCGGAGTCACGGTTAAAAAGTTGTGGCCGTTCGTTCGTTAGGCAGAAAAACAAATAGAATCTGTTCATTTCTGCTGCTAACGGGTGAACGCCCGCAATTTAGAGGTTTCGGCCGCGGGGCTGAAACAGAAAGCGCATTTCAGGGAAATACGTTTTCAGCACAATGAAAGCGTATTCCCACTGAAGCCGCAGGGAAGTACGTTTTCATTGAACCGAAAACATAATCACGCGAAGCGCGCCTCCACTTAAAATTGCGCGGGCCGGGCCACAGACGCTGACTGGCGGGGCCCGCTTGCAGGGTCTTCTTCCTCCTCCGGTCGCACGCGAGGCAGAGGGAGGGGCTCGGCACCGGCGCTCGTTCGAGCGACTCCGGTCACCTCCGGCGGAGCGCCGGTCACCGGCGTGCTCAGGGGACTGCGGCGCAGCCACCGGTGTAAGGCACGGACGCCGGTAGCGACGGGAGCGACGGCACCCCGGGCAGGGCGGACGGCGGCTTCGGCGAGGTTGGGAACGTGCTCTGGTGCACTGGGAAGGGGTAGAGAGTGGCGGTGGGGCTTCGCCGTGGCTAGGGGGTCTCTCTGGTGGAGAAAGGAGTAGGGGAGGAGGCCGGTCTTGCTCGAATTCGAGCGAGCAGAGGCGGCGGCCATGGAGACCATGTGAGGCAAGGAGGGCTCCACGAGCTCGAGTGAGTGGACAGGGAGGGTACTAGGAGGGAGAGAGAGAGGTTGGTGAGCTCGGGAGGTCTCGGGACGACTATATATAGCCGCGGCGAGGAGATGCCGAGCTCGGGTGCCGCCAAGGGCGCGTGGAAGGTGCTCTGGCGCGACCGCGTACGCGTGCGCACGCGCGGAGGGCTGACGGTGACGAGTGAGAGCTAGTGGGGCGCCAGGGATTCCGCGAGGAGGAAGAGGACAGAAGCAAGGCGACGGCGGCCACGGGCACGCGGTGCGGCATGGCACGCCGGAGAGGAAAGAGGAAGGGGAGAGTGGTCCAGAGGGGGTGCGTGGACGCAGGAGAGTGAGGGCAACGCGATGAACATGCCGCAGTGGCACGAGGACGACGTTTGGGCGGCGGTAGAGGGGTCCCGGCGTCCAGAGCACGCGTTTGGCCTGCCAGACCGCGTGGTCACCGCGTGCACTGGCGCACGCGGTGCATTCTGGCCAGCAAAAAGATGTCTAGCCTGTGGACCCTACTAGATGGATCAACACTGAGGTCTTGGTTAGGTTAGAGCACCTTTGTGCTAATGGGTAGCATCAACAGAAGTTTGCTGTAGCAAACTTAGGCATGAAACTGTGGTCAAATGGCTTAACCAATGGACTAAGAAATATGTCACAGGGGTTTGGGGTAGTAAGGACTACAAGCCTGTGTATTTTGAAAAGATTTGGACCAGGATTTAACATAGTTGCTTCACAACTGCAAAATCTGGTCCAGAAACTAGATCATGAAGGTGCACTCACATAGTGTGTTGTATTGGTCTGAAATTTTGTGGAGGATGATGATTTGGGTATATGAATGCATTGTAAAAAATTCATACCATTTGGATACACCAAAATGGTACTTCCTTCACAATGCCCCACACTGGACAGAAACTTGGGGGAATTTTATGGAGAAAATGGTTGGGCAAAATGATGTGAATTTTGGCATGCTCAAAGGATATATGGATATTTAGGTCCTGGATTAATTTCAAAATTTATGAAGTAATATAAAATATAGTTGCTTCACAAACTGAAATTGTGACCAGAAGGAAGAATTTGAAGGTGTGCTCACATAGATAGTTGGATGGAGATGAAATTTGGTAGATAGTAATGATTTGATCATATGAATGGTCTTCCAAAATTTCAAATCATTTGAATTATCCTAGCTAGTACTTCCTTCACAAAGCTTCCCTCTGGACAGAAAATTTGGAAATTTGCTGAGGAAGATTTACTAAGAAAATGGAGCTGAATTTTGGCATGTGGCAATTATTTGGATATGAAAGAGTGCTCAAAAAGTTTGAGGGCAGTCAAGAAAAGATAAATAGCACTTCCTTCAGAAAGTGCCATACTGGACAGAATAGGAAAATGAATATTCCTGAATTATTTTTGAACTAGGCAAGGATGGGTTTTGACATATTTGTGGAATATATGATCCAAATAATTTATGAGAATTTTGTGGGAATTTTGGGAATGACAGAAATATAGGTTGCTTCACAACCTAGGGCAAACAGGGTTATTCCTTTAATAGAAAAAGGAATATTCCCAATAAATAAATATTGGGTTTGGGCTAAGATGGAAATGACATGGTCTTGGGAAAAATTTGGGAGTGACAAGCCACTTGGGAGAGGAAGAAGAGATGATCTTCCCAGGTTTTAAGACCACAGAGCCACAGAAAAAGGAACTCCAATAAAAATTCAACGAAATCCACAAGAAAAAGAAAGGGCCAAAAATCGGGGTGTCACAGCGAATCAAACAAACATGATGAAAGTGACTAGATGAAATTCCCATGTGTCCTCGAGAACGCTTTGCTTATTATAAGAGTTCGTTCTAGCTTGTCCTTTGCTATAAAAAGGATTGGGCCACCTTGCTGCACCTTTGTTACCGTTACTACTTGTTACTTGTTACAAATTATCTTGCTACCAAACTATTTGTTACCGCTACTTTCAGTACTTGCAGAGAATACCTTGCTGAAAACCGCTTGTCATTTCCTTCTGCTCCTCGTTGGGTTCAACACTCTTACTTATCGAAAGGACTACGATTGATCCCCTATACTTGTGAATCTTTTTCTGCTCATGTTGATCTCCCTATGGAGAAATGGTTTAAATATCATCCACCTATTGAATTAAATGAAGAAACTGTTAGTGTTAAAGAAGAAACAATTGTTTAAAATGTTGATTCAGTTGTGCCTACTGCTTATATTGAGAAACCTCCTTTCCCTGTTAGGATTGAGGAACATGCTAAAGCATCAACTATGGTTAATAAAAGTAATATAAGAACACCTAGACCTTCTGAACAAATTAAGGTTGAACCTAATATTGGAATGGTTATAGATCTTTCGGTTGATGATATTGATGGGCATGTTATTTACTTCTGTGATGAGGCTGCTAGAATTGCTAAACCTGTTAGAAATGAACAAGATATGCTAGATAAGAATAAGCCTGTAGTTAGCATGCCTGTTGTTTCTGTTAAGATTGGAGATCATGGCTATCATGGCTTATGTGATATGGGTGCTAGTGTGAGTGCTATTCCATTTTCTTTATTTATATCAAGAAGTAATGCATGATATTGCACCTGTTGAGATTGAGGATATTGATGTTACTATTAAGCTAGCAAACAGAGATACTATTACACCACTTGGGATTGTTAGAGATGTTGAAGTCTTGTGTGGTAAAATCAAATACCCTACTGATTTCCTTGTACTTGGTTCACAACAAGATAATTTTTATCCCATTATATTTGGTAGACCTTTCTTGAATACCGTTAATGCTGAAATTGATTGTGTTAAAGAGAAGGTTAGAGTTAAGTTTGGTGATATATCTCATGAATTTAATTTTTCCAAGTTTAGTAGACAACCTCATGATAAGGAACTACCCAATAAGGATGAAATTATAGGTCTTGCTTCTATTGATGTGCCTCCTACTGATCCTTTAGAACAATATTTGCTAGACCATGAGAATGATATGCATATGAATGAAAGAAATGAAATAGATGAGTTGTTCTTTAAGCAAGCACCTATCCTTAAACATAATTTGCCTGTTGAAACCTTGGGAAATCCTCTACCACCCAAGGGTGATCCTGTGTTCGAATTAAAGCAATTACCTGATACGCTTAAGTATGCTTATCTTGATGAAAAGAAGATATATCCTGTTATTATTAGTGCTAACCTTTCAGAGCATGAAGAAAAAAGATTACTTAAAACTCTGAAGAAGCACCGAGCTGTTATTGGATATACTCTTGATGATCTTAAGGGCATTAGTCCCACTCTATGTCAGCATAAAATTCATATGGAGCCAGATGCTAAACCCGTTGTTGATCATCAAAGAAGGCTGAATCCTAGAATGAAGGATGTGGTAAGAACTGAAATATTAAAGCTTCTCAAGGCAGGTATAATTTATCCCATAGCTGATAGTAGATGGGTAAGTCCTGTCCATTGTGTTCCTAAGAAAGGAGGTATTACCGTTGTTCCCAATGATAAGAATGAACTTATTCCACAAAGAATTGTAACCGGTTATAGGATGGTAATTGATTTCAGGAAATTAAATAAAGCTACTAGGAAAGATCATTACCCCTTGCCTTTTATTGATCAAATGTTAGAAATATTATCTAAGCATACACACTTTTGCTTCCTAGATGGTTATTCTGGTTTCTCTCAAATACCTGTTTCACCTGAAGATCAAGAGAAAACCACATTTACTTGTCCTTTTGGAACTTATGATTATCGTCGTATGCCTTTTGGTTTCTGTAATGCACCTACTACCTTTCAAAGACGTATGACTGCTATATTCTCTGACTTTTGTGAAAAGATTGTTGAGCTTTCATGGATGATTTCTCCGTTTATGGAACTTCTTTTGATGATTGCTTGAGCAACCTTGATCGAGTTTTGCAGAGATGCGAAGAAACTAATCTTGTCTTGAATTGGGAGAAGTGCCACTTTATGGTGAATGAAGGTATAGTCCTTTGGCATAAAATTTCTGAAAGAGGTATTGAAGTTGATAAAGCTAAAATTGATGCAATTGAGAAAATGCCATGTCCTAAAGATATCAAAGGTATAAGGAGTTTCCTTGGTCATGCTAGTTTCTATGGAAGGTTTATAAAAGACTTCTCTAAAATTTCTAGGCCTCTTACTAATCTTTTGCAAAAAGATGTTCCATTTGTTTTTGATGATGATTGTGTAGAAGCCTTTGAAATACTTAAGAAAGCCTTAATTTCTGCATCTATTATTCAACCACCTGATTGGAACCTACCCATTGAAATTTTGTGTGATGCTAGTGATTATGCTGTTGGTGCTGTTCTAGGACAAAGAGTTGATAAGAAATTGAATGTTTTTCATTATGCTAGTAAAACTCTAGACAGTGCTCAAAGAAATTATGCTACTACTGAAAAGGAATTTTTAGCAGTTGTGTTTGCATGTGATAAATTCAGATCTTACATTGTTGATTCCAAAGTTACTATTCATATCGATCATGCTGCTATTAAATATCTTATGGAAAAGAAAGATGCTAAACCTAGACTTATTAGGTGGGTTCTTTTGCTACAAGAATTTGACTTGCATATTGTTGATAGAAAAGGAGCTGAGAATCCCGTAGCTGATAATTTGTCTAGAATGGAAAATGTTCTTGATGACCCACTTCCTATTAATGATAATTTCCCTGATGAACAACTAGCTGTGGTAAATGCTTCTCGTAACACTCCTTGGTATGCAGACTATGCTAATTACATTGTGGCTAAATATATACCACCTAGTTTCACATACCAACAAAAGAAAAAGTTCTTCTTTGATTTAAGACATTACTTTTGGGATGACCCACATTTATATAAAGAAGGAGTAGATGGTATTATTAGACGTTGTGTACCTGAGCATGAACAGGAACAAATCCTACGAAAGTGTCACTCCGAGGCATATGGAGGACACCATGCGGGAGACAGAACTGCACACAAGGTATTACAATCTGGTTTTTATTGGCGTACTCTTTTCAAGGATGCACGTAAGTTTGTCCTTTCTTGTGATGAATGTCAAAGAATTGCTATTGTTGGTAGACGTCAGGAAATGCCTATGAATTATTCACTTGTTATTGAACCGTTTGATGTTTGGGGTTTTGATTATATGGTTCCGTTTCCTACATCCATTGGGTATACTCATATTTTAGTTGTTGTTGATTACGTTACTAAGTGGGTAGAAGCTATTCCAACTAGTAGTGCTGATCATAACACTTCTATTAAAATGCTTAAAGAAGTTATATTCCCGAGGTTTGGAGTCCCTAGATATTTAATGACTGATGGTGGTTCACATTTTATTCATGGTGCTTTCCATAAATTGCTTGCTAAATATGATGTTAATCATAGAATTGCATCTCCTTATCAGCGTCTGTCTAGTGGTCAAGTTGAATTAACTAATAGAGAAATAAAATTAATTTTGCAACAGACCGTTAATAGATCTAGAAATAATTGGTCTAAGAAACTTGATGATGCACTGTGGGCTTACAGAACTGCTTATAAAAATCCTATGGGTATGTCTCCATATAAAATAGTTTATGGAAAAGCATGTCATTTACCACTTGAACTAGAACATAAAGCATATTGGGTAATTAAAGAACTTAACTATGATTTTAAACTTGCCGGTGAAAAGAGGTTGTTTGATATTAGCTCTCTAGATGAATGGAGAACCCAAACTTATGAAAATGCCAAGCTATTTAAAGAAAAAGTTAAAAGGTGGCATGACAAGAGAATTCAAAAACGGAAATTCAAAGTAGGTGATCATGTTCTATTATACAATTCTCGTTTAAGATTTTTTGCAGGAAAACTTCTCTCTAAATGGGAAGGACCGTATATCATCAAATAAGTTCATCGCTCCGGAGCCATCAAAATAAAGAACTCCGAAGGCAATAATCCGAGGGTGGTTCATGGGCAAAGAATTAAACATTATATTTCAGGTACGCCCATTAATGTTGAAACTAATGTTATTCAAACAATGACACCGGAAGAGCACATAGAAGAAACCTTCCGGAACGCTCCAAAATCCTGAAAAGGAGTAGGTATGTGGTACGGTAAGTAAACCGACTCCAAAACTTCCATAAAAGTACTTTCTGTCCATTTTGGAATATATAAAAATTTTGGAAAATAATAAACAGTCCGAAAAGTGCACGAGGAGGCGACAAGCCTGGGGGGCGCGCCCTACCCCCCAGGGCGCACCTACCAGGCTTGTGGCTCCCTCGTGGACTTTCCCGACTCCGTTTTTCTTCCATATTACTTGTCCTGCACGGGAAAAATTCATTATATATACTCACGGGTGTTTTGACCACCGCATCGCAAGTTTCTCCTCTGTTCTTGTTTCGGGCTGTTTTTCTGACAGATCTAGATCGCCATGGCATCTCCAAGCTCGTCCAAGGACAAGTTCTATGAGAAGGTCATCAACCCGTACCTACCGAAGGTGATGAAGCATCCTCAAGCCATTGAGATGCGTGAGGGGGTGCTTCACATCTTGGACATTCAAGGACCTAAGAAGACCAGGAGTGAGAAGGCCAGGCTGGAAGCGGTGGAACAGGAAATCTTCAAGTGCCAGGGGATGGTGGAGCGCGGACTTATTGCTAACCACTCCATGATCACGGAGTTCATCCGTGAGCAAAAGGTGGACGGCAAGAATATTGGGGACATCATCTTCAAGCTCAATGACCCGATTGATTATCTTCAGGCCCAAATATATGATCTACAAAACCAAAATTTTGAGTATGAGGCCAAGTTCAAAGGTATGAGTTTAGCTGCAAATTTCAGGACTCCGGAAACACGTTCGTCCTTTTATGATGGAGAACCTATGCCTTGGAAGACGGAGGACAAGCCTATCACTTCATCACCACCATCACCGAAGAAGGAGACTTGAGCACATGGGTCTGGGCACCACCCTTGGCTTGTGCCAAGCTTGGGGGAGGTGCCCCGGTATCGTATCACCATCACTTTTTATCATCATTATCTATCTTAGTTCGATCCTTAGTTATTTCGTGATTTAGAAGAATAAACTTTAGTATGATTTAGTTTCAAGTGCTTGCTTTGTGATCTATCTATCTATGTAATCGTGTGTGAAAGTTATATAATAAAGAGTGGTTGAGTTGAGTGTTTTGCTTTTGTTGATCCAATCTTAGAAATAAATAAAGAAAAAAAATAAGATCATATGTTAATCCCATGGAGAGTGATGACTTCACATAAAAGAAGTATAATTGATAAAACTTGTTGGAAGTTGACAAACATAGCATTGGCCATTGTTGCAATTCATGAAAAAGTAATAATGGAAGAGAGGTCTCACATATAAATACACTATCTTGGACATCTTTTATGACTGTGAGCCCCCATTAAACATTCTATGTCAATTAGTCAACGTTAGACAAGGAAGACAACGTAATGAGTAATGTTTGCTTATATTCACATAGAAGTTATATTGTTTTGGATCCTCTAACATGTGGTGCTTGCCCCCCTATCTTGTGCTAACCAAAATTCTGCACTAAGTAGAGATACTACTTGTGCCACCAAAAACCCTTAAACCCAGTTTCATGCCACGAGAGTCCACTATATCTACCTATGGATTGAATAAGATCCTTCAAGTAAGTTATCATTGGTGCAAAGCAATAAAAATTGCTCCTAAATATGTATAATCTTTTATTGTAAGGGAAAATAAGCTTTGTACGATCTTGTGATGGTGAAGAATAAAAGTGACAGACTGCATAATAAAGGTCGCTATCACAAGGTGCAATATAAAGTGACGTTCCTTTACATTAAGAGCTTGCACATTCAAAAACAAAAAGCGCATGACAACCTCTGCTTCCCTCTGCGAAGGGCCTATCTTTTACTTTATGTATTTACTTTCATGCAAGAGTCGATAGCATTCTCCTCTATTACGTTTTTATTTTCTCTTTTGGCAAGCATCATGTGGCGGGGATTGATCCAGGCATATATATCCAGTTGGATGTAGGTGATCATGAGTTATTATTGTTGACATTACCCTTGAGGTAAATACGTTGGGAGGCGAAATTATAAGCCCCTATCTTTCTATGTGTCTGACTGAAACTTTTGCTCCATAAGTATGCCGTGAGTGTCAGCAATCATAGAAGACTAAATGATAGTTGAGTATGTGAACTTGCTAAACAAAGCTCTTACATAGACTCTTTCTGATAATATGATGAATTGCAATTGCTTCAGTGACTGAGATCATAGTTTGTTAGTTTTCAATTTGGTTTATGGTTCATACTTTAACTTGCGGAGGAATTGTCACTTTTTCAAGAGAAGTTTTATGATGATATATTGCTGTTATAATAAAGATCATTAGGCTCCATGTCCGTATTTTATTTTTATCGACGCCTCTCTCTCTAAACATGTGGTCATGATTATCGATTTCGGCTTTCGCTTGAGGACAAGCGAGGTCTAAGCTTGGGGGAGTTGATACGTCCAATTTGCATCATGATTTCCTACTGATAATTATTATGTTTTTGATCATTATTTTACTTTATGGTACAATTCTTATGCCTTTTCTCTCTTATTTTGCAAGATTCACATGAAGAGGGAGATTGCCGGCAGCTGGAATTCTGGACCTGAAAGGGGTGAAATAGAGATAGCTATTCTGCACAACTCCAAATGACCTGAAAATTTACGGAGAATTATTTTGGAATATATAAAAAATACTGGCGAAAGAATCAACAGGAGGGATCCCACCAGGAAGCCACAAGGCTGGGGGGCGCGCCCTACCCCCTGGGCGCGCCCCCCGAGCTTGTGGGGCCCCTGGCAGGCCTCCGGCCCCCTCCTTCTGCTATATGAAGCCATTTTCTCTAGAAAAAAAATCAGAAGAAGACTTTCGGGATGAAGTGCCGCCGTCTCGAGGCTGAAACTGGGCAGGAGCTATTTTGCTCTCCGGCGAAGCGATTCCGCCGGGGAAACTTCCCTCCGGGAGGGGGAAATTGAAACCATCGACATCACCAATGATCCTCTCATCGTGGGAGGACCAATCTTCATCAACATCTTCACCAGCACCATCTCATCTGAAACCCTAGTTCATCTCTTGTATTCAATCTTTGTCCCAAAACCTCAGATTGGTACCTGTGGGTTACTAGCAGTGTTGATTACATCTTGTAGTTGATGCTAGTTGGTTTATTTGGTGGAAGATTATATGTTCAGATCCTTAATGATATTCAATACCCCTCTTATCTTGAAAATGATTATGATTTGTGAGTAGTTACTTCTGTTCTTGAGGACATGGGAGAAGTCTTGTCATAAGTAGTCATGTGAATTTGGTATTCGTTCGATATTTTGATGCTATGTATGTTGTTGCTTCCTTTAGTGGTGTTGTGTGCACGTAGACTACATGACACTTCACCTTCTTTGGGCCTAAGGGAAGGCATTGTGGAGTAGTAATTAGATGATGGGTTGCTAGAGTGACAGAAGCTTAAACCCTAGTTTATGCGCTATTCCGTAAGGGGCTGATTTGGATCCACATGTTTCATGCTGTGGTTAGATTTATCTTAATTCTTCTTTCGTAGTTGCGGATGCTTGCGAGAGGGGGTAATCATAAGTGGGAGGCTTGTTCAAGTAAGAACAGCACCCAAGCACCGGTCCACCCACATATCAAATTATCAAAGTAGCGAACGCGAATCAAACAAACATGATGAAAGTGACTAGATGAAATTCCCATGTGTCCTCGAGAATGCTTTGCTTATTTTAAGAGTTCGTTCCAGCTTGTCCTTTGCTATAAAAAGGATTGGGCCACCTTGCTGCACCTTTGTTACCGTTACTACTTGTTACTTGTTACAAATTATCTTGCTACCAAACTATTTGTTACCGCTACTTTCAGTACTTGCAGAGAATACCTTGCTGAAAACCGCTTGTCATTTCCTTCTGCTCCTCGTTGGGTTCGACACTCTTACTTATCGAAAGGACTACGATTGATCCCCTATACTTGTGCGTCATCAGTGCACCCCCCCCCTAGGTTGTTTCCAGTGCCAAAAATTCATATATATTCCAGAAAAAATCATGTTAAAAATTTATTGCATTCTGAGCACTTTTATTTTTGGGCCATTTTTTTATTGCACGGATAATTCAGAAAATAGGATAATCTTGGTATTTTATTTTATTAAAACTAAAAATAATAGAGAGCAAACTAAAATTACAGAAAATTGTGCTTACAAAATTAATCGACTACATGCCCCTCAAAAAGAATCCATTAATAAGGTTGATCAAGTCTTATTAACAAACTATTTCCGAGTAACATGAAACAGAAGAATTTTCGTATAACACTAAGTTATCTCAACGGGGATATGCATCTCCCCAACAATAAGAATTTCATATTTCTTTTTGACAGTAAGAAGAGGAAATTAGAATCCCCCAATAGTGATTGTCGAAACCTTTTCAATACAATTGATACCATTCACTGAAGTTTGTTTCTTCGGGAAATAAACCGTATGCTCATTACCATTGACATGAAAAGTGACCTTGCTTTTGTTGCAATCAATAACAGCCCCTGCAGTATTCAAAAAGGGTCTTCCAAGGATAATCGACATGTTGTCGTCCTCGGGCATATCAAGTATAACAAAGTCTGTCAAGATAGGAACATTTGCAACTACAACGGGAACATCCGCGCAAATTCCAATAGGTATAGCAGTGGATTTATCAGCCATTTGCAAAGATATTTCAGTAGGTGTGAGCTTATTCAAATCAAGTCTTCTATATAAAGAGAAAGGCATAACACTAACACCGGCTCCCAAATCACATAAGGCAGTTTTAACATAGCTTCTTTTAATGGAGCATGGTATAGTAGGTATTCCCGGATCTCCAAACTTTTTACGTACTCCACCCTTAAAAGAATAATTTGCAAGCATGGTGGAAGTTTTAGCTTCAAGTATCTTTCTTTTATTAGTGACAATATCTTTCATGTATTTAGCATAGGGAAACATTTTCAACATATCAATCAAGCGAGTGCGCAAAAAGACATGTCTAATCATTTCAACAAAGCACTCAAAATCTTCCTCATCCTTGTTTTTAGATGGTTTAGTAGGAAAAGGCATAGGTTTTTGAACCCATGGTTCTCTTTCTTTCCCATGTTTTCTAGCAACAAAGTCTCTTTTATCATATCTTTTATTCTTAGGAGGTGGGTTATCAAGATCAACAATAGGTTCTATTTCTACATCATTATCTGGTTGAGCATCAACATGAACATTGTCGGTGTATAAAACATGGGTATTTTATACCCTAACTTATGCACAGACAGCAGCGGCCTCCTCGTCGGCCAAGCCTTGCCGGGAACCGCCAAGACCAAGATTCAGAGTCTAGTCGCAGAAACTACCAGAAAGAAGCTCAAGACACAGCACTCAACTAGTACCGAAGATTAAGACATTCCTTGCCGGCAAGGCTAAACCGGCAAGGTGAAGACCCGGCAAGCTCCGTACCGGCAAGCTCCTGCCAGCCCTCCAGCGCTCCACCTCACCGCACAGGTGTTCGCTTGTGGGTGAGGTGTCGACCGCGCGGGCTGGTTGGTAAGGCTTATCGGGCACGTGTCAGCACGCTGAGACAAGATTTGCTTCTAATGACACCTGTCCATGAGGCGTGTCAGGATAATATGAGGTAGCTGGGCAAGCGGTGCAGAAACCTTGCCGGGACTACCTCTCCACATGACACCTAACGGCGCATTTAATGCCTTTGTCCTAGACTGGCAGAGTTAGGTATGATAGCACTGTTTGCTATCTAATCACTATGTAATTACTGTTTTGCCATTGTGGTAACCCCTTGAACTATAAAAGGAGGGCCAAGGCAACAGTTAGAGGGATTCGGACCCCTTATCAAACACAAGCACGTCTCGTGTAGCTGCTCCTCCCCATGCCTTGCCGGGAGAAGCGCTCCTTGTACTGTGCTTCTACACCATTAATACACCAAAAGCAGGAGTAGGGTTTTACGCTTCTCAGCGGCCCGAACCTGGGTAAAATCCCTTGCGCTTTCCATTGTTCATGCTCTTTGTGCACGTTGACCCCCTCTACCGAACCACAAGGGGCTACATGGCCCCATAGATGGTCGTCCCACCACGACAAACATCTTCATTATCATTATCATTATCACTATCACTAGGTGTATGTTCATTACCAGATTGTGTCTCAGTATCAGAATAGAAACATCATTATGATTCTCAGTAGGTTTTTCTATCTCGGGTTCACTAGAAGCATGCACAATTTTATCATTTTTCTTTTTCTTTTTCTTCTTAGATGGACTAGGTACATCAATATTATTTCTTTGAGAATCTTGTTCAATTCTTTTAGGATGACCTTCAGGATACAAGGGCTCCTGAGTCATTCTACCTCCTCTAGTAACAACTCTAACAGCGTGATCATTCTTTTTATTATTCATCTCATCAAGCAAATCATTTTGTGACTTAGCTATTTGTTCTAACTGAGTTTGAACCATAGAAGCATGTTTACTCAAGCATTTAACATCATTAGCAGTTCTAAACATCAAATCACTCAAGCGTTCAATCATGATGGCATTTCCTTTTAGTTGATTGCTAACATACATATTGAAGTGTTCTTGCTTAATGATGTAGTTATCAAATTCATCCAAGCATTGACTAGCAGATTTATTATAGGGGATATCACTTTCATTGAATCTACGAAGAGAGTTTACCTCTACTACCCGTGTCGGGATATCAAGTCCATGTATTTCTTCAATAGGTGGTAGATTCTTAACATCTTCAGCTTTAATACCTTTTTCCTTCATAGATTTCTTGGCTTCTTGCATATCTTAAGGACTGAGGAATAGAATACCTCTTTTCTTCAGAGTTGGCTTAGGTGGTGGTTCAGGAAGTGTCCAATCATCGACATTTTTCAATATATTATTTAATAGTTCTTCAGCCTGTCCAACAGCTCGTTCCCTGAAAACACAACTAGCACAACTATCTAGGTAGTCCCTAGAAGCATCGGTTAGCCCAATATAAAAGATATCAAGTATTTCATTTTTCTTAAGAGGATGACCAGGCAAAGCATTAAGTAATTGGAGAAGCCTCCCCCAAGCTTGAGGGAGATTATCTTCTTCAGTTTGCACAAAGTTAAATATTTCCTGTAAAGCAGCTTGTTTCTTATGAGCAGGAAAATATTTTTCAGAGAAGTAGTATATCATATTCTGGGGACTACGCACACAACCAGGAGCAAGAGAATTAAACCATTTCTTAGCATCACCTTTTAATGAGAAAGGAAACAGCTTAAGGATGTAATAGTAACGAATTTTTTCCTCATGAGCAAATAGAGTGGCAATATCATTCAACTTAGTAAGGTGTGCCACAACAGTTTCAGTTTCGTAACCATAAAAAGGATCAGATTTTACCAAAGTAATTAACTTAGGATCGACAATAAATTCATAATCCATATCGGTAACAAATATGGGAGAGGTAGCAAACTTAGGATCATATTTCATTCTCTCCCTCATAGATTTTTCTTTATTTCAGCAAGCAATTTTCTAACCTCATCTCTATCATTACAAGCAAGAATAGCCCTAGCTGTCTCCCTATCAAAAACATAACCATCAGATGTCTCAGGCATTTCAACTCTAGTAGGAGGGCTAGGCATAATAGGTGAATCATAATTTTCAAGAGTTTCAACATTTTCAGTTCCTTTAGCTTTAGCAATTTGTTCATCAAGAAATTCACCAAGTGGCACAGTATTATCAACCATAGTACTAGCATCATCAATAATTTCATTCATAGCAGAAGTAGTATCATCAATTACTGGCGACATATCAGAATGAATAGCAGGTGGTGTGTGACGCCCCCGACTCAATCGTGCACTAATCATACACGCAAATGCGCACGATCAAGCCCAGAGACTCGCGGGAAGATATCACAGCACAACTCTAGACACAAAATAAAATAATACAAGCTTTATATTACAAGCCAGGGGCCTCGAGGGCTCGAATATATAAGCTCGATTACACAAGAGTCAGCGGAAGCATCAGTAACTGAGTACATACATAATTAGACAAAGGTTGCCTTAAGAAGGCTGAGCAAAACAACGACATCTAGATCAAAAAGGCGCATGCCTCCTGCCTGGGAGCCTCCGAACAACTCCTGGTGGTCGGTCTCCACGTAGTAGTAGGCTCCCTCAGGGTAGTAGTAGTCGTCGACGGGGCTAGCTGACTCCGGGGCTCCGTCATCTGATCGCAGCAATCGGGTAGGGGGAAAAAGGTAGCAAAGCAACCATGAGTACTCATCCAAAGTACTCGCAAAACTTACATCAGATATATGCTAAGTATGCATCGGTATCAAAGGGAAGGGGCTATATCTGTGGACTAGACTGCAGAAATGCCAGAATAGAGGGGAAAGCCTAGCCTATCGAAGACTAGCATCTTGCAGCGTCTTGCAGCAACAGAAGAGAGTAGAGTAACATAACATGTAGTAACAAATATATATTAGTAACGCCCAGAGATCCTTCCTCGACTCCCTGCGAGAAAGCGATCCCGGAGCCATAATATCAATTAAGTATCACAAGTATCCAGTTCAAGTTGTAGTTGATCGGGATACAACTCCGAGCGTCTTGTTACCATGGACACGGCTATTCGAATAGATAACTTCCCTGCAGGGGTGCACCAACTTACCCAACACACTCGATTAACTCTGGCCGAACACACTTTTCCTGGTCATGCCCAGCCTCGGCTGATCGACATGCCATAGTCCTACCTAGGCTCCGCAGAGAGGTCCCCGCCGGTCTACATCCTAAGCACTCAGGGGTCTTGGGCCCATCGCCCTTTGCACTCTGGGTCGTTGTGTTCAGGGGGATACCAGCGCCACCTCTGCCTGGATGGCGCGATCCGGCCCGGCCACAATGCTGAGCTGGATGTCTGACAGAGCTTTCGGGGGAATCGTACGACTCCGAGTGCCCATACTTATCCCGCGTGGTGGTTAGTGCGAAAAGGCCAGAGGCCTACTCAGATCACATATCCAAACCGTTAGTGCATTGGGAGCTCGCGGTGACGATCAGTGCTCCTGTCACCCCGTCTCGTGGACTTACGGCAAGGGTCAGGCCCATCCCTCTCTTGGGGCGGTCTGCCTGCCCGGCCGTGCCGCGTAATTATCTCGCGGGTACCCTCACGGTCAACCCGACTTCACATCTCTCGCGGGTGCCCCTCGGGGTGGACCCGACTTCACAAGAGACTTTCAGGAACTCAGGTCCACCTCTACCAGGGTGGTAGCGCCTGTCCCTTCAGTCCCACAGTAACAGTAAAAGGGGCAATAGTGAAATGTAATAGTGTGTCCGTAACATCAAGGGGGAAATCCGAGGAATCACCCTCGATGGATTCCCACTCGATGTAATCGTCAAGGTGAACTTGGAGGAATCACCCTCGATGGGTTCACACTTGAGGGGCTGCACGACAGAGGCATCATCGGAGGTGGTGAAAGAGGAATCACCCTCGGTAACCCACAACCGACTAGCTACACTACAGAGATATCATCAGGAGTGAGGTAGGAGGTATCACCCTCGGCACTCGATAGTAGCTCTGCAGAGTCGTACAACTAAGGGGGTGTGCGGTGTTGTGTCGGTCTCTGCACGTCGATCACACGGATCGAGTCATCCAGTAGCAAAGCAGGGCAACACGGACAAGGGTGAGGGGCCACTGATGGACCACTAACCAGCCTATACTAAGCATTTAGGACAACAGGTAAAGTATCAACAACAGGTTACAAAATCAGGCTATGCATCAGAATAGGAGCTATCAAATGCAGTAGCAAAATCTAATGCAAGCACAAGAGAGAAAGAATGGGCGATATAGGAATGATCAAGGGGGTTTTGCTTGCCTGGAAGCTCTGCTGATAGGGGCTGGACGTCAGGGGTGTAGCCGTACTCGGGAGCAGCGTCAATCTCGGAGTCTACCGGAGAGAAGAGGGGGAAGAAACAATAAATATAAAGCAAACAAATGCATCACAAGGCATGACATGGCAATAGGATGTGCTGGGGGTGACCTAATGCGGTGCTAAGCGTTACAGACGGAGCGGGAAAATATCTGGGGATATTTTCCCGGCTTTAAGCAGTTATCGGACAGGCGAACCGGAGGGGAAGGTTCCATGTTTGCAGTGTTGGAGGCATGTGACATGTATGTGGATGGCATATTCGGATTCGTCTTATTTTTCTGATCATCTTTCATATATAAATTATTTTCATCTGAGCTACGTATTATTTTATATGATTTTTCAAAGTTTTAAACATTTTCTGGAAATTACTGGATTTAATTTAATTTCGAAAATAATTGGAAAATTGCTAGGGGTACCCAGAAACGTACCCAACATAGTGCACATGTGTGGCACCCCGGCTCATAGGAACCGGAACACCCCGTATTCCAGCCCAGAGATCAAGTCTTCTGGAATACGGCACTGCTTGGCATAGAACAAATCAGCTCTTTATTACGAATAAACGGGGTACAAGGGTCCGATATTACAAAGGTTATAGGGGCATGGCGACACTTCGCCAGCTAAGGTATCTCTATGCTAGCAGCGGATCATCTCGAAGCGGAATAACTTCTAGCAGCGGAACATCTACGAAGGCGATGGACTCCACTCCGCAGGGACTCTGGCTGGAACGCATCCTAGAGCGCAACCTCGGGATCCTCGACAAACAAGCAATCACGGCATCACCTGCAATCTGGCATGACATGCCAGGTGAGTACTTTGAATGTACTCGCAAGCTCACAGCAACCAAAGCAGTCAAGACATACAACAGCATGGCATTTACAGGTAATCATCAAAGATGAACACGATACTACTAGAACAACATGAGCATGGCAACAACATGAGCATGGCATGTACATATAATTCATGATATGAACAGGATGATACTAGCACTAGCATGCAAGGGGGTCGACGTTTAAGGTCTCATGGACCAACTTACTCTGCTCGGAGGTTATCTCGTAACCACCAACTTACCATCGTGATCATCACACGATCACCTCAGGATCAACCAAGCTCGGTATCAACTATACCATCGTGATCATCACATGACCACACGGAGCTTGATCTCTACATGTGATCATCGCACGACCACATAAAGATCAACCAACTTCTTTCTCATGGAACCGGGGTTGTTTATTATTCAGGTTATTATTACTGTTGACTCATAGTGTGACCTACTACGAACTGTGTCCATGACCGAGGACACGGCTATCGATAGATTATACACTCTGCAGAGGTTAGTACACTGTACCCACACCACGGAACTCATGGCCTCATGCTCCCATTCGGGTGGACCAACGACGTTCCGACAAAACCAGTCTATTGCATGACACTCTCCCGGCCACTCCGACAAACTCCCCATTGGGCTATGTCCTGGGTTACCCTGATGCCAACTCGTGACATCCGCCACCTCTATGGCTGCCACCGTCGTGGCCAAACCAAAACTGTCCCAAACGGGGACATGAGCTCAATACCAAAACTGGGTACACAAGGCTTATGGCCGCCTACCTGATCAGGGTAGCGTGCGCACATAACCTTCCCTAGTATGAGGCACCAGCGAGAGGCATGACAATAGACCGCATTAGGGCCTCCCCATCCAGGCAAGTGTGGTTGCACTGGTGAGCTCGATTCGGTGGCACCATGACTCAGCCAACAGATTTGTTCAAGTTCGATTAATGTCAAGTTTTACTTGAATGGTGATGAGCTGAGTCACAATAAAATACATAATGAAATAACAATGCAGTTGAGCATGATATCAGTGTAACCATGGATGGGCAACATAACTATTTAACATCAACGATGATAAATCATTTACTCTATGGGATGCAAATGAGCATAGCATAACGATGATCACGAATATCACAAGTATTTTCATATCAAACCATAATGATCCATATGAGAATATCATTATCACTAGCATCTAAAATGAGTACAAGAATACAACATGATAAGAATATCCTTAGCAATTAATCATAACACTTACTAGATGAAAAAAATGAACATGGCATAAGCAATGAGCATGGATTCACAAACATATTCGAAGCATTCACAAAATAATTAAATGCGCAAACAATTATTAAATATTCAAGTGGAAACCATGGCTACTGCAATGCCATCATGCAAGTGGCTGTTGTGGCTTGCCTGGGGATGGAGGAACCACCGGGGAGAAGTGCGAGGCACTCGCGGAAGGAATCGCCGGAAAAGTTTCCCTCCCGGCGGAGCTGTTTTAAGGGAAAGGGAAAAATGGTCATTTTCACAGTGTGACAACCTCATGAAAATGATACCATCGGAACGGGCTCGATGAACTGAGATCGCGGGCTTTGGAATCACCTGAATCGGAGTTACGGTTGTCGAGATACGGCTGTTCGTTCGTTAGGCAGAAAAAGAATAAAAATCTGTCCACTTCTGCCCTTAATGGACGAATGTCCGCAAATTAGCACTTTCGGCTCTGGGCTGAAAAAGAGAAAGCGCCTTTTCTGAAATACGTCTCCGTAGTAATGAAAGCGTATTTCTCATGGACAACCCAGCAGAGTACGCTTTTAGTTAAACGAAGACGTACTACTGAGAAGTACGCTTCCACTTGCCACCTCAGTTGGTCTGGGTCAACGCCCTCGTGCGGCTGACATGCGGGGTCTGCCGAGCGGTGGGGCCCGCTGGCAGGTGGCCTTCGTCTTCAACCTCGCCTGCCCGAGCTCGGCCGAGGAACACAGGCGCTCAACCGGCGATTGCCGGAGCTACAGGGCACCTCCGGCAATGCTATGGCTACCGGCGAGCTCGGCAGGGAATGCCGCATCCATCACCGCACCGCACGGACGCCGAGGAGGACCGGAGCGGTGGCGGCTTGAACATCTGCGGTGGAGGCCGTCGGCCGCTTTTTGAACCCGCGTCTAGGGGCACTCCGGGGAGTAGGCGAGAGTAGGGGAGGGCTCGCCGCGACGTTGTGGAGCTACTGGTGGTGGCAGCAAGGAGAGGGAGAGCTTGGTTCGCTCGTATTTGAGCGAGGACCGAGGCGGCCATGGCGGCCAATGGAGGAGAAGAAGAGCTCCTTGAGCTCGAGGAAGAGGTCGGGGAGGGTGCTGGGGTGGAGGAGAGGAGGTGTGAGTGCTCGAGGGGCTCGGGGACAGCCTCTATATAGGCGGGCCGGAGATGCCGTAGCCGGAAGCCGCCGCGAACGCGCGGTTAATGCCTCTGGCGCGACCGCGTGCACGAGCGCACGTGCGGAGGGGGAGAGACATCTAGGGGAGGTGCATACGGTGCAGAGATGCTATGGGGAGGAAGAAGACAACGGCAAGACGACGACGGCCGCGGGCATCCTGGGGCGGCGTGCTCGCCGGAGAGGAAAGAGGAGAGGGGGAGGGGTCCAGAGAGGACACGCGGATGCAAGAGAGCGAGAGAAACACATAGGACATGCCGCGGTGTCGCGAGCTCAGCGTTTGGACGGCGGCAGAGGGACCCGAAGTCCAGAGCGCGCTTTCGGCGCGCCAGACCGCGTGGTCACCGCGTGCACAGGCGCACGCGGTGCGTTCTGGCCAACCAAACGATGTCTAGCGTGTAGTCCTTCCTAAGTGGGTCCTACCGGAGGTGATGGATCGAAGAAAGCCACTGTGGGTTGATGGGAATGCTCGACTGAAGTTTGCTGTTGCAAACTTAGGCATGAAATAGTGATCAAAATAGGGGATAAGAGATAACGAGGATGTCTCAGAGGCTTAGGGTAGGAAGGACTATGATCCTGTGAAAAATGAAATGATTTGGACCAGCATTTAATATAGTTGCTTCACAACCACATATTCTGGTCCAGAAAGAAGATCATGAAGTAGCACTCACCTGGATGCTTGGATTGAGCTGAAAATTTGTGGAGGGTGGTCATTTGGGCATATGAAAGCACCATAAAAATTTCATCCCATTTGGATGAGTATAAATGGTACTTCCTTCACAATGATCCATACTAGACAGAAACTTGGGGGACTTTTGTGGAGAAAATGGCTTGGCAAAATAATGTGAATTTTTGCAAGCTCACATTATTTAGGGATAGTGAGGTCCTGGATTAATTTCAGAATTTTTGAAGCAATATAAAATATAGTTGCTTCACAAACTGAAATTGTGACCAGAAACCAAGATTTGAAGGTGTGCTCACATAGATTGTTGGATGGAGATGAAATTTGGTGGAGAGTTATTATTTGACCATATAAATGATCTACCAAAATTTCAACTCATTTGGATAAGCCTAGCTAGTACTTCCTTCACAAAGCTTCTCTCTGGACAGAAACTTTGGAAATTTTCTGAGGAAGATTTACTAGGCAACTGAAGCTGAATTTTGGCATGTGGAAATAATTTGGATATGAGGGAGTGCCCATAAATTTTGAGGGCAATCAAGAAAAGATAAATAGCACTTCCTTCACATAGTGCCAATCTGGTCAGAATGGAAAATGAATATTCCTGAATTATTTTTGAACTAGGCAAGGATGGGTTTTGACATATTTGTGGAAGATATGATCCAAAGAATTTATGAGAATTTTGTGGGAATTTTAGGAATGACAGAAATATCGGTTGCTTCAGAACCTAGGGCAAACAGGGTTATTCCTTTAATAGAAAAAGGAATATTCCCAAGAAATAAATAGTGGGGTTGGGCTAAGATGGAAATGGCATGGTCTTGGGAAAAATTTGGGAGTGACAAGCCACTTGGAAGTGGCAGGAGAGAAGATCTTCCCGGGTTTCAAGACCACATAGCCACGGAAAAAGAACTCCAAATAAAAATTCGAAGAAATCCAAAAGAAAAAGAAAAAAAGAAGGGCCAAAAATCGGGGTGTTACAACATGTGGCTGACAGTGGGGCCCAATTGATTGCCTAGTCAGCAGTCAACTATGGACTTTGACTGGTCAAACTGGCCAGGGGGTCTCACCTGTCATTGACAGATTTATTTAACAGAGGTTTAATTTAACTAATTATGTTAATTAACTAGTGGGGCCGATGTGTCAGTGGCACATTAGTTAATAGATTAATTTTAATTGGCAAAACAGTTAATTGTTGCGGTGGGGCCCACATGTCAGTGACTGGGGGTGGCCCACTCAGCATGTTGACCCAGTCAACGTGGTCAACGGGGCCCACTGGCAGTGACCCAGGGTGGGCCCCGGTGCTAGGCCACGTGAGCGGCGCCGGCGCTTCACCGCCGGCGACCAAAACCAGGGCGGAGGGGCTCGGCCTCGCGTCGGAAAACGTGTACGGGGCTCCGTTTGCTGCGCGATTTGCGGCGTTCGAAAGCAGGCGCCGAGCCGCGTCGGATGGCAGCAGTGGGAGCGGCTGAGATGGCCGGAGCTAGCCAGAGCAGCTACGACAGGCGGCGGCGCTCACGGGAGCTCGACGGAAATGGAGCTACGGTTTGCACATCGGCCGGCGCAAAGCGTCTACGGTATCTACGCGACCTAACTAAGCGGCTGGAAGCAAGGGCGGGACCAATGGTCCACCGGAGCATCGCCGGCGACCAACGAGGTGGTGGCGCGTTTGGCCACGGTGGGGGTGCTCGCTAGAGCTTGCAATCGACGGCGGGAGATTAGGGGAAAGGAAGATAGGCTCACCGCGAGCCCGTAGTTGTGCAAAGCATGCTCGGGGAGGGTCTGAAGCAGACGGACGGCGGCGGCGATCCCGGGTGACCGAGGAAGAAGACGAGGTCGCACGCGTCGATGGGGAGGCGTAGCGTTCGAGCTGTCAGTCGGGGAGGTCGTAGCGGAGCTCGGTGGAGCTGGTGGACGTGCTGGCAAGGCGCGGGGATAACGGTGGCCACGGCTACGGGGCGGCCATGGCGACGGTGGCGCTCGGGTTCGACGGAGAGCGAGGAAGAGAGCGATGGAGAGAGAGGGAGGAGTGGGTAAGAGCGTCGACAAGGCCGAGGGGCCCCTCTTATCCCCTCGGCGGCGTTGTAGCGTCGCCGTGTCGCCGCCTGGCCGGCGAGCGCGCGCGCAGCCACGGGCGCGCCGACACGGAGGCGAGGAGGACGACGACCGTGCGGGTGAGCAGGCTGGGCCGGCTGGCTAGGCACTGTGCACTAAGGCCCAGTGCACAGTGGCCTTTCTCCTTTTCTTTCTATTTCTTTTTCTGTTTCTTTTTCCAGCAACTGTTTTGCATTTCTTTTAGCCAGCAAATGATTTTTGCAAAATACAAAACTTGGCCACATAAATGTATTGCAATATTTGGCACTGCCACAAAAAGTTTGGGAGAAGTTTGGATTGATTTGGATTTTTCACAAATGGAAAAGCATTTAAATATGCAGATTTGGCACTGTTTTAATTGCTATAGCCCATTTAAGCAACTAAGTGATGTTGTTTTCCTTAACAAATAATTGTTATGGAATATTTGCTAAATGATGGACTATTTTGCAACCAAGTTTGTGCAACTTCAAATTTCACTTGCAATTTGAATTGATTTTAGTGGTGGAATTTGAAATAAGATATGAATCCATAGTGATCAAGCATAGCAAAGCAAAGTGACTTAACATAATCATGAAGGATCACTGTAGCTCATTACACAGGGGTGTTACATGGTGGTGTCGCAAGCCTACTCAAAACAGAAGGTGAATCAAGTGCGGAGCTAGATGGCAGTTCCTTACCTCCCCTCGTCTTAGGGGGAACGATCTTGGTCTTAGCGTCTTTCAGATTCTTCATAGTGATCAAGAGATATAAATCCCAACTGACTCAATAATAGAGCTATGCTCCCCGGCAACGGCGCCAGAAAAAGGTTTTGATAACCCATAAGTATAGGGGATCACAACAGTTTTCGCGGGTAGTATTTCACCCAGATTTATTGATTCGACACAAGATGAGCCAAAGAATATTTGCGAGTATTAGCAGTTGAGTTGTCAATTCAACCACACCTAGAGAACTAAATATCTGCAGCAAAGTGTTTAGTAGCACAGTAGTATGATAGTTTCAATAGAAGTGGTAACAGTAGCAACAGTAACAGAGACAGTAACAGTAGCAGTTTTGTAGTGATTGTAACAGCAGCAGCAACGAAAGTAACTTAGCAAGGATTAATATGCGAAAAGCATAGGCATTGGATCGGTGATGGATAATTATGTTGGATGACATTCATCATATAACAGTCACAACCTAGAGCAATACACAATAGCTCCAACTCATCAATGTAATGTAGGCATGTATTCCGTATATAGTCATATGTGCTTATAGTAAGAACTTGCATGACATCTTTTGTCCTACCCTCCCATGGCAGTGGGGTCCATAAGGAAATCTAAGGGATATTAAGGCCTCCTTTTAATAGAGAACCGGAACAATGCATTAGCACTTAGTGAATACATGAACTCCTCAAACTACGGTAATCACCAGAAAGAATCCCAATTATTGTCACCTTGGGGTATGCGGATCATAACACGTAATTGGTGCATATAACTTGCAAGATAGGATCAAGAACACAAATATATTCATGAAAACATAAAGGGTTCAGGTCTGAAATCATGGCACTCGGGCCCTAGTGACAAGCATTAAGCATAGCAAAGTCATAGCAACATCAATCTCAGAACATAGTGGATACTAGGGATCAATGCCCTAACAAATTGACTAGATTACATGGTAAATCTCATCCAACCCATCACCGTCCAGCAAGCGTACGGAGATATTACTCACACTCGGTGGTGAGCATCATGATATTGGTGATGGAGAATGGTTGATGATGACGACGGCGTCGAATCCCCCTCTCCAGAGCCCCGAATGGACTCCAGATCAGCCCTCCCGATGAAGAACAGGAGGTGACGGTGGCTCCGTATCGTAAAACGCGATGAAACTTCTTCTCTCATTTTTTCTCGGGGAAAGTGAATTTATAGCATTGGAATTAGATCAGACGGCCGCCTGTGGGCCCCACAAGGCATCAGGGCGCGCCCTAGGGGGGGTCGCGCCCTGTTGCCTTGTGGGCAACAGGTGGCCCCTCTTCTGTTGATTCTTGCGCCAGTAATTTTTATTTATTCCATAAAAAATCTCTAAAAAGTTACGTCCAATTCTGAGAACTTTGATTTCTGCACAAAAACAACACCATGGTAGTTCTGCTGAAAACAGCGTCAGTCCGGGTTAGTTTCATTCAAATCATGCAAATTAGAGTCCAAAACAAGAGCAAAAGTGTTTGGAAAAGTAGATACGACGGAGACGTATCACGCCCCGCCGGAGCCTCTTCCCCGACGACGTCGTCCACCGCAACAGCTCAACGTCCCTCATCCACCACACCTGATGAGGATCCGTTGTTGATCTCGTCGTCCCGCCGGTTCAGCCGCCCCGTCCTCAACCTCCAAGGAGCTGCTCCGACGATCGCCTCGTCTATCGCGGCTGCTCCATTCCCACAGCGCCGCCTTAACCTGCCCCACCGGAACCGCAACATCCTCACCGACACCTCGGATGAAGCCGAGGCCTACTCGGCGGCACCAAAGAGGTTGTATACTCATCGCATCTTCTCCTTCACTCGACCTCACGGCGCCGCCGGTGGTCAATCCCGCTCTAACATGGCCCGGCTCTCTCGACGCCAGTGCCGCCGGCGAAGTCCTCCATGGCGGATCTCCCCCATTGCGAGGCTCCCTCGGCGGCGGCGTCCATACCAGCCAGAGCTACTGCTGCTGCACCGGCTCTCGCTCGCGCTGCTGATGCTGGTACACGGGCTGCAGCAGCTACACGAGTAGCTGCTCTGACTCAGCGTCTCCTGATTTAGATCACTGCTTCTCTACTACCAGTGCTCGAGCGGCCTAAACTACCAACGAAGTGCTTGTTTGCTACTAGTGCGTCCAGTTTCGACAGTAAAATTCAGTAACAGTCGGTTTCGACAGTAAAATTCAGTTTCGACAGTTAAGTTCAGAGTCAAGAGTTTTTACATCATCTGTTGGAGTTGGTTGTCTTTTGGTGATGTAAATTTTACAGCTAGCACTTTTTGGTGATGTTTTTTACATCATCTATTGGAGAAGGTATTAGAATCCCACTTCAGATTAATGATGTCCGTCTTGTACTGCTTCAGCCTCGACGTCGTACAGCTCGCCGGAGATGCTCCAACGACGGAACCATCCATCACAACAGAGCAGTACCCTCGACGCCATCTACAGACGCCTCAGATCTTCTTCCCCAGCTCTGACAGCCACCTCCGCTGCAACATCTTCAACGACCGACCCAATGATGCTGAGGTCGACACGGCTACGCCAAAGAGGTTGTACACTTGTCGCATCACTTTTTACTCTACGTTCATGTCGATCCCTTAGGGCTATTTTGGTTCAAAGGAAAAAGTGAAGGAAAAACATAACAATACGAAATTTTCCTATGGTACCCTACTATTCAATTATTCATGCATTTGGTTGAAAGGAATGGAGCAAAACCAAACCGAAGGATTTTTCCTTTCATGTCTGTTTCAATGGAAAAACACAGAAATTTTAACATCCACCTAGACCTACTTATCAAAATCCTATGCATGAAAAGAAGACTAAGTGCATTAGTGGCATAATAACATTCTAACTATACACATTTGAAGGTGGTTTGACTTTAATTTGGCCGTGTTTCTTTGCATTCCTGTGCTCTTCCTGCAAGCCAAAGGAGCCCTTATAGAATTACTTCATTTACAGATAGGTGTCGAAGAAAACTTTGTGTGGTTTGTTCTTCTCCTGCCGCACCGTCGTCCACCTCACCTGAGCTGCTCCAGTGACAAAAGCGTCCACCATACCAGACATCACGACTCCTTACCGTCTTTCGCCGCCTCAGATCTCCTTCCCCGCCGCAGGCAGCCACCGCAACTGCATCACCATCATCGACTTAGCAGATGAACCTGAGGAGTACATGGGTCCACAAGAGAGGTCGCACTCTTTTGTTTCTGCTCACTTTATGCATTGCTTAATATTACCTGCTAGTTTATCATCCTGTTCATCTCTTAGACTCCAAGTCAGGTCCAAATTAATATTCAAACTTGAGTTTGAAAATGCTTGTGGGGCACATATCGAGGCAGCAATGAATAGTATATCGATCTACTATCTGTTTCATCTAGGGTATCTACTATGTCGTTCATCTTGGGTAGGAAACAAACAGTAAAGCATCCATCATCTATCTTTTTATTAAATTAAGCTATCATTTGCCTGCTATCATTATTTTTGGATCTATCCACTGGTTGTTACCATCACTCTAGATTTCTGCATGCTCTCCTTACTTAATATCACTATATTTTTTTCGTATGCATGTCAGTTATTGTACACAGTCATGCTGAACATGTAGAGAAAAAGAGAAGAGTCTTGTGCGGCAATACAATGTCATGCAGACATCGCTCCATGGTGGGTGCAATGGCAACCCCACCCCCCCTCCTCGATATTGTAATCCAGAGGAAGATAGCTATTCAGAGGTGGAGTCAGAGGGAGCTGACCACTCCTATTTACACCCGAGGTCTTTGCTCTAACTTGGCATGATGATGTTGGTCATATCATGCATATGGTGCCTTGCTTTGCTTAGTTTCGACATCACATATGTCATCTGCTTAGTTTAGACATGTTTTCTAATGCCACATGTTTAGTTTCTATATCACATATGTGAATTATGCAATGCCATCTTTTTTAGCCAGTCATAGTATATGTGAAATATGCAATGCAATCCTATTTAACCAGGCATCATATATTTGAATTATATCTTGCCATTCCTTTTTTCCATTACATTTCCATTTGTCGACAATGTTTGTACATTCAACTACTCTTCCTGTGAATCAGCCATTTGGGTGGGTGATGAAAAAATCTAGAGTGAAAACAAGTTCTTCAGAGCAGACAATGCTACCTGTCGAAGCAAATCTCTTGCTGGGTCCAGATAGCTCCTCAAAGGAGGATTCAGAGACAGGTGATTGGTCCTATCCCCCCCCCCCCCCCGAGGTGTATGCTCTAACTTGGCATGGTTATACTGCTCGTATCGTGCAAATGATGTCTTGCATTGCATAGTTTAGACATCATATACACAATATTCAACACCATCTTCTTAGTTTAGACATCATATATGCGAATGCCATCTGCTTAGTATATAAATCACAAATGTGAATTATATCATGCCATCCTGTTTACTTAGATAACATGTATGTCAATTATGTCATGCGAACATGTTTACTAAAGACATCATATAATTACTCATGCCATCCTTTTTAGTTAGTCATCATATCTTTGAATTATGTCATGCTATACTGTTTAGACAGACATCATATATGTGAAATTATGTCATGCTATCCTGTTTAGTTAAACAACATATATGTGAACTATTTCATGCCCTCTTTTTTCCTCACTATCTATTGCATCTGTCTCATACAAGGTCTGTACATTCAACTACTTTTCTTGTTTATCAGCCATTTGAATTGGAGGGGGTGATGGCAGTATCTAGCAGAGTAAAAACACGGTCTTCAAATAGAACATCGCTACCTATCGATGGAGATAGCACCCCGGTTGTACTTGCACAAGAACCAGCCCTACCACACATAACCCAAACTATTGCATATTGTACCCCTACTCCGATGGACAGAGAACCAACTTCACCCAATCTAACCCCAATCCCAGCAGATAGTAACCCAGTTCCAGTTGACACAGCACCATCTCCATAACAGAGCTCCCAAACAAGAGCAGTTAGTAAGGCAGCTCCAGTGCCCAAAGCGCCAGGACTACCACGGCGAACCCCAACTCCACCAGTTAGTACACCTATTCCTATGGACGAAGCAGAACTAGTCATCCGTAGTTTAGCATCTATCGCATTTGATGTTGTTAAATCCTATGTGCGTATCTTCCCATCATGGAAATATTATACTGAAGATGAAAGGAAAAGCCAGTTGCAGGTGTTCCTCCAGGAGTTATGTGTAAGTATTCATGGCAATTACTTTGCTTTGTCCCATACGTTCTACCTCCCTGCTGGTTATAACACAGCAAATGTTCCCATTTTTCTGTGTAGAGAATGATCGATTTGGAAACTCACGATGAGGTAACCTGTGCTAATACCTGTGCTATCTTCAAGAATGCTTTGCGGCAGTATCGGAATTACCTGAAGAAAACGTATTTCACTGGCAAGGAAACTCATCAAATTCCCATACTTTCTCCAGAGACACATTTACGGGAGGATGACTGGGAACGCCTTGTTCTGTATTGGTCTAGACCCATGAATTTGGTAGGGTCTATGAGATCATATTTCATTTTGAAGTACTATATGGATGCATCTTACTGTACTCTCTTCTTGTAGAACAAGTGCTTAAACCTGAAGAACAACTGCTCTCAGGTAAGATTCCATAGCTATGGTGCATACTGCTTTGCTCTTGTATCACTGTATTTACTCATACCAAATAATTTTTAAATAGAAGGATCCAATCGAAACTCCAATGGCACAACCGGTATGTTTAAACATGTTTCTTTAACTGGTTTGCTCTTCTAAATTGATCTATGTTGATTTCAATTTCAATTGTGTAGACAGTTGTCTTCTCATATCATGCACATTACTAGCATCAAAACAGAGCCAATAGTGTTGTTAGTTGTACATGTATACCCGTGGTACCCATCTGAAATCTTGTGGTGTCGTGTACTTTCCCACACTTATATTCTTTCAATGCTATTTTGTCTTGAACTGATATGATTTGAACTGTGTCTCTATTTTGATTTGGTAAGACAATGCAGTGACAGTAGCACATAGATATATGTTTGTTTGATGCTTGTAACACCCCAATTTTTGGCCCTTTTCTTTCTTTTGGTTTTCTTTGGATTTTGACTTGGATTTCTTTTGAATTGGCTCTTTGGACTGGAAACTTGGGAAGATTCTCTTTATTTCTTCTCCCAAGCAAATCATCCTTCTCAATTATTTCCCTAGATCAAGCCATGTCCATCCAAACCCAACAATAATTTTCATTCCATTTAAATATTCCTTTTTCTATTAAAGGAATAGTCATGTTTGCCCTTGGTTGTGAAGCAACCTATATTTCTGTTATTCCCAAAATTCCCATAAAATTCTCATAAATCCTTTGACTCATCTAAACCTTGGATATGTAAAAATATTCAATATTCTATGCTCATGGTGAGCACACCATCCAACTCTTGATTCTACTCACTTTTCAGGGTGTGAAGCAACTACATTTTATGTTGCTTCATAAATTCTGAAATTAATCCAGGACCCAAATATCCCTATACCCATTGAGCATGCCAAAATTCACATCATTTTGCCAAGCCATTTTCTACACAAAATTTCCCCAAGATTCTGTCCAGAGAGGACCACTGTGAAGGAAGTACCATTTAGGTATTTCCAAATGGCATGAAATTTTACAAGTGCCTACATGGTCCTAAATCATCATGCCCTACCAAATTTTAGCTCAATCCAACACTCCATGTGAGTGCAGCAGCCAAATCTAGTTTATGTCCTGTTTTTGCAGTTGTGAAGCAACTATCTTCAAATCTTATACAAATCACCTAAAATTTCACAGGACTATAGTCCTTCCTGCCCTAAACCCCTGTGACATCTTTGTTGGCCCATTGGTCAAGTAGGTTGACCACAGCTTCATGCCCAAGTTTGCTATAGCAAACTTTAGCTGATGCATCCCATCATCCCAAAGCCACTTTAATCGAACCAAGGCATCAGTGAGGTTCCAGTATGGATGGACAACGCATTAGACAACTTTTTCCAGGCCGACGTGCCCTCTACGTGTCATGCAAAGCGGTGACCACGTAGATGGCATGGTCAGAAGCGCACTCTGCTTGCTGTCGTCGTGCTCTGTGCGTCGCCAAGCCTCGGGCCTCTTCCTCCCAGCCGTTCCCGCGCGTCCACTGGTGCCGTCCACCCTCCTCCTTCTTCCACCCCACCCCATGACTCAGCTTCCCCCTCCAGAAGCTCCCTCGCCGGCACCAGCCGTCGCGCCCACGGGCGTACAGTACGCCGTGGTGGCCGACCACCCCCTGTGTTCGCCCCGTCCACACCCGCGCGTCCCTGGCGCCGCGTGCGCATCTCTTCTGCTCTCTCCCGTCGACTCAAGGGCCCCGCAGTGCACCTAGCTCTCACCGGAGCTTGCCGCGCGCCCATGGCGACATCCGGCTCGGGCTTCTCCCTCCACCTATTTAAGCCCTCCCCGAGCTCGTCACTCCTTACCACTCGCTCTCCCACTCGACCAACAGAGCCACTCAATCGAGCCCGCGTGCTCTCCTTCTTCCTCTCCGGCCAGAGCTCCACCGCTCGACCTCCATCACCATGAGCTCGCCTCGGTCCACCCCAGCACTACCCGAGAGCAGATAAGAGCTCCTGGTACTCCTCTGCTTCTTCCCAACCCTCCGGTGCCTGAATCCTCGCCGGAATCGCCGGACTCACCGACGGCCGTAGCCTGCCGCCGCCTGAGACGAAGGGCGTGACACCGTTCGGCCGTCTCCCGGAGAGCTGCGGGTACGGGCGTGCTCGCCGGGGAGTGCCCGATCCATCCCGCCCCTCGCCCAGCACCACCGCGGCCTCAACGCCGGCGAACGGCCGCCGGTAAGCCGCCAGCCCTCTGCTTCCCTCCCTCTCTCTTAAAACCGACGAGGTGACCCCAACGTTCAGCCTCACATACCCCCTCCGAAGCGCTTTTAAGTGGAGGCGTAAAACCAAAATACGCTTTCGACGTCACCCCCTGGAGGTTTTCCAGAAATTCATTTAAATTCATTTTTAATCCAGATTTGACCCAACTTTGACCATCAATAACTCCCAAACTACATGTCCAAATGAGTTGATTCTTTTTGCAGTATTTTTCTTTTGACCTCCTTTATTTTCTGGTAGAAGTTGACATTTTTCTCTGTTGTCTAGATTTTCTGGACAGAGAAAAATGCTTTATGTGGTTATTTATTTTGCTTGCTATGATTGTTTTTCCAGAGTGATTTAAGTGTGTGAAGGCCAGGAGTATTTCAACCCTCTGCTGGAGCAAGGCAAGCCACACCCTCCATTTGCATGATTGCAATGCAATGTCATGGTTTTATTTAATAAACTTGCTTAAAATTTGCATTAGCTAAATATGATTTATTCATGGCATTTCTTGGAGTGATACTTGATCTTGCTACTGCCATGATGATACTTGGATTTCTAGGACTAATGCTCTGCAGATTGAGGATGTCATGCTGCCATTAGATTGCTAGTAACAGTAGTTAAGCTTTCATCATGATCATATTGGATATTATTGCTTATTGGATTTGATAATAATGATTTGGATATATTATTATTTGGATTATTGGATGGATATTGTTATGCCTTGGATTACAGGTTGATGTATGATATTAGAGTAACAGTTCTATCAAAGATATACCTTGGGGACAAATTCCGTCATTTCGTTGATCAGGTGTCACTGAATCGAGCTCACCAGTGCAGCCACACTTGCCTGGATGGGGAGGCCCTAATTCGGTCTATTGTCATGCCTCTCGCCGGTGCCTCCAACTAGGGAAGGTTATGTGCGCGCGCTACCCTGATCAGGTAGGCGGCCATAAGCCTTGTGTGCCCAAGTTGTGTTGTACCCGGGTGTCCCCGTTTGGGACGAGTTTGTTTAGCCACGACGGTGGCCGGCCACGAAGGTGGCAGGATGTCAAGAGTTGGCATCAGGGCCACCCATGACATAGCCCAAAGGGGAGTTTGTCGGAGTGGCCGGGAGAGTGTCATGCAATAGATTGGTTTTGTCGGAATGTCATTGGTCCACCCGAATGGGAGCACGAGGCCATGAGTTCCGTGGTGTGGATACAGTGTACTAACCTCTGCAGAGTGTATAATCTATCGATAGCCGCGTCCTCGGTTATGGACACAGTTCGTACTAGGTCACACCGTTCGATCAACACTCACGATGACGGAATGACTTATATAATGACTTATAGAATAATTTATATAATGACTTCTATTCATTTGTGAGCAAGTAACAGTTTGGCAGGATGCCGATGATGATATTGGGATGATCTTGAGGATGATCATCGGATTGTGCTGTGATCACACGGTGATCACGAGGATATATTGATCACGAGGTGATCGAGATGATTTATTGCTTGGCCGGGTAGCCAAGAGTGAGATGGTTCATGTGACCCAAGATGATGGTTCCTCAGTAATTCTAGCATTATCATATCATGATTAATAGTTACCTCCACATCATAGTAGTTGTTCATAACTTAACATGTTAATACTATGTTGTTGTTTTGCCTTGATGCTTTTTGGTTGTTGTGAGCTTGCGAGTACATTCAAAGTACTCACCTGGCGTGTCATGCCAGATTGCAGGTGATGCCGTGATTGATTGCTTGTCGAGGATCCCGAGTCCGCGAGCTAGGATGTGTCCCAGCCAGTGTCCCTTTGGAGTGGAGTCCATCACCGTCGTCGTCGTTCCGCTGCTAGAAATTATTCCGCTGCTACGTGTTGTTCTGCTACTAGTATAGAGCTACCTTAGCAGGCGTAGTGTCGCCGTGCGCATGTAATCATTTGTTTCATCAGGACCCTTGTGCCCCTATTCATTGTGATAACGAGTTGTTTAGTTCTATGCCAGCAGTGCCGTATTCCAGAAGACTTTATTTCTGGGCTGGAATACGGGGTGTTCCGGTTCCTCTGAGCTGGGGTGCCACAATGCTTTTATAATGTACTACTTTGCAATAGAAGACTTGCTAGTTTAATCCTGTCCACCTTCCTACTGAACTGGTTCGCCAAAATGAGTTTCATATACTACATGCTAAACCTGTTATGTGTCTGCTTGTTTCTTCTTTTAGAATGCTGACATAATATTGGAGAAGAGTACCACATTAAGCAATGGTAAAGGAAGTAATGCAGATAAGGTTGAAGATAGTGAGACAACCTTGCTGGTCTCCAACAAAGCTGATAAAATAGATAAGGAAAACTATCTTGAAGACAGTGAGACAACCCCAAAGTCCTGTCTTGATGTAGTGTTCGAGTTACTGGCCACTACCGCTTGCACAAGCTCTTCAAACTCATTTTGTCTGAATCAGTTCGGTTTCTTGAGTCTCAACTACAAGCTGAAAGACATCGATCAGCTGTGCTGTGACAAGAAGCCGAAGGACTGAGGATGTCCCTGGAGAATTCAGATGCATACTTTCTGGTGTGATACGTCCATTTTGCATCATGTTTTGGTACTATTATTTATAGTGTTTTTGATCAATATAACACTTTGTGGAACAATTCTAATGCCTTTTCTCTTTTAATATGCAAGATTTACACAAGGAGGGAGATTGCCGGCAGCTGGAATTCTGGACCTGAAAAAGCCATGTCAGAGATACCTATTCTGCACATGTCCAAATGAGCTGAAATTTCACGAAGAATTATTTTGGAATAAATAAAAAATACGGGAAGCAAGAAGTACCAGAGGGGGCCACCCAGGTGCCCACGAGGCACCAGGGCGCGCCACCCCCCCCCCCAGGCGCACCTTGGTACCTCGTGGGGCCCCTGGCCAGCCTCTGGCCCCCATTTTCTAGTATATAAGTCATTTTTCCCAAGAAAAAATATAGAGAAGACTTTCGAGATGGTGCGCCGCCGTCTCGAGGCGGAACTTGGGTAGGAGCACTTTTGCTCTCCGGCGGAGAGATTCTGCCGGGGATACTTCCCTCCGGGAGGGGGAAATCATCACCATCAACATCACCAGCGATCCTCTCATCGTGGGAGGACTAATCTTCATCAACATCTTCATCAGCACCATCTCATCTCAAACCCTAGTTCATCTCTTGTATTCAATCTTTGTCTCAAAACCTCAGATTGGTACCTGTGGGTTGCTAGTAGTGTTGATTACATCTTGTAGTTGATGCTAGTTGGTTTATTTGGTGGAAGATTATATGTTCAGATCTATTATGCTATTCAACACCTCTCTGATCTTGGACATGATTATGTTTTGTGATTAGTTACTTTTGTTCTTCAGGACATGGGAGAAGTCTTGTCATAAGTAATCATGTGAATTTGGTATTCGTTCGATATTTTGATGATGTGTATGTTGTTGATTCCCTTAGTGGTGTCGTGTGAACGTCGACTACATGACACTTGTCGTGGTATTCTTGTTGGGGGTGCGTGATTCACGGCAGATGCCATGAGATGGCTTATGAGGTGGGGCTACGATAGGACGCCGGTGGGTTCCGGAGGCGAGGTTGGCACGAGCGAGTGCGGGACACAAGACGTACCCAGGTTCGGGGCCCTCTGGAGAGGTAACACCCCTACTCCTGCCGTGTGAGCTGATAAGCACAGAGATTACAGAGTCGCTCCTGGAGCTGCTTGGACGGAGGAGGGAGAAGGGGCTAAGCCACCGTTCTGCCTCTCCTGTGCGAGTGTTCATGATCTGGAGAGAGCTATCTAGGGTGAGAACTGATCTTACCGCACTAACTCGAGCTCTCAGCCACTAAAACCCCATCCCTCTGCACGGAGGCCTCCCTGGGGGTCTTATAGGCCGACCCCCAGGGTTACAACGGTAACGTACTAGAGGCGCGGGCCCCTGGTGTCATTGACCAGGATCCGGTGGCCGGGTCGCCGGGTTGCCAGATGCCGGGATGCCGAGTCGCCGGGTGCCGGGTCGCCAGGTGCACCGCACCTGCCTGGCGCGGGCATCGTGACGGGTCTTGTCTCGTCAGTCTGGGTTCGAGGAACTGTGGCGCGTCTTGTCCATCGTCAGAGGGAGGTCGGCGCCGCCGTTTCTACAGGACCGCGCCTTACTGACACCGCCCGCCTCGGGCGGGGGCGCAAGGAAAGCTGCAGCCTCACCTGCTCTGTCAGGGTAAAGGGAGGAGCGCTGTAGCACCGCTTGCTTCGTCGCTAAGGCTTCGCCGCCTCGCGGCCAGCCGGCATGGGCCAGTCGGCCATGCCGGGTTGCCACGCCGAGCCGGCTCGCGCTGGGGAGCCGACGTGCCGGGCATGCCGGCCAGAGGGACTTGTCTTGCTCTGATGATTTTCCGAAAGGGATTCGGGCTCTGTTGCCTACCCGGGGGGTCATCCCCCCGACAGTAGTCCCCGAAGCTGTGAAGGTTCGCCGGCTTCAGGCAGGGGAGCCTTTGCAGCTTACCACCCTGAGGAGCCGGTTCTGTTGATGAAGCGCCGGAGTCCGGCCGGGCGACTTCGCCTGGCAGCTTGCCGGCTTCGCGGCAGCGGACACCGGGAACACCCGCTGGGGGGCCGGCCTCCGGGGGCCGGGTCGCGGCACCCCGGCCTGAGCGGTAAACGGAAACGCCCGCCAGATGGGTCTTGCTTCGTACGCCGATTTGCGCCCGCCGCAGCTCGACGGGCTGCCACGTGCGGCCTTGCGGCGGGCGAGTCCTGCCAGCCCACGCGCGCGATGGGACGTGACCGCGGCTTGGGCCCGCCACTACACGCCCTCAGCCCGCGCGCGGAGGATTTGGTGCGGCGACCGTTGGCGATTGCGCTTCGCCGCGTAGTTACTACGCGTGGGGAACGCGCGCGCGCAGTGCGGGGGAGTGGGGATTGTGGGCGCAGCCGATCCCACTCCCCCACGATTTCGCGTGGTTATAAACGAGAAGGGGGGAGTGCGACGGAGACGCCCGCGCTCGCACCACTGCCCCTTGCTCCTCCTCTGCTTCCTCTCCTTCTCCGCCGTGCCCGAGCGAAGGGCTGCCGCCGTCGTCGCCTCGCCCACACCTGCTGCACGCTGTGACCCGAAGCCCGCAGCGCGCCGCCCTCCTCCTCTCTTCCTCCTCTCCATCGCCGAATCTCGCCGCCCGCGGAAAACCCTCCCCAATGGCGCTGCCGAAAGGCTCTTGGGAGGGCTCCATCATGACGGAGCAAAACATCCGGTATCTCCGCCGCACGAAGCGGCTGCCGCCGGCGGAGGCACTGCTCGCGCGCGCGCCGGGCCCGGAGAGGGTGCCGGCGCCGCAGGAGGGCGAGCATGTGGTCTTCTTCTCGCACTTCGAGCGCGGGCTCGGCCTCCCCGCGAGTCTCTTCTTCCGCGCGTGGCTCGATTTCTTCGGGCTGCAGCCGCATCATCTCGGCGTCAACGCCGTGTTGCAGGTAGCCGGCTTTGCCACGCTCTGCGAAGGCTATCTCGGGATGCTGCCGACTGTGGAGCTGTGGGCGATGATGTTCTTCCTCAAGCAGCAGGGAGCGTCAGCCGGTGCCATGTCCGACTGCGGCACAGCGGTGGTCACCGGCCGGCCAAACGGGCCGTTTCCCAAGCTACCGCTTGAGGACTCAGCCAAGAAGTGGCTGTCGACGTCATCAACCTTCCGCCGTTCTTTGATGCGCCGCCGCTCGAGAAGCCGAATTGGGGGTACCGCCCCAAGGAGCCGTCGAAGGAGATGGAGAAGATCTGCGGCCGGGTCAGGGAGCTGACGAAGAACGAAGGGCTGAAGCCGGCTGATCTCATCGCGGCCTTCATCGCCCGCTGGGTTCTGCCGCTGCAGCGCCGGGCACACCGGATTGGCGACATGAGCGGCCGGCACGACCCGACCCAGATGTCTACCAAGGAGCTGACGCCGACTGGAATCGTCCAGCGGGTCAACTACATCTCCAAGGCCGCGCTGAAGGAGGGGGAGTGGAGCTTCGGGAAGGCGCCTTATCACCGGGAGAACCCGGCGCCTGCGGTGAGTCCCTGGTCTTTATATTTTGCCGCTTCGACGTTATTCTTGCGTCCTGACGCCGCGGGATGGCCGCAGCTATTCGCCAGCCAGCGAAACCACGACGGGCCGAACGCCCAGATCCTGCTGGCTGACCTACCCGACTCGGATGTGGAGGAGGCCGGCGCCGAGGCAGAGGAGGGGGCGGTCGAGGCGCGCCTAGCCAACGCCGCAGCCGGCGGGTCGCAGGTTGCAGGTAAGTCTCCGCTTCCAGATCTACTGCGGGACTGGCCGGATGACGACGAGGAGAGCCTGACCGACGCCCACGGTGCAGTGCCCTCGGCTGGGGAGGACGCCAGCGTCGACCCCCCAAGACGGCTGGCGCCGGGCCGGCTCGCGCGGCGGCGACCGCCAGCCGGCCGCACGGGAAGTAGGTGGTCGAGGCGAGACCGGCCGCGAAACGCCCGGCGGCAGAGCCGGCGCGCGCGAGGGCCGTCGTGAAGAAGAAGCGCCGGCTCGCCCCGTCCGTAGGGCCGAGGCGGGAGCCCCTGACGGTCATCGGGTAAGTGCTCCTTGCCTTATTCGTGGGGAACCAACTGTCGTCTTGTGGATTATCTTTTTTCTTCCTCATGCCTTCGCCGTGACGAATCCGCCGTGTACAGGTCAGCTCTTGACTTGGCGGTGGCGGCGACGGAGGCCGCGGCGGGCGAGGTCACCTGGAGGAAGACCAGGAGCAGCGCCGTCGACCCTCCGCTGAGTCCGTCCGGGGAGGAAGAACTCGAGGCCTGCCAGTCCGGCCAGGATCTTGAGGCGGCGACGCGTGCCGCCTGGCGGGACCGGGCTGAGGCCGAGAAGGCGATGCGTGAGGCCTCGGCCCAGGCGTGGGAGAGGGCCTCCGCGACGCGGGCCAGGCCTACCGCGGATCCGGCCTGGCCAGAGATGGAGACGGGCTCGGCGCCGGCGGTGACGGTCATTGAGCCGCAGCCGGCGGGAGCGGGCGATCCGGAGACGAGGGCGGAGCCGGCCGGCGGCGGGTCGGAAGTTGACGAGGAGATCGTCGTGGACACGCCACCCCGGGCCAACCCGGCGGAGGGAGGCGAGGACGGCGGGGAGAGGCGCGAGGCGGACTCCGCGCCATCCGGCCAAGCGCAGCCGACGCCGGCCGTGGGGGCCGCGGCAGGAGGCACCGGCACCCTGGCGGTCGTGCCGCCCCAAGCCGCCATGGACCCCGAGCGGCCGGGTGGAAGCGGATCCGGCGCCGGGACCGCACTTCAGCTTCCGTGGGCGAGCTCCAGCGAGGCCGTGGTGGGGCCGCGAACCCGGGAGGACGATGCGGCGGATGCCTTGCGCTCGCAACTTCGCGGCCGGGACGAGCGCCTGCAGGCCTTCCTCCGGGAGGAGCTGGACCGGGCACGGCAGCTGGGGCAGGCGATCGTGGTGAGCTTTTTCTTCTATCTTGATTGTTGAATCAGTGGGGGCGCGCCAGCGCACCCACTGGGTGTAGCCCCCGAGGTTCGTCCGGGCTGCGGAGTAGCCGTGTCGAATCTTATGGCCGTCTTATGCATTATCTTAATCTTCTGTCTGCACGCAGCATCTGTACGACCTGCGGGCCAGCGCGTTCAACCGGCTCCGGGAACGGTACCGCGAGGCCAGAACCCGGCTCGCCGCCTCGGAGGAGGAGCTGCATCGGGTCCAAGGTATGCCTTCGTGCCTTCAGTGGGTGCGCGCCAGCGCACCCACTGGGTGTAGCCCACGAGATTCGGGCCGGACTGCGGAGCAGCCGGGTCGAATCTTAGAGCCTTGACTTTTTCTTCTAATCCTTTCTTCCGGCATCTGACCGGGAATCTTGTCGCGCAGCCGATGCGGTCGAGGTGCCAGGCCTTCGAGGCCGGCTTGCGGAAGCCGGTTAGCAGCGCGACCTCGCCGTCGGCGACCGCGACCGGCTCCAGGCCGAGGTGGACCGGATGGTGGCCGTGAAAGCCAGGGCGGAGGAGGCCCATCAGGCGGAGCTGGGCCGGTTGGCGGAGGAGCGCGGCAAGGCGGCCGAGGAGCTGGCGGACGCCGGCAGGAAGATCGCCCAGCTCGAGAAGGATCTCGAGGCCCAGGCTCACGCGTTGGAGATCCGGGAGAGCGGGATGCTGGGCGAGGCGCAGCACCTTGACGAGACCTTCGCCCGTAAGTATCATTTCTTTCTTCGGGCCGGCTGGCGAAGCCGGCAAGTTGCCTTCTTTGACTGACTTGTTTCTTTCCTTTGCCAGGAGTCTTCCCGGAGACACAGGAGGCGGCTGATGCGGCCGTGTGCGCCCACCGGGCCGAGCAGCGCGAGCTGGGGGCGGAGATCGACGCGTACGCCGCCTGGTCCTTCTCGGAACTTGTTCTTGCCGGCGAGGCCCGTCTTCGGGCCGTGGAGGAGCAGATGCGCCGCCTGTTCGAGGCCGGCTTGGGCATGGCGAGCGGCCTCTGGCCGAGCGCGGTGGCGCCGAACAGCGTCACCTGGCTGGCGCGGTGGCTGGAGGCCGGCGTGGAGCGACTCGGTGCGTGGAGGGCCTCCGCGGCCCGGGCCGGCGCGGAGACGGCGCTGCGCTTCGTCGTGTCATGGTATCCAGGCGTGGACCTCGACCGTCTGGCGGCGCAGCGGGCCGGCGCGGGGGAGGAATTGGCGGCGCGGGCGCAGCGGATCGCCGGGCGGGCCAGCTACTTGCCAGCGTTCGCCCCGCACGTCGAGTTCGTCGTCGAGCGGACGGAAGACGGCGAGGAGCTCCCTGCCGACACGCTCGGCCTTCTACTCGACGACTCGGACGGCAGCTCGGCCGAGACGGGCGCCTATGCCGACGACGAGACTGACGCGGACGATGACGCGACGGCGGAGAGGACGGCGGAGAGCGCTGGACCCAACCCGGCGGCTGCGTCCACCTTGGCTGGGCCGACGCCGGCCGGAGACGACGCGGGTGCCACTTAGGGCCTTTGTTTTTTCTGTGCTCAAACTTTTGTTAGGTAGCAGGTCCACCCACTGGGGGTGTAGTTCAATGTAATGAACTCGTGGCCGAAGGCCCATGCTATATATAAATTTGGCATGCGATTTGGCGCCAACTGTCGTGGTGATTTCACTTTCTGCTGTTCGGCCTTGGGCCTTTTCCTGTTTGTCGTTTCTCTGGGCTTCCTTCCCGCTAGCCGGACAGCCGGGTTGCGGACTGTGGCTAGGACAGGAACTCGGCTTTGAGAGCGAACGCACAGTACTTAGGCTTTTCCGAACGTTGAGCGCGAGCGAAACACCCACTGGGCCGGCTGGGGGCAGGCGGCGAGGCCGCCTGGCGTACAGCCGGTCATGCGGCGAACAGGCGAGATAAAACGGGTTAAGCCGGGTTGGTCGTGCCGGGCTGTCTCCTTAGTCGTTCTTGCGTAACGATGCTTCCGGCCTTTGGCTCTTGCCGGCCGGATAGCCGGGAGCCGGCTGTGGCTGGCGAAGAGAGGGCTTTGGCGGATCGTACACTCCGAGACGGACTAAGGGAAAAAAGACGGGGCATGGTCTAGCCGGCTAGCCCCCGAGCCCCCGAGCCGGCTATGCCGACTCGGTGGGGGAATTAGAAAAAACATGGTTGTGTGTAGACACAGAATAAAGCGGGAAAAAGGGAGCCCCCGAGCCCCCGAGCTGGTTGCGCCGACTCGGCAGGAAATGTAAGAACGGGGGAGCTGCCTGCTTTGATTAAGTCCAAAAGATGGTGATGCATACATACATGGGTTTAACTGTAAAACGGACGGAGGAGCTCCGCGTTCCAGGGCCGGTTGGGGCCTTGCTCGGCCGGCTGCTCCCTCTCCACAGCAGCGACTTGCCGGTGGTCGTAGCGAGGCGCCGGTTGGTCGCTCCGGTGCTTGCCGTTGTTGTTGCCGTCTTGCCGGCGCTGGCTGTTGTCGCTAGTCGGCTTGGGGGGAGCCGGCTGGGCCGGGAGAAGCTTGTCGTCCGCGCCGATCGTGATCTTCACATCCATCGCGGAGTCGGCCGTAGCGTACTTGTCCGCCACGGCCATGAGCTCCGCCAGGGTCTCCGGCTCGTCGCACACTAGCCGGTGTTTGACCAGAGTGCCGTCTAGGCATCCGTCGATGAAGTATTGGACGGCCTGGACCTCGTGGACCCCTTCGCAGGAAGTCGCGCAGGGGCTCGCCCGGCTTCTGGACGCACATGGAGAGCTGGCGAGGCTTGCCGGGTCGCTTGTAGGTGCTGGTGAAGTTGCGGACGAACGCGTCTTCAAAATCCAGCCAGGAGTTCACGCTGCCGGCACGGAGGATGTTGAGCCACGTTCGGGCCGAACCGAGCAGCATGAGGGGGACGTAACGGACAGCCACACGCCGGTTGCCGCCAGCTATGCCGACAGCTGTGGTGTAGTCGGTTAGCCAGTCCTCCGGCTTGGTGGCGCCGGTGTATTTTGGCGAGTCGCGGGGCAGCGAGAAGCCTTTGGGGAAGGGTTCTTCGCGAATGCGGGGGCCGAAGCACGCCGGGCCAACAGAACTTTCCTCCTCCAGGGCCGTGGAGCGCGCCAGCCGGTCGATGCGGTGACGGGCGTCGCTTTTGTCATAGGGCTCGCGGGGGCTGAGCCGGTCAGCCACGGGAACGCGGAGGCCGATTCGGTCGGTCACGGGACCGCGGGGAGCAGGAGCTTCCGGGGCCGGCTCGGGCCGCCGAGCCGGCCGCACGGGAGGCTCCGGCTGCTGAACCCGGCCGTCGCCGGCCGTTTCGCCAGCGTTGCCGTCTCCAGCGGTGGTGCCGCGGTTGTGCCGGCTCCGGCCGGACCGGTGCCGGCCAGAGCGGCTTGCGCTAGTGGCGTGTGAAGACGTCTGCCGCGCATCCCGGAGAGCCCTCTCCGGGTCCCCGGTTCTTCTTGAGGCGGAGCCGGATGGCTGGGCCGGGTCGAAGCGCTGCTGCTGCTCGTTCGCCGCGGTGATGAGGTTGCGGATGCGCTGCTGCTGCTGCAGCAGCTCCTCGCCCTCCAGAAACTCGAGATCAGCAATCGCGGCCTGCGCCGCACGCATGTTCTTGACGGGGGTGTCGTAGACGGGTCGGCCTGTGCCTAGCGCATGGCCGAGTGCGCCCCCGCGGATCCGCACCTCCGCGACCCGGCTGGGCTCGACGGCAGGCGGAGTGAGGCCATGCGCGCTGTCGAATTCTCGCTGGGCGGACTCCAGCCGGCGCCGGGTTGCCGCAAGCTCCGTGGCCTCGAGCAGCAGATGCCGGCGGCCCTCGTTGAGCTGGGCCGCTGCAGCAGCCGTGTTGGCGTTAGGCGTGATGGGGGCTTGCAGACTCCGGATCGTGTCGTGGAGCGGGTCAGTCCGGCAAGGCGGAGCCGCAGCTAAGGCGGCGGCCGCGGCAGCCTTCTCCTTGGCGCACGGGGAGCCGGAACTGGTGCCGATGGTGAGCACCTCCGCGTGAACGCAGAGAGCAGCGACGTCGTCGGGGACGGCGCGGCTAACGAGGACAGGTGAGTCGGCGCAGTAGCACACTTCGCTGGGAAACACGTCGGGGATGAGTGCGATGAAGACGCGCAGCGCGCCGAAGGGGACGATGAAGCAGCCTGCGGGGCCGGCGACGTCCGCGCCCAGCGCAGCGCTGCAGCCGGCCGGTTTGGCCGTGTGGGGCGCACTGACCAAACCGTGCACGATGCGCTCACCGGAGCTGGTGAAGGGCCTCGTCAGGAACTTGACTCCGGCCGACACCGCGAGCAGCCCCACAGTGGGCGCCAACTGTCGTGGTATTCTCGCTGGGGGTGCGTGATTCACGGCAGATGCCATGAGATGGCTTATGAGGTGGGGCTACGATAGGACGCCGGTGGGTTCCGGAGGCGAGGTTGGCACGAGCGAGTGTGGGACACAAGACATACCCAGGTTCGGGGCCCTCTGGAGAGGTAACACCCCTACTCTTGCCGTGTGAGCTGATAAGCACAGAGATTACAGAGTCGCTCCTGGAGCTGCTTGGACGGAGGAGGGAGAAGGGGCTAAGCCACCGTTCTGCCTCTCCTGTGCGAGTGTTCGTGATCTGGAGAGAGCTAGCTAGGGTGAGAACTGATCTTACCGCACTAACTTGAGCTCTCAGCCACTAAAACCCCATCCCTCTGCACGGAGGCCTCCCTGGGGGTCTTATAGGCCGACCCCCAGGGTTACAACGGTAACGTACCAGAGGCGCGGGCCCCTGGTGTCATTGACCAGGATCCGGTGGCCGGGTCGCCGGGTCGCCAGATGCCGGGATGCCGGGTCGCCGGGTGCCGGGTCGCCAGGTGCGCCGCACCTGCCTGGCGCGGGCATCGTGACGGGTCTTGTCTCGTCAGTCTGGGTTCGAGGCACTGTGGCGCATCTTGTCCATCGTCAGAGGGAGGTCGGCGCCGCCGTTTCTACAGGACCGCGCCTTACTGACACCGCCCGCCTCGGGCGGGGGCGCAAGGAAAGCTGCAGCCTCACCTGCTCTGTCAGGGTAAAGGGAGGAGCGCTGTAGCACCGCTTGCTTCGTCGCTAAGGCTTCGCCGCCTCGCGGTCAGCCGGCATGGGCCAGTTGCCAAGGCCGGGTTGCCACACCGAGCCGGCTCGCGCTGGGGAGCCGGCGTGCCGGGCATGCCGGCCAGAGGGACTTGTCTTGCTCTGATGATTTTCCGAAAGGGATTTAGGCTCCGTTGCCTACCCGGGGTTCATCCCCCCGACAACACTTCACCATCTTTGGGCCTAAGGGAATGCATTGTGGATTAGTAATTAGATGATGGGTTGCTAGAGTGACAGAAGATTAAACCCTAGTTTATGCGCTATTCCATAAGGGGCTGATTTGGATCCATATGTTTAATGCTATGGTTAGAGTTATCTTAATTCTTCTTTCGTAGTTGCGGATGCTTGCGAGAGGGGGTAGTCATAATGGGAGGCTTGTTCAAGTAAGAATAGCACTCAAGCACCGGTCCACCCACATATCAAATTATCAAAGTAGCGAACGCGAATCAAACAAACAAGATGAAAGTGACTAGATGAAATTCCCATGTGTCCCCGAGAACGCTTTACTTACTATAAGAGATCGTTCCGGCTCGTCCTTTGCTACAAAAAGGATTGGTAAAACTTGCTGCACTCTTTGTTACTATTGCTACTTGTCACTTGTTACAAATTATCTTGCTATCAAACTACTCGTTACCGATAATTTCTGTGCTTGCAGAAAACACCTTGCTGAAAACCGCTTGTCATTTCCTTCTGCTCCTCGTTGGGTTCGACACTCTTAGTTATCGAAAGGACCACGATTGATCCCCTATACTTGTGGGTCATCAAGACTCTTTTCTGGCGCCGTTGCCGGGGAGTGAAGCGCCTTTGTTGAGTGGAATTTGGTAAGGAAACATTTATATTACGTGCTGAAATTTATTGTCACTTGTCACTATGAAAAGTAATCCTTTGAGGGGTTTGTTCGGGGTATCTTCACCTCGACCGGAAACACAAATAGTTGCTCCTCAACCTACTGCACCTACTGAAAATATTTCATATGAAATTCCTCCGGGTATGATAGAGAACCTGCTAGCTAATCCTTATGCACGAGATGGAACAGTACATCCTGATATGCACTTAATCTATGTGGATGAAATTTGTGGATTGTTTAAGCTTGCAGGTTTATCCGGAGATGGAGTTAAGAAGAAAGTATTCCCTTTATCTTTGGAGGGAAAGACATTAATGTGGTATAGGCTATGTGATGATACTGATACATGGGACTGGAACAGATTGAAACTAGAATTCCATCAGAAATTTTATCCTATGCATTTGGTTCATCGTGATCGGAATTATATATATAATTTTTGGCCTCGTGAAGGAGAAAGCATCGCTCAAGCTTGGGGGAGGCTTAAATACATGATGAACACATGCCCCAACCATGAGCTCTCAAAAGAAATTATCTTACAGAATTTTTATGCTCGGCTTCCTCATGATAATCAAACTATGCTCGATTCTTCTTTGACTGGCTCCTTTATGAAGAAAACTATTGAATTCAGATGGGATCTTCTAGAAAGAATAAAATGTAACTCTGAAGATTGGGAACTCGACAAAGGTAATGAGTCAGGTATAATACTTGAGTTCGATTGTGTTAAATCTTTTATGGCCACCGATGCTTTTCATAAGTTTAGCACTAAATATGGACTTGACTCTGAGATAGTAGCTTCCTTTTGTGAATCATTTGCTACTCATGTTGATCTCCCTAAGGATATGTGCTTTAAATATCATCCCCCTGTTAAAGAAAAGATTGAGGAACCCGTTAGTCTTAAAGAAGAAACAATTATTTACCATGTTGATCCAGTTGTGCCCACTACTTATATTGAGAAACCACCTTTTCCTGTTAGGATTAAGGAACATGCTAAAGTTTCAACTGTGGTTAACAAAAGTAATGTTAGAGCACCTAGACCCTCTGAACAAATTAAAGTTGAACCTAATGTTGCTATGGTTAAAGATCTCTTGGTCGATAATATAGATGGGCATGTTATTTACTTCTATAATGAAGCAGCTCGAATTGCTAAACCAGATCCTAAAGATAAAAACAGACCCGTAGTAGGCATGCCTGTTGTCTCTGTTAAAATAGGAGATCAATGTTATCATGGCTTATGTGATTTGGGTGCTAGTGTTAGTGCTATTCCGTTTACCTTACATCAAGAAATTATGAATGATATTGCACCTGTTGAAATAGAGGACATTGATGTTACTATTAAGCTTGCAAACAGAGATACCATTACACCACTTGGAATCGTTAGAGATGTTGAAGTCTTGTGTCTAAAAATAAAATATCCTTCTGATTTTCTAGTCCTAGGTTCTCCACAAGATGACTTTTGTCCCATTATATTTGGTAGACCTTTCTTGAACACTGTTAATGCTAAGATTAATTGCGCTAAAGAAACTGTCAGTGTTGATTTCGGTGGTACATCTCATGAGTTTAATTTCTCCAAGTTTCGTAGATAACCTCATGATAAAGAATTGCCTAGTAAAGATGAAATTATTGGTCTTGCTTCTATTGCCGTACCTCCTACTGATCCGTTAGAACAATATTTGCTAGACCATGAAAACGATATGCATATGAATGAAAGAAATGAAATAGATAAGATGTTCTTTGATCAACCACCTATCCTTAAACATAATTTGCATGTCGAAACTCTTGGAGGCCCTCCTCCACCTCAGGGTGATCCTGTATTTGAATTGAAGCAATTGCCTGATACATTGAAATATGCTTATCTTGATGAAAAGAAGATATATCATGTTATTATTAGTGCTAACCTTTCAGCGCATGAAGAAAAGAGATTACTAAAAACTTTAAGGAAGCACCGAGCTGCTATTGGATATACTCTTGATGATCTTAAGGGCATTAGTCCAACTCTATGTCAGCATAAAATTAATATGGAGCCTGATGCTAAACCAGTTGTCGACCACCAATGACGATTAAATCCTAAGATGAAAGAGGTGGTAAGAACTGAAATATTAAAGCTTCTGGAAGCAGGTATAATCTATCCCATAGCTGATAGTAGATGGGTAAGTCCCGTTCATTGTGTCCCTAAGAAAGGAGGTATTACCGTTGTTCCTAATGATAAAAATGAACTCATTCCACAAAGAATTGTAACTGGTTATAGGATGGTAATTGATTTTAGAAAATTAAACAAAGCTACTAGAAAAGATCATTACCCCTTACCTTTTATTGATCAAATGTTAGAAAGATTGTCTAAGCATACACACTTTTGTTTCCTAGATGGTTATTCCGGTTTTTCTCAAATACCCGTATCACAACCCGATCAAGAGAAACCCACCTTTACTTGTCCTTTTGGAACTTATGCTTATAGACGTATGCCTTTTGGTTTATGCAATGCACCTGCTACCTTTCAAAGATGTATGACTGCTATATTCTCTGACTTTTGTGAAAAGATTGTTGAGGTGTTCATGGATGATTTTTCCGTTTATGAAACTTCTTTTGATGATTGCTTAAGCAACATTGATCGAGTTTTGCAGAGATGTGAAGAAACTAATCTTGTCTTGAATTGGGAGAAGTGCCACTTTATGGTGAATGAAGGCATTGCCTTGGGGCATAAAATTTCTGAAAGAGGTATTGAAGTTGATAAAGCTAAGGTTGATGCTATTGAGAAAATGCCATGTCCTAAAGATATTAAAGGTATAAGAAGTTTCCTTGGTCATGCTGGTTTCAATAGGAGATTTATTAAATACTTCTCTAAAATTTCTAGGCCTCTTACCAATCTTTTGCAAAAAGATGTTCCATTTGTTTTTGATGATGATTGTCTAGAAGCCTTTGAAACACTTAAGAAAGCCTTAACCACTGCACCTATTGTCCAACCACCTGATTGGAACTTGCCTTTTGAAATTATGTGCGATGCTAGTGATTATGGTGTTGGTGCTGTTCTAGGACAAAGAGTTGATAATAAATTAAATGTTATCCATTATGCTAGTAAAACTCTAGACAGTGCCAAAAGAAATTATGCTACTACTGAAAAAGAATTTCTAGCAGTTGTGTTTGCATGTGATAAATTCAGATCTTATATAGTTGATTCTAAAGTAACTGTTCACACCGATCATGTTGCTATTAAATATCTTATGCAAAAGAAAGATGCTAAACCTAGACTCATTAGGTGGGTTTTTATTGCTACAAGAATTTGACTTGCATATTACTAATAGGAAGGGAGCTGAGAATCCCATAGCAGATAATTTGTCTAGAATGGAAAATGTTCTTGATGACCCACTACCTATTAATGATGATTTTCCTGATGAACAATTAGCTGTCATAAATGCTTCTCGTAATACTCCATGGTATGCAGATTATGCTAATTATATTGTTGCTAAATACATACCGCCTAGTTTCACATACCAACAAAAGAAAAAGTTCTTCTTTGATTTAAGACATTACTTTTGGGATGACCCACATCTTTATAAAGAAGGAGCAGATGGTATTATTAGACGTTGTATACCTGAGCATGAACAGGAACAAATCCTACGGAAGTGTCATTCCGAGGCTTACGGAGGACACCACGCGGGAGACAGAACTGCACACAAGGTATTACAATCTGGTTTTTATTGGCCTACTCTTTTCAAGGATGCTCATAAGTTTGTCCTATCTTGTGATGAATGTCAAAGAATTGGTAATGTTGGTAGATGTCAGGAAATGCCTATGAATTATTCACTTGCTGTTGAACCATTTGATGTTTGGGGATTTGATTATATGGGACCTTTTCATAAATCCAATGGGTATACACATATTTTAGTTGCTGTTGATTACGTTACTAAGTGGGTAGAAGCTATTCCAACTAGTAGTGCTGATCATAACACTTCTATTAAAATGCTTAAAGAAGTTATTTTCCCGAGGTTTGGAGTCCCTAGATATTTAATGACTGATGGTGGTTCACATTTTATTCATGGTGCATTTCGTAAATTGCTTGCTAAATATGATGTCAACCATAGAATTACATTTCCCTATCACCCTCAAACTAGTGGTCAAGTAGAATTGAGAAATAGAGAAATAAAATTAATTTTGCAAAAAACCGTCAATAGATCTAGAAAGAATTGGTCTAAGAAACTTGACGATGCATTATGGGCATATAGAACTGCTTATAAAAATCCTATGGGTATGTCTCCTTATAAAATGCTTTATGAAAAAGCATGTCATCTACCTCTTGAGTTAGAACATAAAGCATATTGGGCAATTAAAGAACTAAATTATGATTTTAAACTTGCCGGTGAAAAGAGGTTAATTGACATTAGTTCATTAGATGAATAGAGAACCCAAGCTTATGAAAATGCCAAATTGTTTAAAGAAAAAGTTAAAAGATGGCATGATAGAAGAATTCAAAAACAGGAATTTAAAGTAGGTGAGCAAGTTCTATTGTACAATTCTCGTTTGAGATTCTTTGCAGGAAAACTATTCTCTAAATGGGAAGGACCGTATATCATCGAAGAAGTTTATCGCTCCGGAGCCATCAAAATAAACAACTCCGAAGGCACTAATCCGAGAGTGGTGAATGGGCAAAGAATTAAGCACTATATTTCAGGTACCCCCATTAATGTTGAAACTAATATTATTGAAACAATTACACCGGAGGAATACATAAGAGAGACCTTCCGGAACACTCCAGAACCCTGAAAAGGAAGAGGTATGTGATACGGTAAGTAAACCGACTCCAAAAATTCCATAAAAATACTTTCTGTCAGTTTTGGAATATTTAAAAAAATACAAAAATAAGAAACAGCCGAGGGGACCCACCTGGTGCCCACGAGGCACCAGGGCGCGCCACCCCCCTGGCACGCCCTGGTGGCTCGTGGGCCCCACGTGAGCCCTCCCGACTCCGTTTTCTCCTGGATTACTTGTTTTGCAAGATAAAAATTCTTTATATATATTGCCAGACGTTTTTACCACCGTATCGCAAAAATCTCCTCTGTTCTTCTTTCGTGTTATTTTTCTGATAGATCTAGATCGCTATGGCTCTACCAAGCTCTTCCAAGGACAAGTTCTACGAGAAGGTCATCAACCCCTACCTACCGGAGGTGATAAAACACCCTCAAGCCATTGAGATGCGTGAGGGGGTGCTTCACATCCGGGATGTTCAAGGACCCAAGAAGATCGGGAGCGTGGAGTCCAGGCTCAAAGCGGTGGAGCAGGAGATCTTCAAGTGCCAAGGGATGGTGCAACGTGGACTCAGCGCCAACCACTCCATGATCACGGAATTCACCCGTAATCATAAGGTGGAGGGCCAATCGATTGGGGACATCATCTTCAAGCTTAATGAGCGAATCAACTATCTCCAAGGCCAAATCTATGATCTTCAAAACCAAAATTTTGAGTATGAGGCAAGATTCAAAGGTATGAGTTTAGCAACAAGTTTCAGGACTCCGGAGACTCGTTCATCTTTTTATGATTGGGAACCTATGCCATGGAAGCCGGAGGATAAACTCGCTACTTCATCATCACCACCATCACCGAAGAGGGAGACTTGAGCACATGGGTATGGGCACTCCCCTTGGCTTGTGCCAAGCTTGGGGGAGGTGCCCCGGTATCGTATCACCATCACTCTTATTATCTTTACCTATTTTTAGTTCGATCCTTAGTTATTTCGTGATCTAGTTGAATAAAAGTTTAGTATGATCTATTTTCGAGTGTTAGCTTCGTGATCTATCTATCTATGTAATCGAGTTGAGAGTTATATAATAAAGTGTAGTTTGAGTTTTTGCTTCTTTACTTTCATGTTCCAATCCTAGCAATGAAAATAATGAAAAAGATCATATGCTAATCTTATGGAAAGTAATGACATTACATAAATAAAAGTATAAGTGGTAAAATTTAATGGAAGTTAACAAGCATAGCATTAGTCAATGATGCAATTCATGAAAAAGTTAATAAGGGAAGAGAAGATTCACATGCAAATATACTATCTTGGACATCTTTTATGATTGTGAGCCCCCATTAAGTATTTTATGTCAAATTGTTGATGTTGGACAAGGAAGACAACGTAATGAATTATGTTTGTTCATATTCACATAGAAGTTATATTGTTATAGATCCTCCAACATGTGGTGCTTGCCCAATATCTTTGCTAGCCAAAAATCTGCACCAAGTAGAGATACTACTTGTGCATCCAAAACCCTTAAACCCAGTTTCATGTCATGAGAGTCCACTATATCTACCTAGGGATTGAACAAGATCCTTCAAGTAAGTTGTCATCGGTGCAAAAAGCAATAAAAATTGCCTCTAAATATGTCTGAACTTTTATTGTAAGGGAAATAAGCTTTGTACGAACTTGTGATGGTAAAGAAATAAAAGCGACAGACTGCATAATAAAGGTTGCTATCACAATGGGCAATATAAAGTGACGTTCCTTTGCATTAAGAGCTCTTGCATCCAACAACAAAAAGCGCATGACAAGCTCTCCTTCCCTCTGCGAAGGGCATATCCTTTACTTTTATGTATTTACTTTTTATGCAAGAGTCAATAGTGTTCTCCTCTACTTCCTTTTTATTTTTTCTCTTTTGTAAGCATCATGTGGTGGGGAAACATCTAGGCATATATATCCAGTTGGGTATGAGTGATCATGAGTTATTTTTGTTGACATCACCCTTGAGGTGAATAAGTTGGGAGGCAAAATTATAAGCCCCTATCTTTCTATGTGTCTGGCTGAAACTTTTTGCTCCATATATAGGTCGTGAGTGTTAGCAATCATAGAAGACTAAATGATGGTTGAGTATGTGGACTTGCTAAATAGCTCTTACATGAGACCCTTCCTGAAAATATGATGAATTGCAATTGCATTGTTGACTGAGAACATAGTTTGTTAGTTTTCAAGAAAGTTTATGCCTTATACTCCATTGTTGTGATGAATTGTTACTTGCTCATGAGAAGTTTATGATAATAAATATTGCTGTTATAATAATGATCATGATGCTACTATGTCCGTATTTTGTTTTTATTGACACCTCTCTCTCTAAACATGTGGACATGATTATCGATATCGGCTTTCGCTTGAGGACAAGCGACGTCTAAGCTTGGGGGAGTTGATACCTCCATTTTGCATCATATTTTGTTACTGTTATTTATAGTGTTTTTGATCAATATAACACTTTGTGGAACAATTATAATGCCTTTTCTCTCTTAATATGCAAGATTTACACAAGGAGGGAGATTGCCGGCAGCTGGAATTCTGGGCCTGAAAAAGCCATGTCAGAGATACCTATTCTGCACATCTCCAAATGAGCTGAAATTTCACGAAGAATTATTTTGGAATAAATAAAAAATATTGGAAGCAAGAAGTACCAGAGGGGGCCACCTAGGTGCCCACGAGGCACCAGGGTGCGCCACCCCCCCCCCAGGCGCGCCCTGGTACCTCGTGGGGCCCCTGGCCAGCCTCTGGACCCCATTTTCTGGTATATAAGTCATTTTGCCCTAGAAAAAATATAGAGAAGACTTTCGGGACGGTGCACCGCCGTCTCGAGGCGGAACTTGGGCAGGAGCACTTTTGCTCTCCGATGGAGAGATTCAGCCGGGGATAGTTCCCTCCGGGAGGGGGAAATCGTCGCCATCGACATCACCAGCGATCCTCTCACCGTGGGAGGACTAATCTTCATCAACATCTTCACCAGCACCATCTCATCTCAAACACTAGTTCATGTCTTGTATTCAATCTTTGTCTCAAAACCTTAGATTGGTACATGTGGGTTGCTAGTAGTGTTGATTACATCTCGTAGTTGATGCTAGTTGGTTTATTTGGTGGAAGATTATATGTTCAGATCTATTATGCTATTCAACACCTCTCTGATCTTGGACATGATTATGTTTTGTGAGTACTTACTTTTGTTCTTGAGGACATGGGAGAAGTCTTGTCATAAGTAATAATGTGAATTTGGTATTCGTTCGATATTTTGATGATGTGTATGTTGTTGATTCCCTTAGTGGTGTCATGTGAACGTCGACTACATGACACTTCACCATGTTTGGGCCTATGGGAATGCATTGTGGAGTAGTAATTAGATGATGGGTTGCTAGAGTGACAGAATTTTAAACCCTAGTTTATGCGCTATTCCGTAAGGGGCTGATTTGGATCCATATGTTTAATGCTATGGTTAGAGTTATCTTAATTCTTCTTTCGTAGTTGCGGATGCTTGCAAGAGGGGGTAATCATAAGTGGGAGGCTTGTTCAAGTAAGAACAACTCCCAAGCACTGGTCCACCCACATATCAAATTATCAAAGTAGCGAACGTGAATCAAACAAACATGATGAAAGTGACTAGATGAAATTCCCATGTGTCCTCGAGAACGCTTTACTTACTATAAGAGATCGTTCCGGCTTGTCCTTTGCTACAAAAAGGATTGGGCCAACTTGCTGCACTCTTTGTCAGTATTGCTACTTGTCACTTGTTACAAATTATCTTGTTATCAAACTACTCGTTACCGATAATTTCAGTGCTTGTAGAAAACACCTTGCTAAAAACCGCTTGTCATTTCCTTCTGCTCCTCGTTGGGTTCGACACTCTTACTTATCGAAAGGACTACGATTAATCCCCTATACTTGTGGGTCATCATGGTGCAACAGTAAGCGTTGGAGGATTTTAGCGCCAAACAAGAGAAAGCTAATAAGCTTGCTAAGCTTATTGCCAGCATGGTGGATACCCAGGATAACATTTCTTGAGCTCTTCTGAAGTTGTTTCAGTTCTGGACTTGCTTTGCTGCCGCGTTTATTTGCACTGTTGGCCAATTTAGACGCCCGGTGTATGTAATATGGTGCTTTGTAGTTCCCTTTATTTGCACTGGTGGCGAACTTTGATGCCCAGTGGATGTAATGTCTGTAATAGCCGTAATAGCCTAGCGTTAGTTGCTTGCTTATTTATTTGTTTTCTTGTAGTCACTGCAAATCTTAATCCTCGGTTTGCTAGTGGACGCAATAACCATGGGCCATATACAGGTCGTGGTAACGATGGGCCTCCTACGGGCCGTAGGGATCCATGGCCCTCCTACAGGCCGTAATTTCCATGGGCCTCATACTTGCCGTAGGATCCATGGGCCGTACTGTTTGTGGGCCAAAACCGGAACGCAATATCGACCGTAAACGAGCCTAAATCGGAACCATCCGTTTATGGGTCTAGACCATAACGGGCCGTTAACAGGCCGGAAGGCAACACATGCTTAATTCTATCAACATGCTTGACGGGTCGTTAATGGGCCGGATTACAAGACAGGATGAAAACGGCCGAACGTGTTAATGGGCCACAAACGGACCGATTGTCACCACGGGCTGAATTTGGCCCATTAGCATAATAGGCCAGTAACAGACTGTAAGTAATCGTAGGCCGAAAATGAGCGCAAGAATTTATGGGCCCTTAGAAGGCCGAAAGAAAACACGGGCTGGAAACGGCCCAACTGAATCATGGGCCGTTAATGGGCTCAAAGCAGTTTACTGTTCGTGACGGGCCTGTTTCACCATGAGCCATCAATGGGCCCAGAGATGCAAAAGGCCTCATATGGGCCGAAAGACATCACGGGCCATAGATGGGCCGAGAGTGACAACGGGTTGGAATCATATGCGACGGCCCACATGACGCTACTGGGCCGAATATTGAAAGGCCCTAACGGGCCGTGAGTACCCGGGCCGTAAATGGGCTGTATGCGAACAGGCCGTTAATGTGACGCCCCCGACTCGACCATGCACTAATCATACACGCAAACATGCACGATCAAGACCAGAGAATCGCGGGAAGATATCACAACACAACTCTAGACACAAATTCAAACATAAGGGAGTATATCACAAACCAAGGGTCACGAGGACCCGAATACATAAGTCAGCGAAAGCAACAATATCTGAGTACAGACATAATTAGACAAGTTTGCCTTAAGAAGGTTGAGCAAAACAACGACAACTAGATCGAAAAGGCACAAGCCTCCTGCCTGGGAGCCTCCGAACTACTCCTGGTCGTCGGTCTCCACGTAGTAGTAGGCTCTGTCGGGGTAGTAGTAATCATCAGTGGGATCAGCTAACTCCGGGGCTCCGTCATCTGATCGTAGCAATCGAGTATGGGGGGAAAAGGTAGCAAAGCAACCATGAGTACTCATCCAAAGTAATCACAAGACTTACATCAGATCTATGCTAAGTCTGCATCGGTATCAAAGGGAAGGGGCTGTATCTATGGACTATATAGCAGAAACGCCAGAATAGAGGGGAAGGCCTAGCCTATCGAACACTAGCTTCTTGCAGCATCATAAGAGAGTAGAGTAACATAATATAGTAACAAGTATATATATTAGCAACGCCCAGGGATCCTTCCTCGACTCCCTGCGAGAAAGTGATCCCGGAGCCATCATATCAGTTAAGCATCACAAGTATCCAGTTCTAGTTGTAGTAGATCGGGATACAACTCTGAGTGTCCGTTATCGTGGACACGGCTATTTGAATAGATAACTTCCCTGCAGGGGTGCACCAACTTACCCAACACGCTCAATTAACTCTGGCCGGACACACTTTTCCTGGTCATGCCCGGCCTCGGCTGATCGACACGCCGTAGTCCTACCTAGGCTCCGCAAAGAGGTCCCTGCCGGTCTACATCCTAAGCGCAAAGGGGTCATAGGCCAATCGTCCTAAGCGCTCCGGGTCGTTGCGCACAGGGCGGACCCAGGCACCACCTTTGTCCTGGATGGCACCGGCCCAGCCGTGCCGCAATGCTAAACTGGACGTCTGACAGAGCTTTCGGGAGAAACGTATGATGCCGAGTGCCCATAACTTATCCCGCGTGGTGGTTAGTGCGAAAAGGCCAGAGGCCTACTCAGATCACATATCCAAACCGGGAGCTCACGGAGACGATCACTGATCCTGTCGCCCCGTCTCGCGGACTTACGACAAGGGCCAGGCCATCCCTCTCCTGGGGCGGTCTCTGCCTGCCCGGTCGTGCCGCGTCAATAAATCTCGTGGGTTCCCTCATGGTCAACCCGACTTCATTTTAGACTGCAATAACTCTTGCGGGTACCCTTGGGGTCGACCCGACTTCTAGAAAGGCCTGTGGTAATAGTCAAGGTAACCGTGTGTCCATAACATCAAGGAATCTGAGGAATCACCCTCGACAGATTCCTATTCGATGTAAAATGTCAAGGTGAACTTGGAGGAAACACTCTCGATGGGTTCACGCTTGAGGTGTTGCACGACAGAGTCATCATCGGGAGTGGAGAGCGAGGAATCACCCTCTGTAATCCACAACCGACGTGCTATACTACAGAGATATCATCAGAAGTGAGATACAAGGCATCACCCTCGGCACTCGATAGTAGCTCTGCAGAGTCGTACAACTAAGGGGGTGTTGGTGGTGCGTTCGGTCTCTGCACGTTGATCACATTGATCGAGTCATCCGGTAGCAAAGCAGGGCAACACGGACAAGCATGTGGGGCCACCGATGGACCACTAACCAGCCTATACTAAGCATATAGGACAAGAGGTCAAGTATCAATAACAGGTTACAAAAACAGGCTATGCATCAGAATAGGAGCTATCGAACACAGTAGCAAAATCTAATGCAAGCACGAGAGAGAAAGAATGCGTGATATAGGAATGATCAAGGGGTTTTTGCTTGCCTAGAAGCTCTGTTGAGAGGGGCTGGACGTCAGGGGCATAGTCGTACTCGGGAGCAGCGTCAGTCTCGGAGTCTACCGGAGAGAAGAGGGGGAAGAAACAATAAATACAAAGCAAACAAATGCATCACAATGCATGACATGGCAATATGTTGTGCTAGGGGTGACCTAATGCAGTGCTAAGTGTTACAGACGGAGCGGGAAAATATCTGGGAATATTTTCCCGGCTTTAGGCAATTATCGGTCAAATGATCCGGAGGGGAAGGTTCCTTGTTTGCACTGTTGGAGGCATGTGGAAGGCATGTGGATAGCATAATCGGATTCGTCTTATTTTTCTGATCATTTTTCATATATAAATTATTTTCATCCGAGTTATGGATTATTTTATATGATTTTTCAAAGTTTTAAACATATTCTGAAATTGTTTTAATTATTAATACGAATTTAAACAGTACAGAAACCTTTTACATCCAATGTGGGCTAGCCATAGTGGATGACAGGTGGGGCCAGGGGGCCCAGTTGACTTAGTCAACTGCCCAGTCATCAGTCAACTGAGTTGACTGTTGACTTAGTCAAACTGACAGGTGGGGCCTACCTGTCATAGACTGAAACAATTAAACAGTAGATTAATTTAACTAATTAGATTATTTAGCTAGTGGGACCCACTTGTCAGTGTCATATTAATTAACAGATTAATTTTATTTATAAAAACAGTTAATTAAGCGCGTGGGGGCCACATGTCATAGACTGGGGCTGCCCAGTCAGCACAGTTGACTAGGTCAACCCAGTCAACGGGGCCCGTGGGACCCACTGGCAGTGACCCAGGTGGACCCCAGTGGCAGGCCACGTCGGCGGGCGGCGTCGGAGGAGCTCCGGTGACACAAAAACGCGGCGGCGTGCTATGGCTGGGAGGAGCTCCGGGATTTGGCATCCGGCGTCCATTCGATGCGCGGGAGGAACCGTTCGAACGGGCGGACGAAGCCGCGTCGGGTGGTGGTCGCGGTAGGGGCAGCGGTGGTCTGACTCGACGGCGGCGAGCTTGCGGGCGGGCGCCGGAGTTCGGGTCCAGGCGGAAACGTAGCTAGGGGCGTCATAGGGCTGCGGGCGTGCGTGCGTTCGGCTACTGGGAGCTCCAGGAGCTCGGTAGCAAGCTTAGATGCGGGCTGCGGCGACAGGGGCGACGGCGGTGAGCTCAACCGCGGCGGCGGGTACGGCCTTAATGGAAGCGACGGCTACGGGCGCAGAACTAAGGGGGAAACATAGGGGTTCTGGCCGACAGCTCACCAAGAGGCACACGGCGGCCGTTGGGAGGTTTAGTAGCAGCAGCGGCGGCGAATTTGCCGGAGATGCTCGCGGGTCAGAGGAAGAAGACGACGTCGCCACGCGTGATAAAGAGGGCTTCAGCTCCAACGGTTGGCTCCAGCAGACAAGGCAGTCGACGGCGGGTCTTCTGGCGTAAGCAGAGACGGCGGGGAGCTAAGTGGGCGCGTCGGTGAGGTTGGCCATGGCGGGACGGGCTCGGCTCGTCGCAGGGAGGAAGAAGGCGAGCGAGAGAGGGGGATCTGGGGCTAGGGTTTGTCCCTGGGGGCGCAGAGGAGGTCTTCTAGCCCACCGCGGCGCCTGTAGCAGCGCGCTGTCGAGCAGGCGAGGAGGGGGCCGGGCGCGGCGTGCGCGCGCGCGCTGACACGGGAGGAAAGAGAGGCGGGAGGTTGAAGGAGAGAGAGAGGTGGGCTGGGCCGGTGCCACTGTGCACTTAGGCCCAGTACACAGTAGTTTTTAGGCTTATCCTTTTTTGTTTTTCTGCTTTTTCTTTTTCAAAAATAGTTTTGCATTTAATTAAGCCACCAAATGACTTTTGTAAAATATTTGGCATGCCACAAAAAGTTTGGGAAATGTTTGAAGTTGTTTGAATTTTTCATAAATGGAAAAGCATTTAAATATGCTGATTTGGCACTGTTTTAATTGCTATAGCCCATTTAAGCAAATAAGTGACATTATTTTCCTTAACAAATAATTGTTATGGAATATTTGCTAAATGATGGACTATTTTGCAACCATGTTTGTGAAACTTTAAATTTCACTTGCAATTTGAATTGATTTCAATGGTGGAATTTGAAATGAGATATGAATCCATAGTGATGAAGCATAGCAAAGCAAAGTGACTTAGCATAATCATGAAGGATCACTGTAGCATAATACATGGGGGTGTTACAGTTAACAGGCTTTCCATGGGCCGGCCCGCTAACTTTTGACCAAGTCAAACGGGCCGGCCTTTATAACCTAAATGAGCCACTGTTGGGCCGCGCCACGTATCGACGTATCATAGGCGTCTCTTGTCCAATGAATGGATGACATCTGTCGCAACGCCGAGCTGACAAGTGGATCGGCCGGCGAGTGAGAAATTTACACGTGGAAAATCGCCATTGGTCAAGGCTGCTAATGGGTTATCGGATCCAAACCGGAACCCGATAGCTTAACGGCGACCCGTTATGGTGGATGCCACGTGTCGGTCACCCTTGACGAAAACACTTCCATGACGCGACATTTATCGTCATGGAAGTGGGCACTTCCGTGATGATAATTTCAGTATTGTCATGGAACACTTCTACGACAGCACAGGTATGACTATCTTGATTCTGTCATAAAATTGTCACGGATGTACATGCATGACAGAAAACTTGACCTACTGTGACAAAGACGTATCATCACGGAAGTGTTTTTTTTGTAGTCCCGTCCATAGGCTGGATCAGCATTTTTGTTGCAATATTGAGTTATTATAAAGAAAATGTAGCATGCTAGATGGGGGGAGGGGAGGTTCCATTTTATGCACCATAGTTACAACAACTTGCCAAAAATCATATATAGTAAATATTATATATTTCTCTGCTATGGGTCCTTCGCTATTAAAGACGGATCGGAAATTAGATTCTGGGAGGATAAGTGACTAGGTAATGCTACACTCTGAGAACAATATCCGGCTCTATACAATATTGTGCGTCACAAGGGTGATACTATCGCCACGGTTTTGGAATCCTTTCTGCAGAACATGACGTTTAGAAGAGATTTAGTTGGTCCCATTCTTGAATCATGGAACACTCTGCTAATTGTGAGTTGCGTTGGGATTTTCCCCGAAGAGGAGAGGAGATGCAGTACAGTAGAGATAAGTATTTCCCTCAGTGAGACCGAAGGTTATCGAACAAATAGGAGAATCACGCAAAGCCTCGTGAACAACACCTGCACACACAAAAGCAAATACTTGCACCCAATGTGGGCAAGAGGGTTGTTAATCCCCTTGAACTTGTTACTTGCAAGGATTAAATCTTGTAGTGGTAGATAGATAAATTGCAAAATAAAATAAAAGTAAATAAATTGCAACAAGTATATTTTGGTTTTCTTTTTATATGTAAAGTAGACCCGAGGGCCATAGTATTCACTAGATGCTTCTCTCTCGAACACATAGCATACAGTGGGTAGACAAATTACAGTTGGGCAATTGATAGAAAAGCGCATAGTTATGACAATATTCAAGGCAATGATCATGTATATAGGCATCATGTCCGAGACAAGTAGACTGACTCCTGCCTGCATCTACTACTATTACTCCACCCATCGACCGCTATCCAGCATGCATCTAGGTTATTAAGTTAATGAAAACAGAGTAACGCCCTAAGCAAGATGACATGATGTAGACAAAGTAAACCCAATCAATATGAATAAACCCCATCGTTTTACCCTTAATGGAAACAATACAAATACGTGTCTTGTCCCCTACTTTGTCACTGGGATATAGAGCACCGCAAGATTGAACCCATTACAAAGCACCTCTCCCGCTGAAGATAAATCAATCTACTTGGCCAAACCAAACGGATAGATCAGAGAAAAATACAAAGCTATAAAAATCATGCATAATAAAGTTCAGAAAAGACACAATTACTTCACATGAATATTCAGATCATAAACCCACAATTCATCAGATCCCAACAAACACACCGCAAAAAAACATTACATCGAATAGAACTCCAAGAAGATCGAGGAGAACATTGTATTGAAGATCAAAGAGAGAGAAGAAGCCATCTAGCAACTAGCTATGGACCCGTAGGTGAGTGGTGAACTACTCACGCATCATCGGTAGGGCAGCAAGGATAATGTAGAAGCCCTCCGTGATCGATTCCCCCTCCGGCAGAGTACCGAAAAAGGCCTCCAGATGGCATCACGGGAGAATAGAAGCTTGCGGCGGTGGAAAAGTTATTCGGGGTGGTTCCTTGTTGGTTTCCCAATATTTCAGAATTTATAGAACTGGAATTAGGTCAGACGGAGCCACATGGGGCCCATAAGGTAACAGGGCGCGGCGACCCCACCCCCCGGGCGCGCCCTGTGATACGTCTACAACGTATCTATAATTTATGAAGTATTCATGCCATGTTTATTATAGTTTTGTATGATTTTGGTGCAATTTTATATGGCTTTTATATGATTTTTATGGACTAACATATTGACCTAGTGCCCAGTGCCAGTTGCTGTTTTCTGCTTGTTTTTGGTTTTCCAGAAAATCCATATCAAATGAAGTCCAAATGCAGCGAAACTTTTTGATGATTTTTTCTGGAAGGAAACAGACCCAGGAAGCTTCGGGGGAGCAGCAGAAGACCTACAAGGGCCCCACAAGCCACCAGGGCGCGCCACCCCCCCAGGCGCGCCCTGGTGCCTCATGGGCCCCCTGTGGCACCTCTTTGCGTGATTCCAACGCTGAAAATCATATATATTCAGAAACCCCCGAAAGTTAACCTAGATGAGTTTTTACGCCGCCGCAAGCCTCTGTACCAAGGAGATCCCATCTGAATCCCTTTTCCGACACCCTGTCGGAGGGGGGAATCATCACCGGAGGACATCTTCATCATCCAGGCAGTCTCCATGACGAGGAGGGAATAGTTCACCCTCGGGGCTGAGGGTGTGTACTAGTAGCTATGTGTTTGATCTCTCTCTCTCTCTCGTGTTCTTGATTTGGCACGATCTTGATGTACCGCGAGCTTTGTTAATATAGTTAGATCATATGGTGTTTTTCCCCTCTCTATCTCGATGTGATGAATTGAGTTTTTACCTTTGAGGTTTCACTATTATCGGATTGAATACTTTTATCGATTTGAGAACACTTGATGTATGTCTTGCATATGAATACCCGTGGTGACAATGGGGTATTATATTGACTCACTTGATGTATGTTTTGGCACTCAACTCGCGGATTCCCGAGGTGACATTGGGGTAATCTATGCATATGGGTTGATGCACGTTTTCGTCCTACTTTCTCTGGTAGAAATGTTAGGGCACTCTTTGAAGTTCTTTGTGTTGGATTGAATATTATGAATCTGAAGTTGTTTCTCGAATAATCAACTCACAGATACTTGTGGTGACATTGGAGTATCTAGGTGACATTAGAGTTGGTTGATGCGTATCATATGGTGTTATTTTAGTACGAACTCTAGGGCTGTTCGTGACACTTATAGGGATGGCTCAATAGATTGATCGAAAAAGATAACTTTGAGGTGGTTTCGTACCCTACAACAATTTCTATCTTATGTTCTCCGCTAATAGGAACTTTGGAGTGATTCTTTATCGCATGTTGAGGGATTGTTATATGATCCAATTATGTTAGCATTGTTGAGAGATTGCACTAGTGAAAGTATGAACCCTAGACCTTGTTTCTAAGCATTGCAATACCTTTTGTGCTCCGTTTTATCACTTGCTACCTTGCTGTTTTTATATTTTCAGATTACAAAAACCTATATCTACTATCCATACTACACTTGTATCACCATCTCTTCACCGAACTAGTGCACCTATACAATTTAACATTGTATTGGGTGTGTTGGAGACACAAGAGATTTCCTATATTTTGTTGCAGGGTTGTTTGAGAGAGAACATCTTCATCCTACGCCTCCTATAGATTGATAAACCTTAGGTCATCCACTTGAGGGAAAATTGCTACTGTCCTACAAAACTCTGCGCTTGGAGACCCAACACGACTCTACAAGAATAAGTTGTGTAGTAGACATCAAGCTCTTTTCTGGAGCTGTTGCTGGGGAGGTGAGTGCTTGAAGGTATATATTTAGATCTTGCAATCGAATCTTTTAGTTTCTTGTTTATCACTAGTTTGGTTTGTAAAAGAAAACCACAAAAAAATGGAATTGAGGTTGCCTCATATTATTCATCTTTATAATGTCTTTCTTGTAAATGATGGATCGGAAAATTGTGCTTAATTGACAGAAGAAGAATTCAATAAAATGTTTGGCATAAAATCCATGAATGATGTGCATGATTGCAATGTTGCTAGTATGAATTCTTTGAATATCCATGATGCTAGTGATATGCAAAGCCATAAGCTTGGGAACGTTATGTTTGATGAAGATGAAATTTTTAGTCCCCCAAGTTTTGATGAGAAAAATTGTTATGATGAAACCATGCCTCCTATTTATGATGATTATATTGATGAAAGTGGGTTTGGAAGAGTGTCAACTTTATGTAATAATGATCCCACTATTTTTGAGGGTGTTGAATCTTATTGTAATAATTATGAAAGTGGATTTGGAGAAGGCATGACTTTATTTAATGATGAATCCACTATTTTGGAAGAGGTTTCAATTGATTATGACAACAAAGTTGCTATCTATGATGATTATTGTGATGACATGTATGCTATAAAGAATAATGATAACTATGAAACTTGTCATCATGATTTTAATTTTCAATTGGATTATGCCAATCAAGTATCTCATGATAGTTATTTTGTTGAATTTGCTCCCACTATTGTTGATGAGAACAAATTTGCTTATGTGGAGAGTAATAAAAATTCAATGCTTCTAGGTCATGAAAAGAATGCTGTATGTGATAGCTATATTGTTGAACTCATTCATGATGCTACTGAAAATTATTATGAGAGATGATCATATGCTTGTAGGTGTTGCAATAATATCAAGTTTCCTCTCTATGTGTTGAAAGTTTTGAAGAAATGCTTGTTTTGCCTTCCTATGCTAGTTGATTCTTGCTCCCACAAATTGTTTGATCACAAAATCCCTATGCATATGAAGTGGGTTATGCTTAAATGTGTTTGTCATATGCTTCATGATGCTCACTTCATGTTTCAATTCTTTACTTTTATGTGGGCATCATTGGAATCATCATGCCTAGCTTAAATGGCATTAAAGAAAAGTGCTTGTTGGGAGACAACCCAATATTTCTACCTACTGTTTTTGTGTGTTCACATGATTAAGCTACTGTGGTAATCATGTTTTATATGTTTTCTTTCAATAATGTGCCAAGTAAAGCCTTTGGGATAGTGTGGATACTTGTTGATTCGATTCTGTGCAAAAACAGAAACTTTTGCGTTCAGTGCTGGAATTTCTATTCTGTACTGGAGCGTGCGAAAATTCTGAAATTTTTACACAGTATTGGTTTACAATTTTTTTAAGTTTTCCTAATTTTTCAGAATATTTGGAGGTACATAATTATGGCTTTTAAATCGCTCACTACATGTTGTTCTGTTTTTGACAGATTCTATTTTTATTGCATAGTTTGCTTGTTTTAGTGTTTCCATAGCTTATATTATGAGATATAAATAGTGGAAATGATAGAATAAAGTATGAATTATGTGATAACAATTATTAATCTTGTCTTGACAGTACCTAAGTGGATGATTTATTTTTATCATGCTAACCTATCTCACGAAGTTCCGTTAAGTTTTGTGTGATTGAAGTTTTCAAGTTTTGGGTGAGATATCGATATGAGGAGAATAAGGAGTGGAAAGACCCTAAGCTTGGGGATTACCAAGGCACCCCAAGGTAATATTCAAGGAAGACTCATGCGTCTAAGCTTGGGGATGCCCCGGAAGGCATCCCCTCTTTCGTCTTCAACACTATCGGTAACCTCACTTGGAGCTATATTTTTATTTGTCACATAATATGAGTTTTGCTTTGAGCGTCATTTTATTTTGTTGAGATTTTCTTGCTGTTATCAATAATAATGTTTTGTATCTTTTAGTTCAATAAAATGCCAATTATAGCCTTTACCATGCTCAGTTTGCAAGTTTATGTGTTGTTGTTTGAAAACAGAAAGTTTTCTGTTATGTGCAGAATATTCCTAAATAGTCAGAACATGATAAAAATCTGAAATTTTTACATAGTAAGAATGAATTAGTTCTCTGTCACGTGGTAATTTTTCATAATTTTTGGAGTTAGGGAAGTATGAATTCTTATTCACCCTTTACAGTCTGTTCTGATTTGGCAGATTGCTGTTATAGTTGCATTGTCTGCATATGTTTGCTTGTTTAATGATTCCATTTGAGGATAGGAGTATTAAATATGCAGAGGCATTTAGTATGCAATGTTAAATTATAATTTTAGTGATTTTCTACAGTAGCGAATGCTAAGGTTTTGAGTTGATTTATACTAACTTATCTCATGAGTTCTTCTTGAGTTTTGTGTGGATGAAGTTTTTTAAGATTTAGGAGAAGCCATGATATGAGGGGAATTAAGGAGACACAAGAGCTCAAGCTTGGGGATGCCCAAGGCATCCCAAGTTAATATTTCAAGAAGTCTCAAGCATCTAAGCTTGGGGATGCCCCGGTTGGCATCCCACCTTTCTTCATCAACAATTATCGGTTAGTCTTGGTTGAGCCTAAGTTTTTGCTTCTTCACATGAGATGTGCTATTCTTGGAATGCCATTTTATTTCGTTTTCTTTGCTGTTTGAATAAAATACTTAAGATCTTAATTTTTTAATGAGAGAGGGTCCTTACATAGCTACCTATTTACTTAACTACTCATTTGGTCTTCACTTATATCTTTTTGGAGTAGTTTGTCATTTACTCTTGTTCTTCACTTATATCCTATGAGTAAATTTTTGAATAAATTAAATATCATAAAGTTGAAATTATATGTGCTTCATATGCTTGTATCATGCCTAGTAATAGTTTCACATTTGGGTTAGAAAGTGAAATCTATTGAAGCTTGTCAATCACAATATTGGTCATACAAGCAATTCATGAATGATTAGTATAAGGAAGAGAACTTTCACATAAATATATTATCCTGGACATCTTTTATGATTGTGAATACCCATTAATTATTTTCAAACTTGAGCAAATTAGTTGAAGTTGTACAAGGAAGACAACGTAATGAGTTATGTTTGGGTATATTTGCATAGAAGTTATATTGTTATGGATCCTCCAACATGTGGTGCTTGCTTAGGATCTTTTGCTAACCAAATATGCGTACTAAGTAGAGATACAACTTGTGCATCCAAAAACCATTAAACCCAGTTTCTTGCCATGAGTGCCCACCATATCTACCTATGGATTGAATAAGATCTTTCAAGTAAGTTGTCATCGGTGCAAAAAGCAATAAAAATTGTTCCTAAAATATGTATGATCTTTTATTGCAATGGAAAATAAGCGTTGTACGAACTTGGGATGGTAAAGAAATAAAAGCGACGGACTGCATAATAAAGGTTGCTATCACAAGGGGCAATATAACGTGATGTTCCTTTGCATTAAGGGCTTGTGCATCCAAAAATAAAAAGCACATGACAACCTCTGCTTCCCTCTGCGAAGGGCCTATCTTTTACTTTTATGTATTTACTTTTATGAATTTACCTTTATGCAAGAGTCAATAAGTATTCACTCTCATTTCAATCTTAATTATTCTCTAGTTGGCAAGCATCATGTGGTGGGGAAAGATCCAGGCACATATGGCCAGTCAAATATATTTGATCATGAATTATTATTGTTGACAATTATCTCTATGATAAATAAGTTGGGAGGCGAAACACTAAGCCCCTATCTTTCTCTGTGTTCGATGGATGCCATTTGTTCTAAAAATATGCTTTGAGTACTAGCAATCATAGAAGACTATATGATAATTGAGTATGTGGAGCTCTTACTTAGACTTTGTTAAAATTAAGTTGAATTGCAATTGTTTGGTGACTAAGAACATAGGTTGTTAAGTTTCAAGAGATTGCATTGTTTGAACCATAACATGTGAATTGGTTGCAACTTTATCATGATGACTTTTATGAGAAAGAGTTGCTGTTATGATGCTAGGAAAAGTGATTGAAATTATCATTGATCAAACTTATGCACTATGCTAGCATTCACACATCATAAATTATTTATTTTATCATTTACCTACTCGAGGACGAGCAGGAATTAAGCTTGGGGATGCTGATACGTCTCCAACGTATCTATAATTTATGAAGTATTCATGCCATGTTTCTTATAGTTTTGTATGATTTTGGTGCACTTTTATATGGCTTTTATATGATTTTTATGGACTAACATATTGACCTAGTGCCCAGTGCCAGTTGTTGTTTTCTGCTTGTTTTTGGTTTTCCAGAAAATCCATATCAAATGAAGTCCAAATGCAGCGAAACTTTTTGACGATTTTTTCTGGAAGGAAACAGACCCAGGAAGCTTCGGGGGAGCAGCAGAAGACCCACAGGGGCCCCACAAGCCACCAGGGCGCGCCACCCCCCAGACACGCCCTGGTGCCTCATGGGTCCCTTGTGGCACCTCTTTGCGTGATTCCAACGCTAAAAAATCATATATATTCAGAAACCCCTGAAAGTTAACCTAGATGAGTTTTACGCCGCCGCAAGCCTCTGTACCAAGGAGATCCCATCTGAAGACCTTTTCCGACACCCTGCCAGAGGGAGGAATCATCACTGGAGGCCATCTTCATCATCCAGGCGGTCTCCATGACGAGAAGGGAGTAGTTCACCCTCGGGGCTGAGGGTATGTACTAGTAGCTATGTGTTTGATCTCTCTCTCTCTCTCGTGTTCTTGATTTGGCACGATCTTGATGTACCGCGAGCTTTGTTAATATAGTTGGATCATATGGTGTTTTCCCCCTCTCTATCTCGTTGTGATGAATTGAGTTTTTACCTTTGAGGTTTCACTATTATCGGATTGAATACTTTTATGGATTTGAGAACACTTGATGTATGTCTTGCATATGATACCCGTGGTGACAATGGGGTATTATATTGATTCACTTGATGTATGTTTTGGCACTCAACTCGCGGATTCCTGAGGTGACATTGGGGTAATCTGTGCATATGGGTTGATGCACGTTTTCGTCCTACTTTCTCTGGTAGAAATCTTAGGGCACTCTTTGAAGTTCTTTGTGTTGGATTGAATATTATGAATCTGAAGTTGTTTGATGCATATCGAATAATCAACTCACGGATACTTGTGGTGACATTGGAGTATCTAGGTGACATTAGAGTTGGTTGATGCGTATCATATGGTGTTATTTTAGTACGAACTCTAGGGCTGTTCGTGACACTTATACGGATGGCTCAATAGATTGATCGGAAAAGATAACTTTGAGGTGGTTTCGTACCCTACAACAATTTCTATCTTATGTTCTCCATTAATAGGATCTTTGGAGTGATTCTTTATCGCACGTTGAGGGATTGTTATATGATCCAATTATGTTAGCATTGTTGAGAGATTGCACTAGTGAAAGTATGAACCCTAGGCCTTGTTTCTAAGCATTGCAATACCGTTTGTGCTCCATTTTATCACTTGCTACCTTGCTGTTTTTATATTTTCAGATTACAAAAACCTATATCTACTATCCATACTACACTTGTATCACCATCTCTTCGCCGAACTAGTGCACCTATACAATTTACCATTGTATTGGGTGTGTTGGGGACACAAGAGATTTCTTGTATTTGGTTGCAGGGTTGTTTGAGAGAGACCATCTTCATCCTACTCCTCCCACGGAATGATAAACCTTAGGTCATCCACTTGAGGGAAAATTGCTACTGTCCTACAAATCTCTGCGCTTGGAGGCCCGACACGAGTCTACAAGAATAAGTTGTGTAGTAGACATCACCCTGTTGCCTTGCCGTCTCCTCGTTTGTCCTCTGGTCTCCTCCCAAAGCTTCTAGGGTCTCTTTTGTCCAGAAAAAAATCATAAAAAAGTTTCGAAGCGTTTGGATTCCGTTTGGTATTGATTTTCTGGAAAACCAAAAACAAGCAGAAAACAACAGCTGGCACTAGGCACTGGGTTAATAGGTTAGTCCCAAAAAATGATATAAAATAGCATATAAATGCATATAAAACATCCAAGATTGATAATATAATACTCCCTCCTTCCCAAAATATAAGGCGCGGTTGACTTTGCATGGTCTTTGATGCATGACTTTGACCATTAGTATATATCAAAGTACACAGATTGAACATGTATAAATGACATCGTCGTATTTGTCTTGCAAAACAGTTTTATTTCATTTGTTTGTATACTAATTTTGTAGACATACAATACATGAAAATCATAGTCAAAGTTGCGCAACGAAGACCAGAAAATTCAACCGGCGCCTAATATTTTGGGAAGGAGGGAGTAGCATGGAACAATAAAAAATTATAGATACATTGGAGACGTATCAGCATCCCCAAGCTTAATTCCTGCTCGTCCTCGAGTAGGTAAATGATAAAAACAGAATTTTTGATGTGGAATGCTACCTAACATGTTTATCATGTAATCTATTTATGGTATAAATATTGAGAAGCGATGAATTAACAATATCAACATAATAATATCCATGAATATAAGAAGCATAATCATTAAACTTTCAAAATATACGATCCTTAACGAATGTTATTGCCCACTCATTTTATCATGTTAGCATGGCATGACTCCGCCTTCGCTGCATAAATATAAATCATGAGCACCCCAGTGTTAAACCAGGCAATTGGATCGTACTTCTAACGCGCTTCAGCATTTTCAACTTCACGCAATACATGAGCGTGAGCCATGGACATAGCACAAGGTGTAATAGAATGAGGTGATAGGGATTAATAGGAGAAGTCAAAAGGGAAGAAAGTCTCGCATTAACTAGGCGGATCAACGGACTATGGAGATGTCCATCAATCGATATCAATGCGGGGAGTAGGGATTGCCATGCAATAGATGCACTAAGAGCTATAAGTGTATGAAAGCTCAACTGAAACTAAGTGGGTGTGCATCCAACTTGCTTTCTCACGAAGACCTCGGGCTTTTGAGGAAGCCCATCATCGGAATATACAAGCCAAGTTCTATAACGAAAAATTCCCACTAGTATATGAAAGTGACAAAACAGGAGAATCTCTATATCAAGAACATGGTGCTACTCTCAAGCACAAGTGTGGAAAAGGATAGTAACATTGCCCCTTCTCTCTTTTTCTCTTTTTTTTTGTTGGGCTCTTCCCGACTTGTGGGGGAATCATAGTCTCCATCATCCTTTCCTCACTGGGACTAATAATAATGATCATCAAACTTTTATTTACTTACAACTTGAAATTACAACTCAATAAAAACTATATAGAATGACTCTATATGAATGCCTCTGGCAGTGTACCAGGATGTGCAATGATCTAGCGTAACATGTATAAAAAATGATGAACGGTGGCTGAGCCACAAATACTATGTCAGCTATATGATCATGCAAAGCAATATGACAATGAACACAAGTCATATGACGGAACAGTGGAAGTTGCATGGCAATATATCTCGGAATGGCTATGGAAATGCCATAGTAGGTAGGTATGGTGGCTGTTTTGAGGAAGATATAAGGAGGTTTATGTGTGATAGAGCGTATCATATCACGGGTTTAGATGCACCGGCAAAGTTTGCACCAACTCTCGAGGTGAGATCGGGCAATGCACGGTACCGAAGAGCGTAGCAAATTGCGGAAGGGTGAGAGTGCGTATAATCCATGGACTCACATTAGTCATGAAGAACTCGCATACTTATTGCAAAGCCTATTAGCCCTCGAAGCAAAGTACTACTCGCATGCCCCAAGGGAGGAGGTTGGTAGGAGTTAACCATCGCGCACCCCCGATTGTAACAACACTCAAGGATTTCATTTCAAACCTAAGAATGCTCGGACCTCCCCACCATGCCATGACCAACACTTAGATGAGAAGTTAATAACAAGCTGTAATACCAATATTTGTACTAACCAATGATCATGAACCAATATCCTTTCATATTATGACATCAATATCAGTAAACCACATGTTTCATATTTAGTGATCTACATGAAAGTTTTTATTATATCCCTCTTGAATACCTATCCTTTATGGACTAGTCTTATAACCCGTGCAAATTGCCATTACTATTTATTAGACACTTAAAAAGATTTAAGTGAATCATGAGAGTACAACTATTTCTTTAAAATATAACCACCGCCATGCTCTAAAAGATATAAGTGAAGCACTAGAACAACTGCCTAGCTCAAAAGATATAAGTGAAGCACATAGAGTATTCTAACAAATCACGAATGAATGCGTGTCCCTCTCAAAAGGTGTGTGCAGAAAAAGATGATTGTGGCAAACTAAAAAGTAAACAAAGAAAAGAAAACTATGGCACAAGACGCTCCAAGTAAAACTCATATCATGTGATGAATAAAAATATAACTCCAAGTAAGTTACCGATAGATTGTAGACGAAAGAGGGGATGCCATCCGGGGCATCCCCAAGCTTAGGCGCTTGGGTCTTCCTTGAATATTACCTTGGGGTGCCATGGGCATCCCCAAGCTTAGGGTCTTGCCGCTCCTTATTCCTTCATCCATCGTAATCTCACCCTAAACTTGAAAACTTCAGCACACGAGACTCAACAGAAACATCACGAGATCCGTTAGTACAATAAATCAATCATTCACTTTAGGTACTGTTATAAACTCATTCATAATTGTTCTTGCATAATACCTACTGTATTCTAACTCTTCCATGACTTATACCCCCGTTATAATCCATAGTTTCGTTAAATCAAGCACACTATGCAATAAAACAGAATCTGTCTAAAACAGAACAGTACGTAATGACAGAATATTATCTATTCTTCTGTAACTCCAAAAATTCTGAAAATTTTGGACAACGTAAACAATTTGCAACCCGATACGGTGTAATAATTTCAGATTTTTATGACATCCAGTAAAAAAACTTAAAATCAAATACTGGGCGCAAAACTTTCAAATTTCAAACAGCATCAATTATACTATCATCCAAATCATCCTAAAGGCATTACTTGGCACAAACACCAATTAAAAGATAAAAACACAATCATAACAGTAGCTAAAATTGTGTGACTCAAGAAAAATAAAAATGCAATAAAGATAAATATTGGGTTGCCTCCCAACAAGTGCTATTGTTTTATGCCCCTAGCTAGGCATAATGCAATGTTTCAAGTATTATCATCTTTCAAATTAATTCCATAGGTGGCCCTGATAATAGATTCATATGGTGGTTTAATTCTCCTCCTAGGGAAGTGTTCCATCCCTTTCTTTAATGGAAAATGAAACCTTATATCCCCTTCTTTCATATCAATAATTGCTCCTATGGTTCGTAGGAAAGGCCTACCAAGTATTATAGGACAAGACAGATTGCAATCAATATCAACCACAATGAAATCAACGGGTACATAATTTCTATTAGCAAGGATAAGAACATCATTTACTCTACCCAAAGGTTTCTTAATGGTTGAATCCGCTAAGTGCAAGTTAAGGGAACATTCATCCATATCGGTAAGGCCTGGCACGTCACAAAAAGACTTGGGTATAGTGGAAACGCTAGCACCTAAATCACATAAAACATTACATTCATAATCTTTGATTTTAATTTTAATAGTAGGTTCCCATTCATCATGCAATTTTCTAGGTATTGAAACTTCCAACTCTGGCTTTTCTTCATGAGCTTTTATCGTAGCTTCTACAATATGTTTAGTAAAAGCTTTATTTTGTTCATAAGAATTGGGTGAATTTATCATGGATTGCAACAAAGAAATACATTCAAGTAAAGAGCAACTATCATAATTAAAGTCTTTGTAATCCAAAGTAGTGGGTACATCGCTATTTAAAGTCTTGACCTCTCCAAACCCACTTTTATCATTTTTATCATTAAGATCATCACCCTCCGAACAATTGGGACGCCTTCTAGCTAAAGTTGACTCATCTCCCGTCCCTTTTTCATCAAGTTTTATGTTACTAAATAAAGATTCAATAGGTGAGACACCAATCATTTTAATATCTCCATCATGATCTGAGTGTGATTTCGGTTTAGCGGCCATCTTATTTACTAGCATGGTTTGTTTATCCGAAATCTTTCCTAACAAGTTTTTTATACGAGCAAGTTGAGACTGAAGATTGGCTACCTCTTGATTAACATTGTCAAGTTGTTTATTAATGGTATCCAATAAGATAGAATGTTCTTTAAGTTCCTCAGAAAAAAAATTGTTATGCTCATATTGTGAAAATATGAAATTCTTAGTAGTATTTTCAATCTCAGCCAACCTTTCATGAAAAGAGCTAACGTGAAATTTCTCTTGAGACATAGCGACAAAGCGAGCAAACAAGCAAACAAAAATATTTTTGTGATTTTGTATTTTTATGAGAAGTCGGGGAGATGAAAACGAGAGGCAAAGGCAAATAAAAAGTAGAGCAAGTAGATGATAGTATGTGTGAAGGTACTTGATAGGTTTTGATGATGTCTCCCCGGCAATGGCACTAGAAATTCTTCCTGCTACTTGTGAGCTGCGTTGGGATTTTCCCCGAAGAGGAGAGGAGATGCAGTACAGTAGAGATAAGTATTTACCTCAGTGAGAACCAAGGTTATCGAACCAATAGGAGAATCACGCAAAGCCTCGTGAAGAGCACCTGCACACACAAAAGCAAATACTTGCACCCAACGCGGGCAAGAGGGTTGTCAATCCCCTTGAACTCGTTACTTACAAGGATTAAATCTTGTAGTGGTAGATAGATAAATTGCAAAATAAAATAAAAGTAAATAAATTGTAGCAAGCATTTTTGGTTTTCTTTTTATATGTAAAGTAGACCCGAGAGCCATAGTATTCACTAAATGCTTCTCTCTCGAACACATAGCATACGGTGGGTAGACAAATTATTGTTGGGCAATTGATAAAAAAGCGCATAGTTATGATGATATTCAAGGCAATGATCATGTATATAGGCATCACGTCCGAGACAAGTAGACTGACTCTTGCCTGCATCTACTACTATTACTACACCCGTCGACCGCAATCCAGCATGCATCTAGGGTATTAAGTTAATGAAAATAGAGTAATGCCTTAAGCAAGATGACATGATGTAGACAAAGTAAACCCAATCAATATGAATAAACCCCATCGTTTTATCCTTAATGGAAACAATACAAATACGTGTCTTGTCCCCTACTTTGTCACTGGGATATAGAGCACCGCAAGATTGAACCCATTACAAAGCACCTCTCCCGCTGAATATAAATCAATCTAGTTGGCCAAACCAAACAGATAGATCAGAGAGAAATTCAAAGCTATAAAAATCATGCATAATAAAGTTCAAAAAAGACTCAATTACTTCTCATGAATATTCAGATCATAAACCCACAATTCATCGGATCCCAACAAACACACCGCAAAAGAAGATTACATCGAATAGAACTCCAAGAAGATCGAGGAGAACATTGTATTGAAGATAAAAGAGAGAGAAGAAGCCATCTAGCTACTAGCTATGGACCCATAGGTTGGTGGTGAACTACTCACGCATCATCAGTAGGGCAACAAGGATGATGTAGAAGCTCTCCGTGATCGATTCCCCCTCCGGCAGAGTACCGAAAAAGGCCTCCAGATGGGATCGCGGGAGAACAGAAGCTTGCGGCGGCGGAAAAGTTATTCGAGGTGGTTCCCTGTTGGTTTCCCAATATTTGAGAATTTATAGAAGTGGAATTAGGTCAGACGGAGCCACGTGGGGCCCACAAGGTAACAGGGCGCGGCCACCCCCACGGGCGCGCCGTGTTGCCTTGTCGTCTCCTCGTTTGTCCTCTGATCTCCTCCCGAAGCTTCTAGGGTCTCTTTTGTCCAGAAAAAAATCGTGAAAAAGTTTCATAGCATTTGGACTCCCTTGGTACTGATTTTTTGGAAAACCAAAAACAAGCAGAAAACAGCAACTGGCACTAGGCACTGGGTTAATAGGTTAGTCCCAAAAAATGATATAAAATAGCATATAAATGCATATAAAACATCCAAGATTGATAATATAATAGCATGGAACAATTAAAAAAATAGATACGTTGGAGACGTATCACACTCTATTACTGAGACTATCCACGGTGCAATTGTCACAAGGAGTCGATGAATTTCGTTGGAGTCTACAAGTGAATGGTAAATTCACGGTGGACTCTATGTATAGTGCGATGATCCAGTCAGAGGTGTTAGTTGATAACAATAAGAAGATTTGGAAGATGAAGATACCTCTTAAGAATAAAATCTTTGCATGGTATCTTCGCCGAGGAGTCATTCTTACCAAAGATATCTTATTAAGAGGAATTGGCATGGGAGTACACAATGTGTGTTTTGTCATCACGACGAGACAAAAAAAACACTTGTTTTTCCAATGCTAGTTGGCTCGTTCTATACGGTCAGTCATCCAAGTAGCTTCTGCCTTGTATCCTGCATGTAGTGTTGCTAATATATTCGGCAGCTGGTTACATGGGATTGAATACATGTTTAGAATTCTTCTCAGGGTGGGAGCGCTTATCGTTATTTGGTCGCTTTGGCTATGTAGAAATGATAAGGTTTTTAACGATAAAAGTACTTCTCTTATGCAGGTTATCTACAGATGTACCGATACCTCCGTTTATGGTCGTCTCTACAACGTGTGGAGAATCGAGACCTGTTTACAGAGGTGTGTACACGTTTGGAGGCCACGGCGAGGGATACTTTTACCCGACATGGATGGTAGCATGATCTTAGGATTGGCCCTCCTATGCCTTAGGCATATACACTCTCCATATGATTACGTGTATTTCGTCCTTTTCGGGGTTTTTTTTGGAACTTGGACTTGGTTATGGTTGTGTGCATCTCAGTTATGCAGAGGCCGTGTGTAATGCTTAAACCTTTTAAGTAATAAAGCGTCCTTTATCAAAAATTTATATATTTCCGGATGGCTCCTGAAAAAAGAGGATTTCAGTCCTGTGTCGCTCCTGGGCGACACCGGGGCGTCCTCAACCTTAATCGTCGGTCTTCGCACATAGGCTGCCACCCTCGCCGGCGCCATCGCCAGTGTGCGCAGTGGCGGCGGGTCTGCTCATCTGGCTTATAAGCGTGCATGGGCGCGAACCTTTCCAAGAGTTGCATGTATGGCTCGTGGGCATGTTCCCCACACCGAGTGGCCATAGCCACGGCCATCACGAGCGGGTTGTTTGCTACGCAATCCCTTGCTTCTCACGAGTCCGGCTGCCAAGGCCAGCATGGATCTGGAGCGAGCGACGGATCCCTATGACACGGCGGTCGCTTGCATGTGTCGAATCCAGGGCATGGCGACCTACTTCTTGCACTGGCATTCCCTGGTTGTAGCTACATCGGCGTTGCACTGCGGTGGCTCTTCGTGCGCGACAAATCCCTTCATGGCGGCAGCCCCATGGTTGTGCGGTGATGGACCGAGGGCGTGGTGAACTGGGTGAGCATGTTGTGGCGCTCGCCGGTTGATGCCACTCCGACGCTGCTTGAGCTACTGATTGCGGTGGCTACTAAAGGGTCTTCGTGAGGGTTTCCTCTATCCAGATCCGGTGGCCCCTGCCGGTGGCTATGCATTCTATGGACGGCGATTTGACATAGAGGGTATAGTTCTGCAACGGCGGCGATGGGTTCCCTAGCCCAAGGCATGTAGCTGCTGGGATCGAGGAAAATTAGTGGTGACAACCGATATGTCTCCAACGTATCTATAATTTATGAAGTATTCATGCCATGTTTACAATAGTTTTATATGGTTTTGGTGCCCTTTTATATTATTTTTATGGACTAACTTATTAATCTAGTGCCCAGTGTCAGTTCCTGTTTTCTGCATGTTTTTTGTTTCACAGAAAAACCATACCAAACGAAGTCCAAACGCGATAAAAATTTACAGATATTTATTTTGGAATATATGTGATTTTTGGGAGGAAAAATCAACGCAAGATGGTACCCGAGGTGGTCACAAGGCAACCCGGCGCCCCCCTGGCCGCACCCAGTTGCCTTGTGAATCCCTCAAACGTCGGTTGGGGCCTTTCTTTCGCCGCAAGAAACATAATTTCTGGATAAAAATCCCCTCCAAATTTCAGCCTAATCGGAGTTACGGATCTCCGGGAATATAAGAAACGATTTTTGGCCAGAAACAGGGACGCATAAACAGAAGGAAACAGAGAGAGAGATCCAATCTCGGAGGGGCTCTCGCCCCTCCGGGCACCATGGAGGCCAAGTACCAGAGGGAGAACCTCTCCCAATCTAGGGGGGGACGCCATGGAGGAGCAAGCCAGAGGGGGAGCCTCTCTTCGCCTCTCTCTCGGTGGCGCCGGAGTGCCGCCAGGGAAACCATTGCCACGGTGATCGTCTTCATCAACATCACCGTCTTCATCACCTCCCTCATCTCTTTTCAGTGGTCCACTCTCCCGCACCCCGCTGTAATCCCCTACTTGAACATGGTGCTTTATGCCACATATTATTATCCAATGATGTGTTGCCATCCTATGATGTTTGAGTAGATTTCTTTTGTCCTTTGGGTTGATTGATCATCTCGATTGGTTTGAGTTGTATGTTTTATTTTGGTGCTGTCCTATGGTGCCTTCCATGCCGCGCACACGTGGGGGATTCCCGCTATAGGGTGTTGCAATACGTTCATGATTCGCTTATAGTGGGTGGCTAGAGTGGCAGAAGCTTACACCCGAGTAAGGGGGTTGTTGCGTATGGGAGTAAAGGGGACTTGATACTTAATGCTATGGTTGGGTTTACCTTAATGATTTCTAGTAGTTGCGGATGCTTGCTAGAGGTCCAATCATAAGTTCATATGATCCAAGTACGGAAAGTATGTTAGCTCATGCCTCTCCCTCATATAAAATTACAATAATGATTACCGATCTTGTTAACAATTGCCTAGGACAATTCCGCACACCATACCATCATTATTCCACACTCGCAATTTGTAATATATTGTAATATATTCTAACTTTATTTAGGCAGCACCTATTTTTATGTTTTAGTTCTCCGATATCATGCAAAGCTATCCTCTTTATACCCACAACGTAGTTTCATTTCTCGTTTCTAGATGAAAGCAAACGCTCGGTGTACGTAGAGTCGTATCAGTGGCAGATAGGACTTGAGAAAATATTGATCTTACCTTTAGCTCCTTGTGGGTTCGACATTCCATACTTACCACTTCCATCTTTGGAAAGTGCTACGATGATTCCTTGCACTTGGGGATTATCAAGCTTTTTTCTGGCGTCGTTAACGGGGAGCAATAGCGTGGGGTTAATATTTTCGTGTTTTCTTGTTTGCTTTAATCAATAAGTAGATTTTATTTTCCTTTTGTTTCTGTTTTCTTTCTTTAGTTGTGGGTCAAACAAACAAACAAAAAAATTAAAAAATGCAAAATACAAAAAAAATTACTTGCCTCTTATGCCTAGCTTAATGGCTTTAAAGAAAGCGCTGCCTGGGAGACAACCCAGAAGTTTTAGAGAGTATTTTTCTTATTTTGTGTAATATAAACTTTATTATGTATGACATTTAAATTTTCAAAATCAAAAATAAAATAAAAAAATATATAGAGGGGAAATTAAAACTTTTACAAAAAGAAAAATGAAAGTGAGACATATGAGCAATGTATAAGTGGGGGCTAGCCTTAAACTTTGTTCATGCCCATGGAAACTTTGTGAACCTTGATTATAGAAACTTTTCAACAAAAATAATTATCCCCTTGTACAAATTCATTGTATTATAAAAATAATGTGCCAAGTAAAGCATTTGGGATAGTGTGGATGCTTGTTGATTAGATTCTGTGCAAAAACAGAAACTTTTGCGTCCAGTGCTGGAATTTCTATTCTGTACTGGAACATGAGAAAATTCTGATATTTTTACACAGAATTGGGCTACAATTTTTTTTATGTTTTCCTAATTTTTCAGAATGTTTGGAGGTACAGAAGTATGCTTTTTAATTCGCTCACTATATGTTGTTCTATTTTTTACAGATTCTGTTTTTATTGCATAGTTTGCTTGTTTTAGTGCTTCCATAGCTTATATTGAGTAATATAAATTGTGGAAATGATAGAATACAGTTGGTATTATGTGAGAACAATTATGAATCTTGTCTTGACAGAAAAAAAGTGAATGATTTATTTTCATACTAACCTATCTCACGGAGTTCTGTTAAGTTTTATGTGATTGAAGTTTTCAAGTTTTGGGTGAGATGACGATATGAGGAGAATAAGGAGCGGCAAGACCCTAAGCTTGGGGATTACCAAGGCACCCCAAGGTAATATTCAAGGAAGACTCAAGCATCTAAGCTTGGGGATGCCCCGGAAGGCATCCCCTCTTTCGTCTTCAACACTATCGGTAACCTCACTCGGAACTATATTTTTATTCGTCACATAATATGTGTTTTGCTTAGGGCGTCATTTTATTTTAGTTTTATTTTCTTGCTGTTATTAATATTCATGTTTGCACCTTTTTATCTCAATAAAATGTCAAGTATAGCATTTACCATGCTGAGTTTGCAAGTTTATGTGTTGCTGTTTGAAAGCAGAAAGTTTTCTGTTATGTCCTGAATATTTGTGAATTGTCAGACCATGATAAAAATTTGAAATTTTTACATAGTAAGAATGCATGAGTTCTCTGTCACATGGTAATTTTTCAGAATTTTAGGAGTTAGGGAAGTATGAATTTAAATTCGCCCTTTATAGACTGTTCTGTTTAGATAGATTTCGGTTATACTTGCATTGTTTGCATATGTTTGCTTGTTTAATGTTTCTATTTGTGGATATGAGTATTAAATATTGAGAAGCATTTAGTATGCAATGTTTAATTATAATTTTAGTGATTTGCTACAGTAGAGAATGCTAAGGTTTTGAGTTCATTTATACTAACTTATCTCACGAGTTCTTGTTGAGTTTTGTGTGGATGAAGTTCATTTAGGGAAACCATGATATGAGAGGAATTAAGGAGACACAAGAGCTCAAGCTTGGGGATGCCCAAGGCTCCCCAAGTTAATATTCCAATAAGTCTCAACCATCTAAGCTTGGGGATGCCCCGGTAGGCATCCCACCTTTCTTCATCAACGACTATCGGTTAGTTTTGGTTGAGCCTGAGTTTTTACTTGTTCACATGATATGTGCTATTTTGGAGTGCCCTTTTATTGTTTATTTGTTGTTTGAATAAAATTCTTAGATCTGAAAGTTTTAAATGTGAGAGAGGGTCCTCACATAGCTACTTAATTATTTGACTACTCGTTGATCTTCACTTATATCTTTTGGAGTAGTTTGTCATTTATTCTCGTTCTTCACTTATATCCTAAGAGTAAATTGTTGAAAGAATTGAATATCATAAAATTGAAATTGTATGTGCTTCATATGCTTGTCCCATGGGGAGTAATGACTTCACATATAAGAAGTATAATTGGTAAAATTTATTGAAAGTTAGCAAACATAGGATTGGTCACTTGAACAATTCATGAAAGAATATTAAAGGAAGAGAAATTTCACATATAAATATACTATCTTGGATATCTTCTATGATTGTGAGCCCCCATTATGTGTCGCCCCTTACTCGACCGTGCACTAATCATACACGCAAATGCACACGATCAAGCCCAGGGACTCACGGAAAGATATCACAACACAACTCTAGACACAAAATTAAAATAATAAAAGCTTTATATTACAAGCCAGGGGCCTCGAGGGCTCGAATACATAAGCTCGAGTTACACAAGAGTCAGCGGAAGCATCAGTATCTGAGTACAGACATAATTAGACAAAGGTTGCCTTAAGAAGGCTGAGCAAAACAACGACATCTAGATCGAAAAGGCGCAGGCCTCTTGCCTGGGAGCCTCCGAACTACTCATGGTCGGCGGTCTCCACGTAGTAGTAAGCCCCGTCGGTGTGGTAGTAGTAGTCATCAGCGGGATCAGCTGACTCCGGGGCTCCGTCATCTGATCGCAGCAATCGGGTAGGGGGGAAAAGGTAGCAAAGCAACCGTGAGTAGTCATCCAAAGTACTCTCAAGACTTACATCAGATCTATGCTAAGTATGCATTGGTATCAAAGGAAAGGAGCTGTATCTATGGACTAAACTGCAGAAATGCCAGAATAGAGGGTGACGGTGTCCTGGATTAGGGGGTGCCAACCTAGCCGGGCGAACTCCTCGGATGGGCCGATATGCCCTTATACGTAATCAAGATGGACTCCGGAGGCCGTAGATGGGAGACGTGATTAAGGCTGCCTCTACCGAAGACTTGCAGTACACTTCAAGATTATTCCAGCCGCCTTACTCCAAGATACCGACCTTGTAACCCTAGATACCCTCCCTGGCGTGTATATAAGCCATAGGGTTTAGCCCGTAGGGGACATTAGCGCAACATCGAACACCTAGCTATAGTAGTTAGACACATATTACGATCTCGAGGTAGATCAACTCTGTACTCGATACACCTCCATTAATATAAATAGAAGCAGGACGTAGGGTTTTACCTCCATCAAGAGGGCCCGAACCTGGGTAAAACATTGTCTCCCTTTGTCTCTGTTACCATTGATCAAAGATCCGCAGCTCGGGACCCCCTACCCCGAGGTCTGCCGGTTTTTACACCGACACTGGTGCTTTCATTGAGAGTTCCGTTGCGTGATCACCAGAAGGATTGATGGCTCATCTGCAGATCAACTGCATCAATGGCTGTGGGGACGTCTACGCCCCAGGACAGCTTTTCATCTTCGGCAGCATGGTATTTTGTGCCGACTCGACGGGTCATTTGACCTCTGTCGAGAACTACGCCCCTGGTCGGATCGTGACCTTTGGCGGCCTCGAGTACACTGCGGACCCCCGTGGTGAGCTCGTCTTATCGGGATGGACTCCCGGCCGGATCGAAAGCTCGGCCAGTTCTGGAGGCTCGACTCCGGAACCGAACTCCATCACGGTGCCCCTTGAGACTCCGGACGCCGCCGCTCCGGCCAGTCCCTCCCCGATTATCGATCCGGAGATAGATCCGGCGCCCACTCCTGAAATTACGCCCGCGCCAGAATCGATCCCGGCGCAGAAATCGGATCCATGCTTGGATTCCCCTCGCACCGGAAACACGTCCGGTTACACACCGGGGCTGCTTCAAATCAGCCCTGCCTGCGGCGCATCCATGGATCCTGAAGAGCTATCTCAGCTCGACGAGATGCTCGACCGTATCCGGAGCATGTCCATCTCGGACGGCAAGACTTCGGTTTATAATCAGATCGGACTTAAAGCCGACAACAGGGAAATTTATACCCCACCCACCACCCACCTAGTCGCCACGGTCGACGATTTAACCGACGTGTTGGACTACAGCGAACCTTCCGACATGGAGGAAGATGCTGATGGGCCCCTTGAGGACACCTTAACCCCGGTTAACATGGGCAAGTGGATGGCCACATCCACCTACGATGTTTATATGGTGGACACCCCCAAATCCCCTCCAAGACGCCAGCGACGGCGCCGAAGGGGCAATAATGGGGAGCCTAGCGCCAATGACACAAGAGCCAATAACGGCAATGAGGAGGACGGCGACGCCGATAACCCTGAGGAGGACATTCAAGCCTCCCCAGTAAGGAACGGCACACCAGACCGACCTCTTGTGGACTCTGATCCCGATGACCTCTTCGAAGGGGCCGACGACAATTACATGCCGGAGCCCGAGGAGGACGACAACCTCGGTACCGAGGACTTCATCGTCCCCGAGGACCCCTTCGAACAAGAACGCTTCCGGCGACGACTCGTTGCAACGGCCCGGAGCATAAAACGCAAGCAGCAGCAGCTGCAGGAAAATACCGACGCGCTAAATGACAAGTGGGTCAAAGTGCTCTCTGCCGAGCAAGATATGGAAAACCGACGCCATAGCGCGCCGAAGTCCTACCCACGCAAGCGCCTACTACCAGAATTCGACGAAGAGCTCGCTGATGACCTCGATCGGCCCCCTAGAGGCCGGGACAGGCCAAGACGAGATGACCATGACGATAGGCCACCTCCACGCCATCACGGTAAAGACCCCGTGGACCACCTGGATCCTCGCGACGCTCGACGTCGCATTGAAGAAAATAGGGCTCCTCCTCGGTCCATCTATGGATCAAGGGGACGTGCGCCTGCGGGGCCCAACGGCTACGATGCCTGGATGGACAGGAACGGCCGCGCCCGGGATCAGGCTTACTCACGGCTCTCTCTCGAGACCCGACGAGACCCTCCTCGGTCCCGAGGTCCGGCTCACCCGATCTGCTTTACAGACAGGGTAATGGAACATCAGTTCCCGGAAGGGTTTAAACCCATAAATATAGAGTCATATGATGGTACCACGGACCCAGCAGTTTGGATCGAGAATTTCCCCCTGCATATACACATGGCCAATGGGGATGATCTCCATGCCATTAAATATCTGCCGCTCAAACTAAAGGGGCCGGCAAGACACTGGCTTAACAGTCTACCTCCTCATTCTATCGGCAGCTGGGAGGCCCTAGAAGACGCCTTTCGAGCAAACTTCCAGGGCACATATGTCCGACCTCTGGACGCTGATGACCTCAGCCGTGTCACCCAGCAGCCAGGCGAATCAGCCCGCAAGTTCTGGAATAGGTTCCTCACTAAGAAAAACCAGATTATAGACTGCTCCGAAGCCGAAGCCATCTCCGCTTTCAAAAACAATATCCGAGATGAATGGTTGGCTCGACAGCTCGGACAGGATAAACCAAGAACTATGGCAGCCCTGACTTCACTAATGACTCGCTTTTGCGCGGGCGAGGATAGCTGGCTCGCCCGAAGTACCCACAACGGCGAGGCAGGCACCTCGGAAATTCACGACGCCAATGGAAAACCAAAGCGCAATAAAAATAAGCGCAGGTATAAAAATGGCAGAAGCGACACTGAAGACGCCGCGGTCAACGCAGGATTCACCGGACCTAAATCCGGGCAGAAAAGAAAACCCTATAAAGGAAACAAAGACGGACCTAGCCAGCTTGATAGACTCCTGGACCGCCCATGTGGGATTCACGGTACCCAGGAAAAGCCAGCAACCCACACTAACAGGAATTGCTGGGTGTTCAAGCAAGCCGGGAAGATAGCGGCAGAGGGGCAAAATAAAGCCCAACACCGCAGCGACGACGAGGATGAACCTCGGCAGCCCACTAATGGAGGGCAGAAGAAGTTTCCAAACGAGGTAACAGAGGTCAACATGATCTACGTCACCCACATCCCCAAGAGGGAGTGGAAACATGCACTTCGGGACGTATACGCGCTGGAGCCAGTCGCCCCGAAGTATAACCCATGGTCGGCCTACCCGATCACTTTCGATAAGCATGATCATCCGACCAGCATCAGGCATGGCAGATCGGCGGCGCTCGTCCTGGACCCCATTGTTGATGGTTATCATCTAACACGCGTCCTAATGGATGGGGGAAGCAGCCTTAACCTCATTTACGAGGATACAGTTCGGAAGATGGGCATCGACTCATCTCGGATAAAGCCGAGCTCTACCACCTTTAAAGGTGTCATCCCGGGCGTCGAAGCCCATTGTATGGGAACAATAAACCTAGAGGTAGTCTTCGGATCGCCCGAGAACTTCAGAAGCGAGGAGTGAATCTTCGACATCGTACCCTTCCGGAGTGGGTACCACGCGCTCCTAGGGCGCACAGCCTTTGCCCGCTTTAACGCAGTTCCGTATTATGCCTATCTCAAGCTCAAAATGCCGGGACCCAAGGGCGTTATCACTGTCAATGGTAACACAGAACGCTAACTCCGGACAGAGGAACAGACCGCGGCTTTCGCAGCCGAGGTTCAAGCGTCCGAGGAGGCAGCCCGCAGCAGTAAACGCGCTGCCCGCTCTTTGAAGCGCGTCAAGGCTGCACAAGTCGACCTCGGCCAGTTACCCCCGCACCCGAAATAGGGGTGCGGGCTCCTCGAGTGCCCTTTCTGTGGGCACTACGCCCCTAGAGTGCATAATTTTGCACTCAAGATCCCCTGGGACGCCGAGGAGCCAACACAATTCTGAAGCGTCATGCGCGGGTTAACCACGCAATGGCGGGGCTTAGAGCCCCAGCGCAGGCAGGCATCTGTAAAAGAAGTAGCCAAAATATGCATACGTCTAGGTGGCCTTAACCACAGAGTGACTTCGGCCACACCTCCACTCAAGGAGCTCGGTCAATCAAACACTTAGAGTGTATAAAGGGCCAGAAGGGCATCGACCTTCGCAAATTCTTCGTCTTCAATCAGGACGATCTGGTCAACAGTTCGGGAACGCAGACGTGCAGCAGGCTTCGGTCCGGATCCTTTAAAATCCGTTAGTAATTATCCGACCTGTTTTTCTTCCTCCTTCTTTACCGTTTACATTGTATTCTTTCCAGTACTCTCGTCCACAGGGCATGTACATGATTGATATTATGAAATAAAGAAACCGTACCCTTTCAAGGTCCCTATTGTATTTCTTTATCAGCATAGCTCTGGAACGATGAAGTTCTCTAAAAAAGGATGCAATTGTATCACAAAAGTCCGATGTGTTCGGCGTCTCGGATTTTGGCCTTATATGCATCAGTTTCGAACCTAGATTTCGGTCAATAGTTGGGTTGCTCGGCTCCTATGTGTACCCCTTACGTTTCCGATGAATTCGGCTAAGGGCGTAACGGGAGAACCACTGCGATTGCGCCGCCAGGTTAATTGGCGTGGCGCCTCAGTGGAGAAAGGCAAAAACTGACTATCTAGGTAAGGGTAAACTGGTCTGCCATCCGGAGACCGCGTCAAGCGATGTGATCGTAGAGATCACCCGTGTTAAACGAAGGGCTTTTATCTTTTAGCCGAAGTGTGCTCTGGCCTCGACCTCGGCCAAATAGGCCGAACACTTCCCACACCGGGGGCTGGTCATCACCCCCACAGTCAAACTCCTATGGCTAAATGAAAGACATCAAGCCACCATAGTCCGATTGCCTAGTTCCTCTAAGTCATCGACCACCCGTGGGTACCGAGACGTCGGCTAAGGGTCAAGTATGGCTTAGGGAACACCCTTTGTATGACCTACACTGGGGCTGAAGCCGACGACTGGCCACTCTCATTTTAAAAAGTCATATCGGAGGAATAATCAAATTACTAAATAAACACATACGGAACTTCAAGCCATTTTCATTTCAAACGATAAAGTTTTTACATCATACACCCCGGCATTCCGGAGTACCTAAAAATACAGGGTGTCCTTAGGGCACATGGCCTCGGTGGTCCGAGCTCCCGCCTCCACCTCGGAGAAGAACTGCTCGGCGGTCCGCGGCTTATCGGCAGGAGGGCCAGCAGCACAAGTCTCCGCATCAACTTTGCGGAAGTGAGTCTTCACGCAAGCGTATGCCCTCCAAGCCCCTTCGAAGCACGCGGGCCTCTTCCAGCGGTCAACGCAGGGCACGGCATCTCGAAGACGAGCCGACATACCGAAGAGACTCCTCGGCATGGCTTCGGCCGGCCACAGAGCAATGCAGAGATCCTGGAGTGCTGGCCTGGTCATGCGGAACAGCTCGACCAGCTGCTTCACTCGATGATTTAGCAGCTGCGCGGATGGGGACCCTGGGAATTGACCCCAGAAGGCTTTCTCCGCCTCATGACCCGCCAGCTGGCCGAAATAGGCCACTGGATCCTCCGCACTCTGTGGGAGATCCTCAAAGACCTCTGCGGAACGCCATAACTGCGTGAGCTCGACACACCCTTTGCCGCCAAACGTACACTGCAGCAAAAATATCTTACCCGAGGTGATTTGTTCCACTTGCTGGAGCACCTCGTGGTCCGCACGAGCCGAGGTGTTGAGTTCAGAGTGGGCACGTTGAAGCTTCTCGAGCTCCTCTTTCACGCGTCGCCCCTCCTCTTGAAGTTTGTCGGGTGCTTCAAACACGCCCTTCAGCGTCTCCTCGACCTCCAACACCCACGCCTGGTGCTTCTCCCCGGCCGCCTTCTCGGCTGTGGCGGCAGCCGCTTTCTGCTGCCGCACTTCCTTCCGAGCACTTTTAAGCTCGGCTTTGAGCGTCTCCAGCTCCGCTGTCAACATATTTAAAGCCTTAGTTGTTTTCCTCAACATACAACACACAAAGCAAACCGAATGTGCAGGCTACACTTTTTATGTCCTCGGACAAATTTCATAAAGACAAAGCAAACCGAATGTGCAGAAGACGTACCTCGAAACCTACTACAAGGTTTTTGAAGACCTCGTGCAGGCCGGCCTCTACGGACCAGTAGCCTTTCAGCGCCGTGCCTATCAAGGCGCGGTGCTCCTCCTTAAGAAAGCAGCCCTTTAGGGCCTCCTCCAGCTCCTTGGTCCACCCCGCACCGGTCCGTCCTCGGACAGCAGGCTCGAGTGGAGGAATGACCTTGGATGGATCCACCCGAGGAGCCCCTGTCTGTGAAGGCGGTGCCGAGGTAGACTCCTGCTGGGCCGATTTCTGGCCCGACTCCTCTTCAATGACCTCGGGGCACTTCGTCCCCTGGTCTTGTTGGGCCGAGGTTTCAACCTCGGCCATGACCGCCGCATCGTCGGCCCCCGCCGTGTTGACCTCGGGGGCCAGGGTGGATGTTACCTCCCCCAGACCGACTTGCATCGGGGGAGAAGCAGCGGGCTCTGGAGTCCCGCTGGCGGATGGCAACCCGTTCGAGGAGCCGCTGGGGATCACCTTCGGCGAACTGTGTATGAAAAGTTGCTTCTGTGAAAATTTCCCTTGATGAAAACAATGACTCAAGCAAGGGAGACAAGGATAAGGGCTTACCCTCGAGGCATCGGCTTCTTCCTCCCCGTTTTGAGGGGGTCTTCCTTTGAGTCACCGGAGAGCTCGGCTCTCTCCGATGACTTGTTGGCGGCCTCGGATGAGGCTCGCCTCAGCCGCTTTTGGCCCTTGGGCGGCATGTCCACGTCGGCGTCTTCTGACACCGACCTCTTCCCCTTCGGGGGGGGGGGGGAATCTCCTCCTCGCCCTCCTCGGCGTCGCCGTCTTGAGCGGCGGAGGTGTGGGTCTCCTCTGATCGGGTGAACGAAGTCCCCCGGGTCCGAGCGCTAGACTTCCCCGTTTGGGTCTTCGTCCCTTTGGAAGCCACCACATTTGGCTCCTCGGTCAGAAGCGCCGAGAGCAGGGGAGTTTGGGGTTGTTCCGGCAATGGGGCTGGGCATCGTACCCCCTTTACCCATGCCGACCACTTCTGCAAAATGTCAAAACACGACGGCCCAAATAAAGACTTTAATCCTCGGAGCAGTAAGCAAAGAATGAAAGATTGAAGGACGGAACCACTCACCGGGGGGGCCTCATAGCCATGTTCGAGGCCGCGGTCCTCTCCCTCCTTAGGAATCTTGTCCTTGGCCAATTTCATGAGCTTCGTCCAAATAGTGGCCAAGGTGGAGCGGAAGAAGGTGTTGATGGTGTCCATGTCCTCGGGCTTCTGTGCCCACATCGGGGTGGCCCGAAGTTGGAGAGGAAGGATGCGGCGGTTGAGCATGACGTTGATGACATCGGCCAGCTCAGCCTTCCCCGTGGTGGTCCACCACACGATCCTCTCGACTAGGGTCTCTACCTCTTCGGGCTTCCCCCAGGCGACGCCCTTTTCCTTCCAAGACTTGAGTTTCTTGGGAGGCCCGGCCGAGAAAGCCGGGACCTCGGTTTGACCATCGGCAAGGGGTTCTGTGATGTAGAACCATTCCTTTTGCCACTCCTTCACCATTTCGATGAAGGTGCCCTTGAACCAGGTGGCCCCCTGGTTCTTGCTGATCATTGCCCCTCCGCACTCCGCAAGTTCGGAGCCGCTTGACTTCGGTTTAATCCCGAAGAGCTTCAGCCATAGGCCGAAGTGTGGCTCACAGCGGAGGAAGGCCTCGCAGACTGTTATGAAAGCGGCGAGGCGGAGGATGGATTTGGGGACTAGGTGATGGAAATCTAACCCGTAGTAAAACATGATCCCGCGCACGAAAGGGTGCAGCGGGAACCCCAGGCCTCGGATGAGGTGGGGAACAAAGACCACCCGCTCCCCGGCGTTGGGAGCGGGTACCAGCTCGTCGGCCTCTGGAGCGCGGGCGGCGACGGTACGGGATAGGTACCCCGCGTCGCGCAGCTCGGCGATGGTCACCGCCGTCACGGTGGAGCCGTCCCAGTGCCCCTTAAGGGTATCGGCCATGGCTGATGGGGATATCGAGCTTGCGTACGAGAAAGGCGTAAGGGCTGGATCTGGGCGTTGGAGCTGGACGAAGCGGCAGCAAGGGAGGAATGAGAGCGTAGGCTATTGCGCTGTTCTCCCCATTGCTTTTATAAGCCTATGAAAGGCTAAGAGCCCCCTTTGCTGCGCCGATAAATTCGTGATTATTATCAAAAGATGCAGTTGAAACATATGGGGAAACGAAATTTTGATGATATCCCTAAGAAAGCGGGCACGGTCTCTGCCTCGACGGGACGTGCCAGTAAAGGAGCCGCCTCGAAGCATGATTTGAGGGGAGGCAGTAACTACTCAACCTGTCGTGGGGCGGGTCTCTCCGATAAAGCTGTCAGGCCGGATTGCATTGTTCATACCGGCACAGCAAGCCTTCGAGGCTAAGATACTTGCTCACCTCGGATAGGGTACAAGCTCGGTTGGACCACGGATGTCGATGCTCTATTAATAGAATTCAAAATATAAGGTGGAACTCGACTGTCAAGCCCGAGACTTCAGATCCCAAGTGACGCTTCAAAGTTGTCCTCGGCGTAGAAGACCAGTTCGGGGGCTACTGACGGTGTCCTGGATTAGGGGGTGCCAACCTAGCCGGGCTGACTCCTCGGATGGGCCGATATGCCCTTATACGTAATCAAGATGGACTCCGGAGGCCGTAGATGGGAGACGTGATTAAGGCTGCCTCTACCGAAGACTTGCAGTACACTTCAAGATTATTCCAGCCGCCTTACTCCAAGATACCGACCTTGTAACCCTAGATACCCTCCCTGGCGTGTATATAAGCCATAGGTTTTAGCCCGTAGGGGACATTAGCGCAACATCGAACACCTAGCTATAGTAGTTAGACACATATTACGATCTCGAGGTAGATCAACTCTGTTCTCGATACACCTCCATTAATATAAACAGAAGCAAGACGTAGGGTTTTACCTCCATCAAGAGGGCCCGAACCTGGGTAAAACATCGTCTCCCTTTGTCTCTGTTACCATCGATCCGAGATCCGCAGCTCGGGACCCCCTACCCCGAGGTCTGCCAGTTTTTACACCGATAGAGGGGAAGGCCTAGCCTATTGAAGACTAGCATCTTGCAGCATCTTGCAGCAACATAAGAGAGAAGAATAACATAACATGTAGTAACAAATATATATATTAGTAACGCCCAGAGATCCTTCCTCATCTACTCCCGCAAGGAAGCGATCCCGGAGCCATCATATCCATTTGCATATCACAAGTATCCAGTTCTAGTTGTAGTAGATCGGGATACTACTCTGAGCGTCCGTTACTGTGGACACGGCTATTCGAATAGATAACTTCCCTATAGGGGTGCACCAACTTACCCAACACGCTCGATTAACTCTGGCCGGACACACTTTTCCTGGTCATGCCCGGCCTCGGCTGATCGACAGGCCGTAGTCCTACCTAGGCTCCGCAGAGAGGTCCCCGCCGGTCTACATCCTAAGCGCTCAGGGGTCTTGAGCCCATCACCCTTTGCACTCTGGGTCGTTGCGAGCAGGGCGAGTCCACTCACCACCTCTGTCCTGGATGGCGCCGGCCCAGCCGTGCCGCAATGCTGCACTCGACGTCTGACAGAGCTTTCGGAAGAATCGTACGACGCCGAGTGCCCATAATTATCCCGCGTGGTGGTTAGTGCGAAAAGGCCAGAGGCCTACTCAGATCACATATCCAAACCCATTAGTGTGTTGGGAGCTCGCGATGACGATCAGTGCTACTGTCGCCCCGTCTCGCGGACTTACGGCAAGGGCCAGGCCTATCCGTCTCTAGGGCGGTCTCTGCCTGCCCAGCCGTGCCGCGTAATTATCTCGCGGGTACCCTCCAGGTCAACCCGATTCACAAGAGACTGTCGGGAACTCAGGTCCACCTCTACCGGGGTGGTACCGCCTGTCCCTTCAGTCCCGCAGTAACAGTTAAAAAGAGGCAACACTTAAAGGTAACAATGTGTCCGTAACATCAAGGGGGAAATCCGAGGAATCACCCTCAATGGATTCCCACTCGATGTAACCGTCAAGGTGAACTTGGAGGAATCACTGTCGGTACCAAAACCGGCAGATCTCGGGTAGGGGATTTGAACTATGGGTCAACGAGTCGATGGTAACTGGGAGCGTAGACACAGCGATTTACCCAGGTTCGGGCCCTCTCAAGGAGGTAATACCCTACGTCCTGCTTGATTGTATTGATGTGATTGTATGAAGGTTACAGAGTTGATCTACCTCGAGATCGACTGGGCTAAACCCTAGGTAATGATATCTCCCCCTACGGACTAAACCTCCTGGTTTATATAGACACCAGGGGGTCCTAGGGTTACACATAGTCGGTTACCATCTGGGATAAACATGTAGGTTAAGCCATCTATTCCTTGGAGGAGACGCCAAGACTTCGGAGGTTTCCTTCTGACATACGGGGTCGTCCATAATCCAGCCTTCCATCGACATGTAGAGAGCGGCCCACCAGCCCGGCCTATGAGAGATAGGCCGGCAGCCCGAGTACCCCCTAATCCAGAACACCCTCAGTAGCCCCCGAACTAGCCTTCAACGCCGAGGTCTACGGTCTTCGGCAGCTTCATGCTTCAAGAGTCTTCGGCTTGGATGGCGAGTTCCTCCCGTTACCTATATCCGAATTAACAATAATTCGGCCACCGATAGGTCAATTGCCGAGGTATCCTCAGAGATAGAATTTAATGACGACCCTCGATTTCTGCGTACCCACGGAATGCGAGTGGCCCAATGGGTTTTTACAAAAATGTCCCTTCCTGGGGGGAAACAATCCCCTTTAATAAACCAAGGGCGTGGAGGTTAACGCACCCCATCCCCTGCCATTTTTCTCTTCACAAAGACATAGTCAACAAACAATGGTGAGCATTCCAGGATCTTCCTCACGTCCTCATGGTCCCCGTCAACGGGATTGGGCGAGTTGCTCCGTATCTCGCATGCGACTACGTGGGCTCGAGGCGCAGGGGTATCTGCCTGCCTCAGATCTCACATCCTCCCGCCCCGGATTAACTTCCGCTGACGGAAAGGCCCTTGCGGAGAGTTTTCCTTCCCCTCACGGGGAGGAGAGGGTTTGCTTCGTCCCCTTCATCCTGCGAGGCCTGGGGTTTCCCATCCACCCCTTCTTGAGGGGTTTACTAGAGTTCTACGGGATTCAACTCCACCACCTTACCCCTGGATCGATACTCCATATTTCGGGCTTCGTCACTTTATGCGAGATGTTCCTAGGCTGCGACGCGCACTTCGAGCTGTGGAGGAAATTCTTCTGCCTAGTTCCACACACCCGGGAAGGGGTTATCTACGAGGTCGGCGGAGCCGAAGTATGGCGCATTGCCGGAACCGGATACCCCGTGGGGACTCCGAAGAAGGATGCCGAAGAGTGGACTTCGGAATGGTTTTATATTGAAGACGACCCTTTATTCGATCCAGTTCGGAGGGGTCTACCAGAATTTTTATTGGCTTCTCCAACGAAGCGGTTCAACAAGCGCCCGAAGAGTCCTTCCCAAGAGGAAAGTGCCAAGGTAGCTCGGCTGGCCGCTCAAGTGAGGTGGTTAGCCCACAATGGACTAACCATCGTTGACGTGATGGCCATAGCTATCGCTCGATGTGTCCAGCCTCTCCAACAGAGAATTCACCTGCTATGGAACTACAACGGGGAGGACGACGCAGCCCGGTACACCCGGAAAGGGCCTGACAACCAGGCGGCCATAGCCGCCATATTAGCCGATTTGTTCAAGGGGGAAGAGCAAGAGTTTGCTCGGCTAAAGCTCAAACAAGGCTTCTCGATGTATGAGCACATCGAAATGGTGAGTTCGACCACTCTTTATAATTCGGGCGTTACTCCAGTTTTTTCATAATCGAATCTTCATCTTGTCCAAATAGGGTTGGAGGCGATGGATCGAGACGGTGAGTTGCCCCGCTCCTCAACCGGAGAATTATTCTCGTGATCACGATCCCGGATTCCATGATGACCCAGAAACATCGATTAATTTCGAGGACGGGGTCTTCTACCAGGAGAGCCTTGATGGCTCCAAGGTGGTTCTATTGGCCGATCATCCCGGGGCACTTCCCTCCTCCGCGGTAAGTGGCCAACGGGCTTCCTCTCAAAAGAAACGCTCAGCCGCTGCAGGTCCGAACACACTGACACCTACTCCCAAGGGCCGCCGCACGACGCGCCGAACAACCGCAAGAGCAGCACCAGTGGCCCAAACGACAAGTAGTCGTAGGGTGACCCCACGTGCGGCCCCGACGGGAGTTACATCACCAGCGCCCCGCCCGAAGAGGTAATGCATTCATCGTATTGTTATGGCCTCTATCTTCAACATCCACCGCATATGCCAATAATTTGCTCCATGGCGTTCTGTAGACGATGTGTGGAACCGCTCGCAGCCGAGGATGCTGAAGAGGTGCCAAGGGGTGACTCAAACCCGAAGACGCCAGCTACAACCGAAGTTAATCCGGAAGCCCCAGCCGAGGACCAAAATCGTGAGGACTCGGGAGGCGTCTCGGTCACCAATTCCGAAGTGGAAAGTGTGATGAATCATCGGCGGCGCAAGGCGTCACTTCGGCACTCCGCGCTGTCGAATCAAGAGTTCAATGCTCTTAGTTCGGTAGATGTGTACCTCGGCGCTGCCCGAACGGGACTTGAAGGCGCAGTGAGGCTCATGTCTACGAATGTGCAGGTATGGTAATAGTTTTGACAACTAGTATCTAACCCAGTAACCCCCGAGCCTTAATTTGGGCGGGACGGCTGAGTTAAGGGTCTGATATCCATGCTACCCTGCTATTGTGCAGACTGTTCGGGAGCATAACAAAAAGCTGTCCGAGGAACTGAAGCAGGCGCGAACAGAGTTAGAGTCTTTGAAAGCCGAGCTAGAGGGGGTGAAGAAATCCACCAGAGAGGCACATGGTAAGTGCCGAACCAAAAGTTAATTAAAGAGAAATCGTGGTGGAACACCTTCACTAAGGAAAAAACGATTCTATAGCAGCCGAGGCGATAAAGCAACTGCAGAAGGACCTGGATATGGCCAGGAAAGCTCAAAGATATGCGGAGTCACAGCAAGAAGCTGGCTACCGGGTGTTATCCCGAAGTCATCAAGAGAGGGATAAAATGAAGGCGGAAGGCGAACAACAGATCCAAGAAATCAAGAGCTTGAAAGCCCAACTAACTGTAACCCAAGAGGAGAACCAGAGACTAAAAGCGGGCATGTTCGGTAAGTGCAATCTGACTTGTCTGTTCAATTAACTGAACGTATTAGGCAGCAATATGAACAACGCCACTTCCCATTGTAGTTCTGCTGACCGGGCATCCTGAAGAGGAAGCCGGTTCCTTCGGGCAGGATCTGCTGAAGGAGCTATCCGCTGTACATGAGCGGGCCCGGAGAGCCATGACGAGCATGTTCAAAGCACTGTGGCCTGGCGAAGTGGCCATGGTAGGGATGGCCGAACTGGCAAGTCTCTTCAAAGGAGCTCGGCGCCGCTTTGAGCTATGGAAGATGTCATCTTGTCGTGAAGGAGCACGGGAAGCGTGGGCGATGATCAAGACCCGTTTCACCAAGCTGGAACCAGAGCATTTAGCGAGAGTTGGGCCGGTAGGGCCAGATGGGCAGGAAGTGCCCGTGCATCTGGTATATGACTAGGTTATGCCCGCAACTCGGCGGTCCCAAGCAGATTGTGCTCTGGAGACCATAATAGATGGCCTAGATCAAGATTGACAGGTCGATTCTATGTACCTATGTACTTTACATCGGATAGTCTCCAAACCGTGCATAAAAAACGTTGTCTTAACCGGCCATCGGCTTCAGCCTCCTCGACCAGGAGCCAAGGAGTGTTTCCTACTATGCGATTCGAGAACATCGGAAAGATACTTCGAAAAACCAGGCAATCCGGTCATTTGGTGCAAACAGACAAAAACGTGCTTGGGGAGTTATGTTGTATTACTGAGTAACGTAAGAAACATCTTCCGACGAAAATAGTTCCGCTATGGGTTCCTTTCGTTAGGTGACCACGTAGTCGTGGATGGATAACCGAGTACCCGAATTAGACGGGGATGGTTACTTCGGGAAAAAACCCCGGAAACTTGGCGATAGGTACCAATTATTTTCACTTCCCCCGCGGCCGACCAATTGTATTCTTAAGAACGCTAGCTTTCGGCTTTACCCGTCTGAGGTACGCACCCGGGTAACCCGGACGTATCAATCACAGAGGTGCTCCCTTTACTCCCTAGCCGAACAATCGGAAACGTAGGGGTAAACACAGGAGCGAGGTAACCCAGCTTGGCCAAATCTTAAGTCAAATTGATGCATATAGTGGCTTTAGAACGACACAGGAAGGTTGCAAACACGTAAAAAACGAATGATTGCATAAATGAAATTTGATAAGCTTCATAAAAGAAGCCCCCAGGTAATAAAGTGTGATACATTCAAAGATGTTTGCCGAAGAAGAACTTAACGTAATCCGGCAGATCCGAACACAACCCGGGATAGACTATTGACTAGAAAGATAAAGATCCTGAAAGGATGAATCGATCATGGTAAGTTGGCAGGACTAGCCGTAGAAACGTCGCAACCGAGTTGCATTCCATGGGTTCGGTTCGAGGCGATCGTCCGTGGGGTCGCGAAGGCGGTATGCCCCGCCCGTGAGTACTTGGTCGATGATGAAGGGCCCCTCCCATTTGGGCGCGAGCTTATGCTTCTGCTTCTCTGGGAGGCGCAAGACTAAATCGCCAACGTTGTAGGCCTTCGCCCGTACTTCCCTGCTCTGATAACGTCTGGCCTGCTGCTGATAAAAAGCAGAACGAGCCCGAGCTATGTCGCGCTCGCCCTCCAAGGCGTCCAGGTTATCTTGCCGATCTAGCTCAGCCTCCTTTTCTTCGTACATACGCACCCGAGGGGCATCGTGAATAAGGTCACAGGGGAGGACGGCTTCTGCTCCATACACCATGAAGAATGGTGTGTAGCCCGTGGAGCGATTAGGAGTGGTGCGCAATCCCCACAATACGGAGTCGAGCTCCTCGACCCAATGGCAGTCGGATTCTTTGAAGGATCGGACCAAACGGGGCTTGATGCCACTCAAGATCAGTCCATTAGCTCGCTCGACCTGTCCATTGGACTGTGGGTGATATACTGAGGCATAATCGAGCTTAATGCCTAAATTAGCGCACCAGTCTTTGACTTCCTGGGCAGTAAAATTGGATCCATTATCCGTTATTATGCTATGGGGGACACCATAACGGTGTACGACGCCGGATATAAATTTGATGACCGGCTTAGACTTGGCTGAAGTGACTGGCTTTGCCTCAATCCATTTAGTGAATTTATCTACCATGACGAGTAGATATTTCCTGTTCCCGGTCCCCCCTTTAAGTGGTCCAACCATGTCCAGCCCCCAGACCGCGAAAGGCCAAGTAATTGGGATCGTCCGAAGGGCCGTGGGGGGCATATGACTTTGATTCGCAAAAAGCTGGCATCCAACGCAATGTTGGACCAATGTCTGGGCATCTGTTCGGGCAGTGGTCCAAAAGAACCCTGCTCGGAAAGCCTTGCTGACCAAGGCCCGAGCTGCCGCGTGGTGACCACCCATGCCAGCGTGAATCTCGGCCAGAAGCTGCCTCCCCTCCTCTTCGGAGATACATCTCTGGAGGACGCCAGTAGTGCTTTTCTTATATAGCTCTCCCTCGTGGACTTTATAGGCCTTAGATCGTCGAATGATACGCCTGGCCTCAGTCTGGTCAGTCGGTAATTCTTGGTGGAGGAGGTAGGCGAGGAAGGGCTCGGTCCATGGTGCTATTACCGCCATGACTTCGTGAGCCGAAGATGTCATTTCAATGGCCGAGCCCCCGATAATTCCATTATCTGGTTCAATAGGCGGAGGGACGAGTTCTCCTGAGGTATTGGTACCCGAGCCCTGGGCGTTCTCCTGCCACACTACGGACGGCTTGAAAAGTCATTCCAAAAAGGTGTTCTCGGGGACGCGGTCGCGCTTAGCGCCCATTCGGGCAAGGATATCCGCAGCTTGATTGCTGTCACGAGGTATATGGTGAAACTCCAGTCCTTTGAAGCGGGCGGAGATCTTCAGGACGGCGTTGCGGTACGCTGTCATTTTTGGGTCTTTTGCGTCGAATTCGCCGTTAACTTGAGAGATGGCAAGATTAGAATCTCCCCGCACCTCGAGCCGATGTATGCCCATTGACACCGCCATCCGAAGTCCATGCAGCAGAGCCTCATATTCGGATGCGTTGTTGGAGTCGGTGTACATGATCTGGAGTATGTACCGAATATTGTCGCCAGTGGGGGATGTGAGGACCACTCCAGCCCCCAGTCCTGCGAGCATTGTGGAGCCATCAAAGTACATCGTCCAATGTGAGTATGTGTTGTACTCCCTAGGGAGTTCGGCTTCCGTCCATTCTACAACGAAATCAGCCAAAACTTGAGATTTAATAGCTCGGCGTGGTCGATAAATGATTTCGAAGGGGAGAAGTTCTATAGCCCATTTGGCTATGCGCCCGGTGGCGTCGCGATTGTTGATTATGTCATTCAGTGGTACTTCGGATGCTACCGTAACCGAGCACTCCTGGAAGTAATGGCAGAGCTTTCGGGATGCCATGAAAACTGCGTAGGCGATCTTCTGGTAATGCGGGTACCTCGTTTTACACGGGGTGAGCACTTCGGATACGTAGTACATAGGTTTCTGTACCTAGAGCTTATGACCCTCGGCCTCTCGTTCGACGACGAGAACCGCACTAACCACCTGATTCATCGCCGAGATATATAGCAGCATTGGCTCAGCTGGGCTGGGTGCCGTCAAAATCGGGTTGTTGGCCAGTAGAGTTTTTATTTCTTCGAGTGCCGCCGCTGCTTCACTGGTCCATTCGAAGTTCTTCGTCCGTTTGAGTAATTTATATAGCGGCAAGGCCTTTTCGCCGAGGCGCGAGATGAGGCGGCTTAGGGCTGCAACAGTGCCGGCAAGCTTCTGGACGTGTTTGAGCTCAGTGGGGATAGCCAACTCGGACAGTGCCCAGATTTTCGCTGGGTTGGCCTCTATTCCTCTATGGGAAACTATGAAGCCGAGCAGCTTGCTGGCTGGCACTCCGAAGACACACTTTTCCGGATTAAGCCGTATATCGAAAGTCCGAAGATTGTCGAAGGTTTGCCGGAGATCGTCCACCAACTGGCTGACGTGTTTGGTTTTGATAACCACATCGTCCACATAAGCTTCGACTGTTTTGCCGATTTGTTTCTCCAGACACGTTTGGATCATGCGCTGGTATGTGGCCCCTGCGTTCTTTAAACCGAAGGGCATTGTGTTGAAGCAGAATGGTCCATAAGGAGTGATGAATGCGGTGGCCGCCTGGTCGGACTCCTTCATTTTGATTTGATGGTATCCGGAGTAACCGTCGAGGAAACATAGTGAGTCATGCCCGGCGGTGGCGTCGATGATCTGGTCGATGCGGGGCAAGGGGAAAGGATCCTTAGGGCAGGCCTTGTTCAAATCCTTGAAATCGACGCACAACCGCCAGGACTTATCCTTCTTCGGCACCATGACCAGGTTGGCCAACCACTCAGGATGTTTGATGTCCCGGATGAATCCGGCTTTGAGCAACTTAGCCAGTTCCTCACCCATGGCTTGACGTTTGGGTTCGGAAAACCGACGGAGAGTCTGTTTAACTGGCTTGAAACCTTTGATTATGTTCAGGCTGTGCTCGGCTAATCTGCGCGGGATCCCTGGCATGTCTGAAGGGTGCCAGGCGAAGATGTCCCAGTTTGCACGCAGAAATTGGCGCAATTCTTCGTCGACAACGGGGTCCAGCTGGGCTCCGATGGACGCCGTCTTGTTGGGATCTGTTGGGTGCACTTGGAATTTGATGATTTCATCTGCTGGTTTAAAGGACGTGGATTTTTGCCTTTTATCAAGGATGACGTCGTCCTTGTCCACCGTTGAGCGGAGTGCGGTTAATTCTTCGGCCGCGAGGGCTTCGGACAACGCTTCGAGGGCGAGCGATGCCTTTTTATTCTCGGCTCGCAGGGCTCTGTCCGGATCACTTATTACCGTGATAATACCGTTTGGCCCTGGCATTTTGAGCTTCATGTACCCGTAATGTGGTATAGCATGGAATCCTATGAAGGCATCGCGCCCTAGTAAGGCATGATAGCCACTGCGGAAGGGCACGATGTGGAAAAGCAGTTCTTCGGATCTGTAGTTCTCGGGAGTGCCGAAGACCACATCAAGAGTCACGCGGCCAGTGGCACGCGCCTCCTTTCCGGGGATGATCCCTCGAAAGGTAGTGTGACTTTGCTCTATGCGGGATCTGTCAAACTGCATTTTATCCAAGGTATCCTCGTAGATGAGGTTTAGCCCGCTGCCGCCGTCCATCAACACCTTTTGTAGTCGGAATCCATCCACCATGGGATCAAGGACAAGGGCCGCAGCGGCTCGGGTAGGGCAGGACCTCGGCTGGTCTTGTTCACTAAAAGTGATGGGTGTGTCTGTCCAGGAGTCTGTCTCTGCCACGTGGTGAATTTGGGCGAGCTCTCGAAGGGCTCTCTTCCTCTGATTCTTCGAAGAGTAGGTCTCGTAGATTGTTAAGATTTCGGCGTCGTCGTCAAGGGGCATTTCCGGAATTTTATTGGAGTACGGGCATCGGAGGATAACCTCGCCGCTCTTGGCGACTTGCCGGACCACCCAGCAAGCTCGAAGGCTGTGGGTTGGGTTTTGTGGAGTGTATGGTACATGGTTTATCCAGTATCCCGTCGAGGACCATTCTGGGTCTTGTCAGGGGTTTCATGTTTTTCTCAGATGGCTCGTACTGGCATGTCCGGAGAGGGAGTACGCGTTTCGCCCAAGCTCGGTTTAGCTCCTTTGTGCGAATTGACTCCGTTTGCTTGAGCTGAGCCTGCCAAGCGTACTCCATGGCGCAATATTTGGACACCAGATCCGATAGATCAGAGAAATTTTAGATGTGGCGGTGGGCGAGGGCATTTAAGACGCCCTCGTCTCTGCAATTCTGTCGGAAGATCTCTAGAATATCCTTGTCGCAGCCGTCCGTCATCTTATTTTGGACGATAAGGGATCTGGCCCAGAAGTGGCGGACTGTCTCTCCGGGCTGCTGCTTGATGTACATCAGGTCCCATATGTCGGGACGTCCTGTGTAATCCGGACGATACTCAATGTGGGGGGTGGGCGGGATAAAAAACTTGATCCCAGCGGAGTGTGAGTCCGGAGTTTTGGGGGCCGCATCCTGGATTGTCATGGAATCCGGTGTGCCGAACTCTAGATAATTGACCAGGCGCGGGTGAGCGGATCCGGACTTGCATGTTGAGCCGGACTCCGGCTCTAAACCCTCTCCGGAGCGGAATTCGGCTGTCGAGCTGGAAGGCGAAGCCTGTTGGTCGGAAACCTGCACCTCATGCATTTTCGGTTCGGAGGTAACGGGTGAGGCCTCTGAGGGTCCTTCGATAGTGGCGACCAAGTGAGTGGTGGTGGGGACGTAAATTTCCCTGTCGTCGGTTTTGAGTCCGATCTGATCGTATACCGAGGACTGGCCATCGGTGATCCCCAGAGCTTGGATCCGATCTAGTATCCCGTTTAATGACGAGAGATCGGTTGATTCCAGGTTTGGGTAATTTGCGGGGTCAACCCGCAGCGTGGCTGTGACGGGGGTGTCAGAATTTGCCCCGAAGTTATGTCCGGCCGAGGCTGGAGATGGGCCACCGAGCACGAAGGTCGGATCCGGGCTCAAGGTTGGATCCACAGCGGCTGCCGTATTGACAGTGGGGTTGGCCGTACTCGAAGTAGGCACTTCAGGATTCATGGGTCCGTCAGGCGAGGCCGAGGACCCCGTATGGATGAGATCTCTCCGGGAGTCGGTGACGAATTTTAAGTTTCCAAACCTGATCTCCTGGTCGGGGGTGAAGCCGTCGACCTAGCCAAGGTGACCGGCCGGATCGGCGTGTAGCACGATGCCTCCGATCGCGAAAAGCTGACCGGGAACAAAAGTGCCCCTGCGGCTAACGTTGTGTAACATCCCAAATTTTGGAATGTTATAATAATAAAGTGAATGATAGAATTGATTGATTGAATGATTGGAAGTGAGTGTAATTTGAAACTTTTTGAAACTTTTAAAAAGAGAGGGAATAAAAGGACTTTCCTAGAAATGTTTATGTTTGAAGAGACTTGAACATTTCCATTCAGAGAGTGTTTCAAACTTCAAGCCACTCAAGGAACTTCATGAGACAAAATAAAATGAATGAAAGAGAGTGGGAAGTTAGAAGAAGATATTTTGAATTACCAGTTGATCCCTTTTAATTTTTGTTTTTGAATGCCCATGATCATATTGAGAGGAGGAACATGACCCTCCAAACCAGAGGCATTTTTTTTTGAAATAAATGAACCCTAAAACACAGGGGGATATTTGAAAAATATTTGCAAAAGGAAACAAAATCAAATAAGGTATTTTCTGAAAATATTTTTCTGTGAAGTATTTTATTTGGCCGTGGAAAAATGTTCATATCGTTGAAAATATTCTCCTAAGAATTTTGATATATAATAGACCTATGTTTGGATTTTATGTGATTGCCAGATCAATCTTTCCTTTCTCTGTTATTTCAAAATTTGGAAAAATGTCTTTTATTAGGAAGTCGCCCGAGAGCCCAATAGGAATAGTACAGCCCAGGATCCACTGCGCCAGATCCCGAACCGTTTCGGATCGGCCACCGTTGCTTTTTCCTTCTCCCACCCCCGCTGACACCCTGGCCCCACTGCCCGACCACCTCTCCTCTCGGTCACCCCCTTCCTTCTTTCTTCCTTTTTCCTTCCATCGCCGGAACCGCGCCGGACCCGCAAGGATCTCCCTCTCCCCTTTCCTTTTCTTCGACCTGGAGACCCCTATAAATACCTAAGCTCCCCTGCGACTCTTTACCCCTCAAAACCCCAAACCCTGCACCCTGCCATCGCCGGAATCGCTCACCGGAGCCGCAACAAGCCGCCGCACCATTGTTGACCCTCTGCTCACCTCCGACCACCTAGAGCTCTCCCACCGCCACCATCAGTTTCCCCTCGCTCCCTTGCATCTCCCTAACCCATCACCTGAACCCCACGCCTTTGGAACCACCTCCCCGACGGCCACCCGAACTCCACCGCCGCCACAAAGCTCGCCATCGTCGATTCCGTCGCCCCCGAGTCACACCAAGGTGCTCATCATCATAGCCGTGCTCGTCCGCATCGACCAGATCCCCGCCTTCGCCGGAGGACCATCGGAGACGTCGTCGCGTCAACACCCGAGCCACCGCCGTCGCCGGAGCCATCGCCAGAGCTTCACCTCCACCTCAGTGAGCTCTCCTTCCTTTTCCTCCGTTGGATCTTGATCAATGGCTTAGATTAGACCTCGCATACCGATTCGGTTTAAGTTCAGTGAACCGGCCGGTTTTTGTTTAGTTAAATTGACCGAAACGTTTTTCTGAATTTAGTGAATGTTCATCCGATTAGCTAACGCACGCACACCCCTCAGCTACTCAGAAACTGCCATGTCACCCACTTGTTTGTTAGGTTAGATTTTTTTCTTTTCTGTTTTCTGCTTCAAAAACAGAATAGTTTCTGATTTTGTTTTTGCTTTAACTTTTATGTATTTAGTTGTTTTTAATTGATTCTTTTTGCATTGTGTCACAAATATTATGAAGTTTATGTAGATATAATGTTTGACCATATTTGAATAATTTGAATTCAAATTTGTTTTGCGTATAACTTCAGTTTAAAATTATTTTTTTAGTGAATCTTTTTGCTACTGGTCACTAGTGATTTTTTTCATCAGTAGGAACAATTTGAGAATTATTATAATATTTTAAATTAGGGTTTCAAGCAAAACAGATTCTGTTTTAGTTCTTTTTAGGTTTATTTCTATTTCTTTTGTTTTAAATTGTTTTAGTTTATTTTCTTTTATATTAGTTGAAAAGTTTTACTTTGTTTTCTGTTATTTAGCAGTAGTATTTCAACCAAGTTTATTTTTATGTCATTTATTATTTTTGATAGCATGAAATCAGTTCTAGTTTCATAATAACTTGCAAATTGATTTCATTGCTAGTTTGATTTCCTATTTGAAAATTATTTCCATATATTGTTTTATAAATTTTATTTTCTGTTAACTTTAGTTTAGACCAGAAAACAATTTGTATTATAGTTGAAATTGTTTGTGGTCAATTCAAGGTTAACTTTGTTTAGGTTATAGGAAGAGTTTACTAAAAGCTTTTCTATTAGTTTTTTTTTGTAATAAAGTTTTATGAGAAAATATCTTCTGTTAACTTAGTTGTTTTATATTTTGTTTTCTGTTATTTTATTATCTTAGTGTTTTCTTTGCTGTTATGTTCTATTAGCTAGAAAACTTACATTGTTTAGGGTGTTGTTTTCTTAGTTCTTAGTTGTTCTTCAAAAGTAATTCTTTTTGCTAGTAAAATATTTAATAAAAAAAATTTGTTAGATTTTACTTTTTGTTGTCTTGTTGCTATTGAAAATAGGATTATTTCTAGGGAAAACTATTTTGGTTATTGTGATGAAGTTTTGTTCTTTTAACTTTTGTCTTAAGTATTTTCATTCATCACAACACTTTTGTGTTTGGTTTTTGTGTTGCTTTTTGATTGTTAGTATTGATTGCTAGTATGATTGCTTATATGAGTGCAATGTTTGATTATATAGATTTTCATCAGAGAGTGACGAATAGTTCTATCAAGTTATTTCTGAGAGAGATATTTATCTTCATCAACAGTACAGGCAAGTTCACTTTGATCATCTTACATTACCTATGTTTTATTTGCATTAGAATAAATCTCTCCATCATACATCCAGTAGGATATTGAGCTTGAACTTGTTGTAGTATCATGAGGTAGGAGAAACCCAACACCCTGTTACCATTGCCCGGGAAGGGACGTTACTTCACAATTGCTACGCTTTAGTAGACGGGGTTTGGTTGTGAGATTGAGGAGTGTTGTGAGGTTAATTAATTATTTCAAGACCTACATGATGATCAAGACTTCAAGACTTCAAGGACTCAATATACCTCTGGGTGGATTGGACATGCATTTTTGGCAGCCTGATATCTATCATGGTTATGCCGGGAATCCTGGTATCTACCTGTGATCATCCCAACGGAATGCCACCCAGGCTCAAAGAGATGGATGGATACTTCAAGGCCGGAAAGCTTACGTGTGCAACCGCAAGTCAATATGGGCTCTGGCTTGGTTGACCTTAGTGGTGACTCTGGTAGGTCAGATTGCTACGAGACGTAGAAGAACGGTAGGATTGGATGGGCACTGACTTTCTATCAGAGGATCACTTTGGAAGACCATGTTTCGATCGTCTCGTTCTCAAACATCATGCAGTGCGAGGACACAATGAGAGGGATCGAATCTTGCGGGTAAAGTGTACAAACCTCTGCAGAGTGTCAAACTAATCGATTAGCCGTGTCCCCGGTTACGGACAACATGAGCACCGGAGATGATACTATCAGCCAGTCTCAACCCAATTAATAAAATTTTATGATGAGTGGGTCTATTAATAATTTTGGGACATGAGAATTGGTTGGTGGAACCATCTCATTAACAACCAATTTTTTTGTAGTGATATTTCCGTTGACTCCTTTGTTGTAGGGAAAATAAAACCAGCTTTTATGCAAAAACTCGAACACAGAGCCACAAAGCCTTTGCATATATATTAGCCTTTATCATTTATTCTATGGTGATCTTGCCGGTACATTCAATGTACTGACCTACACGGCTGCAACGTCTTATGTTGCAGATACTTCTCTATGACGAGTAAGAGTACGATTTAGGGTTACGGTCTACACTCAACCTGCCGTTGGTGTTTATTGGGGCTCCACTCCCGTTGACTGTTTCCGCTGAGATTTAAGAGGTATATATCGATTTTACGTTATTTACATGTGATTGCACTTTGATATATACATTGATGTAATGTGTGTGCCAGCATACTGATCTAGGGATGGCACTGACACACAGAGGCTTGACTCGTTTTGAGTCGGGACGCTACAGAAATGGTATCAGAGCACATGTTGACTGTAGGACGTGACCCTAGAAACTGGAAAGCCCATAGGACAGGATACCTTTCAAAATTATTCTCAAAAAAAAATTCTTTTACTTCTTATCCCTTCTGAGTTTTATCAAATAGTTAGATAATACCCTTGTCCCTGTGACCACTATGGAAAGAGCTGCAAAAAAAATTGAAGACTATAAGGACCTGAAGAAATGGAAAACCATGAAGAATTTCCAAGATTTTATGCCCCTTAGAAGACCAAACCCCTGTTGCATACTCACGTTAGATACGATGATTTGTGAGCTGTCATTTGTGTGCATTTTTCCGACAGCCACAAATAAAACATATTTTCAAAACTATTGTTTGTATTGTGTGTATCCCCCTCCTTTCCCTCTCCAGTATCTCATCCCCAAAACCTTGGACCCAATAGATGGTGAATGAAGTTGGACTTGTATTCTCTAGACCAATGACCCAGCTGGAGGCAGAAGTATGGATTCAAAACATGGAGGATAGCTTCGGGAGAAACTCGATTGCACAGAAGTATGAGGTTCAATACGCTCTTTAGTACTTTACCCAAAGTGCTGCAACTTGGTGGAAAATGCATCACGCCATACAAGGATTTAATAGAGCAAAAAGTTGGGAAGAATTCAAGAAGACTCTGTTAAGATCCCGTCTCATTCAGAAGCACCGTGATAACACGATGAAGAAGCCTTGTGCATGCAAGATCTGTGGAGAAATAGGACACACCCAGGAAGAACACAAGGATGGATGCCCTCATTGTGAAGAAAATCATCCAGCCGAGGAATGCCCAACTGGGCAGGTGACATGTTTTTTGTGTGAAGGAACCACTCATTTTCCGGCACAATGTCAACTCTACCCCAAGGTACAAGAAGTCATGAAGCAGCAGAAGGAAGCAATGAAAGAAGTCCTCAGGAAAAAGTTAGGAGAACCCATGACGATGGGAGATACACCAGACCCAATCGTAGATACCAAGTCATGTTATTCATGTGGAGAAGAAGGACATATTTCCCTGAGTTGTCCGAACGAGTATCTGGGAGATTTCCCGACAGCAGAAGTGCAATATGATCCTCAGGAGATAGAAGGAATGATCAACCTGGACAAGAAGAAAGGCCAAGTAAGCGGAGGCATCAGATGTTTTCATTGTAGCTTGGAGAGGCCCTACTGTTTTTGCAAGAGGTATGAGCCAAGCCTCAGGAAAGGAACCCAACCCAAGAAGAAGAAGAGGACTCCGTGGTTTTCTACACGGAAGGGTCTGAGCCACATCACTTGTCATCGGTGCAACAAGACAGGACACTACTCCTATACCTGCCCGGAGAAGAAGGCTAAACATGAGTAGCTTGAGTTTTGGATTTTGGAAGTAAAATATATATATATATAATAGGAAGCACTCTTACTTTACTTGAGGCTATGGAGTTGAACTATGTAACGGAAGTCTCAGAGATTATAATAACTTCATGAATCAATAGAATTTATTGTGTCATGATTTCCTATGTTGAATTATATGAGTTGTTACTCTGTAAGCAAGATCTCCAACCATTTTATTGAGGATATGAGAAAATATGGTCTATGCAGGCATGAGTATCACTCATATTAAGTGTGGTAGTAATCGGTGAGACCACAAGAACCAAGGAAAAAGAACGTACACTTCATGCCAAGGAGTTTGGATAAATGAATAAAGAAGAAGGAAATGCTGGACCATATCAAACTATGTGGATGACAGCATTTGTAATAAAGTACTTTTTGTAGTTGGAGTTTTGAGAATATAAGGATGAACTGAAGGAATGATTATGATGAACCCATACCTTATTGGAAAACAGACCAATGGAAAGAAAAAAATGAATTCCGCAGAGTGGACCCTGGACAAGAATAAGTCTGTGAATTATTTGATTACCCCAAGGGTATGATGGAATGAATTGTAGGTAATGTTGGAATATGAAATGCTAGTAACCCCAAGGGTGAGTTAAAGCCGTACAAGTATTGAAGTGAGCCACAACCTCAGGATTGATAAGGATCAAGCCCTACCGCTATGAAGGCAGGTACTTGGAAAAAGCTATGCATGATCAGCAGACGTTTTCTTAGGAAGATACGAAAACCTGAGAGTTGTGAAGAAACGATAGATCATTTGTTCAGCTTGCAGAATAAATGGATTTATCCAAACTTCGTTCATGGACAAGAGAAAATCTGCAATGCTTGTGAGGAAGCCCAAGTGTTAGAATACGAGATTCGCTAAACCTTATACAAAGTAATGATTTGGGTGCGGAATGGATTGATCACCATGACGACTTACTCTTATCATTTCTCTTGATATTCGGAATGGTAAATCTGAGTGACTTACCCATAGTAAAGAGACGACGTTCTTTGAAGCTTTTGTTTTAAGCCTTAGAATGGTATGATGGAAGACCCTTGTACATGGCAGCTGTTGTCACACGTAAGAATTTTACGGTGAGGATGAAGCCAATAGCCATTTCACTGCTGGAAAGCCACAAATGGTAGACCACCATTAGATCATCGATAAGTTAATTAGAAATGATCACGAGACTTGTCAGTTAAGAAGACCCAGTAATGGAAGAAGTTTGTATTGACCAAGGAAACACTGGATTTTGCAGGAAACGTTATGAATATAAAGGAAGAGCATCACCAAAAGAGTTTTCTGTGAAGAATGTGAAGAGACAAATGCCAAGGACCCCAGAGGATTGTCATGATTTTGAGGGACCAGTAACTCTCATTTTAAGTGTGGTAGCACCCACACTTTTCAGGTCAATGGATTTGCTAGAAGACCCCAAACCCTAACCTTTCTCTTTCTAGCCCCTTCGAATCTCGAGGAAGAGATTCATTTTAAGTGTGGGAGGTTTGTAACATCCCAAATTTTGGAATGTTATAATAATAAAATGAATGATAGAATTGATTGAGTGAATGATTGGAAGTGAGTGTAATTTGAAACTTTTTGAAACTTTTGAAAAGAGAGGGAATAAAAGGACTTTCCCAGAAATGTTTATGTTTGAAGAGACTTGAACATTTCCATTCAGAGAGTGTTTCAAACTTCAAGCCACAAAAGGAACTTCATGAGAGAAAATAAAATGAATGAAAGAGAGTGGGAAGTTAGAAGAAGATATTTTGAATTACCAGTTGATCCCTTTTAATTTTTGTTTTTGAATGCCCGTGATCATATTGAGAGGAGGAACATGACCCTCCAAACCAGAGGCATTTTTTTTGAAATAAATAAACCCTAAAACACAGGGGGATATTTGAAAAATATTTGCAAAAGGAAACAAAATCAAATAAGGTATTTTCTGAAAATATTTTTCTGTGAAGTATTTTATTTGGCCGTGGAAAAATGTTCATATCGTTGAAAATATTCTCCTGAGAATTTTGATATATAATAGACCTATGTTTGGATTTTATGTGATTTCCAGATCAATCTTTCCTTTCTCTGTTATTTCAAAATTTGGAAAATGTCTTTTATTAGGAAGTCGCCCGAGAGCCCAATAGGAATAGTACGGCCCAGGATCCACTGCGCCAGATCCCGAACCGTTTCGGATCAGCCACCGTTGCTTTTTCCTTCTCCCACCCCCGCTGACACCCTGGCCCCACTGCCCGACCACCTCTCCTCTCGGTCACCCCCTTCCTTCTTTCTTCCTTTTTCCTTCCATCGCCGGAACCGCGCCGAACCCGCAAGGATCTCCCTCTCCCATTTCCTTTTCTTCGACCTGGAGACCCCTATAAATACCTAAGCTCCCCTGCGACTCTTTACCCCTCAAAACCCCGAACCCTGCACCCTGCCATCGCCGGAATTGCTCACCGGAGCCGCAACAAGCCGCCACACCATTGTTGACCCTCTGCTCACCTCCGACCACCTAGAGCTCTCCCACCGCCACCATCAGTTTCCCCTCGCTCCCTTGTATCTCCCAAACCCATCACCTGAACCCCACGCCTTTGGAACCACCTCCCCGACGGCCACCCGAACTCCACCGCCGCCACGAAGCTCGCCATCATCGATTCCATCGCCCCCGAGTCACACCAAGGTGCTCATCATCATAGCCGTGCTCGTCCGCATCGACCAGATCCCCGCCTTCGCCGGAGGACCATCGGAGACGCCGTCGCGTCAACACCCGAGCCACCGCCGTCGCCGGAGCCATCGCCGGAGCTTCACCTCCACCTCAGTGAGCTCTCCTTCCTTTTCCTCCGTTGGATCTTGATCAATGGCTTAGATTAGACCTCGCATACCGATTCGGTTTAAGTTCAGTGAACCGGCCGGTTTTTGTTTAGTTAAATTGACCGAAACGTTTTTCTGAATTTAGTGAATGTTCATCCGATTAGCTAACGCACGCACACCCCTCAGCTACTCAGAAACTGCCACGTCACCCACCTGTTTGTTAGGTTAGATTTTTTTCTTTTCTGTTTTCTGCTTCAAAAACAGAATAGCTTCTGATTTTGTTTTTGCTTTAACTTTTATGTATTTAGTTGTTTTTAATTGATTCTTTTTGCATTGTGTCACAAATATTATGAAGTTTATGTAGATATAAAGTTTGACCATATTTGAATAATTTAAATTCAGATTCAAACAGATTTGAATTCAAACTTGTTTTGCATATAACTTCAGTTTAAAATTAAATTTTTCAGTGAATCTTTTTGCTACTGGTCATTAGTGATTTTGTTCATCAGTAGGAACAATTTGAGAATTTTTATAATATTTTAAATTAGGGTTTCAAGCAAAACACATTCTGTTTTAGTTCTTTTTAGGTTTATTCCTATTTCTTTTGTTTTAAATTGTTTTAGTTTATTTTCTTTTATATTAGTTGAAAAGTTTTACTTTGTTTTCTGTTATTTAGCAGTAGTATTTCAACCAAGTTTATTTTTATGTCATTTATTATTTTTGATAGCATGAAATCAGTTCTAGTTTCATAATAACTTGCAAATTGATTTCATTGCTAGTTTGATTTCCTATTTGAAAATTATTTCCATATATTGTTTTATAAATTTTATTTTCTGTTAACTTTAGTTTAGACCAGAAAACAATTTGTATTATAGTTGAAATTGTTTGTGGTCAATTCAAGGTTAACTTTGTTTAGGTTATAGGAAGAGTTTACTAAAAGCTTTTCTATTAGTTTTTTTTTGTAATAAAGTTTTATGAGAAAATATCTTCTGTTAACTTAGTTGTTTTATATTTTGTTTTCTGTTATTTTATTATCTTAGTGTTTTCTTTGCTGTTATGTTCTATTAGCTAGAAAACTTACATTGTTTAGGGTGTTGTTTTCTTAGTTCTTAGTTGTTCTTCAAAAGTAATTCTTTTTGCTAGTAAAATATTTAATAAAATATTTTTGTTAGATTTTACTTTTTGTTGTCTTGTTGCTATTGAAAATAGGATTATTTCTAGGGAAAACTATTTTGGTTGTTGTGATGAAGTTTTGTTCTTTTAACTTTTGTCTTAAGTATTTTCCTTCATCACAACACTTTTGTGTTTGGTTTTTGTGTTGCTTTTTGATTGTTAGTATTGATTGCTAGTATGATTGCTTATATGAGTGCAATGTTTGATTATATAGATTTTCATCGGAGAGTGACGAATAGTTCTATCAAGTTATTTCTGAGAGAGATATTTATCTTCATCAACAGTACAGGCAAGTTCACTTTGATCATCTTACATTACCTATGTTTTATTTGCATTAGAATAAATCTCTCCATCATACATCCAGTAGGATATTGAGCTTGAACTTGTTGTAGTATCATGAGGTAGGAGAAACCCAACACCCTGTTACCATTGCCCGGGAAGGGACGTTACTTCACAATTGCTACGCTTTAGTAGACGGGGTTTGGTTGTGAGATTGAGGAGTGTTGTGAGGTTAATTAATTATTTCAAGACCTACATGATGATCAAGACTTCAAGACTTCAAGGACTCAATATACCTCTGGGTGGATTGGACATGCATTTTTGGCAGCCTGATATCTATCATGGTTATGCCGGGAATCCTGGTATCTACCTGTGATCATCCCAACGGAATGCCACCCAGGCTCAAAGAGATGGATGGATACTTCAAGGCCGGAAAGCTTACGTGTGCAACCGCAAGTCAATATGGGCTCTGGCTTGGTTGACCTTAGTGGTGACTCTGGTAGGTCAGATTGCTACGAGACGTAGAAGAACGGTAGGATTGGATGGGCACTGACTTTCTATCAGAGGATCACTTTGGAAGACCATGTTTCGATCGTCTCATTCTCAAACATCATGCAGTGCGAGGACACAATGAGAGGGATCGAATCTTGCGGGTAAAGTGTACAAACCTCTGCAGAGTGTCAAACTAATCGATTAGCCGTGTCCCCGGTTACGGACAACATGAGCACCGGAGATGATACTATCAGCCAGTCTCAACACAATTAATAAAATTTTATGATGAGTGGGTCTATTAATAATTTTGGGACATGAGAATTGGTTGGTGGAACCATCTCATTAACAACCAATTTTTTTGTAGTGATATTTCCGTTGACTCCTTTGTTGTAGGGAAAATAAAACCAGCTTTTATGCAAAAACTCAAACACAGAGCCACAAAGCCTTTGCATATATATTAGACTTTATCATTTATTCTATGGTGATCTTGCCGGTACATTCAATGTACTGACCTACACGGCTGCAACGTCTTATGTTGCAGATACTTCTCTATGACGAGTAAGAGTACGATTTAGGGTTACGGTCTACACTCAACCTGCCGTTGGTGTTTATTGGGACTCCACTCCCGTTGACTGTTTCCGCTGAGATTTAAGAGGTATATATCGATTTTACGTTATTTACATGTGATTGCACTTTGATATATACATTGATGTACTGTGTGTGCCAGCATACTGATCCAGGGATGGCACTGACACACAGAGGCTTGACTCGTTTTGAGTCGGGACGCTACACGTTGTTGCTGATGATTAGGCGAGCCATTGATCCTTGATGACCCGCGGCAGAACTCTCAATGAAATTACCAATGTCGGTACCAAAACCGGCAGATCTCGAGTAGGGGATCCGAACTATGGGTCAAGGAGTCGATGGTAACTGGGAGCGTAGAGACAGCGATTTACCCAGGTTCGGGCCCTCTCAAGGAGGTAATACCCTACGTCCTGCTTGATTGTATTGATGTGATTGTATGAAGGTTACAGAGTTGATCTACCTCGAGATCGACTGGGCAAAACCCTAGGTAATGATATCTCCCCCTACGGACTAAACCTCCTGGTTTATATAGACACCAGGGGGACCTAGGGTTACACATAGTCGGTTACCATCTGGGATAAACATGTAGGTTACGCCATCTATTCCTTGGAGGAGACGCCAAGACTTCAGAGGTTTCCTTCTGACATACGGGGTCGTCCATAATCCAGCCTTCCATCGACATGTAGAGAGCGGCCCACCAGCCCGGCCTATGAGAGATAGGCCGGCAGCTCGAGTACCCCCTAATCCAGGACACCCTCAATCACCCTCGATGGGTTCACACTTGAGGGGCTGCACGACAGAGGCATCATCGGAGGTGGTGAAAGAGGAATCACCCTCGGTAACCCACAATCGACTAGCTATGCTACGGAGATATCATCAGGAGTGAGGTAGGAGGTATCACCCTCGGCACTCGATAGTAGCTCTGCAGAGTCGTACAACTAAGGGGGTGCGGTGTTGTGTCGGTCTCTGCACATCGATCACACTGATCGGGTCTTCCAGTAGCAAAGCAGGGCAACACGGACAAGGGTGTGGGGCCACGGATGGATCACTAACCAACCTATACTACGCATTTAGGACAACAGGTAAGGTATGAACAGCAGTTACAAAAACAGGCTATGCATCAGAATAGGAGCTATCGAATACAGTAGCGAAATCTAATGCAAGCACAAGAGAGAAAGAATGGGCGATATAGGAATGATCAAGGGGGTTTTGCTTGCCTGGAAGCTATGCTGAAAGGGGATGGACGTCAGAAGCGTAGTCGTACTTGGGAGCAGCGTCCGTCTCGGAGTCTACCGGAGAGAAGAGGGGGAAGAAACAATAAATATAAAGCAAACAAATGCATCACAAGGCATGACATGGCAATAGGCTGTGCTGGGGGTGACGTAATGCGATGCTAAGCATTACAGACGGAGCGGGAAAATATCTGGGAATATTTTCCCGGATTTAGGCAATTATCGGACAGACCATCCGGAGGGGAAGGTTCCATGTTTGCAGTGTTGGAGGCATGTGACAGGTATGTGGATGGCATATTCGGATTCGTCTTATTTTCCTGATCATTTTTCATATATAAATCATTTTCATCCGAGTTACGGTTTAATTTCTACGAATTATCGAAGTTTTAAAATGATTTTATGGATTTCTGGAATTATAAATATTTTGAAATTAAATGTGAAATTGCTAGGTGCACCCGGTGTAGTGCACACAGAGGCTGACATGTGGGCCCGGTTGACTGGGTCAACTGCCCAGTCAGCAGAGGCTGACTGGTGGGCCCACTGCTGAGTCAGCATGCTGACTGGGTCAACCTTATCGTTTAAACAGTGCCAGGGCCCCACATGTCAGTGACACAGGGAGTTAACAATGCTTAATTAAATTAAAAGGGTTAATTAGCAGGTGGACCCCATCTGTCAGTGACACAATTAATTAACAGATTAAATTTATTTATAAAAACAGTTAATTAGCGGGTGGGGTCCACATGTCATAGACTGGGGTTGCCCAGTCAGCACGTTGACTGGGTCAATGCAGTCAACAGGGCCTATGGGACCCACCTGCAGTGACCCAGGGTGGGCCCCATGGCCGGCCACGTCAGCGGCGGCGCCGGCGTTTACCCGCCGGTGGCCAAAACCGCGGCGGAGGGTCGGGCATGCGTCGGATTTCATCTACAGAGGGCCATTTGGCCCACGCAACAGCGCGTTCGAATGAGCGGACGGAGCCGCATCGATCTAGGGCGGTGGCAGCAGCTGGGGTGGCTGGAGGCGAGAACTGCAACGGCGGCAAGCGGCGGCGGTCTCGGGTGAGCACGGGACCGACGACAGGGGGCACGGGGAGAGGACCTGGAGGTGGCGTTGGCATCCTGGAAGCACCAGGAGCTCGGGACAAAGCTCGGGTGCGAGCTTGGCCTGCGGTGGCCGCGGCAGTGAAGCGGACGGCGGCGGCCAGCTTCGGCTCCGGTGGTAACGGGCGAGGCTGCGACGGAATTGAACGAGGCAGAGAGGGGAAACGAGCGGTTGCTCACCGGGAAGGCACTCGGGGGCCCGGTGTTAGTTTAGGAGCAGCAGCGGCGACGGGCTTGACGACGAACGCCGGCGGGTCCCGAGGTAGAAGACGACGGAGGTCCGGCGATGTGGTGCCTCCCTGCTTGCGTTCGTCGGTGTAGTCGACGTAGACAAGGCCGGCGCATCTTCTTGACACGCTAGTGCGGCGCGGGGAGGCCAGTGGCCGCGAGATCGACGCGGCGACGGCGACGGCATCTCGGGCACGTACCGAGGAGAGGAGAGCGAGCGAGGGAGAGGGGAAAGTGGGGGCTAGGGTTAGCCTGGGGGTGCCCTGCGGTCGACCTTATCCCCCCACGGCGACGGCGGTACCGGGGGATGGCCGACGCGTGCCCATCGCCGGCTCGGGCGCGCGCGGCATTGACACGCATGGAGAGAGGAGGGAGACGATGGTGGTGGTGGGCTGGGCTGTGCACTATGGACTTAGAGCCCAGATGCACAGTAGGTTTCTCTCTCTTTCTTTATTCTTTTCTGTTTCTTTTTATAGAGATGGTTTTGCAATATTTTGAGCTGCCAAATGACTTTTGTAAAATGTGGGACTTGGCCATATAAATGCAATGCAATATTTGGCACTGCCACAAAAAGTTTGGGAGGCATTTGAATTTGTTTGAATTTTGTATAAATGAAAATGGATTAATGGGGCTGTTTTGGTCACTGTTTTTTGGGGCTAGCTCCCAAATGAGCAAACAAGTGATAATGTTTTCCTTAACATTAATTATCTATTGAATATTGTCTAAAACATGAACTATTTTTCATACAAGTTTGTAGCTTTTCAAATTTCACTTGCTATTTGAATTTAAGTTTGAAATGGAATTTTAGATGAGATATGAACCAAAGATGATTAAGCTTTGCAAAACAAAGTGACTTGGCATAATCATGAGGGATTACTGTAGCTCATTGCATAGGGGTGTTACAATTCTCCTCCTCTAAAAGAAATTCTCGTCCCGAGAATTTAGAGGTAGGAGGAAAGAGATCGAGGTATTCTTCACGAAGGCGATCCTCATGTTCCCAAGTGACTTCATCGTCAGTGTGATTTGACCACTGCACTTTAAGGAACTTTGTTGCCTTCTGATGGGTCCGATGTTCAGCTTGATCCAAAATGCGGATCGGATGCTCCTTATAAGAGAGATCATCTTGCAATTCGAGCATCTCATGATCCATTGCACGGTGCGGATCCTTGAAGCAACGGCGAAGTTGCGACACATGGAAGACATCGTGGACATGAGAAAACTACGATGGCATCTTGTAAGGACACTTCGCAATAGGAGTAGTGCCTGGTTTCAAGGCAATGACGAACTCGACAGCTCTAACAGGGGGTACTCCTAGAAGTTCTTCTGGGAAAACATCTTGGAAGTCGCGAATGAATGGAACGTTTTCGATCCCCTCAAGAGGTGAAGCGTTCAACGCATTTAGGGAATAAATTTGGGCTTCGGCATCTCGTATAAGATAAGCATGGAAGTTTACTATCTCATCTGAAGGATGCAGGAGTTGGACGACTTTAGTGGCACAATCGATTGAAGTAGTATGAGCCTTCAACCAATCCATACCCAGAATGAGGTCAATCTTAGAAGATTCCAAAATAATGGGATATGCATAAAATTCCAACCCTTCAATCCCAAGGGTGACGTTGTGGCTAACCATGGAGGCTTGACATTGGCCCGCGAGGGTGTTTACCGCTAGCGAATGGTGCAACTCCTCACATTTAAGGTCATGCATGTATGCAAAAGCTTCTGATATGAATGAATGCAATGCTCCTGAATCAAATAGAACAGAAGTTGGTACTGAATTAACAAGAAGAGTACCCATCACAGTAGTTGGTTGGTCTAGAGCTTCATTCAGATCAACATGGTAAGCTTGGCCACGACGATAAGAAAGTCTGGCATTGTTGTTGCGGGTCTGTTTGTTACCATGACCATTTCCACTGCCAGCTGACGGAAGCGCAAGCTGATTCTGATTCTGAGGGCATTCTCTGGCACGGTGACCTGGATGGCCACACTTGAAACACAGCCCGTCATTGGGACGGGGAGCAGGAGCTCAAAGCAGTGGAGCTTGAGGTCTTGGCTGCCTCAGAGGTGGAGGAGGCAGACGAGGTGCAATATAAGACGGCATTGGAGCAGGTGCAGCTGGATGGTACATGCTGTGAGGAATCCAAATCCGACGCTTCTGGGATGACGAGCCCGAAGATGAGCCAACATCACGGGTGCGCTTGCTGGCATCCTTGTGTTCCTTAAGACCAGTCTCAACCTGAATGGCCTTGTTCACCAAAGTGGCGAAGTTGGCGAAGTCTTGGACAAGGAGTGCTAGCTTGATATCAGGGTTGAGCCCTTCACGGAACTTCTCCTGTCTGCGGGCATCAGTAGCGATGTCTTCCTCAGCATAGCGAGACAATTCAAGGAACTCCCGCTGATAAACATCCACAGCTTTGCTTCCCTGGACGAGGTTGCGGAACTCACATTTCTTCCGGTCCATGATTCCCTGGGGAATGTAGCGGGCATGGAAAGCAGCCTGGAATTCCAGCCAGGTGATGATGGTTCCAACAGGCAACGTGCGTCTGTGGCTATCCCACCATTGAGCAGTGGGACCTTTCAGGAAGTAGGATGCAAAGGTGACATAACTGTCAGGGGCAACATTGGCTGACTCCATCTCGTAAGTGATGTCACGAAGCCAGTCGTCAGCATCAAGAGGCTGAACTGAGTTGCAGAACACAGCAGGGTTGAGGCGAACAAAGTCTTGCAAGGTTATTAGGGCTGGCTGCTGGTTCATGTTCGGACGTGGAAACTGATCCATTACCCCTTGCATGAATTGACGGTTCAGTTCAAACTGTTGCATCATTGCAGCCATATAGTCGGGTGGTGGTGGATTGTTGGCACCACGGCCACGACCTGTGTGTCTAACCATCCTGCTAAAAGTTAACAGGGGTAGTTTAGCAACGAGCAATTGTAGAAGTATGGAATCATTCATGAAGTAACATGCACATTAAGGGAAGTGCACTAGATACATCACAATAGTCAAACATGACATACAGATCCATACATAGAGTCGGTTACAAGCCAGCGTTACAAGAACGGAAAGGAAAGCAAGACACACTAGGCGGCACGCAGGCACGCGGCGGAAGGATACAACAACAGGACATAGCGATAGCTACATCAACGTCGGAGATAACCACTGAAGCCAGGCAACTGCAAGTGATGACGCAGGGTGCCATCGACACGAGGATCCTGTGCTCCATGAACACTCTGGTGCAGAACCTGGTCCCGAAATGGAAGAAGAGGACCACGTGGAGGAGTACAACCTCCAACAGTAGGCCACTCAAGACCTGGTGGCATCTCTGTCCTGCGCGGGTAAAGGATGTACTCAGGATGCATCCTTGCACTGACTGTTGGCAGCAACTGTGTCAAAGCGTCGTAAAGACGAGCATGAGTGGCGTACAACTCGACAGCAAGAGCTCGGGCAGTGTGATCCAGAGCCTCAGTGTACTGGACCAAAACCTGCGGGTCATAACGACGTCAGACGTAAGGGGTACAGACAGCAGTGTAGTACCCACTCTCATCCCCAGCGGGGGCATACGGGATGTAGCGGAATCCAGACTCATCCAAGTGAGGGTGCTCTCCACGGAGATGGGCAATAGCAGCATAGGCAACATCATGGATTGCCATGTCAACAGTCACTCCAACACCATGAAAGGTGTGCAACTCAGTGATGGAGTTATTCTGCCGATCGAAGATTCGAACCACAGCGCGGTACTGCTCCTGGTTGAACTCGCGGTAATCCTCGTAAACAGTGTACTCAAGGTACCAGCGATATCCCAATCTGGTCAAGAGGTCGACCAGAATAGCAGGGAATCCAGTCGCAACAACAGCCATAGTCTGGCGTACGAGCTGCGTTGCGGGACGCATATGAAACAAAGGAGTTTAATGATGTCAAATGACAGTGTGTGAATCGTACATCATACATTCAGGGAAATAGTTGCAGATAATCCAGCTCTCCGGGTTGATGTGATCTTGAGAACCTAATGTTAGAGTTAGTAAAATCTTTAACCCAAATAGAAGAGAGAGCAGAATCCCAGAGTAAAGGAGAGGAATAAAATATCCTAATCCCATCCATTGGCGACGTGGGCCCGTAAGCCACACAGCCATGTTAGTAAAACAGTTTTTAAAGACTAGACTCAACTTCGGCCAAGGAGTTGGAAAGGGGCTTCCTACAGGCAGTCGGCTCTGATACCAACTTGTGACGCCCCCGACTCGACCATGCACTAATCATACACGCAAATGCGCACGATCAAGCCCAGGGACTCACGGAAAGATATCACAACACAAATCTAGACACAAAATTAAAATAATACAAGCTTTATATTACAAACCAGGGGCCTCGAGGGCTCGAATACATAAGCTCGAGTTACACAAGAGTCAGCGGAAGCATCAGTATCTGAGTACAGACATAATTAGACAAAGGTTGCCTTAAGAAGGCTGAGCAAAACAACAACATCTTGATCGAAAAGGCGTAGGCCTCCTGCCTGGGAGCCTCCGAACTACTCCTGGTCGGCGGTCTCCACGTAGTAGTAAGCCCCGTCTGTGTGGTAGTAGTAGTCATCGGCGGGATCAGCTGACTCCGGGGCTCCATCATCTGATCGCAGCAATAGGGTAGGGGGAAAAAGGTAGCAAAGCAACCGTGAGTACTCATCCAAAGTACTCGCAAGACTTACATCAGATCTATGCTATGTATGCATCGGTATCAAAGGGAAGGGGCTGTATCTGTGGACTAAACTGCAGAAATGCCAGAATAGAGGGGAAGGCCTAGCCTATCGAAGACTAGCATCTTGCAGTGTCTTGCAGCAACAAAAGAGAGTAGAATAACATAACATCTAGTAACAAATATATATATTAGTAATGCCCAGAGATCCTTCCTCATCTACCCCCGCGAGGAAGCGATCCCGGAGCCATCATATCCATTTGCGTATCACAAGTATCCAGTTCTAGCTGTAGTAGATCGGGATACTACTCTGAACGTCCGTTACCGTGGACACGGCTATTCGAATAGATAACTTCCCTGCAGGGGTGCACCAACTTACCCAACATGCTCGATTAACTCTGGCCGGACACACTTTTCCTGGTCATGCCCGGCCTCGGCTCATCGACACGTCGTAGTCCTACCTAGGCTCCGCAGAGAGGTCCCCGCCGGTCTACATCCTAAGCGCTCAGGGGTCTTGGGCCCATCGCCCTTTGCACTCCGGGTCGTTGCGAGCAGGGCGAGTCCAGGCACCACCTCTGTCCTGGATGGCACCGGCCCAGCCGTGCTGCAATGCTGCACTAGACGTCTGACAGAGCTTGCGGAAGAATCATACGATGCCGAGTGCCCATAACTTATCCCGCGTGGTGGTTAGTGCGAAAAGGCCAGAGGCCTACTCAGATCACATATCCAAACCCATTAGTGTGTTGGGAGCTCGCGGTGACGATCAGTGCTCCTGTCGCCCCGTCTCGTGGACTTACGGCAAGGGCCAGGCACATCCCTCTCTAGGGCGGTCTCTGCCTGCCCGGCCGTGCCGCGTAATTATCTCGCGGGTACCCTCCAGGTCAACCTGACTTCACAAGAGACTGTCGGGAACTCAGGTCCACCTCTACCGGGGTGGTACCGCCTGTCCCTTCAGTCCCGCGGTAACAGTTAAAAAGGGGCAACAGTTAAAGGTAACAGTGTGTCCGTAACATCAAGGGGGAAATCCGAGGAATCACCCTCAATGGATTCCCACTCGATGTAACCGTCAAGGTGAACTTGGAGGAATCACCCTCGATGGGTTCACACTTGAGGGGCTGCACGATAGAGGCATCATCGGAGGTGGTGAAAGAGGAATCACCCTCGGTAACCCACAACCGACTAGCTATGCTACAGAGATATCATCAGGAGTGACGTAGGAGGTATCACCCTCGGCACTCGATAGTAGCTCTGCAGAATCGTACAACTAAGGGGGGTGCGGTGCTGTGTCGGTCTCTGCACATCGATCACACTGATCGGGTCTTTCGGTAGCAAAGCAGGGCAACACGAACAAGGGTGTGGGGCCACTGATGGATCACTAACCAACCTATACTAAGCATTTAGGACAGCAGGTAAGGTATCAACAGCAGTTATAAAAACAGGCTATGCATCAGAATAGGAGCTATCGAATACAGTAGCGAAATCTAATGCAAGCACGAGAGAGAAAGAATGGGCGATATAGGAATGATCAAGGGGGTTTGGCTTGCCTGGAAGCTCTGCTGAAAGGGGATGGACGTCAGGAGAGTAGTTGTACTCGGGAGCAGCGTCCGTCTCGGAGTCTACCGGACAAAAGAGGGGGAAGAAACAACAAATATAAAGCAAACAAATGCATCACAAGGCATGACATGGCAATAGGCTGTTCTGGGGGTGACCTAATGCGATGCTAAGCGTTACAGACGGAGCGGGGAAATATCTGGGAATATTTTCCCGGCTTTAGGCAATTATCGGACAGACCATCCGGAGGGGAAGGTTCCATGTTTGCAGTGTTGGAGGCATGTGAAAGGTATGTGGATGGCATATTCAGATTCGTCTTATTTTTCTGATCATTTTTCATATATAAATCATTTTCATCCGAGTTACGGTTTAATTTCTACGAATTGCCGAAGTTGTAAAATAATTTTCTGGATTTTCTGGAATTATTATTATTTCGAAATTAAATGTGAAATTGCTAGGTGCACCCGGTGCAGTTCACCCAGCTGTGCACACAGCGGCTGACAGGTGGGCCCTGTTAATTAGCAGGTGGACCCCATCTGTCAGTGACACAATTAATTAACAGATTAAGTTTATTTATAAAAACTGTTAATTAGCAGGTGGGGTCCACATGTCATAGACTGGGGTTGCCTAGTCAGCACGTTGACTGGGTCAACGCAGTCAACAGGGCCTATGGGACCCACCAGCAGTGACCCAGGGTGGGCCCCATGGCTGGCCACGTCAGCGGTGGCGCCGGCGTTTAGCCGCCGGTGGCCAAAACCGCGGCGAATGGTCGGGCGCGCGTCGGATTTCATCTACAGAGGGCCATTTGGCCCGCGCGACGGCGCGTTCGAACGAGCGGACGGAGCCGCATCGATCTGTGGTGGTAGCAGCAGCTGGGGTGGCCGGAGGCGAGAACTGCAACGGCGACAAGCGGCGGCGGTCTCGGGCGAGCACGGGACCAACGACAGGGGGCACGGGGAGAGGAGCTGGAGGTGGCGTTGGCATCCTGGAAGCACCAGGAGCTCGGGACGAAGCTCGGGCGTGAGCTTGGACTGCGGTGGCCGCGGCAGCGAGCTTCGGCTCCGGTGGTAACGGGCGAGGCCGCGACGAAATTGAACGAGGCAGAGAGGGGAAATGAGCGGTTGCTCACCGGGAAGGCACACGGGGGCCCGGTGTTACTTTAGGAGCAGCGGCGACGACGGGCTTGACGACGAACGCTGGCGGGTCCCGAGGTAGAAGACGACGGAGATCCGGCGATGTGGTGCCTCCCTGCTTGAGTTCGTCGGCGTAGTTGATGTAGACGAGGTCGGCGCATCTTCCTGACACGCTGGTGCGGCGCGGGGAGGCCAGTGGCCGCGGGATCGACGCGGCGACGGTGACGGCGTCTCGGGCATGTACTGAGGAGAGGAGAGCGAGCGAGGGAGAGGGGAAAGTGGGGTCTAGGGTTCGCCTGGGGGTGCCCTGCGGTCAACCTTATCCCCCCACGGCGACAGCGGCGTCGGGGGATGGCCGACGCGTGCCCATCACCGGCTCGGGCGTGCGCGGCATCGACACGCATGGAGAGAGGAGGGAGACGATGGTGGTGGTGGGCTGGGCTATGCACTGTGGACTTAGAGCCCAGATGCACAGTAGGTTTCTCTCTTTTTCTTTATTCTTTTTCTGTTTCTTTTTACAGAGATGGTTTTGCAATATTTTGAGCTGCCAAATGACTTTTGTAAAATGTGGAACTTGGCCATATAAATGCAATACAATATTTGGCACTGCCACAAAAAGTTTGGGAGGCATTTGAATTTGTTTGAATTTTGTATAAATGAAAATGGATTAATGGGGCTGTTTTGGTCACTGTTTTTGGGGGCTAGCTCCCAAATGAGCAAACAAGTGATAATGTTTTCGTTAACATTAATTATCTATTGAATATTGTCTAAAACATGAACTATTTTTCATACAAGTTTGTAGCTTTTCAAATTTCACTTGCTATTTGAATTTAAGTTTGAAATGGAATTGTAGATGAGATACAAACCAAAGATGATTAAGCTTTGCAAAACAAAGTGACTTGGCATAATCATGAGGGAATACTGTAGCTCATTACATAGGGGTGTTACACATTAATTATTTTCAAGCTTGATCAAGTAGTTGACGTTGGACAAGGAAGACAACGTACTGGGTTATGTTTGTTTATATTCACATAGAAGTTATATTGTCATGGATCCTCTAACATGTGGTGCTTGCTTAGCATCTTTTGCTAGCCAAAAATTCGTACTAAGTAGAGGAGATACTACTTGTGCATCCAAAAACCCTTAAACCCAGTTTCTTTTCATGAGAGTCCACCATATCTACCTATGGATTGAATAAGATCCTTCAAGTAAGTTGTCATCAGTGCAAAAAGCAATAAAAATTGCTCCGAAATATGTATGATCTTTTATTGGAAGGGAAAATAAGCTTTGTACGAACTTGTGATGGTGAAGAACTAAAAGCGACGGACTACATAATAAAGGTTGCTATCACAAGGGGCAATTCCTTTCCATTAAGAGCTTGCACATCCAAAAATAAAAAGTGCATGACAACCTCTGCTTCCCTCTGTGAAGGGCCTATATTTTACTTTTTTGTATTTACTTTTATGCAAGAGTCAGTAATGTTCATCCCTATTCCGTTCTATATATTCTCTAGTGGGCAAGCATCATGTGGTAGGGAATGATCCATGCACATATATCCAGTTGAATATTGGTGATCACAAGTTATTATTGTTCACATTATCCCTGAGATAAATAAGTTGGGAGGCGAAACATTAAGCCCCTATCTTCCTATGTGTTTGACTGAAACAGTTTGTTCTAAAAATATGCTTTGAGTGTCAGCAATCATGGAAGACTAAATGATAGCTGAGTATGTGGGATTTGCTAAAACAAAGCTCTTACATAGACCCTTCCTGAAAATAAGATGAATTGTAATTGTTTGATGACTGGGAACATACTTTGTTGGTTTTCAAGAAAGTTTATGGTCTATACTTTTAACATGTGAATAGCTTGCTACTTGATCATGAGAAGTTTTATGAGATGAGCTACTGTTTATGATATACAATGATGTAAGAAAAAGTGTTTGAAATTATCATTGATCAAACTTATGCACTATGCTAGCATTCACACTTCATAAATTATTTCTTTTATCATTACCTACTCGAGGACGAGCAGGAATTAAGCTTGGGGATGCTGTTACGTCTCCAATGTATCTATAATTTATGAAGTATTCATGCCATGTTTACAATAGTTTTATATGGTTTTGGTGCACTTTTATATTATTTTTATGGACTAACTTATTAATCTAGTGCCCAGTGTCAGTTCCTGTTTTATGCGTGCTTTTTGTTTCACATAAAACCATACCAAATGAAGTCCAAACGTGATAAAATTTTACGGAGATTTATTTTAGAGTATATGTGATTTTTGGGAAGAAGAATCAACGCAAGATGGTGCCCGAGGTGGTCACAAGGCAACCCGGCGCCCCCCTGGCCGTGCCCGGTTGCCTTGTGACTCCCTCGAACGTCGGTTGGGGCCCTTCTTTCACTGTGATGTCTACTACGCAACATTATTCTTGTAGACTCTGTTGGGCCTCCAAGCGCAGAGTTTTGTAGGACAGCAGCAAATTTCTCTCAAGTGGATGACCTAAGGTTTATCAATCCATGGGAGGTGTAGGATGAAGATGGTCTCTCTCAAACAACTCTGCAATCAAATACAAATAATCTCTTGTGTCCCCAACACACCCAATACAATGGCTAATTGTATAGGTGCACTAGTTCGGCGAAGAGATGGTGATACAAGTGTAGTATGGATAGTAGATATAGGTTTTGTAATCTGAAAATATAAAAACAGCAAGGTAGCAAGTGATAAAATGGAGCACAAACGGTATTGCAATGCTTAAAAACAAGGCCTAGGGTTCATACTTTCACCAGTGCAATCTCTGAATAGTGCTAACATAATTGGATCATATAACAATCCCTCAACGTGCAACAAAGAATCACTCCAAAGTTCTTATCTAGCGGAGAATATAAGATGAAATTGTTGTAGGGTACGAAACCACCTCAAAGTTATCTTTTCCGATCAATCTATTGAGCCATCCCTATAAGTGTCACAAACAGCCCTAGAGTTCGTACTAAAATAACACCATATGATACGCATCAACCAACTCTAATGTCACCTAGATACTCCAATGTCACCACAAGTATCCGTGAGTTGATTATTCGATATGCATCAAAACAACTTCAGATTCATAATATTCAATCCACACAAAAAACTTCAAAGAGTACCACAAAGTTTCTATCGGAGAAAAGAAGATGAAAACATGCAACCAACCCCTATGCCTAGATTACCCCAAGGTCATGGGAATCCGTGAGTTGATCACCAAAACATACATAAAGTGACTCAATAGAATACCCCATTGTCACCACAGGTATCCACATGCAAGACATACATCAAGTGTTCTCAAATCCGAAATATTCAATCCGACAATAACGAAACCTCTAAGGGAAAGACTCAATTCATTACAAGAAATAGAGAGGGAAGAAACACCATATGATCCAACTATATTAACAAAGCTTGCGGTACATCAAGATTGTGTCAAATCAAGAAGACGAGAGAGAGAGAGAGATCAAACACATAGCTACTGGTACATACCCTCAACCCCGAGGGTGAGCTACTCCCTCCTCATCATGGAGACCACCGGGATGATGAAGATGGCCTCCGGTGATGATTCCCCCCCTCCGGCAGGGTGCCGGAATAGGGCTCTGGATGAGATCGCTTTGGTATAGAGGCTTGCGGCAGCGGCGTCGAAGTTCTAGGTTTATTTCTGGGGGTTTCTCTATATATACGAACTAGATGATGCCCCGCACGTTGCTGCGGAAATTTGTCTATGGATTTTCAGAGTAACATCGACATCTCTAAGAAGAAAATAATATCAATCCATAAAATGATAGATTTCTTATATAGGAAATGACTGAAATTTATTGTTGGTACAACTATGTACTATATGACAAAGCCGTAGTAGTTTGTAGCATGAACCATATACCGTATGATAAAACTATAGCAGCTTGTAGCATGTACTATATTCTTATTACATGATATATTTGTTGTTGTTTGTAGGTGTGCCTTCTTCAGTAACTACCACCTGGATATATGGTATCCCATTCTTTTCATACTCGACAATGTATCCAATGGATGATAATGGATGGTCACCAGATAGTTGCTTAGCGATGTGTCGAGACTTGGACTCCTGTTTGAAAGTTATAAACGTCGGGTCTTTTGTGCCCTTCATCTTTGCAATTGCATCCGTGTATTTCTTCTGAGCTTCTCTTATTGAAACGGCGGTAGAACATGGCAAATTACCTTTTGCATAATTGGGTGGCGTCCTTGAGAAGATAGGAGTATGTTGTCAATTAGGGTAAGAAGTGGAATGAAAATATAGATATGCCATACTAATTTCAGTAGGAGTACCTGTTGCTTTGGTTGTCCATTTGTACTGGCTGCCAACCCGTGGTTGAAAAGATAAGTGGTAAGCTGAAAATGCAACTGGATGATGTTAATATAGATGTGTGTGTTGTAGTAGTAAGCTGTTTTTCTGCTTACCCCATGAGGATAAATAAAATGCACTCTTACTTGCTGCTAACGAAATGAAGTTAAATAAAATGCAGACTTTGATGCTAGCTCCTACAAACTAAATAGATGGTTTACATCCATGATTTTCTATAGGATAAAGAGGGACAGTTTAATACATAAAAAAGAAAATGGTGATAATGCCAGAATAATTAAGAAAGATGTTCAAATAAATGATAGTACTAAAAATTCATAATCTCCTTGTGCTGCTTCAAGTCTATGTTTTTAGTATACCAAACTAATGACAGAGTAGGAAGTAGGAGAAGTTTTACTACACCAGGGAAACCAAGTTAAGTGGACTGATTCCATTGAATAATTATTTTATTTTCCCATGCTAGCCAACTTGGCATCAGGCAGCCTAACTTATGTTTCTTCTTTAGTACTAATATTGTCACATTTCACTGTTACCCTGCTAAAGGTGAATGTATACATCTTGTAGAAGGTAAAAAAGTTTTATGAGCCAAGCGAGTTGAGCCCTAGTTTTCCCTTTCTAAATCCGTGGTTGTGTCCATTTTCCCTCCTTTACACATCTCTCATTTTTTATCAGTTCACTTATCTAACATTTACAGTAAACTATAAACCATATGGATAATTCATACTGTTAGAGATAAAACTTGAAGCAAGGACACGTGTAGACCTGCCAAGTGTTTATTATTTCGAAGATATACTATTGTCTTTCAGGCTAGTGGAACCTTCACATGTATATTTGTTGTATGTAGTTATATCTGATGATATGACAATATGAAGATTAATTCATCTTTGTCTCCCAAATTATGGATACAGTTCCTAATGTTTGCTGGACATGAAGAAGAGCTGCTAATCTGTAGCTTTAATGAACTGCATCTTTTAATTGTTCTCAGCTATGTATGTGACTTGGCTCAACCAACATATTAGTGATCTCTCTATATATATAGCACTCGAATTGCATGTGAGACAAATATTATATAGCAAAAGTTCAAATTCATAGATGTAGCAGGAAACCAATGACAACTTGTCATAGGAACATACAGGGAAAATCAACTAACTGACACAATGTGGTGGTGTACCAAAACATAGCAAAATTATGAGTAAAACTCCGTTATGTTTCTGTACAGCATCCAGATCGCATCAAGCTTTGCATCGCCAAGACATGAAAATTTAAGAGCAAAAGTTTGTTATGTTTCGGTACAGTAGCCAGGTCGCATCAAACTTTGCATCAACCAAGATATGAAATTTGCAAGATAAGAATAGAAAAACCAAGCAAGAAAATTGCATGATGCGGTTCTAGGATTTATAATCCAGACCTGTAGCACGCGAGGGCGTAATCAGCGAACACCTCGAGGATAAGCCTGTGATGAGAACCCGGGGAGGGGAGGCGACTCAGGAGCAGCATGAATCTGTTAATGGGATGGGAAGGGATCAACTCCACTGCTTAAAAGGGAGAGCCACTGGGTAGATTACTCTTCATGAGGGCGGAACAATAAATCCATCTGTTTCTTCTTTTGACATGAATCCATCCGTTTCTGCTGATTGAGTGGTGCGAGGCCATTTCATGTGCATTTGTGGCATTGAGGTGGAAGGGAAGATAAATGAATTTGATGGAGTTGATGCTCATCTGTTGAGCAGCGGAGGGCCGGCGGCGGTTACCAGCAGGGGTCGTTGGGCGTGGCGGCATAAGGTTACCTGAGGTGGCTAGCCGGGAGGATCATCGATGACTGTGCTGGGAGAGGGTGAGCCGTGGCGGCGGAATCCATGGTGGCAGCGGCTGGATGACGCATCTCTGGAGAGGTTGCTCGCCGGGGACCGATGGTGGTGACGGCGGAGGGGTTAGCCTCGACGGCTGGGTGGGGGCAAGCACGGGTGGTGACAGCTGTTGGTAGAGCATGAGGAGCCGCAGCAGTTGGCTGGGGAAGGTTAGGTGGTGGCACATCGCCGGAAGGGATTTTGGCGGCGGCGGCTTCACGGAACGGCTTTTTTAGGCAAGGTTTCACGGCAGGGTGGGTAGGGGCAGTCTTGAACGATGGATAGCCATGGGCTTCCAATTGGCTGAATGGGCTGGAAAAGAATGAATCGGTATGGGTGGAAAAGAACAGTACGCCCAACCCAAAAGAACGAATGGGTATGTTCACTTAGCGGTGGCAGCTCTTAGTAATTTTGTCAACCTTTGATCAAATGACTGCAGACTCCTCAACTTTACAGAATCAATGGCTATAACAATTGGAGTGACGTGGCTTCATGAGAAGGCAGGAAAATCACTTAGTGGGGTGCCCCTATTTAGATATAGAAGATTTTCAGCATTGGAATCACGCGAAAAGGAGTTACAAGGGGCCCACAAGGCAACAGCACACGCCCCCCCCAGGGCGTGCCGTGATACCTTGTCGCCTCCTCGTGTGTCTTATGGTCCTCCCACGAAGCTTCGGGGGTCTCTTATGTTCCAAAAAAAATCGTCAAAATTTTTGGGGTCAATCCAAGAACTTTTATTTCTGCACAAAAAACAACACCACGGTAGTTCTGCTGAAAACAGCGTCAGTCCGGGTTAGTTCCATTCAAATCATACCAAAACCATATAAAATTATTACTAACATGGCATGAATACTTCATAAATTATAGATACATTGGAGACGTATCAGCATCCCCAAGCTTAATTCCTGCTCGTCCTCGAGTAGGTAAATGATAAAATAATTTATGAAGTGTGAATGCTAGCATAGTGCATAAGTTTGATCAATGATAATTTCAATCATTTTTCCTAGCATCATTATATATCATAAATAGTACCTCATTTCTCATAAAACTTCTTATGATCAAGTAGCAAGCTATTCACATGTTAAAGTATAGACCATGAACTTTCTTGAAAACTAACAAACTATGTTTTCAGTCATCAAACAATTACAATTCATCTTATTTTCAGGAAGGGTCTATGTAAGAGCTTTGTTTTAGCAAATTCCACATGCTCAACTATCATTTAGTCTTCCATGATTGCTGACACTCAAAGCATATTTTTAGAACAAACCGTTTCAGTCAAACACATAGGAAGATAGGGGCTTAATGTTTTGCCTCCCAACTTGCTTATCATAGAGATAATGTCAACAATAATAACTCAAGATCACCTATATTCAGCTGGATATATGTGCCAGGATCTTTCCTTACTACATGATGCTTGACCACTAGAGAATAAATAGAGCGGAATAGGGATGAACATTACTGACTCTTGCATAAAAGTAAATACAGAAAAGTAAATACAGAAAAGTAAAAGATAGGCCCTTCACAGAGGGAAGCAGAGGTTGTCATGCGCTTTTTATTTTTCGATGTGCAAGCTCTTAATGGAAAGGAATGTCACTTTATATTGCCCCTTGTGATAGCAACCTTTATTATGCAGACTATCGCTTTTATTTCTTCACCATCACAAGTTCGTACAAAGCTTATTTTCCCTTCCAATAAAAGATCATACATATTTAGGAGCAATTTTTATTGTTTTTTGCACCGATGACAACTTACTTGAAGGATCTTATTCAATCCATAGGTAGATATGGTGGACTCTCATGGCAAGGAACTAGATTTAAGGGTTTTTGGATGCACAAGTAGTATTTCTACTTAGTACGAAGTTTTGGCTAGCAAAAGATCCTAAGCAAGCACCACATGTTAGAGAATCCATGACAATATAACTTCTATGTGAATATAAACAAACATAACTCATTACGTTGTCTTCCTTGTCCAACGTCAACTACTTGATCAAGTTTGAAAATAATTAATGGGGGCTCACAATCATAGAAGATGTCCAAGATAGTATATTATATGTGAAATCTCTCTTCCTTCAATGTTCTTTCATGAATTGTTCAAGTGACCAATGTTATGTTTGCTAACTTTCAATATATTTTACCACTTATACTTCTTATATGTGAAATCAATACTCCCCATGGGACAAGCATATGAAGTATATTAATTTCAAATTTATGATATTCAATTCATTCAACAATTTACTCTTGGGATATAAATGAAGCACGAGAGCAAATGACAAACTACTCCAAAAGATATAAGTGAAGATCAATGAGTAGTCAAACAATTAAGTAGCTATGTGAAGACTCTCTCCAAATAAAGATTTCAGATCCAAGTATTTTATTAAAACAGCAAACAAAATGAAAATAAAAGGACACTCCAAGAATAGAACATATCATGTGAACAAGTAAAAACTTAGGCTAACCGATAGGTGTTGGTGAAGAAAGGTGAGATGCCTACCGGGGCATCCCCAAGCTTAGTTGCTTGAGACTTCTTGGAATGTTATCTTGGGGAGCCATGGGCATCCCCAATCTTGAGCTATTGTGTCTCCTTATTTTCTCTCATATCATGGCTTCTCCTAAATCTTAAAAACTTCATCCACACAAAACTCAACAAGAACTCATGAGATAAGTTCGTATAAATCAACTCAAAACCTTAACATTCTATACTGTACAAAATCACTAAAATTATAATTAAACATTGCATACTAAATGCCTCTACATATTTAATACTCCTATCCACAAATAGAAACATTAAACAAGCAAACATATGCAAACAATGCAACTATAACCGAAATCTGTCTAAACAGAACAGCCTGTAAAGGGGGAATAAAAATTAATAGTTCCCTAACTCCAAGAATTCTGAAAAATTACTGCATGACTGAGAACTCATACATGCTTATTGTGTAAAAATTTCAGATTTTTACCACATTATGAAAATTCACATAAATTTAGGACATAACAGAAAACTTTCTGTTTTCAAACAGCAACACATAAACTTGCAAACTGAGCATGGTAAAGGCTATAATTGGCATTTTATTGAACTAAAAGATACAAAACATGATTATTGATAACAGCAAGCAAATATAAACAAAATAAAATGACACTCCAAGCAAAACTCATATTATGTAACGAATAAAAATATAGCTCCGAGTGAGGTTGCCGATAGTGTTTAAGACGAAAGAGAGGATGCCTTCTGGGGCATCCCCAAGCTTAGACGCTTGATTCTTCCTTGAGTATTACCTTGGGGTTCCTTGGGCATCCCCAAGCTTAGGGTCTTGCCACTCCTTATTCTCCTCATATCGACATCTCACCCAAAACTTGAAAACTTCAATCACATAAAACTTAACGGAACTCCGTGAGATAGGTTAGTATGAAGATAAATCATTCACTTTGGTACTGTCAAGAAAAGATTCATAATTGTTCTCACATAGTACCTACTGTATTCATCATTTCCACAATTTATATCACTCAATATAATCTACGGAAACACTAAAACAAGCAAACTATGCAATAAAAACAGAATCTGTCAAAAACAGAACAACATGTAGTGAGCGAATTAAAAAGCATACTTCCGTACCTCCAAAAATTCTGAAACATTAGGACAATGTAAATAATTTGTAACCCAATACTTTGTAAAAATTTCAGAATTTTATCACGCTCCAGTACAGAATAGAAATTCTAGCACTGGACGCAAAAGTTTCTGTTTTTTCATAGAATCAAATCAACAAGTATCCACACTACCCCAAAGGCTTTACTTGGCACATTATTGAACGAAAACATATAAAACATGATTACTACAGTAGCTTAATCATGTGTACACACAAAAACAGTAGGTATAAATATTGGGTTGTCTCCCAACAAGCGCTTTTCTTTAATGCCTTTTAGCTAGGCATGATGATTTTAATGATGCTCACATAAGAGTAAAGATTGAAACACAAAGAGAGCATCATGAATCATATGACAAGCACATTTAAGCCTAACCCACTTCCTATGCATAGGGATTTTGCAAGCAAACAATTTATGGGAGCAAGAATCAACTAGCATAGGAAGGCAAAACAAGTATAACTTCCAAACTTTCAACACATAGAGAGGAAACTTGATATTATTGAGAAGCCTACAAGCATATGTTCCTCTCTCAAAATAATTTTCAGTAGCATCATGAAGAAATTCAACAATATATCCATCACACAAAGCATTCCTTTCATGATCCACAAGCATAGAATTTTTACTACTCTCCACATAAGCAATTTTCTTCTCATTCATAATAGTAGGAGCAAACTCAACAAAATAACTATCATGAGATAATTGATTGGCATAATCCAATTGAAAATTAAAATCATGATGACAAGTTTCATGGTTATTATTACTCTTTATAGCATACATGTCATCACAATAATCATCATAGATAGCAACTTTGTTGACATAATCAATTGAAACCTCTTCCAAAATAGTGGAATTATCATTAAATAAAGTCACGACCTCTCCAAATCCACTTTCATAATTATTACAATAAGATTCAACACCCTCCAAAATAGTGGGATCATTACTACCTAGAGTTGACACTCTTCCAAACCCACTTTCATCATTGTAATCATCATAAATAGGAGGCATGCTATCATCATAATAAATTTTCTCATCAAAACTTGGGGGGCTAAAAATATCATCTTCATCAAACATAGTATCCCCAAGCTTATCGCTTTGCATATCATTAGCATCATGGATATTCAAAGAAAGCATACTAACAACATTGCCATCATGCATATCATTCAAAGAATTTATGCCAAACATTTTATTGAATTCTTCTTCTAACACTTTAGCACAATTTTCCGATCCATCATTTTCAAGAAAGACATTATAGAGATGAAGTAATTGAGGCAACCTCAATTCCATTTTTTTTAGTTTTCTTTTACAAACCAAACTAGTGATAAAACAAGAAACTAAAATATTCAATTGCAAGATCTAAAGATATACCTTCAAGCACTCACCTCCCCGGCAACGGCACCAGAAATGAGCTTGACGTCTACAGTTTATGATATATAATGATGCTAGAAAAAGTGTTTGAAATTATCATTGATCAAACTTATGCACTATGCTAGCATTCACATTTCATAAATTATTTATTTTATCATTTACCTACTCGAGGACGAGCAGGAATTAAGCTTGGGGATGCTGATACGTCTCCAACGTATCTATAATTTATGAAGTATTCATGCCATGTTTACAATGATTTTATATGGTTTCGGTGCACTTTTATATTATTTTTATGGACTAACTTATTAATCTAGTGCCCAGTGTCAGTTCCTGTTTTCTGCATGTTTTTTGTTTCACAGAAAAAACATACCAAAAGAAGTCCAAACGCGATAAAATTTTACGGAGATTTATTTTGGAATATATGTGATTTTTCGGAAGAAGAATCAACGCAAGAAGGTGCCTGAGGTGGTCACAAGGCAACCCGGCGCCCCCCTGGCCGCGCCCGGTTACCTTGTGACTCCCTCGAATGTCGGTTGGGGCCCTTCTTTCGTTGTGATGTCTACTATGCAACTTTATTCTTGTAGACTCTGTTGGGCCTCCAAGCGCAGAGTTTTGTAGGACAGCAGCAAATTTTCCTCAAGTGGATGACCTAAGGTTTATCAATCCGTGGGAGGTGTAGGATGAAGATAGTCTCTCTCAAACAACCCTGCAATCAAATACAAAGAATCTCTTGTGTCCCCAACACACCCAATACAATGGTAAATTGTATAGGTGCACTAGTTCGGCGAAGAGATGGTGATACAAGTGTAGTATGGATAGTAGATATAGGTTTTTGTAATCTGAAAATATAAAAATAGCAAGGTAGCAAGTGATAAAACGGAGCACAAACGGTATTGCAATGCTTTAAAACAAGGCCTAGGGTTCATACTTTCACTAGTGCAATCTCTCAACAGTGCTAACATAATTGGATCATATAACAATCCCTCAACGTGCAACAAAGAATCACTCCAAAGTTCGTATCTAGCGGAGAACATAAGATGAAACTGTTGTAGGGTACGAAACCACCTCAAAGTTATCTTTTGCAATCAATATATTGAGCCATCCCTATAAGTGTCACAAATAGCCCTAGAATTCGTACTGAAATAACACCATATGATACGCATCAACCAACTCTAATGTCACCTAGATACTCCAATGTCACCACAAGTATCCGTGAGTTGATTATTCGATATGCATCAAAACAACTTCAGATTCATAATATTCAATCCGCACAAAGAACTTCAAAGAGAACCCCAAAGTTTCTATCAGAGAAAAGAAGATGAAAACGTGCAACCAACCCGTATGCCTAGATTACCCCAAGGTCACGGGAATCCGCGAGTTGATAACCAAAACATACATCAAGTGACTCAATAGAATACCCCATTGTCACCACGGGTATCCACATGCAAGACATACATCAAGTGTTCTCAAATCCGAAATATTCAATCCGACAATAACGAAACCTCAAAGGGAAAGACTCAATTCATTACAAGATGGAGAGGGAAGAAACACCATATGATCTAACTATATTAACAAAGCTCGCGGTACATCAAGATCGTGCCAAATCAAGAAGACGAGAGAGAGAGAGAGATCAAACACATAGCTACTGGTACATACCCTCAGCCCCGAGGGTGAACTACTCCCTCCTCGTCATGGAGACCACCGGGATGATGAAGATGGTCTCCGATGATGATTCCCCCCCTCCGGCAGGGTGCCGGAACAAGGCTCTGGATGATATCGCTTCGGTATAGAGGCTTGCGGCAGCAGCGGCGAAGTTCTAGGTTTATTTATGGGGGATTCTCTATTTATAGGAATTTTCAGCGTTGGAATCACGCGAAAAGGAGTTACGAGGCGACCACAAGGCAACAGCACACGCCCCCCCAGGGCTCGCCGTGATACCTCGTCGCCTCCTCGTGTGTCTTCTGGTCCTCCCATGAAGCTTCAGGGGTCTCTTATGTTCCAAAAAAAATCGTCAAAATTTTGGGGTCAATCCAAGAACTTTTATTTCTGCACAAAAAACAACACCATGGTAGTTCTGCTGAAAACAGCGTCTGTACGGGTTAGTTCCATTCAAATCATACCAAAACCATATAAATTATTGCTAAGATGGCATGAATACTTCATAAATTATAGATACGTTGGAGACGTATCACGCTGCAAGAAAGATAATTTTCGGATAAAAATCCCCTCAAAATTTCAGCCCTGTCGGAGTTACGGATCTCCAGGAATATAAGAAACGGTTTTCGGCTAGAAACAGGGACGCATAAACAGAAGGAAACAGAGAGAGAGAGAGATCCAATCTCAGAGGGGCTCTCGCCCCTCCAGGCACCATGGAGGCCGAGGATCAGAGGGAGAACCTCTCCCCATCTAGGGGGAGGCCATGGAGCTGCAAGCTGGAGGGGGAGCCTCTCTTCCCCTCTCTCTCGGTGGCTGATACGCCTCCAACGTATCTATAATTTATGAAGTATTCATGCCATATTTATAAAAATTCTATATGGTTTTGGTATGATTTGATTAGAACTAACCCGGACTGACGCTGTTTTCAGCAGAACTACCGTGGTGTTGTTTTTTGTGCAGAAATGAAAGTTTTCCAAATGAGCTGAAACTTTTTGGAGATTTTTTATTGGACAAATAAAAAATATTGGCACCAAGACCCACTGGAGGAGGGCCACCCAGTGCCCACGAGGCACCAGGGCGCGCCACCCCCCCCCCCCAGGCACGCCCTGGTACCTCGTGGGGCCCACGTGGCTCCGTTTCGCGTGATTCCAACGCTGAAAAATCATATATATTCAGAAACCCCCAAAAGTTAACCTAGATGAGTTTTTACGCTGCCGCAAGCCTCTGTACCAGAGAGATCCCATCTACAACCCTTTTCCGGCACCCTGCCGGAGGGGGGAAAGCATCGCCGGAGGCCATCTTCATCATCCCGGCGGTCTCCATGACAAGGAGGGAGTAGTTCACCCTCGGGGTTGAGGGTTTGTACCGGTAGCTATGTGTTTGATCTCTCTCTCTCTCTCGTGTTCTTGAGATGGCACGAACTTGATGTATCGCGAGCTTTGTTGATATAGATGAATCATATGGAGTTTTCCCCTCTCTATCTTCTTGTGATGAATTGAGTTTTCCCTTTGAAGTTTTCTTATCGGATTGAGTCTTTAAGGATTTGAGAACACTTGATGTGTGTCTTGCATATGGATATCTGTGGTGACAATGGGATATTCACTTGAGTCACTTGATGTATGTTTTGGTGATCAACTTGCGGGTCCGTGACCTTGGGGATTTATGCATAAGGGTTGGCACACGTTTTCGTCTTAACTTTCCGGTAGAAACTTTGGGGCACTCTTTGAAGTTCTTTGTGTTGGTTTGAATAGATGAATCTGAGATTGTGTGATGCATATCGTATAATCAAACCCGCGGGTACTCGTGGTGACATTGGAGTGCCTAGGTGACATTAGGGTTTTGGTTGATGTGTATCTTAAGGTGTTATTCTAGTACGAACTCTAGGGCTGTTCGTGACAATTAATGGGGATGGCTCATAAGATTGATCGGGAAGGATAACTTTGAGGTGGTTTCGTACCCTACAACAATTTCTTCGTTTGTTCTCCGCTATTTGTGACTTTGGAGTGAACTCTTTGTCGCACGTGAGGGATTTACATATGATTCAACTATGTCAACAATGTTGGGAGATCGCACTAGTGAAAGTATGAACCCTAGGCCTTGTTTTTAAGCATTGCAATACCGTTTTTATGCCCGTTTACTATTTGCTACCTTGCTGTTTTTATATTTTCAGATTACAAAAACCTATATCTATTATCCATACTACACTTTTATCATCATCTCTTCGCCGAACTAGTGCACCTATACAATTTACCATTGTATTGGGTGTGTTGGGGACACAAGAGATTTCTTGTATTTGGTTGCAGGGTTGTTTGAGAGATACCATCTTCAACCTACGCCTCCCATGGATTGATAAACCTTAGGTTATCCACTTGAGGGAAAATTGCTACTGTCCTACAAAACTCTGCGCTTGGAGGCCCAACACGAGTCTACAATAATAAGTTGTGTAGTAGACATCAAGCTCTTTTCTGGCGCCGTTGCCAGGGAGGTGAGTGCTTGAAGGTATATCTTTAGATCTTGCAATCAAATCTTTTAGTTTCTTGTTTTATCACTAGTTTGGTTTATTAAAGAAAACTACAAAAAATGGAATTGAGGTTGCCTCATATTATTCGTCTTTATCATGTCTTTCTTGAAAATAAGGATTCCGATAATTGTGCTCAATTGATAGAAGAAGAATTCAATGAAATGTTTGGCATAAAATCTTTGAATGATGAGCATGATTACAATGTTGTTAATATGAATTCTTTGAATACCCATGATGCTAATGATATGCAAAGCTACAAGCTTAGGGATGCTATGTGTGATGAAGATGATATTTTTAGTCCCCCAAGTTTTGATGAGAAAATCTATTATGATGATAAGATGCCTCCTATTCATGATGATTATTGTGATGACTTCTATGCTATAAATAATAATGATAACCATGAAACTTGTCATCATGATTTTAATGTTCAATTTGATTATGCCAATCAAGTATCTCATGATAATTATTTTGTTACGTTTGCTCCCACTATTATGAATGAGAAGAAAATTGCTTATGTGGAGAGTAGTAAGATTTCTATGCTTATGTATCATGACAAGAATGCTTTGTGTGATGGATATATTGTTGAATTTCTTCATGATGCTATTGAAAATTATTTTGAGAGAGGAATATATGCTTCTACATATTTTAATAATATCAAGTTTCCTCTCTATGTGTTGAAAGTTTTGAAGTCATGCTTGTTTTGCCTTCCTATGCTAGTTGATTCTTGCTCCCATAAACTATTTACTCACAAAATCCCTATGCATAGGAAGTGGGTTAGGCTTAAATATGTTTGATATATTTCTCATGATGCTCCCTTTACGTTTCAATTCTTTATTTCTATGTGAGCATCATTCAAAATTATCATGCCTAGCTAAAAGGCTTTAAAGAAAAGCGCTTGTTGGGAGACAAACCAATATTTATAAATACTGTTTTTGCGTGTTCACATGATTAAGATACTGTAGTAATCATGTTTTATATGTTTTCTTTCAATAAAGTGCCAAGTAAATCCTTTGGGATAGTGTGGATACTTGTTGATTCAATTCTGTGCAAAAACAGAAACTTTTGCCTCCAGTGTTTAATTTCCCAGATTTTACGGAAGCGTCAAACAATTCTGAAATTTTTACATGGAATTGGTTTACAAATTTTTTACGTTTTCCTAATTTTTCAGAATTTTTAGAGTTACAGAAGTATGGTCATTGTTCAGATCATTACAGACTGTTCTGTTTTTGACAGATTCTGTTTTCAATGCATAGTTTGCTTGTTTTATAGTTTCTATGGCTTATATTATGAGATATAAATTGTGGAAATGATAGAATACAGTAGGCATTATGTGAGAACAATTATGAATCTTGTCTTGACAGTACCTAAGTGGATGATTTATTTTTATCATACTAACCTATATCACAAGTTCCGTTAAGTTTTGTGTGATTGAAGTTTTCAAGTTTTGGGTGAGATATCGATATGAGGAGAATAAGGAGCGGCAAGACCCTAAGCTTGGGGATTCCCAAGGCACCCCAAGGTAATATTCAAGGAATACCCAAGCAACTAAGCTTGGGGATGCCCCGGAAGGCATCCCCTCTTTCGTCTTCAACACTATCGGTAACCTCACTCGGAGCTATATTTTTATTCGTCACATAATATGAGTTTTGCTTGGAGCATCATTTTCTTCTGTTGATATTTGTTTGCTGCTATCAATAATCATGTTTTGTACCTTTTATTTCAATAAAATGTCATTTATAGCCTTTACTATGCTCAGTTTGCAAGTTCATGTGTTGCTGTTTGAAAACAGAAAGTTTTCTGTTATGTCCAGAATATTCCTGAATAGTCAGAACATGATAAAAATCTGAAATTTTTACACAGTAATCATGAATGAGTTATCTGTCACGTGGTAATTTTTCAGAATTTTTGGATTTAGGGAAGTATGAATTCTTATTCACCTTTTACAGACTGTTCTGTTTTGGCAGATTGCTGTTATAGTTGCATTGTTTGCATATGTTTGCGTGTTTAATGTTTCTATTTGAGGATAGGAGTATTAAATATGCATAGGCATTTATTATGCAATGTTTAATTATATTTTTTGTGATTTTCTACAGTAGAGAATGTTAAGGTTTTGAGTTGATTTATACTAACTTACCTCACGAGTTCTTGTTGAGTTTTGTGTGGATGAAGTTTTTAAGATTTATAGAAACCGTGATATGAGAGGAATTAAGGAGACACAAAAGCTCAAGCTTGGGGATTCCCAAGGCATCCCAATATAATATTTTAAGAAGTCTCAAGCATCTAAGCTTGGGGATGCCCCGGTAGGCATCCCACCTTTCTTCATCAACATTATCGGTTAGTTTTGGTTGAGCTTAAGTTTTTGCTTCTTCACATGATATGTGCTATTCTTGGAATGTCATTTTATTTTGTTTTTCTTGCTGTTTGAATAAAATATCAAGATCTGAATTTTTTTTAATGAGAGAGAGTCCTCACATAGCTACTTAATTGTTTCACTACTCATTGATCTTCGCTTATATATTTTGGAGTAGTTTGTCATTAATTCTCATGCTTCACTTATATCTTTCTGAGAGTTAATAATAGTAATGGTAATTTGCACAAGATATGAATTTGGTCCCAAAGTGATGAATATTCATGAGGGATATAATAAAAATTTCATATAGATCATTGGATATGATAAGTGTGATTCCTTGCAACGAAAATAATGAAAGAGATCATATGCTAATCTTATGGAAAGTAATGACATTACATAAAGAAAAGTATAAGTGGTAAAATTTATCGGAGGTTAACAAGCATAGCATTAGTCAATGATGCAATTCATGAAAAAGTTAATAAGGGAAGAGAAGATTCACATGCAAATATACTATCTTGGACATCTTTTATGATTGTGAGCCCCCATTAAGTATTTTATGTCAAAATGTTGACATTGGACAAGGAAGACAACGTAATGAATTATGTTTGTTCATATTCACATAGAATTTATATTGTTATAGATCCTCCAACATGTGGTGCTTGCCCAATATCTTTGCTAGCCAAAAATCCGCACCAAGTAGAGATACTACTTGTGCATCCAAAACCCTTAAACCCAGTTTCTTGCCATGAGAGTCCACTATATCTACCTATGGATTGAATAAGATCCTTCAAGTAAGTTGTCATCGGTGCAAAAAGCAATAAAAATTGCTCCTAAAATATGTATGATCTTTTATTGTAAGGGAAATAAGCGTTGTACGAACTTGTGATGGTAAAGAAATAAAAGCGACGGACTACATAATAAAGGTTGCTATCACAAGGGGCAATATAACGTGATGTTCCTTTGCATTAAGGGCTTGTGCATCCAAAAATAAAAAGCGCATGACAACCTCTGCTTCCCTCTACGAAGGGCCTATCTTTTACTTTTATGCATTTACTTTTATGTATTTACTTTTTATGCAAGAGTCAATAGTGTTCTCCTCTACTTCCTTTTTATTTTTCTCTTTTGCAAGCATCATGTGGTGGGGAAAGATCTAGGCACATATATCCAGTTGGATATGAGTGATCATGAGTTATTATTGTTGACATCACCCTTGAGGTGAATAAGTTGGGAGGCAAAATCACAAGCCCCTATCTTTCTATGTGTCTGGCTGAAACTTTTGCTCCATATATATGTCGTGAGTGTTAGCAATCATAGAAGACTAAATGATGGTTGAGTATGTGGACTTGCTAAAAAGCTCCTACATGAGACTCTTCCTGAAAATATGATGAATTGCAATTGCATTGTTGACTAGAATAGTTTGTTAGTTTCCAAGAAAGTTTATGCCTTATACTTCATTGTTGTGATGAATTGTTACTTTCTCATGTGAAGTTTTATGATAATAAATATTGCTGTTATAATAATGATCTTGCTTTGTTCAAGTCCAATGTCCATGCAACAAAAGATTATATGATGATTATCATAGGTAGCATTCCACATCAAAAATTTTGTTTTTAATTGCTACTTTATCATGATGACTTTTATGAGAAAAAGTTGCTGTTATGATGCTAGGAAAAGTGATTGAAATTATTATTGATCAAACTTATGCACTATGCTAGCATTCACACTTCATAAATTATTTATTTTATCATTTACCTACTCGAGGACGAGTAGGAATTAAGCTTGGGGATGCTGATACGTCTCCAACGTATCTATAATTTATGAAGTATTCATGCCATATTTATAACAATTCTATATGGTTTTGGTATGATTTGATTAGAACTAACCCGGACTGACGCTGTTTTCAGCAGAACTACCGTGGTGTTGTTTTTTGTGCAGAAATGAAAGTTTTCCAAATGAGCTGAAACTCTTTGGAGATTTTTTATTGGACAAATAAAAAATATTGGCACCAAGACCCACTAGAGGGGGGCCACCCAGTGACCACGAGGCACCAGGGCGCGCCACCCCCCCCAGGCGCGCCCTGGTACCTCGTGGGGCCCACGTGGCTCCGTTTCGCGTGATTCCAACGCTGAAAAATCATATATATTCAGAAACCCCCGAAAGTTAACCTAGATGAGTTTTTACGCCGCTGCAAGCCTCTGTACCAGAGAGATCCCATCTACAGCCCTTTTCCGGCACCCTGCCGGAGGGGGGAAAGCATCACCGGAGGCCATCTTCATCATCCCAGCGGTCTCCATGACAAGGAGGGAGTAGTTCACCCTCGGGGCTGAGGGTTTGTACCAGTAGCTATGTGTTTGATCTCTCTCTCTCTCGTGTTCTTGAGATGGCGCGATCTTGATGTATCGCGAGCTTTGTTGATATAGATGAATCATATGGAGTTTTCCCCTCTCTATCTTCTTGTGATGAATTGAGTTTTCCCTTTGAAGTTTTCTTATCGGATTGAGTCTTTAAGGATTTGAGAACACTTGATGTATGTCTTGCATATGGATATCTGTGGTGACAATGGGATATTCACTTGAGTCACTTGATGTATGTTTTGGTGATCAACTTGCGGATCCGTGACCTTGGGGATTTATGCATAAGGGTTGGCACACGTTTTCGTCTTGACTTTCCGGTAGAAACTTTGGGGCACTCTTTGAAGTTCTTTGTGTTGGTTTGAATAGATGAATCTGAGATTGTGTGATGCATATCGTATAATCAAACCCGCGGGTACTCGTGGTGACATTGGAGTGCCTAGGTGACATTAGGGTTTTGGTTGATGTGTATCTTAAGGTGTTATTCTAGTACGAACTCTAGGGCTGTTCGTGACAATTAATGGGGATGGCTCATAAGATTGATCGGGAAGGATAACTTTGAGGTGGTTTCGTACCCTACAACAATTTCTTCGTTTGTTCTCCGCTATTTGTGACTTTGGAGTGAACTCTTTGTCGCACGTGAGGGATTTACATATGATTCAACTATGTCAACAATGTTGGGAGATCGCACTAGTGAAAGTATGAACCCTAGGCCTTGTTTTTAAGCATTGCAATACCGTTTTTATGCCCGTTTACTATTTGCTACCTTGCTGTTTTTATATTTTCAGATTACAAAAACCTATATCTATTATCCATACTACACTTTTATCATCATCTCTTCGCCGAACTAGTGCACGTATACAATTTACCATTGTATTGGGTGTGTTGGGGACACAAGAGATTTCTTGTATTTGGTTGCAGGGTTGTTTGAGAGATACCATCTTCAACCTACACCTTCGCTTGAACACTTTTATCATCATCTCTTCGCCGAACTAGTGCACCTATACAATAATGATTACCGACCTTGTTAACAATTGCCTAGGACAATTCCGCACACCATACCATCATTATTCCACACTCGCTATTTGTAACATATTGTAATATATTCTAACTTTATTTAGGCAGCACCTAGTTTTATGTTTTAGTTCTCCGATATCATGCCAAGCTATCCTCTTTATACCCACAACGTAGTTTTATTTCTCATTTCTAGATGAAAGCAAATGCTCGGTGTACGTAGAGTCGTATTAGTGGCAGATAGGACTTGAGAGAATATTGATCTTACCTTTAGCTCCCTGTGGGTTCGACATTCCATACTTACCACTTCCATCTTTGGAAAGTGCTACGATGATTCCTTGCACTTGGGGATTATCAACAACACATGATGGACTTTGATTTGGTGATACTCCTTGTGTACCCGGTCTCGAGCTCCAGGTTGAAAATCGTAGGTCTGGCCGGAGTTGGTTATACCGATTTTTTTTGCATCGTTACTTAGTTGAAGGCATTGCTCGATTATGCTCAGACTTGTTCTTCAGGTTAAAAACCTAGATTCTCACCTCTGGTGACGGCGGAGCTTGAGCATCGTTCCCTTTTTGAAGGTGTTGCACTGAAGAACCTCGTTGTTCTTGTGCTGTCAAAAGATGGTTGGTGTGGATATGGTTGTTCCTGTAGTTCGCGGACCGCTCTTTTGGTTGCTTCGTTTTTTTTCTTTTTCCTTGCTTAGGCATCGCTTTGGTCTCGTATGACTTTGCTCTTGCCAGTGTGTTTGTGTGTGTGTGCGCTCATGTTGGTCATGTGCATCCTAGTTATGCAGAGGTCGGGTGTTAGTCATTATGTTTGTATCCATTTGATGCATCATTTTGAGTTATATATGTACTACAACCCCCTCTCCCCTAACAGTTGCAGAATAGGCTCATTCTGCAACCCCTCCCCCCTCCAACCGAAGCAACTACCCCGAATCAGAGCTGCCCCCGGATCCAAATCAAACACTCCCGGATTTACTGTCGCGTCGGGCTCTAGTACGAGCGCTGGGACCACCGCGCCCGGTCGTACTAGATGTCGTCGATCTCTCTAGACTCTGGGAGGAGTTTCGTATTTTGCTCATCATTTCTTATACGAACTCTGATTTTTACATTGTGGGGCTCGTTAGATTGCTATCGGAAAGCCCGATGCATTAGTGGCCGTGGATCTTCAATTTGGATATTTTAATAAATGTCAAAACATCAAACACTCCATAGGGCTTCAATTTAGCGCCTAGAACTTCTTCGGCTTGTCCCCCAACTTAGTGCTTTTGCTGTGTCAAGTCCATGTACATGCCAACATACCTACAAAGACCACAAAACAAAGAATAACTAATATAAACTAAATAAAAATAAATGTTTTGCAATGAACTTGGTAAAACAAGTAAAGACCAAAAACTATGCACTGTGGACATGAATAAGTGCTAGATGGATAAGATATAAGAGATTTTGGCACTAAAATATACACTAAAAGTATGTATAAAATCCACTCATCATAAGAGGAAGAGAGCGGACTGGGTGGACGAGGTGCTGAACATGAGGAGGTCTACAGAAGAGGAGCTCTTTGTCGTGCGCTTACTGGTTGGTCTAGTCTGCTCTATTGTCCTTTGTAGTGGTGGTGTGGGTCTAGCACACGTCAAGACCGCGAGACGCGAGCGCTGGTAACAACAGTATGCGAGATTTAGCATTTGAGAAGCGTCCTACACGCTGAACAGAGCCAATTATAGTTCGTCACCATCAGTTTCGTTTTTTCTTTTTGACGAGGATAAGTGTCGTTTACTTCTTTTTTTCCTTTTTTGTGAACTTTTTCCAAATCATTTTTTTTTCAAATTCTTGTACTTTTTCTCAAACTTGTGAACCCTTTTCAAATTTATGTACTCTTTTTTCAAATTCTTTTTCTCCTTTTTTCATTTTTTTGCGAACATTAAATTCATGATTTTTTCCAAATATTTTTTTCTCAAATCGTTGATCTTTTCCTGAAATTTGTGAATTTTTCCGGAATTCGTGACATTTTCAAAATAAAAAAATTTCGTTTCTTGAACTTTTTTCTCAAATTTGTGAACTTTTTTCAAATGTGTGGACACTTTTTTCTAATACATGAACCATTTAAATCTGTGAACTTGTTTCAAAATCATGAACTTTTCTAAAATACGTGAACTTTTTTCAAATTCGTGAGCTTTTTCTTCAAATCCATGAACTCCTTTCGAATTCAAGATTTTTTTAACTCAAAATATTTTCTTTTCAAATTCTGAAAAAAAAATCATATCCAAGAATTTCCATAAAGTCTACCGGTAAATGGATGACTGGTCAATGGTCAACAGTCAACCAGAGGGCAACCCGATTGTTGGGCCGACCCATGCGAGTAGAGCGCGTGAGCGCAAGGGTGTAAACTGAACGCACAAGGTGGCAATTCCTATTTGGCGCTTTAGGCGTCCATTACTGTGTATTTTGCAAACAGGCATCTGAAGCGCCCCTGCGCTGGGTCGGCCCATGAAGCAACCTTCCTCATCGAGGTAGGCTGGTGTAACCACCCTGCCACCCAGCGGGATCTGGTAAGTTACAACTTTTTCGTTCTTTTATTCTTCCTTTTTTCTTTTTGTTTCTTTTTTCGTTTTCCTTTTTTTTAAATCAGGGGCCTCCCCCTGGCTCCAATTTCATTCAAGAAAGAAAAGCCAATCGAGTACCACAACATCTAAACGACTAACAGACACTGAAACTAAAAACAGGGGAAAACAGTTCCCTGCAAACCTTTTTCCTTTTTCGTTTTCTGTTTTTTCTTTTTTGTTCTTCCTGGTTAGATGAATTGTTTGCAAATACGTGAACTTTTTCTTCAAATCGATGAACTTTTTTAAAAGTTTGATAAACTTTTTCAAAATCGATTAAATTTTTTCAAAATCAATGAACTTTTTTTTTAATTTGATGAACTTTTTTTAAAATTCAATGAACTTTTCTCAATTTCGATGAATTTTTTTCAAAATCGTTGAGCTTTTTTCAAACTCTATGAAATTTTTATGAATTTTTTTAAAAAAATCAATGAACATTTTTTCAAAACCCATGAACTTTTTCATTTTCGATGAACTTTTTAAAAATTTGATGAACTTTTTTCAAATTGGTGATCTTTTTTTCAAAATCATGAACTTTTAAAAACAATCCATGAACATTTTTGAATTCATGATTTTTTTTTGTTTTTTACGATTTTTTTCTGTCTGTTTTTCAAATGCGATCGAGCAAACCCAAAGGAAATAAAATGCAATCGAATCTCGCTCTACATGGGCCGACCCACCAGGGTTGGTGCGTGGGCGCCAGGGAGCTTCCCCGGCGCCTGAAGCGCCCAATAGAAGCACCCGCACAAGGCTCCTGAACAGGAGCTCTCTGTCATGCATTTACTGGCTGGGTCTGGGCCTAGCCCTGTTTTCCTTTGTAGTGGTGGTCTAGGACAAGCGAAGCCAATGTCCGGAACGCGAGAGGCGAGCGCTAAGCGCTAGTAGCTGTAAGCGAGATTTCACATTTGAGAAGAACGCTATGCGCTTAATAGGGCCAATCCCTATTCGGCGCCTTAAACATCGTTTACTTCATTAAGCATATGCGACACTCATGCGCTTCTACACTGGGTTGACCCATATAACGATCGAGGTACCTTCGGTTTTAGGGAACTACAAGATGCTTTTGGTTCGGGGTTTTTTCCTATGTTTTGTTGTTTGGTTTTATCTACCTATTTTTTGTTTGGTTTATTTTTCTTTCTTTCATTTTTTTCTTTTTCGGTTAGCCTAGGGGAGCCGCCGACTCCAACTGTCGTCCATGTACAATCCATATTAGATCTCACCAACTGCCCATCCTACTTGTTCTATCTTTTTGATAGCCCATCTTTTTGTCACAGTAGTCTTTCAGTGGCATGTTTCAGTCATCTTCTCCATTACTTAGCAAAAGTGAGCCACCGATTCAGGTACAAGATACTATAATTAAAGTCTGGACAATTAGACAGCACCCCTGTGATCGCAACGACCCACTTGCAAGAGCGGAGCTCTACCAACTGAGCTATACCCCCCCCCACCCCATCCCGAGCTAAGTGGAGTATGCATGAAAGATTCAGATGCTTTTTCTATTTCATTCCCTGGTGCACCCGGGCCATCCAGGACTTGAACTAGACACCTTCCCATGAAGTAAATCCTCGCCCCTACGATCCAACCAATTGGGAGAAAATAAATAGACTCTGGAGCGGTTCATCCTTCCTGAACGCAACATACAACTCCCGTTGTACTGCGCTCTTCAAGTGTGCTTCTTCCTCTCCTTTTATTTTTTTGGTTTTTTTTTATTGTTTCAACATTTTTTCAAATTTGTAAACTTTTTCCAAATTGAATTATTTTTTTCAAATTCTTAAAAAATTTCTTAACTTTGTGAACTTTAAAAAAAAGCATGTACTTTTATCTAATGCATGACTTTTTTTCAAATCCCAGACTTTCTCCAAATTTGTGATTTTTTTTCCAAATTTATGAACATTTCTAAAATGCGCAAAGTTTATTCAAATCCGTGAACTTTTTCTTCAAATGCATGAACTTTTCTAAATTCATGATTTTTTCAACTCATAAATATTTTTTCCAAATTTGGCAAGGCTGAGGATTGGTCATGTAACTAGTATTTAGTGAGTTTTTGTAAGGGACGTGCTACGCGTCGACCGACGGATCCTTTTAGAAGATCCGCCGGGTTGCGAGCCGCCAGATCTGGCATAATCTCGTGGCTGCGTGTTGTCCTCAATTTTGCAACAGAAGTCTTGTTGCGAGTTCCCTTTTGCTACACACGTCTTGTTGCAGAAACATTTGCAATAAAGGTTGTGTTACAGATTTTTTTTTTGCAACGGAGGTTTTGTTGCAGTTTTTTTTCGTCTTCGCTTTTTTGCAACACATGTGTTGTTGCGAAAGCAACTTTTGCAACACAGGTGATGTTGCAGAAAATATTACAACAAAGACCTAGTTGCAACGGTGCTGGAGAATACTGCGGTGGGGTGCGCGCGGGCCACACACCGGACACGCATCACGCGCTGGAGGCGGTGGAGGCCCCGTGCTGGATCAACCGGCTGTTCCTAAGCTTTTCACTTTTTGTAATTGTTTTTGGATTGGTAAATTTATGTTTTATGAAACATTAGTGTGTAATTATGTATAATACACACATGACATTATCCAAATATGGTCCTTAGGCCAACTCCAACGCACGACCCCAAACGGGCGTCCGTTTGGTCCGCTTTTCGTCTGTTTGGGGCTGGCAATGGGGTCGCGTCCGCCCGGATTTGTGGATGCACCGGCCGTGCGCCCAACGGGCGGCCGCATCTTTGGACGCATCTCGTTCGTATACATTTTTTTCGCCGCATTTCTTATTATTTTCATCAGCGATTTTTTGATACATTGGAGTACATTCACCAAATCTTGACTAGAATAGCAAGACCAAAGAAAACAAGAATCACAAGAAGACATTTTAAAAGATATCCAATTTCCATAACTGCTCCCACAAGCTGGATTAGTATCTTCTCGATGCCTTCATTGTTGATCTGCGGATTCTCGATCTTGCATGCATCATTTTTCTTCGAGTCTAAAGAAGTAGACATTGCTTCTTCGCATCTAGTCTCATCTCTAGCCTCTATTCTAGCAAGAAGTGCACGAACATCTATCAAATTTTGTTCTATCAATATACCGATGTATTCTTCTTCCAGATACCAAAAGTTGCATCCTTCCTACACAATAAAAATTTGAGTATAAGAAAAATGCACTGAATCCGGGAGAACAACCAAAGCTAAACTAGCACATACCCCATCGTTTTTGCACTTGACGAATGTGACGCCCCCGACTCAATCGTGCACTAATCATACACGCAAATGCGCACGATCAAGACCAGGGACTCACGGGAAGATATCACAACACAACTCTAGACACAAATTAAAATAATACAAGCTTTATATTACAAGCCAGGGGCCTCGAGGGCTCGAATACATAAGCTCGAGTTACACAAGAGTCAGCGGAAGCATCAGTATCTGAGTACAGACATAACTAGACAAGGTTGCCTTAAGAAGGCTGAGCAAAACAACGACATCTAGATCGAAGAGGCGCAGGCCTCTTGCCTGGGAGCCTCCGAACTACTCCTGGTCGGCGGTCTCCACGTAGTAGTAGGCTCCGTCGTGGTAGTAGTAGTCGTCGACGGGGTCAGCTGGCTCCTGGGATCCATCATCTGATCGCAGCAATCGGGTATGGGAAAAAGAGGTAGCAAAGCAACCGTGAGTACTCATCCAAAGTACTCGCAAGACTTACATCAGAACTATTATATTTATGCCTCGGTATCTAATGAAGGGGTTGTATCTGTGGACTACACTGTAGAAATGCCAGAATAGAGAGAAGGCCTAGCCTATCGAAGACTAGCATATTGCAGCGTCTTGCATCATTAGAAGAGTGTAGATTAGCATTTTAACATAAAGTAATAAGTAATAGTAGCAATGCCCAGAGATCCTTCCTCGACTCCCTGCGAGAAAGCGATCCCGGAGCCAACATATTATTAAGCATCACAAGTATCCATTTCTAGTTGTAGTAGATCGGGATACTCTCTGAGCGTCCGTTACCGTGGACACGGCTATTCGAATAGATATACTTCCCTGCAGGGGTGCACCAACTTACCCAACACGCTCGATTAACTCTGGCCGGACACACTTACTCGGTCCATGCCCGGCCTCGGCTGATCGACACGCCGTAGCCCTACCTAGGCTCAGCAGAGAGGCCAGCACGCCGGTCTAAATCCTAAGCGCTCAGGGGTCTTGGGCCATCGCCCTTTGCACTCCTGCGCGTTGCGAACGCGGCCGGGACCAGACCTAGCCCCTGTATACACACGCAGGCTTTCGCGATCCACCCGGGCGCGCGCCGCTCAGTTGCTAACGTCTGAAGAACTTCGGCTGAAATATACGACGCCGAGTGCCCATACTTTTCCCGCGTGGTGGTTAGTGCAAAAAGGCCAGAGGCCTACTCAGATCGCATATCCAAGCCCATTAGTGTGTTGGGATCTCGCAGTGACGATCAGTGCGCCTGTCGCCCCGTCTCGCGGACTTACGGCAAGGGCCAGGCCCATCCCTCTCTAGGGCGGTCTTTGCCTGCCCGGCTGTGCCGTGTAATTATCTCGCTGGAACCCTCCAGGTCAACCCGACTTCACAAGAGACTGTCGGGAACTCAGGTCCACCTCTACCAGGGTGGTACCGCCTGTCCCTTCAGTCCCGCAGTAACAGTTAAGAGGGGCAACAATTAAAGGTAACAGTGTGTGTATATCATCAAGGGGGAAGTCCGAGGAATCACCCTCGATGGACTCCCACTCGATGTATCCGTCAAGGTGAACTTGGAGGAATCACCCTCGATGGGTTCACGCTAGAGGGGTTGCACGACAGAGGCATCATCGGAGGTGGTGAAAGAGGAATCACCCTCGGTAACCCACAACTGACTAGCTATGCTACAGAGATATCATCAGGAGTGAGGTAGGAGGTATCACCCTCGGCACTCGATAGTAGCTCTGCAGAGTCGTACAACTAAGGGGGTGTGCGGTGATGTGTCGGTCTCTGCACATCGATCAGGTTGATCGAGTCATCCGGAAGCATAACATGGCAACACGGACAAGGTGCGGGGCCACTGATGGATCACTAATCAGCCTTTACTAAGCATCAACAGCAGGTTACAAAATCAGGCTATGCATCAGAATAGGAGATATCGGACAACATTAGCAAAATCTAATGCAAGCACGAGAGAGAAAGAATGGGTGATATAGGAATGATCAAGGGGGTTTTGCTTACCTGGAAGCTCTGCGGGAAGGGGCTGGACGTCAGAAGTGTAATCGTACTCGGGAGCAGCGTCGATCTCGGGGTCTACCGGAGAGAAGAGGGGGAAGAAACAATAAATACAAAGCGAACAAATGCAACACAGATGCATGTCATGGCAATATGCTGAGTTGGGGGTGACCTAACGCAGTGCTACACGTTACAGACGGAGCGGGAAAATATCTGGGAATATTTTCCCAGTTTTAGGCATCTGTCAGACAGATGAACCGGAGGGGAAGGTTCCATGTTTGCAGTGTTAGAGGCATGAGACTGGTATGTGGAAGGCATATTCGGATTCGTCTTATTTTTCTGATCATTTTTCATATATAAATTATTTTCATCCGAGTTACGGATTATTTTATATGATCTTTCAAAGTTTTAAACAATTTCTGGAATTTACTGGAATTATTTTAATTATTAAATTCGGATTATCCAGAACAGTAAAATGCTAAATGCACCCGGTCCAGTGCACCCAGCAGTGCACCAGAGGCTGACAGTGGACCCCAGCTGACTGGGTCAACTGCCCAGTCAGTAGAGGCTGACTGGTGAGGCCCAGCTGCTGACTCAGCAGGGCCTTATCCGAAAGAACAGTGGCAGGGTCCCACATGTCAGTGACACAGCAGCTAAACTGATTTTATTTAATTAAACATAGTTAATTAGAGGGTCGGACCCCTATGTCAATGACACACTTAATTAATAGTTTAAGTTTAATTAGCGAAAAGATTAATTAGCACGTGGGGCCCAGTGGTCAGTGGCACAGGGCTGCCCAGTCAGCAGAGTTGACCGAGTCAACGTGGTCAACTGGGCCCCTGGGACCCACTGACAGTGACCCAGGGTGGGCCCCAAGCCATGCCACGTCGGCGGCGGCTGGCGTTTAAACGCCGGCGACCTCAAAACGCGGCGGCGCGTTCGGGCCGGCATCGGAAATCTCCCTCCGGCGACCATTTGGCGTGCGGCTTGGCGTGTTCGAACGGGCGTTCGAAGCCGCATCCAACCGTGGCGGTGGCGTGGCCGGAGACGACCCACAGCGACGGCGGCGAGCTCCGCGGCGGACGCCGGAGTACGGGTGTGAGGGTAAACGGCGATAGAGAGCTCAAGGAAACGCGTGCGCGTGCGCGTTGGGCTCCTGGGGACCCCAGGAGCACGATGCGGTGCTCAGGCGCGCGTGACAGCGGCAGTGGCCACGGCGGCGAGTCCAACTACGGCGACGGGTATGGCCACGGCGGGAGAGCTAGCTAGGGGACGCGCGCGAGTAAACAGAGAGGGGGAGAAGATGTGGGAGCTCACAACGATCCTGCGGGTGAGCAAAGCGGGCTTGGGGGAGGCTCGAGGCGGCCGGAATCGACGGCGGAGCTCATCGGTGCCGAGGAGGAAGACGAGGACGACGCGGTCGCTGCGGTGCTCCCCGGCTCGAACGGATGGCACCAGGCGACGTAACGGTCGACGGCAGTGTGCGGGGACACGCTGGCGAGGAGCGAGGAGGCTAGTGGCCGCGGGATCAATGGCGGCGACGGCGACGGCGTCTCGGGCGAGCTCGAGATCGAGCGAGGGAGAGGGGGAGAAGAGGCTAGGGTTTGCCAGGGGAAGGCGCGCGGGGTCCTTATCCCCCTCCAGGCGACGGCAGCGCCGGGGGATGGCCGACGCGTGCCCCATCGCCGGCTCGGGTGCGCGCGCGGCGACACGCAGGGAGAGAGAGGCGGGAGGAAGGAGAAAGGCCGAGGTGGGCCGGGCCATGCTGCACTGGCGCTGTGCAGGCCTAAGTGCACAGTGGCCCTAGGCCTTTTTCCTTCCTCCCGCCATCGGTTTGAAATAAATGTATCGTGATAGTTTACTTCGGCTCTAAAAAGGCGGAAAGGAATATGCAACGTGAGTGACTGCACGAGTATACCATAATGAAGTGGTCTTTATTTCCTTTGAATGAGACGTCCAACCGTACAATTCGGTGCCGAAGTAACTTTAATAGATACTGTAAAAGAAATGTATATTTTGAAAGTAAAGGTTTACACAGGGCCTTCATGAGTGGTTTGACGTCCCTACCGCGCCCTGCTGCACGTCTGCGCCTTTGCTCTTCAAGAAGCTTTCGTGGAAGAGAAGCTGTCCACCATGTATTCGGCGGAAGTAGTAATTTTTGACGGGCGATCCCTTAAAAGGGGTTGGGAGAAATCGCCGTGTTATAGCAGCTGAGCGGGCCCTAGAGGGTGCCCATTGTTGATGTCGATTTGAAGACATCCGTTGGCCGTTGGTCGGTCGAACCGAGCTCTTGAACTTTATTTGATGAGTCCCCACAACTGCCCATGGAATCTTGAGCGCGAAATTGTGCACTCGAGGTACATATTTCGCGACTAGGTGGGCCGTGCTGTGGGGCGCGTATCCCTATTTGGGGGGAGCATGGGAGTGCACTGGGGGCGAGGCTGCAGCTCGGGAGCGCTTGCGTGCGTCCAGTGTCTTGGCAGTGGACTGGGCTTGCGACGCCACATCGGCCGCTTGTACTTCGGTGGCGAGAGCCGCAGTGTGTTCCTCTATTCGGAGCGAACGTTCCGTATTACCGTTAATGGTAATAACGCCCCGAGGTCCTGGCATTGTGAGCTTTAGGTACGCATAGTGCGGGACGGCGTTAAAGCGAGCGAAGGCGGTCCGTCCGAGGAGTGCGTGATAACCACTGCGGAAAGGAACAATATCGAAGATCAAGTCCTCGGCGCGGAAGCCGAAGACTACTTCCAAAGTCACGGATCCCGAGCAGCGTGCCTCGACGCCAGGAATTACACCTTTGAAGGTGGTGTTGCTGGGTTTGATCCTTGACGGGTCGATCCCCATCTTCCTCACTGTGTCTGCGTAAAGCAGGTTAAGACTGATACCTCCGTCCATCAGGACCCTAGTGAGGTGAAATCCGTCCACGATGGGGTCGAGTACCAGAGCCGCCGTTCCTCCATGGCGTATACTGGTCGGATGATCTCGACGGTCGAAAGTGATCGGGCAAGCCAACCACGGGTTGAATTTCGGGGCTACAGGCTCTAAGGCGTAGACATCCCGAAGCACGTGTTTCCTCTCCTTCTTTGGTATGTGCGTGACATAGATCATGTTCATAGATTTGACCTCTGGAGGGAACTGTTTTTGGCCTCCATTATTCGGCCCGCGAGGTTCGTCGTCGTCCTCGCTCCGGGGGCAATTGCCTTGTTCTTCGGCTATGGCCTTGCCGGCCTGCTTAATTACCCAACAGTGACGGTTGGTGTGGTTAGCTGGCTTGTCGGGGGTGCCGTGAATCTGGCACGGCCTATCCAATATTCTGTCCAGCGCAGACGGGCCATCTCGGTTCCCTTTGGAGGGTTTCTTCCGCTGTCCCGGTTTCGGGCCGCTGAATCCGGCGTTTACTGTTGCGTCGTCGGCTTCACCGCCGTTGTTTGAATGTCGGCACTTATTGTTCCTATTGCGCCGGGGTTTTCCATTCCCGTCCCGGGTCTCTGAAGTACCGGGGTCTTCGGGGTGGTTGCTTCGACGAGCTAACCAGCTATCCTCACCCGCGTAAAAGCGGGTCATTAGAGAGGTAAGGGCTGACATTGTTCTCGGCTTATCCTGGCCGAGCTGGCGAGCGAGCCACTCGTCCCTAATACTGTGTTTAAATGCTGCTATAGCTTCATCGTCCGGACAGTTGACGATTTGGTTCTTTTTGGTCAAAAACCGGTTCCAAAATTGCCGGGCTGACTCACCGGGCTGCTGAATAACGTGGCTCAGGTCATCGGCATCTGGTGGCCGAATATAGGTGCCTTGAAAGTTAGCTCGGAATGCATCCTCGAGCTCTTCCCAGCTCCCGATGGAGTTTTCGGGGAGGCTGTTCAGCCAATGCCGTGCTGGTCCTTTGAGTTTCAACGGTAAGTACTTGATAGCATGGAGATCGTCTCCTCGAGCCATATGAATGTGGAGAAGAAAATCCGAAATCCACACGGCTGGGTCAGTTGTCCCATCATAGGATTCTATATTAACGGGTTTAAACCCTACGGGGAATTGATGCTGCATCACCTCGTCAGTGAAACACATTGGGTGTGCGGCGCCCCTGGCTCGGGACACATCGCGCCGAAGATCAGTTATCAGCCGGGCACGGTGCTGATCCCGAGCCATGTCGTTTCTATCGCGCCAGGCCTAGTATCCGTCCCGTCCAGCGGGTGCGTGTCATGTGGATCCATAGATGGATCTCGACTGAATCGCTCGTGCGTTCAGGTCGTGGTGCAGATCGTATTGGTCATCCGGTTGAACCGGGTCTTTGCCTGCTCGGCGAGAGGGCACGAGTGGGTATTCGGCCTCCCGGGCCATCCTATCCCGTCCTCGAGGGGGCACGGGTGAGAGTTCGGCTTCTCCGGCCGCTCTATTTCGTCCTCGAGGGGGGGGCGGGTGGTTGTTCGGCTTCTCCAGCCGCTCTATCTCGTCCTCGAGGGGGCGCGGGTGGGAGCTCGGTTGCCACAGCCGGCCTATCCCGTCCTCGAGGGGGCCGGTCGGGCTGGTCTGCGTAAGCTCGTCTGGGAGGTACGGGCTCGAAGGCCTCATCCTAAAATTCTGGAAGGAGGCGCCGCCGTGGGTAACTCTTATATTGGCCCTGACGTTGATCGTCGAGGCCTTCTTCGGCGGCTAGGACCATCGTCCATCTGTCATTGAGTGTATCCTGCTCGGCCCTGAGTTGTTGTTGTTTCATTTTTAAGCTTCGGGCAGTGGCAATGAGTTGCCGCTTGAATGTTTCTGTGCCAGGGGATCCTCTGGGACGATAAAGTCCTCGGGTCCGAGGCTTTCTTCCTCTTCGGATGGGGGGGAGGTAATTACTGTCCTCGGAGTCATCGAGGTCCTCGGGGTCACCCTGGTCCTCATGTCCTTCAGGGGCGTGAGGTCGTTGCTCGGGCGTGTTATCACCGAGCTCCCCCAAGTTATCCGGAGTCTCGTTATCTCCGGTGTCGTTTGTGTCTGTGTGATTTTCCTTGCCCTTCCGCCCTCTGGCTCGCCGTCGTCGGCGTCTGGGCGGGTCTTCGGTGGTGTCGTCGCCGCCTTTCTTGGTTGTGTCACCGTCCTTCACGGGGGTGTCAACCATGTAGACGTCATAGGTGGAGATGGCGGTCCACTTTCCGGTATTCGTGGTGGCAAGGAAGGTATCCGTGTAGGGGCGGAACGTCCATGTCCTCGTCCATGTAGTCAGCCTCCTCTGAGGCGTAGTCCAGCATGTCGGTTAAATCTTCGACAGTGGCTACCAAGTGGGTGGTGGGTGGGACGCAAAATTCCCCGCGGCCGGCATCCTGTCCGACTTGCTCCTGGTCCGAGGACGGGCCGTTCGCGATATTTGTGATCTGGATCCAGTCCAGCATCTCGCTTAAAATCGAGGGATCTACCGAATCTATGTTCGGACGGCCCTCGGAGTTGAGCTCCAGGGTGCCGATAACGGGAGTGTGCTCGGCCAAGGGTGATCCCTGGTTCTCCGGCACCGGGGTCGGATCCGAACTCAAGGTTAAGTCCGATCTGAGGCCCGCCCCGAGGATCGGGGCGGGAGAGAGATCCGAAGTCAAGGCCTCGGGGTTGGTGGGCTCCTCGGGTAAGGCCGAGAACCCAGTGTCGCCTCGAGCATCTGCGACGTACTCAAGGCCGCCGAACCTGATTTCCTGCTCGGGGGCGAAGTTGCCGACCCGGTCGAGGTGACCGGTCGGATCGGCGTACAACACGATGCTGCCGAACGCGAAGAGTTGGCCGGGGACGAAGATGTCCCCGCTACGAACTCCGTCGTTGAAGAGAAGAGCTGTCCGAGGACGATGATATCCCCGCTGCAGATTCCATTGCTGAAGAACTGACCGGGGACGGCGAGCCATCGATCCTTGATGACCCACGACGGGACTCTCAATGAAAGCACCAATGTCGGTACCAAAACCGGCAGATCTCGGGTAGGGGATCCGAACTATGGGTCAAGGAGTCGATGGTAACAGGGAGCGTAGAGACAGCGATTTACCCAGGTTTGGGCCCTCTCAAGGAGGTAATACCCTACGTCCTGCTTGATTGTATTGATGTTATTGTATGAAGGTTACAGAGTTGATCTACCTCGAGATCGACTGGGCTAAACCCTAGGTAATGATATATCTCTCCCCTACGGACTAAACCTCCTGGTTTATATAGACACCAGGGGGTCCTAGGGTTACATATGGTCGATTACCATCAGGGGCAAACATGCCGGTTACGCCGTCTATTTCTTGGAGGAGACGCCAAGACTTCAGAGATTTCCTTCTAACATACGAGGTCGTCCACAATCCAGCCTTCCATCGACGTGTAGAGAGCGGCCCATTAGCCCGGCCCATGAGAGATAGGCCGGCAGCCCGAGTACCCCCTAGTCCGGGACACCCTCAGTAGCCCCCGAACTAGTCTTCGAAGCCGAAGTAGATGCCGAACACCATTGGCTTCGTGGACCAGTTCACTTTCCTCCGTGGCACCAGTAACAGGCCTGTATTACTCCGAGTTGTATTTTCAAACATTATCCGGTCGTGTATGCGCCGAACTGTATCTTGGTAACGAGGTATAATAATAACTTAGCCCCGAAGGCTAGCCGCTTTGGCGTGAACAGTGTTCTCATCTGACAACTTTTACCGAAGGGTCACACCTTGCCACGACCGCAAGTTGGTTTATGACAAACTCGATTCGCGGTTCGAGGTGGTTTTCATTGGCACATTCCATCGATATGGAGATCGTGTCCTGTTTTCAAGGGATATGATCAATAATCCGCCTCACCCCACGCGCGCATAATGGCACGGTTATACGGGGAAGCAGCGAGGACTGCGGCGCAGTAAAGGGACCGTGGGTTTTTACAGCCCATAAAAGGGGCGCAGTCCTTGTTTCTGCCGCACGCTCTCTTATCCCCCTTTCGCCATTGCCTTCCCCATCTCTCGAGCTCTAACGCCCAGATCCGCTCTCCTTCCCAAGAACCTTTCCGTCCACCCGCCTAGTCCAGCAATGGCGGGTTCCGGGTCCAAGGGCAAGTGGGAGGCGTCCATCGTCACCGAAAGCGCCATCATGGAGCTGAAGAGCGCGGGATATCTCCCTGCCGACGTAGCCCACCGTGCCCCAGAGGCCGGCCAGGCCGTCCCCACGCCGCGACCGGGCGAACGGGTGGTGTTTGTCCCCCACTTCCTCCGAGGTTTAGGATTTCCCCTTCACCCCTTCGTCAGGGGTCTTATGTTCTTTTACGGGCTTGACTTCCACGATCTCGCGCCGAATTCCTTTCTACATATCTCGGCCTTCATCATCATCTGTGAAGCCTTTCTCCGGATCCGGCCACACTTCGGCCTGTGGCTGAAGGTCTTCAACATTAAGCCGAAGATCGTCGACGGCCAACAAGCGGACTGCGGGGGTGCTATGGTCAGCAAACTCCCCCAAGTGGAGTGGCCAGAGGGCACCTTTATCGAGACCGTCAAGGTTTGGCAGAGGGAATGGTTCTACATCACCGAGCCGAGGAGCGCGGATTGGGGGGCGATTTCGGCCTTCCGATCCGGACCCCCTACGAGGCTGGTCTCATGGACCAAGAAAGGCCTTGACTGGGGGGTAAACAAGGAGGTGGAGCAGCTACAACAACGAATTACCAAGATGATAGGGAAAGGCGTCGAGCTGCCCAACGTGGTCCGGATCATGCTCGGCCGTCGAGTACTCCCATGCCAGGACAGGGGCTCCCCCATGTGGGCCTACAAGCCCGAAGACCCGGCCATCGTGCGCAACTTCTTCCGCACCACCCACGCCCAGCTATGGAGAGCGCTGTTCAAGCCACAGAAGGACTGGCCGGCCAAGGGAGAGGATATCGGACTTGACGCCGCAAATCCCCCACGGGAGGTATGACCAAGTTTGCTCTTGTATCCGAACTATTTCCCTTTAATAAGGTACTCAGCTTCTTGACTTCTCATTCACAGAAATGGCTGAAGAAGGCCCAGCGGATCGACAGTCCGGCGCCGCTGCCAGAAGGACCCAGGACGCCCCTCCTGACGGCCATGTTGGCCGTGGAGCCGTACGAGGTGCCGGAAAGGAAGGAGAAGAAGAAGCAACAGAGGGAGGCCAAAGAGGGCCTCCGCTCCCAAAGACCCCCGGGTGCTAGATCCGAGGACACCAATGCTCCCTCCGCGCAAGAGGAGAAGGAGCAAGGAGAGGACGGGGAGGAGGACGATTCCGCCCGAACAGGGAAGAGGGCGGCGTCCGAGGATGCCGAGGAGGAGCCTCCTCGACCCGCTCCTAAAAGACCGTGCAAGGCCAAGATAGCCTTGTCCGGCGATAGCTCGGCTTCTGCCGAGGACTCTGAGGCCTCCGAAGAGGTTCCTCAGAAAATTCCCAGGGCCAGGCCGCAGGCTCAAAGGTATGCGCTCTAGCGACCGCCTGATCGTCCTTAGCCGAACTGGGTTTGATACTAATCAAGTTTCCGTTTGCAACTTTGCAGTCCGCTGCGCGATCTCCCCGCCGACCGAGCTTCAGAGGGGGATTCTCCACCGGTGGCGCTAGCGGAGAGCGGCTCTGGATCCCGTGCCTCGCCTTCCCCAATCGTCAAGGATGCCGAGGAGGTCCTGTCGAGGAGGACTCCTCCCGCGCCACATACAGGGGGAGGAGGCGACGTTATCATGGCCGAGGTGAATGCCTCAGTCACCGAAGACCAGGAGGGGAGGGCCCCTCTGGTGAACGAAAAGGAGGAGGAGCCCGGACAAGCCGAGCTCTGTCCGAGGACGACTCCGGAGACGTCAAGGCGTCCTGAGTCCGGCGCCCAGGACGTCGAGAAGGAAGGATCCGCAGCGCCACCGCCACCACTGCCAGCCCCAGAGCAGGCGTCAACCGGGTGGCCGGACACGATGGAGGACGCTATAACCAGCTCCTCCATCGCCGAAGTGCACCGTGCCCTTATGGGCGCGGTGTTGCAAAGTATTCGGTCCGTGGACAACGTACTGAAGGAGGCCTTTAGTGGCCTTCTTACCGGCTTCAAGGTGAGCAAAGTAATGCTTTTTCCTTAGAAAAATTCATTTGTGCAAATGTATAGCCTCATACATAGTAGCCCCTTAGACTCTGACTGGTTGAGCAAAGCCGGTCGGAGGATCAAAAATCAACATCTCGGATACTAACGTGTGAAGAATAATGCACATGCATCATCCTCGGCCGCAGCCGCCAACGCCGAAGAGTTGGCCGAGCTGAATCGGAAGCTAAAGAGCTCCGAGGACGATCTGAGTCTGGTGAACAAGAGGTTCGACGAGGCGCAAGGTAAGACCGAGCTGGGATAGCGAATACAGCCGTAGATTTGTAAGCAGTGTTCGATGTATCCTGACGGAGATAACCGATTGAACTGCAGCTGCCGCCGCGGAGGTCGAAACCCTCAAGGCCGCACTGAGGACAGTGCAGGTGGATGCGGCGACGCAGAAGTCGGCAGCCGAACGGGCGGCTGCCGAGCTGGCGGCGGTGAGAACCGCCAGTGAAAAGCACGAGGCCAGGGTGCTGGAAGTGCAGCAGGAGCTCGGGGATGCCGTCACAAGGTGTGAGGCCCTCGAGCAGAAGAATAAGGAGCAAGCCGCCGAGCTAACCTCGCTGGCCGCGGTGGCTAAGGAAGCACGGACAGAGGCGCGCGGTTATCAAGAAGAGCTCCGTCAAGTCAGGCTGATCGCGGATGGTAAGCCGTACTTGTTACAATGTGTCTTTGGAGGTAACAGGTTCGCGTTGCTCACGCGGGTATGGCGTTCCGCAGGCGCCTTTGCGGACCTCCCGAAAAGTGCGGCGGATGCGGCAAGGTTCTTCGCCGGCCAGGAGGGTTGGGCCGAGCAGAGGCTTTTCTAGGCGCAATTTCAAGCGCCCGAACATCCTCCCCTCCTCAACAACCAGATGAAACAGCTAATGGAGCTGCATCGGATGGCGGAGCCGGTGATGAAGGACCTCTGCGTCAAACTATGGCCGGCGGAGCCGCTGCCGAGCAGCTACTTCGGTCTAGTGCAGAGGCTGTTCGGCGCTCATGCTCAGGTCGATGCCTGGAAGCGCTCCACGTGTATCGAGGGTGCTCGGATGGCCTTCGGCAAGACAATGGTACATTGGCCGAAGCTAAAACCCGCCGAGATAGCCACCGGACCTCCGCCGCAAGGGAAAGAGCATAGGCGTCCCGAGCAATACTTTCCCGCCGTGATGGACGGTGCTCGGGCAGTAGATGCCCAATGCCCAAAAGATGTAATTTATGAGTAGATGTAGTTTCCTTGTAACCAAGGAGTTAAGACTTGAATGCGAAATGTTCGGCTATGAACAAAGATGCATGATTATGTTTAATTTTGACTCCTGTGCGGCCGTTTGTAATCTGAAAGTTACCAGTCGTCCGCTTCAGCCCCCTTGCAAATATTGCACGGGGTGTTTTCTCGTAATACGTAAACCCTTAGCCGACGTCTCGGTGCCCGGAGGCGGTTGTATGTACGGAAAACCAGGCAATCAGACTATGCGGTTTTAGTGCTTTCACTTAGCCAGAGGAGCTTAATGGTGGGGGCCGGTAACGAGCCCCCGGTGTTTGTGATATTCGGACGAGCCGCGGTGGACACCATTATCACATGGTTTTCGTAAGAGAAAACCCTTCGTCTAACACGGATTAACCACCAACGATTTTAGGCTAACGCCAGTCATCGGATCGCCGACCAGTTCACGCTTATTGGGACAGTCAGTTTTCGGTTTTCTCCACTGAGGTACTTAACCAGGCTAGCTCGAAGTACAATCGCAGTTGTTCTCCCTTTACCCTCTTAGCCGAACAGTGCGGAACGTAAGAGGGTAAACACAGGAGCCGGGCAACCCAACTATTGACCAAAGATGCAATTCGGAACCGATTCATATAATGCAATATCCGTGACACCGAGCACATGAAAGAAAAGGAAGTGCCGGTATAAGGGTTTTAAGGCAAGATCTATGGTCGAGCCCCCGATCTATTAGCCGGTTTGAAATAAATGTATCGTGATAGTTTACTTCGGCTTTAAAAAGGCGGAAAGGAATATGCAACGTGAGTGACTGCACGAGTATACCATAATGAAGTGGTCTTTATTTCCTTTGAATGAGACGTCCAACCGTACAATTCGGTGCCGAAGTAACTTTAATAGATACTGTAAAAGAAATGTATATTTTGAAAGTAAAGGTTTACACAGGGCCTTCATGAGTGGTTTGACGTCCCTACCGCGCCCTGCTGCACGTCTGCGCCTTTGCTCTTCAAGAAGCTTTCGTGGAAGAGAAGCTGTCCACCATGTATTCGGCGGAAGTAGTAATTTTTGACGGGCGATCCCTTAAAAGGGGTTGGGAGAAATCGCCGTGTTATAGCAGCTGAGCGGGCCCTAGAGGGTGCCCATTGTTGATGTCGATTTGAAGACATCCGTTGGCCGTTGGTCGGTCGAACCGAGCTCTTGAACTTTATTTGATGAGTCCCCACAACTGCCCATGGAATCTTGAGCGCGAAATTGTGCACTCGAGGTACATATTTCGCGACTAGGTGGGCCGTGCTGTGGGGCGCATATCCCTATTTGGGGGGAGCATGGGAGTGCGCTGGGGGCGAGGCTGCAGCTCGGGAGCGCTTGCGTGCGTCCAGTGTCTTGGCAGTGGACTGGGCTTGCGACGTCACATCGGCCGCTTGTACTTCGGTGGCGAGAGCCGCAGTGTGTTCCTCTATTCGGAGCGAACGTTCCGTATTACCGTTAATGGTAATAACGCCCCGAGGTCCTGGCATTGTGAGCTTTAGGTACGCATAGTGCGGGACGGCGTTAAAGCGAGCGAAGGCGGTCCGTCCGAGGAGTGCGTGATAACCACTGCGGAAAGGAACAATATCGAAGATCAAGTCCTCGGCGCGGAAGCCGAAGACTACTTCCAAAGTCACGGATCCCGAGCAGCGTGCCTCGACGCCAGGAATTACACCTTTGAAGGTGGTGTTGCTGGGTTTGATCCTTGACGGGTCGATCCCCATCTTCCTCACTGTGTCTGCGTAAAGCAGGTTAAGACTGATACCTCCGTCCATCAGGACCCTAGTGAGGTGAAATCCGTCCACGATGGGGTCGAGTACCAGAGCCGCCGTTCCTCCATGGCGTATACTGGTCGGATGATCTCGACGGTCGAAAGTGATCGGGCAAGCCGACCACGGGTTGAATTTCGGGGCTACAGGCTCTAAGGCGTAGACATCCCGAAGCGCGCGTTTCCTCTCCTTCTTTGGTATGTGCGTGACATAGATCATGTTCATAGATTTGACCTCTGGAGGGAACTGTTTTTGGCCTCCATTATTCGGCCCGCGAGTTTCGTCGTCGTCCTCGCTCCGGGGGCCCTTGCCTTGTTCTTCGGCTATGGCCTTGCCGGCCTGCTTAATTACCCAACAGTGACGGTTGGTGTGGTTAGCTGGCTTGTCGGGGGTGCCATGAATCTGGCAGGGCCTATCCAATATTCTGTCCAGCGCAGATGGGCCATCTCGGTTCCCTTTAGAGGGTTTCTTCCGCTGTCCCGGTTTCGGGCCGCTGAATCCGGCGTTTACTGTTGCGTCGTCGGCTTCACCGCCGTTGTTTGAATGTCGGCGCTTATTGTTCCTATTGCGCCGGGATTTTCCATTCCCGTCCCGGGTCTCTGAAGTACCGGGGTCTTCGGGGTGGTTGCTTCGACGAGCTAACCAGCTATCCTCACCCGCGTAAAAGCGGGTCATTAGAGAGGTAAGGGCTGACATTGTTCTCGGCTTATCCTGGCCGAGCTGGCGAGCGAGCCACTCGTCCCTAATACTGTGTTTAAATGCTGCTATAGCTTCATCGTCCGGACAGTTGACGATTTGGTTCTTTTTGGTCAAAAACCGGTTCCAAAATTGCCGGGCAGACTCACCGGGCTGCTGAATAACGTGGCTCAGGTCATCGGCATCTGGTGGCCGAATATAGGTGCCTTGAAAGTTAGCTCGGAATGCATCCTCGAGCTCTTCCCAGCTCCCGATGGAGTTTTCGGGGAGGCTGTTCAGCCAATGCCGTGCTGGTCCTTTGAGTTTCAACGGTAAGTACTTGATAGCATGGAGATCGTCTCCTCGAGCCATATGAATGTGGAGAAGAAAATCCGAAATCCACACGGCTGGGTCAGTTGTCCCATCATAGGATTCTATATTAACGGGTTTAAACCCTTCGGGGAATTGATGCTGCATCACCTCGTCAGTGAAACACATTGGGTGTGCGGCGCCCCTGGCTCGGGCCACATCGCGCCGAAGATCAGTTATCAGCCGGGCACGGTGCTGATCCCGAGCCATGTCGTTTCTATCGCGCCAGGCCTAGTATCCGTCCCGTCCAGCGGGTGCGTGTCATGTGGATCCATAGATGGATCTCGACTGAATAGCTCGTGCGTTCAGGTCGTGGTGCAGATCGTATTGGTCATCCGGTTGAACCGGGTCTTTGCCTGCTCGGCGAGAGGGCACGAGTGGGTATTCGGCCTCCCGGGCCATCCTATCCCGTCCTCGAGGGGGCACGGGTGAGAGTTCGGCTTCTCCGGCCGCTCTATTTCGTCCTCGAGGGGGGGGGCGGGTGGTTGTTCGGCTTCTCCAGCCGCTCTATCTCGTCCTCGAGGGGGCGCGGGTGGGAGCTCGGTTGCCACAGCCGGCCTATCCCGTCCTCGAGGGGGCCGGTCGGGCTGGTCTGCGTAAGCTCGTCTGGGAGGTACTGGCTCGAAGGCCTCATCCTCGAATTCTGGAAGGAGGCGCCGCCGTGGGTAACTCTTATATTGGCCCTGACGTTGATCGTCGAGGCCTTCTTCGGCGGCTAGGACCATCGTCCATCTGTCATTGAGTGTATCCTGCTCGGCCCTGAGTTGTTGTTGTTTCATTTTTAAGCTTCGGGCAGTGGCAATGAGTGGCCGCTTGAATGTTTCTTGTGCCAGGGGATCCTCTGGGACGATAAAGTCCTCGGGTCCGAGGCTTTCTTCCTCTTCGGATGGGGGGAGGTAATTACTGTCCTCGGAGTCATCGAGGTCCTCGGGGTCACCCTGGTCCTCATGCCCTTCAGGGGCGTCAGGTCGTTGCTCGGGCGTGTTATCACCGAGCTCCCCCAAGTTATCCGGAGTCTCGTTATCTCCGGTGTCGTTTGTGTCTGTGTGATTTTCCTTGCCCTTCCGCCCTCTGGCTCGCCGTCGTCGGCGTCTGGGCGGGTCTTCGGTGGTGTCGTCGCCGCCTTTCTTGGTTGTGTCACCGTCCTTCACGGGGGTGTCAACCATGTAGACGTCATAGGTGGAGGTGGCGGTCCACTTTCCGGTATTCGTGGTGGCAAGGAAGGTATCCGTGTAGGGGCGGAACGTCCATGTCCTCGTCCATGTAGACAGCCTCCTCTGAGGCGTAGTCCAGCATGTCGGTTAAATCTTCGACAGTGGCTACCAAGTGGGTGGTGGGTGGGACGCAAAATTCCCCGCGGCCGGCATCCTGTCCGACCTGCTCCTGGTCCGAGGATGGGCCGTTCGCGATATTTGTGATCTGGATCCAGTCCAGCATCTCGCTTAAAATCGAGGGATCTACCGAATCTATGTTCGGACGGCCCTCGGAGTTGAGCTCCGGGGTGCCGATAACGGGAGTGTGCTCGGCCAAGGGTGATCTCTGGTTCTCCGGCACCGGGGTCGGATCCGAACTCAAGGTTAAGTCCGATCCGAGGCCCGCCCCGAGGATCGGGGCGGGAGAGAGATCCGAAGTCAAGGCCTCGGGGTTGGTGGGCTCCTCGGGTAAGGCCGAGAACCCAGTGTCGCCTCGAGCATCTGCGACGTACTCAAGGCCGCCGAACCTGATTTCCTGCTCGGGGGCGAAGTTGCCGACCCGGTCGAGGTGACCGGTCGGATCGGCGTACAACACGATGCTGCCGAACGCGAAGAGCTGGCCGGGGACGAAGATGTCCCCGCTACGAACTCCGTCGTTGAAGAGAAGAGCTGTCCGAGGACGATGATATCCCCGCTGCAGATTCCATTGCTGAAGAACTGCCCGGGGACGGCGAGCCATCGATCCTTGGTGACCCACGACGGGACTCTCAATGAAAGCACCAATGTCGGTACCAAAACCGGCAGATCTCGGGTAGGGGATCCGAACTATGGGTCAAGGAGTCGATGGTAACAGGGAGCGTAGAGACAGCGATTTACCCAGGTTCGGGCCCTCTCAAGGAGGTAATACCCTACGTCCTGCTTGATTGTATTGATGTGATTGTATGAAGGTTACAGAGTTGATCTACCTCGAGATCGACTGGGCTAAACCCTAGGTAATGATATATCTCTCCCCTACGGACTAAACCTCCTGGTTTATATAGACACCAGGGGGTCCTAGGGTTACATATGGTCGATTACCATCAGGGGCAAACATGCCGGTTACGCCGTCTATTTCTTGGAGGAGACGCCAAGACTTCAGAGATTTCCTTCTAACATACGAGGTCGTCCACAATCCAGCCTTCCATCGACGTGTAGAGAGCGGCCCATTAGCCCGGCCCATGAGAGATAGGCTGGCAGCCCGAGTACCCCCTAGTCCGGGACACCCTCAACGGGGGCTGCGGCAAGGGGAGGGGGCGGGCTCGCGGCCGTGCTGGAGAGCGCACGACCGAGAAAAAATGGCGGCGGTGGCGGCTTGGGACGAGAGGGGAGTGGGGCGAGGGGGTGCGGCTGGAGTGGGGGGAAGGGGAATAGAAAAAGGGGCGCATGTGTCCCCGACGGGCGGGCCAGGGGAGGACATGGGCACGCGCCACGCGCCGTCCGCGCGTGTTCGTTTGGCGCAAACGCGGCCCAAAGTTGGGCCGGGAATGGGTCGAAAGCGGACCGAAAACGGACATTGGTCCGTTTGCTCCCGCGCGTTGGGCCGCCTGTTCTGTCCGTTTACCCCCAAGCGGACGCGGCCGGACCATCTGGGGTCGTGCGTTGGAGTTGGCATTATAGTATACCAAAGTGAAGTATTCCGTCCGTCTAGATACATCCGTTTGAGCGACAACCAATATGGATCGAGTGAGTACTTTAGTTTACACTATGGTCGGGCTTCGAGAATTTGCTAGCTCCGCCACTGTCGTCCCCCACTGGTTAACCAAATCCTCAAAAACTTTCACCCGTGTATAGTTACAAACACATTATTTATTTAACTGCTTTGTCATTAATCATACAGTATAAAAAAATAAAAGAAAGAAGAAACCATACCGAACATACACCAAGAAAAAAGAAAAACAGAAAAAAAAAATAGCTCCCACCTTGCTACTCGGCCACGGCCCACGTCAGGAGTGCCAAAGGCGAGCGCTAAACGCTAGTAGCAGTAAGCGATAGTTAGCATTTGATAAACGCGCTACACACACGCTCAACGGGAGCTCTCTGTCCTGCGTTTTTTCTGGCTGGTCCGGGCCTAGCCCTATTTTCCCTTTGCGCTGCTTACAGAAAACGCGGGAAGGACGAGCCCAAGAAGCTGGGCGAGAAGCTCGATCGCCTACTGCTCGTCAACGCTTGCGGTGCCAAGTCAGCGCTTGCGGTGACTTCTCCTCGTGCGATGGCCTGGCTCCAGCTTCTTCGCCTTGCGAGAGGGGGACACCAATGCCCGGCTGCGCGCGTTCTTGCCATCTTGTCCAAACTAGACGTGAACACTGGCATCCATTTGCTAGAACCAAGTCCGCTGTGCTAATATCCAAGTCTTGCTCCCAAACACACACACAAAAAAACCTTCCGCACTGCATGCGTTCCAGACCTATAGAGGCGTGCCCGATCAGCATTAGCAGAATCTCAGGATAGCTACGCCGCTCCGCTCAGTCGATGTCAGCTGTTTCTGCGATTGCGACACCGCACGATCCGTGCGACGCTCTCTGCTCCTCCGTACCACTATAAAGAAATCAGCAGACAGCTGTTGCGTGTCAAGGCAGCGTCGTGCACGGAGCCACCAAAACCAATAGTCAAACGCAGCCCGGGCGCGGGCAACGTCATGGGCTCGTGGTCATAGAATACAGATCTCGCCCGCACGGCCCCAGGTGCGCGGACATGGCCGTGTGGTGCGGGCGTACGCGACTCAAAAACAGAAGGGGGAAGCAGCGGCCCGTGACCCCGGCAGGGGAACCTGCGCCCGTGTCTCGGCCGGGCAACACGACGACTCCCGCCGTGCGCAGCGCGCAAACGGCAGCGCGGCCGCCGATACGGGATCGACGACCGGCCGGGCGCGGGATTTTCTCGGTCGTCCCTCCCATGCCGCAATCGTGGAAGCCATATACTACAAGCATGGCGTGCTGGACTCGTCTTCACCGTGGTGGAGCGGGCTCTTACCCAGCCATTGCGCCAGTTTAACGCGGTCAAAGCAAAGCAGGCCGTGCGACGCGACGCATGCACGTGTGTGTCTTGCCCACAAATCTTGACCGAGGGTGCGATTTGGCTTAGAAAAGCGATTGAGCACGGTTCCAAGATTCCTCGCCATCACTTTGCATAAAGTACAGGTCACAGCGCACGTAGTATCCAACACTGAAGCCGGAAAACCAACGTACCAGGGACGGTCATCCGCTTTTAGACAAAACTTTTGTAGAGAAAAGAAGACAAAGGGATGCTCCGTGGCAGAAATCGTTTCAGTTTGAGGTAAAAGCACCCCAGGTCCTAGAACTTGCGCAAAATGTGATGATTTGGTCCAAAACTTGCAAAAGTGAACTGAGTCCTCCTCAAATTTGCACCCTATGTGATGTTTTGGTCCAGAGCCTATCACAGCTCGCCACGTGGCAGCCTGGAGCTCGGACCGGTCAGCGCCTGGAGTTTTTCACAAAGCCCCCTGCCTTTCTGTAGAATCAACCCGCACTACATCTCCACCTGAATTAAATTCAGTGGACTCCTGTTGAGATCCGTTCGAGTGTCCAGGTCCTGTCCTGTCGGGGGCGACAGTGGGGGCGATCGGCTGATGACGTCAGCCACCACGGCGTCATCGCCGGAGTTGGCCGGCGGCATCGAGCCACCTCCTTCCGCTCATCTCGTCCGCCCGCTGGGCATCCTCCCTCCTGACTATGGTGAGCCTTCCGCCTCGCCTCTGTTCCTCCTCGCCCTGTACTATGGTCGCCATAAGCAACACCGCCGTCGCGTCGGTGTGTCTCACTGTGGATTGAAGGCTGAGTGGTGGTACGGTGTTGCTATGTTTCTTGCCGCGCAGTAAAGCTAGGGTTTTGGCCGATGAGCTTAGGGTTTTGGGCGGCGCCAGCTTGGTTTTGGCCCGATAAAGGAGGTGGTTTGGTCCTAGGGTTCATATGTGAATGTGCAATTAGTAGTTTGTGATAGAGTAGTGGTTTCGTCCTATGGTTTCGTCCTATATTTCTGTCCACAGAAAGTACTGGTAAGAATCTGAACTTAGTTCAGACTATAGTTTCAGGCGTGCAATGTCAGCAGTTAAGTTATCATGGTCATTCTTTTGAAAAAGATTTGCTGCAGGGGTGTGCAATGGTCATGCTCATGCTCAGGTGTGCAATGCCACCAGTTTCTGGTGTTCAATGCCACCAAATTCAGTTAGTTGATGTTACTATCAATTCAGTCTCCAGTTAGCTTAAGTTAACTGGATTTTTGCTGCAGTGTTCAATAATGGCAGTGGGTAACTGAATTTGTGCAGTCCACTGATTTTTCTGTAGTTAAACTGAATTTCTTCATCATTGAACTAGTTAACTGAATTTTGGATGCACTTGCTAACTGAATCTTCTGTAGTTAACTGAATTTTTTTCATTTGACTGAATTTTACAGTTAACTGTAGTTAACTGAATTTTATACATCTTTGTATTTCAGTTATGTTGATGCTATGGTTAGTGCTTACCATGTACACTTATTTGATGCAGTGTGTGATTCAGCAAATGGACAAAGGGTGGATACTCCTTTCTTTACACTGGAACTTTTGCATGGTAGAATTTTCTGTGGACCAATAACTAATTTGGAGTACTTTAACCCTTCTGTGGAGGTTCTTGATTATGTTGATGCTACCACATTCTCATATGCAGTCATACAAGAGCACCTGAGTTGGTTGGTATATCCAGTTGGTGAGCATATAATTTACTGGTGCATGCCTGACAAATCAATTGCAGATGGTATGGTCAGAATTAGAGGTGATGATGATGTGCAGCATATCATCAGAGCTAGTGTTGAGCATAAAGTGCTTGCAATTATAGTTGACCATTCAGATTTCATCAGCAATTTCAGGGTTGAATACATATGCACATTGCCCTCAGTTCAGTGCTCTGTTGGAATGCCCAACTCAAGTGTTGTAGCAGCAAGTGCAGCATCTTCCCACCACAGCCTCATTTCTGTCATTGGTGAAGATCCCATTTCAGAGATTGCAGCAAATGGCACAGAACCACAAAGTTTGCTGATTCAAGGTGCAGAGCACAATTTGCTTACTAAAGATGGACAAACAGTTATTGAAGATATAGTGGTTTCTGATTCAGATTTCAGTGACAGTGATTATGAAATAGATGAGGGGGATGATGATATTTATGATGACAACATTGACTTTGATGTTGATGAACAAGATGAGCAAGATGAGGAAGATGTGGAGCCTGATTACTTGCTTGAGGATGAAGATCTTAACCAATCCATTGAGGAAGCAGAGCAACTGAAGTACAAGTTTACAGCCTTCAATGCAAAGGTGGACATGGTTTTCCCTAACTTCAAAGTTGGGATGGTATTTGCTGATGTGAAGGAGCTAAGACTTGCTCTTACTGTATATTCTGTTAAGAACAGAGTGCAGATCAGGAAGATAAAGAATGACAAGACAAGAATAGAGGCTATTTGTGAAAGAGGTTGCCCATGGTGGCTAAAATCTGGCAATGACAACATGACAGGAGGATTTGTCATCAAGAGTTACTATGCAGAGCATAGGTGTCAGAAGAAATGGAAGTTAAGGTCACTGACAGCTAAATTCATGTGCAATTATTTCATTGATGAGTTCAGGGATGACCAGAAGATGTCACTCGGTACATTTTCAAGAAAGATCACAAAGGAATTTAATGTTACACCTAACAGATGGAAGCTAGCCAGAGCTAGAACTGCAGCTTTGAAAGAGATCCATGGTGATGAAGAAGAACAGTTCAGTAGGCTATGGGATTATGGGCGTGAATTAAGAAGTGAGAACCCTAGGTCTACATTTCTTCTGTCAACTGAGCTAGTGAAGGACACAAAATTTCCAATGGGCAGGAAATGTCTGAAAACACTCTATTGATCTTATGATGCATGTAAAAGAGGGTGGTTAAAGGGCTGCAGGCCTATTATTTTCATTGATGGTTGTCACATGAAAACAAGGTTTAAAGGAGTGTTGCTTAGTGCTGTGGGAATTGATCCCAATGACTGCATTTTCCCCATTGCAATGGGTTGGGTTGAAGTAGAATGCAAAGGTTCTTGGGAATGGTTTCTGACAACTTTGAGAGATGATCTAAACATCACTAACACTGCTCCTTTCACAATTATGAGTGACAAGTAGAAAGGATTGATAAATGTTGTGAAGAAAGTGTGGCCAGATGCTGAGCATAGGTTTTGTGTGAGGCACATCTATGAGAATTTTAATGAGAAGCACAAAGGAGAGTTGCTGAAGCAAGACCTGTGGGCCATTGCAAGATCAACCAACAAGGTGAAGTGGAGGTAGAACTGTGAGAAAATGGATGGACACAACTCAGCTGCATTCCATTGGACTGAAAGACTTGATCCAAAGATTTGGATTAAAGCATTTTTAGTGAATTTCCCAAATGTGACATTCTGCTGAACAATAATTCTGAAGTGTTTAATAGGTATTCTGCTGCTTCAATAATTCTGAAATGGCAGTGTTGTGCATTCTTTGTGCATGTCATACTAATCTGAATTTTTGCATTCTTTGTGCATGTCATACTAATCTGAATTTTTGCTACAACATGAGATGCCATGTGTGGTATGCAACAATGTGTCCATAAATAGAATGCAGCAATGAGTACATAGCATGTGCACTGAAGCAAATTAGTAGGTTAAGCTGGTGCATATTCAGTTAACTGAAATATTGCAAATTACCAGTTAACTGAAATATTGCAAATTAGCAGTTAACTGAAATATTGCCAATTAGCAGTTAACTGAAATATTGCAAATTCAGTTAACTGAAAACTTTTGAACACTGCAAAAATTCAGTTAAGTTCATACACTGAAGCAAATTCAGTTAACTGTGTACACTGAAGCAAATTCATTTAACTTCTTACACTACCCAACATCAAGTTAACTTCATACACTGATAGAATTCGGTAAACTTTTGACACTAACCAATATTCAGTTAACTTTGTACACTGAAGCGAATTCAATCAACTGAAAAACTTTTGTATACTGAGAAAATTCAGTTAACTTCATACACTGAAGCAAATTCAGTTAACTGATAGAATTCAGTAAACTTCATACACTCCCACAAATTCAGTGAACACTTAAATGACAACACTTAAATTGAAGTACATACTTTAGTACACAAATTAGTCAAATTACTGAATACAAATTACTCAAATTAATAGAAGTGCCACAAATTACTGAAATTACTTGAAGTGCCAGGTCATACATAATTCAGTAGACATACTGGACCTACTACAAATGATGACATTACAACACCATTGCATCACTCAAATTCATCCAGCATCTCTTTAAGCTTCCTTATCTTGCCCATGGTGTCCTCCTTATGTTTGAAAAGATCACCAATCGTGTACTCTAACTTCTTTTTCTCTTGCTTTAGCACATTCCTCTCCAACACCAGATTGTCCCTCTCTTCCAGGATTTTGTCCCTCTCTTCCATGATATTGTCCCTCTCCTGCTTCATGATGTCCCTATCTTTCTCTGCCTTGGCCCTCACAACTTGATGAATGTTTGTAGAAGATTTGTCACACATGTTCTTCTTCTCAAGCTCTTCCTTTAGGTCAGCCAGAGCAAGTTGTGTGTTGCCTAGTTGGGCCAGTGCTTGCTCCTTGTCAGCCACCATCTGAGCAAAATCAAACTTAAAAAACCTTAGCTCATTTTCCATCTTTTCCTTCTCTCCAAGGATCTTGTAGTTATCTTCTGCATTAACTACATTTTGCCTCAGCCTGAGCTTGTTCTCATCCTCAATCATGCCCCAGATCCTAGCTAGGCTCATCTTTAAAGGGGCAGACCACTCAGGGTCAACCCACTCCACATAGCTGCATTTAGGTATTTCCTATAAATTTGCAACAAACAAACATTAATTAGAATGAACAAAAAACAGTTAAATTTTGGCTGAACTGCACTACAGATGTTCAGACATAGTATGCTTTACTTGTACAAAGTATGCTGCAAATCTTCTTCAAGAGCATAACACTATATAGAGCAAAATGATTCGGTTACTTGAGCAAATTTAGTCAACTTGCACAAATTCAGTTAATTTACAGAACTTCAATTAGCAAAAAAGATTCAGTTGCTCAAATTTACTGAACATGTGAAATTCAGTTAACTGCAAAACTACACATACAGACCAAACTCCACTTATATTGCACATATTCTGTTAACTGAAAGAATTATACAAACCAATCTCCACTTAATTTCAGCTAATTTACAGCTAGCAGAACTGACCAATAATTAATTACTTTCTTCAGTTAACTGGTAGACCTAAGCACAACAGTATTCAGTTAACTGACAGAACTACACATTAGTATATTCAGTTAAATTCAGATAACAGACATAACAGTCTTCAGTTAAAAAACCACACACCACTATAATCCACACTTACAAAGCAAGATACAGACATCACTTAATACTAAATTAGCTACTAACCTTCTGTGCACAAACTAGGAATCTCCTCCCACTATCCACTGATTCAAAGGCCACTAGCTTCTCACAGACACATCCATGCTCACATCTAGAACTCAGATCTGTGGCCAGGCCTCTCCATTCCAAGCATAAGATGGTGGCAGGTAACTAAAACAAAAGTAAATCAACTTCATTGCTCACTCAAAATCACCAACACCCAAAGAAAACCTAACCCTAGTTGAGTTGAGATACAGGACTAACCTGGACGTGGCTGCTAACAGAGTCACCGTCGGACGAGCTGGCCGAATCGCTCCAGGAAACCATGGCCGGGCAAGTGCTAGTACAACGGCAGGGGATGGACGAAGGGAGCTTCCGCAGACGGCAACAGAGGAAGGGGGCAGACACAACGGGAACAGAGGAAGAGAAGGAAGGAGGGAACAGAACGGGAACAGAGGAGGAAGAGCGGCCGACAGGAGAGGATCTGAACAGGAGTCCTAGGCAGGCAGTGCGGGTTGATTCCACAGAAAGGCAGGGGGCTTTGTGAAAAACTCCTGGCACTGACCGGTCCGAGCTCCAGGCTGCCACGTGACGAGCTGTGATAGGCTCTAGACCAAAAGATCACATAGGGTGCAAGTTTGAGGAGGACTCAGTTCACTTTTGCAAGTTTTGGACCAAATCATCACATTTTGCGCAAGTTTTAGGACCTGTGGTGCTTTTACCTCTTTCAGTTTGGACTCGGTGGAAAACGAGCAGAGGAAAGCAACAGCACTGATCGCGCAGTCAATAAAGCATGCTGGTCCGCTCCTACTAGCAACAGTACCCCGAAGACCATTCAAACAAAGAACGGCCTGACGACCCTTGCAGACAGCAAGATCGTGCTTGGGTCCGGCATGATTTAGCAATACGCTTGTCAGTTGTCATGGCCTGATCATCAAGTCGATCTGGTCTAATCAAGTGTCAACATCGCACAATGCATCTACGTAACTCTGACTAGACAGCTCCCATTCACGATCAGATTACCGCCGTCCTTGAAGCAGTACAAGTCGATCGACGGCGAGAAGCCGCGGACGCTTCAGTTATTGCCGCCTTTACCCAATCTCAGTGGCGATGAGCTATATCACGCGGCAAATTCTGCTCCTCTCGCTAACATTTTCCGACGAGCAGCAGCAACGAATTCTCATCTCACGCAACACTTCCTTCAAAAATGGAAAGGCCAAAGGCAGGAGAATGAAGAAAGAACAATTCGGCCACTAGTCTCTGCTGGTGTCGGCTAGTGAGCAATAATTGGGGGAAATATCTTGCAAGTACAGTACTAACTCGTACGGTTTTGGAGGCATGTTCCGTTAATTAACAATCATACTCCCGATAGATACAGACAGACAAGCACATCAACCATTAACCATTAATCATTAATCATATTCCGGCAGTAATCGGACTGTTACATCAACCATTAACCATATTCCAGCCTCATTCCTAGCATCAAAGGTGACACTCCTCTCGTTCTTCTACTGCTACTGCTACTACTAGCTGACGCTGACGGCAACAACCAAAATTTTCAACGAGTGATCAATTCAGGCGGAGACGTCGTCGTGCTTCGTGGGGCGATCGCCGTCGCTCTAGTCGGAGCGCCGGGCCGGGGTCCAGTGCGGCAGGGCGGGGCTGAAGTGGCTGGACACCACGCGCGAGTCCAGCAGCTCGATGATCGGCGGGAACGTCACGCAGCGGGGGGCCTTGTACTGGTTGATGCTGGCGCCGCGTGAGATGGCGTAGTCCATGAGCTCCTCGAACGTGCCGGCCCGGACGACCCGGATCTCGAGCGGACCGATGGAGCCGTCCGCCACCCTGCTCTGCCTGTACACCGTGTTCAGCGCCTCCTCCATCTCCAGGCAGCAGGAGTCGAGCGTGTCCTTGTCCACCGCCGTCACGCTGGCGCCGGCGCCGCCCGTCGTCAGCAGCTCCCAGTAGATCACGTAGTGGCCGGGGATGCTGTTGGTGCACGCCTGGCTGGTGTACTCCGCCACGGACGCGCCGTGCGGGCGGAGCAGCGCCGACGCGCGCTCCACGGCGCGCTGCAGCTCGGCCTCGTCGGTCTTGTCGGACTCAATGGACAGCAGGACGTTCTTGCGGCGGACGAACTGGAACTGAGGCGCCGCATTGTGGAACCCCGTCACGCGGAGGACGTCGCCGACGCGGTACCGGTTCAGCCCGGCGTAGGTGGTGATCACCAGCTCGTACTCACCGCCGGCCTCCACGCGCGCGAGGTCCACCAGGTTGCCCGCGTCCACGCAAGACGCCGCGCCGGTCGCCTCGTCCACGGGGAGGAACTCGAAGTACCCCATGTTCGGCATGATGGTGTACGATACCTCCGAAGGGTCGCAGAGCGGGCGGAGGTTGAGCCCGAAGTAACACTCCGATGACGCGTACATCGTACACGCCATCGGAAGGTCGCCGCTGTAGTACTTCAGGGTCCCGATGTACTGCGCCATGGCTCCGGTGACGATGACGTCGAGATACTTCGTGTTGGGCCAAATGCGCCTGACGATGCCGGCCCAGTCGTCATTGCAGCACTCGTCCCGGACGAACTGGGCGAGCTCGGGGTCTGACCTGAGGATGCCCGCGACCGCCTCGCGCACGGACGTGTCGGTGACGCGTGGGTTGAGCGCGCCGGCCTCGATGTCGGCTGCGAGCTCCTTCCAGTTGAGCTGGAGGAAACGGATCGCGCGCAGGAGGCCGGAGGCGAACACGGCGCCGACGCGGAGCACCTCGTGGCACTGGCACAGGCCGCAAACCATCTGAGCATACATGCTCTGGAAAGCGTCCGCGCAGAGGATGGCCGCCGTCGGGCTGGTGTAGTTGTGGTACGGGTCGTAGGGGCGGTTCTTGAACTGCTCGCTCTTGTAGTAGCTGGTGAGCACTGGCCGCGCCGTCAGGCCGCTCGGGGTCTTGGTCTCCGACTTGACGAACAGGAAGTAGAGGCCCTTCCCCTTGTCAAGCCCCGACAGATATCTGCAAGAAACATTGGATCGATCAATCAGTAGCTGTTCTCTAGCTTTGGACTGCCAAGATTACTTGATCATGGAATGCCATCTAGTGCCAACTTACAAGTTCATGACCGGCATAAGGAGGCTGTAGAGGAGCTGGCGGCGGTCGAGCTCATCCTTGATGGTGGGCATGAGCTTGCGCTCGCCGGCCGACGTGCCGGAGCTGGTGAGGAACTCGGAGACCGGGTGCGTGGACAGGATCGGCGACCGATCCCCGTTGACAATGCGCTGGATGTACGGCTGCAGAGCGTCGTAGGACACGACCGGCACCTTGGCCCGGAAGGTGTCGCGGTCGGCGGCGCCGTCGAGGCCACAGTTCTTGAGGTACTCCGTGTCGACGTTCCGGGCGAGGATCTCGGCCAGGACGCGCTCCTGCACGGAGTCGACGTTGCAGGTCATCTCGTCGATGAAGCGCAGCTTCTCGGCGTCCTTGGCTTTCGCCGCGGCCGCCGCCTCCGCCGCCGGTGACGAGGCCGGGCTCCGCAGAGCCGCGCCGATGGCCCTCGACACATTCATCGCCGCCATTTGCTGATTTCGAGACACTAGCAGAGCAACGAACGCGAGCTGTGAGATTGGCTAGAGCTAGCAGCTAGCTAAAGAATGCCGGCCGAATGCGTAGGAGGGAGGGAGGGACAGGAATGTTTGCTCGATCGACTGCTGTGGTGGTACTAAGCCTGTGTCAGAACGGCTCGGCGAGGCCAGTTATTTATAGGCGAGGTGGGCTCGAAGATGAGGATGACGAGGGAGGCGGCCGGGAAGAAGGACACGCGATGACATACGTCAAGGAGTGTCTGTCCATGGCGCGGCAGCCAGGGCCCAGTGTCCCGTCCGGGGGTGGACAGGCAGCCGGCAAGGGCAGCGGCACGTACGCGGCTGCCGGCCCGGTCGATCCCGACGGTAAAGGATCGAGTGCCAAAGTTCCCATTGTGTGCACGCATCGACCGCGACGCGACGGCCATGTCTTGACGCATCTGCGTTCCATGCATGTAACAGAGGCAGCAGCGGTTATGCGACCGACGTGGTGGTGGCGACGTGCATTGAACCGCAACCGCTCGGGGTTGAGTGGTTGGGAGAGCGACTGGGATTGGACTGGACCGGCTCCCCTCACGACACGTCCCCGGAGCCGCGGCGCGAACGGAAGGAGAAGAAAATTTGGAGCCTGCTCGCTCGCTAAATGTGCAGGATCCGGCCGGGGATCCGGTTCGCGTTAAAGGAAACTTCGAATCACCGGCCTCGCCGCAAATTTTTATTGCAACATGCAGCAGGAGCTGACTGGCGGGTTTTTTATACGCGCCACCGGATGGATGCCAGTGCCAGTGAGCGGCCGGCGGCTCGTGCGCGCAGGTGGTTTGTTGACGAGCGCCACCGCCCGCACCGCCCATGCGGTCGCCGGCTTGTGCGTGCCTGGCTGCATTATTGGAGCGCGGGCATGAGCATCCATCGGCGGCAGCAACTGGGCGGCTACAGCGTGGAGTGGCGAGACCAGATCGACCGGACGTGCGAGGGGGGGCTGAGCTGGTCACCACGCGACACCGCGTCCCCGGCCGCGCGCGCGCTCCCGCGGGGCCGTGGACGCCACCACGCCACAGCACACGCCGGCCGAGACGGGGAGCGCGGGCGTGAAAGTCCTCGCCCATTTTTGACCAGGCACGGGTGGGTTTGTGGGTTTCAGCGTGCGCTGGTGTGCAGAGGCTGTGTGCCGGCAAGCACCGGGAAGCTTCGCCTTTTGCTCGACAGGATGACGGGGGCAAAAGGTTTGGATTTTGTCTCACGTGAACCGGAGGAGGACAGCGAGCCATGTGTTGGAAAACCTTTTTGTCGAAAGATGCGATGCGACGCCATGCCATGCACGCCCGTGCTGGAATTTCCTGCGGCTAGACTATTCTGACCGTGACAGTCACTTTGGACGCTGCTTAATTTACTGTTAAGTACTCCTAGATTACTGTTAACTACAGGTAAGGCTGCGTGTTTTGCATGTGCGCTAGACTGTTTGGTAGCTGACTTGCTGCTGCGTTGGTCTTTGGCCGGGCACAGTTGTTAATTATAGTTACAGGTGGGATCGTCTGTGATGCCAAGCGCACAAACATATGTCCATATTGATTGTGCCTGGGCATCGATCTTGTGAAATGAAATGACGTTAGATTACCTGGCACGCACGGCATTCGTATGGTCAAGTCAGGCAGCAGTGGTAGCTGACGAGTATGTCCCGTGTCTGTCAGCGTAACGATTTCAATGACCATGCACGCAGAATGGCTAGACAGAGACGGCCACACGTCTCTCCACTTCATTCAGTTTGACGTGGATGGCGCGGCCAAACTTATTGGCTAGTACACGGTTCCGCGCGTGCTACATGGCTCGCTGGTAGGACAAGTTGTTGTCACGCACCGCTCAAAATCTTCATCGTACAGGGGTTTTCCAAACGTGTGGAACTGTTTTCTTTTTTTCTTTTGGCGGGGAAAAGGGACTGTTGATCAAGGATGAGGGGTACACAACACAAACACACACACACGCCGTCACGGTTACAGTTCGTACTGCACCATGTGAGTAGGTGGGGATTTGCAATATAAATAAATAAATAATGACGCTTTTTTGTCTCGGTTGACCAAGAATTTGCTCATTTTAATTCCGTTTCACAATTTGTTAGTGTAAATAGAAGAAAAAAAATGCTCGTCTTGATGTGATGAATTTCCATCCGGTGCAACAAAAATGTACTCCCTTTTAATATGAATGAAGGCACACAACTTTGAACACGGATGGGCGCACGAGCGGGCGCAAAGCCCCGCCGCGTCCCACAACTTCATACGCAAAGACCAAGGCAGGGACATTAACACTTTGTTCGCTATATACCCTGCAAAATTGGCTAAACTTTTCCTCCCACATGGCCCAAGTGGCGTCCTTCTTGCGAAGCCCGGGACAAACAACCACTTTATCATGGGAGACAATGCAGACTCAATAAATAAAAAGAAGGATTTTTCATTGTCTTAGGTCAAAGACGACATTTATGCGGTGCGACTTTATACGTGATTTGGAACGGGATTACAGGTGTACTTTCGCAACACAGAGAGCTATCGGCTCTTTCTTCGTTCTTTAGCAGAAATCCAGGGAGAGGTGTCGGTACCAAAACCGGCAGATCTCGGGTAGGGGGTCCGAACTGTGGATCTAGGGATCAATGAGTAACAGGGAACGTAGAGACAGCGATTTACCCAGGTTCGGGCCCTCTCGAAGAGGTAAAACCCTACGTCCTGCTGGATTGTATTGATGTGATTATATGAAGGTTACAGAGTTGATCTACCTTGAGATCGGATGGGCTAAACCCTAGGAGGTTATGATGATTCCGTGTCTCTACGAACTAAACCCTCTGGTTTATATAGACACCAGAGGGACCTAGGGTTACACATGGTCGGTTGTCATCAGGGGATAAACATGCCGGTTATGCTAAATATTTCTTGGAGGAGACGCCAAGTCTTCGGAGGTTTCCTTCTGGTGCACGGGGTCGCCCACTATCCGGCCTCCCTTTGATGAGTAAAGGGTGGCCCACTAGTCCGGCCTACGAGGGATAGGCCGGCAGCCCGAGTACCCCCTAGTCCGGGACACCCTCAGTAGCCCCCGAACTACCCTCCAATGCCGAGGTTGACAGTCTTCGGCAGCTCCATGCTCCAAGGGTCTTCGGCTTGGGCGGCGAGTTCCTTCCATTACCTGTGTTCGGCTTTGACAACAGTTCGGCCACCAATAGATCGGTCGCCGAAGAATCCTCTGATCGGCGAGACACCGTGGGGCCCGCCATACCGCTTTTCCTCACCTAGAATTAAATGACGACCCTCGATTCCTACGCATCCAGGGAATGCGAGTGGCCCGATGGGTTTTTTTACGAAAATGCCCCTCTTTGTGGGGAGACAATGCCTTTTTAATAGGCCAAGGGCATGGAGGCTAACGCACCCCACCCCCTGCCATTCTTCCTTACATCCCCGAGAGGTCACAGCCAGCAAACAATGGCGAGTGCTCCAGGCACTTCCTCACGCCCTCACGGCCCCCGTCAAGGCGACTGGGCGATCTGCTCCGTATCCCGCATGCGATTGCGCAGGCTCGAGATGCAGGGGTATCTTCCCGCTTCAGATCTCGCGTCCACCCGCCCCGGATTAACTTCCGCAGACGGGGAGGCCCTCGCAGAGAACTTTCCTGCCCCCCACGGGGAGGAGAGGGTGTGATTTGTGCCCTTTCTCTTGCGAGGCCTGGGTTTCCCCATTCACCCCTTCTTGAGGGGTCTACTAGAGTTTTACGGGATCCAACTCCATCACCTTACCCCAGGATCGATCCTCCATATCTCGGGCTTCGTCGCTCTTTGCGAGATGTTTCTGGGCTGTGAGGCTCATTTTGAGTTGTGGAGAAAATTCTTCTATCTTGTCCCCCGCACCCGAGGAGGGATAATTTACGAGGTTGGCGGGGCCGAGGTGTGGCGCATCGCCGGAACGGGATACCCTGTAGGGACTCCCAAGAAAGATGCCGAGGAGTGGACTTCGGAATGGTTTTATATCGAAGACGTCCCCCTATTCGATCCAGTTCGGAGGGGGCTGCCCGAATTCTCATTGGTCTCCCCGAAGAAGCGGTTCAACTGGCGCCCGAAGAGTCCTTCCCAAGAGGAAAGCGCCGAAGTGACTCGGCTGGCCGCTCAAGTGAGGTGGCTGGCCCACAACGGGCTAACCGTCATCGACGTGATGGCCACATCCATTGCTCGGTGCGTCCAGCCTCTTCAACAGAGAATACATCCGCTATGGTGCTACAACGGGGAGGATGATGCAACCCGATACACGCGGATGGGACCTGCCGATCAGGCGGCGATGGCGGCCATACTGGCCGATCTTTTCAAGGGAGAAGAGCAAGAATTTGCTCGGCTAAGGCCCAAGGAAGGCTTCTCGAGCTATAAACCCATCGAAATGGTGAGTCCAGCCACGCTTTATAGCTCGGAGGGCACCCCAAATTTTTCTTAATCAGATTTTTATCCTGTCCGAACAGAACTGGAGGCGCTGGATCGAGATAGTGAGCTGCCCTGCTCCTCAACTGGAGAATCATTCTCGTGATGACGATCCTGGGTTCCACGATGACCCCGAAACATCGATCGATTTCGAGGAGGGGGTCTTCTACCAGGATGTAACACCCCTATGGAATGAGCTGCAGTGATCCTCATGTTTATGCTAAGTCATTTTGATTTGCAAGGCTTGATCACATTGGAATCATATCTCATTTCAATTCCAATTCAAATTGAAATTCAAATTGGAGGTGAAAATAAAAGTTGTTCAAATTTGGAAACTAAATAGTTCATAATTTTGGAAATATTCCATAACTATTTATGTTCAGGAAAACAACATCACCTAAAATCCCTAGATGACTCTATCATCATGAAAAGTGGGCCAACAGCACCATTTTGGCACTTTAAATGCAATATAAAATTCATATGGAATTATTTTGCCCCTAAACCTTTTTTATGACACTGCCATATATTGCAACATATTTATTTGGCCAGGTTGCACATTTTTCAAAAGTGTTTTGGTGGCCTAATATTTTGCAAAATAGAAAAGGCAGAAAAAAAGAAAAGGAAAAGAGAGGAGCCCACTGTGCTGCTGGGCTTTAGTCCACAGCAACCGGGCCAGCCCACTCCCCCCACTTGTCTTCCTCCTCTGTTCACCCCGCGCCGCTGTCGCCGCGCGCGTGATCACCGCGCCAGCCCCCCCCTCCTCGCTCGACAACGGCCTGCTACAGGCGCCCGTGTCGGTTACTTGGCCTCGCCCCCGCCTCGTGGGCAAACCCTAGCCCACTCCCTCTCTCTCTCCCGCGCTCTCCTTCCTCTCCTGAGCGCCGCCATGGCCTCACCGCCGTGAACCTCGCGGCCACCGCACCCTCCTCGCCGCCTCACCGTGCCAGAACGCTTCGCCGGCCTCGGCTACGACCTCTGCACCGATCAACCGGAGTCGGGGACCACCGCAACGTCGCCCACGAGCTCGCCTTCCCCTCTCGGTCGCCGGAGATCGCCGCCGCCGTACGTCGTCACCGAGTCCTCCCCGAGCCCGCTGTGCACCTCTGCAGGTCCACTGTGAGCACCGCTTCCCTCCGCTCTCTTCTCCTCGCTCCACAACGCCCGAAGCTGCCGTCCCCGTAGTGGCCGAGCCCGCCGCCGCACGAGCTCGTCGCCGGCGAGCTTCCGGTGACCTTTTGGTCACGCTCCTGTGCCCGTTGAGCTCGCGCGCGCTCGTAGATCACCCCTGGCCGCTTCTTTTGCTCACCCGCACGCCGTAGCGACGAGACCGAGCTCCACCCGAACGTCGCCGCCGTCTGCCGTCGTCGCCGCCGCCAGCTCCGGCCACTTCAGCCCCCGCGACCACCGCAGTTGGATGCGCGACTCCGCCCGCAGCCGAACGAGCCTAGCCACGCGCCGAACGGACCACCGTAGCGGAATTCCGGCCAAGTCCGGCGAAGCTCCGCCGCGGGAATGGTCGCCGGCGTTACTCCGGCGCCGCCCGCTAACCTAGCGCCACGTGGGCCTCCTCTGTGAGACTGACAGTGGGCCCGGTGGGTCCAGTTGACTGGGTTGACCCAGTCAACTGTGCTGACTGGGCAGCCCAGCCACTGATATGCGGGTCCCGCACTATTTAAATGTTTTTTAAAATTAAATAAAATGGCTAATTAATCTGTTAATTAAAATGATAAATTAACCAGCCACTGACAGTGGGTCCCACTAGCTAATTAGTTAAATTAGTTAGTTTAATCTGCTGTTTAATTAGTACAGTCTATGAAAGAGGGGCCCCACCTGTCAGATTGACCAGTCAAAGGTCAAAGTTGACTGCTGACATCACCCTGACCTCATGCTGACATCATATTTCCTTTTCTGTCAAATTTAGTAATTAAAATAATTTTAGAAAATGGTTAAAACTTTGAAAAATCATAGAAATTAAACCGTAGCTCGGATCAAAAAGTTTTCTACATGAAAGTTGATCAGAAAAACGAGACGAATCCGATTACGCCCTCCGTGTTGCTGTCACAGGTCCACAACACTGCAAACATGGAACCTTCCCCTCCGGTTCATCTCTCCGACAGATGCCCGAAGCCGGGAAAATATCCCCAGATATTTTCCCGCTCCGTCTGCAACGTGTAGTGCTGCGATAGGTCACCACCAGCACATCATACTGCCATGCCGTGCATCTATGTTGCTTTGTTGCTTGTATTTATTGTTTCTTCTCCCCTCTTCTCTCCGGTAGACCCCGAGACTGACGCTGCTACCGAGTACGACTACGCCCCTGACGACCAGTCCCTTTCAGCAGAGCTTCCAGGCAAGCAAACCCCCTTGATCATTCCAATATCGCATATTCCTTCTCTCCCATGCTTGCATTAGAATTTGCTACTGTAATTGTTTGCTCCTATTCTAATGCATAGCCTGTTTTTGTAACCTATTGTTGATACTTTACCTGTCATCCTAAACTGCTTAGAATAGGTTGGTTAGTGATCCATCAGTGACCCCTCACCCTTGTCCCTGTTGCCCCGCTTTGTTACCAGTGCCTCGATCATTGTGATCGGTGGGCAGAGACCGACACATCACCGCACCTTTCCCCTTAGTTGCACGACACTACAGAGCTAATACCGAGTGACGAGGGTGATACCTCCTAACTCACTCCAGATGACATCTCTGTAGCGTAGCTAGTCGGATGGGAGTCACCGAGGGTGGTTCCTCTTTCACCACCTCCGATGATGCCTCTGTCGTGTAACCCCTCAAGTGTGGACCATCGAGGGCGATTCCTCCTGGTTCTCCTTGATGGATTACATTGAGTAGGATTCCAACGAGGGTGATTCCTCGGATTCCCCCTTGATGTGATGAACACACGGTTACCCTACTTTTACTTCAGTCCCCTGTTGAAGTCGGGTCAACCCCGAGGGGTACCCGCGAGAGATGTGGAGACGGGTTGACCATGAGGGTACCCGCGAGATAATTACGTGGCACGGCCGGGCAGGTAGACCGCCCCAGGAGAGGGTTGGGCCTGACCCTTGTCGTAAGTCCACGAGACGGGGCGACGGGGTCACATGATCGTGGATCTCTGCTCGTTTCCGCGAGCTCCCAATACACTATCGGTTTGGATATGTGATCTGAGTAGGCCTCTGGCCTTTTCGCACTAATCACCACGCGGGTTAGCACTCGACGTCGTACGTTTCTTCCGAAAGCTCTGTCAAACGTCCAGTTCAGCATTGTGGCCGGGTCGGATCGGCGCCATCCAGGCAGAGGTGGTGCCTGGATCCACCTTGCGCACAACGACCCGGAGTGCAAAGGGTGATGGGCCCAGGACCCCTGAGTGCTTAGGATGTAGACCGGCGGGGACCTCTCTGCAGAGCCTAGGTAGGACTACGGCGTGTCGATCAGCCGAGGCCGGACATAACCAGGAGAAGTGTGTCCGGCCAGAGTTAATCGAGCGTGTTGGGTAAGTTGGTGCACCCCTGCAGGGAAGAATTATCTATTCGAATAGCCGTGTCCACGGTATCAGGACGCTCGGAAATTATCCCGATCTACTACAACTTGAACTGGATACTTGTGTTGTTAATAATATGTTAGCTCCGGGATTGCTTTCTCGTAGGGAGTCGAGGAAGGATCTCTGGGCGTTGCTGCTACTACTTACTACTTTACTATGTACCAATCTGCACTCTTCAAATGTTGCAAGATGCTAGTCTTCGATAAGCTAGGCCTTCCCCTCTATTCTGGCATTTCTGCAGTTTAGTCCACACATACAACCCCTTTCACTTGAAACCAATGCATAAATAGAATATTTCTGATGTAAGTCTTGCGAGTACTTTGGATGAGTACTCACGGTTGCTTTGCTTCCCCTTTTTCCCATACCCGATTGCTGCGACCAGATGATGGAGCCCAGGAGCTAGCTGCTTTCGCCGACGACTACTACTACCCTACCGGTGGAGCCTACTACTACGTGGAGACCGATGACCAGGAGTAGTTTGGGAGGCTCCCAGGCAGGAGGCCTGTGCCTTTTCGATCTTTGTCGTTGTTTTGCCCCGCCTTCTTAAGGCATTTCTATTTAACTTTTATGTCTATACTCAGATATCTAATGCTTCCGCTGATGCTTGTATGACTTGAGCTTATGTATTCTAGCCCTCGTGGCCCCTGGCTTGTAATATAAAGCTTGTATTATTTTATTTTGTGTCTAGAGTTGTGTTGTGATATCTTCCCGTGCGTCCTTAGGCTTGATTGTGTGCATTTGTGTGTATGATTAGTGCATGATTGAGTCGGGGGCGTCACACAGGAGAGCCTCGACGGCTCTAATGTGGCGCTTTTGGTCGATCACCCCGGGGCGCTTCCCTCCTCCGCTGTAAGTGACCAACGGGCTTCTTCTCAAAAGAGACACCCATCTGCTGCTGCTCCGAATACACTGACTCCTGCTCCCAAGGGCCGCCGTACGATGCACCGGACAGCCGCAAGAGCGGCACCAGCGGCCCCAACGGCAAGCGGTCGTGGGGCGACTAAACGTGTGGCCCCAACGGGAGTTACATCGTCCACGCCCCGTCCGAAGAGGTGACGCATCCGCCGTACCGTCATAGCCTTTATCTTCGACATCCACCTAAAATGTTAATAACTTTCACCGCGGTGTCTTGCAGGCGATATGTAGAACTGCCTTTGGCCGAGGATGTTGAAGAGGTGCTGAGGGGTGACTCGAACCCGAGGTCGCCAGCTATAGCCGGAGTTACTCCGGAGGTCCCTGCCGAGGACCAACATCCCAAGGACTCAGGAGGCGTCTTGGTCACCAACTCCGAGGTTGAAAGTGTGATGAATCATCGGTGGTGCAAGGCATTGCTTCGGCACTCCGTGTTTTCTGATCAGGAGTTTAATGCTCTTAGTTCGGTAGACGCGTACCTCGGAGCTGCCCGAACGGGACTCAAGGGGGCAGTGAAGCTCATGTCTACTAATGTGCAGGTATACAATTGGTTTTGACAACTAGCACCTAACCCAGTAGCCCCCGAGCCTTAATTTGGGCGGAACGGCCGAGTGAAGGGTCTGATGTTTATAATGCCATGCTATTGTGCAGACTGTTCGGGAGCGTAACAAAAAGCTGTCCGAGGACCTCAGGCTGGCACAAACACAGTTAGAGACTGTGAAAGCCGAGTTAGAGGGGGTGAAGAAATTTACCAGAGAGGCACATGGTAAGTGCCGAACTGAAATTTGTGTAAGAGAAATTTGATGGAACACCTATTCTAATGAAAGATGATTCCATAGCAGCCGAGTCTATAAATCAGCTGCAGAAGGATCTGGATACTGCGAGAGAAGCCCAAAGGTATGCGGAGTCACGGCAAGAGGCTGGCTACCGCGTGCTTACCCGAAGTCACGAGGAGAGGGATAAGCTCAAGGCGGAAGGTCAACAACAGGCCCAAGAAATCAAAAGCTTGAGAGCTCAACTGGCCCTGTCCCAGGAGGAGAACCAGAGACTAAAAGGTGGCATGTTCGGTGAGTGCAACCTAGTTTTTCAGTTTATAAACTATATGAATTAGACAACAATATGAACAATGCCACGTCTCATTGTAGTTTTTCTGACCGGACGCCCCGAAGAGGAGGCCGGCTCTTCCGGGCGGGATCTGCTGAAGGAGCTATCCGCCGTACACGAGCGGGCCCGAAAGGCCATGAAGAACATGTTCAAAGCATTGTGGCCTGGCGAGGTGGCTCCGGAAGGGATGGCCGAACTCGCAAATCGATTCAAAGGAGCTCGGCGCCGCTTTGAGTTATGGAAGACGTCGTCTTGTCGAGAGGGAGCACGGGAAGCTTGGGCGATGATCAAGACCTGTTTCACCAAGCTGGAACCAGAGCATTTAGCTAGGGTTGGGCCAGTAGGGCCAGATGGGCAGGAAGTGCCCGTGCATCTGGTATATGACCAGGTTATGCCCGCAGCTCGGCTGTCCCAAGCGGATTGTGCTCTGGAGACCATAATAGATGGTCTTGATCAAGATTGACATTTTGATTCTATGTATCTATGTACTTGACATCAAATAGTCTCCAAACCGTGCTTGAAACGTTGTCTTAACCGGCCATCGGCTTCCGCCCCCTCAGCCAGGGGCCGAGGGGTGTTTCCTACTATGCGGTCCGAGAACATAGGAAAAACACTTCGGAGAACCAGGCAATCCGGCCATGTGGTGCAAACAGACAAAAACGCGCTTGGGGAGTTATGTTATATTACTGTTTAACGTAAGAAACATCTTCCGATGAAAATAGTCCCTCTATGGGTTCCATTCTTCGGGTTGCCATGTTGACCATGGCGTATAACCGAATATCCAAAATAGACGGGTAATGGTTACTTCGGGAAAATAGCCCCGGAATCGTGGCAGTAACTACCGGTTATTTTCACTTCCCCCATGGCCGACCAATTGTGTTCTCAAGAACGCTAGCCTTTGGCTTCACCCGTCTGAGGTACGCACCCGGGAAATCCGGACGTAACAATCGCAGAGGTGCTCCCTTTACTCCCTAGATGAACAATCGGGAACGTAGGGGGTAAACACAGGAGCGAGGCAACCCAACTTGGCCAAATCTTAAGTCAAATTGATGCATATGATGGCTTTAGAACGATATAGGAAGGTGGCAAACATGTAAAAAACTAATGGTTGCACAAGTAATATATGACCGGCTCCGTAAAAGAAGCCCCCAGGTGACAGCGTGTGGTACATTCAAAGATGTTTGCTGAAGAAAAACTTAATGTAGTTTGGCGTAACCGAACACAACCCGGGAAAGACTAGTTACTCGAAAAATATAAATCCGAGAAGGATAAACCGAACAAGGGAAGGACGCTGAGTTAGCCGTAGAAACGTCGTAGCCGAGCTGCGTTCCATGGGTTTGGTTCGAGGTGGTCGTCCTTTGGGTCGCGGAGTCGATACGCTCCGCCCGCGAGTACCTGATCGATTATGAAGGGCCCCTCCCATTTGGGCGACAGCTTATGTTTCTGCTTCTCCGGGAGGCGCAGGACGAGGTCACCTACGTTATAGGCTTTTGCCCGTACTTCCCTGCTCTGATAGCGTCTGGCCTGCTGCTGATAAAAAGCAGAACAAGCCCGAGCTATGTCGCGCTCGCCCTCCAGGGCGTCCAGGTCATCTTGCCGATCCAGCTCGGCTTCCTTTTCTTCATACATACGTACCCGAGGTGCGTCGTGAATAAGATCGCTGGGGAGGACGGCTTCTGCGCCATACACCATGAAGAACGGTGTGTAGCCCGTGGAGCGATTGGGAGTGGTGCGCAGGCCCCACAATACGGAGTCGAGCTCCTCAACCCAATGGCAGTCAGATTCTTTTAAAGATCGGACCAAACGGGGCTTAATGCCGCTCAAGATCAGTCCATTAGCTCTTTCGACCTGTCCATTAGACTGTGGGTGATATACCGAGGCATAGTCGAGCTTAATGCCTAAATTAGCGCACCAGTCTTTGACTTCCTGGGCGGTAAAATTGGATCCATTGTCCGTTATTATGCTATGGGGGACACCGTAACGGTGCACGACGCCGGATATAAAATCAATGACCGGCTTTGACTTGGCTGAGGTTACCGGTTTTGCCTCAATCCATTTAGTGAATTTGTCTACCATGACGAGTAGATATCTCTTTTTCTTGGTCCCCCCTTTAAGTCATGTTCGGCCGAGGCCGATTTTCGGCAGCCGAGTGCGGAGATTAGATCCAGGCTCGAGGCTGGATCCAGAGTGGCGGCCGTCCCGATAGTGGGGCTGGCCGTACCCAAAGTCAAGACTTCAGGATTTGCGGGTCCTCCAGGCGAGGCTGAGGACCCCATAAGGATAAGATCTCCCCGGGAGTCGGCGACAAACTCTATGTTTCCGAACCTGATCTCCTGATCGGGGGTAAAGCTGTCGACCCGGCCGAGGCGACCGGCCGGATCGGCGTGTAGCATGATGTTGCCGAATGCAAAGAGCTGGCCGGGAACGAAGGTGTCCCCGCAGCTAGCACTGTTGCTAATGACTAAGTGAGCCATTGATCCTTGATGACCCTATAGCGGAGCTCTCAATGAAAGCACCAATGTCGGTACCAAAACCGGCAGATCTCGGGTAGGGGGTCTGAACTGTGGATCTAGGGATCAATGAGTAACACGGAACGTAGAGACAACGATTTACCTAGGTTCGGGCCCTCTCGAAGAGGTAAAACCCTACGTCCTGCTGGATTGTATTGATGTGATTGTATGAAGGTTACAGAAATGATCTACCTCGAGATCGGATGGGCTAAACCCTAGGAGGTTATGATGATTCTGTGTCTCTACGAACTAAACCCTCTGGTTTATATAGACACCAGAGGGACCTAGGGTTACACATGGTCGGTTGTCATCAGGGGATAAACATGCCGGTTATGCTAAATATTTCTTGGAGGAGACGCCAAGTCTTCAGAGGTTTCCTTCTGGTGCACGGGGTCGCCCACTATCCGGCCTCCCTTTGATGAGTAAAGGGCAGCCCACTAGTCCGACCTACGAGGGATAGGCCGGCAGCCCGAGTACCCCCTAGTCCGGGACACCCTCAAGAGGGGTATGTATACCCTGCTTTCGCGATCAAAGGGAGTGGTATTGACTTACTCTTAACTAATTTTCCAATTGATTTTTATAAATTTATTCATACATATATGGAAAATGTTCACCTTGTGCAACAATTTGTTCATATAGTGCAAAAAGTAGTGTTTGCGCTCATAGTTCAGAAAATGAAAAATCTTGCACAGATCTCAACGCAAGGCCAACAAATATCAGCATTGACTAAGAGCTAAGAAATTCCTAGGGCAACTAAGAGAAACTCTAGAAGAGTTGCCATATTGGCAACCTCCATATGCATTATGGAGGCTGCCGAGGTGACGCGATAATTTAGAGTCTCCATAATTTTTTGCCTCCATAATCATGGGACACACTCGTCAGTGGGACATGATTTCCCCTCAATCTCCCTGTCATCCCACATGAGGTGGGGGACCACCTCATGTTTCCTCTGCTCCACATGTGACTGTTATATGGAGTGCACTCCAAAATGCAGTCTCGACGCGCCAAATATGGAGACTGAGAGGCCAGATATATATGAAGGGAGGTCCATAAATTTTGATGTCATGGCATGGAATGACGACTCTGCTAGAGTGTGTTTCTCGGCCGCAATCGTCATGTTGGCAATTATTATGGTGATTGTGCCATTGTGGTGACTCTTAGAGTAAGTGGAAATGACCTCCTTGATCAGCAAGTTAGCGAGCGGTAGTTCAGTCTCCGACAAGTGAGGCCAAATAGCCCCTAGTGTCCTTTTCCTTCTAAACTAGCTGATCTCACTTGACTCTTCTAGTGAGCAAGCAAACTGGTCGGGGAACAGGGTCGGATCAAAGTAAGGAATGGGAATAGCACTTGTTATAGTTGCTCTAAGAATTAGCAAAATTGATAAAAATGAGCGGAGCGACGCCAAGATGATTGTGGGGCCGTGGCCGAGGAGGATGCTGACCAGCAAAACCATAGACGTTGATGCTGACTTGTCTAGATCTGACGCTGGCACGTGATACTAATATCTCCTGTCGGAGTAGAATCCGACAGATCCCTCGATAGGGTGTCCCGGCGAGGTGAGTAGATTTGAGGGGAAACAGGAGACCGGATTTACCCAGGTTCAGGCCCTCCTTACAGTGTAGTCCCAAACGACGAGTGTCAACGATGAAATTATGCCAATCATGTATATGTGTGTATAGATACTAAAAGTTGAATGAGGAGGTAACACAAGTACCGGTCGAACAACTTTGTTGAGATCGAAGAGGCGGGAAACACAATACGCGCATGTTCAAGTTGTCATGCCTTTTGATCATTAATATCTCAAGTACTACGATGGTGGATGGACTGATCTAGATGGGACCTAAACTAGTATTGGCTTCGAAGGCGATGGTAAAATCATTGCTTAGTCAGCTCATTGTCTCCTTACTTCCCACACTTATGTTACGGAGTCTCACTAGGGAAGGAAATCATGGACTTCTCATCGCTGGGCAAGATGGATGTGCACGTTGTCGATGAGGTTGTCCCGGTTCACGAGGACCAGGTGGTTGCCGATCATGTTGTCAAGGAGGTCAAGGTGGACCTTGTTGCGCACGAGGAACTCAACCTAGAACAAATTGCCTAGCTCTGCTATCATTGATCTAAAAGAAAGGTGTGGAGATAGCTCACAAGATGATCTAGGATTTCTAGAAGAAATGTTTCTTCTTTCTAAAATATTAGAAAGATTTTGCTAATTTATTTATTGCTACATGCAATTTATGGAATTGATACACCATTTAATTGATATCATTTAGCAAAATAAAGGACATCATGTGCATCCATCTTTTGGCTCGTGTCATTGAGGGGTGACATTTTGTCTATGATGCATCCTCGTATCCTTCAACGTTGATGCTTCAATCATTCGTCCATATGAGTAGATAGATGGAATTATTAAAGTATAATTGTTTACACACTAGATACATGGAGTACTCTCAACAACATCCTTGTGCCCCTACCTATGGAATTTTTATTATCCTCTCTTTTTTGCAAGAAGAATTGTTATTATCATTGTCTTTCTATAATTGTCAATGTACTTGTTTATCTACATGTTGCATGGACTTGTTTAACTCTTATGTTGTTATAGTTGTTTATTTACTTTGTGTGGATTGGACTAGTCTTGTTGCCCTATCCTTACTTATAATTGTGCATGTGCATTGCACGTCCAATTCAATAGTATATTGGGGAGCTTTTTATTCTCATCTTCCACTCCGGCTACTTCCCTTTGGCTACGTGGATGTTGCCTAATATTTGACTTTTTGAGAATTTGAGCTAGTCCATGTGTCTGCATGGCCGTGGTCACTTTGAATCGACTGTAGCCTGCACTGGCGCCCTCATTTGTTCACTCAAAGGACGTGTCAAGCCTTTTGGTTTCTGTTGGTGCAATCTAGTGGCCCTTGAGTGTTTTGGAGATTGTAGCAAAAAACTGTTGAGGGACTAATGTGTTTGCTAGTGCACACGTATGGTCCATAGAGTTCTGAGGAGTTTGCTATAAACTCATGTGGTGATTATTTGCGCAACATAGAAGAATGATTATTTTCTGAGGAGTATGCTACAGAGGAGATTGCATGTCGGAGGCGACCCACTAAAAATTGTTTTGCTGAAGCAATTGCTATGGTGTGCTGTTTGAGGAACAATTGGCTGCAGCGAAGAAGAATGAAGTCGAAGTGAAGACGCAGTTTTGTTTCAGTTTTATTTTCTTCATTTGAGTCATAGGGCAACCGTACTAATAAGGGGGTTCAACTATTTTGACACTTAGTCTATGTTGATGCTTAACCGATAACTTATCGCAAGTGAGTTGAGAGAAATCCCTACGTGCATTGAATTTTTACTCGTAAGCCAGAGACGAAGTTCTTCTGGACTTCGAGAGAAAATCTCAGGTAGTGGGCTCAGCTTTACTTGTTTGTCAAGTAAAGTTGTCGTGTGAGTTTGAAATCTGACCGTTGGATACGTGTCGGTTGATCATTGGTTTGGCCGCATGTCCCTATTGGTCATTGCACCCTCGCGATTGCTCGAGCTATAAATAGCCACACCCACCCAACCGTTGTTGGTTGGCTGCTCTGTTTGATTTGACAAGTATTTGTCTGAGCACCCCTCTAAGAGATTTGAGTGAATCTTCTTAGAGAAAACCCTAGAGCCAATACTTAGTTTGTGGTTGAGCATCACGTAGAACTAAGTTGAGATAGCTTGTTAATGTTGTTTCTAAAATCAGTTACACTTATCAATTAATATTATTTTCAAATTCAGTTAGAATTAATGCAATTAATGGTGTTTCCAATTTGTCGGTGATGTGATGGATATAGCATTGGAGTGGCGTGGGATGTTGGATATAGATGGTTGAATGGTGGTGATCATTTGGATTCACCCAACTTGTGAACTAGTATATTTCTATAAACATTTATAGTTAGTGCAGTTAATGGTGTTTCCAATTTGTCGGTGATGTGATGGATATAACATTGGAGTGGCGTGGGACACTGGATATAGGTGCTTGAATGGCTGAAATCATATGGATTCGCCCAACTCATGCTTTTATAAGTATTGGTAAATGTTGCTATAATTTTCATGAACTTGTTTATCTAAAAGTATCATGGAGTTGTGTGGAATAGACTATTTTTGTTGCCCTATCCTGATGTTGCTATATTTGTTAATGAACTTGTTTATCTATGTGTTTCATGGACTTATGTGAAATGGACTAGTTTTGTTGCTCTATCCTTATGTCGTTATAATTGTCAATGAACTTGTTTATTAATGTGTTTCACGGACTTGTGTGGAATGGACCAGTTTTGTTGCCCTATCTCTATGTTGCTAAAACCGTCGATGAAATTGTTTATCTATGTGTTTCATGGGCTTGTGTGGAATGGCCTAGCGTTGTTGCCTATCCTTGTGTTGTTATAATTGTCCACAAACTTGTTTATCTATGTGTTTTATGAACTTGTGTGGAAATAGACAAGTTTTGTTGCCCTATCCCGATGTTGCTATAATTTTCAATAAATTTGTTTATCTATGTGTTTCATGGACTTGTGTGGAATGGACTAGTTATATTTTCATATCCTTATGTTGTTATAATTGCCAATGAACTTGTTTGTCTATGTGTTTTATGGACTTGTGTGGAATGGACCAATTTTATTGCCCTATCCTTGTGTTGTTATAATTGTCCGTGGTCTTGTTTATCTATGTATCTTGTATACTGAGTAGCTCCACTTGCATAGTCGGAAGGCAAAACCGCCATGAGGACGATGTACCAAAACTTCCTCTAAAGCATTGATTTGTACAAGTGACTCGGAGAGCCATGGGGGAGAGTGGTGCCGGTGGAGGTGGTTGTCACAGTGATGAAGAGAAGCCATGGTGATGGCTGTCCAGCGGAGGTGGTGGGATTGATAGTGTCTCGGGAGAGGAAGTTGTGGACATGAGGGGAGAGGGGGTGAGGGCATCCTGATAAATGTGCTATCGTATTGAGTTCATATATGGCCCTGGCAACTTACACCTTAGTTCATTGACATTTTCTGAACCCCAAATTAATGTTGCTAGCCATGTGATTTTGGTTCTCTTCACCAATGTGTGAATGCCAACATAAAGACATCAACAAGCGGGCGCCGACTCATACATAAGAAAATATTAAGCGACTCATATTTAATCATCTATTCTTACCATTGAAAAAACATGTGATTCACATTTTGATGCGTATAAAACTATTAGGAAGCTCAACTCTCGTGTGTATGGTGAGATTTATTTGGTTTAGTAAACCTACGTTCAGTAAAAGATCTCTTTTATATATCATGCCTACATGCACACTATTTCTGTCAGTGGAATGTGTGTTAGCGATAATCTTTAGACGCACTTTGAGCTATGTTCTCGTTCCTAAGGTATCCAAAATGATTCTTACAGTAGCACAAGTGAGCTGCAAACGAGTCGAGTTTGAGCGAGTTTTTTTGAAGTCGTGACCATAGAACAATTGTTCTACAGTGTTTTTCTCATTAAAATAAAAAGTCAAGCTAGGTACAAATAATAAAAGGAAAGAAAGAAGACAAGGAAAAGAAAACTTGGAAACTAAAGAAACAAAAACAAGCAGGAGGCAATCAGTCAATGTTAGTTCCGGGAATCATCTAAAAGATCAAATACAATGAAAATCCAGTCTTTCAGAATCTGGAACTTAGCATCTTTCAGTCTTAAACTGAGAATACTAAGATCTTGAGCATAATTTTCCAAGAGAGCAACCTAGGGGTAACGTTATTGAAGATCTTATTGTTTCTTTGCGTCCAAATATTCCAACAACTCATGATGATTATGTCCAAAGCAACTCACGGGGGAACTGTTGGCCAGTAGCTGAATATCAAGAAAGACAGAAGTACTTATTCTTCGAGTAACAAAGATTGAGTTCCAGCAATCGATAGCAAAGTCACAGTCCCAAAATAGATGAAAAGTAGTTTCCAGGCATTGAGCAAAGCAAATAGCACAAAAGTATGAGGGCAACCAAAGGGATTTCCTTTGCAACAAATTTTTAGTGTTTAGTCTGTCATGAAGGAGTAGCCAAAAGAATGCCTTATATCTTAGCTTAACAACAGTTTTTGAAATCTTACTGAATAGAGGGTGGGCACTGGCTGCGGGTCTCAAAGATTTGTACATTTTATTTGTGAAGAACTTAAAGGATTTCTAGGAATAAGACCAAGAATCATATCCATCATGAAACTGGAGTTGGTTCAGTATGTCTTGTAGTGTTTCAAACTGATTGAAGTCCTAAACGGAAAGTGGTATGTGAAAAAGATCTTCCAAACTAGGGTTGTCTGTGGCTTACTTCAGAGAAATTTTGTCAATTAATTGCAAAAGAGTGAAGCTCAAGGAACAATTCCATGAAGTTATGTTCACACCATTTATCAGACCATAGAATGACTGAGTTACCATGACCAACTTGACAAGAGGAAACATTTTTATAGTGTGACAGCAGCTTTAGGACACTTCTCCACCAGAAGGAGACTACTGGTCTTGTAGAGGGTGGGTCAAAGGAGTAGTAGGATTCCTAAATTAGTTGAGCCCAGGGTGAACATGATGATTGAAGAAATTGTGAAGATGTTTGGTCATAAGAGCTTTATTTTGTAGTACAATCTCTAAAACTCCAAGGCCACCAGCTTGCTTGTCCAAACATACTTTTTCCCAGGCCACTAAAGCAGTACCTCTATCCTCCATGTCATATTTTCTCCAAAAGCAGTGTCTCGGGAACTTGTTGAGTTGATCAACTACTGATTTAGGCAGCTCAAGGGAGCACGTAAGGCAGGTTGGCAAGCCGGCGAAAACAGATTAACCAGATTCAAGCGAGTTGGACTAAGCTCAGCTCAACTTATACTTAAATTCAAGCAAGCTCAAAATGAGCGAAGCTCATGATTGAGTTGTAGAAAGTGGCTCGTGCTCATCTTGTAACGATCTCGAGTCGATCTTGAGCTAGTTTTGTTCGTCGCTAAATAAGTTTTTTTCTTTAATAATCTAAGGCAATGTTTTGAACATGATAGGCTACAACACAATATATGAAACCCATTATTAAATTGGAACAGTTGTGCATACTATAGATTAATGTATGATTTTCCTATGATACTATGATAGCCACACATTAATGTGGTCCAACGATGGTTCGTTGCATCGTATGAAAGTCGTAAGGAAGTGTCGTACGCATAACATTGCTCTTATAAATATTATTTCAATCAAAATGATGACAATATAAAAAAATTAAGGTAGTTTGACTTATTCCCTTTCAACTGAATACTAATACTTAATGGTAAGAGACCATGGATGAACTAACAAAAGAAGAAGATGGAAGTGCGTCTCTGCTCAAACTTGGACAAAAAAACAACAGGATATTTAACACGCTGCTGACCACGTACCACATTGAGGAAGGCCTAAATTTTGTCCTTGCTTAATTAAGCTTTCATGTTTGCTAGTAGATAAAATGGATAAAATATTTACACAACATATATGGAATTAATTGTCCTATTTCCTTCTAATATATATCAGGATTATTTAATATAATTATACTCCTTCCGTTCCAAAATATAGTGCGTCCTCGGTTTCCGCGCTTCAACTTTGACCATAAATTTAACCAACGACACTGACTGCGGCGGGAGCAAAAATTATACGTGATCAAAGTTGAACCTGGGGAAGCGCGGACGCACTATATTTTGGAACGGAGGGAGTAGTATATCAGCTAAAATCGAGCGAGGGAGTATTGGCTCAAGATCAACTCATTTCTCTACCGAGTTACATAAAGTGCTCATATTCAGCTCATTTTCTTTTAGTCGGTCTCGAGTCGAGCCAAAAGACGAGTCGATTTCGAGCAGCTCGCTCACGAACCTTGAGCTATTCTTGCAGCCCTAAGCACAAGCAACGGCTGACACTGTTATGCAACTTTGAGGAAAGATATGATGCGTGAAATCTCAAACCCAGCTCTTTTGACGACTTGACCCAAACCCAAATGCGGAGTACGCGGTCTTGCGGCAAGCTCTACGAATCGTGCACCAAGTTTCTGCTTGGCACTGAATTCGTGGATCGGCGTAAACCTTTCCCGCGGCATGCATCTGTGCGATCGACGACCAGTCGGGCAGGATTTGGCGGCCTTGACAGTTAACTTTTGGGATTCGCTCGGTTGAACCGGGAACCGTACTGGGTTCAAAAGAAGGAACACGCTATGCTTTGGTAAACAGACGACAATGGCTGAACGGCATCAGCTATTTGCATTTTCTGGCAGACCTACGCAGGCGTAGATCGAAAGTTGGTGGGTGGGCGGGGTTGGGAAGAAGGCGAGCGCGTCGACAGATTATGATGAGTGAATCAGCAGCAAGTCGACAGAGTGCATGCATGCATGCATAAAGGGGCTGGGACTGGTGGTTCGACAAGGGCGGCAGACACTGCACATGCCACGACGCTCTTTCTGCCCGGCCCATAATCGACGGTGCCCTGATGCAAATGAGCTACTGTACGTGCTACGTACTGGCGCTACACTGCTAAGTGCTCAAAGACAACGCATCCTATTCGCAGTACTCTAGGACTGGTACTGCCTAGCGAAACGGCCCATCACATCATAGCCGCTGAGCACCGGTGTCAAGTTGTCGAGTATTGTGACTCGAGTATTCGACGGAGGACAGGTGAATAACGGCATATGACACAAGTGCGGCGTACATGTGGCCGCCGGAGATATTCCTGTAGCGGCTGTCTCTCTCTCTCTCTCGCTCTGTCTCGTTTGATTGGCAAGTTTTTTTTTTAAATGATCCAGATCTATTACCAAAGTTCAACGGAAGTACATAGCATCTCGAACATAATAAAAATTACATTGAGATTCCAAGACCCCCAAACAACCACTACTGTCGCCAGAACGAGCCGCCGACGCGCCGCTGTCGCCGTGTTAACAACCCAACAATATCTCCTCTCGATCTATTACTCTCACACGAATTCGAGTAGCAGTTTAGGGATTACAATCACTGGATACAAGATTTGGGGAAGAAGGAGGAAGGGAAAGAGATAGCCGCCGCCGCCGGGTTCGTTGCCGTGATCCACTGGATACCCAGAACGGTGCCAACTCCCTCGTACTAGTAGTCTGCAGCTTCAGAGGTTTCCCGATGGGCCAGGCCCATGTACCAGCCCAGGGCCTGACATCTCTCCCTTCTTGAAATGTGGCTTGACCTCAAGCCGACGCCACCCAGACCCCACCCGGATCCCATTGCAGTCGATGTTGCTTGACTTGATGGTAGTCACGATGGTCGCCGAAGCCAGGGTGGACTTCAACGAAGCAAGAGCAGTTGTTGTGGCCAATGTGAGCCCCACCGAAGAAGGCGTCGAGGAAGTAGCCCTTGTCAGCACAGCCATGTTCAAATGTGGCCTCTCCTCAAGATTGCTGTTATGAACTGTTTCCCCGGAAGAAGCCTTTAAGTTGTTTCTCAGGTGCACGATGGCAGCCTGGGTGTCCACCAGATCAGGCACCATATGATATTAAAGGATTTACTGAATTAGAATTTGTCTATGTGTGTACTTGGTCTCGGAATCTGGGTGATCAAAAAACATCTTCTACTACACAGTTCAATTCAGAAAATGGCATCCAATCGATTGTGCAGGACATACCTTGCCTCGGATCCTTCAGTACACATCACCAGCCAAGGGTGAAGGGTGAATTGCAACTGCAGAGGGTAAATGGACAAGGATCTCTCATTTCCCAAAAGACCGGCCTGAAGGGAGGGAGGCACTCGCCCTTATAAGCTGGTCCTGGCCCCTTCCCGTATCCGAGGTGGGACTAAAGCTTCCGGCGTTGCCCCGGCCAGAGTCCTGACATCCCCACCCCCTTAGGAAGCCCCCTAAGGTAGCATGGGGCCCAGCTCTGATACCAGATGTTAACAACCCAACAATATCTCCTCTCGATCTATTACTCTCACACGAATTCGAGTAGCAGTTTAGGGATTACAATCACTGGATACAAGATTTGGGGAAGAAGGAGGAAGGGAAAGAGATAGCCGCCGTCGCCGGGTTCGTTGCCGTGATCCACTGGATACCCAGAACGGTGCCAACTCCCTCGTACTAGTAGTCTGCAGCTTCAGAGGTTTCCTGATGGGCCAGGCCCATGTACCAGCCCAGGGCCTGACACGCCGCTCCCCTACCGGAGCCGGCTTGACCTTGTCGATGATAGCCGGAAAGTCTTCGTGTACGTACCCCTAAGGATCAGCGCCCTGGAGCCGCAGTCGTCGCCAGTAAACCCTTGCATAGATCTGAAGCACCTGACACCAAATCTCGCCACAAGATGAGAAACCCTAACCTCACCACCCCAAAGAGACAGCAGGAATCTAAGCCGGAGCTCCGTCGACTACGTCCAGACAGACGTAGTCGAGGAGGATCAGAGCCCGGAAGACAAACTCGAAGAAGTAGCACCGCCATCCCCCGAGCACCGCACCTGTGAGGACTAAAAAACCCTAACCTAAACTACTAACCGGAGCGGAGGCACCGGGATTCCCCTCCCCGCCACCGGCCGCCGTAGCGATAGGCAGAGGGGAGGCGAATCCACGGGCTCGCCGACAATGTTTGAAGAGAAGAGTTTGCCCTAGCCGCCTAGGCCTAGGGTTAGGGAAGGCTCTTTTTAAGACATGCCTTATTGGCAAGTTTTGTTGCGGAGATGTCTGGTGGAACTTGCATGCTTTAGATCAAAAAAAGGCGTGTACGCATGTCCATGAGAATACCTACATGATGATAATGTTGCGGTTCACGTATCTCTTCCAAGTTTGGGGTCCCACTGCACATTTTTCCACCCTCGGATATTAGCTCTAGATCATCTCAACCATTCATTTGATAGGGTGAATTGGGTTTTCTCTTACTTTATTAAGCTGAGATTGTCCTTTGGTTGCAGGGGGGTCCCACTTTACCCCGGCCCATGCCATCGACTGAATTATCATCGTGCGGTGAAAAAAAGACAGACGTGAAAACCTATCGCCGTTTTTATTGAACCGGGCATAGCCCCTTTCCTTTAACTGGATAACGGAAATCGAGCGCCCGATCCACAGAGAGTTAAGGGGGCGGGAAAGAGAAAAACGAGTTCAACGCATCGCACGGAAATCCACTGTAGGTGCTCGCAATCGAAATACCCACTATGGGACGAAAACCCGACGACACCAAAACACTATCCTAACAACAGTTCAAGGCTCGCTCAGGAGCAAAGGATTCACCGTTCACGCAGGAGCAAATATGGCAGGGAGACAAAATAGAAGTAAACATTGGGCTAAAGAAGCCCTTAGATATGATCCTAGCAACTCTAAAGCCTCAACTCGCCGTAGAATCCTCATGCACCGCTGCCCAGATCCTCATCATATTGTTGGTGTTCTCCGTGAGCATCATCACAGCTCGCTCCAGAGCTCCCCGGTCTTTCTTCTTTAGCAACTTGTCCAGTACTTAAGAAATACACAGGAGGAAAACGCCACTTCAAACGGTGTGGATATTTAAACTCAAAGATTGCACGATGAAGGCAGTTCTAGATTGCCCAGCACTCCGCAACAGTCCTACCGTATAATACCTAACATCATTAGGTAAAATATGTAGCACCAAGAGTAAAACTGGTACAGATTGTTTGGACAAAGCCCAGTCTAGAAGACCGAAACCCACTGTACACCAAACAATCCTGACAACTGGACAAAGCAAGAAGAGATGTTGGGAGGTTTCCCTCTCAATGCAAAAAAGAAAATTTTGGGTTACCAGCCCAATTCTTTCTCTTTGTAACATCCCTAGGCAAAACGGCGTCTCGAAACAATTGTCAGAGAAAAATCTTGTGATAGGAAAAGATAGTAAAACGACTAAGGAAGAAAACACATAGGCCGGCTAGTGGTACAAGTTAAAGTAATAGCTTTAACAGCCCCCAATCCGGCCTTGGGGGGGGGGGGGCAAAATTAAACTTCCAGGAAAAAACGGAATGGTTCAATTATTTAGAACGATCAAAGAGAACAAAGAGAAAACATCTCTATTCAATAGATATATAATGCTTTGATCAAACCGAACGAAAAGTAAAAGACTGAAAAAGATTAAGCATGAAAGCGACTTAGCTGGTTTACATTCCATGCATTATTGACGCGGTCCAGGCTCGTGGAAGGACGAGGTCCCAGGCCCCAAGCCAGTCCCGATGTGGCGGAGTAAGGAACTCGGCCCGACGAACTAACGATCATGCGCGGCCGACGTGACAAAACAGGTCGACGCGGCGAGGCGAAGCCCCCGGGCCATCCAACATGGGTGATGTAGAGTGCTTGAAGTAGGTCGACGTGATGAGTAGATGACATGACATGGTAGATGTAGGCTTGATAAAGTGACGACGCGAGGCGAAGCCCCTGGGCCAGATGATGTGACGAAACAGGTCGGCGCGGCGAGGTGAAGCCCTCGGACCAGCCGACATGACGAAACAAGTCGGCTTGCCGAGGTGATGATGCAAGTTGGGTGTCGTCGGCTAGACGAAGCGATGGCGTGGCGATGCCGACAGGCCCGTCCTGCACAATCCGGCGGGCAGCGATGTGGTCTCGGTGATGCTGAACTCCTAGTCGGCTAACCGAAGTGGTGATGCGACGTAGTTGACGTCGACCCGACGAAGCGGGGGCGCTGCGATGCTGGCTCAGGTCATCATCCGTGGAGCAAAGATGCCAGCCCGGTGTGATGTCGGCACGACGGTGAAGAGCACCTCAAAAAAGGCTCAAAATTTGCAGGCACATGTTTAGGAACAAGACACAATACCCCACGAAACAATTCCTCAATTAGAGGCTGTCTGATAATCCATTCATGAAGAAAGATGAACTTGGGTCTGATTTGTTTTTGCGCAGAAAATGGATTCACAAATTGATGCACTCTTTGGACGTATCCCGGAGTTTGAACCGTTGGATCGACCTCAAATTTCGAGGGGTTGCAGCCATGATAATTCTGCTGTCTGAATGGTTATATCCTCCAAAGGATGACAGAGTTGGCCACTGGACTCATTCTTCTGAACTCACGCGAATTTCCATCCACATCCGATAGGCTCTCGGTATTTTGGATATTGCTGGCGATTCCACCGTTGGATCGCAAGGAAATTTTACAAGGTTGTTGTAGACTTAATTTCTCACGGTCTCACCAAAGGGATCGGCGAAACGATGCTCGAGGAGGCGGAGCCGACAAAAATGATTTCGTTGTTCATGAAATTCTGCATGGTCGCGCGAGAGCAATGTTGACGTTGAGCTCCTGAGCTCCACGGATGATTTTTTTTCATGATCCCGGTTGAGATCAAAGTTGGTGTTGATGAACACGCCCGTACGATCTCTGATGATCCGACCTGGGCGTAGTCCTCTACTTGGCCGAGTTGACTAGTCGAGTCGGCGACGAAGGTGCCACCGAAAATGAAGATATGTCCTGGTGCGTAGATCATGCCGGAACCGATGGCGTAACGATCACCTAGCAGGACCTGTATCGGCCACCACTGACAGATTCTAAACCGACATATCTTGAGGTAGGGATCCTAAGCTAGATGTCTTGGAACGAGGGTAACAAAGACACATGGATTTTACCTAGGTTCGGGCTCTTGGAGGAGATAATTCCCTACGTCCTTCTTGAGTTTATTGCGTTGGAGTAAGTACAAAGTAGATGTATCTACCAAGAGATTTATTAAGTCTAACTTTTGTTGTTTACGCCAGGCCCCTCGGTTTATATAGGTATCGAGGTGTCCTATGAAACAAGATCCTAGTCGGCTATGTATGAGGAGTTAGAATCCTCCACAAATCCAGTGTCTTGGAGTATGCGCCAACTCTTCTCGATCTTCTTCGAAATCGTCGTGGGTCGTCCGAAGAGGCCCAAGGAGGAATTGACAAAGAGGGTCCTCGGCCCGGCCCTACAGGCCAGGAGTCGACATAATGAGAGGCCCTTAGCCGGGACACTATCACCGCCTTAAAAACAGGCGAAAATCAAAGTACATGTCAGTTTGTGGCGTGACTTTTTCTCCTCTCTCCTGGCTTGATCATATAATTTTAAAATATATATATATATATTGAGGCGGGGAGTCTTTTTGCCCGATGACAGTTTCAAACGAAAAATAGTTCCTTTGAAACCAATATATGAAGCAATTTTTTTCCAAGTTTTTGAACTTAGTTGGTCTATCGGTAGCTAGACTTCTCACTCCGCGTGGTGATATGCATATCGGGCTTATCTATTGATAATTCAACTTCATGTAGTCTTCTAATATCCCTTCTTGCTTGGAAAGCTACATTTGTTGTGTTATGTCCAGTACAAACTACAATATTTGCAACTTTGGTCCACTGAGCTATTGTCAGGAATTGCAGTACCCTTTTTGGGTGCAAACAAATAGCAATAGCTATTTATTGGAATATGAATAGTCTGAGCTGTAAGCGCATAAAATTTGAAATAACAATTGCTATTTGTGCCGAAGACTTCTTTTCTCATTGTCTTTGGTGGGAATAACGATAAGTCAGTATCATTTTTTTATATGGGTGCTACTTGTGATAGGCATTTGCATTTTTCCGAAGAGGAAGGGTGAAGTAGTATAGTAGCAGAAAGTATATTCATCAGTTAAGAACCAAGGTTTATCGAACCAATAGGAGATCCACGCAAACGACCTTTAGCAGTACCTACACACACAAAAGCAAATACTTGCACCCAACACAGGCAAGAGGGTTGTCAATCCCCTTGTACTCCTTGATTGCAAGGATTAATTCTGATAGTAGGAGATATATAAATTGCAAAACTAAATAAAAATAAATAAGTTACAACAAGGTATTTAGGGTTTTAGTAATATGATTTAGATGGACCCGGGGACCATAGCTTTCACTAGAGGCATCTCTCTCAAGAACATAGCAACGGTGGGTACACAAATTACTGTTGGGCAATTGATAGAAAAGCGCATAGTTATGATGTTATTCATGGCATGATCAGTACATAGGCATTACGTCCGTGACAAGTAGACCGACATCCATCTGCATCTACTACTATTACTCCACCCCCTCGACCGCTATCTAGCATGCATCTTAAGGTATTAAGTTCATAACAAACAGAGTAATGCTTGAAGCATCATGACATAGTGTAGACAGAATAAAACCAATCAATATGATCAAACCCCGTCGTTTTACCCTTAGTAGCAACAATACAAATATGTGCCTCGCTACCCCTTCTGTCACGAGGTGAGGACACTGCAAGATTGAACCTACTACTATGCACCACTTCCACTAAAGATCTACTCATCAACTTGGCCAAAGTAAACTCATCGATCGGAAAGCATTACAAAGCTATAAAAATCACACATAATAAAGTTTAGAAATAACTCAATTACTTTCAATGAACAATCTGATCATAAACCCACAATTCATTGGATCCCAACAAACGCACCGCAAAAGATTACATCGAATCGATCTCCGTAGAGAACATTGTATTGAAGACCAAAAAGAGAGAGAGAGAGCCATCTAGCTACTGCTATGGACCCTTAGGTCCTGTGGGGAACTACTCACACATCATTGAAGAGTCATCAAGGTTGATGAATAGGCCCTCCGTGATCGATTACCCCTCCGACAGAGTACCGACAGAGGCCTCCAGATGGGATCGCGAAAGAACAGAGGCTTGCGGTGGCGGAATAATTGTTTCGGGTCCCGCTCTTGGGGTTTTGGAATATTTGGGAATTTATAGCGCTGGAATTAGGTCAGACGGAACCACGTGGGTCCCACAAGATATCAGGGCGCGCCCGATTGCCTTGCCATCTCCTCGTCTGGCTTCTGGTCCTCCCCCGAAGCTTCTAGGGTCCCTCCTGGTCCAGAAAAAATCGTCAAAAAGTTTCGTCACGTTTGGACTTCGTTTGGTAGGGATTTTCTGTAAAACCAAAAACATGCAGAAAACAACAACTCGCACTAGGCACTAGGTTAATGGGTTAGTTCCCAAAAATGATATAAAATTGCATATAAAGCATACAAGATTGATAATATAATAGCATGAATCAATCAAAAATTATAGATATGTCGGAGACGTATTAACATCCCCAAGCTTAATTCCTGCTCGTCCTCGAGTAGGTAAATGATAAAAACAGAATTTTTGATGTTGAATGCTACCTAACATGTCTTATCATGTATCTCTTACGGTATGAATATTGAGAAACGATGAAGTAATTGATATCAACATAATAATATCCATGAATACAAGAAAACAATCATTACTTTTCAAAATATATGATGCTTAACAAATGTTACCCTACTCATTGAATTATGTAAGCATGGCATGACTCCATCTTCCTAACATAAGTATAAATCATGAACACCCCGGTGCCAAACCAAGCAATTGTATCGTACCTTTTCTCGCTTCAGCATTTTTAACTTCACTCAATATATGAGCGTGAGACATGGACTTAGCACTACGGGTGGAATAGAATATGTTGGTAGAGGTTTATAAGGGAAGAAAAAAGTGAAGAAAGTCTCGCATCAACTCGGCAGATCGTCAGGCAATGGAGAGGCCTTACAATCGATATCAATGCGAGGAGTAGGGATTGCCATGCAATGGATGCACTAGAGCTATAAGTGTATGAAAGCTTCACTACTGAAACTAAGTCGGTGTGCATCCAACTTGCTTGCTCATGAAGACCTTGGGCATTTGAGGTAGCCCGTCATCGGAATATACAAGCCAAGTTCTACAATGTAAAAATTCCCACCAGTATATAAAAGTGACAAATCATGGAGACTCTCTATATGAAGAACATGGTGCTACTTTGAAGCACAAGTGTGGTAAGAAGCAATTGTTTTCTTTTAATATCCTTTTCAATCCACAACGGGTAGATCTATCGGACATACGCGAACACATACTTCACAAGCAATACATTTATCAAATTCAAAGTGGATTCGCCCTCGGAAACGCTCTGGTGTAATTGATTTTTCATAAGGGTAGTGAACCGTTATAGGTAAACGATAGCATTGTCCCTTCTCTCTTTTTCTCTCATTTTCCTTTAAGAACAATATTATGAACCTCATCCTCACTTTTCCGAGGACTCATTAGTCTCCATCATTATTTACCTCACTGGGACAATGCTCTAATAATGATGATCACCACACTTCTTTTTTACTTACAACTCGATAAAATGAAATAATATGACTCTATATGAATGCCTCTGGCAGTGTGCCAGGATGTGCAATGATCTAGCGTAACATGTATTACGATGATGAATGGTGGTTGTGCCACAAATATCATGCAGCCCTATATGATCATGCAAAGCAATATGATGATGAACACACAAGTCATGTGAACAGTAACCGTGGAAGTTGCATGGCAATATATCTCGGAATGGCTATGAAGATGCCATGATAGGTAGGTATGATGGCTGTTTTGAGGAAGGATATAATGAGGCTTATGTGTGATAGAGCATATCATATCATGGGATTTGGATGCACCGGCGAAGTTCGCACCAACTCTCGAGGTGAAAATGGGCAATGCATGGTACCGGAGAGGCTAGCAATATGTGGATAGGTGGGAGTGTTGTATTAGTCCATGAACTCACATTAGTCATAAAGAACTCATATACTTATTGTGAAAGTTTTATTATCCCTGAAGCAAAGTACTACTCACATGCCCCTAGGGAGGAGGTTGGTAGGAGTTAACCATCGTACGCCACCGATTCAAACAACACAAAGGATTTCAACGAGGAATAAATATGCTCCAACATCCCCGTCATGCCATAACAGACACTTAAATGAGTAATACATAACAAGCTTTAATATTGATATTTTTACTAACCAATGATTATGAACTAATACTCTTTCATATTACTACATCAATATAATTAAATCACACGTTTCATATTCAGTGATCTACATGAAAGTTTTTATTATACCACTCTTGTATACCTATCATTCTTGGAGTAGTCTTATAACCCGTGCACATTACCACTTCCTATTTAAGACTCTCAAAAAGATATAAGTGAAGCATGAGAGTGCGAATCATTTATATAAAACATGACAACCGCCGGGCTCTAAAGATATAAGTGAAGCACATGAGCAACTGCCTAACTCAAAAGATATAAGTGAAGCGCATAGAGCATTCTAACAAATTATGATGAATGCGTGTCTCTCTCAAAGGGTGTGTCCAGCAAACAATGATTGTGGCAAACTAACAAACAAAATAAAACTATAGCACACGACGCTCCAAGCAAAACTCATATCATGTGATGAATAAAAATATAGCTCCAAGTGATATACCGATGAATTGTAGACGAAAGAGGGGATGCCATCTGGGGCATCCCCAAGCTTAAACACTTGGGTCTTCCTTCAATATTACCTTGGGGTGCCTTGGGCGTCCCCAAGCTTAGGGTCTTGCCGCTCCTTATTCCTTCATCCATCATGATCTCACCCAAAACTTGAAAACTTCAGCACACAAAATTCAATAGAAACTTCGTGAGATCCGTTAGTATAATAAATCAATCATCCACTTTAGGTACTATTATAAATAGATTCATAATTGCCCTTGCATAATACCTACTGTATTCAAACTCCTCCATGACTTATACCCCCTGATATAATCCATAGCATCATAAAAATAAGCACACTATGCAATAAAAACAGAATCTGTCTAAAACAGGACATTTCGTAATGACAGAATATTTATCCATACTTCTATAACTGAAAAAATTCTTAAAACTTAGGACTACGTAATTTTTTTAACCCAATACTGTGTAAAAATTTCAGATTTTTCTGACATTCCAGTACAGAATGTAAATTCCAGCACTGGGCGTGAAACTTTCTGTTTTTGCACAGAATCAACTTTACTATCATTCAAATCATCCCAAAGGATTTACTTAGCACAAACACTAATTAAAATATAAAAACACAATCATTACAATATCAATAATCATGTGACTCAAGAAAAATAAAATAAAGCAAAAAGATAAATATTGGGTTGCCTCCCAACAAGCGCTATTGTTTAATGCCCCTATCTAGGCATAATGCATAGTTTCATCTATTATCATCCTTGTCCAATTCCTCAATTATACATCCGGACTTCCTAGGAGGTTTGGCAAACATGTTTTTAATAATGATGCTCCTAGGAACAAAATTGGGAAATTTGTTTTCAATCATAGGTTCCATTATCAGTTCAGTGAAGGTTGGGTGCACGCTCATCATTTTTAGATCCCCTTTGTCTTTACTAGATGAAGCAACTTTATTTTTAGGAACATACATAAGCTTAGAATTCTTATTTGTAGGGGTTCTTTCAATGGGTTTAACGGAAGAAAAAGCTGAACCCAAATTATTAATGATCTTTTCAAGTTTATCAATTCTAGCAGGACTTTGTTCTACTCTCACGGTGATTGGTTCTTTACTCTTCAGTAATTTTAATGTGGTTACCACCGAAGAGCCAAATTTAGTAACTTGGTTATGCACCTTTTTATCAAGATTCTCGATGTGTTCAATAGTGGGCATTTTGTTCTCAACAATTTCTAACCTTTGCATAACATATTCCAAGGTCAATGCCGTTTCATTAATAGTGATAGGTGGTGATCCCAATAAATTTCCCATGGCATTAAAAGCATCCAGAGGGTGACTACTTAGGAAGTTTCCTCCAGTAATAGTATCTAGCACAAATCTATACCAAGTAGTAACACCCACATAAAAATTGCGAAGAAGAACAGTGGTGGATTGCTTACGAGTTGACCTATTTTGAGCATCGCAAATCCTATACCAAGCATCTTTTAAACTTTCTCCTCCCCTTTGTTTAAAATTAAGCACTTCATTTTCAGGGGTACAAGCAACAAGTGAAGAACTAGCCATAGCAACGAGCAAATGAAGCACACAAGATTTTTTTTGATATTTTGGATGTTTTTAACGGAAACTAATAAAGGCAAATAAAAGAAAATAAAAATTAGAACAAGTAAATGATAGTGTGTATGAAGGGACCTTGAGTTGTTTATTGAAGTCTCCCCGGCAACGGCGCCACAAATTCTTCTGCTACTTGTGATAGGCGTTGGGATATCCCCGAAGAGGAAGGGTGAAGTAGTATAGTAGCATAAAGTATTTCCCTCAATTAAGAACCAAGGTTCATCGAACCAATAGGAGATCCACGCAAACAACCTTTAGCAGTACCTACACACACAAAAGCAAATACTTGCACCCAACGTGTGCAAGAGGGTTGTCATCCCCTTGTACTCGTTAATTGCAAGGATTAATTCTGATAGTAGGAGATATATAAAATGCAAAACTAAATAAAAGTAAATAAATTGCAGCAAGGTATTTAGGGTTTTAGTAATATGATTTAGATGGACCCCAGGGGCCATAGCTTTCAATAGAGGCATCTCTCTCAAGAACATAGCAACGGTGGGTACACAAATTACTGTTGGGCAATTGATAGAAAAGTGCATAGTTATGCTGTTATTCATGGCATGATCAGTGCATAGGCAGTGCGTCCGTGACAAGTAGACCGACATCCATCTGCATCTACTACTATTACTCCACCCCTCGACCGCTATCCAGCATGCATCTTAAGGTATTAAGTTCATAACAAATAGAGTAATGCTTGAAGCATCATGACATAATGTAGACAGAATAAAACCTATCAATATGATCAAACCCCGTCGTTTTACCCTTAGCAACAACAATACAAATACGTGCCTCGCTACCCCTTCTGTCACGAGGTGAGGACACCGCAAGATTGAACCTACTACTATGCACCACTTCCACTGAAGATCTACTCATCAACTTGGCCAAAGTAAACTCATCGATCGAAAAGCATTACATAGCTATAGCAATCACACATAATAAAGTTCAGAAATAACTCAATTACTTTCAATGAAGAATCTGATCATAAACCCACAATTCATCGGATCCCAACAAATGCATCGCAAAAGATTACATCGAATCGAGCTCCGAAGAGAACATTGTATTGAAGATCAGAGCGAGAGAGAGAGAGAGAGAGCCATCTAGCTACTGCTATGGACCCTTAGGTCCTGTGGAGAACTACTCACACATCATCGGAGAAGCAACAAAGTTGATGAAGAGGCCCTTCGTGATCAATCCCCCCTCTGGCAGAGTACCGGCGGAGGCCTCCAGATGGGATCGCGGAAGAACAGAGGCTTGTGGCGGCGGAATAATTGTTTTGGGTCTCGCTCTGGGGATTTTAAAATATTTGGGAATTTATGGCGCTGGAATTAGGTCAGACGGAGCCACGAGGGGCCCACAAGACATCAGGGCGCGCCTACCCCCCTGGGTGCGCCCTGTTGCCTTGTCGTCTCCTCGTATGGCTTCTGGTCCTCCTCCGAAGCTTCTAGGGTCCCTCCTGGTCCAGAAAAAATCATCAAAAAGTTTCGTCGCGTTTGGACTTCGTATGGTAGGGATTTTCTGTAAAACCAAAAACATGTAGAAAACAACAACTGGCACTAGGCACTACGTTACTAGGTTAGTTCCCAAAAATGATATAAAATTGCATATAAAGCATACAAGATTGATAATATAATAGCATGAAACAATAAAAAAATATAGATATGTCGGCGACGTATCAATGGGCAACATGTAGAGCCCTGCACCAAGAAGCTACTATCATTGCGTTATGTGGTTTTACTAGTTCCATTTCCTTTGTAACATAGCACATAAAAATCATCTCAAAATACAAATATGGGACCTGCAAGTATAGTGCCTCAAGTAGTGGGGTGAAAAAACTAGTGAGATGACAAATCAACATTCATCGGGCGCAGCAGAGCGCGCCAATCCACCTACTAATACTTGGACAAGGGAGCGTGGGAGGCTGATACGTCTCCAATGTATCTATAATTTTTTATTGTTTCATGCTATTATATTATCAATCTTGTGTGCTTTATATGCCATTTTATATTATTTTTGTGGACTAACCTATTAACTTAGTGCCCAGTGCCAGTTCCTGTTTTTTGCCTATTTTTTTGTTTCATAGAAAACCATACCAAACGAAGTCCAAACACGATGAAACTCTACGGTATTTTTTTGGGACCAGAAGAGACCCTAGAAGCTTCAGGGAGAGACCAGAAGATGCACGATGGAGCGACAAGCTCACACGGCGCGCCCCAGGGGGAGGCGCGCCATCAACACTTGTGGGGCCCAATGGCTCCGTTTGACCTAATCTCTGGCCTATAAATTCCCTAATATTCCAAAACCCCCGAAGCGTGACCCGAAACAATTTTATCGCCGCCGCAAGCTTCTGTTCTTCCGCGATCCCATCTGGAGGCCTTTTCTGGTACTCTGCCGAAGGGGGAAACCATTGGGGAGGCATTCTTCATCGACCTTGCTGCCTCCATGATGATGTGTGAGTAGTTCCCACAGGATATACGGGTCCATAGTAGTAGATAGATGGATTTCTCTCTCTCTCTCTCTCTCTTTCTGATCTTCAATACAACGATCTCTTTGGAGATCTATTCGATGTAATTCACGCGGTATGTTGTTGGGATCCGATGAATTGTGGGTTTATGATCAGATTATTCATTGAAAGTATTTGAATCTTTTCTGAGATATATTTATGTGTAATTTTATAGCCTTGTATTTCTCTCCGATCTATCTATCTGCTTTGGCCAACATGTGCTCACGCATTTTTCTCTCTCTTTCTTAGCCATTCTTTTCTTCTACTGGTTGCAAATTTATAACATATTTTTTAAATTTTCGAGCATTTAAAAATCATGCATAATTTTTCAAATTTATAAAATTTTAATAAAGTCTATGAGTTTTTTATATTCACAAATGTTTATAAAATTTGTGACCCTTTTTAAATTCATGAGCATTTCCAAAATTCATGATTATTTTTTAGAATTCGTGATTAATTTTTAATTCATGAACATCTTTAAAAATATGTAAACATTTTTTGAATGCCTTTAACAAAATATATATGTCAAAGAACCGATAGCATTTTTTCCGGGTTAGCAACTGCTGGTTTTTCTAAGGAGGGACTTCCACGTGAAAAAAGGACCGGAGCGAGGCAAGCGATGTTATTGGGCCCGACCCATAACACATTATAACCACAGAAAAGGACCCCCCCGCCCCCAATGAGAAGTTCTATTCTGCAGGAAACCACGGGAGCTACATGTCGCCCGTACCGAGATGTATTACGTCTCGCCTACAAGGCGGCATTATTTTGCCGGCCTACTATTGTAGCATTGATTTGATTGTTTTACATTGATTTCTCTGGTTTTTATTTAGTTTTTTCCCTTATTTTATCATTTATTTCTATTTCTCTGGTTTCCTTTGTTTCTTTCTCAATTTTATTCGGTTTTGACTTTGCTCCATTGGTTTATTCGGTTTACTTTGGTTGTTTCCCTTTTTTTATTTCAACACATGTCTACTTTTTTCACAACAACACACATTTTTCAGATAGATCAATTTTTTTTATACATGTTTAATATTTTCAAATACAATTTTTTTTAAATATATCTTTTTTGATCTCTACATTTTTCATATGGGCCAAGAACGTTTTCTATACATGTTTAACAATTTTTGAATACTTCCTCAAATCCAAATTACTTGTCGCCGCTTTAGTACAACTTCCATATTACTTCTCGTTGTTTCAGCACAACTTTATACTGTAATAAAGTAATATGGATCGGAGGGAGTACGTGACTCACATTTTTAAATATATTTTGTTTATGTCTATTTTTTCATATATATTTTACATTTTTTGAATAAATATGAAAAAAAATATGTTTAACATTTGTCAAAGACATGATTAACATTTTAAAAAACTGATGTCTACTTTTTTCATATATATTATACATTTTTGGTATACAAAAGGAACTTGTTTTATACTTGTTTGAAACACAAACATTAACATTCTTTTCAAATACATGTTTTCATGTCTACTTCTTTTCATACAGATTGCTCATTTGTCACATACATCTGAAGTATTTATTTATATTCATTTAATATTTTTTAAATACGTGTTTAGCATATTTGTATGATTTTTTTAGTATGTATTAAATATTTTACAAATACACGTTAGAAAATATTTTTCCAAATGCTATCAACTTTTTGTAAAGTTGCAAAACATTTTTTAAGATTGTAGAAACATTTTTTCAAAACTTAACTAATTGGTTGTCGAATATATGTATTTTTGATATTTTTTTTAAATATAAACAAAAATAAAAAAGAGAAAATCTAAAAGAAAAAGGAAAAGGAAAAAAAATGAAACAAAGTGAAGAAGTGCACAAACCTTCTATTGGTCCAGCTCACTAGGGGCATTCCTTCAAGCGACGCTGGCTTCCGTCTCACTACAAGCCACTCATGGCATTTCCTATTCAGCCCCTTCGGCGCCCGTTAATTGGCGCTGAAGGTGCTCTTACCTTGGCCCGCCCATGTATGGGTGCAACGGGCAGCCGTTTTCTTTTTCGATTTCGGTTTTTCCTCGACCGGTCTTGTTTATTTTTTCTTTATTCTTTCTCTTCTCTTTATATTTTTATTTTTCAAAATTGTGAAGTTTTTCTTTAAATTCGATTAAAATTTTCCAAAATCCATGATTTTTTTTTCAAATTTGTGAATATTTTCAATTGTTTTTGAATTTTTCTTCAAGTGTGTGAACTTTTTTTCAACTCAAAGATCTTTTTCCAAATCGGTGTACTTATTTTAAATTTGTGAACTTTTTCAAAATCGATGTACATTTTTTCAAAAATTTAACTTTTTTTAAGATTAATGAACTTTTTTTAAAAATTCGATGAACATTTTTTAAAATCGATGAATTTAATTTCAAATTCGTGAATTTTGTTGAAGTTTGTGAACTGTTTTTCAAAATCTAGGAAGATTTTTGAATTCACAATTTATTCAACTTTTTGTGTTTTTTTGCTTTTTTTTTCTTTCTGAAAAATTGTATTTTTTAAAAGTCAACGGTGGGCTCTAGATGGGCCGACCCATTCTTGAAGGCTAGTGGGCGCTAGATCTCCTGGCCGGCGCATAAGGCATCAACTAGGAGCTCCGGCCACTAATAATTGTACTGGGAGGAACACGGGAGCAACTAATTAACGAGCGCTTCTTCGGAAGCCTCCTAACGATCACTTGGGGTGGACTAAGAGCGCGCCACTTGGCGCGCTCTCAGCCGCCGCCACGTGTCGCGCTTTGGGCGTTTCTCCGGATTTTTTTTGTTATTCCGCACGCGTTTTTGGCTTTTTAGACAACTTTTTTTTTGTTTTTTTTGGCCTTTTGGTTTTTCACCGATCTTTCTTAGCTTTTGGACGACCAAAAATTCGATTTTTTTGCGCGAAAAAACGCGTTTTTTTGCTTCCATGAGAGGCACGGCCGTGCCTCTCGGAAACGGAAAAATAAACACGTTTTCTATTTTTCCTTTGGCGAGAGGCACGATTTTTCTTTCACGAGAGGCACGACCGTGCCTTTCGGATACGGAAAAAACGCGGTTTCTTTTTTTTTTCCTTCCGTGAGAGGCACGGATTTGCTTATGCGAGGCCGTGCCTTCCGGAAACGAAAAAAGTGTTTTTTTGCTTCCGCGAGAGGCATAGTTTTGCTTCCGCGAGCGTGCCTCTCAGAAACGAAAAAAATGCGTTTTTTCCTTCCGCGAGAGGCACGGGTTTACTTCTCGTGGAGGGACGGATTTGCTTCCACGAGAGGCACAGTCGTGCCTCTTTCGGAAAGGAAAAAAACATGCTCCCGGTTCTGTTTTTTCGTATGTTTTTTTCATGATAGAAAAAGTTCGTCAAAACATATTAACATGAGATCTAATTTTAAAGATCTCGACGCGAGGAATCCAATGGTGAAAACGGTTCGAGATTTGGAGGCACGGTTTAAGAGATAAAACATTTTAAATAAACGGATATACGAAAAAAAGGAAAACTCCCAAGTTGCGACAAGCGACGCACATGCAGTGCGCCACTTGTCGCAACCTGGGAGGTGGGAGTGATCTTTGGAAAGTGTACTCCTCAATTAGTGATTTCGGAGGAACACTCGTCTCAGCATTACAGTGACCGTTGTTGATCCTTTCTCTGCTAGCCCATCATTAGATTTTGTTGTTTTATTTTTCGTTTATACTCGAGCGGGGCCATGCAAGTATCTTTTTTCTTTCTAAAAACATTTTATTTTATATTTCAAACATAAATCTGAAGCACTTTAAAAAAATGTTCACAGTTTTAGAAATACTTTTTTGATTTAAAAAATGCTTTTGTTTTTAAAATGTTCACAAATTTTAGCAATATTTGCAGATTTTATCAATATTCACACTTTTTTAAATTTTTTCAAAATTATAAACATATTTATGAATTCAAAAAAAATGTTCGCGCTTTTTTACAAGAGAAACTTATAATTTTTTTAAAGAAATGTTCATGAAGTTAAGAAATGTCCACACAATTTCAAGAATATCCACGAATGTAAAAAGTGTTTGCAAATTAAAAAAATATTGACTAATTTAAGATAGGATCTTGGATTTTTTTTTTAAAGTTCATGCTATTTTAAAAATCATGAGATTTTTAATGTTCATGAATTATGAAAGATATATATATATATATATAATACACAAAAAGAAAATGATTGTTTAGTACAATATTATTTTTTGCGAAAATGATTAAGATCTATTATCAAAGTTCACTAGAAGTACAAAACTTCTCCAATGTAACAAAAATTACATCGAGATTCCAAGACCACCGAACAACCATTACTGCCGCTAGAACGAGCCGCCGACACGCCGCTATACTACCGGAGCTGGCTTGGCCTTGTCGATGACAGCCGGGAAAATCTTCGTGCAGGTGCCTATGAGCACTAGCGCACTGGAGCCGTAGTTGTCGTCGTTGAACCCTTGCATAGATCTAAAGCAGATGACACAAAATCTCGCCACATGACAAAAAACCTAACACAAAATCGTCTAGTACAATAAAATGGAAGAGAAAGAAGAGAAAACTAAAAAGGAAAAAAAAATGAAGGACAAAAAGGAACCAAAAACCCCGACGGAAACGAATTCCACCGTTTCCGCTCTGTGAAGTTGAGCCCAAGTGGGCGGCCGTTTGTGGATGGGGTTATATGTCTATTTGATTTACACATGCCAGTCCTTTTATCGGAGAATGGACGTAGCAAGCTATGCCGTGTCAACATGAGCCAACTACCAACACCTCTGTATTGAGAGAATTGGACTATGCACTACAAATTGAATGGTATTTCTGTCGCATGGGATGGTATGTTCTAAAGCAATTTTCGGATGAACTTAGTTAAGTTAAGCAACATGACAAGTACGCTAACAGAGTTAATCACACATGATAAACTAATGCATCTAACATACTCGCGTTAGATGCACATGTCAACTGGGTGATAGTCAGCCCGTACAAGTTGACCGCGAAGTCCGTTGCAACATTTTTGGTCACCCATGGTGGTGGTGAAGATGATGCGGCAGTGCATTAGAGAGAAGTGTTTGAACGGTTATCGTGCCATCCAAGCAACCAAACAACAGGGGTCTATCTCCACTGGGCATGTCCCCAGCAGGCCTAGCTAGGGACTGGAATTCATGCAGGGTACCGATCGCGCGCTTGCACAATCTTGATTGAAAATTGGAAAGGCGAACTTATGGGAGCACAACCACACCACATGAGATCATCCACAAGACGGTTAAGGACACAATGTCCATCAATTAACACAACAGAAGCTCACGTAAGAGGTGAGATCATATAGTCCATTATAAATTATTTGTTAGGGTGTCGCCTCGAACTTGGCAGGTCTAAGATCTAGAGTCATCACTCGAGCTAGGCGAAGAGAAAAACCTAGGTGGGAGAAGCCGGAGAAGAAAGCTTGATCTCCCGAGAATGAACACATCGGGGCCACAAAAAACTAATCTCACTAGCAAGCAATTAAGTGGGAGGAAGACCCACACACGAATGGGACAAACATTCAAGGCCTCTATTCATAGGATTGCAGACACGCAGGAATAGGAAATACCTAGGATTGGAATGACATGTTCATTGGATCCCTACATGATTTGAGTTTGTTTGATTGTATCACGGGAAAAATAAAGGATTTCTTCCAAGAGATTGGAGTGGATGCTAAACTTCTTATAAAATGTAGTACAAATGAATCCTTAGGGGAATAATCCTATAGGACTCAATCCTACAAAACAAATGACCAATGTAGGAAAAATTCCTATGGATTACAATCCTTCAAAGATCCTATAAAAATCCTTTGAATCATAGAGACCATCGGAGAAAAACCAAGGGCCTCTTTGGTTCAAAGAAGTTTCATAGGATTTTTGGTGAAAATTCCAATGTAAATTTTTCTTTGTTTGTATGACATTTATGCTGTGCACCTAATCAATTGGTGAAGTCTTGCAATTTTCTTGTGGTGCAACCGACGAACTTATATATTCCTACTATAGATCCTTAAGATTCAATATGGTATGACATCTCAACCCTACGTTTGTTCTACTTCTGCGTTCTTAGAATCATATGGAACAAAAACCCTAAAATACCAATCCTCAAACTAAACTAAACTACAATGAAATGTGAAGAAACGAGGCCTCTCCTACCTCACGACGTTAAACGCAGGGGAGACGGCTTGGTTCACGAGGAGGCGTGAGTCTAAAAAGGTCGTGTGCCCCATTTGGGATTATATACGACACATCACAGCATGGCCAACACTCCACTCTAGACGGCTGCCCCAACTAAGTTCAACCTACTGCGTGCAGACTGATACGTCCATTTTGCATCATATTTTCCTACTGATATTTATTATGTTTCAGGTCATTATTTCACTTTATGATACAATTCTTATGCCTTTTCTCTCTTATTTTGCAAGTTTCACATGAAGAGGGAGATTGCCGGCAGCTGGAATTCTGGACTGGAAAGGGCTACAGCAGAGATAGCTATTCTGCACAACTCCAAATGACCTGAAAATTTACGGAGAATTATTTTGGAATATGTAAAAAATATTGGCGGAACAAATACCAGGAGGGGACCCACCAGGAAGCCACAAGCCTGGGGGCGCGCCCTACCCCCCTGGGCGTGCCCCCCGAGCTTGTGGGGCCCCTAGCAGGCCTCCGAGGCCCATCTTCTGCTATATGAAGCCATTTGCCCTAGAAAAAAATGAAGAGAAGACTTTCGGGACGAAGCGCCGCCATCTCAAGGCGGAACCTGGGCAGGAACACTTTTGCTCACTGGCGGAGCGATTCCGCCGGGGATACTTCCCTCCGGGAGGGGGAAATCGAAGCCATCGACATCACCAACGATCCTCTCATCGTGGGAGGACCAATCTTCATCAACATCTTCACCAGCACCATCTCATCTCAAACCCTAGTTCATCTTTTGTATTCAATCTTTGTCCCAAAACCTCAGATTGGTACCTGTGGGTTGCTAGTAGTGTTGATTACATCTTGTAGTTGATGCTAGTTGGTTTATTTGGTGGAAGATTATATGTTCAGATCCTTAATGATATTCAATACCCCTCTGATCTTGAATATGAATATGATTTGTGAGCAGTTACTTTTTGTTCTTGAGTACATGGGAGAAGTCTTGTCATAAGTAATCATGTGAATTTGGTATTCGTTTGATATTTTGATGATATGCATGTTGTTGCTTCCTTTAGTGGTGCCATATGAACGTCGACTACATGACACTTCACCATACTTGGGCCTAAGGGAAGGCATTGTGGAGTAATAAGTAGATGATGGGTTGCTAGAGTGACAGAAGCTTAAACCCTAGTTTATGCGTTATTCCGTAAGGGGCTGATTTGGATCCATATGTTTCATGCTATGGTTAGATTTATCTTAATTCTTCTTTCGTAGTTGCGGATGCTTGCGAGAGGGGGTAATCATAAGTGAGAGGCTTGTTCAAGTAAGAACAACACCCAAGCACCGGTCCACCCACATATCAAATTATCAAAGTAGCGAACGTGAATCGAATAAACATGATGAAAGTGACTAGATGAGAATTCTCATGTGTCCTCGAGAACACTTTGCTATATAAAAGAGACCGTTCCGGCTTGTCCTTTGCTATAAAAAGGATTGGGCCACCTTGCTGCACTTTGTTACTATTGTTACTTGTTACTCGTTATGAATTACCTTGCTATCAAACTATCTGTTACCGACAATTTCAGTGCTTGCAGAGAATACCTTGCTGAGAACCGCTTATCATTTCCTTCCGCTCCTCGTTGGGTTCGACACTCTTACTTATCAAAAGGACTACGATTGATCCCCTATACTTGTGGGTCATCAAGACTCTTTTTTGGCACCGTTGCCGGGGAGTGAAGTGCCTTTGGTAAGTGGAATTTGGTAAGGAAACACTTTTATTACGTGCTGAAATTTACTGTCACTTGTCACTATGGAAAGTAATCCTTTGAGGGGTTTGTTCGGGGTATCTTCACCTCGACCGGAAGCACTAAGAGTTGCCTCTAAACCTACTGAGTCTACTGAAAATATTTATTATGAAATTCCTTCGGGTATGTTAGAGAAACTGCTAGCTAATCCTTATGCAGGAGATGGAACAGTGCATCCTGATATGCACCTGAACTATGTGGATGAAATTTGTGGATTGTTTAAGCTTGCAGGTTTATCAAAGGATGGATTTAAGAGGAAGGTATTCCCTTTATCTTTGGAGGGAAAGGCATTGACATGGTATAGGCTATTGCATGATACCGGAACATGGGATTGGAACCGGTTGAAGCTGGAATTTCACCAGAAATTTTATCCTATGCATTTGGTTCATCGTGATCGGAATTATATATATATAATTTTTGGCCTCGTGAAGGAGAAAGTATCGCTCAAGCTTGGGGGAGGCTTAAGTATATGTTGCACACATGCCCCAATCATGAGCTCTCAAGAGAAATAGTTATACAAAACTTTTATGCTCGGCTTTCTCGTAATGATCAATCCATGCTCGATACTTCTTCTACTGGTTCCTTTATAAAGAGAACTATTGAATTCAAATGGGATCTTCTGGAAAGAATTAAACGCAACTCCAAAGATTGGGAAATCGACAAAGGAAAAGAGTCAGGTATAAATCTTGAGTTTGATTGTGTTAAATCTTTTATGGAAACTGATGCTTTTCATAAGTTTAGTACTAAATATGGACTTGACTCTGAGATAGTGGCTACTTTTTGTGAATCATTTGCTGCTCACGTTGATCTCCCTAAGGAGAAATGGTTTAAGTTTCATCCACCTATTGAATTAAAGGAAGAACCTATTATAGCTAAAGAGGAAATACTTATTTATAATGTTGATCCAGTTGTGCCTACTACTTATATTGAGAAACCTCCTTTCCCTGTTAGGATTAAGGAACATGCTAAAGCTTCAACTGTGGTTAATAAGAGTAATATTAAACCAATTAAATCCTCTAAAAAAATTAAAGTTGAACCTAATATTGCAATGGTTAAAGATCTTTTGGTTGACAACATTGATGGACATGTCATATATTTCTGTGATGAAGCAACTAGAATTGCTAAGCCAGACCCTAAAGATAAAAATAAACATGTAATTGGCATGCCTGTTATTTCTGTTAAAATTGGAGATCATTGCTATCATGGTTTATGTGATATTGGTGCTAGCGTGAGTGCTATTCCATTTACTCTTTATCAAGAAGTCATGAATGATATTGCACCTGTTGAGATTGAAGATATTGATGTTACTATTAAGCTTGCAAACAGAGATACTATTACACCACTTGGGATTGTTAGACATGTTGAAGTCTTATGTGGTAGGATCAAATACCCTACTGATTTCTTAGTCCTTGGATCACCACAAGATGATTTTTGTCCCATTATATTTGGTAGACCTTTCTTGAATATAGTTAATGCTAAGATTGATTGCAAAAAAGAAATAGTCAGTGTTAATTTTGGTGATATATCTCATGAGTTCAATTTCTCTATGTTTCGTAGACAACCACATGAGAAAGAATTATCTAATAAAGATGAAATTATTGGTCTTGCTTCCATTGTTGTTCCTCCTATTGATCCTTTAGAACAATATTTGCTAGATCATGAAAATGATATGCATATGAATGAAAGAAATGAAATAGATGATATATTCTTTAAACAAGCACCTATCCTTAAACATAATTTGCCTGTTGAAACTCTTGGAGATCCTCTCCCACCTAAGAGTGATCCTGTGTTTGAATTAAAGAAACTACCTGATACACTTAAATATGCTTATCTTGATGAAAAGAAGATATATCATGTTATTATCAGTGCTAACCTTTCAGAGCATGAAGAAAGGAGATTACTTAAAACTCTGAGAAAGCACCATGCAGCTATTGGGTATACTCTTGATGATCTTAAGGGCATTAGTCCCACTCTATGTCAGCACAAAATTCATATGGAGCCAGATTCTAAACCAGTTGTTGATCATCAAAGAAGATTAAATCCTAAAATGAAGGATGTGGTAAGAACTGAAATATTAAAGCTTCTGGAGGTAGGTATAATTTATACTATAGCTGATAGTAGATGGGTAAGTTCTGTTCATTGTGTTCCTAACAAAGGAGGTATTACTGTGGTTCCTAATGATAAAAATGAACTTATCCCACAAAGAATTGTAACCGGTTATAGGATGGTAATTGATTTCAGGAAATTAAATAAATTTACTAGAAAGGATCATTACTCTTTACCTTTTATTGATCAAATGTTAGAAATGTTGTCTAAGCATACACACTTTTGCTTCCTAGATGGATATTCTGGTTTTTCTCAAATACCCGTATCACAAGAAGATCAAGAGAAAACTACTTTCACTTGTCCTTTCGGAACTTATGCTTATAGACGTATGCCTTTTGGTCTATGTAATGCACCTGCTACCTTTCAAATATGTATGACTGCTATATTCTCTGACTTTTGTGAGAAGATTGTTTAGGTATTCATGGATGATTTTTCCATTTACGGAACTTCTTTTGATGATTGCTTAAGCAACCTTGATCGAGTTTTGCAGAGATGTGAAGAAACTAATCTTGTCTTGAATTGGGAGAAGTGCCACTTTATGGTGAATGAAGGTATAGTCCTTGGGCATAAAATTTCTGAAAGAGGTATTGAAGTAGACAAAGCTAAAGTTGATGCAATTGAGAAAATGCCATGTCATAAAGATATCAAAGGTATAACAAGTTTCCTGGGTCATGCTAGTTTCTATAGAAGGTTTATAAAAGACTTCTCTAAAGTTTCTAGGCCTCTTACTAATCTCTTGTAAAAGTTGTTCCATTTGCTTTTGATGATGATTGCGCAGAAGCCTTTGAAATACTTAAGAAAGCCTTAATATCTGCACCTATTGTTCAACCACCTGATTGGAACCTACCCTTTGAAATTATGTGTGATGCTAGTGATTATGCTGTTGGTGCTGTTTTAGGAGAAAGAGTTGATAAGAAATTAAATGTTATTCATTATGCTAGTAAAACTCTAGACAGTGCTCAAAGAAATTATGCTACTACTGAGAAAGAATTTTTAGCAGTTGTGTTTGCATGTGATAAGTTCAGATCTTATATTGTTGATTCTAAAGTAACTGTTCACACTAATCATGCTGCTATTAAGTACCTTATGGAAAAGAAAGATGCTAAACCTAGACTTATTAGGTGGGTTCTTTTGTTACAAGAATTTGATTTGCTTATTGTTGATAGAAAAGGAGCTGAAAACCCAGTAGCGGATAATTTGTCTAGGATGGAAAATGTTCTTGATTACCCACTTCCTATTAATGATAATTTTCCTGATGAGCAATTAGCTGTGGTAAATGCTTCTTGCACTAGTCCTTGGTATGCAGACTATGCTAATTATATTGTTGCTAAATATATTCCACCTAGTTTCACCTACCAACAGAAGAAAACTTTCTTCTTTGATTTAAGACATTACTTTTGGGATGACCCACACTTATATAAAGAAGGAGTAGATGATATTATTAGACGTTGTGTACCTGAGCATGAACAGGAACAAATCCTACGGAAGTGTCACTCCGAGGCATACGGAGGACACCATGCGGGAGACAGAACTGCACATAAGGTATTACAATCTGGTTTCTATTGGCCTACTCTTTTCAAAGATGCACGTAAGTTTGTCTTTTCTTGTGATGAATGTCAAAGAATTGGTAATGTTGGTAGACGTGAGGAAATGCCTATGAATTATTCACTTGTTATTGAACCATTTGATGTTTGGGGATTTGATTACATGTGACCTTTTCCTTCCTCTAATGGGTATACTCATATCTTAGTTGCTGTTGATTATGTTACTAAGTGGGTAGAAGCTATTCCAACTAGTAGTGCTGATCATAACACTTCTATTAAAATGCTTAAAGAAGTTATATTTCCGAGGTTTGGAGTCGCTAGATATTTGATGACTGATGGTGGTTCACATTTTATTCATGGTGCTTTCTGTAAACTTCTTGCTAAATATGATGTTAACCATAGAATTGCATCGCCTTATCATCCTCAATCTAGTGGTCAAGTTGAATTGAGTAATAGAGAAATAAAGTTAATCTTGCAAAAGACCGTTAATAGATCCAGAAAGAATTGGTCTAAGAAACTTGATGATGCATTATGGGCTTACAGAACTGCTTATAAAAATCCTATGGGTATGTCTCCATATAAAATGGTCTATGGAAAAGCATGTCATTTACCTCTTGAGTTAGAACATAAAGCTTATTGGGCAATCAAAGAACTCAACTATGATTTTAAACTTGCCGGTGAAAAGAGGTTATTTGATATTAGCTCTCTAGATGAATGGAGAACACAAGCCTATGAAAATGCCAAGTTGTTTAAAAAAAGTTAAGAGATGGCATGATAAAAGAATTCAGAAACGGGAATTTACAGTAGGTGATCATGTTCTATTATACAATTCTCGTTTAAGATTCTTTGCAGGAAAACTTCTCTCTAAATGGGAAGGACCATACATCGTCGAAGAGGTTTATCGCTCCGGAGCTATCAAGATAAACAACTCCGAAGGCACTAATCTGAGAGTGGTTAATGGGCAAACAATTAAACATTATATCTCAGGTATGCCTATTAATATTGAGACTAATATTATTCAAACAATGACACCAGAGGAGCACATAGAAGAAACCTTACGGAACGCCCCAGAACCCTGAAAAGGAGTAGGTATGTGGTACGGTAAGTAAACCGACTCCAAAAATTCCATAAAAGCACTTTTTGTTCATTTCGGAATATATAAAAAGTTAGGAAAATAATAAACAGTCTGAAAAGTGCACGAGGGAGCGACAAGCCTGGGGGCGCGCCCTACCCCCCAGGGCGCGCCTACCGAGCTTGTGGCTCCCCCGTGGACTTTCCTGACTCCGTTTTTCTTCCATATTACTTCATCAACCCGTACCTTCCTGAGGTGATGAAACATCCTCAAGCCATTGGGATGCGTGAGGGGGTGCTTCACATCCGGGACGTTCAAGGGCCCAAGAAGACCGGGAGCAAGAAGGCCAGGCTAGAAGTGATGGAACAGGAGATCTTCATGTGCCAAGGGATGGTGGAGTGCGGACTCAATGCTAACCACTCCATGATCACGGAATTCATCCGTGAGCACAAGGTGGACAGCAAGGATATTGGGGACGTTATCTTCAAGCTCAATGACCGGATTGATCATCTTCAGGCCCAAATTTATGATTTACAAAACCAAAAGTTTGAGTATGAGGCCAAGTTTAAAGGTTTGAGTTTAGCTGCAAATTTCAGGACTCTGGAAACACGTTCATCCTTTTATGATGGAGAGCCTATGCCTTGGAAGACGGAGGACAAGCCTACTACATCATCCCCACCACCACCGAAGAAGGAGACTTGAGTACAAGGGTATGGGCACCACCCTTGGCTTGTGCCAAGCTTGGGGGAGGTGCCCCGGTATCGTATCACCACCACTTTTATCATAATTATCTATCTTAGTTCGATTCTTAGTTATTTCGTGATTTAGAAGAATAAAGTTTTAGTATGATTTAGTTTCGAGTGCTTGCTTTGTGATCTATCTATCTATGTAATCGAGTGTGAGAGTTATATAATAAAGAGTAGTTTGAGTTGAGTTGTTTTACTTTTGTTGATTCAATCTTAGAAATAGAATAAAGAGGATAAAAAGGAGATCATATGCTAATCCCATGGGGAGTGACGACTTCACATAAAAGAAGTATAATTGATGAAACTTGTTGGGAATTAACAAACATAGCATTGGTCATTGTTGCAATCCATGAAAAAGTAATAAAGAAAGAGAGGTCTCACATATAAATATACTATCTTGGACATCTTTTATGATTGTGAGCCCCCATTAAATATTCTATGTCAAATAGTCGACGTTGGACAAGCAAGACAACATAATGAGTTATGTTTGCATATATTCATATAGAAGTTATATTGTCATGGATCCTCTAACATGTGGTGCTTGCCCATAATCTTTTGCTAGCCAAAGTTTCGTACTAAGTAGAGATACTACTTGTGCATCCAAAACCCTTGAACCCAATTTCATGTCATGAGAGTCCACTATATCTACCTATGGATTGAATAAGATCCTTCAAGTAAGTTGTCATCGGTGCACAAAGCAATAAAAATTGCCTCTAAATATGTATGAACTTTTATTGTAAGGGAAAATAAGCTTTGTACAATCTTGTGATGGTGAAGAAATAAAAGCGACAGACTGCATAATAAAGGTTGCTATCACAAGGGGCAATATAAAGTGACATTCCTTTACATTAAGAGTTTGCACATCCAAAAATAAAAAAGCGCATGACAACCTCTGCTTCCCTCTGTGAAGGGCCTATCCTTTACTTTATGTATTTACTTTTATGCAAGAGTCAATAGTATTCTCCTCTATTCCGTTTTTATTTTCTCTCTTGGCAAGCATCATGTGGTGGGGAAAGATCCAGGCATATATATCCAGTTGGATGTAGGTGATCATGAGTTATTATTGTTGACATTACCCTTGAGGTAAATACGTTGCGAGGCGGAATTATAAGCCCCTATCTTTCTATGTGTCTGACTGAAAGTTTTGCTCCATAAGTATGTCGTGAGTGTGAGCAATCATAGAAGACTAAATGATAGTTGAGTATGTGAACTTGCTAAACAAAGCTCATACATAGACTCTTTCTGATAATATGATGAATTGCAATTGCATCGGTGACTGAGATCATAGTTTGTTAGTTTTCAATACGGTTTATGGTTCATACTTTGTCTTGTGGATGAATTATCACTTATTCATGAGAAGTTTTATTATGATATATTGCTCTTATGATAATGATCATGATGCTTTCATGTCCGTATTTTGTTTTATCGACACCTCTCTCTCTCTAAACATGCGGTCATGATTATCGATTTCGGTTTTCGCTTGAGGACAAGCGAGGTCTAAGCTTGGGGTGGTTGATACGTCCATTTTACATCATGTTTTCCTACTGATATTTATTATGCTTTGGGTCATTATTTCACTTTATGATACAATTCTTATGCCTTTCTCTCTTATTTTGCAAGTTTCACATGAAGAGGGAGATTGCCGGCAACTGGAACTCTGGACCGGAAAGAGCTACAACAGAGATAGCTATTCTGCACAACTCCAAATGACCAGAAAATTTACGGAGAATTATTTTGGAATATATAAAAAATATTGGCAGAAGAAATACCAGGAGGGGACCCACCAGGAAGCTACAAGCCTGGGGGGCGCGCCTGCTACTTGTGATCTGCGTTGGTTTTTCCCCGAAGAGGAGGGGATGATGCAGTACAGTAGAGATAAGTATTTCCCTCAGTTATGAAACCAAGGTTATCAATCCAGTAGGAGAATCACGCAACACCTCGTTAGCAGTACCTGCACACAAAACAACAAATCCTTGCACCCAACGCAAACAAGGGGTTGTCAATCCCTTGGCGGTTAATTGCAAGATTAAATTGTATGGTGATAGATAGATAGATTGAACTAAAATATAAAATAAAATAAAGAAAGAAAAAGTTCAGCAAGGTATTTTTAGGATTTTTAATATATGATAAACATAGACCCGGGGGCCATAGTTTTCACTAGAGGCTTCTCTCTTGAAAATAGCATACGGTGGGTAAACAAATTACTGTTGGGCAATTGATAGAAAAGCGAATAATCATGATGATATCCAAGGCAATGATCATGTATATAGGCATCACGTCTGAGACAAGTAGACCGAAACGATTCTGCATCTACTACTATTACTCCACACACCAACCGCTATCCAGCATGCATCTAGAGTATTAAGTTCATAAAGAACGGAGTAACGCCTTAAGCAAGATGACATGATGTAGACAAAGTAAACTCACGCATGAATAAACCCCATCTTTTTACCCTTAATAGCAACGATACATACGTGTCATGTCCCTTTCTGTCACTAGGATTGAGCACCGCAAGATCGAACCCATTACAAAGCACCTCTCCCATTGCAAGATAAATCAATCTAGTTGGCCAAACCAAATCAATAGATCGGAGAGAAATATGAAGCTATAATAATCATGCATAAAAGAGTTCAGAGAAGACTCAAATAATATTCATGGATAATCTGATCATAAACTCACAATTCATCGGATCCCAACAAACACATGGATGGGATCTCTCGAGAACAGAAGCTTGCGGCGGCAGAAAAAGTATTTCGTGGACTCCTCTGTTGGTTTCCCGATTTTAGAGAATTTATAGAGGTGGAATTAGGTCAAATGGAGCTGTGTGGGCCCCACAAGCCACCAGGGCGCGCCGTGGTGCCTCGTGGGCCACTGCTTCATTTTCTCGTCCCCTCCCGAAGCTTCTAGTGTTTGTTATGTCCAGAAAAAAAATCTCCAAAAAGTTTCGTGGCATTTGGACTTCGTTTGGTACTGATATTCTGGAAAACCAAAAACAGGCAAAAAACAGCAACTGGCACTGGGCACTAAGTTAATAGGTTAGTCCCAAAAAATGATATATAATTGCTTGTAAAGGTATATTAAACATCCAAGATTGATAATATAATAGCATGGAACAATAAAAAATTATAGATACGTTGGAGACGTATCAAGCATCCCCAAGCTTAATTCCTGCTCGTCCTCGAGTAGGTAAATGATAAAAACAGAATTTTTGATGTGGAATGCTACCTATCATATTCATCATATATTCTTTTCTTTTGTTGCATGGACATTTGGACTTGAATGATTCAAAGCAATAGTCTATAGTTTGACATGAAGACATAAATACTCAAGCATACTAACAAGCAACCATGCCTTTCAAAATATCAACGCTAAAGAAAGTTATCCCTAGCCCATTATGCTCAATCATTGAGCCATTCATGAAACACACTCAATATTAGCTACATCCAATGCACAAGTATGACAATAGTGCTCTCTAGTTGGTGCTTTATAAGAGAAGATGGAGACTCAAAATTAAAAATAAAAATTGCATAAAAGTAAATAGATAGGCCCTTCGCATAGGGAAGCAGAGATTTGCAAATGTGCCAGTGCTCAAAGCTTAAATTAGAGAGATAAAATATTTTGAGAGGCATGCTTTTCCTGTCAACGAAAACGAACGAGAATTTCCAATAGCTTCCATGCTAGACACATTATAGGCGGTTCCCAAACATAAAGTAAAGTTTATTTCATTTCCACCATTCTTTCACAATCCATGGCTAGCCGTATCCATGGGTGCCCTCCATACCAACACTTTCCAAGGAATTTAATATTATCATCATATAAAAAAAATCATTTCATTTCATTTCATTTCATTTTGGGACTGGGCATCCCTATTACCTGTCACTCTCTCGTGCAATGACAAGTGAATAAACACTCATCGTGAGAATAACCCGCCTAGCATGGAAAACATTGGCTACCCCCTTCCGCCTCATGAGCGGTACGGGCACACAAACACTACAGGAATCAGCTAATTTGCCGTCTGCCATAGCAGACGGCAAAGAACAAGAACACCGACGGCAAACCTCTTTGCCGTCTGCCACGGATGGCAAACACTTCCGGCACTGAAAGTCACGGTAATGACTTTTTTTGCCGTCTGCCTAATGACAGCGGACGGCAAAGATCATGGACGGCAAAGATTAGCTGTTAGCCCCGTTAGGTGGCTAACGGCAGACTTTGCCGTCTGCCAGCGGACGGTAAACTTTGCTGTCAGCCCTATGACGTCAGCAGACCCGTGGCTAACCGTCACTTCTGCTTAGTGTTTGCCGTCTGCCAGGCTTGTCTTTGCCGTCTGCCAGCAGACGGCAGAATGACCAAATGGTCAGACCTGAAGCTCCCAGGTTGCACAGGTTGCTGCCACGTGGCACCTTTGACGTCCGCTTACCGACGGTTGGCAGACGGCAAAGTGCCTGTATTGCCACTGTTTTGTTTGTTTTCTGTTATTTCCCTGCATTTTCAAAACACAAATATGATATATATAGCAGTCCATCAATTGTTAGGCCATGTATCCAACATCTAGCAGTCCATCAATGCAAGAGAACACATAGGGTATTAAAAGATCCAATACATACATAGTTTCACGGAGTTCATCCATATATACATACATAGTTTCACATTGTTCATCAATACAAATCAAAACAAAAACTAAACACTAGCAGTCCATCAATGCCAGCTTCCATGAAGTGAATCAAACCTGCAAAAATGGGAGTAAGAAAGTTAGAAGAAGAAGAAGAAGAAGAAGACTAGAAGAAGAAGAAGAAGAAGACTAGAAGAAGAAGAAGAAGAAGAAGAAGAAGAAGAAGACTAGAAGAAGAAGAAGAATAAGAAGAAGAAGAAGAAGAATAAGAAGAAAGAAAGAAAAAGAATAAGGATAAGAAGGAGTAGAAGATGGAGAAAAAGAAAGAAGAGAAAAAGGAAGAATAAGAATATATTTTCTTCTTCTTCTCTCCTTTTCTCATCTTTCTTCTTCTCTTCTATCTTTTTATCCTTTTCCTTCTCATTCTTCTTCTTTTATTCTTTCTTTTTCTTCTCTTTCTTCTTCTATTCTTTCTTTTTCTCCTCTTCCTTGTTTTTCTTCTTCTTATTCCTTATTTGTGTCATTTTAGAGCTAACTTAGGTAATTATGCCATTTTTGAGCTAACTAAGCTTATTATGTCAATTTGGAGGAAAATAAGGTAAGTATATATAGGTCATTTTTGTGCTAACCTAGGTAATTATGCCATTTTTGAGCTAACTTAGGTAAGTATAGGTCATTTTAGAGCTAACTTAGGTAATTATGTCATTTTGGAGGAAAATAAGCTAAGTATATGACATTTATGAGCTAACCAAGGTTATTATGCCATTTTGGAGGAAAATAAGCTAAGTATATGAAATGAATAAGCTAATTATGTCATAAATGAACTAAATCAGCTAATTATGTCATTTTGGAGGATAATTAGCTAAGTATGTCTTTTTTGGGAAAAATAAGCTAAGTATGTGGCATAATAGGGCTAACAAGCATGTACGAAGCTAAGTATGCATTTGTTAAGCAAAACACTAGAGAAAACTTACCGTCTTAGCACCGGGGTTCCTCGAGCCGGTATCACCTGGAGAAGGGTTGTGCGATGCGGCTCTGGAGTTATGCTGCACCAAAGATCATTTGCAAAGTCTCGTTAGCATGATGACACTCAAATGTTAAGACTAGTAAATAATGACCATTCAAATGAAACTCACCGTTCCCGCTCTAGTAATGACCGGCATCGGCGGAGGGGCCTGACCAGTCTTCTCACACATAGACTGCACATTTGGTTTTGACGAGTCAGTCATATTAGTTAGTAATGAAACGAACATTACGTGCACTAGTAATGACCGGCATCGGCGGAGCGCCCGCCGGTGTCCCCAAACTGTCTAACAACGCTCTCCGGAGAGGTACGGGTGGAATGGCAGTACCCCTCTCACGGGACGCCGATGAAGTACCCGCGGAGCGCTCTGGACCCGCGCCCGCCATCCTTCAACACCTGCCATGACAAAGAGTAAATGAAATTAATACAACATAAAAAAAATGAATACATGACATGAATAATAATATGTACATAATTTGAGTTGGGATGCATACAAACTAATAGTCTGGATCGTCTATATATGCTTCGGGATCAATAGATGCATCATCAACATCACTATCACGCGTGTCGTCATGAATGACGTGCTCATCGGGTTCAGCGGCATCAACATGTGGAAGGCCTTTCTGTAATCGGTCAAGCATTGACAGGTCATCCGCAGTAGTAACCTCTTCTTGTTCCGGCTCTTCTTGTTCCGGCTCAGGGGTGAAGTCGGATTCACTGTCGCTGTCTACTTCCATGTTCTGGGGTGAAGTAGAGCGGTTCTTGAAACATTTTTTGGAAAGACGTGTTTCTTGGAAGAATTCTCCTTCATATGTGTCTGGGTTAATGTGAGGTTCATAATCCTCTTCATTGGGGGGAGGTGGTCTAACACGTGGCGGCACTTCATAAACGACATCCCAACCATTCAGATTTGCATTAGTTTGGCAGGCCCACGGTAGATAGAAAACTTGGGTCGCCTGTTGAGCCGTAATATAGACATCGGGAACATCTAAATGGGTGCTTTGTTTGATTTCGACTAGCCCTATATGTTCATGAGTCCTTCTAGTCTCCTTCGGCTGGAACCAATAACATTTGAAGACTACGACGTTCGGTGGGTTTTCACCATAGAATAGAAGTTCATAAATTGCTTCAACTCTTCCATAATACTCGGTACCTCCTTCGCCGATAGCAGAGACACCACAATTTGTAGATTTTCGGTCGGCCATAGATAGCTCTTTGCCAAAGGTACGAAAGCGATACCCGTTGATGTCGTATTTCTCAAATGAACGGACCTTATAGTCAAAACCATTAGCGGCTTGTCTCAATTCGGCGTCCATAGACTCTGAATTAGCCTACAAAAGTTTAATACGAAAGGATTGTTGCATTAGCCGCAAATTAGACCAAGAAATGAAATGGTCTATTAATGGTAATTACCGTTTGTTTGAACCAAGAGATGAAACCGGGATAGCCGCCTCCATGCTTTGCCAGAAGCTCAAACTCTTCGATGGAATCCTTTTGGATCACCGCTCCATCCGAGAATTTGGCGACGTATCGACTGTATCAAATATTCGGGAATAAGAGCAGTTCAAAGGAATTAGAAGTTGCGAAACAATGTACCGATAACTTACTCGATGTACGGCCGCACTTCTGTTAGGTTGTTGAAGATATACAACGAAATGGTCCGCCATTCTTCGACATCCAACCCTACTCGTTTCGAAGCACCGGCTGGTGCGAGCTTCCCTTTGAATAGGCTGAGATTGGATCCACCTTTTTTAGGGTCGCCAGCATTGTAACAAGGCTTCGGATTATGCAAATAACGATTTTTGGCTTCGTAGTGTGCTGTCACGAAGTTTGCCGCCTCCTCAGTAATGAATGCCTCGGCCATCGATGCTTCAATTCTACGTTTATTTTTACATTTTGCTCGAAGCGTCTTCTGCATCCTCTCAGTTGCATAGCACCAACGATTTTGCATGCCCCCCCAATCTTGCCTCGGTCGGGAGATGTAAAATCAAATGCTGCATTGGATTAAAGAAGCCCGGTGGAAAGATCTTCTCTAACTTGCAGAGAAACTCCGGCGCCAATTTTTCCATGTCATCTATCATGGCAGGCGATAGTTCTTTTGCACAAAGAACACGGAAGAAATAGCTCAGCTCTGCCAGTACTAGCCATTCATCCTCAGGGATAAAGCCACGCAACATCACCGGCATTACCCGCTCAAGCCATATGTGCCAATCATGACTCTTGAGACCAAATATTTTCAATTTTTCAAGACTCGCTCCCCTCTTTAGATTCGCTGCATACCCATCGGGGAACATCAACTGCATTTTCACCCACAAGATAATTTCCCTCATAGCTGGCCTTCCAAGATTGAACCAGACCTTTGGCTTCATCTAGTTCTGCTTTCCTTTCGGTTGTCGCATGTTTGGTAACGGTCTATCACATAGAGTCTGCAGATCGACTCTAGCCATAGTATTATCCTTTGACTTCCCATCTATGCCGAACAATGTACCAAAAAGGGCCTCGCCGATATTCTTTTCAGTGTGCATCACGTCGATGTTGTGTGGAAGAAGGAGGTCTTTGAAGTAAGGCAGATCCCACAAGCATGTCTTGTGAGTCCAGGCGTGTTCCGAATTATACCCCTTGAAATACCCTGGACGCTCTGGATCAGGTTCGAGAGCGTTTAACTGATCCAGGATCTGTTGGCCAGTCAACGCAGGTGGTGCAGAGTTTTTGACAACTCTACCTTTGGTGAAGTTCTTCTTGTCTTTTCTGAAATTATGGCGAGGATCCAGGAACTGTCTATGCAAGTCGAAGCAAGAATACTTGCGACCCGCCTGTAGCCAATGAAACTGAAGAGCTGCCTTGCATGTGGGGCACGGGAACCTTCCTTGCGTACACCAGCCAATGAATAGCGCATACGCCGGCAAGTCATGCATCGAGTACATGTACCAGACATGCATTATGAAGTTTCGTTTGCTAGCGGCGTCGTATGTCTTGAACCCATTATCCCAAGCTTCTTGCAATTCATCCTTAAGCGGCTGCATGTACACATTCATATTCTTCCCCGGATAGTTGGGCCCTGGAATTATCAACGTCAGGAAAATGTTCTTTCTTTGCATAATCTATCTGGGGGGGAGATTGAGTGGAATGACAAATACAGGCCAACAACTGTATTGGGTTGCCGTCATACCAAACGGATTGAACCCATCCGTGCCGATGCAGACTCGAGGATGCCTTGGATCTGCCGCTTTTTGCTCATGTAATGCATCGAAGTGCTTCCACGCAGAACCATCCGATGTGTGTACCATCATCTGATTCCCATCTGCATCTAGTTCGGTTCTTTTGCCCATTTTGTGCCATGTCATCTGTTTGGCCGTCTCTTCGACCATGAAAAGACGTTGAAGTCTTGGTACGATTGGCAGATACCGAAGAACATTAACGGGGATTTTGGTCTGCCTCTTCTCACCCATACCGTTGTCTACCACAACATACCTGGAAGAGTTGCAAATGGGACAATAGTTCAAGTCCGCATACTCAAGCCTAAATAAGGCACATCCTTTCTCACAGGCATCTATCTTCTCATAGGGCATCTTAAGTGCACGGAGGATTTTGTCCGACTGGTACAGGTTTGCAGGCAGTACATGGCCTTTGGGTAGAAAGCGTCCAAATAGTGTCATCATCGCGTCGTAGCATTCTCTGCCCTAGTTGAATTGAGCCTTCAGAGCCATTACTTGTGCGATGGCATCCAGCTGACAAAGCTCAGTGTGCTCGTGGAGAGGACGTTTTGAAGACTCCAACATTTCATTGAAGGCCTTTGCAGATTCCTCCATCTCATCGTCCGAATCCCGAGCATCATCAAAGTCTTGCACCATGTCTTCGATCCTGGTACCATGCTCATCGGTGTGACGACGAACTACCTCAGCTCTGGTACGTTGGGCAGACTCTCCATGAAATGTCCACACCGTATAATCGGGCGTAAACCCCCACTTCTGCAGGTGTTTACCCATTTCACCCTCTTTCCTCTGAGAAAAGTTGTCGCACCTAACACAGGGGCACCAGGTTTTTCTCTGGCCATTTGCAAATGCGGCTTTCACAAACCCCTTGGTTTTTGTTAACCATTCATTGCTCATGTCTTCCTGACTAGTGTGACCGGTGTACATCCACGCACGATCACTCATCTTGCCTACCTACTAAACACCCAAGAAATATATATGTAATTCATCAGTTAATGAAGTTTGTCAATTTTTATTACGTCCATGCAACCTACACGCTAATAGGTAAAGTTAGGTCCTAATCCCACCCGAGTATGTGTAGATTGGGTTCGTTTTCCCATGCTCTGCTCCGGATCTGACGCAAAATTTCGGCAGCACCTCCCCGCTGTTCTCCTGATACACGTCTCGGCAATAAACAGAGAGGATGTGTACCCGGAGAACAACAGGGAGGCACTGACAAAATTCTGCATCGGATCCGAAGCAGAGCATGGGAAAACGAACCCAATCTACACATACTTGGGCTGTCCATGGATAACGTGGACAATTCGAAAGGATGGCGGTTATAAATATGCAAAGACATGCATATTTATAGATGCCGCCCTTTCGAACGGGAGACGCATACTGGTCACGCATACTGATGATTGAAGACACCTATAGCTGGCAAGTTTCATCGGCACGAAGACCGGAACAGAGCAAATTAAGGGGGGAGGAGGAGATGTCATTTGTGCTCACCTACGAACGCAGGGGAGATCGTCAAACGCACGGGGAGGCCGTCGAACACCAGACCCTCGCAGCGACGAAACAATTGCACATTTAAATCCACCCGATCAACACGAATATTCAATCCCGATAAAAATAAATATATATATAACTGCTTTTCTATTTTTTTCTATTCTCCTCTATTCCTTCTTCTTCTCCTCTTTTTCTTCTTCTTCATACCATCTTCTGTTTTTCCTCTTCTTCTCCTCTTCTCCTCTTTTTCTTCTTCTTCTTCCTATACTTCTCCTCTTCTTCTTCTCCTTCTTCTTCTTCTTCTTCTTCTTCTTTTCTTCTCCTCCTCCTCCTCTTCTTCTTCTTCTTCTTCTTCTTCTTCTTCTCTTCTTCTCCTCCTCTTCTTCTTCTTCTTCTTCTTCTTCTTCTTCCTTCTTTTTTTTTCATCTTTCTTCTTCTTCTTCTAATTATCTAAACCTAAACCTAAACCTAAACCTTAACCTAAACCTAGCACTAACCTAAACCTAGCACTAATTAACATAAACCTAAACAGCAAAAAACAGAAAAAAAAGTCACCTTGGAGGAGGGCCGCGGTGGTGGAGGAGGGTCGGCGCAGGGAGGAAGGCGGCGCCGCGGTGGTGGAGAAGGGCCGCGGGGAGGGGGGCGGCGCCGTGGCCTGGCTCCGGCGGTGGGCCGTCGCGGGGCTCGCCGTGTCCTGGCTCCGGCGGGGTTGCTCGCCGCGGCCTGACTTTGGCGGGGTGGGGCGTCGTGGGCGCAGGGGCCGGGGGCGGGGCGGGCGCAGGGGCCGGGGGGCGGGCGCAGGGGCCGGCGGCGGTGCTGGGCGGCGTCGGGAACGGCGGGGCTGGGGCGGCGCGCGGGTGGGGTGGGTGAGGTGGGGGGAGAGAGAGAGAGGGGGGAAAGAGAGATATGGGGGTTACGACCGTTAGATAGGCATCCTCTTTGCCGTCTGCTAGCAGACGGCAAAGAGCAAAAAAGCGGACGGCAAAGAGCAAGCGGATGGCATCCAGACCGTTCATCTGACCTAGCCTGCTCCACAGTCCAGTGGGCCCCAGCTGGTCTCTTTGCCGTCTGCCTGTAAGCCCTTTGCCGTCTGCTGGCAGACGGCAAACAATGCACTGATGGCAAACTATATCTTTTCCATGAGTCCGCTCTTTGCCGTCTGCTTTTTGTAAGCGGACGACAAATACCTTCTGTGCCGTCCGCTAGCGGACGGCAAAGAACTGGCTGATGGCAAATTCTCTGATTCCAGTAGTGAAAACGGAAAATTATTTTGAAAATTAGAGTTGGCACACGCAAATTTACTTAGGACGGCGTGGAAATACCGCATATAGGTAGGTATGGTGGACTCGTTTGGCACAACTTGGGTTTAAGGAGTTTGGATGCACAAGCAGTATTCCCGCTTAGTACAAATGAAGGCTAGCAAATAGATTGAGAAGCGACCAACCAAAACGCAAAAACGGTCATAAACATGCATTGAACATAAGTAACACTGAATAATGCACAATAAGTAGGATATAATTTCGTTGCATAACTATTGACTTTACGTGCATGCATAGGGAATCACAAACCTTAACACCAATATTCTTACTAAATCACAATTACTCACTAACATGACTCACATATCATCATCTCCATATCGCAAAACTATTGCAAGGAATCACACTTATCATATCCAATTATCTATATGAAAGTTTTTGTTATATCCCTCTTGAATATTCATCACTTTGGGACCAAATTCATATCTTGTGCAAATTACCATTACTATTATCAACTCTCAAAAGGATATAAGTGAAGCATGAGAGTGCAAATATTTCTTCAAAATTTTAATCTTATAAACTCTCAAAATAATATAAGTGAAGCATGAGAGTTCAAATATTTCTTCAAAATATAGCCACCGCCATGCTCAAAAAGATTTAAGTGAAGTACTAGAGCAACTGCCTAGCTCAAAAAAATTAAGTGAAGCACATAGAGTATTCTAACAAATCATGATAAACGTGTGGCTCTCTCAAATAGGTGTGTCCAGCAAAGATGATTGTGACAGAATAAAAAGCAAACAAAGCAAAGACTCATATAATACACGACGCTCCAAGTAAAACTCATATCATGTGACGAATAAAAATATAGCTCCAAGTAAAATTACCGATGGTTGGTAGAAGAAAGAGGGGATGCCTTCCGGGGAATCCCCAAGCTTAGACGCTTGAGTCTTCCTTGAATATTACCTTGGGGTGCCTTGGGCATCCCCAATCTTAGGCTCTTGCCACTCCTTATTCCTTCATCCATCGTGATCTCACCCAAAACTTGAAAACTTGAATCACACAAAACTCAACAAAACCTTCGTGAGATCCGTTAGTATAACAAATAAATCACTACTTTAAGTACTGTTGAAAACCCATTCATATTTTATTTTTGCATTATACCTACTGTATTCTAACTTCTCCATGGCTTATACCCCCCGATACAATCCATAGTTTCATCAAAACAAGTAAGTAGCGCATCAAAAACAGAATCTGTCAAAAACAGAACAGTCTGTAGAAATCTATTTTAAAGCCATACTTCTGTAACTCCAAAAATTCTGAAAAATTAGGAAAACGTGGGAAATTCATATACCAATACTGTGTAAAAATTTCATATTTTTTTGACGCTCCAGTACAGAACTAAAATTCCAGCACTGGACGCAAAACTTTCTGTTTTCCAAACAGCATTAATTATACTATCTTCCAAATCATCCCAAAGGCTTTGCTTGGCACAAACACTAATTAAAACACAAAAAACACAATCATAAAAGTAGCATAATTGTGTAAGCACACAAGAACAGAAATAAAAAGCAAAATATTTATTTTATTCATTGGGTTGCCTCCCAACAAGCGCTATTGTTTTATGCCCCTAGCTAGGCATAATGCATAGTTTCAAGTATTATCATCCTTGGTTTCCAATTCCTCAATCACACATCCATTTTTCCTAGTGGATTTAACATAGGTATTTCTCATCATCACACTTCTAGGCACAAAATAATTTTTTTTGTTCTTATAGATATGTTCTTTTATCACATCAACAAAATTGGGGTGCACGCTAATCATTGTAAGCTCCTCATTTCCCTTACTAGAAGTAGCACCATTGGTTTTAGGAACATATGTAAACTTGAAATTCTTGCTAGGAGTAGTTTTTTCAATAGTTTTAGAGGAATAAAAAGCGGAACCCAAATTATTAATAATTTCTTCCAACTTATCAATCCTAGCGGGACTTTGTTCCATCCTTTCATTAATTATCGGTTCTTTCTCTTTTAGTATCTTAAGAGTAATCCCTACCTTTGATCCAAACTGAGTAATATGGTTATGAATCTTTTTATCTAAATTTTCAATATGCTCAACGGTAGGCATTTTATTTTCAATAGCATCTAACCTTTGCATAACATGTTCCAAGGTCAAAGTTGTTTCATTAATAGTAATAGGTGGTGATCCCACTAAATTTCCCATAGCATTAAAAGCATCCATAGAGGGACACATCAAGAAATTCCCTCCATTAATAGTATCAAGTACAAATCTATACCAAGTAGTAATGCCCACATAAAAATTGCGAAGAAGGATGGTGAAGGATTGCTTACGAGTTGATCTATTTTGAGCATCACAAATCCTATACCAAGCATCTTTTAAATTCTCTCCTCCCCTTTGTTTAAAATTAAGTACTTCATTTTCAGGGGTAATAGTAACGAGCGAAGAACTAGCCATAATGGTAAAGCAAGCAAGCAAACAAGCAAACAAGAAAAAGGCAAACGGAAAATATTTTTGTATTTTTGTAAAAACTTTTTAGAAGTGGGGGAGATGAAAACGAGAGGCAAAGGCAAATAAAATAAATGCAAGGAGATGAAAGTTTTATGCGTAGGTACTTGATAGATGTTGATGATGTCTCCCCGGCAACGGCGCCAGAAATTCTTCCTGCTACTTGTGATCTGCGTTGGTTTTTCCCCGAAGAGGAGGGGATGATGCAGTATAGTAGAGATAAGTATTTCCCTCAGTTATGAAACCAAGGTTATCAATCCAGTAGGAGAATCACGCAACACCTCGTTAGCAGTACCTACACACAAAACAACAAATCCTTGCACCCAACGCAAACAAGGGGTTGTCAATCCCTTGGCGGTTAATTACAATATTAAATTGTACGGTGATAGATAGATAGATAGAACTAAAATATAAAATAAAATAAATAAAGAAAAAGTGCAGCAAGGTATTTTTAGGATTTCTAATATATTATAAAGGTAGACCCGGGGGCCATAGTTTTCACTAGAGGCTTCTCTCTTGAAAATAGCATATGGTGGGTAAACAAATTACTGTTGGGCAATTGATAGAAAAGCGAATAATCATGACGATATCCAAGGTAATGATCATGTATATAGGCATCACGTCCGAGACAAGTAGACCGAAACGATTCTGCATCTACTACTATTACTCCACACATCGACCGCTATCCAGCATGCATCTAGAGTATTAAGTTCATAAAGAACGTAGTAACGCCTTAAGCAAGATGACATGATGTAGACAAAGTAAACTCACGCATGAATAAACCCCATCTTTTTACCCTTAATAGCAATGATACATACGTGTCATGTCCCTTTCTATCACTGGGATTGAGCACCGCAAGATCGAACCCATTACAAAGCACCTCTCCCATTGCAAGATAAATCAATCTAGTTGGCCAAACCAAATCAATAGATTAGAGAGAAATACGAAGCTATAATAATCATGCATAAAAGAGTTCAGAGAAGACTCAAATAATATTCATGGATAATCTGATCATAAACTCACAATTCATTGGATCCCAACAAACACACTGCAAAAAGTGATTACATCGGATAGAACTCCAAGAACATCGAGGAGAACATTGTATTGAAGATCAAAAAGAGAGACGAAGCCATCTAGCTACTAACTATGGACCCGAAGGTCTGTGGTAAACTACTCACGCATCATCGGAAGGGCAGCAAGGTTGATGTAGAGCCCCTCCGTGATCGAATCCCCTTCCGGCGGAGTGCCGGAAAAGGCCCCCAGATGGGATCTCTCGAGAACAGAAGCTTGCGGTGGCGGAAAAAGTATTTCGTGGACTCCTTTGTTGGTTTCCCGATTTTAGAGAATTTATAGATATAGAGGTGGAATTAGGTCAAACGGAGCTGTGTGGGCCCCATGAGCCACCAGGGCGCGCCCCCCTGGGGCGCGCCATGGTGCCTCGTGGGCCACTGCTTCATCTTCACGTCCCCTCCCAAAGCTTCTAGTGTTTGTTATGTCCAGAAAAAAAAATCTCCAAAAATTTTCATGGCATTTGGACTTCGTTTGGTACTGATATTCTGGAAAACCAAAAACAGGCAAAAAACAGTAACTGGCACTTGGCACTAAGTTAATAGGTTAGTCCCAAAAAATGATATATAATTGCTTGTAAAGGTATATAAAACATCCAAGATTGATAATATAATAGCATGGAACAATAAAAAATTATAGATACGTTGGAGACGTATCAGCGCCCTACCCCCTGGGTGCGCCCCCCGAGCTTGTGGGGCCCCTAGCAGGCCTCCGAGGCCCATCTTTTGCTATATGAAGCCATTTGCCCTAGAAAAAAAATGAAGAGAAGACTTTTGGGACGAAGCGCCGCCGTCTCGAGGCGGAACCTGGGCAGGAGCACTTTTGCTCTCCGGCGAAGCGATTCTGCCGGGGATACTTTCCTTCGGGAGGGGGAAATCGAAGCCATCGACATCACCAACGATCCTCTTATCGTGGGAGGACCAATCTTCATCAACATCTTCACCAGCACCATCTCAAACCCTAGTTCATCTCTTGTATTCAATCTTTGTCCCAAAACCTCAGATTGGTACCTGTGGGTTGCTAGTAGTGTTGATTACATCTTGTAGTTGATGCTAGTTGGTTTATTTGCTGGAAGATTATATGTTCAGATCCTTAATGATATTCAATACCCCTCTGATCTTGAACATGAATATGATTTGTGATTAGTTACTTTTGTTCTTGAGGACATGTGAGAAGTCTTGTCATAAGTAATCATGTGAATTTGGTATTCGTTCGATATTTTGATGATATGTATGTTGTTGCTTCCTTTAGTGGTGCCATGTGAACGTCGACTACATGACACTTCACCATACTTGGGCCTAAGGGAAGTTATTGTGGAGTAATAAGTAGATGATGGGTTGCTAGAGTGATAGAAGCTTAAACCCTAGTTTATGCGTTATTTCGTTAGGGGCTGATTTGGATTCATATGTTTCATGCTATGGTTAGATTTATCTTAATTCTTCTTTCGTAGTTGCGGATGCTTGCGAGAGGGGGTAATCATAAGTGGGGGGCTTGTTCAAGTAAGAACAGCACCCAAGCACCGGTCCACCCACATATCAAATTATCAAAGTAGTGAACGCGAATCAAATAAACATGATGAAAGTGACTAGATGAGAATTCCCATGTGTCCTCGAGAACGCTTTGCTATATAAAAGAGACCGTTCTGGCTTGTCCTTTGCTATAAAAAGGATTGGGCCACCTTGCTGCACTTTGTTACTATTGTTACTTGTTACTCGTTATGAATTACCTTGCTATCAAGCTATCTGTTACCGACAATTTCAGTGCTTGCAGAGAATACCTTGCTGAGAACCGCTTATCATTTCCTTCTGCTCCTCGTTGGGTTCGACACTCTTACTTATCGAAAGGACTACGATTTATCCCCTATAGTTGTGGGTCATCACAGACTAAAGCGTGATCCTACAGAAGAAGTAGGCTCCTAGCTAATAAAAGTAAGAGAGAGAGGGCATATGCAAGAGAGATGGGGTGAGCTAGCTCTCCTCCATCATGTGAAGTACTGAAAAAAGAGGATGGATATGTCATACATGGGCCTGATGGGGCCGCTCTATGTGCTAAGTGTTTGAGAAACTAAATAGTGCCCTCTCCACCTTTACTTAGGTGGACGACATGAGGCAGTAGGATGGTGATGCCTCCTTAGTAAATGCCCAGAAAAGATACCACACATCAAGGGCTCATTCATTTTGGAGGAACATAAAACAGAGAAATTAGGACTAGTATCGGAATGTGATAAGGTGACACTTGCCATCCTTAGGAACTGCATTGCCTCGTTCCTACGTTCAAAAATGATCTCTGAGTGGATGTGTTATTTCCTCCAAAAACATAGGAAATGAGTAGTATTCCTAAGAAATTCCTATACTCGTTTCCTACAAACCGAATGCATCTACAGGAAATTTTCCTCTCGAATCCCATTCCTCTGTTTTCCTCCAAAATCCTCCAAACCGAATGAGGCCCAAGTCACCAAGGTGATATAGCGGCAGAGGATGAAAATCACTAGTTAAGGGGCACCCCTTGCAAAGGTCACTCCCACCTCCTCAGGCGTTGACAAGTGGTCATCGCAACTTGGGAGTTGTCCCTTTTTTTCGTAGATTCATTATTTTAAAATGTTTTATCTCTTGAACCGTGCGTCCAAATCTCAAACCATTTTCACCGTTGGATTTCTTGCGTCAAGATCTTAGAAACTAGATCCCATGTTAATAGATCTCGACCAACTTTTTTTCATAAAGGGAAAAATGGAAGAAAAAACAGGAGACGAAAGCATGATTTTTTCCTTCTTCCCCTTTTCTAGAAGCACAAATCTGTGCCCACGAGATGAAAATTTGTGCATCTAGTGGAAGCACAAAAAAACATGAAAAAAAGATTCACTATTTTTCCCTTTCCGAATAAGCACAATCGTGCTTCTCGCGGAATCGAATATGTGCCCCCACGAGAAGCAAATCTGTGCTTCTCATGGAACCAAAAAAAAGTTCGCGCATAAAAGAAGTTCATACAAAAAAAATGTGTTCTTTTTCTTTTCCCTTTATGAGAAGCACCGACACTGGATACGCCGTAGGTCGCGGGCAAACACCCGACGCAGCATGACTGGGAGGATGGGAGAAGCCTCGAAGATCATAACAACATGATAAACCCTCCCACGTCGGTTCATGGTATCCAAGCTGCCGCAACGCTGGTGGATAGGTTACAGGCTACGCCGGACAATCAGACTCTCCTGGCAGAATTCACAAGGGTGATTCATAGGACGGTAGAACTCCAGGGCAATGCAACCAGGTCATAGGACAAACTGACCGGAACAGAGAGCGTTCTGTCAATAGCAGAGATACCACCACACCATCAACATCAGAGATCGCCCGAAGCGTAGAAGATCGCCACAACACCGGAGGCCGGAGACCTATGCCAACAAATCATAGCAGCAACAACATAGAGCCGAGGTGTGACGATCCACGACCGCCTAGGTTTTCGTCCTGATCTTCGTGATAATCTTCGAGCTTGGGCCATGGAACACTATGGACAAAGTTATGAGGCTCCAATTCCATGGCTTACGTCAAGAATAGCACCCCCGTGCTTCGGATACGAAGTTATAACACACCAGTTCCCATAGCCATTCATTGTTCGAGGCGTCGAGAAATATTTCAGGCAATACCAAGCCCGACCTCTGGCTTAGCTATTACCTAACATCAATAGAGATGGCCCGCGGTTATATTGGCAACGCACTACGCCACGCCCCGTTATGCCTCTCAGGCTCAGCGTGATCATGGCTGGATGGACTCCCACCCAATTCCATGCACACATGGGTGGATTTTGAGCATGAGTTCCTCAACAATTTCGAAGGAACATACCAGAAGCCTGGGAGCGGCGCCGACCTCCATTGCATAATACAGGAGGACAAAGAGCTAGTCCGTGATTATGTCGCTCGGTGACTCAAGAATAAAAACACGCTGACAAACATATCAGACGAAACAACCATAGAGGCATTCGTAAGCGGCGGACATGACAATTTCTTCCGCCACAAGCTTGGCAAGAAAAGAGGAGAAGGAAAACTAACAACCATGGCGGCACTGATGAAGGTCGCCAACGATTTTGCTACTGACGAGGAGACCGCCCGCGCAGGCCACAGGTATAGCCAGGCAACCGAAGCAGCCAACCTCAACGATGGTGAGGGCTCAAGTGTAGACCTAGTGGCCGCTACTAGAGAGGCCGGCCAGATGGGGAACAAGAAAAGGAAATGGGGGGATAGACCCAGACGACCATCTCGCTCATACGAAGAGGTCATGAGCAGCCCTTGCAGATATCATAGCCATGGAGCTTTCTAGGTGAATCACTCAACATGGGACTGCCAACTCACACTGGTACAACGAGCTGCTTTACAAATGGTTTTTAACCCCTTTCCGCGACGGAGTTTTAAACCGTCGCCTTGCATGTGTGTGCGATAGGGGGGTCCTTCCCACACGACCCAGAAACCGTCGGTGATAGGGCCTCCGGTCACACACGCGGGGCAAAAAGAGCTCGTGTGCGATCGGGCGAGCCATCACAGACAATTATACTGGCCCAATCGTTTCTGTTTGTATGTTCATCCCACACAGTGAATCTCAAAAAAACGTTTCCGTTCATATGTACATCACACACAATTTTTATGTGGAAACGTTTGTGCAAGGTGGCCTAACGCAAACATTTGTCGGGCGAACGGTGTGTGTGATTGTTCATTGATCCAACACGGCTACTTTCTAGAAACTGTGTGCGTTGTTTGAGGTCATCGCCCACGGTGTTGTCTGAGAAACCGCCTGCAATTCAAAAACCCAATAAGTAGGCTAATTGGCCTATTATTGATAATGCATTTAGTAATCAAATTGACATTTCATATCAAACACACCATATGTTTCATAGCCGTATTACAGCAACCAGGATTTCATAGCTGAATTACATCAGAGTACAACATCACATAGCTTTAGCACTCAATTACACCATATAGGCATATAGCTAGCTACGCAATTACACAACAGCACGAAGTTTCACATGCAACATCTAAAACCTTTGGAAAGTAGCATCATATACGGTATATAGAGAGATGAATCTCATCTGGAAAACTGCTGAATTTGAAGGTGAATATCGAGCCTTCAATGATGTTGAATGTCCTTGCAACTTTACGCCAGTGGCTGCGGATGATTGCCCGCCCAACCTTCGTCCTCTTGAGGGAGACTTCAATATTGTACCGTGGGTGTTGAATGAGTACCTTCCTCGCCTCTTGACCATGGAGGTGGTTTGAGAGGTAATCATCGGTGAACTGCTTTGGAAAGGACTGAAAACAAAGATATGCATAAATATCTGTTCTAACTTTTGAAATGACGCATAGGAAAAAACACAAGGTAAAAGAGTTAGTACCATCCTATAGTTGACTGATGTCTTCTTCATTGTGCAAACAAAGATGTTGTTGTTATTCAATGCTAGTTTCTTTATCCTAACAATCTTTCTAAGTTTCTTGACTTGACTGATATTCATGTCCATCTCATTTCCCCATATGCAAAATGGACCGAACAGTGGGTCTAAACCTCTGACAGCAGGACCTACATGTGCAAGACCAAATTGTTAAAAACCTAAATATTAGAATGGTTCCTGCAATTGCACAATAATGTGCTATTAGCCAAAGGACCATGCATGTGCAAACCTCGATGGTAAACCTGAGTGCCTCCCATTGTTTCCCTGCAACACATATAAGGCAGATATTGATCAGTTTAAGTGAGAGTTGGCATACTATCAGTAGAATATATTAATGAAAACTTGTACCCACAACAAATGAACATCACATTGCAGAATTGTACCAAAAAGTTAACTGGACACCACAACAAATGAAGCAAGCAGTTAACTGAGAACCACATTGCAGAATAGAACATATACTAGAAGATCATCCAGTTAACCAAGCCTAGCGTGCTTAAGAACTACTAGGAAATATAGCATTTGTGTATGTTTCTCATGTATAGAGTACATCCAAATTCAATTTTATTCCTCACATGTATAACAATAACAAAATTGTACCCACAGGAATTGAAAATCACATTTCAGAATTGAACCAAACAGTTAACTGAACATCACAACAAATGAGCCAAACTGTTAACTCAACATCACATTTCAGAAGATCAGATTGCATATTAACATAACAGTGGACAATTCACTAGAAGGCACCGGAGGCAGCCTTTAGAAAACACCACAAACTATCGTTTAAAGCAACCAACCGCGTGGCGGCGTCCGCGTGCGAGGGGTCGACGGTGGCCTCGACGGCGAGGTGCTCCTCCAAGATCTGGCAGTCGGCACGCATGGCATCCATCGCGACCTCATCCACGCGTGCGGCCGCGATTTGCTTCATCGGTGCCAGATGCTCCTTGAGCTCCTGGCTATAATGCGTGAACCATGGCTATGGGCGGCGCTTATTTGGAGGATGGGGCAGTGATTTGGGTGGAAGATGTCGTGCCGGCGGTCGAGGCTTGTGGGATGGAGAAGGAGGAGGAGGATGGGGTTGGGGTGTGGATTACCTGACTTGATGGACGAGGCCGCGCAGCGGGAAGGAGCGCCACCGGCAAGGAGGCGGCACTGCAAAGCAAGCAGTGAAGGTTTGAACTTGGAAAGGAAGGAGGAAACAGTGGAAATGTGGCTTTTGGTGGGGGGGAGGGGGCGGGGACCTAGATATTTCCGCGGTTGCCGAAAATTTACGAACGGTGCAGCGAAAAACTGGTGCGCAAGTGTGGTTGACACGCGGCCAGTGGACTGTAGCCGACGAACCTTCCTGTGTAAGCCATACATGAGGGAGCCCCAAGATATTTTATACTGCATCGCACACGATTGTTGCTAACAAACTGTTTGTGGTCTAATTGATTTTTTCATTTTGATTTGAAAGACAAAATGGGGTTACGGCAGGAAAGGTCGCTGTTTGAATTGCTAGAACATTTATCTACAGTGAACATGCAACTATAGGAGTGTCGTGCTAAATTTTGAAATTATTCTGGGTTCGTTTGGCATTTTTTATACATTAATTGAGTTTTCTAGGCATTTAATGTGCACAATTCAAATTTGAACTACATGCACATGCTCCAGTGCACCAAAATGGGTTGAAAAATCGTATATGTGTCCTTGGGTGATTGTTTAGGTCCCATACAGAAATGGGAATGAATTTCAAACATCTGGGCATTGTGGCTCGGCCGAAAACATTGAGAAACTTGGTTTTTAAATTCCTGTAAATCCAAAAATTGCCTAAAAATGACGGAACTTGGTATGGTGTCCTGACATGGCACCAACACGTTGTGGTAAATTTTTTGTTCGATTTGAGACAAGTTTTGGTATAAGCTTCTTACAAACCAGAGCTTCTCTCAAGAAGGCTCATGGTTCCGATAGGGGATGTGTCACCTTTGTGGGTGAAACGACATACGCTGCCTCTTCCTGCCTTGATTTTTTTATAGAGGCAACAAAGACCAATAGGAGTGTCGTGCTAAAATTTGGAATTATTCCGGGTTTGTTTGGCCTTTTTTATACATTTATTGAGTTTCTAGGCATTTAATGTGCACAATTCAAATTTGAACTACATGCACATGCTCCAGTGCACCAAAATGGGTTGAAAAATCGTATATGTGTCCTTGGGTGATTGTTTAGGTCCCATACAGAAATGGGAATGAATTTCAAACATCTGGGCGTCGTGGCTCGGCCGAAAACATTGAGAAACTTGGTTTTTAAATTCCTGTAAATCCAAAAATTGCCTAAAAATCACGGAACTTGGCATGGTGTCTTGACATGGCACCAACATGCTGTGGTAAATTTTTTGTTCGATTTGGGACAAGTTTTGGTATAATCTTCTTACAAACCGGAGCTTCTCTCAAGAAGGCTCATGGTTCCGATAGGGGGGATGTGTCACCTTTGTGAGCGAAACGACATACGCTGCCTCTTCCTGCCTTGATTTTTTTTACAGAGGCAACAAAGAGCAATAGGAGTGTCGTGCTAAAATTTGGAATTATTCCGGGTTCGTTTGGCATTTTTTATAGATTAATTGAGTTTTCTAGGCATTTAATGTGCATAATTCAAATTTGAACTACAGACACATGCTCCAGTGCACCAAAATGGGTTAAAAAAATCGTATATGTGTCCTTGGGGTGAATGTTTAGGTCCCATGCAAGAAATGGGAATGAATTTCAAACATTTGGGCGTCGTGGCTCGGCCGAAAACATTGACAAACTTGGTTTTTAAATTCCTGTAAATCCAAAACTTGCCTGAAAATCATGAAACTTGGCATGTTGCCTTGACATGGCACCAACATGCTGTGGTAAAAATTTTGTCCAAATTTTTGAAGGCGCACAGATTAACAACCAACAAAGTCATTTTGGAACAAAGAGCTGCCACGTTACAATCGGAAACACAAGAGCTATTCAAACCGTGGGCGTTGTACTAACCATTTACATGTTGCCACACATCCCCATTTTTATTGGCTAGGAGGCGACGTGTGGGGTAGCTATTTGAGTAGACGGGAGGCGTGGAGCAGACCGCTGCGCAGGCCCACTGGGAGGCGAGCCCTTTGACCTCCATCCGCCGCCCACCTCGCTCCCAACTTCTCCATTAATGGCGCCTGAGCCCCAGTTTTAATGGCGTGGCTAGGCCTCAGTCGACTGAGATTTAAGAGAGAGAAAAGAAAATATGAAAAGAAAATTTTGCACGGATCTTGATGTAAGATCTCACGGACATAGCATCGACTGAGACTTAGCAAGAATGATATATATGAAGACGATGGCAATGGATAATAATCATTGTCTTACATATTCAGGAAGATAATTAAAGATGCCACATGCGGCAACGCCCGAAAGACACAAGGGCAAAAGAAGGAAGACACAGACAACGATCTGGGTTGCTGCTCTCTACTTCACCTCGATCTACTACGCCATCTTCGTCATTTCGTCCACCTTGATCTCCTTCACATCCTCAATCCGTCGCTTGCAAGCATCCACGGATTTCTCCAGGAGCATGTCACGCTCGATGCGGAGATTAGCATTCTCGTCCATAAGTTTCCTGACCATGACGGCCGTCTTCTCCAACACGGCAGTTGTCTCCTCGTGATGCTTCGCCCTGCCGATGATCTTCGCCCTCAACAGGTCGCGCTCGGTGTGGAGCCTCACCTTGTCACCCCGTAGTCCCCGGATGACGCCGGTGGACTTATCCAACGCGACATAGCTCTCCTCCTGTAGCTTCGCCCAGCGGGGGATGTCATCATCCATCAGCTTATTGAGCATAGCGCGCATGCGCCTGTGAGAGCCCTCGAGTGCCCGCGATAGATCCATCCAGGCTGCCGCGATGCGGCAGGACCTCTCTGCTACTTCCGCGGAGTGGCAGGACATCTGTGCCGCTTCCGTGGCGCGGCCGGACCACTCTGATGCTTCGGTGGCGTGGCGGGACCTCAATGCTTCTTCGGCGGCGCGGCGGGACCTCCGTGCTGCTTCGGCGGCATGACGGGACCTCTCGGCTGATATCGCGGCAAGGCAGGACATTTCTACTGCTTCGCTTGCTGCTCCGTGGTCATTTCTCGACCAAGAACTCCTACCACGGGCCATGGCAGACGCAAGGAAGGACGAAGACTTGTTTGTTTGTTGATGAGGAATTGAGGAGGAATGTGCTGTCATTTTCGAGTAGATGGTATTTATAACCTAGTAATAAGCTGCTAAGTGGGAAAACGTTTAGGTTTTCATCGGTGTGAACAGGTTTGCGAATACATATCGGTGTGAATCAGAGTAATTTGGAATGTGATGGAAAAGAAGCTCAAAATTATTTGACGGTTCCGGTTTTGAAGTGCGGCACGATTCCCAGATGGTGTAATTAACGTGGGCAAGTGTTCTCAGATGCGTACGTGGCATGTGCACCGCAATCGGCGATGTCAGCACACGACTTGTTCCATCAACCGTGTGCGCTTGTTATTACCATCACACACAATTCTTTTAATTAGAATGTGTGCCCGTATATCGCAGACTCCTTGATCTGGTTGACCGTTTCTGTTGTGTTGCGTAATCGCAAACAGTTCATCCGAGCTAACCGCATACCGTATATCGCACACACCTTGATCTGCCTGACCGTTTCTGTTGTGTTGGGTAATAGCAAACAGTTCATCCGAGTGAACTGTATGCCGTGTATCGCACACACCTCGATTTGGCTGACCGTGTTTGTTGTTCTGTCTTATCGCAAACAGTTTGTATGGATCAACTGTATGCCACGTATCGCACACACGTCTCTAATCTAAATCATGTTTGTTGTTCTGTTTTATCGCAAACAGTTCATATGGATCAACTGTATGCCACGTATCGCACACGCGTCTCTAATCTGAATCGTTTTTATGTCTCCGGCATCACAAACATTTCGTCTTATTGGCGACGGTTTTAGTACGACACCGTTTGCGATTAATGCATCGCACACAGTTTGGTCGCGGGGTCTCTGATTGATGTGTCGCACTTGGACCATCCTGCAGTAGTGTCAACGACCTGCTCGCACAAGAGAAAAATGCTAAAGTCGCAACCCAAGGGAGCTCTGACAACGACGACAGCTCTCCAACCCACCAAGCAAGGACCAGACCTGAAGTCCGAACCAACAGGAAAGGAGGGCAGCAGGCTAGCCAGAAAGACACAAGAGCGGTGAACATGATCTTCCGAGGCCTCGAATCCAAGATGGCGCAAAAGCAGACCCTACGGGAGGTCTACACGCTCATCCCCGGGGTTCCCCAACTCCTGGACTGGTCGAACCACACGATATCATTCATACTGGCGGATCACCCAGAATATATCCCAAATCCAGGGAAAAATGCACTCATGGTTGACCTAATCATTGGCGGCTTCCAATTATCAAAGGTGGTAATGGACGACGGATCCGGCCTCAACATCATATACGCTAGCACAATGCAAAAAATGGGGCTCCCTACAACCGGCTTGCGCCCCTCACCCACACACTTCCACAACATAGTACCGGCGAAGAAGGTAGAGATCCTCGGCCAGATAACACTAGAGGTGATATTTGGCATAGAGGCAAATTTCCAAGCTGAGAACTCTGTTTTAAGGTGGTGCCATTCAAAGGAGGCTACCATGCACTGCTGGGCAGACACACATTCGTCAAGTTTATGGCCATACCTTGCTATGCATACATGAAACTCAAGATGCCAGGACCGAATGGTGTCATCACCATCTCCAGCAACCCCAAGAACGCACACGAAGCTGAGGTCGCCAACCTGGAGCACGTCGAGGCCAAGCTTCCCAGCTATGGAGACGAAAGCAAGGAGGTCGCAGTCGACCACGCTAAGAAACACCGATCCAACAGCATGGGTGATGGTGTCCTGGATTAGGGGGTGCTAACCTAGCCGGCCCATCTCCTCGGATGGGCCGATGTGCCCCCGTACGTGATCAAGATGGACTCCGGAGACCACACACGGGAAACACGATCGAGGCTGTCTCTACCGAAGACTTGTAGTACACTCCAAGATCTTTCCAGCCGCCCTACTCCTAGATACCGACCTTGTAACCCTAGACACCCTCCCTGGCATGTATATAAGCCATAGGGTTTAGCCCGTAGGGTACAACAACGCAATATCGCTCATCTAGCCCTAGAAGTTAGACACATATTACGATCTCGAGGTAGATCAACTCTGTACTTGATACATCTCCATCAATATAAACAGAAGCAGGACGTAGGGTTTTACCTCCATCGAGAGGGCCCGAACCTGGGTAAACATTGTCTCCCTCGTCTCTGTTACCACCGATCCAAGATCCACAGCTCGGGACCCCCTACCCGAGGTCTGCCAGTTTTTACACTGACACTGGTGCTTTCATTGAGAGTTCCGCTGCGTGATCACCAGAAGGATCGATGGCTCACCTGCAGATCAACTGCGCTAACGGCCACTGGGATGTTTATGCCCCCGGCCAACTTTTCGTCTTTGGCAGCATGGTATTTTGCGCCGACTCGACGGGTCACCTGACCTCTGTCAAGAACTACGCCCCAGGTCAGATCGTGACTTTCGGTGGCCTTGAGTACACTACGGACTCCCGTGGCGAACTCATCCTATCGGGATGGACTCCCGGCCGGATCGAGAGCTCGACCGGTTCTGGAGGCTCGACTCCGGAACCGAGCTCCGTCACGGCGCCTCTTGAGACCCCTGACACCACCACTCCGGCCGGTCTCTCCCTGATCGCCAATCCGGAGATAGATCCGGCTCCCACTCCCAAAATTACGCCGGTGCCAGAACTGACTTCGGCGCAAAGCCCGGAGTTATGTTCAGATTCCCTCCGCTCTGAAAACGCCTCCAGTTACACGCCGGGTGTACTTCGAGTTAGCCCTGCCTATGGCGCATCCATGAATCCCGAAGAGTTATCTCAAATTGATGAGATGCTTGACCGCATCCGGAGCATGTCCATCTCGGATGGCAAGACTTCGGTTTATAATCAGATCGGACTTAAAGCCGACGATAGGGAAATTTACATCCCACCCACCACCCACCTAGTCGCCACGATCGATGATTTAACCGACGTGTTGGACTACGGCGAAGCCTCAAACATGGAGGAAGATGTTGATGGCCCCATCGAGAACACCTTGACCCCGGTAAATGCGGGCAGGTGGACCACCATGTCCACCTATGATGTTTACATGGTGGACACCCCCAAATCCCCTCCAAGACGTCGGCGAAGGCGCCGAAGGGGCAATAATGGGGAACCCAGTGGCAACGACGCGACAGCCAATAATGGCGACGTGGAGGACGGCGATGCTGGTAACCATGAGGAGGACGTTCAAACCTCCCCAGTAAGGAACGGCACACCGGACCGACCTCTTGGGGACTCAGATCCCGATGACCTCTTCGAAGGGGCCGACGACAACTACATGCCGGAATCCAAAGAGGACGAAAGCCTCGGTACCGAGGACTACATCGTCCCTGAAGACCCTTTTGAACAAGAGCGCTTCCGGCAACGCCTCGTTGCGACTGCCCGGAGCTTAAAGCGCAAGCAGTAGCAGCTACAGGCCAATACCGATGTGCTAAATGAAAAGTGGATTGAAGTGCTCTCCGCCGAGCAAGACATGGAGAACCGGCGCCATAGTGCGCCGAAATCATACCCACGTAGGCGTCTCTTGCCGGAGTTCGACGAGGAGCTCGCTGACGACCTCAACCGGCCCCCTAGAGGCCGGGACAGGCCAAGACGAGAAGACCCCAGTGAACGGCCACCTCTACGCCGTTATGGCAAGGACCCCATGTATTATCTAGATCCTCACGACACTCGACGTCGCATTGAGGAAAACAGCGCTCCCCCTCGGTCCATCTATGGATCAAGGGGACGTGCGCCCGTCGCGCTCGACGGCTACGATGCCTGGTTGGACAGGAACGGCCGCGCCCGAGATCACGCCTACTCACAGCTTTCCCCCGACCTCCGACGAGAAGCTCCTCGGTCCCGAGGCCTAGCTCACCCAATCTGCTTTATAGACAGGGTGATGGAACATCAATTCCCGGAAGGATTTAAACCCATTAACATCGAATCATACGATGGCACCACGGACCCGGCAATTTGGATCAAGGATTTCCTCCTACACATACACATGGCCAACGGAGATGATCTCCACGCCATTAAGTACTTGCCGCTCAAGCTAAAGGGGCCGGAAGGCATTGGCTTAACAGCCTCCCTCCTCACTCTATCGGCAGCTGGGAGGCCTTGGAAGACTCTTTTCGAGCAAATTTTCAGGGCACATATGTCCGACCTCCGGACGCTGATGACCTCAGCCGTGTCACCCAGCAGCCAGGCGAATCATCCCGAAAATTCTGGAACAGGTTCCTCACCAAGAAGATCCAGATTATAGACTGCTCCGAAGCCGAGGCCATCGCTGCCTTTAAAAACAATATCCGAGATGAATGGTTGGCTCGACAACTCGGCCAGGATAAGCCGAGGACTATGGCAGCCCTGACCTCACTGATGACTCGCTTCTATGTGGGAGAAGATAGCTGGCTCGCCCGAAGTACTCATAACGGTGAGGCAGGCACCTCGGAAACTCGCGAAGCCAATGGAAAACCAAAGCGCAACAAAAATATGTGTAGATATAAAAATGGCAGAAGCGACACTGAAGACGCCACGGTCAACGCAGGGTTCACCGGACCTAAATCCGGGCAGAAAAGAAGACCCTTTAAAGGGAACAAAGACGGACCTAGCCAGCTTGATAGGCTCCTGGACCGCCCATGTGGAATTCACGACACTCAGGAAAAACCAGCAACCCACACTAACAGGAATTGCTAGGTCTTTAAACAAGCCGGCAAGATAGAGGCAGAGGGTTAGAGTAAAACCCAACACCGTAGCGAAGACGAGGATGAACCTCGGCGGCCCAATAATGGAGGCCAAAAGAAGTTTCCTGACGAGGTAACAGAGGTCAACATGATCTATGTCACCCACATCCCTAAAAAGGAGAGGAAGCATGTGCTTCGGGGGGTATACGCGCTGGAGCCCGTTGCCCCGAAGTATAACCCATGGTCGGCTTACCCGATCACGTTTGACAAGCACGATCATCCGACCAACATCAGGCACGGTGGATCGGCGACACTCGTCCTGGACCCTATCGTTGATGGTTATCATCTAACACGCGTCCTCATGGACGGAGGAAGCAGCCTTAACCTCTTCTACGAGGACACAGTTCGGAAGATGGGCATCGACTCATCTCGGATCAAGCCGAGCTCTACCACCTTTAAAGGTGTCATTCCAGGCGTCGAAGCCCGCTGTACCGGAGCGGTCACCCTAGAGGTAGTCTTCGGCTCACTAGAGAACTTCAGAAGCTAGGAGTTAATCTTCGATATTGTCCCATTCCAAAGTGGATGCCACGCGCTCCTAGGGTGCACGGCCTTTGCAAGCTTTAACGCAGTCCCGCATCATGCCTACCTCAAGCTCAAGATGCCGGGACCTAACGGTGTGATCACAGTTAATGGTAACACCGAACGTTCACTTCGGACAGAGGAACAGACCGCGGCTTTCGCAGCCGAGGCACATGCGTTCGAGGAGGCAGCCCGCAGCGATAAACTCGCCGCCCGCTCTTTAAAGCGCGCCCGGGCTGCACAGATCGACCTCGGCCAGGTACCCCCGCACCCGAAATAGGGATACGGGCTCCTCGCGTGCCCTCTGTGGAGTGGGCAGTATGTCCCAAGGGTGCATAATTTCGCATTGAAGATTCCCTGGGCCGTCGAGGAGCCGAAAATATACTCAAACGTCGGCGCGGATCAACCAAGCAGAGACGTGGCTTAGAGCCCCTGCACAGGCAAGTATCTGTAAAAGAAACAAACAAACATGACTACGTCTATGTGGTTTTAACCACAGAGTGACTTCGGCAACACCTCCTTTAAAGGAACTTGGTCAATCAAACACTTAAAGTGTATAAAGGGCCGGAAGGGAATCAACCTTCACAAATTCCTCACCATTAATGGTGAACATCTGGTCAACAGTTCGGAAACGCAGACGTGCGGCAGGTAGCGGCCCGGGTTCTTTAAAATCCGTTAGCAATTACCCGCCCTGTTTCTTCCTCTTCCTTCTTTACCATTTACATTGTACTCTTTCAATTACTCTCGTCACAACTGGGCATGTACACAATTGATATCATGAAATAAAGAAACTATGCCCCTTCAAGGTCTCTATTGTATTTCTTTATCAGCATAGCCCCTCTGGGACGAAGAAGTTCTCTAAAAAGATACAATTGTATAACAAGTCCGAAGTACTAGGTGTCTCGGATTTTGGCCTTATATGCATCAGTTTCGAACCTGGATTTTGGTCAATAGTTGGGTTGCCCTGTTCCTATGTGCACCCTTTACGTTTCCGACAAATTCGGCTAAGGGCGTAACGGGAGAACCACTGCGATTGCGCTACCAGGTCAATTGGCATAGCGCCTCAGTGGAGAAAGCCGAAAACTGACTATCTAGGTATGCGCAAACTGGACCGCCATCCGTAGACCGCGTCAAGCGATGTGACGATAGAGATCACCCGTGTTAAACGAAGGGCTTTTATTCCTAGCCAAAGGGTGTCATTGTATAGACCTCGGCCGACCCGGCCGAACACTTCCCACAGCGGGGGCTGGTTATCAGCCCCCACAGTCAAACTCCTATGACTAAGTGAAAGGTATAAAGCCCCTATAGTCTGATTGCCTAGTTCCTATAAAGCACCGACCACCTCCGGGTACCAAGACGTCGGCTAAGGGTCAAGTGTGCCTTAAGGAACACCCTTTGTATAACCTACCCGGGGGCTGAAGCCGACGACTGGCCACTCTCATTTTAACAGTCATATCAGAGGAAAAATTAATTGTACAACAAAGCACATGGAATTTCAAACCACCTTCATTTCAACCAAAAGATCAAGTTTTATACATCATAAACTTCGGCATTCCAAAGTACTATTACTATCTAAAAATACATAGTGTCCTTTGGACACATCGCTTCTGTGGTCCGAGCTCCCGCTTCCACCTCGGTGAAGAACTGCTCGGCGATGCGCGGCTTGTCGGCAGGAGGGCCCGTGGCATATGTCTCCGCATCAACCTTGCGGAAGTGCGTCTTCACGCAGGCGTACATCTTCTGTGCCCCTTCGAAGCACGCGGACCTCTTCCAGCGATTCACGCAAGGCACGGCGTCTCGGAGACAGGCCGTAAGGCCGAAGAGGCTCTTCGGCATGGCTTCGGCAGGCCACAGCGCGATGCAGAGATCCTGGAGCGCCGGTTTTGTCATGCGAAATAGCTCCACCAGCTGCTTCACTCGATGATTCAGCAGCTGTGCGCACGGCGACCCTAGAAACTGCCCCCAGAAGGCCTTCTCTGCCTCGTGGCCCGCCAGCTGGCCGAAGTATGCCACCGCATCCGCCGCGCTCTGCGGGAGATCCGCAAAGACATCTGTGGAATGCCATAACTGGATGAGCTCGACACACCCTTTGCTGCCAAACGAACACTGCAGCAAAAATATCTTACCCGAAGCGATTTGCTCCACTTGCTGGAGCACCTCGCGGTCAGCTCGGGCCGAGGTCTTGAGCTCGGAGTGGGCACGTTGAAGCTTCTCGAGCTCCTCCTTCGTTCGTTGCCCCTCCTCCTGAAGCTTATCGCGTGCTTCGAACACGCCCTTCAGGGTCTCCTCGACCTCCAGCACCCGCGCTTGGTGCTTCTGCCCGGCTGCCTTCTCGGCGGCCCGGGCCTTCTCGGCCGCGATGGCAGCAGCCTCCTGTTGCCGCACCTCCTTCCGAGCCCTTTCGAGCTCAGCCTTGAGCGTCTCCAGCTCAGCTAACGCTGCTGTTGTCAAAATAGTTCGGTCTTAGTTGTTTTCTTTAACGAAACATGTCATACCTCCTTCGTCTAGAGTACAGGGCAAGTTTAAACTTGGTTACCTTGAGACTGCTCGAGTTTCTGGTTTGCCAGGATGAGCTCTTCCTGAGACCTCTCTAGCTTCCGGTTCATCTCCGCGATCTCCTCGGAGACGGAGTCCGGAACTGAGGTCGACACCTGGCACAAAAACAGAGATACTCATTGTAAAGAGAAAATTTAAAACACTCAAAGGCTCCAGGAGTGCTGCCTCAAGCAGCACCCTGGGGGCTACTTAACGGGCTCCAAATTAATCAAACGACCCCAATGCCGGTTTCTTGAAACCGACTTCGAGCTCGGGGGCTACTCACTCACCAAGCCGTTTAGGAGGCTATACATTTATGTCCTCGGACAAAACTCATAAAACAAATAGCTTAAAATAAACAAATTGAATTCGCAGAAAGCGTACCTCGAAACCCTCTACGAGGTTCTTTAAAACCTCATGCAGGCCGGCCCCTGCGGACCGGTAGCCCTGTAGCGCCGAGCCTATCAAGGCACGGTGCTCCTCCTTGATGGAAGAGCCCTTCAGGGCGTCCTCCATCTCCTCGGTCCACCCCGCGCCGGCCTGTCCTTGGACAGTTGGCTGGGGTGGAGGGATGACCTCGGATGCATCCACTCGGGCAGCCTCCGCCTGGGATGGCGGAGCCAAGGTAGACGCCGGCTGGGCCAACGACTGGCCCAGCCCTTCTTCGATGACCTCGGGGCGCTCCGTCCCCGGGTCTTGTTGGGCCGAGGTATCGACCTCGGCCATGATCGCCACCTCGTCAGCCCCCGTCATGTTGACGTCGGGGACCAGGGTGGATGTTGCCTCCCCTAGCCCGTCATGCGTCGGGGGAGGAGCGGCGGGCTCTGGAGTCCCGCTGGCGGATGGCAACCCGCTCGAAGAACCACTGGGGATTACCCTCGGTGGACTGCATGTGAAAGGTTGCTTCTGTAAGATTTCCCTCGCTAAAAAAAATGACTCAAGGATGGAAGACAAGGACAAGGGCTTACCCTCAGGGTGCCGGTTTCTTCCTCCCCACAGCGAGGAGGTCTTCCTCTGAGTCACCGGAGAGCTCGGCCCTCTCCGACGACTTGTTGGCAGCCTCGGATGAGGCTCGCCTCGGCCTCTTTGGGCCCTTCAATGGCATGCCCACGTCGGCGTCTTGTAATGCCGACCTCTTCCCCTTCGGAGGGGGAACCTCCTCCTCCTCACCATCCTCGGCATCACCGTCTAGGGCGGCGGAGGTGTGAGTCTCTTCGGACCGGGTGACCGAAGTCCCCCGGGTCCGAGCACTTGACCTCCCCTTCTGGGACTTCGTCCCTTTGGGGGCCACCACATGCGGCTCCTCGGTCAGAAGCGCTGAGAACAGGGGAGTTGGGAGCTGCTCTGGCAGTGGGGCCGGGCATCGTACCCCTTGTACCCAGGCCAACCACTTCTGCAAAATATCAAAACACGACGATTCAAGTAAAAACTTTACTCCTTAGTGCAATGAGCAAAAAACAATGATTGAAGGGCGGAACCACTCATCGGGGGGGCCTCATAGCCGTGTTCGAGGCCGCGGTCATCCCCTTCCTTGGGGATCTTGTCCTTGGCCAGCTTCATGAGCCTCGTCCACATCGCGGCCAAGGTGGAGCGGAAGAAGGAGGTGATGGTGTCCATGTCCTCGGGCTTTTGTGCCCACATCGGGGTAGCCCGAAGTTGGAGAGGGAGTATGCGGCGGTTGAGCATGACATTGATGACGTCGGCTAGCTCAACCTTCCCCGTTGTGGACCACCACAAGATCCTATCGATCAGGGTCTCCACCTCTTCTGGCTTCCCCCAGGCGACGCCCTTCTCCTTCCAGGACTTGAGCTTCTTGGGAGGCCCGGCTGAGAAGGCCGGGACCTCGGTTTGACTAGGGGCGAGAGGCTCGGTGATGTAAAACCACTCTCTCTGCCACTCCTTCACCGTTTCGATGTAGGTGCCCTTGAACCAGGTGGCCCCCTGGTTTTTGCTGATCATGGCCCCTCCGCACTCCGCGAGATCCGAGCCGCTCGACTTCGGTTTGATTCTGAAGAGCTTCAACCACAAGCCGAAGTGCGGCTCACAGCGGAAGAAGGCCTCGCAGACCGTGATGAAGGCAGCGAGGTGGAGAACATAGTTGGGGGTCAGGTGGTGGAAATCTAACCCGTAATAGTACATTATCCCATGCACGAAGGGGTGCAGTGGGAACCCCAGGCCTCGGATGAGGTGGGGGACGAAGACCACCCGCTCCCCGGCGTTGGGAGCGGGCACCAGCTGGCCGGCCGCTGGAGCACGAGCGGTGATGGCGGGGGTCAGATACCCCGCGTCGCACAGCTTTGAGATGGTCGCGGCCGTCACAATGGAGCCACCCCAGTGCCCCTTGAGGGTGTCGTCCATGGCTGGTTGAGGAGTTGGGCTCGCGAAAGGGAAAGGCGGGCTGGTTGGATCTGGGCGTTGGAGCTAGACAAAGCAGTAGTGGAGGGAGAATGGGAGCGTGGGCTATTGCGCTGTTCTCCCTTCTGCGCTTATAAGCCTATGAAAGGCCAAGAGTCCCCCTTGCTGCCCCGATAAATTCGTGGTTGCCATCAAAAATGCCGTTGAAGCATATGAGGGGAAACAAAATCTTGATGATATCCTTGAGAAAGCGGGCACGATCTCTGCCTCGAAGGGACGTGCCAGTAAAAAGGTTGCCTCGAACCATGATTTGAGGGGGAGGCAGTAACTGCTCGACCTGTCGTGGGGCAAGCCTCTCCGATAAAGTTGTCAGGCCGTATTGGATCGTTCATACCTGAACAACAAGCCTTTGAGGCTAAGATATCTACCCACTTCGGGCAGGGTACAAGCTCGGTTGGACCACGGATGTTGATACTCCGTTAAGAGCATCCGAAATGCAAAGTGGAACTCGTCTGTCAAGCCAAGGACTCCGGATCCGAAGTCATCCTTGGCGTAGAAGACCAGTTCGGGGGCTACTGACGGTGTCCTGGATTAGGGGGTGCTAACCTAGCCGGCCCGTCTCCTCGGATGGGCCGATGTGCCCCCGTACGTGATCAAGATGGACTCCGGAGGCCACACACGGGAAACGCAATCGAGGCTGTCTCTACCGAAGACTTGTAGTACACTCCAAGATCTTTCCAGCCGCCCTACTCCTAGATACCGACCTTGTAACCCTAGACACCCTCCCTGGTGTGTATATGAGCCATAGGGTTTAGCCCGTAGGGGACAACAACGCAATATCACTCATCTAGCCCTAGAAGTTAGACACATATTACGATCTCGAGGTAGATCAACTCTGTACTTGATACATCTCCATCAATATAAATAGAAGCAGGATGTAGGGTTTTACCTTCATTGAGAGGGCCCGAACCTGGGTAAACATCATCTCCCTCGTCTCTGTTACCACCGATTCAAGATCCACAGCTCGGGACCCCCTACCCCGAGGTCTGCCGGTTTTTACACCGACAATGGGGTCGGATGCACAGGCCCCGCCAATGGATCCCTCATGCTCAAACTGGCACGAGGGCGGCTCACGGGGCAAGGAGCCGCACACGCACCCAATAAAGATGACAAGGCAGCCACCACACAACAAAAGGAACAGGCTACCTCGATCCCCTTATCTTAGTCAATTTATTTTATTCAGTTTTGTTTTACGAACAAACCTCAAATAGAGCTATAACAGTGTTCCTATTACTCTAAGCTTGATTATCTAAAGCATTGAAGTGATGGTGTTATAAACAAAACTTAGCACCTTAATCAGTTCAAACTTTTTATTCACGACTTGCGATAACAAGGAACACGCCGTACTGACCTCGCCATATTAAGCTCATGAGGAGAATCGAAGAGATCCTTCTATGAGATGGGCTCAGGGGCTGCATCATTTTTTGTACCTCCCGCAGTCACCTTAGGAGCTGTATCCACCGGCTACTCAATCTTACTTGGGGGCTGCATCAACGTACATAGACACCCAAGCTCCCCAACACGTGGGCTTAAGTGTTACCCCAGGCTTACGACCACCCGTCCCTTATGTCTGTGTTGGCGACAAATCAATCCTAAATAGCTGAGAATACTACCCTAGCTCCAAAGTCCAGCATCGACCACAGGTCGCCATGCGAACACTGGGCTCAAACAGGGGCCTCCCGAAAACGTTAGCGCTTACAGCGCAATAGGGACGCATTTCTCATCGGCTAACCTGGATGTCGGTCCAATACAGACAAGGGACCAAACATAATACAAACATGTAAAATAGTACAACAAACCATATTCACAAGAGCCCTATAAGTCACTCTCCTCTACAGGGCACCGCTTTACAATGTGTTGAGCTCGCAGGCATCGGCCATGTACTCCGCCTCCATGCCGACTTCCCAAAAGAAGGATTCCGCCGGAGGTTGTTCAGGCGACCAATGCATGATTGGGGCCAGAGATATTGATGGATGTTAGGCTCTCATGCCAGCCAACACCCGTCGAGCCCCCTCGTATGCCGCTAAATACTGCTAATCCAGCAATTGGGGATGAGCCCACGACAGCAGTTGTACAACACTGTCAAGATCACCCTAGAGCGCATCGTCCCCACTCCACAATGTTCCGTAGGCCGTGCTGAGGGCGACGCGCATTTGCTCCGCGAGCTTGGCGACCTGCTGGAATAGTGCCACAAGGTCCTCATGGCGAACATCAGGAAGCTGTACTGTAGCAAAAATACAAGGTCAACAGGAACCTCCGAGAAAAATGATCAAGCAAAACAAAGCAATGATATCAAAACATATCGCTGGCAGCGGCCTCGAGTTCGCTTTGTCTTTTCTCCATGTGTTCGCAAGGAGGTTGACGTCAGACTTGGCTTTGGAGAGCCGCTGAATCATAGCCTCCTTCTTCTACAGGAGGTCGGCCCGTGTCTTCAGCTCTTGCTCCTTCGAAGCAACGACGCTCTCAAGGTCACATACCTTGAGCTGATAACTCTTCAGCTCACTGCTGGACACATCCAACGAGGTTTGGACCTTGTCGCGCGACCTCTTCACCTCGTGCAACTCCTCTCGAAGGGCGCCGACCTTCTCCGCGGCTAATGTGGGAGACACGCTGATAGTCCCCAAGTGCAAGGAATCATCGTAGCACTTTCCAAATATGGAAGTGGTAAGTATGGATTGATGAACCCACAAGGAGCTAAAGGTAAGATCAATATTCTCTCAAGTCCTATCTGCCACTGATATGACCCTACGTACACCGAGGTTTGCTTTTATCTAGAAACGAGAAACAAAACTATGAAGTGGGTATAAAGGGATAGAGTTGTGCAAGGAATCATCGTAGCACTTTCCAAATATGGAAGTGGTAAGTATGGATTGATGAACCCACAAGGAGCTAAAGGTAAGATCAATATTCTCTCAAGTCCTATCTGCCACTGATATGACCCTACGTACACCGAGGTTTGCTTTTATCTAGAAACGAGAAACAAAACTATGAAGTGGGTATAAAGGGATAGAGTTGCAAGATCATAAACATAAAAGTAGGCGCTGCCTAAACAAAGATGGAATATATTATAATATAATACAAATAGCGAGTGTGGAATAATGGTGGTAGGGTGTGCGGAGTTGTCCCGAGGAAATTTACTAGTTAGCAAGTTTTTATGTGGGAGAGGCCTCTGCTAGCATGTCGTCCTTACTTGGAATTCTATGCACTTATGATTGGAACTATTGGCAAGAATCTGCAACTATCAAAGCTCATTAAGGTAAACCCCAACCATAGCATTAAGATAAATTGGCCCCCCTTCAATCCTGTAAGCGTCAATTTCTATGGTAGGAAGAAGTTTCTGTCGCTCTTGGCCCCCAATATATAGTCCTATCAACATAAAACTAGCTCTATGGTGTGATTGATATGTCTCCATCGTATCTATAATTTTTTATTGTTTCATGCCAATATTCTACAACTTTCACATATTTTTGGCAACATTTTATATTATTTTTGGGACTAACATATTGATCCAGTGCCCAGTGCAAGTTCCTGTTTTCTGCTTGTTTTTTGTTTCACAGAACATCCATATCAAACGAAGTCCAAATGCAATCAAATTTTACAGAGAACTATTTTGGAATATATGTGATTTTTGGGAGGTGGAATCAATGCAAACGGAGGCCCACGGCCTCCACAAGCCACCATGGCGCGCCCCCCCCAGGCGCGGGGTGGTGCCTCCTGGGCACACCGTAAGTCGGTTGGGGATCTTCTTCAGCCACAAGGAAGCTAATATCCGTAAAAAAATCATGTTCAAATTTTAGCGCAATTAGAGTTATGGATCTTCGGGAATTTAAGAAACGGTGAAGGGCCAGAAAACAGGAACGCGAAACAGAAGAGAACAGAGAGAGAGATCCAATCTTGGAGGGGCTCCCGCCCCTCTAGGTGCCATGGAGGCCAAGGACCAGAGGGTAAAACCTCCTCCCATCTAGGGGGAGGCCAAGCAAGAAGAAGAAGGAGGGGGGCTCTCTCCCCCTCTCTCCTGGTGACGCCGGAACGCCGCCGGGGCAAACATCGTGACGGCGATCTACACCAACAACTTCGCCGCTGTCAACACCAACTCTCTCCCCCTCTATGCAGCGGTGTAACACCTCTTCTCCCCGCTGTAATCTCTACTTAAACATGGTGCTTAATGCTACATATTATTATCCAATGATGTGTTGCCATCCTATGATGTTTGAGTAGATTCGTTTTGTCCTATGGGTTGATTGATGATCGTGATTAATTTGAGTTGTATGTTTTATTTTTGTGCTGTCCTATGGTGCCCTCCGTGTCATGCAAGCATGAGGGATTCCCGCTGTCGGGTTTGCAATACGTTCATAATTCTTTTATAGTTGGTGGCTAGAGTGACAGAAGCTTAGAACCGAGTAAGGGGGTTGTTGCGTATGGGAGTAAAGGGGACTTGATACTTAATGCTATGGTTGGGTTTTACCTTAATGATCTTTGGTAGTTGCGGATGCTTGCTAGAGTTCCAATCATAAGTGCATACGATCCAAGTACGGAAAGTATGTTAGCTCATGCCTCTCCCTCATATAAAATTGCAATAATGATTACCGGTCTAGTTATCGATTGCCTATGGACAAATCATTCTCTTGTGTTACAAAAACTTTCTACTAAACAACTAACTTTTATTATCTTGCAATTTACTCATAGTTTTATTATCTCACAAATTACTCCTAGTTTTATTCTCGTTAAGTACTTCTAGTCTTATCCTTACACCCACAAAATAGTTTCATACTTGTTCTAGGTAAAGCGAACGTTAAGTGCGCGTAGAGTTGTATCGGTGGTCGATAGAACTTGAAGGGAATATTAATTCTACCTTTAGCTCCTCATTAGGTTCGACACTGTTATTTATCGAAAAAGCTACAATTGATCCCCTATACTTGTGGGTTATCAAGACCTTTTTCTGGTGCCGTTGCCGGGGAGCAATAGCGTGGGGTTGATATTCTCGTGTGTGCTTGTTTGCTTTATCACTAAGTAGATTTTATTTTCTATTCTAAGTTGTTCTTTATCTTTAGTTATGGACATGGAACACAAAATACCATAAAAATTAGTTGTACTTGCTACTCATGGAGATGGGGAACCTCCTAAAACCCTCGATGCTCGTCATGTGGAAAACATTAAACACTACTTTGATAATCCTGAGAAAACCCCATTCAACTTGATAATGGGAGACATGTTGGATCAACGTGAATACTTTAGGAACTATCGCTTGTCTCAAAAAGGGAAATTTTTATGGGATCAAATTGATTATTTAGACTGAAAAAGATGAAACTGAGAGCTCATTAGATGAAAAAGATGACGAGGAGAGCGAAGAACAAAAGGAGGAAGAGAGGATTAGCTACCAGTGCCCACCTTCTAATGAGAGTAATTCTTCAACTCATACATTGTTTAAATTCCCTTCGTTCTTACCGAAGGATGAATGCTATGATAATTGCTATGATCCCTTGGATTCGTTTGAAATATCCCTTTTTGATTAAATTGATGCTTGCTATGCTTGTGGCCATGAAGCCAATATGAATTAAGCCTATGGAGATGAACTTGCTATAGTTCCTTATGTTAAACGTGAAATTTTTGCTATTGCACCCACACATGATAGTTCTATTATCTTTTTGAATTCTCCCAACTACACTATATCGGAGAAGTTTGCGCTTATTAAGGATTATATTGATGGGTTGCGTTTTACTATTGCACATGATGATTTTGATGAATATAATATGCATGTGCTTGCTTCTCCTACTTGCAATTATTATGAGAGAGGAACTACATCTCCGCCTCTCTATGTTTCCAATACGATAAAATTGCAAGAAACGGATTATACTATGCATTGGCCTTTACTTTGTGTGCATGAATTGTTCTTTTATGACATGACGATGCATAGGAAGAGAGTTAGACTTCGTTATTATGTGATATATGTTACTTTGTGCTCACTACTAAATTACAAATCATTGTTAATTAAAATTGGCTTTGATATACCTTGGGATCTGGGTGGATCAATTACTTGAGCACTATATGCCTAGCTTAATGGCTTTAAAGAAAGCGCTGCCAGGGAGACAACCCGGAAGTTTTAGAGAGTGATTTTATTCTGTTGTGTGCTTTTAAAAAGTTTTAAAACAAAAAAATATAGAGGGGAACCAAAAACTTTTCTAAAAGGGAAGTGAAAGTAAGAAAGACGAGCACCGTTGAAGTGGGGGAGCTCCTTGAACTTTGTTCATGCCCATGGAAACTTTGAAAATCTTGAATTACAGAAACTTTTCAACAAAAATAATTATCCCCTTGTACAAATCCATTGTATTATAAAAATAATGTGCCAAGATTTACCGTTAGGATGTTTAAATTGCTTGTTTGGTATGTGCAATGCAAAAACAGAAACTTTTGCTGTAGTACGTGAATTTACATTTTTTACTGGAACATGCAAAAATTCTGAAATTTTTACACAGTACTTCTATGCAAACTTTTTATTTTTTCCTAATTTTTCATAATTTTTTGAATTACAGAAGTATATGGACCATCTGCATCTTTACAGACTGTCCTGTTTTCACAGATTGCTGTTATAGTTTCGTTATTTGCTTATGTTTGAAATCTTGTTGAGCCCCATTGACTTGGGAGCCATAGTATTGTGATAGCATACAGTGGGTAATGTTTGATTATAATTATACAATAATGTTACAGCAGGACATGATGGGATTTGATGTTATATGTACTAACCCCGCTAATAAAAAGTTTGGTTAAGTTTTGTGTGGATGAAGTGTTCGAAGATCGAGGAGGTATTGATATGAGAAGAATGAGGAGAGGCAAGAGCTCAAGCTTGGGGATTCCCAAGGCACCCCAAGTAAATATTCAAGGAGACTCAAGCATCTAAGCTTGGGGATGCCCCGGAAGGCATCCCATCTTTATTCGACAATTATCGGTATGTCTCGGTTTTTGTTTTGTTCACATGATATGCGTAAATTCTTGGAGCGTCTTTTGTGTTTATTTTTCCCTTTTATTTTATGCACCATGCTGGTATGAGATAGTCCTTGGTTGATTTATAGAATGCTCTTTGCACTTCACTTATATCTTTTGAGTATGGCTTTATAGAATGCTTCAGGTGCTTCACTTATATCATTTGAAGTTTGTATGCATGTTTCTCTACTTATATAAAACCATTATTTGAAGAATGCTTTTTCGCTTCACTTATATTTATTAGAGCATGGTCTTTTGTAGAAATAATTAAACTCTCTTGCTTCACTTATATCTATTTAGAGAGTCAACAGGAATTGGTCATTCACATGGTTAGTCAGAAAATCCTACATAAACCTTGTAGATCACTGAATATGATATGTTTGATTCCTTGCAATAGTTTTGCGATATGGAGATGATAATATGTGAGTTATGCTAGTGAGTAATTGTGATTTAGTAAGCATATCGGTGTTAAGGTTTGTGATTCCCTATGCATGCACGTAAAGTCAATAGTTATGCAACGAAGTTATATCCTACTTATGGTGCATTATTCAGTGTTAGTTATTCTCAATGCATGCTTATGACCATTTTCGTTTTCTGGTTGGTTGCTTCTGAATCTATTTGCTAGCCTTCATTTGTACTAAGCGGGAATACTGCTTGTGCATCCAATTCCTTAAACCCAAGTTGTGCCAAATGAGTCCACCATATCTACCTATATGCGGTATTTCCGTGCCGTTCCAAGTAAATTTGCATGTGCCAACTCTAATTTTTCAAAATATTCTTCCGTTTTGTGTGCCCGTACCGCTCATGAAGCGGCAGGGGGTGGCCAATATTTTCCATGCTAGGTGTGTTATTCTCACGATGAGTGTTTATTCACTTGTCATTGCACGAGAGAGTGGCTGGTAATAGGGATGCCCAGTCCCACAATGAATCAAAAATTAATAACAACAAAATTACTTGGAAAGTGTTGGTATGGAGGGCACCCGTGGATACGGCTAGCCATGGACTGTGAAAGAATGGTGGAAAGGAAATAAACTTTATTTTCTGTTTGGGAACCGCCTATGATGTGTCTAGCATGGAAGATATTGGGAATTCTCGGTCGTTTTTGTTGACAGGAAAAGCATGCCTCTCAAAATATTTTTTATCTCTCTAATTTAAGCTTTGAGCTTTGGCACCTCTGCAAATCTCTGCTTCCCTCTGCGAAGGGCCTATCTATTTTACTTTTATGCATTTTTATTTTTATTGAGTCTCCATCTTCCCTTGTAAAGCACCAACTGGAGAGCACTATTGTCATACTTGTGCATTGGGTGTAGTTAATGTTGAGTGTGTTTCATGAATGGATCAATGACTGAGCATAATGGGCTAGGGATAACTTTCTTTAGCGTTGATATTTTGAAAGATATGGCTGTTTGTTAGTATGCTTGAGTATTGATGCCTTTATATCAAATTATAGACTATTGTTTTGAATCACTCGTGTCTTAATATTCATGCCATGATTAGATTCTATGATCAAGATTATGCTAGGTAGCATTCCACATCAAAAAATATCTTTTTTATCATTTACCTACTCGAGGACGAGCAGGAATTAAGCTTGGGGATGCTGATACGTCTCCGTCGTATCTATAATTTTTGATTGTTTCATACCAATATTCTACAACTTTCACATATTTTTGGCAACGTTTTATATTATTTTTGGGACTAACATATTGATCCAGTGCCTAGTGCCACTTCCTGTTTTCTGCTTGTTTTTTGTTTCACAGAAAATCCATATCAAACGAAGTCCAAATGTAATAAAAGTTTATGGAGAATTATTTTGGAATATATGTGATTTTTGGGAGGTGGAATCAACGCGAACGGAGGCCCACAACCTCCACAAGCCACCATGGCGCGCCCCCCCAGGCGCGCGGTGGTGCCTCATGGGCACACCGTAAGTCGGTTGGGGCTATTCTTCGGCCTCAAGGAAGCTAATATCCGGAAAAAAAATTGTGTTAAAATTTCAGTGCAATCGGAGTTACAGATCTTTGGGAATTTAAGAAACGGTGAAGGGCCAGAAAACAGGAACGCGAAACAGAAGAGAACCGAGAGAGAGAGATCCAATCTCGGAGGGGCTCCCGCCCCTCCGGGTACCATGGAGGCCAAGGACCAGAGGGGAAAACCTCCTCCCATCTAGGGGGGAGGCCAAGCAAGAATAAGAAGGAGGGGGGCTCTCTCCCCCTCTCTCCCGGTGGCGCCGGAACGCCGCCGGGGCAAACATCGTGACGGCGATCTACACCAACAACTTTGCCGCCGTCAACACCAACTCTCCCCCCCTCTATGCAGCGGTGTAACACCTCTTCTCCCCGCTGTAATCTCTACTTAAACATGGTGCTTAATGCTACATATTATTATCCAATGATGTGTTGCCATCCTATGATGTTTGAGTAGATTCGTTTTGTCCTATGGGTTGATTGATGATCGTGATTGGTTTGAGTTGTATGTTTTATTTTGGTGCTATCCTATGGTGCCCTCCGTGTTGTGCAAGCATGAGGGATTCCCGCTGTAGGGTTTGTAATACGTTCATAATTCTCTTATAGTGGGCGGCTAGAGTGACAGAAGCTTACACCCGAGTAAGGGGGTTGTTGCATATGGGAGTAAAGAGGACTTGATACTTAATGCTATGGTTGGGTTTTACCTTAACGATCTTTGGTAGTTGCGGATGCTTGCTAGAGTTCCAATCATAAGTGCATACAATCCAAGTACAGAAAGTATGTTAGCTCATGCCTCTCGCTCATATAAAATTGCAATAATGATTACCGGTCTAGTTATCGATTGCCTATGGACAAATCATTCTCTTGTGTTACAAAAACTTTCTACTAAACAACTAACTTTTATTATCTTGCAATTTACTCATAGTTTTATTATCTTGAAAATTACTCCTAGTTTTATTCTTGTTAAGTACTTCTAGTCTTATCCTTACACCCGCAAAATAGTTTCATACTTGTTCGAGGTAAAGCGAATGTTAAGTGCGCATAGAGTTGTGTCGGTGGTCGATAGAACTTGAAGGGAATATTAATTCTACCTATAGCTCCTCACTGGGTTCGACACTCTTATTTATCGAAAAAGCTACAATTGATCCCCTATTCTTGTGGGTTATCAGTGATCCACGAGTGCGTTCATATGATGGGCACCAAAGGACAGTAACAAAACCACAAACAATTTAAACCAATCATAGCAATTCACCAATTAGCCATAGACAATAAAAATCTACTCAAACACAATAGTGATGACCCAAGTCATTGGATAATAATTCATAGCACAAAAACACCATGTTCAAGTAGGGGATTACTGCGGGTTGCGGGAGAGTGGACCGCTAAAAAGAGATGAGGAAGGTGATGAAGACGGCGGTGTTGATGAAGATGATCACCGCGGCGATGGTTCCCCCAGCGGCACTTCGGCGCCATCGGGAGAGAAGGGGAGAGCGGCTCCCCTCCAGCTTGCTCCTCCATGGCCCCCCTTGATGGGGAGAGGTTCTCCCCTATGGTCCTTAACCTCCATGGCACCCGGAGGGGCGAGAGCCCCTCTAAGATTGGATCTCTCTCTGTGTGTTTTCTTCTCTAGTTTGCGTCCGTTTTCGGGCCTTTCACCATTTATTTTATATCCAGAGATCCGTAACTCCGAATGGGCTGAAATTTTGATGGAAGTTTTCTCTGGAAATTAGCTTTCTTGCGGCGAAATAAGGGCCCCAACCGCCTTAGGGATTGCTCACAAGCTCAAGGGGCGCGCCTAGGGGGTATGGCGTGCCCCCAGGGCTTGTGGGGCCCTCGGGCATCATCTTGCTTTGATTGTTTTTCCCAAAAATCACATATATTCCATAAAAAGTCACCGTAAAGTTTCATCGTGTTTGGACCATCATAGATATGGATTTTCTGTGAAACAGAAAACAAGCAGAAAACGGGAACTGGCACGGGGCACTAGATCAATAAGTTAGTCCATAAAAATAATATAAAGTGCACCAAAACCATATATAATTGATGTAAATATAGCATGAATACTTCATAAATTATAGATACGTTGGAGACGTATCACACGCACACGCAGTCGTGAGTAAGAACATACAAAGAAGAGCTCTTCCGAACAAGCAACAAAGGACACTTACAAATGGCTCCCGCCGTTAGCTTTGCCAGGCGATCGTTCTCCTGACGCTGCGCATCAAGCTGCTTGCGCAGGTCGGCGACCTGGACCTCAAGGTCCTCGGTCTTCTAAAGAAGACAACACAAACAAAAGGAGATTTCAGAAAGAATGACAAAGAGTAAATAGCCTGGGCGCACTACTGCAGGAAGGTCCTAAGACGACACAAGTATAGGAGACACTTCGACCAAACTGTGTGCGGTGCATGACCATCACCAATAAAACAAACTGTGTGTGATGGGGAATCCATCAAGCATGATTCAGAAAAGAGTTGCATGTGTGATATGTGGCATACAGTTGATCCATACAAACTGTTTGCGACGAGCAAAATAACGCAAAGGGTTAACCAGGTCAAGATGTGTGCGATAGACGATACAGGTCACTCGGATGAACTGTTTGCGATGAGCCATAAGAACACAAACGATTTGGCTTAACAAGATGTGTGTGATACCCGGCAAATAGGTCAGTAATCAGAACTGTGTGGGAAGACCGATAATAGCACAGACGATTCCTGCTATTAAGCTGTGTGTGTTGCGGGCAAACGCTTGCTGGTGAAAAATTGTCTGCGATTCTTGAAATCATCATCGACGTGTTCCTTAGTTTAATCGTTTGCGATGTGATTTGCTTAGTCTGCACAACATCTACGCTCTCTATGTATAGAACAATATCCTTTAGTGTGAATTGTGTGCTCTATTAGGCACACGAGTATATGGATCGCACCCGTGGGTAAGCAATGTGCGCGCACGCGTCGTGCTAGCTCGCGCTTCCTTCTTTGCTAAGTTTCCATTAATTGATGGTGTTTTATGAACACGCCACCCTTTCCCGCCACTTCCCCATTGGTTTCCTACCGCCACCAGCGATTGCGCATAAACCTAGCCGGCGCGTGACACACCGAGGCACAAGCACAGCCTATAGCCCCTCTACCTTTTCCAAGCATGCCAACCCACCTAAGCGCCGCCTCTGCCATCAACCTCCTTGATGAGGCCGAGGGCGTCCCCGGCAACGCGATGGATGACAACGTGCTGCGCGTCATCGCCAGTCTTGAGCAGACCCTTGGTGCAGGGCGCGGCAGCGCCGCGGATCAAAATAGAAGCGTCTGCGCCGAGAGGCTGCAGCTCACCACACAACATGATGGGTGGTGCGCCGCATAGCAAGATAGGCGCGTCCGCGCCGATAGGCTGCGGTGCGCCGCACAGCGAGACTGATGGAGTGCCGCAGAGCGAGAGGCGCAGTGCGCCGCACAGCAAGAGTGGCTCCATCGGCGCTTGTCTGCTGTCAATAGGGTATTCCGGCTGGGTACACGGCCCGTCAGTAGCCCCTTTCCTCGCTAGGAGTGTGCAGAGGCCGTCTGCATCGTACTTGCACCGAACGTCGGCGCGCCGTTCGCATGGATCGCGCCATTCGCCTTGTTCGCGGACCGCTCGATGCCAACGCACTGGTCGCTAGGCTCGAGCGTCTCCTTGGCCCAGGTGTCCACATAGGCGCAGTAGAGGAACATGGCCGTCGCATCCTCGAGCTGGTGATGTCCGATGAAATAGCCAACTTGGAGCTCAAGATCGCGCTCCAGATGTACCGCAAGCATGTCAACCGCTTGGACGAACGCCTGCACGAGCTCAGGCAGAGCCAAGAGCTTCCGTAGGCAATGGTGGTGGTCATGGACGCGTTTTATTTTGTTGGGTCGTTTCGACATTGATCACTATGTCTTCACAACAATCATAATATTGCTCTGTTTCAATGTGTGTACTCTGTTTTCCGTTCTTATATATTGTTCTGTTTCAATGTTTTTATGCTTTCCATTCTATACATGTGGATGGTAACAACTAGATAGAAATTAGTACGAAAACAGGTAGAAATATGAAATCCATAATATATATTAATTGTTCAGTAGTTCATCACAGATATATATATACAGCCGGTCTATTCTGCCAATACTGGCAGAATAGTTATTCTGCCCACACTTTCGAACTGCACGCTCAACGCGAGGGCACTGCACTTTCTGAAGCAAGCGCACTGCAGTACTGAGACGAGTGAACTTCTCGTCGAAAAAACTGCACGCGGTGTTTTTTCGGTACTGTTTTTGATCCAGTTTTTAAACCGTTTGTTGGAACGAGGCGTGTAATATACCGTTGGAAAGCTATGGATTAGGCGCAACTTCTCCATGTTAATTTTTTTCGAGATTCCTCACGGTTTAAGAGCAGTTTCGAAAACGGTGGGCGCCCGACGAGTGGCAGCGAGCGTATTTTCGTGTTTTTTCGCAAACCGCTTGTCGAAATGAAGCAAATGATACGCCGTTGGAAAGATATCGTCGAGGCGCAACTTTTTCATGCATATTACTTTCTCTAATTCCTTACGGTTTAAGAGCAGTTTCAAATTTACTAAATCGCGGAATTCCGTTTTTTCAATTTCTTGCAATTTTTCGATACTGTTTTCGCTCCAGTTTTTTAACCGTTTATGAAACGAGGCGTGTGATACGCCGTTGGAAAGCTACGGACGAGGCGCAACTTTCATATGTAGAAATTATTTTGAGATTCCTTACGGTTTTAAATTAATTTTGAAAATGGTGCGGCGGACGACGCGTGACAGCGGCCGTTTTTTCACGAATTTTTACAAACCGCTGGTCGGAATGATTCAAATGATACGCCGTTGGAAAGATATCGACGAGGCGCAACTTTTTCATGTAGAACACTCTCTCTAATTCCTTACGGTTTAAGAGTAGTTTTAAAATTACCGAAATGCGGACACTGTTTTTCGCGACACCAAAATCTGTGTGTATACTGCATCAGACAGAAGAACGCACTGCTTCAGACTGCAAACCGCACTGCATCAGACGTGCAAGCGAACTTCTAGATTTCTTTTTTGTGTGACGTGAATTTTCTCAGGCTAGGAAGAGGACCACGCTTCGTATCGGACGTAAGTGAACCGCAACACTATCGAGAAGTGAACCACATTACTTTTTTTTGTCGTTTTCGTAACAATTTTCTGCACTTCACATTTTTTTGGGGGACTAAGTGAACCGCGGCACTACCGAAAGTGAACCACGACACTACCAAAAATGAACCGCAACACTACCAAAAGTGAACCGCGTTACTTTTCTGCTGTTTTCCTATTTTTTTGCGATTTTACATTGGGTATAAGTGAACCGCAACACTATCGAAAGTGAACCGCAAAACTCTATCAAAGTGAATCGCATCAGTTTTAGAGTATTGGAGTGCACTTTTTCTTTCTTTTTTTTTGTTTGCTAGTCTTCTCTTGCAGTAAACAGTAAACCGAACCACACACACAGGACAATGAACCACACTGCAGTGGAGATTAGTGAATACATCCTCTACATAGCACAATTAGATCTCGAGCACCACCAGCAACTAACTGAACCACACAAAACACAACAAAAGTACTGCATTGTAGCCCCAGCCAAACTGCACCACATGGCATTGACAGATTTTTACAATGAAGTGCATTTTGCAACCTTTTTTTTTGAGTAACAGGGCATCGAACTGAATTGCACCACCTATCTTTAGAGAAATACAAAAAACAATGAACCTCATCCATCCTATTTTGTTTTTCCAAGATTTGCAGTCCGCGCAAAAGACATTTTTATCTGGCAAAAAATGAACTACAACAAAAAGAACTGCACTTTTGTGCACAAACCGAGCTGCACTGGAGTGCCACCAGGAACTGCAACGCGCCATGCAGAGCACCTCCTGTCTCCCTCCGGCGATCTGCAAAGGGCAGCGTGGCCAACCACACAGAGAGTGGCCGCTGGCACATGCACTGCACCGCACCGAGACCACAGGCGGACTGCAGACGAGCAAAATCTGAAGAAAAAGAAGGTCCCAAACTGCAATAGAACGCCGGTGACGCACCGCACCACAGCGAGGGGACCCAGGTGAACTACGCTGGCGACGCCCTATCTGAACTGAACGCCGCAGAGTAGATATGACGCACGGCGACATCAGGATCCAGAGCGGCGGCGGGGGACAAGCTTGAGATGGCCATGGCGGCACCTGCGGGCATAAGGGAGATGTTAGGTAGAGGTGAGGAGGAAGATCAAGGCAATTAGGGAGAGGAGAGCGGCTCACCTTTCGGTACTGCTGTGGTCGCCCGAGCACCACCGCTGGCCATGTGCCGTGCAGTACACTTGCCCACCCGAGGAGGTCCAGCACAAAGTGGACCGCGCGCCACTCCGCCGGTGGACTGCTCCCTCTGCAACAAGCAGTGCACGCCAGGGGTGGGCCGTCGGCCATGGCCATCTCTGAAAACCTGAAAAATCAACAAAAAAACAGCATTAGACACCTAGCCGCACCACACCGACGACCCAGGCAAACTACAGTGTTTGTGCCCAATCGAAATCTGAAAAAGCAAAAAAAAGAAAATTTTGAACTTCAACGGTGCGTTTGCCGCACCACACCTTCTGCAGTCCACCATCCAGGAGCTGCACTGCACTTGTCTTCGTCGAACAGCATGCGCAGGATCACGGAACTTCATTGCGCGCTTGTCCGAGCTGCACGGCCGCGATCCCGGCTGCGCGGCTGGAGGAGAGGAGGGGGGCCACGCACGGCGATTTTGCATGGCGAACGGCGCGCCCACGCGAGCGGACTGCAAGCCGCGGCATACTGAAGTGTAGTTAACTAATCATAGAATGTACAAATGGCTCAGCTAATTACAGCCAGGCAAAACTTGCCGATTCAGAGAGTTGAGAAGACGAACTGCAGGTAGGGGAGGAGTGAGCTGCGGGGGTGACTGCCGCCGGGGGGTGGTGGTTTGCAGGGGCAAAACGGGTGGCCGCCGGCGTTGGGGGTGGAGCCCATGGCCCCCCATCGGCGTTCGGAGAAGTGGACCGAACTGCACGCGCCCGTTGGTCGAGCTGCACTCTCCCGTGGGCAGAACTGCACGCTGTGTGCAGAGTCAGCGCAGGGAGCTTCGCGGGCGGCCTCCGATTGGGACGGATGGTGCTGGGAGGAGGTCGCCCATGGACGAGGAGGAGAGGGGACGGGCAGGCGAGCGCCGCCGTGGACCGGGTCCTCATCGTTGGATCTCACAGGGATGCGGAGGTGGATGGCGCCGGTCGGGGTTGGGGCGGGGCGGCCGCCATGGATGCGGGAGGAGGTGGCAAGGATGGGTGGGTGTGTAGGGCAGCCTGCGGCGAGGAATGGCGGGGAGGCCGCCGTAGCTAGCAGGGGATCCGCGCGCGCGGATGCAGGAGGTGGAGAGGACCGCCAGCGTCGCGCAGGGAGGGCCATGGATGGCCGCGCGTGTCAGGGCAAGAGGTCGCCGGGGCAGCGAGGATCTGGGCTGCCGTGACACCGGGAGAAGGTAGCGGGGATGGGCAGAGTGGATCCAGGATGGCCCGGTGCTGGATGGGGGCGTGGCGGCGGTGGGAGGTCGCTGGGCATGGGGTCGCCTCCGTGGGGTGACCGTGGTGGGGGAACCGGGGTGGGAGAGAGGTGGCCGGGGTGGGTGGAGCTGGGGTGGGAGAGAGGTTGCGGGTGGGAGTGGGGATCGTGTGTGTGTGTGTGGAAGGGAGATGGGGTGCGGGTCCTGCGGGGAAGAAGGTGGGTTGGGTTGGGTTGGGTCTGTTTCCAGTCTGGCAGTCCGGTTCGAGAGGATGCGATGGTGTTGGCAGAATAAGCAAAAAGATGGTAAAATAAGGTCTTAAGGGTGTTGGTAGAATTGACCCACCCTATATATATATATATATATATATATATATATATATATATATATATATATAAACACTATTCTGATCATCGGATCAGAATAATATTCTGGTTCTTAGTTTAACTGCCTGAGTTGTTCGACCTGAACTTCATTTGGTGACAGGTTGAACTTCCCGCTAACATTGCCCGAATGAGGCTTGCAATATACCGTTGGAAAGCTGTGGACACGAGGGTCACGACCTAAGTTGAATTTTTGTCAAAATCTAAACGGTTTAAGAGCAGTTTTGAAAACCGTTTTTCTTCACACAACAAAACGTGAATCGTATTTTCGAGCCCATTTCTAAACCATTTATCGGAATCAGGCAAATGATACGGCGTTGGAAAGCTGCTGCAAATCTGCTTATTCCACATATAGAAAGTTTTCCTAAATTCCCTACGGTTAAAGAGAAATTTCATAAATGGCGGAATTTTTCAAACCGAACAGCCGAGCTTGTATTTTTGGCGCCATTTGAAAACGGCTAATCCGATTGAGGCAAATGATACGGCGTTGGAAAGCTTATGAAAATGTGCTTCTTTTTCATATAAAAAGTTTTTCCTAATTTTATACAGTTTAAAAGTAATTTAGGAAACGGTCGAAGTTCCGCCGAGATGGTATTTTCACATCAATTTTTAAATGGTATGTTGGAATGCAGCAAACGATATGGCGTTGGAAAGCTTGAAGAAATGCGAAACTTTCATGTATAGAATGTTTTTCCTAATTCTTTACGGTTTTATGTCAATTTTGAATATGGACGAAATCGTTTTTTGGCTGTAATTTTCGTAAACTTCATCGGAATGGGGCAAATAATATACCGTTGGAAAGCTATGGAAAATGCGAAACTTTTTCATATAGAAAGTTTTCTCTAATTCCCAGCCATTTTTATGTAATTTTGAAAACGGCGAGATCATGCGTTCTGCCTTCATCGCGATACAGATTCTTCGAAACTGCACACTGTGAAGAAGTTGGACTTCTCGTACATCTCAGCTTGAACTTCACTCTGTTTTTCACGTACTGTTTTTTGCCAGTAACTTCCCAACCACTTGTCGGAATTGAGCGAATGATATATCGATGGAAAGCTGTTGAAAATGCGCAACTTCCATGTGTTGATCATTTTTTCATATTCGTGACGGTTCAAGATATTTTTTTGAATACACAAAAACTTGTTTTTAACGGTATACTTGAAACTTTTAAACCATTCATCAAAATGAACCATATAATATATCGTTGGAAAGCTTATGAATAGGAGCAACTTTTTCATGTAGATAGTTGTCACAAATTCGTTGCCGTTTGCGAGCAATTTTAAAAATGGCAAAAAAGGTTGTTTTTGCCTTTTTTTTATCACGTAAATGAATGACGAACTTCTCTCACAAGAATTTTTGATCTTCCCCGGCCGAGCTCCTGAACTTCTAGCAACAAAATTTTTAGACTTGACCTTTTTATTCTATTTTGGTCATACGAAACGCACATCATGCAGTACGTGAACTTCCGGCTGTTATCACGTTGTACTGCCCTTTGGATTGAGAGAATTATTTAAAAAAAAAACAACATATTTTTATGTGTTTTGAACATCTAAATACAAGGTGAACCTCTCTCACAAGAACTTTCGAACTTTTCCTGGCGGAGCACTTGAACTTCTAGCAACCATTTTTTCCGTTTATGAGTTGTTTTTAAAAATGCAAAAAATGGGGTTGTGTTTTTTATTTTTTGAACAGGTAAATCCTAGGTTTTAATAAACTCTGAACTTCTTTGTTATTTCAATTTGAACTTCACCTTTTTTATTTTTGAGTAAAGAATTGTTATTGATTTTTAAATAAACATCAAATTTGACTACCTTTTCAATTTGAACTTCATCGTTGATAATTAAAAAAAAACGGATGTCTGTGATTTTTTAGAACGGAAAATCCTAGATTTTTTAATAAACATCAACACTTTTTAAACTTTTTTTAGTTTTTCCTTTATTTTAATTTGAAGTTCTTCATTTTATTCTTTAGTAACGAGAAAAAATCTGAGCTTTTTATATACTTCAAACTTCTCTGTTATTTTAATTTGAACTTCTTTAGTTTTATTGTTAGAAAAATATGTTTTCAAAAAAGCATCAAACAAAATTTTTAAAATTGAACTTTCCTACTTTTATTTTTCCTAGAAACGGAAATAATTTGATTTTTCCGTATACATCAAAATACTCCGTTATTTTATTTGAACTTCTCGATTTTTATTTGTTTAGCAGCAAGGAAAATCTGTGTTTTTAAATTCGAACTTCTTTGGTTTCTTAAACTGAACTTCACAGGTTTTTTTGAAACGGTGAAAATCAAATGATCTGTTATTCTAAATTGAACTTCTAGGTTTTTATTTATTTTGAAAAGCAAAATTTCGATTTTTTTTAAACTTTGGACAACACCATTATTTTAATTTGAACTTCTATATTTTTTTGAATGGGGGAAATCATTCTTTGCCCAAAATCCTTTTTATAGACATCAAACTTCACCATTTTTTATATTTGAACTTCTTGGTTTTATTCTTTTAATAATGAGAAAAATCTAAAATTTTAATAGACATCGAACTTTACCATTTTTTAAATTTGAACTTCTTAGGTTTATTGGTTAGTAATGGGAAAAACCCTTTTTTGTAAACATTGAACCGCACAGTTATTTTAATTTGAACTTCTAGTTTCTTTAGAATGGGAAAACCATTTTTTTAGAAATTCTTTTGAAATGTTCCTCTTTTTTATTTGAACTTCTTTGTGTATTTTTAGAAATATGAAAATTGGAGTTTTGTTAGAAACATCGAACTTCTTCGGTAGTTTGAATTGAACTTATTGGTTTCATTCTTTAGTAACCGAAAAAAAAAATCTGAGTTTTTAAATAAATATCAAACTGCTCCGCTTTTTTAAATTGAACTTCTTGGCTTTATTCTTCAGTAACGAGAAAAACTGAGTTTTTTTATATACATTGAACTACTCCGTTTTATAAAATTGAACTTCTTGGTTTAATCTTTAGTATCGGGGAAAATCAGAGATTTTTATAAACATCAAACAACTTCATTTTTTTTAATTAGGACTTCTTGGTGTTATTCATTAGTAATAGGGAAAGTCCTAGTTATGTAATAAACATCGAACCGCTCATATATTTAAATTTGAACTTCCAGATCTTAAAAAAAAAGGGGCAAATCCACGTTTACAAACTTTATAAACTGCTCGGTTTTTTTAATTTGACCTTCTTGGTTTTGGAATAAACATTTTTGAACTTCTATGTTATTTAAATTTGAACTTCTCCAATTTTTAGTAAAATGTAGAAACACCATTTTTATAAACTTTTCATACTGCTCCATTTTTTATTTTTGAACTTCTTGGTTTATTCTATAGTAACGGGGAAAATTACAGGTTTGTAATAAACATTGAACCGCCCTATTATTTAAATTTGAACTTCAAGGTATTTTTTAGAAATGGTTAAACTTACAAAACAAAATTATGTTTTTTCCACTTTCTACGAACTTACTATGTTATATCATGTGAAGTTTTGCTTTTTTGTCTCGCGACATTTTTAGGAATTTTTTGCTGTCGGTGAAATGGCCTAGGCGGTCCTTTTTTTCATTGATGAATTTCTTCAGTATGTGGTACACGTGAACTTACGAATTTCTGAAACATGAACTTCGCATGTTATTGAAATTCAAGTAAATTACACACAACAATACACATACACTTCATGTGCTACATGCACAACCAATACATCATCAAGCTTGGTACCAACATACATAAGTTCACACTAACATTATATTGTTTTTGTTCTGATCATTCAGAATGTTGAAGCTTCCAAGAGGATGGAGAATGATCTATCTACAAGAGTGTATCCACATCTTTTTCTTCTGTGTGTTCTGAACAATAACAATAGTATCTTCTGTTGTAGTCGTTGGTTTGTTATCTATACTGAACAATAACAATCTTACGGACCAAAGTGAACGAGGCAAGCAGAACAACTTCACCATTTTTTCTACGAGAACTTTTTATGCTAGTTTCTCTGAGCCGCAACACCATTTCTTTTTTCACCGCCTGGATTTCTGCAGAGAAGATTACACTAAGAGCAAGAATGAGTATCAGCATTTTGCTTGGTAAAATTCATCGTTGGAAGTCAGGAAAATCAAAGCAAAGGAGGAAAATAAATTCTCTGGCCTTGTCAATCTTTTCAGGCGTTGACGATTTCTGTCGTTGACGAAGGTCGAGGTCGCCCTCCCGAGAAGGTCAACTAAAAAGAGATTTGCAGAGGCGACCGGCTAGGGCGAGCTCGGTGGCTGGGAACGCAGTGGTAGGCGGGGCCGGGTGGCCGGGGAACACAGGAGGTAGGCGGCGGTTGCACGGTTGAGGCACGGCGGTCGCAAGGGAGGATGCTGGGTAGATGCGTGGCGTGGCCGGCGGGTCGCGCTCCGGTAGCTGGAGGTAGGCAAGCCGCAGCGGGATCCGGCAGAGGGGGTCAGGGCTGGGCGCGCGGCGGCCGGACAAGGCGGCGGGAGGCCGCGCCGGTGGGAGGCATGGCGGCCGGAGAAGGTAACATGAGGCCGCGGCGACCGGGGAAGGTGGCTGGTGGCTGCCGGAGAAGGTAGCTAGTGGCCGCGGCGACTGGAGAAGGGGGCCGCGGCTGGCGGAGAAGGTCGCTAGTGGTCGCGGCGGCCGGAGAAAGCGCGGCGGCGGCGGGGGAGGAACCGCCGCGGCGGCGAAGGCGGGGAGAAACCGCGGCGGCGGCGACAGCAGGGGAGGAAGTGCGTGATGATACTTAACTACTATGTATAATGCATAAAATTAAAAATGAACAATACTAAAACTAACAATCCCTCCTTAGGGGGCTAGTATTCCGGCAGCCCCTCGCCACTAGCTCCCTGGTGCGTGGCAGCTTCCCAGCGCGGAGGGAGTTCTCCGCCTCCTCCGCCTCGCAGCGCTCGACGTGCCGATTGGCCTCTTGCTGGCAGACGCGCGCGACCGATCTTGCCATGTCATTGGGCGCCCAATGGAGCTCCTCGGCGGTAGCACGCTGGAGCTTATAGGCCCACCTCCATGCAGCGATGAGGCGCCTAGCGCCTTTGGCCCTCCTGGCGAAGTACCGTCCGTCTTCGTACACCTCCTCCACACATCGACGCGCCCGCCACCAAAGCACCAGCTCCTCCTTTTCCCAGGCGGCCTCACGGGCTTCACGGGCCGCCTAGAACCTAGCACGCTCCTCCGCCAACTCCTTCTTGAATGCCACACTACAAAAAAAGACACATCCGTGACATTATGGCCCGAACGAAAACTTTTTCTGTCATGGTTGTAACACTTCTATGACAATAATTGTGACAAAAACACGTATCATCATAGATGTGGTGGGCTCCTACTTCTATGACAAAAAATTATGACAGAAAATGGGCTTTTCGTCCTGGGCGGACCGGAGACGCATCCGCATGACATTCTTTGGGCTGCCCATGACGAAAAAAATCGTGATAGAAGTGAGGGCGAGGAAATTTTCGGGGAGTTCCCGGTTACGGTGGGTGGTCGGGGCCGAGCGATGCAGTGTGGTTTGCGCGTTTCTCTTGTATGCGCGCGTGTGTGCGAGGCGCTCGCTAACTGAACCCGAGCGAGGTGTTAGCTTACTGAAGCCGAGCGATCGATCTCGCCCTCACACTATGTACTAAACCCGAACGATCGATCCCTCGCACTACGTACTGAAGTCGATCGATCCTTCGCTGCTAACTGAACCCGAGCGATTCCTTCACTGCTAACTAAACCCGACAGATTCCTTCGCTGCTAACTGAACCCGAGCGATCGATCGCTTTTGCTCCTTACTGAAGCCGATCGATCGATGCGTTGCATCGAGCCCCTGTGCGAGACATAGCCGGTTGGGTTTGCCTCTCGATGAACAGTGCCCGTTGGTGCCGCGCGCGCGATACGTAAAATGAGTCAAGACGCATCGATCGAGCCCCTTGCGTGAGACGTGGTGAGTTGACGTAGCCGGTTGGTTGGCTGTGGATGAACAGTTCCCGTTATTGCTGCCCGCCCGTACGCCCCACCCCAGCCGGTGGGTTGGCTGTGGATGAACAGTACCCTAGCCGTGTGAAGGTGCTTCGCGCTGGATGAACAGGACCCCGAGGAGGCCGCCACGCCCCAGCTGGTTGGGGGTGGATGAACAGGACCTCGTGGAGGTGGATGAACAGTAGCCGGTGGAGGCTGGAGGAAGTCGACGGTGGATGAACAGTAGCTGGTGGAGGCTGGAGGAGGTCGACCGTGGATGAACAGTAGCACGTGGAGTCCCGTTTTGAGGTACGCCACACCCCTCCTGATGAACATGACCCCATTTCGACCGTAGGCAGTTGGGAAGAAGTCTGTTTCCTCCATTTTGCGGTACACAGAGCCCTCCCGATCAGGAGGACCCCGTTTCGACCATAGGCACTCGAAGAGAAGTCCGTTTCCTCCGTTTTGCGGTACGCCAGAGCCCCAGCCGATGAACAGGACCCTGTTTCGACCATACGTGGTCAAACATATGGCCGTTTCCTCCGTTTTGCGGTACGCCAGACCCCGAGTCGACGAACAGGACCCCGTTTTGGCTGTTCCGTCCAAGCAGGTTGGCTCCCGATGAACATGACGTGTTCCGACCTAGTCGCTTGGCTCCCGATGAACACGACGCTGTTTCCTCCATTCCGACCCAGCCGGTTGGCTGCCGATAAACAGGAGGCTATTGCTGCCATTCGTTGCCTCTCTCCATGTATATGATCCCTGGCCGTACGTCTGCGCGAGTACGTGTTCGAGACCCCGCCCGTATATGTACGTACGTGGCCATATTTTTTGCCTGTGCCTCTACGTACATGCGCACGATTTAGACAGGGCAGCCTGAACTGCTACATTGGGGGCTCTACTACGACACGTGCCGCTCCTTACACGGCCACAGTTCATCGTGGTAGAGAGACCGATCGATCAGTATGTACGTACACGCTTGCGACCAGACATATAACGATACGTATGCTTCGACCTGGTGGGTCCCAGCTGTCTGGGGGATAAGGAGGCACTTCCTTGCGTGCGAAGATATAGCTGGTGGGTCCCAGCTGTCATGGGGAGGAATCATTTTTTTTCGCGCAATAAGGAGGCACTTCCTTGCGTGCGAAGATGTAGCTGGTAGGTCCCAGCTATTAGTGGGAGGAAACTTTTTTTCTAGCGTAAGAAGGAGGCACTTTCCTTGCGTGTGACCATGGACCTCGTGGGTCCCAACTGTCAGCCTCTCCACATACAGTCCTCTTCTGATGAATCTCGTTTGTTAACCACGCCGCGCCGAGCTCATGAAGGCGGTGGATGACGGGGAGGCCCCGGACGGGAACGACCAGGAGATGGGGAAGATGCGGCAGTGGAGTCACAGACGGAGAGGAGTACGACATACGAGGGTTGACTGGTTCAGTGCGACCTGGGGCTGGAGTCGGTGGAGAATAACAGGAGGGGTGGAGGGGTGGAGGGATGGCCTGGCCGGCAGTGGGGTAGCGCTTCGCAGGGAGGTGTGCAAAGCAGCGCTGCTGGCTGCCGGAGGCGGCAGCAGGAGGTCCCGCCGGCATTGGAGGAAGAAGACGAGAGATTCAAGATGCATGCCGCCCGTTGGATGTACATCCAACGACTACAGATGTCGGAATCATTTGTTGACTAAGTTGACAACGCATTCCGTAGGCTTCGACCTATTGGCCCACATGTCAGCCTCCTTACGTGCGAAGATATAGCTGGTGGGTCCTAGCTGTCAGGAGGAGGAATACATTTCTTTTGCCTGTAATAAGGAGGCACTTCCTTGCGTGTGAAGATATAGTTGCTGGGTCCCAGCTGTCAGGGGGATGAAACATTTTTTTTCCGTGTAATACGGAGGCACTTCCTTGCGTGCAAGATGTAGCTGGTGGGTCCCAGTTGTCAGGGGGAGGAATAATTTTTTTCGCATAATAAGGAGGCAGTTGCATGTGTGCGTCCATGGACCTGGTGCGTCCCCACTGTCAGCCTCTCCACGTACAGTCCTCTTCCAATGACTCTTGTTTGTTGACCACGTTGACCACGCCGTGACGAGCGCACCAAGGCGGTGGACGACGGCGAGGCCTCGGACGAGAACGACCAGGAGATGGGGAAGACGCGGCAGTGGAGTCGCAGACGGAGAGGACTACGAGGGTTAACTGGTTCTGGTGCGGCGTGGGGCTGCAGTTGGCGGAGAATAACAGGAGGTGTGGAGGGTTGGAGGGATGGCCTGGCCGGCGGTGGGGTAGCGCTTTGCAGCGAGGCGTGCTAAGCAGAGCTGCTAGCCGCTGGAGTCGAGAGCAGGCGGTCCCGACGGCGCTGGAGGAAGAAGACGACAGATTGAAGATGCATGCTGGCCGTTGGATGTAAATCCAATGGCTATCGATGTCAGAATCATTTGTTGACCCAAGTTGGCAACGCCTTGCGTAGGCTTCGACCTATTGGCCCACATGTCAGCCTGCAAAAATGTGGCACAAATTCAACCCATGTTTTTTTGAATTTACAGTCCATTTGCTGGGATGGGTGAACAAATAATGTACCATCTATGCGGTCCATTTAATTTTTTCTAAGAAATCACAGCCCATTTGCACTTTTTCGAAATACATGAATTTGCTGGGCTTGTTGTAAATATAATGTTGGGTTGGACGGAGCAATGTTATCAAAAAATAAACCGGGGCTGGGCATTTTATTATATATACAATTAGATAATTAGCGCGTTATTGCTCAAAAAAATGAGCGCGTTATTATTACACTGGTCCATAAATCTGAGCATGCTTTTGTACGCAATCACCGGGATTTTCGTTGTAAAAAAAACCCAGGATTTTCCTTGTGAACTTTTGTTAAACATTTATTTTTTATAAGTTAATAAAACGTGGGATATTTTTTTAATATATATATATATATATATATATATATTTGTATCTATTAAATATATGATAATAATAATATATAATAACATAAAATAATTTAAATATATATAATATAGTTAGAAGGGAAAACATAAGTTGGACCTGGCATTCTTATTCTTATATATAAAAAAATAGAAAAGAGTTCTGCGTTTCCTTAAAAAAACATAAGTTGGGTTGCGGATGTTTAAGACAAAATAGAACCTAGGCTGGGAAGCCCATGGGCTAGTAGATACATGCTGCAGTTCAAAACAATAAGTTTAAAACACTGTGTCTTCATGTCGTGGGCTGCGCCCTGCGCATGTTAAAAAACAAAACCTAGGCTGGGCAGGCCACAACCTAGCTGATACTTGTTCGCCCTCTGAAAAAATTATACCTGCTAGCTCCCCGATGACAGTCCTCATTGTAAATTTATCTTGTTTATTGACTACGTTGACAGACCCGTGGGCCCCAACATCAGTATACCATTAGGAGAAAGGAATATCCATTTATGAGAGAAAGCTTTTTTTCCAATGAGGCACTTGCTTGCGTAGGGCCATGGACCTTGTGGGTCCCGACTGTCATCCTCTCCATGTACAGGACATGAACGAACTGGAGCCAGGGAAGACGGGGTAGTGTAGTAGTAGGTTGCACGCCTTCTTTCTGTCGAGTACGCCACAGTAGCCCAGTAGCTACACCCCCTTCCCCGCACCTGCTCGGCCCGGGTTCGATTACCCCTGGTGCAGTTGCAATATTCCCAATTTTTTTGCCTCTGCTATTACTGACATGTGAGTCTCCCCTTGTCATCCACACACACCACCTCCAACACTAGCCAGAATTTCATCTCTAGTTTTCTCTGTTTTTCGCACTCTCAACATTGTCTGGGCATTTTGAAAATAGCATATCTTTTTGATTGTGCATCATATGAAGATGTGCTATACATGAATGTTGATCAGCATGATGTTAGCTTGCTGTTAGTTCCATTTTCGACCATGAATAAAATTTGGAACATGCTGTTATCCCTGTTTGAAAAGGGCGTGTTGATATAAATGCTCCGCCTCTGAACTTGCAGTTTCTTATCTGAAACTGAAACTTGCAGTTTCTTCTCTGAAAATCACAAGGTCTGCACTTTTATATGAAACTACATTTTTGAAAGTACTAAAAATAGATCTCTGGAATTCAGAAAATACTTCATATGCTCAATACTGCAAAGATCTGAAATTCAAAAGAAATTCATATCTGAAAGTATCCAAAATACACAACACAAAACACAATTCACAACCTGCAAATACTGATAATCCTAAGCTCCTCCTATGATTATTCGTCGGGGCACTCCCCTCCTATTCCTCGGTGGCAGACCGCCGCCCCGTGAGACGAGGTGAATGGCGAGGGAGCCTTGGAGAACGGTGGGGAAGCATCGTCGCGCCAACTGCTTTCCTCCTCTTGCGGTTGGGTACGGTCGATGAAGACTCCACCGGCTCGCTCTGACACGGCACCCTCACAAACGACACCGTGTGGATGCTCGATCCTTGATCCTCTGGATGCTCGATCTTGGATCGATACTCCCACCACCTCCGCCTCATGACCGGATTCGGCGAATCTGTCTGTTCCATGGCCCAGAGGAGCAGCTCTATGGACTCCCGCGCGACTCCATCCGGGTGGATCGCCGCCTTTTCGCTCTTTTTCAGATATTTGGCCATCGCCATCACCGTCGCCGCTAATTGTCGCTGGTTGTCAAACCAAGACTGTATCTCCATCATCCTGGCTAGCTTCACAGGGTCGCCATTTGCGATCGTCACGTATCGGTTGTACTCCTCCATCGATCTACTTCTCCATAGCACCTTCACTCGCCGGCGATGGTTTTGGAATGGAAGAGCAGCGGCGCCGGTTTTGGAATGGAAGAGGAGAGGAGCGGAGGTGGTCTTGGAATGCAAGAGGAGCGCCGGGCGGCGGTTTTGGATTGGACGAGAGCGGCGGCGCGCCGTGAGTGGATCCATCCTAATAACTAATTTACCCCTCACTTACGAAGCGACCCCACATAAACTTGAGTACTGACCCCATGTTACCTAGTACTACCCTTATCTACCGTTAGATCTGGACCAACGGAAGGCTTACAAAAATGCCTACCACCCTAAAACTTTCTTTTTAGTTTGCATATATAATTTGGTCAAAGTCAAACTTTGTAATGTTGGACTAACTTGATAGGAAAAAATACCAACATTCACAATATGAAATCAATATTATTAGATGAATCATGAAATTAACTTTCATATACCATATAACTTTGGTATTGTAGATGTTGATTTTTTTTATATAACTTTGGTCAAAGTCAAAAGAATCGGAGGGAGTATTGAAGAGCTTGATAGGGTTGCTGTCGCCTGCATCATCATGCCATGTTTCACAACTTCCAAGATTCACAACCAACTCATAAGATTCCCATAATAAGTACAACAAAGATGCCTATGCATCTCAATGATTCACATATCAGAGCCAATATTAACTTCAAAACTAAAACAAAGTTGTGAGAATGTGTATAGGTAAAGAAAAATCGATTGATGCTTCTCTGAGAAAAGAGTAATCCCTGGAAAAGTGCCAATATATCCAGCAAACCATAAACCTAATTCATGTAAGCTATTTGATTCAAGGATTTGCTGCAATACTGAAACCAGTCTAGTTTATGGGCACGCTTGTCAAACACTGGCAGATTAACATGTTCTGCATAAGCGGGTCGCCAAGAACTTGTGGAACCATCCGAACATCTGTGCCATTCGAAGGCACGTTATTTTAGATGGTGGCACTCACACTCTGCATATGCGGGTTCCATCCGAACATTTGTGCAGTTCCACTAAAATGTAGCTGAATAACCCTGTTTGCACAGATAATGAAAAAGCGTGATTAATAAGTGGACTCAACGGTAGGCCTAAGAAGGCACATCAACTCAATTCTCCCGGATACACCTTCTACAAGTGATGAACCAGGAAGGGCCTTGCGTCATTCCAATCACTTTTTTTGTGCAGGTCAACTAAAATTAAGCATCCCTGTTTGCAGAAATATTTAAACGTGTCAATACTTCAAGAATGGGACTATTTAATGAAACGTATACTAACAAAGAGAAGCACTTTCATTATGTACATTGGAAATGAAATGATAGCGAAGACAGTAGCTCTATTTTAACTGTATTATTACTTCATTTTATCAGTGGCACTAGCGATGCCAAAACATTGCCTCAAATTATTAGTGGCATTAGATTAAGGTGCGAAATAATAACATTATTGCTTTCTCATGGCAGTGCCAAAACATTAGGACAAGATCACTAGCTGCATGCAGAGTCAACATGCAGAGTCAACATGCAGGATTGTTCTGGGAAAGGGTAGTACCAAAAAGTAACATATCTCATCATGGGAACCATATATGCAGTCAACGCCATAGTAGATGAGTTGACACCAATCACCAACATGGATGATTATATTCATGCGACCTTTTTGTGTAGTTCACCTAAAATGAAGCAATGTTTGCATCATGCAGTTAGCAAGAAGTACTTGGTCCCATGAGCTGGCAGCTTCTTCAATAGTTGCACTAAAAATGAGCAACATCAAGGTTGGTCGTCAAGCTCGTGGAATGTGCAACTATCATTTGGATATGCTTTTGTGCAGTTCATCTAAAATCAAGCGTCCATGTTCGTTACACAAATATGTGCAAAGTGCCATTGTGGTGACGGTGACAGCTAATCTTGCAAAGGCTAATTAACTGTTGGAGGAGATTAACCGTAGAGTTCCACGAGAAGGTTAGGAACTCCAATCACCCTTTGTGCGGTTCCACTAAAATCAAGAGACGTTGCCCGTGTGACATTTTAGTAGAACTGCACAAGACACTCTTTCCAAAAAAGAAGTGTTTTGTGCCGTTCATCAAAAGGTCGCAATAGCAACGAGGTGAAATGTATATCTCTGTTTGCACAAATAGGTAGAAAGGCGGGTGAATAACAAGTGATGAGACATACATCAAATGAAAAGAAGCATCATCCTTATCTTAATGGCAATCATAGAAGGACAACAACAATTTCTAAAGCTGCAACATTGCTTCGTATTACCGAGGGCATTAAGATTAACAATGACAACTGTTAAAGTTGACATTACTTTAATGGTGCCATTGCTTGATTTTACCAGCTACATTAGATTAACAGGTGCTTAAGAGTTGGTATAAGGGCATGTTACAATAGGCAGACCAGGACAGTTGCATTTCTAATGCAAAGAAGCAACTTACTTATCTTAACAGGAAATATAGCAGGACATTAAAATAGTTCCATTGCTTCATATTACTGGGGGCATTACATTAAAAGCAACATTGGTTAAACATGTCCTTACTTTAACAGTGAGATTGCTGCATTTTACCTGCGGCATATGTTAACAACAGCTAAAAATTGCCATATGGGCATCGGACAGTGGGCGCACCAGTGATGACCCACAAGTATAGGGGATCAATTGTAGTCCTTTCGATAAGTAAGAGTGTCAAACCCAACGAGGAGCAGAAGGAAATGACAAGCGGTTTTCAGCAAGGTATTTTCTGCAAGCACTAAAATTATCGGTAACGAGTAGTTTGATAGCAAGATAATTTGTAACAAGTGACAAGTAGCAATAGTAACAAAGAGTGCAGCAAGGTGGCCCAATCCTTTTTGTAGCAAAGGACAAGCCGGAATGATCTCTTATAATAAACAAAGCGTTCTCGAGGACACATGAGAATTTCATCTAGTCACTTTCATCATGTTTCTTTGATTCACGTTCGTTACTTTGATAATTTGATATGTGGGTGGACCGGTGCTTGGGTGCTGTTCTTACTTGAACAAGCCTCCCACTTATGATTAACCCCTCTCGCAAGCATCCGCAACTACGAAAGAAGAATTAAGATAAATCTAACCATAGCATTAAACATATGGATCCAAATGAGCCCCTTACGGAATAGCGCATAAACTAGGGTTTAAGCTTCTGTCACTCTAGCAACCCATCATCTAATTACTACTCCACAATGCATTCCCTTAGGCCCAAAGATGGTGAAGTGTCATGTAGTCGACGTTCACATGACACCACTAAGAGAATCAACAACATACATATCATCAAAATATCGAATGAATACCAAATTCACATGATTACTTATGACAAGACTTCTCCCATGTCCTCAAGAACAAAAGTAACTACTCACAAATCATATTCATGTTCAAGATCAGAGGGGTATTGAATAGCATAATAGATCTGAACATATAATCTTCCACCAAATAAACCAACTAGCATCAACTACAAGATGTAATCAACACTACTAGCAACCCACAGGTACCAATCTGAGGTTTTGAGACAAAGATTGAATACAAGAGATGAACTAGGGTTTGAGATGAGATGGTGCTGGTCAAGATGTTGATGAAGGTTGGTCCTCCCACGATGAGAGGATCGTTGGTGATGACGATGGCTTCGATTTCCCCCTCCCGGAGGGAAGTATCCCCGGCGGAATCGCTCCGCCGGAGAGCAAAAGTGCTCCTGCCCAAGTTCCGCCTCGAGATGGCGCCGCACCATACCAAAAGTCTTCTCCTTATTTTTTCTAGGGCAAATGGATTTATATACCAGAAAATGGGCACCGGAGGCTGGCCAGGGGCCCGACGAGCCACTAGGGCACGCCTGGGGGGGGGGGTGGCGCGCCCTGGTGCCTCGTGGGCACCTGGGTGGCCCCCTCTGGTACTTCTTTGCTCCAGTATTTTTTATTTATTCCAAAATAAATCTCCGTGAAATTTCAGCTCATTTGGAGATGTGCAGAATAGGTATCTCTGACATAGCTTTTTCAGGTCCAGAATTCCAGCTGCCGGCAATCTCCCTCCTGGTGTAAATCTTGCATATTAAGAGAGAAAAGGCATTAGAATTGCTCCACAAAGTATTATATTGATTCAAAACACTATAAATAACAGTAGTAAAACATGATGCAAAATGGACGTATCAACTCCCCCAAGCTTAGACCTCGCTTGTCCTCAAGCGAAAGCCGATATCGATAATCATGTCCACATGTTTAGAGAAAGAGTTGTCGATAAAAACAAAATACGGACATAGTAGCATCATGATCATTATTATAACAGCAATAATTATTATCATAGAACTTCTCATGAGCAAGTAACAATTCATCACAACAACGAAGTATAAGACATAAACTTTCTTGAAAACTAACAAACTATGCTCTTAGTCAACAATGCAATTGCAATTCATCATATTTTCAGGAAGGGTCTCATGTAGGAGCTTTTTAGCAAGTCCACATACTCAACCATCATTATTCTTCCATGATTGCTAACACTCACAACATATATATGGAGCAAAAAGTTTCAGCCAGACACATAGAAAGATAGGGGCTTATAATTTTGCCTCCCAACTTATTCACCTCAAGGGTGATGTCAACAATAATAACTCATGATCACTCATATCCAACAGGGTATATATGCCTAGATCTTTCCCCACCACATGATGCTTGCAAAAGAGAAAAATAAAAGGAATAGAGGAGAACACTATTGACTCTTGCATAAAAAATAAATACATAGAAGTAAAAGATAGGGAAGCAGAGGTTGTCATGCGTTTTTTTGTTGTTGGATGCACAAGCCCTTAATGCAAAGGAACGTCACTTTATATTGCCCCTTGTGATAGCAACCTTTATTATGCAGTCTGTCGCTTTTATTTATTTACCATCACAAGTTCGTACAAAGCTTATTTTCCCTTACAATAAAAGTTCATACATATTTAGACGCAATTTTTATTGCTTTTTGCACCGATGACAACTTACTTGAAGGATCTTATTCAATCCATAGGTAGATTTAGTGGACTCTTATGACATGAAACTAGGTGTAAGGGTTTTGGATGCACAAGTAGTATCTCTACTTGGTGCGAATTTTTGGCTAGCAAAGATATTGGGCAAGCACCACATGTTGGAGGATCTATAACAATATAACTTCTATGTGAATATAAGCAAATATAATTCATTACGTTGTCTTCCTTGTCCAACATCAACAATTTGACATAAAATACTCTATGGGGGCTCACAATCATAAAAGATGTCCAAGATATTGTATTTGCATGTGAATCTTCTCTTACCTTATTAATTCTTTCATGAATTGCATCATTGACTAATGCTATGTTTGTTAACTTTCAATAAATTTTACCACTTATACTTTTCTTTATGTAATGTCATTACTTTCCATAAGATTAGCATATGATCTTTTTCATTATTTTCATTGCTAGGATTGAAACATAAAAGTAAGGAAGCAAAAACTCAAACTACTCTTTATTATATAATTCTCAACTCGATTACATAGATAGATAGATCACGAAACTAGCACTCGAAAATAGATCATAATAAATTTTTATTCAACTAGATCACAAAATAACTAAGGATCGAACTAAAAATAGGTAAAGATAATAAAAGTGATGGTGATACGATACCGGGGCACCTCCCCCAAGCTTGGCACAAGCCAAGGGGAGTGCCCATACCCATATGCTCAAGTTTCTTTCTTCGGTGATGATGATGGTGATGAAATGGTGAGCTTGTCCTCTGGCTTCCATGGCATAGGTTCCCCATCATAAAAGGATGAACGAGTCTTCGGAGTCCTGAAACTTGCAGCTAAACTCATACATTTGAATTTTGCTTCTTACTCAAAATTTTGGTTTTGAAGATCATAGATTTGGCCTTGGAGATAGTCAATTCGTTCATTGAGCTTGAAGATGATGTCCCCCATTGATTGGCCATCCACCTTGTGATCGCGGGTGAATTCCATGATCATGGAGTGGTTGGCGCTGAGTCCACGTTCCACCATCCCTTGGCACTTGAAAATCTCCTGCTCCACCGCTTTGAGCCTGGCCTCCACGCTCCCGATCTTCTTGGGTCCTTGAACATCCCGGATGTGAAGCACCCCCTCATGCATCTCAATGGCTTGAGGGTGTTTCATCACCTCCGGTAGGTAGGGATTGATGACCTTCTCGTAGAACTTGTCCTTGGAAGAGCTTGGTGGAGCCATAGCGATCTAGATCTGTCAGAAAAATAGCACGAAACAAGAACAAAGGAGAATCTTGCGATGCGATGGTCAAAACGTCCGGGAGTATATATAAAGAATTTTATCTTGCAAAACAAGTAATCCAGAAGAAAACGGAGTCGGGAAGGCTCATGAGGGGCCCATGAGCCACTAGGGCGCGCCTGGGGGGTGGTGGTGGCGCGCCCTGGTGCCTCGTGTGCACCTCGTGGGTCCCCTCGGCTGTTTCTTATTTTTGTATTTTTTTTCTAATATTCCAAAACTGACAGAAAGTATTTTTATGGAATTTTTGGAGTCGGTTTACTTACCGTGTCACGTACCTCTTCCTTTTTAGGGTTCTGGAGTGTGCTGGAAGGTCTCTCTTATGTATTCCTTCGGTGTCATAGTTTCAATAATGTTAGTCTCAACATTAATAGGCGTACCTGAGATGTAATGCTTAATTCTTTGCCCATTGACCACCTTCGGATTAGTGCCTTCGGCGTTATTGTCTTAATGGCTCCAGAACGATAAACTTCCTCGATGATATATGGTCCTTCCCACTGAGAGAGAAGCTTTCCTACTAAGAATCTCAAACGAGAATTGTATAATAGAACATGATCACCTACTTTGAATTCCCGTTTTTGAATTCTTTTGTCATGCCACCTTTATACTTTTTCTTTAAACAATTTGGCATTTTCATAAGCTTGGGTTCTCCATTCATCTAGCGAGCTAATATCAAATAACCTTTTTTCACCGGCAAGTTTAAAATCATAATTGAGTTCTTTAATTGCCCAATAAGCTTTATGTTCTAACTCAAGGGGTAAATGACATGCTTTTCCATAAACCATTTTATAAGGAGACATACCCATAGGATTTTTATAAGCAGTTCTGTAGGCCCATAATGCATCGTCAAGTTTTTTAGACCAATTCTTTCTAGATCTATTAACGGTCTTTTGCAAAATCAATTTTATTTCTCTATTGCTCGATTCAACTTGACCACTAGATTGAGGGTGATAAGGAGATGCAATTGTATGGTTGACATCATATTTAGCAAGTAGTTTACGGAATGCACCATGAATAAAATGTGAACCACCATCAGTCATTAAATATCTAGGGACTCCGAACCTTGGGAAAATAACTTCTTTAAGCATTTTAACAGAAGTGTTATGATCAGCACTACTAGTTGGAATAGCTTCTACCCACTTAGTAATGTAATCAACAGCAACTAAAATATGTGTATACCCATTGGATTTAGGAAAAGGTCCCATATAATTGAATCCCCAAACATCAAATGGTTCAATAACAAGTGAATAATTCATAGGAATTTCCTGACGGCTACCAACATTACCAATTCTTTGACATTCATCACAAGATAAGACAAACTTACGTGCATCCTTGAAAAGAGTAGGCCAATAAAAACCAGATTGTAATACCTTGTGTGCAGTTCTATCTCCCGCATGGTGTCCTCCGTAAGCCTCAGAATGACACTTTCGTAGGATTTGTTCCTGTTCATACTCAGGTATACAACGTCTAATAATACCATCTACTCCTTCTTTATAAAGATGTGGGTCATCCCAGAAGTAATGTCTTAAATCAAAGAAGAACTTTTTCTTTTATTGGTATGTGAAATTAGGTGGTATAAATTTAGCAACAATATAATTAGCATAGTCTGCATACCAAGGAGTATTACGAGAAGCATTTATGACAGCTAATTGTTCATCAGGAAAATCATCATTAATAGGAAGTGGGTCATCAAAAACATTTTCCATTCTAGACAAATTATCTGCTACGGGATTCTCAGCTCCCTTTCTATCAATAATATGCAAGTCAAATTCTTGTAGCAATAGAACCCACCTAATGAGTCTAGGTTTAGCATCTTTCTTTTCCATAAGATATTTAATAGTAGCATGATCGGTGTGAACAATTACTATAGAATCAACTATGTAAGATCTGAATTTATCACATGCAAACACAACTGCTAGAAATTCTTTCTCAGTCGTAGCATAATTTCTTTGAGCACTGTCTAGAGTTTTACTAGCATAATGGATAACATTTAATTTCTTATCAACTCTTTGTCCTAGAGCAGCACCAATAGCATAATCACTAGCATCACACATGATTTCAAAAGGCAAGTTCCAGTCAGGTGGTTGAACAATAAGTGCAGAGGTTAAGGCTTTCTTAAGTGTTTCGAAGGCTTCTACACAATCATCATCAAAAACAAATGGAACATCTTTTTGCAAGAGATTAGTAAGAGGCCTAGAAATTTTAGAGAAGTCTTTAATAAACCTTCTATAGAAACCAGCATGACCAAGGAAACTTCTTAGACCTTTAATATCTTTAGGACATGGCATTTTCTCAATTGCATCAACTTTGGCCTTACTACTTCAATACCTCGTTCAGAAATTTTATGCCCCAAGACAATACCTTCATTCACCATAAAGTGGCACTTCTCCCAATTCAAGACAAGATTAGTTTGTTCACATCTCTGCAAAACTAGATCAAGGTTGCTTAAGCAATCATCAAAAGAAGTTCCGTAAACGGAAAAATCATCCATGAAAACCTCAACAATCTTTTCACAAAAGTCAGAGAATATAGCAGGCATACATCTTTGAAAGGTAGCAGGTGCATTGCATAAACCAAAAGGCATACGTCTATAAGCATAAGTTCCAAAAGGACAAGTAAAGGTGGTTTTCTCTTGGTCGGCTTATGATACAGGTATTTGAGAGAAACCAGAATATCCATCAAGAAAGCAAAAGTGTGTATGCTTAGACAATCTTTCTAACATTTGATCAATAAAAGGTAAGGGGTAATGGTCCTTTCTAGTGGCTTTGTTTAATTTTCTAAAATCAATTACCATCCTATAACCAGTTACAATTCTTTGTGGAATGAGTTCATTTTTATCATTAGGAACAACGGTGATACCTCCTTTCTTAGGGACACAATGAACGGGACTTACCCATCTACTATCAGCTATGGGATAGATTATACCTGCTTCCAGAAGCTTTAATATTTCAGTTCTTACCACCTCCTTCATCTTAGGATTTAATCGTCGTTGGTAGTCGACAACTGGTTTAGCATCAGGATCCATATTAATTTTATGCTGACAAAGAGTGGGGCTAATGCCCTTAAGATCATCAAGAGTATATACAATAGCGGCACGGTGCTTCCTCAGAGTTTTTAGTAATCTCTTTTCTTCATGCTCTGAAAGGTTAGCACTAATAATAACAGGGTATATCTTCTTTTCATCTAGATAAGCATATTTCAATGTATCAGGCAATTGTTTCAGTTCAAATACAGGGTCACCCTTAGGTGGAGGAGGGCCTCCAAGAGTTTCAACAGGAAAATTGTGTTTAAGGATAGGTGGTAGATCAAAGAACATCTTATCTATTTAATTTCTTTCATTCATATGCATATCATTTTCATGGTCTAGCAAATATTGTTCCAACGGATCAGTAGGAGGTACGACAATAGAAGCAAGACCAATGATTTCATCTTTACTAGGTAATTCTTTATCATGAGGTTGTCTACGAAACTTGGAGAAATTAAACTCATGAGATGTACCACCAAAATTAACACTAACAGTTTCTTTAGCGCAATCAATCTTGGCATTAACGGTATTCAAGAAAGGTCTACCAAATATAATGGGACAAAAATTATTTTGTGGAGAACCGAGGACTAGAAAATCAGTAGGGTATTTTATTTTTCCACACAAGACTTCAACATCTCTAACGATCCCAAGTGGTGTAATGGTATCGCTGTTTGCAAGCTTAATAGTAACATCAATGTCCTCTATTTCAATAGGTGAAATATCATTCATAATTTCTTGATATAAGGTAAACGGAATAGCACTCACACTAGCACCCAAATCACATAAGCCATGATAACAATGATCTCCTATTTTAACAGAGACAACAGGCATGCCTACTATAGGTCTGTTTTTTATCTTTAGGATCTGGTTTAGCAATTCTAGCTGCTTCATCACAGAAGTAAATAACATGCCCATCTATATTATCGACCAAGAGATCCTTAACCATAGCAACATTAGGTTCAACTTTAATTTGTTCAGAGGGTCTAGGTGCTCTAATATTACTTTTGTAAACCACAGTTGAAACTTTAGCATGTTCCTTAATCCTAACAGGAAAAGGTGGTTTCTCAATATAAGCAGTAGGCACAACTGGATCAACATGGTAAACAATTGTTTCTTCTTTAACACTAACGGGTTCTTCTTTTAATTCAATGGGTGGATGATATTTAAACCATTTCTCCTTAGGGAGATCAACATGAGCAACAAAAGATTCACAAAAGGAGGCTACTATCTCAGAGTCAAGTCCATATTTAGTGCTAAACTTATGAAAAGCATCGGTATCCATAAACGATTTAACACAATCAAACTCAAGTCTTATACCTGACTCATTACCTTTGTCGAGTTCCCAATCTTCAGAGTTGCGTTTAATTCTTTCCAGAAGATCCCATCTGAATTCAATAGTTTTCTTCATAAAGGAGCCAGTCGAAGAAGAATCGAGCATGGTTTGATCATCATGAGAAAGCCGAGCATAAAAATTCTGTAAGATAATTTCTCTTGAGAGCTCATGATTGGGGCATGTGTACATCATGTACTTAAGCCTCCCCCAAGCTTGAGCGATGCTTTCTCCTTCATGAGGCCAAAAATTATATATATAATTCCGATCACGATGAACCATATGCATAGGATAAAACTTTTGATGAAATTCCAATTTCAATCGATTCCAATCCCACGTTCCAATATCATCACTTAGCCTATACCATGTTAATGCCTTTCGCTCCAAAGAAAAAGGGAATACTTTCTTCTTAACTCCATCTCCGGATAAACCTGCAAGCTTAAACAATCCACAAATTTCATCCACATAGATTAAGTGCATATCAGGATGTATTGTTCCATCTCCTGCATAAGGATTAGCTAGCAGTTTCTCTATCATACCCGAAGGAATCTCATAATAAATATTTTCAGTAGGTGCAGTAGGTTGAGGAGCAACTATTTGTGCTTCCGGTCCAGGTGAAGATACCACAAACAGACCCCTCAAAGGATTACTTTCCATAGTGACAAGTGACAGTAAATTTCAGCACGTAATATAAATGTTTCCTTACCAAATTCCACTCACCAAAGGCGCTTCACTCCCCGGCAACGGCACCAGAAAAGAGTCTTGATGACCCACAAGTATAGGGGATCCATCATAGTCCTTTCGATAAGTAAGAGTGTCGAACCCAACGAGGAGTAGAAGTAAATGACAAGCGGTTTTCAGCAAGGTATTTTCTGCAAGCACTGAAATTATCGGTAACGAGTAGTTTGATAGCAAGATAATTTGTAACAAGTGACAAGTAGCAATAGTAACAAAGAGTGCAGCAAGGTGGCCCAATCCTTTTTGTAGCAAAGGACAAGCCAGAACGATCTCTTATAATAAGCAAAGCGTTCTCGAGGACACATGGGAATTTCATCAAGTCACGTTCATCATGTTTGTTTGATTTGCGTTCGTTACTTTGATAATTTGTATGTGGGTGGACCAGTGCTTGGGTGCTGTTCTTACTTGAACAAGCCTCCCACTTATGATTAACCCCTCTCACAAGCATCCGCAACTACGAAAGAAGAATTAAGATAAATCTAACCATAGCATTAAACATATGGATCCAAATCAGCCCCTTACGGAATAGCGCATAAACTAGGGTTTAAGCTTCTGTCACTCTAGCAACCCATCATCTAATTAGTACTCCACAATGCATTCCCTTAGGCCCAAAGATGGTGAAGTTTCATGTAGTCGACGTTCACATGACACCACTAAGAGAATCAACAACATACATATCATCAAAATATCGAACGAATACCAAATTCACATGATTACTTATGACAAGACTTCTCCCATGTCCTCAAGAACAAAAGTAACTACTCAAAAATCATATTCATGTTCAAGATCAGAGGGGTATTGAATAGCATAATAGATCTGAACATATAATCTTCCACCAAATAAACCAACTAGCATCAACTACAAGATGTAATCAACACTACTAGCAATCCACAGGTACCAATCTGAGGTTTTGAGACAAAGATTGAATACAAGAGATGAACTAGGGGTTGAGATGAGATGGTGCTGGTGAAGATGTTGATGAAGGTTGGTCCTCCCACGATGAGAGGATCGTTGGTGATGATGATGGCTTCGATTTCCCCCCTCCCGGAGGGAAGTATCCCTGGCGGAATCGCTCCGCCGGAGAGCAAAAGTGCTCCTGCCCAAGTTCCGCCTTGAGACGGCGGCGCACCGTCCCGTCTTCTCCTTATTTTTTTTCTAGGGCAAATGAGCTTATATACCAGAAAATGGGCACCGGAGGCTGGCCAGGGGCCCCACGAGCCACCAGGGCGCGCCTGGGGGGGGGGGGGGGGGTGGCGCGCCCTGGTGCCTCGTGGGCACCTGGGTGGCCCCCTCTGGTACTTCTTTGCTCCAGTATTTTTTATTTATTCCAGAACAAATCTTCGTGAAATTTCAGCTCATTTGGAGATGTGCAGAATAGGTATCTCTGACATAGCTTTTTCAGGTCCAGAATTCCAACTGTCGGCAATCTCCCTCCTTTTGTAAATCTTGCATATTAAGAGAGAATCGCATTAGAATTGCTCCACAAAGTATTATATTGATTAAAAACACTATAAATAACAGTAGTAAAACATGATGCAAAATGGACGTATCAACCAGCACCATGTACCTGCATCGATGCATAAAGTGGTGATGCAAACAAACATCCAAACAAGATATCTGGGTTGGTCTCATTTTTGTACACTATAGCCACCTTTTACTATGTGAGGGCAGCAAATCTAGTGCTGGAAATACTCTGTTGACTTGTCCCCCAGTTCCCACTTTCTTTTTTGAACCAGTAGATTGGTTCTATATCCAGTTTGTAGTGTTTTCTCTTTATTTCCCTTTTCAACCAAGAGACCGGTTGGGTAGCCGGTCTCTACTACCCCCACCCCCCAATCTTTCCTCTTTGAACCAAGTCCTAAGTCATGCTAGAACTTTCCCCCCGTTCTTCCCGCTTTGAACCAAGTCGTAGATTCGACTGCATGAAGTAGCTTTACCTCTAATAGTAATAATTTAGGTGGCTTTGGAAAAACCGATCAAGCCTATCTACGAGGGGGGCTGAGAAGTAGAAAAAGATCCACATGCAGCGACATGGGGATCTGGGGCAGTAGAGCAAGGCCGGTTTCGAAGGAAGTTATACCTGAGGTTCGTCGGGATTTGGCTAGGTAGGCGGCGGGAGGCCGGATCTGCCCACACCACGGCCGCGAGGAAGACTGGGTCGTAGGCCCTCCCTAGTCGGCGTTGTGTGGGAGAGAACGGCAAGGCACGCATATCGGGACGCGCCGGTAGTGGGTTTGCTCCATCGCCGACGAGGACTACCTGAACGTTGCACCTTCACCCCTTCCCTGGCGGAGGGGATCCGGCCGGATCTGTGACCAGCGGTGAGCAGAGAGAGAGTGTGGCCACCGTTGTCGTGTTTAGATATGGAGAGGATGAGTGTGTGAAGAGAGCAACCCTAGCAAGCAAGAGGAGAGGCTCCTGCTTATATACATAGAGTGGAGTAGTTTTCTTTTTTTCTCTCCATAAAAACAATCGTTTAAAATTGCGTACGTGCCAGGTCGCACTTTGTATTGTTCACTTCTGGTCCCGGGCCCTCCATTAATTGCACAACCACACGGGTCAAATTATCACGGGTGAAAATATAGAACGAACAAGCTCGAACTCATTTGAATTTGAGATGTCGATGGCACCATTTGAACACATTGCATCCATGGACTAAGTAGGTTGAATTTGAGGTAATGTGTGGCTTTTGCATTTCACATCTAAATGGGGGCACCCCATTGACGGTGTCCTCGACTAGGGGGTACTCACCACATCGTCTCCCGGCCAGGTGGGTTGAGCCGAGGACCCCCATGGCGGTTCACTCATGGGCCACTTCGGGCAGGCCATGACGCATACAAGGAAGACTCCACAAGACTTGGCGCATAAGACGAGGACTCTTCTAAACCCTAGGCCTCCGGTGCATATATAAACCGAGGCGAGACTAGTCAATAGATCGACTCATATTCATTAGAACAATATCGTGGTAGATACATGTACTCTGTACTATACCCCATATGAATACAATCAAAAGCAGGACGTAGGGTATTATCTCTTCGAAAAAGTCCGAACCTGGGTAAAAACCTGTGTCCATGTTACCATCGCTCCAAGACGCCTAGCTTAGGACCTCTACTACGAGATATGCCAGATTTGACACTAACATTCGTGCTTTCATTCAGAGCCTACTGGCAGTCGCCGCGGTGCGATGGGAATTCAGATCGTCTCTGGCGCGATGTACGCATCGGAACCGAGCTTTATTGTCGATGTCGGCATCTTCGTCGTCGGCTCAACTGGTCACCTCGGCTGGACCGAGGACTAGGCTTCTCTTCGGATCATCAAGATCGGACGGATGTCTTCATCATCATCAACTCCGATCTCATCCGGGATCATGGAGAAATCATCCATGGTGTTCGGGGGCTCAACGTCAACATTGCCCTCGCGCGATCATGCAGTTTTTTCTGGACAGCGGATTCGTGTTCGCCGTCCCCGTCTCCTCGAGCGTCGTTTTGACAAATCCTTTGGTGGAATTGTGCGGAATTGAGTCTATAATGACCCCATAAAATTTCATCATATTCCGATGGAGGAATCTCCGGCGATCTACGATATACCGGAGCCCTGTCAAATCTGGACATGAATCTGGACGAGTTGAGGGCGAGGAGTCCAGCATCCAGCTCGGACATCCTTTGGAAGATCCAACTGTTGATCGGCTGCGGAATTCCTATATCTACAATACCTCAAAATTTCAGCTCGATCCGACCGTTCAAACTCCGGGAACAGCCCGAGGAGTGCGTCAATTTTCGGATCTGTTTTCTACGCGAAAACGAATCCGACCCGAGTTCATCTTTTTCATGAACAGATTATTGGACATCCTTTTTGAAGGGAATTTTTTATAGGATATTGTGTTTTGTCCTCAAACACGTGCCCACAAATTTTAAGCCTTTTCCGAGGCGATCTTCGTCGTCGCGCCGGTGTCAAACCAGCCCGGCCACGTTGCTCCATGGCTGCCGACCTGCGCCAGCATCGACTGCGCCGTCGCTTCATCGAGCCGACGACAACCACCTCGGATCATCACCTCGGCGAGCCGACCAAGAGTTCGGCACCGCTCTCCCTAATGATCATCAATATAACATTATCACCTTACGGATTGCATGGGTCGGGCATGCCAGCATCGCCGCGCGGTCACCTCTCAAGCCGGCATTGACCGTGTCACAAAGTTTCGACCTGCGTCGGCATCGCCACGCCGTTGCTTCTTTGAGCCGATGTCTACCTCGCCGACCTGCTTCGACACCTCGGCTGGCATGGGGGTTGCAACGTCATCTTACCGACCTGTTCCGACACCTCGGCTGGCCCAGGGGCTTCGCCTCGCCACATCGACCGTGTCGCATCGCTGCTTCATCAAGCCGAGCTCTTCACTCGGCCACCTCGGGCTTGGGGGATAGGACCTCGGTCAAGCCGAGGACTATGCGTCCTCGTCCCGCCACAAGCCCGCACCATGTCATCAACGCCGAGCACATTAATCAACTAAGTCGCTTTCATGCTTAAATTTTCTAAATTCTTAATTTTTTGTTCGGTTCGACCAAGCATTATATTTATGTTAAAATCTATTTGTTAAAAACGAGGTTCGTTAAAAATCGCTTCTTTTTCCCATGTCAACCAGGGGCTCTTAAATTTGTATGAGCCGTTTTATAATAAGTATTTTTTTCTTCTAAGTCGTTGCAAAGTCTTTTTCTAACACTCCGTTTTCAACTCGAGTGTATGGTCAATAGCCGGATAGCCTGGTTTCTCTCTAAAGCCGCTCGAGTTTAGTTCGCTAAATTGGCCTCTGAGAAGCACTCTGCCTTCGGGATATGGAGGTTGAAGCCGAAGGTTGACCTACTTGAAGTTTAGAGATCGGATGTGTCATGTTAAAGCACGATGGAAGGAAAAATTTATTTTAAGACCAATTTTTGGATTGGCACCAAAAAACTTGATTTAGTTCGGACGTCAAGTTTTTACATAAGTTTTTTGGCTTTTCGAGCTTATGGCACTTTTAAGCTATTTGTATGTTTTTCTTTCAGGAGGCGGGACATCTTCACGACCGAGGTGCCCTGCGTAATAATTCAGCTCGGGAGATCTTTTCCGACCCACAGCTCGGCATCTTTCCTGTCGACCTACACCTCGGCGTTGGCGAAACGCACATGACATCTGGACTAGTTCCCGAGGAGATTCGATCCTCAGGTTGGTCGGCCGCACCCAACCTGAGTCTTGGGGGATACTGTGTGTCTCCAGCATAACTCTTGCAGTACAATGTCAGATGTCTTTAAAGCATTGGCAATATCAACGGGGGGCCGCGACTAGAGCTGAACCCACCAAAAGCCAAGGTACTCCGGGGAGTCCTCGGCAAAACGTTCTCGGATATTGCTTTATATGCATCAGTTTTGAATTGTGTCTTCGGTCAATAGTTGGGTTGCCTGGCTCCTGTGCTTGCCTCCTACGTTCCTCTTTGTTCGGCAAGGTGTGCAAAGGGAGAACCACTACGATTGTACTTCCGATTTAACTGGTCAAGTACCTCAGTGGAGAAAGTCGAAAACTGACTGTCACAATGAGCGCAAACTGGTCAGCGATCCGATGACTGTGTCAAACTATAGATCGATAGAGGTTACCCCATGGGCCTTTCATAAAATTGGCCGAAGTGTTAATGGCTTGACCTTGGCTGACGCCGAACACTAACCGGGGGCTAGTAACTGGACTCCCAACTTTAAGCTCCTGTGACTAAGTGAAAGTTATAAAGCCTGGATATCTGATTGCCTCGTTTCCGCTAACACAACAGCCTCCGGGCACTGAGACGTTGGCTAAGGGTTGTCTTGTTACTACGGAAACACCCTGTGTAGCATCTAGAAAGGGGTAGAAGACGATGATGGGCCACTCTCAAATGATAAACGGTCACAAAGGACTCAAAATAGCATATAGCATAAAAGCGTTTGTATTCATATGAGTGCTGCCTTCCGTAATCATCGTTATAAAGCCATAAATATGCATCAATTTGACTTAAGATTTTGGCCAAGCTGGGTTGCCTGGCTCCCGTGCTTACCCCTTACGTTCCCGATTGTTCGACTAGGGGGTAAAGGGAGCACCTCTGTGATTGTTACTTCCGGGTCATCCGGGCTAGTACCTCAGACTGGGTGAAGCCGAAAGCTAGCCATCTTAAGAATATAATTGGTCGGCAATGACAGAAGTGAAATTTTTGGTTCATTCAAGACCACAGAGTTCGGGAACTTTTCCCAAACTAAATCCTCAATATTTTCCTCCCACATTGATCGGAGTTGAGGTTTCACGATCATGGTCAACATGATAGCCTAAGAAAAGGAACCTATAAAGGAACTATTTTTCCCGGAAGATGTTTCTTACGTTAAATAGTAATATAACATATCTCTCCGCGTACCTTTGTTTATAAAACCGTATGGCCGGATTGCCTTGTTTTCCGTAAATCTTTGCCCTTATAAAGGCTATATAAAGTAGGACAAACACTCCCCGGCTACTGGCCGAGGAGGTTGAAGCCGATGGCCGGTCAACAAAGTTTTGTACAATGCGGATCCGAGCATTAATGATGTAAAGTACTTGATACATAGAATCATTACACATAAATTGTGATTGAAGTCAATTTACTTCGGATATCGATCCTTAGTTCGGCCACCCTTGCGCAAATTAAGGCTCGGGGGCTACTGGGCTTCGTGCTTCTCACTTAAAAGCCATTAACGGGTTACATCGATCCCCTGATCTGGTGTTGCCACCCGACCAGTGGCTCGGGGGCTACTGCATCGATGATTCAATGCAGACAATTTACAAAGGGCAAAACAGTTTCCGAGGAGATTATGATCCTCAGGTTGGTCGGCCGCACCCAACCTGAGTCTCGAGGACTATGCACACCGCGTTTCCATTCCTAAGTATGTTGCCGAGCTAGGAGTTGATCCTCAGGCCGATTTCGTGAATCGACCTGAGTCTCAGGGGCTACTGGGATCAGCGGTTTTATGTTTTCCTTCAGGTGCATTCCGGATTTTAGGCCGGCACACACCTTGAGGGCTACTGGCTATATATCTCGGCAGAGAATAAATTGCACCAATCGGAAAAATAATTCGCAAAAAATCAGCCCAAGACCGAGGTGGTGCACCACCTCGGAAGCAGTTCGGCATAAAGCTCGGCTGCGAGTGGCTGGCTCCATAGAGAACTTTTTCGGCGTTAAGCTCGGATAACCTCCTTCAAACTTTTTCAAAGACGGGGTACTCTATGCCTCGTCGGATGCAGTCCGGCGCTAGAGCTCGGATGCAGACCGGCATTGGAGCTCGACTGCAAAAGACACCTCGGATGCAGTAAGGCGTTGGAACCCGGATGCAAATAGGACACCGCCGCACTGGAAACACTTCGAACCCGAAGTGTGGCGTAAAAAATAACAAGGCATTGATAAAGGCCGAGAACTTAAAGGACTCCTCGGATACCCGACGTATGAACTCTTCGGATACACCTCGGTGATCCTCAAGATCGGAGATGGGAAGATTTGATGAACCAGTTTTCAAGACCGACGACCGAAGACGAAGAACAGTTCAGAAGAACCGAGGAGCATCCCCAACTTGAAGACCGGTTCAGGGGGCTACTGACGGTGTCCTGGACTAGGGGGTACTCACCATATCGTCTCCCGACCAGGTGGGTTGAGCCGAGGACCCCCATGGCGGTTCACTCATGGGCCACTTCGGGCAGCCCATGACGCATACAAGGAAGACTCCACAAGACTTGGCGCACAAGACGAGGACTCTTCTAAACCCTAGGCCTCCGGTGCATATATAAACCGAGGCCAGGCTAGTCAATAGATCGACTCATATTCATTAGAACAATCTCGTGGTAGATACATGTACTCTGTACTATACCCCATATGAATACAATCAAAAGCAGGACGTAGGGTATTATCTCTTCGAGAGAGCCCGAACCTAGGTAAAAACCTGTGTCCATGTTACCATCGCTCCAAGACGCCTAGCTTAGGACCTCTACTACGAGATATGCCGGATTTGACACCGACACCCATACATTTTGTTTGCTTACCACACTATACTTATAAAACATGCACAATTTACATTTCGAATAGCTAGCTAGAGCTTGAAATGTATTGTTTCCAACATAAAGTGAAATCAAATTTCTAAAAATTAATGATCTTAGCATTTGCAAAAAAATGTAAGAGCCATCAATATTTGTTTTGATTTTGAACATAAAATATATGCAACCTTTTTTGAGGGAGACCGGGTCTATTGTAAATGTTTGCAAGTGGTACATAGCATCTCTGATAAAAAATACATCCAAATTCTGAGACCAGCAAACAACCAACTGCAGTCAGAAAGAGCCGTCGACGCGTCGTTGTTGCTGCTATCCTACCGGAGCCGGCTTGACCTCGTCAATGACTGTTGAGGAGTCTTCGTGCACGTGCCCCTAAGGAGCAGCGCCCCGGAGGCGTAGTTGTCATCATTGATCTGAAGCACCTAATTAATATAACACCAAATTTTCCCATATGACAAGAAAAGCTAACCTCACTGCCCCAAGGAGACAACATGATCTACGCCAGAGCTCCATCGACTACATCCCGACGGACAAACTCGACGAGGATCAAAGATCAAAGAGCAAACTCGTAGAAAAGGTGTCAATCTATGTCGCCGATGTCCTAATGTAGCCGGCTTCACCTTCTTGACGGCAGCCGAGTAGTCTTCGTGCATGTGCCCCTAATAACCAATGCCACACAGTTGTCATTGTTTAACCCTCGCATTGATCTGAAGCACATGATACCAAATCTCGCCGGATGACAAGAAACCTTAACCTCACCGCCCCAAAGGAGACGGCAAGAATCTACGCTGGAGTTCCATCGACTATGTCTAGACGAATGTACTCAAGGAGGATTGGAGCTCGGAACACAGACTCGGAGAAGAAGCGCCGACATCGTCTGCCAGAGCATTGTGCGTGCGAGGACTAAAAACCCTAACATAAACTAATAACCGGAGCATAGGCACCGGGATTCCCCTCCCCGCCACCGGCCGACGGAACGGTGGGAAGAGGGGAGGGGTGAATCCACCGGCTCATCGGTGAAGCATGGAGGGGAGAGGTTGCCCTAGCCGCCTAGGGTGAGTGGACTAGATTTTTATTCATACCGAGAATGGATTCAAATTTTATTTGTATTGCAATATACTTAGTGCTCCTACTTTTTTATAGATTTATCAACAAAACTATAGCCGTATGTTAGTACGACACAGCCTGCATGATATGTAGACGATAGCCAATCCAGCCGTCTGCTGGACTTTGGTCACATGGATGGACGAACTGATCTCCCCTATCGTGTAGGGATCGTCCAGGCAACGACGTGTGTACAACACTACTCTAGTACTATCGCTGGTGTCTCTCTTCTAGTACAACTCAGCCGACGTGTGGGGACTGGGGAGAGTGTGCCTATGGTCGGCTGTTCAATTGCGGTCCCACGTGTGAGTGCAAACGCAAGATGACGCGCGTTCCATTCCGTGAGCGGCAAGCTGAACCAACTGATTGTGTGGGGTGCGACGCGAACGCGACGTGCGTGCTATATACATGTAGCACCACCATTTTCTTTTGGTTTTGCTCCATGGCGCAATCCATCGATACAAAATTATATTTAAAAGTGGAGGGCGAGGCTTTTCCCGCGCGTTAGGCGGGGCTGTTTCGCCTAGTCGGTTCGACAGAGAAGCAAGGAGGACGAGGGACTAGCAGATTCAACTTACTGCTGGAAAGGTGGGGCTATGTGATTTGACGGCTCGTTACTGTTGGAAAGGTGGGGCCTTGTGATTTGACTGCTAATTATAGTCATTATTACTGCGGCGCTACGACCGGGGTGAGTCTCCCCTCCATGGTGTACAGGTGCTAAGCATGCCACATATGCAAACAAATCTGATGTGACAAGGTAAAGAGAAGAGAGAGGAGTTTGGTGACCCCAGGAAGAACCAATGCGAAGCGCGTGGCCTATGCAAAACATTTAAATGAGAGAAGTTTACGCAAATCATGAAGGAGTTTAGTTGTCAAAGAAAGACTTTAGCACCCCATCTAAGCACGTAGTACTATGCATAATTTGGTGCATGAAACGTCGATCCAGATGATGGCTGTCCCACATCCAGCATCGTACTACTACTGGAGTAGTATGTTAGTATAGTAGTATGTTCGTACTATACTAGTATCACTGTTCTCTCTTTTCTACTTTAGTAGTAACTCAGCCGACGCGCGGGGCCGGGGGAGTGTGCCTATGGTCGGTTGCTTAATTGCGGTCCCATGTGTGAAGTGCAAACGCAAGATGACGCGCGTTCCATTCCGTTAGTGGCGTGCCGGACCGACCATGTAGGTGCGACGCGAATGCAACGAGTGTGCTGTATATGTACCACCTTTTTCTTTAATTTGAGCTTGTTAGTTCTGCTCCATGGCGCAATCCATCGATACTTACAAAACTATATTTAAAAGGCGAGGGCTGGGCAAGTTTTGCCTAGTCGGTTTGACAGAGAGGCGAGGAGGACGAGGGAGTAGCGGATTCAACTTACTATGGGAAAGGTGGGGCTTTCTGATTTGATGGCTCATTACTGCTGGAAGGTGGAGCCTTGTGATTTGACTGCTCGTTATAGTCATCATTACTACGAGGGGTAAGACTCCCCTTCCGTTCCCCACTCTAATCTGGTGCATGTCCCACATGTCGGCGAAAGGAGGTGTAATTGTTGCCGACGACCTAAGGAGGAGCAAAGAACCGTGCGGTATACTCTAGTTTTCCGCAGGAGTACTAGCCCGACGCAGAGGAGTGCGAAACACGGCAGCCCAGTGCGATATGGCGATAAAAAATGATCCAGTTTGCTTGTGATCACACGGCACCACTCATCGTTAGCGCTGTTTTTTTCGTGCTTCACAGCCTAGTACAAACGAAATAATATGATGACAATGGCAACGGATAATAATTGTCTTACCTATTCAGGATAATTTAGAAGGACACATGCGGAAACGCCCGAAAGACACAGGGGCAAGGAAGATTACCTGCAAAAAAAAGGAAGACACAGACAATGGTCTGGGTGCTGCTCTCTACTTCATAAAGGGTTGCTGGGCGTGGAGTTCTAACTGCTTCTTCATCGCCTCCATGACCTTCATCTCCTCTCGCCTCTCATCCGCCATCTTCTTCATTGCTTCCATGGCGCGGGATTTCTCGAGGCGACCGTGGATGATCTCTTTCACGTCCACATGATGTTGCTTGACAGCAGCCATGCTCTCGGTGCGGAGCTTCGCCATGTCATCCCTAAGTTCCCTGATGACGGTGGTCAGCATCTTCACCGAGGCACTGCTCTTCTCTCGCAGCTTCTCCCAGCCGGCGATCTCCTGCTTCAGCAGGTCGAGCTCGTGGCAGAGCTTCGCCTTGTCCAATTGAGGTTCCACAATTTCACTGGTCGCCTTCTCAACCAAGGCATTGCTCTCCTTCAACAGCTTCAGCAAGCCGGCGATCAACTCCTTCTGCTTGTTGAGCTGAGCGGGCATGTCGTCGCGGGCTAACGAGTTCAGCATTGCCCGCTCGGCATGTTCGCCTCCGTGGCGAATGTGCTTCTAAGAGCCCTCTCCTGCCCATGAGAGATCTTTCGAGGCCTCCGCGGCACGGCGGGCCCTCTCTTTTTTTGCGGCCTTGGTCGTCGCTCCCTTGTTTTTTCTCGGCCCAGAGTTCTTCCTACCAGCCATGGCAGACGCAAGGAACGACGAACAAGAAAGGCTTATGAGGAGGAATGTGCAGTAATATTCGAGTAGTTAGTTTCCCTTTTTATAAACTAGTACTAATATGCTGCAAAGTGGAAACACGTTTAGGTTTGATCGGTATGAACAGGTTTGCAGTTAATTATAGCATGGTACTTTGGGATGTGACGGGAAACAAGCTCAAAATTTATTGATGGTTTTGGTTTGGAAGCCCGGAACGGCTCCCGATGAGTTCTCACGACCAAGCATTCAAAAACTTGTGATAAATCAATGACCATCCTTTTCCAAATGACCAACTATTTTCATAAAAATACAACACATACAGATGGAGTATTTTCATAGAAATACAATACATAGATGGAGTGATTGTCACGGTTGCAAACCGCCATGGCGCCACGTGTTCACTGCAGCAACAACTGAGCAGGTCGTTGCATCGCTGGCGGAGAAGGAGGGGAGGTCACCTCACCTACGATGCATCCCTAGTGCCGCCGCCGCTGCTGGTTGAGCGATTTGGCTTCTCCTACCGTCCATTTGAACAGTTGCACTAGCTTCTCATGCCATTCCGCAGGCATGCACGTTCTCTCCTCCGCAGTCGACTCCGTGAATATGATCTCTGCCATTAGCCCCAGCTCGAAATCAATGCGACGCTGCCAGATGCTGACATCTGATGCGTCTCCAACGTATCTATAATTTTTTATTGTTCCATGCTATTATAGTATCAATCTTGGATGTTTTATATGCAATTATATGCCATTATATATCATTTTTTGGGACTAACCTATTAACCCAGTGCCCAGTGTCAGTTGCTGTTTTTTGCTTGTTTTTGTCTTTTCAGAAAATCATTATCAAAAAGAGTCCAAACGAGAAAAAACTTTGAATTAATTTTTTCTGGACCAGAAGAGACCCATGAAGCTTCTGGAGAAGACCAGAGGAGCCACGAGGGAGCCACAAGCTCGGAGGGCGCGCCCCCTAGGCTTGTGGGCCCCTCGTAGCCCCTCCTGACCTAATTCCAGCGCTATAAATTCCCAAATATTCCCAATATCCCAGAGAGACAAAAGAAAAAACCTTTCCGCCGCCGCAAGCCTCCGTTCTTCCGTGATCTCATCTGGAGGCCTTTTTAGGTACTCTGCCGGAGGGGGAATCGATCACGGAGGGCTTCTTCATCAACCTTGCTGCCCTTCTGATGATGTGTGAGTGGTTTACCACAGACCTACGGGTCCATAGCTAGTAGCTAGATGGCTTCTTCTCTCTCTTTGATCTTCAATACCATGTTCTCCTCGATGTTCTTGGAGTTCTATCCGATGTAATCTTCTTTTGCGGTGTGTTTGTTGGGATCCGATGAATTGTGAGTTTATGATCAGATTATTCATGAGAAATATTTGAGTCTTCTCTGAACTCTTTTATGCCTGATTATTATAGCTTTGTATTTCTCTCCGATCTATCGATTTGGTTTGGCCAAGTAGATTGGTTTATATTGCAATGGGAGAGGTGCATTGTGATGGGTTCAATCTTGCGGTGCTCAATCCTAGTGACAGAAAGGGACATGACACGTATTTGTATTGTTGCCATTAAGAAAAAAAGATGGGGTTTAATCATATTGCTTGAGTTTACTTTGTCTACATCATGTCATCTTGTTTAAGGCGTTACTCTGTTTTATACTTAATACCCTAGATGCATGCTGGATAGCTGTCGATGGGTGGAGTAATAGTAGTAGATGCAGACAGGAGTCGATCTACTTATCTCGGACGTGATGCCTATATACATGATCATTTCCATGAACCCGTCATAATTATTTGCATTTCTATCATTTGCCCAACAGTAATTTGTTTACCCACCGTATGCTATGTGTTCGAGAGAGAAGCCTCTAGTGAACACTATGCCCCCCGGGTCTAGTTTTATTATATATTAAAATCAAAGATACCTTGCTGCAATTTACTTACTTTTATTTTATTTAGTATTTTAGTTTATCTATCTATCACTATCAGAATTAATCCTTGCAAATAACGGCTAAGAGGATTGACAACCCTCTTATTTGCGTTGGGTGCAAGTGTTTGCTTTTGTGTGTGCAGGTGCTGCTAAAGGGATTTTGCGTGGTTCTCCTACTGGATTGATAACCTTGGTTTTTAACTGAGGGAAATACTTATATCTACTATACTGCATCATCCTCTCCTCTTCGGGGAAATACCAACGCAGTCTACAAGTAGCAGGAAGAATTTCTCGTGCCGTTGCCGGGGAGACATCACCAAAATTTATCAAGTACCTTCGCACAAACTATCATCCACTTAAATTTATTTTATTTGCATATTTAGTTGCATTTGCCTCTCGTTTTCATATCCCCCACTTCTAATTTTTTTTTTGCAAAAACACAAAAATATTTTTATTTGCTTGTTTGCTAGTTTGCTTGCTTTGCTTGAAATCGTTATGACGTCTGAACTTGAGAAAGTTGTGGTTGAAAGTGCTAGCGAGGATAGTGGTAGTGAATCTCTTGGGGGGAAAACTCATCCTTTTGATCTTAATCATGACTCTCCTGAGATTGATCCACCCACTAATTTTAAGACTAAAGTTTATCATGTGGGAAGTGGTAATATTATCGGGAAGAATATTATTCAGGAATTCTTCAATTGCGCGGGAGTTATACCAATAATTAGGGGATCTATTCTTGATAAAACAAATTGTTATGTGGATGCTATTGCCATGCTTGTGGTTAAATTAGAAAGAATTTTTTTTACATATCCATCCCGCCTTACAAAAGATATTTTATGAGCTTCCCAACATCCATGATCCTAGGGCTAAGAAAATTGCCACTATAATCCTTATGCATGAATTTGATTATATAATTTGAGAAGCTAGGGATATTTGTTTTCCTTTTATAAAATTGATTTTGAGTATCCTCCTATAGAGGAAATTCTTCATGATAAAGATACTATCCGTAGGTTGGAATCTAAAGATTACTTTGCTTATAATGAGAATCTTAGAAAAAGGGTTCCTCCCTCTATTTTACTTGATAAAATCTCCGAGCTTAATGATAATTTTGCTATACAAAATAATGGTTTGGGACTTGTGCTAGAGAAAAAACTAAAGGAACATATTCAAAGAAACATGTATAATGAAGAGATAGTCGTCACCAACAAAGGGCCAAAGGAGGAATCCCCTCCTCCTAAACGTGATCTTACGGATCCTTATCCTATTAAATTTAGCCCTTTTGACTAATTTTGCTTTCCACTTATAAAACTTGCTGCTGAAAGAAAGGAGTATGAGATGAGCATAGATGATCTCCCTTATCTTTATGACAACAGTTGAAACTATGCATTATGCCTAGCTAGGGGCATAAAACGCTTGTTGGGAGGCAACCCAATGAATAAAATAATTTTTTGTTTTACTTTCTGTTCTTGTGTGTTTACACAATTATAGCCTCTATTATGATTGTGTTTTTATCTTTTAATTAGTGTTTGTGCCAAGTAATGCCTTTGGGATGATTTGGATGATAGTATAATTGATGCTGTTTGGAAAACAAAAAGTGTTGCGTCCAGTATTTGATTTTTGATTCTGTACTTGAGCGTCAGAAAAATCTGAAATTTTTACACAGTATTGGTATATGAATTGTTTACATTGTCCTACTTGTTCAGAATTTTTGGAGTTACAGAAGTATAGCTTCTAAATAGATCTTTACAGACTGTTCTGTTTTAGACAGATTCTGTTTTTGTTGCATAGTTTGTTTATTTTGATGAATTTATGGATCGTATCGGGGGGTATGAGTCATGGAGAAGTTGGAGTATAGTACCATTATGCCAATATTAAATATGAATCAATTTACAATAGTACCTAAAGTTTAAGATTTGTTTGTTATACTAACGGATCTCACGAGGTTTCTGTTGAGTCTTGTGTGCTGAAGTTTTCAAGTTTTGGGTGAGACTACGATGGATAAAGGAATAAGGAGAAGCAAGAGCCTAAGATTGGGGATGCCCAAGGCACCCCAAGGTAATATTCAAGGAAGACTCAAGCATCTAAGCTTGGGAATGCCCCGGAAGGCATCCCCTCTTTCGTCTACAATCTATCGGTAACTCACTTGGAGCTATATTTTTATTCATCACATGATATGTGTTTTACTTGGAGCGTCTTGTGATATAGTTTGTTTACTTTTGTTTGCTTTTTAGTTTGTCACAATCAACTTTGCTGAACACACCTTTTTGAGAGGGACACACATTATTCGTGATTTGTTAGAATACTCTATGTGCTTCACTTATATCTTTTGAGCTAGGTAGTTGCTCTAGTGCTTCACTTATATATTTTAGAGCACGGCGGTGGTTATATTTTAAAGAAATAGTTGCACTCTCATGCTTCACTTATATCGTTTTGAGAGTCTAGTAAATAGCAATGGTAATATGCACGGGTTATGAATTTGGTCCTAATATGATAGATATTCAAGAGGGATATAATAAAAACTTTCATGTAGATCACTGAATATGATAAGTTTGATTCCTTGCAATAGTTTTGCGATATTAAGATGGTAATATGTGGGAGGTGCTAGTAGATAATTGTGGTTTAGAAAGAATATTGGTGTTAAGGTTTGTGATTCCCGAAGCATGCACGTATGATCTGTCGTTATGCTACGAAGTTGGAGCATGATTTATTCTTGATTGTCTACCTTATGAGTGGCGGTCGGGGACGAGCGATGGTCTTTTCCTACCAATCTATCCCCCTAGGGGCATGCGTAGTAGTACTTTGCTTCGAGGGCTAATAAACTTTCACAATAAGTATGTGAGTTCTTTATGACTAATGTGGGTCCATGGATTATACGCACTCTCACCTTTCCGCAATTTGCTAGCCGCTTCGGTACCGTGCATTGCCCATTCTCACATCGAGAGTTGGCGCAAACTTCATCGGTGCATCCAAACCCCGTGATATGATACGCTCTATCACAACTAAGCCTCTTTATATCTTCCTCAAAACAGCCACCATACCTACCTATCATGGCATTTCCATAGCCATTCCGAGATATATTGCCATGCAACTTCCACCGTTCCATTTATATGACACACATCGTCATTGTCATATTGCTTTGCATGATCATATAGCTGACATAGTATTTGTGGCTCAGCCACTATTCATTATTTTCATACATGTTACGCTAGCATCATTGCACATCCTGGTACACTGCCAGAGGCATTCATATAGGGTCATATTTTTTCTAGTATCGAGTTGTAATTTCGAGTTGTAAGTAAATGGAAGTGTGATGATCATCATTATTAGAGCATTGTCCCAGTGAGAAAAAAAGAGAGGCCAAAAAGAGCCCAGCAAAAAAAATGAGAGAAAAAGAGAGAAGCGGCAGTGTTACTATCTTTTTCCATACTTGTGCTTCAAAGTAGAACCATGTTTTTCATATAGAGAGTCTCCTATGTTGTCACTTTCATATACTAGTGGACATTTTTCATTATAGAACTTGGCTTGTATATTCCGATGATGGGCTTCCTCAAATGCCCGAGGTCTTCATGAGCAAGCAAGTTGGATGCACACTCACTTAGTTTTTATTTTGAGCTTTCATAAACTTATAGCTCTTAGTGCATCCGTTGCATGGCAATCCCTACTCCTTGCATTGACATCAATTGATGGGCATCTCCATAGCCCGTTGATTAGCCTTGTCGATGTGAGACTATCTTCTTATTTTTGACTTCCCCTTATTAATCTCTACCACCACACTCTATTCCACCCATAGTGTTGTATCCATGGCTTGCGCTCATGTATTGCGTGGGGGTTGAAAAAGCTAAAGCGCGTTAAAAAGTATGAACCAATTGCTCGGCTTGTCATCGGGGTAGTGCATGATAAATAATTTGTGTTAAGAAGCTGGAGCATGACAGGATTATATGATTTTGTAAGGATAACTTTCTTTAGCATTTTTATTTTGAAAGACATGATTGTTTATTAGTATGCCTGAGTATTGATGTCTTTATGTCAAATTATAGACTATTGCTTTGAATCATTCGGATCTTATTATTCATACCGTAAGAGAGATTACATGATGAAACATGTTAGGTAGCATTCCACATCAAAAATTCTGTTTTTATCATTTACCTACTCGAGTACGAGCAGGAGTTAACACTACTGCAGGCGACCGCTAACGCAAAACATGAATTAGAGACCCCGCGACCAAACTGTGTGTGATGCATGCATCATAAACGGTGTCGTAATAAAACCGTCGCCAATAAGACGAACTGTGTGCGATGCTGGAGACATAAAAAATGATTCAGATTAGAGACGCGTGTGCGATACGTGGCATACAGTTGATCCATATGAACTGTTTGCGATGAGCCAGAACAACAGAAACGGGCAGCCAGTTCGAGGTGTGTGCGATACACGGCATACAGTTCACTCGGATGTAATGTTTGTGATTACCCAACTCAACAGAAATGGGCAGCCAGTTCGAGGTGTGTGCGATACACGGCATACAGTTCACTCGGATGAACTGTTTGTGATTACCCAACACAACAGAAACGGCAGCCAGTTCGAGGTGTGTGCGATACACGGCATACTGTTCACTCGGATGAACTGTTTGCGATTACCCAACATAACAGAAATGATTCAACTTAACAAGATGTGTGTGATACGTGGCAAACAGGCCAGTAATCAGAAATGTGTGTGAAGACCGATAACAACACAGACGATTCCTGCTAATAACCCGTGTGTGTTGTGGACAAACGCTTGCTGGTAAACAATTGTCAGCGATTGATGAAGTCATCACCGACGAGTTCCGTAGTTTAATCCGTGTGCGATGTGATTTGCTCAGTCTGCACAACATCTACGCTCTCTGTCTACAGAACAACAACATACATACTTATAAGGACATGATTGCATAACCAAATTAAACTTCCAATTACATAACTGACTACAGATAGTGTTTGCACATCTAAGTAAACAAGTACATGCATAATAAACTAGGAGAAACGATCATCATATCAACTACTTCTTGTTGTGACGCTTGCCTCCAATGCTCTGCTTGTGTCTCGATCCCTCGTCGTCTACAGTAAGGAGGCACTTCCTCATGTCTACGATCTGCCTGTACATCTCGAAGCATGTGTACGCGTCCATGGCCACGTACTTGGGGTGATCTTCATCCAGTATCTGGCGGGGAAGGAGGGCAGGCCACCTCGCCTAGGATGCATGCCCAGCGCCGCCGCTGCAGCAGGTTGGGCGATTTGGCTTCTTCTACCACCCATCTAAACAGCCGCACCTGGTTCATATACCATTCCGCAGGCATGCGTGTTCTCTCCTCCGCAGTTGACTCCGTGAATATGATCTCTGCCATTAGCGCCAGCTCCAAGTCGGCGCGACGCTGCCAGATGCTGACATCCCTAAGCATCTCTGCCCTGAGATCGATTTCCGCCTCCGCCTTGTGCCTCGCCATGCGCAGCTCCTTCGAACATGTCTCCAATCGATGCCTCGCTTCCTCGATCCGATTTTCCCTTGCTGCCCACCACCTCCAACGCAGCCCCGGCATGTCCTTCGGCCCCACCGATCTGTGAGTCCAGAGCAATGGATCCCCTCTGATAGATACGTGGGTTTCGCTCACCGGCGGCAGTGCCACGGGCCGCAGCGAGAGGGAAGCCCGCGGGATGCTGGGATCTAGGGGATTATCCATGGCGCAATCTGATGGGTGAGGTAGGGAGGCGAGTGCGGAAGGCCAGATTTGGGGGCTGCGAGAGGAAAGAGACAATAGAGAGCAAAGAGAGGATATAGAGCGAAGGAGGAGGAGCACAACCAAGGTGAACAGGGAGTGGGCGAGGTTAAAAAATTGACCGCGCCAAATTGCCAATGAACACATCCCATTAATTAGGTTATTATAATTGCCAGTGTGGAATCACTGCCCACTTCCTTATCGTTTTCCTCTTCCACCACACATGCATGCAAACATAATTAAATTTTGGAGGTAGTTGGTTGGCTCATAAGTGGGAGGGGAAAAACTAAAAACTAAAAACACTTTTAACGATGAGAAAGACAGTCGGGCAATTGGTGCTAATTAAGAAAGTGCGACTAAAATTCTTGGTAAAATGTGAATTCTCTTTGGCGCCCTACGGACCTGGATGTTTCGTGTGCGATTATGTGTGTGTACAAAAACCTTTGAAAATGCAAACGAGTTGTTTATGATGGTAGGAGCATCGCACATGATGCGTGGTGCGAGTACTCGTGAGTGATGATTTGTAAGTTACACATACGTTTCCTTATGTTAACACGTGCGTGATAACACGTGACACCGCATACGGTTGTGTGCTGGGAATTGTGTGCTCCACTTAGTCTTCCCGTGCTCCAGCGATGCCTTCCCGCGCAAGCACCAGCCATAGGGGTAAATTGTAAATCCCCAATACCCTAGCCAGCTGCTAGCTAGCTATAAATAACCACAACAATGGCCGGCGACGGCGACTCACTACTGATCCCCTTGCTAGCTAGTTACCCACACATACCGGCATACCCGGCCCCAACGGCTGACAACCGGATGGAGTTGGGCGATAGCGGAATCGAGGCTGCCGGCGTGATGGTCGGCTTTGCGGTCGACGGCCATGCCGCCACCTCTCCCAACGACAGCCAGACGAGGCAGGAAATGCGGTATGAGCAAGCCACGAGGTTAGCCAGGGTCATCCTGAAAGGGGCTAGGGATCACCAACGGGCGATACTGCGGGCTCGGCGCAGAGTGCGGCGGATGGTGCGGGCGGTGGAGCAGGAACCATGACGACGTAAGGACAACTGCGGCAGTGGTGACCGCCGCACGAGGCGTAGTCTTATGTCTGAGATTGGAGGAGGGCACAGCGCCGGGCGTCGCCGATGCAGGCCTGGGGGCAGTGATGGCAGCCCTGGCGAGAGCCAATGTCTCGTTGGCCGCCGGGGCGATGTACGGAGAGCCAGTGGTCGCGGCAGCCCTGGTGAGAGCTGCGCCCGAGGCAGTACTGGCGATCACCGATGTCGAGGCTGCCCCAGCCTCGATCGATCAAGGTGGTTTGTTATATTTATGTAAATTAGGGAGCTAATAATGGTTTGTAAATTACTTCTCGAACTAGGCACTGGACCAATTTGAGCATATATATGCTCGCTCAATTGATTATTTGTTCATGCATGTCAAATATGTCAATTGTATGGGCTGGTATATCTATATATTATCTCATTTTACAATATGAGAAACATCCCTGAAAAAGATGATACCTGGCATGGTGCCCCTAGTGCCATGGTATGACCTCAGTATTATGTGGTAAATAAAATGGCAAATTCTCTCAAAAGTTGTAACGATAACTCCTTGAAAACGAGAGCATCTCAAAAGAAGAATCACTGTTTCCAAAATGATAAAATGGCAATTTGGACTTGAATTACGGTGACTTCATCATTTCGCGTCCAAACAATTTACATGGTGCGCAAGCACCATCAGCCGCTAGATTTGAATTTTTTGCGCATTTCAGGACTCGTTTGATATACTTAAGCACTTTATAGCATTTACCTAACAATTAGCGCATATAAGTCAAATCCTAGCTATAGCTACACGGGTGTGATGGGAGGGATGTGGATTGCCGTTCGATCGCGGTGCATCCTGCGGTCCACACGCGCGATCCGCGTGGCTGGGGTTCCAGTCAATCAGAACGCATAGCACGATAGAGTCAGCCCACACGGCTTTCATAAGCAGCGAAAATGAACCGTGTGCGATAATAAATCACCAGGATTTCAAGGGAATTCAATTTTCCTTGGTCGTCTGCCCTTGTTTTTCTTTCTACGATATACACAGACCCTAGAATGCACCGTGTTCAAATTTGGCACTTTTCTGGGCTCATTTACCATATTTGGGCCATTATTTGCATTTTCTAGACATTTATGCACATAATTCAAATTGGCACGATAGGTGCATGAAAAGGTGCACAATAACAGTATGAAAATAGAAGCTTGTGGTATTACTAAATTTCCGTGCCTTTTACAAGGGAATGGGGAGAGATTTCGATGATATGTGTTGCAAGAGTTAACGACAAACGTGTCATTTATTGGTTTTTTTAACTCTACAAAATTGAAAAACATGCCTGAAAAAGATGATACCTGGCATGGTGCCATGGTATGACCTCAACAAAGCGTGGTAATTTTTTGAGAGGGTTCGGCTAATGTCGTTGTACACGCTCTTCGTAAACCGAACCATCACAAAAGGAAGTTTTGGTGGTTTCAAGAGGGAAATCACCAAGTTTGAAGGGGAATCCAAAGTTTCTTCATCGTTTGTCCTTGAGTTTTTTTCTACGATCAACATACACCCTATAATGCACTGTGTTCAAATTTGGCACTTTTTCGGGCTAATTTACTATATTTGGGCAGTTATGTGCATTTTCTAGGCATTAATGCACATAATTCAATTTCACACAATCGGTCCATGAAAAAGTGCACAAAAACGGTTTGGAAAATCATTCTTGTGGTGTTTACTAAATTTGCATGCCTTTTATGAGGAATGGGGAGAGATTTCAAGGACATGTGTGGCAAGAGTCAACCACAAACGTGTCGTTTATTGGTTTTCCAACTCTAGAAAATTGATAAATGGCAATTAGGACTTGAATTTACTGTGACTTTATCGTTTCGCCTCCAAACTATTTACAGGGTGCGCAAGCACCATTGGCCGCTAGATTTAAATTTTTTGCGCATTTCAAGACTCGTTTGATATATTTAAGCACTTTATAGCATTTACCTGACAATTAGCGCATATAAGTCAAATCCCGGCTACAGCTACACGGGTGTGATGGGAGGGATGTGGATTGCCGTCGCGGTGCATCCTACGGTCCACACGCGCGATCCACGTGCCTGGGGTTCCGGCCAATCAGAACGCATCACACGATAGAGTCAGCCAACACGGCTTTCATAAGCAGCGAAAATGAACCATGTGCGATAATAAATCACCAGGATTTCAAGGGAATTCAATTTTCCTTGTCATCCGCCCTTGTTTTTTTTCTATGATCTACATAGACCCTAGAACGCACCATGTTCAAATTTGGCACTTTTTTGGGCTAATTTACCATATTTGGGCCATTATTTGCATTTTCTAGGCATTTATGCACATAATTCAAATTGGCATGATAGGTGCATGAAAAGGTGCACAATAAAAGTATGAAAAATGAAGCTTGTGGTATTACTAAATTTCCATGCCTTTTAGAAGGGAATGGGGAGAGATTTCGATTATGTGTCGCAAGAGTCAACGACAAACGTGTCGTTTATTGGTTTTTCGACTCAACAAAATTGAAAAACATGCCTGAAAAAGATGATACCGAGCATGGTGCCATGGTATGACCTCAACAAAGCGTGGTAATTTTTTGAGAGGGTTCGGCTAATGTCATTGTACACGCTCTTCGTAAACCGAACCATCACAAAAGGAAGTTTTGGTGGTTTTGAGAGGGAAATCACCAAGTTTGAAGGGGAATACAAAGTTCCTTCGTTGTTTGTCCTTGAGTTTTTTTCTACGATCAACATACACCCTATAATGCACCGTGTTCAAATTTGACACTTTTTCGGGCTAATTTACTATATTTGGGCAGTTATGTGCATTTTCTAGGCATTAATGCACATAATTCAATTTCACACAATCAGTCCATGAAAAAGTGCACAAAAACAGTTTGGAAAATCATGCTTGTGGTGTTTACTAAATTTGCATGCCTTTTACGATGAATGGGGAGAGATTTCAAGGACATGTGTGGCAAGAGTCAACCACAAACATGTCGTTTATTGGTTTTTCGACTCTACAAAATTGAAAAACATGCCCGAAAAAGATGATACCTGGCATGGTGCCATGGTTTGACCTTAGAAAAGCGTGGTAAATTTTTGAGAAGGTTCGGCTAATGTCGTTGTACACGCTCTTCATAAACCGAACCATCACAAAAGGCAGTTTCGTGGTTTTGAGTTGGAAATCACCAAGTTTGAAGGGGGATCCAAACTTCCTTCGTCGTTTGTCCTTGAGTTTTTTTGTATGATCAACATACACCCTATAATGCACCGTGTTCAAATTTGGCAATTTTCTGGGCTAATTTAGTATATTTGGGCAGTTATGTGCATTTTCTAGGCATTAATGCACATAATTCAATTTCGCACAATCGGTCCATGGAAAAGTTCACAAAAATGTTTTGGAAAATCATGCTTGTGGTATTTACTAAATTTGCATGCCTTTTACGAGGAATGGTGAGAGATTTCAAGGACATGTGTCCCAAGAGTCAACCACAAACGTGTCGTTTATTGGTTTTTCAACTCTAGAAAATTGAAAAACATGCCTGAAAAAGATGATACCTGGCATGGTGCCATGGTATGACCTCAGTAAAGCATGGTAATTTTTTGAGAAGGTTCGGCTAATGTAGTTGTACACGCTCTTCATAAACCGAACCATCACAAAAGGAAGTTTTGGTGGTTTCGAGAGGGAAATCACCAAGTTCGAAGGGGACTCCAAAGTTCCTTCGTCGTTTGTCCTTTACTTTTTTTCTACGATCAACATAGACCCTATCATGCGCCGTGTTCAAATTTGGCACTTTTCCGGTCTAATTTACTATATTTGGGCCGTTATGTGCATTTTCTAGGCATTAATGCACATAATTCAATTTTGCACGATCGGTCCATGAAAAAGTGCAAAAAACGGTTTGGAAAATCATACTTGTCGTGTTTAGTAAATTTGCATGCCTTTTACAAGGAAATGGGGAGAGATTTCAAGGACATGTGTGGCAAGAGTCAACCACAAACGTGTCGTTTATTGGTTTTCCAACTCTAGAAAATTGATAAATGGCAATTAGAACTTGAATTTAGTGTGACTTTATCGTTTCACCTTCAAACTATTTACACGGTGCGCAAGCACCATCAGCCGCTAGATTTGAATTTTTTACGCATTTCAGGACCCATTTGATATACTTAAGCACTTTATAGCATTTACCTGACAATTAGCGCATATAAGTCAAATCCCAGCTACAGCTACACGGGTGTGATGGGAGGGATGTGGATTGCCGTTCGATCACGATGCATCCTACGGTCCACACATGCGATCCGCGTGGCTGGGGTTCCGGCCAATCAGAACGCAACGCAAGATAGGGTTAGCGCACACGGTTCTCATAGGCAATCAGATCTCGAATGATCTAAAAAACCACCGCACTACGTATGGTTGTCCGGCCACTCCGTGCCAGAGCTCTCTCCAAGCGTCGCCGTCCATGCCACCGTGCCACACACTAACTGGTAAGGAAGCGATGGCATCCCGGTGCGCCGAGTTCATCTCCGCCTGCGACCGCACACTAAGTGGTAAGGAAGCGATGGCATCCCACCACGCCGAGTTCATCGACGCCCGCGACCGCACACCTACGTGGGCGGACTTTGAAGCTGCCATGGCCGAATGGGCGGTGGAGCAAGAGGAGGCCAAATCCGCATAGAAGGAGCGGAAAAGGCAGAAAGCACTCAAGAAAAGAGAGTCCCATCGCTGTAAGAAAGAAGCGGCCGCACGCGCTGCTGAGGAGAGCCGGGCGGAGATTCAAGCACGGTGGGCTGCCGCCGACAAGGCCGGTAAGGAGTACGACGGCATCTGGGGCTGGCCAGCATGCAAGAAGTAGTTAGTGTGTGTGTGTGTGTGTCGACCGTACCTTTGTTTAATTAATTATGAGCATCTATTACTACTTACTACTACGTTTTTAGAGCAAATTAGTGCCCGGTCAAAAAAAGTTGACTCAACCGAGTCATAGTGGTCCAACCCGCATCCACCCCGGAGCCCATTCCTCTCTCACCTCGGCACAACCGGGTCGGAGACGAGCTCGCCGAAGCTGGTTTTTAGTCTCACCTCGCCACGCGGGGCGGACGCAGACCGGCTTAAATAGCAGCGCTAGCGGGAGGCAGCAAGCATCTTTCTTGTTGCATAGGTCGATCAATTCTCGCTGTGTGAGCGAGGCAGGTTGACACTTGATTGCATTTTTGTTAACTTATGACTGTTCATTGAGTGTCAACTTAGCCTCGTTCATGTACGTTGATGATAGCCCTACCACAATGAAAGAGATTTTTAAATTTGCAGGCTGCGGCTCTAGATGCTGGTAGATATTTTAATTTTTAGGAGACCACCAAACACACGGTTGCTATGGCATACCGTGTGCGTTAATGATCCATAAGTCGGTTAGAAAATATCGGACACGTACCATCACAACCGCCCGTGACTGACTTAATCAACTACACATGTACAATTTTTTGAATACGGGATCCGCCAATTTTCTATTTTCTCGCACACGAGTATATTATAAGCTTCGACTGCGTTGTGTGTTTTGCCCGCGTAAGTTTCAAGTTTCGCAGCGAAATTTTCAGTAGGCGCGGGATTTCAGAATTTACCCCCCCACCCCATCCCCACCCATCACATTTCCAAACTATCTCCCCCTCCCCCCTCCCGGCAGCTCAAACCGCCGCCGCCGCAACCACATCTTCAACCACATCTACGTTCTGCCCGAGCCTCGTCGATCTAGTCAGGTAACCCACCGATCTCCATCACCGCCCCGGCCTGATTGCTTAGATGGCACCTGCGAAACATCCTCATGCCTCCAAATCCCCACCCCCTACTGCAGAGCATCGCCGCCTAAGCATAACCACATATCACGCGGGAGGTCGAGGAGCTGATGGCGGTCGATGGCGCGGTGGCCGCTGTGCGTGTCGACCCAGAGGAACACCTCGCCTCCGCCGCTGCCGACTTGGTGCGGGCTCTGGCCCAGATGAAGTGCCCCAGCTACTACCCCTCGGGATTTACCAAGTACTCAGTGTCCAGTTCAATTTTACCAATACTAGTTGCAAGGGCTATGTTTTGTACGGTTGATGTATTAAGCTTATTGTAGTAAACACGCCTAACCATTCTTAGCTATTTTCCCTACCATTTTATAGACAACTGGGCCATTCTCTGCTCTAGCAGCACCTGCCTTGCGATGTTTAACTCTGTCAATTTCAATTTCATCAGTACCAGTTTCAATGGCTATATTAGGTTGTCTGTACTTAACACATGCCTTGTTTATTTCAATAATGTACACTGTCATGTTGAAGTATGAACTGCCCAGTTAAATTTCACCAATACCAGCTAGAAACTAACAATGCCTGACTTAGGTTGCTGTCAAGCGTGTTGTTGCAAACAGTTCTATCCATTTTTAATCTATCCCTTTACTACCGTGCTACTCTACGCAATGAAGATATCACTAGAGATGCTTGCGTTTTATTACCATTTTCTATTTTTGGTGGATGTTAACCCTGTTGTAGTTAACATGCCTTTCCATGTACTTACACAGGGCCACAATGGGAAATGCTGTTGTTTACCGTCGAGGTTAGTTCCATCCCAATGTCTTATACTCCCTCCGTCCCAAAATAAGTGACTCAAATTTGTACTAACTTTGTACTAAAGTTAGTACAAGGTTGAGTCACTTATTTTGGGACGGAGGGAGTAATATTTTACATCATTTGTGCAATTGCAGTTTAGCTTATAGCATTTACGTGCTTCTTGTAGGTACACATGTCAGCGGCACTGATCCACGCTTCAACTCGGAGGAACACCTCGCCTCCACCGCCGCCGACTTGGGGCGGGCTCTGGCCCAGATGAAGTGCCCCACCAACTACCCCTCGAGATTTACCAAGTAGGAACTGTCCAGTTCAATTTTACCAATACCTGTTGCAATGGCTATGTTATGTACGGTTGATGTATTAAGCCTGTTGTAGTAAACACGTCTAACCATTCTTAGCTATTTTCCCTACCTTTTTATAGACAACTGGGCCATTCTCTGCTCTAGCAGCACTTGCCTTGCGATGTTTAACTCTGTCAATTTCAATTTCATCAGTACCACTTTCAATGGCTATATTAGGTTGTCTGTACTTAACACATGCCTTGTTTATTTCAGTAATGTACACTGTCATGTTCAAGTATGAACTGTCCAGTTCAATTTCACCAATACCAGCTAGAAACTTACAATGCCTAACTTAGGTTGCTGTCAAGCCTGTTGTAGCAAACAGTTCTATCCATTTTTTAATCTGTCCCTTTACTACCGTGCTACTCTTCGCAATGGAGATATCACTAGAGATGCTGACGTTTTATCACCATTTGCTATTTTTGGTGGATGTAGTTAACATGCCTTTCCATGTACTTACGCATGGCCGCAATGGGCGATGCTGTTGTTTGCCGTCGACATGTCTTATAGTTTTTTACATCATTTGTGCAATTGAAGTTTAGCTTCTAACATTTACTGGTTGCTTGTAGGTACATATATCAGGGGTACTGATCCAAGCTTCGACCCCTTTTGCGTATGGGGCAATGAAATATTCATGAACAAGCATCAAGTGAGGAAACTAAGAAAGATTGTTAGGCGGAAGAGACGAGTGATGGGAATTAAACTCTTTATTTACACTTTATCCAAGACAACAGTGAACTTTAGGATGGTAAGTGATACGTCTCCAACGTATCTATAATTTTTGATTGTTCCATGCTATTATAGTATCAATCTTGGATGTTTTATATGCCATTATATATCATTTTTTGGGACTAACCTATTAACCCAGTGCCCAGTGCCAGTTGTTGTTTTCTGTTTGTTTTTGCCTTTCAGAAAATCATTATTAAAAAGAGTCCAAACGAGAAAAATACTTTGGATTAATTTTTTCTGGACCAGAAGAGACCTACGAAGCTTCGGGAGAAGACCAGAAGAGCCACAAGGAGGCAACAAGCCTGGAGGGTGCGCCCAGGGGGTAGGCGCGCCCCCAGGCTTGTGGGCCCCTCGTAGCCCCTCCTGACCTAATTCCAGCGCTATAAATTCCAAAATATTCCCAATATACCAAAAATACAGAAGAGAAAACCTTTTCGCTGCCGCAAGCCTCTGTTCTTCCACGATCCCATCTGGAAGCCTTTTTCGGTATTCTGCCGGAAGGGGAATCGATCACGGAGGGCTTCTTCATCAACCTTGCTGACCTTTCGATGATGTGTGAGTAGTTTACCACAGACCTACGGGTCCATAGCTAGTAGCTAGATGGCTTCTTCTCTCTCTTTGATCTTCAATACCATGTTCTCCTCGATGTTCTTGGAGTTTTATCTGATGTAATCTTCTTTTGCGGTGTGTTTGTTGGGATCCGATGAATTGTGAGTTTATGATCAGATTATTCATGAGAAATATTTGAGTCTTCTCTGAACTCTTTTATGCATGATTCTTATAGCATTGTATTTCTCTCTGATCTATCGATTTGGTTTGGCCTACTAGATTGATTTATCTTGCAATGGGAGAGGTGCTTTGTGATGGGTTCAATCTTGCGGTGCTCAATCCCAGTGACAGAAAGGGACATGACACGTATTTGTATTGTTGCCATTAAGGATAGAAAGATGGCATTTAATCATATTGCTTGAGTTTACTTTGTCTACATCATGTCATCTTGCTTAAGGCGTTACTCTGTTTCATACTTAATACCCTAGATGCATGCTGGATAACGGTCGATGGGTGTAGTAATAGTAGTAGATGCAGGAAGGAGTCGGTCTACTTGTCTCAGACGTGATGCCTATTGATAACCCACAAGTATAGGGGATCAATTGTAGCTTTTTCGATAAATAATAGTGTCGAACCCAACGAGGAGCTAAAGGTAGAATTAATATTCCCTTCAAGCTCTATCGACCACCGATACAACTCTACGCACGCTTAACGTTCGCTTTACCTAGAACAAGTATAAAACTATTTTGTAGGTGATAGGATAGGTTTGCAAGAATAAAACTAGAAGTACTTTGAGAGAATAAAACTACGAGTAATTTGCAAGATAATAAAAGTTAGTTGTTTAGTAGAAAGCTTTTGTAACACAAGAGAATGATTTGTCCATAGGCAATCGATAACTAGACCGGTAATCATTATTGCAATTTTATATGAGGGAGAGGCATGAGCTAACATACTTTCCATACTTGGATCATATGCACTTATGATTGGAACTCTAGCAAGCATCCGCAACTATGAAAGATCATTAAGGTAAAACCCAACCATAGCATTAAGTATCAAGTCCTCTTTACTCCCATACGCAACAAACCGTTTACTCGGGTGTAAGCTTCTGTCACTCTAGCCGCCCACCATAAGAGAATTATGAACGTATTGCAAACCCTATAGCGGGAATCCCTCATGCTTGCGTGACACGGAGGGCACCATAGGACAGCACCAAAATAAAACATACAACTCAAACCAATCACGATCATCAATCAACCCATAGGACAAAACGAATCTACTCAAACATCATAAGATGGCCACAAATCATTGGATAATAATATGTAGAATTAAGCACCATGTTTAAGTAGAGAATTACAGTGGGAAAAGAGAGGTTACACCGCTGCATAGAGGGGGAGAGAGTTGGTGTTGACGGTGGCGAAGTTGTTGGTGTAGATCGCCGTCACGATGATTGCCCCGGCGGCGTTCCGGCGCCACCGGGAGAGAGGTGGAGAGAGCCCCCTCCTTCTTCTTCTTGCTTTGCCTCCCCCCTAGATGGTAGGATAGTTCCCCCTTTGGTCCATGGTCTCCATGGCGGCGGAGGGGCAGGAGCCCCTCCTAGATTGGATCTCTCTCTCTGTTCTCTTCTGTTTCGCGTTCCTGTTTTCTGGCCCTTCACCGTTTCTTAAATTCCTGGAGATCCGTAACTCCGATTGCGCTAAAATTTTAACATGATTTTTTTCCGGATATTAGCTTCCTTACGGCCGAAGAAGGGGGTCAACCGACTTAAGAGGTGCTCACGAGCCACCATGGCACGTTTACCCCGCCAGGCCTGCCCTGGTGCCTCGTGGCCACCTCGGACACCGTCTTGCATTGATTCTTGTTCCCAAAAATCACATATATTCCAAAATAATTATCCGTAAAATTTTATTGCATTTGGACTTTGTTTGATGTGGATATTCTATGAAACAAAAAACATGCAACAAACAGGAACTGACAGTGGGCACTGGATCAATATGTTAGTCCAAAAAAACAATATAAAATGTTGCCAAAAGTATGTGGAAATTATAGGATTTGACATGAAACAATAAAAATTATAGATACGATGGAGATGTATCAGCATCCCCAAGCTTAATTCCTGCTCGTCCTCGAGTAGGTAAATGATAAAAAAGATAATTTTTGATGTGGAATGCCACCTAGCATAATCTTGATCATAAAATTTAATCATGTCATGAATATTAAGACACGAGTGATTCAAAGCAATAGTCTATAATTTGATATAAAGACATCAATACTCAGGCATCCCAACAAACAATCATGCCTTTCAGAATAAAAATGCTAAAGAACGCTATCCCTACAAAATCATATAGCTTTGTCATGCTCCATCTTCTTAACACAAAGTATTTATCATGCACTACCCCGGTGTCAGCCAAGCAATTGGTTCATACTTTTTAACGCGCTTCAGCTATTTCAACCCCCACGCAATAAATGAGCGCAACCCATGGATATAGCACTATGGGTGGAATAGAATGCTGTGGTAGAGATTAATATGGAGAAGACAAAAAAGGAAGAAAGTCTCACATCGACGCGACTAATCAATGGGCTATGGAGATGCCCATCAATTGATGTCAATGCGAGGAGTAGGGATTGCGATGCAACGGATGCACTAAGAGCTATAAGTGTATGAAAGCTCAAAAATAAAACTAAGTGGGTGTGCATCCAACTTGCTTGCTCAAGACCTCGGGCAAGTGAGGAAGCCCATCATCGGAATATACAAGCCAAGTTCTATAATGAAAAATTCCCATTAGTATATGAAAGTGACAACATAGGAGACTCTCTATATGAAAAACATGGTGCTACTCTGAAGCACAAGTGTGGTAAAGGATAGTAACATTGCCCCTTCTATCTTTTTCTCTCATTTCTTTTTTTTTGTTTTCTCTTTTTTTTCTTGGGCTCTTTTTGGCCTCACTTTTTTTTCTTTTTTTCTCTTTTTTTTGTCCGAAGTCTCATCCCGACTTGTGGGGGAATCATAGTCTCCATCATCCTTTCCTCACTGGGACAATGCTCTAATAATGAATAATGATGATCATCACACTTCTATTTACTTACAACTCAAAAAATTATAACTCGATACTAGAACAAAGTATGACTCTATATGAATGCCTCTGGCAATGTACCAGGATGTGCAATGATCTAGCGTAGCAAAAGATATCAAAAAATGGACAAGCCATGAAAATATCATGCTAGCTATCTTACAATCATGCAAAGCAATATGACAATGAATGCTCAAGTCATGTATATGATGATGATGGAAGTTGCATGGCAATATATCTCGGAATGGCTATGGAAATGCCATTATAGGTAGGTATGGTGGCTGTTTTGAGGAAGATATAAGGAGGCTTATGTATGATAGAGCATATCATATCACGGGGTTTGGATGCACCGGCGAAGTTTGCACCGACTCTCGAGGTGAGAAAGGGCAATGCACGGTACCGATGAGGCTAGCAAATTGCGGGAAGGTGAGAGTGCGTATAATCCATGGACTCACATTAGTCATAAAGAACTCACATACTTATTGTGAAAGTTTATTAGCCCTCGAAGCAAAGTGCTACTATGCATGCCCCTAGGGGGGAGGTTGGTAGGAATTAACCATCGCGCGCCCCCGACCTCCACACAAAGGAAGACAATCAATAATAAATCATGCTCCAACTTCTTAGCATAACGAGAGACTATACGTGCATGCTTCGGGAATCACAAACCTTAACACCAATATTCCTACTAAACCACAATCATTTGCTAGTACCTCCCACATATTACCATCTCTATATCGCAAAACTATTGCAAGGAATCAAACATATCATATTCAGTGATCTACAAGTTTTATGTAGGATTTTATGACTAACCATGTGAATGACCAGTTCCTGTTGACTCTCTAAATAGATATAAGTGAAGCAAGAGAGTTTAGTTCTTTCTACAAAAGACCATGCTATAACAAATATAAGTGAAGCAAAAGAGCATTCTACAAATAACGGTTTTCTATATGAAGAGAAACATGCATCCAAACTTCAAATGATATAAGTGAAGCACATGAAGCATTCTATAAAGCCATACTCAAAAGATATAAGTGAAGTGCAAAGAGCATTCTATAAATCAACCAAGGACTATCTCATACCAGCATGGTGCATAAAAGAAAAGGGAAAAATAAACACAAAAGATGCTCCAAGAATTTACGCATATCATGTGAACAAAACAAAAACCGAGACATACCGATAATTGTCGAATAAAGATGAGATGCCTTTCGGGGCATCCCCAACCTTAGACGCTTGAGTCTCCTTAAATATTTACTTGGGGTGCCTTGGGCATCCCCAAGCTTGAGCTCTTGCCTCTCCTAACTCTTCTCATATCAATACCTCCTCGATCTTTGAACACTTCATCCACACAAAACTTAACAAAACCTTCGTGAGATCCGTTAGTATAATAAAGCAAATCACTACATTAAGTACTATTGCAAACCCATTCATATTTTATTTTTGCATTATACCTACTGTATTCTAGCTTCCCCATGGCTTATACCTTCCGATATAATCCATAGTTTCATCAAAACAAGCAAAACAATGCATCAAAAACAGAATCTGTCAAAAACAGAACAGTCTGTAGTAATCTGAACATTGACCATACTTCTGTAACTCCAAAAATTCTGAAAAATTAGGATTTTTTTTGCATATCAGTACTGTGTAAAAATTTCAGAATTTTTGCACATTCCAGTAACATGTAAATTCACGCACTACAGCAAAAGTTTCTCTTTTTGCACCGCACACACCAAACAAGCAATTTAAACATCCTAACGGTAAATCTTGGCACATTATTTTTATAATACAATGGATTTGTACAAGGGGATAATTATTTTTGTTGAAAAGTTTCTGTAATTCAAGATTTGCAAAGTTTCCATGGGCATGAACAAAGTTCAAGGAGCTCCCCCACTTCAATGGTGCTCGTCTTTCTTACTTTCACTTTTCTTTTTGAAAAAGTTTTAGGTTCCCTCTATATTTTTTTGTTTTTAAACTTTATAAAAGCACTCAACAGAAATAAATGACTCTCTAAAACTTCCGGGTTGTCTCCCAGGCAGCGCTTTCTTTAAATCCATTAAGCTAGGCATAAAGTGCTCAAGTAATCGATCCACCCGGATCCCAAGGTATATCAAAGCCAATTTTAATTAACAATGATTTGTAATTTAGTAGTGAGCACAAAGTAATATATATCATGTAACAACGAAGTCTAACTCTCTTCGTATGCATCGGCATGTCATAAAAGAACAATTCATGCACATCAAGTAAAGGCCAATGCATAGTATAAATAGTTTCTTGCAATTTTATCGCATTGGAAACATAGAGAGGCGGAGATGTAGTTCCTCTCTCATAATAATTGCAATTAGGAGCAGCAAGCACATGCATATTATGTTCATCAAAATCATCATGTGCAACGGTAAAACGCAACCCATCAATATAATCCTTAATAAGCACAAACTTCTCCGATATAGTGTAGTTGGGAGAATTCAAAAAGATAATAGGACTATCATGTGTGGGTGCAATAGCAACAATTTCATGTTTAACATAAGGGACTATAACAAGTTCATCTCCATAAGTATCATTCAAATTGGCATCATGGCCACAAGCATAGCAAGCATCAATTTTATCAAAAAGGGATATTTCAAACGAATCCAAGGGATCATAGCAATTATCATAGCATTCATCCTTCGGTAAACACGAAGGGAAATTAAACAATGTATGGGATAAAGAGTTACTCTCATCAGAAGGTGGGCATGAGTGATCAATCCGCTCTTCCTCCTTTTGTTCTTGGCTCTCCTCCTCAATTTTTTCATCTAATGAGCTCACAGTGTCATGAATTTCTTCTTCCATAGGAGCCTGCAAAATATTAGTCTCTTCTTGGATAGCGGAGACTTTCTCAATAAACTCATTAATATCGGCATTGTATTCATAATTCTCATAGCAATATTTAAGCATAGAAATTTTTTCAGATCTGTAGACAGTATCATCACAATCTTCATACTTTTCAAACAAAGATTCAATTTCATAAGCACCCTTAAAAGCAACAAATTCTTCTATTCATTCCACATCATAGTAATCATATATACCATTAGCATAAGAAGCCAAGGTTTCATTATCATTAAATTTACATGAAAAGGGAAGGAGTCGTGGTGGTATGACCATCTATGGGGCCATCCAGCCCCTTGTGGTTCAGCAGGGGAGATCGACGTGCACAAAGAGCAGAATCAATGGAAGACGCAAGGGATTTACCCAGGTTCGGGCCGCTGTGAAGCGTAAAACCCTACTCCTGCCTTTGGTGTATTGGCTGTGTGAGAGCACGAGTACAAGGAGCGCTTCTCCCGGCAAAGCGCAGAGAGAGCTGCTACGCGAGACGTGCAAGTGTTTGAAAAGAAGTCCGAATCCCTCTAACTGTTGCCCTGGCCCTCCTTTTATAGCTCAAGGGGTTACCACAGTGGCAAAACAGTAATTACATATCAATTAGATAGCAAACAGTGCTATCATACCTAACTCTGCCAGTTTAGGACAAAAGCATTAAATGCGCCGTTAGGTGTCATGTGGAGAGGTAGCCCCGGCAAGGTTTCTACACCGCTTGCCCAACTACCTCGTATTATTCTGACACGCCTTCTGGACGGGTGTCTTTAGAGGCAAATCTTCTCCCTGCGCGCTGACATGTGCCTGACAAATCTCACCAACCAGCCTGCGCGGTCGACACCTCACTGATTAGCGACTAGCTGCCCAGTGAGGTGGAGCGCGGACGAGCTGGCGAGAGCTTGCCGGCACGGAGCTTGCCGGGTCTTCACCTTGCCGGCTCAGACTTGCCGGCAAGAAATGTCTTCATCTGCACTACTAGTTGAGTACTTGTTGGTGCTGTGTCCTGAGCTTCTCTCCAGTAGCTTCTGCAATTGGGCCTCGAATCTTGGTCTTGGCGGTTCCCATCAAGCTTTGGCCAGCAAGGAAGCTGCTACCGTCTGTGCATAAGTCTGGGTATAAAATACCCATGTTTTATACACCGACAGGAGCCCCCGGGCCTGGGCCATATGCACGTCCGAAGCGTCGTTGGGCTAGGCCCAAACAATGCACAGACATGCAGCGGGAAAATTGCCGCTGTAATTTTTGTCATGATGGTTATCCAGATGCACGTCCAATCCACGCATTAAATGCGGGTTGTGGGAACTTGGACTGTTGCGGTTATATCACGGTAGTGCGCCTGTAAGAGGCGTGGCTAGGGTAAACAGTGAAGAGCCAGCCCCCCTCGCACCTTCCCCATAAAAAGGCAACCGCCAGGAGGCGCCGCTCATTCACCCCTATTTTCCTCTGCTTCATCTTCTTCCTCTCGCCAAAACCGCTTCTGCCGCCGCCGCTGTCACTAATTCGCACCTCGACTCAGCCACCTTCTTCCTCCCCAATTCCTAATGGCGCCCAAGAGAGCTGACGCGGCAGGCAAGAAGCCCACCAAGCCACTCGATCCCAAGGCGGAGGAGAAGAAAAAGGCGCTGGAAGAGCTGGAGAAACGGCGGAGGGAGAATGCGATCTTCTCGCCGTGCTCCTTGGACGCCAACGAGCTGATTAGAAGGTACGCATACATGTGGGGAAGGGATACCAAGGACCACAAGGCGCCCGTAGTGCTTTCCGAAGGCAACAAGGATCCATCGAATTTATATCCGTTCTTCTGCGCCTATTTCTACTGTGGTCTGGTTCCCCTATTCTCGGATTTCTTCACCGCCGTGATGTTCAGCTATGGGTTTAGGCTGCTAGATTTCACTCCGAACGCAATGACTTGCATGGCAGTCTTTGCCCATCTGTGCGAGAACTTTGTCGGGGTTGCCCCCAACGTGGATATGTTCTGCCATTTCTTCGTCCCTTGGATTGAAGACAAGTTGCTCTCCGGCAGGGTGACATGGATCCCCAGGGCCAAGACCAAGGGCCAGTACCTTGCCGGGAAACTCCATCTCAAATGGGACGAATGGAGGGGAGAGTGGTGTTGGATCCAGGAGAAGGATTTCCCCTAATTTTGCGTACTGCGCACAGTGAAGGTCGAGCGCGGCAAGAACTGGAGCAGTTTTTGCGCCACTGAGGAGAAGCTTCACCCGGCATTAAACAGAATCGCCCGCCTCAAGGCCGCCAAGCTGACTATAGAGATGGTTGGCGCTGATTTCCTCCGGCGACGCATCGCGCCGCTGCAGAAGAGAGAGAGGTTTGCTTGGGATTACCAGAATGCTGCTGATATCATGCGTCTGTATCCTGGGACCAGCAACAATCTGACGACCTTGGAGCATGCCGCACTTTGCGAGCAGCTATTCAGGAAGACCGGCACGTTTCACTTGCCAGGCCAGATTGTCCCATTGCATATCAACTCCGCCAAGGATTCCATTTTGGCGATGATGCCGGACTGCAACGCCCATGGAGTCAATGTAGATTGGCCGATGCCCAGATTGGTGGATGAAATGGACTGGGCCTCCAACTTAACGGAAAAGGCCACCCGGAAACAAAATGACCTTATCCAGGCCACCAAGGAAAAGGAACTGGAGTATCTTGCCAGCATAGCCGCAGAAGCCGCCAGGCCTGACGCGGCAAGTGGTTCTGGTGCTGCGACAACCGAGGACAACGACGAAGAACATCCTGATGAAGAGGTCGCCGAAGAGCACCAAGAAGAGCCTGCCGGGGATGAGATTGCCGAAGCTGAGGTTGCCGGGACCGAGGTTGCCAGGACCGAGGCTGCCGGAGAGCCTGAAGAATAAGAAGGTCCTCGAGCCCCGAAGAGGAGGCGTCGTCTTCGGAGGGTGGTCAGTCAAGAGCCGGTGCATGCTTCTTCGCCGAGAGCTGGCCCCACGGTAAAGAAGACGACCCGGCGTCCCCGAACTCAGCCCTCATCCCCTCATCAGGAGGTGGCCGAGGAAGTCGAATCCACTCAGCCGATGGGTTCACCTCCCCCGACACTTAAGAGGGCCAGAGAATCGCCTCCGCCAGTGATGTACGACTTCGACGTCCTTGGCGAGTCCGAAGAGGAGGAGGAGTAAGTGACTTCGCTTATTTTCGTCAAGCCTTGGTTCCATTTGATTGCCATTTTAACTTGATTTATTCTGTCTTGACAGGGATCCAGAACCGCTTGTGCATCGGTCGAAGCGGCCCAGGTCCGCAACAGCACAAGATCCTGCGGCGAGTGCCGGGCAGGGGGTCATGACGGCTGAAACTGTTGTTATCAGCCCCCAGCCCAGCCCCCAGCATGAGGACGTGGCGCAGATCCCGTCCACCGGTACAGGAGTTCCTCCTGCCGAGCCTGATAAAGAGGTGGGGGAGGCCCGTCAAGAAGAAGATCGTCAAGAGGTGGACCCTGCTGTGGTTCCCCCGTTGACCAATGTTCTAGAGGGCGCTTCCCCGACAAGGGCCTCCACCGATGAGCCTGCCCGCACGGAGGCCACCCCGACAAGCGGGGCCGCCGACGACCGCGCACTGGCAATGCGAGTTGCCGGGGAAGGAGACGCCCTTCCTCAGCAAACACCAATGGGTAATCCTCTTGCCTTTGCATACCTCTCACGGGAAAGATTTTCTTTTTTGTCTTCTTGAACTTGACTTATGATTTTGAACACTATTTCACCCTTGTTCCTGCTTCGATCCACAGCTCCGACCTCTCCTAAAGAAGGTGAAGTCCTTGTGGAAGTAGCCAATATCGTAAGGGACGCCGCTGATGAAGCTGCCAAGATTGCCGCTGAGGAGGGCCTTGCGCAAGTTGCCGAAGAGACCAGAATACTCCCCGAAGAATCCGAGAGGTCCTCCGGCAACACGTCTGACCCCGTGATACGTCTCCAACGTATCTATAATTTATGAAGTATTCATGCCATATTTATAACAATTCTATATGGTTTTGGTATGATTTGATTAGAACTAACCCGGACTGATGCTGTTTTCAGCAGAACTACCGTGGTGTTGTTTTTTGTGCAGAAATGAAAGTTTTCCAAATGAGCTGAAACTTTTTGGAGATTTTTTATAGGACAAATAAAAAATATTGGCACCAAGACCCACTGGAGGGGGGCCACCCAGTGCCCACGAGGCACCAGGGCGCGCCACCCCCCCAGGCGCGCCCTGGTACCTCGTGGGGCCCACGTGGCTCCGTTTCGCGTGATTCCAACGCTGAAAAATCATATATATTCAGAAACCCCCAAAAGTTAACCTAGATGAGTTTTTACACCGCCGCAAGCCTCTGTACCAGAGAGATCCCATCTACAGCCCTTTTCTGGCACCCTGCCGGAAGGGGGAAGGCATCACCGGAGGCCATCTTCATCATCCCGGCGGTCTCCATGACGAGGAGGGAGTAGTTCACCCTCGGGGCTGAGGGTTTGTACCAGTAGCTATGTGTTTGATCTCTCTCTCTCATGTTCTTGAGATGGCACGATCTTGATGTTTCGCGAGCTTTGTTGATATAGATGAATCATATGGAGTTTTCCCCTCTCTATCTTCTTGTGATAAATTGAGTTTTCCCTTTGAAGTTTTCTTATCGGATTGAGTCTTTAAGGATTTGAGAACACTTGATGTATGTCTTGCATATGGATATCTGTGGTGACAATGGGATATTCACTTGAGTCACTTGATGTATGTTTTGGTGATCAACTTGCGGGTTCCGTGACCTTGGGGATTTATGCATAAGGGTTGGCACACGTTTTCGTCTTGACTTTCCGGTAGAAACTTTGGGGCACTATTTGAAGTTCTTTGTGTTGGTTTGAATAGATGAATCTGAGATTGTGTGATGCATATCGTATAATCAAACCCGTGGGTACTCGTGGTGACATTGGAGTGCCTAGGTGACATTAGGGTTTTGGTTGATGTGTATCTTAAGGTGTTATTCTAGTACGAACTCTAGGGCTGTTCGTGACAATTAATGGGGATGGCTCATAAGATTGTTCGGAAAGGATAACTTTGAGGTGGTTTCGTACCCTACAACAATTTCTTCGTTTGTTCTCCGCTATTTGTGACTTTCGAGTGAAGTCTTTGTCACGCGTGAGGGATTTACATATGATTCAACTATGTCAACCATGTTGGGAGATCGCACTAGTGAAAGTATGAACCCTAGGCCTTGTTTCTAAGCATTGCAATACCGTTTTTATGCCCGTTTACTTTTCGTTACCTTGCTGTTTTTATATTTTCAGATTACAAAAACCTATATCTACTATCCATACTACACTTTTATCACCATCTCTTCGCCGAACTAGTGCACCTATACAATTTACCATTGTATTGGGTGTGTTGGGGACACAAGAGATTTCTTGTATTTGGTTGCAGGGTTGTTTGAGAGATACCATCTTCAACCTACGCCTCCCGCTTGAGGGAAAATTGCTACTGTCCTACAAAACTCTGCGCTTGGAGGCCCAACACGAGTCTACAAGAATAAGTTGTGTAGTAGACATCACCCCGCCAGGGTGGATTTGGAGAAGGCGCCCATCAGCACGGACGCACCGAACCCCGGTAACCAACTAGTGGCGCCAACCTTGCCGGCTCCGTCAAGCAGCTTGGTGTTGATTACTTCTCAGCATGGGTCCGGAGCCCCCAGTTCATCAGGCACTGCGGGGCCAAACTTTGATGAAGAAATAGCCCAGATCCTGCTCCCTTTGGTCCAAAGAACCGATGTGACCGACAACGCCGAAGATCTTGCCTTCATGGAAATCATGGCTGTCGGTTTCAAAGGTGTCCAGGAATGGTACGGTCGGAGGTGGGACAAGGTGCAAGAGGAACGCAAAGCTACGGATCTGGTCGACCAGAAGCTGAGAGAGAAGGCGGACGAGCTGCGCATTTGGTACAGTCAACATGCCCGCAATCTTAATGCCGCGAAAGAAGAAGCAGCAATCCGTGACGGCAAGCTGACAGAGCGCGAAATGCTGCTTAATGCCAAAGAGAAAGATCTTGCCGTGCGGGAAGGAGCCCTCGCCACCACTCTCCGAGGCAAGGATGAGGAGATTGAAGCGCTCCTTGAGCAGCGGACCCAAGAGCTGGAAGATGGGCACAGGAAATCCATCATAGCCTAGACCTTGGAGAACGCCGCCAAGCTTGAGGAGGCTACTGATAAGGCTGCTTCCGCTACCTCCGCCAAGGCAGAACTGGAATCCCAGGTGGCCAAATTGAAGGAAGATCTTGTCGGCAGCGGCAAAGAAATCGAGGCTCTCAACGACGAAGCGCTGAAGGCAGCCCGCACTCAAGGGGACTTGCAAACGCAGTTGTCGTCCAAGAACCAAGATCTTGATGCCGCCGCCAAGACAATTGGGGATCTGAAATCCCAACTGGCCACCATGGTAGCAGCTTCAGAATCCGCCAAGGAGAGGGAAAGGGTCTTGACGGAGAAACTGGAGAGGGAAGAGGCCTTGAAGAAGGACGCCGAGAACAATTATGCGCAATTGCATGAGAACCTCTCCCGTTGGACTGGCAGGCTTGTTAATGTTGCCGAACGCATCAGCTCCCAAATCGTCGTGATGGACATGAAGAGCTGGGGTTTCACCGTCAACGACAAGGAGGCCACCAGCATCAGACTGACCAAGTTCTTCGAGGGCCTTATCGACGCCTTGAAGACGTATCACGAGGACAGGTCTGCTTCATTCGCTGATGAATCCCAGAAGTTTGCACGTGAAATTGTGTACAGGGTGCTGCTCAAGATCGCTCATCGCAATCCCGACCTTGATCTCTCCGGGGTCTTCAGGAGGCTGTCGGCAAGCACCGACGTTACTGCTACCGACAAGATCACTGCCCCTCTTGCTGACAAGGTTCTCCAAATCCCCAGGGTCTAGGGCGATCGTCGGGACTGAGTTTGCCATTACATCCATCACTGTGCTGCATGTGAAAGATACATTTGATCTTATGTTAGTCCTGCACTGTTTCTGTGATGTAATATAACTTGTGCTGATGGATGAATGCATGTGCGTCGTTTCCCTTGTTTTATTTTGCCTTTGTATGATCGCGTTCCCTATGCTTGTTTGGAAACTTGCCGGTGCGCACACTTGCCGCGAATGCTTTGAGGAACGGGTCCTTAGCAGCCTGCTAGAAGTGCCACTGCCGGCAAGGCAACTTGCCGGGCCAGAATGCAGCTGCTAGGCTTGCCGAGCGGACTCGGCAAGCTAGAGCGCGGACTGACCGCGACAAGGTTCCTTCGTGTGCATGTTTCTTATACAAAGCACAGAATCGTTCAAGGGAAATCGCAAATGTAACAAGGAAAAAATTCCAAAGTTTTTCAGCTTAGCTTTTCCTTGCGCTATTTCTCTCGTTGCATGAAATGATCACTTGAACGTCATTAAAATGGTACCCAATCTCCACTCCCCCTGGGAAACTTGCACGCAAGGGATCCTTCTGTCCTTTTAAGAAAAAGAAAGACGAGAAAAGAGTGGTTTGGGAACCTTGACGGTCCATCAGCCATTCCATACAAACTAAAGTGTAAATCACAACATCACATGTATCCATATACAAATGAATATGTACGAAGAGTTGCGAAACACTTAGCTTTATTATGCACAGGATCTGCGCCTGGCTTTGTACAAAGGGTTACAAGTCTTGTCGACAAAGCTTGGACAAAAGGGGTTGCCGAGAGGACCGGCAACCGCGCCTTATGGGTAGAACTTGCGACGATGCTCAATATTCCATGAGTTCTGCACTGGGGTGCCATCTTCGGTCTCTAGACGGACTGCGCCAGGTCTGGTGACTCGTGCTACTCGATAAGGGCCTTCCCACTTCGGTGTCAACTAGTTTGATTTCTTGGCAGACTGAACGCGCCGAAGAACAAGGTCGCCTTCCTCAAGGCTTCGGGCGTGCACTTGGCAGCTATGATAGCGGCGCAAGGCTTGCTGGTAGCATGCCGCTCGCACAGCCGCCCGAAGATGATCTTCCTCAAGGAGCATCGCGTCGTCTTGCCGCAGCTGTTCTAGCTCAGCTTCATCGTAAGCGAGCACTCGAGGTGACCCATATATGAGTTCCGTGGGGAGCACCGCTTCTGCACCGTAGATTAGGGAGAAGGGTGTTTGGCCAGTAGCTCAATTTGGTGTCGACCTGAGTGACCAAAGAACCGCCAGCAACTCATCAATCCAGCGCCTTCCACACTTGCGCAGCCTATCAAAGGTTCTTGTTTTGAGGCCATGCAGCACTTCAGCATTCATCCTTTCCACTTGGCCGTTGCTTCTCGGGTGAGCGACAGATGCAAAACAGATTTTTATACTGGCTCCACTTGGATATACTGCATGAAGGTGCGGCTCGTGAATTGTGTGACGTTGTCGGTGATGATTCTGTTAGGAACCCCGAAACGGCAAACTAATCCTTTGAAGAACTTGACGGCTGATTGCGATGTCACCTTTCTCACTGGCTCCACTTCAGGCTGATGACCCACAAGTATAGGGGATCAATTGTAGTCCTTTCGATAAGTAAGAGTGTCGAACCCAACGAGGAGCAGAAGGAAATGACATGCGGTTTTCAGCAAGGTTTTTTCTGCAAGCACTGAAATTATCGGTAACGAGTAGTTTGATAGCAAGATAATTTGTAACAAGTGACAAGTAGCAATAGTAAAGATGAGTGTAGCAAGGTGGCCCAATCCTTTTTATAGCAAAGGACAAGCCGGAACAATCTCTTATAGTAAGTAAAGCATTCTCGAGGACACATGGGAATTTCATCTAGTCACTTTCATCATGTTTGTTTGATTCGCGTTCGCTACTTTGATAATTTGATATGTGGGTGGACCGGTGCTTGGGTGCTTTTCTTACTTGAACAAACCTCCCACTTATGATTACCCCCTCTCGCAAGCATCCGCAACTACGAAAGAAGAATTAAGATTTCTCTAACCATAGCATTAAACATATGGATCCAAATCAGCCCCTTACGGAATAGCGCATAAACTAGGGTTTAAGCTTCTGTCACTCTAGCAACCCATCATCTAATTACTACTCCACAATGCATTCCCTTAGGCCCAAAGATGGTGAAATTTCATCTAGTCGACGTTCACACGACACCACTAAGGGAATCAACAACATACATATCGTCAAAATATCGAACGAATACCAAATTCACATGATTACTTATGACAAGACTTCTGCCATGTCCTCAAGAGCAAAAGTAACTACTCACAAATCATATTCATGTCCAAGACCAGAGAGGTGTTGAATAGCATAATAGATATGAACATATAATCTTCCACCAAATAAACCAACTAGCATCAACTACAAGGTGTAATCAACACTACTAGCAACCCACAGGTACCAATCTGAGGTTTTGAGACAAAGATTGAATACAAGAGATGAACTAGGGTTGGAGATGAGATGGTGCTAGTGAAGATGTTGATGAATATTAGTCCTCCCACGATGAGAGGATCGCTGGTGATGTCGATGGCGACGATTTCCCCTTCCCGGAGGGAAGTATCCCCAGCAGAATATCTCCGCCGGAGAGCAAAAGTGCTCCTGCCCAACTTCCGCCTTGAGATGGCGGCGCACCGTACCGAAAGTCTTCTCTCTATTTTTTCTAGGGCAAATGGACTTATATACCAGAAAATGGGGGCCAGAGGCTGGCTAGGGGCCCCACGAGGTACCAGGGCGCGCCTGGGGGGTGGCGCGCCCCAGTGCCTCATGGGCACCTGGGTGGCCCCCTCTGGTATTTCTTGATTCCAGTATTTTTTATTTATTCCAAAATAAATCTCCGTAAAATTTCAGCTTATTTGGAGATGTGCAGAATAGGTATCTCTGACATAGCTTTTTCAGGTCCAGAATTCCTGCTGCCGGCAATCTCCCTCCTGGTGTAAATCTTGCATATTAAGAGAGAAAAGGCATTAGAATTGATCCACAAAGTGTTATATTGATTACAAACACTATAAATAACAGTAGCAAAACATGATGCAAAATGGACGTATCAACTCCCCCAAGCTTAGACCTCGCTTGTCCTCAAGCGAAAGCCGATATCGATAATCATGTCCACATGTTTAGAGAGAGAGGTGTCGATAAAAACAAAATACGGACATAGTAGCATCATGATCATTATTATAACAGAAATATTTATTATCATAAACTTCTCATGAGCAAGTAACAATTCATCACAACAATGGAGTATAAGGCATAAACTTTCTTGAAAACTAACAAACTATGTTCTCAGTCAACAATGCAATTGCAATTCATCATATTTTCGGGAAGGGTCTCATGTAAGAGCTATTTAGCAAGTCCACATACTCAACCATCATTTAGTCTTCTATGATTGCTAACACTCATGACATATATATGGAGCAAAAAGTTTCAGCCAGACACATAGAAAGATAGGGGCTTGTGAGATCGCCTCCCAACTTATTCACCTCAAGGGTGATGTCAACAATAATAACTCATGATCACTCATATCCAACTGGATATATATGCCTAGATCTTTCCCCACCACATGATGCTTACAAAAGAAAATAAATAAAAAGGAAGTAGAGGAGAACACTATTGACTCTTGCATAAAAAGTAAATACATAAAAGTAAAGGATAAGCCCTTAGCAGAGGGAAGCAGAGGTTGTCATGCGCTTTTTGTTGTTGGATGCAAGAGCTCTTAATGCAAAGGAACGTCACTTTATATTGCCCCTTGTGATAGCAACCTTTATTATGCAGTCTGTCGCTTTTATTTCTTTACCATCACAAGTTCGTACAAAGCTTATTTCCCTTACAATAAAAATTCAGACATATTTTGAGGCAATTTTTGTTGCTTTTTGCACCGATGACAACTTAGTTGAAGGATCTTATTCAATCCATAGGTAGATATAGTGGACTCTCATGACATGAAACTGGGTTTAAGGGTTTTGAATGCACAAGTAGTATCTCTACTTGGTGCGGATTTTTGGCTAGCAAAGATATTGGGCAAGCTCCACATGTTGGAGGATCCATAACAATATAACTTCTATGTGAATATGAACAAACATAATTCATTACGTTGTCTTCCTTGTCCAACGTCAACAATTTGACATAAAATACTTAATGGGGGCTCACAATCATAAAAGATGTCCAAGATAGTATAATTGCATGTGAATCTTCTCTTCCCTTATTAACTTTTTCATGAATTGCATCATTGACTAATGCTATGTTTATTAACTTCCTATAAATTTTACCACTTATACTTTTCTTTATGTAATGTCATTACTTTCCATAGGATTAGCATATGATATTTTTCATTATTTTCATTGGTAGAATTGGAACATGAAAGTAAAGAAGCAAAAACTCAAACTACTCTTTATTATATAACTCTCAACTCGATTACATAGATAGATAGAGCACGAAGTTAACACTCGAAAATAGATCATACTAAACTTTTATTCAACTAGATCACGAAATAACTAAGGATCGAACTAAAATAGGTAAAGATAATGAAAGTGATGGTGCTACGATACCGGGGCACCTCCCCCAAGCCTGGCACAAGCCAAGGGGAGTGCCCATACCCATGTGCTCAAGTCTCCTTCTTCAGTGATGGTGGTGGTGATGAAGTGATCTGCTTGTCCTCTGGCTTCCAGGGCATAGGTTCCCCATCATAAAAAGATGAACGAGTCTCCGGAGTCCTGAAACTTCCAGCTAAACTCATACCTTTGAATGTTGCCTCATACTCAAAATTTTGGTTTTGAAGATCATAGATTTGGCCTTGGAGATAGTCGATTCGTTCATTAAGCTTGAAGATGATGTCCCCCATCGATTGGCCCTCCACCTTGTGATTACGGGTGAATTCCGTGATCATCGAGTGGTTGGCGCTGAGTCCACGTTCCACCATCCCTTGGCACTTGAAGATCTCCTGCTCCACTGCTTCGAGCCTGGACTCCACGCTCCCGGTTTTCTTGGGTCCTTGAACATCCCGGATGTGAAGCACCCCCTCACGCATCTCGATGGCTTGAGGGTGTTTCATCACCTCCGGTAGGTAGGGGTTGATGACCTTCTCGTAGAACTTGTCCTTGGAAGAGCTTGGTGGAGCCATAGCAATCTAGATCTGTCAGAAAAATAGCACGAAACAAGAACAGAGGAGATTTCTGCGATACGGTAGTCAAAACGTCCGTGAGTATATATAAAGATTTTTTATCTTGCAAAACAAGTAATCCAGAAGAAAACGGAGTCGGGAAGGCTCACGTGGGGCCCACGAGCCACCAGGGTGCGCCTGGGGGTGGGGGGGTGGCGCGCCCTGGTGCCTCGTGGGCACCAGGTGGGTCCCCACAGCTGTTTCTTATTTTTGTATTTTTTCTAATATTCCAAAACTGACAGAAAATATTTTTATGGAATTTTCGGAGTCGGTTTACTTACCGTATCACATACCTCTTTCTTTTCAGGGTTCTGGAGTGTTCCGAAAGGTCTCTCTTATGTATTCCTCCGGTGTTATTGTTTCAATAATATTAGTTTCAACATTAATGGGAGTACTTGAAATATAGTGCTTGATTCTTTGCCCATTCACCACTCTCGGATTAGTGCCTTCGGAGTTGTTTATTTTGATGGCTCCGGAGCGATAAACTTCTTCGATGATATACGGTCCTTCCCATTTAGAGAGAAGTTTTCCTGCAAAGATTCTCAAACGAGAATTGTACAATAGAACTTGCTCACCTACTTTAAATTCCCGTTTTTGAATTCTTCTGTCATGCCATCTTTTAACTTTCTCTTTAAACAATTTGGCATTTTCATAAGCTTGGGTTCTCCATTCATCTAATGAGCTAATATCAAATAACCACTTTTCACCGACAAGTTTAAAATCATAATTTAGTTCTTTAATTGCCCAATATGCTTTATGTTCTAACTCAAGAGGTAAATGACATGCTTTTCCATAAACCATTTTATAAGGAGACATACCCATATGATTTTTATAAGCAGTTCTATAAGCCCATAATGCATCGTCAAGTTTCTTAGACCAATTCTTTCTAGATCTATTGACGGTTTTTTGCAAAATTAATTATATTTCTCTATTGCTCAATTCAACTTGACCACTAGTTTGAGGGTGATAGGGAGATGCAATTCTATAGTTGACATCATATTTAGCAAGCAATTTACGGAATGCACCATGAATAAAATGTGAACCACCATCAGTCATTAAATATCTAGGGACTCCGAACCTTGGGAAAATAACTTCTTTAAGCATTTTAATAGAAGTGTGATGATCAGCACTACTAGTTGGAATAGCTTCTACCCACATAGTAACGTAATCAACAGCAACTAAAATATGTGTATACCCATTGGATTTAGGAAAAGGTCCCATATAATCAAATCCCCAGACATCAAATGGTTCAACAGCAAGTGAATAATTCATAGGCATTTCCTGACGTCTACCAACATTACCAATTCTTTGACATTCATCACACGATAGGACAAACTTATGAGCATCCTTGAAAAGAGTAGGCCAATAAAAACCAGATTGTAATACCTTGTTTGCAGTTCTGTCTCCCGCATGGTGTCCTCCGTAAGCCTCGGAATGACACTTCCGTAGGATTTGTTCCTGTTCATGCTCAGGTACACAACATCTAATAATACCATCTACTCCTTCTTTATAAAGATGCGGGTCATCCCAGAAGTAATGTCTTAAATCAAAGAAGAACTTTTTATTTTGTTGGTATGTGAAACTAGGTGGTATGTATTTAGCAACAATGTAATTAGCATAGTCTGCATACCAAGGAGTATTACGAGAAGCATTTATGACAGCTAATTGTTCATCAGGAAAATCATTATTAATAGGTAGTGGGTCATCAAGAACATTTTCCATTCTAGACAAATTATCTGCTACGGGATTCTCAACTCCCTTCCTATCAGTAATATGCAAGTCAAATTCTTGTAGCAATAAAACCCACCTAATGAGTCTAGGTTTAGCATCTTTCTTTTCCATAAGATATTTAATAGCAGCATGATCGGTGTGAACAGTTACTTTAGAATCAACTATGTAAGATCTGAATTTATCACATGCAAACACAACTGCTAGAAATTCTTTTTCAGTAGTAGCATAATTTCTTTGGGCACTGTCTAGAGTTTTACTAGCATAATGGATAACATTTAATTTCTTATCAACTCTCTGTCCTAGAACAGCACCAACATCATAGTCACTAGCATCACACATAATTTCAAAAGGCAAGTTCCAATCAGGTGGTTGACAATAGGTGCAGTGGTTAAGACTTTCTTAAGTGTTTCAAAAGCTTCTAGACAATCATCATCAAAAACAAATGGAACATCTTTTTGCAAAAGATTGGTAAGAGGCCTAGAAATTTTAGAGAAGTCTTTAATAAATCTCCTATAGAAACCAGCATGACCTAGGAAACTTCTTAGACCTTTAATATCTTTAGGACATGGCATTTTCTCAACAGCATCAACCTTAGCTTTATCCACTTCAATACCTCTTTTAGAAATTTTATGCCCCAAGACAATGCCTTCATTCACCATAAAGTGGCACTTCTCCCAATTCAAGACAAGATTAGTTTCTTCACATCTCTGCAAAACTCGATCAAGGTTGCTTAAGCAATCATCAAAAGAAGTTCCGTAAACGGAGAAATCATCCATGAATACCTCAACAATCTTTTCACAAAAGCCAGAGAATATAGCAGTCATACATCTTTGAAAGGTAGCAGGTGCATTGCATAAACCAAAAGGCATACGTCTATAAGCATAAGTTCCAAAAGGACAAGTAAAGGTGGTTTTCTCTTGATCAGGTTGTGATACAGGTATTTGAGAAAACCAGAATAACCATCTAGGAAGCAAAAGTATGTATGCTTAGACAGTCTTTCTAACATTTGATCAATAAAAGGTAAGGGGTAATGATCTTTTCTAGTAGCTTTGTTTAATTTCCTAAAATCAATTACCATCCTATAACCAGTTACAATTCTTTGTGGAATGAGTTTATTTTTATCATTAGGAACAACGGTAATACCTCCTTTCTTAGGGACGCAATGAACGGGACTTACCCATCTACTATCAGCTATGGGATAGATTATACCTGCTTCCAGAAGCTTTAGTATTTCAGTTCTTACCACGTCTTTCATCATAGGATTTAATCGTCGTTGGTGGTCGACAGCTGGTTTAGCATCAGGCTCCATATTAATTTTGTGCTGACATAGAGTGGGACTAGTGCCCTTAAGATCATCAAGAGTATATCCAATAGCAGCACGGTTCTTCCTCAGAGTTTTTAGTAATCTCTTTTTTTCATGCGCTGAAAGGTTAGCACTAATAATAACAAGATATATCTTCTTTTCATCAAGATAAGCATATTTCAATGTATCAGGCAATTGCTTCAATTCAAATACAGGATCACCCTTAGGTGGAGGAGGGCCTCCAAGAGTTTCAACAGGAAAATTATGTTTAAGGATAGGTGGTTGATCAAATAACATCTTATCTATTTCATTTCTTTCATTCATATGCATATCGTTTTCGTGGTCTAGCAAATATTGTTCTAACGGATCAGTAGGAGGTACGGCAATAGAAGCAAGACCAATAATTTCATCTTTACTAGGCAACTCTTTATCATGAGGTTGTCTACGAAACTTGGAGAAATTAAACTCATGAGATATATCACCAAACTAAACTCGAACCTTTTCTTTAACACAGTCAATTTCAGCATTAACGGTATTCAAGAAAGGTCTACCAAATATAATGGGACAAAAATTATCTTGTTGTGAACCAAGTACTAAGAAATCAGTAGGGTATTTGATTTTTCCACACAAGACTTCAACATCTCTAACAATCCCAAGTGGTGTAATAGTATCTCTATTCGCAAGCTTAATAGTAACATCAATATCTTCAATCTCAACAGGTGCAATTTCATGCATTACTTCTTGATATACAGAAAATGGAATAGCACTCACACTAGCACCCATATCACACAAACCATGATAGCAATGATCACCAATCTTAACAGAAATAATAGGCATGCCAACTACGGGCTTGTTCTTGTCTAACATATGTCGTTCATTTCTAACAGGTTTAGCAATTCTAGCCCCCTCATCACAAAAGTAAATAACATGCCCATCTTTATTATTGACTAAGAGATCTTTAACCATAGCAATATCAGGTTCAACTTTAATTTGTTCAGAGGGTCTAGGTGCTCTAATATTACTTTTGTTAACCATAATTGAAGCTTTAGCATGCTCCTTAATCCTAACAGGAAAAGGTGGTTTCTCAATATAAGCAGTAGGCACAACTAGATCAACATGGTAAACAATTGTTTCTTCTTTAACACTAACGGGTTCCTCAATCTTTTCTTTAACAGGGGGATGATATTTAGACCACTTCTCCTTAGGGAGATCAACATGATTAGCAAATGATTCACCAAAGGAAGCTACTATCTCAGAGTCAAGTCCATATTTAGTGCTAAACTTATGAAAAGCATCGGTGGCCATAAAAGATTTAACACAATCGAACTCAAGTATTATACCTGACTCATTACCTTTGTCGAGTTCCCAATCTTCAGAGTTGCGTTTAATTTTTTCCAGAAGATCCCATCTGAGTTCAATAGTTTTCTTCATAAAGGAGCCAGTCGAAGAAGAATCGAGCGTAGTTTGATTATCATGAGAAAGCCGAGCATAAAAATTCTATAAGATAATTTCTTTTGAGAGCTCATGATTGGGGCATGTGTACATCATGTACTGAAGCCTCCCCCAAGCTTGAGCGATGCTTTCTCCTTCATGAGGCCAAAAATTATATATATAATTCCGATCACGATGAACCAAATGCATAGGATAATTTTTTTGATGGAATTCCAGTTTCAATCGATTCCAGTCCCATGTATCAGTATCATCACATAGCCTATACCACATTAATGCCTTTCCCTCCAAAGATAAAGGGAATAATTTCTTCTTAACTCCATCTCCGGATAAACCTGCAAGCTTAAACAATCCATAAATTTCATCTACATAGATCAAGTGCATATCAGGATGTACCGTTCCATCTCCTGCATAAGGATTAGCTAGCAGTTTCTCTATCATACCCAGAGGAATCTCATAATAAATATTTGAGAGGGAAGGGGTCTTGACGGAGAAACTGGAGAGGGAAGAGGCCTTGAAGAAGGACGCCGAGAACAATTACGCCCAATTGCATGAGAACCTCTCCCTTTGGACCGGCAGGCTTGTTAATGTTGCCGAACGCATCAGCTCCCAAATCGCCGTGATGGACATGAAGAGCTGGGGTTTCACCATCAACGACAAGGAGGCCACCAGCGTCAGACTGACCAAGTTCTTCGAGGGCCTTTTCGACGCCTTGAAGACGTATCACGAGGACAGGTCTGCTTCATTTGCTGATGAACCCCGGAAGTTTGCGCGTGAAATTGTGTACTGGGTGCTGCTCAAGATCGCTCATCGCAATCCCGGCCTTGATCTCTCCGGGGTCTTCAGGAGGCTGTCGGCGAGCACCGACGTTACTGCTGCCGACAAGATCACTGCCCCTCTTGCTGACAAGGTTCTCCAAATCCCCAGGGTCCAGGGCGATCGTCGGGACTGAGTTTGCCATTACATCCATCACTGTGCTGCATGTGAAAGATACATTTGATCTTATGTTAGTCCTGCACTGTTTCTGTGATGTAATATAACTTGTGCTGATGGATGAATGCATGTGCGTCGTTTCCCTTGTTTTATTTTGCCTTTGTATGATCGCGTTCCCTAGGCTTGTTTGGAAACTTGCCGGTGCACACACTTTCCGCGAACGCTTTGAGGAACGGGTCCTTAGCAGCGTGCTAGAAGTGCCGCTGCCGGCAAGGCAACTTGCCAGGCTAGAATGTTGCTGCTAGGCTTGCCGAGCGGACTCGAGGCAAGCTAGAGCGCGGACTGACCGCGACAAGGTTCCTTCGCGTGCAGGTTTCTTATACAAAGCACAGAATCGTTCAAGGGAAATCGCAAATGTAACAAGGAAATAATTCCAAAGTTTTTTAGCTTAGCATTTCCTTGCGCTGTTTCTCTCGTTGCATTAAATGATCACTTGAACGTCATTAAAATGGTACCCCATCTCCACTCCCCCTGGGAAACTTGCATGCGAGGGATCCTTCTGTCCTTTTAAGAAAAAGAAAGAAGAGAAAAGAGTGGTTTGGGAACCTTGACAGTCCATCAGCCATTCCATACAAACTAAAGTGTAAATCACAACATCACATGTATCCATATACAAATGGATATGTACGAAGAGTTGCGAAACACTTAGCTTTATTATGCACAGGATCTGCGCCTGGCTTAGTACAAAGGGTTACAAGTCTTGTCGACAAAGCTTGTACAAAAGGGGTTGCCGAGAGGCCCAGCAACCGCGCCTTATGGGTAGAACTTGCGAAGATGCTCAATATTCCATGAGTTCTGCACTGGGGTGCCATCTTCAGTCTCCAGACGGACTGCGTCAGGTCTGGTGACTCGTACTACTCGATAAGGGCCTTCCCACTTCGGTGTCAACTTGTTTGATTTCTTGGCGGACTGAACGCGCCGAAGAACAAGGTCGCCTTCCTCAAGGCTTCGGGCGTGCACTTTGTGGCTATGATAGCGGCGCAAGGCTTGCTGGTAGCGTGCAGCTTGCACAGCCGCCCGAAGATGATCTTCCTCAAGGAGCATCGCGTCGTCTTGCCGCAGCTGCTCTTGCTCAGCTTCATCGTAAGCGAGCACTCGAGGTGACCCATATATGAGTTCCGTGGGGAGCACCGCTTCTACACCGTAGATTTGGGAGAAGGGTGTTTGGTCGGTAGCTCAATTTGGTGTCAACCTGAGTGACCAAAGAACCACCGGCAACTCATCAATCCAGCGCCTTCCACACTTGCGCAGCCTATCAAAGGTTCTTGTTTTGAGGCCATGCAACACTTCAGCATTCATCCTTTCCACTAGGCTGTTGCTTCTCGGGTGAGCGACAGATGCAAAACAGATTTTTCTGCCAAGGTCTTGGATATACTACATGAAGGTGCGGCTTGTGAATTGTGTGCCGTTGTCGGTGATGATTCTGTTAGGAACCCCGAAACGGCAAACTAATCCTTTGAAGAACTTGACGGCTGATTGCGCTGTCACCTTTCTCACTGGCTCCACTTCAGGCTGATGACCCACAAGTACAGGGGATCAATTGTAGTCCTTTCGATAAGTAAGAGTGTCGAACCCAACGAGGAGCAGAAGGAAATGACATGCGGTTTTCAGCAAGGTTTTTTCTACAAGCACTGAAATTATCGGTAACGAGTAGTTTGATAGCAAGATAATTTGTAACAAGTGACAAGTAGCAATAGTAACAATGAGTGTAGCAAGGTGGCCCAATCCTTTTTATAGCAAAGGACAAGCCGGAACGATCTCTTATAGTAAGTAAAGCATTCTCGAGGACACATGGGAATTTCATCTAGTCACTTTCATCATGTTTGTTTGATTCGCGTTCGCTACTTTGATAATTTGATATGTGGGGGGACCGGTGCTTGGGTGCTTTTCTTTCTTGAACAAACCTCCCACTTATGATTACCCCCTCTCGCAAGCATCCGCAACTATGAAAGAAGAATTAAGATTTCTCTAACCATAGCATTAAACATATGGATCCAAATCAGCCCCTTACGGAATAGCGTATAAACTAGGGTTTAAGCTTCTGTCACTCTAGCAACCCATCATCTAATTACTACTCCACAATGCATTCCCTTAGGCCCAAAGATGGTGAAGTGTCATGTAGTCGACGTTCACACGACACCACTAAGGGAATCAACAACATACATATCATCAAAATATCGAACGAATACCAAATTCACATGATTACTTATGACAAGACTTCTCCCATGTCCTCAAGAACAAAAGTAACTACTCACAAATCATATTCATGTCCAAGATCAGAGAGGTGTTGAATAGCATAATAGATATGAACATATAATCTTCCACCAAATAAACCAACTAGCATCAACTACAAGGTGTAATCAACACTACTAGCAACCCACAAGTACCAATCTGAGGTTTTGAGACAAAGATTGAATACAAGAGATGAACTAGGGTTGGAGATGAGATGGTGCTAGTGAAGATGTTGATGAAGATTAGTCCTCCCACGATGAGAGGATCGCTAGTGATGTCGATGGCGACGATTTCCCCCTCCCGGAGGGAAGTATCCCCAGCAGAATTTCTCCGCCGGAGAGCAAAAGTGCTCCTGCCCAAGTTCCGCCTCGAGACGGCGGCGCACCGTCCCGAAAGTCTTCTCTCTATTTTTTAGGGCAAATGGACTTATATACCAGAAAATGGGGGTCAGAGGCTGGCCAGGGGCCCCACGAGGTACCAGGGCGCGCCTGGGGGGTGGCACGCCCTGGTGCCTCGTGGGCACCTGGGTGGCCCCCTCTGGTACTTCTTGCTTCCAGTATTTTTTATTTATTCCAAAATAAATCTCCGTAAAATTTCAACTCATTTGGAGATGTGCAGAATAGGTATCTCTGACATAGCTTTTTCAGGTCCAGAATTCCAGCTGGCGGCAATCTCCCTCCTTGTGTAAATCTTGCATATTAAGAGAGAAAAGGCATTAGAATTGCTCCACAAAGTGTTATATTGATTAAAAACACTATAAATAACAGTAGCAAAACATGAGGCAAAATGGACGTATCACAGGCCACTTTGTGAACTTGTCGATGGCGACGTACAAGAACTCAAAGCCCCCGGCAGCACGGGGGAAGGGGCCCAAGATATCGAGCCCCCAGACCAAAAAGGGCCAGGAGAGAGGGATTGTTTGGGGAGCTTGAGCTGGCTGATGTATGTTCTTTGAATGGAACTGGCATGCTTCACACTTTGTCACTAGCTCAGTTGCATCCTAGAGGGCATTGAGCCAATAGAAGCCTTGCCGGAAAGCTTTGCCGGCAAGTGCTCTTGATCCTATGTGAGAGCCACATATGCCTCCATGTATCTCTGCCAACATCTTCTGTCCATCTTCTCGGCAAATACACTTCAATTTCACACCGTTTGGTCGCTTTCTGTATAGAATGCTATCCGCAAACTGATACATACTTGACTGACGGGCTACTTTCTCGGCTTCTTCTTGCTCATCAGGAAGTTCTCCTGTTTGAAGGAAACGAACTATCTGCTGTGCCCATGCCGGAGCCTGCGGCTCAACGACAAGGACTAAAGGCATCTCTTCGGCTGTGGGAGCGCTTGCCTGTGCGGCAAGAACCTGAGGTTCTGTGCTGAGCTGCTGCTTACTGACAACCATGCCGTTGTTCCCCGCAACATCCTTGCCGGTGGCTTCTGGGAGCTCTGCTGGAAAGTACTTGCCGGTATTCAACTTCCTTCTCTTACTGGCCTGCGTCGATGGAGTGACTGTCGGTTGATTCAAATGGAGCACAAAAGTTCCCGGTTCCACGGGAAGCTTTTGAGCGGCACACTTTGACAGGCTATCAGCAATGCTATTTTCCGCACGAGGGACGTGCTCTGTTTGCAACCCATCAAAGTGTTCTTCCAATTTCCTCACTTCTTCCACATATGCTTCCATCAATGGGCTCTGGTAATCTTTGTTCACTTGTTTCACAACAAGCTGCAAGTCAGCACGGATGATCAATTTTTTGATTCCAAGCTCCATTGTGATCCTAAGACCGGCAAGGAGTCCTTCGTACTCAGCAGTGTTGTTCGTAGCTTGCTCCCTGGGAAAGTGCATTTGAACCACGTATTTGAGGTGCTCTCCGATGGGTGCGACAAGCAGCACTCCGGCACCGGCGCCTTGCAGCGAGAAGGCACCGTCAAAGTACATGATCCATTCTTTGGCCGTCTCTTTGCCGGGAAGAGCTGTTTCTGGAATTTCTTCGTCTTGCGTTGGCGTCCATTCAGCAATGAACTCCGCCAAGGCTCTGCTTTGGATGGTTGAAGTGCTTTCAAACTTAAGTGCAAAGCTTGACAATTCCAACGCCCACTCCACTATCATGCCAGTTGCTTCTGAATTTCTCAAAATGTGTTGTAATGGAAAGCGGGTGACGACGGTGATCTCATGTGCTTGGAAGTAGTGGCGCAGCTTTCTCGAGGCCATAAGGAGGCCGAAAAGCAGTTTCTGCACACCAGAGTATCTTGATCTAGCCCCCTGCAGAAGGGAACTAACAAAATACACGGGTCGCTGCACCACCTTCTTCTTCGGCACCACTTGCTGGTCAGCTTCACTTGCTTGCGCTATTTTCGACTTGTCGGAGTCAGACCTTGCCGGGGAAAATTCCGGTTTGTCGCTGGACGGGCTTGCCGCAGCTGCTTCCTCATCATCGACTTCCCTCTGCGCCACTAATGCAGCACTAGCCACTTGATTCGTTGCCGCTACGTATAGCAGTAACGGCTCTTGCGGTCTAGGCGCAACTAGTGTTGGCGCGGAGGAGAGGTATCTTTTCAAGTCCTGCAGCGCGACCTCCGCTTCCGGAGTCCATTTCATCGGACCTGCCTTTTTCAAAATCTTGAAAAACGGCAGGGCGCGCTCAACGGATCTTGAAATGAACCTACTCAAGGCAGCAACACAGCCGGCAAGACGCCGCACATCTTTGACGCTTTTTGGTGCTTGAATCTGCTCAATTGCTTTGATCTTGTCGGGATTTGCTTCGATTCTGCGCTGAGATACAAAGAACCCAAGAAGCTTGCCGGATGGAATGCCAAACACACACTTCTCGGGATTGAGCTTCAAGTTGATTTTGCGCAAGTTTGTAAATGTTTCTTCTAAATCTTGAATGAGGGTAGATTTGTCCTTAGTCTTGACCACTATATCATCCATGTATGCTTCCACATTCCTGTGCAGCTAGGGCTCAAAACCAATCTGGACTTCTCTTGTGAATGTTGAACCAGCACTCTTTAATCCGAAAGGCATACGCACGAAGCAGTACGTGCCACATGGAGTAATGAATGCGGTTTTCTCCTCATCCTCCTTGGCCATGAATATCTGATGGTATCCAGAATATGCATCAAGGAAGGAGAGTAAATCACAGCCGGAAGTAGAGTCTACAATTTGATCAATGCGTGGCAAGGGGAAAGGATCCTTTGGACATGCTTTGTTAATATCAGTGTTGTCAATACAATGTCTCCACTTCCCATTTGCTTTGCGCACCACAACTGGGTTTGCCAACCAAGTTGGATGTAATACACCTCTAACCAAACCTGCTGCTTCAAGCTTCTTGATTTCTTCGGCAATGAATTGTTGCCGCTCCAAAGCTTGCTTCCGGACTTTTTGTTTGACGGGTCGAGCGTGGGGACAGACGGCAAGTTGGTGCTCAATTACCTTCCTGGGAACACCGGGGATGTCGGATGGTCGCCATGCGAACACATCGACATTCGCCCGCAGGAAGGCAATGAGCGTGCTTTCATATTTGTTGTCAAGCGTGGCACTGATGGTGAAGGTACCGTCAGTGCCGTCCTCCCTCGCCGGCACCTTTTTGGTTGCCGGTGAAGCAGCTTTGAATTTCATACCGGCAGAGCACTCCGGCAAGTCTTCAACAGGCGCGCAGCACTCCGAAGAGGTGCGCTTCCCGGAATCCTTGCTAGAGGTCCTGCCGGATTTCTTGCTTTCCTTCTTCTTGGTGGGAGCTGGCGTCTTGGCGGCCTCTGCTGCAACCGCATCTCTGTACATCTTGTTGACGCAAATGACTGCATCTTTCTTGTCGGAGTTGATGGAAATGACACCCATTGTCCCTGGCATCTTCAATGTGTTGTAGGCATAGTGAGATGCTGCCATGAATTTTGCCAACGCTGGGCGGCCAAGAATTCCATTGTACGGCAAGGGGATCTTGACAACGTCAAACACGATCTTCTTTGTTCTGTAGTTCAATTCCCCACCAAACGTCACCGGCAATGTGATCTTTCCCTTGGGCTGGCTTCTTACCGGGTTTACTTCTTGAAAAGTGCCTGTCTTCTCGAGCTCCTCGTCGGGAATCTGCAGCCTCTTGATTACCTCTGGAGAAATCAAGTTTAGGCCGGCCCCACCGTCAACTAACATTTTCGTGACCTGGAGATTGCGAATTGTTGGCGAAACCAACAACAGCAAACACCCGACCGCAGTCGTGCGATCAGGGTGGTCCTCGGCATCGAAAATGATAGGCGTGTGTGACCACTTGAGTGGCTTTTGAGAGCCCATTGCCGGTTCTGCCGCATTAACCTCACGAGCCCACTGCTTAAGTTGGCGGTGAGAGGAGTGCAAAGATGCCCCTCCATCAACGCACATGGCCTCAGTTGCCTTCTGGAATTCTTATTCACTGGACTCTCCGTCGTCCTCTTCTTCCTCACTTCCATCATCTTCACCTTTCTTTTCGCGGCCCCTAGCAGGCTTCTCTTTCTGTTGCTTGGCCTTGCCGCGGCGGCCTCCTCGACCACCATGGCCCTTTTTGCCGGATCCACCGGCACCATCTTGACCCTTCTCTTTGTCACGCTTTTCATATTCAGCCTTCTGTTTCTCAACAAGGTGCTCGACTTGCCGGCACTCTTGGAGATCATGGCCTTTGGTGCGGTGAATCTTGCAGTATGGCCCATCAGACTTACCGGCCTTCTCATTTGCCGCCGCCTCCTGGCAAGCGGCGCATACATCTGCCTCCTTGCCGGAGTTCTCAGTCTTGGCTTTCTTGGCGGACTCAGAGTTGCCGGAACCTTCGACAGCCATTACAGTTTTTCCCTTGCGCTTCCTGTTGCGCTTTCGGCCCTTCTTCTTCGGGGTGGCGGCATCGTCATCTTTGGAATCCACCTCGGCACCAGCGTCCTCCCCGGGAAGCCTTCTCCCTTTCTCAGCACGCGCGGACTTATCCGCCAACGTATAGAGCTCGTTGACGGTTTTGGGTAGCTTGACGTTCATCTTCTCCCGCATCCTCCGATTGTGCACATTCGTATGGAAGGCAGCAATCACGGCTGTGGGGTGCACATCTGGGATATTGCGATGCACGCGGCTAAATCTCTGGATGTACTTGCGTAAAGTCTCTCCATCTCTTTGCGGGATCACTTGCAGGTCGCTGGGCTGTCCAGGGGCCTTGTGGCCTCCGGTAAAGGCACCAACAAACTCGTTGCAGAGATCTGACCACAAAGAAATGGAGTTCTTTGGCAAGTTCATCAGCCAAGACCTCACGTTGGGCTTTAGTACCAACGGGAAGTAGTTGGCGAGGATTTTCTCATCTCTTCCCCCGGCAACTTGCACAGCAATCGTGTAGATGCCCAGAAACTCTGCCGGGTTCAGCTTGCCGTCATACTTTTCTGGTACTTCTAGCTTGAAGGCCCAGACGGACAGCCATCGGACTTGCCGCAGCTCACGGGTGAAGGCAGGACACCCAACCTCGTAAGGTAGATACCCGCCAACCCCTGGCGCAGGCTCATCAATGATGGGGCCGTTGTGCACGTCGGATTGACGGCGCGCCTCCCGGCGCCGTTCGATGGTGGTGCGGGCGTCTTCTGCCTGTCTGTCTCGCAACACTTGCTGCTGATCTTGCCGCGCTCGCGGATCCGAAGAGGCCATCGACACCTTGTCGGGCTCGAAAGATCGTCGAGCTCGCTGCGATTGTTGACGTTGCTGCTGTTGGGACTGTTGCTGCTGGGGCGATTGCACCGTTAGCGCAGCACCGTCAACATGGCCATCAGTTGGGGATGCTGGTGCTGTTTGCGGACGCCGTGAGTGCTCCGCCTGCTGTGATTTGCTGGCCTCGGCAAACCCAATCAAGCTTTGGATGGTGGCTCTCCACTCATCCATCTTCTCTGCCGCTGGAGGGAAATTTAGCAGCATCTGGGCTCGTGCCATTGCTTCCACTGCCGTGGCTGGCATGGCCGGAAGCGAAGAGCGCGACGTTGCTCTACTCCTGGCAGAGCCACCAGGAGCGCCATCTCGGTCTTCCTGCCACGGCACATGTTCAGCAGCGGGTCGCTGTGGCGGAGGCAGTGCCCGAGGGTCTGGGATTTCATCAACGGGAGTCTTGCCGTGAAGTCGCCGCTGCCCGGAGTCGTTGGCGCCGCTTGGAGCCGTACCGCGCCCGTTGTGTGAGGGGCACGGCGTCTGTCCCGAAGCATCATCCTTGGACGCCGCCGCAGCAGGACCTTGGCTCGCGCCAGCCCGGGCGTTGCCGCTTCGGTGGCTGCCTTCGTCGGCGCAGCGAGCAGGAGGAGGAAGACGTCCGTCTGCCCTGCTCGCGCCGTCTCGGCTTTGTTCGCCAGAGGATCGAGGAAGTCGACCTCCTCCAGCGCGCTTGTCTCCTGCGCCGACCACGGTGGGCATGGCGACCGCGCCGCCTGCGCTAGCCGTGCCGACCGCGGTACCCGCACCGTCCGCATTGGCCGCGCCGCCTGCGGATACGTGCGGAGTGGCCGTCATCGTGATGCCCTTCTTCTTGGGTGCCATCGACGACGAGGAGGACGATGATGAAGTTGATGTAGATGACACGTAATCCACTGACTCAGGTTCGCGCAAGCGATCCCCCTACCTGGCGCGCCAAAGATGTCGTGGTGGTACGACCATCTATGGGGCCATCCAGCCCCTTGTGGTTTGGCAGGGGAGATCGACGTGCACAAAGAGCAGAATCAATGGAAGACGCAAGGGATTTACCCAGGTTCAGGCCGCTGTGAAACGTAAAACCCTACTCCTGCTTTTGGTGTATTGGCTGTGTGAGAGCACGAGTACAAGGAGCGCTTCTCCCGGCAAAGCGCAGAGAGAGCTGCTACGCGAGTCGTGCAAGTGTTTGAAAAGGAGTCCGAATCCCTCTAACTGTTACCCTGGCCCTCCTTTTATAGCTCAAGGGGTTACCACAGTGGCAAAATAGTAATTACATATCGATTAGATAGCAAACAGTGCTATCATACCTAACTCTGCCAGTTTAGGACAAAAGCATTAAATGCGCCGTTAGTTGTCATGTGGAGAGGTAGCCCCAGCAAGGTTTCTGCACCGCTTGCCCAGCTACCTCGTATTATTCTGACACGCCTCCTGGACGGGTGTCTTTGGAGGCAAATCTTCTCCCTGTGCGCTGACACGTGCCTGACAAATCTCACCAACCAGCCTGCATGGTCGACACGTCACTGATTAGCGACTAGCTGCCCAGTGAGGTGGAGCGCGGACGAGCTGGTGAGAGCTTGCCGGCACGGAGCTTGCCGGGTCTTCACCTTGCCGGCTCAGCCTTGCCGGCTCAGCCTTGCCAGCAAGAAATGTCTTCATCTGCACTACTAGTTGAGTACTTGTTGGTGCTGTGTCTTGAGCTTCTCTCCAGTAGCTTCTGCAATTGGGCCTTGAATCTTGGTCTTGGCGGTTCCCGTCAAGCTTTGGCTGGCAAGGAGGCTGCTACCGTCTGTGCATAAGTTAGGGTATAAAATACCCATGTTTTATACACCGACAGAAGGTGTGGAGCCTTCATCCTAGAACAACAAGTATAATCATATCTCAAGCATAAATTCCAAGCATACCATTGCAAATAATCAATTTGATCCCATAAGAGTTTCCCTTTTTGAGACAAGGGATAATCCCTAAAGTATTCACGTTGATCCAACGTGTCTCCCATTATCAAGTTGAATGTGGTTTTCTCAGGATTATCAAAGTAGTGTTTAATGTTTTCCACATAACGAGCATCGACGGTTTTAGGAGGTTCCCCATCTCCATGAGTAGCAAGTACAACTATTTTTTTTGGTATTTCGTGTTCCATATCCATAACTAAAGATAGAGAACAACTTAGAACAGAAAATAAAATCTACTTAGTGATAAAGCAAACAAGCACACACGAGAATATCAACCCCACGCTATTGCTCCCCGGCAACGGCGCCAGAAAAAGGTCTTGATAACCCACAAGTATAGGGGATCAATTGTAGCTTTTTCGATAAATAAGAGTGTCGAACCCAACGAGGAGCTAAAGGTAGAATTAATATTCCCTTCAAGCTCTATTGACCACCGATACAACTCTACGCATGCTTAACGTTCGCTTTACCTAGAACAAGTATAAAACTATTTTGTAGGTGATAGGATAGGTTTGCAAGAATAAAACTAGAAGTACTTTGCGAGAATAAAACTACGAGTAATTTGCAAGATAATAAAAGTTAGTTGTTTAGTAGAAAGCTTTTGTAACACAAGAGAATGATTTGTCCATAGGCAATCGATAACTAGACCGGTAATCATTATTGCAATTTTATATGAGGGAGAGGCATGAGCTAACATATTTTCCGTACTTGGATCATATGCACTTATGATTGGAACTCTAGCAATCATCCGCAACTACCAAATATCATTAAGGTAAAACCCAACCATAGCATTAAGTATCAAGTCCTCTTTACTCCCATACGCAACAACCCCCTTACTCGGGTGTAAGCTTCTGTCACTCTAGCCGCCCACCATAAGAGAATTATGAACGTATTGCAAACCCTACAGCGGGAATCCCTCATGCTTGCATGACATGGAGGGCACCATAGGACAGCACCAAAATAAAACATACAACTCAAACCAATCACGATCATCAATCAACCCATAGGACAAAACGAATCTACTCAAACATCATAGGATGGCCACAAATCATTGGATAATAATATGTAGCATTAAGCACCATGTTTAAGTAGAGAATTACAGCAGGAAAAGAGAGGTTACACCACTGCATAGAGGGGGAGAGAGTTGGTGTTGACGGCGGCGAAGTTGTTGGTGTAGATCGCCGTCACGATGATTGCCCCGGCGGCGTTCCGGCGCCACCGGGAGAGAGGGGGAGAGATCCCCCTCCTTCTTATTCTTGCTTGGCCTCCCCCCTAGATGGGAGGAGAGTTCCCCCTCTGGTCCATGGTATCCATGGCGGCGGAGGGGCAGGAGCCCCTCCTAGATTGGATCTCTCTCTCTGTTCTCTTCTGTTTCGCGTTCCTGTTTTCTGGCCCTTCACCGTTTCTTAAATTCCTGGAGATCCGTAACTCCGATTGCACTGAAATTTTAACACGATTTTTTTTCGGATATTAGCTTCCTTGTGGCCAAAGAAGGGATTCAACGGACTTACGAGGTGCTCACGAGCCACCAGGGCGCGTTTGCCCCCCCAGGCGCGCGCTGGTGCCTCGTGGCCACCTCGGACACCGTCTTGCGTTGATTCTTCTTCCCAAAAATCACATATATTCCAAAATAATTCTCCGTAAAATTTTATTGCATTTGGACTTCGTTTGATATGGATATTCTGTGAAACAAAAAACATGCAACAAACTGGAACTGGCACTTGGCACTGGATCAATATGTTAGTCCAAAAAAACAATATAAAATGTTGCCAAAAGTATGTGGAAATTATAGGATATTGGCATGAAACTATCAAAAATTATAGATACGATGGAGACATATCACCTATATACATGATCATTGCCATGAATCAGTCATAATTATTTGCTTTTCTATCAATTGCCCAACAGTAATTTGTTTACCCACCGTATGCTATGTGTTCGAGAGAGAAGCTTCTAGTGAAAACTATGGCCCCCGGGTCTACTTTATCATATATTAAAAACTCAAAAATACCTTGCTGCAATTTATTTACTTTTATTTTATTTAGTATTTTAGTTTATCTATCTACCACTATCAGAATTAATCCTTGCAAATAACCGCTAGGAGGATTGACAACCCTCTTATTTGTGTTGGGTGCAAGTGTTTGCTTTTGTGTGTGCAGGTGCGCTTGACGGAATTTTGCTTGGTTCTCCTACTGGATTGATAACCTTGGTTCTTAACTGAGGGAAATACTTATCTCTACTATACTGCATCATCCTCTCCTCTTTGGGGAACTACCAACGCAGTCTACAAGTAGCAGGAAGAATTTCTGGCGCCGTTGCCGGGGAGACATCATCAAAATTACCAAGTACCTTCGCACAAACTATCATCCACTTGCATTTATTTTATTTGCCTTTTTATTTGCATTTGCCTTTAGTTTTCATCTCCCCCACTTCTAATTTTTTTTACAAAAACACAAAAACATTTTTATTTGCTTGTTTGTTGCTTGCTTCACCACTATGGCTAGTTCTTCGCTTGTTACTATTACTCCCGAAAATGAAGTGCTTAATTTTAAACAAAGGGGAGGAGAAAATTTAAAAGATGCTTGGTATAGGATTTGCGATGCTCAAAATAGATCAACTCGTAAGCAATCCACTACCGTTCTTCTTCGAAATTTTTATGTGGGAGTTACTACTTGGTATAGGTTTGTGCTTGACACTATTACCGGAGGGAATTTCTTGATGTGTCCCACTTTGGATGCTTTCAATGCTATGGGAAATTTAGTGGGTTCACCCCTATCATTATTAATGAAACTGCATTTACTTTGGAGCATGTTATGCAAAGATTAGAAGCTATTGAAAATAAAATGCCTACCCTTGAACATCTTGAGAATTTAGATAAAAAGGTCCATAATCATATTACTCAATTTGGTTCTACGGTGGGAATTGCTTTGAAAGCCCTAAAGGAAAAGGAACCAATAATTAACGAAAGGATAGAATAAAGCTCCGCTAGAATTGACAAGTTAGAAGGGATTATCAATAACTTAGGTTCCATTTTTTCCTCCGCTAAAAACATTGATAGGACCACTCCCAATAAAAATTGCAAGTTTATGTATGTTCCTAAGACTAAGGGTGCCACTTCTAATAAGGGAAATGAGGACTTAAAAATGATTAGCGTGCACCCCAATGTTATTGATATAATAAAGGAACCTATTTATGAAAGCAAAATGCTTGATTTTGTGCCTAGGAGCGTGATGATAAAAAATTCCTATGCTAATTCTCTTAGAAATAGTGTGTGTGTAATTGAGGATTTGGAAACCAAGGACGACAACACTTGAAACTATGCATTATGCCTAGCTAGGGGCATAAAACAATAGCGCTTGTTGGGAGGCAACCCAATGAATAAAATAAAATTTTGTTTTTACCTACTGTTCTTGTGAGTTTACACAATTATAGCCTCTGTTATGATTGTGTTTTTATCTTTTAATTGGTGTTTATGACAAGTAATGCCTTTGGGATGATGTTGCTGATAGTAAAATTGATGTTGTTTGGAAAACAGAAAGTTTTGCGTCCAGTGCTGGATTTTTGATTCTGTACTGTTGCGTCAGAAAAATCTGAAATTTTTACAAAGTATTGGTATATGAATTTTTTACGTTGTCCTAATTTTTCAGAAGTTTTGGAGTTACAGAAGTATAGCTTATAAATAGATCTTTACATACTGTTCTGTTTTAGACTGATTCTGTTTTTGTTGCATAGTTTGCTTATTTTGATGAATCTATGGATCGTATCGGGGGGTATGAGTCATGGAGAAGTTGGAGTACAGTAGAATTATGCCAATATTAAATATGAATCAATTTACAACAGTACCTAAAGTTTAAGATTTACTTGTTATACTAACGGATCTCACGAGGTTTTTGTTGAGTTTTGTGTGCTGAAGTTTTCAAGTTTTGGGTGAGACTACGATGGATAAAGGAATATGGAGTGGCAAGAACCTAATATTGGGGATGCCCAAGGCACCCCAAGGTAATATTCAAGGAAGAATCAAGCGTCTAAGCTTGGGGATGCCCTGGAAGGCATCCCCTCTTTCGTCTACAATCTATCGGTAACTCACTTGGAGCTATATTTTTATTCATCAGATGATATGTGTTTTACTTGGAGCGTCTTGTGATATAGTTTGTTTGCTTTTGTTTTCTTTTTAGTTTGTCACAATCATCTTTGCTGAACACACCTTTTTCAGAGGGACACACATTATTCATGATTTGTTAGAATACTCTATGTGCTTCACTTATATCTTTTGAGCTAGGCAGTTGCTCTAGTGCTTCACTTATATCTTTTAGAGCACGGCGGTGGTTATATTTTGAAGAAATAGTTGCACTCTCATGCTTCACTTATATATTTTTGAGAGTCTAATAAATAGCAATGGTAATATGCACGGGTTATGAATTTGGTCCTGATATGATAGGTATTCAAGAGAGATATAATAAAAACTTTCATGTAGATCACTGAATATGATAAGTTTGATTCCTTGCAATAGTTTTGTGATATTAAGATTGTAATATGTGGGAGTTCTAGTAGATAATTGTGGTTTAGTAAGAATATTGGTGTTGAGGTTTGTGATTCCCGAAGCATGCACGTATGATTTGTCGTTATGCTAGGAAGTTGGAGCATGATTTATTCTTGATTGTCTACCTTATGAGTGGCGGTCGGGGACGAGCGATGGACTTGTTCTACCAATATATCACCCTAGGGGCATGTGTAGTAGTACTTTCCTTCGAGGGCTAATAAACTTTCGCAATAAGTATGTGAGTTCTTTATGACTAATGTGAGTCCATGGATTATACGCACTCTCACCTTTCCGCAATTTGCTAGCCTCTTCGGTACCGTGCATTGCCCTTTCTCACATCGAGAGTTGGTGCAAACTTCGCCGGTGCATCTAAACCCCGTGATATGATACGCTCTATCACACATAAGCCTCTTTATATCTTCCTCAAAACAGCCACCATACCTACCTATCATGGCATTTCCATAGCCATTTCGAGATATATTGCCATGCAACTTCCACCGTTCCATTTTTATGACACACATCGTCATTGTCATATTGCTTTGCATGATCATATAGCTGACAAAGTATTTGTGGCTCAGCCACCGTTCATCATTTTTATACATGTTACGCTAGCATCATTGCACATCCTGGTACACCGCCAGAGGCATTCATATAGAGTCATATTTGTTCTAGTATCGAGTTGTAAGTAAATAAAAGTGTGATGATCATCATTATTAGAGCATTGTCCCGGTGAGGAAAGGATGATGGAGAACATGATTCTCCCACAAGTCGGGAGGAGACTCCGGACGAAAAAAGGCCGAAAAGAGCCCACACAAAAAAATGAGAGAAAAAGAGAGAAGGGGCAATGTTACTATCCTTTTTCCACACTTGTGCTTCAAAGTAGCTCCATGTTCTTTCATATAGAGAGTCTCCTATTTTGTCACTTTCATATACTAGTGGGAATTTTTCATTATAGAACTTGGCTTGTATATTCTGATGATGGGCTTCCTCAAATGCCCGAGGTCTTTATGAGGAAGCAAGTTGGATGCACACCCACTTAGTTTTCATGTTGAGCTTTCATACACTTATAGCTCGTAGTGCATCCGTTGCATGGCAATCCCTACTCCTCGCATTAACATCAATTGATGGGCATCTCCATAGCCCGTTGATTAGCCTCGTTGATGTGAGACTATCTTCTTATTTTTGACTTCCCCTTATTTACCTTTACCACCACACTCTATTCCACCCATAGTGCTATATCCATGGCTTGAGCTCATGTATTGCGTGGGGGATGAAAAAGCTGAAGCGTGTTAAAAAGTATGAACCAATTGCTCGGCTTGTCATCGGGGTAGTGCATGATAAATATTTTGTGTTAAGAAGATGGAGAATGACAAGATTATATGATTTTGTAGGGATAAAATTATTAGCATTTTTATTTTGAAAGACATGATTGTTTATTAGTATGCCTGAGTATTGATGTCTTTATATCAAACTATAGACTATTGCTTTGAATCATTCGGATCTTATTATTCATACCGTATGAGAAAGACTACATGATGAAACATGATAGGTAGCATTCCACATCAAAAATTCTGTTTTTATCATTTACCTACTCGAGAACGAGCAGGAATTAAGCTTGGGGATGCTTGATACGTCTCCAACGTATCTATAATTTTTGATTGTTCCATGCTATTATAGTATCAATCTTGGATGTTTTATATGCAATTATATGCCATTATATATCATTTTTTGGGACTAACCTATTAACCCAGTGCCCAGTGCCAGTTGTTGTTTTCTGCTTGTTTTTGTCTTTTCAGAAAATCATTATCAAAAAGAGTCCAAACAAGAGAAAAAACTTTGGATTAATTTTTTCTGGACCAAAAGAGACCTACGAAGCTTCGGGAGAAGACCAGAAGAGCCACGAGAAGGCGACAAACCTAGAGGACATGCCTAGGGGGGTAGGCACGCCCCCCAGGCTTGTGGGCCCCTTGTAGCCCCTCCTGACCTAATTCCAGCGCTATAAATTCCCGAATATTCCCAATATACCAAAAAGACAGAAGAAAAAACCTTTCTGCCGCCGCAAGCCTATGTTCTTCCGCGATCCCATCTGGAGGCCTTTTCTGGTACTCTGCCGGAGGGGGAATCGATCATGGAGGGCTTCTTCATCAACCTTGCTGCCCTTCCGATGATGTATGAGTAGTTTACCACAGACCTACGGGTCCATAGCTAGTAGCTAGATGGCTTCTTCTCTCTCTTTGATCTTCAACACCATGTTCTCCTCGATGTTCTTGGAGTTCTATGCGATGTAATCTTCTTTTGCGGTGTGTTTGTTGGGAACCGATGAATTGTGAGTTTATGATCAGATTATTCATGAGAAATATTTGAGTCTTCTCTGAACTATTTTATGCATGATTATTATAGCTTTTTATTTCTCTCCGATCTATCGATTTGGTTTGGCCTACTAGATTGATTTATCTTGCAATGGGAGAGGTGCTTTGTGATGGGTTCAATCTTGCGGTGCTCAATCCCAGTGACAGAAAGGGACATGACACGTATTTGTATTGTTGCCATTAAGGATAAAAAGATGGGGTTTAATCATATTGCTTGAGTTTACTTTCTCTACATCATGTCATCTTGCTTAAGGCGTTATCTGTTTCATACTTAATACCCTCGATGCATGCTGGATAGCGGTCGATGGGTGGAGTAATAGTAGTAGATGCAGGCAGGAGTCGGTCTACTTGTCTCGGACGTGATGCCTATATACATGATCATTGCCATGAATCCGTCATAATTATTTGCTATTCTATCAATTGCCCAACAGTAATTTGTTTACCCACCGTATGCTATGTGTTCGAGAGAAGCTTCTAGTGAACACTATGGCCCCCGGGTTGCTACTTGTGATCTGCGTTGGTTTTTCCCCGAAGAGGAGGGGATGATGCAGTACAGTAGAGATAAGTATTTCCCTCAGTTATGAAACCAAGGTTATCAATCCAGTAGGAGAATCACGCAACAACTCGTTAGCAGCACCTGCACACAAAATAACAAATCCTTGCACCCAATGCGAACAAGGGGTTGTCAATCCCTTGGCGGTTAATTGCAAGATTAAATTGTCTGGTGATAGATAGATAAATTGAACAAAAATACAAAATAAAATAAATAAAGTAAAATTGCAGCAAAGTATTTTTAGGATTTTCAATATATGATAAAGGTAGAGGCTTCTCTCTTGAAAATAGCATACGGTGGGTAAACAAATTACTGTTGGGCAATTGATAGAAAAGCAAATAATCATGACGATATCCAAGGCAATGATCATGTATATAGGCATCACGTCTGAGACAAGTAGACCGACTCCTGTCTGCATCTACTACTATTACTCCACACATCGACCGCTATCCAGCATGCATCTAGAGTATTAAGTTCATAAAGAACGGAGTGACGCCTTAAGCAAGATGACATGATGTAGAAAAAGTAAACTCACGCATGAATAAACCCCATCTTTTTATCCCTATTAGCAACGATACAATACGTGTCATGTCCCCTACTGTCACTGGGATTGAGCACCGCAAGATCGAACCCATTACAAAGCACCTCTCCCATTGCAAGATAAATCAATCTAGTTGGCCAAACCAAATCAATAGGTCGGAGAGAAATACGAAGCTATAACAGTCATGCATAAAAGAGTTCAAAGAAAACTCAAATAATATTCATGGATAATCTGATCATAAACTCACAATTCATCGGATCCCAACAAACACACCGCAAAAAGTGATTACATCGGATAGAACTCCAAGAACATCGAGGAGAACATTGTATTGAAGATCAAGTAGAGAGAAGAAGCCATCTAGATACTAACTATGGACCTGTAGGTCTGTGGTAAACTACTCACGCATCATCGGAAGGACAGCAAGGTTGATGTAGAGCCCCTCCGTGGTTGAATCCCCCTTCGGCAGAGTGCCAGAAAGGGCCTCCAGATGGGATCTGTCGAGAACAGGAACTTGCGGCGGCGAAAAAAGTATTTAGTGGACTCCTCTGTTGGTTTCCCGATTTTAGAGAATTTATAGAGGCGGAGTTAGGTCAAATGGTGCCTCGTGGGCCCCACGAGCTACCAGGGCGCGCCCCACCCCCCAGGGCATGCCGTGGTGCCTCGTGGGCCACTGCTCCATCTTCTCGTCCCCTCCCGAAGCGTCCAGGGTCTCTAATGTCCAGAAAAAAATCTCCAAAAACTTTCGTGGCATTTGGACTTCATTTGGTACTGATATTCTGGAAAACCAAAAACAGGCAAAAAAACAGCAACTGGCACTGGGCACTAAGTTAATAGGTTAGTCCCAAAAAATGATATATAATTGCTTGTAAGTGTATATAAAACATCCAAGATTGATACTATAATAGCATGGAACAATCAAAGATTATAGATACGTTGGAGACATATCAAGCATCCCCAAGCTTAATTCCTGCTCATCCTCGAGTAGGTAAATGATAAAAACAGAATTTTTGATGTGGAATGCTACCTATCATATTCATCATATACTCTTTTCGTTTGTAGCATGGACAGTTGGACTTGGATGATTCAAAGCAATAGTCTATAGTGTGACATGAAGACATAAATACTCAAGCATACTAACAAGCAACCATGTCTTTCAAAATATCAACGCTAAAGAAAGTTATCCCTAGCCCATTATGCTCAATCATTGATCCATTCATGAAACACACTCAATATTAGCTACACCCAATGCACAAGTATGACAATAGTGCTCTCTAGTTGGTGCTTTGTAAGAGAAGATGGAGACTCAAAATAAAAATAAAAATTGCATAAAAGTAAATAGATAGGCCCTTCGCAGAGGGAAGCAGAGATTTGCAAAGGTGCCAGAGCTCAAGGCTTAAATTAGAGAGATAAAATTATTTTGAGAGGCATGCTTTTCCTGTCAATGAAAACGACTGCGAATTCCCAATATCTTCCATGCTAGACACATTATATCCGGTTCCCAAACAGAAAATAAAGTTTATTTCCTTTCCACCATTCTTTCACAATCCATGGCTAGCCGTATCCACGGGTGCCTTCCATACCAACACTTTCCAAGGAATTTATTATTATCATCATTTTTTTTCATTTCAGGACTGGGCATCCCTAATACCTTGCCACTTTCTCGTGCAACGACATGTGAATAAACACTCATCGTGAGAATAACACACCTAGCATGGAAAATATTGGCCACCCCCTGCCGCTTCATGAGCGGTACGGGTACACAAAATGGAAAATTATTTTGAAAAATTAGAGTTGGCACATGCAAATTTACTTGGAACGGCATGGAAATACCGCATATAGGTAGGTATGGTGGACTCATTTGGCACAACTTTGGGTTTAAGGAGTTGGATGTACAAGCAGCATTCCCGCTTAGTACAAATGAAGGCTAGCAAATAGATTGAGAAGCGACCAACCAAAAAGCAAAAACGGTCATAAACATGCATTGAACATAACTAACACTGAATAATGCACCACAAGTAATTTCATTGCATAACTATTGACTTTATGTGCATGCATAGGGAATCACAACCCTTAACACTAATATTCTTACTAAATCACAATTACTCACTAACATGACTCACATATTATCATCTCCATATCGCAAAACTATTGCAAGGAATCAAACTTATCATATCCAATGATCTATATGAAAGTTTTTATTATATCCCTCTTGAATATTCATCACTTTGGGACCAAATTCATATCTTGTGCAAATTACCATTACTATTATCAACTCTCAAAAAGATATAAGTGAAGCATGAGAGTGCAAACATTTCTTCAAAATTTAATCTTATCAACTCTCAAAATAATATAAGTGAAGCATGAGAGTTCAAATATTTCTTCAAAATATAGTCACCGCCGTGCTCAAAAAGATTTAAGTGAAGCACGAGAGCAACTGCCTAGCTCAAAAGGTATAAGTGAAGCACATAGAGTATTCTAACAAATCATGATAAACATGTGGCTCTCTCAAATAAGTGTGTCCAGCAAAGATGATTGTGACAAACTAAAAAGCAAACAAAGCAAAGACTCATATAATACACGGAGCTCCAAGCAAAACTCATGATATGTGACGAATAAAAATATACCGATAGTTGGTAGAAGAAAGAGGGGATGCCTTCCGGGGCATCCCCAAGCTTAGTTGCTTGGGAGTCCTTGAATATTACCTTGGGGTGCCTCAGGCATCCCCAAGCATAGGCTCTTGCCACTCCTTATTGCTTCATCCATCGTGATCTCACCCAAAACGTGAAAACTTCAATCACACAAAACTCAACAAAACCTTCGTGAGATCCGTTAGTATAATAAAGCAAATCACTACTTTAAGTACTGTTGCAAACCCATTCATATTTTATTTTTGCATTATACCTACTGTATTCTAACTTCTCCATGGCTTATACCCCCCGATACAATCCATAGTTTCATCAAAACAAGCAAAACAATGCATCAAAAACTGAACCTGTCAAAAACAAAACAGTTTGTAGCAATCTGAATATTGACCATACTTCTGTAACTCCAAAATTTCTAAAAAAATTACGACAACATGGGAAATTTGTATATCAATCATGTGCAAAAAAATACAGAATTTTTCGACGCTCTAGTGGTGTTTAAGAATCTCTGCACTGGACGCAAAAGTTTCTGTTTTTACACCGAATCAAGTCAACTACCATCCAAATCATCCCAAAGGCTTTACTTGGCACAAACACTAATTAAAACATGAAAACACAATCATAACAGTAGCATAATTGTGTGCACACTCAAAAACATAAGGTAAAAGCAAAAATTTATTTTATTCATTGGGTTGCCTCCCAACAAGCGATATTGTTTTATGCCCCTAGCTAGGCATAATGCATAGTTTCAAGTATTGTCATCTTTGATTTTCATTCCATAGGTGGCCCTCATGATTGATTCATATGGTGGATTAATTATAGTTCTAGGGAAGTGTTCCATACCCTTCTTTAATGGAAACTAAAATTTTATATTCCCTTCTTTCATGTCAATAACGGCACCTATGGTTCGTAAGAACGGTCTACCAAGTATTATGGGACAAGACGGATTGCAATCAATGTCAAGTACAATAAAATCAATGGGCACATAGTTCATATTTGCAAGAATAATAACATCATTAATTCTACCCAAAGGTTTTTTAATAGTAGAATCCGCCAAGTGCAAATTAAGAGAACATTCATCCATATTGGTAAAACCTAGCACATCACATAGAGATTTTGGAATTGTGGAAACACTAGCACCCAAATCACATAAAGCATTGCACTCATAATTTTTATTTTTAATTTTAATGGTAGGTTCCCACTCATCATATAATTTTCTAGGAATTAAAATTTCTAGTTCTAGCTTTTCTTCTAACGCTTTCATCATCTCTTCTACAATGTGTTTAGTGAAAGCCTTATTTTGTTCATAAGCGTTGGGTGAATTTAGCATGGATTGTAACAAACAAATACATTCAATCAAAGAACAACTATCATAATTAAAGTCTTTGTAATCCAAGAGAGTGGGCACATCGCTAGTTAAAGTTTTTACCTCTTCAAACCCACTTTTATCAATTTTTTCATAAAGATTTTCACCCTCTGAATTATGGGGACGCCTTCTAGATAAAGTTGACTCTTCTTCAGTCCCTTTTCATCAAGTTTTATATTGCTAAACAAGGAATCAATAGATGAAACACCAATCATTTTAATATCCTCATCATTACTACGATAGAAACCGGGAGGAATCGGTTTTTCTAAAAATTCTTGTTTAGCTTTTAGCATAGCGGTTCTTTTCTTACTCTCATCCATGGAGACATATAAAGCTTTAATTGATTCATTAATATCAATTTTTGGTGGCAAAATTTTAGTCTTAAGATTTTCCACATCATGAATAATTCTATCAATGATCCTAGACATATCATCAAGTTTACTCAATTTTTCTTCTATCGTAGTGTTGAAAACTTTTTGAGCATTAATAAATTCTTTAATATTACTTTCAAGATCAGAGGGCATCCTATTATTATTATTATTATTATAAGGATTACCATAGGGATTGCCATAATTATTAGAGGAATTTCCAGGAAACGGCCTAGGATTAAAATTATCTCTATAAGCATTACTATTAAAATTGTTTCGCGAGACAAAATTCACATCTACGGGATCATTATTTTGCTTAATCAAGGTGGATAAAGGCACATCATTAGGATCAATATGAGTGTTTTTGCTAGCAACCAATTTCATAAGAACATCAACTTTATCACTCAAAGTACTAGTTTCTTCAACAGAATTCACTTTTTTACTAGTAGAACTCTTTCAGTATGCCATGATGAATAATTTGCCATAATATTATCAAGCAATTTAGTAGCTTCTCCCAACGTAATCTCTATAAATGTACCACCCGCGGCGGAGTCTAAAAGATTTCTAGAAACAAAATTTAATCCCACATAAAAATTTTGTATGATCATCCACAAATTTAAACCATGAGTAGGGCAATTTCTTATGTTTAATTTCATCGTTTCCCCAGATTGGGCAACATGTTCATGATCAAGTTGCTTAAAATTCATAATTTGATTTCTAAGGGAAATAATTTTCGCGGGAGGAAAATACTTGGTAATAAAAGCATCTTTACACCTATCCCAAGAATCGATACTATTTCGTGGCAAAGATGAAAACCAAATTTTTGCACGATCCCGCAATGAGAACGGGAATAATTTTAATTTCACAATATCATTATCCACATCTTTTTTCTTTTGCATATCACACAATTCTACGAAAGTGTTTAGATGGGATGCAACATCTTCATTAGGACTACCAGAAAATTGTTCTTTCATAACAAGATTTAACAAAGCAGCATTAATATCACAAGTCTCCGCACTAGCGGCGGGAGGAGCAATCGGAGTACTAATAAAATCATTATTATTAGTATTGGAAAAATCACATAATTTTGTATTTTATTGAGACATCGTGGCTACGCAAACAAGATAACAAGCAAGCAAAGAAGCAAACAAGAAAAAGGCAAACGGAAAATATTTTTGTATTTTGTAAAAAAAAATAGAAGTGGGGGAGATGAAAATGAGAGGCAAAGGCGAATAAAATAAATGCAAGGAGATGAAAGTTTATGCGTAGGTACTTGATAGATGTTGATGATGTCTCCCCGGCAACGGCGCCAGAAATTCTTCCTGCTACTTGTGATCTGCGTTGGTTTTTCCCCGAAGAGGAGGGGATGATGCAATATAGTAGAGATAAGTATTTCCCTCAGTTATGAAACCAAGGTTATCAATCCAGTAGGAGAATCACGCAACAACTCGTTAGCAGCACCTGCACACAAAATAACAAATCCTTGCACCCAACGCGAACAAGGGGTTGTCAAACCCTTGGCGATTAATTGCAAGATTAAATTGTATGATGATAGATAGATAGATCGAATAAAATACAAAATAAAATAAGTAAAGTAAAATTGCAGCAAAGTATTTTTAGGATTTTCAATATATGATAAAGGTAGACCCGGGGGCCATAGTTTTCACTAGAGGCTTCTCTCTTGAAAATAGCATACGGTGGGTAAACAAATTACTGTTGGGCAATTGATAGAAAAGCAAATAATCATGACGATATCCAAGGCAATGATCATGTATATAGGCATCACGTCCAAGACAAGTAGACCGACTCCTGCCTGCATCTACTACTATTACTCCACACATCGACCGCTATGCAGCATGCATCTAGAGTATTAAGTTCATAAAGAACGGAGTAACGCCTTAAGCAAGATGACATGATGTAGACAAAGTAAACTCACGCATGAATAAACCCCATCTTTTTATCCTTAATAGCAACGATACAATACGTGTCATGTCCACTACTGTCACTAGGATTGAGCACCGCAAGATCGAACCCATTACAAAGCACCTCTCCCATTGCAAGATAAATCAATCTAGTTGGCCAAACCAAATCAATAGATCGGAGAGAAATACGAAGCTATAACAATCATGCATAAAAGAGTTCAGAGAAAACTCAAATAATATTCATGGATAATCTGATCATAAACTCACAATTCATCGGATCCCAACAAACACACCGCAAAAAGTGATTACATCGGATAGAACTCCAAGAACATCGAGGAGAACATTGTATTGAAGATCAAGTAGAGAGAAGAAGCCATCTAGATACTAACTATGGACCTGTAGGTCTGTGGTAAACTACTCACGCATCATCGGAAGGACAGCAAGGTTGATGTAGAGCCCCTCCGTGGTCGAATCCCCCTCCGGCAGAGTGCCAGAAAAGGCCTCCAGATGGGATCTATCGAGAACAGGAACTTGCGGCGGCGGAAAAAGTATTTCGTCGACTCCTCTGTTGGTTTCCCGATTTTAGAGAATTTTTAGAGGCGGAGTTAGGTCAAGTGGAGCCTCGTGGGCCCCACGAGCTACCAGGGCGCGTCGTGGTGCCTCGTGGGCCACTGCTCCATCTTCTCGTCCCCTCCCGAAGCTTCCAGGTTCTCTTATGTCAAAAAAAAATCTCCAAAAAGTTTCGTGGCATTTGGACTTCATTTGGTACTGATATTCTGGAAAACCAAAAACAGGCAAAAAACAGCAACTGGCACTGGGCACTAAGTTAATAGGTTAGTCCCAAAAAATGATATATAATTGCTTGTAAGTGTATATAAAACATCCAAGATTGATACTATAATAGCATGGAACAATCAAAAATTATAGATGCGTTGGAGACGTATCACGGGTCTACGTTATCATATATTAAAAACTCAAAAATACATTGCTGCAATTTATTTACTTTTATTTTATTTAGTATTTTAGTTTATCTATCTACCACTATCAGAATTAATCCTTGCAAATAACCGCTAGGAGGATTGACAACCCTCTTACTTGCGTTGGGTGCAAGTGTTTGCTTTTGTGTGTGCAGGTGTGCTTAACGGAATTTTGCTTGGTTCTCCTACTGGATTGATAACCTTGGTTCTTAACTGAGGGAAATACTTATCTGTACTATACTGCATCATCCTCTCCTCTTCGGGGATATACCAACGCAGTCTACAAGTAGCAGTAAGTAATCTGTTGCCTTTTCCCCCAGCCCACAATGAGTTACTCTATTAGACATGAATTTATGAAAGTTTTCTCTTTTCAGTGGTTTCCAAAGCAATTTACTCATGATTACCTTGCAAACTACATGAACAGAGTGGAGGCAGCTAAGGTTAAAGTATATAATTCATACTACCATGATAATGGTCTAGAAGTCTTCCTGAAGGCGGTGAAGGATGGGAGGGCGATCGTCACAAGGGGTTGGACAAAAGTTGTGTGCGCCTTTGGCATGGAGGAGGGCACATTATGGGCATTCCGCTTCTGCAACACTATCGGCAGCCAAAATGATTTACACTTCTCTCTTCACCTTTACCGCCTCTAAATATTGTGGTTCATCAGAGTTAATCTGCTGCCTAATTCTGTAATTACTGAACACATTGTACAGAGATTTTGATTTATGGATTGGTTGTTGAACCATTGTGATGAGAATATGAAATATTTAAATTCCATAGTATTCAAAAATTGAAATTTTCCAATTCGAATAATAAATTACAAGAAAAAATAAAATTAAACAGCAGGTATTAGAACACCGTACACACGGATAGAAATAAAACAGCGTGTGCGATGGTAAAATAAAGAACACACGGTTCTTTCACAGAAAACATGTGCGATACTCAGCGGTCGGACGCACGGTTTTTTCTCATACATGTGTGGGATTGCCATAAGTATTACACACGTTTCCGTACAATGTGCGTGTGCGATTCTTGGATAAAAAGAAGACAGTTCACATTTGGAGACCGTGTGTGATAGGTACCTATCACACACAGTTATGAAAATGGACACGTTGGCGATAGTAAAGACACCACACACAATTTATATTATTGAACTGTGTGTGATAGTGTACGTATCGCAAACAGAACGGTAGAAATAAATGTTTGTGATATCCACTTTTGCACACATGGATATCTGCGATATCGTTTCTGATGTGTCGCGGATCACAAACGTAGTGCCCGTGTCTAACGTGTGGGATAGTTCGCGGCTTCGCATACGATTACTTTACGAAAGTCGTCAGCAGCGGGTCGCCCTATCACAAACGTTTTCTGGGTCGTGTGGGAAGACCCCCCCCTATCGCACACACAGGCAAGGCGACGGTTTAAAACTCCATCGCGGAAAGGGGGTAAAAACCGTTTGTATAGCACGTAACGGTACCAGTGTAAGCTTGGGGATGCTTGATACGTCTCCAACGTATCTATAATTTTTTATTGTTCCATGCTATTATAGTATCAATCTTGGATGTTTTATAAGCAATTATATGCCATTATATATCATTTTTTGGGACTAACCTATTAACCCAATGTCCAGTGCCAGTTGCTGTTTTTTGCTTGTTTTTGTCTTTTCAGAAAATCATTATCAAAAAGAGTCCAAACGAGAAAAAAACTTTGGATTAATTTTTTCTGGACCAGAAGAGACCCACGAAGCTTCGAGAGAAGACCAGAGGAGCCACGAGGGAGCCACAAGCTCGGAGGGCGCGCCCTGGGGGTAGGGCGCGCCCCCCAGGCTTGTGGGCCCCCTCGTAGCCCCTCCTGACCTAATTCCAGCGCTATAAATTCTCAAATATTCCCAATATACTAGAGAGATAGAAGAGAAAACCTTTCCGCCACCACAAGCCTCTGTTCTTCTGCAATCCCATCTGGAGGCCTTTTCCGGTACTCTGCCGGAGGGGGAATCGATCACGGACGGCTTCTTCATCAACCTTGCTGCCCTTCCGATGATGTGTGAGTAGTTTACCACAGACCTACGGGTCCATAGCTAGTAGCTAGATGGCTTCTTCTCTCTCTTTGATCTTCAATACCATGTTCTCCTTGATGTTCTTGGAGTTCTATCCGATGTAATCTTCTTTTGCGGTGTGTTTGTTGGGATCCGATGAATTGTGAATTTATGATCAGATTATTCATGAGAAATATTTGAGTCTTCTCTGAAATCTTTTATGCATGATTATTATAGCTTTGTATTTCTCTCCGATCTATCGATTTGGTTTGGCCAACTAGATTGGTTTATCTTGCAATGGGAGAGGTGCTTTGTGATGGGTTCAATCTTGCGGTGCTCAATCCCAGTGACAGAAAGGGACATGACATGTATTTGTATTGTTGCCATTAAGGATAAAAAGATGGGGTTTAATCATATTGCTTGAGTTTACTTTGTCTACATCATGTCATCTTGCTTAAGGCATTACTCTGTTTTATACTTAATACCCTAGATGCATGTTGGATAGCGGTCGATGGGTGGAGTAATAGTAGTAGATGCAGGCAGGAGTCGGTCTAATTGTCTCGGACATGATGCCTATATACATGATCATTGCCATGAATCCGTCATAATTATTTGCTTTTCTATCAATTGCCCAACAGTAATTTGTTTACCCACCGTATGCTATGTGTTTGAGAGAGAAGCCTCTAGTGAAAACTATGGCCCCCGGGTCTACTTTTATTATATATTAAAATCAAAAATACCTTGCTGCAATTTACTTTATTTTATTTTATTTAGTATTTTAGTTTATCTATCTATCACTATCAGAATTAATCCTTGCAAATAACCGCTAAGAGGATTGACAACCCTCTTATTTGCGTTGGGTGCAAGTGTTTGCTTTTGTGTGTGCAAGTGCTGCTAAAGGGATTTTGCGTGGTTCTCCTACTAGATTGATAACTTTGGTTCTTAACTGAGAGAAATACTTATCTCTACTATACTGCATCATCCTCTCCTCTATGGGGAAATACCAACGCAGTTTACAAGTAGCAACATCCCTCAGCATCTCACCCCTGAGATCGACATGCGCCTCCGTATTGTGCTTCGCCAGGAGCAGCTCCTTCGAACTTGTCTCCAATCGATGCGACGCTTCCTCGATCTGATTTGCCCTTGCTGCCCACCACCTGAAACGCAGTCCCGGCATGTCCTTCGGCGCCACCGATCTGTGATTCCAGAGCAATGGATCCCCTCTGAAACACATGTGGGTTTCGCTCAAAGGCGGCAGTGCTGCGGGCTGCAGGGAGAGGGAAGCCCGTGGGATGCTGGGATCTAAGGGATTATCCATGGCAGAATCCGATGGTCGAGGTGGGGAGGCGAGCGTAGGCAGTGGGAAAGCCCTAGTAGGCTAAGATAAAGATACTACTCCACTCCGTCCATTTTTAAATACAAAGGCCACCAACAGTAACCAAGGCAAAAATTGATGACGTTGCCTCGTAGTACTAGCAACCCATGATTTAACTACTCGCATGCATGCAGTGGATAATAGTAATGTCATTCTCAACTAGTACTTCCTCCCTCACGTCCACCCAATTTGCATGCGCTGTATTAATTGATCATCCATTAAGTGAATGACTCTACACGCGTCAAATTATCACGTGGGGTGTCTCTTCATACAAAAATGCATTCCACCGTGTACCCGCGTGTGTGTGCGAGGGAATGAGTGCATGCGTGCACATCTTCTCTTCGTGCACGTACTCCACCAGTGTGTGTGGGGGAGAGAGAGAGAGTGGTATACATAGACCTAGAGAGAGATGGTGTGTCCCCGCAAAAAAAAGAGAGATGGGTGTGTCGGAAAGAGTACCCGCGCGTGTGTGTGAGAGAGGACGAGTGCATGCGTGCACCTCTCCTCTTTGTGTACGTACTAAACCTAGAGTACAAGTGTATGTGTGTGACATCGACCTATAGAGAGATGGTGTGTGCCAGAAGTCCCGAGAGAGTCGTCAGTGTAGGTGTGTGCGTGGGGAGGAGGGAGAGAGATGATATTTATGTGTCAACGTAGTGCGTGTGAAAAAGAGGCTAGTCAATAGTTCGCCACAAGACTATTCCTGGCGAACGCCCCAATAACCATAAGATCTGCATCCGACGGTGGAAGTTATTGGACGAAAACAGCACTAAAAAAAGAAATGTCATGGCATTTCTTTTTACTGCCACACCATGCCCCTCCCCTACACATGAAACTGCCACGCGATCGTTCGCAACTGCCGGTTTGCTAGAAATCCCGATAGGCCGGGCTTTTGGCTGTAGGCGGGGAGCTTAGACTGTCGGTTTGCTCACATGCAGTCGCACATGTGAGTGATGTACCAAGCCGATGTGCGTCCCTTCGGTGAGCGGTGGGCCGGACCGACCATGTGTTCGTGCGACTTGAAGGCGACAGGCATTAAGTTTACCGCCTACTCCTTGACAAGATTGGTCGATACAAATCCTGATTAAGAAAGGGTAGGGCGGCGTTTTTGCCGCACGGGAGGCGTGGTAGTTTTTTTTTACAATGGGATAGACCCGACACTGCAAAAGTCAAAGCGGTGGGCAGTACTACTACGCTTGTCGGAGTCGTACATGGGCCCGCGTTCTCGGATGCGTACGTGGCAGAGCCGGACGCCCGCCAACCTCTCATAGCGATAGCGAGGAGCCCGCTGCTGGCTATTTTCTGTATAATCTTTTTTTTTTGCGAATATATTTTCTATATAATCAGCTTTGAAATTTTCAATCGTTCACGTGTAACATGATATCAACCATTGATTGCTGTTGATCCAATGGTCTAGGTGGCTGGGATTTGCATCTATCAAAACTTAATTGTACCTTGTTGTGTCTACAACATTCTTCTGGAACCAGCAGCACGTCACTGTGATCAATCCACACAAGAAGCTCGCAACAACCCCTCCCCCCATGTGCCACGTGGCCTCATGGGTGCACCCACATCATTTTAATCATAATATATTGACTAAAAAAAGAGAAATTTGTAGCGTGCCATTGGAATTCTAACTTACGTGCTTTTGCACATACTGGAAGTACTAGTGCCACATCATCTAAAGCCTTTCTACACACTCACATTTCTTATACAAATGTGCTCCACCGTGTACCCGCGTGTTTATATGTGGGAACGAGTGCGTGCGTGCACCTCTTCTCTTTCGTACACATAGTCTATGTGTCTGAGAGAGAGAGATGGTGTGTACAAGAAATCACGGGAGATTCGTGAATTTGTGTGTGGGGGGGGAGGGAAATATAGAGGGAGTATGTGTCAATGATGCAATTTGTGTGAAAGAGAGGCCTATATATACATATATGTATGTGCATGGGGGTGATATACGAGAAGGGAGGGGAGGGGTCGTCTGCGTGATATATCGATAGAGACAGATAGAGGGAAGAACACTACGAGCCTACAAGCACTCGGAGAGGGGGGTGTTGGGAGATGGTGTGAGAGGCCAACTGGACGGAGACTCGAAAGGAGTGTACAAGTGCGAGATCGATATTTTAAGAGAGGGGGCGAGAACGTGCGCGGTTGCGCGCGTCTGAGAGATGAAGCGGAAGGCATGGATGATGAGAGATGAGACGGTGGATAGACAATGTGTGTGTGTGGTAGCTAGGCAGTCCCATCTAGAGAGGTAGATTGATCGATGTGTACGTGGGAAAAAGGGCGAGACCTGGCTACATATAGATCGATCGCTTTGTGTGGAAAACAAGGAAAGACCTAGCTATATATACAGAGAGGAATATCGATCGGTGCGCATGCATGTGAGAGATAATTAAAGAAGGCCTGAAGTAACGAAGAGGGGGAGGTGTGTGTGTGTGGGTTGGGTGCGAGAGTCCTACTAGTTAGAGGTACTGTACGAGTGCGATATCGATAATAAGAGATGAGGGGCGAGAGCGCGCTCGCATGCGCGCGCGCGTGTGTGTGTGTGTGTGTGCGTGCGTGCCTCGTAGCTGGGGTGTGAGGGATGGATGGTGAGAGGGGGAAGGGACTGTGTGTACATGTGTGTGTGGTAGGAAGATCTGCTAGCTAGAGGGGTATATCGATCGGTGGGTGTGTGGGAAAGAGAGGGCGATGGAGAGATCTACCTAGCTTGAGAGATCGTGGGAGACAAACCTGAAGAAAGATATTGTGTGTGTCTGCGATGGATAATGCCGAGTGGGAGTGTGTGTGTGCATGCATGCACGAGAGAAAGTTAGTGGTACAACTATAAAGAGAAGATGACTGTGTGGGTGTAAAAGACTTGGTGAGATCATAATCAATATAAAAGTGAATTCAAATATTTGAATAAGAGATCATGATGTTTGAAACCCATGCATGCATGATATAATGGAGATATGTGTGGTGTGGTTTTGAATCGAGCATGTTATACTATATACACATCGAACAAGGCCAAATTGATTTGTATTTGATATACCATTGGTTGGCATCGTTTGACCACATTTCATCCATGCTTGGACAGAACTATTCAAATTGGAGATAATGGGTGGCTTTGGTAGCTAACATCTAAATGTTGTGTGTGTGTGTGTGTGTGTGTGTGTGTGTGTGTGTATTGTGTGTTAAACACATTATACATATCAAACATCATTTAGATTCCGAACATCTAGCTAGAGCATACATGTACTATGATTTGAATTCAACATAAAATGGATACACATATTTGAATTCGAGATCATATGGTACATGTAGTTCATATTTAAATGGGAATTTACTACTATATTCATGTCGTGTGTTGTGAACATAATATTTAGATGATGGTATAACTAACCTGACAACAATCCCATTCAAATACGGAAAATGGACTCAATTTTAGTCCATATGGTAGATGGTACAACTTGTTTTTTTGTTGTTGTTGAGGGAAGTACAAATTGATTTGGTACCGTACATGGTAAGCTTGTTCTCCCGAATTTTTAAGTTGTTCATTGTTGTTTTTGAATGGCATTTGTAGTAATTCATATATTAAAACGGGACATGACTCTCTCTTGTCTGGTGCGAATTGTTTTTTTTGTACACGTTAAGCTTGTTCTCCCAAAATTTCAAGCCGCGCCTCGTTATCTCAAAATTTCAAGCTATCCCTTTGTCTCTTGTGCTGCGAAACTCCCGCCCCTTTAACCCACGCCTTGTTATCCCGAAATTTCAACGCGCGCGAAAACTCCCCCCTCCTCCGAAATCGGTCGCGCCGCTCCGACACGCGAAATCCCCCTTCTATCCCTAAGCCGAAAATCCCGCCTCGACGTCCCATGGTCCAAACGGATAGGGGTACTTTTGTAACTTACCCCACATTTCAGACAAGTGTGTCCCTAAGCCATGGTTCCCCCCTCCCACCCCCTCCGCCCCCCATTCGTACACCGTGGCCGCCAAAACCCGCGAAACCCCATGCTCCTCCGTCCGCCACGTGACCGCCGCCTAGCCGGAGCCTCTTCCCCGACGACATCAACCGCAACAGCTCGACGTCCCTCATCCACCGCACCGGATGGGGATCCGTCGTTGATCTCATCATCCCGCCGGTTCAGACACCCTGTCCTCCACCTCCTAGGAGCTGCCCCGATGTTCGCCTCGTCTATCGCGCCACCTCCATTCCCACAGCGCCGTCTTCACTTGCACCACCGGAACCGCAGCACCATCACTGATTCCTTGGATGAAGCTGAGGCCTAGTCGGCGCCACCAAAGAGGTTCTACACTAATCGCTGCATTTTCTCCTTTACTTGATCTCACGGTGATGCCGCTGCTCGATCCCGAGGCGCCATGGCGCGGCTCCATCGACGGCGGCGTCACCGGCCACTTCCTCCACGGCGTCTCTCCGCCATGGCGTTGCTCCCTCGGCGGTGACGTCCACATCAGCAGGAGCTGCTGCTGCTGCTCCGGCTGTCGCTGGCCGTGCTGCTGCTTCTCCAGCTCTCGCTCGCGCTGCTGCTCTGCTCTTGCTCTTACTCTCGCTGCTGCTCTGCTCTTGCTCTTGCTCTCACTGCTGCTCTACTCTTGCTCGCACTACTGCTGCACGAGCAGCAGCTCCAGCACTCGCTCGTGCTCCTGCTGCTGCTACGGCTCTCGCACACGCTGATGCTCCGGGCGCTACTACTGCTGCATGACCAGCTGCCCCAGCTGCTCTCTGGTAGTACGTTCCCTACTGGAGCGGCTGCCGATTTAGATCACTGCTTCTCTGCCACTAGTGCTCAAGCGGCCAAAACTACTAGTGTGTTGCTTCTCTGCTACTACTGCGTTCAGTTCCGACAGTAAAATTCAGTTTCGATAGCAAAATTCAGTTTCAAGAGTACATTTCAGTTTCGACAGTAAAATTCAGTTTCGACAGTTAAATTCAGTTTCGACAATTAAGTTTAGAGACAAGCGGCTGATGTATTTTACATCTAGCACTTTTTGGTGATGTATTTTACATCATCTATTGGAGATGCTATTAGAATCCCACTTCAGGTTAACATTGTCTCTCTTGTCCTGCTTCAGCCTCGCCGTCGTACACCTCACCGGAGCTACTCCAACGACAAAACCGTCCATCACAGCAGAGCAGTACCCTCGGCTCCATCTCCAGACGCATAAGATCTTCTTCCCCGCCTTCGATAGCCACATCAGCCGCAGCATCCTCAGGGACCAACCCAATGATGTTGAGATCGACATGGCTTCGCCAAAGAGGTTGTACACTTGTCGCATCGCTTTTTTACCCTACATGTAATATATATTGTCCACTGAGCACACGTAGTAATGAGAAATACGAATAGTTTCTCCTATATGACAAGAAGTGAGGCACTAGGCAAGTTAGCTATCCATGATGGACTTTCTCGAAAGCCATCATTATTTATTTCTACGCGTTGGAGCTGTGCATGTGTAGATGGGCCTGGGAGTTGAGCTAGTAGGGCAGTGGGCTGGGTCCAAAGTAGTAGAAGTAGTACAAAAACATTTTTGGAGTGTAGGCTTTTGCTTGTTCAAGCCTGCCTACTAGAATCGCCACTGGTTGAAGGGAAAAGTGAAGGAAAGACATAAGAATTGGAAAGTTTCCTATGGTACTACTATTCATGCATTTGGTTCAAAGGAATGGAGCAAGGGAAAACTGTAGGATTTTTTCCTTTAGTGTCTCTTTCAAAGAAAAACCGTAGGAATTTTAATATCCACTTGGCCCTCCTTTTCAAATTCCTATTCATGAAGAACAAGACTAAGTGATAGTAGCCTAATAGCATTATAACAGTACATTTTCATGTGGTTTGACTTTAATATGACCATGCTTCTTTGCATTTCTGTTATCTTCCAATTCCTGTGAACCAAACACCCAGATTGACAGAAATCCTGTGTTAGCAAATGCTCTGTTTTACACGTGCATTCCTATCCTATTCCTACGTATTTCCTATCCCTGCATTTTTAGAATCCTCCAATTCAAATGAGCCTTTACAAAATTACTTCTGATACAGATAGGTGTCAAAGAAAACTTTGTGTGGTTTGTCCCACTCCTGCCGCACCATCGTCCGCCCCAGCTGAGCTGCTCCAACGATGGAAGCGTCCACCGCAGCAGAGATCCCCCCTCCAGACCATCTTTCGCCGCCTCAGATCTTCTTCCCCGCTGCCGGTAGCCACCACCACTGCATTACCATCATCAACTGAGGAGATGACCTTGAGGACTACACGGGTCCGCAAGAGAGGTTGCACTCTTTCGTGTCTGCTTACGTTATGCATCGCTTAATATTACCTGCTACTTTATCGTCCTGTTCACCTCTTAGACTCCAAGTCAGGTCCAAACTAATAATCAAACTTGAGTTTTTAAATGGTTGTGGGGGTACATATAGGGGCAGCAATGAATAGTATCTTTGTCTAGTATCTGCTTAATCTAGGGTGTCTACTATGTGTTTCATGTTGGGTGGGAAACAAACTGTAAAGGAGCCATTACCTGTATTTTTTAACTGAAGCTATTATCTGCCTGCTATCATTGGTTTGGGTCTATCCACTAGTTGCTACCATCACTCTGGATTTCTGCATGCATTCCTTACATAATCTCACTATGTTTTATTCCTATGCATGTCAGTTATTGTACACAATGGTACTGAACATGTAGAGCAAAAGAGAATAGCCTTGCGTGGCAATATAATGTCATGCAGACGTCGCTCCATGGTGGACGCAATGGCAGCCCTCCTCCCCCATTCCAGATTGTAATCAAGAGGAAGATAACTGTTCAGAGGGGGATTCAGAGGGAGCAGACCACTCCTATTTACCTCCTGAGGTCTTTGCTCTCACTTGGCATGCTAATGTTGGTCATATCATGCATATGGCGCCTTGCATTGCTTACTTTATACATCATATATGTCATCTGCTTAGTTTAGACATGTTTTGTGTGAATGCCATCTGTTTAGTTTCTATATCATATATGTGAATTATGCAATGCCATCTTGTTTAGCCAGGCATCATATATGGGAATTTTGCAATTCCATCATGTTTAGCCAGTCATCATATATGTGAATTATATCATGCCATCCTTTTTTTCATTACGTATTACATTTGTCAACAATGTTAGTACATTCAACTAATCTTCTTGTGCATCAGGCATTTGACACGGTGATGGAAAAATTTGGAGTGAAAACAAGGTCTTCAGAGCAGACAATACTATCTGACGAAGCGCATATCTTGCCGGTTACAGATAGCTCCTCAGAGGAAGATTCAGAGACAGATGACCAGTCGTATTCCCCCCCCCCCAAGGTGTATGCTCTAACTTGGCCGAGTTATATTGCTCATATCATGCATATGGTGTCTTGCATTGCTATATCATTTTCTTAGTTTAGACATGCTTTGTGTGAATGCCACCTGTTTAGTGTCTAATTACCATATATGTGAATTATGCAATGCCATCTTGTTGCAAGGCATTATATATGTGAATTATGCAATGCCATGTTGTTTAGCCAGGCATCATGTGTGTGAATTATATCATGACATCCTTTTTTTGTATTACGTATTCCATTTGTCGACAATGTTTGTTTATTCAACTACTCTTCCTGTGCATCAGCCATTTGAATCAGTGATGGAAAAATCTGGAGTGAAAACAAGGTCTTCACAACAGACAATGCTACCTGCTGAAGCAGATATATTGCTGGTTACAGATAGCTCCTCAGAGGAGGATTCAGAGATAGATGACCAGTCCTATTTTCCCCCTGAGGTGTATGCTCAAACTTGGCAGGGTTATATTACTCATATCATGCATATGTTGTCTTGCATTACTTAGTTTAGACATCATATACACAATATTGAATGCCATCTGCTTAGTTTAGACATCATATATGCGATTGCCATTTGCTTACTTGCTTAGTATATAAATCATATATGTGAATTATATCATGCCATCATGTTTACATAGACAGCATGTATGTGAATTATGGCATGCCAACCTATTTAATAAAGACATCATGTAGTTATATCATCTCATCCTGTTTACATAGTCATCATATTTTGAATTATTTCATTCTATCCGTGAATTATATCATGTCATCATGTCTCCATAGACAGCATGTATGTGAATTATGGCATGCCAATCTATTTAATAAAGACATCATATTTGAATTATGTCATTCTATCCTGTTTAGTTAGCCATCATATATGTGAAATTGTGTCATGATATCCTGTTTAGTTAGCCATCATATATGTGAAATTGTGTCATGCTATCCTGTTTGGTTAGACAACATATATGTGAATTATTTCATGCCCTCTTTTATTCCCCACTATCCATTGCACCTGTCTATCATACAATGTTTGTACATTCAATTACTTTTCTTGTTTATCAGCCATTCGAATTGGAGGGGGTGATGGCAGTATATAAGGGAGTAAAAACACGGTCTTCAGAAAAGACAGTGCTACCCGTCGATGCAGATAGAACCACGGTTGTACTTGCCCAAGAACCAGCCCCACCACACGTAACCCAGACTCTCGTAGATTGTACCCCTACCCAGTTGGACAGAGAACCAGCTACACCCCATCTAACCCCAACCCCAGCAAATAGTAACCCAGTTCCACTTGACACAGCACCATCTCCAGCACAGAGCACCCAAACACGAGCAGTTAGTAAGGCAACTGCAGTGCCCAAAGCACAAGGACCAGCACTGCGAACCCCAACTCAACGCTAAAAGCAGAAGAACAACTGCATACTCCTTTGCTCTTTCATCACTGTATTTACTCATACCAACTAATTTCAAATTTGAAGGATCCAATTGAAACTCCAATGGCACAACAGGTATGTGTTAAACCTGTTTCTTTAACTGGTTTGCTGTTGTAACTTCTTGCTCTATGTTGATTTCAGTTTCAATTGTATAAACAGTTATGTTCTCATGTCATGCACATTACAAGTGTTGTTAGTGTTGTTAGTTTCCCACACTTATATTCAGTCTATGCCGCTTTGTCTTAAACATATATGATTTGAAGTGCGTCTCTATTTTGATTTGGCAACATAAACTAGGATGATATAGACAATACAGTGACCATAGTACATAAATATATGTTTGTTTCATGCTGTTATCCTGTCAACATTACTACTAAACTGGTTTACCAAAATGAGTTTCATATACTACATGCTAAACCTATGATGTGTCTGCTTGTTCCTCTTTTAGAATGCCGGCAGAATATTGGAGAAGAGTACCCCATTATGCAATGGTAAAGGAAGTAATGCAGACAAGGTTCAAGATAGTGAGACAACCCTGTTGGTCCCCAAGAAAGCTGATAAAAACTATCTTCAAGACAGTGAGACAACCCCGAAGTCCTGCCTTGATGTAGTCTTTGAGTTACTGGCCACTACCGCTGGCACAAGCTCTTCGAACTCGCTGCCTGAATCAGTTCGGCTTCTTGAGTCTCAACTACAAGTTGAAAGACCACGATCAGCTGTGCTGCGACAAGAAGCCGAAGGACTGAGGAAGTCCCTGCAGAATTCAGATGCACACTTTTTGGTGCAACAGCAAGAGTTGGAGGAGTTTAGCGCCAAACAAGAGAAAGCTAATAAGCTTGCTAAGCTTCTTGCCAGCATGGTCGGTGCCCAGGATATCATTTCTTGAGCTCTTCTGAAGTGGTTTCCTTTCTGGACTTGTTTTGCTGCCGCATTTATTTGCACTGATGGCCAACTTGTTTGTAATATGCTGCTTTGTTGTTCCCTTTATTTGCACTGGTGGCGAACTTTGATGCCCAATGGATGTAATGTATGTAATTGCCGTAATAGCCTAGCGTTAGTTTCTTGCTTATTTATTTACTTATAGTCATGTTTATTGCTTGTAGTCACTGCAGTTCTTTTTCCTCGGTTTTCTAGTGGACGCAATAACCATGGGCCAAATACGGGCCGTAGGATCCATGGGCCTCCTACGCGCCGTAGGATCCATGGGTTGTACTGTTCGTGGGCTAAAACTGGACCGCAATATGGGCCGTAAACGAGCCAATTTGGGAACGGTCGGTTTAAGGGCCCGTAGCAAAACGAGCCGTTAACAGGCCAAAAGTCATCACAGGCTTAAATCTATCGATAGGTATAACGGTTTGTTAATGGGCCGGAATAAATGATGAGCTGAAAATGGCCCAATGGGTTAACAAACCACAAACGGGCCGATTGTAACCACGGGCTGAATTTGGCCCATTAACACAAGAGGCCAGTAACGGACCGTAAGTAATCGAGGGCCGGAAATGAGCCCAAGAACTTATGGGCCCTTAGAAGGCCAAAAGAGAACACGGGCTAAAAATGGCGCAACTGAATCATGGGCCCTTAAACGGGCTCAAAGCAGTTTACTGTTCATGATGGGCCAGAATCACCACGGGCCGTCAATGGGCACAAAGATACAAAAGGCCTCATATGGGCCGAAAGACGTCACGAGCCATAGATGGGCCGAAAGTGAGAATAGGCTGGAATCATATGGGACGGCCCACAAGATGCTACTGGGCCGAATTTTGAAAGGCCATAAAGGGTCGTGAGTACCCGGGCCGTAAATGGGCTGTATGCGAATAGGCCGTTAACAGGCTTTCCATGGGCCGGCCCGCTAACTTTTAACCAAGTCTAACGGGGCGCCCTTTTTAACCTAAATGGGCCACTATTGGGCCATGCCACGTGTCGGCTTATCATAGGCGTCTCTCGTCCAATGAATGGACGACATCTGTCCCACCGCCGACCTGACACGTCGTTCTGTTGGCGAATGAGAATTTTACACGTGGAAAATCGCCATTGGTCTGGGCTGATAACGGGTTATCGGATCCAAATCCGCACCCGATAGCTTAACGGCGACCCGTTACGGTGGATGCCACGTGTCGGTTACCCTTAACGAAAACACTTCCATGACGTGACATTTATCGTCATGGAAGTGGACACTTCCGTGATGATAATTTCAGTATTGTCATGGAACACTTCTACGACAGCACAACTATGACTATCTTGATTCTGTCATAAAATCGTCACGGATGTACATGCATGACAGAAAACGTGACCTACTGTGACAAAGACGTATCATCACGGAAGTGTTTTTTTTGTAGTGCCACTTGCCTGGCTTTCTCAGCTGGCGGCAGCGTCTTCCACAGAGCCAGATTGTACTGGCCCCAAAACCACTCCAAACTTGGGGGGTCCCACGCAACCTCGTCTGGTGGCGCGTAGGGGTCCTCCTCGTCGCTGCTATGCGCCTTGACGCCCTCGCGGGGCGGCGCCTCCTCCTGGGCGCGTGGGCAGATCGGCAGCGCCACGGCAGAGTTTGATGAGAGAGACGGGGAGCAAGCGGGGAGATAATGCATATGAGAATGCAGGCGGGACGACGTGGGCGAGGTAGTATTTATTGGCGGCCAGAATCTAGATCGACGGGAGCAGTACACGCGCCGATCGCCAGAATTTATGAGTATTGTAGCTTGAATTACACACGATTCCCGGAGCAAAAGCCGTGTGTGAATTACATCGCTAACCGTTCCCAATACTGAACCGCGTCTGATTAAAAACCCGCGCCATTCACCTTCCAAACCTCGAGAAGCGAAACAGAGTGCCAATCATGTGGGGCCCAGTTGTCTTGCCAGATATTTACATTTTTATTTCCAAATATAAGGCACGAATGCTTATTTTGTGTTACTATGATATTATTGTAAAATGTAATACATAAATGATTTTCCCAACCCATGATGGTTTGCTGTTGCATGTACATGTAGTTCAAATTTGAATTAAGGCCACTAAATAAATAGAAACCCACTTAATGTCTTAAAAAGGTTAGAGGAACCCTGAAATTTCCAAATTTTAACATGAAAGTTGTATTCATGCATGTTAACGTAGAAAAAAATCAAGTCTATAAGAGGCAGTCACTGTCGGTTCGTTATCAAACATACAATTAATGTTCCCTCTCAGAACCACGAGTCTTCTCGTGAGATGCTCCAATTTGTGAGAGGTGTGTGTCAAAACTTTCATCAAACAGGCCAATTTTTTTACAACGGCATCTTGGTACCATGTCATGACATCAAGCAAGGTTTCATGTATTTCTGATCATTTTTGAATTTTTTGGATTTTAAAAACCATGGTTCTCAGTGTTTGTTTCCAAGCCGTGACACCAATATGTTTGAAATTTCCTTCCAATTTACTACACAGGCATAAACTTGCACACATGGACACAAATATGATTTTCTAACCCATGATGGTATGCTGTTGCATGTATTCAAATTTGAATTACAACCATTAAATGGATAGAAACTCACTTAATGTATTAAAAAGGTCAAATGACCCCTGAAAATTTTCAATTTTAACATGAAAGTTGTATTCGTGCATGTTAACGGTAGAAAAAAAATCAAGGGCATAAGAGGAAGCGACTGTCGGTTCATCATCAAACATGCATATTGTTCCCTCTCGGAACCACGAGTCTTCTCGTGAGATGTGTTCCGATTTATGAGAGGTGTGTGTCAAAACTTTCAACAAATAGGACAAATTTTTACCACGGCATCTTGGTACCATTTCATGACATCAAGCAAGGTTTCATGTATTTCTGATCATTTTAGAATTTTTTGGAATTTAAAAGTCGTGGTTCTCAATGTTTGTGTCCAAGCCGTGACACCAATATGTTTGAAAATTCCTTCCAATTTACTGCACAGGGCATTAACTTGCACACAAGGACATAAATATGATTTTCCAACCCATGATGATTTGCTGTTGCATGTACATGTAGTTCAAATTTGAATTATGGCCATTATATGGCTAGAAACTCACTTAATGTCTTAAAAAGGTCAAATGAATCTTGAAAATTTCCAAATTCTAACATCATAGTTGTATTAGTGCATGTTTACGGTACAAAAACTTTCAACGCCATACGAGGAAGCGACCGCCGGTTCGTTATCAAACATGCATTGTTCACTCTCGGAACCACGAGTCTTCTCGTGAGATGCTCCGATTTGTGAGAGGTATGTGTCAAAATTTTCGTCAAACGGGCCAATTTTTTACCATGCCATCTTGGTGCCATGCCATGACATCAAGCAAGGTTTCATGTATTTCTGATCATTTTTGAATTTTTTGGAATTTAAAAGCCATGATACTCATTGTCAAGGTAGTCAAAATGCTGACTCGACTCCTAGAATCCTACGACTTCACGACCCTACGGAAGCATGTCGATCCAAGTCCCACTATGAATCCGGATCAGGTAGAATCCATGTTGAGTCACGATCCAAATTATAGAATCCTGTACAAAACTGTAGAATCCCGACTATGTTATGGACTATGTCTGATTCTACTAATTTATCTAAGCCATTTGTTTAGTTACAGCAGAATAGTATGCCATCATACAAACCATTTTTCACATGCCTCATGGCCCTTTATTCCCCTCCCAAGCCCAAACGCCCAGCCGCTGACACCTTTAATCTGGCTCTCAGAAACCCTAGATCGAAACTGAGGATCAGGCTTGTCGACGGATGGAATTGGCGTGAGAAGTAGGATGCGTCAAGATTGAGCGGAGAAGAAGAGCAAGACCCTTCAAGGTTCAGCACTGCAGCTATACAAGTGATCGGCTATTCACATACTCTAAAAAACCCTCCTAAGTAAATTTCAAACGTTGAAGATTTAAATGTTCTATATATTTCTCTCTCATATATGTTCCATACATGCAAGCTAGCATTGATGTGTACCTTTTTTGCTCTATATTTAGTGTTAAACTCTATAGAACCCATATAAATTTTTGGCGTGGATACAAAATATCTTATTTGAGTAAATCTAGTAGAATCCTCGATTCCACGATTCGATACTACGACTCGATTATGTCTAAGGAAAATCGATCCGGCTCCGAATCCCGACTCTGACTACCTTGCTCATTGTTTGTGTCCAAGTCGTGACACTAATATGTTTGAAAATTCCTTCCAATTTACTGCACAGGACATTAACTTGCACACAAGGACACAAATATGATTTTTCAACCCATGATGGTTTGTTGTTGCATGTACATGTAGTTCAAATTTGAATTAAGACCATTATATGGCTAGAAACTCACTTAATGTCTTAAAAAGGTCAAATGAACCCTGAAAATTTTCAAATTTTAACATTATAGTTGTATTCATGCATGTTTATGGTACAAAAAAATTCAAGGCCATAAGAGGAAGCGACCGTCGGTTCATCATCAAACATGCATTCTTCCCTCTCGAAACCACGAGTCTTCTCATGAGATGCTCCGATTTGTGAGACATATGTGTCAGAACTTTCGTCAAATAGGCCAATTTTTTTACCACACATCTTGGTTCCATGTCATGACATCAAGCAAGGTTTCATATATTTCCGATCATTTTAGAATTTTTTGGAATTTAAAAGCCATGGTTCTCAATGTTTGTGTCCAAGTCGTGACACCAATATGTTTGAAAATTCCTTCCAATTTACTGCACATGGCATTAACTGGCACACAAGGACACCAATATAATTTTCCAACCCATGATGGTTTGTTGTTGCATGTACATGTAGTTCAAATTTGAATTACGACCATTATATGGCTAGAAACTCACTTAATGTCTTAAAAAGGTCAAACGAACCCTGAAAATTTCCAAATGTTAACATGACAGTTGTATTAGTGCATGTTAATGGTACAATTTTTTCGTACAACTAAAACACCATCCGTTGCCATTGTATTTCAAATTAGTCTTTCACAGCTAATACAAAAAATCAACTACATCACACACAGTTGGTAATAGGGACCATTTGCGATGAAAATTCGTGGGTCTATTTATGTCTTCCTCCATAAGCTTCACCGGCTTCGTCTTCTCAAGTGCCGTTCACCCCCGAATCCCCGATCCCCATTCCCCAACACCTTTTTGCAAAGAATGACGCCGTGGAGACGCTTCGTGAGGGCCCGTACGGTCGCCGCGTCCGCCCCGAGCAGCTCCGCCTCTGCCGAGAGTGCGGCTGCATCCGCATTGAGCGCAGCCGCATCCGCCGAGAGGGCGTCTCTGGCAGCCAACAGGGCAGCTACAGCAGCCGAGACGGCTGCAGCAGCTACTGCGACGGCGGCTGCAAACGCCGAGAGCGCTCGAGCAGCCGTCCGTGCCGCGGAGGTCGCCCTGACCCGGGTCGAGGCCATCCACGCCCTGATCGAGGTCGCCCACGCCAAGAGATTCCAGGCCTCCACAGAATCCAGCATGCACCCCACCTCCGAAGATGCGGCGGAGATGCTTGCCGACGATGTGGCGGCGGAGGCCATGGAGCCCCTTCCTCATGATATCGCCGAGCGGGAGCTGGACATGCAGGAGGCGGCGGAGAGCGGCGAGCGTCAGGAGGAGGAGTTGTGCCTGGCTAAGGAGGAGGTAGAGAAGCACCTGTTCATCGAGGAATCGGTGGTGGAGTACCAACGTGAGCTCTAGCGCCGCCACTACTATGAGTACTACAACGTTGAGGGCGATGCCGAGACGAGGACGAGGACGACACCGCGGTCGAGTTCAGCCTGGGGGACGAGGAGTCCACCAACGGCGGAATGTCGCCAGGACAAGTCATCGACATCTCATCATACACCGGCAAGGCATAGGGCGGCGCGTAGGCGGCTTTGTTAAAATTATGCGTACATAGCCTTTGTTTATAATGCTGGTCTTTTGTTAGAGCAATGTTTAGGTCAACTAGATTTGTTTAATTACTAAAATTGCTCGATTATGTAAGTGTGGTCTGTGTGCTGTAGGCTCTTTTGTGTACCCAAACTAGCAAGTGATGTTAGATTATGCAATGACGTGGACGAGCACTGTACCCAGGGAAATTTGGACCAAAATTTGAATGCTCAAACTCATCGCATGCGCGTAAAGCAGAAGAATCGTTTGCGATGCACACATTTTTTTCAAAGTGAATTGTGTCCGATGACACCTTGCGCGCCAAGTTTCCCCCCACCTTTCAATTTTTTTTGCCTACCGCCGAAATATCTAACTCTTCCCCCCTCCCCACCCCCTTTTATCCTCGACCACGAGCCACATTTCCCCTGTTTCCTCATTCCTTCCAAAGCTATAGCCACTTCCTCGCTTGCTTACTCGCTCTTGCCGTCTCGCATCCGACCGCCGCGGAAGCCATGGTATTCTTGAATGACCTCTCCAGCGGTTCCTCCTCCGATTACGACTCTGTCACCAGTCGGGTATGCATATATCCTCTCTCTCGCTCCCCTAGGCTTAGGGTTATGATTTGGATTTGAAGATTTTAACCCGGCGGCAGATTTGAGACATTTCTTCCTCTTGTAGCTCCCTAGGAGCATCACCTGCAAGGAATGGAGCGGGGTAGCTGAGATCTACCTGCTCTTTGTCAGCATCAATCTCCATGAATGAAATTTGTGGCTTTTTAATCTGTGGACAGTGGGAGGAAGTTTCTGGCATGTGCAGAGAAGGTTAGCCCCACTTTTGTTGTTAGAAATCATTTGTTAGATGTGATTCAGACACTGTCACTGTGCTATGTTATTCTGGATGTGATTTAGACACTGTCATAGTTGTACCTAGTATCTAAAAATGTTGCCATCTCATCAAAGGCGCCCTGAGAAAATTATTTGGCACCTCTTCAGCAGTTTGCGCAACCATCTTTGCTCGACACATCCGAGCAGCCAAGCAGTAAAATACTAATACTTTATGGCACGAAGGAACTGGCATCGGAGCAACTAGGTGCTCCGGTTCCTGAATTTTTCCTCTGGCATTGGCTTGGGAGTGCAGGGCACCGGTGCCAAATGTAGCAACAGTTGATTTGGCACCGGTTTTGACCTACATAGTGGAGGACCTTAGTGCTATTAGTTCTATATTATTAAATTTGTGCATGTACATACCTGTTAGTATCAATTTGATGTCATTCAAACACTGTCGTTGTGATGTTGCAGTTATATTTAGCTTCCTCATAAAATGGTTAATTTGTTATTATACATGACTAAGAACTTGTAGAGTTGTTGCAGTTAATTTTAGCTTGCGATGTTCCTGAATTTGGTTGTTGTCTCAGTAGCAATTAATTCATTTGCACATTGAACTTTTTTGAGAAGATATGTCACAATTAATGTGTTTCTTCAGTTTTTCAATATATGTATGTGGTGATTTTCTAAGTTGCTAGAAACCCTTTTGTTCCTACAATTGTAACTGATTTAGTTTTAAATAATATACGATGAAGGGAAGTGTTCTTACCTGGAGTGGGTTGATCAAGAGTGGCCACAGTCTTTGAAGATGTGCCTAGCAAAGCTTTGGAACATGTATGAGGAAGAGAATAGAGATAGGCTTAGAGAAAATGTTGTCAACGCTGAAGAATATTTCAAGATATGGGAAAAAAAGAGGAACATGGAGAATGAGCTCAGATTTTTAAAATTAGACTTTGCTGAGATGGTGTTTGAGAAGGAGGAGGCACTTTCCCAATTGGGCAGTGCAAAACAGGCTCTTACTGAACTGAAAGCAGAGCTGGAGAAGACGAATTTGGTTGATCATGCACGCATCCACCAACATACATCAGCCGATTAGGGAAATTAATGAATATATTGGTCTAATATTGTGCTCAAAATACTTCGTGCTTATGAAGGTGAACTAGCTATATGGTGTGCTGTGCTGTTGTGATGTAGCTATCGTACTGTGATGTTAAAATATATTTGTGAGCCCGATATGAAAGTCGTAAACAACTGTTCAATATGAAAATGTGAATTTGCTTAATACTGGGAGTATTAATAATGAACTAATAAACCTGCTAAATGGGTCATGGCACTTTACAAACGTTTCTAGTAGTAAAAGCGTGTGTGATGGATAGCCCAATGTCATATAGTTTTCTTCACCGGACCGTGTGTGATATACTTGAATAACGCAAACGCTTAACTGAGGCAGAGCATCTGTGATCGCCTATCAGAGACGAGGCTATACAGAAAGTTGTGTGTGATGCGGTCTGCCAACACAAACATTTGTTCCATAATTACTATGTGGGATGGCAAGACGATCTCAAACGGCTTGTCCGACAAAACGTCTGCGTTAGCTCCCCCGATCGCACACGAGCATATGCGCTAAGCGTATGTGACCGGAGGTGCTATCGCAGACGTTTTCTGGGTCGTGTGGGATGGACCCCTCCTATCGCACACACAGGCAAGCCGACGGTTTAAAACTCTGTCGCGAAAAGGGGGTAAAAACCGTTTGTATAGGACGTCGTTGCACCAGTGGCGCGAGTCAACAACTGATGTCACACCCAACCTCAGGGGTTACTACCGGTATCATAGCTACCACGACAAAGGATATACAAAAAATCCTTCGCCTGGCAGTTGGCCTCAGCAAAACCTCCAACGGCTTCAAGCGCGGCGTTGAGCCACCCGAGGACGTTCTTCACACCCGCTACCGCAGCAACCAACTATCCAGAAGCAGCAGGCCCGGAAGAATGGGCCACGACGGCCTTCATCACCGGTCCCTCCGGCCTCCCCGAGCGGGGCGCGACCTCCAGCCTTGAGGCCTCCCCAGGCTTGCCCAGTGGAGGAATCGCTTGAGCACCGTCCGGGGACTCCGGCACAACCATGCAATCACCGAGCTCCGTCAAGGGCCCTGTGGCGTCCTCCGCGACCGTGCCTTCAATAACAAGTGATTCAAGTAAAGAGGAGGTCTGCCAAGATCCGCACAGGAGCACAACAATAACTGAAAGACTTACCGGCACCAGACAATGTACTCCCCTTTGAGACCTCCCAGGTGTGGTCTGGCACCTCCGCCGCATCCGCCCCAGGCCGCTCAACATTAGAAGGCCGGCCGTGGAGGTCGCGCTCACCCTATAAGGTAAAGCAAGACATTGGTGAGAGGCCGCAGCACGACAAAACATAAATACAGCAAGGACATACAAGATCGGCTCGACAAGTTTTTGCCTCCTGGGTACCGGCATTACAAGCACCGGCAGGAGCTCCGGATCATGCCGGGGCTGACGGAATTTGGGCGCTTCCGGCGCCTGACTAAAGGAGCCCCCTCCGGAGCCCGCCGGGTCCGCGGCCCCCTCCTGGGGGGCCGTCCCACCTAAACCACCGCTACCCTTAGCAGCAGTCCCACTTTCCATTTCTATGGGAAGAGAGGAAGCATCGTCATCCTCGGTAACGGCTCCATGAGCCGTTTCATCCGCCCCGTCATCGCCGGTAGAGATCGCGGCAGCTTTTCCCTTCTTCCGAGGGGGGGGGGGGATGCTCCTGCAGCAGCTCCCGCATGGCTAGGCTCAGGTCCTGGCCCGGAGCCGGGGGCTGCGACCAGAGGGCGGCAAAGTCCACAGACTCCTACAGGTCAAGAGTTCAGAGGATAAGTAAGACAAAGGCCCTTCCGCCCCAAGTGGGGCTAAAGTAAGATGGCTACCTCTCTGGGAGGGGCCTCGCGATGGAAGGCCTCCACCACGACCTCCATAGAAATCTTTTCGGCCTCCTGCCCCGTCAAGAGGGCGAGCCGATGATGGGCCTACTCTCCTCCGAGCTCTTCGGATGAGACCCGAGAAGTATCAGTTTGGCCCCGATAGTCGCACATCAGCTCCTCCCGGGCCTACAAGGGGAGCACGTGGCGCTCCACCCAAGTCTGCATGATGTGGACTCCCTTCAGGCCCCTCTCCTTCAGTCGAGCGGCGGCAGCCACCAGAAGCTTGGTGTCACTGGAAAGATCGTCTAGAGACTCCCAGGAATTCAGGCGCTGCGGGGAGCCCTCGTAAAAAGCTGTCAGTTTGCGTTCAAGTCCTAACACACCATTAACTTGGGGAGCTCTACCGGTAAGAACTGGCCGAAAGGCCGCAGCTGGATGCTCACCCCGCCGAGGTCGCGGACAGTGTCTCCGCTCGTTTGTGGCCTGAGGCAAAAGAGATGACGGAACAAATCCAGGTGGGGGCGGTCCCTAGATAGCACTCATGGAACGTGATAAAGTTTGCAAGAGGGAGAATGCTAGTAGGGCTGAGATGGTGAAGCCGGCATCCGTAAAAGAAAAGGAGCCCCCGCATGAAAGGATGGAGGGGGAAACCGAGCACGGGGCTGAAAAAGTCAAAATGGAGCACGCGGTCGCCGGAGAGCGGCGTCGGAGGACTCTCACTGGAAAAAGGGATCCGATAGGCTAAGCCCTGAGGGAACAACCCGTCGGCTATCAGCCTCCGGACCTCTCCGTTCGAAGCAATGGAAGGAGACCACCTGCTGACGGCCACACCGGCCGCCTGCTGCGACTCACCAGCGGTGGCGGATTCTCTTTTCCTTTTCCGATCGGCATCCTTGGTCGCCTGGGCACCCCTGCCGCGGCCTCGGGAGGAGGTGGTCGACATCCTCGCTATCTTCTCTCGCTCGGGGGAGGAATCTAAAGGCCTGAAGATCACGAATGTCGCAATGATGGAAGCGAGGAGGCAAGTGATTTGGCTGGGGCGCGGGGAAGATGAGAGCAGAGTGGAAAACCTCTCCCTCTCTCCGCCCCTCTTATGTCCAACCATAGCAAGCATCGGGAATCGAGGCGTCACAACGTGCCACGTGTCCCACCTTCTGCTGCAGTTACCACGCCCCGAATCGTGGGCGCGGGAATCCAGGCGAACTCGCCATAATGAAGAAAAGACCCGACGGGCTCCCATTCAGTATTGACGGGACGGCTAGTAGGCGCGACCCTTCGTAAAACACTGAGGCAGCCCGGGACCTCTTCCAAAGCTTCAGAAGCGCGTTTCACAGGGCAAGACACAGTAAATAAAGAGCTCATGAAGACCTGCAGCACAACAACTGTGGTGGCCCCCGGATCTGGCGGGGGATCAGAGCACCACATGGGTGATAAACCTCGGGGGGCTTAACAAAAAGATGGCGGAGGGCCCCCAACCGGGCTCCCAGAAGAGTGGAACTAAAGGGAAGCACGGAGAAAGACAAGAGCCCGCTGAAGGTCCCGAAGACCACTTCTGCGACCTCCGCCACGCTTGGGGGCTACTGACGGTGTCATGCACCAGGGGTGGCTCACCCAAGGGAGCCTATCCTCAGGTTCAACGAGGGGCCCACAAGGCCCAAAGTGAAGGATAAACCCTAGGAGGGCGCAAGAGGCCTTCTTTCCCTCCAAGACAAGGGCGGCGGCAGAGGAGATCGCATCTACCTCTCTGTAAACCCTAGGCCTCCACCATCTATATAAGGGGAGGCCAGGGGACCCTCGTTCCCATCTATTCTCAGATAGAAACTCTCGGTAGCAATCTCATACACCATTGTAACTCCTCACACGAGGTATCCCTCCACCATGAATAACCAAAACAAGCAGGATGTAGAGTATTACTCTCCAGAAGCCCAAACCTGGGTAAAATCCTCGTGTGATCTCCGATCTAAGACTTCCAACTGCGCTTGGACCCTTACCGAGGGATCTGACAGTATTTTGCACCGTCAACGAGAAGCATAAACAAAGAAAGAAAGTCCGTGCAAAAAAATCATGATTTTTTCCCTTTCCGAGAAGCACCGTTGTGCTTTTCGCGGAAGCAAATATGTGCCTCCTTGTTTCTCGTGGTAGCAAAATAAAATTTCACGCAAAAAACATGATTTTTCCCTTTCCGAGAAGCACAACTATGCTTCTTGCAGAAGCAAATCTGTGCCTCGACGAAAAGTAAATCCGTGCTTCTCGTCGAAGAAAAAAAATCATGCAAAAAAATCACAATTTTTTTCTCCAAAACCTAGGGAAAATGAAGCGTGAACTGAAAAGCCAAAAGTACTAAAAAACCATCTAAAACCTAAAAAGGTGGACAGAAAAAAAATGAAATCTAGAGAGAGCGCCCAACACACGACATGTGGCGGCAGCTGGACGCACCATTTGGTGCACTCTGAGCCCACAAAAATGACCCTTGCGGGGCTCCCGCAAGGGGTACCCCTTGACCCTCTCAAGATCCGCCCCTAGTCACATGGATCAATGCAGATCAACAAAAACCTGTCGCAACACTACAGAACGAGATGAGGTAGAGCGAACAGGGATGAGAGCGACGTACAACAGACCGGCACGCAACCAGGTCATCATCCCACCTGCTCTCATATGGTGCCCCCCCCCCCCCCCCGCGTCATCTATGAGCCTTCAATCAATCGGCTGGTAAGCCCGATTCTTTATGAATCGGCACAGGGTAAGCATAGCGGCTTGCCGAGTGATAGTATGCTGGATAGGTTGGCATGGCAGCAGGCATGCCAGGCGCAACATAGCGGCCTTCCCACCGACTGAGGCATAGTGGCATACCGGGTGGAACCTGCCGATTGGAACATGGTGGTGCCTGAGTGTAACTTCACTGGGCTCAATCTTACCGTCTGGGACATGGCAACCTACCAATTGTTTCTCCAAAGTTAACCCTGTAGGTTTATCTTCAGCTTCAAATTACCCGAGTGAGGAACCACTTAGATTACATTTGGATCCCGACTGAATGCACTCGGGCCACGATTCAATCATATCTTAGAGCTGAAACCGGATCACTTGACAGATATTTCCCTCGGATCATAAATCACTCGGAACATAACATGGGGATTTCACTCGGACCATCGATCAGTCGGATCATAAAAACAAGGAATTCACTGGAATTGGGCCATGGTGATGTCGACTGAATTTCAGTTGGTTCAAACCTTACTAATTGGGACATAGTAGCCTTCGCTCTTGTTGCTTGTTGTCGTATCTTGGGTATTTACCGAGCTTGTTCCTCTTATAACACCCGAAATAACCTTTTCAGCAAGAGCACTGCAGAAAATGAGTGTAAACAACTGCAATGAAATGCGAAGAAACGAGGCCTCTCCTTACCTCACGACATCAGACGTAGAAGAGGTGGCTGGGTTCACGAGGGGCGTGTTTGGTAGGCTGCATATAGCCCAACCAGGCCCGCGTGGTATGTAGATGGGCTGTTTGGTTGTCTGGGTTGCATCAAAATGCTGGCTCGCACAAACCTTAAAGCTCCTTTGGGCTTGGCTCAGGGGGAACGACTGAATCAGCCGTTTTTCCATAGCCAGACCCGAGCGATGCAACTCGAGGCACATGGGCAGCGGAGGCTGCACACAAGGAGACAGGCTCGAGACGCCACATTGTATCCCAAAGCGCCGGCATAATTACCCTCACCTTCCCTTACCGCTCTCTCTCCCCTCTCTCCACTCTTCCCACTCTCACATCGGTGGCAGCGAGCAGCGGAGCGAAGAACTGCAAGGTGAGCACCAGTGTCAATCACCGGCTTCACCACACCACCGGCAGGAGTTCGGCAATGGCAGTAAGCCCTTTGTCCTCTCTTTCAATTTCCACATTTGATTCGCGTATTTGACTCGATTTCCGCATTTGATTCATGCGTTAGGCATCTGATTGAACGTGGGGGTTCGAAAGGGGATTTACCACCACATCTAGATTTAGGCGGTACCGATGGATTTTAGGGTTCCTACGGGGATTGAGTACAAGGGGGTTTGGGAATGGGGGTAAATCAAGCTTACAATCACTGATACATCCTAGCAGCGCCGACCCTGGAGGCGCTTGGAGCGGCGGGGGCCCTTAGCCATGTCGTCGTCCACCTCCGGCTCGATCGCATCATCCACCATCTCCTCCTCATCGTCGTCCTCTAGAACGATGGGCCTTGTACGGTCGCCTGGCGCCGATGCCCAGGCCACCAGCTCCACCACTTCGTGGTCGTCCTCTAGCGCCACCGCGGCGACCGGTTGGGCATGAGGAGGCCTGACAAGCCTGTACTTGGCCCATCTGGCTCTCTGACCAGGGTCGCCGGACTCGTCCTGGTGTGTTGCATTTGTCTCTTCATTTGTGTTGTTCATAATGTAGATCGACAACGCTCCTTCGGAGAACTCCAAGGGCAAGCAAATTGTGTCAGCCGAACAGACGGGCAAGGAGGTGGTGGAGCTCCCCAGCGCTCGCAAGCAGGCAAGGAACTTCGGCCATTTCCGTGAGGAGGCCGGGCCAACCCACTTCTGCAACGTCATCCTTGCACCGAAGCTCGAGGGCCTGCCGATGCCACTGGACTTCACCAAGCACTTTCTTGTCGTCCCTCGAGAATTCAAGCTCAAGACCAACACTGGCTGCACCTGGAGGGTGACAGTCCGGGTGATCAACGGCAGGGTCACCCTTGATCAGGGTTCGGCCTCCTCGCCACTGTTCACTAGATCAAGATCGGGTACCTCATTACTTTCAAGCCCCTGACTCCCGACACCCTCAAGGTTATCGTCTTCAACAAAGACAATGTCGAGGTGGTGACGAAGTGCAAGAAGCACGACGTGACCTTCGCCATGGATGTCTAGAAATTTCACTCTTCCGTGGTTTGCTTCAGTTTAGCGTGGAACGATTTGTTTAATACTATGTTTAATTATGTGTCACTATGTTAAACTGGGTGTTATCTATGCCCTCCTTGCGATCATGCTGCTAAGCTCACCACTCCGAAAGGTGGTTATCAGACAACATGTGTTGCATCTTACTAAACAACATGGCTTGCGTTTCTGTCTAAACAAGCCCGCAACCAAACAGTGTGACTTGCTTTTCTTCGCAGCCAGGCTATGGGGTATGCAGGTAATCAAACGATGTGCAGATGTTGGCATTTTACCTGCATTTGCTCAACCAGGCCCAATTGGAACAAGTATGCAAAATGATAAAAAATGATGCAGGCAACCAAGCACGCGCGAGGAGTGGTGGGTCTGAAAAGGTCGTGTTCCCTATCGGGATTATCACGACACATCAAAAGATACCACACATCAAGTCACCAAGGACGTCTTTGGTTGCCTTCTCCAACAGTGCCTGCATTTCATACACATCTCAACCCAATCTGGTTGAGCAAAAACAGGCAACAAACCAACATATGCATGTTGTTTGGTTGCCTGCATTGCATCAATGAGCACTTTAGGGCTGGCTGTTTGGTTGCCTGCATATGTGCTTTAGGGGTAAGCTGATGCAAACCACAACTGTTTGGCTGCATACACATTTGTGTTCTGCTCACCCAATCAAATGTGGTGGCCTTACCACCACATTAGCAGCACAACAGCAGGCACAGCTAAGAGCAGATAAAGAGGCAAACAATGACAACAAGCAACGCACATGAAGGTAAAACATCAGATTAAGAGGCAAACTAATATAACTACGACCATAATTAAAGATAGCAAGGGCATCCCATGCCCCCTGCTTCACACGAGGGTGCTGATCCTGGCCAAAATGATCAAGTTCACAGCACAAATTCAAACCATCACCATCACCACAAACTACTAGCAGTTCCATAATACGACTGGGTACTGAACTAACGATCTAGATAGCTTCAGAAAGTTTACCGACGCAGCTATGCTTGCTGCAACGCACCCTGCACATGATCGAGCTGTCGTGGTTGTATATCTGCACCTTCAGGCCCAGGCCGAAGATCCGCACGACGGCGAGGTCGCCGGGGACGATCCTGTGGCGCCGGCAGAAGTGCTGCCAGTCCCAGCCAAGCACCATCTGCCCCTCAAAGCTCTGGACTTGAACCCAAAACTCACACCACTTGTTGGCCGACAGCCTGACGACGCGCGCGGGCTTGATCACCAGCCACTGCTTCATCACCTCCTGGAACTTGGGCGGGATGACGAGCATGGCGAGATCCTCCTCGTCCTTGATCTGGACGTAGAAATGCAGAGGCTCTCGGGACCCCTGCTCGTGGTCGGTCCTCGGAGATCGTCCCCTTGAACGCGGTTGGCTCATGAAGGCGGCCCTGCCAGGCAGGTCCACCCTCTTGAGCCAGCGGTTCGTGGGGATGAAGTCCACGGTGCCCTCGGCGCCAACCACCACCTGGGCTCCTCGACCAGCCCTGTCCCACTCCGTCTTCATCACCTTGTCAGGTAAGATGACATGGGTTAGACACTGCTCAGTGGCACTTGTCGAATAGCAAGTGTCACTGATGTGTGGCACTTGCTCATAGGCAACAACCACTGATCAGTGCAATTTCCAGAACATCATGGCCATGATCTAAAGCTAGCAGTGCAAGTTGTGACCACTTCCACATTTGGCAGCATGCTACATTGGTACTAGTACCTAAACGAGGAACCACAATGGTCCTACAATGTGTATGAGCATGCAAATTTGTCCTACCTACCATGAACACCATGCACGTAATGAAATCATGCAACATACCATGCATATGCCAGCACCAATCTAGCTTCAACATCAAACACAAACCCTGCCTATGAACAGCATGAACACGAAGCATATGCCCTGCCTATGCCGGCTCTAATCTACCACGATCTGCTAACTACAATGTAACTACCTATCATGCAAAAACCAATCTACCCTACCTACAAACAGCATGAACAGTAACAGCCAAGAAGGAATCGATTGGAATCGAATCCTTGTCATGCATAATGTAGAAAACCCTAATCTACATGTACGAGAAGAGGGGAAATTTGTAACTTACCGGAGCGGGTGGAGTTCGAGCGTACACCGGCCGGGGAGAAAACCCCGGCGGGAAGGTGATGGCGGGCGAAGAGGAGGAGCCGGCAATGGCGACGGCCGTCGACATTGCCCTGGTGCTCGTGGCCACGCGGGAGGTCAAGGAAGCGGGCGCCGTCGTCCAAGGCCCTGTCGCGCTGCCCGGAGCAAACCCTAGAACGGGGGTAAAAAAACCCCGCCCACAGGGGTTCCGAGCAGCGGCGCGGTTGCCGCCCCCTCCGGCGCCGCCATCGAACCCAGGACCACGAGGTCCGGATACGGCAGCGGAGCCGGAGCGGCCGGCACCGCATTAGCCGGACGAGGGGGCCTGGTGCAGATGGGCGACGGCGGCGGAGGGCCGCCCTCAGGTCGACGCCGGAGTTCGCGAGGCCGGCAATCCACCGCTCGTGGATGCGGTTGCTGCCGGCGTCAATGTGGGTGAGGGGACGGCGCGGCGGTAGGAGAGCAAGGGGCGGTGAGGAGAGTGGGGGAGAGTGGTGTGAATGGAGGCGTGGGTGGTGACTCGAGAGAGAGGAGAGTTATTGAGACGTCCCGACCGTCTCCCGCACTCCCCGAGGCGTGCAGCCATGAGCCACGCGTGGCCGCAGCGAGTCTAGATGCCGAGAAACTGCCGATTCGGCAGTAGCTCGCGGGCCTGGCCCGGGACTGCTTTAAGTTCCGTGCGGTCCGAGATGTAGATGCAGCCTAGGCAACCAAACAGCATATTTTCTTCCCGCGCAGGCCTGGTTGGGCCTTATGCAGGCAACCAAACACGTCCCAAGGTGATGTAGCGGCACATGAAACGGGATCCGCCCCTAGTCGCATGGATCAACGCAGACCAACGAAAACCTGCCGCAACACTGCAGAAGGAGATGAGGTATGAGGCAGAGCGAACAGGGACGAGAGCGACGTATAACAGACCAGGCCGTCGTCCCACCCGGGGTTTGAAGAATTCTTCTCAGCGTCGAACAAAACGAATCCTGTTGCGTGGGCGCAGCGCTCCTACTCCCAACTCCCTCCCTACCCCGCCCGGATCAGGCTGCCAGAGTCACCAATCCACCAGGCGCAATCAGCCAATCAGCATCCGACTTCACGTCTCTCCCTCACTGTGACCCGAGAGAAAGCAGCGGTCCATTTCCATGGATCATAATCATATAGGCCCAGTTGTGTCCGAGGCGAGCAGTCAAAACTCAAAAGGGCTCCTCCATATATCACTATACAGGAATAAATAAGCACAATCATTGTGCTGTGAGTGGATCATGATCGTCCACTTGTTCCTGGGCAGAAAGCTCTTGTGTGTTTACCTCGGGGAGTGCCCAACGCTCATGGCGAAGAGTGGCGGCTGCACTCAAGCCGAAGTCATTTCGAAGCCGCTGATGTAGGCTAAGCTTTAGGATTAGAGAATGCCAGGCGCCGTCCATGCCTGAGCCTCGAGAGACAAAAAGAGAGGATGTGCATGAGACAAGATCAATGATGACCTCAGAAAAGCAACAACTACGTTTTAATAAACAGATAAATAGGCCGTAGCACTTTTAACTGAGAGTGCTGTATTGTCAATCAAACAAATCGACTGGAAAGAGTTCATATTAAACGGGTTTAATCCACACAAACTTCATTACTGACGCTGAACAAAGTCTAGCATCGAAAAGAAGGAGACAATTTCGCCGTTAGACTGTGCAGAAGTTTTGAAGTCATGATTTCTTCTGGCTAGTTAGCAGACTTCCTTTTCCACATACATTTCTAAACTAATCATGGCAAGGAAATATACCAACATGAACAGTGGATTCCTAGACGACAGGTGAGCAAATCAGAAAGTGGTCAATCATACTATCAGGTTATTGAACTGTATAGCACATTCCTGATAGAATGTACTGCAACACTGGTACCTAAATAGGCCTATATCTGATCAGGAAAGAGCTAGATAAGAAACTGAAGTTTCTCGTGACCAGACAGTATACATGAAAGACAGAAAAGACACACCTTACGCAATAAGAAAAGCCAACGAGCTGACCACCGCTACAGATACTGGTACGTAAGCAAACTAGGAAAATAGATAGGTATGCAAACTAGCATATCCTGATCCACTTTAAACTCCTGGAAACTTTGCCTTTTCCCCTGAATTATTGCCACTTGCAGACCCCTGCTCCTTTTTATAGCAAACCAGAGGACTACCATAATAACACAAACCTTGAGCAATCCTCTATTACGCCACTCCCAACAAAGAAAGAAATGAAGAAAGCACCTGAAGCAGAAGAGCAGAAATTAGCTAGCCAAGGTGATGAAGCTGGTCGCGCCGACGATAGTACACCGACGCCATGGCTAAAGCTGGGCCTTGATGCACTGAGATGTGAAGCAGCTAAGCCTCCAGAGGCCACCCCTCAACGGACGTTCTCCTGCAACTACTGCCTGAGGAAGTTCTTCAGCTCGCAGGCCCTTGGCGGGCACCAGAACGCACACAAGAAGGAAAGGTGTGCAGCTAGGAGATCGCGAAGCTTTCAGCAACTGATGATACGCTTTCCTCCAACTGCTTCCTTCATCCAACCTATGAGGGCCAGCCCCCACTCCACAATTTTGACTGCGCAAGGTGAAAGGGCCGCTGTTGTTGTTGCAAGATTTCATGACGGCCAAAATAGAAACAGGATGCCTTTTGCAGTAGAGGAAGCTGCCTATTTGGTGTGGCCTGGGAGCTTCAAAGCAAGTCTTCAGGAGCCCATAAAGCAACCAGAGGAAAATATTGATTTGAGCCTGCATTTGTAATTTCTAATCCATAATTCCATGTATAAACATTTTCTGTGAAGTCAATATTTTGCATCATCTTTTGAGGCGAGGGAATAAGATTCCAAACTTGTACCCACAGTTGCAGGTGAGTTCTCGGACAAGTTTTAAAAATAGAAAACAATAATCTATGTGTGATACCTGGTAAAGAGTAACAAGTTTAAACTTGAGTAATCTTCAATCTAGTTACTAGGAAGTAGGAACCATACATACAATCCACCGATCAGTATTAAGCTATAATTGAGATAAGAAACAAACTTTAGTCAGCACCGTTGTGGTGATTAGCATTGCTCTAAGGACTCCAAATCAAATTTATGTGCCTCACTTGATCACCAAACGTTGTTTCAAAAGATAAACTACATGCAACACATTTGCTGCTTTATCAAAGACTTAAAACATTTTTATGCATCGGAAGTTTGTTGGCAACCATGAATGCTCTGGACTTTGGAGCTTATCAAACAACACCAGTTGTATTGAACTATCATCATAAAAAGGCTAACTGCTGCAACCTTATAGATTGCATTTGCATATCTCAATTCGTACATGTGAATACGTGTATTCTTGTCAAAGACAGGATGTTAATTGGTTCATCAGTGTGCATGAATACAAGCAAAGTAATGTGGAAGAATCAGAAGAAAATAATAATAAATACATTGACATATCAATGGATGCATACGTGGAAAGAACAAAAGTTCATTATTTTAATGCTGAAGGCAAGTGCATGGCATAGGAATCTTCTTGTGGAAGCATAAAACAAGCAAGGGGATAGAGAAAAGGTGAGAATGTGAGATGCCAAAAGAAATATTTTAGAAATGGAAACACGGGACCACAACTATTGGTTACAATGTATACTACAAACTTCCATGAGAACACTTCCAACGCTTACACTGTATATGCAGAAATTGTTGGCTCACAAAATCATTGGAAACTAATGTCTCTGAAATACATCACATGTCCTTCTGGAAAGCCACCTCGGTAAACTCTTTTGATGTTATATGATTTTCAGTAGGCTCTCTCATTAATGATATACTACAAAGCTAGAAGATTGTGGTGTTATTGTCTTCAATGTTTAGAATTCGGTAGTCATACATTATAGATAAACCACAACATTCTTCTAAGCTTAATAATATTTATCTGTATTAGTTATGCTGGTTTTTCAAGCTGTAGTATTCACCAAAAAACTTCAACATATTAAGCTAAGGGCATCATCTTCTCACCAAATAAACCAAAGGTACTCAGATACAGTGAAACATGTGGTCCAGGAACTAGCCAATCAGGTATATTAGCATCCATATCTCAGATTATCATGATGCTCATTTGCAAAATTAACTACGCTTTACTTTAGTATACTGGAATATAGTATCAATTACTGTAGTATATGCCAGAACCCTCAAGTTCAAATATCAGGAACTCTGTAACCATACGGTCATTGTGTATCATATCAAATATCATGATTCCTGCTACCAAAGCATCACTTCACTATACAAAAGCATCATAGGAAAAGAGGATATCTTGTGAAAATATTGTAATGTGTTAAAGGACTTCAAAAGGCTAACTTGATATGAAAGAAAAACTATTCATCTCAATTTCATTGATCAGTTCACATAACTCAATGATTTCACGGTCTCATTCTGTCATTCATGCCTCCTCATTCTTGTAATTTGATACATTGAAAAAGAAGGTGATGCTGGTTTCTCGAAAAGAGAGACAAGGTGATAATATCCTAACCCTGCAGATTTTACCACGGCTTCTTGGACACCCTTTTCCTATCTCTATACACACAATCCATGTGGCATAACATTGCAGCCAAAGGATTCCCAAGTCTATATAGCACTCAGGAAGACCTTACCAAGATGATCAGAACACTTCACTGAGCTAAATTCAGTCTTTTAGAATGGCACAGGTGAGATAACCCTGTAATGTGCATTACTGAAATATTCAAGCAGTCAGAGCTTAGCAAGCATGTGAGCCAGCTCCTCATCAGTCACCTCCATCTCCTGGTGTTTGCCGACAGCTTCTGCGAGCCGCGCTGCCAACTGGTGCTTACACTGGAAAAAACAAAAACAATAACCCAAAATCAAAACAAGATTTCCCAGTAACCAAGAGCTACCGATTGCAGCTGTAAGCCTGTAACAGCCCAATGCTTATTTTGGATTCCAAATACATCCATTCCTCTAATCGAGAATTTCACGAGACTCGGTGAATAATGTGGCCAGACGAAGTAACAGAGACGGCACTTACGCAGAGCTGCTCACCGCGGCCGACGATGTCATAGAAGAAGGAGTAGCAGGTGCAGAGGTGCTCCGGGAAGCAGATGTACTCCTCCTTCCTCTTGGACTCCCCCATCACCTGCAGCGCCAAACCAAAACAAGCCATCGTCAACCGGCCGATCGCCTGCTAGTTTGGCCACAACACGAACACCTGTGGGGACCGAAAGGTAAGGTGCGGGAGCCGACCAGGAAGAGCAAGCGGCCGCTGGGCGCGCCGGTGACGCGGCGAACGCCGCCCTCGTCGAGGATCTTGCAGGCCCGCAGCATGTTCTTGCCGAACAGGTGGTCGAGGCTGCACGCACGCCAGAACCGGTCAGGGGCTCGAGACGGCGAGGCGTGCATGAATAACAACCGAGCGAGACGGTGGCGCCGCGGCGGTGCCGGGCCTGTTTGGATTCACTTACATGGATAGGTGCTCGTCGGTGGCGTGTCCCGCGGCCTTGATCTGCGCCCACACGGCGTCGGCCACGGCGAGGGCGACGCCGGCAGCGACGGACATTGGGTGGCGGCGGCGGCGTCGGTTGCGGTGGATCACTGGACTGGTGGGTCGCGCGCGCAAGCCGTTTGATGTTTTGCCGCAGCGGAGGCGGAGAACGGAGAGTGCGAGTGAGACCCGTCGAGGCGAGGCTTCGGGCTAGGCTGACAAGTGGGCCCGCGGCCCGACATGCCATTTCTTTTTGCAGAAATTGAAGCGAAAACAAAATAAATTCGAATTGCCCACTATGAACTTCACTTATAGTTCATCTATAAGAAGGAAATGTGAAATGTGTATGCACAGCTCGGCAAAACGCCGATCAATTTCTCATTACAAAACACTCGAGCCAACAAAAAGCAAAATGAGCTACATTTGTATACGCATCTTGGGCCTCTGATCTAGCACAGGGCACGATCCAAGCAGCAGGGCCGATGCGAGAGCGCCAAGAATCGGATGGCACGGGAGCAGGCAGCGGTGGTGTAATCACGTCAGCGGTTGTGGAGAGGGTCGGAGGAGTTGGGCACCCGGCGCTCGCTGCCCCTGACGAGGCCGTCCGTCGCCGGGACCCGCGGCCACCACTTCCTCGCCCGCACGTCGAACGCCGCGTCGGGCGGACGCGCCTCCGCGCCTGCCTCGCTCGTGCCGGCGGCGTGGTCGTCCCCTCCGACCGCCGCCGTCGCCGCCAGGAGAAGGAAGGCGACGAGGAAGAAAAGAAACCTCTGGCTGGCCGGCATCTCATGCATTCATGGGGGCAAGAGGACCAGACAGAGTGGATGGATCAGCGGGCTGTACCCTGCTGCTCTGTGTGTCTGCGTGCACGAGAGAAGCTGAATCTCCTGAGGCAGATTAGCGTACTAGTGTACTAGTACTGCTCTGCTGCCAATGTAACAGCGCGCGCGGCCGAGAGAAAACTTCAGCGCATTTGCAAAGTGGCGTAGCAGTGTGGCACACGTTTTGACGGGGAGAATAGCGAGCCGTGCAACAGTCAAAGTTGGGGACAACCCTTTATACTGCCCTAGCGAGGCAGGAGCTACGAGGACACAATCATTTGGCCATGTATATACCGCATGACTGAAAGGGTAGGAATGCTTGCCACACGCAGAGAATCTTGGCAACAGCGGGCAGCAGGCGCAGACATCAGCAGAAGGTCTGTTCCGGCTCTTGTCTCTGACCCATTCGTTACTAGTAGTACAGTATTTCAAAGTGGTCATCTCCCTGTGTACTGTGTACAAAAACTCGTTTTATGTTACGGAGATAGTAGCAGTACGTTTGTTAATCTTGTGAGATTAAGGCATGGGAGTCCCGGACAAGGCACAGGTGTCCATGTCGCTTTTAGGTGAGGAGTTTAGTGAGTGAAGAATCGGAGGTTAGCGGCAGATTGGGTGAACGGCCCGGGAAACAGGGGACACGGCTTTCCATGCGCGAGGGAAAGGCCTTGAGCTCGCTCCAGAGCCTATGCATGCCCAGCATCTTTCTTTTCTCTCCTTTTGCCGAACCACAAACCAGCGGCCATGCAGCGGCAGGGAGAGGGAGAGCGTGCGTCGCGGCGCCATGGCTGATGGCCGTGCCTCTCGGGCGCTGGGTCGTGTGTCCCCGTGACCTCAGCTTTCCGCTCGGACAGACAAAGCCGGGGCTGCTTTCGGGGCTCCAACTGCTACAAAGCGCCGCCTGTCGTGTCTCTCCCGTGCGGGAGAAGCGACGACGGGGGCAGAGAGGAATCTGCTCTGGGCGCTGTCAGCCCGCGACACTGAATCCTAATCCGAAGTTTGAGTGCAATGGCGATAACGTCACAGCATCTTGGTATTTCCTCTCTCTATCGCGTTCGGTTTCAGGACCAGCCGACCGGCCCAAATATCCAAATGTGAACTGGGGATTAGGGTGACGTTTTGTTCTGTGTTTGACGCGGAAATTGCAGAAATCGCCACCTTTCAGCCTTTCAGGATTGATTTTGTACAGATTGCTTGTTCTTCGTGTTTGTTTACATGAGAGAGTGGATTTTCTGCTCTCGGGAGCACATGCTCTCCTTATTTCGAAAAAGAAAACTGTGTTGAAAAGTTGTACCAATTGGCGATTCGAGCAAAAGAATTAGGGTTTCCCCTGCCTCACGTCGGCGCTGTCGTCGATCTACCTCGTCTCCTATTGCCTTAGGGCAATAGAGGCGCGGTGGATCCCGGCCCTTGCCGATGGGAGGACTTCGTTTTTATGTGTGTTTTTGAGTTTGGTTAGAGTTTGTGTCTTGCTCGGGGAGACGAGGCGGCGGAGGCTCTCCGAAGATAGAATAAGATTCTCCTAGCCTAACCCCGTTCAGGCGGTGCGTCTAGCGTCGTCGGAGGGCATGTGGAGGTGTGTCTTCGGTGGATCTCATGCGATTTGGTCGGTGTTTGTCTTCGATGGATCCGTTTGGATCCGGTCTTCGTTCGTCTATGATTTTTTGTCTGCAGTTTGGATCCTTTTGACCTACGATTCTCTTCATCGGGGACGGTTGCCGTTCTGGTTCGCTGGTCCCGTGGGGTCTTAGAACGACGACTTCCCGACTATCTACTACAACCAGATTTGCTCGGCTTCGGCGAGGGAGGGGCAATGACGGCGACACGTCTTCGGCTCGCTTCAGTGCTTATAGTCACCACTAGATGGTCTACGAACATGGATGTAATCTCTGTTACCTCTAGTGCTATTTGTACTGCCTTGACAGTTAATGAATAGATCAGAAGTTTTCTCGGACAAACAAAGTGGTACCTATTTTAAAGAAAAAATAAGAAAAATCGCCAAAAAATTAAGAAAAATAATGGCGTGTAGACATTTGACTGGTCCATGTGCAAACAATTTTTGTGGAAAAAAAATCATTGGTTTACAGTATGGGAAGAAAAACTCAGGAGCTAGAATAGCCTTATCTCACATGTAAGTGTTTGGTTTGTTATTCTTCCACGGCTAGGAAAAGGAGGCACATGCTCCCAAGCACATCTCGTACGACGCGTTTGGTAGCCTGCATTAGGTCCATCAGCCCCCATGATGTAAAATTGGCCTGTTTGGTAGCATGTGTTCACTGTTTCTCCTGTGTAGCACGAAATTTAAAGTATCCCCCAGCCAGGCCCGCTAGGAACAACTGAATTGGTCGTTTTCCCTTAGCCAAGCTCGAGCGATGCTTGGGAGTGCAACGACGAGCTCATGCGAGCAGGGAGATGGCGCGAGCTCGTGCGCGTCCCCGAAAAACGACAGAAAGAATTGGGTCACCTCCCGCCGAATCGGTCTCCCTATATAGCCACCTTCGGCTCACCGTCCAAACTCCCGCCACCATTCCCCACTATTAGCTCTCCGTCCCACGTGGAATGTCACCGACAAGCAGGTAATTGTCGCGTCTTCCCTGGCCGACGGTAGACGGCGGCGGCGATTGGTCTTCCACATCTTCTCCGACTTGCTCCGTTCCTCCACCCGGTGAGGACTGACAAGGACTTGAAGGATGTGCACTTGAACTCTGTTGCCAAGCAAGTGTTGGTGCTAAATCCGGCATATCTCGAGGTTGGGGTCCTAAGCTAGGCGTCTTGGAGCGATGGTAACATGGACACATGATTTTACCCAGGTTCGGGCTCTCTCGAAGAGATAATACCCTATGTCCTGCTTTTGATTGTATTGATATGGGGTGTAGTACAGAGTACATGTATCTACCACGAGATTGTTATAATGAATATGAGATTCCATGATCTATCGACTAGCCTAGCCTCGGCTTATATAATGTACCGGAGGCCCAGGGTAACGGGAGTCCTAGTCAGCTACGTCGGTGGAGAGGAGTCCTTGTCTTGATCACCAAGTCTTGTGGAATCTTCCTCGTATATGTCATGGGCTGCCCGAAGTGGCCTACTAGTGAACCGCCATGGGGGTCCTCGGCCTGAACCACCTGGTCGGGAGACGACGTGGTGAGTACCCCCTAGTTCAGGACTCCATCAGTAGCCCCTGAACCGGTCTTCGAGTCAGGGACGCTCCTCGGTTCTTCTGAATTGTTCTTCGTCTTCGGTCATCGGTCTTGAAGGCTGGTTCAACAAATCTTCCCATCTCCGATCTTGAGGATCGCCGAGGTGTATCCGAAGAGTTCACACGTCGGGTATCCGAAGAGTTTATACGTCGGGCGTCCGAGGAACCCCTTTAAATTCCTGGCTTTAATCAATGCCTTGTTTATTTTTTACGCCGTACCCAGGGTTCGAAGTTTTTCCCGTGTGGCGGTGTCCTCTTGCATCCGAGCTCCAATATCGGACTACATCCGAGGTGTCTGATACGTCTCCAACGTACCTATAATTTTTTATTGTTTCATGCTATTATATTATCAATCTTGAATGCTTTATATGCAATTATATGCTATTTTATATCATTTTTTGGGACTAACCTATTAACCCAGTGCCTAGTGTCAGTTCCTGTTTTTTGCTTTTCAGAAAATCAATACCAAATGAAGTCCAAACGGAATAAAATCTTTAGATTATTTTTTTCTGGACCAGAAGGGACCCTCGAAGCTTCGGGAGAAGACCGGAGGAGATACGAGAAAGCCACAAGCTCGAGGGGCGCGCCCAGGGGGGTAGGCGCGCCCCCTGAGCTTGTGGGCCCCTCGCAGCTCCGAAGTCAATTGGTGGAGTAATAGTAGTAGATGCAAGCAGGAGTCGGTCTACTTGTCACGGACGTGATGCCTATATAAATGATCATTGCCATGAATAACGTCATAACTATGCTCTTTTCTATCAATTGCCCAACAGTAATTTGTTTACCCACCGTATGCTATGCGTTCGAGAGAGAAGCCTCTAGTGAAAACTATGGCCCCCGGGTCTACCTTAAACATAATAAAAAACCTAAAAATTGCTGCAATTTATTTACTTTTCTTTTGTTTTGCAATTTATACTTTTGCCTATACAAGATTTAATCCTTGCAAGTAACGAGTTCAAGGGGATTGACAACCCCTCTTGCCCGCGTGGGGTGCAAGTATTTGCTTTTGTGTGTGCAGGTGTTGTTCACGAGGCTTTGCGCGATTCTCCTTTTGGTTCGATAACCTTGTTTCTCACTGAGGGAAATACTTATCTCTACTGCACTGCTCCACCCTTCCTCTTCGGGGAAAATCCCAACGCAGCTCACAAGTAGCAGAAAGAATTTCTGGCACCGTTGCCGGGGAGACATCATCAAATCCTATCAAGTACCTTCACTCAAACTATCATCTACTTGCTCTACTTTTTATTTGCCCTTTTTATTTGCCTCTCTTTTTCATCTCCCCCACTTCTCTAAAAAATCAAAAATATCAAAAATATTTCGTGTTACTATCTTTGCTTGTGCTGCCATGTGCCTTCTATTTGCTTGCATCTTCGCTTGCTAAAAATTATTGATATGGATCCTCATCCACTTGCTAATCTTTTCAAAAAAATCCAATTATGATGAACCAATTGCTAGTGAGTTGAGTGCACTTGATTATCTTTATGAAGTTTTGCTTGAAAATTGCGAATCTGAAAATTGTGATGAAGTGTTAAAAGAAGAAATTTATAAAGTGATTCATGATAGCTCCTTTAATGAAAAGCATGATTGCAATGATGTTATTATAAATTCTATTAATGTCAATTGTGCTAATGATATGCAAATATACAAGCTTGGGGATGACAATTTTGTTATGTCCACTACTTATTGCAATCATCATGATTGGGGTGATAATGCTTCTTATGATCTTGAAAATTTATTGATAATAATGTTTGCAATAATACTGAAAGTGGGTTTGGAAGAGTGTCAACTTTAAGTAAAAATAATCCCACATATTTGGAGAGTGTTCAATCTTATGAAATTTTTGATAAATGTGGGTTTGGAGAGGTCATGACTTTAATTGATGTTAATCCCACTATCTTGGAAGATTATTAAACTTTTATGCATTTGGATCATGAAGATAGTATTTTATATGATAGCAATATTGTTGAATTTGATTATGATCCTACATGTAATTATTACGAGAGAGGAAAATATGGTTGTAGAAACTTTCATGTCACTAAATTACCTCTCTTTGTGCTGAAATTATTAATGCTTCATTCTTCCTATTTGCATATGCTGGATATTGCTTGTCTTGATAATTTATTTTCCTATAAAATGCCTATGCATAGGAAGTATGTTAGACTTAAATGTGTTTGTCACATATTTTATGATGCTCTCTTTGTGCTTCAATCCTTACCTTTGACATGAGCATCATTGAAATCCCAAAGCCTATCATAATGGCTATAAAGAAAGAGCTTGTTGGGAGGCAACCCAATAGTTATCTTAAATTTTTGCTTTTATTTTCTGTTTTGTGTTTTTGCACAATTATAGTTACTATTATGATTGTGTTTTCATCTTTTAATTAGTGTTTGTGCCAAGTAATGCCTTTGGGATGATTTGAATGATAGTATAATTGATGTTGTTTGAAAACAGAAAGTTTTGTGCCCAGTATTTGATTTTGAGTTTTTTACTGGATCCTTAAAAAATCTGAATTTTTTACACAGTTTTGGGATACAAATTGTTTACGTTGTCCTAATGTTTCAGAGTTTTTGCAGTTACAGAAGTTTGGATAAAATTCTGTCATTACGTATTGTTCCGTTTTAGACAGATTCTGTTTTTATTGCATAGTGTGCTTGTTTTAATGAAACTATGGATTATATCGGGGGGCATAAGTCATGGAAGAGTTAGAATACAGTAGGTATTATGCAATAACAATTATTAATGAGTTTATAACAGTACCTAAAGTGGATGATTGATTTATTATACTAATGGATCTCATGAAGTTTCTGTTGAGTTTTGTGTGCTGAAGTTTTCAAGTTTTAGGTGAGATCACGATGGATGAAGGAATAAGGAGCGGCAAGACTGATGGAAATATGCCCTAGAGGCAATAATAAAGTTGTTATTATTTTATATTTCCTTGTTCATGATAAAGGTTTATTATTCATGCTAGAATTGTATTGACCGGACACTTAAATACATGTGTGAATACATAAACAAATACCGTGTCCCTAGTGAGCCTCTACTAGACTAGCTCGTTGATCAAAGATGGTTAAGGTTTCCTAACCATAGACATGAGTTGTCATTTGATAACGGGATCACATCATTAGGAGAATGATGTGATGGACAAGACCCATCTGTTAGCTTAGCATATGATCGTTCTGTTTATTGCTACTGCTTTCTTGAATGTCAAATACATGTTCCTCCGACCATGAGATCATGCAACTCCCGGATACCGAAGGAATACCTTGTGTGCTATCAAACGTCACAACATAACTGGGTGATCATAAAGATGCTCTACAGGTATCTCCGAAGGTGTCTGTTGAGTTGGCATGGATCGAGACTGGGATTTGTCACTCCGTGTTTCGGAGAGGTATCTCTGGGCCCTCTCGGTAATGCACATCATAAGAAGCTTGCAAGCAAAGTGACTAAGGAGTTAATTACGGGATGATGTATTACGGAACGAGTAAAGAGACTTGCCGGTAATGAGATTGAACTAGGTATGGAGATACCGACGATCGAATCTCGGGCAAGTAACATACCGACGGACAAAGGGAATTACGTATGTTGTCATTGCGGTTCGACCGATAAGATCTTCATGGAATATGTAGGAACCAATATGAGCATCTAGGTTCCGCTATTGGTTATTGACCGGAGAGGCGTCTCAGTCATGTCTACATCATTCCCGAACCCGTAGGGTCCGCACGCTTAACGTTCGTTGACGATATAGTGTTATATGAGTTATGTGAATTGGTAACCGAATATTGTTCAGAGTCCTGGATGAGATCCCGGACGTCACGAGGAGTCTCGGAATGGTCGAGAGGTAAAGATTTATATATGGGAAGTCATATTTTGGGTTCTGGAAAAAGGTGTAGTTTTTTCGGTATTGTACCGGGAAGCTTCCAGAAGGTTCCGGAGGATTCCGGAGGGGTCCGGAAGTCCACAAGTGGGTCCACCACGTCCCAAGGGCTGGCATGGGCTAAGGGGAGGCGCCCTGGCCTTATTGGGCCAGGCGCACCAAGTCCTCAAAAGCCCACGCAGCTAGGGAAGGAAAAAGGGAGAGTCCTAATAGGAATAGGATTGGACTTTGGAGTCCAAGTCCACGTGTGTACTATTCACGTGGTACTGTTCACGTGGTACTATTCACATGGTACTGTTCACATGGCACTATTCCTTCTACTCCAAGCCCCTACACATATATAAATAGAGGAGAGGGGGCGCCCCAAACAAGACACAACATTGTCTTAGCCGTGTGCGGCGCCCCCCTCCACAGTTCCGTCCATCGGTCATATTTTCGCAGTGCTTGGGCGAAGCCCTGCGGAGATAGCATCACCATCACCGTCACCACGCCGCCGTGCTGCCAGAACTCATCCACTACCTCGCCATCTTGCTGGATCAAGAAGTCGAGGACGTCACCGAGCTGAACGTGTGCTGAACGCGGAGGTGCCGTACGTTCGGTACTCGGTCGGTTGGATCGTGAAGTTGTTCGACGACATCAACCGCATTGTTCTAACGCTTCCGCTTACGGTCTATGAGGGTACGTAGACACACTCCCCCTCTCGTAGCTATGCATCTCCATGGATAGATCTTGCGTGTGCGTAGAAATTTTTTGTTTTCCATGCAACGTTCCCCATCTGTGGTATCAGAGCCAGGTATATGCATAGATGATATGCACGAGTAGAACACAAAGAGTTGTGGGCGGTGATCGTCATACTGCTTACCACCAACGTCTTATTTTGATTCGGCGGTATTGTAAGATGAAGCGGCCCGGACCAACCTTACATGTCCACGTACATGAGACCGGTTCCACCGACAGACATGCAACTTGTTTTGCATAAAGGTGGCTGGCGGGTGTCTGTTTCTCCTACTTTAGTTGAATCAAATTTGACTACGGCCGGTCCTTGTTGAAGGTTAAAATAGCAAACTTGATAAATCACCGTTGTGGTTTTGTGCCGTAGGTAAGAACGGTTCTTGCTAGAAGCCCGTAGCAGCCACGTAAAACTTGCAACAACAAAGTAGAGGACATCTAACTTGTTTTTGCAGGGTATGCTGTGATGTGATATGGTCAAGACATGATGTGATATACGTTATTGTATGAGATGATCATGTTTTGTAATTTATCGGCAACCGACAGGAGCCTTATGGTTGTCTCTTTATTGTATGAAATGCAAGCGCCATGTAATTGCTTTACTTTATCGCTATGCGTTAGCAATAGTTGTAGAAGCAATAGTTGGCGAGACGACCATGACGCAACGATGGAGATCAAGGTGTCGAGCCGGTGACGATGGAGATCATGACGATGCTTTGGAGATGGAGATCAAAAGCACAAGATGATGATGGCCATATCATGTCACATATTTTGATTGCATGTGATGTTTATCCTTTATGCATCTTATTTTGCTTAGAATGACGGTAGCATTATAAGATGATCCCTTCACTAAATTTCAAGATAAAAGTGTTCTCCCCGAGTATGCACCGTTGCTAAAGTTCGTCGTTTCGAAGCACCTCGTGATGATCGGGTGTGATAGATTCTACGTTCACATACAACGGGTGTAAGCCAGTTTTACACAAGCAGAATACTTGGGTTAAACTTGACGAGCCTAGCATGTACAGACATGGTCTCGGAACACTGGAGACCGAAAGGTCGAACATGAGTCATATAGTAGATATGATCAACATGGAGATGTTCACCATTGATGACTATCCCATCTCACGTGATGATCGGACATGGGCTAGTTGATTTGGATCATGTATCACTTAGTTAACTTGAGGGATGTTAATTTAAGTGGGAGTTCATTAGTAATTTGATTAATTGAACTTAATTTATCATGAACTTAGTCCTGATAGTCTTTGCAAATTATGTTGTAGATCAATAGCTCGCGTTGTAGCTCCCCTGTTTTTGATACGTTCCTAGAGAAAGCTTAGTTGAAAGATGATGGTAGCAATTACACGAACTGGGTCCGTAACTTGAGGATTATCCTCATTGCTGCACAGAAGGATTATGTCCTTGATGCACCGCTAGGTGATGGACCTGCTGCAGGAGCTGCTGCAGACGTTGTGAACGCCTGGCAGGCTCGATCTGATGACTACTCGATAGTTCAGTGTGCCATGATCTACGGCTTAGAACCGGGACTACAAAAGCGTTTTGAACACCACGGAGCATATGAGATGTTCCAAGAGCTGAAATTGATATTTCAAGCTAATGCCCGGGTTGAGAGATATGAAGTCTCCAACAAGTTCTTTAGCTGTAAGATGGAGGAGAACAGTTCTGTCAGTGAACACATACTCAGAATGTCTGGGTACCACAACCACTTGACTCAGCTGGGAATTGATCTTCCGGTTGCGAGTGTTATTGACAGAGTTCTTCAGTCACTGCCACCAAGCTATAAAGGCTTCGTGATGAACTATAATATGCAAGGGATGGAGAAGACAATTCCCGAGCTCTTCGCGATGCTGAAATCGGCGGAGGTAGAAATCAAGAAGGAGCATCAAGTGTTGATGGTTAACAAGACCACTAGTTTCAAGAAAAAGGACAAGGGAAAGAAGGGGAACTTCAAGAAGAACGGCATGTTGGAAATATGCCCTAGAGGCAATAATAAATTGGTTATTATTATATTTCCTTGTTCATGATAATCGTTTATTATCCATGCTATAATTGTATTGATTGGAAACTCAAATACATGTGTGGGTACATAGACAACACTGTGTCCCTAGTAAGCCTCTAGTTGACTAGCTCGTTGATCAAAGATGGTTAAGGTTTCCTAGCCATGGACATGAGATGTCATTTGATAACGGGATCACATCATTAGGAGAATGATGTGATGGACAAGACCCAAACTGTAAACGTAGCATTTGATCGTGTCAGTTTATTGCTATTGTTTTCTGCATGTCAAGTATCTGTTCCTTTGACCATGAGATCATGCAACTCACTGACACCGGAGGAATACCTTGTGTGTATCAAACGTCGCAACGTAACTGGGTGACTATAAAGGTGCTCTACAGGTATCTCCGAGGGTGTCTGTTGGGTTGGCATGGATCAAGACTGGGATTTGTTACTCCGTGTGACGGAGAGGTATCTCAGGGCCCACTCGGTAATACAACATCATAATGAGCCTTGCAAGCAATGTGACTAAAGTGTTAGCCACGAGATCTTGTATTACGGAACGAGTAAAGAGACTTGCCGGTAACGAGATTGAACTAGGTATAGTGATACCGACGATCGAATCTCGGGCAAGTAACATACCGAAGAACAAAGGGAACAGCATACGGGATTAACTGAATCCTTGACATAGAGGTTCGACCGATAAAGATCTTCGTAGAATATGTAGGAGCCAATATGGGCATCCAGGTCCCGCTATTGGTTATTGGCCGTAGAGGTGTCTCGGTCATGTCTACATAGTTCTCGAACCCGCAGGGTCTACACACTTAACGTTTGGTGACGATTAGTATAATTGAGTTATTATGTTGGTGACCGAAAGTTGTTCGGAGTCCCGGATAAGATCCCGGACATGACGAGGATCTCCGGAATAGTCCGGAGGTAAAGATTGATATATGTGATAATAGTGTTTTGATCTCCGGAAGAGTTCCGAAGTTCACCGGAAGAGGTTCCGGATGTTTACCGAAGTGTTCGGGTGCAGCAACACTTTATATGAGCCAAAGGGATAAAGCCCACAAGGTATTGGAAAGTGCAAAAGTAGTTTTGCTGCCGCGTAAGCGGTACTACCGCTTGGTGAAGCGGTACTACCGCCCGAGCGGTACTACCGCTTGGTGAAGCGGTACTACCGCCCAAGCGGTACTACCGCTTGTGTGAAGCGGTACTACCGCTTGTGCGCGGCTGTGCACGATTCGGCAGGGTCCGAATTGGACTCTTTTCCTGCGGGCCAAACCGACCTTGTGCGGGCAAAACCGACCCGGAGGAGGCTTTTACTCCAAGTTTAGACCCCAAGGCTCAACATATAAATAGAGGGGCAGGGCTAGCACACGGGATTGATCAGGATTTCCCAAGCCGTGTGCCGGCAACCCTAGCCCTCTAGTTCCTCCGTCATAATCTCCGTAGTGCTTGGCGAAGCCCTGCAGAGATTGTTCCTCACCACCATCACCACGCCGTCGTGCTGCTGGAACTCAACCACTACTTCATCATCGCTCGCTGGATCGAGGAGGTGAAGGCGTCATCAAGCCGTACGTGTGTTGAACGCGGAGGTGCCGTCCGTTCGGCACTAGATCGGAAGGATCGTGATTGGATCGCGGGACGCTCGGCGATTTGGATCGCGAAGACGTTCGACTACATCAACCGCGTTTATTAACGCTTCCGCTTAGCGATCTACAAGGGTATGTAGATTCACTCTCCCTCTCGTAGATGCTCATCACCATGGATAGATCTTGCGTGTGCGTAGGAAAATTTTTGTTTCCCATGCAACGTTCCCCAACAGTGGCATCATGAGCTTGGTCTATGCGTAGATGAGATCTCGAGTAGAACACAAACGAGTTGTGGGCGTGGGTGTATACATATTGCTTGCCGTTACTAGTTGATACTTGATTCCGCGGTATTGTGAGATGAAGCGGCCCGGACCGACATTACGCGTACGCTTACGCGAGACTGGTTTCACCGCTGCGTGCACTTGTTGCATAAAGGTGACTGGCGGGTGTCTGTCTCTCTCACTTTAGTTGAATCGGTTCAATGAAGAGGGTTCTTTTAGAAGATCAAAAAGCAATCACTACACCACGTTGTGGTTTTGCGTAGGTAAGAACGGTTCTTGCAAACCCGTAGCAGCCACGTAAAATTTGCAACAACAATTAGAGGACGTCTAACTTGTTTTTGCAGGGTATGTTGTGATGTGATATGGCCAATTGCATGATGAGATATATGTGATGTATGAGATGATCATGTATTGTATAGAATATCACGACTTGCATGTCGATGAGTACGGCAACTGGCAGGAGCCATAGAGTTGTCTTTAATTATTGTATGACCTGCGTGTCAATCATTAAAGCGCTATGTAATGCTTTACTTTATCGCTAAACGTTAGCTATAGTCGTGGAAGCAACAGTAAGCGCGACAACCTTATGGCGACACGTTGATGGAGATCAAGATGATGGAGATCATGGTGTCATGCCGGTGACGATGGAGATCATGCCGGTGCTTTGGAGATGGAGATCAAAAGCACAAGTTCATGGCCATATCATGTCACTTATGATTTGCATGTGATGTTAATCCTTTTATGCATCTTATTTTGCTTAGGACGACGGTAGCATTATAAGGTGATCCCTCACTTAAATTTCAAGATAAATTGTGTTCTCCCCAAGTGTGCACCGTTGCGAAAGTTCGTCGTTTCGAGACACGCCGTGATGATCGGGTGTGATAGACTCTACGTTCGCATACAACGGGTGTAAGCCATGTTACACGTGCGGAACACTCGGGTTAAACTTGACGAGCCTAGCATGTACAGACATGGCCTCGGAACACAAGAGACCGAAAGGTCGAACATGAGTCATATAGTAGATATGATCAACATGAAGATGTTCACCATTGAAACCACCTCAACTCACGTGATGATCGGACTTGAGTTGGTGGATTTGGATCATGTTACACTCGAATGATCGGAGGGATGTCAATTTGAGTGGGAGTTTTTTAAAATATGATTAACTAAACTCATTATCTAAGAACAATAGTCTAAGTTGTCTTTGCAATATTTATGTTGTAGATCATGGCTCGCGCAGTAGCACCCCTGAATTTTAATGCGTTCCTAGAGAAAGCTAAATTGAAAGATGATGGAAGTAACTTTGTGGACTGGGCCCGTAATCTAAGGATTATCCTTACGGCTTCCCAGAAGGCTTATGTCCTTGATGCACCGCTTGGTGATCCACCCGCTCCAGTTGAGTCTCTAGACGTTGTGAACGCCTGGCAGGCTCGTTCTGATGATTACTCAATAGTTCAATGTGCAATGTTGTATGGCTTAGAACCGGGACTTCAAAGACGTTTTGAACGTCATGGAGCATATGAGATGTTCCAGGAGTTGAAGTTTATCTTTCAGAAGAATGCCCGGATCGAGAGATATGAGATCTCCGATAAATTCTATGCTTGCAAGATGGAGGAGAACGGGTCTATCAGTGATCACGTGCTCAGAATGTCTGGGTACTCCACCCGTCTGGCTGAGTTAGGGATGCCCCTTCCGCCAGAGGCTATCACTGACAGAGTTCTTCAATCATTGCCACCTAGCTACAAGAGCTTCGTGTTGAACTATAACATGCACGGGATGAACAAGTCAGTCGCCGAGCTGTTTGCGATGCTGAAAGCCGCTGAGTCTGAAATTCAGAAGGAGCATCAAGTGTTGATGGTCAATAAAACCACTAGTTTCAAGAAAAATGGCAAGGGTAAGAAGGGTAACTCCAAGCAGAGTGGCAAAGCAGTTGCTCCTCTCGTGAAGAAACCCAAGGCTGGACCCAAACCAGAAACTGTGTGTTTTCATTGCAAGGGAACTGGACACTGGAAGCGGAATTGCCCCAAGTATTTGGCTGACAAGAAGGCGGCCAACAACAAACAAGGTATATATGATATACATGTTATTGATGTGTACCTTACCAACTCTCGTTGTAGTGCCTGGGTATTTGATACCGGTGCGGTTGCTCATATTTGCAACTCAAAACAGGAACTGCGGAATAAACGGAGGCTGGCAAAGGACGAAGTGACGATGCGCGTGGGAAATGGTTCCAAGGTTGATGTGATCGCCGTCGGCACGCTCGCTCTTCGATTACCGTCGGGATTAGTGATGAACCTAAATAAGTGTTATTTGGTGCCTGCGTTAAGCATGAACATTATATCTGGATCTTGTTTATTGCGAGACGGTTACTCATTTAAATCAGAGAATAATGGTTGTTCTATTTATATGAGTAATATCTTTTATGGTCATGCACCCGATGTGAAGGGTTTATTCTTATTGAATCTCGATAGTAATGATACACATGTTCATAACATTGATGCCAAAAGATGTAGAATTGATAATGATAATACCACTTTCTTGTGGCACTGCCGTTTAGGTCATATTGGCGTAAAACGCATGAAGAAGCTCCATGCTGATGGACTTTTGGAGTCACTTGATTTTGAATCACTTGACACATGTGAGCCATGCCTCATGGGCAAGATGACTAAAACGCCGTTCTCTGGAATAATGGAACGGGCAAGTGACTTATTGGAAATCATACATACTGATGTGTGCGGTCCGATGAGCATTGAGGCGCGCGGTGGTTATCGTTACTTTCTCACCTTCACTGATGACTTAAGTAGATATGGGTATATTTACTTGATGAAACACAAGTCTGAAACATTTGAAAAGTTCAAACAATTTCAGAGTGAAGTTGAGAATCATCGTAACAAGAAGATTAAATTCCTACGATCTGATCGAGGGGGAGAATATCTGAGTTATGAGTTTGGCAGTCACTTAAGACAATGTGGAATTGTTTCACAACTAACACCGCCTGGAACACCACAGCGTAATGGTGTGTCCGAACGTCGTAATCGAACCTTATTGGATATGGTGCGATCTATGATGTCTCTTGCCGATTTGCCACTATCGTTTTGGGGTTATGCATTAGAGACAGCTGCATTCACTTTAAATAGGGCACCATCGAAATCCGTTGAGACGACGCCATATGAACTTTGGTTTGACAAGAAGCCAAAGCTGTCGTTTCTTAAAGTTTGGGGATGTGATGCTTATGTCAAAAAGCTTCAGCCTGAAAAGCTGGAACCCAAAGCGGAGAAATGCGTCTTCATAGGATACCCAAAAGAGACAGTTGGGTATACCTTCTATCTCAGATCCGAAGGCAAAGTGTTTGTCGCTAAAAACGGAACATTTCTTGAGAAAGAGTTTCTCTCGAAAGAATTGAGTGGGAGGAAGATAGAACTTGATGAGGTTGTTGAACCTTTACTTCAACCTGAGAGTAGCGCAGCGCAGAAAGTTGTTTCTGTGGAGCCTACATTAGCTGAAGAGGAAGTTAATGATGATGATCATGAAGCTTTGGATCAAGTTGCTATCGAACCTCGTAGGTCGACAAGGACGCGTACTGCTCCCGAGTGGTACGGCAACCCTGTCTTAGAGGTCATGTTGTTAGACAACGATGAACCTACGAGCTGTGGAGAAGCGATGATGGGCCCGGATTCCGAGAAGTGGTTAGAGGCCATGAAATCCGAGATGGGATCCATGTATGAAAACAAAGTATGGACTTTGGAAGTATTACCTGAAGGGCGTAAGGCCATTCAGAACAAATGGATCTTTAAGAGGAAGACGGACGCGGACGGTAATGTTACCGTCTATAAAGCTCGACTTGTGGCAAAGGGTTTTTCACAAGTTCAAGGAGTTGACTACGATGAGACCTTCTCACCCGTAGCGATGCTTAAGTCCGTCAGAATCATGCAAGCATCTCGGAGTTGGAATCTTCGTTTTGATATAGTGATCAAAGCGTTCGAGTTTATACAAGTTTACGGAGAAGCTTGTATTTACAAGAAAGTGAGTGGGAGCTCTATAGCGTTTCTAATATTATATGTGGATGACATATTGCTGATTGGAAACAATATAGAAATGCTGGAAAGCGTAAAGGAATATTTGAACAAGAGTTTTTCAATGAAGGACCTAGGAGAAGCTGCTTTCATATTAGGCATCAAGATCTATAGAGATAGATCAAGACGCTTAATAGGACTTTCACAAAGCACATACCTTGATAAGATTTTGAAGAAGTTCAAAATGGATCAGTCCAAGAAGGGGTTCTTGCCTGTTTTGCAAGGTGTGAAGTTGAGTAAGACTCAATGCCCAGTGACTGCAGAAGATAGAGAAAAGATGAGTGTCATCCCCTATGCTTCGGCCATAGGCTCTATCATGTATGCAATGCTGTGCACAAGACCCGATGTCAGCCTTGCCATAAGTATGGCTGGAAGGTTTCAAAGTGATCCAGGAATGGAACACTGGACGGCGGTCAAGAATATCCTGAAGTACCTGAAAAGGACTAAGGACATGTTTCTCGTTTATGGAGGTGATCAAGAGCTCGTCGTAAAGGGTTACGTCGATGCAAGCTTTGACACTGATCCGGATGACTCTAAGTCGCAAACCGGATACGTATTTATTCTTAATGGGGGTGCGGTTAGCTGGTGCAGTTCCAAGCAAAGCGTGGTAGCTGATTCTACATGCGAAGCGGAGTACATCGCTGCCTCGGAGGCGGCGAAGGAAGGTGTCTGGATGAAGGAGTTCATGACAGATCTTGGAGTAGTGCCTAGTGCGCTTAACCCAATGACTCTGTTTTGTGATAATACTGGTGCCATTGCTCTAGCCAAGGAACCAAGATTTCACAAGAGGACCAGACACATAAAGCGACGTTTCAATTCCATCCGCGATTACATCAAGGAGGACGACATAAATATTTGCAAAGTACACACGGATCTAAATGTTGCAGATCCGATGACTAAACCTCTTCCAAGGGCTAAACATGAACAACACCAGAACTGCATGGGTGTTCGATTCATTACAATGTAAATCACATAGTGATGTGAACTAGATTATTGACTCTAGTGCAAGTGGGAGACTGTTGGAAATATGCCCTAGAGGCAATAATAAATTGGTTATTATTATATTTCCTTGTTCATGATAATCGTTTATTATCCATGCTATAATTGTATTGATTGGAAACTCAAATACATGTGTGGGTACATAGACAACACTGTGTCCCTAGTAAGCCTCTAGTTGACTAGCTCGTTGATCAAAGATGGTTAAGGTTTCCTAGCCATGGACATGAGATGTCATTTGATAACGGGATCACATCATTAGGAGAATGATGTGATGGACAAGACCCAAACTGTAAACGTAGCATTTGATCGTGTCAGTTTATTGCTATTGTTTTCTGCATGTCAAGTATCTGTTCCTTTGACCATGAGATCATGCAACTCACTGACACCGGAGGAATACCTTGTGTGTATCAAACGTCGCAACGTAACTGGGTGACTATAAAGGTGCTCTACAGGTATCTCCGAGGGTGTCTGTTGGGTTGGCATGGATCAAGACTGGGATTTGTTACTCCGTGTGACGGAGAGGTATCTCAGGGCCCACTCGGTAATACAACATCATAATGAGCCTTGCAAGCAATGTGACTAAAGTGTTAGCCACGAGATCTTGTATTACGGAACGAGTAAAGAGACTTGCCGGTAACGAGATTGAACTAGGTATAGTGATACCGACGATCGAATCTCGGGCAAGTAACATACCGAAGAACAAAGGGAACAGCATACGGGATTAACTGAATCCTTGACATAGAGGTTCGACCGATAAAGATCTTCGTAGAATATGTAGGAGCCAATATGGGCATCCAGGTCCCGCTATTGGTTATTGGCCGTAGAGGTGTCTCGGTCATGTCTACATAGTTCTCGAACCCGCAGGGTCTACACACTTAACGTTTGGTGACGATTAGTATAATTGAGTTATTATGTTGGTGACCGAAAGTTGTTCGGAGTCCCGGATAAGATCCCGGACATGACGAGGATCTCCGGAATAGTCCGGAGGTAAAGATTGATATATGTGATAATAGTGTTTTGATCTCCGGAAGAGTTCCGAAGTTCACCGGAAGAGGTTCCGGATGTTTACCGAAGTGTTCGGGTGCAGCAACACTTTATATGAGCCAAAGGGATAAAGCCCACAAGGTATTGGAAAGTGCAAAAGTAGTTTTGCTGCCGCGTAAGCGGTACTACCGCTTGGTGAAGCGGTACTACCGCCCGAGCGGTACTACCGCTTGGTGAAGCGGTACTACCGCCCAAGCGGTACTACCGCTTGTGTGAAGCGGTACTACCGCTTGTGCGCGGCTGTGCACGATTCGGCAGGGTCCGAATTGGACTCTTTTCCTGCGGGCCAAACCGACCTTGTGCGGGCAAAACCGACCCGGAGGAGGCTTTTACTCCAAGTTTAGACCCCAAGGCTCAACATATAAATAGAGGGGCAGGGCTAGCACACGGGATTGATCAGGATTTCCCAAGCCGTGTGCCGGCAACCCTAGCCCTCTAGTTCCTCCGTCATAATCTCCGTAGTGCTTGGCGAAGCCCTGCAGAGATTGTTCCTCACCACCATCACCACGCCGTCGTGCTGCTGGAACTCAACCACTACTTCATCATCGCTCGCTGGATCGAGGAGGTGAAGGCGTCATCAAGCCGTACGTGTGTTGAACGCGGAGGTGCCGTCCGTTCGGCACTAGATCGGAAGGATCGTGATTGGATCGCGGGACGCTCGGCGATTTGGATCGCGAAGACGTTCGACTACATCAACCGCGTTTATTAACGCTTCCGCTTAGCGATCTACAAGGGTATGTAGATTCACTCTCCCTCTCGTAGATGCTCATCACCATGGATAGATCTTGCGTGTGCGTAGGAAAATTTTTGTTTCCCATGCAACGTTCCCCAACACGGCAAGCAAGCTGCCGCTCCCACGAAGAAACCCAAAGTTGGACCCAAGCCTGAACATGAGTGCTTCTACTGCAAAGGAACTGGTCACTAGAAGCGGAACTGCCCCAAGTCTTTGGCAGATAAGAAGGATGGCAAAGTGAACAAAGGTATATTTGATATACATGTTATTGATATGTACCTCACTAGTGCTCGTAGCAGCGTCTGGGTATTTGATACTGATTCAGTTGCTAATATTAGTAACTTGAAGCAGGAGCTGCAGAGTAACGGAGACTATCTGAGGGCGAGGTGACGATATGTGTTGGAAGTGTCTCCAAGATTGATATGATCAATATCGACACGCTCGTAATACCTTCGGGATTAGTATTAAACCTAAATAATGGTTATTTGGTGCTTGCGTTGAGCATAAAACATTATATCTGGATATTGTTTATTGCAAGACGGTTATTCATTTAAGTCAGAGAATAATGGTTATTCTATTTATATGAATAATATCCCTCGTGATCATGCACCCTTGTGAATGGTTTATTCTTGTTGAATCTCGATCGTAGTGATACACATATTCATAATATTGATGCCAAAAGATGCAAAGTTGATAATGATAGTGCAACATACTTGTGGCACTGCCGTTTAGGTCATATTGGTGTAAAGCGCATGAAGAAACTCCATGCTGATGGACTTTTGGAATCTCTTGATTATGAATCATTTGATACTTGCGAACCATGCCTCATGGGCAAGATGACTAAAACTCCGTTCTCCGGAACAATGGAGCGAGCTACTGATTTGTTGGAAATAATACATACCGATGTATGTGGTCCGATGAATGTTGAAGCACGCGGCGGGTATCGTTATTTTCTAACACTTCACAGATGATTTGAGTAGGTATGGGTATATCTACTTGATGAAACACAAGTCTGAAACATTTGAAAAGTTCAAAGAATTTCAGAGTGAAGTAGAGAATCATCGTAACAAGAAAATAAAGTTTCTACGATCCGATCGCGGAGGCGAATATTTGAGTTATGAGTTTGGCCTTCATTTAAGAAAATGTGGAATTGTTTCACAACTCATGCCACCTGGAACACCACAGCGTAATGGTGTGTCTGAACGTCGTAACCGTACTTTATTGGATATGGTGCGTTCTATGATGTCTCTTACCGATTTGCCACTATCATTTTGGGGTTATGCATTAGAGACAGCTGCATTCACGTTAAATAGGGCACCGTCTAAATCCGTTGAGACGACACCGTATGAACTGTGGTTTGTCAAGAAACCTAAGCTGTCGTTTTTTAAAGTTTGGAGATGTGATGCTTATGTGAAAAAGCTTCAACCTGATAAGCTCGAACCCAAAGCGGAGAAGTGCGTCTTCATAGGATACCCTAAAGAAACAATTGGGTACACCTTCTACCACAGATCCGAAGGCAAGGTCTTTGTTGCCAAGAATGGGTCCTTTCTAGAGAAGGAGTTTCTCTCGAAAGAAGTGAGTGGGAGGAAAGTAGAACTTGATGAGGTAATTGTACCTTCTCTCGAATTGGAAAGTAGCTCATCAGAGAAAACAGTTCCCATGATGCCTACACCAATAAGAGAGGAAGATAATGGTGAAGATCATGAAACTTCAGATCAAGTTACTACTGAACCTCGTAGGTCGACCAGAGTACGTTCCGCACCAGAGTGGTACGGTAATCCTGTTCTGGAAGTCATGTTGTTAGACAACGGCGAACCTACGAACTATGAAGAAGCTATGATGAGCCTAGATTCCGACAAATGGCTTGAGGTCATGAAATCTGAGATAGGATCCATGTATGAGAACAAAGTATGGACTTTGGTGGACTTGCCCGATGATCGGCAAGCCATTGAGAATAAATGGATTTTTAAGAGGAAGACAAACGCTGATGGTAATATCACTGTCTACAAAGCTTGACTTGTCGCGAAAGGTTTTCGACAAGTTCAAGGGGTTGACTACGATGAGACTTTCTCACCCGTAGCGATGCTTAAGTCTGTATGAATCATGTTAGTAATTGCCGCATTTTATGATCTGGCAAATGGATGTCAAAACTGCATTCCTTAATGGTTTTCTCAAAGAAGAGTTGTATATGATGCAACCAGAAGGTTTTGTCGATCCTAAGGGTGCTAACAAAGTGTGCAAGCTCCAGCGATCCATCTATGGACTGGTGCAAGCATCTCGGAGTTGGAATATACGCTTTGATGAGGTGATCAAAGCATATGGTTTTGTACAGACTTACGGTGAAGCCTGTATTTACAAGAAAGTGAGTGGAAGCTCTGTAGCATTTCTAATATTATATGTGGATGACATATTGTTGATTGGAAATGATATAGAATTTCTGGATGGCATAAAAGGATACTTGAATGAAAGACCTCAGTGAACCTGCTTATATATTGGGCATCAAGATCTATAGAGATAGATCAAGATGCTTGATAAGACTTTCAATGAGTACATACCTTGACAAGATTTTGAAGGAGTTCAAAATGGATCAGTCAAAGAAGGAGTTCTTGCCTGTATTGTAAGGTGTAAAGTTGAGTAAGACTCAAAGCTCGACCACGGCAGAAGATAGAGAGAGAATGAAAGTCATTCCCTATGCCTCAGCCATAGGTTCTATAATGTATGTCATGCTGTGTACCACACCTAATGTGTGCCTTGCCACGTGTCTGGCAAAGGGGGTACAAGAGTGATCCAGGAGTGGATCACTGGACAGCGGTCAAAATTATCCTTTGTAACTAAAGGACTAAGGAAATGTTTCTCGATTATGGAGGTGATAAAGAGTTCGTCGTAAAGGGTTACGTCGATGCAAGCTTTGACACCAATCTGGATATCTCTGAGTAGCAAACCGGATACGTATAATGGAGCAGTCATTTGGAATAGCTCCAAGTAAAGCGTGATAGCAGCATCTACAGTATGACATAAGGATTTGCAAAGTACACATGGGTCTGAATATTGCAGACCCATTGACTAAAATTCTCTCTCACGAGCAAAACATGATCACACATTAGAACTCTTTGAGTGTTAATCACATGGTGATGTGAACTAGATTATTGACTCTAGTGAACTCTTGGGTGTTAATCACATGTCGATGTGAACTAGATTATTGACTCTAGTGCAAGTGGGAGACTGATGGAAATATGCCCTAGAGGCAATAATAAATTGTTATTATTTTATATTTCCTTGTTCATAATAAAGGTTTATTATTCATGCTAGAATTGTATTGACCGGAAACTTAAATACATGTGTGAATACATAAACAAATACCGTGTCCCTAGTGAGCCTCTACTAGACTAGCTCGTTGATCAAAGATGGTTAAGGTTTCCTAACCATAGACATGAGTTGTCATTTGATAACGGGATCACATCATTAGGAGAATGATGTGATGGACAAGACCCATCTGTTAGCTTAGCATATGATCGTTCTGTTTATTGCTACTGCTTTCTTGAATGTCAAATACATGTTCCTCCGACCATGAGATCATGCAACTCCCGGATACCGGAGGAATACCTTGTGTGCTATCAAACGTCACAACGTAACTGGGTGATCATAAAGATGCTCTACAGGTATCTCCGAAGGTGTCTGTTGAGTTGGCATGGATCGAGACTGGGATTTGTCACTCCGTGTTTCGGAGAGGTATCTCTGGGCCCTCTCGGTAATGCACATCATAAGAAGCTTGCAAGCAAAGTGACTAAGGAGTTAGTTACGGGATGATGTATTACGGAACGAGTAAAGAGACTTGCCGATAACGAGATTGAACTAGGTATGGAGATACCGACGATCGAATCTCGGGCAAGTAACATACCGACGGACAAAGGGAATTACGTATGTTGTCATTACGGTTCGACCGATAAGATCTTCGTGGAATATGTAGGAACCAATATGAGCATCCAGGTTCCGCTATTGGTTATTGACCGGAGAGGCGTCTCAGTCATGTCTACATCATTCCCGAACCCGTAGGGTCCGCACGCTTAATGTTCGTTGACGATATAGTGTTATATGAGTTATGTGAATTGGTAACCGAATATTGTTCGGAGTCCTGGATGAGATCCCGGACGTCACGAGGAGTCTCGGAATGGTCGAGAGGTAAAGATTTATATATGGGAAGTCGTATTTTGGGTTCCGGAAAAAGGTGCAGTTTTTTCGGTATTGTACCGGGAAGCTTCCAGAAGGTTCCGGAGGATTCCGGAGGGGTCCGGAAGTCCACAAGTGGGTCCACCACATCCCAAGGGCTGGCATGGGCTAAGGGGAGGCGCCCTGGCCTTATTGGGCCAGGCGCACCAAGTCCTCAAAAGCCCACGCAGCTAGGGAAGGAAAAAGGGAGAGTCCTAGTAGGAATAGGATTGGACTTTGGAGTCCAAGTCCACGTGTGTACTATTCACGTGGTACTGTTCACGTGGTACTATTCACAGGGTACTGTTCACGTGGCACTATTCCTTCTACTCCAAGCCCCTACACATATATAAATAGAGGAGAGGGGGCGCCCCAAACAAGACACAACATTGTCTTAGCCGTGTGCGGCGCCCCCCTCCACAGTTCCGTCCATCGGTCATATTTTCGCAGTGCTTGGGCGAAGCCCTGCGGAGATAGCATCACCATCACCGTCACCACGCCGTCGTGCTGCTGGAACTCATCCACTACCTCGCCGTATTGCTGGATCAAGAAGTCGAGGACGTCACCGAGCTGAACGTGTGCTGAACGCGGAGGTGCCGTACGTTCGGTACTCGGTCGGTTGGATCGTGAAGTTGTTCGATGACATCAACCGCGTTGTTCTAACGCTTCCGCTTATGGTCTATGAGGGTATGTAGACACACTCCCCCTCTCGTGGCTATGCATCTCCATGGATAGATCTTGCGTGTGCGTAGAAATTTTTTGTTTTCCATGCAACGTTCCCCATCAAAGACCCTAAGCTTGGGGATGCCCAAGGCACCCCAAGGTAATATTCAATGAAGACCCAAGCGTCTAAGCTTGGGGATACCCCGGATGGCATCCCCTCTTTCGTCTACAATCTATCGGTAACTTACTTGGAGCTATATTTTTATTCATCACATGATATGAGTTTTACTTGGAGCGTCTTGTGCCATAGTTTTCTTTTCTTTGTTTGCTTTTTAGTTTGCCACAATCATTGTTTGCTGAACACACTTTTGAGAGGGACACACATTTATCGTGATTTGTTAGAATACTCTATGTGCTTCACTTATATGTTTTGAGCTAGGCAGTTGCTTTAGTGCTTCGCTTATATCTTTTAGAGAACGGCGGTGGTTATATTTTGTAGAAATAATTGCACTCTCATGCTTCACTTAAATATTTTTGAGAGTCTAATAAATAGTAATGGCAATTTGCATGTGTTATAAGACTAGTCCAGAAAGGATTGGTATTCAAGGGGGATATAATAAAAACTTTCATGTAGATCACTGAATATGATATGTTTGATTCCCTGCAATAGTTTTGCGATATTAAGATGGTAATATGTGGGTGTGCTAGTGGATGATTGTGGTTTAGTAAAAATATCGATGTTAAGGTTTGTGATTCCCGAAGCATGCACATATAGCCTCTAATTGTGTGATGAAGTTGGAGCATGATTTATTATTGAGTGTCTACCTTATGAGTGGCGGTCGGGGACGAGCGATTGTCTTTTCCTCCCAATCTATTCCCCTAGGAGCATGCGAGTGGTACTTTGCTTCGAGGGCTAATAGGCTTTACAATAAATATGTGAGTTCTTTATGACTAATGAGAGTCCATGGATTATACGCACTCTCACCCTTCCGCAATTTGCTAGCCTCTTCGGTACCGCGCATCGCCCTTTCTCACATCGAGAGTTGGTGCAAACTTCGCCGGTGCATCCAAACCCCATGATATGATACTCTCTATCACATATAAGACTCCTTATATCTTCCTCAAAACAGCCACCATACCTACCTATCATGGCATTTCCATAGCCATTCCGAAATATATTGCCATGCAACTTCCACCGTTCCGTCTCATGACTTGTGTGTTCATCGTCATGTTGCTTTGCATGATCAGATAGAGATGACATGATATTTGTGGCTCAGCCACCGTTCATCATTATTATACATGTTACGCTAGATCATTGCACATCCTGGTACACTGCCATAGGCATTCATATAGAGTCATATTGGTCTAGTTTTATTGAGTTGTAAGTAAATAAAAGTGTGATGATCATCATTATTAGAGCATTGTCCCAGTGAGGAAAGGATGATGGAGACTATGATTTCCCCACAAGTCGGGATGAGACTCCGGACGAAAAAGAAAAAAAAAAAGGCCAAAAAGATCCCAACAAAAAAAACGAGAGATAAAGAGAGAAGGGGCAATGTTACTATCCTTTTCCACACTTGTGCTTCAGAGTAGCACCTTGTTCTTCATATAGAGAGTCTCATATGCTGTCACTTTCATATACTAGTGGGAATTTTTCGTTATAGAACTTGGCTTGTATATTCTGATGACAGGCTTCCTCAAATGTCCGAGGTCTTCATGAGCAAGCAAGTTGGATGCACACCCACTTAGTTTCAGTTCAACTTTCATACACTTATAGCTCTTAGTGCATCCGTTTCATGGAAATCCCTACTCCTCGCATTGATATCGATTGATGGACATCTCCATAGTCCGTTGATCTGCCGAGTTGATGCGAGACTTTCTTCCTTTTTGACTTCTCCTATTAATCTCTACCACCGCATTCTATTCCACCCATAGTGCTATATCCATGGCTCGCGCTAATGTATTGCGTGAAGTTGAAAATGCTGAAGCGCGTTAAAAAGTATGATCCAATTGGTTGGCTTGTCATCGGGGTAGTTCATGATTAATATCTTTATGCTAGGAAGACTAATCATGTTGAGCTATATGATTTTGTAGGGATAGCGTTCTTTAGCATTCTATATTTCGAAAGGCATGATTGTTTGTTGGTATGACTGAGTATTGATATCTTTATGTCAAATGATAGACTATTGCCTTGAATCACTCGTTTCTCAATATCCATACCATAAAAGAGATTACATGATAAACATGTTAGGTAGTATTCAACATCAAAAATTATGTTTTTATCATTTACCTACTCGAGGACGAGCAGGACTTAAGCTTGGGATGCTGATTGTAACATCCCAAAATTCTAGATTTTGGAATGCTATATTAATTAACTAATGATGATTGCTTGTGTGATTTGTTGTGTGAAATTGAGTGGAATTTAAAACTTTTTGAAAGTTAAATGAGAGGGAATAAAAGGACTTTCCTAAAACTTTCATTCTTGCATTTGGTTTCCATGAATTCAAATCCATTTCTAAACAAACCCTAGAGTGAAGATGACATGACTTCTTCCATTAAAGAAATGAAAAAGGGGTTTGAGAAGATTTGAATTTCATTTGAAAATACTTCAAAAATCAGAAACTTTATGCCACTCAAGGATTTTCATGAGAGGAGATATTAGGACTTCTCCAAAATATATGAAGTAGAGTGGGAAGTGAAGAGGACCACTTTTCAAAATTTATTCGAATCATTTTTGGAGAGTTTTCCCTTTTGAGTTTCAAATTCATTTCCATTTATTCAAATAAAATAAAGAGAGAAGGAAATATGATTCCTTCAAATACCGGAAAGAAAATATGGATATTTGAAAAATATTTGAAACCATTTGCATAGCTATTTCTTAAATTCATTGAATATTGATTTATTGAGTTTTTATGCAAATTATTTTTTCTCCTGAAAAAGAATAAATGAGAATGAGGGTAAAATGACTCCCTCCAAATTAAAAATAGGAGAAAATAAATTTGAAATCATTTTGGTATTTAAAAAAATGAGTTTTACTAATTTTTATTGCAACAGAAAGCACAGAGACTTGACCGTATTGGGTCGGGTCGTTACAGATGGTATTAGAGCACATGTTGACTGTAGGACGTGACCCTATAAACTGGAAAGCCCTTAGTAAAGGATCTCTCTAAAACTTTATTTTCAAAAAGATCCTTTACCTCTCATCTTTTCTGAGCTTTATCAAATATTCCCTCTTACCCCTAAATAGTTCGACCATACCCATTCCCCTTTGACCCCATTGGAGGATCTTATGCCACTTTGAGAAGGAAGATATTGGATAACTGGTGACCAATTCAGAGTAAGCGGAATTCATCATGCATTAGAAGAATTAAAGCTACAACAGTTGAAGACTCTGAAGACTCGAAGAATTTGAAGACCCTGAAGAATTCCAAGATTTATATGACCTTTAGAAGACCAAAACCCCTGTTTTATACTCACGTTAGATGCGATGATTTTTGAGCTATCATTTTGTGGTTTTTTGACAGCAACAAATAAAACATATTTTCAAAACTATGTTGTTTGTATGGGTATCGATATCTCTCTGTGCATTCTATATTCCCCTAAACCCAAGACCTACATCGGAGGATTTACTACAAAGGTTGCGAATGGATAAAGATGGATGCAACACAGTGATGAGTTCAGGTTAACCCCAAGCATCAGGATCCGATAAGAAGCAGGCACACTCTTGCCAAAGGAAGAACCCTAGAAGAAGTTACGACTTTACCAACACACGGTCTTATAGGAGTTTACGTAAACCCTGAGAGATGAAGGGTACGATATATGTTTTGTTTGGTTTGCAGAACCAATGGATTTATCCGAACTTAGTTCGTCGACAAGAGAAATTCTGCAATGCTTGCGAGGATGACGGAGTGTTAGAATTCAAGATTCGCTAAACCATATACAAGGTAATGATTTTGGGTGCGGAATGGATTGATCACCATGCCGACGTACTCCTATTATTCGCTCTTGCTATGTGGGATGGTAAATCTTGAGTGACTTACCTATAGTAGAGAGATGCTACTTGTAGACTGCGTTGGTATTTCCTCGAAGAGGAGAGGATGATGCAGTATAGTAGAGATAAGTATTTCCCTCGGTTAAGAACCAAGGTTATCAATCCAGTAGGAGAACCAAGAAAAATTCCGTTAAGCGCACCTGCACACACAAAAGCAAACACTTGCACCCAACGCAAATAAGAGGGTTGTCAATCCTCTTAGCGGTTATTTGCAAGGATTAATTCTGATAGTGATAAATAGATAAACTAAAATACTAAATAAAATAAAAGTAAATAAATTGCAGCAAGGTATTTTTAGGTTTTTTATATATAATAGAGTAGACCCGGGGGCCATAGTTTTCAATAGAGGCTTCTCTCTCGAACACATAGCATACGGTGGGTAAACAAATTACTGTTGGGCAATTGATAGAAAAGCAAATAATTATGACGGATTCATGGCAATGATAATGTATATAGGCATCACATCCGAGACAAGTAGACCGACTCCTGCCTGCATCTACTACTATTACTCCACCCATCGACCGCTATCCAACATGCATCTAGGGTATTAAGTATGAAACAGAGTAACGCCTTAAGCAAGATGACATGATGTAGACAAAGTAAACTCAAGCAATATGATTAAACCCCATCTTTTTATCCTTAATGACAATAATAAAAATACGTGTCATGTCCCCTTCTGTCACTGGGATTGAGCACCGCAAGATTGAACCCATCACAAAGAACCTCTCCCATTGCAAGACAAATCAATCTAGTAGGCCAAACCAAATCGATAGATCGGAGAGAAATACAATGCTATAAAAATCATGCATAAAAGAGTTCAGAGAAGACTCAAATATTTCTCATGAATAATCTGATCATAAACTCACAATTCATCGGATCCCAACAAACACACCGCAAAAGAAGATTACATCGGATAGAACTCCAAGAACATCGAGGAGAACATGGTATTGAAGATCAAAGAGAGAGATAGAGAAGAAGCCATCTAGCTACTAGCTATGGACCCGTAGGTCTATGGTAAACTACTCACACATCATCGGAAGGGCAGCAAGGTTGATGAAGAAGCCCTCCGTGATCGATTCCCCCTCCGGCAGAGTACCGGAAAAGGCCTCCAGATGGGATCGCGGAAGAACAGAGGCTTGCGGCAGCAGAAAGGTTTTCTCTTCTGTCTCCCTGGTATATTGGGAATATTTGGGAATTTATAGCGCTGGAATTAGGTCAGGAGGGGCAACGAGGGGCCCACAAGCCTGGGGGGCGCGCCCTACACCCCTGGGTGCGCCCTCCAGGCTTGCCGCCTCCTCGTGGCTCTTCTGGTCTTCTCCCGAAGCTTCGTGGGTCTATTCTGGTCCAGAAAAAATTAATCCAAAGTTTTTTTCTTGTTTGGACACTTTTCGATAATGATTTTCTAAAAAGGCAAAAACAAGCAGAAAACAGCAACTGGCACTAGGCACTGGGTTAATAGGTTAGTCCCAAAAAACGATATATAATGGCATATAATTGCATATAAAACATCCAAGATTGATACTATAATAGCATGGAACAATCAAAAATTATAGATACGTTGGAGACGTATCAAGAGACGACGATGTTAAGCCTAATTGAACCTTAGAAGGGTATGACAATTTTCCCTTGCATAAGGCAGCCGTTGCCACTAGTAGGTTATACGGTGAGGATTGAGACATGACCCATTTTTGCAGGAACCATTCTTGAGGACCACCATGAGAATATTGATAGTTGTTTAGTATCGACGCAAGACCTGTCAGCCAAGAAGAAACAGTATATGGAAGAAACATTCTTTTGGAAAGGGACACAGGATCTCGAGAAACGTTATGCATATACTCGAATAGCATCACTGAAGGTGTTATCCAAGATATGTGAGAATACAAATGGTGTCAACACTAAGCCAGAAATACCCGAGTTTTGGATGGACCCATGACTCTGATTCTAAGAGTGGTAGCATCTCAGACCTTGGAGGATCAACTGATTTTTGAGGAGACCCCCGAACCTAACCTATTTCTTTCTAGCCTCTGATGTACCCATAGGTACCTTGGATAAGATCGTGATCGTTACATGTGGATATATTTTCCAGGTGATCTCAATTAATAATTACACCATATATTATTTTGTTGCCCAAGACAAAATTATGACACTAGGTTTTATTTTGTACAGAATTGATAGAGAATTCTACAAGCCATGTGTCAAGATGAAGAAAGAGATCACCGTCTTTTTGAAACAACCAGCAACAACACTAGCTATTTGCATGCAAGAAAAGAAAGTATATTTTGATGGGCCATGCAAGAGGTGCAACGTGCATGCAAGGGGTTTGGGCCTGGACCCATGTGATGCGACATGATGCATGCATGCAATTTAGTGCAAACGAGATGGGCTTCAACAGTCCTCATGTTGTATGACCCTGGAGATCAATCCACCGATGCCAGAATCAAGCGGCGGCTGCCCTCGGTCATCTTTAATAAATAGCTAGTCTACTTTAGGGTTTAGACTCAGTTTTTGTTTAGAGAAGTTTAGCTATTGTTACTTTTATTTGTCTTCGCTCGTAGCGGCTAGTGCGACCGTCAAGACATCCTATCGGAATCCCATCTTGTGAGATTTATTCCATCTAGCATATTCGTAATTTCAGATTGCTTGGCTATTATTTTCTTGCATGTTCTTCGATTTGCTTGCAGGAAAAATCCTTCGTGGATAGGTCGATCGCGCCGTTGGCTCGGTCGATAACACCGTGGAGTTGGTTCAGCGATTGCCATGGATATTAGTCGTGTACGGTTCTTTCTGTATGGTTGGTAGCCGGATCGTGAGGGTCAAATCCTCCAAAAATTGTAGTTATCTCTCTCTCTCTCATCGAAAGATCGGGTCCCCAGTTCACATCAAGTGGTATCAGTTTTTAGGTTCATCGGTGAAAGATTTACAGTTTTTTTAGATTAGATTGTTTTTTCAGTCCTACAACCCACACAAAAAGCCAAAAAAAATAAATTAGTTCATCCATTACACCCATCTTTTTAGCCTTTAGCAATTTTTGCATCTAGTATTTGATTTGTTGAATCTTTGGTTGCATTCATCCTAGAAATAGTGCTGGTTTAGATTAGTTTGGGAGAAAATTATCTACTAGATCGATTTTTTTGTCCAGATCATAATTTCCGCTGCACGCTTTGTTCTCAATCTGGCAAAAAACAAAGAATACAATTCTTTGCGGACTCTTGTCGCGGACTCGCGGTTGCAAGATTTATTTGCTGCTGTAATTTCTTGTCATGTCTAAAACCGCATTACTTAGCGCATCTGCCGCCGCACCTACCTCTTTACGCTCACAAAGTTTGTACGTGGCATATTCTGCATCAATAGTTTCCACCAGCCACACGCTATCCCGGAGATTAAGGTCAACCCCTCTGCACTACAGCACCGCTGTTCCCTACCTTTTCTTATCCTTGCATGCAAACAACATCATGTTAGTTGTGCCTTGTTTTATCTGTTTGCTTTTCGGCTAGTAGCACACGTTCCGCCAACGTCCTATAGCTCTTGTTACTATCATCTTGGGTACGTTCATTTGCTAGTAACTGGCTTGATAAAAAAAGCAAAAAAAAAGAGCAAAAAAAACAAAGAAAGAAAAAGAAAGTTGAAAAAAAAGCAGGCCGGCTGGCTAGCCTCTGTTTTGAGCTGATATTTTCTATTCTGGACATTCTGTTTGCTACTACGGGGTTGATCATCACACTATTTATCAACCGAGACTTATTATATACGTGTATCTCTCGATTATATTTAGCTTATTAGAGCTACCACATCATTTTTCATCATCAATTCCACTCAATTGCTTCAGTATCTGGGCTTAGATTGTTTTGTCTATTACTAGTCGACTGCCAGCACTAGTTAGGAGTTTGAGCAATTATTCAACTTGCATTGCTTTTTGCTAAATTGTACCACTGATATTGTGAGTTGAGAAGCCTGTGCCAAGCTACACTTTTTACTACCAATAAGTACAGGTCCCGGCTCTACTGATTCCTGATTATCGCTCCATCCAATCTTCATCGGTAGTTTGAAGCCAACACCAACGTGCCGATCACCACCTGTTGCATTGGTAAGAACAAGTAAGAATTTGATACTAAGTTTGAGTGTGAGCAAATTTTCTCCACCACATCCTATTAGTTGATAGGGATTATACGTTGTTTTTTTTCTCTTCCACTAACAATGGCAGAGAATCAACCCACACTTGAGGGCCTCACCGCTGATGTGAAGGTCACCAGCGAGCGCCTCGCCCAACTTGAGGGTGCTCAGATTGTGGTAGAAGAGAGGCTTAAGGCCATAGAGGATGCACAAGGTGTTGCCAACACACATCTACAGGACATCTTGTCACGTCTGGACGGGTTGCAGACTGCACCCCCCGTCAACAGCAACGCTGCTCCTCACAACTCCACAGTTGTTGCCGCTATTTCGCGAGCTCGACGTGTGCCCGTGGGTCATCCACAACACCCAGCTAGTGCCACTGATGCTGCCACCATAAAACAGCACCAACAAATTCCTCCTCGCGTCACCAAGGAACATTGGGACAACTACGAGGATTATTCTGGTGACACCGAGGATGGCCAAATGGTCAACCACCACAATGATCGTGCTCATCGTCAACTGCGTTTCAACCGTCAAGGTATGGCACGAGGTCCACACAGGTATGATGTTCGAGATTACGACCACTCTAGTGCTAAAATTAAATTTAATATGCCTGCTTTTAATGGAAAATATAATCCAGATGTTTATCTTGATTGGGAACTTTCAGTTGAACAAAAATTTGCATGTCATGATATTCCTGAGAACCAAAGAGTTAGGGCAGCCACTAGTGAATTTACAAACTTTGCTTCTATTTGGTGGAGTGAGTATTGTCGTGTTAATGCGAACAATATACCTACTACTTGGGATGCTTTAAAACGAGCTATGCGATAACGTTATGTTCCTTCATATTATGCTCGTGACAAACTAAATGAATTGCAACGTTTAAAACAAGGTAGTAGTTCTATAGAGAATTATTATCAAGAATTGCAAACTGGCTTAATGCGATGTGGATTAGTTGAAACCGAAGATGCTATGATGGCTAGATTTTTAGGTGGTTTGAATCGTGATATTCAGGATATATTGGACTATAAGGAGTACAATTCTATTACTCATTTGTTTCATTTTGCTTGTAAAGCTGAAAGGGAAGTACAGGGACGACACAAGAAGGGACGAGGTAACTTTTCTGCAGGTCGCCGCTCATCATGGACACCCTCTCCTACTGTTCCGTCCACTACCGAGACAACACCACATATCTCGAACAATGGTGCACTCTCATGAAGTTCAAAATCAGCTCCACAATCATCCGAGGCTTCAAAAGCAATGTCTCTAGCACCCACCACTTTGTCTGGACACACAAGGGACATGAAGTGTCATATATGCAAAGGTGGCGGGCACTTGATGAAGGACTGCCCAAATAAACATACATTCATTGTGCGGGAAGATGGTGAGTACTCCTCTGCTAGTGATTTGGATGAAGATACACGTACTATGCTTGCCACTCATGATGCAGGTGACACTAAGGAGCATGACACGAAGGAGATACATGTTGATGCTGAGATGGCAGATCAGTACCCAAGCCTTGTAACCATGCGAGTACTTAGTGCCCAGGTGGGGCATGCTGAGTTGCATCAACGCCATAATATTTTTCAAACTAAGTTTATTGTCAACGGACATTCAGTTCGTGTGATCATTGATGGTGGAAGTTGCAATAATTTGGCAAGTATGGAGATGGTTGAGAAACTTTGCCTCACCACTACAAGACACACCCACCCATATTACATCTAATGGTTCAACGACGGTGGTAAGTTAAAAGTAACACGTCATGTGAGGGTTCATTTTGCTCTTGGTTCGTATCATGACTATGTTGACTGCGATGTCGTACCTATGCAAGCTTGTTCTTTATTGTTAGGTCGACCTTGGCAATATGATAATAGCGTTACCCATCATGGTAGAACAAATTCGTATAATCTCATGTTTGAAGGAAAAACCATTAACTTGCTTCCGATGACCCCCGATGAAATACTAAATGATGAGAAAGCTAAATCAACGAATCATACTACGCATAGTATGCTTGCTATCAATTCTAGAATTTTTCCGTTGAGTGTTCCAACTTCTGATCTGGACATACCACGTGCCCAGATAGTTAGTTTGCATCCCCGTAATTCATATATATACTCTGTGTGGGGTAAAATTTATCATGATATTACTTATGGCGTAAATTTTTTGCTTGCCCCTCCTGAGCTAACACCTTCGAAAGAGAATATACATGTTGCATCTATTTTTGCTTTGCCCTATGATGAGTTTCAGGTACACAAAAGTCGAGGACGACTTTGTTTTCAAGGAAGGGAGGATGATGTACCTATAGGTACCTTGGATAAGATCGTGATCATTACATGTGGATATATTTTCCAGGTGATCTCAATTAATAATTACACCATATATTATTTTGTTGCCCAAGACAAAATTACGACACCAGGTTTTATTTTGTACAGAATTGATAGAGAATTCTACAAGCCATGTGTCAAGATGAAGAAAGAGATCATCGTCTTTTTGAAACAACCAGCAACAACACTAGCTATTTGCATGCAAGAAAAGAAAGTATATTTTGATGGGCCATGCAAGAGGTGCAACGTGCATGCAAGGGGTTTGGGCCTGGACCCATGTGATGCGACATGATGCATGCATGCAATTTAGTGCAAACGAGATGGGCTTCAACAGTCCTCATGTCGTACGACCCTGGAGATCGATCCACCGATGCCAGAATCAAGCGGCGGCTGCCCTCGGTTATCTTCAATAAATAGCAAGTCTACTTTAGGTTTTAGACTCGGGTTTTGTTTAGAGAAGTTTAGCAATTGCTACTTTTATTTGTCTTCGCTCGTAGCGGCTAGTGCGACCGTCAAGACATCCTATCGGAATCCCATCTTGTGAGATTTATTCCATCTAGCATATTCACAATTTCAGATTGCTTGGCTATTATTTTCTTGCATGTTCTTCGATTTGCTTGTAGGAAAAATCCTTCATGGATAGGTCGATCGCGCCGTTGGCTCGGCCGATAACACCGTGGAGTTGGTTCAATGATTGCCATGGATATCAGTCGTGTACGGTTCTCCCTGTACGGTTGGTAGCCGGATCGTGAGGGTCAAATCCTCCAAAAATCATAGTTATCTCTCTCTCTCTCATCGAAAGATTGGGTCCCCAGTTCACATCAGCCTCTCCGAATCTTGAGGGCGAGATTCATTTTAAGGGTGGTAGGTTTGTAACATACCAAAATTCTAGATTTTGGAATGTTATATTAATTAAGTAATGATGATTGCTTGTGTGATTTGTTGTGTGAAATTGAGTGGAATTTGAAACTTTTTGAAAGTTAAATGAGAGGGAATAAAAGGACTTTCCCTAAACTTTCATTCTTGCATTTGGTTTCCATGAATTCAAATCCATTTCAAGACAAACCCTAGAGTGAAGATGATATGACTTCTTCCATTAAAGAAATGAAAAAGGGGTTTGAGAAGATTTGAATTTCATTTGAAAATACTTCAAAAATCAGAAACTTTATGCCACTCAAGGATTTTCATGAGAGGAGATAATAGGACTTCTCCACAATATATGAAGTAGAGTGGGAAGTGATGAGGACCACTTTTCAAAATTTATTTGAATCAATTTTGGAGAGTTTTCCCTTTTGAGTTTCAAATTCATTTCCATTTATTCAAAAAAAATAAAGAGAGAAGGAAATATGACTCCTTCAAATACCGGAAAGAAAATATGGGAAATGGATTATGGAACCAATAGAAAGTTATTTGAAAAATATTTGATATCTTTTACATAGCTATTTCTTAAATTCATTGAATATTGATTTATTGAGTTTTTATGCAAATTATTTTTTATCCTGAAAAAGAATAAATGAGAATGAGAGTAAAATGACTCCCTCGAAATGAAAATAGGAGAAAATAAAGTTGAAATCATTTTGGTATTTTAAAAAATTGAGTTTTACTGATTTTTATTGTAACAGAAAGCACAGAGACTTGACCGTATTGGGTCGGGTCGTTACACTGATACTCTCCAACGTATCTATAATTTTTGATTGTTTCATGCTATTATATTATCAATATTGGATGCTTTATATGCAATTATATGCTATTTTATATCATTTTTTGGGACTAACCTATTAACCCAGTGCCAGTTCCTGTTTTTTTTGCTTGTTTTTGGTTTTCAGAAAATCAATACCAAACGAAGTCCAAACGGAATAAATTCTTTAGATTATTTTTGTCTGGACCAGAAGGGACCTGATGACCCTCAAGTATAGGGGATCAATCATAGTCCTTTCGATAAGTAAGAGTGTCGAACCCAATGAGGAGCAGAAGGAAATGATAAGCGGTTTTCAGCAAGGTGTTTTCTGCAAGCACTGAAAGTAGCGGTAACTGATAGTTTTGTAGCAAGATAATTCTTAACAAGCAACAAGTAACAAGTGTTACAAAAGTGCAGCAAGGTGGCCCAATCCTTTTTATAGCAAAGGACAAGCCGGAACGATCTCTTATATAAAGCAAAGCGTTCTCGAGGACACATGGGAATTCTCATCTAGTCACTTTCATCATGTTTAGTTGATTCACGTTCGCTACTTTGATAATTTGATATGTGGGTGGACCGGTGCTAGGGTGTTGTTCTTACTAGAACAACCAACCCTCTTATGATTACCCTCTCTCGCAAGCATCCGCAACTATGAAAGAAGAATTAAGATAAATCTAACGATAGCATGAAACATATGGATCCAAATCAACCCCTTACGGAATAACGCATAAACTAGGGTTTAAGCTTCTGTCACTCTAGCAACCCATCATCTACTGATTACTCCACAATGCCTTCCCTTAGGCCCACATATGGTGAAGTGTCATGTAGTCGACGTTCACACGACACCAGTAAAGGAAGCAACAACATACATATCATCAAAATATCGAACGAATACCAAATTCACATGATTACTTATGACAAGACTTCTCTCATGTCCTCAAGAACAAAAGTAACTACTTACAAATCATATTTATGTTCAAGATCAGAGGGGTATTGAATATCATTAAGGATCTGAACATATAATCTTCCACCAAATAAACCAACAAGCATCATCTACAAGATGTAATCAACACTAATAGCAACCCACAGGTACCAATCTGGGGTTTTGAGACAAAGATTGAATACAAGAGATGAACTAGGGTTTGAGATGAGATGGTGCTGGTGAAGATATTGATGAAGATTAGCCCTTCCACGATGAGAGGATCATTGGTGATGTCGATGGCTTTGATTTCCCCCTCCCGGAGGGAAGTATCCCCAGCGGAATCGCTCCGCCGGAGGGCAAAAGTGCTCCTGCCCAAGTTCCACCTCGAGACGGCGGCGCTTCGTCCCAAAAGTCCTCCCCATAATTTTTAGGGTAAATGGCTACATATAGCGGAAGGAGGGGGCCAGAGGCCAGCTGTAGGCCCCACAAGGCATCCCGGCGCGCCCCAGGGGAGCGCACCCTGTTGCCTTGGGGTCAGCTGGTGGGTCCCCTCTGCTCTTTCTTTCCTCCAATATTTTTTATTTATTCAATAAAAAATCCTTGTGAAGTTTCAAGTCATTTGGAGCTCTGTAGAATAGGTATCTCTGCTATAGCTATTTCAGGTCCAGAATTCCAGCTGCCGGTATTCTCCCTCTTCATATAAATCTTGCAAATTAAGAGAGAAAAGGCATAAGAATTGCATCATAAAGTAAAATAATGTCCAAATACATTATAAATAACAGTAAAAAATCATGATGCAAATTGGACGTATCAACTCCCCCAAGCTTAGACCTCATTTGTCCTCAAGCGAAAGCCAAAATTGATAACCATGTCCACATGTTTAGAGAGAGAGGTGTCGATAAAACAAAATACGGACAAGGGAGCATCATGATCAATTCTATAGTAGCAATATATTATCATAATACTTCCCATGAACGAGTAATAATTCATTACAACATCGAAGTATAAAGCATAAATTTCTTGAAAACTAACAAACTATGTTCTTAGTCAATGAAACAATCACAATTCATCATATTTTTAGGCAGAGTCTTTGTAAGAGCTTTTGTTTTAGCAAGTCCACATACTCAACTATCATTTAGTCTTCTATGATTGCTGACACTCACGGCATATTTATGGGGCGAAAGCTTCAATCAGACACATAGGAAGATGGGGGTTTATAGTTTCACCTCCCAACAGATTTACCTCAAGGGTAATGTCAACAATAATAACTCATGATCACTTATATTCAGCAGGATATATATGCCTAGATCTTTCCCCACCACATGATGCTTGCAAAGAGAAAAATAAAAATGGAATAGAGAGGAACACTACTGACTCTTGCATAAAAATAAATACCAAAAAGTAAAAGATATTCCCTTCGCAGAGGGAAGCAGAGGTTGTCATGCGCTTTTCATTTTTGGATGTGCAAACTCTTAACGCCAAGGAACGTCACTTTATGTTGCCCCTTGTGATAGCAACCTTTATTATGCAGTCTGTCGGTTTTATTTCTTCACCATCACAAGTTCGTACAAAGCTTATTTCCCTTACAATAAAAGTTCTTACATATTTAGAGAGAAATTTTTATTGCTTTGTGCACCGATGACAACTTACTTGAAGGATCTTATTCAATCCATAGGTAGATATAGTGGACTCTCATGACATGAAACTGGGCTCAAGGGTTTTGGATGCACAAGTAGTATCTCTACTTAGTGCGGATTTTTGGCTAGCAAAAGATAGTGAGCAAGCACCACATGTTAGAGGATCTATGACAATATAACTTCTATGTGAATATATTCAACCATGACTCATTATGTTGTCTTCCTTGTCCAACGTCAACTCTTTGGCATAGAATATTTAATGGAGGCTCACAATCATAAAAGATGCCCAAGATAGTATATTTATATGTGAATCCTCTCTTCCTTTATTAATTTTTTCATGAATTGCATCAATGACCAATGCTATGTTTGTTAATCTCCAACAAATTTTATCAACTATACTTTTCTCTATGTAAAGTCATCACTTCCCCATGGGATTAGCATATGATCTATTAATTCTTTTATTGCTAAGATTGAAACATAAAAGTAAAGAAGCAAAATTCAAACTGCTCTTTATTATATAACTCCCAAACACGATTACATAGATAGATAGATCACGCAACAAGCACTTGAAACTAGATCATACTAAAACTTTATTCTTCTAGATCATGAAATGACTAAGGATCGAACTAAGATAGATAATGATGATAAAAAAGGTGATGATGATACGATACCGGGGCACCTCCCCCAAGCTTGGAACAAGCCAAGGGTGGTGCCCATACCCGTGAACTCAAGTGTCTTTCTTCGGTGATGGTGGTGATGAAGTGGTTGGCTTGTCCTTCATAACACTGATTAGGATGTCCCTTAAGCTATGAATTTTGCGGAGTACATGCTGGATTGTAACACCCCTGTAATTATGCTACAGTGATCCCTGACTAATGATGCCATGTCATCCTAATTTTGCTAAGCTTAATCTCTCCTGGTTAAAATTCAAAGTCAAATTCAAATTTAAATTACAAGTCAAATTATTATTTCTTCAAACTGTAAAACTAAAATGTTCGCTTTTTAGTACAAATTCCCATGATCATTCATCATGTTGGAACGAACATCATCTGACTCACCAATTAATCCCTAGTGAAATATAAAGTGGTCCAAAAACAACAAAAATAGCCTTTTCAAAATAAGCAAATATTTATACAATTCCAATTTACCTCAAACTTTATGTGTCATTCCATAATATTGTGAAGTATTTAAGTGACAAGTTTCATGATGAACAAAATTCAAATGGTATTTAAATGATATGCAAAACAGTGGTGAATTAAAGAAAACAGAAAAGAAAACTAAAGAAAAGAGAAAGGCCTGCACTACTGTGCACTTGTAGCCCAGTGCTACAATGCCAGTCCAAGCCCACAATGGCCTTTTCCCCCACCTCTGTACAGAGTCAGGGAGGCCATGGCGTGGTGCACGCGCGCACGACGTCCAGGCCGGCGATTGATGCCGTGTCGAGCATCCGACGAACCCCCGCGATGGATAAGAACACCCCACACCCTTGGGACAAACCCTAACTCGGCCCCCTCTCCTGTCGCCATCTCTCGCTCGAGCCCGAGCTCGCACCGCCATGGCCGACCTCTTCCTCGCGCCCACCGAGCTCCCTGGTGCCTGAGACCTCATCCATCTTCTCCACCGTCATCCATTGCCTCGACTACGATCACCAGCTCGAGCCGAGGAGCACTGCATGAACGGGATCGACGTCGTCTTCCTCGCCCACGGCCGTCGCCGCCTCGCCCGATCTACCTCACCGGAGCTCCTTCGCCCCGCCGGACGCGTCCTCCGACTCCCCCTGTGAGCGCCACCCCCGTTCGCCTCGTCTCCCCCTCCGTTCGTTTCTTTGTTGCGCCGCCCCGTGCTATCAAAGTTCGGCCAGTGGCCGCGGTCGCCGCGACCGCGCCCACTCCCGCGTCCGCGCCCCGGGCTCCCCTGCCTCGTGCCCTGGCCGCCCCCTGTCCGCGCCCCGCCTCTACCCCGCGCCGGCCGCGCCCCGGGTTCCCCTGCCCGCGCTCCGCCCGCGCCCCCTGTTCGCCATGCCCGTGGCCCCGCGCGCGCGGCCGCGCTGCCCCCGCTCGCTCCTGCTTCTCGCTGCTGCCCCTGCCCCTGTGCGCCGCCCCTGCCGCCGCCGCCGCCTGCCTCTTGCCGCCAGCCGCGCCCGCTGGCCATCGCCGCCCGCTCGCCCGGCCGGCCGTGCTGTCGCTGGCCGCTACGCGCCGTGCGCTCCCGCTCGTGCGAGCCCAGCCAGCCGGCTGGGCCACTGTCCAGTGGGGCCGGCCCAGATAAAAAAAGAGAAAATAAAAGGATTTAAAAAAAGAAGTAAATAAAAAAATGAGGCACTGACAGGTGGGCCCCATGAACAGTAGTCGTTGACCAGTCAAACTTTGACTGGGTCAACTGGACTCACCTGTCAGCCACAGATGCACATCTCTGGGTACACTCTCTGTGTACCCGTAGCATTTTCCTATTTTAATTTCGAATTGAAATCAAATTCCAGAAATTCCAGAAAATGATTAAAACTTTGAAAAATCATATAAAATAATCCGTAACTCGGATGAAAATAATTTATATATGAAAAACGATCAGAAAAATACGACGAATCTGAATATGTGATCAAAAATGCTTGACCATCACTCCTAACATGAACATGGAACCTTCCCCTCCGGATCAATATACCGATAAGCACCTGGAGCTGGGAAAATATTCCCGGGTATTTTCCCGCTCCGTTTAAAATACTTAGCACTGCGTTAGGTCACCCCTAGCACTGCATATTGCCATGTCATGCATTTGTGTTGCATTATTTGCCATGTATTTATTGTTTCTTCTCCCTCCTCTTCCGGTAGACTCCGAGACCGCTGACGAACCGGGGATCGACTACACCGTTGAACATTCCTTTTCGCCTTCAGAGTTTCCAGGCAAGCAAAATCCCCTTGATCATCCAGATATCGCCTACTCTTTCTCTCTATTGCTTGCATTAGAATTGCTTCTGTTATTACTCCGATAGCTCCTATTTTGATGCATAGCCTGATTTCGTTGCCTGCTATTGATACCCTACCTGCTATCCTATGATGCTTAGTTAGGTATGCTATGTTTCATCAGCTGGACCCTTCACCCTTGTCCGTTTGCCATGCTTGTTACCGGGCTGTGGTCACTCTGGGTGATGATCACGGAAATGTTTACATATTGCAATACTTTAAACCGTTAAAGTCGGGCCGGCTCCAAGAGTGCCCGCGAGAGAATAATATTAAAGACGGGTCGGCTCCAAGAGCACCCGTGAGTGATATTATGGCGGAACGACAGGGCAGGTGGAGACCACCTAGGAGAGAGGTGGGCCTGGTCCTTGGTCGTGGTCCGTGTGTTATCAAGTCGGAGCGACAGGGATCCTGTTCGTCTCTACGAGCTACTAAAACACGCCTAACGGATTTGGGTATTTGATCTGAGTTGGCCCCTGGCCTATACGCACTACCACCACATGGGATAATGGTTATGGGACCCTCGGCGCCGTATGTATCAGCCGAAAGCTCTGTCAGATGTCCAGTTCAGCATTGCGGCACGGCTGGGCCGGCGCCATCCAAGAGAGAGGTGGTGCCGAGATTCGCCCTGCTCGCAATGACCCGGAGTGCAAAGGGAGATGGGCCCAAGACCCCTGAGCACTTAGGATGTAGACCGGCGGGGACCTCTCTGCTGAGCCAAGGTAGGACTACGTCGTGTCGATCAGCCGAGGCCGGGCATGACCGAGAAAAGTGTGTCCGGCCAGAGTTAATCGAGCGTGTTGGGTAACAGTAGTGCACCCCTGCAGGGAAGTGATCTATTCGAATAGCCGTGTCCACTGTAACAGGACGCTCGGAGTTGTATCTTGATCTGCTACAACTATAAATGGATACTGTTACAATGATAAACTGTTACTACTGCTCTCGGGATCACTTTCTCGCAGTGTAGTCGAGGAAGGATCTCAGGGCAATACTAAAATATAATTGCTATTATATGTTACTATACTCTACTCTCTTCTGATGCTGCAAGATCGCTTCAAGATGCTAGTTTTCGATAGGCTAGGCCTTTCCTCCTCTGATCTGGCATTTCTGTAGTTTAGTCCAAAGATATAGCCCCATTCCTTTGATACCGATGCATACTTAGTATAGTTCTTATGTAAGTCTTGCGAGTACTTTGGATGAGTACTCATAGTTGCTTTGCTACTTCTTTTCCCCATACCCGATTGCTGCGATCAGACGTCGGAGTCCAGGAGCAGGAGATCCCCGGAGGCACCTACTACTACGTTGAGCCCGCCCACCAGGAGTAGTTCGGAGGCCCTAGGCAGGAGGCCTTCGCCTTTTCGATCAGTGTCGCTGTTTGTGCTAGCCTTCTTAAGGCAACTTGTTTAACTTTGTGTCTGTACTCAGATACTATTGCTTCCGCTGATGCTTGTATGACTCGAGCTTATGTATTCAAGCCCTCGAGGCCCCTGGCTTGTAATATAAAGCTTGTATGACTTTTAATTGTGTTTAGAGTTATGTTGTGATATCTTCCCGTGAGTCTCTGATCTCGATCGTGTGCATTTGCGTGTATGATTAGTGCACGGTCGAGCAGGGGCGTCACATTCCACATCTCTGCATTCTTTTGGATTTCAGCCATGATATGCTTATTCTCTGGCCCCCAAGCTTTCTTTCCTGCATCACTTTCACTTGGACGAGAGATGTCCCAATTAGATGGTATGTGCATACGAGGAGTATTTTCAACCCCATAATTGTGAACCAAATTATGAAAATTATTCTGATGTAACCTGTGCAAGGGTCTCCTAGGAGCAAGCCCTTCTTGTACCTCTTGACTTCCATGGCTTGTGATGTTCCTCATGGCTTGATGGGGGTTTGGAGTTGTGGATATGCCGGCAAGTGTACCCCTCTCAGAGGTCGGAGGTTGAATTCTAGCGAACCCCCCTCATCTTCTTCCATGGCGACCTCCTCTTCCTCCTCTCTCCTGAGTTCCATCTGCAGCAACCAAGCGTCGTCTCCCACATTGCTTGATGGAGAGGAAGACAAGATGCCTGGCCCCGAAAATCTGACAGAAAACATCACGAAACAAGAATAGAGGGGAAACTTGCGATACGGTGGTCAAAACATATGGGAGTATATATGAAGAATAGTTTCACCTTAAATTGTTCCTTCAACTTTTGGATGTCCAAATATACTTTTCATCTTTTCGTAGGTTGCAAAGGCATCACTCCCAAGAAAATCATTTTCAAATATAGAATCCAAGGCACGTCTATGAGCAAGGGGTAGACCAACATAAAAACCTTTAAGGAACAATTTAAGGTGAAACTAATGCCTAGCACTTACTTGTATTTTTAATAATCTATCCCATGCTTCTTTTAAAGATTCGTCACTCAAATATTTAAAGTTTAAAATTCCTGGATCGTCTCCTAAGTACGGAGGGAAACGCATAACGGGAATAGAACTAGCCATAAGGATAAAATGAACAAGCAAGAAAAAGGCAAATGGAAAATATTTTTGTATTTTTGTAAAAAAAAACTTTTTAGAAGTGGGGGAGATGAAAACGAGAGGCAAAGGCAAATAAAATAAATGCAAGGAGATGTAAGTTTTATGCGTAGGTACTTGATAGATGTTGATGATGTCTCCCCGGCAACGGCACCAGAAATTCTTCCTGCTACTTGTGAGCTGCGTTGGTAATTCCCTGAAGAGGAAGGGAGATGCAGTACAGTAGAGATAAGTATTTCCCTCAGTTATGAAACCAAGGTTATCAATCCAGTAGGATAATCACGCAACACCTTGTTAGCAGCACCTGCACACAAAACAACAAATCCTTGCACCCAACGCAAACAAGGGGTTGTCAATCCCTCGGTGGTTAATTGCAAGATTAAATTGTATGTCATAGATAGATATATTGAACAAAAATACAAAATAAAATAAATAAAGAAAAAGTGCAGCAAGGTATTTTTAGGGTTTTTAATATATGATTTAGATAGACCCGGGGGCCATAGTTTTCACTAGAGGCTTCTCTCATAGAAATAGCATACGGTGGGTAAACAAATTACTGTTGGGCAATTGATAGAAAAGCAAATAATCATGACGATATCCAAGGCAATGATCATGTATATAGGCATCATGTCCGAGACAAGTAGACCGACTCCTGCCTGCATCTACTACTATTACTCCACACATCGACCGCTATCCAGCATGCATCTAGTGTATTAAGTCCATAAAGAACGGAGTAACGCCTTAAGCAAGATGACATGATGTAGACAAAGTAAAGTGACGCATGAATAAATCCCATCTTTTTACCCTTAATAGCAACGATACATACATGTCATGCCCCTTTCTGTCACTGGGATTGAGCATTGCAAGATCGAACCCATTACAAAGCACCTCTTCCCATGGCAAGATGAATCAATCTAGTTGGCCAAACCAAATCAATAGATCGGAGAAGAAATAAGAAGCTATAACAATCATGCATAAAAGAGTTCAGAGAAGACTCAAATAATATTCATGGATAATCTGATCATAAACTCACAATTCATCGGATCCCAACAAACACACCGCAAAAAGTGATTACATCGTATAGAACTCCAAGAACATCGAGGAGAACATTGTATTGAAGATCAAAAAGAGAGAAGAAGCCATCTAGCTACTAACTATGGACCCGAAGGTATGTGGTAAACTACTCGCGCATCATCGGAAGGGCAGCAAGGTTGATGTAGAGCACCTCCGTGATCAATTCCCCCTCCGGTGGAGTACTGGAGAAGGTCTCTAGATGGGATCTCTCGAGAACAGAAGCTTTCGGCGGCGGAAAAAGTATTTCGTGGGCCACTGCTCCATCTTCTGGCCCTCTCCCGAAGCTTCCAGTAATTTTTATGTCCAGAAAAAAATCTCCAAAAAGTTTCGTGGCATTTGGACTTCGTTTGGTACTGATATTCTGGAAAACCAAAAACTAGCAAAAAACAGCAACTGGCACTGGGCACTAAGTTAATAGGTTAGTACCAAAAAATGATATATAATTGCTGTAAATGTATATAAAAACATCCAAGATTGATAATATAATAGAATGGAACAATAAAAAATTATAGATACGTTGGAGACGTATCAATTCTCTACAAGCACTGAAATTGTAGGTGACAGATAGTTTGGTAGCAAGGTAATTCGTAACAAGTAACAAGTAGTAACGGTAACAAAGGTGCAGCAAGGTGGCCCAATCCTTTTTATAGCAAAGGACAAGCCGGAACAAACTCGTATAATAAGCAAAGCGTTCTCGAGGACACATGGGAATTTCATCTAGTCACTTTCATCATGTTTGTTTGATTCTCGTTCGCTACTTTGATAATTTGATATGTGGGTGGACCGGTACTTGGGTGCTGTTCTTACTTGAACAAGCCTCCGACTTATGATTACCCCCTCTCGCAAGCATCCGCAACTACGAAAGAAGAATTAAGATAAATCTAACCATAGCATGAAACATATGGATCCAAATCAGCCCCTTACGGAATAGCGCATAAACTAGGGTTTAAGCTTCTGTCACTCTAGCAACCCATCATCTAATTACTACACCACAAGGCTTTCCCTTAGGCCCAAAGATGGTGAAGTGTCATGTAGTCGACGTTCACACGACACCAGTAAAGGAAGCAACAACATACATATCATCAAAATATCGAACGAATACCAAATTCACATGATTACTTATGACAAGACTTCTCCCATGCCCTCAAGAACAAAAGTAACTACTCACAAATCATATTCATGTTCAAAATCAGAGGTGTATTGAATATCATTAAGGATCTGAACATATAATCTTCCACCAAATAAACCAACTAGCATCAACTACAAGATGTAATCAACACTACTAGCAACCCACAGGTACCAATCTGAGGTTTTGAGACAAAGATTGAATACAAGAGAAGAACTAGGGTTTAATATGAGATGGTGCTGGTGAAGATGTTGATGAAGATTGGTCCTCCCATGATGACAGGATCGTTGATGATGTCGATGGCTTCGATTTCCCCCTCCCGGATGGAAGTATCCCCAGCGGAATCGCTCCGCCGGAGAGCAAAATTGCTCCTGCCCAGGTTCCGCCTCGAGACGGCGGTGCTTCGTCCCGAAAGTCTTCTCTATAATTTTTTAAGGCAAATGAGCTTATATAGCAAAAGTAGGGGGCCAGACGCCAGCCAGGGGCCCCACAAGGCATCAGGGCGCACCCAGAGGGGCCGCGCCCTGTTGCCTTGTGGGCAACTGGTGGGTCCCCTCCAGTATCTCTTTTCTCCAGTATTTTTTATATATTCAATAAAAAATCTCCGTGAAGTTTCAAGTAAATTGGAGCTCTGTAGGATAGGTATCTCTGCTGTAGCTATTTCAGGTCCAGAATTCCAGCTGCCGGTATTCTCCCTCTTCATATAAATCTTGCAGATTAAGAGAGAAAAGGCATAAGAATTGCATCATAAAGTGAAATAATGATCAAATACATTATAAATAATAGTAGGAAATCATGATGCTAATTGGACGTATCAACTCCCCCAAGCTTAGACCTCGCTTGTCCTCGAGCGAAAGACGAAATCGATAATCATGACCACATGCTTAGAGAGAGTGGTGTCGATAAAAATAAAATACGAACATGAAGGCATCATGATCTTTATTATAACAGCAATATAGCATCATAAAACTTCTCATGAAAAAGTTACAATTCATTCACAAGTTAAAGTATGAACCATAAACCGTATTGAAAACTAACAAACTGTGATCTCAGTCACTGAAGCAATTGCAATTCATCATATTATCAGAAAGAGTCTATGTAAGAGCTTTCGTTAGCAAGTTCACATACTCAACTATCATTTAGTCTTCTATGATTGCTGACACTCACGGCATACTTATGGAGCAAAAGTTTCAGTCAGACACATAGAAAGATAGGGGCTTACAATTTCACCTCCCAACTTATTTACCTCAGGGTTAACATCAACAATAATAACTCATGATCACCTACATCCAACTGGATATATATGCCTGGATCTATCCCCACCACATGATGCTTGCCAAGAGAGAAAATAAAAACGAAATAGAGGAGAATACTATTGACTCTTGCATGAAAGTAAATACATAAAGTAAAAGATAGGCCCTTCACAGAGGGATGCAGAGGTTGTCATGCACTTTTCGTTTTGGGATGTGCAAGCTCTTAATGTAAAGGAACGCCACTTTATATTGCCCCTTGTGATAGCGACCTTTATTATGCAGTCTGTCGCTTTTATTTCTTCACCATCACAAGTTCGTACAAAGCTTATTTTCCCTTACAATAAAAGATCATACATATTTAGGAGCAATTTTTATTGCTTTTGCACCGATGACAACTTACTTGAAGGATCTTATTCAATCCATAGGTAGATATAGTCGACTCTCATGGCATGAAACTAGGTTTAAGGGTTTTTGGATGCACAAGTAGTATCTCTACTTAGTATAGAATTTTGGCTAGCAAACTATAGGAGGCAAGCACCACATGTTAGAGGATCCAAAACAATATAACTTCTATGTGAATATAAGCAAACATAACTCATTACGTTGTCTTCCTTGTCCAACGTCGACTAATTGACATAGAATATTTAATGGGGACTCACAATCATAAAAGATGTCCAAGATAGTATATTCATATGTGAGACCTCTCTTCCTTTATTACTTTTTCATGAATTGCAAAAATGACCAATGATATGTTTGTTAACCTCCAACAAGTTTTATCAATTATACTTCTTTTATGTGAAGTCATCACTCCCCATGGGATTAGCATATGATCTTTACTTTTTTATTCTCTTCATTTATTTCTAAGATTGGATCAACAAAAGAAAAACACTCAACTCAACCTACTCTTTATTATATAACTTTCACACATGATTACATAGATAGATAGATCACAAAGCAAGCACTCGAAACTAAATCATACTAAAACTTTATTCCTCTAAATCATGAAATAACGAAGGATCGAACTAAGATAGATAATGATGATAAAAGTGATGGTGATACGATACCGGGGCACCTCCCCCAAGCTTGGCACAAGCCAAGGGTGGTGCCCATACCCATGTACTCAAGTCTCCTTCTTCGGTGATGGTGGTGGTGAAGTGATGGGCTTGTCCTCCGTCTTCCAAGGCATAGGTTCTCCATCATAAAAGGATGAATGTGTTTCCGGAGTGCTGAAATTTGCAGCTAAACTCATACCTTTGAACTTGGCCTCATACTCAAAATTTTGGTTTTGTAGATCATAGATTTGGGCCTGAAGATAATCAACCCGGTCATTGAGCTTGAAGATGACGTCCCCAATATTCTTGCCGTCCACCTTGTGCTCACGGATAAACTCTGTGATCATGGAGTGGTTAGCACTAAGTCCGCGCTCCACCATCCCTTGGCACATGAAGATCTCCCGTTCCACCGCTTCGAGCCTGTCCTTCTCGCTCCCGGTCTTCTTAGGTCCTTGAACGTCCCGGATGTGGACACTCCCTCACGCATCTCGATGGCTTGAGGGTGCTTCATCACCTCCGGTAGGTACGGGTTGATGACCTTCTCATAGAACTTGTCCTTGGACGAGCTTGGAGACGCCATGGTGATCTAGATCTGTCAGAAAAACAGCCCAAAACAAGAACAGAGGGGAAACTTGCGATGCGGTGGTCAAAACACCGTGAGTATATATAAAGAATTTTTATCTTGCAAAACAAGCATACGAGAGGAAAACGGAGTCGGGAGGGCACACGAGGGGCCCACAAGGCATCACGGCGCGCCCCAGGGGGGGTCGCGCCCTGTTGCCTTGTGGGCGACTCATGGGTCCCCTCGGCTGTTTCTTATTTTTGTAATTTTTCTAGTATTCCCAAACGGACAGAAATATTTTTTATGGAATTTTTGGAGTCGGTTTACTTACCGTATCACATACCTACCCCATTTCAGGGTTCTAGAGCGTTCCGGAAGGACTCTTTGATGTGTTCCTCCGGTGTCATTGTCTGAATAATATTATTTTCAACATTAATGGGGGTACCTAAAATATAATGCTTAATTCTTTGTCCATTCACCACTCTCGGGTTAGTGCCTTCGGAGTTGTTGATTTTAATAGCTCCGGAGCGATAAACTTCTTCGATGATATAGGGTCCTTCCCATTTGGAGAGAAGTTTTCCGGCAAAAAAATCTGAAATGAGAGTTGTACAATAGAACTTGCTCACCCACTTTAAATTCCTATTTTTGGATTCTTTTATCATGCCATCTTTTAACCTTTTCTTTAAATAACTTGGCATTTTCATAAGCTTGGGTTCTCCATTCATCTAGAGAGCTAATATCAAATAACCTCTTTTCACCGGCAATTTTAAAATCATAGTTAATTTATTTAACTGCCCAATAAGCCTTATGTTCTAACTCAAGAGGTAAATGACATGCTTTTCTATAAACCATTTTATATGGAGACATACCCATAGGATTTTTATAAGCAGTTCTGTAAGCCCATAATGCATCATCAAGTTTCTTAGACCAATTTTTCATGGATCTATTAATGGTCTTTTGCAAAATTAATTTTATTTCTCTATTACTCAATTCAACTTGACCACTAGACTGAGGATGATAAGGAGATGCAATTCTATGATTAACATCATATTTAGCAAGCAATTTACGGAAAGCACCATGAATAAAATGCGAGCCACCATCAGTCATCAAATATCTAGGGACTCCAAACCTCGGAAATATAACTTCTTTAAGCATCTTAATAAAAGTGTTATGATCAGCACTACTAGTTGGAATAGCTTCTACCCACTTAGTAACGGAATCAACATCAACTAAAATATGCGTATACCCGTTGGATTTAGGAAAAGGTCCCATATAATCAAAACCCCAAACATCAAATGGTTCAATAACAAGTGAATAATTCATAGGCATTTCCTGACGTCTACCAACATTACCAATTCTTTGACATTCATCACAAGAAAGGACAAACTTACGTGCATCTTTGAAGAGAGTAGGCCAATAAAAACCAGATTGTAATACCTTATGTGCAGTTCTGTCTCCCGCATGGTGTCCTCCGTATGCCTTGGAGTGACACTTCCGTAGGATTTGTTCCTGTTCATGCTCAGGTACACAATGTCTAATAATACCATCTACTCCTTCTTTATATAAGTGTGGTTCATCCCAAAAGTAATGCCTTAAATCAAAGAAGAACTTTTTCTTTTGTTGGTATATGAAACTAGGTGGTATATATTTAGCAACAATGTAATTAGCATAGTCTGCATACCAAGGAGTGTTACGAGAAGCATTTATCACAGCTAATTGTTCATCAGGGAAATCATCATTAATAGGAAGTGGGTCATCAAGAACATTTTCCATTCTAGACAAATTATGTGCTACAGGATTCTCAGCTACCTTTCTATCAACAATATGCAAATCAAATTCTTGTAGCAAAAGAACCCACCTAATAAGTCTAGGTTTAGCATCTTTCTTTTCCATAAGATATTTAATAGCAGCATTATCAGTGTGAATAGTAACTTTGGAATCAACAATGTAAGATCTGAATTTATCACATGCAAACACAACTGCTAAAAATTCTTTCTCAGTAGTAGCATAGTTTCTTTGAGCACTATCTAGAGTCTTACTAGCATAATGAATAACATTCAATTTCTTATGAACTCTTTGACCTAGAACAACACCAACAGCATAATCACTAGCATCACACATAATTTCAAAGGGTAGGTTCCAATCAGGTGGATGAACAATAGGTGTAGAAATTAAGGCTTTCTTAAGTATTTCAAAGGCTTCTACGCAATCATCATCAAAAACAAATGGAACATCTTTTTGCAAAAGATTAGTGAGAGGCCTAGAAATTTTAGAGAAGTCTTTTATAAACCTTCTATAGAAACCAGCATGACCAAGGAAACTTCTTATACCTTTGACATCTTTAGGGCATGGCATTTTCTCAATTGCATCAACTTTAGCTTTATCAACTTCAATACCTCTTTTAGAAATTTTATGCCCAAGGACTATACCTTCATTCACCATAAAGTGGCACTTCTCCCAGTTCAAGACAAGATTAGTTTCTTCACATCTCTGCAAAACTCGATCAAGGTTGCTTAAGCAATCATCAAAAGAAGTTCTGTAAACGGAAAAATCATCCATGAAAACCTCAACAATATTTTCACAAAAGTCAGAGAATATAGCAGCCATACATCTTTGAAAGGTAGCAGGTGCATTACATAAACCAAAAGGCATATGACGATGAGCATAAGTTCCAAAAGGACAAGTGAATGTGGTTTTCTCTTGATCTTCTGGTGATACAGGTATTTGAGAAAAACCAGAATAACCATCTAGGAAGCAAAAGTGTGTATGCTTAGATAATCTTTCTAGCATTTGATTAATAAAAGGCAAGGGGTAATGATCTTTCCTAGTAGGTTTATTTAATTTCCTGAAATCAATTACCATCCTATAACCAGTTACAATTCTTTGTGGGATAAGTTCGTTTTTATCATTAGGAACAACAGTAATACCTCCTTTCTTAGGAACACAATGAACAGGACTTACCCATCTACTATCAGCTATGGGATAAATTATAACTGCCTCCAGAAGCTTTAATATTTTAGTTCTTACCACATCCTTCATTTTAGGATTCAATCTTCTTTGATGATCAACAACGGGTTTAGCATCTGGCTCCATATGGATTTTATGCTGATATAGAGTGGAACTAATGCCCTTAAGATCATCGAGAGTATATCCAATAGCAGCACGGTGTTTTTTCAGAGTTTTAAGTAATCTCTTTTCTTCATGCTCTGAAAGGTTAGCACTAATAATAACAGGATATATCTTCTTTTCATTAAGATAAGCATATTTAAGCGTATCAGGTAATTGCTTTAATTCAAACACAGGATCACTCTTCGGTGGAAGAGGATCTCCCAAAGTTTCAACAGGCAAATTATGTTTAAGGATAGGTGCTTGCTTGAAAAACAACTCATCTATTTCATTTCTTTCATTCATATGCATATCATTTTCATGGTTTAGCAAATATTGTACTAAAGGATCAGTAGGAGGCACAGAAATATAAGCAAGACCTATAATTTCATATTTATTGGGTAGTTCTTTATCATGAGGTTGTCTACGAAACTTAGAGAAATGAAATTCATGAGATATATCACCAAACTTAACTCGAACCTTTTCTTTAACACAATAAATTTCAGCATTAACAGTATTCAAGAAGGGTCTACCAAATATAATGGGACAAAAATTATCTTGTTGTGAACCAAGTACTAGGAAATCGGTAGGGTATTTGATTTTACCACACAAGACTTCAACATCTCTAACAATCCCAAGTGGTGTAATAGTATCTCTGTTTACGAGCTTAATAGTAACATCAATATCTTCAATCTCAACAGGTGCAATATCATGCATTACTTCTTGATATAAAGAAAATAGAATAGCACTAACACTAGCACCCATATCACACAAACCATGATAGCAATGATCTCCGATATTAACAGAAACAACAGGCCTGCCAACTATGGGCTTGTTCTTGTCTAACATATCTTGTTCATTTCTAACAGGTTTATCAATTCTAGCAGCCTCATCACAAAAGTATATAACATGCCCATCAATATCATCCACCAAAAGATCTTTAACCATTGCAATATTAAGTTCAACTTTAATTTGTTCAGAAGGTCTAGGTGTTCTTATATTACTTTTGTTAACCACAGTTGAAGCTTTAGCATGTTCCTTAATCTTAACAAGGAAAGGAGGTTTCTCAATGTAAGCAGTAGGCACAACTGGATCAACATTGTAAACAATTGTTTCCTCTTCAAAACTAATAGGTTCTTCATTTAATTCAATGGGTGGATGATATTTAAACAATTTCTCCTTAGGGAGATCAACATGAGCAGCAAAAGATTCACAAAAGGTAGCTACTATCTCAGAGTCAAGTCCATATTTAGTACTAAACTTATGAAAAGCATCAATTTCCATAAAAGATTTAACACAATCAAACTCAAGATTTATACCTGACACATTACCTTTGTCGATTTCCCAATCTTCAGAGTTACGTTTAATTCTTTCCAGAAGATCCCATCTGAATTCAATAGTTCTCTTCATAAAGGAACCAGCAGAAGAAGTATCGAGCATGGATTGATCATTATGTGAAAGCCGAGCATAAAAGTTTTATATAATTATTTCTCTTGAGAGTTCATGATTGGGGCATGTGTGCAACATATACTTAAGCCTCCCCCAAGCTTGAGCGATACTTTCTCCTTCACGAGACCAAAAATTATATATATAATTCTGATCATGATGAACCAAATGCATAGGATAAAATTTCTGGTGGAATTCCAGCTTCAACCGGTTCCAATCCCATGTTCCAGTATCATCACATAGCCTATACCATGTCAATGCCTTTCCCTCCAAAGATAAAGGGAATACTTTCTTCTTAAATCCATCTCCGGATAAACCTGCAAGCTTAAACAATCCACAAATTTCATCCACATATATCAAGTGCACATCAGGATGCACCGTTCCATCTCCTGCATAAGGATTAGCTAGCAGTTTCTCTATCCTACCCGAAGGAATTTCATAATAAATATTTTCAGTAGGTTCAGTAGGTTGAGGAGCAACTCTTATTTCTTCTGGTCGTGGAGAAGATACCATGAACAAGCCACTCAAAGGATTACTTTCCATAGTGATATGTGACAGTAAATTTTAGCACATAATACAAATGTTTCCTTACCAAATTCCACTCACCAAAGGCGCTTCACTCCCCAGCAACGGCGCGAGAAAAGAGTCTTGATGACCCACAAGTATAGGGGATCAATCATAGTCCTTTCGATAAGTAAGAGTGTCGAACCCAACGAGGAGCAAAAGGAAATGACAAGCAGTTTTTAGCAAGGTATTCTCTGCAAGCACTGAAATTGTAGGTGACAGATAGTTTGGTAGCAAGGTAATTCGTAACAAGTAACAAGTAGTAATGGTAACAAAGGTGTAGCAAGGTGGCCCAATCCTTTTTATAGCAAAGGACAAGCCGGAACAAACTCGTATAATAAGCAAAGCGTTCTCGAGAACACATGGGAATTTCATCTAGTCACTTTCATCATGTTTGTTTGATTCGCGTTCGCTACTTTGATAATTTGATATGTGGGTGGACCGGTGCTTGGGTTCTGTTCTTACTTGAACAAGCCTCATCTTATGATTACCCCCTCTCGCAAGCATCTGCAACTACGAAAGAAGAATTAAGATAAATCAAACCATAGCATGAAACATATGGATCCAAATCAGCCCCTTATGGAATAGCGCATAAACTAGGGTTTACGCTTCTGTCACTCTAGCAACCCATCATCTAATTACTACTCCACAATGCATTCCCATAGGCCCAAAGATGGTGAAGTGTCATGTAGTCGACGTTCACACGACACCACTAAAGGAAGCAACAACATACATATCATCAAAATGTCGAACGAATACCAAATTCACATGATTACTTATGACAAGACTTCTCCCATGTCCTCAAGAACAAAAGTAACTACCCACAAATCATATTCATGTTCAAGATCAGAGGGGTATTGAATATCATTAAGGATCTGAACGTATAATCTTCCACCAAATAAACCAACTAGCATCAACTACAAGATGTAGTCAACACTACTAGCAACCCACAGGTACCAATCTGAGGTTTTGAGACAAAGATTGAATACAAGAGATGAACTAGGGTTTGAGATGAGATGGTGCTGGTGAAGATGTTGATGAAGATTGGTCCTCCCACGATGAGAGGATCGTTGGTGATGTCGATGGCTTTGATTTCCCCCTCCCGGAGGGAAGTATCCTCGGCGGAATCGCTCCGCCGGAGAGCAAAATTGCTCCTGCCCAGGTTCCGCCTCTAGACGGCAGCGCTTCGTCCCGAAAGTCTTCTCTATAATTTTTTTAGGGCAAATGAGATTATATAGCAGAAGGAGGGGGCCAGACGCCAGCCAGCACTACTGGAATTAGGGAATTTGCCGTCAGCCAGTTCTTTGCCGTCCGCTTACATAAAACTGACGGCAAAGAACAGGCTGATGGCAAAGATATAGTTTACCGTCAGCCAGTTCTTTGCCGTCGGCCAGCAGACGGCAAAGGGCCCAAAGGCAGACGGCAAAGACACCAGCTGGGCCCCACTGGACCCTGGAGCTGGTTAGGTTAGACGGACGGGCTGGATGCCGTCCGCTTCATCTTTGCCGTCCGCCTGTTTCCTCTTTGCCGTCCGCCAGCTGACGGCAAAAAACGATACCTAACTAACGGCCGTTTCCCCCGGCCCCACCCCTCTTTGCCGTCTGCTAGCCGACTTCTTTTGTCGTCTGCTAGCAGATGGCAAAGAAGTGACCTAACTAAAATACACCGTTCCCCCCCGGCCCCACCCCCTCTCTCTCTCCCCCTCTCTCTCTCTCTCCCCCACCTCACCCCCGCGCGCGCCGCTCCCCGGAGCCAGAGCCGCCGCCGGCCAGCCCCGCCCCCCAGAGCCAGACCCGCCACCGGCCAGCCCGCCCGCCCCGCCCCCCGGACCCAGGCCGCGACGGCCGCCCCGCCCCGCCCCATCGCCGGAGCAAGGCCGCGTGGCCCCTGTGCCGCCCCACCCCGCCGCCGGAGCCGCGCCGCCCCGCCCCGCCGCCGGAGCCACCCCGCGCCGCCCCTCCCAGCAGCCTTCCTCCACCGGCCCCCTCCCCATGGCCATCCTCTACCGGCCGACCTCGCCGGAGCCAAGCAAGGTGAGGTTCATTTTTTTTTTGTTTTTTCCTGTTTAGGTTTAGGTTTAGTGCTAGGTGTAGGTCAGTAATAGGTTTAGGATCAGGTTTAGGTTTAGATAATTTGAAGAGGAAGAAGAAAGATGAAAAAAAAGAATAAGTAGAAGAAGAGGAAAAAGGAAAAGAAGAAGAAGAAGAAGAAGAAGAAGAAGAAGAAGAAGAAGAAGAAGAAGAAGAAGAAGAGAAGAAGAAGAAGAGGAAAAAGGAAAAGAAGGAAGAAGAAGAAGAAGAAGAAGAAGAAGAAGAAGAAGAAGAAGAAGAAGAAGAAGAAGAAGAAGAAGAAGAAGAAGAAGAAGAAGAGAAGAAAAGAAGAAGAAGAGGAAAAAGGAAAAGAAGAAAGAAGAAGAAGAAGAAGAAGAAGAAGAAGAAGAAGAAGAAGAAGAAGAAGAAGAAGAGAAGAAAAGAAGAAGAAGAGGAAAAAGGAAAAGAAGAAAGAAGAAGAAGAAGAAGAAGAAGAAGAAGAAGAAGAAGAAGAAAGAAGAAGAAGAAGAAGGAGAAGAAGAAGAAGAAGAAGAAGAAGAAGGAGGAGGAGGAGAAGATAATTAAAGAAGAAGAAGGAGGAGAAGAAGAAGGAATAGAGGAGAAAAATAAAAAAAATAAAAAATAGTAGTTATATGCAGTTGTTCTATCGGAATTGAATATTCGTGTTGATCGTGTGGATTTAAATGTGCAGTGTTTCGTCGCTGCGAGGGTCTGGTGTTCGACGACCTCCACGTGCGCGTTTGAGGAGCTCCCCTGCGTTCGTGGGTGAGCACAAATGACATCTCCTCCTCCCCCCTTCATTATTTGCTCTGTTCCGGTCTTCGTGCCGATGAAACTTGCTAGCTATAGGTGTCTTCAATCATCAGTATGCGTGACCAGTATGCGTCTCCCGTTCGAAAGGGCGGCATCTATAAATATGCATGTCTTTGCATATTTATAACCGCCATCCTTTCGAATTGTCCAACGTTATCCATGGACAGCCCGAGTATGTGTAGATTGGGTTCGTTTTCCCATGCTCTGCTCCGGATCTGATGCAGAATTTCGTCAGTGCCTCCCTGTTGTTCTCCGGGTACACATCATCTCTGTTTATTGCCGAGACGTGTATCAGGAGAACAGCGGGGAGGTGCTGCCGAAATTCTACGTCGGATCCGGAGCAGAGCATGGGAAAACGAACCCAATCTACACATACTCGGGTGGGATTAGGACCTATCTTTACCTATTAGCGTGTAGGTTGCATGGGCGTAATAAAATTGACAAACTTAATTAACTGATGAATATATATGATGAATTATATATATATTTCTTATGTGTTTAGTAGGTAGGCAAGATGAGTGATCGTGCGTGGATGTACACCAGCCACACTAGTCAGGAAGACATGAGCACTGAATGGTTAACAAAAACCAAGGGGTTTGTGAAAGCCACATTTGCAAATGGCCAGAGAAAAACCTGGTGCCCCTATCTTAGGTGCGACAACTTTAAAAAGAGGACAGAGGATGAAATGGGTAAACACCTGCAGAAGTGGGGTTTTACGCCTGATTATAATGTGTGGACATTTCGTGGTGAGTCTGCCCAACGTACCAGAGCTGAGGTGGTTCGTCGTCGCACCGACGAGCATGGTACCAGGATCGACGATATGGTGCAAGACTTTGATGATGCTCGGGATTCGGACGAGGAGATGGAGGAATCTGCAAAGGCCTTCAATGAAATGTTGGAGTCTTCAAAATGTCCTCTCCACGAGCACACTGAGCTTTGTCAGTTGGATGCCATCGTACAAGTAATGGCTCTGAAGGCTCAATTCAACTTGGGCAGAGAATGCTACGACGCGATGATGACACTATTTGGACGCTTTCTACCCAAAGGCCATGTAATGCCTGCAAACCTGTACCAGTCGGACAAAATCCTCCGTGCACTTAAGATGCCCTATGAGAAGATAGATGCCTGTGAGAACGGATGTGCCTTATTTAGGCTTGAGTATGCGGGCTTGAACTATTGTCCCATTTGCAAGTCTTCCAGGTATGTTGTGGTAGACAACGGTATGGGTGAGAAGAGGCAGACCAAAATCCCCGTTAATGTTCTTCGGTATCTGCCAATCATACCAAGACTTCAACGTCTTTTCATGGTCGAAGAGACGGCCAGACAGATGACTTGGCACAAATTGGGCAAAAGAACCGAACTAGATGCAGATGGGAATCAGATGATGGTACACACAACGGATGCTTTTGCGTGGAAAAAGTTCGATGAATTACATGGGGATAAAGCGGCAGATCCAAGGCATCCTCGAGTCTGCATCGGCACGGATGGGTTCAATCCGTTTGGTATGACGGCAACCCAATACAGTTGTTGGCCTGTATTTGTCATTCCACTCAATCTCCCCCCCCGGACAGATTATGCAAAGAAAGAACATTTTCCTGACGTTGATAATTCCAGGGCCCAACTATCCGGGGAAGAATATGAATGTGTACATGCAGCCGCTTAAGGATGAATTGCAAGAAGCTTGGGATAATGGGTTCAAGACATACGACGCCGCTAGCAAACAAAACTTCATAATGCGTGTCTGGTACATGTACTCGATGCATGACTTGCCGGCGTATGCGCTATTCGTTTGCTGGTGTGTGCATGGAAGGTTCCCGTGCCCCACATGCAGGGCAGCTCTTCAGTTTCGTTGGCTGGAGGCAGGTCGCAAGTATTCTTGCTTCGACTTGCATAGACCGTTCCTGGATCCTCGCCATAAGTTCAGAAAAGACAAGAAGAACTTCATCAAAGGTAGAGTTGTCAAAAACTCTGCACCACCTGCGTTGACAGGCCAACAGATCCTGGATCAGTTAAACGCTCTCGATCCTGATCCAGAGCGTCCAGGGTATTTCAAGGGGTATAATTCGAAACACGCCTGGACTCACAAGACATGCTTGTGGGATCTGCCTTACTTCAAAGACCTCCTTCTTCCAGACAACATCGACGTGATGCACACTGAAAAGAATATCGGCGAGGCCCTTTTTGGTACATTGTTCGGCATAGAGGGGAAGTCAAAGGATAATCCTAAGGCTAGAGTCGATCAGCAGACTCTATGTGATAGACCGTTACAGAACATGCGACAACCGAAAGGAAAGAAGAACTGGACGAAGCCAAAGGCCTGGTTCAATCTTGGAAGGCCAGCTATGAGGGAAATTATCTTGTGGGTGAAAATGCAGTTGATGTTCCCCGATGGGTATGCAACGAATCTAAAGAGGGGAGAGAGTCTTGAAAAATTGAAAATATTTGGTCTCAAGAGTGATAATTGGCACATATGGCTTGAGCGGGTAATGCCGGTGATGTTGCGTGGCTTTATCCTTGAGGATGAATGGCTAGTACTGGCAGAGCTGAGCTATTTCTTCCGTGTTCTTTGTGCGAAAGAACTATCGCCTGCGGTGATAGATGACATGGAAAAGTTGGCGCCGGAGTTGCTCTGCAAGTTAGAGAAGATCTTTCCACCGGGCTTCTTTAATCCAATGCAGCATTTGATTTTACATCTCCCGACCGAGGCAAGATTGGGGGGCCCGTGCAAAATCGTTGGTGCTATGCAACTAAGAGGATGCAGAAGATGCTTCGAGCAAAATGTAAAAATAAACGTAGAATTGAAGCATCGATGGCCGAGGCATTCATTACTGAGGAGGCGGCAAACTTCGTGACAGCACACTACGAAGCCAAAAATCGTCATTTGCATAATCCGAAGCCTCGATACAATGCTGGCGACCCTAAAAAAGGTGGATCCAACCTCAGCCTATTCAAAGGGAAGCTCGCGCCAGCCGGTGCTTCAAAACCAATAGAGTTGGATGTCGAAGAATGTCGGACCATTTCATTGTATATCTTCAACAACCTAACAGAAGTGCGGCCGTACATCGAGTAAGTTGTCGGTACATTGTTTTGCAACTTCTAATTATTCCTTTGAACTGCTCTTATTCCTGGATATTTGATACAGTCGATACGTCGCCAAATTCTCGGATGGAGCGGTGATCCAAAAGGATTCCGTCGAAGAGTATGAGCTTCTGGCAAAGCATGGAGGCGGCTATCCCGGTTTCATCTCTTGGTTCAAACAAACGGTAATTAGCATTAATAGACCATTTCATTTCTTGGTCTAAGTTGCGGCTAATGCAACAATTCTTTCGTATTAAACTTGTAGGCTAATTCAGAGTCTATGGACGCCGAATTAAGACAAGCCGCTAATGGCTTTGACTATAAGGTCTGTTCATTTGAGAAATACGACATCAACGGGTATCGCTTTCGTACCTTTGGCAAAGAGCTATCTATGGCCGACCGAAATCTACAAATTGTGGTGTCTCTGCTATCGGCGAAGGAGGTACCGAGTATTATGGAAGAGTTGAAGCAATTTATGAACTTCTATTCTATGGTGAAAACCCACCGAACGTCATAGTCTTCAAATGTTATTGGTTCCAGCCGAAGGAGACTAGAAGGACTCATGAACATATAGGGCTAGTAGAAATCAAACAAAGCACCCATTTAGATGTTCTCGATGTCTATATTACGGCTCAACAGGCGACCCAAGTTTTCTATATACCGTGGGCATGCCAAACTAATGCAAATCTGAAGGGTTGGGATGTCGTTTATGAAGTGCCGCCACGTGTTAGACCACCTGCCCCCAATGAAGAGGATTATGAACCTCACATTAACCCAGACACATATGATGGAGAATTCTTCCAAGAAACACGTCTTTCCAAAAAATGTTTCAAGAACCGCTCTACTTCACCCCAGAACATGGAAGTAGACAGCGACAGTGAATCCGACAACACCCCTGAGCCGGAACAAGAAGAGTTGGAACAAGAAGAGGTTACTGCTGCGGATGACCTGTCAATGCTTGGCCGATTACGGAACAGCCTTCCACATGTTGATGCCGCCGAACCCGATGAGCACGTCATTCATGACGACACGCGTGATAGTGATGATGATGATGATGATGATCCCAGAGCATATATAGACGATCCAGACTATTATTAGTTTCTATGCATCCCAACTTAAATCATGCACGTAGAGGGAACGGCTGGCAGAGGAGAAGACGGCTAGGTTGTTGGAGGAGGAGAGGGCACGGAATGATGCGTCTCACCGGGCCATGTACGAGCTCCTCGTGGTAAGTTTCTTATGCATATTAGCCAAATCATGCACGTAATATGTTCGTTTCATTACTAACCTATATGACTGACTCGTCAAAACCAAATGTGCAGTCTATGTGCGAGAAGACCGGTCAGACCCCTCCGCCGATGCCGGTCATTACTAGAGCGGGAAACGGTGAGTTTCATTTGAATGGTCATTAGTTACAAGTCTTAACATTTGAGTGTCATCATGCTAACGAGACTTTGCAAATGACCTTTGGTGCAGCATAACTCCGAAGCCGCATCGCACAACCCGACGAACCCCGATGCTTGACCTCCGGTAAGTTTTCTCTATTATGCCACATACTTAGCTTATTTTCCCCAAAAAAGACATACTTATATAGCTAATTATCCTCCAAAATGACATAATTAGCTTATTTAGTCTATTTATGACATAATTAGCTTATTCGTTGCAAAAATGGCATAATAACCTTGGTTACCTCATAAATGTCATATACTTAGCTTATTATCCTCCAAAATGACATAATTACCTAAGTTAGCTCTAAAATGACCTATACTTACCTAATTTAGCTCAAAAATTGCATAATTGCCTAGGTTAGCACAAAAATGACCTATACTTACCTTATTTTCCTAGGTTAGCACAAAAATGGCATACTTACCTAGGTTAGCTCTAAAATGACACAAATAAGGAATAAGATGAAGAAAAACAAGGAAGAGGAGAAAAAGAAGGAATAGAAGAAGAAGAAGAAGAAGACTAGAAGAAGAAGAAGAAGAAGAAGAAAAAGAAGAAGAAGAAGACTAGAAGAAGAAGAAGAAGAAGAAGAAGACATACTTAGCTAATTATCTAATTATGTCATTTTGGAGGATAATTAGCTAAGTATGTCTTCTTCTTCTTCTTCTTCTTCTAGTCTTCTTCTTCTTCTTGTTCTTCTTCTTCTTAGCTTATTTCCCCCAAAAAAGGACATACTTAGCTAATTATCCTCCAAAATGACATAATTAGCTTATTTAGTCCATTTATGACATAATTAGCTTATTCGTTTCAAAAATGGCATAATAACCTTGGTAACCTCATAAATGTCATATACTTAGCTTATTTTCCTCCAAAATGACACAATAAGCTTAGTTAGGTCAAAAATGGCATAATTATCTAGGTTAGTTCTAAAATGACACAAACAAGCAATAAGAAGAAGAAAAACAAGAGGAGAAAAATAAGGAGAAGAAAAACTCTTCTTCTTCTTCTTCTTCTAGTCTTCTTCTTTTTCTTCTTCTTCTTCTTCTAGTCTTCTTCTTCTAACTTTCTTATTTCCCATTTTGCAGGTTTGGTTCACTTCACGGAAGCTTGCATTGATGGAGTGCTTGTGTTTACTTTTTGTTTTGATTTTGTATCCATGAACAATGTGAAACTTGCTACCTATGGATGAAACTATTGTAATATGGTGAAACTTGCACATTTTGTTTTGGTATATCTGTTGGATGATCATATCCATATGGCAGGGATATAGTTTCTTATGTGTTGGATATCATATACTTGCTGTGAAACTTGCACATACTGTTTTCCCTATGAAATATATATATATATCATATATTTGCTGTGAAAATGCTTGGATATAACAAAAAACAAAATAAAAAGGGGCAATACAGCCCCTTTGCCGTCTGCCAGCGGACGGCAAAGGTGCCACGTGGCAGCAACCTGTGCAACCTGGGAGTACTGTCTGACCCATTTGGTCATTATGCCGTCCGCTGGCAGACGGCAAAGGCCAGTGGTCAAGCAGACGGCAAAGGCCAGTGGCCAAGCAGACGGCAAAGGACAGGGGCCAAGCAGACGGCAAAGGACAGCGGCCAAGCAGACGGCAAAGGGGAGAGCACGTTTGCCGTCCGCGGGCAGACGGCAAAGTCTCCCGTTAGCCACCTAACGTGGCTAACGTCTATTCTTTGTCGTCCAGTTTCTTTGCCATCTGCTTGGCCAGGAAAGCTGACGGCAAAGGTCTTTGCCGTCCGCTATACGAATGTAGATGGTAAAGAAGCTCATTACCGTAGCATCCAGTGCCGGAAGCGTTTGCCGTCTGCGGCAGACGGCAAAGACCTTTGCCGTCCGCTTTCTGGTCCTTTGTCGTCTGCCAAGGCAGACGGCAAATCTGCTGATTCCTGTAGTGCAGGGGCTCCACAAGGCATCAGGGCGCGCCCAGGGGGGGCGCGCCCTATTGCCTTGTGGGCAACTGGTGGGTCCCCTCCAGTATCTCTTTTCTCCAGTATTTTTTATATATTCAATAAAAAATCTCCGTGAAGTTTCAAGTCAATTGGAGCTCTGTAGGATAGGTATCTCTGTTGTAGCTATTTCAGGTCCAGAATTCCAGCTGCCGGTATTCTCCCTCTTCATATAAATCTTGCAGATTAAGAGAGAAAAGGCATAAGAATTGCATCATAAAGTGAAATAATGATCAAATACATTATAAATAACAGTAGGAAATCATGATGCAAATTGGACGTATCATGGCTCCCCTCGGCTGTTTCTTATTTTTGTATTTTTTCTAATATTCTAAAACGGACAGAAAATAATTTTTATGGAATTTTTGGAGTCGGTTTACTTACCGGAAAATGCTTGGTATCATCCGGCGGATCGCTGGCGCGCGTCGACCGCCTCCGCAGCCATCAGATTAACTTTTAATCGTGTGGCACACAACAACTCTTATTATACGCATGAGCTTTGCAACATGGCCCTTGTTGCGGAGGCTGCTTCTGCAACACGGACTGTGCTGTAAACCCAATCCATCGACTGTGTGGCACGTGCCCACATAGGACCCACAACCACTCTCCCATTCTTATCTTCTTATCTCAAACGAAAAGAGCACAACCACATATTTTCACCTGAACCTCGTCTCCTACCTCCAGGTCCCTTCCATGGATGTACATCTCCCAAGTACGCACCCAAATCTTGTGCTGTGCATGAGAAGAGAGAGCACATATGGCCAAATCTAGCTGTTGCAAAACTGCTGCGAGCTTGGGGAGAGGGGTGAAGCTGTCGCCGTCTACCGCGCCCTCGCTCGCTGGCCCATCCCTGCATCGTGCCGGGGACCTACCCAGCTACCGCACGTCATTCATCATGGCCCCGTCACCGCCAGCGGTGGTGCTGCGAGACGAGTTTCTGCAACAACGACTTTGTTGCAAATGGCGGCGGCGAACGACCACTGATTGCAAGGGGATTTTTTTGTTTCTGCAACAAGCTCCTTGTTGCAGAGGGAGCGAGCGCAACACTACGTTTGTTGCAAAGGGGGCACCAACAAAGTTTTTTTCTGCAACAGAGGTCTTGTTTCTGGAACATAGGCCTTGTTTCAAAGAAAAAACAGTTCGGCAAGAGCGCAACAAGGCTCGTGTTGCAAAGCGTTGATACGTCTCCAACGTATCTATAATTTTTGATTGTTCCATGCTATTATAGTATCAATCTTGGATGTTTTTATATGCAATTATATATCATTTTCTGGGACTAACCTATTAACCTAGTGCCCAGTGCCAGTTGTTGTTTTCTGCCTGTTTTTGGTTTTTCAGGAAATCAGTACCAAACAAAGTCCAAATGCCACGAAACTTTTTGGAGATTTTTTCTGGACAAAAGAGACCCTGGAGACTTGGACAGGGGGCCAGAAGGTTCACGAAGCCTCCACAAGGCAACAGGGCGCGGCCCAGGGGGGGCGCGCCCTGATGCCTTGTGGGGCCCTCGTGGCTCCGTTTGACGTAATTCCACTTCTATAAATTCTCAAATATTGGGAAACCAACAAAGAGCCACTCTGAATAACTTTTTCGCCGCCGCAAGCCTTTGTTCTTCCGTGATACCATCTGGAGGCCTTTTCTGGTACTCTGCCGGAGGGGGAAACGATCACGGAGGGCTTCTACATCAACCTTGCTGCCCTTCCGATGATGTGTGAGTAGTTTACCAAAGACCTATGGGTCCATAGCTAGTAGCTATATGGCTTCTTCTCTCTCTTTGATCTTCAATACCATGTTCTCCTCGATGTTCTTGGAGTTCTATCCGATGTAATCTTCTTTTGTGGTGTGTTTGTTGGGATCCGATGAATTGTGAGTTTATGATCAGATTATTCATGAGAAATATTTGAGTCTTCTCTGAACTCTTTTATGCATGATTATTATAGCTTTGTATTTCTCTCCGATCTATCGATTTGGTTTGGCCAACTAGATTGGTTTATCTTGCAATGGGAGAGGTGCTTTGTGATGGGTTCAATCTTGCGGTGCTCAATCCCAGTGACAGAAACGAACATGACACGTATTTGTATTGTTTCCATTAAGGATAAAAAGATGGGGTTTAGTCATATTGCTTGAGTTTACTTTGTCTACATTGTGTCATCTTGCTTAAGGCGTTACCCTGTTTCATACGTAATACCCTAGATGCATGCTGGATAGCGGTCGATGGGTGGAGTAATAGTAGTAGATGCAGGCAGGAGTCGATCTACTTGTCTCGGACGTGATGCCTATATACATGATCATTGCCATGAATCCGTCATAATTATTTGCTTTTCTATCAATTGCCCAACAGTAATTTGTTTACCCACCGTACGCTATGTGTTCGAGAGAGAAGCCTCTAGTGAAAACTATGGCCCCCGGGTCTACTTTTATCGTATATTAAAACCAAAAATACCTTGGTGCAATTTATTTACTTTTATTTTATTTAGTATTTTAGTTAATCTTTCTATCTCTCTCAGAATTAATCCTTGCAAATAACCGCTAAGAGGATTGACAACCCTATTATTTGCGTTGGGTGCAAGTGTTTGCTATTGTGTGTGCAGGTGCGTTTAATGGGATTTTGCTTGGTTCTCCTACTAGATTGATAACCTTGGTTCTTAACTGAGGGAAATACTTATCTCTACTATACTGCATCATCCTCTCCTCTTCGGGGAAATACCAACGTAGTCTACAAGTAGCAGGAAGAATTTCTGGCGCCGTTGCCGGGGAGACATCATCAAAATTACCAAGTACCTTCGCACAAACTATCATCCACTTGCATTTATTTTATTTGCCTTTTTATTTGCATTTGCCTCTCGTTTTCATCTCCCCCCACTTCTAATTTTTTTACAAAAACACAAAAATATTTTTACTTGCTTATTTGCTTGTTTGCTAGTTTGCTTGCTTCGTCGCGACGTCTCAAGAAAACACAAAATTGTGTGACTTTTCCAATATTAATAATAATGATTTTATTAGTACTCCTATTTCTCCTCCCACCACTAGTGCGGAGTCGTGTGACATTAATGCTGCTTTGCTTAATCTTGTTATGAAAGAACAATTTTCTGGTAGTCCTAATGAAGATGTTGCATCCCATCTAAATACTTTCGTTGAGCTTTGTGATATGCAAACAAAAAAAGATGTGGATAATGATATTGTCAAATTAAAATTATTTCCGTTCTCACTATGAGATCGTGCTAAAACTTGGTTTTCATCCTTGCCTAGAAATAGTATTGATTCTTGGGATAAGTGTAAGGATGCTTTTATTGCCAAGTATTTTCCTCCCGCTAAGATTATTTCTTTAAGAAATCACATTATGAATTTTAATAAACTTGAACATGAGCATGTTGCACAATCTTGGGAGAGAATGAAATTAATGATAAGAAATTGCCCAACACATGGTTTAAGCTTATGGATGATCATACAAAAAATTTATGCGGGACTAAACTTTGTTTCTAGAAATTTGCTAGACTCTGCCGCAGGTGGTACTTTTATGGAAATTACATTGGGAGAAGCTACAAAACTTCTTGACAATATTATGACAAATTATTCTCAATGGCACACTGAACGAACTCCAACTGGTAAGAAGGTAAATTATGTTGAAGAAATTAATACTTTGAGTGATAAGATGGATGCTCTTATGAAATTGGTTGCTAGTAAAAGTGCTCATATTGATCCTAATGATGTGCCATTGTCTACCTTGATTGAGCAAAATAATGATGCTATTGATGTGAATTTTGTCTCTAGAAATAATTTCAACAACAATGCTTATAGGGGTCATTTCAATCCTAGACCATTTCCTGGAAATTCCTCTAATAATTATGGTAATTACTATAGAAATCCTTATAATAATAATAGGATACCCTCTAATATTGGAAGTAATATTAAAGAATTTATTAGTTCACAAAAGAATTTCAATGCTATGACAGAAGAAAAATTGAATAGAGTTGATGAATTGGTTAGGAGCATGGATAGAATTGCTCATGATGTTGAAAATCTCAAAATTAAAATTTTGACACCCAAGCATGATATAAATGAGTCTATTAAAGCTATCTATGTCTCCATTAATGAAAGTAAAGAAAGGACCGCTAGGTTGAGAGCTAAGCGAGAATTTCTAGAAAAGGCTATCCCACCCGGTTTCTATCGTAGTAATGATGAAGATATTAAAATGATTGGTGTCACTCCTATTGAATAATTATTTAGTAATATAAAACTTGATGAAAAAGGGACTGAATAAGAGTCAACTTTAGATAGAAGGAGTCCCAATTGCTTGGAGGGTGATAATCTTAATGATAAAAATGAAAAAGTGGGTTTGGAGTGGTCAAAACTTTAAATAGTAATGCACCCACTACTTTGGATTACAAGGACTTTAATTATGATAGTTGTTCTTTAATTGAGTGTATTTCCTTGTTGCAATCCATGATTAATTCACCAAATGCATATGAACAAAATAAAGCTTTCACTAAACATATTGTAGAAGCTATGATGAAACCTCATGAAGAAAAACTTGAGTTGGAAGTTTCAATTCCTAGAAAATTACAAGATGAATGGGAACCTACTATTAAATTCAAAATTAAAGATTATGAATGTAATGCTCTTTGTAATCTTGGTGCTAGCGTTTCCACTATACCAAAGTCTTTGTGTGATGTGCTAGGTCTCACCGATATGGATCCTTGTCCCCTTAATTTGCATCTTGTGGATTCCACTATTAAAAAGCCATTGGGTAGAATAAATGATGTGCTTATTATTGCAAATGGAAATTATGTGCCCGTGGATTTTACTGTTCTTGATATTGAATGCAATCCTTCTTGTCCTATAATAATTGGTAGGCCTTTCCTACAAACCATAGGTGCTATTATTGATATGAAAGAATGTAATATAAGATTTCAATTTCCATTAAAGAAAGGGATGGAGAACTTACCTAGAAAGATAATCAAGGCACCTTATGAATCTATTATTAGGGACACCTATGGAATTAACTTGAAGAATGACAACACTTGAAACTATGCATTATGCCTAGCTAGGGGCATAAAACAATAGCGCTTGTTGGGAGGCAACCCAATGAATAAAATAATTTTTAGTTGTACCTTCTGTTTTTGTGTGTTTACACAATTATAGCCTCTATTATGATTGTGTTTTTATCTTTTAGTTAGTGTTTGTGCCAAGTAATGCCTTTGGGATGATTTGGAAGATAGTATGATTGATGCTGTTTGAAAACAGAAACTTTTACGTCCAGTGCTGGAATTTTGATTTTTTGATGGAGCGTCAGAACCTTCTGAATATTTTAAACAATATTTATATATTAATTTCCCATGGTTTCCTAATTTTTCATAATTTTTGGAGTTACAGAATTATGACGTTAATTCAGATCTTTACAGACTGTTCTGTTTTAGACAGATTCTGTTTTTGTTGCATAGTTTGCTTATTTTGATGAATCTATGGATCGTATCGGGGGGGTATGAGTCATGGAGAAGTTGGAGTACAATAACATTATGTCAATATTAAATATGCATCAATTTACAACAGAACCTAAAGTTTAAGATTTGTTTGTTATACTAACGGATCTCACGAGGTTTCTGTTGAGTTTTGTGTGCTGAAGTTTTCAAGTTTTGGGTGAGACTACGATGGATAAAGGAATAAGTAGTGGCAAGAGCCTAAGATTGGGGATGCCCAAGGCACCCCAAGGTAATATTCAAGGAATACTCAAGCGTCTAAGCTTGGGGATGCCCCGGATGGCATCCCCTCTTTCGTCTACAATCTATCAGTAACTCACTTGGAGCTATATTTTTATTCATCACATGATATGTGTTTTGCTTGGAGTGTCTTGTGATATAGTTTGTTTGCTTTTTAGTTTGTCACAATCATTTTTGAGGAACACACCTTTTTGAGAGGGACACACATTATTCGTGATTTGTTAGAATACTCTATGTGCTTCACTTATATCTTTTGAACTAGGCAGTTGCTCTAGTGCTTCACTTATATCTTTTAGAGCACGGCGGTGGTTATATTTTCAAGAAATAGTTGCACTCTCATGCGTCGCTTATATCTTTTTGAGAGTCTAATGATAGCAATGGTAATATGCATGGGTTATGAATTTGGTCCTAATATGATTGGTATTCAAGAGGGATATAATAAAAACTTTCATGTAGATCACTGAATATGATAAGTTTGATTCCTTGCAATAGTTTTGTGATATTAAGATGGTAATATGTGGGAGGTGCTATTAGATAATTGTGGTTTAGTAAGAATATTGGTGTTAAGGTTTGTGATTCCCGAAGCATGCACGTATGATCTGTCGTTATGCTAAGAAGTTGGAGCATGATTTATTCTTGATTGTCTACCTTATGAGTGGCGGTCGGGGATGAGCGATGGTCTTTTCCTACCAATCAATCCCCCTAGGGGCATGCGTAGTAGTAATTTGCTTCGAGGGCTAATAAAATTTCGCAATAAGTATGTGAGTTCTTTATGACTAATGTGAGTCCATGGATTATACGCACTCTCACCTTTCCGCAATTTGCTAGCCTCTTCGATACCGTGCATTGCCCTTTCTCTCATCGAGAGTTGGTGCAAACTTCGCCGGTGCATCCAAACCCCGTGATATGATACACTGTATCACACATAAGCCTCTTTATATCTTCCTCAAAACAGCCACCATACCTACCTATCATGGCATTTCCATAGCCTTTCCGAGATATATTGCCATGCAACTTCCACCATTCCGTTTTTATGACATGCATCTTCATTGTCATATTGCTTTGCATGATCATATAGCTGACATAGTATTTGTGGCCCAGCCACCGTTCATCATTTTTATACATGTTACGCTAGTATCATTGCACATCCTGGTACATCGCCAGAGGCATTCATATAGAGTCATATTTTTGTTCTAGTTTCAAGTTGTAATTTTTGAGTTGTAAGTAAATAGAAGGATGATGATCATCATTATTATAGCATTGTCCCAGTGAGGAAATAAAAAAAAGAGCCCACGAAAAAAATGAGAGAAAAAGAGAGAAGGGGCAGTGTTACTATCATTTTCCATACTTGTGCTTCAAAGTAGCACCATGTATTTCATATAGAGAGTCTCCTATTTTGTCACTTTCATATACTAGTGGGAATTTCTCATTGTAGAACTTGGCTTGTATATTCCAATGATGGGCTTCCTCAAATGCCCGAGGTCTTCGTGAGCAAGCAAGTTGGATGCACACCCACTTAGTTTTCATGTTGAGCTTTCATACACTTATAGTTCTTAGTGCATCCGTTGCATGGCAATCCCTACTCCTCGCATTGACATCAATTGATGGGCATCTCCATAGCCCGTTAATTAACCTTGTTGATGTGAGACTATCTTCTTATTTTTGACTTCCTCTTATTGATCTCTACCACCACACTCTATTCCACCTATAGTGCTATATCCATGGCTTGCGCTCATGTATTGCGTGGGGGTTGAAAAAGTTGAAGCGCGTTAAAAAGTATGAACCAATTGCTCGGCTTGTCATCGGGGTAGTGCATGATAAATATTTTGTGTTAAGAAGATGGAGCATGATAGGATTATATGATTTTGTAGGGATAACTTTCTTTAGCATTTTTATTTTGAAAGACATGATTGTTTATTAGTATGCTTGAGTATTGATGTCTTTATATCAAACTATAGACTATTGCTTTGAATCATTCAGATCTTATTATTCATACCGTAAAAGAAAGATTACATGATGAGACATGTTAGGTAGCATTCCACATCAAAAATTCTGTTTTTATCATTTACCTACTCGAGGACGAGCAGGAATTAAGCTTGGGGATGCTTGATACGTCTCCAACGTATCTATAATTTTTGATTGTTCATGCTATTATAGTATCAATCCTGGATGTTTTTATATGCAATTATATGGAATTATATATCATTTTTTGGGACTAACCTATTAACCTAGTGCCCAGTGCCAGTTGCTGTTTTCAGCTTGTTTTTGGTTTTTTAGGAAATCAGTACCAAACGAAGTCCAAATGCCACGAAACTTTTTGGAGATTTTTTTTCTGGACAAAAGAGACCCTGGAGACTTGGAGAGGGGGCCAGAAGGTTCACGAAGCCTCCACAAGGCAACAGGACGTGGCCCCAGGGGGGCGCCCTGATGCCTTGTGGGGTCCTCGTGGCTCCGTTTGACCTAATTCCACTTCTATAAATTCTCAAATATTGGGAAACCAACAGAGAGCCACCCTGAATAACTTTTACGCCGCCGCAAGCCTCTGTTCTTCCGCGATCCCATCTGGAGGCCTTTTCCGGTACTCTACCGGAGGGGGAATCGATCACAGAGGGCTTCTACATCAACCTTGCTGCCCTTCCGATGATGTGTGAGTAGTTTACCACAGACCTACGGGTCCATAGCTAGTAGCTAGATGACTTCTTCTCTCTCTTTGATCTTCAATACCATGTTCTCCTCGATGTTCTTGGAGTTCTATCCGATGTAATCTTCTTTTGCGGTGTGTTTGTTGGGATCCGATGAATTGTGAGTTTATGATCAGATTATTCATGAGAAATATTTGAGTCTTCTCTGAACTCTTTTATGCATGATTATCATAGCTTTGTATTTCTCTCCGATCTATCGATTTGGTTTGGCCAACTAGATTGGTTTGTCTTGCAATGGGAGAGGTGCTTTGTGATGGGTTCAATCTTGCGGTGCTCAATCCCAGTGACAGAAACGGACATGACACGTATTTGTATTGTTTCCATTAAGGATAAAAAGATGGGGTTTAATCATATTGCTTGAATTTACTTTGTCTACATCATGTCATCGTTCTTAAGGTGTTACTCTGTTTCATACTTAATACCCTACATGCATGCTGGATAGTGGTCGATGGGTGGAGTAATAGTAGTAGATGCAGGCAGGACTCGGTCTACTTGTCTCGGACGTGATGCCTATATACATGATCATTGCCATGAATCCGTCATAATTATTTGCTTTTCTATCAATTGCCCAACAGTAATTTGTTTACCCACCGTATGCTATGTGTTCGAGAGAGAAGCCTCTAGTGAAAACTATGGCCCCCGGGTCTACTTTTACAATATATTAAAACCAAAATACCTTGCTGCAATTTATTTACTTTTATTTTATTTAGTATTTTAGTTTATCCTTCTATCACTATCATAATTAATCCTTGCAAATAACCGCTAAGAGGATTGACAACCCTCTTATTTGCGTTGGGTGCAAGTGTTTGCTTTTGTGTGTGCGGGTGCGTTTAACGGGATTTTGCTTGGTTCTCCTACTGGATTGATAACCTTGGTTCTTAACTGAGGGAAATACTTATCTCTACTATATTGCATCATCCTCTCCTCTTCGGGGAAATACCAACGCAGTCTACAAGTAGCAAGCGCCAAGTGCAACACAGGCCTTGTTGCAAAGATTGATGCATGCGCACGGGAATCAGATCAGACGGTTGTCGAGCTCATGATCCTACGGCTACCGAGGCGGCGGATGTTTTCTAAACATCACCCGGCCGACGCGTAACAGGCCCCTTACTTACCATATCACATACCTACCGCTTTTTCAGGGTTCTGGGACGTTCCGGAAGGACTCTTTTATGTTGAAAGATCGTGGATGTCGCCTAGAGGGGGGTGAATAGGCGCTTTAAAATAATTATGGTTTAGGCTTGAATAAATGCGGAATAAACCTAGCGGTTAATTTGTCAAGCACAAAACCTACAACAACCAGGCTCACCTATGTGCACCAACAACTTATGCTAAGCAAGATAAACAACTAAGTGATAGCAAGATATATAACATGAAACACTATGGCTATCACAAAGTAAAGTGCATAAGTAAAGGGCTCGGGTAAGAGATAACCAAGGCACACGGAGACGATGATGTATCCCGAAGTTCACACCCTTGCAGATGCTAATCTCCGTTTGGAGCGGTGTGGAGTCACAATGCTCCCCAAGAAGCCACTAGGGCCACCGTAATCTCCTCACGCCCTCGCACAATGCAAGATGCCGTGATTCCACTATGGGACCCTTGAGGGCGGTCACCGAACCCATACAAATGGAAACCCTTGGGGGCGGTCACCGAACCTGTACACTTTGGCAACCCTTGGGGGCGGTCACCGGTACCCGTCAAATTGCTCGGGGCGATCTCCACAAACTAATTGGAGACCCCGACGCTTGTCCGGAGCTTTACACCACAATGATTGAGCTTCGACAACACCAACCGTCTAGGGCACTAAGGCACTCAAGAGGAACAAGCTCTAGGGTGCCCAAACACCCAAGAGTAACAAGCTTCTCAACTTCACTTCCACGTATCACCGTGGAGAACTCAAACCGATGCACCAAATGCAATGGCAAGGGCACACGGAGTGCCCAAGTCCTTCTCTCCCAAATCCCACCAAAGCAACTAATGCTCGGGAGGAAAATTAGAGGAAGAACGAAGAAGAGAACACGAAGAACTCCAAGATCTAGATCCAAGGGGTTCCCCTCACATAGAGGAGAAAGTGATTGGTGGAAACGTAGATCTAGATCTCCTCTCTCTTTTCCCTCAAGAACTAGCAAGAATCATTGGAGGGATTGAGAGATAGCAAGCTCAAAGAAGGTCAACAATGGGGGAAGAACACGAGCTCAAGTCATAAGAACCATTGGGGGAGAAGGCCCCCTTTTATAGGAGGGGGAAAATCCAACCGTTATGCCCTTCAGCCCGCACACAAGCGGTACTACCGCTCAGGTGAGCGGTACTACCGCTTGGGGCGGTAGTTCTAGGTGTAGCACTGAGAGAATGCAAGTTCAGGCATGGTAGTGCCGCCGGAGCGGTACTGCCATCCTCACAAGCGGTACTACCGCTTAGTGTCTCAGGACACAGAGAACTAGCGGCAGTAGAGGGAGGGTAGGACGGTAGTACTGCGAGCAGCGGTACTACCGCGCCCTACTACCGCTCTACTACCGTGGAGGCAGCGAGGGACTACAGAAGCACGAAGATAAGCGGTAGTGTGACGGTAGTCGGTCAGTGGAAGTACCACAAAGCGGTACTACCGCTGGGCAGGTGCGGTACTACCGTCCGAAACGGTACAACCGTGCCCAACTACCGCCCTACTGCCGCCGAAGCGAAAACGAGTCCAGAAGCTGAAAACAAGCGGTAGTGCCCGCGGCACTGGAACCGCGGAAGTACCGCGCAAGCGGTACTACCGCTGCCCAGGGCGGTACTACTGCTAGAGAGCTTCAAAGAGGCCCAAGCAAAACAGATGGAAGCAGGAAAACCAGAACTACCACAACTTCTACATATGAACTCCGAATCCAGCAAACTCAAGCTCGTTGGATAGATGACGACGAGTAGTATCCAACATCGATGTGAAACCTCTATCACTGATGATCTGGCATAAACCCCAACATCGAGAACATACTAGAAGAAGCAAACGAAATCCGTTCTCGATGAACTTGAGCTTGTCATGAAGATGACCATAAGCTCAAAAACTCACAAAGAGAAACACCAAACAAGAACCAGGAAAGATGATGCAAGAATGCAATGGTTTGAGCTCTCTACGAACGATACGATCAAGATACTTACTTGAGAGCCCCCCTTGATAGTACGGCAATCGATCCTATAACCCGGTTTCCCAACTACCACCATGAGACCGGTAAAATAGAAAACCTATCAAGGGCAAACCTTTGCCTTGCACATAGTCCACTTGAGCTAGATGATGACGATCTTGACTTCCTCAAGTTGGACCACCTTTCTTGATTGCGTTGGCTCGATGAAGACAAGTTGATTGCTCCCCCATACTCCACTATGGGTGAACCACTCTTCGGCACATCTTCACAAGTCCATTGTCACCACAATGGACGGCAAGCTTCAAGCATGATCTCTTCGTGATGCTCCACTTGAACTTGCACACCGCAACCTTGATGACGATCACCACTTGATGTCATCCTCCATGGGACATATGAGACCTTCCTTTTGATGCATGCCCATGGAAACAAATCTAACCCCACAACGAACACTTACGTAGACAATGGGTTAGTACACAAAGCGTAATGACAATGCTTACCATACCATGAGATCACTAGATCCCACCCGGTACATCTTCTACGCTTTGTGTGTTGATCAATTTGAATCACTCTTTATACTTAGTCTTGATCAACCTTGAATCTTTCCAACTCTCTTCATTAGGATGATGTCTTGAAGGTAAACATGAATGTTCACACAATCTTCTTCTTCAAGACATGCTTGCAATAGGCTCAACTCTCATATGACCAATCTTTGGATAAAACCTTGAATAGCACCTTGGTCATCACATAATCTCCTTGAAACCAACAAATGGACTTCAAGAAATGCCTATGGACAAACCCTTCAATATAACTCATGGAAACCATTAGTCCATAGAGATTGTCATCAATTACCAAAACCAAACATGGGGGCAGCACATGTTCTTTCATATGTGTTCCTCCGACGTCATTGTTTGAATAATATTAGTTTCAACATTAATTGGCGTACCTGAGATATAATGTTTAATTCTTTGTCCATTAACCACTCTTGGATTAGTGCCCTCAGAGTTGTTGATTTTGATAGCTCCGGAGCGATAAACTTCTTTGATGATGTATGGGCCTTCCCATTTAGAGAGAAGTTTTCCTGCAAAAAATCTGAAACGAGAGTTGTACAATAACACATGCTCACGCATTTTGAATTCCTGTCTTTGAATTCTTTTATCATGCCATGTCTTAACTTTTTCTTTAAACAACTTGGCATTTTCATAGGCTTGGGTTCTCCATTCATCTAAAGAGCTAATATCAAATAACCTCTTTTCACCGACAAGTTTGAAATCATAATTAAGTTCTTTAATTGCCCAATATGCCTTATGTTCTAGTTCAAGAGGTAAATGACATGCTTTTCCATAGACCATTTTAAACGGAGACATACCCATAGGGTTTTTGTAAGCAGTTCTGTAAGCCCACAATGCATCATCAAGCTTCTTAGACCAATTCTTTCTGGATCTATCAACGGTCTTTTGCAAAATTAACTTTATTTCTCTATTACTCAATTCAACCTGACCACTAGACTGAGGATGATAAGGAGATGCAATTCTATGGTTAACATCATATTTAGCAAGCAATTTACGGAAAGCACCATAAATAAAATGTGAGCCACCATCAGTCATCAAGTATCTAGGGACTCCAAACGTGGGAAAAATAACTTCTTTAACCATTTTAATAGAGGTGTTGTGGTCAGCACTACTAATTGGAATAGCTTCCACCCACTTAGTAACATAATCAACGGCAACCAAAATATGAGTATATCCAGTAGATTTAGGAAAAGGTCCCATATAATCAAAACCCCAAACGTCGAATGGTTCAATAACAAGTGAATAATTCATAGGAATTTCCTGACGTCTACCAATATTACCAATTCTTTGACATTCATCACAAGATAGGAAAAACTTACGTGCATCCTTGAAAAGAGTAGGCCAATAAAAACCAGACTGTAATACCTTATGTGCAGTTTTGTCTCCCGCATGGTGTCCTCCATATGGCTCGGAGTGACACTTCCGTAGGATTTGTTCCTGTTCATGCTCAGGTACACAACATCTAATAACAACATCTACTCTTTCTTTATATAAATGTGGGTCATCCCTAAAGTAATGTCTTAAATCAAAGAAGAAAATTTTCTTTTATTGGTAGGTAAAACTAGGTGGGATATATTTAGTAACAATGTAATTAGCATAGTCTGCATACCAAGGACTAGTGAGGGAAGCATTTACCACAGCTAATTGCTCATCAGGAAAATTATCATTAATAGGAAGTGGGTCATCAAGAACATTTTCCATCCTAGACAGATTATCAGCTACTGGATTTTCAGCTCCCTTTCGATCAACAATATGCAAATCAAATTCTTGAAGTAAAAGAACCCACCGAATAAGTCTAGGTTTAGCATTTTCTTTTCCATAAGATATTTAATGGCAGCATGATCAGTGTGAATAGTTACTTTAGAATCAATAATGTAGGATCTGAACTTATCACATGCAAACACAACTGCTAAAATTCTTTCTCAGTAGTAGCATAATTTCTTTGAGCACTGTCTAGAGTTTTACTAGCATAATGAATAACATTTAATTTCTTATCTACTCTTTGCCCTAGAACAGCTCCAACGGCATAATCACTGGCATCACACATAATTTCAAAGGGTAGGTTCCAATCAGGTGGTTGAACAATGGGTGCAGATATTAAGGCTTTCTTAAACATTTCAAAGGCTTCTACGCATCATCATTGCTACTTGTGAGTTGCGTTGGGATGTCCTCAAAGAGGATAGGATGATGCAGTATAGTAGAGATAAGTATTTCCCTCAGTTAAGAACCAAGGTATCAATCCATTAGGAGAATCACGCAAAGCATCATGAATAGCACCTTCACACACAAAACCAAATACTTGCACCCAACGCGGGCAAGAGGGTTGTCAATCCCCTTGAACTCGTTACTTGCAAGGATTAAATCTCGTAGTGATAGATATATAAATTACAAAAGAAAATAAAAGAAAGGAAATTACAGCAAATATATTTAGGTTTTCTTTTTATGATTAAAGTAGACCCGGGGGCCATAGTTTTCACTAGAGGCTTCTCTCTCGAACACATAGCATACGGTGGTAGACAAATTACTGTTGGGCAACTGATAGAAAAGCGCATAGTTATGACGGATTCATGGCAATGATCAAGTATATAGGCATCACATCCGAGACAAGTAGACCAACTCCTGCCTGCATCTACTACTATTACTCCACCCATCGACCGCTATCCAGCATGCATCTAGGGTATTAAGTTAATGAAAACAGAGTAACGCCTTAAGCAAGATGACATGTGATACGTCTCCATCGTATCTATAATTTTTGATGCTTCATGCCAATATTCTACAACTTTCACATACTTTTGGCAACAATTTATATGATTTTCTTGGACTAACATATTGATCCAGTGCCCAGTGCCAGCTCTTGTTTGTTGTATGTTTTTGTTTCACAGAAAATCCATATCAAATGAAGTCCAAACGTGATAAAAATTTACGGAGATTTATTTTGGAATATATGTGATTTGTGGGAAAAAGATTCAACGCGAGACGATGCCCGAGGGGCCCACATGCTCAAGGGGCGCGCCCCCTACCCTGGGCGCGCCTAGCAGGCTTGTGGTGCCCCTGTAAGTCGGTTGGAGGTGTCCTTTGGCAGCAAGGAAGCTAATATCCAAGCAAAAATCCCCTCAAAATTTCAGCACAATCGGAGTTAGGGATCTCTGGGAATATAAGAAATGGTTTTTGGCCAGAAAACAGACGCGAAACAGAAGAGAGCAGAGAGAGAGATCCAATCTCGGAGGGGCTCCTGCCCTCTAGGAGCCATGGAGGCCATGGACCAGAGGGGAACTCTCCTCCCATCTAGGGGGGGAGTCCAAGCAAGAAGAAGAATGAGGGGTGCTCTCTCCCCCTCTCTTCCGGTGGCGCCGGAGCGCCGCCGGGGGGAACCATCGTGACGGCAATCTACACCAACAACTTCGCCGCCGTCATCACCAACTCTCTCCCCCTCTATGCAGCGGTGCAACACCTCTTCTCCCCACAGCAATATCTACTTGAACATGGTGCTTTATGACACATACTATTATCCAATGATGTGTTGCCATCCTATGATGTTTGAGTAGATTTCTTTTATCCTATGGGTGGATTGATGATCGTGATTGGTTTGAGTTGTATGTTTTATTTTGGTGCTATCCTATGGTGCCCTCAGTGTCACGCAAGCATGTGGGATTACCGCTGTAGGGTGTCGCAATACATTCATAATTCGCTTATAGTGGGTTGCGTGAGTGACTGAAACACAAACCCGAGTAAGGGGGTTGTTGCGTATGGGAGTAAAGAGGACTTGTTACTTAATGCTATGGTTGGGTTTTACCTTAATGATCTTTGGTATTTGCGGATGCTTGCTAGAGTTCCAATCATAAGTGCATATGATCCAAGTACGGAAAGGATGTTAGCTCATGCCTCTCCCTCATATAAAATTGCAATAATGATTACCGGTCTAGTTATCGATTGCCTATGGACAAATCCTTCTCTTTGTGTTACAAAATGCTCTCTACTAAAACAAACAAACTTTTTATTATCTCGTTAAGTACTCCTAGTTTTATTCTTGCAAAGTAGTTCTAGTATTACACCTTCAAAGTACTTCTTGTTTCATACTTGTTCTAGGTAAAGCAAATGTTAAGTGTGAGTAGAGTTGTATCGGTGGTCGATAGAACTTGAAGAGAATATAAATTCTACCTTTAGCTCATTGTTGGGTTCGACACTCTTATTTATCGAAAAAGCTACAATTGATCCCCTACACTTGTGGGTTATTGATACGTCTCCAACGTATCTATAATTTATGAAGTATTCATCCCATGTTTATTATAGTTTTGTATGATTTTGGTGCACTTTTATATGGGTTTTATATGATTTTCATGGACTAACATATTGACCTAGTGCCCAGTGCCAGTTGCTGTTTTCTGCTTGTTTTTGGTTTTCCAGAAAATCCATATCAAATGAAGTCCAAATGCAGCGAAACTTTTTGACGATTTTTTCTGGAAGGAAACAGACCCACGAAGCTTCGGAGGAGCAGCAGAAGAGCCACAGGGGCCCCACGAGTCACCTGGGCGCGCCTGCCCCCCCCCAGGCGCACCCTGGTGCCTCATGGGCCCCCTGTGGCACCTCTTTGCGTGATTCCAACACTGAAAAATCCTATATATTCAGAAACCCCCGAAAGTTAACCTAGATGAGTTTTTACGCCGCCGCAAGCCTCTGTACCAAGGAGATCCCATCTGGAGCCCTTTTTCGGCACCCTACCGGAGGGGGGAATCATCACCGGAGGCCATCTTCATCATCCCGGCGGTCTCCATGATGAGGAGGGAGTAGTTCACCCTCGGGGCTGAGGGTATGTACTAGTAGCTATGTGTTTGATCTCTCTCTCTCTCTCGTGTTCTTGATAAGGCACGATCTTGATGTACCGCGAGCTTTGTTAATATAGTTGGATCATATGGTGTTTCTCCCTCTCTATCTTGTTGTGATGAATTGAGTTTTTACCTTTGAGGTTTCACTATTATCGGATTGAATACTTTTATGGATTTGAGAACACTTGATGTATGTCTTGCATATGAATACCCGTGGTGACAATGGGGTATTATATTGATTCACTTGATGTATGTTTTGGCACTCAACTCGCGGATTCCCGAGGTGACATTGGGGTAATCTATGCATAGGGGTTGATGCACGTTTTCGTCCTACTTTCTTCGGTAGAAATCTTGGGGCAATCTTTGAAGTTCTTTGTGTTGGATTGAATATTATGAATCTGAAGTTGTTTGATGCATATCGTATAATCAACTCACGGATACTTGTGGTGACATTGGAGTATCTAGATGACATTAGAGTTGGTTGATGTGTATCATATGGTGTTATTTTAGTACAAACTCTAGGGCTGTTTGTGACACTTATAGGAATAGCTCAATGGATTGATCGAAAAGAATAACTTTGAGGTGGTTTCGTACCCTACAACAATTTCTATCTTATGTTCTCTGCAAATAGGAACTTTGGAGTGATTCTTTGTCGCACGTTGAGGGATTGTTATATGATCCAATTATATTAGCATTGTTGAGAGATTGCACTAGCAAAAGTATGAACCCTAGGCCTTGTTTCTAAGCATTGCAATACCGTTTATGCTGACTTTTGTTACTTGCTACCTTGCTGTTTTTTATTGTTCGCACTACAAAAACCTATATCTACTATCCATACTACACTTGTGTCACCATCTCTTCACCGAACTAGTGCACCTATACAATTTACCATTGCATTGGGTGTGTTGGGGACACAAGAGACTCTTTGTTATTTGGTTGCAGGGTTGTTTGAGAGAGACCATCTTCATCCTACACCTCCCACGGATTGATAAACCTTAGGTCATCCACTTGAGGGAAAATTGCTAATGTCCTACAAAACTCTGTGCTTGGAGGCCCAACACGAGTCTACAAGAATAAGTTGTGTAGTAGACATCAAGCTCTTTTCTGGCGCCGTTGCCGGGGAAGTGAGTGCATGAAGGTATATCTTTAGATCTTGCAATCGAATCTTTTAGTTTCTTGTTTTATCACTAGTTTGGTTTATAAAAGAAATCTACAAAAAAATGGAATTGAGGTTGCCTCATATTATTCATCTTTCTAATGTCTTTCTTGAAAATGATGGAGCGGAAAATTGTGCTCAATTGATAAGAAGAATTCAATAAAATGTTTGGCATAAAATCTTTGAATGATGAGCATGATTGCAATGTTGTTATTATGAATTCTGTGAATATCCATGATGCTAATGATATGCAAAGCTACAAGCTTGGGGATGCTATGTTTGATGAAGATGATATTTTTAGTCCCCCAAGTTTTGATGAGAAAATTTATTATGATGAAAGTATGCCTCCTATTTATGATGATTATATTGATAAAAGTGGATTTAGAGAGGTCATGACTTTATTTAATGATGATTCCACTATTTTGGAAGAGGTTTCAATTGATTATGACAACAAAGTTGCTATCTATGATGATTATTGTGATGACATGTATGCTATAAAGAATAATGATAACCATGAAACTTGTCATCATGATTTTAACTTTCAATTTGGTTATGCCAATCAAGTACCTCATGATAGTTATTTTGTTAAATTTGTTCCCACTATTATTGATGATAACAAAATTGCTTATGTGGAGAGTAATAAAATTTCTATGCTTGTAGATCATGAAAAGAATGCTTTATGTGATAGTTATATTGTTGAATTTATTCATGATGCTACTGAAAATTATTATGAGAGAGGATCATATGCTTGTAGGTGTTGTAATAATATCAAGTTTCCTCTCTATATGTTGAAAGTTTTGAAGTCATGCTTGTTTTGCCTTCCTATGCTAGCTGATTCTTGCTCCCACAAATTGTTTGCTCACAAAATCCCTATGCATAGGAAGTGGGTTAGGCTTAAATTTGCTAGTTATATGCTTCATGATGCTCTCTTTGTGTTTCAATTCTTTACTTTTATGCGAGCATCATTGAAATCATCATGCTTAGCTAAAAGGCATTGAAGAAAAGCGCTTGTTGGGAGACAACCCAATATTTATACCTACTGTTTTTGTGTGTTCACATGATTAATCTACTGTAGTAATCATGTTTTATATGTTTTCTTTCAATAATGTGCCAAGTAAAGCCTTTGGGATAGTGTGGATGCTTGTTGATTTGATTCTGTGCAAAAACAGAAACTTTTGCGTCCAGTGCTGGAATTTCTATTCTGTACTGGAGCGTGAGAAAATTCTAAATTTTTTACAGAGTATTGGGTTACAAATTTTTTACGTTTTCCTAATTTTTAAGAATTTTTGGAGTTACATAAGTATGCTTTTTAAATCTCTTACTACACGCTGTTCTGTTTTTGACAGATTCTGTTTTCGATGCATAGTTTGCTTGTTTTAGTGTTTCCATAGCTTATGTTGAGTAATATAAATTGAGGAAATGATAGACTACAGAAGGAATTATGTTAGAATAATTATGAATCTTGTCTTGACAGTACTTATGTGGATGATTTATTTTTATCATACTAACCTATCTCACGAAGTTCCGTTAAGTTTTGTGTGATTGAAGTTTTCAAGTTTTGGGTGAGACATCGATATGAGGAGAATAAGGAGCGGCAGGACCCTAAGCTTGGTGATTCCCAAGGCACCCCAAGGTAATATTCAAGGAAGACCCAAGCCACTAAGCTTGGGGATGCCCCGGAAGGCATCCCCTCTTTCGTCTTCAACATTATCGGTAACCTTACTTGGAGCTATATTTTTATTCGTCACATAATATGAGTTTTGCTTGGAGCGTCATTTTCTTTTGTTGATATTTGCTTGATGTTATCAATAATCATGTTTTGTATCTTTTAGTTCAATAAAATGCTAATTATAGCCTTTACCATGCTCAGTTTGCAAGTTCATGTGTTGCTGTTTGAAAACAGAAAGTTTTATGTTATGTCCAGAATATTGCTGAATAGTTAGAACATGATAAAAATCTGAAATTTTTACAAAGTAAGCATGCATGAGTTCTATGTCACGTGGTAATTTTTCAGAATTTTTGGAGTTAGGGAAGTATGAATTCTTATTCACCCTTTACAGACTGTTCTGTTTTGGCAGATTGCTGTTATAGTTGCATTGTTTGCATATGTTTGCTTGTTTAATGTTTCTATTTGTGAATAGGAGTATTAAATATGAAGAGGAATTTAGTATGCAATGTTTAATTATATTTTTTGTGATTTTCTACAGTAGATAATGTTAGGGTTTTGAGTTGATTTATACTAACTTATCTCACGAGTTCTTGTTGAGTTTTGTGTGGATGAAGTTTTTAAGATTTAGGAGAAGCCATGATATGAGAGGAATTAAGGAGACACAAGAGCTCAAGCTTGGGGATTCCCAAGGCATCCCAAGTTAATATTTCAAGAAGTCTCAAGCAACTAAGCTTGGGGATGCCCCGGTTGGCATCCCACCTTTCTTCATCGACACCTATCGGTTAGTCTTAGTTTTTGCTTCTTCACATAAGATGTGCTATTCTTGGAATGTCATTTTATTTTGTTTTCTTTTCTGTTTGAATAAAATACTCAAGATCTGAAATTTTTAAATGAGAGAGAGTCCTCACATAGCCACCTATTTACTTAACCACTCATTTGGTCTTCACTTATATCTTTTTGGAGTAGTTTGTCATTTACTCTTGTTCTTCACTTATATCCTATGAGTAAATTGTTGAATAAATTGAATATCATAAAGTTGAAATTATATGTTCTTCATATGCTTGTATCGTGCCTAGTAGTAGTTTCACATTGGGTTTAGAAAGTGAAATCTATTGAAGCTTGACAATCACAATATTGGTCATACAAGCAATTCATGAATGATTAGTATAAGGAAGAGAACTTTCACATATAAATATATTATCTTGGACATCTTTTATGATTGTGAATACCCATTAATTATTTTCAAACTTGAGCAAATTAGTTGAAGTTGGACAAGGAAGACAACGTAATGAGTTATGTTTGGGTATATTTGCATTGAAGTTATATTGTTATGGATCCTCCAACATGTGGTGCTTGCTTAGGATCTTTTGCTAGCCAAAAATTCATACTAAGTAGAGATACTACTTGTGCATCCAAAAACCCTTAAACCCAGTTTCTTGCAATGAGTGTCCACCATATCTACCTATGGATTGAATAAGATCCTTCAAGTAAGCTGTCATCGGTGCAAAAAGCAATACAAATTGCTCCTAAAATATGTATGATCTTTTATTGTAATGGAAAATAAGCGTTGTACGAACTTGTGATGGTAAAGAAATAAAAGCGATGGACTGCATAATAAAGGTTGCTATCACAAGGGGCAATATAACGTGATGTTCCTTTGCATTAAGGGCTTGTGCATCCAAAAATAAAAAGCGCATGACAACCTCTGCTTCCCTCTGTGAAGGGCCTATCTTTTACTTTTATGTATTTACTTTTATGCAAGAGTCAATAAGTATTCATTCGCATTTCAACCTCAATTATTCTCTAGTTGGTAAGCATCATGTGGTGGGGAAAGATCCAGGCACATATGACCAGTCAAATATATTTGATCATGAATTATTATTGTTGACAATTATCTCTATGATAAATGAGTTGGGAGGCGAAAATTATGCCCCTATCTTTCTCTGTGTTCGATGGATGCCATTTGTTCTAAAAATATGATTTGAGTACTAGCAATCATAGAAGACTATATGATAATTGAGTATGTGGAGCTCTTACTTAGACTTTGTTGAAATTAAGTTGAATTGCAATTGTTTGGTGACTAAGAACATAGGTTGTTAAGTTTCAAGAGATTGCTTTGTTTGAACCATAACATGTGAATTGATTGCTACTTTATCATGATGAGTTTTATGAGAAAGAGTTGCTGTTATGATGCTAGGAAAAGTGATTGAAATTATCATTGATCAAACTTATGCACTATGCTAGCATTCACACTTCAGAAATTATTTCTTTTATCATTTACCTACTCGAGGACGAGCAGGAATTAAGCTTGGGGATGCTGATACGTCTCCAACGTATCTATAATTTATGAAGTATTCATGCCATGTTTATTATAGTTTTGTATGATTTTGGTGCACTTTTATATGGGTTTTATATGATTTTCATGGATTAACATATTGACCTAGTGCCCAGTGCCAGTTGCTCTTTTCTGCTTGTTTTTGGTTTTCCAGAAAATCCATATCAAATGAAGTCCAAATGCAGCGAAACTTTTTGACGATTTTTTCTGAAAGGAAACAGACCCAGGAAGCTTCGGAGGAGCAGCAAAAGAGCCACAGGGGCCCCACGAGCCACCTGGGAGCGCCTGCCCCCCCCCCCAGGCGTGCCCTGGTGCCTCATGGGCCCCCTGTGGCACCTCTTTGCATTATTCCAACGCTGAAAAATCCTATATATTTAGAAACCCCCGAAACTTAACCTAGATGAGTTTTTACGCCGCTGCAAGCCTCTGTACCAAGGAGATCCCATCTGGAGCCCTTTTCCGGCACCCTGTCGGAGGGGGGAATCATCACCAGAGGCCATCTTCATCATCCTGGCGGTCTCCATGACGAGGAGGGAGTAGTTCACCCTCGGGGCTGAGGGTATGTACTAGTAGCTATGTGTTTGATCTCTCTCTCTCTCTCTCTCTCTCTCTCTCTCTCTCTCTCGTGTTCTTGATATGGCACGATCTTGATGTACCACGAGCTTTGTTAATATAGTTGGATCATATGGTGTTTCTCCCTCTCTATCTTGTTGTGATGAATTGAGTTTTTACCTTTGAGGTTTCACTATTATCGGATTGAATACTTTTATGGATTTGTGAACACTTGATGTATGTCTTGCATATGAATACCCATGGTGACAATGGGGTATTATATTGATTCACTTGATGTATGTTTTGGCACTCAACTCGCGGATTCGCGAGGTGACATTGGGGTAATCTATGCATAGGGGTTGATGCACGTTTTCGTCCTACTTTCTCCGGTAGAAATCTTGGGGCAATCTTTGAAGTTCTTTGTCTTGGATTGAATATTATGAATCTGAAGTTGTTTGATGCATATCGTATAATCAACTCACGGATACTTGTGGTGACATTGGAGTATCTAGGTGACATTAGAGTTGGTTGATGTGTATCATATGGTGTTATTTTAGTACGAAATCTAGGGCTGTTTGTGACACTTATAGGAATAGCTCAATGGATTGACCGGAAAGAATAACTTTGAGGTGGTTTCGTACCCTACACCAATTTCTATCTTATGTTCTCCGCGAATAGGAACTTTGGAGTGATTCTTTGTCACACGTTGAGGGATTGTTATATGATCCAATTATATTAGCATTGTTGAGAGATTGCACTAGCGAAAGTATGAACCCTAGGCCTTGTTTCTAAACATTGCAATACCGTTTATGCTGACTTTTGTTACTTGCTACATTGCTGTTTTTTATTGTTCGCACTACAAAAACCTATATCTACTATCCATACTACACTTGTATCACCATCTCTTCGCCGAACTAGTGCACCTATACAATTTACCATTGTATTGGTTGTGTTGGGGACACAAGAGACTCTTTGTTATTTGGTTGCAGGGTTGTTTGAGAGAGACCACGCTTGAGGGAAAATTGCTACTGTCCTACAAAACTCTGCGCTTGGAGGCCCAACACGAGTCTACAAGAATAAGTTGTGTAGTAGACATCAGTTATCAAGACCTTTTTCTGGCGCCATTGTCGAGGAGCACTAGCGTGGGGTTGATATTCTCATGTATCCTTGTTTGCTTTATCTCTAAGTAGTTTTATTTTGTACTCTTGTTTTCTATCTTTAGTTATGGGTAGGAAACGTAAAATACTAAAAAGATTAGTTGTACTTGCTAACCCAATGTTTGAAGAACCACCCAAAATCTTTCATACTGCTGAAGCTTTCTACTTGGATCATCTTCGATCCCTTTGTTCTCGTGCTGAAAACCCAACTAGTTTAGTTGAGGGAAAATCATTAGATGAGCATACTTATTTTGTGCGACACCGCTTGTCTCAAAAAGGGAAACTTTTAAGGTATCAAATTAATTGTTTCGAATGCTATGCTTGGAATTTATGCGAAATATATGATTTTACTTGTTGTTCTGAAGACCCTAAAAAACACCTTCCCTACCAATGTGAGTTTAAGGATAATAGAATCTTATCTTCTTATGCGAAAGTTGTTTATAGTTATTATGATATTGAACAAATTGAAGAATTTGTTTCTTTTAAGGGTGCCTATGAAATTGCTTCGTTGATTGAAAAGTGTGATGCTACTCTTTACAAATCTGAAATTTTTTCCATGCTTAAATATTGCTATGAAAACTATGCTTCTAATGCTTATGTTAACGAATATATTGAGGACGCCTCCGTTGTCCAAGAAGAGACTAATATTGTGCAGGAATCTATGGAGGAAGAAATTGATGAACTAAGAGCTCATTAGATGAAAAAGATGATGAGGAGAGCGAAGAACAAAAGGAGAAAGAGTGGATTAGCTAACCGTGCCCACCTTCTAATGAGAGTAACTCTTCAACTCATACATTGTTTAATTTTCCTTCATGCTTACCGAAGGATGATTGCTATGATCCCTTTAATTCGTTTGAAATATCCCTTTTTGATGAAATTGATGCTTGCTATGCTTGTGGCCATGATGCCAATTTGAATAATGCTTATGGAGATGAACTTGCTATAGTTCCTTATGTTAAGAATGAAATTATTGCTATTGCACCCACACATGATAGTCCTGTTATCGTTTTGAGTTCTCCCAACTACACTATATCGGAGAAGTTTGTGCTTATTAAGGATTATATTGATGGGTTGCGTTTTACTATTACACATGATGATTTTGATGAATATAATATGCATGTTCTTGCTGCTCCTAATTGCAATTACTATGAGAGAGGAACTACAGCTCCACCTCTCTATGTTTCCAATACGATAAAATTGCAAGAAACTATTTATACTATGCATTGGCCTTTACTTGATGTGCATGAATTGTTCGTTTATGACATGCCGATGCATAGGAAGAGAGCTAGACTTCGTCATTGCATGATATATGTTGCTTTGTTCTCACTACTAAATTACAAATCATTGTTATTTAAAATTTGCTTTGATATACCTTGGGATCCGGGTGGATCGATTACTTGAGCACTGTATGCCTAGCTTAATGGCTTTAAAGAAATCGCTGCCTGGGAGACAACCCAGAAGTTTTAGATAGTCATTTTATTCTGTTGTGTGCTTTGAAAAAGTTTAAAAACAAAAAAAATATAGAGGGGAACCTAAAAATTTTCAAGAAGAAAAGTGAAAGTGAGAAAGACGAGCACCGTTGAAGTGGGAGCATGCCTTGAACTTTGTTCATGCCCATGGAAACTTTGTGAATCTTGAATTACAGAAACTTTTCAACAAAAATAATTATACCCTTGTACAAATCCATTGTATTATAAAAATAATGTGCCAAGATTTACCTTTAGGATGTTTAAATTGCTTGTTTGGTGTGTGCTGTGCAAAAACAGAAACTTTTTCTGTAGTATTTGAATTTACGTATTTTATTGGAACGTACAAAAATTATGAAATTTTTACACAGTACTTCTATGCACATTTTTTATTATGTCCTAATTTTTCAGAATTTTGGGAGTTATAGAAGTATATGTTTCATCTGCATCTTTACAGACTGTCTTGTTTTCACAGGTTGCTGTTATAGTTTCTTTATTTGCTTATGTTTGAAATCTTGTTGAGCCCCGTTGACTTGGGAGTCATAGAATTGTGATAGAATACACTGGGTAATGTTTGATTATAATTATACAATAATGTTACAACAGGACATGATGGGATTTGATGTTATATGTACTAACCCCTCTAATAAAAAGTTCGGTTAAGTTTTGTGTGGATGAAGTGTTCGAAGATCGAGGAGGTATCGATATGAGGAGAATAAGGAGAGACAAGAGTTCAAGCTTGGGGATGCCCAAGGAAACCCAAGTAAATATTCAAGGAGACTCAAGCCTCTAAGCTTGGGGATGCCCCGGAAGGCATCCTATCTTTCTTCTTCGACAATTATCGGTATGTCTCGGTTTTTGTTTTGTTCACATGATATGCGTAAATTCTTGGAGCATCTTTTGTGGTTATTTTTCCTTTTTATTTTATGCACCATGCTGGTATGAGATAGTCCTTGGTTGATTTATAGAATTCTTCATGCATTTCACTTATATCTTTTGAGTATGGCTTTATAGAATGCTTCATGTGCTTCACTTATATCATTTGAAGTTTGGATGCCTGTTTCTCTACACATAGAAAACCGTTATTTCTAAAATGCTCTTTTGCTTCAATTATATTTATTAGAGTGTGGTATTTTGTAGAAATAGTTAAACTCTCATGCTTCACTTATATCTATTTAGAAAGTCAACAGGAATTGGTCATTCACATGGTTAGTCATAAAATCCTACATAAAACTTGTAGATCATTGAATATGATAAGTTTGATTCCTTGCAATAGTTTTGCGGTATTGAGATGGTAATATGTGGGAGGTACTAGTGAATAATTATGGTTTAGTAAGAATATTGGTGTTAAGGTTTGTGATTCCCGAAGCATGCACGTATAGTCTTTAGTTGTGCTAAGAAGTTGGAGCATGATTTATTATTGAGTGTCTTCCTTTGCGTGGAGGTCGAGGGCGTGCGATGGTTAACTCCTACCAACCTCCCCCCTAGGGGCATGCGTAGTAGTACATTGCTTTGAGGGCTAATAGACTTTCGCAATAAGTATGTGAGTTCTTTATGACTAATGTGAGTCCATGGATTATACGCACTCTCACCTTTCCACAATTTGCTAGCCTTTTCGGTACCGTGCATTGCCCTTTCTCACCTCGAGAGTTGGTGCAAACTTCGTCGGTGCATCCAAACCCCGTGATATGATATGCTCTATCACACATAAGCCTCCTTATATCTTCCTCAAAACTGCCACCATACCTACCTATTATGGCATTTCCATAGCCATTCTGAGATATATTGCCATGCAACTTCCATCATCATCATATAAATGACTTGAGCATTCATTGTCATATTGCTTTGCATGATCGTAAGATAGCTAGCATGATAATTTCATGGCTTGTCCATTTTTTGATATCTTTGCTACGCTAGATCATTGCACATCCTGGTACACTGCCAGAGGCATTCATATAGAGTCATCATGTATAGTTTTTATCGAGTTGTAATATCAAGTTGTAAGTAAATAAAAGTGTGATGATCATCATTATTAGAGCATTGTCCCAGTGAGGAAAGGATGATGGAGACCATGATCCCCCCACAAGTCGGGATGAGACTCTGGATGAAAAATAAAAAAAGGAAAAAGAGAGGCCAAAAAGAGCCCATCAAAAAAAGAAAAAAAATGAAACCAAAAAAAAGGGGGGAGAGAAAAGAGAGAAGGGGCAATACTACTATCCTTTACCACACTTGTGCTTCAGAGTAGCACCATGTTTTTCATATAGAGAGTCTCCTATGTTGTCACTTTCATATACTAGTGGGAATTTTTCATTATAGAACTTGGCTTGTATATTCCGATGATGGGCTTCCTCAAATGCCCGAGGTCTTCATGATCAAGCAAGTTGGATGCACACCCACTTAGTTTTCAGTTTGAGCTTTCATACACTTATAGCTCTTAGTGCATCCGTTGCATGTCAATCCCTACTCCTCGCATTGATATCCGTTGATGGGCATCTCCATAGCCCGTTGATCCGCCTAGTTGATGCGAGACTTCCTCCCTTTTTGACTTCTCCTTATTGATCCCTATCACTGCATTCTATTCCACCTATAGTGCTATGGCCATGGCTCACGCTCATGTATTGCATGGGGGTTGAGAAAGCTGAAGCGCGTTCAAAAGTATGAACCAATTGCTCGGCTGACATCGGGGTTGTACATGATTTATATTTTGTGTTAAGAAGATGGAGCATGACAAGGCTATATGATTTTGTAGGGATAGCATTCTTTAGCATTTTTATTCTGAAAGGCATGATTGTTTGTTGGTATGCCTGAGTATTGATGTCTTTATATAAAATTATAGACTATTGCTTTGAATCACTCGTGTCTCAATATTCATGCCATGATTAGATTACATGATCAAGATTATGCTAGGTAGCATTCCACAACAAAAATTATCTTTTTATCATTTACCTACTCGAGGACGAGTTGGAATTAAGCTTGGGGATGCTGATACGTCTCCATCGTATCTATAATTTTTGATTATTTCATGCCAATATTCTACAACTTTCACATACTTTTGGCAACAATTTATATGATTTTCTTGGACTAACATATTGATTCAGTGCCCAGTGCCAGCTCCTGTTTGTTACATGTTTTTGTTTTGCAGAAAATCCATATCAAACGAAGTCCAAACGCGATAAAAATTTGTAGAGATTTATTTTGGAATATATGTGATTTTTGGGAAAAAGAATCAACGCGAGACAATGCCCGAGGGGCCCACGAGCTCAAGGGGCGCGCCCCTACCCTGGGCGTGCCTGGCAGGCTTGTGGTGCCCCTGTAAGTCAGTTGGAGGTGTCCTTCGGCCGCAAGGAAGCTAATATCCAGATAAAAATCCCCTCAAAATTTTAGCCCAATCGGAGTTACGGATCTCCGGGAATATAAGAAACGGTTTTCGGCCAGAAAACAGACGCGAAACAGAAGAGAACAGAGAGAGAGATCCAATCTCAGAGGGGCTCCTACCCTCCGGGAGCCATGGCGTCCATGGACCAAAGGGGTGGCCAAGCAAGAAGAAAAAGGAGGGGGGCTCTCTCCCCCTCTCTTCCGGTGGCGCCAGAGCGCCGCCGGGGGAATCATCGTGACGGCGATCTACACCAACAACTTCGCCGCCGTCATCACCAACTCTCTCCCCCTCTATGCAGTGGTGTAACACCTCTTCTCCCGCTGTAATATCTACTTTAACATGGTGCTTTATGCCACATATTATTATCCAATGATGTGTTGCCATCCTATGATGTTTGAGTCGATTTCTTTTATCCTATGGGTGGATTGATGATCATGATTGACTTGAGTTATATGTTTTATTTTGGTGCTGTCCTATGGTGCCCTCCTTGTCGCGCAAGCGTGTGGGATTACCGCTGTAGGGTGTTGCAATATGTTCATAATTCGCTTATAGTGGATTGAGTGAGTGACTGGAACACAAACCCGAGTAAGGGGGTTGTTGCGTATGGGAGTAAAGAGGACTTGTTACTTAATGCTATGGTTGGGTTTTACCTTAATGATCTTTGGTATTTGCGGATGCTTGCTAGAGTTCCAATCATAAGTGCATATGATCCAAGTATAGAAAGTATGTTAGCTCATTCCTCTCCCTCATATAAAATTGCAATAATGATTACCGGTCTAGTTATCGATTGCCTATGGACAAATCCTTCTCTTTGTGTTACAAAAAGCTCTCTACTAAAACAAACTAACTTTTTATTATCTCGTTAAGTACTCCTAGTTTTATTCTTGCAAAGTAGTTCTAGTATTACACCTTCAAAGTACTTCTAGTTTCATACTTGTTCTAGGTAAAGCAAACGTTAAGTGTGCGTAGAGTTGTATCGGTGGTCCATAGAACTTGAAGAGAATATAAATTCTACCTTTTGCTCCTTGTTGGGTTCGGCACTCTTATTTATCGAAAAAGCTACAATTGATACTCTACGCTTGTGGGTTATCAACATGATGTAGACAAAGTAAACCCAATCAATATGAAGAAACCCCATCGTTTTACCCTTAATGGCAACAATACAAATACGTGTATTTTCCCTTTCTGTCACTGGGATATATAGCACCGCAAGATTGAACCCATTACAAAGCACCTCTCCCGCTGAAGATAAATCAATCTAGTTGGCCAAACCAAACAGATAGATCGGAGAGAAATATAAAGCTATAAAAATCTTGCATAATAAAGTTCAGAAAAGACTCAATTACTTCTCATGAATAATCTGATCATAAACCCACAATTCGTCGGATCCCAACAAACACACTGCAAAAGAAGATTACATCGAATAAAACTCCAAGAAGATCGAGAAGAACATTGTATTGAAGATCAAAGAGAGAGAAGAAGCCATCTAGCTACTAGCTATGGACCCGTAGGTCTGTGGTAAACTACTCACACATAATCGGAAGGGCAGCAAGGTTGATGTAGAAGCCCTCCGTGATCGATTCCCCCTCCGGCAGGGTGCCAGAAAAGGCCTCTAGATGGGATCATGGAAGAACAGAAGCTTATGGTGGTTGAAAAGTTATTTGAGGTGGTTCTCTGATGGTTTCCCAACATTTGAGAACTTATAGAAGTGGAATTAGGTCAAAAGGAGCCACGAGGGGCCCACAAGGCATCTTGGCGCCCCCCTAGGGGCACGCGGGGTTGCCATGTGGCTTCCTCGTGAGGCTTCTGGTCTCCTCCCGAAGCTTCTAGGGTCTCTTTTGTCCAGAAAAAAATCGTCAAAAAGTTTCGTAGCGTTTGGACTCCGTTTGGTACTGATTTCCTGAAAAACCAAAAACAAGCAGAAAACAACAACTGGGACTGGGCACTAGGTTAACAGGTTAGTCTCAAAAATGATATAAAATAGCATATAATTGCATATAAAACATCCAAGATTGATACTATAATAGCATGGAACAATCAAAAATTATAGATACGTTGGAGATGTATCAATCATCAAAAACAAATGGAACATCTTTTTGCAAGAGATTAGTAAGAGGCCTAGAAATTTTAGAAAAGTCTTTTATGAACCTTCGATAAAAACCAGCATGACCTAGGAAACTTCGTATACCTTTGATATCTTTAGGACATGGAATTTTCTCAATTGCATCTACTTTAGCTTTGTCTACCTTGATACCTCTTTAAGAAATTTCATGCCCAAGGACTATACCTTCGTTCACCATAAAGTGGCACTTCTCCCAATTCAAGACAAGATTAGTTTCTTCACATCTCTACAAAACTCGATCAAAGTTGCTTAAGCAATCATCAAAAGAAGTTCCATAAACGGAAAAATCATCCATGAACACCTCAACAATCTTTTCACAAAACTCAGAGAATATAGCAGTCATACATCTTTGAAAGGTAGCTGGTACATTGCATAAACCAAAAGGCATACGTCTATAAGCATAAGTTCCAAAAGGACAAATAAAAGTGGTTTTCTCTTGATCTTCTTTTGATACAGGTATTTGAGAGAAACCAGAATATCCATCTAGGAAGCAAAAGTGTGTATGTTTAGATAATCTTTCAGGGGTAATGATCTTTCCTAGTAGCTTTATTTAATTTCCTGAAATCAATTATCATCCTATAACCAGTTACAATTCTTGGTGGAATAAGTTCATTTTTATCATTAGGAATGACGGTAATGCCTCCTTTCTTAGGGACACAATGAACAGGACTTACCCATCTACTATCGGCTATAGGATAAATTATACCTGCTTCCAGAAGCTTTAATATTTAAGTTCTTACCACATCCTTCATTTTAGGATTTAGACGTTGTTGACGATCAACAACTGGTTTAGCATCTGACTCCATACAAATTTTGTGCTGACATAGAATGGGACTAATGCCCTTAAGATCATCAAGAGTATATCCAATAGCAGTACGGTGCTTCCTCAGAGTTTTAAGTAATCTCTTTTCTTCATGCTCTGAAAGTTTAGCACTGATAATAACAGGATATATCTTCTTTTCATCTAAGTAAGCATATTTAAGTGTATCAGGTAATTTCTTTAGTTCACACGCAGGATCACTCTTAGGTGGAAGAGGATCTCCAAAGTTTCAACAGGCAAATTATGTTTAAGAATAGGTGCTTGTTTAAAGAATATCTCATCTATTACATTTCTTTCATTCATATGCATATCGTTTTCATGGTCTAACAAATATTGTTCTAAAGGATCAGTAGGAGGCACAACAATAGAAGCAAGACCAATAATTTGATCTCTATTAGGTAATTCTTTATCATGAGGTTGTCTACGAAACTTTGAGAAATTAAATTCATGAGATATGTTACCAAAATTAACACTGACAGTTTCTTTATTGCAATCAATCTTAGCATTAACAGTATTCAAGAAAGGTCTACCAAATATAATGTGACAAAAATCATCTTGTGGTGATCCAAGAACAAGAAAATCAGTAGAGTATTTGATCTTACCACACAAGACTTCAACATCTCTAACAATCCCAAGTGGTGTAATAGTTTCTCTGTTTGCGAGCTTAATAGTGACTTCAATATCTTCAATCTCAACGGGTGCAATATCATTCATGACTTCTTGATAAAGAGTAAATGGAATAGCACTCACACTAGCACCAATATCACATAAACCATGATAGCAATGATCTCCAATTTTAACAGAAACAACAGGCATGCCAATTATAGGTTTATTTTTATCTCGTGGATCTAGCTTAGCAATTCTAGTTGCTTCATCACAGAAATATATGACATGTCCATCAATGTTATCAACCAAAAGATCTTTAACCATTGTAATTTTAGGTTCTACTTTGATTTATTCAGAGGGTTTAATTGTTTTAATATTACTTTTATTAACCACAGTTGAAGGTTTAGTGTCGGTGTCAAAACCGGCAGACCTCGTGGTAGGGGGTCCCGAGCTATGGATCTAGGATCAAGGGTAACATGAATGAAAGGAGACAATGTTGACCCAGGTTCGGGCCCTCTTGATGGAGGTAAAACCCTACGTCCTGCTCTTGTTTATATTGATGGAGATGTATCGAGTACAGAGTTGATCTACCTCGAGATCGTAATGTGTGTCTAACTCTAGGGCTAGGTGAATGATGTTGCGTTGATGTCCCCCCTATGAGCTAAACCCTTTGGCTTATATACACGCCAGGGAGGGGATCTAGGGTTGAAAGGTCGGTATCTAGGAGCAGGGCGGCAGGAAAGATCTTGGAGTATACGTCATGTCTTCGGTGGAGACAGTCTTGATCACGCCTCCTGTACACGGCCTCCGGAGTCCATCTTGATCACGCATGAGGGCCCATCGGCCCAACCGAAGAGACGGGCTGACTAGGTTAGGACCCCCTAATCCAGGACGCCGTCAGTAGCCCCCGAACTGGTCTTCCACGCTGAGGATGATTTTCTTAATAGATGCCACCTCGGATCCGGAGTCCTTGGCTTGACAGACGAGTTCCCCTTTATAATCTACTCTTTTTAGCGGAGCGATGTCATCCGAGGCCCAACCGAGCTTGTACCCTTCCCGAAGAGGGTAGATATCTTAGCCTCAAAGGCTTGCTGTCTAGGTATGAACGGTTCAATCTGGTATGACAGCTTTATCGAAGCTGCAAGCCCCACGACAGGTCGGGCAGTTACTGCTTCCCTTAAATCGCGGTTCGAGGCAGCCCTTTTACTGGCACGTCCCATAGAGGTGGAGATCATGCCCGTTTTCTCAGGGATATCATTACGATTTTGTTTCCCCCCATATGCTTAACGGCATTTTTGGTGGGAGCAGCGTTTTTATCGGCATAGTAAAGGGCATTCTTAGCCTTTCACCGGCCTATAAGAGCAAAAGGGTGGACAGCGCAACCTACTACGCTCCCATTTCCCCCTTCTACTGCTCCATCAAGCTCCAGCGCCCACATCCCATCCTGCTCCCTTTTCCTTCTGCGAGTCCAACCTCCATCACCAGCCATGGCCGACACCCTCAAAGGGCACTAGGGTGGTTCCATCATGATGGATGGCACCATCCTAGAGCTGTGCAGCGCGGGGTATCTGACCCCCACCATCGCCGCCCGTGCTCCGGCTACTGGCCAGCAAGTGCCCGCTCCCAACGCTGGGGAGTGGGTAGTCTTCGTCCCCCACCTCGTCCGAGGCCTGGGGTTCCCGCTGCACCCCTTTGTGCGCGGGGTGATGTACTACTATGGGCTCGATTTCCACCATATGGCCCCAAACTACATTCTTCACCACGCCTCCTTTGTCACGGTCTGCGAGGCCTTCCTCCGCTGCGAGCCACACTTTGGCCTATGGCTGAAGCTCTTCGGGATCAAGCCGAAGTCCAGTGGCTCCGACCTCGCGGAGTGCGGAGGGGCCATGATCAGCAAAAACTAGGGGGGCGCATGGTTCAAGGGCACCTTCATCAAAACGGTGAAGGAGTGGCAGCGGGAGTGGCTTTATATCACCGAACCGCTCGCCCCTGGTCAGGCCGAGGTCCCAGCTTTCTCGCCCGGGCTTCCCGAGAAGCTCAAGTCCTGGAGGGAGAAGGGCGTCACCTGGGGGAACCCAAAAGAGGTGGAGGCCCTGGTCGAGGGGATCAAATGGTGGTCCACCACGGGGGAAGGTCGAGCTTGCCGACGTCATCAACGTCATGCTCAACCGCCGCATACTCCCTCTCCAGCTTCGGGCTACCCCGATGTGGGCGCAAAAGCCCGAGGACATGGACTCCATCACCACCTTCTTCCGCTCCACCTTGACCGCCATGTGGACGAAGCTCATGAAGCTGGCCAAGGACAAGATCCCCAAGGAAGGGGAGGACCGCGGCCTCGAGGACGGCTATGAAGCCCCCCGGTAAGTGATCTTGCTTACCAACTATCATTTCTGTCCTCCGTATCGAGGAGTAGAGTTTAACGAATCGTTATGTTTGACGCTTTGCAGAAGTGGTTGGCCTAGGTACAAGGAGTGCGATGCCTGGCTCCACTGCCAGAGGAGCCCACGACTCCACTGCTTTCGGTGCTCCTGACCGAGGAGCCGCACATGGTGGCCCCCAAAGGGACGAAGTCCCAGAAGGGTAAGTCAAGTGCTCGGACTCGGGAGACCTCAGTCACCCGGTCCGAAGACACCCACACCTCCGCTGCCCATAACGGCGACGCGGAGGAGGGTGATGTTGAGGAGATCCCTCCCCCGAAAGGGAAGAGGTCGGCGTCAGAGGACACCGAAGCTGGTATGCCGCCCAAAGGCCCGAAGAGGCCGAGGAGAACCTCGTCCGGGGCCACCGGCAAGTTGTCGGAGAGAGTCGAGCTCTTCGGCGACTCAGAAGAAGACCTCCTCGCGATGGGGAGGAAGAAACCAGCGCCTCGAGGGTAAGCCATCATCTTTGTATCCCGTCTTCTAATTCGACAAGTTCTTTTTAGCAAGGGAAAACTCATAGAGCATCTTTTCTCACGCAGTCCGCCGAGGGTAATCCCCAGCGGTTCCTCAAGCGGGTTGCCATCCGCCAGCGGGACTCCAGAGCCCGCCGTTCCTCCCCCGACGCATGACGGGCTAGGGGAGGAGACATCCACCCTAGCTCCCGACGTCGACATGACGAGGGTCGGGGAGGTGGCCGCCACGGCCGAGGTCGACACCTCGGCCTGACAAGACCCGGGGGAGAAACACCCCGAGGTCATCGGAGAGGAGCTGGGCCGGTCATCGGTCCAGCCGATATCTGCTTCGGCTCCATCACCGCAGGTGGAGGCTACCCGGATCGACACATCCGAGGTCGTCCCTCCACCCCTGCCAACTGCCCAAGGTCGGGCTGGCGTGGGGTGGACCGAGGAGATGGAGGACACCCTGAAGAGCTCCTCCATCAAGGAAGAGCACCGTGCCTTGATAGGCGCGGCGCTGCAGGGCTTCCGGTCCGCAGGGGCCGGCCTGCATGAGGTTTTTAAGAACCTCGTAGCGAGTTTCGAGGTATGCTTCTATCCTCGCACCAAGTTTAACTTGTTCATTTGAGCTTATTGATTTATGTATTTGCCCGAGGACATAGTATCACAACCTGCTAAACGGCTTAGTGAGTGAGTAGCCCCTGAGCCCAAAGTCGGTTTCAAGAAACCGGCATTGGGGTCGTTTAATTGAGTAGTAGCCTGTCAAGTAGCCCCCAGGGCGCTGCTCAAGGCAGCCGTCCTGGAACTTTTTAATAATTTAACTGTTACCTTTGTAATAAGGATTTTGGCTGCCAGGTTTCGACCTCGGTTCCGGACTCCGTCTCTGAGGAGATTGCGGAGATAAACCGGAAGCTCGAGAGGTCCCAGGAGGAACTCACCCTGGTAAACCAAAAATTTGAGCAGTCTCAAGGTAAGCAAGTTAAACTTGTATTATACTTTGTACGGAAGAGTTATGGTAGGTTTTGCTCAATTAAAAACTAAGGCCGAACTGTTTCAATGACAGCAGCATTAGCGGAGCTTGAAACGCTCAAGGCCGAGCTCAAAAAGGCTCGGCAGGAGGTGAAGCAACATGAGGCTGCGGCCGCGGAGGCGGAGAAGGCCCGAGCCACCGAGAAGGTAGCCGGGGAGAAGGACCGGGCACGGGTCATGGAGATCGAGGAGATCCTGAAGGGCTTATTTGAGGAGCGCGACCAGCTTCAGGCAGATGGAAAGCAAACGAAGGAGGAGCTCGAGAAGCTCCAACTTGCCCACTCCGAGCTCAAGACCACGGCCCGGGCTGACCACGAGGTGCTCCAGCAAGTGGAGCAAATCGCCTCGGGTAAGCTATTTCTGCTGCAGTGTGCATTTGGCAGCAAGGGGTGTATCGAGCTCACCCAATTATGGCATTCCGCAGAGGTCTTCGCGGATCTTTCGCAGAGCGCAACGGATGCGGTGGCGCACTTTGGCCAGCTGGCGGGCCACGAGGTGGAGAAGGCCTTCTGGGGGCAGTTCCCGGGGTCGCCGTCAGCACAGCTGCTAAATCATCGAATGAAGCCGCTGGTGGAATTGTTCCGCATGACGAGACCGGTGCTCCAGGACCTCTGCGTCTCGTTGTGGCCTGCCAAAGCCATGCCCAACAGCCTCTTTGGCCTTACGGCCCGTCTCCAAGGTGCCGTGCCCTGCGTGAACCACTGGAGGAGGTCCGCGTGCTTTGAAGGAGCACGGAGGGCATACGCCTGCGTGAAGACGCAATTCCGAAAGGTTGATGCAGTGACATGTGCCACAGGCCCTCCTACCGACAAGTCGCGCACTGCCGAACAGCTTTTCGCCGAGGTGGAGGAGGGAGCCCATATCACCGAAGCAATGTGTCCAGAGGACACTATGTATTTCTAAATAGTATTCGGAATGCCGAAGTGTGGCATGTACAAAATTTTATCTTTTGCTTGAATGAATATGGCTTTAAATTCCATTTGTGTTTTTCAATTAGTTTTACCTCCTGGATGACTGTTTTAAACTGAAAGTGGCCAGTCGTCGGCTTCAGCCCCAGTGTAGATCATACAAAGGGTGTTCCTTGAGGAACTCTTGACCCTTAGCCAATGTCTCGGTGCCCGGAGGTGGTCGGTGCTTATAGGAACTAGGCAATCAGACTATAATGGCTTTATGACTTTCAGTTAGTCATAGGAGTTTGACTGTGGGGGCTGGTGACGAGCACCCGGTGTGGGAAGTGGTCGGCCAAGGTCAAAGCCATAACACACTTCGGCTAGAAATTAAAGCCCTTCGTTTAACACGGGTGATCTCTATCGTCACATCGCTTAACACGGTCTACGGATGGCCGACCAGTTTACGCCTACCTAGATAGTCAGTTTTCGGCTTTCTCCACTGAGGCGCTCTACCAATTGACCTGGCGGCACAATCGTGGTGGTTCTCCCGTTACTCCCTTAGCCGAATTCATCGACAACGTAAGGGGTACACATAGGAGCCGGGTAACCCAACTATTGACCAAAATCTAGGTTCGAAACTGATGCATATAAAGCCAAAATCCGAGACGCCGAATACTTTGGACTTGTGGTACAATTGTATCTTTTTAGAGAACTTCTTCGTAACGCAGGGGCCATGCTTATAAAGAAATATGATAAGGACCTTTAAAGGGCATGGTTTCTTTATTTCATAATTTCAAACGTTTACATGCCCAGCTGCAACAAGAGGAACTGAAAGAATACAACGTAAAAAGTAAAAAAGGAAGGGACAAACAGGGCGGATATTTGTTATCAGATTTTTAGGAATCTAGGCCGCTACCTGCCGCACGTCTGCACTTCTGAGCTGTTGACCAGATGTTCACCGTTAATGGTGGGGACTCGCGGAGGCTGATGCCTTTCCGGCCCTTTATACGCTCCAAGCGTTTGATTGACCGAGCTCCTTGAAGGAGGCGTTGCCGAAGTCCGTTCTGTGGTTGAAGCCACATTGATGTAGTCATGTTTGGTTGTTTCTTTAACAGAGACTTGCCGGTGCGGGGGCTCGAAACCACATCGTTGCTTGGTTGAACCGTGCCGACGCTTTGATAAATTTTTGGCTCCTTGGCGACCCAGGGAATCTTGAGTGCGAAATTGTGCACTCTGAGGACATAGTGCCCGCTCCAGAGAAGGCACGGGAGGAGCCCGTATCCCTATTTTGGGTGCGGGAGTATGTGGCCGAGGTCGATTTGTGCGGCCCAGGCGCGCTTCGAAGAGCTAGCGGTGTGTTTATCGCTGCGGGTTGCCTCCTTGGACGCCTGTACCTCGGCTGTGAAAGCCGCGGTCTGTTCCTCCGTCCGGAGTGAGCGTTCGGTGTTACCATTGACTGTGATAACACCGTTGGGTCCTGGCATTTTAAGCTTGAGATAAGCGTAATGCGGGACTGCGTTAAAGCGTGCGAAGGCCGTGCGCCCTAAGAGCGTGTGGTATCCACTTCGGAAAGGGACGATATCGAAGATTAACTCCTCGCTTCTGAAGTTCTCGGGCGAGCCGAAGACTACCTCCAGGGTGACCGTTCTGGTACAACGGGCTTCGACGCCAGGGATGACACCTTTAAAGGTGGTGGTGCTTGGCTTGATCCGGGATGAGTCAATGCCCATCTTACGAACCGTGTCCTTGTAAATGAGGTTGAGGCTGCTTCCTCCGTCCATCAGGACACGTGTCAGAAGATAACCATCAACAATAGGGTCCAGGACGAGTGCCGCCGATCCGCCATGCCTGATGCTGGTCGGATGATCATGCTTGTCAAATGTGATCGGGTAAGCCGACCATGGGTTATACTTCGGGGCGACTGGCTCTAGCGCGTATACATCCCGAAGCACACGCTTCCTCTCCCTTTTAGGGATGTGGGTGACATAGATCATATTGACCTCTGTTACCTCATCAGGAAACTTCTTTTGGCCTCCATTATTGGGCCACCGAGGTTCTTCCCCGTCTTCGCTGCGATTTTGGGTTTTATTTTGACCCTCTGTCGCTACCTTGCCAGCTTAATTAAAGACCCAACAATTCCTGTTAGTGTGGGTTGCTGGTTTGTCCTGAGTGTCGTGGATTCCACATGGGTGGTCCAGGAGTCTATCAAGCTGGCTAGGTCCGTCCTTGTTCCCTTTAAATGGTTTTCTTTTCTGTCCAGACTTAGGTCCGGTGAACCCCGCGTTGACCGCAACGTCTTCTGTATCGCTCCCACCATTTTTATACCTGCGCTTATTTTTGTTGCGCTTGGGTTCTCCATTGGCGTCACATGTTTTCGAGGTGCCTGCCTCGCCGTTGTGAGTACTACGGGCGAGCCAACTGTCCTCTCCCGTGCAAAAGTGAGTCATCAGTGAGGTGAGGGCCGCCATAGTCCTCGGCTTATCCTGGCTGAGTTGACGGGCCAACCATTCATCACGGATATTGTTCTTGAATGCAGCGATGGCCTCGGCTTCGAAGCAGTCTATGATTTGGTTCTTCTTGGTGAGGAACCTCTTCCAGAATTTTCGGGCTGATTCGCCTGGCTGCTGGGTGACACGGCTGAGGTCATCAGCGTCCGCAGGTCGGACGTACGTGCCCTGGAAGTTTGCTCGAAAAGCGTCCTCTAGGGCCTCCCAGCTGCCAATAGAGTGAGGAGGGAGGCTTCTCGCAAGCTTCCGCAACTACGAAAGAAGAATTAAGATAAATCTAACCATAGCATGAAACATATGGATCCAAATCAGCCCCTTACGGAATAACGCATAAAGTAGGGTTTAAGATTATGTCACTGTAGCAACCCATCATCTACTAATTACTCCACAATGCCTTCCCTTAGGCCCAAATATGGTGAAGTGTCATGTTGTCTACGTTCACACGACACCACTAAAGGAAGCAACAACATACATATCATCAAAATATCGAACGAATACCAAATTCACATGATTACTTATGACAAGACTTCTCCCATGTCCTCAAGAACAAAAGTAACTACTCACAAATCATATTCATGTTCAAGATCAGAGGGGTATTGAATATCATTAAGGATCTGAACATATAATCTTCCACCAAATAAACCAACAAGCATCAACTACAAGATGTAATCAACACTACTAGCAACCCACAGGTACCAATCTGAGGTTTTGAGACAAAGATTGAATACAAGAGATGAACTAGGGTTTGAGATGAGATGGTGTTGGTGAAGATGTTGATAAAAATTGGCCCTCCCACGATGAGAGGATCATTGGTGATGTCGATGGCTTCGATTTCCCCCTCCCGGAGGGAAGTATCCCTGGCGGAATCGCTCCGCCAGAGGGCAAAAGTGCTCCTGCCTAAGTTCCGCCTCGAGACGGCGGCGCTTTGTCCCGAAAGTCTTCCCCGTAATTTTTAGGGCAAATGAGCTTACATAGCAGAAGGAGGGGGCCGGAGGCCAGCTGTGGGCCCCACAAGGCATCAGGGAGCCCCTCTGGGGCGCGCCCTGATGCCTTGTGGGTAGCCGGTGGGTCCCCTCCGCTCTTTCTTTCCTCCAATATTTTTTATTTATTCAATAAAAAATCCTCGTGAAGTTTCAGGTCATTTGGAGCTCTGTAGAATAGGTATCTCTGTTGTAGCTATTTCAGGTCCAGAATTCCACCTGCCGGTATTCTCCCTCTTCATATAAATCTTGCAAATTAAGAGAGAAAAGGCATAAGAATTGCATCATAAAGTAAAATAATGACCAAATACATTATAAATAATAGTAGGAAATCAGGATGCAAATTGGACGTATCAGGACCCTCGAAGCTTCCGGAGAAGACCGGAGGAGATACAAGAGAGACACAAGCTCGAGGGGCGCGCCCCAGCGGGGTAGGCGCGTCCCTTGAGCTTGTGGGCCCCTCGCATCTCTGTTTGAGCTAATTACAAGCCTATAAATTCCCAAATATTCCCAAACCAAAAGAGAGCCACCCAAAATAACTTTTCCGCCGCCGCAAGCTTCTGTTCTTCCGCGATCCCATCTGGAGGCCTTTTCTGGTAATCTGCCGGGGGGGGGAATCGATCACGGAGGGCCTCTACATCGACCTTGCTGCCCTTCCGATGATGTGTGAGTAGTTCACCACGGACCTACGGGTCCATAGCTAGTAGCTAGATGGCTTCTTCTCTCTCTTTGATCTTCAATACAATGTTCTCCTCGATCTCTTTGGAGTTCTATCCGATGTAATCTTCTTTTGCGGTGTGTTTGTTGGGATCCGATGAATTGTGGGTTTATGATCAGATTGTTCATTGAAAGTAATTGAGTCTTTTCTGAACTTTATTATGCATGATTGTTATAGCTTTGTATTTCTCTCCGATCTATCCGTTTGGTTTGGCCAACTAGATTGATTTATCTTCAGTGGGAGAGGTGCTTTGTAGTGGGTTCAGTCTTGCGGTGCTCTATATCCCAGTGACAAAGTAGGGGACAAGACACGTATTTGTATTGTTGCCATTAAGGATAAAACGATGGGGTTTATTCATATTGATTGAGTTTACTTTGCCTACATCATGCCATCTTGATTAAAACGTTACTCTGTTTGTCATGAACTTAATACCATAGATGCATGCTGGATAGCGATCAATTGGTGGAGTAATAGTAGTAGATGCAGGCAGGAGTCAGTCTACTTGTCACGGACGTGATGCGTATATACATGATCATTGCCATGAATAACGTCATAACTATGCGCTTTTCTATCAATTGCCCAACCGTAATTTGTTTACCCACCATATGCTATGCGTTCGAGAGAGAAGCCTCTAGTGAAAACTATGGCCCCTGGGTCTACCTTAAACATAATAAAAAACCTAAAAAATGCTGCAATTTATTTACTTTTGTTTTGTTTTGCAATTTATACTTTTGCCAATACAAGATTTAATCCTTGCAAGTAACGAGTTCAGGGGGATTGACAACCCTCTTGCCCGCGTTGGGTGCAAGTATTTGCGTTTGTGTGTGCAGGTGTTGTTCACGAGGCTTTGCGTGATTCTCCTTTTGGTTCGATATAAACTTCGTTCTCACTGATGGAAATACTTATCTCTACTGTACTGCTCCACCCTTCCTCTTCGGGGAAAATCCCAACGCAGCTCACAAGTAGCAGTGTCTTTTTGCAGCCGAGCTCCAACGCAGGTCGGTATCCGAGGTGTCATAGATTACCTCGGTCTTGAAAAAGTTGAAGGAGTTCAGCCGAGCTTAATGCTAGAAAAGTCCTCTAGGGAGCCAGCCACTCGCACCACCTCGGCATTGGGCTGATTTTTTTTTACGGAAATTATTTCTGATTGGTGCAATTTATTCTCTTCCGAGATGTATAGCTAGTATCCCTCAAGGTGCGTGTCGGCTCAAACTCTGATACACACCTGAAGGATAGCATAAAACCACCGATCCCAGTAGCCCGTGAGACTCAGGTCAATTCACGAAATCGGCCTTAGGATGAAACCCTTGCTCGGCAGCATACTTAGGAACGGAAACGCGGTGCGCAATAGCTCCCGAGACTCAGGTTGGGTGCGGCCGACCGTCCTGAGGATCGTAATCTCGTCGGAAACTTTGTTGAACATTAAATTTCCGCATTGAATCTTCAATGCAGTAGCCCCCGAGACACTGGTCGGGTGGTAACACCAGATCTGGGGATCGATGTACCCCTTTAATAGCTTTTAATTGAGAAGCGCGAAGCCCAGTAGCACCCGAGCCTTAATTTGGGCACGGGTGGCCGAATTAAGGATCGATATCCATTTGACACAAAATTTTATTATGTTTGACACAGAATTCTTGGCAAAATAATAAAGATCTCTTAAAAGAGCTGGAGCTAGCGAAAGCCGAGCATGCCAAGGTCGGCCCCAAGGGGCTTAATAGAAAGGAATTCAAAGCCAACCGGAGTTATGAGAGCGTTATGTCAGCTGCTCGGTTATCTCAGCGAGACTGTGCCCTTGACTCTTTAATAGATGGGCTGGAGTAATTTGACATTAATCACAATTTATGTGTAATTATTCTATGTATCCAAGTACTTTACATCATTAACGCTCGGATCCGCATTGTACAAACTTTGTTGACCGACCATCGGCTTCAACCTCCTCGGCCAGTAGCCGGGGAGTGTTTTCCTACTTTATAAAGCCTTTATGAGGGAAAAGATTTATGGAAAACAAAGCAATCCGGCCATACGGTTTTATAAACAAAGGTACGCGGAGAGATATGTTATATTACTATTTAATGTAAGAAACATCTTCTGTGAAAAACAGTTCCTTTATAAGTTCCTTTTCCCAGGATATCATGTTGACCATGATAGTGAAACCTCACCTCCGATCAATGTGGGAGGAAAATATTGAGGATTTTAGTTTGGCAAAAGTTACCGAACTCTGTGGTCTTTAATAAACCTAAGTTTTCACTTCCGTCGTTGCCGACCAATTACATTCTTAAGACAGCTAGCTTTCGGCTTCACCCGTCTGAGGTATGAACCGAGATGACCCGGTAGTAACAATCACATAGGTGCTCCCTTTACCCCCTAGCACAGGAGCCAGGCAACCCAGCTTGGCCAAAATCTTAAGTCAAATGGATGCATATTTATGGCTTTAGAACGATGATTACAGAAGGCATCGCTCGTATATTGAATACAAATGCTGATGATTGATACGTCTCCAATGTATCTATAATTTATGAAGTATTCATGCCATGTTTACAACAATTTTATTTGGTTTTGGTATGATTTGATTAGAACTAACCCAGACTGACATTGTTTTCAGCAGAACTACTGTGGTGTTGTTTTTTTGTGCAGAAATAAAATTTCTCGGAATTGGCTGAAACTTTTTGGTGATTTTTTTTGGAACATAAGAGACCCCCGAAACTTCGTGGAAGAACCAGAAGAGTCACGAGGAAATGACAAGCCTGCTAGGCGCGCCCTGGGGGGTAGGGAGGGCCTAGTGAGCTTGTCGCTCCCTCGTGGGCCCCCTTGACGTGAAACCAACGTCAAAAATTCCTACAAATACCAAAAACCCCAGAAAGAAACCTAGAACTTCGACGCCGCCGCCGCAAGCCTCTGTTCCGAAGCGATCTCATCTGGAGCCCTGTTCCGGCACTCTGCCGGAGGGGGAAATCATCGCCGGAGGCCATCTTCATCATCCCGGCGGCCACCATCACGAGGAGGGAGTAGTTCACCTTCGAGGTTGAGGGTATGTACCAGTAGCTATGTGTTTGATCTCTCTCTTATGTTCTTGATTTGGCACGATCTTGATGTATCGCGAGCTTTGTTAATATAGTTGGATCATATGGTGTTTCTTCCCTCTCTATCTTCTTGTGATGAATTGAGTCTTTCCCTTTGAGGTTTCGTTATTGTCGGATTGAATATTTCAGATTTGAGAACACTTGATGTATGTCTTGCATGTGGATACCCGTGGTGACAACGGGGCATTCTATTGAGTCACTTGATGTATGTTTCAGTGATCAACTCGCGGATTCCCGTGACCTTGGGGTGATCTAGGCATAGGGGTTGGTTGCACGTTTTCATTTTCTTTTCTCCGATAAGAAACTTTGGGGTACTCTTTGAAGTTCTTTGTGTGGATTGAATATTATGAATCTGAAGTTGTTTGATGCATATCGAATAATCAACTCATGGATACTTGTGGTGACATTGGAGTATCTAGGTGACATTAGAGTTGGTTGATGCGTATCATATGGTGTTATTTTAGTACGAACTCTACGGGTGTTTGTGACACTTATAGGAATGGCTCAATAGATTGATCGAAAAGAGTAACTTTGAGGTGGTTTCGTACCCTACAGCAATTTCATCTAATGTTCTCCGTTAATAGGAACTTTGGAGTGATTCTTTGTCGCACGTCGAGGGATTGTTATATGATTCAATTATGTTAGCACTGTTGAGATATTGCACTAGTGAAAGTATGAACCCTAGGCCTTGTTTCTAAGCATTGCAATACCGTTTGTGCTCACTTTTGTTACTTGCTACCTTGCTGTTTTTTATTTTTCAGATTATAAAAACCTATATCTACTATCCATACTACACTTGTATCACCATCTCTTCGCCGAACTAGTGCACCTATACAATTTACCATTGTATTGGGTGTGTTGGGGACACAAGAGATTGCTTGTATTTGATTGCAGGGTTGTTTGAGAGAGACCATCTTCATCCTACACCTCCCATGGATTGATAATCCTTAGGTCATCCACTTGAGGGAAATTTGCTGCTGTCCTACAAAACTCTACACTTGGAGGCCCAACAACATCTACAAGAATAAAGGTGCGTAGTAGACATCAAGCTCTTTTCTGGTGCCGTTGCCGGGGAGGTGAGCGCTTGAAGGTATATCTTTAGATCTTGCAATTGAATCTTTTAGTTTCTTGTTTTTCACTAGTTTGGTTTTATAAAAGAAAACTAAAAAATGGAATTGAGGTTGCCTCAAATACTTCATCTTTATAATGTCATTCTTGAAAATATGGATTCCGATAATTGTGCTCAATTGTTAGAGGAAGAATTTAATAAAATATTTAATGTGAATCCTTTGAATGATGAGCATGATTGCAATGTTGTTAGTATGAATTCTTTGAATATCCATGATGCTAATGATATACAAAACTACAAGCTTGGGGATGCTATGTTTGATGAAGATGATATTTTTAGTTCCCCAAGTTTTGATGAGCAAATCTATTATGATGATAGCATGCCTCCTATTTATGATGATTATATTGATGAAAGTGGGTTTGGAAGAGTGTCAACTCTAGGTACTAATGATCCCACTATTTTGGAGGGTGTTGAATTTTATTGTAATAATTATGAAAGTGGATTTGGAGAGGTCATGACTTTATTTAATGATGAATCCACTATTTTGGAAGAGGTTTCAATTTATTATGACAATAAAGTTGCTATCTATGATGATTATGGTGATGACATGTATGCTATAAAGAGTAATGATAAACATGAAACTTGTCATCATGATTTTAATGATCAAATTGATTATGCAAATAAAGTATCATATGATAGTTATTTCATTGAATTTGCTCCCACTATTTTGAATGAGAAGAGAATTGCTTATGTGGAGAGTAACAAAAAATTTATGCTTCCAGATCATGAAAAGAATGCTTTATGTGATAGTTATATTGTTGAATTCATTCATGATGCTACTGAAAATTATTATGAGAGAGGATCATATGCTTGTAGGTGTTGCAATAATATCAAGTTTCCTCTCTATGTGTTGAAAGTTTTGAAGTTATACTTGTTTTGCCCTCCTATGCTAGTTGATTCATGCTCCCATAAATTGTTTGCGCACAAAATCCCTATGCATAGGAAGTGGTTTAGGCTTAAATGTGTTTGCCATATGTTTCATGATGCTCCCATTGTGTTTCTATTCTTTACTTTTATGTGAGCATCATTGAAATCATCATGCCTAGCTAAAAATGCATTAAAGAAAAGCGCTTGTTGGGAGACAACCCGATGACCCACAAGTATAGGGGATCAGTTGTAGCCTTTCTCAATAAATAAGAGTGTCGAACCCAGCGAGGAGCCAAAGGTAGAATCAATATTCCCTTCAAGTTCTATCGACCACCGATACAACTCTATGCACACTTAACGTTTGCTTTACCTAGAACAAGTATGAAACTAGAAGTATTTTGTAGGTAATGCTATAACTACTTTGCAAGAATAAAATTAGGTGTACTTTGCGAGAATAAAAGTATGAGTAATTTGCAAGATAATAAAAGTTAGTTGTTTAGTAGAAAGCTTTTGTAACACAAGAAAAGGATTTGTCCCTAGGCAATCGATAACTAGACCGGTAATCATTATTGCAATTTTATATGAGGGAGAGGCGTGAGCTAACATACTTTCCGTACTTGGATCATATGCACTTATGATTGGAACTCTAGCAAGCATCCGCAACTACCAAAGACCATTAAGGTAAAACCCAACCATAGCATTAAGTAACAAGTCCCCTTTACTCCCATACGCAACAACCCCCTTACTCGGGTGTAAGCTTCTGTCACTCTAGCCGCCCACTATAAGAGAATTATGAACGTATTGTAAACCCTACAACGGGAATCCCTCACGCTTGAGCAACATGGAGGGCATCATAGGACAGCACCAAAATAAAACATACAACTCAAACCAATCACAATCACAATCATCAATCAACCCATAGGACAAAAAGAATCTACTCAAACATCATAGGATGGCCACACATCATTGGATAATAATATGTAGCATTAAGCACCATGTTTAAGTAGAGATTTATAGTGGGAAAAGAGAGGTTACACCACTGCATAGAGGGGGAGAGAGTTGGTGTTGACGGCGGCGAAGTTGTTGGTGTAGGTCGCCGTCACGATGGTTCCCCCGGCGGCGCTCCGGCGCCACCGGGAGAGAGGGGGAGAGAGCCCCCCTCCTTCTTCTTCTTCCTTGGCCTACCCCTAGATGGGAGGAGAGTTTTCCCTCTGGTCCATGGCCGCCATGGCTCCCGGAGGTGAGGAGCCCCTCCGAGATTGGATCTCTCTCTCTCTCTCTCTCTGTTTCTCTTCTGTTTCGCATCCCTCTTTTTTGGCCTTTCACCGTTTCTTTAATATCCGGAGATCCGTAACTCCGATTGCGCTGAAATTTTAACATGATTTTTTTCACGATATAAGTTTCCTTGCGGCCGAAGAATAGCCCCAACCGACTTACGGTGTGCCCACAAGGCAACACCCCGCTGCCTGGGGGGGGGTCATGCCCGTTTGCCCTGTGGAGGCTGTGGGCCTCCGTTTGCGTTGATTCCACCTCCCAAAAATCACATATATTCCAAAATAATTCTCCGTAAAATTGTATCGCATTTGGACTTCATTTGATATGGATTTTCTGTGAAACAAAAAACAAGCAGAAAACAGGAACTGGCACAGGGCACTGGATTAATATGTTAGTCCCAAAAATAATATAAAATGTTGCCAAAAGTATGCGGAAATTGTAGGATAATGGCATGAAACAATCAAAAATTATAGATACGACCAAGATGTATCAGCATCCCCAAGCTTAATTCCTGCTCGTCCTCAAGTAGGTAAATGATAAAAAAGATAATTCTTGATGTCGAATGCTACCTAGCATAATCTTGATCATGTAATCTAATCATGGCATGAATATTAAGACACGAGTGATTCAAAGCAATAGTCTATAATTTGATATAAAGACATCAATACTCAGGCATACCAACAAACAATCATGTCTTTCAAAATAAAAATGCTAAAGAAAGTTATCCCTACAAAATCATATAATCCTGTCATGCTCCATCTTCTTAACACAAAATATAAATCATGTACAACCCCGATGTCAGCCGAGCAATTGGTTCATACTTTTTAACGCGCTTCAGCTTTTTCAACCCCCACGCAATACATGAGCGCACGCCATGGATATAGCATTATAGGTGGAATAGAATGAGGTGGTAGGGATCAATAAGGAGAAGTCAAAAAGGGAGAAAGTCTCGCATCAACTAGGCGGATCAACGGGCTATGGAGATGCCCATCAATCGATATCAATGCGAGGAGTCGGGATTGCCATGCAACGGATGCACTAAGAGCTATAAGTGTATGAAAGCTCAAACAGAAAACTAAGTGGGTGTGCATCCAACTTGCTTGCTCATGAAGACCTCGGGCATTTGAGGAAGCCCATCATTGGAATATACAAGCCAAGTTCTATAATGAAAAATTCCCACTAGTATATGAAAGTGACAACATAGGAGACTCTCTATATGAAGAACTTGGTGCTACTCTGAAGCACAAGTGTGGAAAAAGGATAGTAACATTGCCCCTGCTCTCTTTTTCTCTCATTTCATTTTTTTTGTGGGCTCTCTTTTTTTTTTTGCCTCTTTTTTTTTCTTTTCTTTTCTTTCTTTTTTGTCCGGAGTCTCATCCCAACTTGTGGGGGAATCATGGTCTCCATCATCCTTTCCTCACTGGGACAATGCTCTAATAATGATGATCATCACACTTTTATTTACTTACAACTTGATATTACAACTCGATAAAAACTATACAAGATGACTCTATATGAATGCCTCTGGCGGTGTACCAGGATATGCAATGATCTAGCATAGCAAAGATATCAAAAATGGACAAGCCATGAAAATATCATGCTAGCTATCTTACGATCATGCAAAGCAATATGACAATGAATGCTCAAGTCATGTATATGATGATGATGGAAGTTGCATGGCAATATATCTCGGAATGGCTATGGAAATGCCATGATAGGTAGGTGTAGTGGCTGTTTTGAGGAAGATATAAGGAGGCTTATGTGTGATAGAGCGTATCATATCACGGGGCTTGGATGCACCGGCGAAGTTTGCACCAACTCTCGAGGTGAGAAAGGGCAATGCACGGTACCGAAGAGGCTAGCAAATTGCGGAAGGGTGAGAGTGCGTATAATCCATGGACTCACATTAGTCATAAAGAAGTCACATACTTATTGCGATAGTCTATTAGCCCTCGAAGCAAAGTACTACTACGCATGCCCCTAGGGGGGAGGTTGGTAGGAGTTAACCATCGCGCGCCCCCGACCTCCACACAAAGGAAGACAATCAATAATAAAGACTATACGTGCATGCTTCGGGAATCACAAACCTTAACACCAATATTCTTACTAAACCACAATCATTCACTAGTACCTCCCACATATCACCATCTCAATATCGCAAAACTATTGCAAGGAATCAAACATATCATATTCAGTGATCTACAAGTTTTATGTAGGATTTTATGACTGACCATGTGAATGACCAATTCCTGTTGACTCTCTAAATAGATATAAGTGAAGCATGAGAGTTTAATTCTTTCTACAAAAGACTACACTCTAATAAATATAAGTGAAGCAAAAGAGCATTCTACAAATAACGGTTTTCTATATGAAGAGAAACAGGCATCCAAACTTCAAATGATATAAGTGAAGCACATGAAGCATTCTATAAAGCCATACTCAAAAGATATAAGTGAAGTGCATGAAGTATTATATAAATCAACCAAGGACTATCTCATACCAGCATGGTGCATTATTAAAAGAAAAATAAAAAGCACACGACGCTCCAATTAAACACATATCATGTGATGAATAAAAATATAGCTTCAAGTGATATACCGATAGATTGTAGACGAAAGAGGGGATGGCATCCGGGGCATCCCCAAGCTTAGACGCTTGAGTCTTCCTTGAATATTACCTTGGGGTGCCTTGGGCATCCCCAAGCTTAGGCTCTTGATGCTCCTTATTCCTTTATCCATCGTAGTCTCCCCCAAAACTTGAAAACTTCAGCACGCAAAACTCAACAGAAACCTCGTGAGATCCGTTAGTATAAAAATTAAATCTTAAACTCTAAGTACTGTTATAAATTGATTCATATTTAATATTGGCATAATGCTACTGTACTCCAACTTCTCCATGACTCATACCCCCCGATACGATCCATAGATACATCAAAATATGCAACAGAAACAGAATCTGTCTAAAACAGTACAGTCTGTAAAGATCTGAATTATGGTCATACTTATGTTACTAGAAAAATTCTAAAAAATTAGGACAACGTGAGAAATTCATATATAAATACTGTGTAAAAAATTCAGAAGGTTTTAACACTCCAGCGAAATTTAGAAATTCGAGCACTGGAAGCAAAAGTTTCTGTTTTCAAACAGCATCTATCATACTATCTTTCAAATCATCCCAAAGGCATTACTTGGCACATTATTTTTATAATACAATGGATTTGTACACGGGGATAATTATTTTTGATGAAAAGTATCTGTAATCAAGATTCACAAATTTTTCATGGGCATGAACAAAGTTCAAGGCTAGCTCCCACTTCAATGATGCTCGTCTTTCTCACTTTCACTTTTCTTTTTGAAAAAGTTTTAGGTTTCCCCTCTATATTTTTTTTGTTTTTAAAATTTTTAAAAGCACACAACAGAATAAAATGACTCTCTAAAACATCCGGGTTGTCTCCCAGGCAGCGCTTTCTTTAAAGCCATTAAGCTAGGCATATAGTCCTCAAGTAATCGATCCACCCGGATCCCAATGTATATCAAAGCCAATTTTAATTAACAATGATTTATAATTTAGTAGTGAGCACAAAGCAACATATATCATATAATGACGAAGTCTAACTCTCTTCCTATGCATCAGCATGTCATAAGAGAACAATTCATGCACATCAAGTAAAGGCCAATGCATAGTATAAACAGTTTCTTGCAATTTTATCATACTGGAAACATAGAGAGGTGGAGATGTAGTTCCTCTCTCATAATAATTGCAAGTAGTAGCAGCAAGCACATGCATATTATATCCATCAAAATCATCATGTGCAATGGTAAAACGCAACCCATCAATATAATCCTTAATAAGTGCAAACTTCTCCGATATAGTGTAGTTGGGAGAATTCAAAAAGATAATAGGACTATCATATGTGGGTGCAATAGCAACAATTTCATGTTTAACATAAGGAACTATAGCAAGTTCATCTCCATAAGCATCATTCAAATTGGCATCATGGCCACAAGCATAGCAAGCATCAAGTTCATCAAAAAGGGATATTTCAAATGAATCCAAGGGATCATAGCAATCATCATAGCATTCATCCTTCGGTAAGCACGAAGGGAAATTAAACAATGTATGAGTTTGTGACGCCCCCGGCCCGACCGTGCACTAATCATACATGCAAATGCACACGATCAAGCCTAAGGACTCACTTGAAGATATCACAACACAACTCTAAGCAAAAATAAAAGTCATACAAGCTTTATATTACAAGCCAGGGCCTCGAGGGCTCGAATACATAAGCTTGAGTCATACAAGCATCAGCGGAAGCATCAGATATCTGAGTACAGACATATAAGGGAAACAAGTTTGCCTTAAGAAGGTTGAGCAAAACAATGACATCTAGATCGAAAAGGCGCAGGCCTCCTGCCTGGGAGCCTCCTATCTACTCCTGGTCGTCGGTGGTCTCCACGTAGTAGTAGTCTCCGCCGGAGGTATAGTAGTAGTCGTCGACGGGGGCAGCTGGCTCCTGGGCTCCGCCATCTGATCGCAGCAATCGGGTATGGGAAAAAGAGGAGCAAAGCAACCATGAGTACTCATCCAAAGTACTCGCAAGACTTACATCAGAACTATTCTATTTATGCATTGGTTTCAAAAGGAGGCTGTATCTGTGGACTAGACTGCAGAAATGCCAGAATAGAGGGGAAGGCCTAGCCTATTGAAGACTAGCAACTTGCAGCATCTTGCAGCATTAGAAGAGCGTAGATTAGCATATTATAAAGTAACAAGCATGTAATAGCAAAGCCTAGAGGTCCTTCCTCGACTCCCTGCGAGAAAGTGATCCCGGAGCTTACAGTTAAAGTAACATGTATCTAGTTCAAGTTGTAATAGATCGGGATACAACACTGAGCGTCCTGTTACCGTGGACACGGCTCTTCAAATAGATATACTTCCCTACAGGGGTGCGCCACATAGCCCAACACGCTCGATTACATCTGGCCGGACACACTTGCTGGGTAATGCCCGGCCTCGGGTGATCGACACGCCGTAGACCAACCTAGACTCTCTAGAGAGGTCAACACGCCGGTCTAAATCCTAAGTGCGAAGGGGTCTTGGGCCCATCGCCCTCAGCACTCCTGCACGTTGCGTGGCTGGTCGGGGCCCAGGCGCGACACTGTAGACACAAGTGACGTAACCAGCCCACCCCAACGATCAGCCCGCATCTCTGAGCTGTGACATCTGGATCGCTTTCGGAAGGAACGTACGACGTAGAGGGCCCCATTAAACCATTATCCCGCGTGGTGGTTAGTGCGTAAAGGCACGTAGCCAACTCAGATCAAATACACAAATCCGTTAGGCGTGTTTTAGTATCTCGCAGAGACGAACAGGATTCCTGTCGCTCCAACTTGGTAACACGCGGACCAATGACCAGGGACCAGGCCCATCTCTCTCCTAGGTGGTCTCCACCTGCCCTGTCGTTCTGCCACAATAATCTCTCGTGGGTGCCCTCCTGGCAAACCCGACTTCCCAAAGTACTGAGCTAAAGGTCAAAGTATCCGTGTGTCCATAACATCGTGGGGATCCGAGGAATCACCCTCGTTGGAATCCTACTCGATGTAATCCGTCAAGGAGAACCAGGAGGAATCACCCTCGATGGTCCACACTTGAGGGGTTGCACGACAGAGTCATCATCTGAAAGGGGAGAGCGAGGAATCACCCTCTGCAATCACCACTGATGTGCTATACTACAGAGATATCATCAGGAGTGCAGTACGAGGTATCACCCTCGGCACTTGATAGTAGCCCTGCAGAGTCGTACATCTAAGGGGGAATGTGCGGTGATGTGTCGGTCTCTACACTTCGATCACAATGATCGAGGCACTGGTAAAAAAGCGGGGTAACATGGACAAGGGTGAGGGGTCACTGATGGATCACTAACCAACCTATTCTAAGCAGTTTAGGATGACAGGTAAAGTAACAACAACAAGTTACAAAAACAAGCTATGCATCAGAATAGGAGCAATCAATTACAGTAGCAAATTCTAATGCAAGCATGGGAGAAAAAGAATAGGCGATATTGGAATGATCAAGGGGGTTTTGCTTGCCTGGAAGCTCTGCTGAAATGGTCTGGTCATCAGGGGCGTAGTCGTACTCGACAGCAGTGTCGGTCTCGGGGTCTACCGGAGAGAAGAGGGGGGAAGAAACAATAAATAGAAGCAAACAATGCAACACAGATGCATGCCATGGCAGTATGTTATTTGAGGGGTGCCCTAATGCAGTACTATGCAAGTTAGTTGGAGCGGGAAAACATCCGAGAGTGTTCTCCCAGCTCCGGGCAGTTATCGGTTAGATGAATCGGAAGGGAAAGTTCCATGTTCATCATGTTAGAGAGGGCTGTCGGGTATGTGGGCAGCGTATTCGTATTCGTCTTATTTTTCTGATCATTTTTCATATATAAATTATTTTCATCCGAGTTACGGAATATTTTATATGATTTTTCAAAGTTTTATTGAATTTTTGGAATTGTTTTAATTATTAAATCTGAATTATCCAAAACAGTAGCCCATGACGTTAGCATGATGTCTGGATGACGTCACCGGTCAACTCCAGCTGGCCAGGTTCAAACCTGACCAGTGGGTCCCACATGTCATACACAGAACTAAATAACAGGGGTTTATTTTTAACCAACTAACTTAATTAGCTAGTGGGACCCACTGTCAGCGACTGTTTAATTAACAGCTTTATTTAACAGAGTAATTAGCAGTTTTATTATTTATAAAAACATTTAATTAATGCGGGGCCCGCATGTCAGTGGCTGGGCTGCCCAGTCAGCACAGTTGACTGGGTCAACCCATTCAACTGGACCCACCGGTCAGTGGCCCAGGAGGTGCCACGCGGCAGCCACATCGGACGCCGGCGCCGGAGTTACTCCGGCGACCAAATCCACGGCGGCGAGCGGCGGGGCAGCGTCGGAAATCGCCTACAGAGGGTCTCCAAGCCCGTGCGATGGCGCGTTCGAAAGCTGGGATTGCGCCGCGTCGAATGGCGGTGGTGCCACGGGCTGAGATGGCCGGAGCTGGCCGGAGCGTCGATGGCGGGCGGCGGCGGTGTTCGGTCGAGCTCGTGCTCGTCGTTGTAGGGCACGACAAGGGCTGCCGTTGGCAGCGTTCAACTCATACGAGCGCGCTGAGCATGGCTACGTGCTCAGACGCGAGCTTCGACGACGATGGCTACGGCGACGAGCTCGGATGCGGTGGCGGGTACGGCCAAGAAGAATGCGGCGGCTACGTGCACGGAGAGAGGCCGGGGAGAGAGGGGTACGGCGCGGCTGCTCACCGCGGTTCTGCAGAGGTGCGAAGCGGGCTCGGGGAAGGCTCGACGGCGGCGAATCGACGGCAAAGAAGACGGCGGCCGAGGAGGAAGAAGAGGTCGTAGCCGAGGCTGCAGTGGCTCCCGTCTCCGGTTCGTTGCCGCGAACGGTGTAGCTGAGCACGGCGGAGTTATCTGGCACGGTGACGAGGCAAGGCAGTGACGGTGGCTACGCGGGCGAGCTCGCAATGGCGACGGCCGCGTCGGCCATGGCGAGAGAGGAAGCAAGCGAGCGAGAGGAGAGGGGGGAAAAGATCTGGGGTGGTCCAGGGTGTCCGCGGTGGCCTTCTTATCCACCCCGGCGCCCTGTAGCGACGCGAGGAGGCGAGTGGGCACGGCTGCGACGGCGACCGTGGCTCGGCTGTGCGTGCGCAAGCGAGCGGTGGGAGGAGGGAGAAAAGGCCGAGCACAGTGGGCTGGGCCGCACTGTATGTCACTTAGGCCCAGACCACCAGTGCGTTTCTGTCTTTTTCTTTTTCTATTTCTGCTGATTTAATTCCATTCTGTTTTGCAAAATGTTAGGCCCCAAAATGACTTTTGTAAAATATGAGACTGGGCTCAATAAATACCATGCAATATCTACCATTGACAGAAAAAGGTTTGGAGACAAAATGATTTCATTTGAATTTTTATTAAATGAAATGGGATTAAATGGTACTGTTTTGGTACTGTTTTTGGATGTTAGAGTCATCTAGTGAATTTAGGTGATGTTGTTTTCCTGAACATAAATAGTTATGGAATATTTCCAAAATTATGAACTATTTAGTTTCCAAATTTGAACAACTTTTATTTTTACCTCATAATTGAATTTCAATTTGAATTGGAATTTGAAATGAGATATGATTCAAATGTGATCAAGCATTGTAATTGATGATGACTTGGCATGATTAATAGATGATCACTGCGCTCATTACCTAGGGGTGTTACAGAGTTGAAGAGTTACTCTCATTAGAAGGTGGGCACGGGTAGCTAATCCGCTCTTCCTCCCTTTGTTCTTCACTCTCCTCGTCATCTTTTTCATCTAATGAGCTCACAGTTTCAGCAATTTCTTCTTCCATAGGTTCCTGCAAAATATTAGTCTCTTTTGGACAGCGGAGGTGTCCTCAATATATTCTTTAACATAAGCATTAGAAGCATAGTTTTCATAGCAATATTTAAGTATGGCAAAAAAATTATATTTGTAAAGAGTAGCATCACACTTTTCAATCAAAGAAAGCAATTTCATAAGCACCCTTAAAAGCAACAAATTCTTCAATTTGTTCAATATCATAGTAACTATAAACACCCTTGTCATAAGAAGATAAGATTCCATTATTCTTAAACTCACATTGGTACTGAAGGTGTTTTTTAGGGTTTTCAGAACAACAAGTAAAATCATGTATTTCACATAAATTCCAAGCATAGCAATTCAAAGTTTTAATATGATGCCATAAGAGTTTCCCTTTTTGAGATAAGCGGTGTCGCACAAAATAAGCATGCTCATCTAATGAATTTCCCTCAACAAAGCTAGTTGGGTTTTCAGCACGAGCACAAAGGGATCAAAGATGATCCAAGTAGAAAGCTTCAGCAGTATGATAGATTTTGGTTGGTTCTTCAACCATTGGATTAGCAAGTACAACTAATTTTTTTGGTATTTTACGTTTCCTACACACAACTAAAGATGGAAAACAAGAGCACAAAATAAAAACTACTTAGTGATAAAGTAAACAAGCACACACGAGAATATCAACCCCACGCTATTGGTCCTCGGCAACGGCGCCAGAAAAAGGTCTTGATAACTCACAAGTATAGGGGATCAGTTGTAGCCTTTCTCGATAATAAGAGTGTCGAACCTAACGAGGAGCTAAAGGTAGAATAAATATTCCCTTCAAGTTCTATCGACCACCGATACAACTCTACGCACACTTAACATTTGCTTTACCTAGAACAAGTATGGAACTAGAAGTACTTTGTAGGTAATGCTATAACTACTTTGCAAGAATAAAACTAGGAGTACTTTGCGAGAATAAAAGTATGAGTAATTTGCAAGATAATAAAAGTTAGTTGTTTAGTAGAAAGCTTTTGTAACACAAGAAAAGGATTTGTCCCTAGGCAATCGATAACAAGACCGGGAATCATTATTGCAATTTTATATGAGGGAGAGGCATGAGCTAACATACTTTCCGTACTTGGATCATATCCACTTATGATTGGAACTCTAGCAAGCATCCGCAACTACCAAAGATCATTAAGGTAAAACCCAACCATAGCATTAAGTAACAAGTCCCCTTTACTCCCATACGCAACAACCCCCTTACTCGGGTGTAAGCTTCTGTCACTCTAGCCGCCCACTATAAGAGAATTATGAACGTCTTGCAAACCCTATAACGGGAATCGCTCACGCTTGCGCGACACGGAGGGCACCATAGGACAGCACCAAAATAAAACATACAACTCAAACCAATCACATCATCAATCAACCCATAGGACAAAAAGAATCTACTCAAACATCATAGGATGGCCACACATCATTGGATAATAATATGTAGCATTAAGCACCATGTTTAAGTAGAAATTTACAGCAGGAAAAGAGAGGTTACACCGCTGCATAGAGGGTGAGAGAGTTGGTGTTGACGGCGGCGAAGTTGTTGGTGTAGATCGCCGTCTGGTCCACCGGGAGAGAGGGGGAGAGAGCCCCCCTCCTTCTTCTTCTTCCTTGGCCTCCCCCCTAGATAGGAGGAGAGTTTCCCCTCTGGTCCATGGTCGCCATGGCTCCCGGAGGGGAGGAGCCCCCCTCCTTCTTCTTGTTCCTTGGCCTCCCCCCTAGATAGGAGGAGAGTTTCCCCTCTGGTCCATGGCCGCCATGGCTCCCGGAGGGGAGGAGCCCCTCCGAGATTGGATCTCTCTCTCTCTGTTTCTCTTCTGTTTCACATCCCTCTTTTCTGGCCTTTCACCGTTTCTTTAATATCCGGAGATCCGTAACTCCGATTGCGCTGAAATTTTAACATGATTTTTTCTCGATATAAGCTTCCTTGCGGCCAAATAAGAGCCCCAACCGACTTATGGTCGTGCCCGTTTGCCTTGTGGAGGCTGTGGGCCTCCGTTTGCGTTGATTCTACCTCCCAAAAATGACATATATTCCAAAATAATTCTCCGTAAAATTTTATCGCATTTGGACTTCGTTTGATATGGATTTTCTGTGAAACAAAAAACAAGCAGAAAACAGGAACTCGCACTGGGCACTGGATCAATATGTTAGTCCCAAAAATAATATAAAATGTTGCCAAAAGTGTGGAAATTGTAGGATAATGGCATGAAACAATCGAAAATTATAGATACGACGGAGACGTATCACAACCCAATATTTATACCTATTGTTTTTATGTGTCCACATGATTAAGCTACTATAGTAATCATGTTTTATATGTTTTCTTTCAATAATGTCCGAAGTAAAGCCATCAGGATAGTGTGGATGCTTGTTGATTTGATTCTGTGCAAAAACAGAAACTTTTGCGTCCAGTGCTGGAATTTCTATTCTGTACTGGAGCGTGAGAAAATTATGAAATTTTTACAGAGTATTGGGTTACAAATTATTTACGTTTTCCTAATTTTTCAAAAAAATTGGAGGTACAGAAGTATGGTTATTAAATCGCTCACTACATGCTGTTCTGTTTTTGACAGATTCTGTTTTCATTGCATAGTTTGCTTGTTTTAGGGTGTCCATAGCTTATATTGAGCAATATAAATTGTGGAAACGATGAAATACAGTAGTAATTATGTGAGAACAATTATGAATCTTGCCTTTACAGTACCTAAGTAGATGATTCATTTTTTATCATACTAACCTATCTCACAAGTTCCGTTAAGTTTGTGTGATTGAAGTTTTCAAGTTTTGGGTGAGATATCGATATGAGGAGAATAAGGAGTGGCAATACCCTAAGCTTGGGGATGCCCAAGGCACCCCAAGGTAATATTCAAGGAAGACCCAAGCATCTAAGCTTGGGGATGCCCCGGATGGCATCCCCTCTTTCGTCTTCACCATTATAGGTAACCTCACTTGGAGCTATATTTTTATTAGTCACATAATATGAGTTTTGCTTGGAGCATCATTTTATTTTGTTGAGATTTGCTTGCTGTTATCAATAATCATGTTTTGTATCTTTTAGTTCAATAAAATGCCAATTATAGCCTTTACCATGCTCAGTTTGCAATTTTTATGTGTTGCTGTTTGAAAACAGAAATTTTTTGTAATGTCCAGAATATTCCTGAATAGTGAAAACATGATAAAAATCTGAAATTTTTACACAGTAAGCATGCATGAGTTCTATGTCACGTGGTAATTTTTCAGAATTGTTGGAGTTAGGGAAGTATGAATTTTTATTCCCCCTTTACAGACTGTTCTGTTTTGGCAGATTTCGATTATGGTTGCATTGTTTGCATATGTTTGCTTGTTTAATGTTTCTATTTGTGAATAGGAGTATTAAATATGCAGAGGCATTTAGTATGAAATGTTTAATTATAATTTTAGTAATTTGTTACAGTAGAGAATGTTAAGGTTTTGAGTTGATTTATACTAACTTATCTCACGAGTTCTTGTTGAGTTTTGTGAGGATAAAGTTTTTAAGATTTAGGAGAAGCCATGATATGAGAGGAATTAAGGAGACACAAGAGCTCAAGCTTGGGATGCCCAAGGCTCCCCAAGATAACATTCCAAGAAGTCTCAAGCAACCAAGCTTGGGGATGCCCCGGTAGGCATCCCACCTTGCTTCATCAACAACTATCGGTTAGCCTAAGTTTTTTTACTTATTCACATGATATGTGCTATTCTTGGAGTGTCCTTTTATTTTCATTTTGTTTGCTGTTTGAATAAAATTATCAAGATCTGAAATCTTTATTTGGAGAGAGTCTTCACATAGCTACTTAATTGTTTAACTACTCATTGTTCTTCACTTATATCTTTTGGAGTAGTTTGTCATTCACTCTTGTGCTTCATTTATATCCTATGAGTAAATTGTTGAATGAATTGAATATCATAAAGTTGAAATTATATGTGCTTCATATGCTTGTCTCATGCTTAGAAATATTTCACATTCGGTTTAGAAAGTAAAATCTATTGAAGTTTGGCAATCACAATCTTAGTCATACAAGCAATTCATGAATGATTAGTATATGGAAGAGAAATTTCACATACAAATATATTATCTTGGACATCTTTTATGATTGTGAATACCCATTAATTATTTTCAAACTTGAGCAAATTAGTTGAAGTTGGACAAGGAATACAACATAATGAGTTATGTTTGGGTATATTTGCATAGAAGTTATATTGTTATGGATCCTCCAACATGTGGTGCTTGTTTAGAATCTCTTGCTAGCCAAAATTTCTGTACATAGCGGGAATACTGCTTGTGCGTCCAAAATCCTTGAGCCAAGTTTCTTCCATGAGTGTCCACCATACCTATGTATATACGGTATTACCCTGCCGTTCCAAGTAAATTTGCATGTGCCACCTCTAATCATTCAAATAAGCATCTGTTTTGTGTGCCTGTACCGCTCATGAAGCGGCAGGGGGTGGTCAGTATCTTCCATGTTAAGCGGGTTATTCTCATGACAGGTGTTTATTCACTTGTCATTGCACGAGAGAGGGCGGTAATTGGGATGCCAGTCCCGCAAAACAAAAAAAATATAATTAAACAAACTCCCTCGGAAAGTTGATTGTATGGAGGGCACCCGAGGATTCGGCTAGCCATGGCTTGTGTTTGAAAGGTTGAGGGGGAGTAAAATTTACCTTTTCGCTTGGGAACCGCCTATAATGTGTTTAGCATGGAAGATATTGAGAACTCTCGGTCGTGACGTTGACAGGAAAGGCACACCACTCAAAATGTATTCATCTCTATTTTAAGCTATGAGCTTTGGCACCTCTGCAAATCCCAGCTTCCCTCTGCGAAGGGACATTCCATTTACTTTTATGCTATTTACTTTCATGCTATTTATTTTTGTTGAGTCAACTTCTTATTCCAACTTATTCTATAGTTGGCAATCATCATGTGGTGGGGATAGATCCAGGCACATATAGCCATTCAAATATATTTGATCACGAATTATTATTGTTGACAATTATCTCTATGATAAATAAGTTGGGAGGCGAAACATTAAGCCCCTATCTTTCTCTGTGTTCAATGGATGCTATTTGTTCTAGAAATATGCTTTGAGTATTAGCAATCATAATTGAGTATGTGGAGCTCTTACTTAGACTTTGTTGAAAAGGAGATGTATTGAAATTGTTTGGTGACTAAGAACATAACTTGTTAAGTTTCAAGAGAATGCATTGAACCATAACATGTGAATTGATTGCTACTTTATCATGATGAGTCTCATGAGGAAGAGTTGTTGTTAATATGCTAGGAAAAGTGATTGAAATTATCATTGATCAAACTTATGCACTATGCTAGCATTCACACTTAATAAATTATTTCTTTTATCATTTACCTACTCGAGGACGAGCAGGAATTAAGCTTGGGGATGCTGATACGTCTCCAATGTATCTATAATTTATGAAGTATTCATGCCATGTTTACAACAATTTTATATGGTTTTGGTATGATTTGATTAGAACTAACCCGGACTGACGCTGTTTTCAGCAGAACTACCGTGGTGTTGTTTTTTGTGCAGAAATAAAAGTTCTCGGAATTGGCTGAAACTTTTTGGTGATTTTTTTGGAACATTACAGACCCCCGAAGCTTCGTGGAAGGACCAGAAGAGTCACGAGGAAGCGACAAGCCTGCTAGGCGCGCCCTGGGGGGTAGGAAGGGCCTAGCGAGCATGTCGCTCCCTCGTGGGCCCCCTTGACATGAAACCAACGCCAAAAATTCCTATAAATACCAAAAACCCCAGAAAGAAACCTAGAACTTCGCCGCTGCCGCCGCAAGCCTCTGTTCTGAAGTGATCTCATCCGGAGCCCTGTTCCGGCACTCTGCCGGAGGGGGAAATCATCGCCGGAGGCCATCTTCATCATCCCGGCGGCCACCATGATGAGGAGGGAGTAGTTCACCCTCGAGGTTGAGGGTATGTACTAGTAGCTATGTGATACGTCTCCAACGTATCTATAATTTATGAAGTATTCATGCCATGTTTATTATAGTTTTGTATGATTTTGGTGCACTTTTAGATGGATTTTATATAATTTTCATGGACTAACATATTGACATAGTGCCCAGTGCCAGTTGTTGTTTTCTGCTTGTTTTTGGTTTTCCAGAAAATCCATATCAAACGAAGTCCAAATGCAGCAAAACTTTTTGACGATTTTTTCTGGAAGGAAACAAACCCAGGAAACTTCGGAGGAGCAGCAGAAGAGCCACAGGGGCCCCACGAGCCACCTGGGCGTGCCTACCCCCCCCCCCAGGCGCGCCCTAGTGCCTCGTGGGCCCCCTGTGGCACCTCTTTGCGTGATTCCAACGCTGAAAAATCATATATATTCAGAAACCCCCGAAAGTTAACCTAGATGAGTTTTTACGCCGCCGCAAGCCTCTGTACCTCCACGATCTCATCTACAGCCCTTTTCTGGCACTCTGCCGGAGGGGGGGAAATCATCACCGAAGGCCATCTTCATCATCCCGGCGGTCTCCATGACGAGGAGGGAGTAGTTCACCCTCGGGGATGAGGGTATGTACTAGTAGCTATGTGTTTGATCTCTCTCTCTCTCGTATTCTTGATATGGCACGATCTTGATGTATCGCGAGCTTTGTTAATATAGTTGGATCATATGGTGTTTCTTCCCTCTCTATCTTTGTTGTGATGAATCGAATCTTTTCCCTTTGAGGTTTCGTTATTGTCGGATTGAATATTCAGATTTGAGAACACTTGATGTATGTCTTGCATATGAATACCCATGGTGACAATGGGGTATTATATTGATTCACTTGATGTATGTTTTGGCACTCAACTCGCGGATTCCCGAGGTGACATTGGGGTAATCTATGCATAGGGGTTGGTGCATGTTTTCATTATCTTTTCTCTGATAGAAACTTTGGGGTGCTCCTTGAAGTTCTTTGTGTTGGATTGAATATTATGAATCTGAAGTTGTTTGATGCATATCGTATAATCAACTCACGGATACTTGTGGTGACATTGGAGTATCTAGGTGACATTATAGTTGGTTGATGTGTGTCATATGGTGTTATTTTAGTACAAACTCTAGGGCCGTTTGTGACACTTATAGAGATGGCTTAATAGATCGATCGGAAAGAATAACTTTGAGGTGGTTTCGTACCCTACAACAATTTCTATCTTATGTTCTCCGCTAATAGGAACTTTGGAGTGATTCTTTGTCGCACGTTGAGGGATTGTTATATGATCCAATTATGTTAGCATTGTTGAGAGATTGCACTAGTGAAAGTATGAACCATAGGCCTTGTTTTTAAGCATTGCAATACCGTTTGTGCTCACTTTTGTTACTTGCTACCTTGCTGTTTTTTTATTTTCAGATTATAAAAACTTATATCTACTATCCATACTACACTTGTATCACCATCTCTTCGCCGAACTAGTGCACCTATACAATTTACCATTGTATTGGGTGTGTTGGGAACACAAGAGATTTCTTGTATTTGATTGGAGGGTTGTTTGAGAGAGACCATCTTCATCCTACGCTTCCCACCGATTGATAAACCTTAGGTCATTCACTTGAGGGAAAATTGCCGCTGTCCTACAAAACTCTGCGCTTGGAGGCCCAACACGAGTCTACAAGAATAAATTTACGTAGTAGACATCACTATGTCTCTCGTGTTCTTGATTTGGCACGATCTTGATGTATCGCGAGCTTTGTTAATATAGTTGGATCATATGGTGTTTCTTCCTTCTCTATCTTCTTGTGATGAATTGAGTCTTTCCCTTTGAGGTTTCGTTATTGTCGGATTGAATATTTCAGATTTGAGAACACTTGATGTATGTCTTGCATGTGGATACCCGTGGTGACAATGGGGTATTCTATTGAGTCACTTGATGTATGTTTTGGTGATCAACTCGCGGATTCACGTGACCTTGGGGTGATCTAGGCATAGGGGTTGGTTGCACATTTTCATTTTCTTTTCTCCGATAAGAAACTTTGGGGTACTCTTTGAAGTTCTTTGTGTGGATTGAATATTATGAATCTGAAGTTGTTTGATGCATATCGAATAATCAACTCACGGATAATTGTGGTGACATTGGAGTATCTAGGTGACATTAGAGTTGGTTGATGCGTATCATATGGTGTTATTTTAGTACGAACTCTAGGACTGTTTGTGACACTTATAGGAATGGCTCAATAGATTGATCGGAAAGAGTAACTTTGAGGTGGTTTCGCACCCTACAACAATTTCATCTTATGTTCTCCGCTAATAGGAACTTTGGAGTGATTCTTTATCGCACGTTGAGGGATTGTTATATGATTCAATTATGTTAGCACTGTTGAGATATTGCACTAGTGAAAGTATGAACCCTAGGCCTTGTTTCTAAGCATTGCAATACCGTTTGTGCTCACTTTTGTTACTTTCTATCTTGCTGTTTTTTATTTTTCAGATTATAAAAACCTATATCTACTATCCATACTACACTTGTATCACTATCTCTTCGCCGAACTAGTGCAGCTATACAATTTACCATTGTATTGGGTGTGTTGGGGACACAAGAGATTGCTTGTATTTGATTGTAGGGTTGTTTGAGAGAGGCCATCTTCATCCTACACCTCCCACGGATTGATAAACCTTAGGTCATCCACTTGAGGGAAATTTGTTGCTGTCCTACAAAACTCTGCACTTGAAGGCCCAACAACGTCTACAAGAATAAAGTTGCGTAGTAGACATCAAGCTCTTTTCTGGCGCCGTTTCCGGGGAGGTGAGTGCTTGAAGGTATATCTTTAGATCTTGCAGTTGAATCTTTTAGTTTCTTGTTTTTCACTAGTTTGGTTTTATAAAAGAAAACTAAAAAATGGAGTTGATGTTGCCTCAAATACTTCATCTTTATAATGTAGTTCTTGAAAATATGGATTCCGATAATTGTGCTCAATTGTTAGAGGAAGAATTTAATAAAATATTTAATGTGAATCCTTTGAATGATGAGCATGATTGCAATGTTGTTAGTATGAATTCTTTGAATATCCATGATGCTAATGATATGCAAAACTACAATCTTGGGGATGCTATGTTTGATGAAGATGATATTTTTAGTCCCCCAAGTTTTGATGAGCAAATCTATTATGATGATAGCATGCCTCCTATTTATGATGATTTTATTGATGAAAGTGGGTTTGGAAGAGTGTCAACTCTAGGTACTAATGATCCCACTACTTTGGAGGGTGTTGAATCTTATTGTAATAATTATGAAAGTGGATTTGGAGAGGTCATGACTTAATTTAATGATGAATCCATTATTTTGGAAGAGGTTTCAATTGATTATGACAACAAAGTTGCTATCTATGATGATTATGGTGATGACATGTATGCTATAAAGAGTAATGATAAACATGAGACTTGTCATCATGATTTTAATGCTCAAATTGATTATGCAAATAAAGTATCATATGATAGTTATTTCAATGAATTTGCTCCCACTATTATGAATGAGAAGAGAATTGCTTATGTGGAGAGTAACAAAAAAATTATGCTTGGAGATCATGAAAAAAATGCTTTATGTGATAGTTATATTGTTGAATTCATTCATGATACTACTGAAAATTATTATGAGAGAGGATCATATGCTTGTAGGTATTGCATTAATATCAAGTTTCCTCTCTATGTGTTGAAAGTTTTGAAGTTATACTTGTTTTGCCCTCCTATGCTAGTTGATTCTTGCTCCCATAAATTGTTTGCTCACAAAATCCCTATGCATAGGAAGAGGGTTAGGCTTAAATGTGTTTTCCATATGTTTCATGATGCTCCCATTGTGTTTCAATTCTTTACTTTTATGTGAGCATCATTGAAATCATCATGCCTAGCTAAAAAGGCATTAAAGAAAAGCGCTTGTTGGGAGACAACCCAATAGTTATACCTACTGTTTTTGTGTGCCCACATGATTAAGATACTGTAGTAATCATTTTTTATATGTTTCCTTTCAATAATGTTGCAAGTAAAGCCTTTAGGATAGTGTGGATGCTTGTTGATTTGATTCTGTGCAAAAACAGAAACTTTTGCGTCTAGTGCTGGAATTTCTATTCTGTACTGGAGCGTGAGAAAATTCTGAAATTTTTACAGAGTATTGGGTTACAATTTTTTTATGTTTTTCTAATTTTTCAGAATTTTTGGAGGTACAGAAGTATGGTTTTTGAATCTCTCACTACATGTTGTTCTGTTTTTGACAGATTCTGTTTTCATTGCATAGTTTGCTTGTTTTAGTGTTTCCATAGCTTATATTGAGCAATATAAATTGTGGAAACGGTGAAATACAGTAGGCATTATGTGAGAACAATTATGAATCTTGCCTTTACATTACCTAAGTGGATGATTCATTTTTTTATCATACTAACCTATCTCACAAGTTCCGTTAAGTTTTGTGTGATTGAAGTTTTCAAGTTTTGGGTGAGATATCGATATGAGGAGAATAAGGAGTGGCAAGACCCTAAGATTGGGGATGCCCAAGGCACCCCAAGGTAATATTCAAGGAAGACCCAAGCGTCTAAGCTTGGGGATGCCCCGGATGGCATCCCCTCTTTCGTTTTCACCACTATCGGTAACCTCACTTGGAGCTATATTTTTATTCGTCACATAATATGAGTTTTGCTTGGAGCGTAATTTTATTTTGTTGATATTTTCTTGCTGTTATCAATAATCTTGTTTTCTATCTTTTAGTTCAATAAAATGCCAATTATAGCCTTTACCATGCTCAGTTTGCAAGTTTATGTGTTGTTGTTTGAAAACAGAAAGTTTTCTGTTATGTCCAGAATATTCCTGAATAGTCAGAACATGATAAAAATCTGAATTTTTTACACAGTAAGAATGCATGAGTTATCTATCACGTGGTAATTTTTCAGAATTGTTGGAGTTAGGAAAGTATGAATTTTTATTCCCCCTTTACAGACTGTTCTGTTTTGGCAGATTTCGGTTATGGTTGCATTGTTTGCATATGTTTGCTTGTTTAATGTTTATATTTGTGAATAGGAGTATTAAATATGCAGAGGCATTTTGTATTAAATGTTTAATTATATTTTTAGTAATTTGTTACAGTAGAGAATGTTAAGGTTTTGAGTTGATTTATACTAACTTATCTCACGAGTTCTTGTTGAGTTTTGTGTGGATGAAGTTTTTAAGATTTAGGAGAAGCCATGATATGAGAGGAATTAAGGAGACACAAGAGCTCAAGCTTGGGGATGCCCAAGGCTCCCCAAGATAACATTCCAAGAAGTCTCAAGCAACCAAGCTTGGGGATGCCCCGGTAGGCATCTCACCTTGCTTCATCAACAACTATCGGTTAGCCTAAGTTTTTTTACTTATTCACATGATATGTGCTATTCTTGGAGTGTCCTTTTATTTTCATTTTGTTTTCTGTTTGAATAAAATTATCAAGATCTGAAATCTTTATTTGGAGAGAGTCTTCACATAGCTACTTAATTGTTTAATGCTACTTGTAGTCTGCGTTGGTATTTCCCCGAAGAGGAGAGGATGATGCAGTACAGTAGAGATAAGTATTTCCCTCAGTTAAGAACCAAGGTTATCAATCCAGTAGGAGAACCAAGAAAAATTCCGTTAAGCGCGCCTGCACATACAAGAGCAAACACTTGCACCCAACGCAAATAAGAGGGTTGTCAATCCTCTTAGCGGTTACTTGCAAGGATTAAATCTTATAGAGGTAAATAGCTAAACTAAAATACTAATTAAAATAAATGTAAATAAATCGCAGCAAGGTATTTTTAGGTTTTTGATATGATAAAGATAGACCCGGGGGCCATAGTTTTCACTAGAGGCTTCTCTCTCGAGCACAGAAACATACGGTGGGTAAACAAATTACTGTTGGGCAATTGAAAGAATAGCAAATAATTATGACGGATTCATGGTAATGATCATGTATATAGGCATCACGTCCGAGACAAGTAGACCGACTCCTGCCTGCATCTACTACTATTACTCCACTCATCGACCGCTATCCAGCATGCATCTAGAGTATTAAGTTAATAAAAACAGAGTAACGCCTTAAGCAAGATGACATGATGTAGAGAAGCAAATTCAATCAATATGAATAAACCCCATCTTTTTATCCTTAGTGGAAACAATACAAATATGTTTCATGTCCCTTTCTGTCACTGGGATTGAGCACCGCAAGATTGAACCCATCACAAAGCACCTCTCCCATTGCAAGATAAATCAATCTAGTAGGCCAAACTAAACCAATAGATCAGAGAGAAATACAAAGCTATAACAATCATGCATAAAAGAGTTCAGAGAAGACTCAAATATTTGTTATGAATAATCTGATCATAAACTCACAATTCATCGGATCCCAGCAAACACACCGCAAAAGAAGATTACATCGGATAGAACTCCAAGAACATCAAGGAGAACATTGTATTGAAGATCAAAGAGAGAGAAGAAGCCATGTAGCTACTAGCTATGGACCCGTAGGTCTGTGGTAAACTACTCACACATCATCGGAAGGGCAGCAAGGTTGATGTAGAAGCCCTCCGTGATCGATTCCCCCTCCGACAGAGTACCGGAAAAGGCCTCCAGATGGGATCGCGAAAGAACAGAGGCTTGCGGCGGCGGAAAGGTTATTTCTTCTGGCTCTCTGGGGGTTTCCCAATATTTGAGAATTTATAGAAGTGGAATTAGGTCAAACGGAGTCACGTGGGCCCCACAAGGTAACACGGCGTGCCCCCCCTGGGGCGCGCCCTGTTGCCTTGTGAAGCCTCCGTGAGGCTTCTGGCCTCCTCCCGAAGCTTCCAAGGGTTCTTTTGTCCAGAAAAAATCTCCAACAAGTTTCATGGCATTTGGACTTCATTAGGTACTGTTTCTCTGAAAAGCCAAAAACAAGCAGAAAATAACAACTGGCACTGGGCACTGCTACTTGTGAGCTGCGTTGGTAATTCCCTGAAGAGGAAGGGAGATGTAGTACAGTAGAGATAAGTATTTCCCTCAGTTATGAAACCAAGGTTATCAATCCAGTAGGAGAATCACGCAACACCTCGTTAGCAGCACCTGCACACAAAACAACAAATCTTTGCACCCAACGCAAACAAGGGGTTGTCAATCCCTCGGCGGTTAATTGCAAGATTAAATTGTATGTGATAGATAGATAGATTGAACAAAAATACAAAATAAAATAAATAAAGAAAAAGTGCAGCAAGGTATTTTTAGGGTTTTTAATATATGATTTAGATAGACCCGGGGGCCATAGTTTTCACTAGAGGCTTCTCTCAAGAAAATAGCATACGGTGGGTAAACAAATTACTGTTGGGCAATTGATAGAAAAGCAAATAATCATCACGATATCCAAGGCAATGATCATGTATATAGGCATCACGTTCGAGACAAGTAGACCGACTCCTGCCTGCATCTACTACTATTACTCCACACATCGACCGCTATCCAGCATGCATCTAGTGTATTAAGTCCATAAAGAACGGAGTAACGCCTTAAGCAAGATGACATGATGTAGACAAAGTAAACTCACGCATGAATAAACCCCATCTTTTTACCCTTAATAGCAACGATACATACGTGTCATGTCCCTTTCTGTCACTAGGATTGAGCACCGCAAGTCGAACCCATTACAAAGCACCTCTTCCCATGGCAAGATAAATCAATCTAGTTGGCCAAACCAAATCTGTAGATCATAGGAGAAATACGAAGCTATAACAATCATGCATAAAAGAGTTCAGAGAAGACTCAAATAATATTCATGGATAATCTGATCATAAACTCACAATTCATCGGATCCCAACAAACACACCGCAAAAAGTGATTACATCGGATAGAACTCCAAGAACATCGAGGAGAATATTGTATTGAAGATCAAAAAGAGAGAAGAAGCCATCTAGCTACTAACTATGGACCCGAAGGTCTATGGTAAACTACTCACGCATCATCGGAAGGGCAGCAAGGTTGATGTAGAGCCCCTCCGTGATCGATTCCCCCTCCGGCGGAGTATCGGAAAAGGCCTCCAGATGGGATCTCTCAAGAACAGAAGCTTGAAGCGGCGGAAAAAGTATTTCGTGGACTCCTCTATTGGTTTCCCAATTTTAGAGAATTTATAGTGGTGAAATTAGGTCAAACGGAGTTGTGTGGGCCCCACAAGCCACCAGGGCGCGCCACCCCCCTGGGGCGCGCCCTGGTGCCTTGTGGGCCACTGCTCCATCTTCTGGCCCTCTCCCGAAGCTTCCAGTACTTGTTATGTCCAGAAAAAAATCTCCAAAAAGTTTCGTGGCATTTGGACTTCGTTTGGTACTGATATTCTGGAAAACCAAAAACAGGCAAAAAACAGCAACTGGCACTGGGCACTAAGTTAATAGGTTAGTCCCCAAAAATGATATATAATTGCTGTAAATGTATATGAAAACATCCAAGATTGATAATATAACAGCATGGAACAATCAAAAATTATAGATACGTTGGAGACGTATCAGCATCCCCAAGCTTAATTCCTGCTCGTCCTCGGGTAGGTAAATGATAAAAACAGAATTTTTGATGTGGAATGCTGCCTATCATATTCATCATATATTCTTTTCTTTTATAGCATGGACATTTGGACTTGAATGATTCAAAGCAATAGTCTATAATTTGACATGAAGATATAAATACTCAAGCATACTAACAAGCAACCATGTCTTTCAAAATATCAACGCTAAAGAAAGTTATCTCTAGCCCATTATGCTCAATCATTGATCTATTCATGAGACACACTCAATATTAGCTACACACAATAAACAAGTATGACAATAGTGCTCTCTAGTTGGTGCTTTGTAAGAGAAGATGGAGACTCAAATAAAAATAAAAATTGCATAAAAGTAAATAGATAGGCCCTTCGCAGAGGGAAGCAGAGATTTGCAAATGTGCCAGAGCTCAAAGCTTAAATTAGAGAGATATAAAATTATTTTGAGAGGCATGCTTTTCCTGTCAACGAAAATGACCAAGAATTCCTAATATTTTCCATGCTAGACACATCATAGGCGGTTCCCAAACAGAAAGTAAAGTTTATTTCCTTTCCACCATTCTTTCACAATCCATGGCTAGCCGTATCCACGGGTGCCCTCCATACCAACACTTTCCAAGGAATTTTGTTGTTATTAATTTTTGATTCATTGTGGGACTGGGCATCCCTATTACCAGCCACTCTCTCGTGCAATGACAAGTGAATAAACACTCATCGTGAGAATAACACACCTAACATGGAAAATATTGGCCACCCCCTGCTGCTTCATGAGCGGTACGGGCACACAAAACGGAAAAATTATTTTGAAAATTAGAGTTGGCACATGCAAATTTACTTGGAACGGCATGGAAATACCGCATATAGGTAGATATGGTGGACTCATTTGTCACAACTTGGGTTTAAGGAGTTTGGATGCACAAGCAGTATTTCTGCTTTGTACAAATGAAGGCTAGCAAATAGATTGAGAAGCAACCAACCAAAAAGCAAAAATGGTCATAAACATGCATTGAACATAACTAACACCGAATAATGCACCATAAGTAGGATATAATTTCTTTGCATAACTATTGACTTAATGTGCATACATAGGGAATCACAAACCTTAACACTAATATTCTTACTTAATCACAATTACTCACTAACATGACTCACATATCATCATCTCCATATCGCCAAACTATTGCAAGGAATCACACTTATCATATCCAATGATCTATATGAAAGTTTTTATTATATCCCTCTTGAATATTCATCACTTTGGGACCAAATTCATATCTTGTGCAAATTACCATTACTATTATAAACTCTCAAAAAGATATAAGTGAAGCATGAGAGTGCACATATTTCTTCAAAATTTATCAACTCCCAAAATGATATATGTGAAGCATGAGAGTTTAAATATTTCTTCAAAATTTCAATCTTATCAACTCTCAAAATAATATAAGTGAAGCATGAGAGTTTAAATATTTCGTCAAAATATAGCCACCGCCGTGCTCAAAAAGATTTAAGTGAAGCACTAGAGCAACTGTCTAGCTCAAAAAATTGAAGTGAAGCACATAGAGTATTCTAACAAATCATGATGAACGTGTGGCTCTCTCAAATAGGTGTGTCCAGCAAAGATGATTGTGACAAACTAAAAAGCAAATAAAGCAAAGGCTCATATAATACACGACGCTCCAAGTAAAACTCATATCATGTGACGAATAAAAATATAGCTCCAAGTAAAATTACCGATGGTTGGTAGAAGAAAGAGGGGATGCCTTCCGGGGCATCCCCAAGCTTAGACGCTTGAGTCTTCCTTGAATATTACCTTGGGGTGCCTCGGGCATCCCCAAGCTTAGGCTCTTGCCACTCCTTATTCCTTCATCCATCGTGACCTCACCCAAAACTTGAAAACTTCAATCACACAAAACTTAACAAAACCTTCGTGAGATCCGTTAGTATAACAAGATAAATCACTACTTTAAGTACTGTTGAAAACCCATTCATATTTTATTTTTGCATTATACCTACTGTATTCTAACTTCTCCATGGCTTATACCCCCCAATACAATCCATAGTTTCATCAAAACAAGCAAGTAGTGCATCAAAAACAGAATCTGTCAAAAACAGAATAGTCTGTAGAGATCTATTTAAAAGCTATACTTCTGTAACTCCAAAAATTCTGAAAAATTAGGACAACCTGGGAAATTGATATACCAATATTTTGTAAAAATTTCAGATTTTTCTGACCCTCCAGTACAGAACAAAAATTCCAGCACTGGACGCAAAACTTTCTGTTTTCCAAACAGCATCAATTATACTATCTTCCAAATCATCCCAAAGGTTTTACTTGGCACAAACACTAATTAAAACACAAAAACACAATCATAACAGTAGCATAAATGTGAAAACACACAATAACAGAAACAAAAAGTAAAATTTTATTTTATTCATTGGGTTGCCTCCCAACAAGCGCTATTGTTTTATGCCCCTAGCTAGGCATAATGCATAGTTTCAAGTATTATCATCTTTGGTTTTAAACCTCGCAACTCCTATTTCACTCTCTTTGCCATTATCAATAATGTGTACTAGATGATCAAGCTTAGTGCAAAGGGTTTTTATTTCTTTTAAAACACAAAGAGAGATCTTTTGATCTAAAGCATCAACTCTTCTAGATTGTGACACCACATTGCTATTTATTTTAGAGGCAAGATTAAATATTCCTCGAAAGTTAGAATCCATACTAGCCTTTGTTTCCTTTATTTGCTCAGTTTGACGAAAGTATTCTAGAGTAGTAGATTCGATAGTTTCAACTTTTGGATGTCCAAATATACTTTTCATCTTTTCGTAGGTTGCAAAGGCATCACTCCCAAGAAAATCATTTTCAAATATAGAATCCAAGGCACGTCTATGAGCAAGGGGTAGACCAACATAAAAACCTTTAAGGAACAATTTAAGGTGAAACTAATGCCTAGCACTTACTTGTATTTTTAATAATCTATCCCATGCTTCTTTTAAAGATTCGTCACTCAAATATTTAAAGTTTAAAATTCCTGGATCGTCTCCTAAGTACGGAGGGAAACGCATAACGGGAATAGAACTAGCCATAAGGATAAAATGAACAAGCAAGAAAAAGGCAAATGGAAAATATTTTTGTATTTTTGTAAAAAAAAACTTTTTAGAAGTGGGGGAGATGAAAACGAGAGGCAAAGGCAAATAAAATAAATGCAAGGAGATGTAAGTTTTATGCATAGGTACTTGATAGATGTTGATGATGTCTCCCCGGCAGAGGCGCCTGAAATTCTTCCTACTACTTGTGAGCTGCATTGGTAATTCCCCGGCAACGGCGCCAGAAATTCTTCCTGCTACTTGTGAGCTGCGTTGGTAATTCCCAGTAGAGATAAGTATTTCCCTCAGTTATGAAACCAAGGTTATCAATCCAGTAGGAGAATCACGCAACACCTCGTTAGCAGCACCTGCACACAAAACAACAAATCCTTGCACCCAACGCAAACAAGGGGTTGTCAATCCCTCGGCGGTTAATTGCAAGATTAAATTGTATGTGATAGATAGATTGATTGAACAAAAATACAAAATAAAATAAAGAAAGAAAAAGTGCAGCAAGGTATTTTTAGGGTTTTTAATATATGATTTAGATAGACCCGGGGGCCATAGTTTTCACTAGAGGCTTCTCTCAAGAAAATAGCATACGGTGGGTAAACAAATTACTGTTGGGCAATTGATAGAAAAGCAAAAAATCATGATGATATCCAAGGCAATGATCATGTATATAGGCATCACGTCCGAGACAAGTAGACCGACTCCTGCCTGCATCTACTACTATTACTCCACACATCGACCGCTATCCAGCATGCATCTAGTGTATTAAGTCCATAAAGAACGGAGTAACGCCTTAAGCAAGATGACATGATGTAGACAAAGTGAACTCACGCATGAATAAACCCCATCTTTTTACCCTTAATAGCAACGATACATACGTGTCATGTCCCTTTCTGTCACTGGGATTGAGCACCGCAAGATCGAACCCATTACAAAGCACCTCTTCCCATGGCAAGATAAATCAATCTAGTAGGCCAAACCAAATCAATAGATCGGAGGAGAAATACGAAGCTATAACAATCATGCATAAAAGAGTTCAGAGAAGACTCAAATAATATTCATGGATAATCTGATCATAAACTCACAATTCATCGGATCCCAACAAACACACCGCAAAAAGTGATTACATCGGATGGAACTCCAAGAACATCGAGGAGAACATTGTATTGAAGATCAAAAAGAGAGAAGAAGCCATCTAGCTACTAACTATGGACCCAAAGGTCTGTGGTAAACTACTCACGCATCATCGGAAGGGCAGCAAGGTTGATGTAGAGCCCCTCCGTGATCGATTCCCCCTCCGGCGGAGTACCGGAAAAGGCCTCCAGATGGGATCTCTCGAGAACAGAAGCTTGCGGTGGCGGAAAAAGTATTTCGTGGACTCCTCTGTTGGTTTCCCGATTTTAGAGAATTTATAGTGGTGGAATTAGGTCAAATGGAGCTGTGTGGGCCCCACAAGCCACCAGGGCGCGCCACCACCCCTGGGGCGCGCCCTGGTGCCTTGTGGGCCACTGCTCCATCTTCTGGCCCTCTCCCGAAGCTTCCAGTACTTGTTATGTCCAGAAAAAAATCTCCAAAAAGTTTCGTGGCATTTGGACTTCGTTTTGTACTCATATTCTGGAAAACCAAAAACAGGCAAAAAACAGCAACTGGCACTGGGCACTAAGTTAATAGGTTTGTCCCAAAAAATGATATATAATTGCTGTAAATGTATATAAAAACATCCAAGATTGATAATATAACAGCATGGAACAATCAAAAATTATAGATACGTTGGAGACGTATCAGGCACTAGGTTAATAGGTTAGTCCCAAAAAATGATATATAATTGCATATAAAAACATTGAAGATTGATACTATAATAGCATGGAACAATCAAAAATTATAGATACGTTGGAGACGTATCATTTAACTACTCATTGTTCTTCACTTATATCTTTTGGAGTAGTTTGTCATTCACTCTTGTGCTTCATTTATATCCTATGAGTAAATTGTTGAATGAATTGAATATCATAAAGTTGAAATTATATGTGCTTCATATGCTTGTCTCATGCTTAGAAATATTTCACATTCGGTTTAGAAAGTAAAATCTATTGAAGTTTGGCAATCACAATCTTAGTCATACAAGCAATTGATGAATGATTAGTATATGGAAGAGAAATTTCACATACAAATATATTATCTTGGACATCTTTTATGATTGTGAATACCCATTAATTATTTTCAAACTTGAGCAAATTAGTTGAAGTTGGACAAGGAATACAACGTAATGAGTTATGTTTGGGTATATTTGCATAGAAGTTATATTGTTATGGATCCTCCAACATGTGGTGCTTGTTTAGAATCTCTTGCTAGCCAAAATTTCTATACTAAGCAGGAATACTGCTTGTGCATCCAAAATCCTTAAGCCAAGTTTCTTCCATGAGTGTCCACCATACCTACCTATATACGGTATTACCCTGCCGTTCCAAGTAAATTTGCATGTGCCACCTCTAATCATTCAAATAAGCATCTGTTTTGTGTGCCTGTACCGCTCATGAAGCGGCAGGGGGTGGTCAGTATCTTCCATGTTAAGCAGGTTATTCTCATGATGGGTGTTTATTCACGTGTCATTGCACAAGAGAGGGCGGTAATTGGGATGCCCAGTCCCGCAAAACAAAAAAATATAATTAAACAAACTCCCCCGAAAAGTTGATTGTATGGAGGGCACCCGAGGATTCGGCTAGCCATGGCTTGTGTTTGAATGGTTGAGAGGGAGGGGTAAACTTTACCTTTCCGCTTGGGAACCGCCTATAATGTGTTTAGCATGGAAGATATTGAGAACTCTCGGTCGTGACGTTGACAGGAAAGGCACACCACTCAAAATGTATTCATTTCTATTTTAAGCTATGAGCTCTAGCACCTCTGCAAATCCCTGCTTCCCTCTGCGAAGGGACATTCCATTTACTTTTATGCTATTTCCTTTCATGCTATTTATTTTTGTTGAGTCAACTTCTCATTCCAACCTATTCTATAGTTGTCAAGCATCATGTGGTGGAGATAGATCCAGGCACATATAGCCATTCAAGTATATTTGATCAGGAATTATTATTGTTGACAATTATCTCTATGATAAATAAGTTGGGAGGCGAAACATTAAGCCCCTATCTTTCTCTGTGTTTGATGGATGCTATTTGTTCTAGAAATTTTCTTTGAGTATTAGCAATCATAATTGAGTATGTGGAGCTCTTACTTAGACTTTGTTGAAAAGGAGATGCATTGAAATTGTTTGGTGACTAAGAACATAACTTGTTAAGTTTCAAGAGAATGCATTGAACCATAACATGTGAATTGATTGCTACTTTATCATGATGAGTTTTATGAGGAAGAGTTGTTGTTAAGATGCTAGGAAAAGTGATTGAAATTATCATTGATCAAACTTATGCACTATGCTAGCATTCACACTTAATAAATTATTTCTTTTATCATTTACCTACTCGAGGACGAGCAGGAATTAACCTTGGGGATGCTGATACGTCTCCAATGTATCTATAATTTATGAAGTATTCATGCCATGTTTACAATAATTTTATATGGTTTTGGTATGATTTGATTAGAACTAACCCGGACTGACGTTGTTTTCAGCAGAACTACCGTGGTGTTGTTTGTTTGTGAAGAAATAAAAGTTCTCGGAATTGGCTGAAACTTTTTGGTGATTTTTTTTTGGAACAAAAGATTCGTGGAAGGACCAGAAGAGTCACGAGGAAGCGACAAGCCTGCTAGGCCCGCCCTGGGGTGTAGGGAGGGCCTAGCAAGCTTGTCGCCCCCTCGTGGGCCCCCTTGACGTGAAACCAACGCCAAAACTTCCTATAAATACCAAAAACACCAGAAAGAAACCTAGAGCTTCGACGCCGCCACCGCAAGCCTCTGTTCCGAAGTGATCTCATCTAGAGCCCTATTCCGGCACTCTGCCGGAGGGGGAAATCATCGCCGGAGGCCATCTTCATCATCCCGGCGGCCACCATGACGAGGAGGGAGTAGTTCACCCTCGAGGTTGAGGGTATGTACCAGTAGCTATGTGTTTGATCTCTCTCTCTCATGTTCTTGATTTGGCACAATCTTGATGTATCGCGAGCTTTGTTAATATAGTTGGATCATATGGTGTTTCTTCCCTCTCTATCTTCTTGTGATGAATTGAGTCTTTACCTTTGAGGTTTCGTTATTGTCGGATTGAATATTTCAGATTTGAGAACACTTGATGTATGTCTTGCATGTGGATACCCGTGGTGACAATGGGGTATTCTATTGAGTCACTTGATGTATGTTTCGGTGATCAACTCGCGGATTCACGTGACCTTAGGGTGATCTAGGCATAGGGGTTGGTTGCACGTTTTCATTTTCTTTTCTCCGATAAGAGACTTTGAGGTACTCTTTGAACTTCTTTGTGGGGATTGAATATTATGAATCTGAAGTTGTTTGATGCATATCGAATAATCAACTCACGGATACTTTTGGTGACATCGGAGTATCTAGGTGACATTAGAGTTGGTTGATGCGTATCATATGGTGTTATTTTAGTACGAACTCTAGGGCTGTTTGTGACACTTATAGGAATGGCTCAATAGATTGATCGGAAAGAGTAACTTTGAGGTGGTTTCATACCCTACAACAATTTCATCTTATGTTCTCCGCTAATAGGAAATTTGGAGTGATTCTTTGTCGCACGTCGAGGGATTGTTATATGATTCAATTATGTTAGCACTGTCGAGATATTGCACTAGTGAAAGTATGAACCCTAGGCGTTGTTTCTAAGCATTCCAATACCGTTTGTGCTCACTTTTGTTACTTGCTACCGCTGTTTTTTTATTTTTCAGATTATAAAAACCTATATCTACTATCCATACTACACTTGTATCACCATCTCTTCGCCGAACTAGTGCACCAATACAATTTACCATTGTATTGGGTGTGTTGGGGACACAAGAGATTGCTTGTATTTGATTGTAGGGTTGTTTGAGAGAGACCATCTTCATCCTACACCTCCCACAGATTGATAAACCTTAGGTCATCCACTTGAGGGAAATTTGCTACTGTCCTACAAAACTTAGCACTTGGAGGCCCAACAACGTCTACAAGAATAAAGTTGCGTAGTAAACATCAATGATATGTTGGGCTCTCCAGGAGTCCCGAGGTAACCGTGTCGAGGTGCCTCAAGGAGCCCTCGGTATGGTTTATTGGACTCTTTTATAGTTTCAAAGTATTTTATACCAAAAACTCGAGGTTAGTATTGCGCAGTTTCTTTAAAGACGGCTGAACTACTTTTCTATTAGGGACCTCAGACAAGCCGAGCACCTTTATGAAAGCAAGCTTGGTGACTTATCGAAAAGTCCTTTGTTTTACACAGGCAACCTTTATGGTTAATATTACTGATCGGCCGATCGAATTTGTGCATGTTGTGATAGTTAGCTTTTAAGCTGTACTTTGCAGCTTTATGCTATACGTTTATTTTGACTCTGTTGTGACCGTTTATCATTTGAATGTGGCCCATCGTCGGCTTCCACCCCTTTGTAGATGCTATGCAGGCTGTTTCCGCAGTAACAAGATAACCCTTAGCCGACGTCTCGATGCCCGGAGGCGGTTGCGTTAGCGGAAATGAGGCAATCAGATATGCAGGCTTATAACTTTCACTTAGTCATAGGAGCTTAAAGTTGGGAGGCCAGTTACTAGCCCCCGGTTAGTGTTTGCCGTCAGCCGAGGTCAACCATTAACACTTCGGCCAATTTTATGAAAGGCCCATCATTTAACATGGGGTAACCTCTATCGATCTGTAGTTTGACACAGTCATCAGATCACTGACCAGTTTACGCTTATTGTGACAGTCAGTTTCGGCTTTCTCCACTGAGGCACTTGACCAGTTAAATCGGAAGTAGAATAGCACTGGTTCTCCCTTTACCCTTAGCCGAACAATCAGGAATGTAAGGAGTAAGCACAGGAGTCGGGCAACCCAACTAGTGACCAAAGACACAATTCGAAACTGATGCATATAAGGCAATATCCCAGAATGTTTTGCCGAGGACTCCATGGAGTACCTTGGCTTTTGGTGGGTCCGGCTCTTGTATAAGCGCCCCATTTAATATTGCCAATGCTTTAAAGGCGCCCGACCTTGTACTGCGAGAGTCATGCATGGAGACACACAAATAGGTTAAAAGTGCCATAAGCTCAGAAAACCAAAAAACTCACATAAAAACTTTACGTCTAAATTAAATCAAGTTTTTTGGTTCCAATCCGAAATTGGTCTTTAAAATTAATTTGTGCTTCCGTGATGCTTTAATCATGACACATCCGACCTCTAGACTTCAAGTGGGTCAGCCTTCGGTTTCAACCTCCCTTCCCGAAGGCAGAGTGCTTCTCAGGCCAGTTTAGCGAACTAGACTCGAGCGGCTTTAGAGAGAAACCAGGCCATCCGGCTATTGACCATACACTCGAGTCGAAAAAGGAGTGGTAGAAAAAGACTTTGCAACGACTAAGAAGAAAACATTTATTATAAAGCGGCTCATATGAATTTAAGAGCCCCTAGTTAACATGGAAAAAGAAGTGTTTTTAACAAACAACGGTTTTAACAAACAAATTTTTTGTTTAACACAAATATAATGCTTGGTTGAACCGAACAAAAATTGAAAAAAAATTGAGCATGAAAGCGACTTAGCTGGTTAATGTGCTTGGTGTTGATGACGCGGTCCGGGCTTGAGGAGGGACGAGGATGCCCAACGAACTTTTGATAGATCCGACATAGTGTGTAGTCCTCAACTTGACTGAGGTCCCAGCCCCCAAGCCCGAGGTTACCAAGCGAGGAGCTCGGCTTGACGAAGTGGCGACGCTGCATGGTTGATGCGGTGAGGCGAAGCCCCCGGTCTAGCCAACGTGACGAAGCTGGTCAGCTCGTGACGCCGAAGTCCCCGGAGTAGGTTGATGAAGAGATGGTGAAGCCCCCAGTCCAGCTGACGTGACGAAGCTGGTCGGCCGGTGACGCCGAAGTCTTCATGTCAGCCGACGTGTCGAAGCAGGTCGGTGTGTTGGATGTCGATTTGAAGAAGAGGCGGCATGGCGATGCCGACGCAGGTCAAAGTTTGTGACGCGGTCGATGCCTGCTTGATGAAGTGACTGCGCGGCGATGCCGGTGTGCCCGCCCCGTGTAATCCATGGGGCGACGATGTTGTCTTGATGATTATTTATCTTTCTCGATGCCGAACTCTTGATCGGCTCACTGAGGTTATGATCCAAGGTGGTTGTCGTTGGCTCGATGGAGTGACGGCACAGTCGATGCTGGCGCAGGTCGGCAGCCGTGGAGCAAAACGTGGCCGGGCCGGTTTGACATCGGCGCGACGGTGAAGATCGCCTCGGAAAAGACACAAAATTTTTAGGCATGTGTTTGAGAACAACACACAATACCCTAGAAAAAAAATTCTTCCAAAAAGGATGTCCAATATCCCGTTCATGAAGAAAGATGAATTCGGGTCGGATTTGTTTTTGCGCAGGAAACAGATCCGAAAATTGATGCACTCATCGGAAGATTCCCGAAGTTTGAACGGTCGGATCGAACTGAAATTTTGAGGGGTGGTTGATATATGAATTCCGCAGCCGATAAATGGTTGGATCTTCCAAAGGATGTCTGAGCTAACTGATGAACTCCTCGCCCCAAACTCGTCCAGATTCCTGTCAGATTTGACAGGGCTCCGGTATATCGGAGATTGCCGGAGATTCCTCCATCGAAACGTGATGAAATTTTACAGGGTTGTTCTAGACTCAATCTCGCACAATTCCACTGAAGCAATCGTCAAAACGATGCTCGAGGAGGCGGGGATGGTGAACACGAATCCGCTGTCCAAAAAAACTGCACGGTCGCCCAAGGACAATGTTGACGTTGAGCCCCCGAGCTCCATGAACGAATTCCTCCATGACCCCAGTTGAGATCGGAGTTGATGTTGATGAAGGCACCCATCCGATCTTGACGATCCTACGATGAGCGTAATCCTCAGTCGAGCTGAGGCGACCGGTCTAGTCGATGACGAAGATGCCGACGTCGACGATGAAGTTTCATTCCGACGCGTAGATCGCGCAGGAACTAGTCTAAATTCCCATCGCACCATTGCGACTACCAGCAAGGACCTACATGGGCCACCGATGTCGTTGCTAAATCCAGCATATCTCGAGGTAGGGGTCCTAAGCTAGGCGTCTTGGAGCGATGGTAACATGGACACAGGATTTTACCCAGGTTCGGGCTCTCTCGAAGAGATAATACCCTACGTCCTGCTTTTGATTGTATTGATATGGGGTGTAGTACAGAGTACATGTATCTACCTTGAGATTGTTCTAATGAATATGAGATTCGATGATCTATCTACTAGCCTAGCCTTGGCTTATATAATGTACTGGAGGCCAAGGATAACAGGAGTCCTAGTCAGCTACATCGGTGGAGAGGAGTCCTTGTCTTGATCACCAAGTCTTGTGGAATCTTCCTCGTATATGTCATGGGCTGCCCGAAGTGGCCCATTAGTGAACCGCCATGGGGGTCCTTGTCCCGAAGCACTTGGTTGGGAGACGACGTGGTGAGTACCCCCTAGTCTAGGACTCCATCAGCAGGTGTGCGAGTTCTGTGGCCAAGAGGTGACCTCGACCCAAGTCGACAACTATCTCAGAAAGTGGATAGTCAGATGGATCCAAGTGTCCAAGCTCAGAGACCTTAGCGGTGCACAATGGGATCAGGACACCTACACGATCCTGTTGGAGGCAGAGCACTTCCAAGGTCACACCACGGTTAGCTTACACACCACTTGTTTAATCTTGTCTAACATGCCAATCACAACTAACCACATTGTGTGTTTCTTTCTTAGGACCACCCCAAGGACGCAGAGTTGCTCAACACTCTCATCCAGGACTACTCACATATCCAGCCGATCTTCTCCTATGGGCTAGCAACCGGCAAGCATGCCATGGGCTCCAGTGAGCCGCTCAATTCGCCTATGCTTGACTACAGACGCACAGGAGTCAGAAACCATCGTCCTTCATGTTCCTAATAAGGGTGCTTATCACATTCCTTTGCTTGATAGGAAGAGGAAGAGGGGCGTCTTGATGGAGGAGGAGCTGAGCGTCTTCAACAACATGACTGACGCTGTCAAGGAGGTGGCAATCGCCATTAGGGAGACCAATCCGGTCGACGTCCACCCTGAGTTGTACACTGCCATCATGGATCAAGATGGCTTCAGCTCAGAGGCTCTGATGGTTGCTCTTAGCCACCTGCTAGGCAACAAGGCACATGATGTTGGGTTCGTTGCCATGGGGGATGCCCATAGGGTGCTCTGCCTTAGGATCTGACGATGACGATGTATGTTTTGTTGTAGCTAGGGCTCGACAAACTGTTGTTGGCCTGTTGACGGTGTCCCGACCAAGGGGCCTCTCACCACATCGACTCCCGGCCTGGTGAGAGGGGCTGAGGACCCCTTGTTGGTTCCGTCCTGGGCCGCTTTGGGCGGCCCATGGCGTATAACAAGAAGATTCCAGAAGGCTTGGTGTACACAGCAAGACGCTGGATTCATGGATGATTTTACCTAGTAATACATAGATGACTAGGATCCATGTAAACCTAGGGTCCCCGGTACATCATATAAACCGGAGTTCAGGCTCGTATAGAGCACAAGTTATAATATCTTGGTACTGTTATACTCTGTACACACCCCAATGAAATAAAATACAAGTAGGATGTAGGGTATTATCTCCTCGGGGGAGTCTGAACCTAGGTAAAGTCAGTGTCCCTGTTACCATCGTACCAAGACGCCAGCTTAGCATACCCTACCGAGAGATCTACCAGATTTTGCTCCGAAGGTAGTGGCCCATGTAGGTCCTGTAAGGTGATCGTCATGATTCGATGGGAGTCAAGATCAATGCTCCGATCGGTTCGGACACAATCTTTGCGTCGGGGTGGATTTTTGTCTTGGGCCGCGTCACCCCTGTCGCCAACTCGTCTGGTCACCTTGGCCAGGTTTTGTCTGTTGCTCTAGGCCGGATCGTAAGATTCGGCAACATGTAGTACACCGTGGATCTCCGCGGAGAGTTGATCTTCTCAGGCCTGGTTTTGCGCCAAGCCGAGGAGCAGCACGAGCTGCTTTGCCCGGGCCCGATGTCAGATCCGGCCGAGGACAAGAGTGAGAAATCTTTACCGGGATCAATATCAGATTGGATCCCAAAGCCACTCTCATCGAACGAGATGTCAGATCAGGCTCTGAAGGAAGGTGACAAAGTTATCCTGAGGTTAATGTCAGATCGGATCCCGAAGCCGCTTCACCTGGTCCCGATGTCAGATCAGGCCAAGAGGGAGAGTGAGAAATTTCTCCAGGACTTGATGTTAGATCAGATTCAGAAGCATGCTAAGTCGGATTTCCCGATCTCGGAGTCAGATCGGATCGTGAAACTCTCAGTTGGGGTTGATTTTTTCCACCCACCCACCACCCATCTCATTGTCAACATCAAAGATCTTACCGACCTCCTCGAAGGAACGCATAACGAGGCCATAGATGAGGAAGAGGAGGCCGACAAATCTGCGGAAAGCCGACCACCAGCAACACGCGGGTGGAAAGCCACCTGGACCTACTACATCTATATGGTGGACACGCCAAACGCCAGTTACAATGGCTATGGCGATGATAACGACATCGATAACGGCGATGGCAACATGAACGGCGCTGATGGTAACGACCCCGATAGTCCTTCACGTGGTGAGGATGGGAACCCCCGGAGTGAATTCGGTCCCTACGATGAGTACAAACTGGATGAGTCTCTGGGCAGTGAGCACCATGATGAATGCTGAGAAAGGCTGATCAGATCGGCCAAGAAGGTTGTCAGAGATAGAGATGAGCTGCTCAAACAGGCTCAGTACGTCGAAGATCGCTGGCAAGAGCTCCTCCAGTATGAGAACGACATGAAAAGCAAGAAGAAGCGGAAGCCGTCCAAGAAAGCGTCGTCTAACTACGGCAAGAAACCTGCTCAAGGACATGGACGCTGCCGACATGGACGCCGCCGTGGACCACAATGCGGTTTCAAACGCACATGGGCACAAGACCTGCACCGAGATGCTGAAGAGTGGCCTCCTCGCCGGGAGGGCCGGAGAACCAATACCGACAAATATGCTCCCCGAGCTGACGAAACGTCATATAAAGAACCACGCTAGTGCATCCGGCAACGTGGGAAGCTCGAAGCTATGTTCAAGTTCCCTCACCAAGGAGAGGCACCGGATCCTGCTCGAGGAAGAACCTCCTTGGACGATCTACCAATCCAGGCATCACCAGGAGACATCGGTTGAGCGAGAAGCGGCATTTGTTGCCTCATCGCAGTTCCTTTCTTCTCCTTTAATCTATATTTCTTTTATGGTAATATAATATCACATTTATTGGCGTGATTTCATTACCATTTCTTGACGTTATTTCCTTAACCTTCAAAAAACATATGAAGGTGACATCCTGGTGAAAACAAGTAAAAAGAATTGCATGAGTGTGGTAAAATTCAGCAAAGCCTACTACGTAGGCACAAAACAAAGGGGAAAAGCATCACATAGTTTGGACTCATCACTTCGTCCATGGGAAACCCTTAACCACCATTCTAAAACTGGAGTGGGGAGGAACAGTGATGGCGTATGTGATATGGGGCTGCTGCGTGTATGCATGTATCTGTAACTTGCTCCGCCCACTTGTAGAAACATATAAAGTGGCTTAGGAATCCGAACCTAGAACTATGCATTAGCATAGGTCGCATTAGATACACACTAGAGGGGAATTAGGACTCCATGGGAATGCTTTAGCCTATTGACTCTAGCAACCGTCATTTCACGCTTGCACACTTTTATTTTAATATTGCACTTTATTTCTGTGGTTACAATTTACTTGCAATATTTCAAACTTCCGTTTCCACTTTGTTTTTGACCATAACTAACTTGCAGACATAATATTATAAATATATACAAGAGACAAAGTCCGCTTCATGTGCTCCTGTGGGTTTGATACTCTTACTAAAAAAAAACTACAATCAAACCCTGTGCACGTGCAGTCCATTGCATTCCAGAAAGAAATACGTTCGTTGCGGAAGAGGCTGACCAAGATGCGTGTTGTTTTGTTGAAAGTGGGGCCAACATATGAAGAAATTAAAGTGGAACGGTGCATCATTGAGCTAAGATTCAGAGAAGAGGTTATGTGGATGCAATGTGCTCGCGTGCTGCGGCTAGTGAAGGGGGACCAAATACCCGGTTCTTTCATCAAAAGGACTCGAACCGAAGAAACATGAGTAGAGTTACCATGCTTGTTCATGAGGATGGGTCGGCTTGTGAGGGCGTTGCTACTAGGAGCAAATAACAGTAGACTTCTATGAAAATATATATATGACTATGAAGGTGTGATAGACATAGAGGAGGTATAATTGCATGTACCGACCAAAGTGACACAAGAGATGATTGAGATTTTGCAACGCCCATATAAATACTGAAGTCGAGGTTTAAATGCCTCTTTTCCAGATAAAAACGCCAGAGCCATATGGCTTTTTGACCCATTTTTCTAGAAGTATTGACATCTTTGCGGCAAGGAGGTGACGAAAGTTGTGATTCGAGTTTTGAAGGGAGAAGACTCCCTTGCGCAGATAAACAAGACATTCATCGTTATTATTCCCAAGGTACTAAACCCTACATCCATGTCTTAATGCCGCCCTATTAGCTTGATGTTGAAAATTGCATCCAAAGCGTCACTACTGTCTGATCATATTCTCCCTGAGATCACCTATGAAGAAAAGTCGGCCTTTGTGCTGGAACGCCTTATTAGGGACAATGCTATCACGACATACGAGTGTTTACACTATTTGAAACAACGCAAGAGTAAAAAGAATGCTTATTGTGTGGTTAAATTGGACAAAATTGAATGGCCCTATCTTGAGGCAATGATGACGAAGCTTGGGTTTAGCCGCAGTTTTGTGAATCAAGTGACGCTGGGAGTGCGGATGGTATCTTTCACGGTGCTCTTCAATGCGCGCGGGGGGGGGGGGGGGGGGGTGGATCGTGAATTTGTGTTGTGCTGTCAAATTCGTCAAGGAGATCCAATATCCCCATACCTGTTCTTGCGTGCGTGCAAGGGAGGGTCTATTAAAAAATCAGTGTTTTCCTATAGTGCAACCAAATGATATCATGTAAGATTCAAATATTATTACATATTTATTTTTCTGAACCATGCAGGAGAACTACTTGTGATCGTAGTAGAAGAGGAAAGAAAATACAAGGCCCAAAGAGTATGAGCAACATCCCACAACAAAAGGCAATACAAACATCAAGAAAAACCAACCAATAGGAGAAAGACAAGCAAACACCAGCGGCCCTAAGTAACAAACAATGATTCCAAACACCTAGCACCAGCCTAATCAAGTTTTGCAAAAAAAAAAAAAATCATGTCAAGGGGTGGAGTCCGGTAAAGCGGCGCTAATGGTAGGCGTCACTCCAACAAGCCCAGCCTAGTTTAAGCCTCTGTACCAGATGATATTTGCGATGGAACAACCAACAAGCAGGTGAACCACATCTTTTGGGAACAACATAACAAAGGGTGCAAAGATCTATGAGGAAGCCACCATTTGGCGAGGCGATCTGTAGTTCGAAGTCTTTTACCCACCACAAGCCAGATGAAATATATTTGCAATGGAGGGAAACCCATTTGTGCGTTCGAGTTAAAATATTATTGCAGTAGGAGCCTATTATTACTCGGGATGAAACTGGACAAGTATGCCGAGCTTGAAGAAAAACTACCTAAGGGGGTTAACATATCATGACATTTATTTCATGTGTTTTTTTCTATTCCGAGTGTTTGAAATCATGGGAACTTAAATTAAAAAAAACCTACACCGTCTCGCATTACCTGTCAGCTCTCCTTTCTGATCACGCCTTACATATTGGTTACTCCACTCGATACATCGATACATACATTGGAGGTGAAGGAGCACAGAAACAAATAAAAGCCATCATAATACTACCGTTCTATTGTTCTTTTCAAATGAACAAAAAGCATTCGAACATTAAGCAGATTTTGGCGTGATTTTGAACCACGACTGCATATCATGATGACATGGTACTGGGTGCGCGACACAAAATATGGGAGAAAAACTGCTTGACGCCTTGAACAAGCTTTCTTCTGACGTGTTGAGCAGGCCAGGCATATAGATCACGGAATTAACTATGGAAACAAAATGGCAATTGTAGCACAAACATGGAGATATACCTAATTAAAAAGTCATACTAGATATTACTCAATGCAAAGGCTGGTCGTGAGTGTCCCTCATTGATGGGTCAAGGACGTGTCCTGCGAACAGGATTGCACCTGACACCTCCTCCATCACAAAGAAGGCAAACGGATGATCAGCGACAAAGTCCACACTCGGCGGTGGTCGGTAGTTCTGTGCACATCCCCTCCTCCCCATGCCAGCGGTAACAGCAGCCGCCTCGGTGCCTTCCTCGTTCACCTCGATGACTGCCTTGTGTAATACTTCCTGCAGCGCTAGGGGCCATCCGGGGCCCTCCGCCATGTCAGACAGGTCGGCCTTCCCCGGGTCGAAAGCGTCCTTGAGTCCCATTTCCTGGAGAACGCCGGACAATTTAGTGGAGAATGTAAGCTTGAACTTGGGCACACGGAAGTCACATGTTAGACTAGGTAGTTACATAGCCTTTGACCGTGCAGCAGTTTTGTAGAGTAGTGCTGCACGTCGCGTGGTAGTGGCACACCCACGACCCCTCTCGGCTGCGGCCAACACCCTGTATATGTACGTAGCCTCTGAGCATAATCGAGTGTGTTGAATCTATTTCTTCTCTCCCTCGTTAACATGGTATCAGATACCCCGGACCTGCACAATCCCTTCGCGCAGGCTCCCGGTCCAGCTTCCGCTTCCGCCATGGACGCCAACCCCGTCCTCTCTCCCCGTTCCTCAGTCGACGGCGCTGCCGGCGTTCTCGATGCGGCCGCCGGCGTCCTCGCCGAACCTCTCCAGCAGGCTGCACCCACCGCCCCAACTGCCCCTCCACCCGTCGTCCCACTCCCCTCTTCCTTCCCTTCCGCCATCCTCCAAACCATTGATATCCGTCGCCATGTTCCCGTCGTTCTGGATCTTCTCGCCGAAAACTACTCGCAGTGGCGGCGCCACTTCGATACGGTGATCGGCATGTTTGGCCTCCGTGCGCACGTCGACGCCGCCGCGGCGCCTCGTCCTCACGATCCGGAGTGGCAGATGGCCGACCACACCGTCGTCCACTGGCTGTCCTCCACCATCTCGCCGGAGCTCCTCGAGGCGGTGATGCAGTCGGAGGACTCGGCCTTGACCGTGTGGCGCGCCGTCGACGACCTCTTCCACAGCAACCAGTTGGCGCGCGCCGTGTACATCGACGCCGAATATCACGCCGTCGTCCAGGGCGACATGACCATCATGCAATACTGCACGCGGCTCAAGGGCTTCGCCGATCAGCTTCGTGACCTGGGGCAGCCGGTGACAGACTCACGTCAGGTGTTTCATCTCCTTCGCGGTCTCAACCGCCAATACCACTCTGTCATTCCTCACATCACCTCCCAGGACCCGCTGCCATCACTTCTCCAAGTTCGCTCGTTTCTTCTTCTGGAGGAACACCGTGCTGAACAAACTGCTCGTCTTCAGTCCGCCCATGCCCTTTGGGCTGGCCGTGGCTCCCCTACACCGCCGGCTCCAACACCGCCGGCGCACTCTCCCGTCAACGACAACGCCGCGCGTGGACGCGGCCGCCAACGCCGGCGCGGCCGGGGCAACGGAGGCGCCACGGCTTCGCCCGCCCCACCGGCCCCGCGCGCGCCCACCTGCCCTGCACCGGCGCCCGGCGCCAACTCCTGGACGGGGCTGGTCCAAGCCTAGCCCATGCAGTGGCGCGCCCCGGCTCTGGCGTCCTTGGGCCACGGCCGGGCACGCCGCACCAGCAGGCCATGTTCGCCGGCCCCGTTCCCTACGGCTACGGCGTTCCGGGTGGTTCGCCCGCAGGCTCCGGCGCTCCCGGTGGCCCCTTCCCCAACTACGGGCCACCTCCTATCTACGGGTCTCCAGGTGCCAGTTCGTCCACCGCCCCGCCGCATGCGTCGGACATGCAGTCGCTGCAGGCGGCGCTCCACAGCGCCACGGCAGGGCCTTCTTCATCGGGCACTTCCTCCGAGTGGTACCTTGATTCCGGTGCCTCCGTCCACATGTCTTCCAGCCCCGGTAATCTTCACTCCCTCCGTCCCTTTCATTCTCCTTCTCAGATCATTGTGGGCAGCGGCGCTCATCTTCCCATCACTCATGTCGGGGACGGAGCCCTCATCGAAGGCACCTCTCCTGTCCAACTACGAAACGTTCTTGTCTCCCCCTCCCTTATTACAAACCTTCTTTCTGTACGTCAAATTTGTCGCGATAACCCTGTTTCTGTCGAGTTTGACAAGTTTGGTTTCTCTGTCAAGGACCTTCGAACCAAGGTGGTGATCCTCCGCTGTGATTCCGACGGTGATCTCTATCCCGTTCGGCGTCCCACGCTCGCCCCGCGCCATGTCTTCGCCGGCCTCGCTGACTCCACCTTGTGGCACCAACGTCTCGGGCGTGCGTCGCTTCGTCTCACCGCCGGCTCCAACTCCGTTGGTTTCAGCAAGTCTGCGCCTCACTCATGTCACGCCTGTCGCTTGGGCAAGCATGCCCGCTTACCCTTTAGTAGCTCTTCTAGTTCTAGCATGTTTCCCTTTCACGTTTTACATCTTGATGTATGGACGTCTCCGGTTGTAAGCATCTCAGGTTATGAATTTTACTTGGTTGTCCTCGATGATTACACCCATTATGTCTGGACCTTTCCACTTAAACGAAAATCTGATGTGCTCCCGGCCTTGCTAGACTTCTACGCCTATGTCACAACACAGTTTCAGCTCCCAATCCTCTCGCTTCAGACAGATAATGGCCGTGAATTTGATAGCGCTGCCGTCCGCTCTCTCCTAGCTCGTCATGGCACACACCCGCGCCTCTCTTGCCCTTACACGAGCCAGCAAAATGGCAAGGCCGAGCGCGTCTTGCGCACGCTCAACGACAGTGTTCGTGCCCTTCTCTTCCATGCGTCCATGCCTGCTAGGTTCTGGGCCGAAGCTCTCAACACGGCCAGTTACTTGCTCAACCGACGGCCGTGCCACGCCACAACGCCACACACCCCGCATGAACTCCTCCTTGGCGTCGCTCCTAACTACTCCCTCCTTCGGGTCTTCGGGTGCTTGTGCTACCCCAATCTTGCCTCCACCGCCAAACACAAACTTGATCATCGGTCCCTTGCTTGTGTCTTCCTCGGTTACCCTTCAGACCACCGTGGGTACCGCTGTTTCGATCCCACGTCGCGTCGTGTTTTCACCTCTCGCCACGTCTATTTCGACGAGACAGTCTTTCCCTTCGCCCACAACTCACCTCCTAACACCGCCGCTCCACCACCACCTGCTTTTGCGCCACCCGTTTTGCAGGTACCGATGCTCGCGCAGCGACCCCACGAGGGCGCCCCATGCGCACCCTCCTACGTGACTCCTGAATCGCCCTCGGGCGGTCCGTCTGTCGCCATGCCGCGCGTACGGGCCTCCTTCAGTGGCTCGGCATCCCCTCCATCGAGCGTGCTGGCCACGCAACGGCGCGTGTACGATGATCCGTCGATCGACGGCTCTGATGCGAGCCTTTCCGTGGCTGGCTCTTCGTCTACCACTGGCGGGAGCGCGTCGCCCTGCAGCCCCGCCTCGTCGTCTCCCGCCGCTCCGCCTTCAGCACCGCGGCGCATGGTGACGCGCGCCCAGACCGGCATCTTCCGCCCCAACCCACGCTACCACGACAGCATCGTCGCCACTACATCATCAGGGGAGGTCTCGCCAGTTCCCTCGTCTGTCCGCGTCGCCGTTCGCGACCCGCATTGGCTCGCCGCCATGCGCGACGAGTTCGACGCCCTTGTGCGCAACCGCACTTGGGACCTGGTGCCTCGCCCCCCCCCGGTGCCAACCTCATCACCGGCAAGTGGGTGTTCAAGCACAAGTACAAGGCCGACGGTTCTCTCGAGCGTTACAAGGCACGGTGGGTGGTGCGCGGGTTCCGGCAACGCGCCGGCGTTGATTATGGCGAAACTTTCTCGCCCGTTGTCAAGCCCGCCACTGTCCGCACTGTGCTGACTCTCGCCGTGTCGCGCGACTGGCCGGTCCATCAGCTCGACGTGTCCAACGCCTTCCTGCACGGCACGTTGGACGAAGAGGTGTACTGTCTCCAGCCGGCCGGTTTCGTCGACGCCGACAAGCCCAACCACGTCTGCCGCCTCTCCAAGTCTCTTTATGGCTTGAAGCAGGCCCCGCGCGCGTGGTTTCTTCGCTTCGCCGGCTTCCTTCAGTCCATCGGCTTCTCCGCGACACGCTCCGACTCGTCGCTGTTCACTCGCCACCACGGAGGCGACACCGCGTTCCTGCTGCTCTATGTGGATGACATCGTCCTCACCGCGTCCTCGCCCGCGGCGCTCCGACGCGTCGTCACTCAGCTCACCGGGGAGTTTGCCATGAAGGACCTCGGTCCTCTGCACTTCTTCCTCGGCATCCGCGTGACGCGCTCGCCGGCGGGCTTCTTCCTCTGCCAGCAGCAGTACGCTGCTGATATTCTGGATCGCGCCGGCATGGACACCTGCCGCCCCTCTCCCACACCGATCGACACCAAGGGCAAACTTCCAGCAACGGACGGGCCTCGCGTTGCCGATCCGTCTGCCTACCGCAGCATCGCCGGCGCCTTGCAGTACCTGACGATCACTCGTCCCGAGATCGCTTACGCCGTCCAGCAGATCTGCCTCCACATGCATGATCCCCGTGAGTGTCATCTCGGGTTGATCAAGCGTGTTCTCCGGTACGTGCGGGGCACGCCCGCCCTCGGCCTTCACCTTCGCGCCTCGCGTGTGCTTGACCTGCGGGCGTTCACAGACGCCGACTGGGCGGGCTGCCCCAACACCCGACGCTCCACCTCCGGCTTCTGCGTCTACCTCGGCGACGCCCTCGTGTCCTGGTCGTCGAAGCGCCAGGCCATCGTCTCACGCTCCAGCGCCGAGGCAGAATACCGTGGTGTTGCGAACGTCGTCGATGAGTGTGTTTGGCTTCGACAACTTCTTGGCGAGCTGCTCTTCCCCATCGCCAAGGCCACGCTGGTGTACTGCGACAACGTCTCCGCCGTCTACCTGTCGGCCAACCCTGTCCACCATCGCCGGACGAAACATGTTGAGCTGGACATCCTCTTCGTTCGTGAGCGGGTGGCTCTTGGCGAATTTCGTGTCCTTCACATCCCCACTCGGCAGCAACTCGCGGATATCATGACCAAAGGTCTGCTGTCGGAGGTCTTCTCCGACTTCCGGTCCAGTCTTTGCGTCGCCGCCGCCGACGTCACGACTGCGGGGGGTGTTAGACTAGGTAGTTACATAGCCTTTGACCGTGCAGCAGTTTTGTAGAGTAGTGCTGCACGTCGCGTGGTAGTGGCACACCCACGACCTCTCTCGGCTGCGGCCAACACCCTGTATAAGTACGCAGCCTCTGAGCATAATCGAGTGTGTTGAATCTATTTCTTCTCTCCCTCGTTAACATCACAGAGCAAGACAGTGCTCGTCGGCAGGTGCTCGCGTAGAAAGTCGGGGTTGCGCGCGATCTTGTTGACCAGTCGCCACAGCCCATCACGGGCGTTGGGGAGGAAGACGCACATCGAGTAGCGCGCCCGCGGCTGAGCGGGCAACCGCCGGCCTCTCTGGTAATAAAGCTGGAGCACCTTGAACCCGTCGTGGCAGGCAATGAGCTGCCTGCCTCCGTCTCGCATGAAGGCACGTCCACGGTGCTGCCGTCGAGGCGGTGGAACTTGTCCTCCTTGGTGAGTCTCTTGTCGAAAGGCTTGTCCCCCTTGCCCTTGAAGTAGATGGCGTTGGCGACCACGAGGTCGGTCATGTCGGACTGCTCGCTTGGATGAACGATGGAGGGGATGAGGTTGTTCGTCAACGCCGCCACCCATGCGTTGATCTGCTCTGCTGCTTCCTCCGGCTGCCGCACAACGTAAACATATATGAACGCACATATATATTGGGTTAGCATCGATCGATCTGCTATTGTGTACCCTATACAAATCGACCACGTACGGGAAACGAGAGATTGATACTGACCTTCTCGTGGAAGTCCACGGCACCCGCCTGCGCCTTGTAGGACTTGACGGCAGCGTCGATGTAGTCGGGCTTGAGAGGCCTCGTCTTGTCGTGCCACACGGCGCACGCGAAGTTGACGCGCTGTCCGCCGGTCTCTGACTGGTCGGCGAGGGCCTGCTCCGCGAGCGCACGCACTGACCCGGCGAGGTCGTCCCGGGACCGCGAGCCGAGGACGCCGAGCATCTCTGCGAGTGTGCGCTCGTGGGCGCCAGCTGCCACCAGCGAGAGCGCCGCGTAGACGGACAACGGCGAGAAGACGAGGTTGCTGTTGTTCCTGACAGCTTCATCGGCGAGGCGCTTGTTGAGGGCTAGAGCGAGCGCCTGCAGGCCGGAACCGGAGCTCGCGGACCGGGCTGGCAGATGATTAGCCCCGCCGTCCGTCCAGATCCATCGGCAAAGTTTGGGAAAGAGGCGGACGGTGCGCAGCTTCAGGAATTCCATCTTGCGTAGTACTCCAGGGTTTCGGAGATTTCTCCACATGCTCAGGTCATCGTTTGCCCTCACCAAAATGAAAAATAATCGACCTGATCATTGGGCCGCCTTGGCTGAGCTGCTGGAGTTGCAGCCAGCCCGCCCGGGTTCGAGCCTCGGCTCTCACTCGCGCGCTCGCGGAGTTTCTCCTATATAAATAAATGCCAACGAGGGTTAGCCCTTGGTTTGGTCTCATTTTTTTTTACATCACCGTACGCGCCCGGGCTGGCCAATACTTAGGGCATCTCCAAGGTTGACCCGCAAACCGCCCGCATCCATCCGAATCACGCTGTCCGGACCGCGTGAGCCATCCAACGCCAACCTGTATCGGTCCGCGGGGCGGTCCGGACGTGATTTCTCCCGCAAAACGGAGACAAACGTGGGGAGTTTTGCAGGAGTCAGGACCGATCCCAAGCCTGCATCTGGCCGCCTTGGCCCACCAAAAACCCCTCCCCCTCCCGCGCGTTTTCGGTCAGCGCCGCTCCAGAGCGTCAGCGCCCGCATTCATGCCCGGCCAGAGCGGACGCGACCGCTCACTGGCGCTGGCATTGAAGCGGCGCGCTGATCGAGAGAGTGCCGCCCGCGCCGCTTCCCGGTGCAGGCGACTGCCGCGCATTCAAACAACACCACGGCCGCCCATCCGTCCATCTGCCACCCGCATTGATGGCACACGGTTGCCGAGGCGTCTCCTCCGGCGCTACCCGTCCGTCCATCTGCCGCCCACCATTGCTATGAAGCCGGTACCCCGGCCATAGCCGCAGTCATCCACCTTCGATCCCTCTCCGCAACACTCCCGCCATGGATCCCTCCCCCGCCAAAGCTCTCTGGGACGAGCTGACGACGGACCAGAAGAAGGAGATGGCCGCCATTGCTGGCGACTGGCTGACCGGCAAGTGATACGTCCCAAACGTATCTACTTTTCCAAAAACTTTTGCTCTTATTTTGGACTCTAATTTGCATGATTTGAATGGAACTAACCCGGACTGACGTTGTTTTCAGCAGAATTGCCATTGTGTTATTTTTGTGCAGAAATAAAAGTTCTCGGATGGACCTGAAAATTTACGGAGAATTATTTCAGAATAAATAAAAAATACTGGCGAAAAAATCTACTGGAGGGGAGCCACCCAGTGGCGAAAAGATCTACTGGAGGGGAGTCACCCAGGGGCCACAAGCCCGGGGGCGCGCCTACCCCCCCCCCCCCCAAGGGGCGCCCTCTAGGCTTGTGGGCCCCTGGAAACTCCGTTTGACCTAATTCCAACGCTATATATACCTCTTCGTGGAGAAAAAAATCAGAGAGAAAGAATCATCGCGTTTTACAATACGGAGCCGCCGTCACCTCCTGTTCTTCATCGGGAGGGCTGATCTGGAGTCCGTTTGGGACTCCGGAGAGGGGGATTCGACGCCGTCGTCATCATCAACCATCCTCCATCACCAATTTCATGATGCTCACCGCCGTGTGTGAGTAATCTTTTCGTAGGCTTGCTGGACGGTGATGGGTTGGATGAGATTTATCATGTAATCGAGTCAGTTTTGTTAGGGCTTGATCCCTAGTATCCACTATGTTCTGAGATTGATGTTGCTATGACTTTGATATGCTTAATGCTTATCACTAGTGCCCGAGTGCCATGATTTCAGATCTGAACGCTCTATGTTTTCATGAATATATTTGTGTTCTTGATCCTATCTTGCAAGTTGTATGCACCTATTACGTGTTATGATCCGCATACCCCAAGGTAACAATAATTGGGATTCTTTCCGGTGATTACCGTAGTTTGAAGAGTTCATGTATTCACTAAGTGCTAATTCTTTGTTCCGGTTATCTATTAAAAGCAGGCCTTAATATCCCTTTGTTTTCTTAAGGACCCCGCTGCCACGGGAGGGTAGGACAAAAGATTTCATGCAAGTTCTTACTATAAGCATGTATGACTATATACGGAATACATGCCTACATTACATTGATGAATTGGAGCTATTGTGTATCGCTCTAGGTTGTGACTGTTACATGGTGAATGTCATCCAACATAATTATCCATCATCGATCCAATGCCTACACTTTTCTCATATTGATCTTTGCTAAATTACTTTCGCTGCTGCTCATGTTACAATCACCACAAAACTGCTACTGTTACTGTCTCTGTTACTATTGCTACTGCTACTACTGCTATCAAAACCATCATACTACTGTGCTACGAAACACTTTGCTGCAGATATTTAGTTCTTCAGGTGTGGTTGAATTGACAACTCAACTGCTAATACTCGCAAATATTCTTTGGCTCCCCTTGTGTCGAATCAATAAATTTGGGTGAAATACTACCCTCGAAGATTGTTGCGATCCCGCTATACTTGTGGGTTATCAAGACCTTTTTCTGGTGCCATTGTCAGGGAGCATAGCTTTATCTGTTGAGTCACTTTGGATTTATATCTGTTGATCACTATGAAGAATTTGAAAGATGCTAAGACCAAGATTGTTCCCTCTACGACGAGGGGAGGTAAAGAACTGCCATCACACTCTGCACTTGATTCACCTTCTGTTTTGAGTAGGCTTGCGACACCACCACTTGCTATTCATTCTAATATGTCTCAAGTAATTGATGATACTGCTTCTGCCATAAATGATACTTATGATGATGCTAGTACTATGCTTGATAATACTGTGCCACTAGGTGAATTTCTTGATGAATAAATTGCTAAAGCTAAAGAAACTGAAAATGTTGAAACTTCTGAAAATTATGAGTCACCTATTATGCCTAGCTCTCCTAGAATTGAAATGCCTAAGATACCTGATGGTTATGTCCTTGATGGAGAAATAGCTAGAGAATTTCTTACTTGTAGTGATAGAGATGATGTTAGAAAATTACTTGCTAAGCTTAAAGAAAAGTCTATGATGGAGAGAATGAAATATGATCCAAGGTTTGCTACCTCTCCTATCTTTGTTACTGATAAGGATTATGAATTCTCTGTCGATCCTGAGTTAATTATTTTGGTTAAATCTGATCCTTTTCATGGTTATGAAACTGAAACTGTTGTGGCACACCTTTCCAAATTATATGATATAGCCACCCTATTTGCTCATGAGGAAAAGATTCGTTACTACTACATTCTTAAGTTGTTTCCTTTCTCATTAAAGGGTGATGCTAAGAAATTGTTTAATACTCTTGCTCCTGGTTGTGTGCGTAGTCCCCAGGATATGATATATTACTTCTCTGAGAAATATTTTCCTGCTCATAAGAAACAAGCTGCCTTACAGGAAATATTTAACTTTGTGCAAATTGAAGAAGAGAATCTCCCTCAAGCTTGGGGGAGGCTTCTCCAATTACTTAATGCTTTGCCTGATCATCCTCTTAAGAAAAATGAAATACTTGATATCTTTTATAATGGACTAACCGATGCTTCCAGGGACTACCTAGATAGTTGTGCTGGTTCTGTTTTCAGGGAACGAATTGTTGGACAGGCTGAAGAACTGTTGAATAATATGTTGAGAAATGCCGATGATTGGACACTTCCTGAACCACCACCTAAGCCAACTCCGAAGAAGAGAGGTATTCTATTCCTCAGTCCAGAAGATATGCAAGAAGCTAAGAAGTCTATGAAATAAAAAGGTATTAAAGCTGAAGATGTTAAGAATTTACCACCTATTAAAGAAATACATGGGCTCGACACCCCGACATAGGTAGTAGAGGTAAATTCTCTCACTATATTTGATGAAGGTGATGTTCCTTATATTAAATCTGCTAGCCAATGTCTGTATGAATTTGATAATTACATCATTAAGCAAGAACACTTCAATTTAAATGTTAGCAATCAACTAAAAAGAAATGCCTTCATGATAGATCGCTTGAGTGATTTGATGTTTAGAACTGCTAATGATGTTAAAGGTTTAAGTAAACATGCTTCTATGGTTCATACTCAGTTAGAACAAATTGCTAAGTCACAAAATGATTTGCTTGATGAGATGAATAATAAAATGAATGATCATGCTGTTAGAGTTGTTACTAGAGGAGGTAGAATGACTCCGGATCCTCTATATCCTGAAGGTCATTCTAAAAGAATTGAGCAAGATTCTCAAAGAATTAATACTGATGCACCTAGTTCATCTAAGAAGAAAAAGAAAAAAGAAGAATGATAAAACTTTGTCTGCTTCTAGTGAACCTGAGATAGAAAAACTTCCTGAGAATCATAATGATGTTTCTATTTCTGATGCTGAGACACAATCTGGTAATGAACATACACCTAGTGATAATGATGTTCATGTTGAGGCTCAACCAGATAATGATGTAGAAATAGAACCTGCTGTTGATCTTGATAACCCACCTCCCAAGAATAAAAGATATGATAAAAGAGACTTCGTTGCTAGAAAACATGGAAAAAAAAGAGAATCATGGGTTCAAAAACCTATGCCTTTTCCTACCAAACCTTCTAGAAATAAAGATGAGGAAGACTTTGAGCGCTTTGTTGAAATGCTTAGACCTGTCTTTTTGCGCACTCGCTTGATTGATATATTGAAAATGCCTCCATATGCTAAATATATGAAAGATATTGTAACTAATAAAAGAAAGATACCCGAGGCTGAAATGTCCACCATGCTTGCAAATTATTCTTTTAAGGGTGGAGTGCCTAAGAAGTTAGGAGATCCAGAATTACCTACTATACCATGCTCCATTAAAAGAAGTTATGTTAAAACTACTCTATGTGATTTAGGAGCCGGTGTTAGTGTTATGCCTTTCTCTTTATATAGAAGACTTGATTTGAATAAGCTCACACCTGCTGAAATATCTTTGCAAATGGCTGATAAATCAAGTGCTATACATATTGGAATTTGTGAGGACGTTCCCGTTGTAGTTGCAAATGTTACTATCTTGACAGACTTTGTTATACTTGATACGCCCGAGTACGACAACATGTCAATTATCCTTCATAGACCCTTTTTGAATACTGCAGGGGCTGTTATTGATTGCAACAAAAGCAAGATTACTTTTCATGTCAATGGTAATGAGCATACGGTTTATTTTCCAAAGAAACAAAGTTCGGTGAATGGTATTAATTGTATTGAAAAGGTTTCGACAATCACTATTGGAGGTTTCAAATTTCCTCTTCCTACTGTCAAAAAGAAATATGAGATTCTTATTGTTGGGGAGATGCACATCCCCGTTAAGGTAACTTAGTGTTATACAAAAATTCTTCGGTTTCATGTTACTCGAAAATAATTTGTTAATAAGACTTGATCAACCTTATTAATGGATTCTTTTTTAGGGGCATGTGGTCGATGAATTTAGTAAGCACAACCTTCTGTAATCATAGTTTGCTCTCTGTTATTTATAGTTTAATAAAATAAAATGCCATGATTATCCTGTTTTCTGAATTTTCCGTGCAATAAAAAAATGTCCCAAAAATAAAAGTTCTCAGAACGCCCTGAAAATTTAGTATGGTTTTTTCCTGAATATTTAAGAATTTTTGGCACCGAACACACCTCAGGGGGGTGCACCTGTGAGCCACAAGCTCACAGGTCACGGCCAACCCCCCTAGGCGCACCTGGTGAGCTTGTGGGTCCCACAGGGACCCCCTCACTTATTCCAGCCGCACATCTCCTTCTTCTTCCTCTAGAAAAAAATCAAACTTGCTCCCAAGCCTGTGTTCTTGCTCATTTGCCTGCAAATTTCGATCTCCTTGCTCGGAACTCCGTTTCTGAAACTGTTTTGAGGAATTGCTCCTTGGTATGTGACTCCTCCAATGCTCCAATTAGTTTTTGTTCTAGTGCTTTATGTTTTGCAAATTTTTGCTGCTGTGGTGACCATGTATATGAGCTTGCATGTTGAATGTATATGGTCCAAAGTAGTTTTGATGCATGATATAGCCTCTAGATACTTGTGGAAGTAGTTGCTATCAATTTGGTTGAGTTTTGTTCATTTTTATTTTGAGTTACTAAAAATTTCAGAAATTTTCAGAAAAAGAAAATGCTCAAGTGGAGGTTGAGAGGTTCTTCGAGCCGGAGTCCTAAGGAGGCTCCGAAGCCCAAGTACCACCTTCCTCGTGCAGCCGAGGTGCGGCCGTGCGAATGGCCATGCGACACCTTCTTGAGGGATGCGGGAATTTTCGATGATTTCTACTACTTGGCAAAAAATGCCGGCCCTATCCCGTTCCTCGAAGATAAGTGTGAACCGTATCTTCTCCTCACTAATACTTTCGTGCAAAGTTTTCACTTTCATTCTAGGAGAGATATACCCATGGTGTCATTTAACCTATATGATATCCCTAGAGAGACGACACTTGAGGATTTTTGCCTAGTGTGCAAACTTCCTAATGAGGGCAGCCCAATAGAGCCACGTTCAAGGGACGTTTCGGATTTTATATCCGCAGTGACCGTGGGGGAGTCGAGAGGAGTTTCTGAGGCTAGGGTTGCTAGTTTACATTTTCCCGTTTTACGATATTATTCATTATTTGCCGGGAAGTGTTTGACTGGTCGGTGTAAGAGTGGAACGCTCAGTTCACCTGACCTTGCTATTTTGCACCATGCTCTTAGTGGTGATAGAACTTTCAGTTTGGGTGCGATGGTCGCCAGGCGGTTTCACACTAACCATTCGAAGGGCGTTATTTATGGTGGTATTTATGCTTCCCGCCTCGCCGAACACTTTGAGATTCCTATTAGGCACAACGAGGAGGAGGAGAAGCTTTTTCCTACTAGGTACCTTGATTATAGTAGCATGGTTGGGCATGACTTTATAGACGATGGCCCCGTCCGCTTTAGATATAACTTGGTATTCAGTCAGGGCACTCGTGAGGTTATTACTTTGCCTGCACCGTCTTTGTTCGATCTTTCCAGTGGCAGGTACACCATCATGCCCGAGGACATCTATGCTTATTGGGGCCTGTCACCGCCCCCAGTATCTGAGCCAGCACCCGTTCAGGCACCGATTTATCAGTGGGACCCTCAGCAGCCACTGTGGGATCCTCATCAGCCTCAGCATTATCCTGGAGGGGCAGAATTCGACCCATGGTCGTAGACCCACTTAGGCCAAAAGCCTAAGCTTGGGGGAGTACGTATTTCTCACCGACATTACATTCATGTCCACACATTCATTTTAGTTGTCGGTGTTCATCCTTTTTCATTGTATATTCATGTTAGTTTTATTTTCGCTTTCTTCTTATGTGTTTGAAAATTTTTGAAAATTCAAAAAAAAATAGTTGTAGTTCCTTTCTTGTTTAGGTAATTCGTAGTATTAAAAGAAAACCCAAAAAGATTTCTCGTTTCTTCTTTTGCTTGTTGGGAGTTCTCCCGTGTAAATAGTTTTTCTCGCTTTTCGTTTTTCTTCTTTATTTGCTTCTTTGAGAAAAAACTTAAAAACTCCAAAAATATTTCAGTGTGTTTCTCTGAATTTCTTTTCTTTTCGTTGAGTCGTCGTAAGGAGAAGACCACGATGAAAATGTTGAGTGGCTCTCATATGCTTTATTGTTGATCTAACAAAGAGCCACTATTACCTTGTCTTCTCCTTTGAATAAATGTTTGCAGATTCCAGCTTAGTCCATGGCACACTTGCACTATTATTATTATCACATCATTCGGTCGTGCAAGTGAAAGGCAATAATGACGATATTTGATGAAGTGATTGCGGTGAAGGAAAGCTGGTATGAACTCTTCTTGTTTTTGTTTTTGTAAATATGCTTAACTCAGTATTCATGATTCAGCATTATTATGAGAAAACATGTTTGTGATGACACACTACTGCAGGATGGTCCTAACGCGACACATGCATTAGAGACCCCGTGACCAAACTGTGTGTGTCGTACTAAAACCGTCACCAATAAGACGAACTGTGTGCGATGGCGAAAACATCAAGCACGATTCAGATTAGAGTTGCGTGTGCGATACGTGGCATACAGTTGATCCATATGAACAATTTGCGATGAGGCAGAACAACAGAAATGGTCGACCAGATCAAGGTGTGTGCCCTAGACGGCGTACAGTTCACTCGGATGAACTGTTTGCGACGATCCACTACAACAGAAACGGGCAGCCAGATCAAGGTGTGTGCGATAGAAGGCAAACAGTTCACTCGGATGAACTGTTTCCGATGAGCCAAAACAACAGAAATGGTCAGCCAGATCAAGGAGTGTGACACCCTGGTTTTTGTCAACTTTTTCTTTTCAAAAATTTTCTGGTTTCATTTGCAATTTGGTTGAATTTTGAACCCTTTTCAGTTGACTTTGGACTTATGAATTTCTCTGAATGATCCAAAGCCCTCAGCATCTTGCCAAAATCTTGTCACTCACCTTCTGGATCAATTTCCAATTCTTCATCTTTCCCAAATATTCATTTTCTTCCTTTGGGAAATTCTGTCATCACTATGGGTTACAAAGCAACCTATAGTTCTGGTGATCGGAAAAATCCCAAATTAATACCACACCTTCTTGTCATCATCTACTCCCACAATCTTCAAAAACATTTCTTGGTCCAGTACAAAATTTATTCCAGAAAACTTCATTTGTATCCTGGACAGTACTGGCCATTTGTGAAGCAACTCATATTTTCCCAACTCAGAAAACTCCCAAATAATTCCCTGAGATACTAGGAAACCTATCTTGCCACAATATCCAAAAATACCATCTTGTCCAGTACAAACTTTCAACAACAATATTCTGCCAAGTTTCTGCCCAATTCAAACCTCTGTGAAGGAAGTACCAGCTAGAGGTATCCAATTGAGCTGAAATTTTTATGACATCTTCTATCCACCAAATAACCATCCCACACCAAAATTTAGCTCCAGCAAATCAACCAGATGAGTGCTACAAGCTCATCTTCCTTCTAGTCCAGTAACAGCAGTTGTACATGAACTATATTCAAATGTTGATGAAATTCTCTCAAACTTGGCCAGATTGGAGTCCTTCCAAGATAGATCATCCCAGACATCTCCTTTGGCTCCACCTCCAGCTCACCTCTCCTCTAGATCCCTCTCAAGTTTTCTGTCAGAAACTGTAGCTGAAGCTACACTCCGCATCAGAGTGAATCTAGTCGAACCAGAGGCACAAGGAGACTAAGTGAGCGAGGGTCGACGTGCTGGACAAGAAACGCCAGGTTCGCGTGGCCTCTAGACACCAATTCCCGTGGTGACCACGGCAGTGGCATGCCAAACCACGCGCTCTGCACCGCGCCCGTGTCTATTGCGTCGCGTCCGACTGCCCCGCGTGACTCCGCCTTGTCCCAGCTCACCGACATCGTATCCTTCCCCCACCTGGCCGTTCTGGAACTTGCCCCTCGCCGGAATCGCCCTCGCCGGCCGCCACGCACGCGGGCACTGTGCCGCCCGTGCGGGCAGAGTGGCTTTGCGGCGCGTCTTCTTCCTCCACTAGCTGCCACCGACCGCCTTAACTCCACTGAGCTCTCCCGTCACTTCGCCCTACGTCGCGACGACCAGCTCGGCGTCCTGGCGCCGGCGACGTGGCCGAGTCCCGCCGCTTCCAGAGAGCTCCTCCCCCTGCTATATAAAGCCCTCCCCGGCCTTTCTCCGCTCCTCACCCAGCTCCACCTCCTCCCAATCGACCTCCCGAGCTTCGAGCCAAGGCCGAGAGGCCCTCTGGCCTCGCTTCTCGCCGGAGATCCGCCGCCACCCGAGCCCAGCCACCTCGCCGTTCCACTCCTCCCCAGCCTCCCCTGACTCCATGAGCGAGCTCCGCGCACTCCACTGACCCCGCCCAAGCTCCTGCCCGACCGAATCCTTGGCGGAATCGCCGTCTCCGGCGACACCCGAGAGCCACCGCCGCCGGAGAGGAAGGGGACGACGCCGTCCGGCCATCTCTCGTCATCCTACTGGTACGTGCGTGTTCGTCTCCAAGAGCTCTTTCCATTCCCGTAGTCGCCGGACCTCGCCGTCGACTGCATCGCCGGCGACCATCGCCGGAGAGCCGCAGCTCTCTGTTCCCTCTCCTCTCCCTTTTAAATCTGACAGCGGGGCCCATTCGTCAGTGGCACACCATGTCATCCATTGCATGAAGCATTTCAATAGTGTTGGTTATTTAATTGAATTATGGGCATTTATTTTAATATGTGATATTTTAGAGTAATTTTATTTTGATGCCTAGCTACTGCCATGTTAAGTTACTCATGATATAAATCCATGCTTGATATATGCTTGACAACACTTAACCTAATCGGTTGATCAAGTGTCACCTATCCGGACTTATCCGTGCAGCCACATTTGCCGGTGTGGGACGGCCTTGACTTGGTCTGGCTTTGTGCACTTTTATCGGTACCACCACACTAGGGAGGGTTATGCGTGCGTGCTGCCCTGATCAGGTAGACGACGATAATCATGTGAGCCCAGTTGAGTTATTTTGCCGGCGTCCCCATTTGGGACAATTTAGTTTGGCCACGACGGTGGCAGGTGTCACGGGGTGACACATAGGCCACCCAGGACATGACCCTGGGAGGGTATGATTGTCGGTGGTACGATAGAGGAGTCACGGGTCAGGCAGGTTTCGTTGGAGCAGCACCGGTCCACCCGAATGGGATCACGAGGCCAGGAGCTCCATGGTGTGGGTAAAGTGCACAACCTCTGCAGAGTGTCAGAATCTATTCGAATAGCCGAGTCCACGGTATTGGACAGTCCGTGCTAGGCCACTGTATGGTCAACCACAATAATGATAATAATGATGGAAGAACTTGTCTTATGTTTGGAAGTGCTCAGTGGTTTATGAGTATTCCGAGGGTTGTGGGTCAACCCAGAAGAGAGTAAGTTGGTAACAGTAAGCAACTTAAGCATTTAATCTGTTCCTTGCCATGCTATTGTTTGCTGCATTGTTATGGTTGCTGTGAGCTTGCGAGTACATTCCAAGTACTCACCTGGCGTATCATGCCAGATGCAGGAGAAGCCGAGGACGGAGGTCCCGATGGTTCGTGCTACGCTAACTAGGCCATGTCCCCAGCAGTGTCCCTGTGGATGGAGTTTCCGCGCTATGTTCCGCTACGCCTTAGTCTACCCAGTAGTATTGAGGCCCTGCTATGTTTCATAACTAATGTAGATATTGTCACAGCACTTGATGTGCTTCTGGCCTCGCTATCGATGTAAATTATGAGCTTGTACTCGAGATGTATCAATAAAGTTCAGTTCAGTTATGTTCCAAGTTGTTGTGTGTTTCCAGAAGACATGATCTCTGGGTTGGAAACACTGGTAAACCGGTTCTCTGAGCCGGGGTGCCACAACGCTTGGTATCAGAGCCGCGCTGACTATAGGACACCCTAGTTAACCCTGCGCTAGAACCGCGATTAGTTTAGAGTCTTGGTGTGTCTTGCTTGTTGCATCTGATTGCTGCATTGCATGGCATGCATATAGTTTTTATTGTGCTAACCGCTGGTTTGATGAGTGTAGATGGCACCAGTTCCGTACCACTACAACCATGAGCCGGCACCGTTCACTTTTCCAGTACTGCTCCGTAGTGTCTGGCTTCGGCTGTATCCCAACGGCGAAGACCCCGTGTACCAGGTGTTCCGAGAGAAGCTTGCTGGTTCAGTGTACGAGTATCACGCAGAGGCCTTTCTTACTGCGAGTTCAGATATTGGCAGCTACTCCCGTTCTTCCAAGGGCGGAACTGCTTCTACTCCGGAGCTGGCGATCCAGTTTGCTGCGATGGAGGCTCTCACTGACTTGCGCTTCCACGAGGTCGAGATGCAGACTCATCTAGGTTTCTTTCACTACCCCACCCTGTTGCCTGCGACCGGGCGAGTCCTTTTCGCACCTGTTGATCCGGTGAGTGATCGTGCTACTGGTGTTTTATCCCGTTATCTGAACGCTAGTTACCGTATGATCACTTCTCTAGCTGAGGAGCTGACTCATGCCCGCGAGGCACTTGCAGCTGTCGCGGCAGCACAGTCTCCTCCTCCACCTCCATTTTCACCTGCGTATAGTCCACATACTCCACTCTCTGAGACTCCTTCCAGTTCGTTCGGACCGCCATGCTTTTCGTCTGGTAGCCGGCATGAGACCCCGGCAGAGTGGGCCTCACTCCTAGCTACCCCAGCTGCTCCGATGCTACGGCGTCGTGCTTCTTCTCCTTCAGAGGGAGAACCTTCTCGTCAGCGTCGTCGTGTTACCTTTGATCCGGAGACCGAGGTTCACATCATCAGCTCAGATTCCGAGACAGGATCAGAGGATGAGGAGTCTTCATTTTACCTGTGTTTGTGCCACCGGCACCACTAGAGTGGAGGCTTGAGTTTCAGTGCATGCATCATAGCATCTATGCATATGTCAACTGCCGTATGAGCAGTTTAGCCATGATAATTCCCCTACTAGCTTGTCGTGTTTGATGTTGGGTTGCCTTGTATAATTATGTTGTTCGCCTTTTTCCTCTTTTATTTGGTTTCTTTTCTGGTGTCACACTGTCATGCTTTCCCTTATGGATGTTGCTCATTGATTCGGTATTTTGCAATGTTAACAAATTTAGGATGAAGAGGTGTAGTAATCAAGGCGACGATGGAACTCCCGTTCGTCGATCCGCCAGACAGGCAGGACAGTCACCAGAAAATTTACCACCTCCACCACCACAGGCACCAACCACTGATCAGATTATGAGAATGTTTGAGGAGAAAAGAAATCAGGATCTCATGGAATTTCTGAAAAGTATGCAGACTATGGTGGGTCAGAACAATCACAATGGGACACATTCGAAGTTGTCTGATTTTCAGCGCACCAAGCCACCCAGTTTTGGTCAGGCTGTGAATCCGATGGAAGCAGATGACTGGCTAAGGACCATGGAAAAGAAGTTGGACATAGCCTGCTGTGACGAGTCAGACAAGGTTCCTTTTGTTACTCACAACCTGGAGGGACCAGCGGCTATATGGTGGGACAATACAAAAATAATGTGGCCTTCTGGAGAAGATATTTCTTGGGAAAAATTCATAGAGGTATTCCGCAAGTATCATATTCCTACTGGCATAATGAAGGTGAAGCAGAGGGAATTCTTGGCCCTTACTCAAGGGAATATGTCGGTGGGTGAGTATCTGAACAAATTTAATAATCTGGCATGGTACTCTACCCACGACGTGTCCACTGAAGAAAGGAAGATTGACCGATTCCTAGGAGGGCTGAATCATACCCTCTGCTGTCAGCTCTGTATGCTTGACTTTCCTGACTTCCAGACTTTGGTGAACAAGGCTTTTATAGCTGAGCGAGAGAATAAGGCAGGATACGATGATCGCAAGCGGAAGTTTGAACCCCAAGAAGGACAACCGTGAGCAGTTTGTGCAGAAGCCACGTGTCTGGCAATCAGGACCATCTGAATACAAGCCTGCCTGGAACAATGGTAACAACAACAATAAGCCTGTCAGCCAGGACAAGACCTTCGGCAAACAGCCAGCGATGGAAGATTGCCGTCGCAACAATACATGCTTTACTTGTGGCCAGAGCGGGCATTACTCCAAGCAGTGCCCCACAAGAAATGGGAAGCCACCATCCGACTTCAAGCCACAAGTCAACAATGTTGGACGCCGCCCCAATGCGAACTTCTACCGCGGCCAAGTCCATCATATCTCCACTGAAGAAGCCCGCGAAGCACCAGATGTGGTCCTTGGTATGTTTTCTGTTAACAACATACCTGCAATAATTTTATTTGATTCTGGGACTTCTCATTCGTTTATTTTGCGGAGTTTTGCCACCTTGCACAAGTTTTCTCCTTCTCTTTTGGACAAAATCATGGTGGTGCAATCCCCTGGCTCCATGCTCAGAACAAATGTGGTATACAAGGACCTGGAGATCCTGATACATGATGTAAAGTTTCCAGCTACCCTTGTGGCCATTGAGTCCCCTGGAATGGATATAATACTGGGGATGGATTGGTTGGTACCACATCAGGTGTGTATCAACTGTGCCACCAGGATGGTGACATTGGTTAACCCGGCAGGCCAAACAGTGTAGTTCATTGCTTGCAGAATGATGTCAAAGAAAGGAATGGCATTCAAAGACACTACTACAGATATAAATCTGATTCCAGTAGTCAGTGAATTTCCGGACGTATTTCCGGAAGAGATACCGGGAATGCCACCTGATCGGGAACTTGAGTTTGCCATTGATGTTGTTCCCGGAACCGCCCCAATTTACAAGAAGTATTACCGCATGCCTTCTCCAGAGCTGGTGGAACTCAAGAAACAGTTGGATGAATTATTGCAAAAAGGGTATATTCGTCCAAGCACCTCACCATGGGGATCACCTATGTTGTTTGTGAAAAAGAAGGATGGCAACCTACGAATGTGCGTGGATTACCGCCAGCTGAATGAGGTCACCATCAAAAAAATCCGCTCCCCCGCATTGATGATTTGTTCGATCAGTTGAACGGAGCCCGGGTATTTTCCAAGATTGACCTTCGAACAAGGTATCATCAATTAAAAATCAGGAAGGAGGATATCCCCAAGACAGCCTTTACTACCCGATATGGCCTATATGAATTTACAGTCGTGTCATTTGGGCTGACAAATGCTCCAGCCTACTTCATGAGCATGATGAATAAGGTCTTCATGGACTTCCTGGATAAATTTGTGGTAGTATTCATCGATGATATTCTCATCTACTCCAAAGATGAAGAAGAGCATACGCAACACCTCCGTGCTGTCCTGGAAAGACTAAGGACTCATCGCTTGTACGCCAAGTTCAGTAAATGCGAATTTTGGCTAAAAGAGGTGGGCTTTCTGGGACATGTTCTGTCAGAACAAGGTGTGGCTGTCGACCCCAGCAAAGTGACTGCAGTATTGAACTGGAAGACACCAGCCACAGTAACCGAAGTCCGCAGTTTTCTGGGATTGGCAGGCTACTACCGTCGCTTCATCGAAGGCTTCTCAAAAATAGCCAAGCCATTGACAGAACTACTAAAGAAGAACCACAAATTTGCCTGGACGGAAGAATGTGATAGCAGTTTCATGGAATTGAAGACGAGGCTAACCACCGCCCCTGTCTTAGTTCTTCCAGATATCCACAAGAGGTTTGACATATACTGTGATGCATCCAGGCGTGGAATCGACTGCGTTCTAATGCAAGAAGGAAAGGTTGTAGCATATGCATCCAGACAGCTACGACCTCATGAAGAGAACTACCCCACTCATGACTTGGAACTGGCAGCCGTGATTCATGCATTAAAGATTTGGAGGCATTACCTCATTGGGCAGCGATCTGAAATATAAACAGACCATAAGAGTCTCAAGTATATTTTCACCCAACCTGATCTGAATCTCAGACAGAGAAGATGGCTTGAACTGGCCAAGGACTATGACATCGGAATTAATTATCATCCGGGAAAAGCCAATGTGGTCGCCGATGCCCTCAGCAGAAAACAAGGTACCCTAAACGCGCTAATGGAGGGAATGCATCCAAAGCTGCAAGAAGAGTTTGCCAAGCTGAATATGGTGTTATGCGGCCCAACTAGCCCGGATACAATGGAAATTATTCCAACACTTGTGGAAGAAATTAAGGCAGCTCAGAAATCAGATGAGGGTATACAAGAGATCAAGGAGCGCATTCCACAAGGAAAGGCCAAGTCCTTCCATCTTGATGATCAAGGTACCCTATGGTTTGAAAATCGAATATGTGTGCCTGATCAAGACAACTTGAGACAGCAAATACTTAGAGAGGCACATGAATCTGCCTACTCTATCCATCTGGGAGGAACAAAAATGTACCAGGACTTGCGAGAAACCTTTTGGTGGCCAGGAATGCGAAGGGACATCGCATACTATGTCGCCTGTTGTAACATCTGCAACAAGGTCAAGGCTGAACACCAGAAACCCGCTGGGTTACTGCAACCTTTACTAGTTCCCCAGTGGAAATGGGATGACATATGCATGGACTTCATTGTCGGACTACCCAAGTCAACAAGAGGCCATGATGCTATCTGGGTCATCGTGGATATACTTACGAAAGTGGCTCACTTCCTTCCGGTAAACACCACTTTCAACGCTTACCAACTGGCACAACTCTACATGTCCCGGATAGTCAGCCTCCACGTAGTACCCAAGTCTATCACGTCAGATAGGGGCTCCCTGTTCACTTCAGCATTCTGGTTGCGATTGCACCAAGCCCTGGGAACTGTGCTGAAGCATAGTACGGCATATCATCCACAGACAGATGGATAGACCGAACGTGTGAACCAGATACTGGAAGATATGCTTCGGTCCTGTGCTCTCGCCCATGGACCCAAATGGGAGGATAGTCTACCCTATGCGGAATTCTCCTACAATAACAGCTATCAGTCAAGTCTCAAGATGTCACCATTTGAGGCTCTGTATGGACGGAAATGCCGCACTCCTTTAAATTGGTCTCAGACAGGAGACAGCCGTATCTTTGGCACAGATCTGATGCTCGAGGCTGAGAAGCAAGTCAAGGATATTCAGGAACGTCTTCGAGCAGCCAAGTCCCAACAAAAGAGCTACTATGACACGAAACACCGAGAGGTAACTTTTGGACCCGGAGAATATGCTTATCTCCGAGTTACCCCAATGAAAGGAATAAAGAGGTTTCACACCCGAGGAAAGCTTGCACCGAGATATATCGGTTCCTTTCCAGTAATGGCTAGAAGAGGCAGAGTGGCATACCAGCTGGAAGTACCACCAGAGTTGTCTGACGTTCATGACGTCTTCCACATATCACAGTTGAGAAAGTGCATTACACCCACGATCAAACATGCAGATATGAGTGAGCTAGAGCTGACTAAGGATTTGACCTACGAGGAAAGACCTGTCAGAATATTGGATGAGATGGAAAGAACTACCAGGAGTAAGACAATTAAATTTTTCAAAGTACTGTGGGATCATCACACTGAGGAGGAAGCTACTTGGGAAAGAGAGGATTTTCTGAGATCAGCATATCCACACCTGTTCCCTGAGCAACCGAATCTCGAGGACGAGATTCATTCTAAGGGGGGTAGGTTTGTGACACCCTGGTTTTTGGCAACTTTTTCTTTTCAAAATCTTTCTGGTTTCATTTGCAATTTGGTTGAATTTTGAACCCTTTTTAAGTTGACTTTGGACTTATGAATTTCTCTGAATGATCCAAAGCCCTCAGCATCTTGCCAAAATCTTGTCACTCACCTTGTGGATCAATTTCCAATTCTTCATCTTTCCCAAATATTCATTTTCTACCTTTGGGAAATTCTGTCATCACTATGGGTTACAAAGCAACCTATAGTTCTGGTGATCAGAAAAATCCCAAATTAATACCACACCTTCTTGTCATCATCTACTCCCACAATCTTCAAAAACATTTCTTGGTCCAGTACAAAATTTATTCCAGAAAACTTCATTTGTATTCTGGACAGTACTGGCCATTTGTGAAGCAACTCATATTTTCCCAACTCAGAAAACTCCCAAATAATTCCCTGAGATACTAGGGAACCTATCTTGCCACAATATCCAAAAATACCATCTTGTCCAGTACAAATTTTCATCAACAATATTCTGCCAAGTTTCTGCCCAATTCAAACCTCTGTGAAGGAAGTACCAGCTAGAGGTATCCAATTGAGCTGAAATATTTATGGCATCTTCTATCCACCAAATAACCATCCCACACCAAAATTCAGCTCCAGTGGATCAACCAGATGAGTGCTACAAGCTCATCTTCCTTCTGGTCCAGTAACAGCAATTGTACATGAACTATATTCAAATGTTGATGAAATTCTCTCAAACTTGGCCAGATTGGAGTCCTTCCAAGATAGATCATCCCAAACATCTCCTCTGGCTCCACCTCCAGCTCACCTCTCCTCTAGATCCCTCTCAAGTTTTCTGTCAGAAACTGTAGTTGAAGCTACACTTCGCATCAGAGTGAATCTAGTCAAACCAGAGGCGCAAGGGGACTAAGTGAGCGAGGGTCGACGTGCTGGACAAGAAACGCCAGGTTCGCGTGGCCTCTAGACACCAATGCCCGTGGTGAGCACGGCAGTGACATGCCAAACCACGCGCTCTGCACCGCGCCCGTGTCTGTTGCGTCGCGTCCGACTGCCCCGCGTGACCCCGCCTTGTCCCAGCTCGCCGACATCGTCTCCTTCCCCCACCTGGCCGTTCTGGAACTTGCCCCTCGTCGGAATCGCCCTCGCCGGCCGCCACGCACGCGGGCACTGTGCCGCCTGTGCGAGCACAGTGGCTTTGCGGCACGTCTTCTTCCTCCACTAGCTGCCACCGACAGCCTTAACTCCACTGAGCTCTCCCATCACTTCGCCCTACGTCGCGACGACCAGCTCGGCGTCCTGGCGCCGGCGACGTGGCCGAGTCCCGCCGCTTCCAGAGAGCTCCTTCCTCTGCTATATAAAACCCTCCCCAGCCTCTCTCCGCTCCTCACCTAGCTCCACCTCCTCCCAATCGACCTCCCGAGCTTCGAGCCAAGGCCGACAGGCCCTCTGGCCTCGCTTCACGCCGGAGATCCGCCGCCACCCGAGCCCAGCCACCTCGCCATTCCACTCCTCCCCAGCCTCCCCTAACTCCACGAGCGAGCTCCGCGCACTCCACTGACCCCGCCCAAGCTCCTGCCCGACCGAATCCTTGCCGGAATCGCCGTCTCCGGCGACACCCGAGAGCCACCGCCGCCGGAGAGGAAGGGGACGACGCCGTCCGGCCATCTCTCGTCATTCTACTGGTACGTGTGTGTTTGTCTCCAAGCGCTATTTCCATTCCCGTAGTCGCCGGACCTCGCCGTCAACTGCATCGCCGGCGACCATCGCCGGAGAGCCGCAGCTCTCTGTTCCCTCTCCTCCCCCTTTTAAATCTGACAGCGGGGCCCATTCGTCAGTGGCACGCCGAAGCGGTAAGTGGAGACGCCCCTCCACTTTACGCCTTCGACGTGGCCCCCTGTGGATTTTCTAATTTCTGTTTAATTTCATATTTTGACCAGAAACTTTGACCAGCCATAACTTTTTATCCATAAGTCCAAATCAATTGATTCTTTTTGCTCTGGGTTTGTCTTGAGCCCCTTTATTTGCTGGAAAAATTTGGTATTTTTCCCATGCTCACAGAATTTCTGGTGAACTGAACAGTAGTATGTGACATTTTCCATTGCATTTTAAAAATATTTTCAGAAGGAAATACTTTTGGATTTGAAGCCCAGGAGTTTGTGGACAACCCAACAGAGCAAGGCAAGCCATGTCATCCATTGCATGAAGCATTTCAATAGTGTTGGTTATTTAATTGAATTATGGGCATTTATTTTAATATGTGATATTTTAGAGTAATTTTATTTTGATGCCCAGCTACTGCCATGTTAAGTTACTCATGATATAAATCCATGCTTGATATATGCTTGACAACACTTAACCTAATCGGTTGATCAAGTGTCACCTATCCGGACTTATCCGTGCAGCCACATTTGCCGGTATGGGACGGCCTTGACTTGGTCTGGCTTTGTGCTCTTTTATCGGTACCACCACACTAGGGAGGGTTATGCGTGCGTGCTGCCCTGATCAGGTAGACGACGATAATCCTGTGAGCCCAGTTGAGTTATTTTGCAGGCGTCCCCATTTGGGACAATTTAGTTTCGCCACGACGGTGGCAGGTGTCACGGGGTGACACAGGGGCCACCCAGGACATGACCCTGGGAGGGTATGATTGTCGGTGGTACGATAGAGGAGTCACGGGTCAGGCAGGTTTCGTTGGAGCTGCATCGGTCCACCCGAATGGGATCACGAGGCCAGGAGCTCCATGGTGTGGGTAAAGTGCGCAACCTCTGCAGAGTGTCAGAATCTATTCGAATAGCCGAGTCCACGGTATTGGACAGTCCGTACTAGGCCACTGTATGGTCAACCACAATAATGATAATAATGATGGAAGAACTTGTCTTATGTTCGGAAGTGCTCAGTGGTTTATGAGTATTCCGAGGGTTGTGGGTCAACCCAGAAGAGAGTAAGTTGGTAACAGTAAGCAACTTAAGCATTTAATATGTTCCTTGCCATGCTATTGTTTGCTACATTGTTATGGTTGCCGTGAGCTTGCGAGTACATTCCAAGTACTCACCTGGCATATCATGCCAGATGCAGGAGAAGCCGAGGACGGAGGTCCCGATGGTTCGTGCTACGCTAACTAGGCCGTGTCCCCAGCAGTGTCCCTGTGGATGGAGTTTCCGCGCTATGTTCCGCTACGCCTTAGTCTACCCAGTAGTATCGAGGCCCTGCTATGTTTCATAACTAATGTAGATATTGTCACCGCACTTGATGTGCTTCTGGCCTCGCTATCGATGTAAATTATGAGCTTGTACTCGAGATGTATCAATAAAGTTCAGTTCAGTTCTGTTCCAAGTTGTTGTGCGTTTCGAGAAGACATGATCTCTGGGTTGGAAACACTGGTATACCGGTTCTCTGAGCCGGGGTGCCACAAGGAGTCTGCGATATACGGGCACACATTCTAATTAAAAGAATTGTGCGCGATGGTAATAACAAGGACACACGGTTGATGGAACAAGTCGTGTGCTGACATCGCCGATTGCGGTGCACACACCACGTACGCATCTGAGAACGCTTGCCCACGTTAATTACACCATCCGGAAATCGTGCCTCACTTTGAAACCGAAACCGTCAAATAATTTTGAGCTTGTTTCCCGTCACATTCCAAATTACCACGCTATATTTAATTGCAAACATGTTCACGCCGATCAAAACCTAAATGTTTTCCCACTTAGCAGCTTATTACTAGGTTATAAATACTACCTACTCGAAAATGACTGCACATTCCTCCTCAATTCCTCATCAACAAACAAGCAAGTCTTCATCCTTCCTTGCGTCTGCCATGGCCCGTGGGAGGAGTTCTTGGTTGAGAAATGACCACGGAGCGGCGAGCGAAGCAGCAGAGATGTCCCGCCTCACCGCGATAGCAGCCGAGAGGTCCCACCGCGCCGCCGAAGCAGCACAGAGGTCCCGTCGCGCCGCCGAAGCAGCACTGAGGTCCCGCCATGCCGCCGAAGCAGCAGAGTGGTCCGGCCGCGCCACGGAAGCGGCACAGAAGTCCCGCCGCGCCGCAGAAGCAGCAGAGAGGTCCTGCCGTGTCGCGGTGGCCTGGATGGATCTCTCGCGGGCAGTCGAGGGCTCTCACATGCGCGCTATGCTCAATAAGCTAATGGATGACATCTCCCGTTGGGCGAAGCTGCAGGAAGAGAGCTATGCTGTGTTGGATAAGGAGACTGGCGTCATCCGGGGACTAAGGGGTGACAAGGTGAGGCTCCGCATCGAGCGCGACCTGCGAAGGGCGAAGATCACTGGCAGGGCGAAGCAGCACGAGGAGACAACTGTCATGGTCAGGAAATTTATGGACGAGAATGCTAAGCTCCGCATCGAGCGTGAAAGGCTCATGGAGGAATCCGTGGATGCTCTCAAGCGACGTATTGAGGACGTGAAAGAGATCAAGGTGGACGAAATGACGAAGATGGCGGAGTAGATCGAGGTGAAGTAGAGAGCAGCAACCCAGATCATTGTCTGCGTCTTCCTTCTTCTTTTGCCCTTGTGTCTTTTGGGCGTTGCCGCATGTGGCATCTTTAATTATCTTCCTGAATATGTAAGACAATTATTATTATCCATTGCCATCGTCGTCATATATATCAGTCTTGCTAAGTCTCAGTCGATGCTATGTCCGTGAGATCTTACATCAAGATCCGTGCAAAATTTTCTTTTCAGATTTTCTTTTCTCTCTCTTAAATCTCAGTCGACTGAGACCTAGCCACGTCATTAAAACAGGGGCTCAGGCGCCATTAATGGAGAAGTTGGGAGCGAGGTGGGCGGCGGATGGAGGTCAAAGGGCTCGCCTCCCGGTGAGCCTGCGCAGCGGTCTGCTCCACGCCTCCCGTCTACTCAAATAGCTACCCCGCACGGCGCCTCCTAGCTAATAAAAATGGGGACGCGTGGCGGCACGTAAATGGTTAGTACAATGCCCACGGTTTGAATAACACTTGTGTTTCCGATTGTAATGTGGCAGCTCTTTGTTACAAAATGACTTTGTTGGTTGTTAATCTGTGCGCCTTCAAAAAATCGGACAAATTTTTTACCACACCATGTTGGTGCCATGTCAAGGCAACATGCCAAGTTTCATGATTTTCAAGCAAGTTTTGGATTTACAGGAATTTAAAAACCAAGTTTGTCAATGTTTTCGGCCGAGCCACGATGCCCAGATGTTTGAAATTCATTCCCATTTCTTGCATGGGACCTAAACATTCACCCAAGGACACATATACGATTTTTTCAACCCATTTTGGTGGACTGGAGCATGTGCATGTAGTACAAATTTGAATTATGCACATTAAATGCCTAGGAAACTCGATGAATGTATAAAACAGGCCAAACGAACCCGGAATAATTCCAAATTTTAGCATGACATTCCTATTGGTCTTTGGTACCTCTGTAAAAAAAATCAAGGCAGGAAGAGGCAGCGTATGTCGTTTCTCCCACAGAGGTGACACATCCCCTATCGGAACCATGAGCCTTCTTGAGAGAAGCTCCGGTTTGTAAGAAGCTTATACCAAAACTTGTCCCAAATCGAACAAAAAATTTACCACAGCATGTTGGTGCCATGTCAAGACACCATGCCAAGTTCCGTGATTTTTAGGCAATTTTTGGATTTACAAGAATTTAAAAACCAAGTTCCTCAATGTTTTCGGCCGAGCCATGTCACCCAGATGTTTGAAATTCATTCCCATTTCTTGTATGGGACCTAAACATTCACCCATGGACACATATATGATTTTCCAACCCATTTTGGTGCACTGGAGCATGTGCATGTAGTTCAAATTTGAATTATGCACATTAAATGCCTAGAAACTCAATTAATGTATAAAAAAGGCCAAACGAACCCGGAATAATTCCAAATTTTAGCACGACACTCCTATTTATCTTTGTTACCTCTATAAAAAAATCAAGGCAGGAAGAGGCAACGTATGTCGTTTCGCCCACAATCTATCGGAACCATGAGCCTTCTTGAGAAAAGCTCCGGTTTGTAAGAAGCTTATACCAAAACTTATCCCAAATCGAACAAATTTTTTACCACAGCATGTTGGTGCCATGTCAAGACACCATACCAAGTTCCGTGATTTTTAGGAAATTTTTGGATTTACAGGAATTTAAAAACCAAGTTTCTCAATGTTTTCGGCCGAGCCACGACGCTCAGATATTTGAAATTCACTCCCATTTCTTGTATGGGACCTAAACATTCACCCAAGAACACATATACGATTTTTCAACTCATTTTGGTGCACTGGAGCATGTTCCTGTAGTTCAAATTTGAATTATGTACACTAAATGCCTAGAAAACTTAATTAATGTATAAAAAATGCCAAACGAACCCAGAATAATTCCAAATTTAGCACGACACTCCTATAGTTGCATGTTCACTGCAGATAAATGTTCTAGCAATTCAAATAGCGACCTTTCCTGCCGTAACCCCATTTTGTCTTTCAAATCAAAATGAAAAAATCAAGTACACCACAAAGAGTTTATTAGCAAGAATCGTGTGCGATGCAGTATAAAATATCTTGGGGCTCCCTCATGTATGGCTTACGCCGGAAGGTTCGTCGGCTACAGTCCACCGGCCGCGCATCAACCACACTTGAGCGCCAGTTTTTCGTTGCACCGTTCGTAGATTTTTGGCAACCACGGAAATATCTTGGTCCCCGCCCCCTCCCCCCACCCCCACCAAAAGCCACATTTCCACTGTTTCCTCCTTCCTTTCCAAGTTCAAACCTTCACTGCTTGCTTTGCAGCGTCGCCTCCTCGCCGGCGGCGCTCCTTCCTGCTACGCGGCCTCGTCGATATAGTCAGGTAATCCACACCCCACCCCCATCCTCCTCCTCCTTCTCCATCCCACATGTCTCGACCGCCGGTGCGGCATCTTCCATCCAAATCACTGCCCCATCCTCCAAATAAGCGCCGCCCATAGCCATGGTGCATGCATTATAGCTAGGAGCTCAAGGAGCATCTGGCAGCGGTGAAGCAAATCACGGCACGCGCGGATGAGGTTGCGATAGCTGCCATGAGTGCCGACCGCCAGATCTTGGAGGAGCACCTCGCCGTCGAGGCCACCGTCGACCCCTCACGCGCGGACGCCGCCACGCGGTTGGCTGCTTTAAACGACAGTTCGTGGTGTTTTCTAAAGGCCGCTCCGGTGCCTTCTAATGAATTGTCCTCTATAATGTTAATATGCAATCTGATCTTCTGAAATGTGATGTTTAGTTAACAGTTTGGTTCATTTGTTGTGATGTTCAGTTAACTGTTTGGTTCAATTCTGAAATGTGATGTTCAATTCCTATGGGTACAATTTTTTTATTATTATGCATGTGAGGAATAAATCGAATTTGGATGTACTCTATACATGAGAAACATACACAAATGCTATATTTTCTAGTAGTTCTTAAGCACGCTAGGCTTGGTTAACTGTATGGTCTTCTAGTATATGTTCTATTCTGCAATGTGGTTCTCGGTTAACTGCTTGCTTCATTTGTTGTGGTGTCCAGATAACTTTTTGGTTCAATTCTGCAGTGTGATGTTCATTTGTTGTGGGTACAAGTTTTCATTAATATATTCTACTAATAGTATGCCAACTCTCACTTAAACTGATCAATATCTGCCTTATATGTGTTGCAGGGAAACAATGGGAGGCACTGAGGTTTACCATCGAGGTTTGCACATGCATGGTCCTTTGGCTAATAGCACATTATTGTGCAATTGCAGGAACCATTCTAATATTTAGGTTTTTAACAATTTGGTCTTGCACATGTAGGTCCTGCTATCAGAGGTTTAGACCCACTGTTTGATCCATTTTGCATATGGGAAAATGAGATGGACATGAATATCAGTCAAGTCAAGAAACTCAGAAAGATTGTTAGGATAAAGAAACTAGCGTTGAATAACAACAAGATCTTTGTTTGCACAATGAAGAAGACATCAGTCAACTATAGGATGGTACTAACTCTTTTACCTTGTGTTTTTTCCTATGCGCCATTCCAAAATTTAGAATAGATATTTATGCATATCTTTGTTTTCAGTCCTTTCCAAAGCAGTTCACCGATGATTACCTCTCAAACCACGTCCATGGTCAAGAGGCGAGGAAGGTATTCATTCAACACCCACGGTACAATATTGAAGTCTTCCTCAAGAGGAGGAAGGTTGGGCGGGCAATCATCCGCAGCCACTGGCGTAAAGTTGCAAGGACAGTCAACATCATTGAAGGCTCCATATCCGCCTTCAGATTCAGCAGTTTTCCAGATGAGATTCATCTCTCTATATACCGTAAATGATGCTACTTTCCAAAGGTTTTAGATGTTGCATGTGAAACTTCGTGCTGTTGTGTAATTGCGTAGCTAGCTATATGCCTTTATGGTGTAACTGAGTGCTGAAGCTATGTGATGTTGTACTCTGATGTAATTCAGCTATGAAATCCTGGTTGCCGTAATACGACTATGAAACATATGATGTGTTCTCAGGCAACACCGTGGGCGATGACCTCAAACAACGCACACAGTTTCTAAAGTAGCCGTGTTGGATCAATGAACAATCACACACGACTTCCGCCCGACAAATATTTGCGTTAGGCCACCTTGCACAAACGTTTCCACATAAAAATTGTGTGTGATGTACATATGAACGGAGACGTTTTTCTGAGATTCACTGTATGGGATGTACATACGAACAGAAACGATTGGGCCAGTATAATTGTCTGCGATGGCTTGCTCGATCGCACACGAGCTCTTTTTGCCCCGCGTGTGTGACCGGAGGCCCTATCGCTGACGGTTTCTGGGTCGTGTGGGAAGGACCCCCCCTATCGCACACACAGGCAAGGCGACGGTTTAAAACTATGTCGCGGAAAGGGGGTAAAAACCGTTTGTATAGCAGGTCGCTGCACCAGTGACAATTAGAGATCATAGTTGCTCATGCCATGCTTAAATAGCTAGGAGTGGATAATGATTTATCTTGAGTGTCAACATGCATTAAAATGGTTGTGATGTAGTATGTTAGTATGGTATCCTCCTCTGAATAATTCAAGTGGCTTGACTTGGCACATGTTCACGCATGTAGTTGATTCAAAACCAACATAGCCTCCACGGTATTTATGTTCATGGTGTTTATATCCTACTCATGCTCGTATTCAGTGTTAATTATTCTCAATGCATGACTATGACTGTTTTCGCTCTCTAGCTGGTCGCTTCTCAATCTATTTGCTAGGCTTCGCCTGTACTAAGCGGGAATACTGCTTGTGCATCCAAAATCCTTAAACCAAAGTTGTTCCAGATGAGTCCACTATATCTACCTATATGCGGTATTACTCTGCCATTCCAAGTAAATTTGCATGTGCCACCTCTAATCATTCAAATAAACATCTATTTTGTGTGCATGTACCGCTCATGGAGCGACAGGGGGTGGTCAATATCTTCCATACTAAGCGGGTTATTCTCAGATGAGTGTTTATTCACTTGTCATTGCACGAGAGGGGCTGGTAATTGGGATGCCCGGTCCTATAATCAAAATGCCAAAATTATATAATGCAACAAAACTCCCCCGGAAATATGCTGGTATGGAGGGCACCCGTGAATTCGGCTAGCCATGGCTTGTGTTGGTATGGTGGAGGGGGAGTAAACTTTACCTTTCCGCTTGGAAACCGGCTATAATGTGTTTAGCATGGAAGATATTAAAAATTCTCGGTCGTGACGTTGACAGGAAAAGCATACCTCTCAAAATTGTTTTCATCTCTGTTTTAAGCTTCAAGCTCTGGCACCTCTGCAAATCCATGCTTCCCTCTACGAAGGGCCTATCCATTACTTTTATGTTATTTTACTTTTATTATTGAGTCATCACCCTCTCATTTAAGCACCAGTTGGAGAGCACTATTGTCATTTTTATGCATTGAGTATAGTTAATGTTGGGTGTGACATGACTGAATCTCTTCTACCATGAATTACAATATCTACTCGTTACTTGAACTTCAGAGGTGCTCTGCATTTATGTTTTGCGGTCTCAGAAAGGGCTAGCGAGATACCATGTTATCATATTATATCATGATTGTTTTGACAAATTGTTGGCATCCGAGATATCTTATTATTGCTTGCTAGTTGGTTATGTTATTGATATGAGTAAATGTGAGACCTAAGTGTTATCATTCATATGGTTACTTCATAATCTTTGCTGAAAACTTCGATGCTAGTTAAGTATATATACAGACAACAAGAACAAAAGAGTTCGTAAAAGTTTTTCTTTGTCACTTTCAGTTTGTCAACTGAATTGCTTGAGAACAAGCAATGAGTTAAGCTTGGGGGAGTTGATACGTCCCAAACGTATCTACTTTTCCAAACACTTTTGCTCTTGTTTTGGACTCTAATTTGCATGATTTGAATGGAACTAACCCGGACTGGCGCTGTTTTCAGCAGAATTGCCATTGTGTTATTTTTGTGCAGAAATAAAAGTTCTCGGATGGACCTGAAAATTTACGGAGAATTATTTCAGAATCAATAAAAAATACTGGCAAAAGATCTACTGGAGGGGAGCCACCTAGGGGCCACAAGCCCAGGGGGCGCGCCTACCCCCAGGGCGCGCCTTCCAGGCTTGTGGGCCCCTGGAAACTCCGTTTGGCCTAATTCCAACGCTATATATACCTCTTCATGGAGAAAAAAATCAGCGAGGAAGAATCATCGCGTTTCACGATACAAAGCCGCCGCCACCTCATGTTCTTCATCGGGACGGCTGATCTAGAGTCCATTCGGGGCTCCGGAGAGGGGGATTCAACGTCGTTGTCATCATCAACCATCCTCCATCACCAATTTCATGATGCTCACCGCCGTGTGTGAGTAATTTCTTCGTAGACTTGCTGGACGGTGATGGGTTGGATGAGATTTATCATGTAATCGAGTCAGTTTTGTTAGGGCTTGATCCCTAGTATCCACTATGTTCTGAGATTGATGTTGCTATGACTTTGGTATGCTTAATGCTTGTCACTAGGGCCCGAGTGCCATGATTTCAGATCTGAACCCTCTATGTTTTCATGAATATATTTGTGTTCTTGATCCTATCTTGCAAGTTGTATGCACCTATTACGTGTTATGATCCGCATACCCCAAGGTGACAATAATTGATATTCTTTCCGGTGATTACCGTAGTTTGAGGAGTTCATATATTCACTAAGTGCTAATGCTTTGTTCCGTCTCTATAAAAGGAGGCCTTAATATCCCTTAGTTTCCTTAAGGACCCCGCTGCCACGGGAGGGTAGGACAAAAGATGTCATACAAGTTCTTACTATAAGCACGTATGACTATATACGGAATACATGCCTACATTACATTGATGAATTGGAGCTATTGTGTATCGCTGTAGGTTGTGACTGTTACATGGTGAATGTCATCCAAGATAATTATCCATCACCGATCCAATGCCTACGCTTTTCTCATATTGATCTTTGCTAAGTTACTTTCGCTGCTGCTGCTATTACAATCACCACAAAACTGCTATTGTTACTGTCTCTGTTACTATTGCTACTGCTACTACTGCTATCAAAACCATCATACTACTATGCTACTAAACACTTTGCTGCAGATATTTAGTTCTCCAGGTGTGGTTGAATTGACAACTCAACTGCTAATACTCGCAAATATTCTTTGGCTTCCCTTGTGTCGAATCAATAAATTTGGGTGAAATACTACCCTCGAAGACTGTTGCGATCCCCCTATACTTGTGGGTTATCAGCAGGCAGTCGGAGGACGACGACGTCCCAATGGAGGACGCTGCCGACGACGAGCCAGTGCTGCCCTCATCCTCCGCGCCACCCTCCCCCTCCTCCGCGCCACCCTCGCCGGTGCATTGCACCTTGACCATCAGCGAGGCATGTGCCCATTACATGGACATGGTGCGGGAGGAGCAGTTCCGGGAGGCGCAGGCCGACGCTGCCTACAACCATCGCGCCCTCGAGGAGCACCTGCAGGCGGAGGAGCAGCTCGACGCCGGCAGGGCGGTGGCGCCGGACGCGGACCTGGTGGAGCAGGAGGCGCTGCTCCAGTCCTACCTCTCCACCCGCGAGATCCGCCTCGCCCGCTGGCGGTACCGGCAGCGGGTGGCGGAGGTGGCGGCCGCATCCAAGGAGTGCGACGAGGCGGGCGAGGCGTTGTTCGGTCAACACCGATGACGACGAGGACAACGCTGAGGCCGCACCCCGCCGCCACGACCACGAAGGCGGCACGTCCGCGGGCGCCGGCGGCAACGAGGAAGAGTAGTGCACGGGGGGTCGCCGCCGCTCGGGTCCCAGGATGGCCACCGCTCCTCCCCTCCCGTCGATGTCAAGCTTGGTGGGCTCAACATCGAAGGTCGATTAGTCGCTTGGCGGCGACGTGGAGGCAGACATCTGTGCTTGCCGGGTCTCCGGAGAAGGAGGTTACGGAGGCGGAGCTAGAAAATGCGAAGCTTCGGTTCTCTGGGTTCATGGCCGGACGTGGGGAACGGGCGCCGGCGACCATTTAGATTAGGTACTATTATACCTCTAGAGCCGGACTAGCACCGCTTTGATGTAAATGTAATGAAATCCGTCATGTTTATATGAAATCCGGTCTTGTTTGCACGAATTTCATCCGATTTGTTGAAAAGGGGTTTGAAATGTATGCGGCTAGCGTTGGATGGCGTCCTCCCGCATCCGTGTCCGCGGACTGGTCCCCCCTGTCCGCGGACGGACGCGGGAGGAAATTTGCGGGTTGCCGTTGGAGATGCCCTTACGAGTCATAATCTCTTGTGCACAACCTCTTTCAGCGAAATCACTAATTAAGTCCCCCTCCCCCCTCTAAAAAACTAATTAAGTCCATTTTTTTAAAGAACTAATTAGTCGAAATCACTAATTAAGGATACCCTTGCAAAGTCACTCATGCGCCACTTGTCGCAATGTTCTTCTTTTTTCGTAGATTCGTTTATTCAAAACGTTTTATCTCTTAAACCCATGTGGCAGCGGCTACATGGTGCAGTGGAGTCTCGGCGTCCGATGCGGGTTGACGGACTCGCGCAGGAGGACGGCGCTGTCTGGCGTCGTGGTGGCGTCGACGGCAGGCCTGGCAAGGTCGATGCGTCAGTTCCTGTTCTGAAGATGGATCGATGGAAGACGGCGGCAGCCACCTCTGAGAGTGCGCCGAACCGGTGTGTGCCCCAGACCCGGCATTGTGGCTTGATTGGGGCCTCCGGCTTCAGATGTTAAGCTTTGGTGCGAAGTCTGTTTGGTATTCGGCTCGGATTTTCGGCACCACTTCATCAACTAGATAGGAGTAGCGACAAATGTTGCCGAGATGGTGGTTTCAGACTGACTGATGTATTACTTTGTAAGGTCTTTGTGAATAATCAATAAAGTGGCTGCATGCATCGCCCAGATGCAGAGGCCGGGGGTCATCCTCCTTTTCTAAAAAAAATCTCTTAAACCCGTGCGTCCAAATCGCGAACCGTTTTTACCGTTGGATTTTTCGCATCGAGATCTTCGAAACTAGAACCATGTTAATTGGTTTCGACGGACTTTTTTTCACGAGAAAATCGAAAGAATAAAAATCGGACCGGTAGCACGATCCCCCCTCCACCCCCTTTTCCCTTTCTAAGAGGCACAGTTGTGTCTTTCGCGGAAGCAAATTTGTGCCTTCAGGCGAAGCAAATCTGTGATCGTGGAAAAAAACACATTTTTTCCACGGAAGCGGACCTGTGCCTCCACGAGAAGCAAAATTTGTGCCTCTCACGGAAGAAAAAAATGCGTTTTTTTCCTTCCGAGAGCCTCTCGCGGAAGCAAATCCGTGCCTCCACGAGAAGCAAATATGTGCCTCTCGCGGAATGAAAGAAACATGTTTTTTGCGCGCAATTTGTTTAAATCGTTTTTATGTCCAAAACCTAGAGAAAAACCAGGCAAAAGCCAAAAAATCAAAAAAAAACCCAGAGAAAAGCATCTAAATCCCAAAAACACGTACAGAAAATAAAAAATAAAATCCCGAGGAAGCGCCCAGCACACGACACGTGGCGGCGGCTAAAAGCACTAAGGGCATGTTCTGAACCTCTCCAACTCCCAGCTTCACTAACTCCAGATAGAAAACGCAGCAATGGTACCGGCGTACCGCTCAATTAGTTGCTCTCTGAGCGGAGTTTAGTGTATTTTTTGGTTCCAGACGGGCCTCTACGTTTTGGTTGTAGCGAGACCGATGGCCGCGTAGTGGCCGGCCCAGTAGGAAATTATTCCTGTGTTTAGTTCGTTAGTTCGTTACGTAGGCTTGTTTCATTCTTTCTTTCGTTTTTTTGTTCTTTTTTTCTACTTTTGTTTATACTGTAAAATATTGCAAATATATATTTTACAAATTAATTTATTTAAATTTTTAAGGACGTTTAAAATTTTCAAGAAGGTTAAACTTTGTTAGTGTAATTTTAAAAGTTGTTCACAACATTAAAAAAAATCTTTGTAACAATTAAAAAAGTGTTCACATGTTTGCACATTGCATGGCTCAAAGAGGATGTAGTACCCAACGTACGATGGTTCGGCTGCAATCTGGGCCTGCTGACTTATGTTCTATTTGTGAAAATAAGCGTACAAACATTACTTAATTAATGAATGCTCGTTTCACCCACACAAAAATGTTCACATGTTTTACAAAAATATTCCTGAAATTTTCAAAAAGTGTCCATGAAAATGTAAATAATTGTTCACGTAATTTGTACAAAATGTTCGTACTATTCAATAAAATATTCTTTACATATATAAAATGTCCATGCGTTTAAAAGTATGGTTCATGAAATTTTAAAATATGTTTATGGAATGTAAAAAAAACTCCGCCTATGTTGTCTCAACATAGCCGGTCCCAAGCCCGGATAAAGGAGGAGGGTTGTGATAGGCTTGGCGAGCCAACGTCAAAACTCAGCCACTCTTATGGAGATGAAACCCAAAAGATTTTCGTTGGGGCGTAACCCTCTCAGCGACGCGCCACATCGGAACCCGGGTGTGGTGGAAAATGGGCAAGGGTCGGGCCATCACCCCCCAGGTGGCGCGCCATATCTTGATCTGGATACGGTGGCAAGTGAGCGAGGATCGGGTCGTCGCATCCTTAGTGGCGCGCTACATCGGCGCCCGGGTGTAGTGGAAATTGAGCAAGGGTCTTCGCATTTGACTCGACGAGTGCGAAGGGTAAGGAAGCTAGCCGAGCCTAGGAGGATTCGCTTAGGTAGCTGGAACGTAGGGTCTCTGACAGGTAAGCTTCGGGAGGTAGTTGATACCGCGGTGAGGAGAGGCGTTGATATCCTTTGCGTCCAAGAGACCAAATGGAGGGGACAAAAGGCGAATGAGGTGGAGGGTACCGGCTTCAAGCTGTGGTACACGGGGACGGTTGCAAACAGAAATGGAGTAGGCATCTTGATCAGCAAGAGCCTCAAGGATGGAGTGGTAGACGTCAAGAGACGTGGGGACTGGATTATCCTGGTCAAGCTGGTAGTTGGGGACTTAGTTCTCAACGTTATCAGCGCGTATGCCCCGCAAGTAGGCCACAATGAGAACACCAAGAGGGAGTTCTGGGAAGGCCTAGAGGACATGGTTAGGAGTGTACCGATTGGCGAGAGGCTCTTCATAGGAGGAGACCTCAATGGCCACGTGGGCACATCTAACACAGGTTTTGAAGGGGTGCATGGGGGTTTTGGCTATGGCATCAGGAACCAAGAAGGAGAAGATGTCTTAAGCTTTGCGCTAGCCTACAACATGATCATAGCTAACACCCTCTTTAAGAAGAGAGAATCACATCTAGTGACTTACAGTAGTGGGCAACACTCTAGCCAGATTGATTTCATCCTCTCGAGAAGAGAAGACAGGCGTGCATGCCTAGACTGTAAGGTGATACCTGGAGAGAGTGTTGTCCCTCAGCATAAGCTTGTGGTTGCTGACCTCCGCTTTCGGATTCGTGTCCAGCGGGACAAGCGTGCCAAAGTCGCTAGAACGAAGTGGTGGAAGCTCAAGGGGGAGGTAGCTCAGGCGTTCAAGGAGAGGGTCATTAAGGAGGGCCCTTGGGAGGAAGGAGGTGATGTAGACAACATGTGGATGAAGATGGCGACTTGCATTCGTAAGGTGGCCTCAGAGGAGTTTGGAGTGTCCAGGGGAAGTAGAAGAGAAGCTAAAGATACCTGGTGGTGGAACGATGATGTCCAGAAGGCAATTAAGGAGAAGAAAGAGTGTTTCAGACGCCTATATCTGGATAGGAGTGCAAACAACATAGAGAAGTACAAGATGGCAAAGAAGGCCGCAAAGCGAGCTGTGAGTGAAGCAAGGGGCCGGGCGTATGAGGACCTCTACCAACGGTTAGACACGAAGGAAGGCGAAAGAGACATCTATAAGATGGTCAAGATCCGAGAGAGGAAGACGAGGGATGTTGACCAAATCAAGTGCATCAAGGACGGAGCAGATCAACTCCTGGTGAAGAACGAGGAGATTAAGCATAGATGGCGGGAGTACTTTGACAAGCTGTTCAATGGGGAGAGTGAGAGCTCTACCATTGATCTGGACGACTCTTTTGCTGATACTAGCAGGCTTTTTGTGCGGCGAATCCAGGAGTCGGAGGTCAAGGAGGCTTTGAAGAGGATGAAAGGAGGCAAGGCGATGGGCCCTGATTGTATCCCCATTGAGGTGTGGAGAGGCCTCGGGGACATAGCGATAGTATGGCTAACCAAACTTTTTAACCTCATTTTTCGGGCAAACAAGATGCCAGAAGAATGGAGACGGAGTATATTAGTACCAATCTTCAAGAACAAGGGGGATGTTCAGAGTTGTACTAATTACCGTGGAATTAAACTGATGAGCCATACAATGAAGCTATGGGAGAGAGTCATTGAGCACCGCTTAAGAAGAATGACAAGCGTGACCAAAAATCAGTTTGGTTTCATGCCTGGGAGGTCGACCATGGAAGCCATTTTCTTGGTACGACAACTTATGGAGAGATATAGGGAGCAAAAGAAGGACCTGCATATGGTGTTCATTGACTTGGAGAAGGCCTATGATAAGATACCGCGGAATGTTATGTGGTGGGCCTTGGAGAAACACAAAGTCCCAGCAAAGTACATTACCCTCATCAAGGACATGTACGATAATGTTGTGACAAGTGTTCGAACAAGTGATGGCGACACTGATGACTTCCAGATTAAGATAGGACTGCATCAAGGGTCAGCTTTGAGCCCTTATCTTTTTGCCTTGGTGATGGATGAGGTCACAAGGGATATACAAGGAGATATCCCATGGTGTATGCTCTTTGCGGACGATGTGGTGCTAGTCGATGAGAGTCAGACGGGGGTCAACAGGAAGTTGGAGTTATGGAGGCAAACTTTGGAATCGAAAGGTTTTAGACTTAGTAGGACTAAAACCGAGTACATGAGGTGCGCTTTCGGTACTACTAGGCACGAGGAGGAGGAGGATGTTAGCCTTGATGGGCAGGTGGTGCCGCAGAAGGACACCTTTCGATATTTGGGGTCAATGTTGCAGAAGGATGGGGATATCGATGAAGATGTGAACCATCGAATTAAAGCCGGATGGATGAAGTGGCGCCAAGCTTCTAGCATTCTCTGTGACAAGAGGGTGCCACAAAAGCTAAAAGGCAAGTTCTATAGGACGGCGGTTCGACCCGCAATGTTGTATGGCGCTGAGTGTTGGCCGACTAAAAGGCGACATGTGCAACAGTTAGGTGTGGCGGAGATGCGCATGTTGAGATGGATGTGTGGCCACACAAGGAAGGACCGAATCCGGAATGATGATATACGAGATAGAGTTGGGGTAGCGCCAATTGAAGAGAAGCTTGTCCAACATCGTCTGAGATGGTTTGGACATATTCAGCGCAGGCCTCCAGAAGCCCCAGTACATAGCGGACGGCTAAAGCGTGTTGATAATGTCAAAAGAGGCCGGGGTAGACCGAACTTGACATGGGAAGAGTCCGTAAAGAGAGACCTGAAGGATTGGAGCATCACCAAAGAACTAGCCATGGACAGGGGTGCATGGAAGCTTGCTATCCATGTGCCAGAACCATGAGTTGGTCGCGAGATCTTATGGGTTTCACCTCTAGCCTACCCCAACTTGTTTGGGACTAAAGGCTTTGTTGTTGTTGTTGTTGTTTATGGAATGTAAAAAAATTCTTGCAATTTTAGAAATATATTTTTTAAGGAAAACATTGAATAAGCAGTAGAGGATAGAAATATAGAAATCCATCTGTTTGTTTTGCCATACAGAGTGCACAATACCCCTTCGCCCCTTGCTCTAGCAACTTGGGCGATTAGATTTTCTCACCTCCTGCCGGCGGCGCTGCAGGTCCGCCTTGTCTTCTGTGGCCTTAGGCCATGGAGGCGGGGTGGACCTCAACCCTTGTCGGTGGGAGGTCCCCTGCTCTGTTTTTAGGTGTCTTTTCATGTTCATTTGGAATTTGTGTCCTGTTCAGAAAGGCGAGGTGGAGGCGGCTCCTTGAAGATGGAATAATGTTCTTCCCGTCTAGCCCCCATCCCAATGGTGCATTTAGGGTCGTCAGAGGGCATGTGGAGGTGTATCTCTGGCGGATCCCGCAAGATTCAGTAATTGTTTGGGTTCGGTGCATCTCTTTGGATCAGGTCTTCGTTAGTCTGTATTCGCGTGTTTACATGTTGGATACTTCTGATCTACGCTTCTCTTCATCGACGACTGTTGTTGTTCTGGTGCGTGGTCCTGTGGGGCCTTAGCATGATGAATTTTCGACTGTCTATTACAACAAGGTTTGTCTGGCCCCGATAAGAGATAGGTCATGACGTCGACGCACCTTTGATTCTCTCTAGTGCTTGTAGTCATCGCTAGGTGGTCTAAGAATCTTGTAATTTTTATTACTTTTGGTGTTCATTGTACAACCATGAATATTAATAAATAGATCGAAAGTTTTCAAGAAAAAAATAGAGTTAGGAATATCTGCAAATGCCATTGCCATGCAAAGCTTTGAAGATCGTAGGGAGTAGGATAGGAGCGGCAACCTCATTTTCTGTTAACAACCACGGGCTCTCTTTCCCCCTCCTTAAGAAAAGCCTTCTTCCTCCTCCCGCCGGCGCCACCGCCGGTCCACACCCGCCTCCGATGGCCTTTGGGCCGTGGAGGTGCGGAGGATCTCAGCCCCCCGCCGGTGGGAGGGACCCTGATGTCGTTTTTGTTAGGTTTAGCGTCTTGGTTGGGGCTGTGTGGCGATGGCAATGTCCCTTAGTAGGAATAATGTCTTCCACGTCCGATCCCCGTCTCAACGGTGCGTCCAGCATCGTCGGAGTGCGTGTGGAGGTGTGTCACTGTTGGATCTCGTGGGATTCAATCGGTGCTGGTCTTCGGTAGATATATTTGGATCCAATCTTCGTTCGTGTGGCTACATGTTTGATCTTTTCGATCTACGACTCTCTTCATCAGCGATGGTTACTGCTCTGGTGCGCTGGTCCTCTGAGGACTTAGCATGATGACTTCCCTACTGTATACTACAATATGGTTTGCCTGGCTCCGGTGAGGGAGTGACGAAGATGGCGGGAGTCATTCGGCTCGCTCCAGTGTTTGTAGTCGTCACTATGTGGTTCATGGATCTGATTGTAATTTTTATTACCTTTAGTCTTCTTTGTACTGCCATGATTGATTTTGATTAGATCAAAAAATTCTCTCGTAGAAAAGAAGATCGCAGGGAGTAAAAACAATATTTTCGTTGGAAAACAAAGGCAGCAAATGCCTGTCATTTGAGAGTGAGAGAGCATCGGATGGCCCTGTGGCCCATATACCGGACCGATAGTAACCCATGGGAGCACGGCCCACGCGGCACGCTGTTCGTCTTCACGTGACGTGACACGTGAGCAGTCCCCATCACCCGTGACCCGAACCAAACCAGACCCAACCTTCCAAGTCTCCAACCCACAGAAGCACACCTCGCTCTCCTCCCACTCCACGCCACAGATCTCTCCCTCTCCGCCCCCTCCCCCTTGCTCTCCCGACCATGGCCGAGGACGCCCCCAACGCCGGCGCCGAGGGCGTCCTCCCCGCGCCTACTGAAGCCTCCGCCTACGCCGCTACCCCTCCGGCGTCAGCAGAAAAGGCCTCCTCGGAGACGCTGCTCCCATCGCTCAGCATCTGGCCCCCGTCGCAGCGCACGCGCGACGCCGTGGTGCGGCGCGTCGTGCAGACACTTTCCGCGCCCAGCGTCCTCTCTCAGCGCTACGGCGCCATCCCGGAGCCTGAGGCCGAGCGCGCCGCGGCCACCGTCGAGGCCGAGGCCTTCGCCGCCGCCTCCGAGTCCGCCGCCGCCTCCCCCGCCTCCCTGGAGGACGGGATCGAGGTCCTCCAGGCGTACTCCAAGGAGGTCAGCCGCCGCCTCCTCGAGCTCGCCAAGTCACGCGCCGCCGCCGCCGCTGCCGCTCCAGAGACCCCCGCGGAGCCTAGCACTGAAGAGTCGGAGGTTTCGTCAGCGACTGCTCCGCCCCCCACGGAGGAGTAAGGTGCTGACCCCGAGCTTTGATCCACCAAGATGTGCTGCTATTTTGGCATTTCGTTGGAGATTATCTATTGTTATTACTACTACTCTATTAGAGATGCCTATGAGATGGGGAATTGATGTTTGTTTCATGAACCTGGTACCTTGCAACAAACTTTAAGCTATATCAGCCTATCAGGGGTGCATCATTGTCCTTAAGGTGTGCATGAATGATTCATTAGGTCATCTGTACTGGCTGCTGTAGATTGCAAGCAGATTGCACCAATGAATGTTCGTAGCAATGGTGCCAATTGTATGCTTGTTCCTTCCGTGTTGAGTTTGTTCTCGTTTGGCTTGTGTAGCAGTGCGTGCTTTGGCCCATTTTAACCTTATGCACTTGGACCGCGTTAGTTCTTACTTCTTAGGTATTCCCTCTGTCCCATATATGATGTTATTACCAATATATGAGTATATCAGTTGTAATAACATCTTATATTATGGGACAGATGGAGTAGGTTTCATTAGTTCTTTAGGTTTCATTCTGTTGAAAGTAGTATATTGCTGAGCTGATTAAGTAAATACTACTCCCTCCGTCCCATAATATAAGAGCGTTTTTACACTACACTAGTGTAAAAAACGCTCTTATACTATGGGACAGAGGGAGTACTATCTATTTTGAGTTGAAAATAGGCGCATATTGTTTTCCAAAACACGCATAGTTTTATAAGTGTTTTTGGGTGTTTATCTAACTTTAAACTACAGTTTTTTTTTTCTATATTACAATAGATCAATGATGGCCAATTTTTGGATGACTGAATGGAGCTGCTAGCATTGCATCCAAGACAACAACTAACATAGTAACATGTACTACTAGTACTCTAGTAGTTGGCATTCCAATGAAGACTGCCCGATTGCAATGCTAGGCGTGCACTATGCAGCTATGTCTGCATACAGATTAAATCATTTTAAATTAGTTGGTCATGTGTTGCTAGATGAGAAGTACAGTTTACCAAATACTAAATCCTGAAGCTTCAGTTTCTTCTACCTATGCTTTATGCTAGCTGTTAAGAATAATTTTTCCATCCAGAAAAATCAGTTGGTCTCAATTAAAGATGGCTGAGGATGCATTAAGAAAACCAGCATGGAGTTTATGTGAATGAAGAAGGTTTAGCTTTGCTTCAAAGTTGAGTGAATGCAATAGTTTATTTGATTAAAAATGGTACTAATTTGGCAGGCTTTGCTTCAATGCTTATTTTAGGACAACATACAAGGCTCACCAATATCTACATTTCATAAGATAGTCAACTTTGTCTTCTTTTTGTGAAATTTCTGATATTCTTCCACATGATGCAGCGACTGATAGGCTAGAGCTACCAGCCATGTGTATTGATGTTGTTTGTTGGCTTTTTTTTTGGCGGGGATGTTTGTTGGCTTGTGACTGTCCATGACATTGAAGGTAGCTACGGTTGATGTTATTGATGTTTCTTACTTAGTTTCCATAGTCAGTAGGTGCTACAGTTCTTTCATGGTGGATTGTTTTCTGGTACTTCCAGAAACCTGGTACTGTGTCATATTCTTGCATAATGGTTGAGAGGCAATAGGGAGCTAAAAAGACAATAAAGAAAATAGACATATGGTCTGTGAGGTTAAAAGAAGTACACAAAATAAACTGGAACATCTCCATAGACGGATGGAATTCAACTGCCTTCAAAGTGTGAAGGTGGTTTTTGACCATTCCCTGATTTGTGTAAACACAGATTCGATCGAATCTGTGATTATTTTTAGGGGTTGGCTTGGTATCTATAGTCTGTTAGCGTCATAAGGGTTCTACCATTGCACTGAGAAGATAGTACTACTACTATTTTATAGTACGATATTGCTTAAACCTTGCTTGCTTAAATATGTGTTGAATGTCGACCAAATGTGCTGACCAAGCTCTTTCTATCTCTCGTCTGATGTTGGCTCGAAAAGACCTGTGGTTGTAACTGGTACAACAATGCAAACCTGAGCTTGCTAGCTAAAATTGTGCATTTGTAACGCCTTATTGGGCCAATTTTTCAGTTTGAGAAGCGTTTTATCTTGTTGTCCAGACCTTTCGTGACAAAGAAACCAAGTGGTTTTCCCGCTCATGCCTGGTACAAGTGATTATAGTACTGAAAGATCAAGTTGCTGGTTCATGTGATTCTAAATTCTTGCTGTTGCAGAAATATGCAGCCAAGGTGCATGTTTGTTTTCAAGCAAAGAACATGTTAGGGCATAAATGACCAACGGCAGTTATATCAGGTTTTAGTAGCTAAATACCCGTGATTTGCTACCAAAAAACCCTTCTACTTATCGTGTTAAGCCATTGTGAATGGCTCATGTTTGCGAGACATCTTAACTGTGCTGTCACACTATGTTCGACCAATGGCCTCACATCCCACAGTTGGTCGTGCTTCCTCGTGAACTCTGACGTGATTCATTTTTCTTACAAATAGATAGATGATTAACGGAAATTAGATTAGCCTTCACTGGCTTACTTTTTAATAACTGATTCCTTGGTTTAGAATCAGTCTATCAAACCGTAGACGCACTTTTCAGATCAGCGACCGCCTCTCCAACGGAGCATTGAGGGAATGTAATGTATCTGGTGCACCCACATTGAAGCACGACGACTTTCTTCATCGGCGATGGTTGCTACTCTGGCGCGCTGGTTCTATGGGGCCTTAGCACGATGACTTCCCGACTGTCTACTACAACAAGGTTTGCCCGGCTCCGGTGACGGAGGGGCGATGACGGCGGCGCGCCTTCGGCTCGCTCCAGTGCTTGTAGTCGTCGCTAGGTGGTCCACGGACATGGTTGTAATTTTTATTACCTCTGTTGTTCTTTGTACTGCCATGATTGAAGATGAATAGATTGGAAGTTTCTCGCAAAAAAAAAGAAGCTGATAAGGGCGCGAAAGGAAAAGAAAAGATATTTAGGAAATAATTAGCTTAATTATGGAGTTTCTCTATATTTCAGTTAGTTAGAGAATTTTCAACCGGATTAGCCTAATTTGTCCTCTCATTTGTCTGCAGACACATTCAGACAATGCTCGGGCATGTCTGCTTCGAACTCTCAGTCATTTATGCACGTAGCCTTGTCCCAAAAATTGTTTGGACGCCTGCATATGATTGATGGGAATGGAAAGAGAAAAAAAAAAGAGAGAGAGAGAAAGTTGTTTGGGTGGACCTCATCTGACGTGACGTACTAGACATGCCCGAACACCACATTTCTTCCCCACATAAGGGTTGAGTTTGGAGATTTGCCAACGTCCGGACAAATGAGGGAGATTTGGGGCCTCGGTTAGGAGGCTTTTTTCTCTCATGTGTGGACACTGTCCGGTCTGTCAGTCCGAACATACGGAGAGGATTTGGGGGCGTCGGTTGAAGATGCATTTAACTCCTGTGCAACCGGATGATAAGGACTAGACGGCAGCAATGCAAAAGAAGTACAATTCTGCCTGGGTTTGACCATTTGAAACGTTTATTGCAACGTTCAACATTTAGGAAAAGCTGTGGAAATACATACAGCTGATACTCACCAAGAAGAAGAAATTTACTACAGGTGTCTTGGTGACAACAGCCCCAAAAGAATTCATCACTGGTGACGACAAAGGTAAATTAATCAAAGCATGGCGGACCAAACAACATAAACTCACATGCACAAGCGCGCATACGCAAGATATCGCCTGCTATTAAATTCAACGATCAAACACACACAACCTTACGATTAGCGTTGATGGTCGGCTCCACCACTTTCACGGGACAACCCGCACGCAGACCCGATGCACCCCAGCATGCCGCCGCCTTTCTTCTGCGCACCACTGGACTTCTTCCCGGCGCCGTCCGCCGCGAAGCTGACACGCTTCTTGCTCCCGGTCGTGCCACCCATGGACGGGCTCAGCACCGGCGACGCGACCTGGCTGCAGCCCGCCGGAGACCGCACGGCGGGGACTGGTGCGCCCGGAGCTGGCCGTCCGAGAACACCATGCTGGCGGGCGACGCCGAGCTGTTGCTGATCACGGCGCTGAACTCGAAGCTGGCGTCAGTCTCCGTCGACGACGCGGGCGGGGTCTGCGGCGCCACCACCGGCACGGTCTGTCGGCTGCGGCCGTAGCTCGCACGGCGTCGGGATACCAAGTTAGCCCCGTCGTCCTCCACGGCCACAGGGCTGGCATCTACGGCCGCCATCAGCTCGAGGAGTGCCCGTGGCTTGCTCATGGCTGCAGAAAACCGAGGGATACCTGCTGTGCTACCTGGACTGGTACTTGCTCCTACTACTTGATAGTGTGTGCAGTATTACAGATTAATCACGGATATATAAATATGGGCGTTGCGAGCAGAAGCATACAAAGGTGTGTGTGGTTTTAGCGGCAAGGGCGGTGATAGAAACAAAGAGGTTATAATGTCGGGGCGTTGGTATGAACGATGGCGTATGTCAGGGTTTGGAACGAGGCATGGCCGCCGCCGTCTTTTGCGGTTGTCGCGGGAGAAGCGGACCGAGTGCTGCTGTGGCCGGCTTTTCAAGAAAGCGGGAGATAGTCTTGTAGATACATCTTACAAAATTAGACAAGTGATTTTTTTAGCGGGGGATTATTATTATTCATTTATTATTATTTTTATTTTTTTAAAAAACTTTCGATCTATTCATCTTCAATCATGACAGTACAACGAACATCAGAAATAATAAAAATTACATCCAAATCCGTAGACCACCTGTCGACGACTACAGACACTGAAGCGAGCCGAAGGCGCGCCAACGTCATCGCCCCTCCCTCGTCGGAGCCGGGCAAAACTTGTTGTAGTAGATAGTCACGAAGTCGTCGTGGTAAGGCCCCATAGGACCAGCGCACCAGAACAGCAACCGGCGCCGTTGAAGAGTAGCGTAGAGCGAAAGGATCCAACCTGAAGACAAACGAACGTAGACGAACTACGACCTGATCCGAGCACATCCACCAAGGACAGATCCGTTGGAGACACACCTCCACACGCCCACTGACGATGCTAGACGCGCCACCGGGACGGGGGCTAGGCGGGGAGAACCTTATTCCATCTTCAGGAAGCCGCCACCATCTTGCCTTCCTGAGCAGGACACAAACCCTAACAAAACTTGAAAAAACATCTAAAAATGAAACGCTCCCGCCGGCAAGGGCCAGGATCCACCGCGCCGCCATGGCCCTAAGGCCACCGGAGACGAGCCGGACCGGCGGCGGCGCCGGCGGGAGGCAGAGGAACCCTATGTTTGTTTGGGGAGGAGGCGGCTACGTATCAGGGGAGAGATTATTATTTTTCATTTATTTTTTTTAAACACAGTACATACGTAGACGCTCATATACACGCGCATACACTTATCCCTATGAACACACACGCAGACCCTACCCCTATGAGCACCTCCGAGAGACTAGCCGGCATATTATCTTGAAATCGACGAAGTCACCACAGACGCCTCGTAATGGGAACGTCTCCTCCCAAAATAATGCGAGGACCAGGACTTGAACCCTGGTGGGCCGGGGATACCACTGTCCTCCTAACCATCCAACCACGGGTTGATTCACGACAAGTGATTTTTTTAGCGGGGGATTAAATAGGTGATCTTAAGGCACTCCCAATGCTAGGCTTTTAGGGCATCTCCAAAGCGGACCCTCAAATCTCCACTATATGTCTGGACCACTTTTGTCATGCAATGGGGACCTGTATATGTCCACTTAGCAGTCCGGACGTATGGATTCCGGTATCCAAGAGACAAACGTGGGGACTTTGCCGGAGTGTGGACATGCACTTGACCAATCACATGCATGGTCTCCCTCTTCTCTCTCTCCTCCCAACCGGACACTAAATCACAAATATCCTACCACATGCGTGGTCTCCACCTACTTTTTCTTCTCCCAACCGGATACTTTGTGATTAGCATTGAATGGCTCACTCTCGCATCATGTCCGCGGACCACGTCCGGACATATACCGAAGACATTTGCGGGCCAGCTTTGGAGATGCCCTCACAAGCATCTTCGACTGTGCCATAAAAAACTCCCTGTAAATAGCGAAAAATAAAAAAACTATCCTAAAAGTGATTCTATGAGGTGTCCATATAATTCAAGTGTTTTACATGTGAGGTGATTTAGCAGATCCCATAAACATATTCCCCTAAAATCATTTTTTTTCTTCTATTTCTGTTTAAAATAATATACAAATGGCCGTGGTGTGGTGGCGACGAAGTGGTGGTCGGGCAGCAGCGGCGCGATGGACTTCGAGGGCGGCGCACTGTCATGGCACTCTTAGAGGAATGTTTACGAGAAGTGTCGTCTGCTCCTAGATGGAGAACTTGGGCAGATTGTAGGGGTTCCCTTTAAAAAATCGTGTTAACAGAATCAGTTGGAGCATTTTTTTTTAACCCAAATATTACGTTGATGTTCTCTCAGGGAGGTCATCCAAGCAAACCACGTGACACATGTGGTAAGAATCCAAACAATTCAAAAAAAAAAACCCCGTGATCTGGGAGTGCTCCCTCGAAAACCACTCTTAGCGAACAGTTGAAAATTGTCATGCTGAAACATATGTATTTGCCTTGTTATTATATAAAGATTTGTCATGTTGTAGCATAAAGATTGTCATGTTCTCCAAGTATCTGTATTTTTTATTAAATAATATGATTATTTGCAGGCTACACAAAAAGACAAAAATCTGGGCCAAATGCAACAAATGAAAAGCCTATTTAGCCTATGTATTTGTCTTTTTATGTATATCGCATATGCACATATATGTTCATTAAATTTCGTACGTATGACTACACACATATGCCTATGTGTATAATTTTTTTCAGTTTTTTTAGGTGCAGAAAATACATTTTTGATGAAAAAATAAATAAAAGAATCCCTCGAGCCCGGACACCAATTGCACTTTCCAAGTGCCCAAGCCCTAGTCTCCTTCTCCTACTGACGCAACCATTTTCTTGTACGAATCATGTGACTCGTGGTCACATTCTTCGATTCTTGAACCCCTAGCGAGAAGATAGGTAAGGGTATCTCCAACACGGCTCACCAAACGCTGGCAAGGCAAATGTTTGGATCGGACGGTCCGGACACTTTTAGCAATCCAACCCAGTTCATCAAATCAAGCTAAACTGGTTTCGACGTCTGAAATCACATTGTCGGACCTCAAACCAGGGGAGCTGTGGGGGAGTCCGGATGTTCCCCACGTCGGACTTCCTCACCTCGGATCCACCCCAAAAACCAACCGGTGTCCGCTCATTTTGACAATCCCCCACTCTTTCCACACCGAACCCAGCCTTCTTCGTCCCGATTGTCGTTGCCTCTGCCTGTTCCAGCCAGTCCCATTGTAAGCCACTGTCGCGATGGATTCATCGAATCACATCACGAGGTTCGAGGCCCTGTCGGACCTGGAGAAGACCAACGTACTGGATCAGGCCTGATCCCCTCATCCATATCGGACCATCGCGTCGGTGCCGCACGGGAAATTTCAGGCCTAACCCGCCCAGTACAAGGCGTCGTACTACTTCGCCGCCCAGTAGTACGATCATCCAAGCGCGCAGTAATCGCCGCAGCACCCGCCGCCTCCGGCCACCATCCACATGTACATTATTGACATCAACTCTGACTACGTGTTCACCATGTCGCCAAATCTCGTCCAGACGTGGTTTTCGTCCTAGGATCCCTCGTCCGGTGGTGTCCAATCACTGCTTGGCGGAGTGCCTTCCCCAAGCTTGACGACGGCCACCTATGAGGCGATGATGACCATGATCCACAGCGGCGGCGACCAATTCCTGCAGCAATGTGGGGGTATCATCTAGTTCACGCTCACGGCATGGCGCCACAACGTGTGCTAGCACGAAAATGGTCATCCCACTTCGCCAACTAGAACCATCGCTTGAGCCACCCGCAATGAAACGATTCAGGTGCGGTGAGATTTTGAGGAGACAAGCGATCACATGGGTTTCTGTGCAAAATTACCGCCACACTCTCACCTCCCAAGCCAATTTGCACTAGTTGTGCATCGCTTATACAACATCATGTATTAAAATGTGTGATTTCTAACTTGATATACCAAACTAAACATATTTGTTTTTTGAGGAAAAGGGGTTTCTCTTCGATTTTGATTAAGAAAACCATCAGAGTTTTTACACTGCCAAAACACAACCATCAACAGAGCTGAGATGGTGATAAGGACATGCCCATAAATCACCAAAATGAGCTCAAGAACCCAAACTACTACTAGCATCACAACGTCGGAACATAGCAAGGCTAACAGGCTAAACCCGCGACCAAAATATAAGAATTCTCCGCCGCAACATCTCATCCAAACTAAGATAGAACTTCACATGTTACAAACTAGGAAATATAAAGTAGAGGAACTGAACTGGCAAACGAGTATTAAAGCTTTTCCCAGAGTGAGCAGAGATCGAAGTGTCATCCACAAGTCAAAGAAGATGAGCATCAACCTTCTGTCCATCTTTTTTGCTTCTTTTGTTCATCAGCCACTTGTTATTCAGAAGACTCCAAGACGCCATCCCTTAGAAGCATGGTTCACTTCACTTACTACACACTCTAGCAGCTTTACTCCCCAATTCAGCTCCCTTTGGCTTTCCTTTTTTTTCTGCAAAATAGACCATGATTAAATACGGCGACAAGTATTATGGAGAATCACAAAAGGGCCAGTCACCTTTCTGCACTCAAATAGACCATATGAGAGCAGATATCCCAACACAAAGTTTCTTTTTTTTCTTCACCAAACCGTGAGATCCAAGTAGACAACATTCCTTTCACACTATCAGGTAAATTATTTAAACTGAAAGTATTTTGTAGTATACACCAAAGAAATTTAGCACATTAATAATGCAAAAAAGATATGGTCTACAGTTTCATCAATACCACAGAAAGCACGTTAGGACTTCCAGGCTACCCTCTTTTCATTAAATTGTCTTTGGTAAGCACACTGTTCCTCATTAGCAACCACATAAAAACTTTAATTTTTGGAGGCACTTTCACCTTCCAGATAAACTTGAAAGGAAAATTTATATCATTCGCAATCAATTGATTATATAAAGATTTGATAGAGAATTTTGCCAACAGTTAAGGACCAAGTAATCATATCTTTAGTTTCAGATAGGAAAATATCTGCACACATGTTTTTTATTTCATTCCATTGTAAGAAAGTGTCCCCAAACAAAGTTCTCCTAAAGTGAAACCGACCCCGTCAGTTATTGATCACATATATCGGTTTAATACTTTTTGTAAAGCAAAGACCATATAATCCGGGGTAGGATTTTTTAAGTGGTTTATCATCCAACCACCAATCCTCCCAAAATCTGATATTTTGAACATTGCCCACAATTTTCTTAACATATTTATAGAATATTTCTTTCAGAGACATCAGTCCCATCCAAAATTGGGAATCCCGTGTTTTTGGTTTAATTCCAGACAGACATGTTCCTTCGCATACTTGTTGAGCAAGATATCTTGCCATAACCCTTTTCCTGTTTCTAACTTCCAAAGCCATTTAGCAAGAAGGGCTTTGTTCATCAGATCTAAATTGAGAACCCTTAGTCCTCCCTGTTTTTTGGGTTGGCAAACCTCTGACCATCTCACTAAATGATATTTTTCTTCTTATCTTTGTCACCCTGCCAAACAATTCTTGCCCTGGAAAAGTCATCCCTTTTCCTAACACCAATAGGCACTGGATAAAAGGACATCATAAAAAGTGGAATATTAGTTAAGGAGAACTGCACCAGGGCAAGTCTCCCGGAATGTTCATCAGTCTACCTTGCCAACAGGCACACTTCTTCTCCATTTTAGTTTCATATGGTTTCCAATCAACATTTCTAATTCTGGTTTTGTTTAAAGGCATCCCCAAATACTTCATGGGTAATTTGCCTAGATGAAAAATGAATATCTCTTTGTAAGTATCTTCTTTACCTACGGCCTCCCCAAACAAGAAAATCTCACTTAAGAAAATTAATTTTCAAACTAGACATTTTTTCAGAAGTACATAAATTAACTTCCAAATTTCTCGCACTATCTACATCATTTGGCAAGAGGAATATATGATCATCAACATATTATAGCATGTTGATACCTCTTTCACTACACTCTTCAAGCATTCCTCTAACATAACCATGTTTCTTGGCTTTATCCATGATAATAGCTAATGCATTTACAACCAAATCGAAGAGCAAAGGAGATAAAACATCTTCTTGTCTCAAACCTTTATAAGTTGGGAAATAAGGCCCAATTTCATCATTGACCTTAATAGCTACTTGACTCCCTCTCATTGCTTCCATTATCCAGTCATTCTATTTGTCAGGAAACCCTTTCAATGAAAGCATTTTATGAACAAAGGGCCACTTGATTTTGTCATACGCTTTTCCAAAGTCAACTTCGAAAAGCATGGCACTTTGCTTTTTTATGAATAGAGTTTGGGTCTTCATGAAGAATTAGTACCCCCCCTCCATTATGTATCTATCTTTAATAAAAGCAGTCTGCACAAGAGATATAATGGATCCCACTACCTCACTCTATTCATTAAAATGTTAGTAAAAATCTTTAAACTGACATTTAAAAGACAGATGGTTCTAAACTTCTGATTCTATTTAGCATCACTGGTTTTAGGCACCAAGGTAATAACACGATAGTTTAGCCTTGAAATATTAATGTTGTTTGTATGGAAATCATCAAGCATAGCTTTCAAATCCCACTTTATCAAATGCCAAAATCTATGATAAAATCAAAAGGGAAGCCATCAGGCCCAGGATTTTTATTGTGTTTCATAGAGATAACAACTTTATGTATTTCCCCAGGAGAAAACTCCTTGATAAGTCTAACAACTTCGTGGACAGAAATCAGTTTATCAACATATATATTAAGGTTAATGCTGGACTACTCATGTTTTCCAAAAAGGGTTTTATAAAAATTAGTAATGTACTTCCATAAACTCCTCTCCCCCTTCTGTCACCCCCTCATCCTGCTCTAAGGAAACAATTTTATTTTTTCTTCTTCTCACATTAGCTTTAGCTTGAAAATATCTAGTGTTAGCATCACCCTCATTAATATCAGTACCTTTCATCTTTGCATCCATTTAATTTTCTTTTGATTCAAGAGTCTTTTTAATTACTCTCTCAAATCCTTCTACTCTTGTCTATCAGCACCAGAGGCCAAAAAATTTAGACTATTTATCAATGTCATCAGGTTTTTCTATAATCTCTTTCTTAAATTTTCTATACCAAGCTCTTTCATTTAATTCCCACCCTCTCAACATTCTCTTTAACAATCTCAGTTTTTTGCCTTCTCTCAATGTTTGACCCATAAAAGTTATGGGACCAAGCACTTTTAACCGTCTCATCTAAACCATCTCTAAGCATCCAAAAAACTTCCTATTGGGTTCCCCAGTATCAAGTGTCAAAGGGGTATGATCATAAATTTCCCTATCAGGGTTGTAACCATGGTTAGAGGGTATTTCTCCTCCCAATTAGGACAAACCAAGACTCTATCTAACTTTTCAAAGGTAGGTTCATGTAAATTGCTTGCCCAAGTAAAATTTCTTCCATTTAAAGGTAATTCCCTCAAACCAGCATGTTCGATAATGGCATTAAACACAAAAGTCCAGTGTCCAGGGGTATTAGGTTTATTCTTCTCTGAACTTTTCCTAATAATATTGAAATCACCCCAAGTACACAAGGAGAAGTATTCCTTTCTCTAGATAGTTCAACAAGGAAATCAACCTTTTATCAGGCTGAGCATCTCCATAAATGGTAATAAAACTCCAAGTAAATCCAATCTTCTTGTCATAGACTAACATTCTAACAAAATAGTCTTCATTCTTAACATGCAACACATCTAATGAGTCTAAATTGACCCCAACAATAATCCCCCTGATCTCCCCCTTGGGGGAGCCCAGTGCCGTTTAACCCCCCCACCCCAAAGGTTATGTAGCTCATTGCTATTAAAGGAATCTTTAATAGTCTCTTGAATACCCAAGAAGTCAACATGCATATCACATATTATCTCTCTAACAAACCTCTTATTAATGTCTCCCCCAATCCCCTGGCATTCCAAAGCATTCCTTTCATATGCACAAGTTTCTAATCAAGTTTTTCTGTGTTTCCAGGTCTTCTAGTTACAGGCCTACCTTCTCTCAACCTGGCAATACTAGGTGATAGTGTGTCTCTATTTTTCTTTGAGGAAAAAACCTGTTTATTTTGTCAATGTATTTTTCCTCAATATCAATTCCAGAGTTGTCATCATTAGATAACAACACATTAATATCTGCATCACCAGTGTCAATAGGACCTGGTGAGCAAAAGTAACTTCACTATTGTTTTTCCTCTCTTTATTTAAATGCATCTCAAATCTCGCAATTTCCAACTTCCTTATAATCTCCACATTATTTCTAATCATATCCAAAGTACATGCCAAATCAATCCCAATGCAAGAAGTCATAGTAAGAAGAGAAGTATTATTTAAATATAAAAGAATAGGAATTGATTCATTAACATAATTTTCTTTAGCTTCAGCTCTCCCCGTCACCAAATCTTCTATCCTCACATATTCTTTGTCCTTGAGCTTGTCACATCTTCTTGGCTTTCCATTCTCGACAACATCATTATCATTGTCAGTGTGGGTTATTGGAATCTTATCAGCACCAATCACATTTCCTACTACATTCCCAAAGGATTATGATTCTTGAATAGAATTATAATCTACTTGATCCTTGTATTTGTCAATTTCTCTCATCCTCTTCTAGCTCCTCTCCATTATGAGCTTTGTATTATTCAGAAATGTTCATATATTCATCATCATTTTCCCTCCATTCCTGTCAAGAATTTGTCATAGTAACTATTGTAGTACCAGATTTTGTTTTTGCGTCTTAACATGTTGTTTCTACATCTCAATATGAAGGTTTTTCCTCTCTAAATCACTTTCTAGCAATCTTTTTCATCCAAGGAGACATTTGCAGCCTATCTAGTATTGTTTTCTTCTAGACTTCTGACTTTGCTGACTATCACTTCTTCTCTTTTCTGTTGTTAGTTTCATTGATTTCCATATCATCAGTGAAGTTGTCTCCTTTCAATCCTTCATCAGCTCCATTATCTTTTCTAGCATTTTTTGCTGCTTCATATTGTGCTAGTGACAAACCCCCCAAGTTAATGTTCTATTTTCCATTTAAGTTGTCTCTTCTTGTTTTAGTGGCCCTATTTAAATCATCTTCATTTTCTCCCACAGCTCCGTGATACGTCTCCGTCGTATCTACTTTTCCAAACACTTTTGCTCTTGTTTTGGACTCTAATTTGCATGATTTGAATGAAACTAACCCGGACTGACGCTGTTTTCAGCAGAACTACCATGGTGTTGTTTTTGTGCAGAAATCAAAGTTCTCGGATTTGGACGAAACTTTTTGCAGAATTTTTATGGAATATATAAAAATTATTGGCTCAAGAATCAACAGAAGAGAGCCCCCCTGTTGCCCACAAGGCAGCAGGGCGCGACCCCCCTAGGGCGCGTCGTGCTACCTTGTGGGGCCCACAGGTGGCCGTCCGACCTAATTCCAACGCTGTAAATTCTCTTTCCCCGAGAAAAAAAATAAGAGAAGAAGTTTTATCGCGTTTTACGATACGGAGCCGCCGCCACCTCATGTTCTTCATCGGGAGGGCTGATCTGGAGTCCGTTCGGGGCTCCGGAGAGGGGGATTCGACGCCGTCGTCATCATCAACCATCCTCCATCACCAATTTCATGATGCTCACCACCGAGCGTGAGTAATTGCTTCGTAGGCTTCCTGACGGTGATGTGTTGGATGAGATTTATCGTGTAATCGAGTCTATTTGTTAGGGCTTTGATCCCTAGTATCCACTATGTTCTGAGATTGATGTTGCTATGACTTTGCTATGCTTAATGCTTGTCACTAGGGCCCGAGTGCCATGATTTCAGATCTGAACCCTCTATGTTTTCATGAATACATTTGAGTTCTTGATCCTATCTGCTTGTCATATGCACTTGTTATTGTTCTGATCCGTAGACCCCAAAGTGACAATAGTTGGGATACTCTCCGGGGATATGACTGTAATTCGAGGAGTTCATGTATTCACCATGTGTTAATGCTTTGTTTCAGTTCTCCATTAAACGGAGGCCTTAATATCCCTTAGTTTCCTTAAGGACCCCGCTGCCACGGGAGGGTAGGACAAAAGATGTCATGCAAATTCTTATTATAAGCACGTATGACTATATACGGAATACATGCCTACATTACATTGATGAATTGGAGCTATTGTGTATCGCCCTAGGTTGTGACTGTTATATGATGAATAACATCCAACATAATTATCATCACCGATCCAATGCCTATGACTTTCTCATATTGGTTTCTGCTAAGTTACTTCGTTGCTACTGCTTTACACTTGCTACAAAACTGCTACTGTTACTGTTGCTGTTACTATTGTTACTGCTGCTACTGCTATCAAAACCATCATATTACTGTACTACTAAATACTTTGCTGCAGATATTTTATCTCTAGGTGTGGTTGAATTGACAACTCAACTGCCAATACTTGCAAATATTCTTTGGCTCCCCTTGTGTCGAATCAATAAATCTGGGTAAAATACTACCCTCGAAAATTGTTGCGATCCCCTATACTTGTGGGTTATCAAGACATTTTTCTGGCGCCATTGCTGGGGAGCATAGCTCTATTTGTTGAGTCACTTGGGATTTATATCTGTTGATCACTATGAAGAATCTGAAAGACTCTAAGACCAAGATCATTCCCTCTAAGACGAGGGGAGGTAAGGAACTGCCATCTAGCTCTGCACTTGATTCACCTTCTATTTTGAGTAAGCTTGCGACACCACTACCTATTATGCATTCTGATATGTCGCAAGTTATTGATGATACTACTTCTGCTATGAATGATACTTATGATGATGCTAGTACTATGCTTGATAATACTGTGCCACTTGGTGAATTTCTTGATGAACAACTTGCTAAAGCTAAAGAAATTGAGAATGCTGAAAATGTTGAAACTCTTGAAAACTATGAATCACCTATTATGCCTAGTTCTCCTACTAGAGTTGAATCACCTGATGAACATGTCTTTGATAGGGAGACGGCTAGGGCCATTCTTGCTTGTAAGGATAGAGATGAAGTTAAAAAATTGCTTGCTAAAATGAAAGAAAAATCTATGAGGGAGAGAATGAAATATGATCCTAAGTTTGCTACCGCTCCCATATTTGTTACCGATAAGGATTATGAATTCTTGATACGTCTCCAACGTATCTATAATTTTTGATTGTTCCATGCTATTATATTATCAATCTTGGATGTTTTTATATACATTTACAACAATTATATATCATTTTTTGGGACTAACCTATTAACTTAGTGCCCAGTGCCAGTTGCTGCTTTTTGCCTGTTTTTGGTTTTCCAGAATATCAGTACCAAACGAAGTCCAAATGCCACGAAACTTTTTCAAGATTTTTTTTTGGACATAACAAACACTAGAAGCTTCGGGAGGAGATGAGAAGATGAAGCAGTGGCCCACGAGGCACCACGGCGCGCCCCAGGGGGGCACGCCCTGGTGGCTTGTGGGGCCCACACAGCTTCGTTTGACCTAATTCCTCCACTATAAATTCTCTAAAATCGGGAAACCAACAGAGGAGTCCACGAAATACTTTTTCCGCCGCCGCAAGCTTCTGTTCTTGAGAGATCCCATCTGGAGGCCTTTTTCGGTACTCCGCCGGAGGGGGAATCGATCACGGAGGGGCTCTACATCAACCTTGCTGCCCTTCCGATGATGCGTGAGTAGTTTACCACAGACCTTCGGGTCCATAGTTAGTAGTTAGATGGCTTCTTCTCTCTTTTTGATCTTCAATACAATGTTCTCCTCGATGTTCTTGGAGTTCTATCTGATGTAATCACTTTTTGTGGTGTGTTTGTTGGGATCCGATGAATTGTGAGTTTATGATCAGATTATCCATGAAAATTATTTGAGTCTTCTCTGAACTCTTTTATGCATGATTATTATAGCTTCGTATTTCTCTCCGATCTATTGATTTGGTTTGGCCAACTAGATTGATATATCTTGTAATGGGAGAGGTGCTTTGTAATGGGTTCGATCTAGAGGTGCTCAATCCTAGTGACAGAAAGGGACATGACACATATGTATCATTGCTATTAAGGGTAAAAAGATGGGGTTTATTCATGCGTGAGTTCACTTTGTCTACATCATGTCATCTTGCTTAAGTCGTTACTCCGTTCTTTATGGACTTAATACACTAGATGCATGCAGGAGTTGGTCTACTTGTCTCGGACGTGATGCCTATACACATGATCATTGCCTTGGATATCGTCATGATTATTGATACGTCTCCGTCGTATCTACTTTTCTAAACACTTTTGCTCTTGTTTTGGACTCTAATTTGCATGATTTGAATGAAATTAACCCGGACTGACGCTGTTTTCAGCAGAACTACCATGGTGTTGTTTTTTTGTGCAGAAATAAAAGTTCTTGGAATTGGATGAAACTTTTTGTAGATTTTTTATGGAATAAATAAAAAATACTAGAGCCAAGACCTACTGGAGGGGGGCCACCTGCTGCCCACGAGGCACCAGGGCGCGCCACCCCCCCCCCCCCCCCCCCGGCGCGCCCACGTGGCTCCGCTGACCCTAATCTTAGGCCTATAAATTCACAATTCCAGAGAAAAAAATAGGAGAGGAAATCTTATTGCATTTCACGATACGGAGCCGCCGCCACCTCCTATTCTTCATCGGGAGGCCAGATCTGGAGTCCGTTCGGGGCTCCGGAGAGGGGGATCTTCCGGCATCGTCATCATCAACCATCCTTCATCACCAATTTCATGATGCTCACCGCCGGGAGTGAGTAATTCCTTCGTAGGCTTGCTGGACGGTGATGAGTTGGATGAGATTTATCATGTAATCGAGTTAGTTTTGTTAGGGCTTGATCCCTAGTATCCACTATGTTCTGAGATTGATGTTGCTATGACTTTGGTATGCTTAATGCTTGTCACTAGGGCCCTAGTGCCTTGATTTCAGATCTGAACCCTTTATGTTTTCATGAATATATTTTCGCACCTGCTACGTATTATGATCCGCATACCCCAAGGTGACAATAATTAGGATTCTTTCCGGTGATTGCCGTAGTTTGAGGAGTTCATGTATTCACTATGTGTTAATGCTTTGTTCCGGTTCTCTATTAAAAGGAGGCCTTAATATCCCTTAGTTTCCTTATGGACCCCGCTGCCACGGGAGGGTAACAAAAGATGTCATGCAAGTTCTTATCGCAAGCACGTATGACTATATACGGAATACATGCCTACATTACATTGATGAATTGGAGCTAGTTCTGTGTCGCCCTAGGTTATGACTGTTACATGATGAATGTTATCCAACAAAATCACCGATCCAATGCCTACGAGTTTTTCACATATTGTTCTTGCTAAGTTACTACTGTTGCTACTGCTGTCACAATTGCTACTACTGTTGTTGCTACTGTCACTGTTACTCTTATTGCTACTGCTATCAAACTATCATACTACCATGCTACGGATCACTCTGCTGCAGATATTTAGTCTCCAGGTGTGGTTGAATTGACAACTCAACTGCTAATACTTGCAAATATTCTTTGGCTCCCCTTGTGTCGAATCAATAAATTTAGGTTGAATACTCTACCCTCGAAAACTGTTGCGATCCCATATACTTGTGGGTTATCAAGACCTTTTTCTGGCGCCGTTGCCGGGGAGCATAGCTTTATTTGCTGAGTCACTTGGGATTTATATCTGTTGATCACTATGAAGAATCTGAAAGACGATAAGACCAAGATCGTTCCCTCTAAGACGAGGGGGGGTAAGGAACTGCCATCTAGCTCTGCACTTGATTCACCTTCTGTTTTGAGTAAACTTGCAACACCACCACCTGCTATTAATTCTGATATGTCGCAAGTTATTGATGATACCACTTCTGCTATGAATGATATGCGTGATGATGCTAGTACTATGATTGATAATGCTGTGCCACTTGGTGAATTTCTTAGTGAACAACTTGCTAAAGCTAAAGAAATTGAAAATGCTGAAACTCTTGAGAATTATGATTCACCTATTATGCCTAGCTCTCCTACTAGAGTTGAAACACCTGATGAACATTGCTTTGATAGGGAGACGGCTAGAGCCATTCTTGCTTGTAATGATAGAAATGAAGTTATAAAATTTCTTGCTGAAATGAAAGAAAAATCTATGAGGGAGAGAATGAAATATGATCCTAAGTTTGCTACCTCTCCTATATTTGCTGCTGATAAGGATTATGAATTCTCTTTTGATCCTGAGTTAATTACTTTGGTTGAATCGGATCCTTTCCATGGCTATGAAACTGAAACGGTTGTGGCAGATCTTACTAAATTAAATGATATAGCCACCCTATTTGCTCATGAGGAAAAAAATCACTATTACTATATTCTTAAGTTATTTCCTTTCTCATTAAAGGGTGATGCTAAGGAATGGTATAATACTCTTCCTCTTGGATGTGTGTGTAGTCCCCAGGATATGATCTATTACTTCTCTGAAAAATATTTTCCTGCTCTTAAGAAACAAGCTGCTTTACTGGAAATATTTAACTTTGTGCAAATTAAAGAAGAGAATCTTCCTCAAGCTTGGGGGAGGCTTCTTCAATTACTTAATGCTTTGCCTGATCATCCTCTTAAGAAAAATGAAATACTTGATATCTTCTATAATGGACTAACCGATGCTTCTAGGGACTACCTAGATAGTTGTGCGAGTTGTGTTTTCAGGGAATGAACTATTGAACAAGTTGAGGAACTATTGAATAATATATTGAAGAATGATAATGATTGGACACTTCTCGAACCACCGCCTAAACCCACTCCGAAGAAGAGGGGTATTTTATTTCTCAGTCCTGAAGATATGCAAGAAGCAAACAAATGTATGAAGGAAAAAGGTATTAAAGCTGAAGATGTTAAGAATTTGCCACCTGTTGAAGAAATACTTGGTCTTGACACACCGCCACAGGTAGTAGAGGTAAATTCTCTTATAAAGTTTGATGAAAGTGATATTCCTTATAACAAACCTCCTAGTCAATGCTTGTATGAATTTGACAATTATATTATTAAGCAAGATCACTTCAATGCAAATGTTATGAAACAATTGAAACGAAATGCCTACATGATTGATCGCTTGAGTGAATTGTTATTTAGAATTGCTAATGATGTTAAAGGTGTAAGTAAACATGCATCTATGGTTCAGACCCAATTAGAACAAGTTGCTAAATCTCAAAGTGAATTACTCAATGAAATGAATAACAATATGAATGATCATGCTGTTAGAGTAATGACTAGAGGAGGTAGAATGACTCAGGAGCCACTTTATCCTGAAGGTCACCCTAAAAGAATTGAACAAGACTCTCAAAGAATTAATGTTGATGCACCTAGTCCATCTAAAAAGAAAAAGAAAAAGAAAAATGATAGGACTTTGCATACTTCTAGTGAACCCGAGGTAGAAAAACCCTTGGAGGATAGTAATGATGTTTCTATTTCTGATGCTGAAACACAATCTGGTAATGAATATTCACCTGATGATGATAATAATAATGATGCTCATGTGGATACCCAACCAGATAATGATAAAGAACTTGATAACGATGTTGAAATAGAACCTATTGTTGATCTTGATAACCCACCTTTTAAAAGTAAACGTTATGATAAAAGAGACTTCGTTGCTAGAAAACATGGTAAAGAAAGAGAACCATGGGTTCAAAAACCCATGCCCTTTCCTCCTAAACCAGCTAAGAAAAAAGATGAGGAAAAATTTGAACGCTTTGCTGAAATGCTTAGGCCAGTCTTTTTGCGTACTCGTTTGACTGATATTTTAAAGATGGCCCCTTATGCTAAATATATGAAAGACATTGTCACAAATAAAAGAAAGATACCTGAAGCTGAAATTTCTACCATGCTTGCAAATTATTCTTTTAAGGATGGAGTACCTAAGAAACTAGGAGATCCAGGAATACCAACTATACCATGCTCCATTAAAAGAAACTATGTCAAAACTGCTTTGTGTGATTTAGGAGCCGGTGTTAGCGTTATGCCTTTCTCTTTATATAAAAGACTTGATTTGAATAAACTCACTCCCACTGAAATATCATTGCAAATGGCTGACAAATCAACTGCCATACCTATCGGTGTTTGTGAGGATGTGCCCGTTGTAGTTGCAAATGTTACTATCCTAACAGACTTTGTTATACTTGATATGCCCGAGGACGACAACATGTCGATTATCCTTGGTAGACCCGATTGCAATAAAAGCAAGGTCACTTTTCATATCAATGGTAATGAACATATGGTGCACTTTCCGAAGAAACAATTTCAAGTAAATGGTATTCATGTTATTGAAAAGACTCCGACAATTACTATTGGAAGTTTTCAACTCCCTCTTCCTACTGTTAAAAAGAAATATGAAACTCTTATTATTGGGGAGATGCATATCCCCGTTGAGGTAACTTAGTGTTATACGAAAGTTCTTCATTTTCATGTTACTCGGAAATGGTTTGTTAATAAGACTTGATCAACCTTATTAATGGATTCTTTTTGAGAGGCATGTGGTCGATGAATTTAGTAAGCACAACCTTCTGTACCCACTTTTTGTTTTCTGTTATTTTTAGTTAAATGCAATAAAATGCCATGATTACCCTGTTTTCTGAATTATTCGTGCAATAAAAAATGGCCCAAAAATAAAAGTGCTCAGAATGCAATAAAATTTTGACATGAATTTTTATAGAATATTTAAGAATTTTTGGCACAAAAATCATACCAGGGGGATGCCCCAGGTGCCCACGAGGCACCAGGGCGCGCCACCCCCCCTGGCGCCCCCTGGTGGCTTGTGGGCCCCACAGCGACCCCCTCACTTATTCCCTCAGCCCACTTCATCTCTTACCTCTAGCAAAAATTCCTGGTAGCTCTCTCTCTCTCTCGTGTTCTTGCTCCCAAACCTGAAATTTTTGATCTCTTTGCTCGGAGCTCCGTTTCCGAAACTTTTGGGAGATTGTTACTTGGTATGTGACTCCTCCATTGCTCCAATTAGCTTTTGCTCTAGTGGATTATATTTTGCATAATTAGCTGCTCTTGGTGCTACTGAAAATGAGCTTGCATGTTGAATTCTTTGAGTTCCAAGTAGTTTGAATGCTTGATATAGCCTCTAGACATCCATATGAGTAGTTGCTATCAATCTTGTGAAGTTTTATTGATATCATTTTGTGACCCAAAAATTTTCAGAAAATTGTTCTTAGGAAAATGAATATCTTCCGGAGGAGTTCTTCAAGGAGGAGGTCCACCGAGGCATCATCAACGAAGACCCTGCACGTCAATCTTACGTTGAACCAAGGGCAAGTTCGGTGCGAGGTGCCGAAGCAAAATCATGTAGATGGCCATGCAACGAGTTCATGCTAGGTGCAGGCATCAAGGAAGAATTTGACCAATATATTCACAACACCGAGCTCTCTGCCTTCATCGCAGATAAGCCACCACAGCATTACTACCTCACTCATTCATTTACTCAAAACTTTGAATATCATCCGCGCACTTCTAGAGTTTCATTTCACCTCTATGACAAATCCTATAGTATGTCTCTAGAAGAATTCTATGATGCATGCAAAATTCCATATTGGGGTTCATTAGATGAACCACAAAAATCTGATTATGAGCCGTTTCTTAATAGCCTTTGCAACGGTGAGGATAGGGGAGTTACGCAGGCCAGAATAGTTAGCATCCATTTTCCTGCTATTTGATATTTTGCACTCTTTAATGGTAAATGCATTGCTGGTAAGCAAGACTACAGTGCGCTTTGCGCCCCTGATCTGAGTCTAATTCATACAGCTTTGACTGGTAGCAAGTATTATAATCTTGGGGTTATTGTCGCACGTAGGTTGCAGCGTAACGCGGGTAATGGTGATTTGTATGGAGGAATTTATGCCTCCCGCATAGCTGCGAGGTTAGGGGTCTCACCCAATTCCAATGATCCCCTCTTACCTGATAAATATTTAAATTTCGAAACAATGCGAGAACATAAGTTTTTGAAACGCGACGCACACGGATATGAATATAACTTAGTTTTTAATAAATATCGATCTGTGTATGTTGCTTTGCCTGCTCCTGCCCTCTTTGATTTTCAGAACAAACAGAGATATTATCTATTGGAGAGCGAGGTGCACAAGTACAAGGCAGCGGTCGAGGCTGCCCGTCTGGCTGAGGAGGCGGCTCAGAACGCCTCTACGAGCTACCACTTTGATTATTACCCAGACCAGGGATGGTGATGACCAAGCTAGGCCAAAAGCCTAAGCTTGGGGGAGTACGTATCTCTCACCAACATTACATTCATGCCCACACATTTCATTTCAGTTGTCGGTGTCCATACTTTTTCATTGTATAATCCATGTTAGTTTTATTTTCTTGCTTTCTTCTTGTGTGTTTGAAAAACTTTGAGAAAATCCAAAAATATTTCTCGTTTCTTTTCGGTTTTTCTTTCTAGCTTAATTAGTAGTAGTATTAAAAGAAAACCCAAAATGATTTCCCATTTCTTCTTTTAATTATTGGGAGCTTTCCCATGTAAATAGTTTTTCTTGTTTTTCGTTTTTCTTCTTTATTTGCTTCCTTCAAGGAAAAACTAAAAACTCCAAAAATATTTGAGTGTGTTTCTCTGAAATTCTTTTCTTTTGTTGAGTCATTGTAAGGAGAAGACCACGATGAAAATGTTGAGTGGCTCTCATATGCATTATTGTTGATCTAACAAAGAGCCCATATTACCTTGTCTTCTCCTTTGAATAAAATGCTTGCAGATTCCAGCTTAGTCCACGGCACACCTGCACTATTTTTATTTTCATATCATTCGGTCGTGCAAGTGAAAGGCAATAATGACGATGATTTGATGAAGTGACTGTGGCAAGGAAAAGCGGGTATGAACTCAACTTGTTCTTTGTTTTTGTAAATACGTTTAACTCAGTATCCATGATTCAGCATATTATGATGAAACATGTTTATGATGACAATTATAGATTATAGTTGCGCATGCCATGCTTAAGTAGCTAGGAGTGGATAATGATTTATCTTGGATGTCAACATGCATTAAAATGTTCATGATGTAGTATGATGATATGGTATCCTCCTCTGAATGTTTCGAGTGGCTTGACTTGGCACATGTTCACGCATGTAGTTGATTCAAAACCAACATAGCCTCCACGATATTTATGTTCATGGTGCTTATATCCTACTCATGCTAGTATTCAATATTGATTATTCATAATGCATGATTATGACCGTTTTCGCTCTCTAGCTGGTCGCTTCTCAACCTATTTGCTAGCCTTCGCCTGTACTAAGCGGGAATACTGCTTGTGCATCAAAACCCCTAAACCAAAGGTATTCCAGATGAGTCCACTATATCTACCTATATGCGGTATTACTCTGCCATCCTAAGTAAATTTGCATGTGCCACCTCTAAATACTCAAATGAACATCTGTTTTGTGTGCCCGTACCACTCATGGAGCAACAGGGGGCAGTCAATATCTTCCATGCTAAGTGGGTTATTCTCATGATGAGTGTTTATTTACTTGTCCTTGCATGAGAGGGGCTGGTAATCGGGATGCCCAGTCCCATAATCAAAATTGCAAAATAATAAAACAAACTCCCCCAGAAAGTTGTTGGTATGGAGGGCACCCGAGGATTCGGCTAGCCATGGCTTGTGTTTGTTGGTGGAGGGGGAGTAAACTTTACTTTACCGCTTGGGAACCGCCGCTAATGTGTTTAGCATGGAAGATATTGAAAACTCTCGGTCGTGACGTTGACAGGAAAGGCATACCTCCCAAAATTATATTTATCTTTGATTTAAGCTTCGAGCTCTGGCACCTCTGCAAATCCATGCTTCCCTCTGCGAAGGGCCTATCTATTTACTTTTATGTTATTTTACTTTTATTGTTGAGTCATCACCTTCTCAAACAAGCACCAGACCTGAGAGCACTATTGTCATTCTCATGCATTGTGTATAGTTAATGTTGTGTGCATCATGACTGGATCTCTTCTACCATGAATTACAATGTTTAGTCGCTGCTTGAACTTTGGAGGTGCTCTGCATTTATGTTTTGCGGTCTCAGAAAGGGCTAGCGAGATACCATGTTGTCATATTATATCATGATTGTTTTGACAAAGTGTTGGCATTTGAGATATCTTATTATTGCTCGCTAGTTGATTATGCCATTGATATGAGTGAATATAATTTCTAAGAGTTATCATTTGCATGGTTAGTTATAATCTTTGCTGAAAACTTGGGCACTATTTAAGCATATATATAGATACAAGAACAAAAGAGTTTGTAAAAGTTTTTTTTATCACTTTCAGTTTGTCAACTGAATTGCTTGAGGACAAGCAATGAGTTAAGCTTGGGGGAGTTGATACGTCTCCATCGTATCTACTTTTCCAAACACTTTTGCTCTTGTTTTGGACTCTAATTTGCATGATTTGAATGAAACTAACCCGGACTGACGCTGTTTTCAGCAGAACTACCATGGTGTTGTTTTTTTGTGCAGAAATAAAAGTTCTTGGAATTGGATGAAACTTTTTGGAGATTTTTTATGGAATAAATAAAAAATACTGGAGCCAAGACCTACTTCAGGGGGGCCACCTGCTGCCCACGAGGCACCAGGGCGCGCCCGCTCCGCTAACCCTAATCTTAGGCCTATAAATTCACAATTCCAGAGAAAAAAATAGGAGAGGAAGTTTTATTGTGTTTCACGATACGGAGCCGTCGCCACCTCCTGTTCTTCATTGGGAGGCCAGATCTGGAGTCCGTTCGGGGCTCCGGTCTTCCGGCATCGTCATCATCAACCATCCTTCATCACCAATTTCATGATGCTCACCGCCGGGAGTGAGTAATTTCTTCGTAGGCTTGCTGGACGGTGATGAGTTGGATGAGATTTATCATGTAATCGAGTTAGTTTTGTTAGGGCTTGATCCCTAGTATCCACTATGTTCTGAGATTGATGTTGCCATGACTTTGCTATGCTTAATGCTTGTCACTAGGGCCCGAGTGCCATGATTTCAGATCTGAACCCTTTATGTTTTCATAAATATATTTGTGTTCTTGATCCGATCTTGCAAGTTATACGCACCTGCTACATGTTATGATCCTCATACCCCAAGGTGATAATAATTGGGATTCTTTCCGATGATTGCCGTAGTTTGAGGAGTTCATGTATTCACTATGTGTTAATGCTTTGTTCCGGTTCTCTATTAAAAGGAGGCCTTAATATCCCTTAGTTTCCTTATGGACCCCGCTGCCACGGGAGGGTAGGACAAAAGATGTCATGCAAGTTCTTATCGCAAGCACGTATGACTATATACGGAATACATGCCTACATTACATTGATGAATTGGAGCTAGTTCTGTGTTGCCCTAGGTTATGACTGTTACATGATGAATGTTATCCAACAAAATCACCGATCCAATGCCTATGAGTTTTTCACATATTGTTCTTGCTAAGTTACTACTGTTGCTACTGCTGTCACAATTGCTACTACTATTGCTGCTACTGTCACTGTTACTCTTATTGCTACTGCTATCAAACTATCATACTATTGTGCTACTGATCACTCTACTACAGATATTTAGTCTCTAGGTGTGGTTGAATTGACAACTCAACTGTTAATACTTGCAAATATTCTTTGGCTCCCCTTGTGTCGAATCAATAAATTTTGGTTGAATACTCTACCCTCGAAAACTGTTGCGATCCCCTATACTTGTGGGTTATCAATTATTTGCTTTTCTATCAATTGCCCAACAGTAATTTGTTTACCCACTGTATGCTATTTTTATGAGAGAAGCCTCTAGTGAAAACTATGGCCCCCGGGTCTATCCAAATTATATATTGAAAATCCTAAAAATACATTGCTGCACTTTTACTTTATTTATTTTATTTTATATTTTAGTTCTATCTATCTATCTATCACCATACAATTTAATCTTGCAATTAACCGCCGAGGGATTGACAACCCCTTGTTTGCGTTGGGTGCAAGGATTTGTTGTTTTGTGTGCAGGTACTGCTAACGAGGTGTTGCGTGATTCTTCTACTGGATTGATAACCTTGGTTTCATAACTGAGGGAAATACTTATATCTACTGTACTGCATCTCTCTTCCTCTTCAGGGAATTACCAACGCAGCTCACAAGTAGCAGGAAGAATTTCTGGCGCCGTTGCCGGGGAGACATCATCAACATCTATCAAGTACCTACGCATAAAACTTTCATCTCCTTGCATTTATTTTATTTGCCTTTGCCTCTCGTTTTCATCTCCCCCACTTCTAAAACATTTTTTTACAAAAATACAAAAATATTTTGTGTGCTATCTTTGCTTGTGTTGCCATGTGCCTTCTATTTGCTTGCATCTTCGCTTGCTAAAAATCTATTGATATGGATCCTCATCCACTAGCTAATCTTTTCAAAAGATCCAATTATGATGAACAAATTGCTAGTGAGTTGAGTGGACTTGATTATCTCTATGAAGTTTTGCTTGAAAATCATGAATCTGAAAATTGTGATGAAGTGTTGAAAGAAGAAGTTTATAAAGTGATTCATGATAGCTCCTTGAATGAAAAGCATGATTGCAATGATTTTATTATAAATTCTATTAATGTCAATTGTGTTAATGATATGCAAAACTACAAGCTTGGGGATGATGATTTTGTTATGTCCACTACTTGTTGCAATGATCATGATTGGGGTGATAATGCTTCTTATGATCTTGAAAATTTATTTAAGCCTCATGATGATAATAATGTTTGCAACAATATTAAAAGTGGGTTTGGAAGAGTGTCAACTTTATGTAAAAAGAATCCCCCATATTCGGAGAGTGTTCAATCTTATGAATTTTTTGATGAAAGTGGGTTTGGAGAGGTCATGACTTTAGTTGATGTTAATCCCACTATCTTGGAAGATTATAAAAAATTTATGCATATGGATCATAGAGATAATATTGTTTATGATAGCTATATTGTTGAGTTTGATTATGATCCTACATGTAATTATTATGAGAGAGTAAAATATGGTTGTAGAAATCTTCATGTTACTAAATTGCCTCTCGTTACGTTGAAAGTATTAATGCTTCATTCTTTGCATATGCTAGATATTGGTTGTCTTGCTAATTTGTTTTCCAATAAAATTCCTATGCATAGGAAGTATGTTAGACTTAAGTGTGGTTGTTACATGTTATATGATGTTCTCTTTGTGTTTCAATTATTATCTTTCATGTGAGCATCAGTGAAATCTCAAGCCTATCTTAATGGCTATAACAATAGCGCTTGTTGGGAGGCAACCCAATGAATAAAATAAATTTTTACTTTTTTGTTTCTGTTATTGTGTGTTTTCACATTTATGCTACTTTTATGATTGTGTTTTTATGTTTTAATTAGTGTTTGTGCCAAGTAAAGCCTTTGGGATGATTTGGAAGATAGTATAATTGATGCTGTTTGGAAAACAGAAAGTTTTGTGTCCAGTGCTGGAATTTTAGTTCTGTACTGGAGCGTCAGAAAAATCTGAAATTTTTACACAGTATTGGTATATGAATTTCACACGTCTTCCTAATTTTTCAGAATTTTTGGAGTTACATAAGTATAGCTTTTAAATATATCTCTACAGACTGTTCTGTATTTGACAGATTCTGTTTTTGATGCATTGCTTGCTTGTTTTGATGAAACTATGGATTGTATGGGGGGTATAAGCCATGGAGAAATTATAATACAGTAGGTATAATGCAAAATAAAATATGAATGGGTTTGCAACAGTACTTAAAGTAGTGATTTATTTTGTTATACTAACGGATCTCACGAAGGTTTTGTTGAGTTTTGTGTGATTGAAGTTTTCAAGTTTTGGGTGAGATCACGATGGATGAAGGAATAAGGAGTGGCAAGAGCCTAAGCTTGGGGATGCCCAAGGCACCCCAAGGTAATATTCAAGGAAGACTCAATCATCTAAGCTTGGGGATGCCCCGGAAGGCATCCCCTCTTTCTTCTACCAACCATTGGTAATTTTACTTAGAGCTATATTTTTATTCGTCACATGATATGTGCTTTGCTTGGAGCGTCGTGTATTATATGAGTCTTTGCTTTGTTTGACTTTTAATTTGTCACAATCATCTTTGTTGGACACACCAATTTGAGAGAGCCACACGTTTATCATAATTTGTTAGAATACTCTATGTGCTTCACTTAAATTTTTTGAGCTAGGCAGTTGCTCTAGTGCTTCACTTAAATCTTTTTGAGCACGGCGGTGGTTATATTTTGAAGAAATATTTAAACTCTCAAGCTTCACTTATATTATTTTGAGAGTTGATAAGATTAAAATTTTGAAGAAATATTTGCACTCTCATGCTTCACTTATATATTTTTGAGAGTTGATAATAGTAATGGTAATTTGCGCAAGATATGAATTTGGTCCCAAAGTGATGAATATTCAAGAGGGATATAATAAAAACTTTCATATAGATCATTGGATATGATAAGTGTGATTCCTTGCAATAGTTTTGCGATATGGAGATGATAATATGTGAGTCATGTTAGTGAGTAATTGTGATTTAGTAAGAATATTAGTGTTAAGGTTTGTGATTCCCTATGCATGCACATTAAGTCAATAGTTATGCAACGAAATTATATCCTACTTATGGTGCATTATTTGGTGTTAGTTATGTTCAATGCATGTTTATGACCGTTTTCGCTTTTTGATTGGTTGCTTCTCAATCTATTTGCTAGCCTTCATTTGTACTAAGCGGGAATACTGCTTGTGCATCCAAACTCCTTAAACCCAAGTTGTGCCAAATGAGTCCACCATATCTACCTATATGTGGTATTTCCATGCCGTTCCAAGTAAATTTGTGTGTGCCAACTCTAATTTTCAAAATAATTTTTCCGTTTTGTGTGCCCGTACCGCTCATGAAGCGCCAGGGGGTGGCCAATATTTTCCATGCTGGGTGTGTTATTCTCACGATGAGTGTTTATTCACTTGTCATTGCACGAGAGAGTGGCTGGTAATAGGGATGCCCAGTCCCACAATGAATCAAAAATTAATAACAACAAAATTCCTTGGAAAGTGTTGGTATGGAAGGCACCCGTGGATACGGCTAGCCATGGATTGTGAAAGAATGGTGGAAAGGAAATAAACTTTATTTTATGTTTGGGAACCGCCTATGATGTGTCTAGCATGGAAGATATTGGGAATTCTCGGTCGTTTTCGTTGACAGGAAAAGCATGCCTCTCAAAATAATTTTATCTCTCTAATTTAAGCTTTGAGCTCTGGCACATTTGCAAATCTCTGCTTCCCTCTGCGAAGGGCCTATCTATTTACTTTTATGCAATTTTTATTTTTATTTTGAGTCTCCATCTTCTCTTATAAAGCACCAACTAGAGAGCACTATTGTCATACTTGTGCATTGTGTGTAGCTAATATTAAGTGTGTTTCATGAATGGATCAATGATTGAGCATAATGGGCTAGGGATAATTTTCTTTAGCGTTGATATTTTGAAAGACATGGTTGCTTGTTAGTATGCTTGAGTATTTATATCTTCATGTCAAACAATAGATTATTGATTTGAATCATTCAAGTCCAAATGTCCATGCAACAAAAGAAAAGAATATATGATGAATATGATAGGTAGCATTCCACATCAAAAATTCTGTTTTTATCATTTACCTACTCGAGGACAAGCAGGAATTAAGCTTGGGGATGCTTGATACGTCTCCACCGTATCTATAATTTTTTATTGTTCCATGCTATTATATTATCAATCTTGGATGTTTTTATATACATTTATAGCAATTATATATCATTTTTTGGGACTAACCTATTAACTTAGTGCCCAGTGCCAGTTGCTGTTTTTTGCTTGTTTTTGGTTTTCCAGAATATCAGTACCAAACGAAGTCCAAATGCCACGAAACTTCTTGGAGATTTTTTTTGGACATAACAAACACTAGAAGCTTTAGGAGGAGACGAGAAGATGAAGCAGTGGCCCACGAGGCACCACGGCGCGCCCCAGGGGGGCGCGCTCTGGTGGCTCGTGGGGCCCACACAGCTCCGTTTGACCAAATTCCTCCACTATAAATTCTCTAAAATCGGGAAACCAACATAGGAGTCCACGAAATACTTTTTCCGCCGCCGCAAGCTTCTGTTCTCGAGATATCCCATTTGGAGGCCTTTTTCGGTACTCCGCCGGAGGGGGAATCGATCATGGAGGGGCTCTACATCAACCTTGCTGCCCTTCCGATGATGCGTGGGTAGTTTACCACAGACCTTCGGGTCCATTGTTAGTAGCTAGATGGCTTCTTCTCTCTTTTTGATCTTCAATACAATGTTCTCCTCGATGTTCTTGGAGTTCTAACCGATGTAATCACTTTTTGCGGTGTGTTTGTTGGGATCCGATGAATTGTGAGTTTATGATCAGATTATCCATGAAAATTATTTGAGTCTTCTCTGAACTCTTTTATGCATGATTATTATAGCTTCGTATTTCTCTCCGATCTATTGATTTGGTTTGGGCAACTATATTGATTTATCTTGCAATGGGAGAGGTGCTTTGTAATGGGTTCGATCTTGCGGTGCTCAATCCCAGTGACAGAAAGGGACATGACACATATGTATCATTGCTATTAAGGGTAAAAAGATGGGGTTTATTCATGCGTGAGTTTACTTTGTCAACATCATGTCATCTTTCTTAAGGCGTTACTCCTTTCTTTATGGACTTAATACACTAGATGCATGCTGGATAGCGGTCGATGTGTGGAGTAATAGTAGTAGATGCAGGCAGGAGTCGGTCTACTTGTCTCGGACGTGATGCCTAGATACATGATCATTGCCTTGGATATCGTCATGATTATTTGCTTTTCTATCAATTGCCCAACAGTAATTTGTTTACCCACCGTATGCTATTTTCATGAGAGAAGCCTCTAGTGAAAACTATGGCCCCCGGGTCTATCCAAATTATATATTGAAAATCCTAAAAATACCTTGCTGCACTTTTACTTTGTTTATTTTATTTTATATTTTAGTTCTATCTATCTATCACCATACAATTTAATCTTGCAATTAACTGCCGAGGGATTGACAACCCCTTGTTTGTGTTGGGTGCAAGGATTTGTTGTTTTGTGTGCAGGAACTGCTAACAAGGTGTTGCGTGATTCTCCTACTGGATTGATAACCTTGGTTTCATAACTGAGGGAAATACTTATCTCTACTGTACTGCATCTCCCTTCCTCTTCAGGGAATTACCAATGCAGCTTACAAGTAGCAATTCTCTGTCGATCCTGAGTTAATTACTTTGGTTGAATCTGATCCTTTTCATGGTTATGAAACTGAAACTGTTGTGGCACATCTTACTAAGTTGAATGATATTGCCACCCTATTTGCTCATGTGGAAAAAATTTGCTATTACTATATTCTTAAGATGTTTCCTTTCTCATTAAAGGGTGATGCTAAGGAATGGTTTAATACTCTTGCTCCTGGTTGTGTGTAGTCCCCACGATATGATATATTACTTCTCTAAAAAATATTTTCCTGATCATAAGAAACAAGCTGCCTTACAGAAAATATTTAACTTTGTGCAAATTGAAGAAGAGAATCTCCCTCAAGCTTGGGGGAGGCTTCTCCAATTACTTAATGCTTTGCCTGATCATCCTCTTAAGAAAAATGAAATACTTGATATCTTTTATAATGGACTAACCGATGCTTCTAGGGACTACCTAGATAGTTGTGCTGGTTGTGTTTTCATGGAACGAACTGTTGGACAGGCTGAAGTACTATTGAATAATATATTGAGAAATGCCGATGATTGGACACTTCCTGAACCACCACCTAAGCCAACTCCGAAGAAGAGAGGTATTCTATTCCTCGGTCCAGAGGATATGCAAGAAGCTAAGAAATCTATGAAGGAAAAAGGTATTAAAGCTGAAGACGTTAAGAATTTACCACCTATTGAAGAAATACATGGGCTCGACGTCCCGACATAGGTAGTGTAGGTAAATTCTCTCACTAGGTGATATTCCGTATAATAAATCTGCTAGCCAATGCCTGTATGAATTTGATAATTACATCATTAAACAGGAACACTTTAATTTGTATGTTAGCAATCAACTAAAACGGAATGCCATCATGATTGAACGCTTGAGTGATTTGATGTTTAGGACTGCTAATGATGTTAATTGTTTGAGTAAACATGCTTCTATGGTTCAGACTCAGTTAGAACAAATTGCTAAGTCACAAAATGATTTGCTTGATGAGATGAATAAGAAAAAGAATGATCATGCTGTTAGAGTTGTTACTAGAGGAGGGAGAATGACTCAGGAACCCTTGTATCCTGAAGGTCATCCTAAAAGAATTGAACAAGACTCTCAAAGAATTAATAATGATGCACCTAGTCCATCTAAGAAGAAAAAGAAAAAGAAAAATGATAGGACTTTGCATGCTTCTAGTGAACCTGAGGTAGAAAACCCTCTTGAGAATCATAATGATGCTTCTATTTCTGATGCTGAGACACAATCTGGTAATGAACATACACCTAGCGATAATGATAATGATAAGGATAATGATAATGATAATGATGATGTTCATGTTGGTGCTCAACCAGATAATGATGTAGAAATAGAACCTGCTGTTGATCTTGATAACCCACCTCCTAAGAATAAAAGATATGATAAAAGAGACTTTGTTGCTAGAAAACATGGAAAGGAAAGAGAACCATGGGTTCAAAAACCTATGCATTTCCCTACTAAACCATCTAAAAATAAGGATGATGAAGATTTTGAGCGCTTTGTTGAAATGCTTAAACCTGTCTTTTTGCGCACTTGCTTGATTGATATGTTGAAAATGTCTCCTTATGCTAAATACATGAAAGATATTGTCACTAATAAAATAAAGATACCTGAAGCTGAAATTTCCACCATGCTTGTAAATTATTCTTTTAAGGGTGGAGTACCTAAAAAGTTAGGAGATCCGGGAATACCTACTATGCCATGCTCCATTAAAAGAAGTTATGTCAAAACTGCTTTATGTGATTTGGGATCCGGTGTTAGTGTTATGCCTTTCTCTTTATATAGAAGACTTGATTTGAATAAACTCACACCTACTGAAATATCTTTGCAAATAGCTGATAAATCAACTGCTATACCTATTGGAATTTGCGAGGATGTGCCTGTTGTTGTTGCAAATGTTACTATCTTAACGGACTTTGTTATACTTGATATGCCCGAGGACGACAACATGTCGATTATGTTGGGGAACGTTGCATGGAAAACAAAAAAAATTCTACGCACACGCAAGATCTATCCATGGAGATGCATAGCTATGAGAGGGGGAGTGTGTCTACGTACCCTCGTAGACCGTAAACGGAAGCGTTAGAACAACGCGGTTGATGTCGTCGAACAACTTCACGATCCAACCGACCGAGTACCGAACGTACGGCACCTCCGCGTTCAGCACACGTTCAGCTCGGTGACGTCCTCGACTTCTTGATCCAGCAAGATGGCGAGGTAGTGGATGAGTTCCGGAAGCACGACGGCATGGTGACGGTGATGGTGATGCTATCTCCGCAGGGCTTCGCCCAAGCACTGCGAAAATATGACCGAGGGACGGGACTGTGGATGGGGGTGCCGCACACGGCTAAGACAACGTTGTGTCCTTTGGGGTGCCCCCTCTCCTCTATTTATATATGTGTAGGGGCTTGGAGTAGAAGGAATAGTGCCACGTGAACAGTAACCGTGAATAGTACACACGTGGACTTGGACTCCAAAGTCCAATCCTATTCCTACTAGGACTCTCCCTTTTTCCTTCCCTAGCTGCGTGGGCTTTTGAGGACTTGGTGCGCCTGGCCCAATAAGGCCAGGGCGCCTCCCCTTAGCCCATGCCAGCCCTTGGGACGTGGTGGACCCACTTGTGGACTTCCGGACCCCTCCGGAATCCTCCGGAACCTTCTGGAAGCTTCCCGGTACAATACCGAAAAAACTGCACCTTTTTCCGGAACCCAAAATATGACTTCCCATATATAAATATTTACCTATCGACCATTCCGAGACTCCTCGTGACGTCCGGGATCTCATCCGGGACTCCGAACAACATTCGGTTACCAATTCACATAACTCATATAACACTATATCGTGAACGAACGTTAAGCGTGCGGACCCTACGGGTTCGGGAATGATGTAGACATGACTGAGACGCCTCTCCGGTCAATAACCAATAGCGGAACCTGGATGCTCATATTGGTTCCTACATATTCCACGAATATCTTATCGGTCGAACCGCAATGACAACATACGTAATTCCCTTTGTCCATCGGTATGTTACTTGCCCGAGATTCGATCGTCGGTATCTCCATACCTAGTTCAATCTCGTTACCGGCAAGTCTCTTTACTCGTTCCGTAATACATCATCCCATAACTAACTCCTTAGTCACTTTGCTTGCAATCTTCTTATGATGTGCATTACCGAGAGGGCCCAGAGATACCTCTCTGAAACACGGAGTGACAAATCCCAGTCTCGATCCATGCCAACTCAACGGACACCTTCGGAGATACCTGTAGAGCATCTTTATGATCACCCAGTTACGTTGTGACGTTTGATAGCACACAAGGTATTCCTCTGATATCCGGGAGTTGCATGATCTCATGGTCTGAGGAACATGTATTTGACATTCAAGAAAGCAGTAGCAATAAACAGAACGATCATATGCTAAGCTAACGGATGGGTCTTGTCCATCACATCATTCTCCTAATGATGTGATCCCGTTATCAAATGACAACTCATGTCTATGGTTAGGAAACCTTAACCATCTTTGATCAACGAGCTAGTCTAGTAGAGGCTCACTAGGGACACGGTATATTTCCATCAGTCTCCCACTTGCACTAGAGTCAATAATCTAGTTCACATCGCCATGTGATTAACACCCAAGAGTTCACTAGAGTCAATAATCTAGTTCACATCACCATGTGATTAACACTCAAAGAGTTCTAAGGTGTGATCATGTTTTGCTCGTGAGAGAGAATTTTAGTCAATGGGTCTGCAATACTCAGACCCATGTGTACTTTGCAAATCCTTATGTCATACTGTAGATGCTGCTATCACGCTTTACTTGGAGCTATTCCAAATGACTGCTCCATTATACGTATCCGGTTTGCTACTCAAAGATATCCAGATTGGTGTCAAAGCTTGCATCGACGTAACCCTTTACGACGAACTCTTTATCACCTCCATAATCGAGAAACATTTCCTTAGTCCTTTAGTTACTAAGGATAATTTTGACCGCTGTCCAGTGATCCACTCCTGGATCACTCTTGTACCCCCTTTGCCAGACACGTGGCAAGGCACACATTAGGTGTGGTACACAGCATGGCATACATTATAGAACCTATGGCTGAGGCATAGGGAATGACTTTCATTCTCTCTCTATCTTCTTCCGTGGTCGAGCTTTGAGTCTTACTCAACTTTACACCTTACAATACAGGCATGAACTCCTTCTTTGACTGATCCATTTTGAACTCCTTCAAAATCTTGTCAAGGTATGTACTCATTGAAAGTCTTATCAAGCGTCTTGATCTATCTCTATAGATCTTGATGCCCAATATATAAGCAGCTTCACCGAGGTCTTTCATTCAAGTATCCTTTTATGCCATCCAGAAATTCTATATCATTTCCAATCAACAATATGTCATCCACATATAATATTAGAAATGCTACAGAGCTCCCACTCACTTTCTTGTAAATACAGGCTTCACCGTAAGTCTGTACAAAACCATATGCTTTGATTACCTCATCAAAGCGTATATTCCAACTCCGAGATGCTTGCACCAGTCCATAGATGGATCGCTGGAGCTTGCACACTTTGTTAGCACCCTTAGGATCGACAAAACCTTCTGGTTGCATCATATACAACTCTTCTTTGAGAAAACCATTAAGGAATGCAGCTTTGACATCCATTTGCCAGATTTCATAATCATAAAATGCGGCAATTGCTAACATGATTCGGACAGACTTAAGCATCGCTACGGGTGAGAAAGTCTCATCGTAGTCAACCCCTTGAACTTGTCGAAAACCTTTCGCGACAAGTCGAGCTTTGTAGACAGTGATATTACCATCAGCATCTGTCTTCCTCTTAAAAATCCATTTATTCTCAATGGCTTGCCCATCATCGGGCAAGTCCACCAAAGTCCACACTTTGTTCTCATACATGGATCCTATCTCAGATTTCATGGCCTCAAGCCATTTGTCGGAATCCGGGCTTATCATAGCTTCTTCATAGTTCGTAGGTTCGCTGTTGTCTAACAACATAACTTCCAGAACAGGATTACCGTACCACTCTGGTGTGGAACGTACTCTGGTCGACCTACGAAGTTCAGTAGTAACTTGATCTGAAGTTTCATGATCTTTATCATTATCTTCCTCTCTTATTGGTGTAGGCATCACGGGAACGGTTTTGTCTGATGAGCTACTTTCCAATTCGAGAGAAGGTACAATTACCTCATCAAGTTCTACTTTCCTCCCACTCACTTCTTTCGAGAGAAACTCCTTCTCTAGAAAGGATCCATTCTTGGCAACAAAGACCTTGCCTTCGGATCTGTGGTAGAAGGTGTACCCAATTGTTTCTTTAGGGTATCCTATGAAGACGCACTTCTCCGCTTTCGGTTCGAGCTTATCAGGTTGAAGCTTTTTCACATAAGCATCGCATCCCCAAACTTTAAGAAACGACAGCTTAGGTTTCTTGCCAAACCATAGTTCATACGGTGTCGTCTCAACGGATTTAGATGGTGCCCTATTTAACGTGAATGCAGCTGTCTCTAATGCATAACCCCAAAACGATAGTGGCAAATCGGTAAGAGACATCATAGAACGCACCATATCCAATAAAGTACGGTTACGACGTTCGGACACACCATTACGCTGTGGTGTTCCAGGTGGCATGAGTTGTGAAACAATTCCACATTTTCTTAAATGAAGGCCAAACTCGTAACTCAAATATTCGCCTCCGCGATCGGATCATAGAAACTTTATTTTCTTGTTACGATGATTCTCTACTTCACTCTGAAATTCTTTGAACTTTTCAAATGTTTCAGACTTGTGTTTCATCAAGTAGATATACCCATACCTACTCAAATCATCTGTGAAGGTTAGAAAATAACGATACCCGCCGCGTGCTTCAACATTCATCGGACCGCATACATCGGTATGTATTATTTCCAACAAATCAGTAGCTCGCTCCATTGTTCCGGAGAACGGAGTTTTAGTCATCTTGCCCATGAGGCATGGTTCGCAAGTATCAAATGATTCATAATCAAGAGATTCCAAAAGTCCATCCGCATGGAGTTTCTTCATGCGCTTTACACCAATATGACCTAAACAGCAGTGCCACAAGTATGTTGCACTATCATTATCAACTTTGCATCTTTTGGCATCAATATTATGAATATGTGTATCACTACGATCGAGATTCAACAAGAATAGACCATTCATAAAAGGTGCATGACCATAAAAGATGTTACTCATATAAATAGAACAACCATTATTCTCTGACTTAAATGAATAACCGTCTCGCAATAAACAAGATCCAGATATAATGTTCATGCTCAACGCTGGCACCAAATAACAATTATTGAGGTCTAAAACTAATCCCAAAGGTAGATGTAGAGGTAGCGTGCCGACGGCGATCACATCAACCTTGGAACCATTCCCGACGCGCATCGTCACCTCGTCCTTAGCCAATCTTCGCTTATTCCGTAGCTCCTGTTTCGAGTTACAAATATGAGCAACCGAACCAGTATCAAATACTCAGGCGCTACTGCGAGCATTAGTGAGGAACACATCAATAACATGTATATCAAATATACCTTTGCTCACTTTGCCATCCTTCTTATCCGCCAAATACTTGGGGCAGTTCCGCTTCCAGTGACCAGTCCCTTTGCAGTAGAAGTACTCTGTTTCAGGCCTGGGTCCAGCTTTGGGTTTCTTCGTGGGAGCGGCAACTTGCTTGCCGTTCTTCTTGAAGTTCCCCTTCTTTCCCTTGCCCTTTTTCTTGAAACTAGTGGTTTTGTTAACCATCAACACTTGATGCTCCTTCTTGATTTCTACCTCCTCTGATTTCAGCATCGCGAAGAGCTCGGGAATTGTCTTCTCCATCCCTTGCATATTATAGTTCATCACGTAGCCTTTATAGCTTGGTGGCAGTGACTGAAGAACTCTGTCAATAACACTCTCAACCGGAAGATCAATTCCCAGCTGAGTCAAGTGGTTGTGGTACCCAGACATTCTGAGTATGTGTTCACTGACAGAATTGTTCTCCTCCATCTTACAGCTAAAGAACTTGTTGGAGACTTCATATATCTCAACCCGGGCATTAGCTTGAAATATCAATTTTAGCTCCTGGAACATCTCATATGCTCCATGGCGTTCAAAACGCTTTTGTAGTCCTGGTTCTAAGCCGTAGAGCAAGGTACACTGAACTATCGAGTAGTCATCAGATCGAGCCTGCCAGGCGTTCACAACGTCTGCAGCAGCTCCTGCAGCAGGTCCATCACCTAGCAGTGCATCAAGGACATAATTCTTCTGTACAGCAATGAGGATAATCCTCAAGTTACGGACCCAGTCCGTGTAGTTGCTACCATCATCTTTCAAGTTAGCTTTCTCTAGGAACGCATTAAAATTCAACGGAACAGTAGCACGGGCCATTTATCTACAACATAGATATGCAAAGAAACTATCAAGACTAAGTTCATGATAAATTAAGTTCAATTAATCAAATTACTAATGAACTCCCACTTAAATTAACTTCCCTTAAGTTAACTAAGTGATACATGATCCAAATCAACTAGCCCATGTCCGATCATCACGTGAGATGGGATAGTCATCAATGGTGAACATCTCCATGTTGATCATATCTACTATATGACTCATGTTCGACCTTTCGGTCTCAAGTGTTCCGAGACCATGTCTGTACATGCTAGGCTCGTCAAGTTTAACCCAAGTATTCTGCTTGTGTAAAACTGGCTTACACCCGTTGTATGTGAACGTAGAATCTATCATACCCGATCATCATGAGGTGCTTCGAAACGATGAACTTTAGCAACGAAGCATACTCGGGGAGAACACTTTTATCTTGAAATTTAGAGAAGGGATCATCTTATAATGCTACCATCGTTCTAAGCAAAATAAGATGCATAAAGGATAAACATCACATGCAATCAAAATATGTGACATGATATGGCCATCATCTTGTGCTTTTGATCTCCATCTCCAAAGCATCGTCATGATCTCCATCGTCACCGGCTCGACACCTTGATCTCCATCGTTGCGTTGTGGTCGTCTCGCCAACTATTGCTTCTATAACTATTGCTAACGCATAGCGATAAAGTAAAGCAATTACATGGCGCTTGCATTTCATACAATAAAGAGACAACCATAAGGCTCCTGCCGGTTGCCGATAAATTACAAAACATGATCATCTCATACAATAACGTATATCACATCATGTCTTGACCATATCACATCACAGCATACCCTGCAAAAACAAGTTAGACGTCCTCTACTTTGTTGTTGCAAGTTTTACGTGGCTGCTACGGGCTTCTAGCAAGAACCGTTCTTACCTACGGCACAAAACCACAACGGTGATTTATCAAGTTTGCTGTTTTAACCTTCAACAAGGACCGGCCGCAGTTAAATTCGATTCAACTAAAGTAGGAGAAACAGACACCCGCCAGCCACCTTTATGCAAAACAAGTTGCATGTCTGTCGGTGCAACCGGTCTCATGTACATGGACATGTAAGGTTGGTCCGGGCCGCTTCATCTTACAATACCGCCGAATCAAAATAAGATGTTGGTGGTAAGCAGTATGACGATCACCGCCCACAACTCTTTGTGTTCTACTCGTGCATATCATCTACGCATAGACCTGGCTCTGATACCACTGTTGGGGAACATTGCATGGAAAACAAAAAAAATTCTACGCACACGCAAGATCTATCCATGGAGATGCATAGCTACGAGAGGGGGCGTGTGTCTACGTACCTTCGTAGACCGTAAGTGGAAGCGTTAGAACAACGCGGTTGATGTCGTCGAACAACTTCACGATCCAACCGACCGAGTACCGAACGTACGCACCTCCGCGTTCAGCACACGTTCAGCTCGGTGACGTCCTCGACTTCTTGATCCAGCAAGACGGCGAGGTATTGGATGAGTTCCGGCAGCACGATGGTGTGGTGACGGTGATGGTGATGCTATCTCTGCAGGGCTTCGCCCAAGCACTGCGAAAATATGACCGAGGGACGGAACTGTGGAGGGGGGCGCCGCACACGGCTAAGACAATGTTGTGTCTTTTGGGGCGCCCCCTCTCCTCTATTTATATATGTGTAGGGGCTTGGAGTAGAAGGAATAGTGCCACGTGAACAGTAACCGTGAATAGTACACACGTGGACTTGGACTCCAAAGTCCAATCCTATTCCTACTAGGACTCTCCCTTTTTCCTTCCCTAGCTGCGTGGGCTTTTGAGGACTTGGTGCGCCTGGCCCAATAAGGCCAGGGCGCCTCCCCTTAGCCCATGCCAGCCCTTGGGACGTGGTGGACCCACTTGTGGACTTCCGGACCCCTCCGGAATCCTCCGGAACCTTCTGGAAGCTTCCCGGTACAATACCGAAAAAACTGCACCTTTTTTCGGAACCCAAAATATGACTTCCCATATATAAATCTTTACCTCTCGACCATTCCGAGACTCCTCGTGACGTCCGGGATCTCATCCGGGACTCCGAACAACATTCGGTTACCAATTCACATAACTCATATAACACTATATCGTCAACGAACGTTAAGCGTGCGGACCCTACGGGTTCGGGAATGATGTAGACATGACTGAGACGCCTCTCCGGTCAATAACCAATAGCGGAACCTGGATGCTCATATTGGTTCCTACATATTCCACGAAGATCTTATCGGTCGAACCGCAATGACAACATACGTAATTCCCTTTGTCCATCGGTATGTTACTTGCCCGAGATTCGATCGTCGGTATCTCCATACCTAGTTCAATCTCGTTACCGGCAAGTCTCTTTACTCGTTCCGTAATACATCATCCCGTAACCAACTCCTTAGTCACTTTGCTTGCAAGCTTCTTATGATGTGCATTACCGAGAGGGCCCAGAGATACCCGTCCGAAACACGGAGTGACAAATCCCAGTCTCGATCCATGCCAACTCAACGGACACCTTCGGAGATACCTGTAGAGCATCTTTATGATCACCCAGTTACGTTGTGACGTTTGATAGCACACAAGGTATTCCTCTGATATCCGGGAGTTGCATGATCTCATGGTCTGAGGAACATGTATTTGACATTCAAGAAAGCAGTAGCAATAAACAGAACGATCATATGCTAAGCTAACGGATGGGTCTTGTCCATCACATCATTCTCCTAATGATGTGATCCCGTTATCAAATGACAACTCATGTCTATGGTTAGGAAACCTTAACCATCTTTGATCAACGAGCTAGTCTAGTAGAGGCTCTCTACGGACACGGTATTTGTTTATGTATTCACACATGTATTTAAGTTTCCGGTCAATACAATTCTAGCATGAATAATAAACATTTATCATGAACAAGGAAATATAAAATAATAAAAACTTTATTATTGCCTCTAGGGCATATTTCCATCAGATTATCCTTGGAAGACCCTTTTTGAATACTGCAGGGGCTGTTATTGATTGCAACAAAAGCAAGGTTACTTTTCATGTCAATGGTAATGAGCACACGGTTTATTTTCCGAAGAAACAAACTTCAGTTAATGGTATCAATTGTATTGAGAAGGTTTCGACAATCACTATTGGGGGATTCAAATTTCCTCTTCCTACTATCAAAAAGAAATATGAAACTCTTATTGTTGGGGAGATGCATATCCCTGTTGAGGTAACTTAGTGTTATACGAAAATTCTTTGGTTTCATGTCACTCAGAAACAGTTTGTTAATAAGACCTGATCAACCTTATTAATGGATTCTTTCTGAAGGGCATGTGGTCGATGAATTTAGTAGGCACAACTTTCTGTAATCTTAGTTTGCTCTCTGTTATTTTTAGTTTAAATAAAATAAAATGCCATGATTATCCTGTTTTCTGAATTACCTGTGCAATAAAAAATGGCCCAAAAATAAAAGTGCTCATAATGCAATAAAATTTTAACATGATTTTTTCTGGAATATATAAGAATTTTTGGCACTGAGAACAACCCAGGGGGGTGCACCTTTTGCCCACAAGGCAACAGGGCGCGGCCACCCCCCCCCCCCTCCCCCCCAAGCGCGCCAAGATGCCTTATGGGTCCCACAGGGACCCACTCACTTATCCATTTAGCCCACTTCATCTTCTACCCCCAGAAAAAAATCACAGTAGCTCTCTCTCTCTCGTGTTCTTGCTCCCAAACCTGAGATTTTTTATCTCTTTGCTCAGAGCTCCATTTTGAAACTGTTTTGAGGGATTGCTCCTTGGTATGTGACTCTCCCATTGCTCCAATTAGTTTTTGCTTTAGTGGATTATATTTTGCATAAATTGCTGCTATTGGTGCTACTGAAAATGAGCTTGCATATTAAATTCTTTGAGTTCTAAGTAGTTTGAATGCTTGATATAGCCTCTAGGCACTTGTATGAGTAGTTGCTATCAATGTTGTGAAGTTTTGTTAACATCTTTTTGTGGTCCAAAAAATTTTAGAAAATTATTTGTAGGAAGATGAACATTTTCAGGAGGAGTTCTTCAAGGAGGAGGTCCTCCGAGGCATCATCGAGTGAAAGCCCAGCACGCCAATCATATGTTGAACCAAGGGCAAGTTCAGTGCGGGATGCCGAAGCAAAATCATGTCGATGGCTGCGACAAGTTCATGCTAAGTGCAGGCATCAAGGAAGAATTTGACCAATATATTCACAACACCGAGCTCTCCGCCTTCGTCGTAGATAAGCCACCGCAGCACTACAACCTTACTCATTCATTCACTCAACACTTTGAATATCATCCGCGCACTTCTAGAGTTTTATTTCATCTTTATGATAGATCTTATAGTATGTCTCTAGAAGAATTCTGTGATGCCTGCAAAATTCCATTTTGGGGTTCACTTAGTGAACCTCGACAATCTGATTATGAATTGTTCCTTAATAGTCTTTGTAATGGTGAGGATAGGGGAGTTACGCAAGCTAGGATAAAGAGCATTCACTTTCCCGCTATTCACTACTTTGCACTTTTTAATGGCAAATGCATTGTTGGTAAACAAGACTGTAGTGCACTTTGTGCCCCTGACCTGAGCCTTATTCACGCTGCTTTAACGGGTAGCAGACATTATAATCTTGGGGCCATTGTTGCACGTAGGTTGCATCGCAACTCGGGTAATGGTGATTTATATGGAGGAATTTATGCCTCCCGAGTAGCTGCAAGGTTAGGGGTCTCGCCCAGGCCTAATGACCCTCTTTTACCTGATAAATATTTGAATTTCGAGGCAATGCAGAACCATGAGTTTCTTAAGCGCAACACTCGTAGTTATGATTATAACTTGATATTCAATAAATATAGTTCTGTGTTTGTTGTTTTGCCTGCTCCTGCCCTCTTTGATTTTCAGAACAAATAGAGATATTTTCTTCATGAGAGTGAGGTGCACGAGTACAACGCGGCAGTTGAAGCTGCCCATCTGGCTAAGGAGGCGGCTCAGAACGCCTCCACGAGCTATCATTTTGATTATTATCCTGGACAACCATGGCAATTGACCAAGGTAGGCCAAAAGCCTAAGCTTGGGGGAGTTTGTATCTCTCACCGACATTACATTCATGTTCACACATTCATTCTGGTTGTCGGTGTTCATACTTTTTCATTGTATATCCATGTCAGTTTTATTTTCACTTTCTTCTTGTGTGTTTGAAAAACTTCGAAAACCCAAAAATATTTCTCGCTTCTTTTCGGTTTTTCTTTCTTGTTTGTTAGTTTGTAGTATTAAAAGAAAACCCAAAAAGACTTCTCGTTTCTTCTTTTGCTTGTTGGGAGTTCTCCCGTGTAAATAGTTTTTCTCGCTTTTCGTTTTTCCTTTTTAATTTGCTTCCTTCAGAAAAACTAAAAACTCCAAAAATATTTCAGTGTGTTTCTCTGAATTTCTTTTCTTTTCGTTGAGTTGTCATAGGGAGAAGACCACGATGAAAATGATGAGTGGTTCTCATATGCTTTGTTGTTGATCTAATGAAGAGCCAATTTTACCTTGTCTTCTCCCTTGAATAAAATGTTTGCAGATTTCAGCTTAGTCCACGGCACACTTGCACTATTATTATTTTCACATCATTCGATCGTGCAAGTGAAAGGCAATAATGACAATGATTTGATGAAGTGACTGTGGCAAGGAAAAGCTGGTATGAACTCTTCTTGTTTTTGTTTTTGTAAATATGTTTAACTCAGTACCCATGATTCAGCATATTATGAGTAAACATGTTTGTGATGACAATTAGAGATTATAGTTGCTCATGCCATGCTTAAGTAGCTAGGAGTGGATAATGATTTATCTTGAATGTCAACATGCATTAAAATGGTTATGATGTAGTATGTTAATGGGGTATCCTCCTCTGAATGTTTCAAGTGGCTTGACTTGGCACATGTTCATGCATGTAGTTGATTCAAAACCAACATATCCTCCACGATATTTATGTTCACGGTGTCTATATCCTACTCATGCTAGTATTCAATGTTAATTATTCTCAATGCATGATCATGACCGTTTTCGCTCTCTAGTTGGTCGCTTCTCAATCTATTTGCTAGCCTTCACTTGTACTAAGCGGGAATTCTGCTTGTGCATCCACAATCCTTAAACCAAAGTTGTTCCAGATGAGTCCACTATATCTACCTATATGCGGTATTACTCTGCTGCTCCAAGTAAATTTGCATGTGCCACCTCTAAACATTCAAATAAACATCTGTTTTGTGTGCCCGTATCGCTCATGGAGAGACAGGGGGTGGTCAGTATCTTCCATGCTAAGCGGGTTATTCTCAGATGAGTGTTTATTCACTTGTCATTGCAGGAGAGAGGCTGGTATTTGGGATGCCCAGTCCTATGCTCGAAATAAAAAAAATGCAAACAAACTCCCCCGAAAAAGTTATTGGTATGGAGGGCACCCGAGGATTCAACTAGCCATGGCTTGTGTTGGTATGGTGGAGGGGGAGTAAACTTTACCTTTCCGCTTGGGAACCGCCTATAATGTGTTTAGCATGGAAGATATTGAAAACTCTCGGTCGTAACATTGACAGGAAAAGTACACCTCCCAAAATTATTTTTCATCTCTGATTTAAGCTTCGAGCTCTGGCACCACTGCAAATCCCTGCTTCCCTCTGCGAAGGGCCTATCTATTTACTTTTACGTTATTTACTTTATGTTATTTTACTTTTATTGTTGAGCCTCACCTTCTTGCACTAAGCGCCAATCCTGAGAGCACTATTGTCATCCTTATGCATTGAGTGTAGTTAATGTTGTGTGCATCATGACTGGATCTCTTCTACCCTAAATTACAATGTTTAGTCGGTGCTTTTACTTTGGAGGTGCTCTGCATTTATGCTTTGCGGTCTCAGAAAGGGCTAGCGAGATACCATGTTATCATATTATATCATGATTGTTTTGACAAATTGTTGGCATTTGAGATATGTTATTATTGCTCTCTAGTTGATTATGTCATTGATATGAGTAAATGTAGTTTTTAAGTGTTATTATGAGCATGGTTAGTTCATGATCTTTGCTGAAAACCTGGGTACTATTTAAGCTTATATACGGATACAAGAACAAAAGAGTTCGTAAATGTTTTTCTTTATCACTTTCAGTTTGTCAACTGAATTGCTTGAGGACAAGCAATGAGTTAAGCTTGTGGGAGTTGATATGCCTCCGTCGTATCTACTTTTCCAAACACTTTTGCTCTTGTTTTGGACTCTAATTTGCATGATTTGAATGAAACTAACCCGGACTGACGATGTTTTCAGCAGAACTACCATGGTGTTGTTTTTGTGCAGAAATCAAAGTTCTCGGATTTGGATGAAAATTTTTGGAGAATTTTTATGGAATATATAAAAATTATTGGCGCAAGAATCAACAGAAGAGGGGCCCCCTGTTGCCCACAAGGCAGCAGGGCGCGACCCCCCCTAGGGCGCGCCGTGCTACCTTGTGGGGCCCACAGGTGGCCATCTGACCTAATTCCAACGCTATAAACTCTCTTTCCCCGAGAAAAAAAATAAGAGAAGAAGTTTCACCACATTTTACGATACGGAGCCGCCGCCACCTCCTGTTCTTCATCGGGAGGGCTGATCTGGAGTCCATTCGGGGCTCCGGAGAGGGGGATTCGACGCCGTCGTCATCATCAACCATCCTCCATCACCAATTTTATGATGCTCACCACCAGGCGTGAGTAATTCCTTCGTACGCTTGCTGACGGTGATGTGTTGGATGAGATTTATCATGTAATTGAGTCAATTTGCTAGGGCTTTGATCCCTACTATCCACTATGTTCTGAGATTGATGTTGCTATGACTTTGCTATGCTTAATGCTTGTCACTAGGGCCTGAGTGCCATGATTTTAGATCTGAACCCTCTATGTTTTCATGAATATATTTGAGTTCTTGATCCTATCTGCTTGTCATATGCACTTGTTATTGTTCTGATCCGTAGACCCCAAAGTGACAATAGTTGGGATACTCTCCGGGGATGACTGTAATTCGAGGAGTTCATGTATTCACCATGTGTTAATGCTTTGTTCCGGTTCTCTATTAAAAGGAGGCCTTAATATCCCTTGGTTTCCTTAAGGACCCCACTGCCACGGGAGGGTAGGACAAAAGATGTCATGCAAGTTCTTATTATAAGCACATATGACTATATACGGAATACATGCCTACATTACATTGATGAATTGGAGCTATTGTGTATCGCCCTAGGTTGTGACTGTTATATGATGAATATCATCCAACATAATTATCATCACCGATCCAATGCCTACGACTTTCTCATATTGGTTTCTGCTAAGTTACTTTGTTGCTACTGCTTTACACTTGCTACAAAACTGCTACTGTTATTGTTGCTGTTACTATTGTTACTGCTGCTACTGCTACCAAAACCATCATATTAGTGTGCTACTAAATACTTTGCTGCAGATATTTTATCTCCAGGTGTGGTTGAATTGACAACTCAACTACCAATACTTGCACTCCGCCCTCCTGTTCCTCCACCTACCTTTTACTGGCACTATTGTACCATACTTGTTTAACCACTTTTTCCACTTCAAAGGTAATTATGAAGATAAGCAACTCCTTTGTTGTTATTTCAGTGTAAGAAGGGATCTTCTAAACATCTCTCACGCCTATCTTGCATTTTATGAACTCCGAAGCAATTGAATTCATATCCACTTTCAGAACAGACCCTAAGGCAGTACTTAGTTCACACACTCCAAAAAAATGCACAAGATAATCATGAACTTTTCCTATCTTCACCTAGATTGTGAACAACTTGTCCACTGCCTGACTTTCAGAAGTCCACTTAGTAACTTTTATTACACCCCAGTGCCTACTAAATTGAATTTTTTTTGAAGTTTTCTAGCTCAACCAATTTAGTCATGCTTGGGAACCTTAAGATAAAAGAATTCCCATTCTGTTGCTTAACTCTCCACTGCCAATTCCAGCTAAACATCATATTGAACCTTTGCAGAAATTGAGTCTCATTCAAATCACCCACACTTGCACAGGAGCCAATGGGTTGGCATGTTTAGATAGAGTAGCTTCTTTAGTGTTCTACACCAACAAGCATCCTAAGCCTTTAGCTGCATATCCCACGTACTTGACCACTAGTTTGATTTGTTTGAGCCAGGTACAATCTTCAGTGAGATGTTATTCTTTACCACACACCTCATAGTGCACAAAGTTCTTACAGTCTCGATTGATATGACATGTTTCCTTCCATTTTGAACAAAAAACTTTTGTCATCCACTACCATTATCAGCTCCAAATCTAGCCCCTGTCTCTTATTGTTTTCCATCTGATTCTGAAACTTCAGTCCCCCCCCCCATCTGTACAAACTGTGTACATGTTGCCAGCACGCCCATCGTTTCTCTCTGCAACATCAGTTCTGACCCATTGCCCAGGGAACACACCAACTCCAGATCCAAAGTAAGGAATGAAGTTAGGCATGGCTCCAACCCCTACAACTTGTTGTGCCATCGGAGGCCCTTGGCTCGACCCCTCCCCGTGTAAGGAATGAAGTTAGGCATGGCTCCAAGACCTACAACCTGTTGTGCCATTTGAGTCCCTTGGCCCAACCCCTCCCTATTGGACTGGTACATCTGAGTAACCCATTGTCATTGTTGTAGAGCCATTTTGGGAATCTGCACTGGTAGCTTACTAACAGGCATTATCCACTAAGCATACCCATTAGGTATTGCTACTTATGAGCTGCGTTGGGATTTCCTCGAAGAGGAGGGGATGATGCGGTACAGTAGAGATAAGTATTTCCCTCAGTTATGAAACCAAGGTTATCAATCCAGTAGGAGAATCACGCAACAACACGTTAGCAGCACCTGCACACAAAATAACAAATCCTTGCACCCAACGCGAACAAGGGGTTGTCTATCCCTTGGCGGTTAATTGCAAGATTAAATTGTATGGTGATAGATAGATAGATCGAACAAAAATACAAAATAAAATAAATAAAGTAAAATTGCAGCAAAGTATTTTTGGAATTTTCAATATATGATAAAGGTAGACCCGGGGGCCATAGTTTTCACTAGAGGCTTCTCTCTTGAAAATAGCATACGGTGGGTAAACAAATTACTGTTGGGCAATTGATAGAAAAGCAAATAATCATGACAATATCCAAGGAAATGATCATGTATATAGGCATCACATCCGAGACAAGTAGACCGAAACGATTCTGCATCTACTACTATTACTCCACACATCTACCGCTATCCAGCATGCATCTAGAGTATTAAGTTCATAAAGACTGGAGTAACGCCTTAAGTAAGATGACATGATGTAGACAAAGTAAACTCACGCATGAATAAACCCCATCTTTTTACCCTTAATAGCAACGATACATACGTGTCATGTCCCCTACTGTCACTGGGATTGAGCACCGCAAGATCGAACCCATTACAAAGCACCTCTCCCATTGCAAGAAAAATTAATCTCGTTGGCCAAACCAAATCAATAGATCGGAGAGAAATATGAAGCTATAACAATCATGCATAAAAGAGTTCAGAGAAAACTCAAATAATATTCATGGATAATCTGATCATAAACTCACAATTCATCGGATCCCAACAAACACACCGCAAAAAGTGATTACATCAGATAGAACTCCAAGAACATCGAGGAGAACATTATATTGAAGATCAAAAAGAGAGAAGAAGCCATCTAGCTACTAACTATGGACCCGAAGGTCTGTGGTAAACTACTCACGCATCATCGGAAGGGCAGCAAGGTTGATGTAGAGCCCCTCCGTGATCGAATCCCCCTCCGGCAGAGTGCCGGAAAAGGCCTCCAGATGGGATCTCTCGAGAACAGAAACTTGCGGCGGCGGAAAAAGTATTTCGTGGACTCCCCTGTTGGTTTCCCAATTTTAGAGAATTTATAGAGGTGGAATTAGGTCAAACGGAGCAGAGGTGGGCCCACGAGGCACCAGGGCGCGCCACCCCCCTGGGCGCGCCCTGGTGGCTCGTGGCCACCTCCTCTGTCTTCTGGCCCTCTCCCGAAGCTTCTAGTGTCTCTTATGTCCAGAAAAAAATCTCCAAAAAGTTTCGTGGCATTTGGACTTCGTTTGGTACTGATATTCTGAAAAACCAAAAACAGGCAAAAAACAGCAACTGGCACTGGGCACTAAGTTAATAGGTTAGTCCCAAAAAATGATATATAATTGCTTGTAAGTGTATATAAAACATCCAAGATTTATACTATAATAGCATGGAACAATCAAAAATTATAGATACGTTGGAGACGTATCAAGCATCCCCAAGCTTAATTCATGCCCGTCCTCGAGTAGGTAAATGATAAAAACAGAATTTTTGATGTGGAATGCTACCTATCATATTCATCACATACTCTTTTCTTTTGTAGCATTGACATTTGGACTTGAATGATTCAAAGCAATAGTCTATAATTTGACATGAAGACATAAATACTCAAGCATACTAACAAGCAACCATGTCTTTCAAAATATCAATGCTAAAGAAAGCTATCCCTAGCCCATTATGCTCAATCATTGATCCATTCATGAAACACACTCGATATTAGCTACACACAATGCACATGTATGACAATAGTGCTCTCTAGTTGGTGCTTTGTAAGAGAAGATGGAGACTCAAAATAAAAATAAAAATTGCATAAAAGTAAATAGATAGGCCCTTCGCAGAGGGAAGCAGAGATTTGAAGAGGTGCCAGAGCTCAAAGCTTAAATTAGAGAGATAAAATTATTTTGAGAGGCATGCTTTTCCTGTCAACGAAAATGACCGAGAATTCTCAATATCTTCCATGCTAGACACATTATAGGCGGTTCCCAAACAGAAAATAAAGTTTATTTCCTTTCCACCATTCTTTCACAATCCATGGCTAGCCGTATCCACGGGTGCCTTCCATACCAACACTTTCCAAGGAATTTATTATTATCATCATATTAAAAAAATCATTTCGGGACTGGGCATTCCTATTACCTGCCACTTTCTCGTGCAATGACAAGTGAATAAACACTCATCGTGAGAATAACACACCTAGCATGGAAAATATTGGCCACCCCCTGCTGCTTCATGAGCGGTATGGGCACACAAAACGGAAAATTATTTTGAAAAATTAGAGTTGGCACATGCAAATTTACTTGGAACGGCATGGAAATACCGCATATAGGTAGGTATGGTGGACTCATTTGGCACAACTTTGGTTTAAGGAGTTGGATGCACAAGCAGTATTCCCGCTTAGTACAAATGAAGGCTAGCAAATAGATTGAGAAGCGACCAACCAAAAAGCGAAAACAGTCATAAACATGCATTGAACATAACTAACACCGAATAATGCACCATAAGTAGGATATAATTTCGTTGCATAACTACTGATTTTATGTGCATGAATAGGGAATCACAAACCTTAACACCAATATTCTTACTAAATCACAATTACTCACTAACATGACTCACATATTATCATCTCCATATCGCAAAACTATTGCAAGGAATCAAACTTATCATATCCAATGATCTTTCATGAAAGTTTTTATTATATCCCTCTTGAATATTCATCACTTTGGGACCAAATTCATATCTTGTGCAAATTACCATTACTATTATTAACTCTCAAAAAAATATAAGTGAAGCATGAGAGTGCAAATATTTCTTCAAAATTTAATCTTATCAACTCTCAAAAAGATATAAGTGAAGCATGAGAGTTCAAATATTTCTTCAAAATTTAATCTTATCAACTCTCAAAATAATATAAGTGAAGCATGAGAGTTCAAATATTTCTTCAAAATATAGCCACCGCCGTGCTCAAAAAGATTTAAGTGAAGCACTAGAGCAACTGCCTAGCTCAAAAGATATAAGTGAAACACATAGAGTATTCTAACAAATCATGATAAACGTGTGGCTCTCTCAAATAGGTGTGTCCAGCAAAGATGATTGTGACAAACTAAAAAGCAAACAAAGAAAAGACGCATATAATACAAGACGCTCCAAGCAAAACTCATGATATGTGATGAATAAAAATATAGCTCCAAGTAAAATTACCGATAGTTGGTAGAAGAAAGAGGGGATGCCTTCCGGGGCATCCCCAAGCTTAGTTGCTTGAGTCTTCCTTGAATATTACCTTGGGGTGCCTTGGGCATCCCCAATCTTAGGCTCTTGCCACTCCTTATTCCTTCATCCATCGTGATCTCACCCAAAACTTGAAAACTTCAATCACACAAAACTCAACAAAACTTTCGTGAGATCCGTTAGTATAACAAACAATAACTTTAGGTACTGTAGTAAATTGATTCATATTTAATATTGGCATAATGCTACTGTACTCCAACTTCTCCATGACTCATACCCCCCGATATGATCCATAGACTCATCAAAATAAGCAAACTATGCAATAAAAACAGAATCTGTCTAAAACAGAACAGTCTGTAAAGATCTATTTAAAAGCTATACTTATGTAACTCCAAAATTTCTGAAAAATTAGAAAAACGTGGGAAATTTATATACCAATACTGTGTAAAAATTTCATATTTTTCTGACGCTCCAGTACAGAACTAAAATTCCAGCACTGGACTCAAAACTTTCTGTTTTCCCAACAGCATCAATTATACTATCTTCCAAATCATCCCAAAGGCATTACTTGGCACAAACACTAATTAAAACATAAAAAAACAATCATAACAGTAGCATAATTGTGTGCACACAAGAAAACATAAATAAAAAGCAAAAAAAATATTTTATTCATTGGGTTGCCTCCCAACAAGCGTTATTGTTTTATGCCCCTAGCTAGGCATAATGCATAGTTTCAAGTATTGTCATCCTTCAAGTTGATTCCATAAGTGGCCCTCATAATGGATTCATAGTGTGCTTTAATTCTTTTCCTAGGGAAGTGTTCCATCCCTTTCTTTAGTGGAAATTGAAATCTTATATTACCTTCTTTCATATCAATAATAGCACCAATAGTTCGAAGAAAAGGCCTACCAAGTATTATGGGGCAAGAAGGATTGCATTCAATGTCAAGAACAATAAAGTCCATGGGCACATAGTTTCTATTTGCAAGAATAAGCACATCATTAATTCTACCCAAAGGCTTTTTGATAGTAGAATCCGCCAAGTGCAAATTGAGAGAACATTCATCTATATTGGTAAAACCTAGCACATCGCATAGAGATTTTGGAATTGTGGAAACGCTAGCACCCAAATCACATAAAGCATTGCACTCATAATTTTTAATTTTGACTTTAATGGTGGGTTCCCACTCATCATATAATTTTCTAGGAATTGAAATTTCTAGTTCTAGCTTTCCTTATAACGCTTTCATCATCGTTTCTACAATGTGTTTAGTAAAAGCCTTATTTTGTTCATAAGCGTTGGATGAATTTAGCATGGATTGTAGCAAAGAAATACATTCAATCAAAGAACAACTATCATAATTAAAGTCTTTGTAATCCAAGAGAGTGGGCACATCGCTAGTTAAAGTTTTTACCTCTCCAAACCCACTTTTATCAATATTTTTATCAAGATTTTCACCCTCCGAATTATGGGGACGCCTTCTAGCTAAAGTTGACTCTTCTTCAGTCCCCTTTTCATCAAGTTTTATATTGCTAAACAAGGAATCAATAGATGAAACACCAATCATTTTAATATCCTCATCATTACTAAGTGCTAACGATTCCGGCTTAGCTGCCATTTGATTTACTAGCGTAGCTTGCGCATCGGAAATTTTTCCTAGCAAATTTTCAGTAAGAGCAAATCGAGATTGAAGATTAGCAACTTCTTCACTAACATCATCGAGTTGTTTTGCAATAGCGTCCAACAAAGTAGAGTGTTCTTTGAGTTCTTCGGTAAAAAAAATTTTGTGCTCAAACTGCGTAGTCATGTAATCTTTAGTATTTTTCTCGATTTCAGCCAAAATTTTGTGATAAGAGGTATCATGATAATTTTCTCAAGGCATCATGATTAGGCAAACAAGATAACAAGCAAGCAAAGAAGCAAACAAGAAAAAGGCGAACGGAAAATATTTTTTTACTTTTGTAAATACTTTTTAGAAGAGGGGGAGATGAAAACGAGAGGCAAAGGCAAATAAAATAAATGCAAGGAGATGAAAGTTTATGCGTAGGTACTTGATAGATGTTGATGATGTCTCCCCGGCAACGGTGCCAGAAATTCTTCCTGCTACTTGTGAGCTGCGTTGGGACTTCCCCGAAGAGGAGGGGATGATGCAGTACAGTAGAGATAAGTATTTCCTTCAGTTATGAAACCAAGGTTATCAATCCAGTAGGACACTCACGCAACAACTCGTTAGCAGCACCTACACACAAAATAACAAATCCTTGCACCCAACGCGAACAAGGGGTTGTCTATCCCTTGGCGGTTAATTGCAAGATTAAATTGTATGGTGATAGATAGATAGATCGAACAAAAATACAAAATAAAATAAATAAAGTAAAATTGCAGCAAAGTATTTTTGGGATTTTCAATATATGATAAAGGTAGACCCGGGGGGCATAGTTTTCACTAGAGGCTTCTCTCTTGAAAATAGCATACGGTGGGTAAACAAATTACTGTTGGGCAATTGATAGAAAAGCAAATAATCATGACGATATCCAAGGCAATGATCATGTATATAGGCATCACGTCCGAGACAAGTAGACCGAAATGATTCTGCATCTACTACTATTACTCCACACATCGACCGCTATCCAGTATGCATCTAGAGTATCACTGGGATTGAGCACCGCAAGATCGAACCCATTACAAAGCACCTCTCCCATTGCAAGATAAATTAATCTAGTTGGCCAAACCAAATCAATAGATCGGAGAGAAATACGAAGCTATAACAGTCATGCATAAAAGAGTTCAAAGAAAACTCAAATAATATTCATGGATAATCTGATCATAAACTCACAATTCATCGGATCCCAACAAACACACCGCAAAAAGTGATTACATCGGATAGAACTCCAAGAACATCGAGGAGAACATTGTATTGAAGATCAAAAAGAGAGAAGAAGCCATCTAGCTACTAACTATGGACCCGAAGGTCTGTGGTAAACTACTCACGCATCATCGGAAGGGCAGCAAGGTTGATGTAGAGCCCCTCCGGCAGAGTGCCGAAAAAGGCCTCCAGATGGGATCTCTCGAGAACAGAAACTTGCGGCGGCGGAAAAAGTATTTTGTGGACTCCCCTGTTGGTTTCCCAATTTTAGAGAATTTATAGAGGTGGAATTAGGTCAAACGGAGCAGAGGTGGGCCCACGAGGCACCAGGGCGCGCCACCCCTCTGGGGCTCGCCCTGGTGGCTCGTGGCCACCTCCTCTGTCTTCTGGCCCTCTCCCGAAGCTTCTAGTGTCTCTTATGTCCAGAAAAAAATCTCCAAAAAGTTTCATGGCATTTGGACTTCGTTTGGTACTGATATTCTGAAAAACCAAAACCTGGCAAAAAATAGCATCTGGCACTGGGCACTAAGTTAATAGGTTAGTCCCAAAAAATGATATATAATTGCTTGTAAGTGTATATAAAACATCCAAGATTGATACTATAATAGCATGGAACAATCAAAAATTATAGATACGTTGGAGACGTATCAGGTATGCTTGTTTGAACCGGGATCTAAATTTTCTGAGTACCATCACGCACCTCAGAACCGCTAGAAGCATGCATCAAGGAATTTTAATTCTGCCCAAAAGTTACATGTGTCTTTCCTATTTGATTCTCACTGCCACCATAGTTCCCATCACTCTACTCATGTCCGGTCTTGACAGGATCATTGTGGTTGTTGATGTAGTTTTCCCTAGCAGCTCCACCACCAAAAATTATCACGACCACCGCCACCAGACGCTTTCCTCTGATATTGGTGGTTAAATTTCTTCTTATTCCTCTCTTGCAATCCTCCTCTTCCAGGAGCCCCCGACATCTCCGCAACCCTGTCGTGTGATACGCCCATTTTGCATCATGTTTTCCTACTATTATTTATTATATTTTGGGTCATTATTTCACTTTATGATACAATTCTTATGCCTTTTCTCTCTTATTTTGCAAGTTTCACATGAAGAGGGAGATTGCCGGAAGCTGGAATTCTGGACCGGAAAGGGCTACAGCAGAGATAGCTATTCTGCACATCTCCAAATGACTTGAAATTTTACGGAGAATTATTTTGGAATATATAAAAAATACTGGCAAAAAAATACCAGGAGGGGACCCACCAGGAGCCCACAAGCCTGGGGGCGCGCCCTACCCCCCCTGGGCGCGCCTCCCGAGCTTGTGGGGCCCCTGACAGGCCTCCGGGGCCCCTCTTCTCCTATAAGATGCTATTTGCCCTAGAAAAAATTAGAATAAGACTTTCGGGACGAAGCACCACCGTCTCGAGGTGGAACCTGGGCAGGAGCAATTTTGCTCTCTGGCGGAGCGATTCCGCCGGGGATACTTCCCTCCAGGAGGGGGAAATCGAAGCCATCGACATCACCAACGATCCTCTCATCGTGGGAGGACCAATCTTCATCAACATCTTCACTAGCACCATCTCATCTCAAACCCTAGTTCATCTCTTGTATTCAATCTTTGTCTCAAAACCTCAGATTGGTACCTGTGGGTTGCTAGTAGTGTTGATTACATCTTGTAGTTGCTGCTAGTTGGTTTATTTGGTGGAAGATTATATGCTCAGATCCTTAATGCTATTCAATACCCCTCTGATCTTGAACATGAATATGATTTTTGAGTAATTACTTTTGTTTTTGAGGACATGGCAGAAGTCTTGTCATAAGTAATCATGTGAATTTGGTATTCGTTCGATATTTTGATGATATGTATGTTGTTGCTTCTTTAGTGGTGTCGTGTGAACGTCGACTACATGACACTTCACCATCTTTGGGCCTAAGGGAAGGCATTGTGGAGTAGTAATTAGATGATGGGTTGCTAGAGTGACAGAAGCTTAAACCCTAGTTTATGCGCTATTCCGTAAGGGGCTGATTTGGATCCATATGTTGCATGCTATGGTTAGATTTATCTTAATTCTTCTTTCGTAGTTGCGGATGCTTGCGAGAGGGGGTAATCATAAGTGGGAGGCTTGTTCAAGTAAGAACAGCACCCAAGCACCGGTCCACCCACATATCAAATTATCAAAGTAGTGAACGCGAATCAAACAAACATGATGAAAGTGACTAGATGAGAATTCCCATGTGTCCTCGAGAACGCTTTGCTTATTATAAGAGACCGTTCCGGCTTGTCCTTTGCTATAAAAAGGATTGGGCCACCTTGCTGCACCTTGTTACTATTGTTACTTGTTACTTGTTATGAATTATCTTGCTATCAAAACTATCTGTTACCGCTACTTTCAGTACTTGCAGAGAATACCTTGCGGAAAACCGCTTGTCATTTCCTTCTGCTCCTCGTTGGGTTCGACACTCTTACTTATCGAAAGGACTACGATTGATCCCCTATACTTGTGGGTCATCATCGTGCTCCCCCTAACCCTAACGTATGAGAGAAAGTAAAATCCCCAATCTCCAACTCGGGTAGGTGAGAGGCATCTAAAAACCCAAAGGCAATAGAAGGCATATTTTCCAACTGGGCCATCATTTCACCCATGGCACTTGGGACATCATATAGGCCCATGTCCCTATCCACCCGTGAGAATGAACCCAAATCAAGCCCAAAATCCCATTCACACAGGTCAACCCCACATTGGGCTCCCCCTGACGTCATTTGACATTCAAATTTGGGTAGCACCGATGCACCTGAGTTATTCGTTTCCCAAATGGGAGGAATAGCATGAGATAATTCATCTCTAATTTGTCTCATGACAAACTCACTGCTAAACCAGTAATCATCAACATCAATGATCTCCAACATTCTATCCCTATTATGATTATGTTCTTCCCTAATTCCACGGGAAATTGCACTAACATGGAAATTAGAACCATTAGTGATACCAACAGAGATCAATTGATTCCCACTAGTAAAACTATGAGAATCATTCTCAAAGTGTCTATTATTACTTTGTTTTTCTCTCTACTTTTTTCTCCGTGTTTGTCCAGATCGAACAACAGGAGATGAATAATTATGCAATTTATCTGATTCAAATAATGCATAGCAGATTTACTGCAGAATCGAGTAGCATAGGCAACAAACAAACCTGGATTTGTAGTCGACACCTCATCTGAGACCTTTCCGGCTAGCACCCAGAAGCGGCTGCTAGCCGGAGTGGCTCCCGCCGGCAGGGCGCGCGAGCGCCTGGAGCCTCACTGAGCGACGAGGAAAGCGTGGGGAGCGTCGCGGCAATCCCACCATGCTCTCCCTCCTTGGCCTAACCATCGCGCGATAGGCCTTCCCCGCCGCATCATGAATCCCTTGCGCCGGTGCCGGCATCCCCATCACAACCCCCACCACCATCTCTTCTGGCCTCGTGGGTATCTGTAACACCCCCATGTATTAACTACAGTGATCACCTCTTGATCATGCCAAGTCACCATGTATAACAGTGCTTGATCATCATTTGAGTCATATCTCATTTCAAATTCCAACTCAAATTGAAAATTCAAATATGAAGTAAAAATAAAAGTTGTTCAAATTTGAAAACTAAATAGTTCATAATTTTGGAAATATTCCATTATAAATAATGTTCAGGAAAACAACATCACCTAAATTCCCTAGATGACTCTAACATCCAAAAACAGTACCAAAACAGTACCATTTAATTCCATTTCAATTAATAAAAATTTAAATGAAATCAGTTTTCCTCCAAACCTTTTTCTAGTAGTGCCAAATATTGCATGATATTTATTGAGCCAAGTCTCATATTTTACAAAAGTGAATTGGTGGCCAAACATTTTTCAAAGAGTAAATGAAAGAAATAAGCAATGCAGAAAAGAAAAAAAAGGGAAAAGGGGGCCCGGGACACTGGACTCTAGTCCACAGTGCCCGGCCCAGCCCGCTCAGCCGTTTTCTCCCTCCTCCCACCTCTCTCTCCTCGCTGTCGCCCTCTGCCGCACGCGCGCGCGTGCGCCCGAGCCAGGCCCCCCTTCCTCGCCGCTCGACAGCGCGGCCCCGCACCCGCCGTGGATGGATAAGGGCGACGCCCTCGGGTCCCAGGACGACCCCCAGCCACTCCTTTCCATCTCCCTCGCTCGTCCCCCTCCTCCACCGAACGGCCGAGCGCCACCGTAGCCATGGGCGTGCCATAGTCGCGGCCACCGACGTCCCCGAGCGTCGCGTCCGTGTCCAGGAGGACCGCCGACGTCCGCTACACCACCTACGACCCCGAGCTCGACCCCTACGCCGTCACGTCGTCCGCATCGACCACGTCCTCATCTTCGGCCACCGAGATCGCCGACGACCGCGTGCCCTCTTCGAGCCTCCCCCGAGCCCATCTTGCACCCCTACAGGCTCCCTGTGAGCCGCTGCTTCCTTCCCCTCCTCGCTCGTCGCCGTTTGCTTCCTCTAGACGCCGTCCCCGTCGTGGCCGAGCCCGCCTCCGCATGAGCTCGTCGCCGGCAGCCTTCCGGCGACCATATGGTCACGCGCCGCTGCCCGTTAAGCTCGCAAGCACGCGTAGGGCCTCGCTAGCGCAAAAACGCGCTCGTTTGCATGCTCTACGCCGCGCCCGTGCCGCCACCGAACGTCGCCGCCGCCTGCCGTCGTCACCGGCGCCAACTCCGGCCACTGCAGCCCCCGCGACCGCCGCCGTTGGATGCGCGAGACCGTCCGCGGCCGAATGGGCCTAGCCGCGCCCGTTTTGAGCAACCGTAGCCGTTTTCCGGCCAAGTCCGGCGAACCCCCGCCGCGAAACGGCTCGCCGGCGATGTTTCGGTCGCCGGCGCTGACCCGGCGCCACGTGGCCTCCCCTGTGTCGATGACAGGTGGGCCTGGTGGGTCCCGTTGACTGGGTTGACCCAGTCAACGCACTGCGTTGACTGGGCAGCCCAGTGTCACTGACATGTGGCCCCCACCCTAATTAAAATGTTTTTTAATAAATAATTAACATGTTAATTAATCTATTAATTAAGCTGAGTCACTGACAGTGGGTCCCACTAGCTAATTAAGTTAGTTAGTTAAAAATAAACCCCTGTTAATTAGCTCTGTGTATGACATGTGGGACCCAGTGGTGAGGTTTGATCTGGACCGGCTGGGTTGACCGATGACGTCACCCTGACGTCATGCTGATGTCACAGGTTACTGTTTTGGATAATTCGAATTTAATAAATAAAACAATTCCAGAAATTCAATAAAACTTTGAAAAATCATATAAAATAAACCGTAACTCGGATGAAAATAATTTATATATGAAAAATGATCAGAAAAATATGACGAATATGAATACGCTACCCACATACCTGTCAGCCCTCTCTAACATGATAAACATGGAACTTTCCCCTCCATTTCATCTGACCGATAATTGCCCGGAGCTGGTAAAACACCTCCAGATGTTTTCCCGCTCCGACCAAAATACCTAGCACAGCATTAGAACACCCCTAGCACAGCATGTTGACATGTCATGCATCTCTGTTGCATTTGTTGCCGTGTATTTACTGTTTCTTCCCCCTCCTTCTCTCCCGATAGACCCCGAGATTGCCGCCGACGCAGCTGAGTACGACTACGTCGTCGACGACCAGACCCCTTCAGCAGAGCTTCTAGGCAAGAAAAACCCCCTTGATCAACCAGATATCGCCTATTCTTTCTCTCTATTGCTTGCATTAGAATTGCTTCTGTTGATATTCCGATAGCTCCTATTCTGATGCATAGCCTGATTTCGTCGCCTACTATTGATACCTTACCTGCTATCCTATGATGCTTAGTTAGGTATGCTATGTTTCATCAGCTGGCCCTTCACCCTTGTCCGTTTGCCAGGCTTGTTATCGGGCTGTGATCACTTTGGGTGATGATCACGGAAATGTTACATTACTGCAATACTTTAAACTGTTAAAGTCGGGCCGGCTCCAAGAGTGCCCGCGAGATAATGAAATAAGACGGGTTGAACCCAAGGGTAGCCGCGAGTGATATTATGGCGGAACGACAGGGCAGGTGGAGACCACTTAGGAGAGAGGTGGGCCTGGTCCCTAGTCGTGGTCCGTGTGTTACCAAGTCGGAGCGACAGGAACCCTGTTCGTCTCTGCGAGTTACTAAAACACGCCTAACGGATTTGGGTATTTGATCTGGGTTGGCCGCTGGCCTATACGCACTACCACCACGCGGGATAATGGTTTAATGGGGCCCTCTACGTCGTACGTTCCTTCCGAAAGCGATCCAGATGTCACAGTTCAGAGATGCGGGCTGATTGTTGGGGTGAGCTGGTTACGTTTGTTGGTGTTTCCACAGTCGCGCTTGGGCCCCAGCCAGTCTCGCAACGTGCAGGTGTGCAGAGGGCGATGGGCCCAAGACCCCTTCACACTTAGGATTTAGACCGGCGTGTTGACCTCTCTGCAGAGTCTAGGTTGGTCTACGGCGTGTCGATTACCCGAGGCCGGGTATTACCCAGCAAGTGTGTCCGGCCAGATGTAATCGAGCGTGTTGGGTAACAGTAGTGCACCCCTGCAGGGAAGTAATCTATTCGAATATCCATGTCCACGGTAACAGGACGCTCGGAATTGTATCCTGATCTACTACAACTATGAATGGATACTGTTACAATGTTAAACTATTACTACTGCTCTCGGGATCACTTTCTCGCAGGGTAGTCGAGGAAGGATCTCAGGGCATGGCTTAGATATACTTATTATTATATGCTGTTGTGTTCTATTCTCTTCTGATGCTGCAAGATTACTTCAAGATGCTAGTCTTCGATAGGCTAGGCCTTTCCTCCTCTGTTCTGGCATTTCTGCAGTTTAGTCCAAAGATATAGCCCCATTTCTTTGATACCGATGCATACTTAATATAGTTCTGATGTAAGTCTTGCGAGTACTTTGGATGAGTACTCACGGTTGCTTTGCTTCCTTCTTTTCCCCTACCCGGTTGCTGCGATCAGACGACGGAGTTCAGGAGCAGGAGATCCCCGGAGGCACCTACTACTACGTTGAGCCCGTCGACCAGGAGTAGTTCGGAGGCCCTAGGCAGGAGGCCTTCGCCTTTTCGATCAGTGTCGCTGTTATGCTAGCCTTCTTAAGGCAAACTTGACTAACTATGTCTGTACCCAGATAATATTTGTTGGTATGACTTATGTATTCGGGTCCTCGTGACCCCTGATTTGTAATATGAAGATTTATGTTTACTTTTGTGTTTAGAGTTGTGTTGTGATATCTTCCCGTGAGTCTCTGATCTCGATCGTGCACGCTTGCGTGTATGATTAGTGCACGGTCGAGCAGGGGCGTCACAGTATCTCCGCCCAGGATCTGTATGCTGCCCATCGCGCACGTTGGCCAGGATTCATCGATTCGGCCTCCATCATTGCCCAATGAATTATCTCTACTGGAATCGCACCGTCGCCCATCATCCTGGCCCGTTCCTCCTTCGCCGCCGAGATGGAAATCCCAAAAGCTTCCTAGAAAAGCATCTCCTGATTCGGGAACCAGGAGTAGATCTCCCGCGGTCTGACAAGTTTCGCTGCATCCCCGCCGGCCACCATCCCGAGCTGCTCCTCCATCGCCGCCGTGATCATCATCGTTGGTGGATTTGGAAACCCTACTATACTCGCGCTCTCTAGATGTGGCTAATGGCGAAGTAGAGGACGGGAGCAAGAGAGGAGGAATACCAGCTCGCCCAGGCTTTGCACAGTATATGCAAGTGGAAGGCGAGAGGGCTGCAGCAAGCGAGTGCACGCCGCATGCTCAAGTTCCATCGTGGCAACCGTGACCGCGTCGCACGCTGTCTCCCGTGTCGGTGTACCGCATGCATAGTGTATTTACTCCAAGGGATGAAATAAAGTTTTTACCAACCCGTATTTACACCCGTCACTTTTTTTTGCGGGGAAAAGGAGTTTTATTCCATAATGATAGAATTACAGTCGAGAGGCAAAAGATCCTCAATACATGGTGGACCTAGGTGCAACCACACAGCCGTGGTACACTCTAAACGACTATAATTTGCCAAACGGTCAGCAACTCTATTTTGATCCCTAGTTAATTTCTGGGGAATAAACTCCCTGACTTTCATCAACTCCTTAATTTCAGCCACCAGATGTCCATAGGCAGAACGAACTAGTCCATCTCCTGTAAGACTGGACAAAGCTTCACTTGAATCAGATTGGACAATGACTGGAAGGTTAGAATGTTGTAAAGCAAGCGCCATTCCTTGCATGATTGCATGTAACTCCGCTTCCAGTGCATCATTGCAATTGAAAATAAATCGATATGCAGCAAAAATAACTGATCCATTGTGATGTCGGAGAATCATCCCTGCCGCCGCCGCGCCAGACTCCCCTGAAAAGGACCCATCCACTGACAGAGCAGCGTAATCAGTAGTAGGTGGCGGCCAAGGCTTAGGAGCAGGGGCCACTCTTACTTCAGGCAAAGCCCAATCAGCAACCGGCATTTTACCCTTAATAATTTCCTCTGTACTATACTTACTAGCATCTCCAATAGACTTCATATAACTCTCCAAATATTCCACCGTAGCAGCCACTGGGGGAACATCTTTATCATGAGTGAGATCATTCCGTAATTGCCAGATGCGCCATATAAGCATAAGAACACGGTCGCGCTCGGCATCGTTACAATTAATCAACAAGTTTAGCAACCACTCGTTCCCATTGTTAATAAGGAGCTGGTCACAGGGTAGCGACCAGACGCGCCTCATGGCCTCCCAAATGCTACGTGCATGGTTGCATGCAACCAATGCATGGTAGCTGTCTTCATCCACAGTACCGCAGAGGGGGCACGTCCCGCGTGACGCGAGATGCCTGTACTGCGTGCACGCCGCAGTAGCCAGCGCACCAGTCGCCGCTCGCCAAGCCGTATGTTTCATGCGTAAAGGAACAGAAGAATGCCAGATAAGATTCCAAATGGATCGATTCCCGTCGGGGTTAGTGCTCGATGCCCCGCCGGCGAAGTATTCATCATGCTCGGCCGTCGCCAGATAGTACGCACTTTTCACTGAGAAACGGCCGTTCTTCTCCGGATGCCATGCGAAGAAATCTTGACGTTGTCTCGGCGAAGTACGGATTTTCAGAATTTCGCAGACATCCAACTGCCAAAAATGGTCATTCAAGCGTTGCACCATCCAAGCACCATTATCATCAAGAAAATCAGACACTCGGTTGAATCGAGAGTTCCCTTTCGGTGTGACCGGCCGAAAGTTATGACCTCGAGGAATCCAAGGATCCCTCCCAGTAAGTATCGATGAACCATCTCCAACCCGCCAAATGATGCCTTTTTTAACCAGACCATGTTCAATTCCTTTCCACACTGCTGAAGAGTTTCCTGTAAATACTGTGTCCAATAAATTCCCATTGGGGTAATACTTCTCTCGTAATAATCGAGCACACAAACTTTCCGGATTGTCAAGGAGTCGCCAGGCCTGCTTTGCGAGTAGCGCTTGGTTAAAGGCTCGCATGTCACGAAAACCCATACCACCCTTGGACTTTGGTAGCCTCATCTTATCCCAACTTAACCAAGCCATCTTCCGTTTTCCTTTCTCCACACCCCACCAATATTGCCGCATTAACCTTGTAAGATCATCCAGTACAGACATCGGCAGCCGAAATACACTCATCACATAGGTGGGTATGGCTTGCGCAACTGATTTAATTAATAGTTCCTTGCTCGAAGTTGCCATGTACTGTTCACTCCAATCAATGAGTCTCTTACTAAGTCGGGCTTGCACTGTTTGAAATCTCCCCTTATGCATTCTCCCTTCAGGTACAGGCAAACCAAGATACTTAGGATCAAAAACTTCTTGAGTCACCTGCAGAATTGACTTAATTCCTGCGACCTCAGACGACAAACAATTGTCGGAGAAGAGGATGGAGCACTTTGCAGGGTTTATGAGTTGCCCTGTCGCCGAGGCATAAGTGTTCAACAAACCTCTCACCCGTCACTTAATGTAACCCCGCTTACCCCCAATGCAGGTTTAAAAATGGTTTATCCTATTCATTACTTGGCACACAATAATAAAATGAAGCAGCTAGTTCAAACTAGCATTCTTAATCTTGTCACTCACTCCACGTGTACGGTCACCATTGGCCGGATGGCCTCATCGCCCTAAACCCTCGAGCCGAAGAGACGTGTTGCTTCAAGGGCAAGCAAATCCAGCCCGGCACGCGCACCCAGCCACCGCGGCCCTCCTCTGCTCAGCGCCGCACGAACCCAACGGCCGTCTTGAACCGGCCGTGGCCGTCCGATCGCAGCCTCGGCCGCACGCGCCGACCGATCCGACGGCGCCGGCTCGCGTCCGATCCCACAATATAAGAACGGACGGAGAAGGCAGGCGTCTTCTCTGCGAGAACCGCTCCGTTCATTCGTACCCCCGGCCCGAACCGACTCGCCCCCTCCTCCTCCGCTCTCGTCTCTCGCCACTCGCTCCCCTCCCTCTCGAGTTCCTCCAGTTCGCCGTCTCCGCCGGCTCGCCCTTTGCGCCGCGGTCTTCCGGGTGTTCGAGAGAGGTGCGTGCGCGTTCGCCCCCCTGGTCGCCCGCGGGAGTGCGCGCGAGACCCTTCGATCGATCCCCTCTCCTCCAGTTCGTTTGTGTTTTCGGTGCGAATTGGTTTGGTCGGTTTCGTCGCATTGCGTTGTGGATTTGATTTCCAGTCGGGTTGATTTCGGCGTATTAATTGCTTCGTGAAGTCCTGACGCTGCAGCGCAGCGCCTCGATCCTGACATGGCTCCGTGTTTCGTTGATGTTGCAGGCGGTCGCTGCTCGCGCCGCGCGCGTGTGGCGGCGGACGGACGCGATGGTTTCCTTCGACATCAACGACCGCAAGAGTACGTGACTTCACAGCCGCCCCCTCTCCCTCTCTCCTCCTAGCGCGATTCATGAGTGGTTCGTTGCGAGATTGGGAGGTGTTTGCTCTCTCGCGCCCTGTAAATTATTCGTCTCACATTTGGCCCCGGCTGCTACTCTGGTGTCGAAACCCGTAGGAGATTGAGATGGTTGTTTCGTTTTCTGACACTACGACTGATCCAATGACGATTCGCGCCTTGGTTGCTACGAATTCTGCTCCGTATTTTACAGTCCGATGAGTTTACTGTCAAAGTTACCAGTATTGGTTTGGTGTGCAGAATCTCGCCCAAATTCAGCGATGTTTTGTTTCAGGGTTTGTTTAGTGTAAATTATTCGCCGGTGGTATGATCATGATGTCGTTGCATAAATGTTTTTGGTCCACTGTTTAAATGTGGCAAACTATTCTCCTACCACTGCCTCTGCATAGGATTAGAACAGTGTGATTTCTAATGTTTGTCAGACAGATGTATACAAAATTAACTTGGGTTTACGTGCATGGCATCTGTTCAGAATAAGAACCACTCGTGCTGTTCGGTGCTTTCCTGTTTGGTCATTCGTTGTTGAACAAATTGTCAGGAAGATATAATCAGGAGGCACCATCTAATAGATGCTAAATGCTTAATATGACTGAAATCGGCTGTCTAATGACACTTTCCTTTCATGTCTTGTACAATGCACCTATACCTCTGAACTCTTGCTCAAACTACAAGTAGTTTCTAAGTATGACTGTATTTTGGGGCGTCTAATTTAACCAAGTGACACTGGTCTTGTACTGCACCTCTGAATTCTTGCTCAAGTTGTTTCACATTTTCCAACAGAGATTGGGCTGGGCTTGACTGGGTTTGGAGTTCTCTTCTCGTTTCTTGGGATCCTCATGCTGTTTGACAAGGGGTTCCTGGCAATGGGGAATGTAAAAATCATCCTCCTGGTTTACTTATACTTCACTACAACCGATTCCTTTCTAATTACTATCATGTATTTCATGTTGTCAGATTCTCTTCGTGTCTGGTGTTTCACTAACCATTGGGCTGAAGTCAACCGTACAGTTCTTCACCAAGCCTAAGAATCACAAGGTCATATACACGTAACAAAGCAAGCTCAGCCATATATACAAACTGTTCAGTTCCAGTGCAGTTATGAGCTAACAAGATTCACCTGAATGTGCAGGGTTCGATTGCTTTTGGAATCGGACTTTTCCTCGTCCTCATTGGTTGGCCTGTCTTCGGAATGATGGCGGAGTCGTATGGCTTTGTCGCGCTGTTCAGGTTTGTAAATCATGTATTGTGCATTTATATGGTCATCTGATGTCTGGTTTTCAGTGTGCGTTAAGAAATGGTAGAAACCTATGGGTATTGTATCTGACTGCTACTGAATTTTCTCACAGCGGCTTCTGGCCTACTGCTGCTGTTTACCTGCAAAAGAACCCCACCGTCGGTTGGATTTTCCAGCACCCTTATGTGACTTCGGTAAGATCATATGTATTTGTTCTTTGTGGCTTTGCTATTGCTGAGGTGCCTAAATTTTCTTCAAGTCTAACCCAGTTTCGCCGCCACTTTGTGTATATGGAGATATTTTTGTGAGAGATTATTTACATGGAGATTGATGAACCATATAACTAGATCTCAGCCCCCATTGTTCTTACTGCTGTTTCCTACTCGAATTTCGCAGTTGCTCACCCGGTTCAGAGGAAGACGAGTCCCCGTGTGATCGCCGTGCGGTCGAAACATTCCCAAAGGATGCCAGATCGCCCTGTATAAAGTAGACGGACATGTGTTCTCTTGCTCGTTTGTTGATTCCTTGGTTCTGCTGGATGTGAATCTTGCTGCCTGCTACCAGTGGATTTTCTGCAGATCTCTTGACTGCGTCTAGAATTCTTTTTGTACAAAGCATTTGTTAATACCACGTGTTAAGGAGGCTAAGAGCCGAGCTCTTTTCTGAATGATGGTATGTCTGAGAGAATGGTGAACTGGTTCTTGCATAGTAGTATTTCCCACTGATTTGAGTCCTCGAGGAAGCCAGTTCTTGCTTGGTTTTTGTAATAACGAACTAGACATTTCCTGCTTATGTTACATCTCTGCTGACTTGCATGAACAACAGTGCACAGTATCCTAGTGTAACACCATAAATTCTGCTTACCACACAACTGCATATTCAGGATGGAAGCAGCAGGCGATACTTGATCGTTATCCAAGATTACGCGCTTCGGGCATCAGTTGCCACTTCGACCATTGTTTTTGTACGCGGACACCTTCCAAACTGTGTGTAAATTTTCAAATTTGAAGGTCCTGCTGTTTATAAGGAAATGAAACAAAGAAGCAGCGATGCGTATATCTGTTCCTTCATTTTTTATTTTCTTCTCCAGTACATAACCAGTATCAATCCGTTCCGTTCATGAAAACTGGGGGTCTCAGCTTCGAAAATGAGCGGCACGATCATATGAATCACTGGTCAGGTTCATTCATGATCGCTTAAACTGTAGTTAAGATCAAAGAAAATCACCATAGTACTCAATTTAAATTCAAGGTTCAGCAGATCCATCAAGTTCATAATTAAAATAGAAATTATTCGTATATAGAACCTGAGTCCAGCATAACTTGAGCATTTTTTTTCTTCACAAATTTATAGCTGATAATGTTATCGCTCATCTATTTACAAATCTTAGCAACAAAGAGGAGGAGGGGGGGGGGGGGGGGGGGGGGGGGGGGGGGGCAGAGCTGATGTTTGTAATTCTCCAATTACACAAGCATCAGATATATACAAGATCATGCGACTGAGCTATAGTTACTCGATTAAGCTACACGGTCCTGAAGCACTTCCTGATGAAAACATTCTGCAACTACCTACCCAAAGTGCTACACAGTATTACAACCAAACCTCATCTACAGTGAAGCAACGTTTAAGAGTTTCTCATAATTTTAATTGCTTCGCTGCCGCCTCTGATGTCACTCAGTAAAGCAATTTGATGCAGAAGTTGCGCTATCCTCTGCGACAAGAAAAATAAGAATATAATGAGGGGAACATCGAAAAATGATCATATGTGTAGTAGTGCCAAACTGCCAAATACATTTCTAAACCTTATTCACAAGACTCGACAGTAGCAACCGTAGATGAGAGAAATACAGACAGTTATTTGGTAGAGTATGTTTAGACTGAAGGCTATGACAAAGGTACACGCCAACTATAACAAGATAAAGGCTAAGATGGAGATGTACAGTTTATTTGGAACCTGTGAAACATGGCAAAAACACTACCTAAACAAAGCCTACAAAGTCTTCTACACCATTTGCTTCCCTGAACCCAGCCCCAAAACCAAGACCTCTAAAATCCATGACTGACACACCAATTGTCAAAAGGCACTCAAATGGAGTGAATAAAGGATATCTGTTCATCTCCCAGTTATCCCCAACATCAACCATTGTAAGAACAACCATAAAAACAGCTCCTCAAAGGTTCATTCATACATCATCAGCTTCCCAAATTATCAATTGTTTGAATGTCAGTAATACTAATGATGATAGATGCCAATGGGATCCCTTGGGTCCAATCAATCAATTCAGGTTAAGTTTGAGATCTGCCAAACACAGAGATGACATTCACATCATGACCAAAGGTTGTCGAAATCCACAAACCTTATCCTTCTCCTGCGAGAGCATGACGAGGAGGTCCCTCTCCCTCCTGTCTCGCCGGCGCACGTACAACAGCGCGCCAACCACAACAGCCGCCGCCGCGGCCGACCATACGGCCGGCCTCACCCCTGGACATCCGCACTCTCTGTGCACGAGCACGGCCCCGGACCCGGCCGCCCACGCGCGCCTCGCCGCCGCGCGGCACCTCCCCCACCCCCACAGCCACTCCTCCTCGTCATCAGTCTCCTCCTCCTTCTCTTCCTTGGTCGCGGCCTCCTCGGCCTCCGCCTCGAGGCCCAGGCCCTCGTGAAGGCTCGGTGGGAAGATGGCGCAGTCGTCGAGGCCGCGGTCGATGGGGGAAGCGGCGGCAACGGGTACGGTTGAGTGGACGAGTTCCCATGCGTCGGAGGTGGGGGCGGGCGGGGAGGAGGAGGGCATGGAGGTGAGGGAGGAGGAGGAGAGCGAGAGGGTCAGTGTCTTGGGTTTGAGGAGAAGGTGCGGGTTCGTGGACGGGAGGAGGAGAGGGTGGAGCGCGGAGTAGGGCGACGCCGGAGCGGACATGGGGTTCCCGAGCTGGAATTGTGGCGGCGGCGGCGGCTGGGGGAGCCTCTCGTCCATGGCCACTGCTGCCGCTGCAGCCCCTGGGCTTGATTTTTCCCTTTTACATGTTGTCGAGAAAAAAAAAATGGTGCGTTTTCATGTGGTGCTTGAGGCCGATGGTGACTCATGGTTTGGATTTACCGATGGTTTGTACGAGTATTCAGTATCTAGACAGATTAGGTGGTGGATCGTTGGAGTCGGAGTCGTAGTTGACAATCAAGGCCTTCATCTGTCGGGCGGCCTGGTCCTGCTGCCGGTTGAGCTTAGCCACCCTTGCCACCTCCGCTGCTGCATCCGTCGCCTCGCGCTCGGACTGCTCAATGCCTAGCCGGAGCGCCTTGACGTTCTTCCTCCGGAGCCGACAAGCGTCTGTCTCCACCGTCATAAGTGGCCGGCGGTAGACCCAAGCGAGGAGCCGCTCCTCCTCGTCGGGCACCGCAGACAACCCGCGGCGGCGGCGAATAGATTGCTCCACCGCCTCCCTCTCCCAGTTGCCTCTCGCGGCAGGCGGCGTGTGCCTCCGATTTTGGCGTGCGCGGGCGCAGGGCCGGTGGAGCTGGCACTAGAACCCACCACTGCCCTTGCGCGAGCAGCAGCCGGCGGAGTGGGGGGGTGAGGTGGACGACAGAGGGACGGCGCAGATTGAGTAGCCAGAACGGAGTTGCGCACGGGACGGGAGGGGCCAAGCTTCGGCGTCCGTGCTGCACCAGCGAGCGAGCGGCGACGGAGCAGATTCGTAACTGCCCCCCTCCCCCTCGGTGTCCACCCGCGACCACACTGGCGCAATGCGGAGGGCCAGCTCCTCGTCGACATCGACGCCATCGTCGTCAGAGTGGCTGCAGGAGCTCGACATGCTCGCCGGAGACTAGATTGGATCGAATCTGAGAAGGGGGGAGAAGAGACGGAGCTTGAGCGAAGCAAAGTGAGTGTAGGATTTCCGATTTGGGATATTTTGTACGCGCTCGGGTCGCCCCATATCCGTCCTACATTTAGGCTAGATATGAGGGGCGCCGGACAGGCCGGGTTTTTGAGGCCGTTCTGAGGCGTCCGGGTGGATCGGGTTTTTTTTTACCGGTCAGTGACCGATCCGCCCGCCCAGGCGTTTGAGGCCGGTTTGAGGCGTCCGGCTGTAGGCTCTAAGACAAGTTATTTGGGATGGAGGGAGTAGATGCTTAGAAAAGTTTTGTTTAATCATTGCTTATACCTAAGAGATTGATCCCCAGTACTTTGATTTATCTTAACACGCAGCCCATGCACATCACCAATCCAGCCAAATCAGCAACTCTCCCGTGCATGCTGCCACGTCATGATGCATTTAGTTTTCAGCCATGAACATGGGTCAACCCATGTCTAACATGAAACATTCCACAACACCAAATTAATCGATGGTGGGGCTTCGCTGAGAGGTCTGTGCATTTGGCCCCGATCATGGCCACTCCCATCATTAAGCTTGTAGGGTAGAGATAGCGGTCGCAGTGGAAGGTGGCTTCGAGTTAATCCATGTATTCATTTTGTTAGGATTTGTTGAATAATTTCATGAAATGATTGTGTGCATCATTCCTGATGCATGATGCAGAGGCCGAGGGTTTCAACCTCCTTTTAATAAATAAATAAAACTATGATGGGGAAATGTTGTTCCATTAAAGAGCGTGAAGCAAGGAAAGTATATTCTGCTCCTCTACTAAGCAGTCTTGCTCTCTTTTCCTGATGGAGCATTCCGTTAATGACACAAGGAACAATCAAAGAATCTGTTTTGTTGCTTGGCTTAATCTTGTCACTTTGCTTTTGTTCATATGCTAATGTAAGCTTTAGTTCATTGATTTCATTTAGACTTGGTTCTTTGTACTATCACAGTTCTATCGTACCATTGACATTTACTACTCACTCCATTCACAAGCATAGACGTTTTGGATATTTCAATACAAACTACATACAAACTAAAATGAATGACAAACACATTGTGTATTCGAGAAAAAAAGTGAACAAACACATTAAAACGTGTCTACCTACATTTGATTTAATTTTCTTTAAACATCCTATATTTGAACAGAGAGATAAGTTGTATTGATCGCGCCAAAAAAAAGATATTGATCACTCAAGAAACTAGTGCATCGAGTACTTGAGTGATCGGGGGCGCAAGAAACTATTGCATCATTGAGTTGTCTATAGGGTCAACATGGCAATGGGTACCCGCTACCCGCGAACCCGACGGGTAAAAACCCTATTAGGGTAAGGGTTTGGGAAAAATAAATACCCATGGGTTTATAAATGAGAAAAAAGTGTACCCATCGGGTAAGCCGGGTACGGGTACGGGAAGGCAATACCCATACCCGCATACCCGCATACCGGCGTACGGGAATGCAACTCCTGGCATCGACTCAAAATCCCCTTCCCTTACCCACGTGCATGATCTTGTTTAAATGCGTTGATCCTATTTTGTGAAGTCATGATTTTGTCTCTATTTTTGTTGATCTTAATATATAGTCTTCTTCATTTGATCATTTCGAAGTACGGGCTGTAGAAGTAACTTCAATAAAAAAAAATTAGAGAAAATTGTATCCCTCTTGTTTGTCTTGTAATTGGAAAAAAGAAGAAGGAACATATATGAATGTTTCTCTAAGAAGTTTACTTACAGGCTACTCATCCATGAATATAATTGTACATTGTTTGGTGCCATCTAGTTCATGCGTATTGCCATCCACTTTTGAAAATTAATACCATGTTTTTATTCCATCGCACAACAAATCGTGATATGTATGTGCTGAAATGCTAAAATGTGTTGAAATTTTGAAGTAACATGCTGAAATGTTATGCATATATGCAAAAATGCTAAAAAAAATACATCGTGAAGTGTGAATTGGGTCAGGTGGCCGAGACGGGTATTCTTACCCGTGGGTATTACCCGCACCCGGCCGGGTACGGGTATGGAAACAATTTGAAACCCGAGGTGCGGGTACGGATATGGGTTTGGGTGAAAAATAATGAGACGGGTAAGGGTTTGGGTGACCATTACCCGCACCCGAACCCGGCAGGTGCCATGTTGACTATAGGGTAGACCCTCCAACCAACAAGTGGAGCGGTTTTGTATAGTATAGTCTTCCTATAGAGGTGACGATAATGACTTACATGTGCGTCAACCAAAGCGGCATTTGCTAGGAGGTGGGCTAAGACAGGCTACGTAAGGCTAAGTAGAGCTTTCCCCCTTCCTAAGTGAAAGTTGAAACGCTGTCTATGGTCTGGATATAACATCCCCTTTATCAATTCCTTTCTGGTCAAGATAAATAGGTAAAGCCAGCTTTGAAGGTCAATTCAAAAGGGAAGTAAGAAGTTGCAGGAAGGTTTGAAGAGATGACTGACGTAAAAAGCCTTTGAGTCTCTTTTTGAAAGCTTCTTCCATCAAGTTACTGAAAGTCCCCGGGCTAGACTCGTTTTTCTTCTTCTCCATACTCAAGAACGCGAAATCAAAAGATAGTTAGCCTTTTCAGCCGAGCCTTTAGTAGCAAACTCTGTCTATATTTTAAGCCTGCAGTCTATCTTTCCTTTCTGGAGTTGTCCCGGAGAAGAAAGCTTCCCTCGAAGTGATGAAGTTCACCCCGCTCTCGAATCTCAATTCGTAGTTGGCCTGAAGCTTAGCCTCAATAAGAATGTGTTAAAGGTACGTAGTCACTATAGCGAAACTATTGGCCTGGAATGAAGAGTTTGAGGTTGGCGGCGCGGCTCTTGATCCACTATACTATTCTCGTAGTAGAAAGATGAGTTATATATCTTGACTGCTAGTTCGATGTAATGATCTGTCTATCTCTGCCGCGCCTCCTCTCGAGAGGAAAGAAACTACATCTTTTGTTCTCAACGACCTTCATAACCTGAAAGTGGGCCGGACAGTTCTTTGAGATCGGTACTTCTTAGAAAGTGGTAAATCCTGGCACTTCTTACTCCTATTTCCTCTCACGTGTCAACAAGCAAGTAGGGCGCTTGACCTTAACGTGGTAGGACTCTGTTGCATTTAGAGAGAGGGTGGGAAGAAAGCTTGCTATTGAGGCTATTGCTTGTGTTGAAGAAGACCCTTTTGATTCAAAGAGGCGGCGGTGAAAAACCATTCTTTGACTTTGGAGTTCCAAATAGAAAAACAGTTCTCATTTCTTCTTGTAGTCGATTGGTCGTCCGTTCATCTGCTTCAGTTTATTTGCCCTATTTTGCCTCTCTTTTTCTGCGGCGAATGGATTGGGTTGGTTCCCTGGTCAAAACAGAAAATACTAACCAATTTGTGTGGTTTCATTAAAATAGCTAAGTGCTAACTATGGTTTATAGATGGGAAAGGAAAGAGCAGTAGTTTCGGGTCAAGATCAGGTCACAAGCTTGAGAAAATGCCCTCTGACCCCCGTCTGTTCCCCTCCCAGCAAAATGAAAGCATACTAAAAAGTCTCAATACTTCAGATAGAGTTCATATTATCTGAAAAGCAATAGAAAGAAGAAACTGAATCAAGCCATGCTGCTCTCCTGCCACTGAGCTTGCTACCCCTTTGATTTCTACCAATGAACCTTCCCTAAAGACATGTATGTATTTCTCTTTCCAATTCACCTTCGTGTTCCCCAGCGAAGTATTCAACCAATCCATTCCTAGCACCATGTCATAGGCAACCAGTGGCAATTTTGCAGTTTAGCTTCAAATTCCACTCCTTGCACCTTCCAGGTACCCCCTCCGATACACAGCTTTACTGATTATGTTCTGACCATTAGCAACCATAACCACAACCACTATGGGAAATGTTTGTACCTGCTTGGGTTTGATTTCTTAACCTAAAGTTTCCTTTGCCTCAGAAACCAGCAATTCCCAGATCAGAAATCCTATTTCCAGCTCACTCTCCCTTTCGCAGGAAGGAAGTTCCGTATACCATCAACGGAGTCAAACCGCTAGAGGGTCACATATATCTAAATACTAGTTCCGATCATACCAGTACTTACTTCCGTGGAGATACGAGAAAGGGGGAGAAGATGCGATTATGTATCATAAATACTAAGGCCAGACAGACTAAAAGGGGCTTTTGGATATGAAGAAGGTTTTCACGTCTTGCTTTGGGTGGTATGCTTCCTCACTGTTGCTATTCTGCCCTTTCCCGGTAGTCAACCACCAACGAACGCAAGGAGATCTGGACCTGCATGTAATGTTTTTTTTTGCCAATACTCTAAAGCAGCTTCCTTACATCAACATGGGATTGCAAAAGGGAGGGAATTGAAAAAGGCGACTCCTCCTTAGTAGGAATAGTAGCTGAGGCTGCTTCAACTCATAACGAAGCTATTCCAGCGCTGTTCATGAGAGTCTCTGCCCAAAATGGCGGTGACCCAGATGATCTCCATGGCCTCGCCACTGACCCGCACGAGAAGACTGCACAGCACGGAAACCAAGGGACGAAACCCACCATACACGAGCGTGCCACGAAGCTTCACCGAGCTCCCGCCCCCACCCGCCCCCACATGCCATACCGCAGGGCCGGAAACGAACTCCCCCGGTGGGTCCCGCGTGTCATAGAACCCAGTGAACTGTCGGTAGTCTGTGTCAGGCTCACCCTCCCCTCGCGTCGTCGTCCCCCTTCAACAAAAGCCCTACCCTCGATCTCTGCTCTAGAGAAGTTCTCCCTCCACTCCACCCCCACCCCCACTCCATTGCCATCCCCCGGGATCCCACCCCGCGCCGCCCACCACTTAGCCGCATTCCGCACCGCGGCACGGGAGCCGCGCGCATTGCTCGGCGCACGTCGTCGTTCGAAGAGCCTGATCTCGCCTTGGATCTGACCCGGCCAGGTCGCGGGCCCGAAGGAGCGGCGGGATGGCGCAGCCGCGGGGCGGTGCCGCGGTGGTGCGGCTGCCGGCGATGAACGCGCTGGAGATCCTGCGGGAGACGGTGCGCGTGCTGCGCGCCGACCCGCACGCCTTCACCTACGTGCTCTTCCTCCTGCTCTGCCCGGCCTCCGGGTTCCTCCTCCTGTCCGCCGCCGCGCTCGAGGGTGCCGTCGTGCTGCCGCTCGCGCGCCGCCTCCTCGTCGCCGCGGCGTCCTCGGGGGTCCCCGTCACGCATTTCGTCAAGCAGCTCGCGCACCACCTCGCGGCCACGCTAGTCGCGGCCGTCGTCTCGTTCCCGGCGCTCCTCACGCTCCTCCTCGCCGCCCGCGCCGCCGTCGCGTACACCGTGGCGGCCGTGTACGCGGGCAAGCCCCTCCCCGCCGCCGACCTCTCCCTCCTCTCGCGCCGCGCGTGGCCGCGCCTCGCCGCCACCTACGGCCTCTCGTGCGCCGCGGTCGCCACCTGCCTCGCCACCTTCCTCGCCCTCCTCGTCACCGTCTGCTCCACGCTCAAGTCCATGCTCTACCCGCCGGACATTGTCGTCTGCGCCGGCCTCCTCACGGTCCTTGCGTTCTCCATCGTGTACGCGCACACCATCATAGTGTGCAGCCTCGGCGGAGTCATTGCCGTTCTTGAGGACGTGGCCGGGGTCAATGCGCTGCGCCGGTCGGTGCAGCTGATGCGCGGGCAAACCCATGTCGGGCTGCTCATCTTTCTTGTATCCACCATTGGCCTGGCCTTCGTCGAGGGACTGTTTGAGCACAGGGTGAAGACGTTGAGTTATGGGGATGGCTCATCTCGGCTCTGGGAAGGGCCATTGCTGATCCTCATGTACTCTTTCGTGATGCTCATCGATTCAATGATGAGTGCGGTATTCTACTTCACTTGCCGTTCATCGAGCTTGGCAATTCTGGATGAGGAGGGCGGCTCAGTTGAGGAGATTGAGATGATGATGGATGACAAGTCAGATGCAGTCAGGTGATTAAGAAGATTATAGGTCTTTTTCTCAAGGTGTATCTGTTCATATTCTGGTGGGAAATAAGTGAGGTGAGCAATATCCGTTTTTTGCCAAGATCGAAGGGTGTGGTCGTGGCGCCATGATTACACGCTTAATGTGCAAGGTCGATTCATGTTCGTGATGAAAGAAACCTTTTGCAGTCATTTGGGGTTCTTCGAGGCTCATGTAATGGCGCGGATGCAAAAGAGAAGGCCAGGGGAAACTTAGATTTGGTGTATTCTTGACCTGTCTCAGCAGTGATCCGAGGGCTGGCAATGTGTGTAGCATTCTCTTGAAACGATGTAACTAGTATATCAATTCAATTGCGGTGGAATTTTGTCATCTCAACACATTTTTGGTTATACGGAACGGAACATATTGTAATACTAAGGTACCGATGACTCTGAAACTTGATTCATGAATCTGCACTCGATCCGAATTTATTTTACAGTGACTTCAAGTCTGTCTTCTAAATGATGCTTATTTTGAGTTTGAGACATGGTAACCACATAAGACATGAATTCCATGCTTATTTTGTTGACCTATTCTTCCACTGCAGAAGTCTGATGTGCCAACATTACAGACCACTGCCATGTAAAGGTTCCTCTGAGACATGGTTAATTACTCTCCTTGCATCAGAACTGGAGTTCTCCATTTGGTTTGCTGGACTCTAGAAACACAGGTTTAAAGAAAAATGCCCATGATGATTCTTGTGTTCTATTTTCATTGTTTAGATTGTCAACTCTCAAGCTTAGATTGTGCATATGAAGCATATTTTATCTTGTTTATTTACTAATGATGCTTTCTCGAGGCGGTACTTGAACTGATAACTACTGTTTTTATATGATAGATGTACTCATTTTCCAACCTTAGATCAGGAACACGGTATATTGACTTCCATTTATTACTACTGGACTGCATTATTTCCAAGACAAACTTGTTGTAGTATTCGTTGAATCAGGCTATTATATTTAGCAGAGAACCAAATGAAGCAGGACTGCAAGATTCAGCTTCGTGTCCGTCACCTGTCGACTGGATACTTCGCACCGACAGCTACACTGCAGTTTTTGCCTCAAAATGACTGTAAAACGTTTGAATAACCACCTTTTTTTTTTCCCTGTGCAAGGTAATTGATAAATTGAAACAAACAAACATTACAGGTGCAATTTCACTGAACTGGAGAAATGTATCACATAGTTAGCCTGAAAACCCCTCATTTTCCTTACGGTTAGGCATTTCCCCTCGTTTTCTTTAAGAATATAGGTGCTGAATCTGACCAATCACAAGCTTGAGACGCTGACGTGTTAGGGCTTGGTAGCATAATTTGATTTCCACTAACCAAAGCAGAATTTACTCAATTAGCTGACCTTATCTCATGTGCCGTCCAATGACAGTATTATTTATTTAGTCTCAGATCTACTTAGTGTGTCGGACACGTTTGACTTGGTTGTGACTAAAGGGTTAATCAGAGTACTTATATCAGGACGTTGTCAGATGGTACTTAACAATGGGCTGCTAAATATGATTCAGATGACTGAATCTGCACGGCCGTAGCATTTCTTAATGCCTAAGACACCCCAGTTGCCAACTATGCCATTGTTTTCTTCACACGCCACGTGGAAGGAAGCTAGCAAGTCAACCTCAGCAATAGTTGCTCTAAGATGTAATAAGAGCAGTTTCGAACCAACAAACCGAGGCCCTAATAGATACTGAAGATATCAACATCTTTGAAATTGTCATCTCACAGCAAAAACTACAAGCACTTGAGCCCCCGGCGAAACGAAACAATTCTACATTCCCTACCTTACCAAATTCCAAAAATGCATAGCTGAGACAACAGGATTCGAAACTACGGAACAGGAGGTGGCGTCAAACAAGTTAGGAGATGCTGCGGGCCATTTACATTCTTGGGTCTGAAGGAAGCTGGGCATGGAAAGTCAAGGCAGGCTGTTCTTCGGCACAAGGGCGCCAGACGAGGGCACACCCTGATCGGTGCTGAGGATGATGCTTGCCCAGTTGGAGGAGCGGTGCACTATCCTTGACGGGATGCGGTCGCTGTCTTCACCGCCTGATGCTTCATACCCGTCACTGGTTGATCTAGACAGCTGAATGCCGTGATGTGGAGTGCTTCCCGGGGCAGTGAGAGCTACCAGCTGCAAGTCTTCGGCTGCGGACGAGGAGACACCTGAGAACCGATACAAGTGCAGATCAGGCGAATCCAGACTGCTATCTGGAGACGAGCCATCGACGTTGGCAGAAGATGCAGCTCTACTTGGATGAAAAGCACTCCGCGCCTCAAGTTGCAACGGTGCTAGACTGACCATGCCATTGCCATTACTATCGATAGCATCTGTAGATATTTTCGCGACAGGCTTGAGAGAGAGATCACCATGGGGCCTTCCTCTCTTATTTGTTCTGGTCATGTTATCAGGTCCTAGATCAATCCTGCTGCTCATGCCTCCATAGATACTGTCTGTTTCATGACCGAGTGAATACTCATCTCTTCTAATGGGCACTAAAACCTTGGACTTCTTCCTTGCTTCGGCAGCAACTCGAGAAACTTCTTCTGCATTAAGACGAGCCAGTGCCCATGGACTAATTTTCACAGCCCCTGAGGTTTTCTTCCTCCTTACTTCTTCGTCTTTTCTCTTGGTAGCGGAGTTATGTGAAGAGCCAGCCTCAGATGGAATGACGTCAAACTGCAAAGGAGTTTGAGTAGCTTCAGATTATTTGTGAGCTGATGGGAAAATGCTGATGCAGAAAAGGTCATACGTCTATCTACTATAACCATGTGTGCGGAACTCATGATGGCACCTAAGTGCATTCGTTGCCATTTACAAATGCAAAATTATAACAGTTCAAGATGTTCAAGTCATACCAACGATCAGCGTGACTGTTTAAATAATAATCGAACAGCTATGATTACTGCACTTCACATAAGTAATTACTGAGGCTATAAATGTAACACATGATGTGCAAACAACCACCTTCACTTTTCCAGCAACAGCGCCAGTTCTAATGTTAATTTTTGTCTCGTTATTCAGTAAGTTTGATGATGTAGGGTTCTCACCTGATCTTCAAGAAACAGTCTTGGAGGGGTACACCATGAACCACGACGGAGTGCACCAAAGGAACTAGTACTGCTAAGCCCACCATAGGAGCTTACATGAGACATCTGTGGACTCTGCTCCCCACTAACCTCTTCTTGTTCTTGCTCTCTCAGGGCAATGATGTAGTCGTATGTACTGATTCCCTGCATCAAATTGACAAAATGGTACTTAGTTTAAAATTTTGAGACCAACTTGAAAGGCAACACTACAAACTATCCATGATATCAAAATATATTTGCTAATTCAGAGAAAAACCAAGTAATCAGTTCATTTTTCACTGTTTTCTTTGCAATTTATCAGTGATACGATAACATAAAAGTCATGGACCGGTGATATATATAACAGTTGTTTGCTCAATATTTACATGTATGTTATCAAATCAATGTTCCCAGTGTCAGGCTAAGTGTCACAAGTTCACATTTTCCACAAAATATTTGAGTGAGGTGGTCTGAGAATTTGAAATATAAGCTAATCGCCAATAGCACAGGGTAGTAATGGAATCGCTAGTATAACAATGGTTACAAATATAAGATGGTGACAGGACTTGCCTTCTTGATGAGAAGGATGTGGAAAAAGAGAAGTTGAGCAATCGGCAGTAATGCAATCATAGCTAGGATGGTACAGGATGCCTGCGTGAACGAAGATCAATCATTTTAGTACTAGTTCAAGAAAGATCGAGTAAAACACTTAGCACTTTCAACAGCGAATTAGAAAGAAGTAGGATGATTGAACATACCACCACAATGATGAAAGGCGCTATAGAGAAGCTGCTTCCTAGCTTTGACACAATCTGCATAGAGAATTCCTTTCGCTGAACAAAGCAGAGAACTAGCACCAATACTCCAGTTGCGGATTGCAGGATAAGCTGGTCCAAAGTGCACAAACCATGCAGACCTGTCAATGGTCAACTAGGATGAAAAGGACCAGGAATAAAATGCTCTCTCCAACAATGATGACCAAATTCAAATGCATAAGAACGACTGCGTTATGGAATGCAGTCGATGCCTGGAAAATGCTTACATGACTATACTAAGATCAGAGCCATCTGCAGCATTTCTGTAAAAACAATCTACCAAAGCATGATAGAGAACATGAGCTTACCAAGAAAAGGGCTGTTGTCATTAGAAGAAAAAACCTCCTATAGTTTCTTTTTCCGATACAATTGTTGAGCCACTGTTGGGATTGAGAAATTCATGCGAGTTAATATATACTCGCGAAATAAGAAGAGAATTGCTCATGATCATATATAAAAAGAGATATATTTATTTAGGTGTATGTTACCCGGCAGTGATGATCAAAACCGTCCACACATTTGTCACAAACTCTGCAATGCTTACTGTATTTCAACACCTACACAAAAAGCAACACGTTAAATACTTGCATACAAAAGCATACATCAACACTAGCAGGTGAAAGAAACATACCTCGACTTCACAAAGGCTGCAGAAAAACATCCCGTCTTCACTGTCGTGCTGCTCAGAGGACCATTCACGTGATTGGCAGCAGGAAAAAACAAAAGAAAGAGGGCGGAATATAAGGAGAAATGCAGAGAAAGTTGCACTGCAGCAAGATGAGCTTTTGTTCTTCAGTTCAGTCATTGACTTTTCATTAGCATCAGCAACCTCATGTTCTCTCTTTTCTCCAGTTCCCTCTAGTTGTAATCCAACATCTGAAACACCTTGTATGGACTCCTTCAGACGCCTATGCTTGCAGCCTCCATACAATCTTTGGTACTTCTTTGATTTGAAGACCCCTGGGTCTGCTGGATCCGTCGCAGCACACCAGATGTACAGAAAGAATACACATAAAACCTAAAGAAAAGAAGATTGCATGCTTTTATCAGGTGTTAAGTTAAACAGCTGCTTTGACCATTGCAGTGCTAAGTAAATTCAGAATCGGGTTCCGCTGAATAGATTATTTTCTCTAATAATAAAGGGTATAGCTTGATAAAATAGTCATATCACCACATATTCACAACAATTCCTAATCATAGTTTAGAATTTAACTGTAGCGAAAAGGTGTTATCATGTAAAAAAAATAGGGAAAGGTGCAGTTAGGATTAAGTGTGCCCAAAGAAGTGTATCTATGACGACCGCCATGTGTTAAATCATGCTTTAGTGCCTTCCATCATCACAATAAATTTCCAGTTTTGTGAACTTAATCATGTAATGTTTTGAAGAAAATCAGTTTTCATCCAGAAACATAAGCAGACCATGATTCCCTGATTTATGACTGTAATAGCACATAGTTAATATTCATCCAGAAGAACAAAAAATACACATGGTTAATCATGAAGAAACGAAAGTGTGCTGGCGTGATGATGCATGCCACTCTATAATACATGTATACAATGTTAAAAAAGATGCTGGAAGACCCAAAAAGGTGCCCTCATGGATATTCAACTCATTACAGCATAGATACAACATTTTCCAAAGAACTTGGGCAGGACCATCATGTTGCTGCCACTCTGTGGGCTGCAAAGAAGTCAAGAATAATGCAGGGATAGCCCATTTGCAGGATATAACATTACCTAATCCAAGGAAACTCCTTTCTCAGCTTGGCATGATTATAACAAGACAGCACCGAAGCCATACCATGGTATCGGAAAGATAGGACCATAAGAAACAACTAATATAATCGTAGTAAATACAACTTACATCACGTCACTCTCGATTAAACTGTTATGTTGGGATTAACCTATGGCCGGCGTGGCCCGGTTGGTTAGGACCTCAGGGTCTAGCGCCTTCCAGTCTTTATGCTCTTAGGCAGGAGTCTTAGTTAATTTTGAGTATGTATTGGGCAAGAGACAGAGTTCTATTTGTATTGCAGATTTGCAGTAGTCTTGTGTAGCCACCCATTATACAAGGAGGCAATCACGTTGGTTTCCGGAAGCTATCAACCAATAAAGTTTCCAGAAGCTATCAATCTGCTGTCTATCTTCTCCCCATTATCTTCCTGCGCATACCCGGCAGCCCATAGGCTCCTCCTGGCCTAGGCTACGCCCTCGGATCAATGAACCATAACATTAAACAGAGTTACAAAATCCTACCAACCATACAGTGTACAAATTCTGAACTGCCCAAAGGCACTGCTAAACTGGATTGTGCAAAGAAGCACTAAGAGTACAGAATGCATAATTCCTGATTGCCCTTAATAATACTCCCTCCGTCCCAAAATAAGTGTCTCAAGCTTAGTACAACTTTGTACTAAAGTTAGTACAAAGTTGAGACACTTGTTTTGGGACGGAGGGAGCATGACATTGTTTGCACCGCCATCACATACAGAAACTCAGAAAGTAGCCCTCATATACTGCTCTTAACCTTGAGAAGAAAGCAAAATTTGCCAACCACGAGTGCAGGACAATGACTTGCAGGGTTAGGCATGTCACATGACAATGCCAGAATTGGCCAGAAGACTACCCGCAAAGCGAGCTTGTACCACCCTCCAACAAACAAACGAGCAAACACAGAAATTCAACCGCATATGGAAGACTGCTAAATAGCCCATTTCAAGGTGAGAACTACTTTGTTTGGGCACTTCCCCCAAGTTCAGCAACCACTGCCTAATGGGCCCATCATGCAGCACCAAGATTGGGATCCAAAATGTGCCAAACCACAGGGCACTCAGCCTCTCACTCACTCATTCACCCTGTCAGCGAGGAAGAGGGGGCAGGCAAGAGGATAATTACCAGAGGAGTGTAGAGCCCCATGGCGGCATCCTGGAAGACCTTCCTCCCAACGAAGGGCGCGAAGAAGACGTAGAACGCGAACGCCAGCGCCAAGAACACGGACACGGCGACCACCTGCAGCAAGCAAGCATCCGTCCCTCGGTCCTTCACCGCGGAAAAGAAGGGGGAATGCACAAAATTTCACCGCCGGGGGGGCAAGAACAGACCTGGAGAGGGTGGTACGGGAGCTGCCACCCATGCCGCCTCATCGCCTCGCCCCTGACAACCAGCACGGCTGAGAGAAGACGGAAGAAACGCCTGACGGAACGGAACCCTCCTTCCTTCTTATTCTCGCATCAAAGGGCGCCGCCGATCAGTGCGAGAGGGAGAAAGGTCCGGCCTTTCCAGGAATCAAGAAGTCGCGCGGCCGGCCGGCGGCCGGCGCATGGATTTGATCTGTGGGCGGGGACGGGAGGAAGGAGGAGGGGTTTGGGAGGGAGACCAGAGGGGAGAAGGGGCATTAAATGCGGCGCTGCTCAGATTTACGGGGGGTGGAGGGGGAGCGAAGCCAAGCAAATCAAGCAGCGAGGGAGGGAAGGCTGGTTTTCTTTGGGCGCTCACGTGAAGCTACTAAGCTAGCAGCTATAGGCCATGGGGAAGACTGTGGCAGTGGCAGGGGACTCTGCATGCTGGACCGGGGTGACTGACTCGCTGCCTGCCTGTCACTGTGGGGCTCAGTAGCACGGCCGCGTTTCCCAGTGACCTTTGGTTGATAGCTGTTTGTTTCGCTCGCACCGGCGAGGACGTAGCCATTTCCCTAGGATTTTTAGGTTTAGAGTATTCCTCAAGCCCAAATATTATTATTTTGGCTTAAGCAACTCTAGCATAGTTGTCGTATTGGCTCGATCATCATAATAATCGTCAATACGGTGATTTTAGATTAAAATTGTGCTATAGCAGAGTCGTCATTCGACTCTGAATTGTCATAATTTATGGAGTGCGCTCCATATCGAGCCCGCGAGACAATATTTGAAGGATGGGGGCATTGGTTTGGAGTGCTCTCCATCCACCAACCGCTCACTTGGAAGGGAAGTTTCACCTCCCTCCTCAGCCTTCCGTGCGGCCCATCTCCCCCCTGCCAATGGCGCAGACGGCCATGGCATAGAATCATGTCAATTAATGGCAGTCGTCGCGTGCCAACTGCCTGGGGCCACTCCCACCACATTTTTCCGGCGCTCACCATATTTTCATGTCGCCCGCCTCTCACAACTGTAAAAAGGCCATCGTCATGGCCGAATAGCTCACAACCTCTACTTCTAACACCGCTACATGTCTTGTCGCTATGTCGCGTCCCCTACGGCTAGACTGAGTGCCGCTCTTGGAGGAGGAGTAGATGATGGATGAGGAACAAGTGGAAGGAGGAGGCCTCCCTAATCGTCAGGGAGAAGGAGAAGGATTGTCGTTTTGCGCTAGAGGCCGCACAGGAGGATCATGCCCTCAATGAGTACCCAGATTGAATCCCAGAAACACACTCTATTGTTTGGGATATCCAGGGTATGTGTAGATCTCATATGAGCAGGCGAGGGCTCGCCCATGTAGGTCATATCGGGCCCTACATGCTCCTCGTCGCTTCTCTGTTAAGGAGGCATGGGATGAGCCCTACGTCGCCCACGCATCGGTCGTCCACCCTGACGAAATCTTCAAGCATAGCAACGCCGAGAAGGCGTTGCGGGTGGAGAGCGACCGTTGCATCTGACTCCATTACAAGGAGAAACAGGAGGACTTGGCGGCGGAGAAGGGGCACATCAGATGACTCACATTCGACATGAAAAAGTTATCCCCGGCCTCAACGACGACAGGGAGGAATAGGACGAAGACGAGGTCGCCGGACCGTCACACCACCGCGCGTAGAGGACGAGTCGACTCGTCACATATGCATGTGCCATGTTCACTGCATTCACCGTCATTGTGATGAGGAGCGACTAGTGCTTCTCGTAAGACGTAAAAAGTCACCAGTTTAGTAAAAAAATGTCGATAAGTGACTTTTCTATCTGTTGTAACCAATTTGTAATGCAATGTTATCTCAAATTAGCGTTTTAATCACCCAAATTGTGTGTGTGTGTGTGTGTGTGTGTGTGTCTTTTAGTTGATGCAACAAAAAGCATCAAAGAAAAAAATACGGATGTCGCATTGTGGCAACTCTATGTATGCGCACATCAGTTGTGGCTTCCGTATCTCACATGGCGACCGGCGGCATGGTGACTCTGTTAGAGTTGCTCTTATGGCGGCTTATGGCATAAGTCGCCCTCTTACTGGCTTATTTTAGAAGCGGCCTCCAATATTTGTTGAGGAAATATTGGGGTCATTGAGGCTTCTAGACTAGTTATATTGGGGTTGGCTTCTAAAATAAGCTAGTTTAGTGTAACACCCCGAGAATCATGCTACCGTGATCTCCACCTAATGTTGGTCATGTCACCATGATCACTAAGCCAATCTGCCACTTGTCCAAAATCAAAGCCAAATTCCAATTTGAATTGCATGTCAAATATTTACTTCTCCTGTCATGCAATCAAAATAGTTCATATTATGGCAAATATTCCCCAAGTATTTGTCATGTTGAAACCAACCTCACCTAAATTCCCAAAATGCCCCTGGGAATTATTTGAGTGGTCCAGCAGCATTTATCTTGGCCTTTTCAATTTCTAAAAACGCTTAACCTTTTCCAATTGCCCTGAAACTTTTTGTGCATGCCCAGTATATTTCCAAATATTTATGTGCCAAGTTTAAGTTGCAACAAAAGTCATTTGGTGCCAAATTAAAAATGCAGACAGTAGATGTTTGGTTTACACAATTAGAAAATGGAAAGTGCAACTGTGCACTTAAGCCCACAGCCGCACAGTGCCCGTGGCCCAGCCCACCGCGATCACCCTCAACCTCCTGCTCCCCCCTGCTCGTTGTCGCCTACGCGCGCGCACGCCTGCGCCGCCCCCCCCCTTTCCTGCGTTCGACACCGAGGCCACGGGAGCTCACCTGGGAGGAGATAAGAGCACCCCACACCGCTCTCGCCAACCCTAGCCTCGCATTCCTCCTCCTCTCGATCTAGAAGCCCGACCGAACGTAGTCGTCGCCGTGCCGCCGGAGTTGTCGCGGCCACGGAGTTTCTCGCGCCCCCGGAGGATGCTTAGGAGCTCCGCAGTGATCACCTTCGACGCCTACACCACCGGATCGAGGTGGAGGAACCGCATCGGCGTCGCCCACATCGATTTCCCCCAACAGCAACCGCCATCGCCATTGCTGGATTCGTCGCCCCCAGCACCTTTGAGCCCTCCCCGAGCTCGCGTCGACCTCGCTGTGAGCACTGTCTCGCCTCCCCACTCTCCCCTGACCCGCGCACGGCCTCTAGCTACCCTCCCCGCACACCCCGAGCTCGGCCGCCGCCATGGCCGCAGCGCACGAGCTGCGCGAGCTCTCCGGCACCAGCGCGTGCAACGGGCGCGCTCCAGAGCGCCCCTCGAGTCGGACGCCACCCCTAGCTAGTTCTCTAGCCCTCTCCCGCCTCGATTTCGAACGGAGCCCGAGCGTCGCCGCCGCTCCGCTCAACGCCGCCACCGCTACACGCCACCTCCGGCAACCCCACGAGCACCATCGGACGCGCCGCATCGCCAGCTCTCCAACGCCCCCACCCGCGCGACCAACCATGGCAGGAGGTGAGCGCACCGTCCTCGCCGCCGGGCTCTGCCTCGCCGGCGTGATGCCGCTAACGTGGCCATCATTAGCAGCCTAATGACGCTGCTAAATCGCCACTGACAGCCGGACCCCCACCACTTAGTTAACCCTAATAAAACTGTTTAGATAATTAACTAAACTGACAAGTGGGGCCCACCATTACTGTTCATACGGATAAGATGGGTCCAGTCAGCACGCTGACTCAGCACTGGGACCCACTGTCAGCCTCTTAAACACATAGCTGGGTACACTTTCGGGGTACCCATAGCAATTTAAGTAATTGAATTTTCGAATTAAAATAAATCTGTAATTTCAGAATATTGTTTAAATCTTTGAAAATTCATATAAATTCAACCGTAACTCCGATGAAAATGTTTTAAATATGAAAAACGTTCAGAAAAACGAGACGAGTCCGAATATGCCCTCCATGTAGCTGTCACATGCCCACATCACTGCAAACATGTAACCTTCCCCTCCGGTTCAGTATACCGATAACTGCCTGGACCCGGGAAAATATTCCTAGATATTTTCCCGCTCCGTCTTTAACGTGTAGCACTGCGTTAGGTCACCCCTAGCCCAGCATACTGCCATGTCATGCACCGTGCTGCATTTGTTTGCTTTTTATTTATTGTTTCTTCCCCCTCTTCTCTCCGGTAGACCCCGAGACTGACGCTGCTCTCGAGTATGACTACACCGCAGAGGACCAGTCCCTTTCAGCAGAGCTTCCAGGCAAGCAAACCCCCCTTGATCATTCCTATATCGCCCATTCTTTCCCTCTCATGCTTGCATTAGATTTTGCTACTGTATTAGATAGCTCCTATTTCTGATGCATAGCCTGCTTTTGTAACCTGCTGTTGTTACTTTACCTGTTATCCTATATGCTTAGTATAGGTTGGTTAGTGATCCATCAGTGACCCCTCACCCTTGTCCCTGTTGCCCCGCTTTGTTACCGGTGCCTCGATCGGTGTGATCGATGTACAGAGACCGAGCACATCACCGGCACCCCCCCCCTTAGTTGTACGACTCTGCAGAGCTACTATCGAGTAACGAGGGTGATACCTCCTAACTCACTCCTGATGACATCTCTGTAGCGTAGCTAGTCGGATGTGAGTTACCGAGGGTGATTCCTCTTTCACCACCTCCGATGATGCCTCTGTCGTGCAACCCCTCAAGTGTGAACCCATCGAGGGTGATTCCTCCGAGTTCACCTTGACGGATACATCGAGTAGGAATCCAACGAGGGTGATACCTCGGATTCCCCCTTGATGTGATGAACACACGGATACCTTGACTTTTACTTCAGTACCTTGTTGGAGGCGGGTCGACCCCGAGGGGTACCCGCGAGAAATGTGAAGTCGGGTTAACCGTGAGGGTACCCGTGAGATAATTATGCGGCACGGCCGGGCAGTCTTGGCCCTTGCCGTAAGTCCGCGAGACGGGGCGACGGGACCACAGATCGTGGATCACTGATTGTCACCGCGAGCTCCCAGCACACTAATGGGTTAGGATATGTGATCTGAGTAGGCCTCTGGCCTTTTCGCACTAACCACCACACGGGAATAAGTATGGGCACTTGGCATCGTACGATTCTTCCGAAAGCTCCCAGACGTCAGCAGTTGAGCGGCGCGCGCCGAGTTGGACTGGGAAAGCCTGTGCTTGTATTAAGGGGGCTAGGTCTGCTCACCGGCCGCGTTTGCAACGCGCAGGAGTGCAAAGGATGATTGGCCCATGACCCCTTCGCACTTAGGAGTTAGACTGGCGTGCTGGCCTCTCTGTCGAGCCTAGGTAGGACTACGTCGTGTCGATCAGCCGAGGCCGGGCATGACCCGACAAAAGTGTGTCCGGCCAGAGTTAATCGAGCGTGTTGGGTAAGTTGGTGCACCCCTGCAGGGAAGTATATCTATTCGAATAGCCGTGTCCACGGTAACGGACGCTCAGAGTTGTATCCCGATCTAATACAACTAAAACCGGATAATTGTGATGTTAATTAATATGTTGGCTCCGGGATCGTTTTTCTCGCAGGGAGTCGAGGAAGGATCTCTGGGCTTTGCTACTACTTACTTACTGCTTTATAATATGCTAATTTGCACTCTTCTAATGCTGCAAGATGCTAGTCTTCGTTAGGCTAGGCCTTCCCCTCTATTCTGGCATTTCTGCAGTCTAGTCCACAGATACAGCCCCTTCATTTGATACTGATGCATAAATAGAATAGACCTGATGTAATTCTCGCGAGTACTTTGTATGAGTACTCACGGTTGCTTTGCTACCTTCTTTTCCCCATACCCGATTGCTGCGATTAGAGGACGGAGCCCCGGAGCCAGCTGATCCCGCCGACAACTACTACTACCACGGTGGAGCCTACTACTACGTGGAGACCGACGACCAGGAGTAGTTTGGAGGCTCCCAGGCAGGAGGCATGCGCCTTTTCGATCTAGATGTCGTTGTTTTGCTCAGCCTTCTTAAGGCGGACTTGTTTACCCCTTTATGTCTGTACTCAGATATTGTTGCTTCCGCTGACTCTTGTGTAACTCGAGCTTATGTATTCGAGCCCTCGAGGCCCCTGGCTTGTAATATAAAGCTTGTATTATTTATTTTGTGTCTAGAGTTGTGTTGTGATATCTTCCCGTGAGTCCCTGGGCTTGATCGTGCGCATTTGCGTGTATGATTAGTGCATGGTCGAGTCGGGGGCGTCACATTTAGGAGCCTCAACAAATATTGGGGCGGCTTTTAAAATAAGTCGCCCGCTAAAAGAACTGGGCCTAAGGGTGGTTGTGTGTGGTGCGTATGGTTGCCAACCCTAGCCGCCAAAGCTTTCCTACACGATGTTGCCTTGGTCCCCCTCATCTTTCTCGTTCGGCTGCCTCGTCAGCGGCTAGAGGAGTGGCGACTTGTCCATCTCATTATTAGTTTTTTGTTTCCCTGGCGACATCGACGAGGTGGTGGCAACGATGGTGTGTTGGAATAAGGTCTTTCTGGTCTCTCCCTACCTCGAGGATGTCCGATCTGGCATCAAGGAAGAGCATGTGAGAGCTGGCTTCCCCAGATCTGTTGGCTCCCTTCAGATCTTGGCAGTTCCCGTGTCTTTAAAGGAGAGTCATTGGCTGACTATTGAAGTGGCGACTACAATATCTTCTTCCGTGTTGTTCTGCGACATGGTCCGATTTCTTCAACCCTCAGAACTGGTGGTGATGGATTCCAAGACTGTACAATGTGGGGTGATACTCCAACTGATGATGCTTCAGCGATTTCGATATGTCGTGTGGGGGGAGTGGCTATTGCGGTCTTCAAAGCTGGTATGGCGAGGGCATTTTCAATCTTCAACGGACGGCGTACAATAAAAAAGAAGAAGAAGGCTAGTATAATTTCCAATGTAGTTTTACTTTTTTACTAGTCGCAGATCTGTCCATTGTATTTTCTATTATTTTCCTTACATTTATCATATCTAAGGCCAGGCTCAATAAGGCTGGGCTCAATAAAACGTTTTTCCTTTTAAATTGCACGCAAAGTATGCTATAGAAAAAAAACTTATATGATTTCGATCTAACAAGACAAACAACTCCTACAAAATTTCGAAGAAATAGAATCCTCAAAAGTCTTTTGAATCAAAGAGATAGAACCATGTAGAAAGTCTTCATGTGGTTGACCCTCTGCTTGTCTGGTTAAGGCCAAATGTTTTTTCAGCAGGAACGGTGGTGTGTCATGGCTTCGGCAATCTTGAAACTTAATAAGTTATATCATCATTAGGAGATGTGTGGGTATATATGTGGGGTGGTGGTGGTGCGTGTACGTCTATAGTGTGCTAGTGCTTCTAAAAAGAGGGTCTGCCATACAAAGTTTTCCTTTCCTCCACATTTTAGAAGAATGAAAGATGGTGAGGATAGTATTCGCTGCGAAATCACTCTTTTCAATTTCTCCTAAGTGTCAACTGCCAGTGAAAAATCATAGCATGCTATACTATATCACAATCATCCAATTCCTAACATACCGGTCTTTTGGGATAGTTGGTTGATAGAAATATCTAACAGTGTTGATGGCATGGCAGGGGCTAGCGACACACCATCACGACGCTCTGAGCTTGAGCACCTTGGAGTGATCGGGCTGGTTGTTACCCTGACTATGAAGGATAGATGACCAAGGCAATGGAGTTTGCTCCATCTCCAACAACCACTGGTTGCTCGGGCGCATCGCGCCCAGGCACTGGCTGCACGGGCTCATGGACGGCCAGTCGGCCACAGACCTTGCACTCTGCTCGAATTCCGCTCGGTGCCCGGACACCCGTTGCACCAGCCCATGTTCAACCTTCACGCGGTCCTCGAGCGTCGGCGATGTGCGTTCTTTCACCACCATCGCCACGGGCTCTGATGCGTCTCTGACGTATCTATAATTTTTGATTGTTTCATGCTATTATATTATCATTCTTAGATACTTTATATGCAATTTTATATCATTTTTGGGGACTAACCTATTAACTCAGTGCCTAGTGCCAATTGCTGTTTTTTGCTTGTTTTTGGTTTTACAGAAAATCTGTATCAAACGGAGTCCAAACGCTATGAAACTTTTTAACGATTTTTTCTAGACAAAAGAAACCCTAGAAGCTTCGGGGGAGGACCAGAAGACCTATGAGGAGACGGCAAGGCAACTGGGCGCGCTCTGATGCCTTGTGGGCCCTCGTGGCTCCGTCTGACTTAATTCCAGTGCTATAAATTCTAAAATATTCCAAAACCCCCAGAGAGCCACCCGAAACAATTTTTTCCATCACCGCAAGTCTCTGTTCTTCTGCGATCCCATCTGAAGGTCTTTTCCGATACTCTGCCGGAGGGGGGAATCGATCACGGAGGGCTTCTACATCAACCTTGCTGCCCTTCCGATGATGTGTGAGTAGTACACCACAAACCTACGGGTCCATAGTGATTAGCTAGATGGCTTTCTTTCTCTCTTTGATCTTCAATACAATGTTCTCTTCGGAGATCGATTCGATGTAATCTTCTTTTGCGGTGTGTTTGTTGGGATCCGATGAATTGTGGGTTTATGATCAGATTATTCATTGAAAGTAACTGAGTCTTTTCTGAACTTCATTATGTATGATTGTTATAGCTATGTAATGCTTTCCGAACTTTGGGTTTTCTTTGGCCAAGTCGATCTATCGATCTTCAGTGGAAGTGGTGCATAGTAGTAGGTTCAATCTTGCGGTGTCCTCACCCAGTGACAGAAGGGGTAGCGAGGCACGTATTTCATTGTTGCTACTAAGGAGAAAACGACGGGGTTTAATCATATTGATTGGTTTTATTCTATCTACATTATGTCATCTTGCTTAAAGCGTTACTCTGTTTGTCATGAACTTAATACCATAGATGCATGCTGGATAGCGGTCGATTGGTGGAGTAATAGTAGTAGATGCAGAATCGTTTCGGTCTACTTGTCATGGATGTAATGCCTATATACATGATCATGCCATGAATAATGTCATAATTATGCGCTTTTCTATCGATTGCCCAACAGTAATTCGTCTACCCACCGTATGTTATTCTTATGAGAGAGATGCCTCTAGTGAAAAATATGGCCCCCGGGTCTACTTTAATCATATTACTAAAATCAAAATCACCTTGCTGCAATTTTAGTTCTTTTTATTTTACTTTGCAATTTATCTATCTACCACTACCAGATTTGATCCTTGCAATTAACGAGTTCAAGGGGATTGACAACCCTCTTGCCTGTGTTGGGTGCAAGTATTTGCTCTTGTGTGTGCAGGTACTGTTGACGGGTATTTGCGTGGTTCTTCTATTGGTTCGATAACCTTGGTTCTCTACTGAGGGAAATACATATCCGCTATTATATTGCTTCACCCTTCCTCTTCGGGGAAAATCCCAACGCAGCTCACAAGTAGCAGAAAGAATTTCTGGCGTCGTTGCCGAGGAGACATCATCAAACACTTACAGGTTCCTACATTCACATTATCATTTACTTGTTCTACTTTTTATTTGCTTTTATTAGTCTCGTTAAAAAAATAAAAAAACACAAAAATATTTTTTTTGCTTGTTTGCTTGCTAGCTTGATTTGCCACTATGTCTCAAGAAAATAAAAGTTGTGTGACTTCTCGAATACTAATAATAATAATTTTATTAGTACTCCAATTGCTCCTCCAGCCACTAGTGCGGAGTCATATGATATTAATGCTGCATTGCTAAATCTTATTATAAAAGAACAATTTGCTGGAAATCCTAATGAAGATGTTGCATCTCATCTTAATACCTTCGTTGAATTATGTGATATGCAAAAGAAAAAAGATGTGGATAATGATATTGTTAAGTTGAAATTATTTACTTTCTCACTAAGAGATCGTGCTAAAACTTGGTTTTCATCCTTACCTCGCAATAGTATTGATTCATGGGATAAATGTAAGGATGCTTTTATTGCTAAGTATTTTCCTCACGCCAAGATTATATCTCTTAGAAATCAAATCATGAACTTTAAGCAACTTGAGCAAGAACATGTTGCACAATCTTGGGAGAGAATGAAATTGATGATTAAAAATTGTCCCACTCATGGATTAAGCTTATGGATGATAATACAAAATTTCTATGTTGAACTAAACTTTGTGTCGAGAAATCTTCTAGACTCTGCTGCAGGTGGTACATTTATGGGAATTACGTTAGGAGAGGCCACGAAGCTTCTCGATAATATGATGACAAATTATTCTCAATGGCACACCGAACGAACTCCAACTGGTAAGAAGGTAAACTCTGTTGAAGAAGTTTCTACCTTGAGTGATAAAATGGATGCTCTTATGAATATACTTACTAGTAAAAATGCTCATGTTGATCCAAATGATGTTCCATTATCTACTTTGATTAAGGAAAATAATGATGCTATTGATGTGAATTTTGTCGCTAGAAATAATTTCAACAACAATGCTTATAGAGGGAATTTTATTCCTAGACCGTATCCTGGTAATCCCTCTAATAATTATGGTAATTCCTATGGTAATTCATATAATAATAATAGGATACCTACTAAACTTGAGAACAACATTAAAGAATTTATTAGTTCTCAAAAGATTTTTAATGCCATGGTAGAAGAAAAATTACCTAAAGTTGATGATATGGCTAGAAACATGGATATAATTGCTAATGATGTGGATGCTCTTAAAATTAAAATTATGCCACCTAAAAGGGATATTACTAAATCACTAAAGTCTATTCAAGTAACCATGGATGAAAGTAGAAAAAGAATTGAACGGATTAGAGCCAAACGTGAATTCCTAGAAAAAGCTCTCGCACCCGGTTTTTATCATAATCATGATGAGGATATTAAAATGATTGGTGTTACACCTATTGAATATTTGTTTAGTAATTTAAAACTTGATGAAAAAGTGACTGGAGATGAGTCAACTTTAGCTAGAAGGCGTCCCAATTGTTCGGAGGGTGATGATCTTAATGATAAAATTATTAAAAGTGGATTTGAAGAGGTCAAGACTTTAGATAGTGATGTACCCACTACTTTGGATTACAAGGACTTTAATTATGATAATTGCTCTTTGATTTATTGTATTTCCTTATTGCAATCCATGATGAATTCACCTAATGCTTACGAACAAAATAAAGCTTTTACTAAACATATTGTAGAAGCTATGATTAAAGCTCATAAAGAAAAGCTAGAATTAGAAGTATCAATTCCAAGGAAATTACATGATGAATGGAAACCTACTATTAAAGTTAAGATCAAATATTATGAATGTAATGCTTTGTGTGATCTATGTGCTAGTGTCTCTACTATACCAAAATCTTTATGTGACGTTCTAGGTCTCACCAATATGGATGAATGTTCCCTTAATTTGCATCTAGCGGATTCAACTATTAAGAAAGCATTGGGTAGAATTAATGATGTTCTTATAATTGCAAATAGAAATTATGTACCCATGGATTTCATTGTACTTGATATTGAATCCAATCCGTCTTGTCCTATAATACTTGGTAGGCCTTTCCTACGAACCGTAGGTGCAATTATTGATATGAAAGAAGGAAATATAAGGTTCCAATTTTCACTAAAGAAAGGAATGGAACACTTCCCAAGGAAGAGAATTAGACCACCATATGAATCTATTATGACAGCAACATATGGAATTGCTTTGAAAGATGACAATACTTGAAATAATGCATTATGCCTAGCTAGGGGCATAAAACAATAGCTCTTGTTGGGAGGAAACCGAATATTTATCTTTATTGCAATTTTTATTTTTATTGAGTCAAATGATTATTTATACTGTAATTATTGTGTTTTTATCCTTTAATTAGTGTTTTTGCCAAGTAATGCCTTTGGGATGATTTAAATGATAGTATAATTGATGTTGTTCAAAAATAGAAAGTTTTGCACCCAGTATTTGATTTTACATTTCTTACTGGAACGTCACAAAAATATTCTGTTAGTACGTACTGTTCTGTTTTAGACAGATTCTGTTTTTATTGCATAGTGTGCTTGTTTTAATGATGCTATGGATTATATCGGAGGGTATAAGTCATGGAGAAGTTATAATATAGTAGGTATTATTCAAGAACAATTATGAATGAGTTTATAACAGCACCTAAAGTGGATTATTTGATTTCTTATACTAACGGATCTCACGAAGTTTCTGTTGAGTTTTGTGTGCTGAAGTTTTTAAGTTTTGGATGAGATCATGATGAGTAAAGGAATAAGGAGTGGCAAGACCCTAAGATTGGGGATTCCCAAGGCACCCCAAGGTAATATTCAAGGAATACCCAAGCGTCTAAGCTTGGGGATGCCCCGGATGGCATCCCCTCTTTCGTCCACAATTCATCGGTATGTTACTTTGCAGCTATATTTTTATTCATCACATGATATGAGTTTTACTTGGAGAGTCTTGTGCCATAGTTTTGTTTCTTTTTAGTTTGACACAATAATTGTTTGCTGGACACACCTTTTGAGAGAGACACACATTCATCATAATTTGTTGGAATACTCTATGAGCTTCACTTATATCTTTTGAGCTATGCAGTTGCTCTTGTGCTTCACTTATATTCTTAGAGCACGGCGGTGGTTATATATTTTATAGAAATTATTGCACTATCATGGTTCACTTAAATCTTTTTGAGAGTCCTAAATAGGAAGTGGTAATTTGCACGGGTTATAAGACTAGTCTGAAAATGATAGGTATATAAGAGTGGTATAATAAAAACTTTCATGCAGATAACTAAATATGAGGCGTATGATTTAATTATATTGATGTAATAATATGAAAGGGTATTAGTTCATTATCATTGGTTAGTAGAAATATCGATATTAAAGCTTGTTATGTACTACTCATTTAAGTGTCCGTTATGGCATGGTGGGGAAGTTTGAGCATTTTTATGTCTGATTGAAATCCTTGAGTGCTGTCTAAATCGGGGGTGCACGATGGTTTACTCCTACCAACCTCCTTCCTAGGGGCATGCGAGTAGTACTTTGCTTCGAGGGCTAACAAAACTTTCACAATAAGTATATGAGTTCTTTATGACTAATGTGAGTTCATGGACAAATACAACACTCCCACCTTTCCGCATATTGCTAGCCTCTTCGGTACCATGCATTACCCTTTCTGACCTCGAGAGGCGGTGCAAACTTCGCCGGTGCATCCAAACCCCGTGATATGATACGCTCTATCACACATAAGCCTCCTTATATCTTCCTCAAAACAGCCACCATACCTACCTATCATGGCAGTTCCATAGCCATTCCGAGATATATTGCCATGCAACTTCCACAGTTCCGTCTTATGACATGTGTGTTCATCATCATATTGCTTTGCATGATCATATAGAGCTGACATGATATTTGTGGCAAAGCCACCATTCATCATTGTAATACATGTTACGCTAGATCACTGCACATCCTGGTACACTGCCAGAGGCATTCATATAGAGTCATATTGTTTCATTTCTATCAAGTTGTAAGTAAATAAAAGCGTGATGATCATCATTATTAGAGTATTGTCCTAGTGAGGAAAAGAATGATGGAGACTAATGAGTCCTCCAAAATGAGGGGATGAGGTCCATGAGATTGTTCTAAAAAATGAGAGAAAAAGAGAGAAGGGACAATGCTACTATCCTTTTACCACACCTGTGCTTCAGAGTAGCACCATGTTCTTCATATAGAGAGTCTCCTGAGTTATCACTTTCATATACTAGTGGGAATTTTTCATTATAGAACTTGGCTTGTATATTCTAATGACGGGCTTCCTCAAATGCCCGAGGTCTTCATGAGCAAGCAAGTTGGATGCACACCCAATTTAGTTTCCATTGAGCTTTCATACACTTATAGCTCTAGTGCATCCGTTGCATGGCAATCCCTACTCCTCGCATTGATATCGATTAATAGGCCTCTCCATTGCCTATTGATCCACCGAGTTGATGCGAGAATTTCTTCCTTTTTACTTCCCTTATAAATCTCTACCACCGCATTCTATTCCACCGTAGTGCTTTGTCCATGACTCACGCTCATGTATCGAGTGGAGTTGAAAATGATGAGGTGCGTGAAAAAGTACGATACAATTGCTTGGTTTGACACCGGGGTGCTCATGATTTATATTAATGTGGTGAAGGCAGAGTCATGCCATGCTTACATAATTCAATGAGTAGGAATAACATTCGTTGAGCATCGTATATTTTGAAGACGTAATGATTATGTTCTTGTATTCATGGATATTGTTATGTTGATATCAATTACTTCATCGTCTCTCAATATTTATACCGTAAGAAGATTACATGATAAACATGCTAGGTAGTATTCAACATCAAAAATTATTTTGTTTTATCATTTACCTACTCGAGGACGAGCAGGAATTAAGCTTGGGGATGCTGATACATCTCCGACGTATCTATAATTTTTGATTGTTTCATGCTATTATATTATCATTCTTAGAAACTTTATATGCAATGTTATATCATTTTTGGGGACTAACCTATTAACTCAGTGCCTAGTGCCAGTTGCTATTTTTTGCTTATATTATCATTCTTAGAAACTTTATATGCAATGCTATATCATTTTTGGGGACTAACCTATTAACTCAGTGCCTAGTGCTAGTTGCTGTTTTTTGCTTGTTTTTTGGTTCTACAGAAAATCTGTACCAAACGCTACGAAACTTTTTGACAATTTTTTCTGGACAAAAGAGACCCTAGAAGCTTTGAGGGAGGACCAGAAGACCTACGAGGAGATGGCAAGGCAACAGGGTGCGCCCTGGGTGGGTAGGCGCGCCCTGATGCCTTGTGGGCCCCTCGTGGCTCTGTCTGACCTAATTCTAGCGCTATAAATTCTAAAATATTCCAAAACCCCCAGAGAGCCACCCGAAACAATTTTTCCACCGCCGCAAGTCTCTGCTCTTCCGCGATCCCATCTGGAGGCCTTTTCTGGTACTCTGCCGGAGGAGGAATCGATCACGGAGGGCTTCTACATCAGCCTTGCTGCCCTTCCGATGATGTGTGAGTAGTCCACCACAGACCTACGGGTCCATAGTGATTAGCTAGATGGCTTTCTCTATCTCTTTGATCTTCAATACAATGTTCTCTTCAGAGATCGATTCGATGTAATCTTCTTTTGCGGTGTGTTTGTTGGGATCCGATGAATTGTGGGTTTATGATCAAATTATTCATTGAAAGTAATTGAGTCTTTTCTGAACTTTATTATGTATGATTGTTATAGCTATGTAATGCTTTCCGATCTTTGGGTTTTCTTTGGCCAAGTTGATCTATCGATCTTCAGTGGAAGTGGTGCATAGTAGTAGGTTCAATCTTGCGGTGTCCTCACCTAGTGATAGAAGGGGTAGCGAGGCACATATCGTATTGTTGCTACTAAGGAGAAAATGACGGGGTTTAATCATATTGATTGGTTTTATTCTATCTACATTTTGTCATCTTGCTTAAAGCGTTACTCTGTTTCTCATGAACTTAATACCATAGATGCATGCTGGATAGCGGTCGATTGGTGGAGTAATAGTAGGAGATGCAGAATCGTTTCGGTCTACTTGTCACGGACGTAATGCCTACATACATGATCAAGCCATGAATAACGTCATAATTATGTGCTTTTCTATCAATTGCCCAACAGTAATTCGTCTACCCACCGTTTGCTATTCTTATGAGAGAGATGCCTCTAGTGAAAACTATGCCCCCCCCGGTCTACTTTAATCATATTACTAAAACCAAAATCACCTTGCTGCAATTTTACTTTGCAATTTATCTATCTACCACTATCAAATTTGATCCTTGCAATTAATGAGTTCAAGGGGATTGACAACCCTCTTGCCCGTGTTGGGTGCAAGTATTTGCTCTTGTGTGTGCAGGTACTGTTGACAGGTGTTTGCGTGGTTCTCCTATTGGTTCGATAACCTTGGTTATCTATTGAGGGAAATACTTATCCGCTACTATATTGCTTCACCCTTCCTCTTTGGGGAAAATCCCAACGCGGCTCACAAGTAGCAGGCTCCTTGGGCTCAGCCTCACGGCGCTCGGGGGCTGCAAGAGAGGCTTCGTCCTTGGGCTCCGGCTCATGGTTCCCAGGGGGCGAAGAAGCGGCTTTAGCCATACTTCTTGGCTCGAAGAAGATTCCACCGCAACGATCTCCTCGGGCATCGGGCATTTGGTGGTTCCGTCCAAGTGTTCCTCGGAGGCATCTTCTAAGGTCTCTATCATAAGAACCACCTAGGCCGTCCCGTGCTTTGGGGTTGCCGGTGTGATTTCTTCTCTTGGGGTGTCTGCGGTGGATATTGGTGTCTCATCCTTGATGTGCTCGGAATCAGGAGCATCCTCTGTGGCTGGTAGTGTCTCGGTGGCCATTTCGGCCCGAGCCTTCTTAGGGATGCTACAAGCTTAAAGGCGCTAGAGTCAGTCCACGGAAGTGACTAAAGAGTCAACAAGCAAGTCAAAAATAAAGAAGGAAAAGAAGAGCAAAAACTGTACTTCCGCATACCCTCCAAAGGATCGCGTGGGCCTGATGACCCACAAGTATAGGGGATCAATCGTAGTCCTTTCGATAAGTAAGAGTGTCGAACCCAACGAGGAGCAGAAGGAAATGGCAAGCGGTTTTCAGCAAGGTATTCTCTGCAAGTACTGAAAGTAGCGGTAACAGATAGTTTCAGTAGCAAGATAATTCGTAACAAGTAACAAGTATAATAAAGTGCGGCAAGGTGGCCCAATCCTTTTTGTAGCAAAGGATAAGCCGGAACAAACTCGCATAATAAGCAAAGCGTTCTCGAGGACACATGGGAATTTCATCTAGTCACTTTCATCATGTTTGTTTGATTCGCGTTCGCTACTTTGATAATTTGATATGTGGGTGGACCGGTGCTTGGGTGCTGTTCTTACTTGAACAAGCCTCCCACTTATGATTACCCCCTCTCGCAAGCATCCGCAACTACGAAAGAAGAATTAAGATAATTCTAACCATAGCATGAAACATATGGATCCAAATTAGCCCCTTACGGAATAGCGCATAAACTAGAGTTTAATCTTCTGTCACTAAAGCAACCCATCATCTAATTACTACTCCACAATGCCTTCCCTTAGGCGCAAAGATGGTGAAGTGTCATGTAGTCGACGTTCACACGACACCACTAAAGGAAGCACAACATACATAGCATCAAAATATCGAACGAATACCAAATTCACATGATTACTTATGACAAGACTTCTCCCATGTCCTCAAGAACAAAAGTAACTACTCACAAATCATATTCATGTTCAAGATCAGAGGGGTATTGAATAGCATTAAGAATCTGAACCAACTAGCATCAGCTACAAGATGTAATCAACATTACTAGCAACCCACAGGTACCAATCTGAGGTTTTGAGACAAAGATTGAATACAAGAGATGAACTAGGGATTGAGATGAGATGGTGCTGGTGAAGATGTTGATGAAGATTGGTCCTCCCACGATGAGAGGATCGTTGGTGATGTCGATGGCTTCGATTTCCCCCTCCCGGAGGGAAGTATCCCCTGCAGAATCGCTCCGCCGGAGAGCAAAATAGCTTCTGCCCAGGTTCCGCCTTGAGACGGCGGCGCTTCATCCCAAAAGTCTTCTTCTGATTTTTTCTAGGGCAAATGAATTCATATAGTAGAAGGAGGGGGTGATACGTCTCCAATGTATCTATAATTTATGAAGTATTCATGCCATGTTTATTATAGTTTTGTATGATTTTGGTGCACTTTTATATGGATTTTATATGATTTTCATGGACTATCATATTGACCTAGTGCTCAGTGCCAGTTGCTGTTTTCTGCTTGTTTTTGGTTTTCCAGAAAATCCATATCAAACGAAGTCCAAATGCAGCGAAACTTTTTGACGATTTTTTCTGGAAGGAAACAAACCCAGGAAGCTTCGGAGGAGCAGCAGAAGAGCCACAGGGGCCCCACGAGCCACCTGGGCACGCCTGCACCCCCCAGGCGCGCCCTGGTGCCTTGTGGGCCCCCTGTGGCACCTATTTGTGTGATTCCAATGCTAAAAAATTCTATATATTCAGAAACCCCCAAAAGTTAACCTAGATGAGTTTTTACGCCGCCGCAAGCCTCTGTACCAAGGAGATCCCATCTAGAGCCCTTTTCCGGCACCCTGCCGGAGGGGAGAATCATCACCGGAGGTCATCTTCATCATCTCGGCGGTCTCCATGACGAGGAGGGAGTAGTTCACCCTCGGGGCAGCTATGTGTTTGATCTCTCTCTCTCGTGTTCTTGATTTGACACGATCTTGATGTACCGCGAGCTTTGTTAATAGAAAAAAGTCCATTTTACTACCCTCAATGAAGTTGATGGTTCACATTACCCCCTCATTTATTTTTCTGCTCCTTTCACCCCCTAAACAAACCCACACCGGACGAAAGAACCCCCTCGATGGTTTGTCTCCACTTGTTGCTGATGTGGCACTGGTCAAAGGTGGTTTTGACCTGCGGGTGGGCCTCCCTCGTCAGGCGCCTCTGAGATTGGCGGGTGGGGCCTAGAGTAGGCGAGGCCCGCCTGGCAGGTCCGTCTCCTTCCTCTGCCGCTCACCCGCGGGACAGTGAGGAGCTTGGTGCTCGTCCCGGTGGCACAGGCCACCCCCGGCGGAGCTACGGCCACTGTAGTGACCCCCGCAATGCGGCGCGTCCTCCCATCCGGTTCATGAAGTCTCGGAACGACACGGGCCACAGCGGCATCGAGCAGGGCGGTCGGCGGCGGCGGCTGATGATGGGCATGGCCTTTAGGTTGCGGGGAGAAGAAGGCAAAGTGCGGGAGGGATCCCTAGTGGACAGGGGAGTTCTCTGGTGGGTAGAGTAGAGGTGGGGGAGCGGTAATTGGCTCGAATTTGAGCGATGGAAGCCGGCGGCAATGGTGACCGTGACGTAGGAATTCGAGCACGAGAGCTCGAATGCTTCTTGCTAGGGCTCCTGTGAGGGGAAGGGAGAGGTGTGGGTGCTAGAGGAGCTCGAGCAAGTTGATGAGGATGGCCACCGCAGACGAAATCGCTAACCCTAGCTTCCATGGGCGGCGACAAAGGTGCGGGCAGCTCTCTCTCGCCCGCGCCTGACAAGGGAGGCCCACCCGCAAGACAAAACCACCGTTGACTAATGCCATGTCAGCTGCAAATTGAGACAAACCATTCAGGTTTTTTTTTGTCCGGTATGGATTTGTTTAGGGTGTTAGAAGGGCAGAAAAATAGATGAGGGGGTAATGTGAACCACCAACTTTATTAAGGGTAGTAAAATGGACTTTTTTCTTTTTAATATAGTTGGATCATATGGTGTTTCTTCCCCCTCTATCCTTGTTGTGATGAATCGAATCTTTTCCCTTTGAGGTTTCGTTATTGTCGGATTGAATAATTTAGATTTGAGAACACTTGATGTATGTCTTGCATATGAATACCCGTGGTGACAATGGGGTATTATATTGATTCACTTGATATATGTTTTGGCACTCAACTCGCGGATTCCCGTGGTGACATTGGGGTAATCTATGCATAGGGGTTGATGCACGTTTTCATTATCTTTTCTCCGATAGAAACTTTGGGGTGCTCCTTGGAGTTCTTTGTGTGGATTGAATATTATGATTATGAAGTTGTTTGATGCATATCATATAATCAACTCACGGATACGTGTGGTGACATTGGAGTATCTAGGTGACATTAGAGTTGGTTGATGTGTATCATATGGTGTTATTTTAGTACGAACTCTAGGGTTGTTTGTGATACTTATAGGAATAGCTCAATAGATTGATCGGAAAAGATAACTTTGAGGTGGTTTCGTACCCTACAACAATTTCTATCTTATGTTCTCCGCTAATAGGAACTTTGGAGTGATTCTTTGTCGGACGTTGAGGGATTGTTATATGATCCAATTATGTTAGCATTGTTGAGAGATTGCACTAGTGAAAGTATGAACCCTAGGCCTTGTTTTTAAGCATTGCAATACCGTTTGTGCTCACTTTTACTACTTGCTACCTTGCTATTTTTTTTTTCACATTACAAAAACCTATATCTACTATCCATACTACACTTGTATCACCATCTCTTCGCCGAACTAGTGCACCTATACAATTTACCATTGTATTGGGTGTGTTGGGGACACAAGAGATTTCTTGTAATTGATTGCAGGGTTGTTTGAGAGAGACCATCTTCATCCTACGCCTCCCATGGATTGATAAACCTTAGGTCATCCACTTGAGGGAAAATTACTACTGTCCTACAAAACTCTGCGCTTGGAGGCCCAACACGAGTCTACAAGAATAAGTTGTGTAGTAGACATCAGGGGGCCAGAGGCCTGCCAGGGGCCCCACAAGCTAGGGGGCGCGCCCAGGGGGGTAGGGCGTGCCCCCCAGGCTTGTGGCTTCCTGGTGGGCCCCCTTCTGTTGATTCTTTCGCCAGTATTTTTTATATATTCCAAAATAATTCTCCGTAAATTTTTAGGTCATTTGGAGCAGTTCAGAATAGTTGTCTCTGTTTCACCCTTTTCAGGTCCAGAATTTCAGCTGCCGGCATTCTCCCTCTTCATGTGAATCTTGCAAAATAAGAGAGAAAAGGCATAAGAATTGTACCATAAAGTGAAATAATGATCAAAAACATAATAATTATTAGTAGGAAATCATGATGCAAATTGGACGTATCAACTCCCCCAAGCTTAGACCTCGGTTGTCCTCAAGCGAAAGCCGAAATCGATAATCATGACCACATGTTTAGAGAGAGAGAGGCGTCGATAATAAAATAAAATACGGACATGGAGCATCATGATCTTTATTATAACAACAATATATCATCATAAAACTTCTCATGAAAAAGTGACAATTCATCCATAAGTTAAAGTATGAACCGTAAACCAAATTGAAAACTAACAAACTATGATCTCAGTCACTGAAGCAATAGCAATTCATCATATTATCAGAAAGAGTCTATGTAAGAGCATTGTTTAGCTAGTTCACATACTCAACTATCATTTAGTCTTCTATGATTGCTGACACTCACGACATACTTATGGAGCAAAAGTTTCAGTCGAACACATAGAAAAATAGGGGCTTATAATTTTGCCTCCCAATGTATTTACCTCAAGGGTAATGTCAACAATAATAACTCATGATCACCTAAATCCAACTGGATATATATGCATGGATCAATCCCACCATATGATGCTTGCCAAGAGAAAAAAATAAAAACGGAATAGAGGAGAATACTATTAACTCTTGCATGAAAGTAAATACATAAGGTAAAAGATAGGCCCTTCGCAGAGGGAAGCAGAGGTTGTCATGCGCTTTTTGTTTTTGGATGTGCAAGCTCTTAATGTAAAGGAACGTCACTTTATATTGCCCCTTGTGATAGCGACCTTTATTATGCAGTCTGTCACTTTTATTATTCCACCATCACAAGATCGTACAAAGCTTATTTTCCCTTACAATAAAAGTTCATACATGTTTAGGGGCAATTTTTATTGCTTTGCACCGATGACAACTTACTTGAAGGATCTTATTCAATCCATAGGTAGATATAGTGGACTCTCATGGCTTGAAACTAGGTTTAAGGGTTTTTGGATGCACAAGTAGTATCTCTACTTAGTAAAGATAGGGGGCAAGCACCACATGTTAGAGGATCCAAAAAATATATAACTTCTATGTGAATATAAGCAAACATAACCCATTACGTTGTCTTCCTTGTCCAACGTCAACTAATTGACATAGAATATTTGATGGGGGTTCACAATCATAAAAGATGTCCAAGATAGTGTATTTATATGTGAGACCTCTCTTCCTTTATTGCTTTTTCATGAATTGCAACAATGACCAATGCTATGTTTGTCAACTTCCAACAAGTTTTATCAATTATACTTCTTTTATGTGAAGTCATCACTCCCCATGGGGTTAGCATATGATCTTACTTTTTATTCTTTATTTATTTCTAAGATTGGATCATCAAAAGCAAAACACTCAACTCAAACTACTCCTTATTATATAACTTTCACACACGATTACATAGATAGATAGATCACAAAGCAAGCACTCGAAACTAAATCATACTAAAACTTTATTCTTCTAAATCACGAAATAACTGAGGATCGAACTAAGATAGATAGTGATGATGAAAAAGCGATGGTGATACGATACCGAGGCACCTCCCCCAAGCTTGGCACAAGCCAAGGGTGGTGCCTATACCCATGTATTCAATTCTCCTTCTCGGGTGATGGTGGTGATGAAGTGATGGGCTTGTCCTTCATGACATTATTTAGGATCTCCCTTAGGCTCTGAATTTCCCGGAGCACATGCTGTATCATCTCTATATTCTTTTGGACTTCGGCCATAATATGCTTATTCTCTGGCCCCCAAGCATTCTTTCCTGCATCACTTTCACTTGGACGAGAGATGTCCCAATTGGAAGGTATGTGCATACGAGGAGTATTTTCAACCCCATAATTGTGAACCAAATTATAAAAATTGTTCCAATGTAACCTGTGTAAGGGTCTCCTAGGAGGAAGCCCTTCTTGCACCTCTGGACTCTCATGGCTTGTCGTGCTTCTAATAGCTTGATGAGGATTTGGAGTTGTGGAGATGCCGACAAGAGTACCCTTCTCGGAAGCCGGGGGGTGGACTTCCAGCGAATCTCCATCATCTTATTCCATGGTAACCTCCTCCTCCTCCTCTCTACTGAGTTCCATCTGTAGAAACCAAGCATTGTCTCCCACGTTGTTGGAGGAAGAGGAAGACATGATGCCCGGCCTCGAAAATCTGACAGGAATCAACACAAAACAAGAACAGAGGAGAAACTTGCAATGCGGTGGTCAAAGCACCCATGAGTATATATAATGAATTTTTCTCGTGCATAACAAGTAATATGGAAGAAAAACGGAGTCGGGAAAGTCCACTAGGGCGCCACAAGCCTGGTAGGCGCGCCCTAGGGGGTAGGGTGCGCCCCCCAGGCTTGTCGCCTCCTTGTGCACTTTTTGGACTGTTTATTATTTTCCTAATTTTTTATATATTCCAAAATGGACATAAAGTACTTTTATGGAAGTTTTGGAGTCGGTTTACTTACCGTACCACATACCTACTCCTTTTCAGGGTTCTGGAGCGTTCCGGAAGGTTTCCTCTATGTGCTCTTCCGGTGTAATTGTTTGAATAATATTAGTTTCAACATTAATGGGTGTACCTGAGATATAATGTTTAATTCTTTGCCCATTGACCACTCTCGGATTATTGCCTTCGGAGTTGTTTATTTTAATGGCTCCGGAGCGATAAACTTCTTCGATGATGTATGGTCCTTCCCATTTAGAGAGAAGTTTTCCTGCAAAAAATCTTAAACGAGAATTGTATAGTAGAACATGGTCACCTACTTTGAACTCCCATTTTTTAATTCTCTTATCATGCCATCTTTTAACTTTTTCTTTAAACAACTTGGCATTTTCATAAGCTTGGGTTCTCCATTCATCTAAAGAACTAATATCAAATAACCTCTTTTCACCAGCAAGTTTAAAATCATAGTTAAGTTCTTTAATTGCCCAATATGCTTTATGTTCTAACTCAAGAGCTAAATGACATGCTTTCCCATAAACCATTTTATATGTAGATATACCCATAGGATTTTTTATAAGCAGTTCTGTAAGCCCATAGTGCATCATCAAGTTTCTTAGACCAATTCTTTCTGGATCTATTAACGGTCTTTTGCAAAATCAATTTTATTTCTCTATTAGTTAATTCAACTTGACCACTAGACTGAGGATGATAAGGAGATGCAATTTTATGATTAACATCATATTTAGCAAGCAATTTACGGAAAGCACCATGAATAAAGTGTGAACCAGCATCAGTCATTAAATATCTAGGGACTCCAAACCTCGGAAATATAACTTCTTTAAGCATTTTAATGGAGATGTTATGATCAGCACTACTAGTTGGGATAGCTTCTACCCACTTAGTAACATAATCAACAACAACCAAAATATGAGTATACCCATTGGATTTAGGAAAAGGTCCCATATAATCAAAACCCCAAACATCAAATGGTTCAATAACAAGTGAATAATTCATAGGCATTTCCTGACGTCTACCAACATTACCAATTCTTTGACATTCATCACAAGAAAGGACAAACTTACGTGCATCCTTGAAAAGAGTAGGCCAATAAAAACCAGATTGTAATACCTTGTGTGCAGTTCTGTCTCCCGCATGGTGTCCACCATATGCCTCAGAGTGACACTTACATAGGATTTGTTCCTGTTCATGCTCAGGTACACAACGTCTAATAATATCATCTACTCCTTTATATAAGTGTGGGTCATCCCAAAAGTAATGTCTTAAATCAAACAATTTTTTTTCTTTTGTTGGTATGTGAAACTAGGTGGTATATATTTAGCAACAATATAATTAGCATAGTCTGCATACCAAGGTGTGTTACGAGAAGCATTTATCACAGCTAATTGTTCATCAGGAAAATCATCATTAATAGGAAGTGGGTCATCAAGAACATTTTCCATTCTAGACAAGTTATCAGCTACGGGATTCTCAGCTCCCTTTCTATCAACAATATGCAAATCAAATTCTTGTAGCAGGAGAACCCACCTAATAAGTCTAGGTTTAGTATCTTTCTTTTCCATAAGATATTTAATAGCAGCATGATCAGTGTGAATAGTAACCTTGGAATCAACAATGTAAGATCTGAATTTATCACATGCAAACACAACTGCTAAAAAATCTTTCTCAGTAGTAGCATAATTTATTTGAGCACTGTCTAAAGTTTTACTAGCATAATGGATAACATTTAATTTCTTATCAACTCTTTGTCCTAGAACAGCACCTACATCATAATCACTAGCATCACACATAATTTCAAAGGGTAGGTTCCAATCAGGTGGTTGAACAATAGGTGCAGAAATTAAGGCTTTCTTAAGTACTTCAAAGGCTTCTACGCAATCATCATCAAAAACAAATGGAACATCTTTTTGCAAGAGATTAGTAAGAGGCCTAGAAATTTTACAGAAGTCTTTTATAAACCTTCTATAGAAACCAGCATGACCAAGTAAACTTCTTATACCTTTGATATCTTTAGGACATGACATTTTCTCAATAGAATCAACTTTAGCTTTATCAACTTCAATCCCTCTTTCAGAAATTTTATGCCCAAAGACTATACCTTCATTCACCATAAAGTGGCACTTCTCCCAATTCAAGACAAGATTAGTTTCTTCACATCTCTGCAAAACTCGATCAAGGTTGCTCAAGCAATCATCAAAAGAAGTTCCGTAAACGGAAAAATCATCCATGGAAACCTCAACAATCTTTTCACAAAAGTCAGAGAATATAGCAGTCATACATCTTTGAAAGGTAGCAGGTGCATTACATAAACCAAAAGGCATACGACGATAAGCATAAGTTCCAAAAGGACAAGTAAAGGTGGTTTTCTCTTGATCTTCAGGTAACACATGTATTTGAGAGAAGCCAGAATAACCATCTAGGAAGGAAAAGTGTGTATGTTTAGATAATCTTTCTAACATTTGATCAATAAAAGGCAAGGGGTAATGATCTTTCCTAGTAGTTTTATTTAATTTCCTGAAATCAATTACCATCCTATAACCAGTTACAATTCTTTGTGGGATGAGTTAATTTTTATCATTAGGAACAACGGTGATACCTCCTTTCTTAGGAACACAATGAACATGACTTACCCATCTACTATCAGCTATGGGATAAATTATACCTGCCTCCATAAGCTTTAATATTTCAGTTCTTACCACATCCTTCATTCTAGGATTCAGCCTTCTTTGATGATCAACAACGGGTTTAGCATCTGGCTCCATATGAAATTTATGCTGACACAAGATGAGACTAATGCCCTTAAGATCATCAAGAGTATATCCAATAGCAGCACGGTGCTTCTTCAGAGTTTTAAGTAATCTCTTTTCTTCATGTTTTGAAAGGTTAGCACTAATAATAACAGGATATATCTTCTTTTCATCAAGATAAGCATATTTAAGAGTATCAGGTAATTGCTTTAATTCAAACACAGGATCACCCTTGGGTGGAGGTGGATCTCCAAGGTTTCAACGGGCAAATTATGTTTAAGGATAGGTGCTTGTTTAAAGAACAGCTCATCTATTTCATTTCTTTCATTCATATGCATATCATTCTCATGGTCTAGCAAATATTGTTCTAAATGATCAGTAGGAGGCACAACAATAGAAGCAAGACCAGTAATTTCATCCTTACTAGGTAATTCTTTATCATGAGGTTGTCTACAAAACTTAGAGAAATTAAACTCATGAGACATCTCACCAAAATTAACACTGACAATTTCTTTAGTGCAATCGGTCTTGGCATTAACTGTATTCAAGAAAGGTCTACCAAATATAATGGGACAAAAATCATCTTGTGGTGATCCAAGAACAAGAAAATCAGTAGAGTATTTGATCTTACCACACAAGACTTCAACATATCTAACAATCCCAAGTGGTGAAATAGTATCTCTATTTGCAACTTAATAGTAACATCAATATCTTCAATCTCAATAGGTGCAATATCATTCATGACTTCTTGATAGAGAGTAAACGGAATAGCACTCACACTAGCACCAACATCACATAAACCATGATAGCAATGATCTCCAATTTTAACAGAAATAACAGGCATGCCAATTACAGGTTTGTTTTTATCTTTAGTGTCCGGTTTAGCAATTCTAGTTGCTTCATCACAGAAATATATGACATGTCCATCAATATTATCAACCAAAAGATCTTTAACCATTGCAATATTAGGTTCAACTTTAATTTGTTCAGAAGGTCTAGGTGCTCTAATATTACTCTTATTAACCACAGTTGAAGCTTTAGCATGTTCCTTAATCCTAACAGGGAAAGGAGGTTTCTCAATATAAGAAGTGGACACAACTGGATCAACATGGTAAACAATTATTTCTTCTTTAACACTAACAAGTTCTTCATTCAATTCAATAGGTGGATGATATTTAAACCATTTCTCCTTAGGGAGATCAACATGAGCAGCAAAAGATTCACAAAAGGTAGCTACTATCTCAGAGTCTAGTCCATATTTAGTACTAAACTTATGAAAAGCATCGGTTTCCCTAAAATATTTAACACAATCAAACTCAAGATTTATACCTGACTCATTACCTTTGTCGATTTCCCAATCTTCGGAGTTACGTTTAATTCTTTCCAGAAGATCACATCTGAATTCAATAGTTCTCTTCATAGAAGAAGTATCGAGCATGGATTGATCATTATAAGAAAGCCGAGCATAAAAGTTTTGGAGAATTATTTCTCTTGAGAGCCCATGATTGGGGCATGTGTGCAACATATACTTAAGCCTCCCCCAAGCTTGAGCGATACTTTCTCCTTCACGAGGCCAAAAATTATATATATAATTCCGATCACGATGAATCAAATGCATAGGATAAAATTTCCGGTGGAATTCCAGCTTCAACCGGTTCCAGTCCCATGTTTCAGTATCATCACATAGCCTATACCATGTCAATGCCTTTCCCTCCAAAGATAAAGGGAATACCTTCTTCTTAACTCCATCTCCGGATAGACCTGCAAGCTTAAACAATCCACAAATTTCATCCACATATATCAAGTGTATATCAGGATGTACCGTTCCATCTCCTGCATAAGGATCAGCTAGCAGTTTCTCTACCATACCCAAAGGAATTTCATAATAAATATTTTCAGTAGGTTCAATAGGTTGAGGAGCAACTCTCAATGCTTCCGGTCGAGGTGAAGATACCCCGAACAAGCCCCTCAAAGGATTACTTTCCATGGTGACAAGTGACAGTAAATTTCAGCACATAATATAAATGTTTCCTTACCAAATTCCACTCACCAAAGGCGCTTCACTCCCCGGCAACGGCGCCAGAAAAGAGTCTTGATGACCCACAAGTATAGGGGATCAATCATAGTCCTTTCGATAAGTAAGAGTGTCGAACCCAACGAGGAGCAGAAGGAAATGACAAGCGGTTTTCAACAAGGTATTCTCTGCAAGTACTGAAAGTAGCGGTAACAGATAGTTTCGGTAGCAAGATAATTCGTAACAAGTATAATAAAGTGCAGCAAGGTGGCCCAATCCTTTTTGTAGCAAAGGACAAGCCGGAACGAACTCGTATAATAAGCAAAGCGTTCTCGAGGACACATGGGAATTTCATCTAGTCACTTTCATCATGTTTGTTTGATTCGCGTTCGCTACTTTGATAATTTGATATGTGGGTGGACCGGTGCTTGGGTGCTGTTCTTACTTGAACAAGCCTCCCACTTATGATTACCCCCTCTCGCAAGCATCCGCAACTACGAAAGAAGAATTAAGATAACTCTAACCATAGCATGAAACATATGGATCCAAATCAGCCCCTTACGGAATAGCGCATAAACTAGGATTTAAGCTTCTGTCACTCTAGCAACCCATCATCTAATTACTACTCCACAATGCCTTCACTTAGGCCCAAAGATGGTGAAGTGTCATGTAGTCGACATTCACACGACACCACTAAAGGAAGCAACAACATACATAGCATCAAAATATCGAACGAATACCAAATTCACATGATTACTTATGACAAGACTTCTCCTATGTCCTCAAGAACAAAAGTAACTACTCACAAATCATATTCATGTTCAAGATCAGAGGGGCATTGAATAGCATTAAGGATCTGAACATATAATCTTCCACCAAATAAACCAACTAGCATCAACTACAAGATGTAATCAACACTACTAGCAACCCACAGGTACCAATCTGAGGTTTTGAGACAAAGATTGAATACAAGAGATGAACTAGGGTTTGAGATGAGGTGGTGCTGGTGAATATGTTGATGAAGATTGGTCCTCCCACGATGAGAGGATCGTTGGTGATGTCGATGGCTTTGATTTCCCCCTTCCGGAGGGAAGTATCACCGGCGGAATCGCTCCACCGGAGAGCAAAATAGTTGCTGCCCAGGTTCCGCCTCGAGACAGCGGTGCTTCGTCCCGAAAGTCTTCTTCTGATATTTTCTAGGGCAAATGGCTTCATATAGTAGAAGGAGGGGGCCAGAGGCCTGCCAGGGGCCCCACAAGCCAGGGGGCGCGCCTAGGGGGGTAGGGCGCGCTCCCCAGGCTTGTGGCTTCCTGGTGGGCCCCCTTCTGTTGATTCTTTCGGCAGTATTTTTTATATATTCCAAAATAATTCTTCATAAATTTTCAGGTCATTTGGAGCAGTTCAAAATAGCTGTCTCTGGTTCACCCCTTTCAGGTCCAGAATTTCAGCTGCCGGCATTCTCCCTCTTCATGTGAATCTTGCAAAATATGAGAAAAAAGGCATAAGAATTGTACCATAAAGTGAAATAATGATAAAAAACATAATAATTATTAGTAGGAAATCATGATGCAAATTGGACGTATCAGGGCCCTCGAAATATCCAAGAGGCGGCGTGGATCACTCCAGTTGCTGGTGGCAGCATCATCGAGCTCCTCTCATCTCCCACAATGCGCGTGGGCAGAGATAGCGGGGAATTAGTGACATCCGAGCTCGAAGGCCTTGGCCTTCTTTTTGCTCTGTTTATTTGCTCGGGATCCTGCCTTTACCGTCCTCAGTCGATCACCAATCCACAAGTTGCCATCGCCTTTGGTTGAGATGCACTTCACACCAAATTTGGGAAGGCATTTATGGAAGCATGCGTTGTTGGGGGTGTTGCCGAGTGCGAAGTCTTGCCTTGGTTGCCGTGTCTCCCCAGCTTCTGACTCGAGCACATCTATCACCCATGCGTTCATCGCGTCCTGGTGGAGGATGCTTGCAGGTCCAGCGTGCGTCCTGCCGAAATCTTCAGCTTCAGAATATTGCCACACCGGACCATGGTTCCTAGTGGCACCAACCTCCGGTGGATGAAATAAGCGACCACCATGATCGAGATGAGCCGAGCTCATGCAGACGCTTGATTTGGTTTGTGACCGGGCTGAGATGTGCGTCTTGGGCCGACATATTCTCCCAACCTTCTCGCGACGTTGCCGGTCTCGCGGGCACCCCGAGCGAGGCGGTCATATCGGAAGGCTCTAGGAGGATGTAGCACCATGAGCTACGTCACTCATCCCATTTGCCCTTCAACTTGTATTTGGGGTACTCATCTTTGGTGTTGTCACGGAGGCAGAAATTGCAGCTCCCAGCCAGCTGATGCGGTTCCTGGGAGCGCAAGACAAAGTAGTGGCACAACAACGCCATCAGAGGCAGAACATCGACAAACATCTCACACAAATGTGGGAAGATGGAGAGCATAACAATGGAGTTGGGCGCGAGATGCAGCAAAAAAATCCTATACTCCTGAATGATAGCGAGGAAAAACGGAGAGAAAGTTGGCAGCACCTGCCATGAGGAAGCTAGTGAAGATGATGACCTACCTGGGGCCAGGCCAAACCGCTGCCACACGTCGGTGATGCGGGATGGGGGATGCGAGGGCCCCGCCACACGTCTAGAAGCCGATGCGGCGCCTGGCTCGAACCGCGAGGGAGTAGCGCCACGCTCGGTCCATGCAGGAGCGACCGTGAGCTCCACACCGCTGCCACATGTCTCCTCTTGGCGCTCTTCTTCTACTGCGATTTGGGGGGGGGGAGCCATGGCAATGGCGCAATATTGAAGACGAAAAGCTTGAGGGGGTAGGAGAGAAGAAGAGATGTGGAAGGATGCGTCGGGACTTGAGAGAGAAACGCCAGGCTTTTATAGTCCTAGGGCCACACATCCTACGTCCGCGTGGCGCTCCCACCTCGCGTGAAAATCGAGGAGACCACCCTCTCTGTTGCCCGCGCGCAACGGGCGGTGACGTTTCCTTTTCCCGTGTGGCGGGTCTAGCCTTTGGTCGGCCCATCCAGATTGGGCCCTCCCCAAGTGTTGGCCTCTTTCTTGAGCCCAAGCTACTGACGGCAGGGCCGGGGGCTACTTTTGGCGTAGTGGGAAATCTGGTTCCCCCGAGCACGCTAAAATGGGCCTCCTGGGAAATTTTATACACACAAAGAAGGACTAGTTGTGACCTACGATGAAGAAGCTTGGTTTAGTTCAGTTATGCTACGAGCCAATCAAGCAAATCATAGCCACCTGCATGAATGACCCTCAAAAAAAAAAAAGCCACCTGCATGAATGATCGGAAGAGGTCACAAAAGCCTAAGGGTTTGGCTTCCCCGAGCACCATGTACACTGAAGAAGCTTCCAGATGGAGCACGACATTTGGCACTGTTATGAAGAAAGCCTTCCCATGTCATATTTAATGCAAGGCCTCGGCGTGGCCGACCGGCGCATTAAATGCAAACTGGCTACCTACTGTAGCATGTCGCAGGCTACGCAATGATAACCCTTTTACAGAGCGGTTCGCGTCTGCCCACGCGATAAGGGTTGTCACCTGTCAAGCCCTACAGCTCCGACAGTGCCTCAAAGACTACTTTTGACTACCGCTCCGACAGTGCCTCGGTCTCCACGAGTCCCAGTGACGGTGTTGATTGTACCTCATACGTGAGAGGCCACTCTGGTATCCACCCATCCCTATATAAGGGGAGGACCAAGGCTAGTAGGAGGGATCCGACGCTCTTTCAACCACCCACCCTAGAGGGCTAGATAGAGAGAAGAGGAAGAAGAAGAAGGGTGCTCGGGGTAGCTAGCCATAGCCCTTCCGAGCATTGCCCAAATTAACCTAGAGAGCTCATCTTGAGTTTGTAACAAACGATGTTATCATCCATCCTAAACACATAAAGCAGGAGCATGGTATTACACCTCCGGGTGCCCTGAACACAGGTATCTGCTTGTGTCCTTGTGCCTAGTTAGTCCGTAGTTTCTTGGAGTGGTTTAGCCCCTGGCCGAATCACAGAAGGGGGCCTGCTTGATCTCCGATATCAAGGGTTTTCACCATCAGACACATATCCTCTTCTTAAATGGACTTGGAAGTCCATGTGCACCATGAACTCAGAATAAGCATACTGCAGTCCAAGAGCATCACTGACTTTTCATCAGAGAACTCAGAATACGCTAAGAGCACATAAACCAATAGGGTAAATTTGATATATGCCACTACAAAGTTTCCAGTTTTGAGAAATGCCATTGCTATTCTCAGATTTCGAAATATGCCATTACAAAGTTTCCATACTTTGAAATATGCCATTGCATACCTTTTCAGACCATGATAAGACAATATGCCTGTATAGGGACGAAATTGCCCCTTGCTCTCGGCCGCTGCCTCCGCTCCCGGCAGCCGCCCCTACTGCTAGCCGCTGCCTCCGCTGCTTGACCGGTGCGGCGAGATGCAGTTACCAAGGGCGAGTCCCTCGAAGGTGGGCCAGTCAAGGAGCGAGTCGGCGAGCGCGCCGTGGCACCGGCGGCGAGGTGCAGTCCGCCTCCTCCGCAGCTCCAGGCCGCCGCCGTCCCCGCCGCTCCCGACCGCCGCCGCCCTTGCCCGCCTCCACTGCTTGACCGATGCGGCGAGTTGCATGCCGCGTCCTCCGCAGCTCCACGCCGCCGCCGCCCCCGCAGCTTCCGACCGCCGCCACCCCTGCCCGCCTCCGCTGCTTGACCGACGCGACGAGATGCAGGCCGCGTCCTCCGCAGTTCCACGCCGCCGCCGCCCCCGCAGCTCCCGACCACCGCCGCCCCTGGCCGCCTCCGCTGCTTGACCGTTGCGACGAGATGCAGGCCGCGTCCTCCGCAGCGCCGCCGCCCCCGCAGCTTCCGACCGCCGCCGCCGCCGCTGCCCGGGGGAGCCTCCTTGAGAGCCGGGAGCAGCAGCCGGCCAAGAGCAGCAGAGCAGAAGGGGAGACGGCGGAGAGCAGCAGAGCAGCAGGCAGTTAGTAGAAGGAGAGTGAGGTGTCGGGACGAGCAGGTAAGGTTGGCCAAGGGGCAATTTCGTCCCTATACAAAATACGAGGTGTGATACGTATACATATTGCCTTATAATGGTCCGAAACGGTATGCAATGGCATATTCCAAAGTATGGAAACTTTGTAATGGCATATTTCGAAATCTGAGAATAGTAATGGCATTTCTCAAAACTGGAAACTTTGTAGTGGCATATATCAAATTTACCCAAACCAATAAGATATACACTAGAGATTCTCCAGAGCTTATTTCCAGTGCAGTTTCTTTGGGATAGCTCTCAAGAAACTGTTTGTGCAGATGCAACCAAAAAGCACTTGCCCTTAGACATTGCTGAGGTTATCGGTTTGATGCCAATGTATTGGCAAGTCTAAAAATTGGCAACCAATTGGTTGGCTACCAATTTTTGTTGCCAATCTCTAAGACAGTTGCCAACTTTTGGTTTGTCAAATGTTGTCTTGCCAATTATTGGCATCAAACCAAGCAGCATTTGTACCTATTACAGGGCAGCAACAGTATCTAAGATGACACTAGCAGTGAGGAAATGCGATTAACGTTATTCAAACCGTAGAACAATAGTTTGTGCCGAGAATTTTGGGCCGATGGCAATTCATTGTGCTACCAAATGTATTTTTGCAGTTCAATCCAAAATGTTTCACCACATTTTACTACTAGCCTAATTGAAATTTCATTAGCATAGTATTTGCACTAAAAAACGACAGTAGAGCCTAAGATGAGAATAATGGCTCCTCACAAGGATTGTCCTATTATGTATGTACTCTTGAATTTTGGCAACTGCATTGCATCGACTCAGCTACTCCGATGAGTTTTTACTCTTGTCCGAGATCTGCTGCAAGTCACTACTGTCCGATATGCTGTCACTTGTGGAGCTACTAGATGAAGCCATTGTGCTGGACTGCTCGCTGATTTTCTCTACGGATGAGCTGCTAGAGTCATCGTCCATGAGAGAGTTAAAAGTAAGCTGGAGGGAATAGAGTATCAATCCCACCCCGTTGATTCCAAACACAAATGTTGCTAGGTAGCACAGCCCATTTATAATTGTTCTGCATAGGAAAGGCAATTTTTCTTTTTGTTAGACTCACTAAAGGATGACAAACACAATACATAGAATAAGCAGAAAATGGATGAAGCTGTGTGTACCTTATTGTTACTGTTATCTGGCGAACCTGAAGAAAAACAAAAACAGATTCGATCAGACAACGTGCGAGCTAGTTATAATTCATATGATAAACCCTGCATTTCACTTTGTGAGAAATTAGCCCTTTCCTGTAATTCATTTTCCAGCACTACTAACCAGGAATCAAAAACCACAGGATGTTATCCTGGTAATCCTCACAATCTTGTGGCAAATGTGTCTTGATTTTTGCTTTTCATGTGTTTTGAACTTTTGATCACCACATCATTCAGTGTAGGGTTGTGCGTGGGTTGATGCCTATGCATTTTGGGGTTAAAAGCATGATTCATACAATCAATTGTATTTGAATTTTTCTTTACATGTTCAGAATTAGTCTTTATTAAGGTATGCAGGCTCCTTGATAATTCATTCATACTAATACGTGGCATCCAGTTTACTGCTATTGTAAAACAACTGCCTTACGTGTAAATTTCGGCAGGGAGCACTATAACTTGAACAAAGAAATACAAAATACAGGAAGAAACAAGCACAATTGTGGAGAGCTGACCGAGAAATTGTCGGAGATGGTCTGCCGGTTGAGCGAGGCCTCGACGGTGGTGGCGAACTTGTACAGGAATAGCGCGATTACCCCAGCCGCAATTCCCCCGAGAAGCGCCTGCACGGGCGACGGCGGCTTATTAGTCTCTACCGGCGAGGTGCTCACCATCCTCAGCGCCTCCAGGGCCTCCTCGCTCAGGCTCCTGGGCTTCTCCACCCCGCCGGACCGCACCCTCTGCACCAATCAACCACACCAGTATAAGCGTAACTGCGTAAGAATGTAGGGTGCGATTGTACTGGAGAGCGGTGGTGGGAGGTAGAAATGAATGAGGATTACGAGCTCCTTGGCGCGGCGGGCGCGGCGGCGGAGGGAGCGGAAGAGGAAGACGGAGATGGCACCGGTGAGCATGACGCTCGTGGCGACCTGCAGCGGGGTGGGGTTGTCGTCGACGGAGAACAGCGTCGGGGCGCGGATTTCCACGGGGCCGTCCCCGCTGTCGTCGTAGGTGTCCGGCGGCTCAGCAGCGGAAGTGGACGGCGGCGGCTGGGGCTCCGGCTCGGCCCGGAGGGCGGTGGAGCGGCGGCCGGGGAGGACGAAGGTGGCAGCGGGGAAGGGGTGGCACGGCGTGAAGCGTTGGCGGCGGAGGAGGAGGACGCGCGGGGAGCATTGGATTAGCGGCATGGTGGGAGTGGGAGTGAGGTCGGGAGGTCTTCGTTCAGCGGGAGCTCCTCGCGGTAGGAGAGAGGATAATGGGACCCGGAGACGAGGCTCCTCAGTCTTCCACCATAGGTGCTCCCGTGCAACGTGGCGGACATCCGGTACCCATCGCCTCACGTCTTCTTTTCATAGAATCAAATATATATATATATTTTTGCGAGAAACTTCTAATATATTCATCTTCAATCATGGCAGTACAAAGAACAATAGAGATAATAAAAATTACAACCATGTCCGTGGACCACCTAGCGACGAGTACAAGCACTGGAGCGAGCCGAAGGCGCGCCGCCGTCATCGCCCCTCCCTCACCGGAGCCGGGCAAACCTTGTTGTAGTAGACAGTCGGAAAGTCGTCGTGCTAAGGCCCTATAGGACCAGCGCACCAGAGTAGCAACCATCGCCGATGAAGAAAGTCGTAGATCAGAAGAATCAAACCTGTAAACACCCAAACAAAGGCGAACGAAGACCGGATCCAAACAGATCCACCGAAGACCAGCACCGACCGAATCCCGCGAGATCCGACGGAAACAAACCTCCACACGCCCTCCGATGATGCTAGACACACCATCGGGACGGGGATAGAACGTGGGAGACATTATTCCTACTATGGGATATCGCCGCCGCCACACAGCCCCAACCAACACGCTGAATCTAACAAGAACGAGAACAGGGTCCCTCCCGCCGGCGGGGGGCCGAGATCCTCCGCACCTCCATGGCCTAGAGGCCATCGGAGATGGGGCGGATCGGCGACGGCGCCGACGGGAGGAGAAGAGCTTTTCTTGTGGAGGAGGAAAGAGATGTCCGGCTTATGACCATAGAATCAAATATGTATGAGATGATTTTTGAAATACCAAGATATAGCTTGGGTGTGTTAAAAAAAAAGATATAGCTTGGGCAATTTTTGTAGATCTTTGTAGAACCAAACACGCATGAGATGATAGTTCTCATGTTTTTGGCTATTTTTGGAAATCTGGAAATATATTTAAATATCTTTATTACTACTAGTACTTTTGACATGAGAAGTGGTCTGATATATTATTAGACTCAAAATTTAATTTATTGCTTTTTAAACCAAGGGTTTGGAGTTTTAGAAACAAAGTTATAATCTCTTTTGGCCAAACAAAAATCTTTATCTTACTTTGTCATCCTCGACATTCAGGGTAATTTTTATTTGCGGGGTCGACATTCAGGGTTATTTGTTTCACCATTTTAGAGCTTTCAAAATTTTAGTTGGATTCTTGCCAATTACTTCCATGTTTCAATTCATTCAAGCAACAAACTTTGCTTACAAATAATGATAATCAAACCCATTTCTTTCGGTGTGACAACATAATAGGCTAGCGATCAAGTAAACAAAATTTTAGAACAGACTGTTCCAACCAAGCATAAAGAATATTGAAGGTTCAACAAATTGATTTGTTTATATTTCTTCTTCTTCTTGAACACACCTAAGAGTTGTATATCTTTGTATTAGAGAAGAAAAGGAAGGGTAGAGAACCCCGAGTACACACTCACACCTTTAGTTCCCACTGTTGGGAAATGAAGTAGCCTACATTAGTGCAAAAAAAAAAAAAAACTACCGCGTACGACCAGGAACACATGTTGCAGTTATAGATCACATCCAGAAAGATACATAGCGTCTGAACCTGAGCTCTCTCAGAGCTCAGGCACATCTGGCCGTCCGTTTCGTTTGCTTGATGGGATCTGGACCGTCGGATCGAGCCACCAGAGGACGTCGGCCGTCGGATCGAAGAGGCGACCCTGTAGCAATGAATAGTTTCACCCTCGTTCGTGCCACCCCGCGTAATTCCGGCGCCCTGCCGAGGGCATTTTCGTCATTTCGCGCACAGGGGTATAAAAGGCAGTGGCTCCCGTGGAGAGAAAACCTAGCCGTCGCTCCTCGCGCACTCGCGCCGCCCTCCTCCTCCTGTTCCTCCCGCCTCGCCTCTCTCTCCCTCCAAACCCTAGACCCGCGCCCGCCTCCCTGCCCCGCCGCCGTCATCTCCTTCGCCCGGCCGGCGACCCATGCCTCGCGCCCGTCTGCTCCGCCAGCGCTCGTGCCGCCCCCTCTCCTCTTCCTCCCACCTCACCTCTCTCTCTCCCTCCAAACCCTAACCCACGCCCGCCTCCCTGCCCTCCCGCCGGCCGCCGCCGCCGCTGCTCGCCCGGGTACCCATCCTCGACCTCACGCCGCCCATCTAGAGAGAAGAAGATGGGGGCTGCGGGCGACGAGGCCGACGCGCCGTCGTCCCGTCTTCTGCGAGGGGATCCATCGTGAGAGAGAAGAAGATGGGGGCTGCAGTGACGACAACGATTACTCCAACGTCAGTCGAGGTATTGTGCTCGCCCGGTTTCTCATGCCCTGCAGTGCGGTTTCAGGCTCGCAGTGTACTCAGCATCAGATGGCCCCCCTCCTTGTAAATTCAGATTCTCTCCCGGAAGACCTCGCCGGCGGCACGAGCGCCCCCCCCCTGATGCTGCTGCTCCTGTTGTTGTTGGTAGCCTGAAAGAATGGCAGAGCGCGGCGTCGTGCTTGCCTCGGCCTTTCCCGGGCTCGGTCCGAGCTACAAGGTCCAGCCGATGCTGGTTGCCGGGTTCAGCCCGCACCACCAGAGGAAGAAATCGGCCGTCGTCAGGCTCTCCTTTCGGAGGAGATCGTACGAGGGCGATGAAATGATCGAAATGAGTGAGTCAACACCAGCACTTTCACCTACTGATCCAGCAGTATCGTTCAAATTGTTCGTCAGCATTTCGTTTATGCTTTGCTGACAAAACTGACGATCAATTCAGCTGGCTCGGCGAAGTACCTGTACCGGCCGAGGGCCGAGGGCGGGCCTGACGCTGCTGTATTCGGCCGACGAGAAACCGTCGGAGGGCTGCTGGTCGGTCCTCGAGCCGTCATTGTTCAGAGTCAGAGGGGGAAGGCTTCTTCACGTAAGAAGCAATGTTACTGAAACTCATGATATGCATTCATCCACTTTGTATTTCTTCTGTCAGTATGCCTGACTGAACTGTTGAAATTGATCGTAGAGACAACAGGAAATCCCCAGCCCCAAACTGCTCCCCCTACACCCCGATTGGAGCAGACATGTTTGCCTGCGCAAGGAAGGTGCACCACATCGCGCTCCCGTCGCTGAAGCCCCACGACTCCTTCCCTTCGCTTCTCAATGTGAACATTCATGTAATTCACTCGTGTTTCTTCACCTACTTAACCAAGTAGTGTTGATTGCTTAGTACATTTTTTTGAGAAAAATGATTGGTTAATCTGAGCTTAACAGGTTATTAAACGATCTGTACAGTTGCCTACCTATCCCACTACCATGTTCGGTGAGAACGATGGTGACGATGTAAGCCTGGTCCTGTATTTCAAGATATCCGACAGCTTCGACAAGGAGATTTCTCCTCAGCTCAAGGACAACATCAAGGTAAGCCGAATTGATTGCATTTCCATGGCATCATAATGTAACCCATTTTGAGTACCCCTGAACAAATTTCTGATGAGTTCATGGTTATGCAGAGTGTGATGAATGAGGAAATGGAGAAGGTCAAGGGGTTCCCGGTGGACAGCAACGTGCCCTACATAGAGAGGTTGAAAATCCTGGCCGGCATTGTAAACCCTGAAGACCTGCAGCTCGGCGCAGCCGAGAGGAGGCTTGTGCAGACCTACAATCAGAAGCCGGTGCTGTCTAGACCCCAGCACAAATTCTACAAGGTAGTAACCAGTTATACATGCTTCCTCACATCTCCATCAACCCACATGTGCTCAAATTCAAAAATTCTTGATGCACCCCCAGTCCTGACTAAAACATCTCCATCTGTTTGTTCATTGTGATGTAGGGATCGAACTACTTCAAGATCGACATCGACGTGCACCGATTCAGCTACATATCACAAAAGGGCCTCGAGACATTCCGAGAGCGGCTGAAACATGGTGTCATCGATCTTGGGCGGTATTATTATTTTTCCTTTCGTTCTTGGCTTTAGGACCCGAGCAATATTTTGTTCCCTGAAAGTCTGAATGCATTATTACTGGAATAGCAGGGTATTTTAACTTGTAGTTCTAGGTTATTTGGTTAGATAAAGGTTCTGATTGCATATTTTATTTTTTATGCTCAGATGAAAGAAATAATTTGTTTAACACCAGATGTATGTAGGCATGGTCATGGCGTTGATCCGGAGAAGCTCAACGACAATGGCATACCCCTCTCCATTTTGACATCGGACAAGGTACTATCTATCTTTATGTATAAGTATCTCCTGCACATACTGTCTTTCCTAAGTGTTCTTCTTTTCCATTAACTGATTCTGTAGAAATTATTTGGAATCTCGCGGCTACTTCTGGCTGTTGTTCCCTTCTGTTTTCCAACAAATCATAACTTCACATGATCTTTCTTTAGTTGAATGGATATACAGACGAGAATAGATGCATCTTTGTGGGTTCTTGCAGGTTAGATGTTCAACGAATTGATTCTTCGGCATCCAAGCTAGGTTTATATGGCATCAAAGGCCACGGTACATGTTGTACTGACAGATAGTTCAGTCCATCATAAATATTTACCCTCCATTTTCAGTTCAGATTTTTTTTTCTCTTTTGAGGATATTCAGTTCAGAAAATTATTTACCATTATCTTGCAAAGTAGCATAGCAAAGTGTAAGAATGTTTTTCCAAGACCAGTAGGCATTCCCATATAAAATATTAATTCCCATTTGATGTCAGTTTTACATTGCTCTTTCAACCGTCAAAAGATGAATAATATCCTTAGGAATAAGACATCAAAGCTTTGTATGTGTTATTCAATGAGATTCAGCTGCTAAACAATTGCTATGCAGGCAACATCTGTTTATTTTACATGCTGATTTTCTTAACTGCATTAACTTCCAAAGTATTTATGTTGTTGATCAGGAAATATCAGTCTACTGTCGGATAAGAAGTTCTCTCTGTAAAGAGGATTTTTTATGTTATGTACTTTGCTCCCAGAGATAATTTGATCCACCAGCATTATTGATTCTGTTAGGCATTGATCAGTTAACTGTGCCTCTTCTTCTTTACCCCTTATTCTTCTCCTTCTTTACCTTTGATGATTCAAGGATAGGCCTTGGGTGATTCCTGTCAGCATACATAGTTCAGGTTTGTACACCTGTCAATTGTCATTTTGCTGCCATCCATGTGTGCTAGATCAAGTATTGTCATAAGTAGTTAATTAAGTATTTCGGATTTATAAATTAGTCTGTTGTTGTTCATGTCTGCTACAAATAATTCAAAAAAAGAAACAGCAAAAAGTTACAGTATCTATCAATACACAATAAAGTACTTAATAAACTAGATCGGGTACTGTAGCAACATGTCATTTTTTTAACAGACGATGAGAGCAGCGAAGCAAACTATAGGTACACAGTTTCTGATGCTCTTCCCATCGGCGCGCTTATTCTTTTTGTTTCCGATTCCTTTGTGCCTACCTTTCCCATTGCTACACTTATTCTTTTTATTCATTTTTGTCTCTGTAAAAATTATTTCAAAGTAAAGTCGACTCATGTATTTCATCCTAATCCGGCAAATAGCCCACAAACCTTATAGTTTTCCACCCTGCTTTCTTACCAGGGTAGACTGTGAACAAGTACTACAGAGAGGATATCTCTAAATCAAGTGGCACGTCCACTAGAGAAAACCGCAGGTACACCTTCTGTCGCCTTCTTTTCGTGTCACCCTTTCTTATATATTTTATCTCTATCTAAACAGTTTAACAAAGATGGGCCTAACTTATTTAAAATTTGATAATTTCCTGTGTATTAATAAGTTTATACAGATAAGATTATTGTATCTATTTCTTCCTAGACAGAAAATACATCTTCTGACTTTTATACTTTTCCATATGCTTCTCTCTCTCACACACACACACACACAGTCACACACACACACACACACACAATTAATATAGTTTTTAATCATCCAGATTTACAATGAATCTCAGCAATCAGCCTTTTAAAGAGGTGTTCATGAGTGATGTACAGCTGCACACAAGGATTAGTGCCATGTGGCACTATCCGTTTACCATTGAGCCCCTTTCTCCGTTTGGCAGGCAACCAGCGGAGCCTATTCTCGCTGGTATATCCCCATTGGCAGGCAACCAGCCGAGCCCATGTGGCACTATCCGTTTACCATTGAGCCCCTTTCTCCGTTTACCACAAGTGTTTTTTAAGAACAAAATGCTTTCTTTGTCTGCCGTTAATTTGATCTTTCAATATAATCATTGTTCATCTTTTGTTTTTCATTGCCTTAGTTGTCCCCATTAATTTAGTATTTTAGTATATTTATTTCGTGTTGTTGTGCTGCTCTAGGTTTGTATCCTGGTCAGAATGTGTATATTTGTAGCTGACACTGAGATTATACTGAATTAGTCTGTGGATGGAGACTTTGGGATCATAATATCTAACAAAAGAAGCAACGATTTTGGTAGCCATGCACAAGTAGATAATCTCTATAAATCATTATTCTATGGTTCATCTGTATCATACTTGTATCCTTCTTCTACTATTTACATAGATTTCTGATGTTCGTCTTTTCTTATATTAGGTATCAGATGAGGGTATTCGAAGAAGACACCATGAATTGGTATTCGAAAAAGATACCACCTTCCATTACATTGGTATCCGAAAAATATACCACCTTATGGCCTTTCCTGTTTCCTGTTTCCTGTGACTAAGACTTCTAACTCTTTAACTGGGACACTGTCAAAAGAAAATGATTTCTGTAACTGGGACACAATAAAATAATTTTGTACAACTATATTTTTGTGCACTAGATAAAATGTTACTTCTGTTTGAAGTAGCACGCAATTTCTTCCCTGCTTGAAGTATGGTCTGTGCTCTCTTCCTCCATCCCATGTATGTGATTGATGTCCCCCTCTTAACTGTTTGGTGTTGGAGTCTCTCTGTATAATCACAGTGCCTCTTTGCTTAATCTGCTGACGTATGCTATTTACAGTTCCTTCCCCAGCTCCTAACTGATCTTTAGGGTTACTATTTATTAGTATTTTGTGCTACAACGTAATTAGTGCCCGGCAAACCCTGTTTACCCTCTTATGTCACTATTGTCTGTTGTCATCCTTTTATGCATTATAACTCAGATTCATATATCCGCTGCAACATAATATTCCCCTTGGGTTGTTGATTATTGATTTTCCATACTTGGATGTTTGCTGATTTTGGTCTACATATTGCTATGATCAAAAACTTCTGAGTCATAGGATTTGATGCATTATTCTGTGTGAACAAAAAGTATCATTGCAATGAATGCGTGAATTCAGTTTTTTGTTTGATGCAACTAGCAATTTCTATGGATAACTATACTAATAGATGAGAGCATGTGTGCATATGTATGTAGTTTTCAGGGGGGATTATGTGAAACCAGTGTGGAACACGCCCTTCTGGTTGAGTGGATGTTGTATATTTATTTTACAAGATTTCATTTAGCAACTATATCTCATTGAATGCACTTATTTTGCCAAATTTTGTGGCAGGAGATAAGAGCAAGACAAGGTTGACCTCACAATGCCCTCTAATAGAAATCATCGCTATGAGAAGCTGCAAGGCTAGGTGGGTTTGACATTTGAAAGAAAAACCATGAGGTATTCATATTGCTCGCTGTCTACATGTAATATTTCTTCAAGTATGATGCAATATTTCTTCAGTTATAAAAAGTTGATGAAAAAACCATCATTTTTTGATGAATTGTTTTATGTGCAGAACTGTCACAATGCTAAAACATATATATTGTTTTGAATATATGGATTCCTTGGTAAGCTCATGATTCATCTGGCTAAGCAGTCTTAGTAGACCGACAATGCTATGTTATTAAGATGCAGGTTTCAATGGCCTTGATGTTTGAGGCTAAAATAATGTGGTTATCTCGGTAGTCTTGGGTAGATTGAAATAATTTCTTGGAAGAAACTGATTGTTAGGAAACAAGCAAATGTATTTCACACTCCAGAATAGAAGCAACATTTTTTAATTAGTTTATACTTTATTTGGCAAGAATACGCTATGACACGGTGCCCTTAGTGCAAAATAATCATCAATGACAATAGGTGTAAACTGACACAATAATGCTCAACAATTATTTTGTTTTCTGATAGTAAATTTTATTATGTTCTCTTTACTGTGATTGCAGATGCAAGATATGACACTCTGCATCAGTCCTCATATTTTGCAGATTAGTGGCTTATCAAAAACTAACCCTAATGCTCCAGTGTATAATGTTAGTGTGGCTACCTCTTCCTGAAGTGGCACATAAGAATCCTCTATGTCTTTGTTTTGGTATAGCATGCTACATTTTCAGTGACATGCTCAAAAGATGTAATTAACTGAATTATTATTGTTAATAAATGTTTGGTTCCTCACGTGTCTGAGAAATCCTAATGCTGGATCAATGGTCTCAATGTTATCTTATATCTGTCTACCACCACTTTACCTTTACATCACGCGTGTGTGCTACCGGGTTGGATATAACTGGACCGGGTGGGGTGCGGCAAGCCGCACTTCCTATCTAGGCAGTGTTTGTTCGTTAGTATGGCAACATGTGTCGTTGTGGTCATGAGCCTCCGGTGAGCTCATCCGCTCTTTAGTTTTCCACCCCTTTCTTTTAACGTTTACTTCTGTTGGCCATTTTTACGGATATGCATTGTTTCTCTTCTTTATATGTTCAAATTTTAAAGGAGATAAAATGCAGATGTATGTCCTTGATGCAGATCTCTGTATCTTTTATATGTGCTCATGAGGACAGTACTATTGCATCTGAATCGCAAGTTGTTGAAGAATCTGGTCTCTTTGTGCTTGCCTACAAAGCTGTCATCTCTTATATTTGTTGGAGAAACAATGTCTCAACCATCAATGTCGCAAGTTGTATCCTACTTGCTTTGCTTTTGGTATATCCAATTTTACTGCCCTTTTGTATTGCTTTGACAAAATGTGCCATGCTATTGATTTAACTTAGTGGGTTGAACTATCCTGAGCAGTCATTCTAATTCTCATTTGCCAACTGTACTGTGTTGATCCATCCCAAGCAATCTTTCTAATTCCCATTTGGCGACACTAAATGCTTTGTTTAAGCGCTTGAAGAGTACGTTGAGCCAGGCACCCTCGCGCCAAGGCGCGTTACCGATCTAGTTAAACACATTAACGTACGCTGAAAGGGCGAGCAAACCACCCACGCCGGCCGATTCCGGCGAGTCCCGGCGGCGGGTGGCACACCAACGACCTCCCCTCGCCCCGCTCCTTCCTCCCATCCGTCCAGATCCGTCGCTAGAGGCCTCCCGCGCTCGCTCCTCACCCTCAGCCGTGGCTAGGGTTTCGGGCGCGGCTCGTTTCCTTCGCCTCCCCCCCCCCCCCCCCCCCACACACACACACACACACACGCGTGGCTCCGGCCATGAGGTGCATGCGGTGCGTCGGGCCATGCCTCCTCTGCACCGGTGAGTTCGTCCACCTCCTCCTCATCCTCTCTACTCCGCTCGAGCTTTGACCCTCACCTCTACTTCCGTCTCTCTCAGATTTAGTGCTGCAGCCGCTTGTCTCCATCGACGAGAAGGGCGACCGGGACCCAAGCGCAAGCCGACGAGCTGGATGAGGACATGGTCGTGATCTTGACCTCGACTACTCCCCACACAAGGTCGTGCCTCTGCCCCTCTCCCTGTTGCTGCTGCTGTAGACTGGTTTTGATTTATTTTGTTGGTTGTGAAACTATCAAATCTGTTTTGGGTGATACACGCTGCTGTTTTGGAAGATTTCAGACTTTTATTATGTTGTGCACACACACACATGCAACGTGTTCCGCACAGCTCGGCACAGTCGCGGCGGCGGCACTGCCGGCTACTTATCTGTACTCCTCACCAGAGTTTGAAGTGGCAGAAGCTGCCAGAGTGAGCTCGTGAGCATGGCATGAGAAGTGGTATTTGATCAAATAAAGCATGTCAGGTCAGGTCACTCCTTAGTACTTGTATGGTTTATTCACGTGTGATGCTCCTCTTTGGGCATTTGGCTGAGTGAGTAGAACTAGACGAGGTAAGGGCGGCGTGAACTGCACGGCCATTTGCGCTGAAAATTAAGTGGGCGCTGGTTCAGCAAGCAAAGACCCAATGTGTCAGTCTATTTCAAAAAGAAGAGGTCATGTTGATTCAGTAAGCAAACACCCAAGAGGTCCCTGTCTATTTGAGAAAAAGGAAAGTGCAACAAAAATATCAAACATCGCGTGCATGGACTGGATTAATCTGCTAGCGTGCATCCCGGCATTTACCTCAAATTTTGACCAGGATGTATGACTTTGTTAAACAGCAATGTCCAGATTGTGCAGTTGAGGTGCGCATCAGTTTTGTTTTCATGAGGCTTTGCTTGCTTCAGTTTAGTTTCATTTTCGCATTACTTCTTTTCGACATGGGTTGGAGTGGGAGCTATGATATTCTCTTTTGACGGTATATGACTATTTGAAAGAGTATAAGCAAATAATTATATTTAGTACAGATGCGACAGGGGACATGAGTTTGAACTTCCTCTGGTTTTGAGAGAGTTTAGCCACTCCATATATTTCCTCTCTGGCAAGTCATTTTGCCTATGATATATTGTATCTCTTTGTTTCTCACCTGAAAGTTAGCATGACAATTTTAAATTAATTAGAGCTCATTTCTTCGTATGGTTCACTGAGCCATACTTAAAAAATGAACTTCCATTTAGTTCATAATGTGTTCTTGGCTTCTTGATAACTGGAAATAAGTGTCATATGTTTCTGTGTTTAATGCAGTTTCCCAATCGTAGATTTTTACTGATGAAATAAATACATCGAAAGGGGATTAGACATGTTACTGCCTAAGGAGATAGCGCCAAACTTCTGCATTGAAGGTACACTATTCTACTCAACTGTATGATCTTCATTTTCTGTTTTTACGATTATGTTGCTATTTTCATGTTTCAATCAAGTTCTTGCCTTATGTGATGGGCAGGTTAGTTTCCACTTCCTGAATGCCTCCTTATTCTGTTATGGGCTTATGGCACTATTAAAACTTCTATCCCATAGGGCACACAACATTCAGAGGGAAATTTGTCTGTTCTTAATACCTTGCTTGTCCATACGACTATTGGCTTTTGTTTCTTGTGTAGTATTTTTTTAAGTGTTTGTAAATCATATATATTCTGTAAATTGTATCTTTTTGAATATTAAGGAACCCAATTTTTGCTTCTCCAATTTAACCTCAGTTAGCTTTGTGGTTCGCATATCAAATTGTAATTTCCAAGCATTCACTATGATTATATGATAAGTTCACTCAATTATTGATATCCCTATTCGTGGCATTAATTATGTATTTGTAAAGATCTATTTCTCAAGCTGTTATATTCTATCCTTACCCATAAATTAATGTTTTGTTTGATGATATTAAGCTGTGTTTGGTTAAAAAAATTCACTATGACGCTATGAAATGGTTCAAATGTTCAATCCTTTAAAACTGACTCTCTCTGGATTTAGGAGATTAACTCATTATATGCACAATTTAACTTCTAAATTTATCTCCTTTTCCATGTGGTTTAATTTCAAAATACACGCAGTGTAGATACGACTAAATATGTATTGCACGCATGGAAAATATTTGATATCATCGAATTCTTGGATGGAGTTGACATTTGGGCAGATGCTACACCATTGGTAATGACGATGCTTCACCAACTTCCTTAGATTATTGTAATTTCCAAGCATTCAGTTATCCTTCCATATATCATTCTGTACATTTTGTGCCCGTTGACCAATTATTTGGCCTACAGGCCTACCGTGAGTTTCCCTCACCTATTTAGTAGTGTCCCTTCTGCTTACAGATTGCAAGCATAGTTCATAACAGCCCACTTATTCTTGCTGAATGACAGGTTTGTATTCATGGCATTTGGCGCATCCACGCTTAAATTCTTGCTGGAATGGTGAACAACGATGCCATTTGGTACATAACTGAACTTGAACACCCATTATGCATCTGATTTCTCTACACTTCAATCATTCATGATTGCTGGGAAGATGAGTTTCATAATCTGCACAAGAAATATGGAAGAAAAGAAAGTTGGACTAGATGTCTCCACCCACGCCTCGACTATCAGGTTATTCTCTCTTCTTTCTTTCCTTGTCCTCTTCTCTCTTCTATTAATTCATCAAATTTGATTATTCTGTTTAAGAACTAAATAAAAATAGAAATATTCATGTATAGGACCATCAGATGTCCTGTTTGTCTTCATAGTGCATGTGATGTAATGCACCATTTCACAAGTAAGAGCGGGACAAAAGCTACCACGCCCGCACAATAAATTTCATAGTTCTGGATAGAAAAGGGGGAGCTGGATAAGAATTAATTACAGGGCAGTTGTATGTGTGGATACAGACACAGAAGTAAGGAATGGTATATGAATGATATCATATAAATAAATTGGTGGGCAGAAGTTGGTCTGATTTTGTGGAATTAATTAATCCTGTATGTGCTTGCCAATTTTGGTTAGTAAGTAATACCAGGTAGCAGCTATCTTTTCATAATCCTTCTACCACTTCTTGATGCACCTATCTTTTGCTTTCAGGTTACCATCAACAAAATGAAGAAAACCAACAATTTATTTTTGAAGTAAACGGCAATACAATGTGAAGGTATTTAAGAGGATCTGGTCTTATTTCTCTGATCCCTATGGTCCCTGTGAAGCATAAACTATATCAGCATTTTGAAGCTTAGAATGGCTAGTGCTGATTGTTTAGAGCTTAGTTATGATGATTTGTTGTGTATCCAGTTATATTGTACAAGTGATTGCAACTGATTTATCTTTAGAGTTACTATTATTTACACGTATAAGCTTAGGGCTGACCTTTTATTTGTCTATGGCAACTACATATCTACATGTATCAGTGCTTGCATGCACATGTGTCAAACATATCGAAAACAGGAAACTAAAAGGGGCGCTTTCCCACATGGCACCGCCCAGCTACCTCTCAGGAGGCCCGCAATGGCGGGCCCCAACCGCTAGTGCTTACCAATAGACACATAGTCACATTTGCGGAACTGAGAGTTGATAAAGCGTGTCTCCTCCTCACAGATCTCTCGAACTATTAGTCCAAGCCTCGCAGTCGCAACACCTTTAAGAAGTCCACACATACGGGATCGACAGTCGGCTAGGTGGAGATGTGCTAGCAAATCCAAATAGCGGTCAAGGAGGTGGAGGCGCCCTAGAGTTTCTAAAACCCAGGTTAGGGTGACTGAGGTGGGTTAGTGTGTCACCAGTCCTCCGGGAGATGCACTCCTCCCATGCCCTCCTTTTATAAGGGGCGACCACTTCATGTGTTTGTCGCCCCATCCCTAATTGGCTCAAGGCCCAAATAACTCACTCTCTTATACATCCTTTGGTTGAATCCATTTGATTTCGGTCCTTCAAGTGTGCCGGGGATTTTTGTGAATTATTTATGAAAAATATGAAGACCGGAGACCGAATAGGGGCCCGGAGGGGAGCCACAGATGCCCATAAGGCCGGGCCACACTCCCCCTGGTTCCATGGTGGGCCCGTCTGGTGGCCTGGGACCTCCCCTCTCGACGCCCTTTGGCCATAAATTCCCATTTGCCATAGAAAAAATAGCAGAAAAATAATTAGCTCTTTCCGCCACCGACTGAGAGGCGGAACCGAGGCGGAGCAGTTTTACTTTCCGGCAGGGCGATTCTGCTAGGGAAACTTCCCTCTGGGAGGGGGAAAGTGAAGCCATCGTCATCACCAACATGTCGTTCGTCATCGGGATCATCATCTCCGTCAGCACCATCTCCATCATCAACCCTAGTTCATCCATCTATTTAGTCTATATATCATAACCTCAGATCCGTTGCCGAGATTACTTTTATGTGTTGATTACATCTTGTAGTTGAAGCTTAGGAGTTTTATCATAGAAAGATTGTTATGTTCATATTGTTTTCCATCTATTCATGCCCATTGATCATGATCCATATGATGTCTTGTGAGTAGATCCATTAGGACATGGGACAAGTCTTGTTGCTAGTTTTTTTCTCAAATACGCACGAGTGTGCGTATCATTTTATAAAGAAGAAGGGGAAAGACTTCCCATCAGTTTACAACGATTGTTACACGGCTACCGCCGACCGAATCCGCCAACCGAATCCGCCAACATCCGCCTTTACACGAAGCAACTACTCACCCACTCCCCACCTTGCTTGCCCTGCAAAAACTCCGTCTAGATCCCCTCTTAAAAGCCCCGCTTGCCTCCAAATCCCGCCCTCGCTATCAAACCATCGCAGGACCTGGGTAGTGGAGGGTACCGCGTCGTCAAATACGATATCATTCCTGTGCTTCCAGATGACCCACATGCCTAGCAGACACAGTGCTCGCATGGTTCGCCGGTGTTCTCCACGTTGCTCTTGCCTAATGCACCATGAGCCTAAGGTGTCGTCGGCCACTGGTTCCAACTCCGGTCGACCCGTCGCCGCTAAGCCAGTGCCACACCTCCTTGGACAGAATGCAGTTTACCATGAGATGGTTCATCGTCTCATCGTGCTGATCACAGAAAGGGCAAGCGTCCTGATGGGGTAGTCCACGCCTAGCAAACCGGTCAGACATCTAGCAACGGTTCTTGAGGGCTAGCCACGCAAAGAAGCGGCACTGCAACGACGCTCTCGACTTCCAAGTGAAGTCGGCCGTTGGTGCAACCTCCAGTCTCGCAAACCTTGCCGCATATGCTGAGCAGGCTGAGAACTTGCCATTCTTTTCCCAAGCCCAAATGATGGAGTCTTGCACATCTGTAGTGAGCTGCACAGTCTCCACTCTCGTCCATAGTAGCAGGAACTGCTGTAGCGTGATCTAATTCATGTCTGGTCCAATGTCCCCTGGCCAGGCTGCATTCTCCATAGCCGCATCTATTGTTCTCGTCAATCTCACCCTCTTTGGGACCCTGTCGTAGATCAGCGGCGCAAGCTCGCCGACGTGGAATCCGTGCAGCCATCAGTCTTCCCAGAATAGCGTTTCTTTCCCGTCGCCTACAACCACCCTCGCCGCCGCCTGAAATATGGCCACCGAATCCTTCGGCACCGTGATAGGGAGGCCTGACCAGGACCTCGACTTGTCTGTTCTCTGGAGCGAAGGCCATCTCGCTTGCAAAGCCGTATTCAGCCAGCGGAGATTCGGGATCCCCAGACCGCCAGCCCACTTAGGTCTACATACCATGTCCCACGCGACCGCACAGTTTCCACCATTGGCCTCCTTTTTGCCGTACCAAAGGAATCCTCGACAGATCTCGACCATCGCTGATAGCGTCTTGGGAGGCAAGTCCAATGCTAGCATCGCGTGTATTGGAATCGCGCATAGCACAGAGGTGACAAGTATTAGATGCCCACTCTTAGGTAGTAATGCTGCCCGCCAGTTAGGTAGGCAGTTCGCCAGCTGGTCCACGAGACCCTGAAACTACGCCTTTCACTACAAAAAAAAGACACATCTGTGACATTATGGCCCGAACGAAAACTTTTTCTGTCATGGTTGTGACACTTCTGTGACAATAATTGTGACAAAGACACGTATCATCATAGATGTGGTGGGCTCCTACTTCTATGACAAAAAATTATGACAGAAAATGGGCTTTTCATCTTGGGCGGGCCGGAGACGCACCTGCATGACATTCTTTGGGCCGTCCATGACGTAAAAAATCGTGGTAGAAGTGAGGCCGAGGAAATTTTCGGGGAATTCCCGGTTACGGTGGGTGGTCGGGGCCGAGCGATGCAGTGTGGTTTGCGCGTTTCTCTCGTACGCGCTCGTGTGTGCGAGACGTTCGCTAACTGAACCCGAGCGTGGCGTTCGCTTACTGAACCCGAGCGATCGATCGATCCCTCGCACTACTACACGTACTGAACCCGAGCGATCGATCCCACTGCGTACTGAAGCCGAGCGATCCCTTCGCTGCTAACTGAATCCGAGCGATCCCTTCCCTGCTAACTGAACCCGATCGATCCTTCTCGCTGCTTACTGAAGCCGATTGAGCCCCCGTGCGAGACGTAGCCAGCCGGTGTTGGGTTGCCTCTCGATGAACAGTGCCCGTTGCTGCCGCGCGCGCGATACACGTAGAACGAGTCGAGACTTGCATCGATCGACCCGGTTGGTTGGCTGTGGATGAACAGTTCCCGTTGCTGCCGCCCGCTCGTACGCCCCACCCCAGCCGGTGGGTTGGCTGTGGATGAACAGTACCCTGGCCGTGTGAAGGTGGTTGGTGCTGGATGAACAGGACCCCGAGAGGAGGCCACCACACCCCAGCCGGTTGGGGGTGGATGAACAGGACCCCGTGGAGGCTGGATGAACAGTAGCCGGTGGAGGCTGGAGGAAGTCGACGGCGGATGAACAGTAGCTGGTGGAGGCTGGAGGAGGTCGACCGTGGATGAACAGTAGCCCGTGGAGTCCCGTTTTGCGGTGCGTCGCACCCCTCCCGATGAACATGACTCCGTTTCGACCATAGGCAGTTGGGTAGAAGTCCGTTTCCTCTGTTTTGTGGTACGCCAAACTCCTCCTGATCAACAGGACCCCGTTTCGACCGTAGGCGCTCGAACAAAAGTCCGTTTCCTCTGTTTTGCTGTACGCCAGACCCCCAGCCGATGAATAGGACCCCGTTTCGACCGTAGGTGGTCGAACATAAGGCCGTTTCCTCCGTTTTGCGGTACGCCAGACCCCGAGTCGATGAACAGGACCCCGTTTCGGCTGTTCTGTCCAAGCCGGTTGGCTCCCGATGAACAAGACGCGTTTCGACCCAGTCGCTTGGCTCCCGATGAACATGACGCTGTTTCCTCCGTTCCAACCCAGCCGGTTGGCTGCCGATGAACAGGAGGCCGTTGCTGCCATCCGTTGCCTCTCTCCATGTACACGAGCCCTGGCCGTACGTATGCGCGATGATACGTCTCCAACGTATCTATAATTTATGAAGTATTCATGCCATGTTTATTATAGCTTTGTATGATTTTGGTGCACTTTTATATGGCTTTTATATGATTTTCATGGACTAACATATTGACCTAGTGCCCAGTGCCAATTGCTGTTTTCTGCCTGTTTTTGGTTTTTCAGAAAATCCATATCAAATGAAGTCCAAATGCAGCGAAACTTTTTGACGATTTTTTCTGGAACATAAGAGACACTAGAAGCTTCGGGAGGAGGCCAGAAGACCCACAGGGGCTCCACGAGCCACCAGGGCGCGCCACCCCCCCAGGCGCGCCCTGGTGCCTCGTGGGCCCCCTGTGGCCCTTCTTCGCGTGATTCCAACGCCAAAAAATCATATATATTCAGAAACCCCTGAAAGTTAACCTACATGAGTTTTTACGCTGCCGCAAGCCTCTGTACCTCCACGATCTCATCTACAGCCCTTTTCCGGCACCCTGCCGGAGGGGGGAAAGCATCACCGGAGGCCATCTTCATCATCCCGACGGTCTCCATGACGAGGAGGGAGTAGTTCACCCTCGGGGCTGAGGGTTTGCACCAGTAGCTATGTGTTTTATCTCTCTCTCGCGTTCTTGATTTGGCACGATCTTGATGTATTGCGAGTTTTGTTAATATAGTTGGATCATATGATGTTTCTTCCCTCACTATCCTTGTTGTGATGAATCGAATCTTTTCCCTTTGAGGTTTTTATCGAATTGAATATTTCAGATTTGAGAACACTTGATGTATGTCTTGCATATGAATACCCGTGGTGACAATGGGGTATCGTATTGATTCACTTGATGTATGTTTTGGCACTCAACTCGCGGATTCCCGAGGTGACATTGGGGTAATCTATGCATAGGGGTTGGTGCACGTTTTCATTATCTTTTCTCCGATAGAAACTTTGGGGTGCTCCTTGGAGTTCTTTGTGTGGATTGAATATTATGATTATGAAGTTGTTTGATGCATATCATATAATCAACTCACGGATACTTGTGGTGACATTGGAGTATCTAGGTGACATTAGAGTTGGTTGATGTGTATCATATGGTGTTATTTTAGTACGAACTCTAGGGCTTTTCGTGACACTTATAGGAATGGCTAAATAGATCGATCGGAAAGGATAACTTTGAGGTGGTTTCGTACCCTACAAACAATTTCTATCTTATGTTCTCCGCTAATAGGAACTTGGGAGTGATTCTTTATCGCACGTTGAGGGATGGTTATATGATCCAATTATGTTAGCATTGTTGAGAGATTGCACTAGTGAAAGTATGAACCCTAGGCCTTGTTTTTAAGCATTGCAATACCGTTTGTGCTCACTTTTGTTACTTGCTACCTTGCTGTTTTTATATTTTCAGATTACAAAAACCTATATCTACTATCCATACTACACTTTTATCAACATCTCTTCGCCGAACTAGTGCACCTATACAATTTACCATTGTATTGGGTGTGTTGGGGACACAAGAGATTTCTTGTATTTGGTTGCATGGTTGTTTGAGAGATACCATCTTCAACCTACGCCTCCCACGGATTGATAAACCTTAGGTCATCCACTTGAGGGAAAATTGCTACTGTCCTACAAAACTCTGCGCTTGGAGGCCCAACACGAGTCTACAAGAATAAGTTGTGTTGTAGACATCAAGTTCTTTTCTGGCGCCGTTGCCGGGGAGGTGAGTGCTTGAAGGTATATCTTTAGATCTTGCAATCGAATCTTTTAGTTTCTTGTTTTATCACTAGTTTGGTTTTATAAAAGAAAACTACAAAAAAAATGGAATTGAAGTTGCCTCATATTATTCGTCTTTATAATGTCTTTCGTGAAAATGATGGAAAGGAAAATTGTGCTCAATTGATAGAAGAAGAATTCAATAAAATGTTTGGCATAAAATCTTTGAATGATGAGCATGATTGCAATGTTGTTAGTATGAATTCTTTGAATACCCATGATTCTAATGATATGCAAAGCCATAAGCTTGGGGATGCTATGTTTGATGAAGATGAAATTTTTAGTCCCCCAAGTTTTGATGAGAAAATTTATTATGATGATTGCATGCCTCCTATTTATGATGATTACAATTATGAAAGTGGATTTGGAGAGGTCACAACTTTATTTAATGATGAATCCACTATTTTGGAAGAGGTTTCAATTGATTATGACAACAAAGTTGCTACCTATGATGATTATTGTGATGACATGTATGCTATAATGAATAATGATAAATATGAAACTTGTCACCATGATTTTAATTTTCAATTGGATTATGCCAATCAAGTATCTCATGATAGTTATTTTGTTGAGTTTGCTCCCACTATTATGAATGAGAATTTTTTTGCTTATGTGGAGTGTCGTGGTTTTGACACGGCATATGCCCTTGTGAAAGGACTTAGAGATGAGGCCATCGCACAAGTGTGGAAGCTTAGCGGGGTTGATCGGGAACGAGAAGATGCCGGGTTACCCAGGTTCGGCCCCTCACGGTGGAGGTAAAAGCCTACGTCCTACTTGATTATATTGCTGTGGTTCTCGATTACAAGGATGCGAGTTCGCTAACCTAGCTTTCGATGAGATTGAACTTCGTCTTTTTCGTATAGGTGCTCCCTTTTATATATACAGGTGGAACCCTAGATTACATGAGAGTCCGGGTCATTCTTTGACCCGTTTCCTACTCTGCCCTACTTGTCCTCCAAGACGCCCTTCACGCCACTCACCTTTTCGTGAGCCGACCCATTGCCTAAGCCAGCCTATCCTCATTAGGCCTTGTCAGAGCCGGCCCATCAAGAGTCCTTTAGCCCCGCAATGAGCTGACCCGCTGAGCCAGCTCTATGGCCGGGTTATCACTCTGCCGGGTCTATGTGCTGGTAAACATCCCCAACATTAGCCCTCAGTTTGACTTGAATTTATTCACGTTAAACTTCATCCTGAAAAAGCAAAACATTAGTAAGATATTCTCCAAGTGCTTCCCAAGCCGGTCCTTTAGAACACTGTCCTCGACCGGCTCGACTTGCCGGGTTAAGCAGATCGACGGGTCATTCCTTCAGGTTTAGACTTAGCATTTTGTATTTCTTTTTCCTGATGACGTCGCAATCCACCTCCGCAAAATCCGGGATGACATCATATGCTGTATCTTTGAGTGGGTTTGTATGGTCTTGTCAAGCGCGAAAATCAAGGAGCCCGCAGCCGAAAATTACTGCGCCGCCTGGGGCTCCGCACCCACCGTTCCAATTTTTAACCGTGCCTATAAAGAGGCCAGCTCACCCCTACTTCACTTTTTACTCTTCTTCTTCCTCGCGCCTGCTTCCTCTTGCAACCGAAGCGCCGCCGCCTTCGAGCTCTCCGACCACCTCGACCGCGCCCTCTCCATCGCCCCAGTCGCCGCCGGAGCTCATCCAAGACCCTCCGGCCATCTCCGCCGTGCACAGGTATGCCCAAATCCTTCTCTTTAGATCTGTATCGCCCCCATTTTCTGCGCAGTTCATCGCGGCTTCATCAGTGTTCATCTTATCCTCTCACTAGCAGATCCAGATTCATCTGAACCTCCTGTATAGGCGCCTTTAGTATCGCGATGATGCCATTTTTTCCATTTAGATCTCGGTACTGCCTTCAATAGACCCTCATTGCAACACGAGCGCTCATATTCCCCCATGTTTTAGGTCTTTAAGATTTTCTTTTCCGAAGTATTTCTAGATCCGTAAAAATAGCTGCTCCGTCGGATTCTTGTTTGTAGCTAACTCAACACTTAGCAAATATCCAAACACCACTGAAATGCTGGCGCCGGCTCATAAATTTCTCCGGCTTATCACTGCTGTCCATAGCTTGCATAAATCCGGGTCATGAGTTTAATTATCATAGTCGTCTTATCATTTTGCCGGGTTATACCTCATGAGCTTAACACGCCGGCTTATCATTATTGCCTTTGCAGTTGGAATCTGAAATCGTCATGGCCCCCAAGACCGACAAGTCCTGCAACTGGGTCAGATCCCATGTCTCCACCCTCATGCTAACCGAGCTCGTAGGGCAAGGCCTCTTGCCGGCTCAAGAGACAATTAGCTGGCGGGCGCCTGATGAAGAGAGCACCCCCAGCCTAAGCAAGACGAAGTGGTGGCCTTCGCAGATCATCTTCATAAGGGTTTTCGTCCGCCCGGGTCAAAATTCTGCCGTGACGTTCTCCACTTTTTCGACCTCCGACCGCAGGACCTTGGCCCAAACTCCATCACCAATCTCTGCCAGTTTCAAGTTTTTTGCGAAGTGTATCTCCAAACAGAGCCAACTGTCCTTCTCTTTAGAGAATTCTTCTACATCAACCATCAGACCCAGTTCACCGATGGCCCTAGCATAGAACTTGGTGGCGTCTCTATTCAAAGGCAAAGAAACACTCCTTTTCCTGAGGCCAAGCTGGCGAGTTATCCCAAGGGTTGGAACAAGACTTGGTTTTACTGCAAAAGCACTGCTCCTCAAGATGAAAACCCCCTGCCGGGTTACAGACTGGACCGGCTCGACGCCACGGTTGCCTTTCCGGGTTGGCCATCAACAGAGGAACGTAAGAAAATTGCCCCTATTTATTCCAAGATAAGGGCCCTGGTTGCTAACGGCCTTACCAGGATCGACTTGACCTGGTGCTGGATAAGTTGGTGAATCCAGCCCCTTAGCCAGAGGGGCGACTTGATGTGTAATTATACTGGCGAGCCGGCTGACGTTCAACGCTTCAGCCAAGTCAATTTATCTGTGAGTGACATCAACAAGGCCACCAAGAGATTATTGGGAGAGCCTCAAGAGAAATGCAACAAAACCGGGCTAGCACCCTTCTGCTTGACCAACCCGGTGCCTTCAGTAAGTACTTGTACCCTCTTATTATGTTCTTGACTTGCTTTTTTCCTCTCAATCATAATCGCCGACTTATTCCAAATGCAGGCAGACGACAAGTTTTGGAAAAGGAAGAAGCCTCGACAACCCGCCCCCGCTCCAATGGAGCAACAGGATGAGCCGTCCGATGCTGATGAGCCGGCTGCAGAAAATGAGGCTGAGGTATAACTCGACTCGCTTGGTCGTCTTTTTGTTCACCTTGCTAACGCCCCTTCTCTTCAGGATGAAGCTGAGATTAGCCACACCAACGAGCCAGAGATAAATTTGATCTCTTCAGACTCTGACTCTCTAATACCCATTCGGAAGAAAACCCGGGCTGTAATCCTCAAGGTTCGAAGGAAGCCCCGGGTTGCCGTCCGTAAGGTCCCTTTTTCACACCAGGATGCTCATTTGGATCCCAAATTTGTTTTGAAGAAAACACATCAAGCCGGGACCTCCAAACGGAAGACCTGGAGCAGTGAAGGCGAGTTAAGTGGCGGACTTCCGTATGAGCCACCATCCCGCAGAGCTCGGGCAGAGGTGCTTCTTAGTCCAAGTCCCTCTTTTCCTCTAGCTGGTCGTTTCAAAGAGCCCTTACATTTAAATGACTCGGCATATCAGACACCCCCCTCCTCAGGTGAGTCAAGCGCTACTCAGGCGCTGGCTTTCAACATCAATCCTGGGTAAGCAATCACTCCTGTGACATAGCGGTTCCTTACTCTTCACCCTTTCAAATGAATAACTCCTTTGTTTCTTATACAGCGCCAAGGCTATCAAGAAGAAAGCACCTGCCGGGTCATCTGACCCAGTCGTTCAACCAAGCCCTCAAGGGGAGAGAGAGACCACCTTGGTTAGCCAGGACGAGCCGGCAGTCCAGAACAGCCCGCCACCTCAAGACATCGCCAGCCCGGCTCGTGCTCCCTCGCCTGTTATCCAAGAACGAGAAAATCCAACTGAGGAGCAGCCCGAAGAGCCGCCCGTGGCACCGGCTCAGGATGATGTGGTGGTGACCGAAGAACAGCAAGCGACTCCGGAGGCTTCTACCGCTCTTACCAAAATCCCTGCCAAGCCTGAGCCGGCCTCGAAGGACAAGGGAAAGACGACTCTTAACTTTTCTTCGTCCGAAGACCAAGATGCGAGTACTCTGCACCAGGCTGTGCTGACCCGGCTGTCTGAGAGCCGGGACACAGAGATCACCATGATAACTTCATTGAAGCAGAAGTATGAGGTAAGTTGCACCCTTCGCTCTGTACCATATATATATGTAGCCCCCAAGGGCCGGGTCATTATGGAATGATGATCCGGGACTTCAAAATTGAACTCGTAAGTAGAACTTCAACCGGCGACCCCAAAGGCCGGCTCGCCATTAATGACGGGCGGGTCTTCATAACTTAGCAAGATAGATCAATTTATGCATTAGCCCCCAAGTGCCATGTAGAGTGCCCGCAGCTGCATGGAACTTGCCTTGCTGTTTGTTTTAAGCTCGAAAGCATGTAGCCCCCATGTGCCGGGTTGTCCTTTAGGGCGGCTCGGGTCATGCGTTTATGATATATAACAGACTGTCTTACAGAATATGCTGGATCAAGTGGAGGCGCAGGCTTCCTTCTTCCGAAAGGAAGCACAGAAGGAGAAAAAGCTGCGCAAAGAAGCTGAAGAATCCGCTGCTAAGGCCAACAAGTCGTTGGTCATCGTGCGAAACACTTTGCAAGAGACAGAGGCCGCAAGAGCCGCCCAAGCCGTGCGAGCTGAAGAGGCCGAAGCCAAACTTGAGCCGGTGACTCAAGAATCGGCGACTCTGAAAGGCCAAATCACCGCCATGTGCCGTGCCATCTTCGGTAAGCAAAACAGACTGTGCGCCAATAGTTCCGACTTAAATATGCTAAGCCGGCTGGACTGATCGTGTGCACGTACTTTGGCAGGTCGGAAGAATCAAACTCTTGTGCAGCAACCAGTGGTGAAATTGAAAGCGGTGTATACCCTTGTAGAACAATTGTACATAGGCAGCTGTCGTTGCATAATGGCCGCCAAGAACACCAAGGCGCCACCGCAGTTGATTGCAGACACGTTGAAAGAGCTGTCAGTCGTGCCCAGGTGGTTTGAGGACTGGAAGAAGGCGTGTTGCCACACTGGGGCTCTAACAGCACTTGCGCGAGCCAAGGCATACGTGCCCGAGCTCGACCCGGCTCAGATTGTGGGCGGGTACCCAGAGTTCAACGTGGACGACTCGCCATTCACCAAGAAGGATTTCCAACACTGCATCAAAGAAACCTGGGTTGCAGCCACCGCGATCGCAGAAGAGGCCGATCTGACCAAGTACCAGGCGCCCTACTCAAAGGAGAATGAGAGGATAGAGCCGCCTAACCATGAGCCGGTGGCCCTAACCCGTATGCGTAAGCCATCCTTTGCTCCTGAAGTCGACCCCTCCTCCCTGATATCCGCCGATGCCCTATTTGAAGCATTGCGCTCAATTCAGTGGTTGACCGGCGAGTCAAGTCAAGAGGCGGAGGATGACGACGGCTGCGAAGATCCGGCACATGGTGCTTCATCGGGCGCTGGCGCCAGCTCTGACCCGGCGACATAGACGCCGGCTTATCCTTTTGTAGGCCAAACTTTGTAAAAATCTCTGTCATGGCCGCAGTTGATGGGCGGCTTGTAATAGGGTAGTATGAAACACTTGGTGCTGATGCCAGTGCCATCGTGTACTGAGCTTGTTTATTGCCTGTATCAATACTATGGATGCCATGCTTCTGTAAATCCTCTTTTGGGCTTCGAGAGCCGGTTTTTTGCAATAGAGTGATTTTGCTGAAACAATAACAACTGCATGTAATGGTTACTGATGAAATCACATGAACGAGTAATCTTTGTTACTGTTTGCAATGAATCAAGAATATTAAATAGAACTAAAATAAATGCTATGCATGGATGTATGCATGTATGCAGAGATGAGATGAGTGCAATAAAAAGAACATAAAGCGTAAGCCGGAATATGCTTTCATGAAGCTGGCACTTTGGCCTGTTGGTTTGTCCTCGCTCTCTGAAAGCCGTCTCTCACACAACCAATCGGACGTTTTAACTCTGACAAGTTCAGGGTCACCTATGTGATTGACTCATCAGACGTACGCCAGGTCGTTTTTAGGGAGTAGCATCTTGCTAACAGGCAGGTTTAACCGACTTTGTGGCATCTCGCCGGGTTAAAGGGTTTTGTAAGCTAAACTCAATTGAGTTGGAAGCCCCCAAGTAACCAAGATCAACAAATAAAGATCCAGCACACAAATTTTGAGGCAAAACAACACCTTTACACAGTGGTCGCTATTTTATTTGATCGAGAACAGGTATATACACGATGAGAGGTATGTACAAAGATATGACCCAGTCGATGACTTAGGTGTAGTATGGCCGGAGCTGGGCAATGTTCCAGGGCCGGCTTGTTTCCTCCTCAGAGGTACGTGATTTATCTGCCTCACGTATATCAATCAGGTAATATGACCCGTTGTTGAGATTCTTGCTGACCACAAAGGGCCCTTCCCAAGGTGGGGAAAGCTTATGCATGCCTGTCTGGTCTTGTATCAGACGGAGCACTAAGTCACCTTCCTGAAAGGTGCGGCTTCGAACTCTACGGCTGTGATAGCGACGTAGGTCTTGCTGATAAATTGCTGATCTGGATGCGGCAAGGTCGCGTTCTTCCTCCAGAGCATCAAGAGCGTCTTGGCGAGCCTGCTCATTATCTGATTCCACATAGGCCGCCACTCGAGGGGAGTCATGACGAATATCACTTGGAAGTACAGCTTCTGCACCATAGACTAGGAAAAACGGCGTATAGCCTGTTGACCTGTTGGGAGTAGTCTGTATGGTCCAAAGCATCGAAGGTAATTCTTCTTCCCAGCAACCTGGCGTGCGCTGCAAAGGCACCATGAACCGGGGTTTGATACCACGCAGTAATTCCTGATTGGCCCTTTCTGCCTGTCCGTTGGACTGAGGATGCGCAACCGATGCTAGATCATGCCGGATGTGCTCCTGTTGACAGAACTGTTCCATAACTCCCTTGGACAGATTAGTTCCATTGTCTGTAATGATACTGTGCGGGTAGCCAAATCGGAATATCAGCTTTTTCAGAAATTTGACAGCTGTAGCCGCGTCGCAGTTGCTGACCGGCTCTGCTTCCACCCACTTGGTAAACTTGTCCACAGCCACCAGTAGGTGCGTATGCTTGTTCTTAGAATGTTTGAAGGGTCCCACCATGTCAAGCCCCCAGACCGCGAACGGCCAAGTAATCGGGATCATCCTCAACTCTTGAGCCGGCACATGGGCCTGGCGAGCATATTTCTGGCAACCATCACACTTACGGACAATGTCCTCTGCGTCAGCATGAGCCGTGAGCCAGTAAAAACCGTGCCGGAAAGCCTTCGCGACCAGTGATCTTGAGCCGGCATGGTGTCCACAATCGCCAGAGTGAATCTTATTGAGAATTGCGTGGCCTTCTTCAGGTGAAACACAGCGCTGAAAAACACCAGTGACGCTTCGTCGGTGCAACTCGCCATTGACAATATTCATAGACTTGGATCGTCTGATGATCTGCCGAGCGAGGATTTCCTCCGTTGGCAGTTCTCCCCGGCTTAGGTAAGCCAAATAGGGGACCGTCCAATCAGGGATAGCGTGGACAACAGCCACTAGAGCCGCCTCCGGGTCAGGAATAGCCAAGTCCTCCTCTGTTGGTAACTTGACAGACGGATTGTGCAAAACGTCCAGGAACACATTGGGTGGCACTGGCTTGCGCTGAGAACCCAAACGAGAGAGTGCGTCTGCCGCCTCGTTCTGCCGGTGATCAATATGGTCAACTTGATAGCCTTTGAAGTGTCCAGCAATATTTGTGACTGCTTGCCGATAAGCCGCCATAAGGGGATCCTTGGAATCCCATGTACCTGAAACTTGCTGGGCCACTAAGTCTGAGTCGCCCAAACACCTGACCCGGCTCAGGTTCATCTCCTTGGCCATCCGAAGCCATGAAGCAAAGCCTCATATTCTGATGCATTGTTAGTACATGGGAACATGAGTCTCAAAACATAACAAAACTTATCTCCTCATGGGGAAGTAATCACAACTCCAGCCCCCGAGCCTTCAAGCTGCCTTGAGCCGTCAAAGTGTATGGACCAGTATGTTGTGTCGGGCTTCTCTTCAGGAGCCTGCAACTCTGTCCAATCATTAATGAAATCCACCAACGCCTGAGATTTGATTGCTGTGCGAGGCACGTATTTGAGATGATGCGGACCGAGCTCGATGGCCCACTTAGCCACCCGGCCTGTCGCCTCCCGGTTCTGGATTATATCCCCAAGAGGTGCTGAGCTGACCACAATGATTGGATGTTCGTGGAAGTAATGCTTCAGCTTGCGGCTAGCCATAAACACTCCGTAGACCAGTTTCTGCCAATGTGGATACCGCTGCTCGGACTCGGTTAACACCTCACTGATATAATACACAGGGTGCTGGACTGGATATTCCTTGCCATCTTCCCTGCGCTCTACCACAACTGCCACGCTTACCGCTTTGTTATTGGCAGCAATATATAGCAACATTGGTTCCTTCTCACGAGGGGCAGCAAGGACTGGCGGCTCAGACAACTACTTCTTTAGGGCCTCAAAAGCCTGATCTGCAGCGTCACTCCAGACGAAGTTATCTGATTTCTTAAGCAACTGGTACAACGGAATTGCCTTCTCTGCAAGCCAGCTTATGAACCGGCTCAATGCCGCAACCCGCCCAGCCAGCTTCTGCACGACATTCAGATTGGCCGGCTTAGCTAGGGTTGTGATTGCTTTGATTTTTTCTGGGTTAGCTTCAATGCCACGCTCGGAAACAAGAAATCCCAGAAGTTTTCCTGCATGGACACCAAAAACACACTTCTCCGGATTAAGCTTCATCTAGTAGACACGGAGATTGTCAAATGTCTCCTTGAGATCCTCCAACAGAGTTTCTTTCTTCCGGGACTTAACCACAATGTCATCAACATAAGCTTGAACGTTCCGCCCGATCTGTTTATGAAAGCAGCTCTGGACACAACGCTGGTAAGTCGCCTGTGCACACTTCAGACCGAACGGCATGGTTGTATAACAGAAAGCTCCAAAAGGTGTGATGTAAGCCGTCCTTTCCTGGTCTTCCAGCTTCATTTTGATCTGATGATAGCCAGAGTAAGCATCCAGGAAGCATAAGCTCTCACAACTAGCCGTAGCATCGATGATCTGGTCAATACGGGGCAAGGCAAAGGGGTCACTAGGACAAGCCTTATTCAGGTCTGTGTAATCAACACATATCCGCCAAGTCCCGTTTTTCTTCAGAACAAGCACTGGGTTAGCTAGCCATTCATGATGGAAGACTTCGACGATGAACCCGGCAGCTAGGAGCCGGGCCACTTCTTCACCAATAGCTTTCCGCCTTTCCTCATTAAAATGACGGAGATACTGGCGAACTGGCTTGAACTTGGGATCCACATTAAGAGAGTGCTCAGCGAGTTCTCTCGGTACACCTGGCATGTCAGAAGGTTTCCATGCAAAAATGTCCCAGTTCTCACGGATGAACTCGATGAGCGCGCTTTCCTATTTGGGATCCATATTTGCCTCGATGGTGAACTGCTCAGAAGAGTTGCCCGGGGTGAAATCAACTTGCTTTGTGTCTCTGGCCGACTTAAACTTGAGCAGAGGGTCTGACTCCGTTGTGGGCTTCTTCAGGGACGTCCTGTCTGACGGGTCAACATTGTCCTTATAGTACCGCAATTCCTCCGCAGCGCAAGCCGTCTCGGCGTATGCTGCATCTCCTTCCTCGCACTCGAGTGCAATCTTCCGGTTGCCTTCCAATGTGATGGTTCCCCTTGGTCCTGGCATCTTCATCTTCATGTAAACATAGCACGACCGTGCCATGAACCGTGCATAAGCCGGCCGGCCAAATAAGGCGTGGTATGGGCTCTTAAGCTTAACCACCTCAAAGGACAGGAACTCAGAACGCCAGTATCCTCTTGAGCCAAAGGCCACCTCAAGGGAAATTCTTCCCATGGGATAGGCTGACTTGCCAGGAACAATGCCGTGAAAGACTGTAGAGGACGGAGTTAACTGCTTATCGGACAGATTCATCCGCCTGAACGTGTCGAAGTACAGAATATTGATGCTGCTGCCTCCGTCCATGAGCACTTTAGTCAGTGTATAACCGCCGACTTGTGGCGCAACCACCAAGGCCAGGTGGCCAGGGTGATCGAGGAGGATAGGATGATCCGCCCTGCTCCAGGTAACCGGCTGTTCAGACCAGTTGAGATAATAAGGGGTGGCCGGCTCAACCGCGTGGGCGGCTCGTCGCTGCACCTTCCGATCCCGCTTGCAGGTACTGGTGGTGAAAACATGATACTGTCCACTATTTAACTGTTTCAGGTTACTCTGAAACCCTGTGGCACTAGCCTGGTGCTGACTTGCCTGGTTGTTTCGCTGATTACCGCCTCCAGTGTTACCAGCCCCCTGAAACCCGCCGCCTTGGCCACTGTTCCCTTGGAAACCGGGTCATGCGAAGGGCCCTTGCAAGCCAGCTCCTGAGAAGCCGGGTCCCTGGTTGGCGGGTTGTCTGCCGTTGCCGCCCCCGTTGTGATGATTCTGGAAGACCCGCTTGGCAAACTCTTGCATCACATAGCAATTTTCCCAGGAATGACTGGATGGCTTACCATTGTAACTGTGCTTCGGACAAGGAGCCTTGAGAGCTTCCTCGTAAGTGAGAGGGCGATTACCAGTGGACTGCCTCCTAGAACCGTCGTTCTGACGTTGACCCTTGTTATCTGCGTTTGTGTTCGCCACTAGATCAGAGCTGCCATCGTAACCCTTGCGTTTACCGCCATTGTTGTTCTGACCATTACTGTTGTTCTGCTGCTGACCCTTGCCGGCCGCTTTCTTCCCCTTGTCAGATTTCTCTTCATCCGATAACGGATCCTTGGTGTTATCTGACTCCGCATACCGGGTTAAGACATCCATGAGGTCACCCATATCTTGGACCTTTCGCTTGAGTCGCCCTAGCTTCTGGACCAGGGGTTAAAACTTGCATGTTCGTTCCAGAACGAGCACTGCCTAAGCCGCCGAGATGCTGTCAGAACTGTGTATGACCTCCGCAACCCGGCGAGCCCAGTGATGCGCCGACTCATCCTCGCGCTGGACACAACGCTCAAGATCAACAATTGTGGTTGGCCTTTTACATGTTCCCTGGAAATTCTTGATGAAGCGCTCCTTCAGTTCCTGCCATGTGTTGACATAATTCGCCGGTAGGTTTTTCATCCAGGTGCGTGCAGGGCCTTCCAACATCAGAGGCAGGTAACGCGCGCACACTGACTCACTTGCGCCCAACAAGTCCATTGCCAGCTCATAACTCTCGATCCACTCGGTGGGCTCCAGATTCCCTGTATAGTTAGGAACCTTGCGAGGACCTTTGAAATCGGGGGGTATGCGCACCTCTCGCAGAGTTTCGATCATGCGGCTTGAAGAGCCCCCAAGTCGGCCATCTGGCTGGGTTGCGACGGGCGAGTTGACATTCGGCGGCGGGTTGATATCCGGCGGCGGGTTGACTCGCGCCGGTGTGTTGATGTGCGCCGGCAGGTTACGCCCTGCACGCGCATTTTCCTCCTCCCACGCTCGTAGAACCCGAGCAGCGTCCGCAATGTCCTGCGGGATCCTATGCTGAGGTTGATCCGCCAGCGGTGGGACGGCCCTTCTGCGATGCTGAAAGGATCTAGATGACGACTAGAGGGGGGGGGGGTGAATATGCGTTTTAAAACTGTTACGGATTTGGCTTTATCCTAATGCGGAATTAAACTAAACGGATACCTTTCAAGCACAAATCCTAAATATGCTAGGCTCAACTAAGTGCACCAACAACCTATGCTAAACAAGATAGGCACTTAAGGAAACTAGCAAGCACAAACTATATCACAAGATATGGAAATGTAGGAACAACTAAGCAATTCAACTAGAACAAGATATATCAATATGAGCAAGTATGAATTGCGGAAAGTAAAGGGTGTGGGTATGAGATAACCACAAGTGAGTCGGGACGCGGATTTATCCCGAAGTTCACACTCGTGAGAGTGCTAATCTCCGTTAGAGTGGTGCCGAAGCCAAAGCTTCGGGGCGCCACCAAGTGACTCACCGTATTCTCCCTTTCAAGTCACCCCCAATGGATGAGCCTCGATTCACTCGGGGTTGGTCTTGAAGGCGACCACCACACCTTTACAAACTTCTCCGGAGCACACCACAAGCAAGGAAGCTTCCGGAGGAACCTTGGCCACCTAGGCCACTTCACACCCTTCCCCGGAGCACACCACAAAAGGAAGCTTCCGGAGGGAACCTTGACCACCTAGGCCTCTTCACAATCTTCTCAAGTATATCACCAAACCGTCTAGGAGGCGGAAACCTCCAAGAGTAATAAACTCATGGGCTCTCACTCGAACAAATCGATGCGGGGAGCTCAAACCAATGCAACAAATGCAATGCAAGGTCAAGCAACAAATGCTCAACTCACTCTCTCAATCTCACAAGATGCACTCTCGAAAGTAGGAGATTGAAGAGAGGGGATGCAATGGATAAAATCAACTAATGACTCAAAGATGCATCCACAAATCCCCCTTCACATAGAGGGGAGATAAGAGTTTGGGAGAGGTGGTAAGAGGCTCAAAATGGTGTTTAGAAAGTGTAAGAACCAACCCCCAACCGGTGGGAGGAAGGAGTCCTTAAATAGCCAAACTCCGAAACTAGCCGTTGGGGCTCAACGGGCTGATTCTGGACACCTCATGCACACGGGGGTTGAGACCCCGTGCCCACGGGGTCCCGTGCGCACGTTACAAGCCCGTGTGCACGGGGGCCCCATGCACACGGGGTCAAAACCCCGTGCCCACGGGGTACCCAGAACAGCCTGCAGCAGCCCACTAAAACATGCACAACTTTGGCATACGAACTCCGAATTCGATGATCTTGGGCTCGTTTTGAAGCTATGGAAAAGTCCAAGGTCCTCACATAGAGAACCACCCAAGATCAACAAGAAAGAATGATGCAAGTAATGAAAAGGTTTGAGCTCACTACATGCGACGTGATCAAGCTACTTGCCCGAAAGTCCCTCTTGATAGTACGGCTATCAAACCTATAATCCGGTCTCCCACCAAGCACTATGAGACTGGCAAAACTAGGAAAACCTAGCTAAGCTATACCTTTGCCTTGCACATTCCACTTGAGCTTGTTGAAGACGTTAATGCTTGCTTCACAATGGAATCCTTTTCTTGTCCACAACCACTTGGTGAAGATACTCGAATTGCTTCCTCATAATGCAATGAGGAAAGCCTTAACTTAAGCCCATCTTCACATGCACATTATCATGATGTGGACCACAAGCTTCAAAGCATATAAACTCCAGCTTCTCATCTTGCACTTGGACTCCTCGAACCCGATGACCATCACCACTTGATGTCATCCACACATAGGCTACTTGAAATCTTTCCTTTTGATGCAAGCCCATGAGAAACACCTAACCCACATAGACATAACAAACACATAGCATGGGTTAGGTAACAAAGCAAAATTCATAACTACTTACCATACCACTAGATCACTTGATCCCATGTGGTACAATGTTTGCGCTTTGTGAGTTGACCATCTAGATATAATCTTCGAGCTTCATCTTGGTCAACCAACATCTTTACTTTATGCCCCATATTGGTTTCTTGAAAGCCACAATGAACTCTTCATTTCCCTTCATTGCTTCAAGACTATATCACCAAAGACTCTTTCATGACCATATCAAGTTCCACTATGAATATCATCTTGGTCACCACTTGCCCTTCTAAAAACTCCATCACAAGCTCTTGAGAGGCACAATGAATTCTTCACTCTAGTTGCTTGCTTCAAGACTTGATCAACCTAAACCCAACACATGAGCTCATCATGATCTTGTCTTGAAACCATAACTTGAATTCTTCTCTTTGATTATTCTCTCAAGCCCTTGATCCTTAAAAGCCCAAATATGTCAATCTTTGAGATCCTCCAATGAACTCCACCATGAACATAATTAGATTAGGCATTGAAATCAATCTTAATGGTTTCAATAGAAATCCCCGAAGACCAACTTGAAACCTCACTGGACATGGGATCTCGAAAGCCAAACACCTAGGCCCCGTTAACACGGGGTATCCAGAGAGTTGACACTCGACCCCGTGCGCACGGTACAAGCCCGTGAGCACGGTGTATCCAGAGAAGGATACCATAAGGACTTCTTCAGATGCTTTGATGGCATTCTTCACAAAACAACCCAATGCACGTCAAGCATCACTATGGAACATATCTTCATATAAGATTCAATGCACTTGATGCTCCATAGGAATTGTCATCCCAATGCACTTCAAGAATCACTATGGAATATATCTTCATATATATGGACTTCATCCTTGATTCCATCCAATATCCTTGAGGCACCATCTATGGACAAAACCTTCAAATATATCTCACTGAAAACATTAGTCCATAGAGATTGTCATTAATTACCAAAATCACACTTAGGGGCTACATGCCCTTTCAGATGCGCGCTGCTGGAAACCACTGGTGACTCAGGATGCCGACTCCTAGTACGGCTCTGGTGAGGGGTTGAGTGAAGACGGTGCTGGCTATGCGAGTAGTTGGCCTGCAGCACTACTGCGGTCTTGAGCATCACAATAGCGTTCCGGGCCTCTGTCTGAATCGGGCCGTCCCCCTCAATCGGAATAGCTGCCAAGTTGTGGGTCGCTGCCAGCACGTTATCAACCAGGTTAGAGTAGTGTCCAATTGGGGTTTGGAACCGGTGAGATGGCGGCTGCTGCTGTTGGTCTGGCGTGCGATGCTGGGCCGGCTCCCGCTGCTGAACCGGCTGTTGCAAAGGCGGCTCTCCCGTGGGGATGACTCCAGCCCCCGGGTTCGTCGGAGACGGCGGTGTGGTGAACAGCTGAGTCGGCTCGAGATTGGCCGGAAGCTGGCTCTGATGACGCCTCCGGTGGACAAGTTCCGACTCGGCCTGTCGGCGGCTTAGGTAACTCGCCTCCTCCTCCAGACGCTGCCGCTCCTCGGCAATCCGGGCCTATTCCTGTACCATGCGGGCGTTCTCCGCATTGACGTCCTCTTGGATCTTGGCCATCTGCTCGCGACTCTTCATGATCTCTGTGTTGCGCGCCACTGCGTTCTCCGCAGTGACCGGCTCGGTCAACAGGGCTGCGAGCGTGGTCATCAAGTCCGCGAGTGCCTGAACCCCGGTTTCTGAGCCGGTGGCCAACGTGTCGGCTCCTCCTGAGCCGGCAAGGATGTTGTTCTGACCCGACGTTGGATTGGCCGGGTCACACACCGGATCTTGCCTACCCACCATGTATACCGCCGCGAAGTGAGGCGGCTCTGGGCTCTCTGGAAAGACGTCGTCCATGTGCCCGAGACCTCTAGCATGCGGAGGAAGGATTGACTCGGTTTCTCCCGTCGAGGACTCGCCGTCAGATTGGACGAGCGTGTCATCTTCAGACAGGGAGTTCTCCGACAAGGCCACCTCTTGGGCGAAACCTACGAAGACATGGTTCCGGGCGGCTTGACGCGGGCCGGGTCTCGCCTGACTCGGCCTAGCGCGGCGTGCTGACTCAACGCCGGTGATGCTCTCCAACCTGGCGGCCGACTCACCGACCACGCCGATGAAGGTATGGATTTTGCCGAAGGGGACCCGGTACCCGTACTCAATCGAGTCGGCGTCGGGGCCCCAGTATGAATCGTCGATGCAGAACCTGCCGCGGTGGCTTTTTGTCATCATGCCAACTGCGTACCTCCCGAACCCTGGAAGAGATCCCGCTAAGAACTCAACTCCACCGTGCGTAGGCCCCACGGTGGGCGCCAACTGTCGTGCTTTTGACACGGCAGATGCCCTTGTGAAAGGACTTAGAGATGATGCCATAGCACAAGTGTGGAAGATTAGCGGGGTTGATCGGGAACGAGAAGACGCCGGGTTACCCAGGTTCGGCCCCTCACGGTGGAGGTAAAAGCCTACGTCCTGCTTGATTATATTGCTGTGGTTCTCGATTACAAGGATGCGGATTCGCTAACCTAGCTTTCGATGAGATTGCAACTTTGTCTTTTTCGTATAGGTGCTCCCCTTTATATATACAGGTGGAACCCTAGATTACATGAGAGTCCGGGTCATTCTTTGACCCATCTCCTACTCTGCCCTACTTGTCCTCCAAGACGGCCTTCACGCCACTCACCTTTTCGTGAGCCGGCCCATTGACTAAGCCGGCCTATCCTCATTAGGCCTCGTTAGAGCCGGCCCATCAAGAGTCCTTCAGCCCCGCAGTGAGCTAAACCGCTGAGCCAGCTCTATGGCCGGGTTATCACTCGGCCGGGTCTATGTGCTGGTAAACATCCCCAACATGGAGAGTAATAAAAATTCTATGCTTATGTATCATGACAAGAATGCTTTGTGTGATGGATATATTGTTGAATTCATTCATGATGCTACTGAAAATTATTATGAGAGAGGATCATATGCTTGTAGGTGTTGCAATAATATCAAGTTTCCTCTCTATGTGTTGAAAGTTTTGAAGTTATGCTTGTTTTGCCTTCCTATGCTAGTTGATTCTTGCTCCCATAAACTATTTGCTCACAAAATCCCTATGCATAGGAAGTGGGTTAGGCTTAAATGCGCTAGTCATATGCTTCATGATGCTCTCTTTGTGTTTCAATTCTTTACTTTTATGTGAGCATCATTGAAATCATCATGCCTAGCTAAAAGGCATTAAAGAAAAGCGCTTGTTGGAAGACAACCCAATACTTATACCTTCTGTTTTTGCGTGTTCAAATGATTAATCTACTGCAGTAATCATGTTTTATATGTTTTGTTTTTCAATAATGTGCCAAGTAAAGCCTTTGGGATAGTGTGGATGCTTGTTGATTTGATTCTGTGCAAAAACATAAACTTTTGCGTCCAGTGCTGGAATTTTATTCTGTACTGGAGCGTGAGAAAATTCTGAATTTTTTACACAGTATTGAGTTACAATTTTTTTACGTTTTCCTATTTTTTCAGAATTTTTTGAGGTACATAAGTATGGTTTTTAAATCTCTTACTACACGCTGTTCTGTTTTTGACAGATTCTGTTTTCGATTCATAGTTTGCTTGTTTTAGTGTTTCCATAGATTATATTGAGTAATATAAATTGTGGAAATGATAGAATACAGTAGGAATTATGTGAGAACAATTATGAATCTTGTCTTGACAGTACCTAAGTGGATGATTTATTTTATCATACTAACCTATCTCACGAAGTTCCGTTAAGTTTTGTGTGATTGCAGTTTTCAAGTTTTGGGTGAGATATCGATATGAGGAGAATAAGGAGTGGCAAGAACCTAAGATTGGGGATTCCCAAGTGACTCCAAGGTAAAATTCAAGGAAGACTCAAGCGTCTAAGCTTGGGGATGCCCCGTAAGGCATCTCCTCTTTCGTCTTCAACATTATCGGTAACCTTACTCGGAGCTATATTTTTATTCATCACATGATATGAGTTTTGCTTGGAGCATCATTTTATTTTGGTGAGATTTGCTTGATGTTATCAATAATCATGTTTTGTATCTTTTAGTTCAATAAAATGCCAATTATAGCCTTTACCATGCTCAGTTTGCAAGTTCATGTGTTTCTGTTTGAAAACAGAAAGTTTTCTGTTATGTCCAGAATATTCCTGAATAGTCAGAACATGATAAAAATCTGAAATTTTTACACAGTAAGAATGCGTGAGTTTTCTGTCATGTGGTAATTTTTCAGAATTTTTTGAGTTAGGGAAGTATGGATTCTTATTCACCCTTTATAGTCTGTTCTGTTTTGGCAGATTGCTGTTATAGTTGCATTGTTTGCATATGTTTGCGTGTTTAATGTTTTTATTTGAGGATAGGAGTATTAAATATGAAGAGGCATTTAGTATGCAATGTTTAATTATAATTTTTGTGATTTGCTACAGTAGAAAATGTTAAGGTTTTGAGTTGATTTATACTAACTTATCTCACGAGTTTTTGTTGAGTTTTGTGTGGATGAAGTTTTTAAGATTTAGGGAAGCCATGATATGAGAGGAATTAGGGAGACACAAGAGCTCAAGCTTGGGGATGCCCAAGGCATCCCAAATTAATATCTCAAGAAGTCTCAAGCAACTAAGATTGGGGATGCCCCGATAGGCATCCCACCTTTCTTCATCAACAATTATCGGCTAGTCTTGGTTGAGCCTAAGTTTTTGCTTCTTCACATGATGTGTGCTATTCTTGGAATGTCATTTTATTTTGTTTTCCTTGCTGTTTGAATAAAATACTTAAGATCTGAAATTTTTAAATGAGAGAGAGAGTCCCCACATAGCTACCTATTTACTTAACTACTCATTTGGTCTTCACTTATATCTTTTTGGAGTAGTTTGTCATTTACTCTTGTTCTTCACTTATATCCTATGAGTAAATTGTTGAAATGAATTGAATATCATAAATTTGAAATTTATATGCTTCATATGCTTGTCCCATGGGGAGTAGTGACTTCACATACAAGAAGTATAAGTGGTAAAATTTATTGAAAGTTAACAAACATAGCATTGGTTACTTGAACAATTCATGAAAGAATTTTGAAGGAAGAGAAATTTCACATATAAATATACTATATTGGACATCTTCTATGATTGTGAGCCCCCATTAATTATTTTCAAGCTTGATCAAGTAGTTGACGTTGGACAAGGAAGACAACGTAATGAGTTATGTTTGTTTATATTCACATAGAAGTTATATTGTCATGGATCCTCTAACATGTGGTGCTTGCTTAGGATCTTTTGCTAGCCAAAAATTCGTACTAAGTAGAGATACTACTTGTGCATCCAAAAACCCTTAAACCCAGTTTCTTGCCATGAGAGTCCACTATATCTACCTATGGATTGAATAAGATCCTTCAAGTAAGTTGTCATCGGTGCAAAAAGCAATAAAAATTGCTCCTAAAATATGTATGATCTTTTATTGCAAAGGAAAATAAGCGTTGTACGAACTTGTGATGGTAAAGAAATAAAAGCGACGGACTGCATAATAAAGGTTGCTATCACAAGGGGCAATATAACGTGACGTTCCTTTGCATTAAAGGCTTGTGCATCCAACAACAAAAAGCGCATGACAACCTCTGCTTCCCGCCTATCTTTTACTTTTATGCATTTACTTTTTTGTATTTACTTTTATGCAAGAGTCATTAATGTTCATCCCTATTCCGCTCTATTTATTCTTTAGTTGGCAAGCATTATGTGGTAGGGAAAGATCCAGGCACATATATCCAGTTGAATATAGGTGATCATGAGTTATTATTGTTTGACATTATCCCTGAGATAAATAAGTTGGGAGGCGAAATATTAAGCCCCTATCTTCCTATGTGTTTGACTGAAATAGTTTGTTCTAAAAATATGCTTTGAGTGTCAGCAATCATGGAAGACTAAAAGATGGTTGAGTATGTGGAATTTGCTAGATCAAAGCTCTTACATAGACCCTTCCTGAAAATAAGATGAATTGCAATTGTTTGATGACTGAGAACATAGTTTGTTAGTTTTCTAGAAAGTTTATGGCCTATACTTTAAACATGTGAGTGGCTTGCTACTTGATCATGAGAAGTTTTATGAGATGAGCTACTGATTATGATATACATTGATGCTAGGAAAAGTGATTGAAATTATCATTGATCAAACTTATGCACTATGCTAGCATTCACACTTCATAAATTATTTCTTTTATCATTTACGTACTCGAGGACAAGCAGGAATTAAGCTTGGGGATGCTGATACGTCTCCAACGTATCTATAATTTATGAAGTATTCAAGCCATGTTTATTATAGTTTTGTATGATTTTGGTGCACTTTTATATGGCTTTATATGATTTTCATGGACTAACATATTGACCTAGTGCCCAGTGCCAGTTGTTGTTTTCTGCTTGTTTTTGGTTTTCCAGAAAATCCATATCAAATGAAGTCCAAATGCAGCAAAACTTTTTGACGATTTTTTCTGGAACATAAGAGACACTAGAAGCTTCGGGAGGAGGCCAGAAGACCACAGGGGCTCCACGAGCCACCTGGGCGCGCCACCCCCCGAGGCATGCCCTGGTGCCTCGTGGGCCCCCTGTGGCCCTTCTTCGCGTGATTCCAACGCCAAAAAAATCATATATATATTCAGAAACCCCCAAAAGTTAACCTAGATGAGTTTTTACGCCGCCGCAAGCCTCTGTACCTCCACGATCTCATCTACAGCCCTTTTCCGGCACCCTACCAAAGGGGGGAAAGCATCACCGGAGGCCATCTTCATCATCCCGGCGGTCTCCATGACGAGGAGGGAGTAGTTCACCCTCGGGGCTGAGGGTTTGCACCAGTAGCTATGTGTTTTATCTCTCTCTCGCGTTCTTGATTTGGCATGATCTTGATGTATTGAGAGCTTTGTTAATATAGTTGGATCATATGGTGTTTCTTCCCTCTCTATCCTTGTTGTGATGAATCGAATCTTTTCCCTTTGAGGTTTTCGTCGGATTGAATATTTCAGATTTGAGAACACTTGATGTATGTCTTGCATATGAATACCCGTGGTGACAATGGGGTATCGTATTGATTCACTTGATATATGTTTTGGCACTCAACTCGCGGATTCCCGAGGTGACATTGGGGTAATCTATGCATAGGGGTTGATGCACGTTTTCATTATCTTTTCTCCGATAGAAACTTTGGGGTGCTCCTTGGAGTTCTTTGTGTGGATTGAATATTATGATTATGAAGTTGTTTGATGCATATCGTATAATCAACTCACGGATACTTGTGGTGACATTGGAGTATCTAGGTGACATTAGAGTTGGTTGATGTGTATCATATGGTGTTATTTTAGTACGAACTCTAGGGCCGTTCGTGACACTTATAGGGATGGCTAAATAGATCAACCGAAAAGGATAACTTTGAGGTGATTTCGTACCCTACAAACAATTTCTATCTTATGTTCTCCGCTAATAGGAACTTGGGAGTGATTCTTTATCGCACGTTGAGGGATGGTTATATGATCCAATTATGTTAGCATTGTTGAGAGATTGCACTAGTGAAAGTATGAACCCTAGGCCTTATTTTTAAGCATTGCAATACCATTTGTGCTCACTTTTGTTACTTGCTACCTTGCTATTTTTATATTTTTAGATTACAAAAACCTATATCTATTATCCATACTACACTTTTATCACCATCTCTTCGCCGAACTAGTGCACCTATACAATTTACCATTGTATTGGGTGTGTTGGGGACACAAGAGATTTCTTATATTTGGTTGCAGGGTTGTTTGAGAGATACCATCTTCAACCTACGCCTCCCATGGATTGATAAACCTTAGGTCATCCACTTGAGGGAAAATTGCTACTGTCCTACAAAACTGTACGCTTGGAGGCCCAACACGAGTCTACAAGAATAAGTTGTGTAGTAGACATCACGCGAGTACGCGTTCGAAACCCCGCCCGTATATATACATACGTGGCCGTATTTTTTGTTGTGTGGCTGTACGTACATGTACATGATTTAGACGGGGCTGTCTCAACTGCTACGTCGGGGGCTCTAGTACAACACGTGCCGCTCCTTACACGCCCACGGTTCATCGTTGCAGAGAGACCGATCGACCAGTATGTACGTACACATTCGCGACTAGAGAGACAATGCTACATATGCTTCAACTGGGTGGGTCCCAGCTGTCAGGGAGGATTAGGAGGCACTTCCTTGCATGCGAAGATATAGCTGCTGGGTCACAGCTGTCAGGGGGAAGGAATCATTTTTTTGCGCGTAATAAGGAGGCTCTTCCTTGCGTGCGAAGATGTAGCTGGTTGGTCCCAGCTGTCAGGGGGAGGAAACATTTTTTTCCGCGTAATAAGGAGGCACTTCCTTGCATGCGACCATGGACCTCGTGGGTCCTAGCTGTCAGCCTCTCCACGTACATTCCTCTTCCGATGGCTGTCGTTCGTTGACCGCGTTGACAACGCCGTACCGAGTGCAGCAAGGCGGTGGACGACGGTGAGGCCTAGGAAGGGAATGACCCGGAGCCGGGGAAGACAAGGCAGTGGTTGCCCACGCGGAGGGAAGTACGAGGGTTTACTGGTTCGGCTGCGGTGTGAGGCTGCCATCGCCGGAGAATAACAGGAGGTATGGGTGAGTAGAGGGATGGCCTGGCCAGCGGTGGGAGTAGGGTTTGACGGTGAGGCCTGCGCGGCAGCACAACCGGCCACGGGAGGTAGGAGCAGGCGGTCCCGCCGGCGCTGGTTTGGGCGGCTGGAGCAAGAAGATCAGAGATTGAAGAAGCAGCACGACCATTGGATTAATATCCAATGGTCAGTGCTGCTAGAATCGTTTGTTGACTAAGTTGACAAAGCCCTGCGTACGCGTCAACTTGGTAGGCCCACAAGTCAGCCTCCAAATCAGGTGGGTCCCCGCTAACAAGGGGAACAATCGTTTTTCTTGTGCGTAATAAGGAGGCACTTCCTTGCGTGCGACCATGGACCTCGTGGGTCCTAGCTGTCAGCCTCTCCACGTACAGTCCTCTTCCGATGGCTGCTGTTCGTTGACTGCGTTGACGACGCCGTGCGGAGAGCACCAAGGCGTTGGACAACAGCGAGGCCTAGTAAGGGAACGACCCGGAGACAAGGAAGACTTGGCAGTGGTTGCCCACGCGGAGGGGAGTACGAGGGTTTACTGGTTCGGCTGCGGTGTGAGGCTGCCATCGCCGGAGAATAACAGGAGATGTGGATGAGTAGAGGGATGGCCTGGCCAGCGATGTGAGTAGGGTGGGGCGGTGAGGCCTGCGCGGTAGCACAGCCGGCCACGGGAGGCGGGAGAAGGCGGTCCAGCCGACGCTGGTTTGGGCGGCTGGAGCAAGAAGATCAGAGATTAAAGAAGTAGCACGGCTGTTGGATTAACATCCAACGGTCACTGCTGCTAGAATAGTTTGTTGACTAAGTTGACAAAGCCCTGCGTACGCATCAACTTAGTAGGCCCAAGTCAGCCTCCAAATCTGTGGCAAACATCATACAACACATTTGCTATTATTTTTAATAATTTACAACCCATTTGTTCTTTCTTAAGGATTTTTTTGCAATACATATTCTTTTTGTTAGCATTACAGCCAATATTCTGGCCACGGTTAAAAATTTCAATGAAATTTTGCATATTTTGGTGGGCTCGAACTGTTTTTAATCCTGATGTTTCGAGTCAGATTCAGACTAATTTGAAAAATAAAATTATATTTATTATAATCCAATGATATTTTCACCGCAGAAAAATCCAATAAAATTTAAAATTTCAAAATCCGGATGAAACGAAATTTGAAACTAATTACCGGTTGCTATGTTTTTTCAAAATTTACAGCCCATTTCTTATTGCTTATAGGTCATTTTCTTTTTTTTAGGGAAATAGGCCATTTTGTGGGCAAGCCGAATGCATCCCTCCTCGTCTTGAAAGATTTGAAGCCCAACAGGGCTGAGAAAAGCAAGTAGGCCTCGGTTGGGTATTGTGCAAAAGAAAATAGAACTGGGATAGCCGTCTCAAGACAGAAAACAAAACTGGGCTGGTGATGTGGTAAACATAAAATAAAAGACTGGTCATTGAAATTTTCGAACTATTTTTAATCCCGAAATTTCGAGCCCGATAAAAACAAATTTTAAAATAAATTTAAATTATGTTAAAATCCAATGAAATATGAAATATGAAAAAATAAAATAAAATTCGCAATTTGAAACTAATTGCCCATTTGATGTGTTTTTTATATATTTACACCCCATTTCATATTACTCACAAAATTTACAGCCTTTTTTTTATGGTCAGTCTGAATGTATCCCTCGTCGTCTTGAAAGATTTGCAGCCCAGCAGGGAGGGGAAAAGGAAATCGGCCTGTGTAGGGTATTGTGCGAAAAAAAGGTGCGCTAGTCATTTTCACAGACAAAAAAAAACAGCTGGGCTCGTCATGTTGTAAATAAAGCCTGGGCTAGACGGGCCACAGACGCCGCACAGCCCAGTTGATACCCTGCTCCGTCTCAACAACAACAACAAAAACTGCTCGAGCTACTGGACCCAGGTGTCAGCCGCTCCTTGTGCAATTCTTTCGTTTATTGACTACATTGACAATGTCGTAGGTCCCGGATGTTAGCAAACCATTAGGAGCAAGCATTTTTTCATGTAATAAGGAGGAACTTGCTTGCGTACGGCTATGGACTTGGGGGTCCCTACTGTCATCCTCTCCACGTATACTCCTCACCAATTCATGTCATTTGTTGACAGTCGCTCGTTATGCAATTCTCTCGTTTATTGACTACGTTGACAATGGGGTGGGACCAAGATGTAGGGAAACCATTAGGATGAAGCATTTTTTTGGCTTGTAATAAGGAGGCACTTGCTTGCGTACTGCCATGACCCTGGTGGGTCCCTACTGTCATCCTCTCCACGTACAATCATCTCCTGATTCCTCTCGGTTGTTGACCATGTTGACAATCATCTCCTAGTGTAGAGGGATGGCCTGGCACCGGTTAGGGTACAGTGGGACAGCGATGCGTTCGCGGCTGCGCAGCAAGCCGCGGAAGGCGGGAGCAGGCGATCCCGCCGGCGTTGGTTTGGTTTGGGCGGCTGGAGCTTGGAGGAAGAAGACAAGAGATTGAAAAAGCACGACAGACGTTGGATTGACATCCAACGGCTTAGGCTGCCACAATCATTTGTTGACTAAGTTAACAAAGCCTTGTGTACGCGTCAACCTAGCAGGCCCACAAGTCCGCCTCTTAATCCGTGGCGGACAAATACAACCCATTTAAAAATATAACAGCCCATTCCAAACGTTCAATCGGAAAGTTCAACATTCAGAGCAAAGTAACAGGACTGATTCAGAGATAGAGTACTGAACTTCCACGTTGACAACCATCATAGCCAACTTAACTATCTACTCCCACTAATACTCGAGTTTAGAACAACTAACATACTCTTAGCTAACTAGACGATGCCGGCCGCCATCTGCGGCACACACTAAACGTCGGCACCGACGTCCTCCTCCTCGCCTCAGACTTGGCAGAGGTGTGATAGGGCGCGTTGCTCGCGCCCGTGGGCCCTTTCCATGCCGGCGTGGTCCACCGAAGCTTCGGATTCTAAGTGGGAAACCAACTTGATGAGATGGTAGTAAAATTCAGCATCGCGCACGCATGCGTGCCCGACAGCCTCTAGGGCTATTCGCCGAGCGCCGGCCTCCACGTAGTCGGCCCAGCTGCGGGCGCTCTGCTCGCGACGCAGAGCGGCGGTGCGCTGCTCCTCCTCCATGTTCTGCTGGCGGCGCAAATCGGCGGTACGCTGCTCCTCCGCCATGCGGTCACGCTCCAAGGCATCCTCATACTCCGCATTGCCATCTAAAGACCGCCAGAATGCCTCCTCCCTCCATCTGCCTTCCCGTGAAAAACCGAACACTAACTCCGGCGGTGAGCGCCTCTGGCATCGCCAATTGATGCTGCGCGGGGACATGATGGATGTGGCGAGAGCGAGGGCAAGTGGCAAGTGACGTGTGGCCGGTGGGGTCTTATGAGGATAGGGTGTATTGGGTGAAGTGCCACCGGAGCATGCCGGGAACCAGTAATTATAGGCAGACGGTAGGTAAACCCATGTGTCGCGGGAAACATGAAGGTCATCGGAATTCAATGCATAAGCAGACATGGCTTTGAGCGCGCCAGCTTGCCGTGGAAAACTAGAAAAACTAAAATTATGACTGTGTCGTACTCCCGTCCCGTCCCGTCAGTGCTGGGTCGGACATCGACACGACGGTCAAATGAGTGCACTCGATTCATCCAGATGAGGTACGTGCGTGATCCGCTGGTTATTCATGTAGGATCGAGTCGGTCTGCGTGAGCTACTGGGTCCCTGGTGTCAGCCGCTCATTGGGCAATTCTCTCGTTTATTGACTACGTTGACAATGGCGTGGGACCCAGATGTCAAACCATTAGGAGGAAGCATTTTTTTGGCTTGTTATAAGGAGGCACTTGCTTGCGTACTGCCAATGTTTGAGGGTACGGTGGGGCGGCAATGCGTGGGCGGAGGCACAGCCACCCATGGGAGGCGGGAGCAGGCGGGACCCACGGCGTGGTTTTGTTTGGGCGTCTGGAAGAAGAAGACAAGAGATAGAAGAAACACGACAGCTATTGGATGTCAATCCAACGGCTGGCAGGCAGAATCATTTGTTGACTAAGTCAACACCACATTGGATAGGCTTTTTCCTTGTGGGTCCCAAATGTCAGAATCCAAATCTGTCATGGCCATGCAGCCTTTCTTATTAGGAATTACAGCCCATTTGGTGTGCTAGCTCAAAATAAGTTTGTGGGTGCTGGCGGGCGCTAAGCGCTTGGGTTCTGTAATGCACAATGAGATCAAGTAGCCCGCGAGAGTGATGTTATTTCCCTTTGTTGGGATTTGTTACAATATTTATCTCTTAATTAAAGAAATGGCAAGCCATTAGCCTTTTTCAAAGAAAATATGACAGCCACAGCCGAGTTGAAATGGGCAACAACATCAAACTCCAGCTTAACTACAAATTGTACAAAAGCACGAGGGTAATTGTTCATCAGGTTTAGACTATACCCAGATCGAAAAGGGCAACAACATCTAACTCCACCACTGTTTTCGGCAGCTGTCACTATGAAATAGATCGGTCAAATCCATAAAATGAGCATCCCGGGTCGTAAAACATAATGGAATATGACCACAAGATGATGTAAAAGAAGCCTGGCTCGTTCAGAAGCCCTTTTGTCCACCTGAAAGTCCTTTTTTGCTCTTCGACATACCCATCCATCAAAACTTCGTTCTTAATATATTTAAGCCTGATGGACAATAGTACCCTTGCATTCAGCAGGAAGAATGTGACAAATCTAGTGTTTGCATGGGTGGCTACATATCCTTCCAGCGTTATTGTCTTCAAACGAATGTGATGAGAATTGAGAAAATCCCGGTGCTTATGATGCCACCGATTGGTTATACCTTTTGTACCTCGTCCTGCTGCCTAAATAGACATGAAGATTGAAAACAGTTAAGGTCTAAAAAAAGAGTATGTGGAAAGAACAACAACTGAACGGTTAATTCTAGTACAGTATATATGGGCTTCCAATGTGCGTGAAATCATCACCTTTATGTACAACTTCTCCAGGCATGGAAAGCATCGCAACCAATAATCATGTTCAGATCAAAAGTATTCATACTGATATATGAGATCTTGACAGAATCCAGCACCACTGATAGGCTATCCATGGACAAACTCTTCATTGAGCATATAGAACATAATATTAGTACAAAAAGTGTACTCCAAGATGATATAAAACTTATGCGCACAAATGAAAAATGCAGCTTATGATTACAAAAGTGTAGATGATAATATACAGTACCTGGATAATTGTGGAGCGAAACACCATCTTGGAATGATCACAGAGATCATGAATTACACCCAAGGTCTCCAGTTTAGGCGCAGAGACGACAGTTATTTGCAAAGGTGAATAACAAGAATCAAGGATCAACCTTTGAAGTGAAGGGGCATCTTCGATGATGAGCTCCCCTATGTCAAAAAAAATTCCAATTCTTACAAGGTTAGACGACTTTATTAAGAAACAACCGATTTTAACTGTCAAAACAAGCACTAAGCACTCCAGGGCAGGGCAACTGGATTGGATGATGTTGTGTAGTGAGGCCTCCGACATACGAACCAGCACAAGTGAAAGTTTTTTGAGAAGTGGGAGTCGAAGCTTTTGTACCAGATTGTCTGGTAGTCTGCACAGGGCAAAGGTGGCAGTGTGGAGAGAGGAGGAAAACCGCGAGATGGACATCGGTGGCGACGGGTCAAATATATGTCGTTCGGTTCATGGTATGTCAGTTTCGTAGCAATAATATAACTCAAGCATCTGGAGTTTGCGGAAATCAGGGGATGTCAGCTAGGCGTTCACCATGCGGGGCATGTGCAGGTAGCACGCCGGGATGCAGAGGCAGTGAACGGAGCCCCTGTGGAAGGAGATGATGGCTCCGGGTAGTTCAAAATCATCAACAAGAGATAGGCCATGACAGTCGATATTAAGAGGCACGGCGCGCCATAGAGGGTGCCACCGAGATGCGAGGACTTGGGTGCAGCAGCAATCCTTGGTGGGGAGAAGCGAGATGATCTCCCCAAGGATGGCATCCGGGAGATCGCTGATGCGGTCCGCCCGAGATTCTCCGTGTTCCTCAGATACAGGGGCGGGGCCTCGCCGCTTCTCCCCGTGCTGTCGGGTGCGGGATCTACAACCGGCGTTGCCGCTGGCAGGGGCCTCATCTTCTTGGCGCTGGGGCCAGCCGACTCCATTTTCCTTGCGGGCGTCGCGTCGAGCTCACGGATTTGAGCAGAGTAACGAATGACGAGCCTAGTTGTGGTGCGAGTGAGGAAGAAGGGGAGCTGGTGCTTTTTTTGTAGCAGTGAGGAAGAAGGGGAGCTGGGGTTTTCTGTGGGAGTGAGGTGAGGAATTTGGGCGTACAACTGGAGGGGGAGACGAGTCGAGCGAGCAGACGTGAGGTGGGAGTGAGGAGGTAGAAGAGCAGCCGGTTTTTTTTGGGGGGCGGTGCAGTGGGGGCGCCTCTTCTTAAGTAAAATAAGGGCTTTTGAATTGATTTTATTAATTAGGGTGGATAGGCTATTTTGTCTTGGGCCCAGAAAAACAATTAATACTAGTAATACAGTGGGGACACTCTACCACTCCCCAGAAAAACAATTACTCAATCCTCAAAAAAAAAACAATTACTCCTATAGTACAGTGGAGACACTACCGCTTCTGGCTCCTCGTCGGTCGTCGAAACGGCTCCCGCTACTGCCGTTTTACTTTGGTTCGCCGACATGCGGGCCATGCAACGCGCGGGCCCAAATGGCATCCACCAAATTAGAAGGCGGTATGCAGGCGCAGAGTCACCCCGGTCGTGGCACGGCAATAATGAGTTGTCATATCACAAAACCCCACCTCCCCGCAGTAAGTTGGTCGGATGAAGCAATCATCATTTCACTCTTCGCTGAATCCGCTTCTCCCTCATCTTCTTCAAGAAAGCGACCACTCGCTTTCACCATTGTTCTTCTCTCCCAACGAAGGGAAGGCGAGCGCATCCGTGATGTTGGTATATTTTCTTTCCAAAAAAAATCTTTTGCAAAGCAGTAACTGATCCTCACTCCCTTTCTTGTGTCATTGCCATAGTGATTGTGTTTTCCTTTCGGTTGTCTTCTATTTGTCAGTTTCATTATGGATCATGGAGAACCGGCAAAGATCTGCCGATGTTGGAGCAGACGCGGCAGGCTAATCCCCACGAGACAGAGAGCTCCAAGAAGATGAAGGCCACCACCGAGCTGACCCCAGATGTGCTCATGGCCACTACTGAGATGTTCAACGTCACGTTTGAAGTTACAGCCCCCGTGGCCGTGCAGGAGCAGTTTTCCCCCGGCAAGATGGACCCCTTCGAGGATGTGTCCCCCCCCCCCCCCCCCCGCTGAGCTGCCCAAGGTGATTTTCTTCTTTGGCGATCTTGATTGTGGTTTTCATCTAAGTATGAGGTGATAAATAATGCAAGATTTATTAGCTCCGATGCCATGCTACCTTCCTTGTCATGCATACTTTTGACTCTACATGCTGGTTTAAATAACTTGTGTTTTTTATATTGGAAAGTAATTCAGAATTCATTTCTGTTTCAATTAGAGCCCTGATGCAGACAAGGATTGTGTGGTTGTACATGTCACTCGCTATGAGGTGTATGGCCTGAATATACGCACTGGGAAAACAAAGTTCTTAGGTTGTTTGATCCTGGAAGCCATTTGCACTTATACCGAAGACGAAATGTATTCCAGCCACACTGTTGTCAGGCGTGTTGTCCAGGGTGTACTGAAGCACAACAAGTTCACAGCTACTCCTTCATTTGTGAGGCATAATGTTCTTGTCAAGCTTATCCATGAAGATGACGTGGCATGCCTCGACAAACAAGTTTATGAGTGGAAAGGCCACAAGGTTATCTTCAAGAAGGTTGACAGGATTGAGTTGCTGCCGGACGTCTTCGAGGATGTTCATGGCAAGGTCCGTCTTGTGTCCATCCCCAATTAGATCGATGGCATGACATAGTTGGCCCAGTTAGTGTTTCAAAGTAGCTTGGATTGTGTTTAATTACCCGAACCTTGCGTATTATCGAGCCCTCTTGGGGTAGTACTCTGTTTGAATCCCTCTATGGGAACTGCTGCTACTTTTGTGTGCCCGTGAATCATGTGAGAATCCTCATAAGTGTTGCCGAAACAGATGCATCCTCACGAGTTCTTTCATATAATATGGCATTCTAAGACATAAGTTGCCACTGTTTATCAAACGAGCAGTGTGTGTTTGATGAAATACTTGTTTGACAACTCTTGGTGCGCTGACGTATACATAGTGTAGGTAATGCACTGTTGGTGCTACCCCACTTGTAAGCACAGTTGGTGCAAACACGACACATTGGCGCAGATCGCTTCAACACTAGATTGGCCAGCTCACACTCATGCTCTGCTGTCTGACATATAAGCAACTACGTATCTAGTTACAGTGGTTCATGCGGTTAATTGAGGCCACAATATAGATTCCAAATGTTAACACGCTACTTCAGCATTCATGTTAAACAATCACAATAAACTCGGCTGCATAAAATACTTCAAAAGCATAAGTTCAGCTTTTTTATACATCTCAATGATTCATAGAACATAACATCTCTTTTAGAAGTTGACAGCAAACGACAAAGTTGTGAGAAGGTTTACAAATCAGGAAAAATCAAGCCAGGCTTCTCTGAGCAAAGGGCCTCCCTAGGCAAGCTTTAATTTCCTGGGGTTCACTCTGGTTTTTCTTGTTGCCACCATCTAGGGTTAGGTTCTCTTGTTCCAGAATAACAAATTATAATTGTCTTCTTAGTTGGAATATTGAACCGAACTTTGAAGTGGATTGACCATATGACATTCTTGTGCAGTTCCACTAAATTTAAGCACCGGTATTTGCAGAAATAAGCAGACCGCAATGCCTCTTTTACGCGCACCTGACCCCAAAACCTCCGTGTAGCCATGCAAGCTCGTCCTTGGGCCGTCCTTAAATTGGGAGTGAGTGTAGTTCACGGAGCGGACGCACTGCTTGTTTTCTCCGCCACACATGATAGGCTCGTTCCTGCACTGCAATCAGGAAGTCCATGTACGAATCAGCTTCTTTTAGCTTGCGTTGGTCATTCTAGCTAGTTATGAATGTAGGAATACCTGAATACGGGTGGCTAGAGGACGGCAGGTAGGAACAGCCATCTGATTTTGTGCAGTTCTACTAAAATTGAGGTGTGTGCTTATGATTGCACAAATAGAAATGATATGGAGATAGACATCCCAGTTTGCACAAATATGTAATATGGTTATTTAAGCAGTGGCAGTTATTTGCAGTGGCATATGATTAACAACAACATCTCTTGTGTTATGAATGGCATTACATTGACAGTATGAAAAAGTGCCATTAAGTAAGAAGTAGCATCACATCACATCAACACTGGCACTAGATTAACATGCAGAACAATAGCACTAGTATTACTGTCATGAGAGTAGCACATGGTCAGTAGCTCCGTGCACGGTGCAATCAAGTTTGTGCAGTTCCAACGGGATGAAGCAATGTTAGCGGTGCGAGATTTAAGTGTAACTGGCAAAACAGAATTCATGGGAAATAAAGCAAGACAGAAGCACTTCATAAAATGGCGGTGTCATTGCTTCAATTTATCGATGGCACTAGACTGACAGCAGCATTACTTAGAAGTGACATTAGGCTAACAGTGGCATTGCTTCATTTTTCCTCTGATATTAGATAAACGGTAGCGATAAGGGCAAAGGGGTAAAAGGGGCATAAAGTGGAGAAGCAGATCTGGTTGCCGAGAGCGGTAAACATTCAGGCAGCATGTCTGCATTTGTCCAATTTGTTATCTCCTCGGCGACCTTTTCCTATGTGAGCACAGGAAATCTAGACCTGCTCGTTCTCAGTTGCGTTGCCCCCCAAACACCCCCTCACTTTATTCCCTTTTTCGACCAAGAGACCGGTTTCGCCAGTATCTTACTAGTACTTCCCCCCACGCTTCGCTATCCACCCCACTTTCCGCCCCTTTTCAACCAAGAGACCGGTTGGGTAGCCAGTCTCTACTACTTCCCCCCTTTTCTTTCCTCTTTGAACCAAGTCCTAGATTCATGCTATAGCTTTCCCCCCTTTCTTTCCTTTTGAACAAAGTCCTAGATTCGACTGCATGAAGTAGGTTTACCTCTAATAATATTAAAAATTTAGGTGGATTTGGAATAGCCGAAGGAAGTAGAAAAAGATCCACATGCAGCCACGTGGTGAGCTGGGGCAGTAGAGCAAGGCCGGTTTCGAAGGAAGTTATACCCGAGGGTCGTCCGGATGTGGCTAGGAGGGCGGCTGGAGGCCGGATCTGCCCACAATACGGCAGGGAGGAAGAAGGGATCGGAGGCCCTCCCGAGCCGGCGCTGTGTCAGACAGAACAGAATGGGCCACCGATCGGGACACGCCGGCAGCTGTGGGTCTCCTCCCTCGCCGTCGACGACCGGATGAACGCTGCACCTTCTCCGCTTCGCCGGCGGAGGGGATCCGGCCGGAACTGTGACCAGCGGTGAGCAGAGAGAGGGTGTGGCCGCTGCTGTCTTGTTTAGATCTGGAGAGGATGAGAGAGTGAATGAGAGCAACCCAAGTAAAGCAAGCGCTGAAGCTCCTGCTTATATATATAGTGGAGTGATTTTCTTGTAGCAGCCATTTTTAAAATGAATACGCGCGAACCACTATTTTCATTTAACGTCCAGTAAAAAAAACTCAATCAATAACGCGCCACTGCGTCCAGGTCACACTATGTACATCTGTGGTCCCCGACCCTCCATGAAGTTGAAAACTGCACGAGTCAAATTGTCACTTGGGATGCCTCTTTGTAAACAAATGCGCTCGTACGTGTACCCGCGCGTGGGTGTTAGAGAACTGATGCATGCGTGCGCCGCTTCTCTTCGTGTACTACGTACTCCACCTAGAGTAAGATGTATACGTGTGTGACGTCTGAGTTACAAAAAAAAATGTGTGACGTCTTTTATTTTTTAGAAGTTCTTAGGGAAGGGTGTGAAGAGCACATATATGTGTGTCATGTCTACCTACAGAGTACAGATAGATGGTGTGTGCGAGAAGTCTCGGGATATTCGTGAGGTGCGTGTGTGCGTGCGTGAGAGGGAGGGTTAACGTATCAATGCAATGTGTGTGTCCGTAAATCATATCTAGTGAACATTCACCACAAGCCATTTCCTAGCAAACGCCTAAAGAACCGTCAGATTTGCATCTGACGATGGCATTTGATAGAACAGCCACTCCTCCGACACATAAAATTTCCACGTGAGCGTTCGCAACTGCCGTATGCTCCCTCCGTTCCAAAATATACTGTATATAGCTTTATTGAAAATTCAAACCTCACAAATTTTTACCGAGTTTTCGTAGAACAACATGCATATATAGAAAACCCATCATATATCATTTCATTCATCATCGAGAGATATCCATAGAGATGGGGGAGGAATGTCTGAGTGTGTCTTCGATAAAGAGGGGCCGTATGTGTGTGTTTGTTGTGAGAGAGAGCGAGAGACATCGTAGGATTGAGTCCTCTAACTAAGTAGAGAGAAAGAACGATCGGGGTCAGTAGAGAGATGAAATATAGTGTGTTCCTTCATTAGAAGAACCGGGCAAATATTTTGTTGAGTTCTAAACTCGGCAATGTCCCATCGAGTAAGGACTCGACGCGTGGCACTGCTCTATTGGCGAGTGCCACACTTCGCCAAGTTTGTTAGCCGAGTCTCCGTTAGCCGACACTCGGCAAAGGTAGACCCCCGTATCACCTACAGCAATTTCAAGCCTCCTTTGGTGTGGAGGAATATTATAGGATTTCTATATGATCGGATTTTTATAGGAATTTTTCCTTTAGAGCCATTTGGTTCATAGGAATGGATTCCTATACTCCACATTTAAGAGGAAAATAAACATTAAGACTCAATGGAAAAATTCATATGATGTGAACCAGATGACATCTCTTTTCCTATCCCTACTCAAAGGATTTGAGATACATGTCGGCCTCCTCTGGTTCATAGGATAGGAATATAATAGGAATAGAAAAAACATAGGAAGTGAGATGACATGCATCTCAATTCCTATAGAGAAAGAAATGTCATTTGATGCATAGGATATGAATTTTTCCATTGAGTCTAGGGTAATGATTTTTTTCCTTTAAAATGTGAAGGACTGGTTCCTATCCTACATAGGATTAGGAATCCATTCCTACAAACCACAGAGCTCCATAGGAATTTTTCCTTTGAAAATCCTATACTATGAAATTCCTACAAACCAAAGGAGGCCGTACGTCATCTCTTTTCCTACAACTTTCATATTCCTATAATATTCCTACCCTGTGAACCAAAGGAGGCCGCGGGTATATCAAAATGCGGGACCCACGCGTCACTGCCTTCACCACAAAAAAAAGACACATCCGTGACATTATGGCCCGAACGAAAAGTTTTTCTGACAAAAAAATATGATAGAAAATGGGCTTTTCGTCCTGGGCAGGCCGGAGACGCACCCGCATGACATTCTTTGGGCCGTCCATGACGTAAAAAATCATGGTAGAAGTGAGGGCGAGGAAATTTTCGGGGAGTTCCCGGTTACGGTGGGTGGCCAGTCGGGGCCGAGCGATGCAATGTGGTTTGCGCGTTTCTCTCGTACGCGCGCGTGTGTGTGAGGCGCTCGCTAACTGAACCCGAGCGAGGCATACATTCGCTTACTGAACCCGAGCGATCGATCGCCCTCGCACTACGTACGTACGTACTGAACCCGATCGATCCCTTCGTTGCTAACTGAACCCGAGCGATCCCTTCACTGCTAACTGAACCCGAGCGATTCCTTCGTTGCTAACTGAACCCGATCGATCCTTCTCGCTGCTTACTGAAGCCGATCGAGCCCCTGTGCGAGACGTAGCCAGTCGGTGTTGGGTTGCCTCTCGATGAATAGTGCCCGTTGCTGCCGCGCGCGCGATACATATAGACAGGAGTCGACACGCATCGATCGAGCCGGTTGGTTGGTTGTGGATGAACAGTTCCCGTTGCTGCCACCCGCTCATATGCCCCACCCCCGCCGGTGGGGGTTGGATGAACAGGGCCCCGACCGTGTAGGCGGTTGGCGCTGGATGAACATGACCCCGAGGAGGCCGTGCCACGGTAGTACGCCATACCCCAGCCGGTTGGGGGTGGATGAACAGGACCCCGTGGAGGCTGGATGAACAGTAGCCGATGGAGGCTGGAGGAAGTCGACGGTGGATGAACAGTAGCTGGTGGAGGCTGGAGGAGGTCGACCGTGGATGAACAGTAGCCCGTGGAGTCCCGTTTTATGGTACGCCACACCCCTCCCGATGAACAGGACTCCGCTTCGACCGTAAGCAGTTGGGTAGAAGTCCGTTTCCTCAGTTTTGTGGTACACCAGACCCCTCCCAATCAATACGACCCCGTTTCGACCGTAGGCGGTTGAGTAGAAGTCCGTTTCCTCCGTTTTGCAGTACGCTAGACCCCCAGCCGATGAACATGACCCCGTTTCAACCATAGGCGGTCGAACAGAAGGCCGTTTCCTCTGTTTTGCGGTACGCCAGACCCCGAGTCGATGAACAGGACCCCGTTTCGGCTGTTCTGTCCAATTAGGTTGGCTCCCGATGAACAGGACGCGTTTCGACCCAGTCGCTTAGCTCCCGACGCTATTTCCTCCGTTCTGACCCAGCCGGTTGGCTGCCGATGAACAGGAGGCCGTTGCTACCGTTCGTTGCCTCTCTCCATGTACACGAGCCCTGGCCGTACGTATGCGTGAGTACGCATTCGAGACGCCGCCTGTATGTACGTACGTGGCCGTATTTTTTGCAGCGTGGCTGTACGTACGTGTACTCGATTTAGACGGGACTGCCTGAACTGCTACGTATGGGGCTCTACTACGACACGTGCCGCTCCTTTTTTTTGACGTGACGTGTCGCTCCTTACAAGCCCATGGTTCATCGTTGCAGAGAGACCGATCGACCAGTATGTACGTACACGTTCGCGACCAGACAGACAACGCTACGTACGCTTCGACCGGGTGGGTCCCAGCTGTCAGGGAGGATACGAAGGCACTTCCTTGCGTGCGAAGATATAGCAGGTGGGTCCCAGCTGTCAGGGGGAGGAATCATTTTTTTGCGCGTAATAAGGAGGCACTTCCTTGTGTGCGAAGATGTAACTGGTGGGTCCAGCTGTCAGCCCCACCGCGTACAGTCCTCTTCCGATGGCTGTTGTTCATTGACCACGTTGAGTATGCCGCGCCGAGAGCACCAAGGCGGTGGACGACGGCGAGGCCTAGGAAGGGAACGACGCGGAGCTGAGGAAGATGCGGCAGTGGATGCCCACGCCGAGCGGAGTACGAGCATTGACTGGTTCAGCTGCGGTGTGAGGCTGCCGTCTCCAGAGAATAACATGGGATGTGGGTGAGTAGAGGGAAGGCCTGGCCAACGGTAGGAGTAGGGTGGGGCGGTGAGGCCTGCGCGGCAGCACAGCCGGCCACGGGAGGCAGGAGCAGGCGGTCCCACCGGCATTGGTTTGGGCGGCTGGAGCAGGAAGATCAGAGATTGAAGAAGCAACACGGCTGTTGGATTAACATCTAACGGTCACTGCTGCTATAATAGTTTGTTGACTAAGTTGACAAAGCCCTGCATACGCGTCAACCTAGTAGTCCCACAATTCAGCCTCTAAATCTGGTAGGTCCTAGCTATCATGAGGAGGAATCGTTTTTTTTGCGTAATAAGGCGGCACTTCCTTCCATGCGACGATAGAGCCGGTGGGGCCCAGCTGTCAGGGGGAGGAATCAATTTTTTTCTCGCATAATAAGGAGGCACTTGCTTCCGTGCAACGATGCACCACATGGGTCCCTACTGTCAGCCTCTCCGCTTACATCCCGCTTCCGATGACTGTTGTTTGTTGACCACGTTGAGCACGCCGCGCCGATAGAACCAACGCGGTGGACGACGGCGAGACCCAGGAAGGGAATGACCCGGAGCCAGCGAAGACACAACAGTGGATGCCCATGCTGAGGAGAGTACAAGGGTTGACTGGTTCGGCTGTCGTGTGAGGCTGCCATCGCCGGAGAATAACAAGATGTGTGGGTGAGTAGAGGGATGTCCTGGCCAGCGGTGGGAGTAGGAGGTGGCGGTAGGGCCTGCGTGGCAGCACAGCCGGCCACGGGAGGAGGGAGCAGGCGGTCCCGCCGGCGCTGGTTTGGGCGGCTGGAGCAAGAAGATCAGAGATTGAAGAAGCAGCATGGCCGTTGCATTAACATCCAATGGTCACGGCTGCTAGAATCGTTTGTTGACTAAGTTGACAAAGCCCTGCGTACGCGTCAATTTAGTAGGCCCACAAGTCAGCCTCCAAATCTGCTGGGGCCCAGCTGTCATGGGGAGGAATCTTTATTTTCGCGTAATAAGGAGGCACTTCCTTCCATGCGAAGATATAGCTAGTGGGTCCCAGCTGTCAGGGGGAGGAATCATTTTTTTATTCGTAATAAGGAGGCACTTGCTTGCGTGCGGCCATGGACCATGTGGGTCCCTACTGTCAGCGTCTCCACGTACATCCCTCTTCCGATGGCTGTCGTTTGTTGACCACGTTGACAGTGCCGTGCCGATAGAACCAACGCGGTGGACGAAAGCGAGTCCTAGGAAGGAACGACCGGTAGCCGGCGAAGACACAGAAGTGGATGCCAACACGGAGGGGAGTACGAGGGTTGACTGGTCGGCTGCGGTGTGAGGCTGCCATCACCAGAGAATAACAGGAGGTGTGGGTAAGTAGAGGGATGGCCTGGCCAGCGATGCGAGTAGGGTGGGGCGGTGAGGCCTGCGCGACAGCACAGCCGGCCACGGGAGGCGGGGGCAAGCGGTCCCGCCGGCGGTGGTTTGGGCGGCTGAAGCAAGAAGATCTGAGATTGAAGAAGCACGTCAGCCGTTGTATGTCCATCCAACGACCTCTACTGCTAGAATCGTGTGTTGACTATAAGTTGACAAAGCCTTGCGTTCGCGTCAACTTAGTAGGCCAACAAATCAGCATCACATCAGTGGCGGACAGCATACAACCCATTTAGTATTTTTAATAATTCACAGCCCATTTTTTAATTCCTATGGAATTTACTGCAGCCCATTTAATGTTTCTAATAGTATAGCCCATTTTCTAGCCAGGGCCAGTGTTAAAAATTTCAACGAAACTTCCCACATTTTGGTGGGGTTTGAATTATTTTTATCCCAAAATTTTGATTCAGATTCAATCTAATTTCAAGATTATTTTATATTAGGTTAAAATCCAATGAAATTTTGCGCGCGCAACAAAAAAAATGTAATGAAATTAAAAATCTCAAAATCCAAAAAAAAACTAACTTCCAAACTAATTGCCGGTTCGCTGTGTTTTTTATATTTATAGCCCATTTATTATTACTTAAAGCCCATTTTCTGGGCAAGCCGAATGCACCCCTCCTCGTTTTTGTAACCCAGCCGGGCGGAGAAAAACAAGTTGGCCTGCATTGGGTATTCGTCAAAAAAAAACTGGGCTAGCCATTTTCACAAAGGAAAAAAATAGCTGGGCTGGTTATTTGGTAGACATAAAATAATAGCCTGGGCTACACGGGCCATAGCCCCCGCACAGACCAGTTGATACCCTACTGCGTCTCAGTAACAAAAAACATCTCTAAAAAATATGCATGATCTGCTGGGTCCCTGCTGTCAGCAGCTCCTTGTGCAATTCTCTCCTTTATTGAGTACGTTGACAATGGCGTCGGACCCAGATGTCAGCAAACCATTAGGGGAAAGTTTTTCTTTTCTTGTAATAATAAGGAGGCACTTGCCTGAGTACGACCATGGCCCTGGTGGGTTCCTACTGTCATCCTCACCACGTACAGTCATCTCCTGATTCCTCTCATTTGTTCACCATGTTGACAACGCGAGACGGCGGCACCACGGTGAGCGCAACAAGGCGAAGGACGACGGAGAGGGCCTGGCGGGCCATACAGATGGTCTGGTACAGTGCCCGCTGCTCATCCAGGAAGCCAGGATCATCGGTCCCTATGTCCGCGACGGCATTGTCGTTCGCCTGTTCGCTGGTGATTTGTCCCCCCGCAAGCCGATGCTCGTTGAGGAGACGGAGGTTGTAGCACTAGTCCTCCTGCGCTTGCCGGAACACCGACACCGGTGGCATTGGTAGCTCTTCCGCCATTAGGGCGTCGAAGTGCGGCCACACCTACTCTATGGTGAACACGGCATGAACCGGCGCGAGCGGTGGCGCCGGCTCCTGGTCGGAAGCCTTGTCCATCGTCTGGTCGTCGTCGCTGAGCTCAGCGAGTTCGCTGGCGAGCCAACATGTCCGACTGCTACACCAGACCGCTGCCAAGCCCGCGTCTGAACGCCCTGGCCCACCCAAACCGCCTCCCTTGCCCGCGCGCACTTCTCGCCCGAAATGGTCAGCGCCGCCCGCGCCGCTTCCCGGAGCAGGCGACTGCTCGGCATTCAAATGACATAACTGCCGTCCGTCCGTCCGTCTGCCGCCCACATTAATGACACGCGGTTGTCGAGGCGGCTACTGAGGCGCCACCCGTCCGTCCCTCTGCCGCCCACCATTGCTATATAAACTGCTGCCCCAACCATAGCCGCAGTCATCCGCCTTCGTTCCCTTTCTCCTCTCTACACCACTGATGTCTACTACACAACTTGTTCTTGTAGACTCGTGTTGGGCCTCCAAGCGCAGAGGTTTGTAGGACAGTAGCAATTTTCCCTCAAGTGGATGACCTAAGGTTTATCAATCCGTGGGAGGCGTAGGATGAAGATGGTCTCTCTCAAACAACCCTGCAACCAAATAACAAAGAGTCTCTTGTGTCCCCAACACACCCAAGACAATGGTAAATTGTATAGGTGCACTAGTTCGGCGAAGAGATGGTGATACAAGTGTAGTATGGATAGTAGATATAGGTTTTTGTAGTGCGAACAATAAAAAACAGCAAGGTAGCTAGTAACAAAAGTGAGCATAAACGGTATTGCAATGCTTAGAAACAAGGCCTAGGGTTCATACTTTCGCTAGTGCAATCTCTCAACAATGCTAATATAATTGGATCATATAATCATCCCTCAACGTGCGATAAAGAATCACTCCCAAATTCCTATTAGCGGAGAACATAAGATAGAAATTGTTTGTAGGGTACGAAACCACCTCAAAGTTATCCTTTCCGATCGATCTATTGAGCTATTCCTATAAGTGTCACAAACAGCCCTAGAGTTCGTACTAAAATAACACCATATGTTACACATCAACCAACTCTAATGTCACCTAGATACTCCAATGTCACCACAAGTATCCATGAGTTGATTATACGATATGCATCAAACAACTTCATAATCATAATATTCAATCCACACAAGAACTTCAAACAGCACCCCAAAGTTTCTATCGGAGAAAAGATAATAAAAACGTGCATCAACCCCTATGCATAGATTACCCCAATGTCACCTCGGGAATCTGTGAGTTGAGTGCCAAAACATACATCAAGTGAATCAATATAATACCCCATTATCACCACGGGTATTCATATGCAAGACATACATCAAGTGTTCTCAAATCTGAAATATTCAATCCGACCATAACGAAACCTCAAAGGGAAAAGATTCGATTCATCACAACAAGGATAGTGAGGGAAGAAACACCATATGATCCAACTATATTAACAAAGCTCGCGATACATCAAGATCGTGCCAAATCAAGAACACGAGAGAGAGAGAGAGAGATAAAACACATAGCTACTGGTACAAAGCCTCAGCCCCGAGGGTGAACTACTCCCTCCTCGTCATGGAGACCGCCGGGATGATGAAGATGGCCTCCGGTGATGATTCCCCCCTCCAGCAGGGCACCGGAAAAGGGCTGTAGATTAGATCGTGGAGGTACAGAGGCTTGCGGCGGCGTAAAAACTCATCTAGGTTAACTTTTGGGGGTTTCTAAATATATATGATTTTTCAGCGTTGGAATCACGCAAAGAGGTGCCACAGGGGGCCATGAGGCACCAGGGCGCGCCTGGGGGGGGGGGGGGCAGGTGCGCCCAGGTGGCTGGTGGGGCCCCTGTGGCTCTTCTGCTGCTCCTCCGAAGCTTCCTGGGTCTGTTTCCTTCCAAAAAAATCGTCAAAAAGTTTCGCTGCATTTGGACTTCGTTTGATATGGATTTTCTGGAAAACCTAAAACAAGCAGAAAACAACAACTGGCACCGGGCACTAGGTTAATATGTTAGTCCATGAAAATCATATAAAAGCCCTATAAAAGTGCACCAAAATCATACAAAACTATCATAAACATGGCATGAATACTTCATAAATTATAGATACGTTGGAGACGTATCAACCACTTCCACCATGGCTTCCTCGCACTCCACCGCTCTCCGGGATGGGTGGACGGCAGACCAGAAGAAGGAGATGACCGCCATTGCTGCCGACTGGCTGGCCGGCAGGCAGCCGGAGGACGACAACGTCCTAATGGAGGACATGGTCGTCGACGAGCCGGCGCCACCCTCCTCCGCGCCATCGTCACCGGTGCACTGCACCATGACCATCGGCGAGGCCCGTGCCCAATACATGGACAAGGTGCGGGAGCAGCAGGAGGAGCAGTTCCGGAAGGCGCAGGCCGACGCCACCTACAACCACCAACTCCTCCAGGAGCACCTGTAGGCGGAGGAGCAGATCGCCGCGGACCTGGCGGAGCACGCGGCGCTGCTCGAGTCCTACCGCTCCACCCGCAAGAGCCGCCTCGAGCGCTGGCGGTACCGCCAGTGGGTGGCGGAGGTTGCGGCCGCCCACAAGGAGGGCGATGAGGCCGGCGAGGCACTTTTTGGCGAGACAGACGACGAGGCGGAGGACATCGCCGGTTCCGCCGAGGCCCCGCCCCGCCGGCAACGAAGCGGAGGATTTCGCCGGCTCCGCCGAGGCCCCGCCCCGCCGGCAATGAGGCGGAGGACATCGCCGGCTCCACCGAGGCCCAACAAAGCAGAGGACATCGCCGGCTCCGCCGAGGCCCCACCGGCAACGAGGTGGAGGACTTCACCGGCGCCGCCGGACATGGGGAACGGGCGCCGGAGATCATAGATTAGGTTAATTAATTTTACATCCAGAGTCGGATGAGCACCGCTATTTAGTTGAAGAATGTCCGAAATGTAATGAGATCCGGGCATGTTTGAAATCCGGCCATGTTTGAATGAGTTTAGTCCGGTTAGTTCGAATTGTTGTATCAGAGGCATTAGACGAACATGCAGAACAATACGTACTACTCCCTTCGTCCTAAAATAAGTGTCTCAACTCTATACTCCCACTGTCCAGGTGTATAAGTCATCTTAGATTGTGCACCACGACCAAGGTGAGGGAAAAACGAGAGAACTTGATGTTTATTTGCTAATTAATGCCATTGCAACCAGAGAATTAACCACTGCATGTTGTGCTAAGTTGTCTCAAGTAATTGAATGCATACATGCCCCACGTCTCCTATTGGCTAATTTCTTTTTTCGTGGCAAAAAACTGAAAATGAGGTGGGTAGTTTTGGGATTATTTGGTTTTCGTAATGTGACTTATGCATCGGTACGAAGGGAGTACTAACTTTAGTACGAAGTTGTACTAAGCTTGAGACAATTATTTTGGGAAGGAGGGAGTAGGATTTTTTTGCCAGGACGCACAGTGATCACTTTGTTTGCCACAGTTTCAAATGTACCATAAAGTTTTTTAGTGTGGCTGTACATTGCAATCAAACTCACAGGCCTGGCAATTCATAACATTCACAACAATCGATCAGAGCAATATTTTTACTTCACAACTAAAGACACAAATAAAGAAAAATCGATCAATTCTGCTGACAGCAAAGGGTGTCCCATTCCAAAATATCAAATGTATGTCTTTTTGCTAACCATCAATGAGCAAAATTTGACAAGGTTTCCCTTTCCAAAATATCAAATGCATGTCTTCTTGCGAACACCAATGAGCAAACTTTGAGAAGGTTTTCCCATTGCAAAAATCAAATGCCTACGATTGTGGGAAGGGAGGTGTTTGTCATCAGTTTGCACATTGACATGGAACCTCGTGCTGGATTAACCAGCTGATCTTTTTGTGCAGTTCCACTAAAATCGAGCAATGTCATGCGTAGCTTGGTGGATTTCGTATTTACATGTTGCAAGGCCTTGAACACGTTGGTAGCTCCTTTCATGTAGCTAGTTTAGTGGCTCAAGGTGACAATGAATGATTAGAGAACCATTCGATGTATTGTGCATGATGAAGTATTATGGAGGGCACGAACCATCCGAACATTTTGTGTAGTTCCACTGAAATCAAGCTGAGCATCCCTGTCTGCATAAATAGTCTGCATAAATACAGAAAAAGTGTGATTACTATAATAGTGGTACTAGTTGATGAAACATACGCTCACAAATATAATCATCTTCATTATCTTAACAGGAAAAGATAGCAATGCAATAGCTTCAATTAAACATTTATTCAAAATAGTAACACAATATAAGTAGCACAACATAACAAAGCACGATCATGTGGATGAAGGCCGATGCTGACATTGTTTGTTACAGCTGCGTCCACGAGTGACTTGGTCATACCTTTCCTGGTTGTAGAATCTTGCACTTCACATGCTGTTGAGTTGCCACATGAGTTCTGCAGACTGGTCATCTCACCAGCGTCTACTAATACTCTGTAAAGCTTCTCGATTATTCCTTCTGTAATGTACATCAACCAATGACTGCTTCTTTCTGCAAAGTGGAAGGATCAACTGGGCCCAAGAATGCAACAGTTTGCCTTAAATACATTGGCTCCTTTTGTGCAGTTCAACTGAAATCAAAATTGAAATAGCAACGAGCAGAAGTTTTGATATCCCTGTTTGCACAAAGAGGTATAAAGGAAAAAATTACTTACCAATAACGGTTGATGACTTATATGCCCACAAGAAAAAATATCTACCTTATTTTAATGGGAAACAAAGCAGGACAGTAGCAATTCTCAAATAGTGTCATTGATTCATATTAACAGAGACATTATCTTAACAATACCTTGCTTAAACATGTAGAAAGAACGACAAAGCAGGATAGTACCATTTCTCAAACAGTGTAACTGATTCATATTAACAGAGACATCATCTTAACAATACATTGGTTCAACATGTACTCCCGCCGATATGTAATAAGTGTTGCAGTTCTGAACTAAGGTTCAGTAGTTACTTCTAAGACTGACATTGCTTTATTTTACCAGTGGCATTAGAATAACAAAAAGCTTAAACAGTTGCATGGCAGAGTGGGCGCAACAGCACCATGTGCTTCCATCGATGTATAAAGGGCTGATGCAGAGTTTGTTGCAACAAAGAAACAAGCAGCATATCTGGGTTGGTAGCATTTTTGTTCACTTAATGGGAGAAGATAGCAATACAATAGCTTCAATTCAACATTTATTCAAAACAGTACCAATACAAGTAGCACAACATCTCAAAGCACACTGCACAATCATGTGGATGAAGGCCGGTACTGACCTTTCATGAGGCAGACTTGAAAGACCTCAAGATCAAATACCAATCTGCCAACACGGATAGGAAATCCGATCTCCTTTTGTGTGAGTTCCACTAAATCTAGCAACGTTGCCGGTGTGACATTTTAGTTGAACTGCACAAAACAGTCTTCAAACAAAAGTGTTTTGCGCAGTGCACGAAAAGGTCGCAATAGCAACGAGGTGAAAGAGATCCCTGTTTGCACAGAGGTAAAAAGGAAACAATTACTGGCCAATAATGGAGGATGACAAATATGGCCACAAAAAGAAGCATCTACCTTATCTTAATGGGAAACAAAGAAGGACAGTTGCATTTCTAAAACACTTGCATTGATTCATATGAACAGAGACATTCTCTTAAAATTAACATTCGTTATACATGTAATTTACTTTTAACAGTGGCATTGCTTCAATTTTCTAGTGGCATTATGAGATTAACAATAGCTAAATAGTTGTATGGGACAGGGAACATAACAGCACCATGTGCCTCCACACGTATAAATGGGTGATGCAGAGTCTGTTGCAACAAAGAACAAAGCATCATATCTGTGTTGGTCCCATATTTGTTCTCTTTCAACCTTTTTCCTATGTGAGGGCAGCAAATCTAGTCCTGCACAAACTCTACTGCCTTGTCCCCCACCCCCCGGTTTCTTTCCTTTTTCAAGAAAGAGATCAGTTCCTTACAGATGTGTGTACTGCGATTTCCCTTTTTCCCTTTTCAACCAACAGAGCGGCTGGATAGCCAGTCTGTACTACTTTCCCCCTTTCCTTTCCTCTTTGAACCACGTCCTAGATTCATGCTATAAAACTCACCCCCACCTTCTTTTCTGTTTGAACCAGACCTAGATTAGACTGCAGAAGCGAAAAAGATCCACATGAAGCTAGAGCAATGCCGGTTTCAAAGTAAAGTTATACCTTAGGGTCGTCGGGATGTGGCTAGGTGGGCGGCGGGAGGCCAGATCTGCCCACACTATGTACGACAGCGGTGAAGACGGGGTCGGAGGCCCTCCCGCGCAGGCGCTGGGTGAAAGAGAACAGCGCCGCCGGCAGTGGATTCCCTCCCTCGCTGACGGTAACAGAGTCAACGCTGCACCTCCTCACCTTCCCCGGCCGACGAGATCCGGACGGCTCTTTGATCAGCAGTGAGGGGAGAGAGAGAGAGGCCACCGCAATCTTGTTTAGATCTGGAGAGGGTGAGATAGTGTGAACAGAGCAAACCCTAGCAAACAAACGCTGAGGCTCCAGAGAGACAGAGTGTGAAGAGAGCAAACCCTAGCAAACAAAGGCTGAGGCTCCAGCTTATATAGTATTATATGGTGGAGTGGTTTTATTTTTCTCTCCGTAACAATCATTTTAAACTGTGTACAAAACAAAACTCTTTATTTAACGTACCAGTGAAGAAAACTATGATCAAACTAATGCTGCACACGTCCTGGTCACACTTTCTATCGTTGACGTGTGGTACCTTCGTCCGGGTTTTTACTACACATCATATTTTTTATCAAAGTTTGACCACATATTTAACTAGCAAACGGCTAATACATGCCAACAATTGGCTTCATATTTCTTATGTAGTTATATGAGTAATATATTTTATCAAAATTTGGCAACATAATTAACTAGTCCGAAAAATTCAGAACCAACTCATAAATAAAATGTTTATATACAACTCAATGATTGAAAGATCATAGCCAACATTTAGAAACCAATACAGGGGAGCTGAAGACAAAGTTGCGAGAAGGCTTAGAAACCAATACAAATCTTTTGCTCTTAGTACCAACATTGATGCTTCTCCGAGGAAACATTTGGTTCATAGCGAAAGACAAATTTGCACCAAGGTGGAAGACGGCTGCGTCTCCAAAGCAACCAAGGTGCACTGATGAATGATATCTTTGTCTTCGTGGCTACCCAGCAAAGAGCACCGATGGAAGACGACTCATTTTTTTATCGAGCATCAATCAGCTTCACCAGCCGATGCAACCATGATACTCAACCATGAGCATCAATAGGTCATCGTGGTGATGCATCATCCATTTGGCATCAAGTTTGGGTGCGGCACCACTGAGGTTTGATAAATCCTCACTATGGTCTGTTTCTTCTCAGTAATCAAGCTCGAGAAAGGTAGAACCACATGGCAGAGGACAATGAGGCGGAGCGACAGTGGCCATCCAATTTTGTGCAGTTCCACTAAAATTGAGGAAGACATGCCCTGGTGTGGAGATATGCATCCCTGTTTGCAAAAATATAAAAAAGGGATATTTAAGTAGTGTCGTTACATTATTTTGGTAGTGGTACAAGATTAACAGCGGCATTTGAATTATCAATAAGAATTAATGAAATGTATCCCAGAAATATAAACATCATGATTATCTTCATGCGGACTAAAGCAGGACAGAAGCATTTCTTAAAACGGTGTCATTGCTTCTATTTATCGACGTCTCTAGATTGACAGCAGCATTGCTTAAAAGGGACGTAACTTTAACATGGGCATTGCTTCATTTTACCAGTGATATTAGATTAGCAGCAGCAATAGGGGCATATGGACAGTGAGCGCACAACCATCATGTACCTCCACCGAGGCATAAACCAGGACAACTTTTTTTTTGATGAAAAAACCAGGACAACTTTTGGAGTGGCCTTTTCTGTAACCAAAAAATTTAGGTGATGTTGGACCAGCAGACGAAGCCTAGCTGCTGTACATGGCGAGCTGGGCAGTACTAGTACATACAAAACCCGCTTGCAGCGACGTGGGGAGCTGGATCAGTAGAACGAAGCATGAAATCCAAAAGAAGTTATACCTCAAATGGGTGAGATGTGGCTTAGGCGGGCGGCGGGATCTGCCCACACGACGGCAGCGAACAAGGGTGCGGAGGACCTTCGTCCGCGCTGGCGCCGACTTAGAGAGGACGGTGCGTGTCAGCTTCCTCCCTCGCCGACGGCGACCACGTCAATGCTGCACTTCCTCCCCTCCCGCAGCGGACCGGATCCGGCTGGATCTGTGACCACCGGTGAGGAGAGATATTAGAGTGGACATTGTCGTCTTGTTTCGATTTGGAGAGGGTGAGAGAGTGAGACACGAGAAACCCTATCAACCCAGCCCTCTCAAGCCTACATATACAATGGAGTAAAAAAAATCTCTCCATAGCAATGGTTTCAAACAGAATACGCGCGTTCCTGGAAACAAAAACGAAAACTCGTGGAGGAATCTCTTTTTAACGTACGAGGAAAGAAAACTCGATCAATAACACGCCACCACTTCCAGGAGTATCGCTCATGTGTGGTCCCCGGCCCTCCATTATTAAGTGACCAAATTAAAGGGTCAAATTATCACGTAAGCTTCCTCTTCGTGTACAAACGCGCTCCATCGTGTACTCACGGGTGTGTCAGAGGCAAAGTGCGTGCGTGTACCTCTTCTCTTCTTGTACGTAGTACTACTCCATTTAATTTAATTTTGAACTGGTAGTACTACTCCTTTTATCTCACTTCCGATTGTTTTTCCCACTCCTATGATATTCCTATCCTAGGAACAAAATGAGGCCGAACTATGTGTGTGCGTGCGCGCGCGCGCGTGTGTGTGTGTTAGAGAGAACGAGAAATCGACCTATAGAGAGATGGTGTGTACGAGTAGTCGCGAGAGTCGTGACTATGTGTGTGTGTGCGCGCGCACACATACACATACATATTCGTGTTTACGTAAAATTCCTACTTTCATCTCCAACCCCCCGCTTCCCGGTGCACGCGACTGCTCCGCGTTCAAACGACACCATGGCCGGCCACAACATGCATGCAAAAAAGTTCTTTGGGAGTCCGTGCTACAGCTAGCTGTCCTCTTACCCCTCGTCTATCTCTTCCAGTAGTAATACTCCATGGCGCGATCCATCGACACACGGGCGGGGAAGTTTGCGTATACTCGCTTTGCGATGAGCGGCGTGTCGAGCAACCGTGTGGGGTGAGATGCAAATGCGACTGATGTGATTTATATAAACGTTAGTTTTGCTCCATGGCGCGATCCATCGACAAGAAACGTTGGTTTCCGAAACAACACTGTAGTATACTGTACTGCATGAGGGAGAAGCGGATTCAACGAAGAGTGATGGTTGCTTCGTCCGTCCAACTTCCTGCCGGGTCTATTTGATTTGACGACTCATTGGTCATTATTACTGCAGCGGTACGACCGTCGTGATTGTCATTTGTAGTACTACACTCTACTTTGGTGCATGGCACGTGGACCTGGATGCTGGATGTCCCACGTTTCGGCGAAAGGAGGTAGAATGATTTTGGAGCCAGGAACCGCGCGTAGAGCGTGGGCACTCTTTTTTTTATTCTGTGATAAAACTAAATTTATCCACTCTTACACCGGAGGAGTGCGAAACACGGCAGCCCAGTGAGTAGTACATGGCCCACCTCACATTATCACCATATTCCTTGGACACCGTGAGACACCAAGCTCTCTAGTAATAGTAGTAGGAGTAGTACATACTACTACTATAATTTCTCAGCGAGATAAAATTGTACTTACAATGCTATGAAGCTTTCAGCTTTTGTTTCATGTATCTTGCCTCCAAGGTTGCCCCGTTACAACATTCCATCATCAAATACAAAGGAAACTAACATGCATGCTGATGCATCTCAATGATTCACAGATCATAGCCAATATTTACTTCACAACTAAAGACAAATGTTGTGAGAAGGTGTACAAATAAAGAACAAAACGATCGATGCAGTCCCTAGGCCTTGAACCCTAAACCCTAAACAGGCTTTAATTTCCTGGCGAGGTTGAAACTTTCGAAGGAAAGAAGTCTGGAACCCATGGACCATCCAATGATTTTGTGCACTTCCACTAAAATCGAGCTGAGCATCCCTGTTGGCAAAGATATTGAAGAAGTGTGATGAGAATAATAGTAGTGGCACTAGTTGATGAGACATAAACTCATCACAAATAGAAGCCGGTAGAGCAACGTGCGGGGCAAAGAAGTAGAGAAAGATCCGCATGGAGCGACGTGAGGAACTGGGGCAGTGGAGGAAGCCGGCTCGAAAGGAAGTTGTACCTAAAGGGACGTCGGGATGTAGTTAGGAGGGCGGTGGGAGGCGGCATCAGCCCATACCGCGGCAGTGAGCAAGGGGCGAAGGCTACCGCGCCGGAGCTTTGTGAGAGAGAACGGCCGGGACCCCTGATCGGGACGCGCCCATTGTGGGTTTTCTCCCTCGCTGCTGGCGACCGCGTCTACGCAAAACATCCACCACTTCCCCTGGCAGACGGGATCCGGCCGGATATGTGAACAGCGGTGTGGCCACCGTCGTTTTGTGCGAGAGTGTGTGAAGAGAGCAACCCCAGCAAGCAAGCGTGTAGCTTAGGCTCCTGGCTATATTATGTATATATAGTGGAGCGGTTTTCCTTTTCTATCCATATCAACCTTTTTATATTGCGTATGTGCCATTGAAGAGAAAAAATGATGGTTGCTTCGTCCGAGCAACTTACTGTGTGATTTGACTGCTCATTAGGCATTATTACTGCGTCCCCTGCTGGTACTCCACCTACGTGTGTGACCGTTCCTGAGTCTCACTTGTACTCCCAATTACTTATCTCTAATTTCTTGCATGACACGTGGATCCAGATTCTGGATGTCCCACATGTCAGCGAAAGGAAGAAGAACGAGTTCCGATGACCGAGAAGTAGTATTTCCATGCAAACGGATCTTACGATGCATGACCTGTTTGTTATTCTATCGACCAAAATACCCTTGCATGCAGGTTTCTCTCACTCCCATGTGACCTACCTACTCTAACATCCATCATTTCAGCAAGGGGTAATGCCGTCTAAAACTCCGTCCACGCAGTACATTATGAAATACTGTATGAACATGTGAAGACTACAACCCTCATGCATGCATGCAGTAGTCACACGTACACATGCACACAAAAACGCACGCGACGCCCTAATGCATGCATGCGGAAGTCACACGTACACATGCACGCACGCATGCATGTGTACAACACACGATGCAACACACATGCTCACGCTCAAGTGCTCAGCCTACACGTGCATGCGCACACATACACAACCAGGGTGGTTCCCACGCAAGGGTTGAACTCCTGCCGCGCCTGTGTAAAATTTTGTTTAACTTATTTCTTTTCTCTCGCAACTGACAGGTGGGACCCACAGTCCACGTGTCAATTTAACCAGTCAACAAAGTGCTACGTAGACTATTTGGCCGGTCAACAGAGTGCAATACGGTGCTCTACGGTGAGCTGGTGATCGTATAAACACCGCAAAATGTATATATTGACCGTAATGAGCGTATTATGAAGTCCAGTGACCGCCATTAAGCCATATTAACCGGAAAGGAGGCAGTATGGACTATTAGTGGGACGAGGAGAACGAGGAGAATCTTGCTTACTACGCCCTCTCCCTCTCCCACGCGCGCGGTGGCTCGCAGGACGAGGAGAACGAGCCCTCTCCCTCTCCCATACACGCGGTGGCTCGCAGGACGAGGAGAAGCTTGCTTACTACGCCCTCTCCCTCTCCCACACGCGCGGTGGCTCGCAGGACGAGGAGAAGCTTTTGACTACTATGCACTCTCCTCGCCCACGCGGTGGACGTGCAGCAGTTCATTCGGTGTCAGATTGCCAGAAGCATACATTGTAGTAGTACTACCATAATTGTTCGACTTCATGAAGAGGCGAAGAGCCAAGCGCAAGGTTTAATCGTATGAGTAGTACAGTATACAGGTACACTAGGAACCGCATGGTGGAGTGTCTGCACTCTTATTTTATTTTAATCTGTGATAAAGCAATCTTCTACTACTACTAGTACGCATTTACTCCGGAGCCCAGTGAAGTATTTACTCCTCAGATCACACTATCACCATATGGCCTCCATGCGACACCTAGCCCATTTGTGTTCTCCTTAGTAGAGTATTTATAGTTGCTCCTAGTAGTAGGAGCGGATTCAAAGAAGATTGAATTGATGGTTGCTTCTCCGAGCAACTTACTATGGGAAAGGTAGGGCTTGTGATTTGACTGCTCATTACTACTAGTATATTACTACGGCGAAACGACCGAGCTGGAGTCTCCCGTGCGGTTGTGCACTCTAATTTGGTGCATGGCATGTGGACTCGGATGCTGGAGTAGTAGAATTGCTTCTGGCAATGCTATCAAGCTTTCAGCATTTGTTTACATAATATATGTACACATAATTTTTGAGCGACATGAAATTGTACAACGCTATGAAGCTTTCAGGTTTTGTTTCATGTGTCTTGCCAGCTGGAAGGTTGTCTCGTTACAACATTCCATCAAATACAAAGGAAACTAACATCCATGCTCTTTCGAAAAAGAAAAAAAACTAACTAACTTGCTAATGCATCTCAATGATTTGCAGATCAGAGCCAATATTTACATCACAACTGAAGACAAAGTTGTGAGAAGGTGTACAAATAAAGGAAAAAGAAAAAATGATCGATGCTCTCCATAGGAATGCTTTCATTTCCTGTCCACGATATTCATTGGTTGGCAGCTACTTTCCCGCAGCTCTGTCAAAATCAACACAACATGTTGGCAAAGAAAGGAGCTGTCAGAAGCATGGAACATTCCGATCATTTTTTGCAATTCCACTAAAATAGAGCTGAGCGTCCCTGTTAGCAAAGATATTGAGTAAGTGTGATTACAATAATAGTGGCACTGTTGATGAAAAAATAAACACACAAATATATGCCGGTCACCTTTGCAGACTCTCTTGAGACTAACTACTTGTTGGAGAAGATTAGGCTGATAGTTGGATGAGAAGGATAGGAACTCCAAACTCCCTTTGTGCAGTCCCATTGAAATGTAGAAACGTTGCCAGTGAGACATTTTAGTAGAACTGCACAAAACACTCTTAAGAAAAAAGTGCTTTGGGCAGTTCACCAAAAGGTCGCAATAGCAACGAAGTGAAATGGATATCCCTGTTTGCAAAAAGAGGTAGAAAGGAAACAATTACTGGCCAATGACAGTTGATGACACATACGCCGACAAAAAGAAGCATATTCATTGTCTTAAGGGAAATATAATAGCATAGTGGTTTCTCTCAAACGGTGTGAGGACAAGATTGCAAAATGGAAAGTACGTCAGCCGAGCTAGTACGTTTTAGGCAAAGAACTAGAGAAGATCCACATGCAGCAACGTGGGAAGTTGGGCAGTGGAGCAAGGCCAGTTCCAGAGGAAGCTGTACCTGAGGGTCGTCGGGATGTAAGTAGGAGGGCGGCGGCGGGCGGGATCTGCTGCGGCAGCGAGCAAGGGTTGAAGGCCCTACCGCACCAGAGCTTGGTCAGAGAGAACGGCGGGTACCGCAGATCGGGACGCGCCGGCAGAGGGTTTCCTGTCTCGACGCTGGCGACCGGAGCAACACTGCACATCCTCCCTTTCCGCCAGCAGACGGGATCCGGCCGGATCAGTGACCAGCGGTTAGAGAGAGATTGGCCACCGCCATCTTGTGTGAGAGAGTGTGAAGAGATGAACCCCAGCAAGCAAGCATTAAGGCTCCTGCCTATATTTGTATAGTGGAGCGGTTTTCGTTTTTCTCTCCATACAATCATTTTATATTCTGTACGTGCCATTGAGGAATAAAACTTTATTTAAAAATAACGCACCGACGCGTCAAGTCGCACTTTGTTTCGTTCACGCGTGGTACATGACCCTCCATCAAGTGAACAACCGACACGCGTCAAATTATCACGTGGGCAGCCTTTTCGTACAGAAATGAGCTCCACCTTATACCCGCGCGGGTGTGGTTGGGAACGAGATGTGAGTACGTGTGTCGTGCGTGCACCTCTTCTCTTCGTGCATGTACCCCACCTACATGGGTGTGTGTGAAAGAGATACAAACCTAGAGAGAGATGGTGAGTGCGTTCGTGAGTGTTTTTTGGGGGGGTGATTTTGTAAGTGTATTTGTGTGCCTGAGAGATAGACAGGGAATATGAGTCGATGATATCTCAAAAAAATGTAACATATGCAATGCGTGTGAAACGGAGGCCTAGATATATCATATGTAGAGGGGGCGATCCACGAGAAGAGAGGGGAGGGATCATCAGCGTGAGATATCGATAGAATCGAAGAGAGGGATGAAGGTGTATGGGTGCGAGATCGGTAAAGAGAGCCAGCGAAATTGTGTGTGCGCACATCAAAGATATAGGGTGGCTGGCCTACTAGAACGTGAAAGGGGACAGGTGCAGTTTGTGTGTGGCAGGGAGACCTAACTAGAGCGTTCGACTATCGGTGTGTGTGTGTGGGGGGGGGGGCAGAGACCTAACTAGAGAGGTAGATCGACAGGTAGACGTGTGGAGAAGGAGAGACCTAGCTATGTATTGGGACATCGATCGGCATCCATGCATATGTGTAGGAGAGGAATAATTAAGGTTGGGAGAGAGGCAGAGCTAGAGTGCCGGAGGGGTGGCGGTGGAGTTGCTTCTCGGAGATGGTGGGAGAGGCCTACTAGACAAACGGAGGGTACGACTGCAATATCAATAAGAGAGGCGATGTGTGTCTGTGTGCGCGTGTGTGTGAGAGACGAGTCGGGGGGCATGCATGGATGATGGGGGGCGATATGTCTCTGGTAAGCAGACCTAACTAGATAGGTAGACCAATCGTCATGTGTCGGGGAAAGGGAGAGACTTATCTAGTGAGGTAGATCGATCAGTGCGTGGTGAAAAAGAGTTATAGTCGACCTAGCTATATGTATAGAGGGAGATTGATCGATATACATGCATGTGTTAGAGGCAAATAAGGCCCGGAGAGACGGATAGAGAGACAGGGATGCAGCTACGAGTTGGTGCGATAGGCCTAATATATAGAGATGGAGGAGTGTGCGAGTGCGAGGTCGATGAAAAGAGGGGCGAGAGTGTGCATATGTGTCTGACCGTATGAGAGATAGAGGGCATGGACGGTGAGATAGAGGAGAAGAGGGAAAGTGTGTGTATGTGGTAGGTAGACCTAGCTAGAGAGGTATATCGATCGGTGTGTGCCGGAAAGAAGGAGCTGGGGAGACCTATAGAGACCGTGGGTGAATGACCTAAAGAAAAATAACGAATGTGCGCGACGGAGAGAATGCTGAGGGAGGGGGAGGGCGAGGAGGGCGTGTGCATGCACCAGAGAAAGTTAGTGCTAGCTACAAACAGAACAGGATTGTGTGGGTGTAAAGTCTAACAGAGATCATAATTCATTACAAAAGTGGATTCAGATATTTGAATAAGAGAGTATAGTGATTTAAACCCATGCATGCATGAATATAATGGTGATACACATGGTGTGGTTATGAACATGTTATACTATATATATATTATATATATCGAACACTCTCACATTTTATTTGAATTTGTGATAATGTGTGGCTTTTGCAGCTCACAACTAAGTACTTGCAGGCGTAGGGGGCGGGGCAGTACACATTGTGCGATAAACACATTATACATATGAAACATGGTTTAGATTATGAAGATCTAGGCATCTAGCTAGAGCTTGAAATGTACTATTAATTGAAATCAGCATAAAGTGGATTCAAACATTTGAATTCGAGTTCATATAGTACACACAGTTCATATACAACTTGACATCAATCATGTGGAGTGTTGTGAAGATAATATACAGATGATGGTTTAACTTGACAACAATCATGATTGTAGATTCTTATTCAAATAGTGAAACGAATTCAAATTTAGTTCATATTGCAGCGGTAGTATATACATTTGGAATGCACTAAAATGTTCATTTGATTAGGTTACATGCATTATACACGTAGCGAAATAAACATGGATTCAAAGTTTTGAATGACATTTGTAGTAATTCATACAGTAAAACGGGACAAGACCCTCTCTTGTGTGGTGCGAATTGTTTTTTTTGTTTTTTTGGTTGAGGGAAGTGCGAATTGATATGGTACCGTACACGTTAGCCTTGTCCCGAAATTTCAACCCGCGCCTTATTATGCCGAAATTTCAAGATATCTCTTTGTCTGTTTGTGCTCTGAAAACTCCCTCCTTCTCAACCCGCGCCATGCTATCCCGAAATTACAACGCGCGCGAAAACTCCCTCCTCCTGCGAAATCCCGACAAGCGAAATCTCTGTTCTACCCCTGATCGGAAAGAGCCGCTAGTTCAAATTGGTGGGGGTACTTTTGTAACTTACCCTACATTTCGGACAAGCACGTCCCTAAGTCATGGTTCCCCCCTCCCATCCCCTTCTTTTCCCCATTCAAAAACTGAGGCCGCCAAAACCTCTCTCCACCAGCCGTGAAATCCCACCCTCATCCGTCCGCCCCCCCATCGCCGCCCAGCCGGAGCCTCTTCCCCGATGACGTCGTCCACCGCAACAGCTCGACGTCCCTCATCCACCGCACCGGATGAGGATCCGTCGTCGATCTCGTCGTCGCGCCGGTTCAGCCGCCCCGTCCTCCACCTCCAAGGAGCTGCTCCGACGATCGCCTCGTCTATCGCGGCTGCTCCATTCCCACAGCGCCGCCTTAACCTACCCCACCGGAACCGCAGCATCCTCATCGACTCCTCGGATGAAGCCGAGGCCTACTCGGTGCCACCAAAGAGGTTGTACACTCATCGCATCTTCTCCTTCACTCGTCCTCACGGCTCCGCCGGTGCTCGATCCCGCTCCGCCATGGCGTGGCTCCCTCGACGCCGGTGCCGCCGGTGACATCCTACACGGCGGATCTCCCCCATTGCGAGGATCCCTCGGCGGCGGCGTCCATACCAGCCGGAGCTGCTGCTGCTGCTCCGGCTCTCGCTCGCGCTGCTGCTCTGCTCTTGCTCTCGCTCGTGTTGCCGCTCTGCTCTTGCTCTCACTCGCGCTGCTGATACTGGTACACGGGCTACTACAGCTACATGAGTTGCTGCTCTGGCTCTCGTTCGCGCTGCTGCTCCAGCTGCTATCTGCTAGTGCGTTCCTTGTTGAGCGGCTGCTGATTTAGATCACTACTTCTCTGCTACCACTAGTGCTTGAGCGGCCTAAACTACCAATGAAGTGCTTCTCTGCTACAAGTGCATTCAGTTTCGACAGTAAAATTCAGTTTCGACAGTAACAGTCAGTTTTGACAGTAAAATTCAGTTTCGACAGTTAAGTTCAGAGTCAACAGTTTTAACATCTTCTGTTGGAGTTGGTTATTTTTTGGTGATGTAAATTTTATAGCTAGCACTTTTTCGTGATGTATTTTACATCATCTATTGGAGATGGAATTAGAATCCCACTTCAGATTAACGATGTCTGTCTTGTACTGCTTCAGCCTCGACGTCGCACAGCTTGCCGGAGCTGCTCCAATGACGGAGCCATCCATCACAACAGAGCAGTACCCTCGACGCCGTCTATAGACGCCTCAGATCTTCTTCCCCAGCTTCGACAGCCACCTCCGCCGCAACATCTTCAGCGACCGACCCAATGATGCCGAGGTCGAGACGGCTACGCCAAAGAGGTTGTACACTTGTCGCATCATTTTTACTCTACATTCATGTCGACCCCTTAGGGCAATTTTGGTTCAAAGGAATTAGTGAAGGAAAAACATAGCAATAGGAACTTTTCCTATGGTACTCTATTATTCAATTATTCATGCATTTGGTTGAAAGGAATGGAGCAAAACAAAACTCAAGGATTTTTTTTCCTTTCATGTCTGTTTCAAAGGAAAAACACATAAATTTTAACATCCACCTGGACCTACTTATCAAAATCCTATGCATGAAAAGAAGACTAAGTGCATTAGTGGCATAATAACATTCTAACTTTACACATTTGCAGGTGGTTTGACTTTAATTTGGCCATGTTTCTTTGCATTTCCTGTGCTCTTCCTGGAAGCCAAAGGAGCCCTTACAGAATTACTTCAGTTGCAGATAGGTGTTGAAGAAAACATTGTGTGGTTTGTCCTGCTCCTGCCGCGATGTCGTCCACCTCACCTGAGCTGCTCCGTCGACAGAAGCGTCCACCATACCAGACATCACGACTCCTTACCGTGTTTCGCCGCCTCAGATCTCCTTCCCCGCCACCGGCAGCCACCGCAACTGCATCGCCATCATTGACTCAGCAGATGAACCCGAGGAGTACACGGGTCCGCAAGAGAGGTCGCACTCTTTTGTTTCTGCTTACTTTATGCATTGCTTAATATTACCTGCTAGTTTATCATCCTGTTCATCTCTTAGACACTAAGTCAGGTCCAAATTAATGTTCAAACTTGAGTTTTAAAATGCTTGTGGGGCACATATCGAGGCAACAATGAATAGTATATCAATCTACTATCTGTTTCATCTAGGGTATCTACTATGTCGATCATCTTGGGTGGGAAACAAACAGTAAAGCAACCATCATCTGTCTTTTTATTAAATTAAGCTATCATTTGCCTGCTATCATTATTTTTGGATCTGTCCACTGGTTGTTACCATCACTCTAGATTTCTGCATGCTCTCCTTACTTAATCTCACTATATATTTTTCGTATGCATGTCAGTTATTGTACACAGTCATGCTGAACATGTAGAGAAAAGGAGAAGAGTCTTGCACGGCAATACAATGTCATGCAGACATCGCTCCATGGTGGGTGCAATGGCAACCCCACCCCCTCCTCCAGATTGTAATCCAGAGGAAGTTAGTTGTTCAAAGGTGGAGTCAGAGGGAGCTGACTACTCCTATTTACCCCCCGAGGTGTTTGCTCTAACTTGGCATGATGATGTTGGTCATATCATGCATATGGTGCCTTGCTTTGCTTACTTTCGACATCATATATGTCATCTGCTTAGTTTAGACATGTTCTGTAATGCTGTTTAATTTCTATATCATATATGTGAATTATGCAATGCCATCTTTTTTAGCCAGCCATAATATATGTGAAATATGCAATGCCATCCTGTTTAGACAGGCATCATATATTTGAATTATATCTTGCCATTCCTTTTTTTCATTACATTTCCATTTGTCGACAATGTTTGTACATTCAACTACTCTTCCTGTGAATCAGCCATTTGAGTGGGTGATGAAAAAATCTGGAGTGAAAAGAAGTTCTTCAGAGCAGACAGTGCTACCTGTCAAAGCAGATCTCTTGCTGGGTCCAGATAGCTCTTCAGAGGAGGATTTAGAGATAGATGACCAGTCCTATCCCCCCCCCCCCCGAGGTGTATGCTCTAACTTGGCAGGGTTATACTGCTCGTATCATGCATATGGTGTCTTGCATTGCATAGTTTAGACATCATATACACAATATTCAACACCATCTGCTTAGTTTAGACATCATATATGCGAATGCCATCTGCTTAGTATATAAATCACATATGTGAATTATATCATGACATCCTGTTTACTTAGATAACATGTATGTGAATTATGTCATGCGAACCTGTTTACTAAAGACATCATATAATTATCTCATGCCATCCTTTTTAGTTAGTCATCATATCTTTGAATTATGTCATGCTATACAGTTTAGATAGACATCATATATGTGAAATTATGTCATGCTATCCTATTTAGTTAAACAACATATATGTGAACTATTTCATGCCTTCTTTTTTCCTCACTATCTATTGCATCTGTCTCATACAAGGTCTGTACATTCAACTACTTTTCTTGTTTATCAGCCATTTGAATTGGAGGGTGTGATGGCAGTATCTAGCGGAGTAAAAACACGGTCTTCAAATAAAACAGTTCTACCTTTCGATGGAGATAGCACCCCGGTTGTACTTGCACAAGAACCAGCCCTACCACATATTACCCAGACTATCGCAGATTGTACCCCTACTCCGATGGACAGAGAACCAGCTTCACCCAATCTAACCCCAACCCCAGCAGATAGTAACCCAGTTCCAGTTGACACAGCACCATCTCCATGACAGAGCTCCCAAACAAGAGCAGTTAGTAAGGCAGCTCCAGTGCCCAAAGCGCCAGGAGTACCACGGCGAACCCCAACTCCACCAGTTAGTACACCTATTCCTGTGGACGAAGCAGAACCAGTCATCCGTAGTTTAGCGTCTATCACATTTGATGTTGTTAAATCCTATGAGCGTATCTTCCGATCATGGAAATATTATACTGAAGATGAATGAAAAAGCCAGTTGTAGGTGTTCCTCCAGGAGTTATGTGTAAGTATTCATGGCAATTACTTTGCTTTGTCCCATACTTTCTACCTCCCTGCTAGTTATAACATAGCAAATGTTCCCATTTTTCTGTGTAGAGAACGACCGATTTGCAAACTCAGGATGAGGTAACCTGTGCTAATACCTCTGCTATCTTCAAGAATGCTTTGCGGCAATATCGGAATTACCTAAAGAAAACGTATTTCACTGGCAAGGAAACTCATCAAATTCCCTTACTTTCTCCGGAGACACATTTATGAGATGATGACTGGGAACGCCTTGTTTTGTATTGGTCTAGTCCCATGAATCTGGTAGGGTCTATGAGATCATATTTCATTTTGAAGTACTATATGGTTGCGTCTTACTGTACTCTCTTCTTGTAGAACAAGTGCTTAAACCTGCAGAACAACTGTTCTCAGGTAAGATTCCATAGTTGTGGTGCATACTGCTTTGCTCTTGTATCACTGTATTTACTCATACCAACTAATTTTTAAATAGAAGGATCCAATCGAAACTCCAATGGCACAACAGGTATGTTTAAACATGTTTCTTTAACTGGTTTGCTCTTCTAAATTGCTCTATGTTGATTTCAATTTCAATTATGTAGACAGTTGTCTTCTCATATCATTCACATTACTAGCATCAAAACAGAGCCAATAATGTTGTTAGTTGTACATGTATACCCGTGGTACCCATCTGAAATCTTGTGGTGCCGTGTAGTTTCCCACACTTATATTCTTTCAATGCTATTTTGTCTTGGACTGATATGATTTGAACCGTGTCTCTATTTTGATTTGGCAAGACAATGCAGTGACAGTAGCACATAGATATATGTTTGTTTGATGCTTTTATAATGTACTACTTTGCAATAGAAGACTTGATAGTTTAATCCTGTCCACCTTACTACTGATCTGGTTCGCCAAAATGAGTTTCATATACTACATGCTAAACCTGTTATGTGTATGCTTGTTTCTTCTTTTAGAATGCTGACAGAATATTGGAGAAGAGTACCACATTAAGCAATGGTAAAGGAACTAATGCAGATAAGGTTGAAGATAGTGAGACAACCTTGCTGGTCTCTAACAAAACTGATATAACAGATAAAGAAAACTATCTTGAAGACAGTGCGACAACCTCAAAGTGATGTCTTGACGTAGTGTTCGAGTGACTGGCCACTACCGCTTGCACAAGCTCTTAAAACTCGCTGTCTGAATCAGTTCGGTTTCTTGAGTCTGAACTAGAAGCTGAAAGACATCGATCAGCTGTGCTGCGACAAGAAGCCGAAGGACTGAGGAAGTCCCTGGAGAATTCAGATGCATACTTTCTGGTGCAACAGCAAGCGTTGGAGGATTTTAGCGCCAAGCAAGAGAAAGCTAATAAGCTTGCTAAGCTTATTGCCAGCATGGTGGATACCCAGGATAACGTTTCTTGAGCTCTTCTGAAGTTGTTTCAGTTCTGGACTTGTTTTGCTGCCGCGTTTATCTGCACTGGTGGCCAATTTAGACACCCAGTGTATGTAATATGGTGCTTTGTTGTTCCCTTTATTTGCACTGGTGGCGAACTTTGATGCCCAGTGGATGTAATGTCTGTAATCGCTGTAATAGCCTAGCGTTAGTTGCTTGCTTATTTATTTACTTATAGTCTTGTTTATTTGTTTCCTTATAGTCACTGCAGTTCTTTTTCCTCGGTTTGCTAGTGGCCGCAATAACCATGGCCCACATACGGGCCGTGGTAACGATGGGCCTCCTATGGGCCATAGGATGCATGGGCCTCCTACGGGCCGTAGGATCCATGGGCCTCATACGCGCCATAGGATCCATGGACCGTACTGTTCGTGGGCCAAAACCGGACCGCAATATGGACCATAAACGGGACAAAATTGGAACCGTCCATTTATGGGCCCAGACCATAACGGGCCGTTAACAGGCCGGAAGATATCACGGGCTTAATTCTATCAACAGGCATGATGGGTCATTAATGGGCCGGATTACAGGAGACGATGAAAATGGCCCAATGGGTTAACGGGGCACAAACGGACCGATTGTTACCACGGGCTGAATTTGGCCCATTAGCATAACAGGCCAGTGACGGACCGTAAGTAATCGAGGGCCGGAAAGGAGCCCAAGAATTTATGGGCCCTTAGAAGGCCAAAAGAAAACACGGGCTGGAAACGGCCCAACTGAATCATGGGCCGTTAATGGGCTCAAAGCAGTTTACTGTTCATGATGGGCCTGATTCATAACGGGCCATTAATGGGCCCAGAGATGCAAAAGGTCTCATATGGGCCGAAAGACTTCACGGGCCATAGATGGACCGAAAGTGACGACCGGCTGGAATCATATGGGACGACCCACATGACGCTACTGGGACGAATTTTGAAAGGCCATAACGGTACGTGAGTACCCGGGCCGTAAATGGGCTGTATGCGAACATGCCGGTAATAGGCTTTCCATGGGCTGGCCTGCTAACTTTTGACCAAATCAAACGGGCCGGTCATTTTAACCTAAATGGGCCACTATTGGGCCGTGCCACGTGTCGACGTATCATAGGCGTCCTCGTCCAATGAATGGATGACATCTGTCGCAACGCCGAGCTGACACATGGATCCGCCGACGAATGAGAATTTTACACGTGGAAAATCCCCATTGGTCCAAGCTGTTAACGGGTTATCAGATCCAAACCGGAACCCAATAGCTTTACGGCGACCCGTTACGGTGGATGCCACGTGTCTGTCACCCTTGACGAAAACACTTCCATGACGTGACATTTATCGTCATGGAAGTGGACACTTCCGTGATGATAATTTCAATATTGTCATGGAACACTTCTACGACAGCACAGGTATGACTATCTTCATTCTATCGTAAAATTGTCATGGATGTACATGCATGACAGAAAACTTGACCTACCGTGACAAAGACGTATCATCACAGAAGTGTTTTTTTTGTAGTGCTTTGGGTCGAAGTTGCGTCCACAATTTTTTGTACTCCCCTGCTCCGTCCAGCTTACTGTGGGCAAGGTGGGGCTTTGTGATTTGACACCTCATTGCTCATTTACTAGTACTACGGCGCTACGACCGGGGTGCCTCCCCCTGCTGCTCCGAACTTTTGTGCATGGCACGTGGACTAGGATGGTGGATGTCCCACATGTTGGCGAAAGGCGTGCTGTTAGTGTGTCGCCATGAGCAATGCTAGACTCACGGGGAGGATTTTTACAGACTTTATGGAGTAGCAAACGTGGAGGATTAGGATTGGATTTAGAGGTGGGAAGGGGCCCACCCCCCTGAAAATTAGGGGGGTCTAGTTTGATTAGTTGGAAGATGCCCATATTAGCCCCGTAAAGGCCCGTGAGTGCAACATTTTTGGTGTCACCATTTCGTGTGCGGATTGACCCTGCGGACTTGCGACGCGAACGCGAAAGTCATGCTGGAAGTGTGCCGCCGTTTCATTTTGAACTGTAAAGCGTACCACTTGGTTTTGCTTCTTGGTGTGATATATACAAATCTTGATTATATTGATCTAAAAGTAGATATCCAGATTAGTAAAAGGGAGGTGGTTTTGCCGAGCGGTGGGCGGGGGAGCTTGGCCTGTCGGTTTGCTAACATGCGGTCACACGTGTCACTGATGTACCAAGCCGATGCGCGTCCCTCATGAAAAATCAGAACAATGGCAGAAGCAACACGTGGTTTTCTTGAAGAAGATGATGGAGAAGCGGATTTAGCGAAGAGTGAAATGATGGTTCGAAAGGTGCGGCTTTGTGATTTGATGCCTCATTGCTCATTAGTACTACTGCGGCGCCACGGCCGTGGTGCGTCCCCCCTGCTGTTCTGCATGTTATTTGGTGCATGGCACATGGACCCGGATGCTAGATGTCCCACATGTTGGTGAACGAAAGCAGAACATTTATGAAAGCGAGCATCTCCACTCTTACGATGGAGGAGTACAAGACACGGCAACCCAGTGTACTGTAGTAGTATGTAGTACTAGTAGTCTTGTAACACTTGGTTTTGCTGCTTCGCGCGATCCATTGATACAAAATCCGATTAAAAAAGCGAGGGCGGGTCTTTTCCTGCGCAGTAGGCAGGGGAGTTTGGCATAGTCAGTTTGATAGAGAGAGCGAGAGAACGATGTGAAATGCTTGAGTGTGTAGTGGGCGACAATCCACTTCTGAGCCCAGGCTCATCTGCACCCGCGCTGAAGAAAAAAATCAAAACAAATACTAGAAAAATTCAAAAAATTCCAATTCTTATTTGCATGGTAGTTAATATGATGCGAGAGGTCCGCTCCAATTTTTAAATCATTTGGACATCTGAGCAGCTCTCGGCAAAAAAGACAAATTTTGGCTTTGTAAAAAAGGTTTACTGTTCATGTAGTGTTCTGACCCGATTTATCTTTTTTGCCGAGAACTGCTAAGATGTCCGAATGACTAAATTGGAGCGGACCTCACGCATCAAATTTTCTACCATGCAAAAAAAAAAACTGGAATCATATGTTTTTTTTTATTTTTTGTGATTTTTTTCTGACCGGGTGCAGATGAGCCTGGGCATCGAATCGCCTTTCTTTCTTTTTTGAAGTGGGCCCTTTCGGATCACTAGATGATACTAGCCCACATGTTGTTGAGTACATTTCAATGCAATTTTAATGTACATGCAACATGAATAATTGAAGTAACAATATGTTCCGGCCCGCCGCTCAACGCCCATTACCAAGGCATATCAGTAACATGTGGGACTGCATGTGAGCAAACCGACGATTGGCCAAGCTGGCAAACTCCCCCTCTTATCGCGCGGGAAAAGCCCCGCCCTAGCGTTTTGAATCGTTATTTGTGTCTATCCTCGCTCCAAGGAGCAGAACCAAATGTTACAACTTACGAGTTCAAAATGAAAAGCCTGCCGCATTCGCGTCGCACCTCCACACGGTCGGTCCGGCATGCCGCTCAAGCTAGGGAACGCGTGTTGTCTTGCATTTTCACTGACATCTGAGACCGTTGTGGAGCAAACCGACTATCGGCAAACCCTCACCCTGCCCGCCGCGCGTCGGCTGAGTTTAGAGGAACGAGGAGGGAGAAGTGCTAGCTGTAGCATGGACTCCAAGAAAATTGGTGTCCGATGGGACTCGTACTGGTTTGTACTCTACTACCACTGTACTACTCCTGCTCCTACTACTCTACACTAGTAGTACTAGTGCTAGGCCATTCAACCATGTCCCGGCAAAATACCCCGGACACCGATTATTCGTTGATTTTTAAATTTGTTTTCACACAGTAAAATATCCTTGAAAACAACAACACACAGCAAAATTTCGCGGCAAATGAGGGATTTGAATGTGCTGGGTGGGGTGGGGCAGGAAGTTAACACAGAGGCTTGGTTTGTATTTTTTGGCGAAATGCAGAGGCTCGGGTTTTGGCGCCAAACCGGAAATTTTGCAAATATTTGTCACGCACCGGACGGCGCGCCAACCGCGTGTGGTTGTCTGGTGGCGTGTGTGGTAGACTTGATTGCTTGTGACCGAGCACTCCGCTCCAGCACATAGCGGTACCACCTGCAGCAATGCTGAGGTGGCATATAACTAAGGCCACTTCCAATGCATTGGTGCTTATATGAGGTGCTAAATGCATTAATAACATTAGCAACTAGTCTTGCCAATGCATAGGTGATTAGCATTTGTAGCTAAGCTTCCCTCATTGAATTGTTTAACAATTAAACTCCTTCATGCATTGGTTGGTAGTCATTTTGCATAGGTCCATGCACTTAGCACCGTTTCCTCCTAGGGTCACCATAATGTTCTCTCTCTTCTTTAATTGCTTTGCCACATCACTTTTTTGCTTATGTGGCACCCTTAGCACCTGTACACGGTGGAGCACTGGGAAGGACCTAAATGAAGAAAGAGAGGGTTGAGTATCATATCAGATACCCTATCATAATAAACATATTTAGGCTGGTCGTAATGGGAGTACCATAAGCGATATCATGCATGCCAACTAGAATTTTTGGATAATGTGACACACAATTAAATGAGGAAAGAGAGGATGTGGTATCATATCATGATACCGTATCATATTAAATGGTGTACTACTTTGTGTCATTCATGGCAATTAATAAGGTAACCTAAGATACTAACTTATAATACTATGCATTACGGAAGTAGTATCATACATTAGTATCATGAATGATATTAATATATGATACTCCCATTACGACCAGCCTTTAGGAATAATAGTTATGATACTAACCACTACGAGCAGCCTTTATATCACAGAGAAGATTAATACTATTAACAATTCATGTCCTTAACAAAGGGTGCAATGATGACTGCAGCTTATCGCTTCTGGACGACCCGGCTATTTGAGCCGGTCGGCCAGCTCCTCACACGGCGAGGTGGGACTAAACATCCGAAACCCGCCGGCCCAATACGGATGTGAAAATCGTAATTACAAATTGCACTCAGTTGACCGGTCAAAAAGTCTATGTGGCACTCTATCAACTGGTCAAACTGGCCACGTGGCTTGCGGGTCCCACCTATCAGTTGGTAAACAAAAATTTACGCAGGCGCGTGAGGGGTCGAACCTGCGACCCCGCGGAACTGGCCCTTGTGCGCGAACCACCCTGGCTGTGTATATGTGTGCATCCACGTGTAGGTTGAGCACTTGAGCGTGAACGTGTGTGTTGCGTCTTGTGCTGTGTGCATGCATGCGTGCGTGTGTTCGCGCGAGTGTTGCGTGCGTGCATGTGTACGTGTGAGTGTTGCATGCATGCTTGAGTGCGTGTGTTCGTGCGAGTGTTGCGTGCGTGCATGTGTTTGTATGAGTGTTGCATGCATGCTTGAGTGCGTGTGTTGCGTGCATGCATGTGTACGTGTGAGTATTGCATGCATGCATGCGGGCGTTGCGTGCATGTTTGTCCGCATGTGTGATGTGTGTGTAGTCACCACAGTAGCTCCTGTGTATTAAAAGGCCGGCTCAGCATATCATCACTAGGCGACCTTGTCTGCTGTGGTTATCGCGCGCGGGCTACCAACCTGAGGTCTCGACTTCGAATCCCCACCGAGCACTAATTTATTACCATTTATTTCTTTCTTATACCTGCTGATAGGTGGGCCCTACGTTAGGGAGATAATTTGCGCTTCTGATGCAACACTAGTTGCGCCATGTGGACTGTTTGACTGGTCAATTGATCGTGTCATCAACAAATACGTTGTTGTACGGTGAGCCAGTGATTGTATAATCACCATAAAATGTATATGCTGACCGTATCGTGCTTTCGTTTCAAATACAATGACCCTCAGTGTCACCATCAAAAGACGGAGCTGTACGGTGAGCTAGTGACCATATAATCACCAGAAAATGTATATGTTGACCGTAATGAGCGCATTCTAAATCCAGAGACCGTATTACGCTTTCGCTTGAAATACAATGACCGTCACGCGTGAATGTGTATGGGGGCATACTTTTAGAGAGCCGAGAGATAGTTTATGTGCGTACGTGAAAAGGGCGTAGAGAGAGGGGGTGTGCGATGGAGAGAGTGAGAGAGAGATGCCCTTCGCTCTCTTTATTGTGACTAATTTTATAGGATAAAAATGTAAACATTCACAATACGGAACAAATATCATTGGATGCACAGTGCAATTAACTTTCATATATATCTTTGTAGTATTGTATATGTAGATTTTCTTAAATATTTGTTTTGTCACAATCTGTGTAGTTTCAATTCAAAACAAATCTTGTATGCGGAGTAAAAGTGAACGGATGCCTTTTTTAGATCATTGGGAGCACATGATAATGAGATGTAACATGCGTGAATGTGTGGTTGACGTATTATGGAGGGCCTGGAAAGGGTATGTGTACGTATTCGAGAGAGGCGTGGATACAAGGGGGTGCGATGGGAGAAAGAGAAAGCACGAGAGATGAGAGAGAGAGGGGGAGAGAGAGAGATGAATAGGATGTCTCAACGAGAGATGGTGAGTTTGTATATGCAGGGGAGAAGGGGAGAGAGGCATGAGCAGAAATAGTGTGTGTGTTGGTATGCGTGGGTGTGAGAATATAGTGAGACCTATGGGGGTAGAGAGTGTGCGAGGTGTGGTGGTGGCACATTGTTTTTTGGTCTGGTGGGTCGAGGTGAGGACCCCTGGGTCGGTTCTGTCCTTTGCCACATAGGTCGGCCCGAGATGCGCTATACGAAGACTGACTTGATCTACAAGATGAAGATACCAGAGCCGTGGAAGACTCTATCTCCACTGACTAAGCGGACTACGATTTGTAACCCTAGGCCCTGGGTATGTTATATAGGCCGGGGGCCTAGTTCGTTGATAGTATATTTACACACAATCCCTTGGTATTGACATGTACTTTGTACACACCCTAATCAAAGTATACACGACCAGGAGTAGGGTATTTCCTCGATCGCAAGGGCCCCGACTTGGGAAAATCTTTGCCTCTTATCACCGTCCACTTTAACCGTCAGGGATATCCTACCGAATGATCTGATGGAATCATATCTGTCAACTAGTAAGAAAGGTGAAGACAATGCGTGCGAGAGAGGACTAAAGAGGGTGTGCGTGCGGGAGACACGAGGCAGAGATATGTACAGAGGGGGGGGCGACGGAGACCATGCGTGCGCATGCATGTGAGAGAAATAGTGTTTGTGACTGAGATTAGTGAAAAGAGTCATAGATAGTAGTAAGAGAGAGAGGGAGATATATGGAGTGTGTGTGTGTGTGTGTGACACTTTCGGGAGAGAGGGTGAGCATTTGTGAGAGAGAAAGGCCGATGGATATATAGTGCGTGCGCGTATGCGTGAGAGAGAAAGATAGCGCGCGTGTGAGGAGGGGTCGAGGGAGAGTGCATCTACGCGTAATGGACTGTTCTACCCATTAAATTAAAATATAAATTGTATTTAAAAAATTGGATGAGATCATGAAATTTGCAATTCACGTATGAACGAACATTGCTCTAGCAAACATCCATACTCTATCCAATTCGAGAATGTATATGGTATTATTTCACATTATTGATCCATAGTCAGTAGTTTGAAATCTAGACAATGCATGGCTCTTGCAATTCATATATAAACGTGAGTACACTCTGCGGTCAATGTCAAGCACATTATACATAAGAAACATACATGGTATACATTCCAAATTGCTAGCGACGAACTAGAATACATTTTGAATTCAACATAGAAGTGGTTTCAAATATTTGAATTCATAGGAAGTGCATTCAACTATTTGAATTCGAGATAATGACTTTTGTAAATCACATCTAAAAGGGGCATCAATCTTTGTTGTTAATACATAGTCGTGTACAAAATAGATTCAAGTTTACATCCTTCATTCCAAAATAATCGTAGTTATACGATTTTCAAGAGTCAAAAATTTCAAAATAATCGCATAATTTAATGAGGTTTTTAAACATACAAGGTTAAATATAATGAGGTCTAATTTGGAAAGTTCAACTGAAGAGTACTGTAAACGTGAATGCTTCTGGTTCAAAATTTTGAACGAAGCGCCAAAAGATCCTCTCCTCGCCCGAAACCGTGCGAGACCAATGTTTGGTAGAAGGAAATTACCGTCCTAACTCTGACCCGTGAAGCCTACCGGCCCGACGTCCACAAGTCTAAACCGGGGTAGGTTTGTAACTTCACCGAGACGCCACACAACAGCCTCCGAAAAACATTCATATACCGCAGGCGCCTAAACGCCGATGCGCTCGGCCGAAATCACTCCCGCCCACTATTTTGGATACGTGTGATTACCGTCCTACCCCCGACCCGCAGCATGTCTAAAATTTTAGATGGGGGCAAAGTTTGTAACTTTCCCCAAATTTCAAACAAGCGCGTCCCGGAAACATGGTTCCCCCTTAGCTTCCCCCCTCCCCGTCCGATTCCGCATTCATACTCCGTGGGCGCCAAAACTCCCTCTCCACCAGCCGCGAAACCCCAGCCTCCTCCGTCTGCCACCCCATCGCACCGATCCACCGCTGCCCTCCTCCATCACGCCGGAGCCGATACCCCGACGTCGTCGTCCACCGCAACCTCAACCGCAACGCCCTCCATGACTTAGCAGTTGAAGCCGAGGCAGAGCTGCCTCCACGACGCGGACATGCGCCATACCCGAGCCACTTCAACCCCTCCATCCTGCGCCTCACCGCTGTCGCTCCAACGTCGCAACCGTCCACCGCACCGGAGCTGTTCCCGCTACGCCGTCATTCGCCGCCTCGGATCTGCTTCCCCGCCGCCGACAGAGGGCCATCGCACCACACTCAACTACTTGGTCATGGGTTCGTCCAAGGCTCCACCGTCCCCCACAACATCTTGTTTCCAGTGAACCACAAGAAGATCTTTGAAAAAACAGAAGGAGGACACAACATCGCCAGCCGATATTGGTACTCCTCTTCCCTTATTCTTGCAAATCTCTCGCACAGTATTCATCCCACGAAGGAAACTAGTTGACCACTTCTTACTGCACATTCTTCCTGATACTAGATGTTCCAAGTAACTCGTGATTCACAAGGTTTCCCCCCATTTACTATTTCCTTTAGCTAGACGTCCGTCGCCTGCCTGGATTTCAATTCAATGTCAGTTGACTCCCGATTAAAGGAAGCACCACCCGTGGAGGCGCGCGGAGCACCTAGTCTGCCTGTTCACTGGGGAAGCATCGCCTCGGTGTCTATCTTAGAGGTGTGTGTGGCGCAGGAGCTGCTGGCGCCCGATCTGGAGGTTCGCCGGCTTAAAGGGATGGCCGGGGGGCGTTGCCAAGCACGGCGGTGGGGTGAGGTCGAGGGGAGGCCGTGGCAGCGGAGGCAGGGGTTTGGGCCGGTGGTCGCTGGCGGTTCGAGGAAGATCGTCAAGGGTGGCTGGCGGGAGGTAGATGAAGGCCATCTGCCCATTCCTTGTAGATCGGACGGTGCAGAAAAAATCGGCTAACCTATTTGTTTTCAGTCGATTGTTATTTTCATAGGACCACATGTGGTGGTTTGCTGGAGGATTACCTGCACTTCCCAGCCATCCCTGTGCTCATATTTTAAAAGTCTAGAATCTAATTTCGTGTGCCATGCATGTTGTAGAGCTATCATATGTCTGCCGTCATTTATTTTTGACCCACCTACTATCTGATACTTTTACACTGTACTACTTGTGCACAAAGCCACAAACTACACCCATACTCTCTCACTATTGTTTTATTATGAATGGGTATTTTAGAATCTCAAGAACAATATTCTAAAAAAGAAAATAGAGCAGTCGCTCCAGTCTGCATCGAGGATTGGAAAGACGCGGTTTGACGCTCTAATGAAGAGTGTAGTGTCATTCGATGAAGACTGTCAACATAGCTCTGTAGTTGATGACTCCATTCGCCATACACCAGCATCACAGGTGCTTGCTTTAACTTCGGTGTCATATGTGGTTGCATGTTGCATGTGGTTTTTAGTACATAGTGCATCTGTCTATTAACCACGTTCTTACATCAAACTAATGTTCTTGTGTATCCCTCATCAATCACTTATGATGGGACAGTCACACCCGTGGGTTAGTGTGAGACACGCTACTCTTTTAAAGAGTGCAGTTTCATGCTCCCGACATGATTCTCAAGAAACAGGAAGGCAAGATGAAGATACTCAACGTAGCTCTGTAGTTGATGACCACATTTCCCCTACACCAGCATCACAGGTGCTTGCTGTAACTTGGCAGTATGATATGTGGTTGCATGTTAAGTATGGTGTTTAGCTTGTATTGCTTCTAATTAGGGTAAATTGCATCTGCTTAGTTTACACATTATACCTGTGAATATGACATGCCTTCCTATTTTTGGTACATACTACATCTATCTATTAACCATGTTCTTACATGAAACTATTGTTCTTGTGTATCCCGCATCAATCACTTACGATGAGACACCTTTATTCGTTGCATATTGCATATGATTTCTAGCATGTAGCTATGTATTGCTTCTAATTTGTTGAAATACCCTTATTAGCCCGCCCTTTTAATTTGGCAGAGTGATATTGGTTGCATCTTTCATATGGAGTCTAGCTTGCATTGCTTCTAATTAGTTGAAATGCCTTCTGCTTAGTTCACACATCATAGGTGTGAATATGCAATGCTGTCCTTTTTTCGTACATATTCCATCCTCCTATCTTGTGGTTGCCTTACATCAAAGTAGTGTTCATCAGTATCATGCATCAATGAGTTCTGAAAAGCAATTTTTATTCCTTTTTCTTGTGGGTTTGACTTTACAAGGCAAAATCAAAAAAGAGGAAGGAAGGGGATGATGGTGGTCCTCTGCAGCAACGTAAACAGACCATCTCTACACATTCTCCTTGTACTTCTAGTGCATTACAAGTTCCAAGTCTCATCTCCCCTACTCCACCATCCAAGGTGCTTGCTCTAACTTGGCAGTGTGATATCTGGTTGCATGTTGCATATGGTGTCTAGCTTGTATTGCTTCTAATTAGGGTAAAATGCATCTGCTTAGCTTACACATTATACATGTGAATATGACATGCTTTCCTGTTTCTGGTACATACTATATCTGTCTATCACACCATGTTCTTACATCAAAGTACTGTTGTTGTGTATCCTGCATCAATCACTTACGATGAGACACCTTTAACTTGGTAGTGTGATATTGTTGCATCTTGCATTGATTTCTAGCTTGTATTGCTTCTAATATTTCGAAATTCCACTTATGACGAGACACTTTTAACTTGGCAGAGTGATATTGGTTGCATCTTTCATATGGTGTCTAGCTTGCATTGCTTCTAATTAGTTGAAATGCCTTCTGCTTAGTTCACACATCATAGGTGTGAATATGCAATGTTGTCCTTTTCTCGTACAAATTCCATCCTCCTATCTTGCGGTTGAATTACATCAAAGTAGTGTTCATCAGTATCATGCATGAATGAGTTCTGAAAAGCAATTTTTATCCCTTTTTCTTGTGGGTTTGACTTTACAAGGCAAAATCAAAAAAGAGGAAGGAAGGGGATGATGGTAGTCCTCTGCAGCAACGTAAACAGACCATCTCTACACATTCTCCTTGTACTTCTAGTGCATTACAAGTTCCAAGTCTCATCTCCCCTACTCCACCATCCCAGGTGCTTGCTCTAACTTGGCAGTGTGATATCTGGTTGCATGTTGCATATGGTGTCTAGCTTGTATTGCTTCTAATTAGGGTAAAATGCATCTGCTTAGCTTACACATTATACATGTGAATATGACATGCCTTCCTGTTTCTGGTGCATACTATATCTGTCTATCACACCATGTTCTTACATGAAAGTACTGTTGTTGTGTATGCTGCATCAATCACTTACGATGAGACACCTTTAACTTGGCAGTGTGATATTGGTTGCATCTTGCATTGATTTCTAGCTTGTACTTCTTCTATTTTTTCGAAATTCCACTTATGATGAGACACTTTTAACTTGGCAAAGTGATATTGGGTGCATCTTTCATATGGTGTCTAGCTTGCATTGCTTCTAATTTCTTGAAAATCCTTCTGCTTAGTTGACACATCATAGGTGTGAATATGTCATGCGGTCCTATTTTCGTACATATTCCATCCTCGTATCATGTGTTTGCCTTACATCAAAGTATTGTTCGTCAGTCATTCATGAATGAATGAGTTCTAAAGAGCGAATTTTATTCCTTTTTCTTGTCGGTTTGACTTCACAATGCAAAATCAATACAGCGGAAGGAAATTAGTAAGGCAGTGGATGATGGTGGTCCTTCCGAGCAACTGAAACTGAGGGTCTCTACAGATTCTACTCAGCCATCCTCCCAACAAGATTCGCAAGACAACGCATGGCTAGACAGTCAACGTAGTTGTGTAGATGATGAACACATCTCCCCTACTCCACCATCACAGGTGCTTGCTCTAACTTGTCACTGTTATATGTGGTTGCATGTTGTGCATGATGTCTAGTTTGTATTGCTTCTAATTTTGTTGATTTGCATCTGCTTAGTTTACACATTATACTTGTGAATATGACACGTGTTCCTGTTTCTAGAACATACTAAATCTGTCTATCACACCATGTTCTTACATCAAAGTACTATTGTGTATCGTGCAACAATCACTTACCATAAGACACATTTAACCTGGTAGTGTGATATACGTTGCATCTTGCATTGTCTTCTAGCTTGTACTGCTTCTAATTTGTTGAAATGGCACTTATGACGAGACACTTTTAAGAGTGATATTGGTTGCATGTTCATATGGTGCCTAGCTTTCATTTCTTCTAATTTGTTGAAATGTCTTCTGCTTAGTGTTTTTCATACATATTCCATCCTCCTATCATAGGTGTGAATATGCAATGATGTCCTTTTTTTCGTACATACTCCGTCCTCCTATCATGCGCTTGCCTTACATCAAAGTAGTCTTCATCTGTATCATGCACCAATGAGTTATGCAGAGCCAATTTTATTCCTTTTCTTGTGGTTTTGACTTCAGAAGGCAATATCAAAAAAGAGGAAGGAAAAGAGTAAGTTAGGGCATGTTGGCGGTTTACCGGACCAACGCAAATGGAGGCTCTCTAGATTTGCCACTGCTACTGCTACTGCAGTTGAAGTTCCAAGTCTATATGATAACTCCATCTCCCCTACTCCACCATCGCAGTTGCTTGCTCTAACTTGACAGTGTGATAATTGTTTGCATGTTGCATATGGTGTATAGCTTGTATTTCTTCTAATTTGATTAAATTGCAGCTGGTGAGTTTATACGTTATACATGTGAATATGACATGCCTTTCTGTATCTAGAATACACTGCATCTGTCTTTCACACCATGTTCTTACATCAAAGTACTGCTGTTGTGTATCCTGCATCAATCACTTACGATGAGACACCTTTAACTTGGCAGTGTGATATTGGTTGCATCTAGCATTGATTTCTAGCTTGTACTGCTTCTATTTTTTAGAAATTCCACTTATGACGAGACACTTTTAACTTGGCAGAGTGATATTGGTTGCATCTTTCATATGGTGTCTAGCTTGCATTGCTTCTAATTTCTTGAAAATCCTTCTGCTTAGTTGACACATCATAGGTGTGAATATGTCATGCGGTCCTGTTTTCGTACATATTCCATCCTCGTATTATGCGTTTGCCTTACATCAAAGTATTGTTCGTCAGTCATTCATGCATGAATGAGTTCTGAAGAGCGAATTTTATTCTTTTTCTTGTCGGTTTGACTTCACAATGCAAAATCAATACAGTGGAAGGAAATTAGTAAGGCAGTGGATGATGGTGGTCCTTCCGAGCAACTGAAACAGAGGGTCTCTACAGATTCTACTCAGTCATCCTCCCAACAAGATTCGCAAGACAACGCAGGGCTAGACAGTCAACGTAGTTGTGTAGATGATGAACACATCTCCCCTACTCCACCATCACAGGTGCTTGCTCTAACTTGGCACTGTTATATGTGGTTGCATGTTGCGTATGATGTCTAGTTTGTATTGCTTCTAATTTTGTTGATTTGCATCTGCTTAGTTTACACATTATACTTGTGAATATGACACGTGTTCCTGTTTCTAGAACATACTAAATCTGTCTATCACACCATGTTCTTACATCAAAGTACTGTTGTGTATCCTGCAACAATCACTTACCATAAGACACATTTAACCTGGTAGTGTGATATGCGTTGCATCTTGCAATGTCTTCTAGCTTGTACTGCTTCTAATTTGTTGAAATGGCACTTATGACGAGACACTTTGAAGAGTGATATTGGTTGCATGTTCATATGGTGCCTAGCTTTCATTTCTTCTAATCTGTTGAAATGTCTTCTGCTTAGTGTTTTTCGTACATATTCCATCCTCCTATCATAGGTGTGAATATGCAATGTTGTCCTTTTCTTCGTACATACTCCGTCCTCCTATCATGCGCTTGCCTTACATCAAAGTAGTCTTCGTCTGTATCATGCATCAATGAGTTATGCAGAGCCAATTTTATTCCTTTTCTTGTTGTTTTGACTTCAGAAGGCAATATCAAAAAAGAGGAAGGAAAAGAGTAAGTTAGGGGATGTTGGTGGTCCTCCGGACCAACGCAAACGGAGGCTCTCTAGATTTGCCACTGCTACTGCTACTGCAGTTGAAGTTTCCAAGTCTATATGATGACTCCATCTCCCCTACTCCACCATCGCAGGTGCTTGCTCTAACTTGACAGTGTGATAATTGGTTGCATGTTGCATATGGTGTATAGCTTGTATTTCTTCTAATTTGATTAAATTGCACCTGCTGAGTTTATACGTTATACATGTGAATATGACATGCCTTTCTGTATCTAGAATACACTGCATCTATCTATCACACCATGTTCTTGCATCAACGTACTGTTGTTGTGTATCCTGCATCAATCACTTATGATGAGACACGTTTAACTTGGCAGTGTGATATTGGTTGCATCTTGCATTGATTTCTAACTTGTACTGCTTCTAATTTTTCAAAATTCCACTTATGATGACACACTTTTAACTTGGCAGAGTGATATTGGCTGCATCTTTCATATGGTGTCTAGCTTGCATTGCTTCTAATTTCTTGAAATCCTTCTGCTTAGTTGACACATCATAGGTGTGAATATGTCATGCCGTCCTATTTTTCGTACATATTCCATCCTCCTCATACGGTTGTCTTACATCAAAGTATTGCTCGTCTGTATCATGCATCAATGAGTTCTGAAGAGCGAATTTTATTCTTTTGTGCTGTGGGTACGGCTTGATATGGCAAAGTCAAAAAAGAGCAAGGAAAAGAGTATGGTAGGGGATGCTGTTAGTCGTCGGGTGCAGCGGAAAAGGAGCTTCCCTCGAGATTCTGCTGGTACTTATAGTGCAGAAGAAGGTCAAAGTCCACCGGCTAAATCTACAAACACAGTATGCCCTGCCCCACCAGCTACATCACCTCCTTCCACAGTACCGACATCTCAATGAGTTACTCGTTTGAATGCTCCGCAAGTGGCATGTTCCCAAGCTGCCTTCCCACCTAACACTACTTCTGAAGCACTGCTAACACCACATGACTTGGCAAGATCAGATGAACCTCATGAGCATGAACACCAAGACGTGACCGAGTCAAGTTGCAGTTGCTTGCTCCTTTATATGTACTCTCACAGTTTGATGTGCACTAACAATTTCCATATTTGTTGTTGAGCTAGCACCTCGGTGCAAGAGGAAATAGACATCAGGGATAATGCTTGACAGGTTAACAAAATCTAAAGGAGGAAGAATGGAGATCCATTTTGAGGCATGTTTAAAAAGGCCACGTGATGCTACAGAGTCAGCCAAGTTAGTATCAGAGGCAGCCATTGCCGTTAGGTGTCATGCACGTATCCTGCCAACGTGGATCCAGTACAGGAATGACAAAGACGAAACCCAGTTTAACACCTTCCTTGACCATTTATCCATCAGTAATGTTATTCATCGCAATTTGTAATATTGTCTTGCTCTGTCCCATACTTTCTAGGTTGCTCCTAATGAGACTCCCATTCTTTTTTCAACAGATGAGGTTCAAGTTGGATCCGAAAGATGATGCAACCAAACAAGCATGCACTCATGTTTTTCAGTCTGCTCTGCGACAGTATCGGTATCACCTTAGAAAAACTCACTTTGAAGGCAAGGCTAACAATGAAATCGCCCAAACATCTCCAGTAGAATATATTACAGACGAAGACTGGACAACCCTTGTTAAACACTGGTCTGATCCGAAGTATCAGGTAGGGTATATGTATGTGATCAGATCACATATTGAACTCGTATTTACGTATGTGCCTTACAAGTCTATCTTCTTCTAGGCTAACTATTTGAAGAACAAGACCCATCGTTCTAAAGTGAAATTCCAACAGACAACAGGATCTCGTAGCTATATTGCACACTACGAGGCTCTTGTAAATAGCTGATATTTCCTCCTTTTGTTATGCCATATTATCGTATCTATATTGACTTGTTCCAAATACAGAGGAAAGCCCGTGCGGACCAAAAAGAACCTGAACCGAATGCAGTGCAAATCTTCAAGGATTGTCATACCAGCAAGATGAAGGGCATGACTACACCAGTCTAAGCTGCTATTGTAAGTCCTTACTTCTCATGCCTTTGAACTGCTTGTTACTGTGATGTGTTCATTTAACTGCTTGGTTTGCAGCCAATGTCAGTTACTCTGTTCACTTTTATACACAGTTGTCTTAACGTATCATTTCACCTTATACGGTTTTAAAGAAAGGAAGGATGTTCTTTTGGTCTTGATCTGTAATCTAGTTGTGATGTTCACGTGTCCACACAATGATACAATAGTGTATTTGTTTGATATCTGTTTGCCCGTGATATGAATGATGTCATACTATGTTCATCGTATTTTAAACCGTGTCTCTTTATCCTTAGATAGATGTCAATAAATGTGAGGAAATAGACAATACATTAGGCATGCTACATGGACATATGTTCCGAACATGATTTTATTATATACTTACCACTAAAATACATGCTAAAGTATTACAGTGGTTCACCAAAATAAGTTATGTATGTCTCAGTAGTAACAACTTATCTGATACACTAATCTACAAAATTCAAACTTTCAGCAAGCTATGGAACAAATGATTGAACAACCACAACCTCCTGAAGGTGACGAGGCTACCACAGGCACAATGTCACCTCTTGCTGCAGTGCATCAGTATCTCTCCACTAACAGTGCAAAAAGCACCTTCCTGAGTAATTCTGGGTTGGTTGTTACGGTAACCTCATCTAAACCGCCTACTGAACAAAATCCTCTGGCTAGACAGAGTGATATATCTGTGCTCCAGACACAAGTCCAATCCCTAATGGAGGTCGTTTCTGAAACAAGAATAGTGGTTAACTAATGTCGGCAAGATATGAATGGTTTTGAAACCAGACTATCGGACATTTGCTTCGTTGTTCAAGAGGAATGGCGCAAAAAAGGGGAAGGTCATGCTGCTCCATCAGATTCTACAGCCTGAAACATTACCACTCTGCTGAAATGATCTCTGCTTCTATACATCTCATGGTGCATTTATCTGCAAGGACTGTAAACTTTTACGCCAACAGGCCTTTTGTTGTATGGCTATAATTTATTTTGTTGCGATACAACATTTATCCTACTGCCAAATGCCATAGAGATTAGCAAGCTATTTTTGTATAGTGTAGATTTATTCTTAGTAATGTATTCGGCATTATCGGTCTCCTTTAGGCCGAAAGCATCGTAGGAGCCCAAAGGGCCAATATTCGTCCGGCCCACAACTAGAATGGAGCTAAAAATGATTACGGGCCGTATTCCGTATTTAGCCCACAAAAAATAACTGGGCCCAAATCAGCGTAAGCTCTTCTTATTTTTGATCGTTCCATTTGTAGGCCCATGACCATAGTGGGCCATTAACAGGCTTAAACATAATATGGGCCCATTGTATTAACGGGCCGTTAACATGTCTGAATATCACCGCAGGCCTTATTTGGCCCATAAATGACACGGGTCGTTAATAGGCCGAATCATAGATTGGGCCTTCATTGGGCCAGTATATACGTAGGGCTTGTAGCAGGCCGAAAGATGATTGGGCCTAAAATATGCCAAATAGCCCACTGGTCATTAGCAGGCCGAAATTTAGCTTAGCCCAAGGTGGCCCATTTACATGGCGGATCGTTAACAGTCCGAAAGTCAGCACGGGCCGTAATTGCACCGACCTACTACACGGGCCTTTAGCAAGCCGAAAGTGCTGGCGGGCTGGATTTGTGTCATCGAGAATATGGGCTGTTAATAGGCCCGAAGTGACGTCGGGCTACATATGGCCCATGGGTTGCGTCGGCCGTTAACAGGCCGTAATTGCACCGACCTACTACACGGGCCTTTAACAGGCCGAAAGTGCTGGCGGGCCAGATTTGTGTCATCGAGGATATGGGCCGTTAAGAGGCTCGAAGTGACGTCGGGCTACATATGGCCCAAGGGTTGCGTCGGCCGTAACAGGCCGAAAGTCAGACCGGGCTGAAAATGGCCCAGTTCCATCACGGTCTGTTTATGGGCCAAAAGTTTCGTAGGGCCACATATGGGCCCAAATGTAGCAGGACCTTAAACAGGCCGGAAACACACCGGGCCGTAATTGGGCCCAAATACAAAGTGGATTGTTAACGGACCAGAAGTGACACTATTCAAACAAGCCTTACCTGCAAATGGGCCGTGTGCAACCAGGCCGTTAATGGGCCAGCCCGCTAACTTTGACTGGGCCGACTCTTTTAACCTAAATGGGCCACTGTTGGGCCGTGCCATGTGTCGACGTATCATAGGCGTCTCTTGTCCAATGAATGGATGACATCTGTCACAACGCCGAGCTGACACGTGGATCCGCCGGCGAATGAGAAATTTACATGTGGAAAATCGCCATTGGTCAGGGTTGCTAACGGGTTATCGGATCCAAACCCACACCCGATAGCTTAACGGCGACCCGTTACGGTGGATGCCACGTGTCGGTCACCCTTGAAGAAAACACTTCCATGATGCGACATTTATCGTCATGGAAGTGGACACTTCCGTGATGATAATTTCAGTATTGTCATGGAACACTTCTACGACAGCACAGGTATGACTATCTTGATTCTGTCATAAAATTGTCACGGATGTACATGCATGACAGAAAACTTGACCTACTGTGACAAAGAGGTATCATCACGGAAGTGTTTTTTTTTGTAGTATTTGTTTGCTTCTGAATTGTTAGAGGTAGTCCCAAGTACTTGCATGGAAACGCCCCACTCGCACAGCCAAGCAAGGTACATACAGCGTGCACCTCCTCCTGAGAGCACCTGATGGCCATTGCAGCACTTTTTGCCATGTTCACAGAGAGCCCGGATGCGTGCCCAAATAGGTCCAAAATGGTTCTACAGACCCTGGACTCAAGCTCCACAGGCTTGAAGAAAACCATCACATCATCTGCAAACATCGAGACCCACTGGTGAACGCCGGAGAGGGCTAGAGGTGCTAGCATTCCTTTGGCCGCAGCCAATTTGAAGAGGTACTCCAGCGGCTCCATGCACAGGATAAAAACCATTGGGGACAGCGGCACCCCTTGCCTTAGCCCTTGACAGTTGAAGATTGGCTTTACTGGTATCCCGTTTACCATGATCCTTGTCGAGGAAGTTGCTAGCAATCCGCACATCTAGGAGATCCATCTCCTCCCAAAGCCCATCCGTGTCAGAACCTCTAGAACAAACGGCCATTGAACAGAGTCGAATGCCTTTGATATGTCAAATTTTAGCATCACCGTTGGTTCTTTCAACGCATGCAAATGCCTTGCTATGGATTGTACCAGCATGAAATTGTCGTGCAGAGAGCGTCCCCGAACAAACGCACTTTGGTGGTGCCCAACAAGCTTCGGTAGGTCCTCGGTGAGTCTTGTTGCAAGCACTTTTTCAAATATCTTCACCGCTCCGTGCACTAGGCTCGCCGGTCGGTAGTCCCAGATATCTACAGCCCATTCTTGTTTCGGCAAGAGTGTCACGATCGCTTTGTTGATGCTTGGCAGACCCCGCATATCCCCATGGAAGAAGTCATCCAGTGCTCGCATGAAATCCAACTTGATTATGTGCCAGCATGTCACAAAGAAACGACCTGTGAACCCATTCGGCCCCGGCGCTTTGTCCATTGGCATGGACTTGATCGTCTTCTCCACCTCTTCCACCGAGAAGGGGTCCTCAAGATGTGCCAAGTCCATGGATGGAAGGCCTAGCATATCCAAGTCGATGGTGTGTTGCCTTGCCGGCGCCGAGCCAAACAGGGCCGTATAGTACTCGTCCACCATCCCCGCAATGCTGTCCTGCCCGGTGAATACCTCACCATTATGCTGCATGGCCGTGATCATGTTCTTTCTTTGTCGATGCCGCACATGCCGATGGAAGAATTCTGTGTTCGCGTCCTCCTCCTTCAAGTGGAGGAGGCGAGACCATTGTCTAGCGACAGTCCGCTCTAGAGAGCTCAAGCCCAGCAGCTTCCTCTTTAACATTTTTCATAGATCATGCTCCTTGTCAGAGAGGGGCCTCGAATCCGCAGCCATATCCTGCCTATGAATAACTTCCATCGCCAGAGCCACTTGCAATCGCACATTCCCGATCCACTTATCGCTCCACCTCTGCAAGGCCTTTGTTGTCACCCGTAACTTGGCATCTAGCGCCACATACGCATTTCCTGTGGATGGTACGGACTGCCACGCCTCAGCCACCACCTCATAGAAGCCCTCGGCCTTCGGCCAAAAGGACTCAAACCTAAACCGGTGCCCCATCTGGAAGTTCTCATCTAAGTCCAGAAGGAGCAGGCAATGATCAGATATTGATGATCCAAGAGCAGTCAGCAGGCTAGACGGGAACTTGTCCTCCCACGAGTTCGTGACGAAAGCGTGGTCTATCTTCTCCATGGTTGGTTCCCACCTCTCATTTGTCCATGTATACCTCCTATCATTTAGGTGTAGCTCTTTGAGCTCAAGTCGATTTAGCATTACCCGCAGATGAGCCATCATCCTCCTGTTAATCAACGTATTGCTCTTGTCCTCGGGGTTGACAATCAAGTCGAAATCACCCACTAGAGCCCAAGGCTCCACATGCAAGTCGCGGACGTCCATGATCTCTTGGAGGAACTGCAACCTTCTCCGCATCCCCTTGGGGACCGTAAACTCCTGTTAACCACCACATGGAGTCACTCACTCCTACTCGAGTCACAAGCGCCGTGAGCGTGTTCTCTGTTATATGTGGGCTTGAGAGAGCCACCACTACTGGATCCCATGCAATGAGCACACCTCCGTGTGTCCCTAAGGCCGGCAAGTAAAAAAAACTTCTCGAATTTATTTCCGAGGCAATGCCGGATAATTTCAATCGATACAACTTCCAATTTCGTCTCTTGAAAGCATACTATGCTTGGATTGGCTGCCACTACTACTTGATATATTGCGTTCCGCCTAGCCGGGGAATTCAGGCCGCGGACGTTCCACACGAGAAGCTTTGGGGGTTGTGTAGCCATATGGAAGACCCACTCAGCACCACCGAGCCGCGCGGTCTACTGCCCGCCAACCAGCTCCACCAATCCGTCCTGGAGGGGAAGGATCTCCTGCGACCATCCAAATAGAGCTAGGATGGCCGTGATGTGGCTGTCAGTGAGCAGCTTCTCAAACAACTTCGCATACGCTTGTAGGGCTTCCTCCCCGATGACCTCAGCTTCAATTGCCAGGCATAGCTTCCGAATGAGGACGGACTGTTGTTTAGTTGCCTTAGATCCACTCGCCCTTCCCTTGGCAATGCGAACGCTACGGCGCGGTGTTGTAACTGGCGGTCTTTTTTGTCTGGGCCGTCTCGCCTGTGTTGGCTGCGCACGAACTGCCGGCTGTGCAAGAATGGGGGTCAGCGCACGGCTTATCTCAACGCACAGTTGCTCGACCTGAGAGCGTAGCGACGTCGACCGGGCTGCATATGCCTCCGGCGACGCGAATTCCTCCTGCTGCGCTGAGAGGCTAACTGCGAGCCACTCATTTTCCTGCCTGCATGGGTGCGTCTCATTAGGCTCCTGTAGATGTGCCACCTCCATCATAGATCCATCCAGCAAGTCTCCTGTCTCATAGCTACCCACGTCTCTATCCAGATCATGGCCCACCATCGAGGGGGTTGGCATGGCCCAAACAACGGGCACCTATTCCTGCAGCAGCAGATCCCACGAGCCAATCCTCACACAAGGCGATCCCGCCGAACCCACATCGTGGTGCAGCGCCTGATTCCCGACAGTCGTCGAGTCAGCTGCCAGGTTGTCCGCTCCCGACGGTGGCATGGCTGGCGAACAGAAGCAGGGGAACGGTTGCCCGAACGGTCTTGAAGCTCCCTGGCGCACGTGATTTGTCGAGAAGCGTAGGACGAGAGCGGGGTGGATAGGATTCCTGTTGGGCCTGCCCCACTTTGCACAGAAAGCACCTGGTCGTCGATCGCCAAGTGCACCACGCGTCCCTCCTATCCAGGCCCTGAGACGCTTTCGGCAGTGATGGGGCTAGCTCCACCCACGATAGCTCCCATGCAGCTGACACCATCGACCTGCCCGATAGGCGGAAGTTGACTGGGACCTCCGACTGTTTGAACCGCACGATGCCTTGCCGGCTGCGCCAAAGCTGATACCGGAAGCGATCCCGGCGATGGCTGCACCGGAGCACCGCGCCTAGTCCTGGAGCGCCCACTTGGTGTACTGCGGTCCATCCCCTCATCCGAGGCATCGTCTTCCGGCGGCGGCGGCGGCGGCCCCAAATCTGCGGACCTGGGCGCAAACGCCAGAGCCTCTTGGATGATTTCCACCGGGTACCACAGGGCGTCGGCGGCCCCATCGTCGTGCCTAACGGACCGGCGCCCCTGCTCCTCAACAACTAGAATACGGCGTGGAGGAATCCACGCAGGGTCATCGGTGCGAAGCCAGACGCGAAACACCGACATGTCGTCTCGCCGCGCCGTACTATCCGCCACCTTGACCACAATTCCCAACCCCCAGAGAACTGCATCCGCCGCACGACGGGTCCAAGCATTGGCCGGTATGCCACGGAGAGCCAGCGGCATGATGACCGACATCGAGATGCCAGTGGCTTGCGTCTGGTGCAGCCAGGGACGCAGCGAGAGCGAGAACTGCGCCGCCGTAGCACGGCCTCCGTCCACTAACCGGTTGCGAGTAGTGATACGTCTCCAACGTATCTATAATTTTTTATTGTTTCATACTATTATAATATCAATTTTGAATGTTTTTATATCTAATTATATATCATTTTTTGGGACTAACCTATTAACCTAGTTGATGGTATCCTGGAGTACCCATCACGTCATCTCCCGACCAGGTGGATTGGGCCGAGGCCCCCCTTGGCGGTTCACTCATGGGCCACTTCGGACAGTCCATGAGGAATACAAGGAAGACTCCACAAGACTTGGCGCCCAAGCCGAAGACTCTCCTAAACCCTAGGACTCCGGTGCATATATAAACCGAGGCCAGGCTAGTCAATAAATCAACTAATATTCATTAGAACAATCTCGTGGTAGATACATGTACTCTGTACTATACCCCATATGAATACAATCAAAAGCAGGACGTAGGGTATTATCTCTTCGAGAGAACCCGAACCTGGGTAAAATCTTGTGTCCATGTTACCATCGCTCCAAGACGCCTAGTTTAGGACCCCTACTACGAGATATGCCAGATTTAGAACCGACATTGGTGTTTTCATTGAGAGCCTGCTGACAGTCGCCGCGGTGCGATGGGAATCCAGATCGTCTCCGGCGCGATCTACGCGTCGGAACCGAGCTACATCGTCAGCGTCGGCATCTTCGTCGCCGACCCGACTGGTGAAAGGATCGATATGGTTGACTAGAGGGGGGGTGAATAGGCAACTACCAATCTTTAGCTTTTCTTAACAAATTAGGGTTAGCAACAAAATAGGTTGTCTAGATGTGCAACTAGGTAAGCAACCTATATGATGCTAACAATCACAACACAAGCAAGTAAATGATACAATAAAAGTAAAGCAAGTAAAATGTAAAGGTAAGAAATGACCACAAGTGGAGCCGGTGAAGACGAGGATGTGTTACCGAAGTTCCTTCCCTTTGAGAGGAAGTACGTCTCCGTTGGAGCGGTCTGGAGGCACAATGCTCCCCAAGAAGCCACTAAGGCCACCGTATTCTCCTCACGCCCTCACACAATGCGAGGTGCCGTGATTCCACTAGTGGTGCCCTTGAAGGCGGCGACCAAACATTTACAAACAAGGTTGGGGCAATCTCCACAACTTAATTGGAGGCTCCCAACACCACCACGGAGCTTCACCACAATGGAATGTGGCTCCGAGGTGACCTCTTTCGTCTAGGATGCTCAAACACCCAAGAGTAACAAGATCCGCAAGGGATTAGTGGGGGGAAATCAAATATCTCTTGGTGGAAGTGTAGATCGAGGCCCTCTCCTCCAAACCCTAGAACATCAACAAGTTTTGTTGGCTAGGGAGAGAGATAGGGCAAAAATGGAGCTTGGGGGCAACAATGGAGATAGAGGATAAGAGGTAAGGCTGGTTGGAGAAGAAGACCCACTTTATATAGTGGGGATAGAATCCAACCGTTACCTGTGCTCAGCCCGCACACACAAGCGGTACTACCGCTCCGGAGAGCGGTACTACCGCTTGAGCGGTAGTCCCAAATACTGAGCGGTAGTACCGCACTGAGCGGTACTACCGTGCCCACAAAGCGGTACTACCGCTATGGGCCGCAGAACAGCAGAGACCAGGGAGTAGAGCGGTACTGGAGCAGCCGCACCGCAGAGCGGTACTACCGCTCTACTACCGCGAGAAGAAAACAGGATACCAGAAGAATTTCAGCAAGCGGTACTGAAGCGGTACTAGAAAGCGGAAGTACCGCATTGCGGTACTACCGCTCTACTACCGCAAGAAGAAACAGGATACCAGAAGAAAATCCCCCAAGCGGTACTAGCTGCGGTAGACCACAGCGGTACTACCGCATAAGCGGTACTACCGTGGTACCGAGCGGTACTACCGCTTGGGTGACAGGAAAACTGCCCAGACAAGATCTCCAAGTTGCCGGAAGGGAATGTGGGTGCATATGGGGTTGTGTACGTGTTGATTCCACCCATACCTTTCCAAAGCGGACCCCCTCTTAATAGTACGGTTTTCCTACGACTCAATACCACCGAAAAAGAAACGCAAGAAAAACACCGTCTTTATAAAAGCTCTGAGGGGCATCAATCGTCTTGTGCCAAGTGATGGAATATCTGAAATGCTCAATGCACACGATTAGTCCGCAAAAGTATTGTCATCAATCACCAAAACCACTAAGGGAGAAATATGCCCTAACAATCTCCCCCTTTTTGGTGAATTGGTGACAACACGGGATTTGCACAATTAATAAAACGAGATAATAAGCAAACCCAACATCTACAAAATATAGACGGGCTCCCCCTAGCTGTGTGCACTATTTAGGTATGCTTTTGGAATGCAAAGCACACACACTAGGATCAACACCCCCCCTATATTTTATATACCAGGCATTACTTGCTACAAACATAATATAAGCACTAAGTATGGTTGCAAGCAAGTGTAAGAGAGCATGAAGATAAAGGGCAACATAATAACCATAGCTCCACACACAGATAATATGACATAGTAAGATAGATAAGGTAGCGTATGTCTCACACCATACAGGAACATAGTCTCATGGTCTCAACACAAAGCAAATAAGATAAAAGAGTTCACAAGCATAAAAACCAACGCAAATAAAACACGAGCTTGTGACTCGACAACACCCTGCAAAAGCAAATCCCCGGTCCTAAACTCTCTCCCCCTTTGGCGTCAAGACGCCAAAAAGGTAAAGAGTGACACTAAAGCGACCCGAGGTGGTAGTACTACTCAGCATCCTCATCAGACTCCGCGGTCGCATCCTCATCCGTCTCCTCGAGGATCTCGTTATCATCAGCAATATCACCAGCAGCAGACGAAGTAGCATGGGTAGAGCGAGTAGCACGAGCAGGTGGAGGTGCAGAAGTAGCACCAGTAGAGTCATCTGAATCTGTCCAGCGGCAGTGACCTGAGATCCACCTCTCCTCTGACGTGATCCTGTCCTCTGAGCCACTGGCGACCTCGAGGCCAATCTTCCTCATGATGGCCTTGTCTCGACTGCGAGACATCTTCTGTGCTACATGTGTCTTGTACTGACCCTGTGCCTCGATACAGAACAGTTTCTTCATCTTCTTCTTGAGCTTGGCAGCCCATGAGGGCTGCTCAGAGGCTGGCACATAGTCAGGCTCTGCTGACTCATCTGACGCTGCAAAGGGAAACTCAACCTCAGGAGCCGGTGCAGGACCCCAGCGCTCCTTCTGCCTCAGCTTAATCTCCTCGTGAGAGACCAAAGGGCCGGTCTCAAGCAACTCACCAGGGAACTGCCTCTCCCAAGTGTCCATAATGAGCTTGTAGATCATAGGGGCATAGATAGGTACCTTCCGGCCATACACAGCAGAACCGAGCTCAGTCCACATCACATGTGACACATCCAGAACCGTGGTCTTACCCTTCTCCTTCTCGCACATGAGGAGCATGTCAACCAGATGACCATGCACCATGTCAAAGTTTCCCACCCTAGGGAAAAGAGAGTGCCTGAAAATGCGATGCATAATGTCCAGAAATGAATTCAGCTCCTTGACATCTCCCTTGGCAGTCTTCCTAATGGTGGTGTACCGGAGCAACTTGGACTTGTGAGCCGGAGACTGACGCAGGTGAGGGCGAAGACCAAGAGAGTTGTGCAGACCATCATCACCATAGCCCAAACTGTTCATGAAAGTCTTCCAGGTGGTCTGCATCCGCCTGCCAAGTGTCATCCAAGTGAGGGTCCTGTCATCATCAGTGCCGAAGAACACTGTGGCGTAGAGCTGTGCCACCAACTCAGGGTCAAAGTCAAGGTTGAAAGTGATGATCTTGACAATGTCAAACTGCTCACATAGGGCAAGAGCTTCTCCAAAGTACTCTGGGTCATTCTGCATGTGTTCAATATTCACTGACTTGGTCTTGACAAACAAGTTCTTCTTGCCCTTGATCACATCATGATAGACCAATGCCTGATCTTTGTTCCAAAACGGCCTACCCACCAAACTTGGATCTTGAGGTCGAGTGTAGGGATTTCGCTCACGGTAGGCCCAGTACTCATTGGAATTCAACTCGGACACAGACTTGGCCTTCTCCTTCTTCTTCTTAGCAACGGTTTTCTTGACTAACTGCCTGGCAGGTGCTGGTTGAGCCCCTTCTTCTTTACTTGCAGAACTGTCATCTCTGGCCAGTTGAGTGCGTCCACGCTTCGGGTTCTTGCGACGAGCCACATAAGGACCGGAGCCACTACCACCTGAACCAGACACACAAACACGAGGGAAAGCAGGTGTAAAAGCAATGCATAAGCCAAAGGAAATAAAATGTGAGAAATAGAAGCAAGTTTACAGCAGTAGTGGCTGCTGAAGACTCAAGCGGTAGTACCGTGGACTTACAGCGGTAGTACCGCTCTATACAGAGCGGTAGTACCGCCCGAAGCCCAGACCAAACTCCGGCTGTCAGAACCGGTAGTACCGGAGTCTCCAATCTCCACTAAAACTGCAAAGTAGCCCCTAAACTCCTATCTAGCAGTCAAACCTCGTCCTACTCATGCCACAATCTAGCCAAAGATTGATTTTTCACCATGCATTGCCCTAAAGCCTAGATTCAAAAGATAGAACCATCGGAACGAGAAACGGGGGCAATACCGGCGTCCATAGCACGAGGGAGTGGTGGGGATCGACTCCACCGGTCGGAATCGAGGAAGACGGCGCGGAAACGGCGTACCGGAGGCGGCGGCCGTGGCTCCTCTTCACTGCAGAGAGAGAGAGTCGTGGGGAAGAAGAGATGAATGGGTATGGGGAAGTAAAACTTCCCTTGCCCCCATTGAACCCTTCCCACAGTCCTCTAAGCGGTAGTACCGCTCGGAGAGCGGTAGTACCGCTAAAGCGGTAGTACCGTCCTGTCACAGCGGTAGTACCGCTCGCAGCTCAGAAAACAGCCAAGTTCAAAAATGAAGTGGTGGCTTATGCAACTATGAGATGTTTAGAGATGAAGTGGGCTTGGGTTGGAGACACAAAACACAGCAAATGGGCAGAGACACTCCAGGTTCAAAAAGAGCGAAAAAGCGAGGAGCAAACTTGGAGTGACTCAAAGCACAAACAAACCCCTAACGACAAAAACTCTCAAAAGAGAGGGCGGTGGCCGAAGCCACCTATGTTTGAGTCAATTGGTATGGCACCGCGAAGATTTTAACCTTGGGCCCATGACCAAAACTCATCTTTGAAGCACAATTACCATCAAAAATGGCTAATGTGAAAGACTTGATTAATTTATGCATAATGGGGGGAGGCAGAGTTCATTGAGAGAACAACACTCCCCCTATGTCCATGCCTATATCTAGAACAAGATAAACATGATGAATGCGGTGGGGTGTGACGAGATTCAAGACATGTTGCTCGAATCAATGATATTTAGCTCATGCCTTAACTCGCGAAATCTTGCTTCATCCAATGGCTTCGTGAAAATATCCGCTAGTTGCTCTTGAGTTCCTACATGAATAATATCAATCTCTCCCCGCTTGACGTGATCCCGGATGAAATGATGACGAATCTCAATGTGCTTCGTCTTGCTATGTTGCACCGGATTGTGGGAGATCATGATTGCACTTTCATTGTCACAGAAGAGAGGCACTTTGTCACAAGTGACACCGTAATCCTTTAAAGTTTGCCTCATCCATAACAATTGTGCACAACAACTTGCGGCAGCTACATACTCAGCCTCGGTGGTGGAGAGAGACACACAATTTTGCTTCTTCGAAGACCAACTCACCAAAGAGCGACCAAGGAATTGGCACCCTCCGGAGGTTGACTTCCTATCCACACGGTCTCCCGCCCAATCCGAGTCCGAATAACCCATGAGATCAAAGCTTGCTCCTTTGGGATACCATAAGCCAAAGTTTGGGGTATGAGCCAAATATCGAAAGATTCGCTTGACTGCCACAAAGTGACTTTCCTTAGGCGCGGCTTGAAACCGTGCACACATTCCCACACTCAACATGATATCCGGTCTAGATGCACAAAGGTAAAGCAAGGAGCCAATCATGGAACGATATACCTTTTGATCCACCGCTTTACCATTGGGATCGATGTCGAGTTGGCACTTGGTAGGCATTGGAGTCTTGGCCGGTTTGACATCTTTTAGCTTGAATCTCTTGAGCATGTCTTGGGTGTATTTGGCTTGGTTGATGAGGGTTCCTTCTCTTCTTTGCTTGACTTCGAACCCAAGAAAGAACTCCAACTCTCCCATCATAGACATCTCAAACTTCTCGGTCATTAGTGCGGCAAACTCATCATTGAAAGCTTTGTTAGGAGAACCAAAGATAATATCATCAACATATAGTTGGCATATGAACAAATCCCCTTTAACCCTCTTAGTAAAAAGAGTGGGATCGATTTTCCCAATTTCAAACCCACGGTCTTGCAACAACTCGGTAAGGTGCTCATACCAGGCACGTGGGGCTTGTTTAAGGCCATAGAGTGCCTTATCGAGCTTGTATACATGATTGGGGAACTTGGGATCCTCAAACCCCGGGGGTTGTTTGACATATACCAACTCATTAAGAGGACCATTAAGAAATGCACTCTTCACATCCATTTGTTGCAACTTAAAATCATGATGAGAAGCATATGCAAGCAACATACGAATAGATTCAAGATGATACCCTCGACTTGGGAGTAGCCTTGTGCCACCAATCTTGCCTTGTTTCGAGTGACAACACCGTTCGTATCTTGCTTGTTCTTGAAGATCCATTTGGTTCCAATGACATTATGATTCTCCGTTGTCCTTGGCACCAATGTCCACACTTTGTTGCGCTCGAAGTTGTTGAGTTCATCATGCATGGCTTCAAGCCAATCCGTGTCCTCGAGCGCCTCATGTACCTTTTGGGGTTCAACACACGAAACAAACGCGTGATGCTCACAAAAGTTTGATAATTGTTTACGAGTGGTTACCCCTTTCTTTAAGCTTCCATAGACATTTTCCAAGACATGCCCTTTTTTCTCGAGTTTGGAAGCAATCTTGGCAGCACGATGCTCCAATAGCTCCTCCGGAGTCACTTGAGGAGGATTATCTCGAGCGTCATCTTGAGCTTGCTCTTGATCATGAGCTTGCCCTTGATCTTGAGCTTGCTCGGTGTCGTGATCTTGATCTTGGGCATCATTTGGTGCATCACAAACATCTTGAGATTGATCTTGCCCTTGATCTTGATCACTTGGTTGAGGGCCTTCGGTTTGTTCTTCGGAACCGTGTGGGTCTTGTGTCGGTGATGGTTCCACTTGCGTAGAACATTGTCCTTCTCCTTCCACCACAAGGGGTTCCTCAATGGGTAGGATTTGGCCCACACCCATTCTTCTTATGGCTTGAGGAGGAATTTCATCACCTACATCACAAAGACCACTTTGCTCCACTTGGGAGCCATTATTCTTGTCAAACTCCACGTTACACGTCTCCTCAATGAGTCCAGTGGACTTGTTGAGAACACGGTAAGCATGAGAGTTTGTAGCATAACCAACAAATATACCCTCTTGAGCTCTAGAATCAAATTTAGACAAGCGAACACCTTTCTTGAGAATGAAACACTTACAACCGAACACCCGGAAGTACGTGAGGTTGGGCTTGTTGCCGGTAAGTATTTCATATGGAGTCTTGTTCAAGCCTTTGCGGAGGTAGAGCCGATTGGATGCATGACAAGCGGTGTTGATGGCTTCGGCCCAAAAGTTGTATGGAGACTTGAACTCCGCCATCATGGTCCTTGCCGCGTCCATCAACGTCCGGTTCTTCCTCTCCGCTACACCATTTTGTTGAGGGGTATAAGGTGCGGAATATTGATGCTTGATCTCCTCATCACCAAGAAACTCATCCAAGGTGTAGTTCTTGAACTCGGTGCCGTTGTCGCTTCTAATGATCAATATCTTTGCATCATGTTGACATTGAGCTTCATTAGCAAAGTCGATCACGGTTTGTTGGGTCTCGCTCTTCCTCTTGAAGAAATATACCCAAGTGTATCTTGAATAATCATCCACAATCACCAAGCAATACTTTCTTCCCCCAAGACTTTCAAACGTTGGAGGACCAAAGAGATCCATGTGAAGGAGCTCCAAGGGCCTCTTCGAAGAGATAATGGTCTTGGGTCGGTGAGCCGTCTCATGTAACTTCCCTTTGATACAAGCACTGCAAGCACGATCTTTGACAAAACTAACATTTGTTAGTCCTCGGATGTGGTCCCCTTTGAGGAGACTTTGCAAAGATCTCATATTGACGTGGGCTAAACGGCGATGCCAAAGCCATCCCACGTCAGCTTTAGCCATTAGGCAAGTCGCGGTCTTAGTGGGTCGCTCCGAGAAGGTAACCACATAGAGACCGTTCTTGACATGCCCAACAAAAGCTACTTTAAGAGTCTTGCTCCACAAAAGGGTCACGGTATCAATATCAAAGAACGTTGCAAAGCCCATAATAGCAAGTTGACGAACGGAAAGTAAATTGAATGCAAGGGTCTCAACAAGCATGACCTTCTCAATGGACAAGTCCGGTGAGATGACCACCTTGCCGAGACCCAATACCTTTGACATTGAAGCATCACCATATTGGACATGGGTGGGCATAGATGAACTTGCTTGAACGTCCACCACCAAGTCCTTGCTTCCGGTCATATGATTTGTCGCTCCACTATCAAGCAACCATGACACCCCACCGGAAGCAAACTCCTACATAAGATCAATGCTTGGTTTTAGGTACCCATTCTTGAATGGGTCCTTTCATGTTAGTAACAAGGGTCTTAGGAACCCAAATGGACCATTCAATGTACTCATAAGAAGAACCAACAAATTTGGCATAAACATGCCCATCACTAGCACGGCATAAAACATAAGAAGGGTTAAAATCGCCGGCTTTGTTGGGATGAGTGGTCTTGCCCCTATTGACATTACCACCCACCGCCTTGTTCTTCTTCTTCTTAGGAGCACCATCTCCCTCTTTCATAAATGTATCTTTGAGAGGGAGAGCTAGCTTGGTCTTGCTCTTCTTGTTTGACTTCTTCTTCTTCTTCGACTTGGGTGCAAATCCAAGTCCCTCCTTTGCCACAACTTCCTTTTGATTGCTCAAAAGTTCGTTGAGATTTTTCTCACCTTGTATGCATGCGACAAGGCCTTTCTCAATTTGCTCTTTCAACTTGGCATTCTCCTCAACAAGATGTGCATGATCACAACAAGGGTTAGTTGCACGAGCATTATCAATTAAAACAAAAGGAGGACAAGTAGCAATTTCTTTAGTTAGCTTCACTTGGAGTTGATCATGAGACTCCTTGAGTGTAGCATGAGCACTTTTCAAGGCCTTGTGAGCCTTGTCAAGTAAATCAAACTCCTCTTCGAGTCTAGCATGGCCAACCCCAAGTTCATCCATCTCAGTTTTAAGCACTTTAGCAAGAACAATAGCATGATCACGATCTTTCTTTAATTTAGCAAGATCTAGATTGTGTGTCTCCTCAAGAGCCACTCTATGACCTTGCTCTTCCTCAAGAGCAATAGAAAGATCGGCAATCTCATCGGCATAATCTCTACTATGCCCTTCCAACTTAGAGATGGTCTCTTCATGAGATTCGATGATTTCATTGGCCTCACCTAATTGTTCCAAGAGAGACACAAAGTGCTTCTTGGTCTCACCTTTGAGCTTGGCCATGAACTTGTCAAATTCATTTTCCTCCACCTTTGCCTCCTCACTTTCTTCCACACAATTCATCAAAGAAGGAGTGGAAGAAATGCTGGTTTTGATGTTGGAGGTTACCTTATTGGTGGCCTTGGCCATGAGGCACTTGTGGGTGGTGATGGATTTCTCGTTGGGGGAGTCGAAGAGGGACACCTTTGGTGATGGAGAGGTGGCGATGGCGACGGAGGCCGTAGCAACCCCTTCACCACTAGCAACTTCATCATCATCGGAGTCGTACTCTTCTTGCACCACCAAACTCTTTTGAGGCACCTTCTTCATGTAGTTGTTGTTCTTGTTGGGGAAGGACTTGGCCTTTTCTTTGCGGATGAGCTTGCCACCATTGTCCTCCCTCTTCTCATACGGACAATCCACCACAAAGTGACTCACATTGCCACAAGTGTAGCACGTCCTTACCCGTTGCTTGCCCTTTGAGTTGTTCTTGGAGGAGTTGGGCCTTGAGTTTCTCTTGTTGCCCCAAAATTGCCTTGACGCAAGAGCCATGTGCAAGTGGAAATCATATTTGGTGTCTTCGGGGCAATCTTCGTCCTCATATTCTTCTTCTTCTTCCTCTTCATGAACTACCTTGGCCTTCAAAGCAAGGTTGGGCTTCTTCGAGCGTTGAACACGAGCAAGTGCGTTGTCGGCGGTCTTGTTCAAAATGTTCATAGCAATAAACTCATCCAACACATCACTGGAGGACAAGGTGTGGAAGTCCGGTCTTTGACGAATCACGGAGGACATGCTCTTGTTGTAAGGCATAATGGCCTTGAGGAATTTGCACTTGATCCAATTGTCATCCGTGTCCTTGCTCCCGTGATCTCGGAGTGAGACCGCAAGAGTAGTCAATCTCCGGTAAAGCTCACGAGGATCTTCATCTTCATTCATAACAAACTCATCGGCCTCATCAAGAATAACCTCAAAGTTGGAGCGTTGAATGCTCGAGCTTCCCTTGTACAACGAGTTGATATGCTCCCATGCATCTTTGGCAAGAGTGAATGGGCGCAAATGAGGAAGATCTTCGGGAGGCATGGCGGCTTAAAGAATGAACAAGGCGGATGCATTGAGTTGGTTGTCCACTTCTTCTCTTGGGGACAAGTTGCTTGGGTCATGCGGATAATAGCCTTGTTCAATGATTCTCCAAAGTTGAGTTGAGCTATAATTCAAATGAGATTTAATACGAAACACCCAATTAGCGAAGTTAGTCAAATCAAGCTTAGGAGGAGGACCATGATTGTTTATATGAGGTGAGGGGACCGGTCCTCCATAGACCGGGGGAGGGGGAACCGAGGCGTGCGTTCCCGTCCCATTCTTACCATGAGGGGAAGATGTTTGAGAGTCTTTAGCCGCTTCCTTGCCGGAATTGGCCTCCGATGCCGATGCGGTGGGATTAACCACAAGCAACGGATCGGGAGTGGACTTCAACCCCTCAAGGAGTTCTTTAAGCATGGACTTGACCTCGGCCGTCATAGACGTCTTAAGTGAAGCCATAGCTTCGTTTAAGACGTCTCGGGTGACCGTGTTCATCTCCACGGCCTCGGGCACTTCCTCAACCCGTTCCCCGTCGTCAACCATACTCTTCGGGTGGTGAAACCCTTAATAAAGAGACGAGGCTCTGATACCAATTGAAAGGATCGATATGGTTGACTAGAGGGGGGTGAATAGGCAACTACCAATCTTTAGCTTTTCTTAACAAATTAGGGTTAGCAACAAAATAGGTTGTCTAGATGTGCAACTAGGTGAGCAACCTATATGATGCTAACAATCACAACACAAGCAAGTAAAGGATACAATACAAGTAAAGCAAGTAAAATGTAAAGGTAAGAAATGACCACAAGTGGAGCCGGTGAAGACGAGGATGTGTTACCGAAGTTCCTTCCCTTTGAGAGGAAGTACGTCTCCGTTGGAGCGTTGTGGAGGCACAATGCTCCCCAAGAAGCCACTAAGGCCACCGTATTCTCCTCACGCCCTCACACAATGCGAGGTGCCGTGATTCCACTAGTGGTGCCCTTGAAGGCTGCGACCGAACCTTTACAAACAAGGTTGGGGCAATCTCCACAACTTAATTGGAGGCTCCCAACACCACCACGGAGCTTCACCACAATGGAATGTGGCTCCGAGGTGACCTCTTTCGTCTAGGATGCTCAAACACCCAAGAGTAACAAGATCCGCAAGGGATTAGTGGGGGGAAATCAAATATCTCTTAGTGGAAGTGTAGATCGAGGCCCTCTCCTCCAAACCCTAGAACATCAACAAGTTTTGTTGGCTAGGGAGAGAGATAGGGCAAAAATGGAGCTTGGGGGCAACAATGGAGATAGAGGATAAGAGGTAAGGCTGGTTGGAGAAGAAGACCCACTTTATATAGTGGGGATAGAATCCAACCGTTACCTGTGCTCAGCCCGCACACACAAGCGGTACTACCGCTCCGGAGAGCGGTACTACCGCTTGAGCGGTAGTCCCAAATACTGAGCGGTAGTACCGCACTGAGCGGTACTACTGTGCCCACAAAGCGGTACTACCGCTATGGGCCGCAGAACAGCAGAGACCAGGGAGTAGAGCGGTACTGGAGCAGCCGCACCACAGAGCGGTACTACCGCTCAACTACCGCTCTACTACCGCGAGAAGAAAACAGGATACCAGAAGAATTTCAGCAAGCGGTACTGAAGCGGTACTAGAAAGCGGAAGTACCGCATTGCGGTACTACCGCACTACTACCGGTCTACTACCGCAAGAAGAAACAGGATACCAGAAGAAAATCCCCCAAGCGGTACTAGCTGCGGTAGACCACAGCGGTACTATCGCATAAGCGGTACTACCGTGGTACCGAGTGGTACTACCGCTTGGGTGATAGGAAAACTGCCCAGACAAGATCTCCAAGTTGCCGGAAGGGAATGTGGGTGCATATGGGGTTGTTTACGTGTTGATTCCACCCATACCTTTCCAAAGCGGACCCCCTCTTAATAGTACGGTTTTCCTACGACTCAATACTACTGAAAAAGAAACACAAGAAAAACACCGTCTTTATAAAAGCTCCGAGGGGCATCAATCGTCTTGTGCCAAGTGATGGAATATCTGAAATGCTCAATGCACACGATTAGTCCGCAAAAGTATTGTCATCAATCACCAAAACCACTAAGGGAGAAATATGCCCTAACAACTGGTCACCTTGGCTGGACCGAGGACTAGGCTTCTCTTCGGATCGTCAAGTTCGGATGGATGTCTTCGTCATCATCAACTCCGATCACATCTGGGATCATGGAAAAATCGTCCATGGTACTCGGGGGCTCAACGTCAACATTGCCCTCGCGCGATCATGCAGTTTTTTCTGGACAGCGGATTCGTGTTCGCCGTCCCCGTCTCCCTGAGCGTCGCTTTGATGATTGCTTCAGTGGAATTGTGCGGAATTGAGTCTAGAACAACCCTGCAAAATTTCGTCGCGTTCCGATTGAGGAATCTCCGGCGATCTCCGATATACCGGAGCCCTGTCGAATCTGGACGGGAATCTGGACGAGTTTAGGGCGAGGAGTCCAGCAGTCAGCTCGGACGTCGTTTGGAAGATCCAACCGTTCATCGGCTGCCGAATTCCCATATCTACCACTCCTCAAAATTTCAGCTCGATCCGACCGTTCAAACTCCGGGAAGCATCCGATGAGTGAATCAATTTTCGGATCTGTTTTCTGCGCGAAAACGAATCCGGCCCGAGTTCATCTTTTTCATGAACAGATTATCGGACATCCTTTTTGAAGAGAATTTTTTATAGGGTATTGTGTGTTGTTCTCAAACACGTGCCACAAATTTTGAGTCTTTTTCGAGGTGATCTTCACAGTCGTGCCGATGTCAAACCGGCCCGACCATGTTGCTCCACGGCTACCGACCTGCGCCAGCATCGACTGCGCCGTCGCTTCATCGAGCCGACGACAACCACCTCGAATCATCACCTCGGCGAGCCGACCAAGAGTTCGGCACCACTCTCCCTAATGATCGTCAAGATAACATCGTCACCTTACGGATTGCACGGGTCGGGCGCGCCAGCATCGCCGCGCGGTCACTTCTCAAGCCGGCATTGACCGCGTCACAAAGTTTCGACCTGCATCGGCATCGCCGCGCCGTTGCTTCTTCAAGCCGATGTCCACCTCGCCGACCTACTTCGACACCTCGGCTGGCATGGGGGTTGCAACATCACCTTACCGACCTGCTCCGACACCTCGGCTAGACCGGGGGCTTCGCCATTTCTTCATCAACCTACTCAGGGGACTTTGGTGTCACCAGCCGATCAGCTTCGTCACCTTGGCTGGACCGGGGGCTTCGCCTCGCCACATCGACCTTGTCGCGTCGCTGCTTCATCAAGCTGAGCTCTTCGCTCGGCCAGCTCGGGCTTGGGGGCTGGGACCTCGGTCAAGCCGAGGACTATGCGTCCTCGTCCCGCCACAGGCCCACACCACGTCATCAACGCCGAGCACATTAACCAGCTAAGTCGCTTTCATGCTCAACTTTTTTAAATGTTCAATTTTTGCTCGGTTCGACCAAGCATTATATTTATGTTAAAATCTGTTTGTTAAAAACGAGGTTCGTTAAAAAACCGCTTCTTTTTCCCATGTTAACTGGGGGCTCTTAAATTTATATGAGCCATTATAATAAGTGTTTTCTTCTCAGTCGTTGCAAAGTCTTTTTCTACTACTCCTTTTTCCGACGTGAGTGTGTGGTCAATAGCCGGATAGCCTGGTTTCTCTTTAAAGCCGCTCGAGTTTAGTTCGCTAAACTGGCCTGAGAAGCACTCCGCCTTCGGGATAGGAGGTTGAAGCCGAAGGTTGACCCGCTTGAAGTCTGGAGATCGGATGTATCATGTTAAAGCACGACGGAAGCATAATTTAATTTTAAGACCAATTTTCGGATTGGCACCAAAAAACTTGATTCAGTTCGGACGAAAAGTTTTTCCTAAAGTTTTTTGGTTTTCCGAGCTTATGGCACCTTTAAGCTATTTGTATGTTTTTCTTTCAGGAGGCGGGACATCCTCATGACTGAGGTGCCTTGCGTAATAATTCAGCTCGGGAGATCTTTTTCGACCCAATGCATCTTTTCTGCCGACCTACACCTCGGCGTTAGCGAAACGCACATGACATCTGGACTAGTTTCCGAGGAGATTCGATCCTCAGGATGGTCGGCCGCACCCAACCTGAGTCTCGGGGTTTACTGTGTGTCTCCAGCATAACTCTCGCGGTACAACGTCGGATGCCTTTAAAGCATCGGCAATATCAATGGGGGGCTGCGACTAGAGCCGAACCCACCAAAAGCCAAGGTACTCCGAGGAGTCCTCGGCAAAGCGTTCTTGGATATTGCTTTATATGCATCAGTTTCGAATTGTGTCTTTGGTCAATAGTTGGGTTGCCCGGCTCCTGTTCTTGCCTCCTATGTTCCACTTTGTTCGGCTAGGTGTGCAAAGGGAGAACCATTGCGATTGTACTTCCGATTTAACTGGTCAAGTACCTCAGTGGAGAAAGCCAAAAACTGACTGTCACAATGAGCGCAAACTGGTCAGCGATCCGATGACTATGTCAAACTATAGATCGATAGAGGTTACCCCGTGGGCCTTTCATAAAATTGGCCGAAGTGTTAATGGCTTGACATCGGCTGACGCCGAACACTAACCGGGGGCTAGTAACTGGCCTCCCAACTTTAAGCTCCTATGACTAAGTGAAAGTTATAAGTCCTGGATATCTGATTGCCTCGTTTCTGCTAAACACAACCGCCTCCGGACACCGAGACGTCGGCTAAGGGTTGTCTTGTTACTGCGGAAACACCCTGCGTAGCATCTACAAAGGGGTAGAAGCCGACGATGGGCCACTCGCAAATGATAAACGGTCACAAAGGAATCAAAATAGCATATAGCATCAAAGCGTTTGTATTCAATATACGAGTGCTGCCTTCCGTAATCATCGTTATAAAGCCATAAATATGCATCAATTTGACTTAAGATTTTGGCCAAGCTAGGTTGCCTGGCTCCTGTGTTTACACCCTACGTTCCCGATTGTTCGGCTAGGGGGTAAAGGGAGCACCTCTGTGATTGTTACTACCGGGTCATCCGGGTCCGTACCTCAGACTGGGTGAAGCCAAAAGCTAGCTGTCTTAAGAATATAGTTGGTCGGCAACGACGGAAGTGAAAATTTCGTTTCATTAAGACCACAGAGTTCGGGAACTTTCCCCAAACTAAATCCTCAATATTTTTCTCCCACATTGATCGGAGGTGAGGTCTCATGATCATGGTCAACATGACAACCTGGGAAAAGGAACCTATCAAGGAACTATTTTTCCCAGAAGATGTTTCTTACGTTAAATAGTAATATAACATATCTCTCTGTGTACCTTTGTTTATAAAACCATATGGCCGGATTGCTTTGTTTGCCGTAAATCTTTGCCCTTATAAAGGCTTTATAAAGTAGGACAAACACTCCTTGGCTACTGGCCGAGGAGGTTGAAGCCGATGGGTTAACAAAGTTTTGTACAATGCGGATCCGGGCATTAATGATGTAAAGTACTTTGATACATAGAATCATTACACACAAATTGTGATTTACTACGGATATCGATCCTTAATTCGGCCACCCTTGCCCAACTTAAGGCTCGGGGGCTACTGGGCTTCGCGCTTCTCACTTAAAAGTCATTAACGGGTTACATCGATCCCCTGATCTGGTGTTGCCACCCGACCAGTGGCTCAGGGGCTACTGCATTGATGATTCAATGCAGAAAATTCAAAGTGCAAAACAGTTTTCGAGGAGATTACGATCCTCGGGTTGGTCGACCGCACCCAACCTGAGTCTCGAGGACTATGCACACCGTGTTTCTGTTCCTAAATATGCTGCCGAGCTAGGAATTGATCCTCAGGCCGATTTCGCGAATCGGCCTGAGTCTCAGGGGCTACTGGGATCAGCGGTTTTATGTTTTCCTTCAGGTGCATCTCGGATTTTAGGCCGACACACACACCTTGAGGGCTACTGGCTATATATCTCGGCAGAGAATAAATTGCACCAATTGAAAATATATCCGCAAAAAATCAGCCCAAGACCGAGGTGGTGCACCACCTCGGAAGCAGTCCGGCATAAAGCTCGGCTGCGAGTGACTGGCTCCATAGAGAACTTTTTCGGCGTTAAGCTCGGATAACCTCCTTCAAACTTTTTCAAAGACGAGGTACTCTATGCCTCCTCGGATGTAGTCCGGCGCTGGAGCTCGGATACAGACCGGCGTTGGAGTTCGGCTGCTAAAATGTACCTCGGATGCAGTCCGGAGTTGGAGTTCGGCAGCTAAAATGTACCTCGGATACAGACCGGCGTTGGAGCTCGGCTGCAAAAATACACCTTGGATACAGACCGGCGTTGGAGCTCGGCTGCAAAAGACACCTCGGATGCAGTTCGGCGTTGGAGCTCGGATGCAAGAGGACACCGCCGCACGGGAAAAACTTCGAACCCAAGGTATGGCGTAAAAAGTAACAAGGCATTGATAAAGGCCAAGAACCTAAAGAGGCTCCTCGGATACTCGACGTATGAACTCTTCGGATACACCTCGGCGATCCTCAAGATCGGAGATGGGAAGATTTGTTGAACCAGTTTTCAAGACCGACGACCGAAGACGAAGAACAGTTCGGAAGAACTGAGGAGCGTCCCCAACTTGAATACCGGTTCAGGGGGCTACTGATGGTGTCCTGGACTAGGGGGTACTCATCACGTCATCTCCCGACCAGGTGGATCGGGCCGAGGCCCCCCTTGGCGGTTCACTCATGGGCCACTTCGGGCAGTCCATGAGGAATACAAGGAAGACTCCACAAGACTTGGCGCCCAAGCCGAAGACTCTCCTAAACCCTAGGCCTCCGGTGCATATATAAACCGAGGCCAGGCTAGTCAATAGATCAACTAATATTCATTAGAACAATCTCGTGGTAGATACATGTACTCTGTACTATACCCCATATGAATACAATCAAAAGCAGGACGTAGGGTATTATCTCTTCGAGAGAGCCCGAACCTAGGTAAAATCCTGTGTCCATGTTACCATCGCTCCAAGACGCCTAGCTTAGGACCCCTACTACGAGATATGCCGGATTTAGAACCGACACTAGTGCCCAGTGCCAGTTGCTGTTTTCTGCTTGTTTTTGGTTTTTCAAAAATCAGTACCAAACGAAGTCCAAATGCCACGAAACTTTTTGACGAATTTTTCTGGACAAAAGAGACCCTGGAAGCTTCGGGAGGAAGCCAGAAGCCTCACGAGGGCTTCACAAGGCAACAGGGCGCTACCCCGGGGGGGCCCTGATGCCTTGTGGGCCCCTCGTGGCTCCTTTTGACCTAATTCCACTTCTATAAATTCTCAAATATTCGGAAACCAATAGAGAGCTACCCCGAATAACTGTTACGCCGCCGCAAGCCTTTGTTCTTCCGCGATCCCATCTGGAGGCCTTTCCCGGTACTCTGCCGGAGGGGGAATCGATCACAGAGGGCTTCTACATCAACCTTGCTGCCCTTTCGATGATGTGTGAGTAGTTTACCACAGACCTACGGGTCCATAGCTAGTAGCTAGATGGCTTCTTCTCTCTCTTTGATCTTCAATACCATGTTCTCCTCGATATTCTTGGAGTTCTATCCGATGTAATCTTCTTTTGCAGTGTGTTTGTTGGGATCCGATGAATTGTGAGTTTATGATCAGATTATTCATGAGAAATATTTGAGTCTTCTCTGAACTCTTTTATGCATGATTGTTATATCTTTGTATTTCTCTTCGGTCTATCGATTTGGTTTGGCCAACTAGATTGGTTTATCTTGCAATGGAAGAGGTGCTTTGTGATGGGTTCAATCTTGCGGTGCTCAATCCTATGATAGAAAGGGACATGACACATATTTGTATTGTTGCCATTAAGGATAAAAAGATGGGGTTTAATCATATTGCTTGAGTTTACTTTGTCTACATCATGTCATCTTGCTTAAAGCGTTACTCTGTTTCATACTTAATACCCTAGATGCATGCTGGATAGCGGTCGATGGGTGGAGTAATAGTAGTAGATGCAGGCAGGAGTCGGTCTACTTGTCTCGGACGTGATGCCTATATACATGATCATTGCCATGAATCTGTCATAATTATTTGCTTTTCTATCAATTGCCCAACAGTAATTTGTTTACCCACCGTATGTTCTTCGCTCAAGAGAGAAGCCTCTAGTGAAAACTATGACCCCCGGGTCTATCTTTATCATATATTAAAATCCAAAAATACCTTACTGCAATTTATTTACTTTTATTTTATTTTGCAATTTATATTTCTATCTATCACTATCAGAATTAATCCTTGCAAATAACCGCTAAGAGGATTGACAACCCTCTTATTTGCGTTGGGTGCAAGTGTTTGCTTTTGTGTGTGTAGGTGCTGCTAAAGGGATTTTGCGTGGTTCTCCTACTGGATTGATAACCTTGGTTCTTAACTGAGGGAAATACTTATCTCTACTGTACTGCATCATCCTCTCCTCTTCGGGGAAATACCAACGCAGTCTACAAGTAGCACGTAGGCACGTCCCGTCACAGGACCAAGAAGTCTTTTGGGTAATAGGCACGGATGGACAGGTCCTGGGGCCCGATCTATAATTACGCGTGGATCGCCCCGCCGCCGACGCAAGGTCAACCGCCGGCCGTGGGACAACTACCGTGACTAGCACAGCCCGAGCAAGTTCCGCCTCCAGCTCGTGAAGGTCCGCGGCCGCCTCCAGGAAGCAGCAGTCCGCCGGCTCCTGACGATCCATTACATTCGACGAGACCGGCTCAAATAGCACCGAGAACCGAGGCCCCGCCACGCTGCCAACCGAGCCCACACTCGCCACCTGACTCCACGTCTGCCCGAAGCAAGTTGCGTCGGCTGGAGGCGGACCCGGCTGCGGGGAAGGCAGAGCATCCGAGCCCGGCGGCGGGCAGGGCATGCGCGCCGGCATGGTGGGGCCAAGCCGCACGGCTCCAGGAGGCGGCGGGCCAGGCGGCGGCGGCGGCGGCAAGGCCGTGCCGGCTGGCGAGGGAGTCAGGCACCCGTGGGTGGCCATCGCAACCGTTTCAGGGCGAAGCGCCGGCGGCGGGCGCATGGGCTGCGACACCGGGGATGCGCTGCGTGGCCACGTAAACCCGCGAGATGTGGTTGAAGCCACCGAAGCGGACGCACCGGGTGGGGCTTTTGCACTCCGCGGAGATGTGGCCATCGTCGTTGTCGCAGTTATAGCAGTAGTCATAGAGCTCAGCGGGAAGGCGCGAGTCCGGCCAGGGCCGAGCGGCGGGCAGGTTGCGCTGCCTTTGGCGGTGATGCGGCCGGCGGGGAGGGGAGCGCGGCCGGGTGGCTCTGTTGCGACGGCTCGTCTTGGTTTGCCACGGAGCAGCCACCGGTGCCGAGGCAGGGGTGCAGGAAGGGCCGGCCGCCCCAGCGTCGCCCTGGACAATCGGGCCGAACGCCGTGCTGAGGACTGCCGGAACGATGATGGTGCGCAACTGCGGCTGCGGCGGGGGAACGGGGGAAGGCGGGTCCGATGAGAACGAGCCCGAGAGAAAGACCTGAGAGGCCATGCGCGCGGTGGGTGGGCGTCGTCTCCGGAGCGGAGGGCGGCGCTGGGGGTGGCCGCCCGAGCCGGAGCGGCTACCGGCGCGGCGCGCGGGCTAGGGGGCGGAGCGGGGCTAGGGAGCGGAGCGGATGAGTATGTATATGTCTTGTTGCTAGTAATCATGTGAAGTTGGATGCCGTTTAATATTTTGATATTATGTTGCGGTGTTCTTCCTCTAGTGGTGTTATGTGAACGTCGACTATATGACACTTCACCATCGTTGGGCCTAGCTAGGGATGCATTGTGGATTTATTTTGCAAATGATGGGTTGCGGGAATGATAGAAGCCAAAACCCTAGTTCATGAATTGTTGCACAAGGGGTTGTTTTGGATCCCAAAGTTTAATGTTATGGTTAGATTTATCTTAATTACTTCTCTTGTATTTGTGAATGCTTGCATGGAGTGTATAATCATACGTAGGTATTTATCCAAGTAAGGACAATACCTTAGCATAGGTCTACCCGCGCAACACTTATCAAAGCAATGAACGGTAACTCAATGGAACTTGGTGAAAATGACTTGGCAAAATTCCCGTGTGTTCTCAAGAACGTTTTAATCACTAGAAACACAACCGGCTTGTCCTTAGCATATATAAGGATTGGGCCACTTGCTGCACTTTATTGTTTTTATTATTTTTTCCCTTTTTACAAATCATCCTACTATCAAACAACCTATCAAATTATCTTTATAGCTTTTACAATGAAACCTTTGCTAAAAACTACTTGTTAATGCCTTCTGCTCCTCGTCGGATTCGACACTCTTACTTATCGAAAAGGCTAAAATAGATCCCCTACACTTGTGGGTCATCAGACATGCCTTAAGGTGACCTCCAACCTTCACAAAATCTAGGTCAATCCACAACTTGGAAGATCAGCGGTGGCACTAACTATCTAGGAGTCTTCGACCTCCAAAACTAAGAAGATTATGGTAGAAGCAAGAGACTGGATGAAATAAACTAGTATGACTGAGATAGCGAAAGAAGCAATCTAGCTAGAAGAATAACTAGGTACCAGTAAATGTACTCAAGTCTAACACACAATTAGATCACTTTGAGTACAACAAGTGCAAACACAAATCAGAACATAATGATATACAGAGAAATAGAGATATACTCAACAATGTCTCCAGAGAAGGGAGAGGAGCAATTTCGCCAGCACAAGCAAAGTACATAAAGTAAATTGAGACGAAGAAATTAGAACCCTTATGCTTGGTGAAGACCCAGTTGAAGTTGTTGTGACAAATCTACGTCTGGTTAGAGGGGCTGAGATGTAACTCAGAAAACAATGCTAGTCTTCACTCTATTCTCCTTCAGCTAAGATCACTTAGACCTTGCCCAATCACTCATGGTAGATCTTCAAGGCGACCTACAAACCTTCACATACTTGTTCTTCGACTAGAGCACAGTTTGAAGGCTCTGAACGGACACCTAACCATTCGTAAGATGTAGTGCCTTCCAAAGTAATAAGTTTCATTGCACTACGATCAGTCGTTTCAGTGATGTTCAATCACTTAGGATTTCTAAGGCTCTGGATTTTTCCTCACTTAGGATTCACTTGAATTCTTCGGGAGGATCGGTTGATCAGACAACATGTCTCGATTCTCATGGAGAAGCCAACCAACTTATGGTTGAGTTAGGGGCTATTTATAGCCGAAAGTTGCAACCCAAGGGCTGAAGTGGTCGTTGGAGGTGATGGGCCTGCCAACCAGCTGTTGCCAACTGTCGCAACGGTTGAAAATTTGAACTCTCAAATTCCTCCCAGTAGGACAACCCAATTGCAGTCCTAACTCCTCAGCAAAGAAATCAAACCCGCGTGTACCAAAGAATCACCTTCAACACGCAAGCTTGAAGACTTTGCCTAAAAGGAGATTTGCAAGTCTTCAACTCTAAAGAAATAGGTTCGATCGAGTACAACTGAAGACACGCTTTCTTAGTAACGCATGTCTCCCTCCCTCAACAATACACCTTGCCCTATTGACTCAAAGAAGAATAAAAGAACTAGTGAAGAGCTAAGTCTTTATGCTCCAGTTCTTCGGCTAATTCTTCAGAAGGCGCACCGAAAGCTTCAATGTTCTCACAACATTTTTAGGGGTCATACTGATTGGTTAAACCAAGTCCTCAGGGACTTTCACCATTGCGACAGTTGGCAACAGTCCTTAGGGACTGCCTGCATCATCGCCATAGGTTAAACATGTAGCTAGATAGTCCGAGCTAGAGACCAAGCGGGCCATTAGATGGTTCTTCGAGCAGCCCAGGGTCTTCCCCCCAACCAAACCCTAGTGCACACACGAGGCCTAGATAGTTTGGGCATCATCTTGGACAGTCCAGGCGGTGTGCCGTGTACATCTCTAGGTAGTTAGTTCTCCTGGTACTACCCAACTAACTCGTGAACACCCAAACCGTCCGGCCAAAAAGGCCCCAATGGTTTGGCCTGCCTTGGAACCTGGATTTGGTGACTTAGTCTTCTCCGGTCCTTTTGGGGCTTGTGGGTGGCAAGATGGATAGTTTAGGACTGAGCAAGAATCTTCACCATCCTTATCCCCTCTTAATAGTGCAGATTCCTAAATCGGTTTCCCTAATGATTCAATGATGATATCACATGATCATCAAAACAATAGAGAAATATGAAAATAACCTCCAGGGAGCCACCCTTTTTCTTCTTTGTCCTTCTTGGAAGGTCGACGATGCTCGGTAACGCTCACACTTGGGGACTAAAATCTATTTTAGCACTTCGAACTCATTTTTGTTAGGGAACTTTGAACTCATTTTAGTCCCTTTGTCGCTCGTCATTCAATACCAAAATCCACTTAGGGGGTTGGGTGTGCTCTTTCACCGGGGTTTGTACATTACATCGAGACTATTATTTCTTCTATTGAAAGAGTAATAACATAAAAAAAAACTTGCTTCCTTTGATAAAGCATTCGCTCTTTTATAGAAGTTTTCACGGTTATGTTATTCAAACAGGATTTCTAGTTTGTAGTGGTGAGTTGAGCCTCAAGATAGTTCTTCCTGACGGCTCCAATCAAACTCATGAAAATCAGTGCTGAGAGCACAAATTGACCTACGCTTCAAGGGTTTAAATTCAAACCATTTTTTAGCAACCTTATACTTCACTCCATATTATTTAATCTCTCTAGTGTCATGAAAAATTGTAGTAAGAAAAGCAAGTCCGCCAAACCAAGATATGCAAATGAAGAAATATAATATCACCATTAATAGACTTTTTTTCCGAGACCCTATTTCATTTCAGAAATTGAGAATGTCTTACAGCTCACTCATATTCCCAACCTCACCAGTCCTCAGCACTAGCCTCCCAAGACTGCAACATAAGGAAAATAAACTAAACTACTAGGACGACATATTCAGCTAGCTTAAAACCTTATGCCCAGATGAACTCAAGGATCTCATCCTTAGGGACTGTAACAGTGAAGTGCTTTATGTAATACATTCCTCTTTATTCAAAGAAAAAACCCAATACAAGGTTCTACATGACAAGACGTCCACAGCACAGGGAAAGTGCAGGGCATAAGCCCAGGCTAAACAACACACTAAGTACATGAATACAGGTCAAACTTTCTCTCTCTACCATTAACAGACATCACCATGAACAGAGTAAAACCACCATTTGTTTCCAATTTCCATGTTCACATCACCATCGCCAGTCATATATACTCCATGAAGATCAGCAAAACCACTCTTGATGGAGCGACATGCTGAATTTTAGTTCCAAAAACACGACAATTCGACAACATCAGTGGCATGGTACACCATGCTCTGACAAGCAGTTAGCCAGCTCTATTAAAGAACTAATTAAGCTCATATGATCATCTTGTTGAAGATTCCATCAGCTTAGTTTAATAGGACTTACATGCGCATTGAGCAGCACATGCCATGATCCTTGACCCCGGAGATCTCTGACGCCTCTACTACTCCCTCCGTTCCATAATGTAGTGCGTCCTCGGTTTTCGAGCTTTAACTTTGACCATGAATTTGACCAACGAGACCGATTGCGGCGGGGGTAAAAACTATATCACTGAATTCGTATCGTTGGTCAAATTCATGGTTAAACTTAGATTTTGGGAAGCGCGGGCGCACTACATTGTGGAACGGAGGGAGTACTAAACTGATCTTGAGTTAATGCCCTGCTTGGGTTGGTGTGCGTGTTTGTCCTTTGTTGTTGTTGTCCTCCTTGCAGCCACTGACTAGCTCTCTCTATATGGGCTTTGTAAAAGATCCACAGGTATAAGGCAACCCGCAAATTTCCTCCCGCATCCGTCCGCGGATAGGAGGGACCAGTCCGCGGACACGGATGCGGAAGGACGCCATCCAACGCTAGCCGCATACATTTTGACAACAACTCGAACCAACCGGACGAAATTCGTGCAAACACGGCCGGATTTCATACAAACATGACGGATTTCATACAAACCGGACGAAAACGGTTACATTTTGGAGATATTTTAACTAAAAAGGTAAAACTATGGGCATGTACGGTCGCACGGAGCTCCACTCCCACGACACGGATACACTACACTAGTCTACGGCCGGTGGCGGCGGCTCCCTTCGTCTTCCCCATGTCCGGCAGCCCGCTAACCGGACTGTCGGGAGTTCCGGATACATATTCTTCCCCCGTATCTTCCCTATGTACGGCTGCGCCGCTCATCGGAGTGGCAAAGAGGGTGCTTCAGCCGGAGGGGAAGGGTGCTTCCCCGGAGCCCAGGTTGGGGTCGACGATGGTCTAAGATAAAGAACCGGACAGGTCACCGGCTACACAAGTCGGCGACGCGGCGGTGGTGGCCTTCCTGGGACCCAAGCTACGGCGGCCTCTCGTGTTCTACTTTCCCTCGTTGTTGGCGGCGGACGCGGACGCGCTGGCCGCCGACTCTTCGATCTCCGCAGAGCCGGCGTCTTCCTCTACCGGCAGAGCGCGGCTACGCGCGCGTTGACGGCGGATGGCGCGCTCGCAGGCACGGGAGGCGCGGTATGACGAGCCGTCGTCCACGGCAGCGACGATGCTCGTGCCGCCGTGCTCCCCCATGTGTCGGCCTGGAGTGGCTTGTTGCTGAACCACGCGCCGGTTTGGGTCGGCAACTGGCTCCGTCGGGCTAGGCGAGGGAGGTGGCGCAGCGAGCTGCCTCACTCGTATCCGGCGGGCTCGGCGGGCCACCCAGCCGGCTTGTATGCCGGAGAAATGCTCTTCGAAAGCCATCGGAAGAGTGGAGAAAATGGAGGAGGAGGAGATGGGGGAGGGGGGAGGGTGTGATTCTTGCCCGGCGTCTGGCCTTGTTTAAATAGAGGGCGGAGGGGAGGAGCTCTGTCGGCGTTGAGTTTAATGCCGGCCCGCTGATGAACGGACGTGTGGCCGGAATAGATTTCTCGGCTTCCACGCGGGTTTAATGGAGGCGTTTGAATGCGGCGAGGAGGCGTGTTCAGCCGGACGTGCAGCGGGCGGCGCCCTCGGTCGGCGTGCCGCTTCAATGGCAAAGGCAATGAGAGGTCGCGTCCGCCCTGAGCCGCCTTCAATGTGGAGCGACGCGCTCTACAGCGGCATGAATGCGAGCAGGTGGCGCCGGGCGGGAACGCGCGCGGGCGAGGGAGGAGTGGTTTTGGTGGGCCAGGGTGGTCAGAAGCGGGCTTGGAATCGGTCTGGACTCCCACAAACCTCCCGCACTTTTGTCTTCGTTTTGCGGGAGAAATCGCGTCCGAACCGCCCCGTGGATCCATACAGATCGGCGTTGGATGACTCACGCGGTCCGGACAGCACGGTCCAGACAGATGCGGGCGGTTTGCGAGTCGGCCTTGGAGATGTCCTAACCAGATAGAAAATGAGTGAAGAATATCTATGGTTTAGAAGGATGCAAGCTGAACCAAAAAAAGAGAGGATGCAAGCAGTGGCGGAGCATAAACGGAAAATGAGAAGAGACAAGAACAATTAAAGCTGAATTTAGCTGAAATATATGTAAAATGTACCAAAAACTATGTGAAATTATCGAGACCATTAATTATCGAGACCATATATGCTAAATTGATGGAACTTTAGAATTACAAAGATAATTGTCGAGACCATTATGCGGTGTATGCGCCTGAATAGTAATGAAGAAAAAATTGGGACCCACGACCTCATAAACAGTCTAGAAAGCCGTGCACAATAAGAAGTTCAGGCATTTGCCGCTCGACGGAACGATGATTTGATATTTGGCATTCACGTCTCACTAACACGTGGCCCGTGTGGCCATAGGACCCACATGTCAGTGGGACATCCAGCAAAAGACCTGAACATCTTAAGCAAGAGCATATTTGAACTCGCTGAGAATGTCAAAAGTTCTATGATCATAATCATCATAAGGGAAGAGGCAAAAACAATAACCAACTTTGGAAAAGCTGTGGTGGCATATGGATCGCCTAATTTCAAGTACTCATTTTGCCGGCCACTTTAGACAGGGTTGAATTAGTCTCATCATGCCATCGCCATTGACAGTTGAATCCCATGCATAAGCAAGGAAAATCACCCTAGCCATGATGGCACATTCTATACATGCGATGAGCCCATGAGGTATTGCAAGAGCAGGACAGTACACACTGCTTCCAGGAATACAAAGATTGCACTGTGGAGTACTGATAACATATTATAGTCAGTAAATATAGTCAAATATTGCACTGTGTGCTATTGTTCCCCCCCCCCCCCCCCCCCCAAAAAAAAGGTAGTAGAGAATGTAGGAAGTGAAAAAGAGTGAAATCAAACTATCCATGTCAATCATCTTTTTAAAATGGAACACTTCTGATTCCACTCACTTACTCAAACGGCAAAATTGTTGCTACCTCATCCATTACAAATTCTTGCATTTGGCATCCGACTGTGCCACACCATGCTTAAACTTATGGGCCACGGAGTTACAGGAATGAGCACAATATGTAAACTGACGAAAGGAAAGGTTCAGAATCTCGAACGTCTTTTTTTTTTTTTTGAGGGTTAGAATCTCGAACATCTGAAGCAGGGACTGCCTCACACTCTATATGGGCCGGACGGTGGCCCGACAACTGGGGAGCTCGGAATAGGGCCAGGTCCATCCGCAAATGGGTCGAACTTAGTGTGGGCCGGACGGTGGCCCGACGTCTGGGGCGCTCGGATTAGCCCGCACGTCGCCTCTATTCATCAAGAGGGAAACCTAAACGAGGTGCGGCCGTGCGGGGCGAGGAGAAGGAGGGAGAGGAGGTGCAGGAGGCGTCGGCTAGGCGATGTCGATGGCGCTCGCAATGGCGCGTTCGGTGTTGGCGCGGGCGGCCCGTGGCGGCCACCCCGTCTCCCCTCTTCTTCGGGCAGGGGGGAACTCAACTGCGGACACCCTGGGCAAGCGGTTTCTCTCCGGCTTCAAGGTTCGCACCATACTCTGTTGGTCGATCTACCCATAGGAACCGTCAATGGAGGATTTTGTGCTAGGGTCTCATCGTCATCCTCCCTGGATGATTTCGGGTCGTTTGTGCTATGAGATTAGTAAATCGTCTTGTCTAGAGCACAGCATAAATGGTTGTAAGAATCGTGGATATAACACGAAACATGAGATGAGCCTCAAGTATATAGGTTGGTATATCTCAGATTCAGATTGTAAGGTTCTTGCCCTAGCAACAGCAAGTATATAGGTTGGTATATCTTTTGACATCAAGCTGTTTTTTTTTGGGAACCTCAAGTAACTTTATTATTATTATTATGTAATAACATGTTATACATCCATTTTAACAAATTCAAGGGAGCTATGCAGATGTTTCAAACTTAACGAATGCTTCAAATAAGATAGGTACACATTTTTCATGGAGGTATTAGGCAAAGTTCAGGTTTTAGAGATCTTCCCATGTATCAACTACTAAAAGATTAGTCTTTCTCTTTGACATAAAATAATTATTGTGCTTAAAATGGATGATGAGATCCCATGCCCCTTTCGTTGCATAAATTTCACTTCTACAATTGTAATCGTAGGTTTTAACCTGTATACTTGTTGGCATTCAAAGTATGAGCACTTTCTTGCATTTCTAATTTAATTCGTGTGTACCTCCATGGGCACCACCAAGATGCTCCTCGAATGGTTGTACCTATTCAAGTATTGATCTCTAGCGGATTTCTTCTCATCAAGTGCACACAAAACCAAATCCCTTTATATAGTCAATAATAACCCAGTTTGCAAGCTTCCAACATGGATCCTTTCACCTCTGTTTTTATGAGTCTTGGATCATACGGGCTGGGCCACCTTGGCTACTGCAGTTGGACAACCTTACTAAGCAACAATGCTTGAGCAGTAACAATAATAAGTACTCCCTCTGTAAACAAATATAAGAGCGTTTAGATCACTAAAGTAGTGATCTAAACGCTCTTATATTTGTTTACGGGGGGAGTAGGATTTAATCTATGGAATTTTTTATGTTCTTCTTTAGTGGAGCCATGCAATGCAACTGTGGATGTATTACTTCCTAGGTTGATCATGTTTTATAGTTTGTTTTATTGCTGTGAAATTGTACTTTTTGCCTCCGTATATGTTCTATAATAATCATGTACTAGTGAATGTGGTTCATGCTGCAGGGACGCCGCTTTTATGCCATTTTGGATGAGCTGCATTCTTCTGACATCTTTGATCCTGTTGGTCCTATTCCGATGCTGTTCGCGTTCACTTATGGTATAGGAACAATGATACCCTATGCAATTTATAGCGCCAAAATGGCAAAACAGAGCGCCAAGGAGTTGGAGGACTGGAAGGCTGAGGACAAGGAGAGGTTGGATGAATGGAAGGCTTACGAGGCTGATCGTGAGAAGAGTCATTGTTGAAGATAACGCATGGCAATATCTCAGTATTGGTTAAATGAAGTGTGATGCCTAAACTTTTCGTTGTTGTAGCTCTCTCCGCCTCGCCAGCATTTCAGTGATGCTTCTTCATATTGTCGGGAGGTGTGTGGAGGATCGTGTGTGCTTAGATCTGGTTCTCTGGGTCTGGCTTTTTCATCTTCGGTTCCGATCGACGAATGTTGGCTAGCCTCAGCCTAGTCGAGGAACTTGTCGAGGAACATGCACTAGGTACCTACTCCCTCCGTTTCATAATGTAGCGCATATAGATTTTCTGAGAAGTCAAACTTACCAACTTTGACCTAGTTTATGGATAAAACAATTTATATCTACGATATGAAATATATATAATATGAAAACATGTCTTGTGATGTATCTAATAATATGTATTTGGTATTCTAAATGTATATGTTTTTCTTTACAAATTTGGTCAAAGTTTCTTAAAGTTTGACTTCTCAAAAGATCTATACACACTACATAGTGAAACGGAGGGAGTTTTCTTTTCTTGAGGTACACTAGGTACCTACTTCTGATGAGACAAAGCGGCGACAGAAATGACAGCTCGGTCTGATGAGGCTTATCCTGGACGCTTGGTTCTTTAAGATTTGAGAAAAGTCACAGCGGTCTAGAATTTACGGTTAGAGAATAGGCCAATTTATCCCTCGCAAAAGAAAAGAGAATTGATTGGACGTGCTGGACCGGGAACCAAACTATTTTTTAGATGAACCAATATATTTTTGGTGGCACTAGAGACCCCGACTAATGAATCCATCAAATCCTGGCTGATCCCAAACGGAGATTGGCGCTTCGAGCTTCATGCTCAGGATTAATGGGGACCCGCCCGTTACGAGACTGTGAGGTCCCAGTTGCATTTCAAATAATTCCAGGCTCCCCACGCTTAACGATTTCCTAGACCCAGTAATCAAACTGCGGTACAGGACATCTCAACGAGCTGGGCTTTGCACTGATGGTCACGATAGTAGGGTGTCGGGGCACCCGGGTGCTGAACGTCCACTCTCTTCAAAGAAATCCATGTTCCTCCATATTCCGCCAAAACTCTAGGATTCATATTACTTAACGAATGCTTCAAATAAGATAGGTACACATGTTTCGGGAAGGTATTAGGCAAATTTCAGGTTTTAGAGATCTTCTTGGGTGTCCCATGTAGCAACTACTAATAGATACGTTACAAATTATTGATGCTGTTCTTTTAGTGGTGCCATGCAAATGCAATGCAAATATGCAACTGCGGATGTATTACTTCCCAGGTTGATCTTTTCACGTGTTTTTATGATTTGTTTTGTTGCTGTGAAACTGTACTTTATGGTCCATGTAGTGACCGTGGTTCATGCTGCAGGGACACCGCTATTATTCCATTTGGAATAAGCTGCCAACTGTTGACTTCGAACCTATCGGTCATGTCTATATGACGGTGGCTTTCGTTTTTGGAATGGGGACATTGGTACCCTACGCAATTTCTAGCGGCAAAAATTCAAAAGAGGGCCAGAAGAGGTTGGAGGAGTTGAAGGCTGAGGTTGAGAAGAGTCGCCGCTGATGAAGATATTCATGGCAATAGCGCTTTATTGTACCCGCAAAAAAAAAAAACAATATCGCTTTATTGGTTAAATCAAGTGTAATGTCTTTCAAGTTTGATGTGTTGTATCCTGTTAAAACTTTAGTGTGGAAGATCGTGTGTCCTTAAATTGTTCTCCGGGCTTGGCTTTTTCTTTTGTACGCTCCACAGTTTCGACCGACGAAGGTTGACTAGCCTCATCGTCGGCCTAGTCGAGGAAAACTCCGTTTGATTGTACCTCGGGTGTTCGCCAGGCCTTCTTCGGCGGGTTTTTTCGGGGTGGTGATATGCTACAGAGATCGCGGCCGCTGCCATCTTTTAGTCTACATCGGCGATTTTTCTCTACAAGTTCTTGGGTTTCAACAAGGTTGCAGGCTTAGAGACAGCAACGAGCTATGCACATGCAAGAAGACTATGAGAACTATGATACTCAAGTCTTTACATGTCTTTAGGGGTTTGCATTTGGCAATTGGCAAGATGGGATGAAATACCTTATACCTCCTGTGAGCTCTAGTTCTAGGGTCAGGGCGACAATGAGAGCGCGCTGCCACCAAAGACAAGAAAAGTTGCCTTGTGACTTGTTGCGGTGAGCAAGTTTCTTTCTTGGTTTGCCTTGGATGATGAGGGTGCCCTTGGACATTTCGATGTAGTGGAGCACGTGATTTGGACCTTGGCTTGCGTGATAATGCATGGGACAGGGAATGCCGTGGCCTTGGGGCTGATACAGTACAAGACAAGGAATCACATCCACCTGCTTGTTTCACCTCAGCCATTGTCCTCTTGTGACCTGTCACTGGCGGAGACAAGCATAATAGATTAATAGGGCCATGGACCCGGCCTGACATGCTGTTTTACGCTGGGTAGAAGCTTGCAACTGTTTAACATCAACGTATGATCATCAGTTTTCACATGATCAGCGACATGACAAGTTCTTATTTTCCGGACAACTGCTTCGCATGCAGCTGTAATCTGTGGTCTTCCTATGACACACAAAAATATGCCTGCTTGAAGAGCTACAAATGTTCCTGGCATTTTCAACCACTCGAGTGACTGGCAATCACAAACTAGAAACTCCGTTCAACAAAGCTAGAAGGAAACTAGGCTATCATATAATGTAACAAAAGGTTATGTGCTTCCAGAAGGGTCTTCCATCTTGTTATCGTGCATGTGAAACAAAAAACAGCAGCACCTCCAGCGTGGCTGATAAGAGTAGCCATACAACCGAACGCGATCATCAAAACTATGATACACTAGCTACAAAAAATACGATTATGAGTGCGTTTACATCTCATATTTACTACCATGCCAGGCACATATTCTTTGTTCCTACCCTTTCCCTACTCCTATTTGTACAATTGGCACCTTCGTGCCTTGGTTGCACTCTCCTAAAGCTACGGCTGTACTTGGCCACTGGTGTTAGAAAGAACAAGTAACATAGCACAGGTAAGGAAAAAGAATGATGTTAGCTTCACAGTTAGCTCTTTACAGCAGCCAGATGTTGGACTGAACACCTGCTGGCCGAAGGGAAAAAATAGCCAACCATTGCCAGTAAAACCTGCTAGCAAGAAAAAATTAGTTTAGACCAGCACAGTTCAGTACATTGTTTCAAAGTAAAGTTCTGTGTGCAATACCGTGGTGGGAGTACAGTTGTACTGTACAATTGCTTCGATGCATTCTACTTCCACTGGTCACTGCGTCCATTCACACGCCTTTTCTTGCCTTCAAAGACGCGGTGCGAATCCATGGTCCTTCGCATGCATCCGGCAGGGCATGCATTTGCCCCGCAGGCAGATCAAAATCACATCACTGGAGTTGGTCTCTCAGATCATCCACCATCTTTTCCTCGCCTACTTGTGGATCTTGTTTTCTCTAACGTTTGTTTCGCTTGTCGGCTTGGATTCGATGCTTTCGAGTCCTATGAGCAGATCAAAAAACATAAATAAAGGAACGGTTGAGGTTGAGTAAAGCTGTGAAACATATAAAATCAAAGGATCAATACATTTTTACTGGCCAACTGAGCATTCTTAGACTTTTCTGCTTCTGCCTCTTTTTGAGCTTTTTTCTTCTCAAGCTCGGCTTGCTTGATATTCTCCTCATGCGCTTTTCGGAACATTGTTACAAATGTCAACAGGGTAGACATAACTGCAAGATGATGGTCACGATAGAGTAAATGTGAGGCCTGGTAGCAAGCAAACACACAGAACATCATGGCTAAAATTGCACGGATCAGATATGCTTCAAACCATTGCATCCTCAGAAAATAATTCATATCCTAGAAAGTGTGTTGGAGCATGCCCAAGTACCATATACAATTAAGTATAGAAATTCCATAAGAAATAGACCTTTACAGGTATTACAAAAATATATAACAAGCACACAACTTCATTAAGATTAATCAATGAAACTGATATCATACCTTGCTCAAATGGGCAACGGACAGGGTCCTCACCAAAATATTTGATCAGTTGATCAGCCTTTTTTCCCTGCCAAAACAACGAAACAAGAAAATCAAATACAAGAAGAATGTATGGCAAGTAATCTTCGTAAAACCAAACAACAGAAACATACCACTTCAGAGAACAATGAAGACAATGACTGCACATCTGCTCCAGCATTGTCAGTGAACTCTTTCAGTTTCTACACAATCAAGTAATACCAGTTTAGACCAAATGACATTCATATGCACTCCACAACTTCACACAATCCAGTAATTCAGCATATAAGATTGATTAAGTGAAGGAAATGAATGAGCACACACAGTATGTGATTATCATTATTATTTAGGGAACCTTCAGGATACTGGACATAAACAACCTATTAAGTCATGGGGTTCGCATTTAAATCGGGTAATTTATCTACAAAATACGAAACAGAAATACTTGCGGAGTCAAGACATCAGGTAACCAACAAAGGAACCTGCACTATTATATATCTACATCCTTTAAATTTAGCTTCGGATTTACCCTGTTAAAATTTATGCATATCTGACTGTTTGAGCACTCGAGCTACAGGGTTGTATTCGCTACTAAGGTCGGAGTACCGGCTAAATTATATGTAAACAACTTTAAAACCTGAAATTCAAATGAGACAGTGTTTGACCTCACGGAAAATTTCTGACACTGGACCATCACTTTCTGAAGCTTTAAACTCGTGCTCAACTTTTTCCAGCCCTTTACTGACTGCTTGCATTTCTTCTGCTAACATTTTCAGTTGTATCTGTTCAAATGCATCAATAAGACGATAGCATGTGCATCTTAAATGAACAGAATACTACATATGCTACATAGTTAACTGATAGAATGTGATGAGAAAAACGCAAACCTTTGATGTAGCTTCTAAACTAACAAGATCCACATAGAAGTTCAAAAGCTGTGGTGATTTTGCAGCAAGCACCTGATATTAAGATGTTCTTTCCATTAGCACGCACATAGGAGACAGAGACCAATGTGGTAATGTGCAAATCATTTAACTTAACTATAGATTATTAGACCCAGACTACAAGTGACCATGGTCAGATGCTTAGATTGTAGATTGCTTTACGATACAGAACTGGCACATTGCATAAACCAAATGGAGTTTGTATTTTACTGTCATGCAAAGTCAATTAAAATCAATAACAAACACATTCAGAAACCTGAAGGTGTCTAGACACTATTATAACATGTTACTGGTTTAGTATTTCAATGCAGACTGGACACTGATGTGGTCAAAGTTGTTCGATTTCTGCATAGATGAACCCTTTCTGATTGACAAACTTACATTCAGTTGCATAATACAATCTCGATAAAAGACTAGGGCTTATTGAGTTACTGTTAGGTTTCATGTAGCTTTGCTTATATCTAGGATTCTGAAGACCCCAAAACCTTAATTTATCCGATCTCCATATCCACTTTGCAGCAGAGAGTCACAGAAATCCAGAAATTACTCAGAAATATGCTAGTTGCTAGCCCAGGCAATTGCCATCTGCCACTCTGTTGATTAAACACACCATGCGAACCTAAGTTCCACCATGAAATCGAATTAACACTTCATGGCCCTGAACGTATAAATAATTCGATGCAGACCATGGATTATAGTTTACAACTACAAGTTACCTATCGGTGCAAGGGTGCTGACATATACATGAGAACTGACAATTCATTGCCCTGAGCGAATTTCATGATGCTTAAGGAATAAAATAAATGCGGACCATGGATTAGAGTTTGCAAATACAAGTTACCTATTGGTGAAAGGGTACTAACGCACACATGAGAACTCAGCAGCACAGATCAGGTAAAAGGCATACCTTGCAGAGGTAGTGCATTAATGTCATTTTATTGTTTGTTGCCCGGGTATCTGTAAGTTTTAGCAGACTATCCAACCGGAAGCCAACTGCAGCACCTGTAAGAAATATATAGATGTGAACCTGGCAATGAATGATACTTTTCCTCCACATGCATTTCTATCTACAATTAATGACTTCAGTTGTCAATGCCTTAATGTTACATGATCACTGCTGTTCATTTCACAGGTACCGTATAGAAGTTTCTGTGTAATCCTTCTCTAAATCTCTAATCCGAACTGCCCATTTTGGAGGAACGTATGGAGTTCTCGAAATCTTAATGTAACGGTTCTTGATTAAGATAAAACATGAACTTTATGATTTGGCATTACACTGACTAGCTCGAGACAGTATGCACACATAATATTCTAGTGGTGCAACTCCCTTCGCATCATCTTTGCAATGCATCATACAACAAATTATGTTAATCCTACTCTTAAAGGATGCTGTATAAAAAAATAGAACCTTGATATGATAGAATGCTATCAAACAAGCTATAAAAAAGGCTTACAAAATTCTTATATTCATTCATACATGCGGGAAACAAGAACGTCTTTTCTTTCGAACTAGCGTGGTTTGAGAGAGAGGGCTTCATTGATCTCATAGCCCGGGAATGGGCTAAGGCCACAGGAGGGAGGTCGAATATTGAGAGATGGCAAAATAAGATTAGGCACTTGAGGCAGTTCCTGAGGGGCTGGGCTAAAAATGAAAGCGGAATTTATAAGGTGGAAAAGGATAGGCTTATACACCTTATAGATGAGCTTGATCTCAAGGCCGAATCCACCTTATTAGATGCGGATGATCGGGCATCTAAAACTGAGGCTGAGCAGAGATTGCGAGAGCTTCTCAGAGAAGAAGAGATGAAATGGGCACTTAGAGCTAAAGTGAGGAAAATCGTCCAAGGGGATGACAATACCCAGTTTTTCCATATGATTGCAAATGGAAAACACAGAAAGAAGAAAAATTTCCAGCTTGAGCAGGATGAGAGTACAATTGTAGGACACGAGAACCTCAAATTGTATATCTCTAATTACTATAAACAACTTTTTGGGGCTCCTGACGACAATTTTGTGTCTATGGACGAGCACATGGTCGGGGATATTCCTCAGCTCGGGACAGACGAGAATGAGATTTTATCCGCACCATTCACGGAGAAAGAGGTGTTTGAGGCCATATCACAGATGAAGAATAATAAGGCGCCAGGCCCGGATGGCTTCCCAGCAGAATTTTACAAGTGCTGGCATATTATCAAAGGCGACCTAGTGCCGATGTTCCATGACTTGTTTTGTGGCCATCTGCAGCTATTCCACCTAAACTTTGGGACGATAACGTTGTTGCCAAAGAAGGAGGAGGCGGTGCGCATTGAGCAATTCCGACCAATTTGTCTGCTCAATGTGAGCTTTAAAATTTTTACTAAAGTTGGAACGAACCGACTGACGCGGATTGCACATAGTGTGGTGCAACCAACTCAGACGGCTTTCATGCCGGGCAAAAACATACTAGAGGGTGTGGTTGTCCTACATGAAACACTTCACGAAATCCACTCGAAGAAACTGGATGGGGTGGTCTTCAAAGTGGATTTCGAGAAAGCGTATGATAAAGTTAAATGGCCGTTCCTACAGCAGGCCTTACGTATGAAGGGATTCGACGATTCCTGGAGGAAGCAGGTCAATTCATTTGTACAAAAAGGCAGTGTCGGGATTAAAGTGAATGATGACATAGGTCATTACTTCCAGACGCACAAGGGTCTAAGACAGGGGGACCCGATGTCTCCTATCTTGTTCAACATAGTAGCGGATATGTTGGCAATTCTGATAGGAAGAGCTAAAGAGGAAGGCCAAGTAGGTGGACTAGTACCACATCTAGTACATGGTGGGGTGTCCATACTACAATACGCTGATGATACCATAATTTTCATGGAACATGATTTGGCAAAGGCCAGAAATATGAAGCTTGTGCTATGCCTATTCGAACAATTGTCAGGTTTGAAGATTAATTTTAACAAAAGCGAATTGTTTTGTTTTGGGAGAGCCAAAGATGAACAAGATGCTTATAAACAACTGTTCGGATGTGAACTGGGTACCCTACCGTTTAGTTATCTCGGCATACCAATTCACCATCGCAAGCTATCTAACAAGGAGTGGAAGTGTATTGAAGATCGATTTGAAAAGAAACTAAGCTGCTGGAAGGGCAAGCTTATGTCGTACGGAGGTCGGCTAATACTAATAAACTCAGTGCTCACGAGTATGCCGATGTTCCTCTTGTCCTTCTTTGAGGTACCTGTAGGGGTACGGAAAAGGTTGGACTTTTATCGATCACGATTCTTTTGGCAGAGTGGTGAAATAAAGAGGAAGTACAGGCTTACTAAATGGGACATCATTTGTAGGCCGAAGGATCAAGGTGGTCTTGGGATTGAGAATTTAGAGGTAAAGAATAAATGTCTACTCAGTAAATGGTTGTACAGGCTTTCTGTCGAGACCGAAGGCACGTGGGTACAGATTTTACGTAATAAGTATCTACAATCTAAGACCTTGGCCCAGGTTACCGTTAGACCCAATGATTCACCTTTTTGGAAGGGCTTGATGAGAACGAAAGCAGCTTTTTTCCATAGAACTAAATTCATCATTGGAAACGGTAATTCGACGAGATTCTGGGAGGATACGTGGTTAGGGGAGACGCCTTTAGCCACACAATATCCATCTCTCTATAACATTGTACAGCGTAGGGAGGCTTACGTTGCTACAGTATTACAGTCCAACCCTCTAAATATTCAATTCCGGAGATCGTTGGTAGGAGACCGATGGGAAGCATGGCTACATCTGGTCAGAAGGTTGATGGATGTGAACCTTTCTGATGAGTCTGATAGTATTCACTGGAAATTAACTACGAATGGCGTCTTCTCAGTGAAATCTATGTATTTGGACCTAATTGATTCGGGTCCGATTCCGAAATCGATACATATTTGGAAGATCAAAGTCCCGTTAAGAATCAAAGTCTTCAAGTGGTTTGTTCACAAGGAGGTGGTTCTGACTAAGGATAACTTGGCAAAACGTAATTGGGAGGGTAGTCAAAGATGTAGCTTTTGTGATCAAGATGAAACCATCAAACACCTCTTTCTCGATTGTCCGCTGGCCAAACTTTTATGGCGTTCAGTTCATATAGCCTTTAACATCACCCCTCCAAATAGTATTCACACGTTATTTGGGACGTGGCTAAATGGAGTAGAGACAAATATTGCGAGACATATTCGGATAGGAGTATGTGCATTACTTTGGGCTATATGGAACTGTAGAAACGATATGGTTTTTAACAGACAAACTCGTACAAAAATTTTGCAGGTTATCTACAGGGCCACTGCTTGGATCCGTATGTGGTCGTTACTCACTCTTGTGGAAGTCAGGGAGCCTTTGGTTACTGGGTCTGCCCGATGGGAGATGGTAGCTCGGGATATCTACAACCGGTTTGGATGGCGGTCCACTAATAGGATAGGTGTTTAGTCATCTCGTCCTATTTTCGCCGGTTGTGGCAATTTTTACTTTTTAATTTTTTTCAGCTCTGAGCGAGCTTGTTCTGGATCTCAGACTTTTCGGATACTTTGCTTAATAAAAGGGCTGCATGCATCACTCTGATGCAGAGGCCGGGGGTAATCCTCCTTTTCTAAAAAAAAAAATTCATACATAGGAAGGGCAGTTCTTATTACCTCTAGCAGTTCCCTGGTTCAACGTATTTCCAAGGAGTAGTATTTTCTTCATTATTTCCTTCAACTTGAGAGAACTTCGGATCTGATACAATTGAATTTGCTTAATAGACAGCAGGTGAAGATCAATTGCAAATCACTATGCCTAACTCTCAACATACCTCATTACATGAAGAGTCTATGGTTTTCAAACTTTTTCCAAGATCTGCAACTTGTGAACCAAACTGGATCTTGAAGGAGAACACTCTCAGTTTTGACTCCATTCGTGGGACTTTCATCAGTTCTAGGAAGAACTGCAACAAAATGCAATAGTTTGTTGGATACTGATATACTCAAATAGGTAAGCATAACTGTTGTGCATAACTCCTAAGAACATTTCATGCAAAATTGGGTCTAACACTCGTATCTAACAGGCTCACATGTGTGCGTTAGATCCAACCTGGCTATTTTAAATGCCCAGGGTAATGTTGATCAAACAAAGGAATGGATGTAAACGATCTTTGAGTCCTGGACTTTGAGTCAAACAAAGGCTCACATTCATAAATGTCTTTGACTAATGTTGCTGTGTTTTGATGTAAAATTAAAATAATGATCGATTAAGACAAACCAAATACGATTGTTGTGTTTTTCATGTTTCAAGAAGTCTGGGGCGATCAAATTCAGAAAGAACACCATCAGTAAACATTCTGATACTGGCATTAAGTACACAAAAAAGAATAAATACATCATAGATCATAGATAATCATTACCAGTTCACATTTCCCAAGATGTTGCTTGTCTCCGGTGTAGTTCTGACAAGAAAAATGGAAGGTGATGCTGTGTTAAAATGGGATCACAAAGGAGGCAAGGCAACATTGCCCTAATACTCACCTTAAGAAGTTCCATTTCCTCTTTCGTGGGACAGAACTTTATGAGATTCTCCACTTGATCAACATCCAAGGTAGACTGATCCAGTGCCAGTGCCGCACTCTGTTGAAAATTCAGTGAGCAAATAAATAATCTTATCATGTCATACTTAACATTATCTTTGTTTTCATTGCTCAAATTCTTACCACCAAGTCAGGCAGCGGCATCTTCACTTTTGTAAGCATGATCTCCGTGTTGTTTGCCCTCCTCAACTCAATCTATTTATATGAACTATCAGGTTGGATGAAACAGGGCTTACAAAGGGATATCAGATGGGGAGACTGCTTCTTTCTCAAAACTATAAGCTACAATATCTAATTATGCTACAGGGTTAAGTAACAATGTACCTAAGCAAATGGTAGCAATCATATCAGAAAAAAAAAGCAAAGAAACCTCGCACTAGAATATCTAGTTACTCTCACCGCCAAAAAAAAAAGAATATCTAGTTACTCTAAAGAGTTAAAATTACAAGGCAGAAATCAGTCTATTGCTGAATGCTGAAATTGTTCATGCTAAAATGAGTTAGATTTTATACTGCAAATTTCATTACCAAATGTTAGCATTTTACTTACCAGCTGAACTTTCTCTGGCTTTGATCCAAGAGATTTTCTTCTGTCAGTTTTGGAGGTGTTATCCGTTTTTGGTACGGCTGCTGGAAACAGGCTCTCCAGTTCTGATAAATCAAACTCCGATACACTGCAGAAAACAGCTTCCACATTATTAAGATAAAAAATATTAAAAGGTGTTGATGATATGTGATGTGATCATCATGGCATAGTGCTTTACAAGATATTGAACAATGGCTTGGTCTAGAATTGATCCTACAATCATGTACTGTACGGCATTAAACTAAGAAGACCAAATTCAACCTTATAACAAGTAGCAACTACATCATTGAAAATGTTGCATGTTATAATAAGCATACTTGAGATGAAAGAATATGTTTAATCAAGAGGGCAGAAAATTACCTATGTGGGTCATCATTTCGCTGCAATTCCTCCCAGAGACTACCTTGCATAGCTCTTGTCACTTTGACCCAATGCAGCGGCTTTAATGTTGATTTGCGTGCGGCTGCAGCCCCAAAACCTGACCCTGGAGGACGTACAGCACCACGCCCTCTACCTAAGGAGTTTGTAGGATTGCCTCCTGGTGGTGGTGGTGCGCCTGGTGCTCTAGGAGGAGCTGGTGCACGGCCACCTGGAGGAGGAGGTGGAGGAGGCCCACCAAGCCTTCCTCCAGGTGCAGGTGGTGATGGAGGTGCTCTCCCTCCAGCTCCAGGTGGAGGTGGGGGAGGTGGAGCACCTGGTCGGCCTGGAGGAGGTGGGGGAGGTGGAGCTCCTGGCCTGCCTGGAGGAGGTGGGGGAGGTGGAGCTCCTGGTCGGCCTGGAGGAGGTGGGGGAGGTGGAGCTCCTGGTCGGCCTGGAGGAGGTGGGGGAGGCGGAGCTGCTGGTCGGCCTGGAGGAGGCGGGGGAGGTGGAGGGCCAGGACGTGCGCCTGGAGGGGGTGGGGGGGGTGGAGGTCCAGGGCGTGCACCAGGAGGAGGGGGCGGGGGAGGTGGTGCTCCTGAACGGGTCATCGGAGGTGGTGGTGGCGGAGGAGCAGTGGAACATGATGTGGGAGGTGGTGGTGGTGGTGGTGGAGGTGGAGCACCAGAACGTGTCGCTGGAAGCGGGGGAGGTGTTGGTGGAGGTGGAGCACTAGATCGTGTCGCTGGAAGCGGGGGAGGTGGTGGTGGAGCTGGAGCACCAGAACGTGTCACCGGAAGCGGGGGAGGTGGTGGTGGAGGAGGAGCACCTGGGCGTGTTGTGAAGGATTGAACTGGAGGCGGCGGTGGGGGCGGGGGCGGAGCACTTGAACTTGGTTTCGGTGGTGGAGGTGGAGGCGCAGGTGGAGCGATGGCACTGCCATTTAACCTTGGCGGAGGTGGAGGTGGTGGTGGAATGTTTCCACGGACCCCTAACCCTGGGGGCGGAGGTGGGGGAGGAGGGGGAGGTGCAAAGTTCCGTGTTTGTGCTCCAAAAGACATAGGAGGAGGAGGAGGAGGAGGAGGAGGGGGAGGTATGTTTGACAAGCATGCTGAAGCCGGTGGTGGTGGAGGAGGTGGTAGGTGCGTAGCTGAACTTGAAGAAGCATAAAATGGAGGTGGTGGTGGTGGGGGTGGAGCAGGAGCTGTAGCTTGGATTCTTGGCGCAGCTTGTGCACCTGCCAACAAGGGTCGTCGTGCAGGGAAACGAGGAGACAACATTGCATCTTGTGTTAAGTGATTGCCGTACAGTGTTCCAGGTAGTACTAGAGATGGTCCTTTCACAAAATTGCCTTTGTTATCTGTAGACATGGAACGGATAGCTAGTGCAGCTGGAGAACTGTCATATCTGGATGGAGGGTGCGATGGCCTACGCACAGAGGCAGTTTCAGATTCCTTCTTGGGTGAGATCCATCTACGTATTGTTTTTGGTTTGGCTGGCTTTGATTGTTCTTCCAGTTGTTCGTTATGCCCAAGCATTGCTTCCAATAACACTGACCCAGGTGCATTACCTACTGCTATCTTCTTTGATACTGAGGACAAGGATTTATCTAGTGTTCGACTTTGGACATCACTTATCCTTGGGCTACCATCTCTAGCTTCTATTTTACTTTGAGGAATAGACAAGCCAAAATCCTGTCTGCCACCACACTCTTCTCGCTTGGTTTTCATCTCTATTGATATTTCATTAGCTGGTAACACAACAATACTATCCTGCAGACTGCTTTTCTTCGCATGTATGGTATCTCCAAGACCAGATTTCGATTTACTGTGATTCAATCTTCTGTCAGCTGTATCAGCAACCTTAACCATTTCTACATTGTAACTGTTATTATCTTCTGAGTCCATATTCTCAATAGCAGTTCTGTCTATCTTTGAAATAACACTCTCTTCCTTGACAACAGTTTTTACCTCCTGCACAAGGTTTCCATTATCAACTACTGCTTTCTCCTCATAGATCAGTAGCTCACTGTCGAAAGTTACTGTGTTTTCGGTAATAATCTTGATGTCACCATTCTGGTGTCCTTCATTTGGTAATGTCCTTAAGTGGATATCCTCATCCATACTTGATAATATTCTAGGAGAACTGAAAGCAGTGTAGTCCAGATCAGTGTATGTCGATATTTTTGTGGATTCACCTGTGTGACACTGAACTTCATCACTGCAACTTGGATCTGTTGCAGTAACTAAAGTTTGTGCAATTACACCTTTCGTATCCTCCTGACAGTTTGATCCAAACTTGCGCCCTTCTGAATCTATAGAAGCAGCAACCACCTGTATGTCCTGCACAGCATTGTCCTCTTGGTCACTTATGTTGCATAGTTTCGATTTCTCGAGAACCTTGCATGCCTGCTGTAAACCTCCTGGATTTTCCAAAGTTGGAGCAGGTGCTGGCCCATTGTCATGCATGCTACCTGAATTTTGGGAGATAATAATCTTCACATCCTCATCAATCACATGCTTCCCTAGGCTGCTGTTTTCCTCAACTGCCACACCACCATCCGATTCTGTGTTGCCAACTTCTAATGAAATTCTTCCATCAGTTGACTGAGTATCTGGATCTCTCCTAGCATCATGCCAATCCTCCTCTGCCTCATAAAACTCATCTCCTGTATCTACGGAAGCAACATCAGTCTCATCTCCGTCGTCACCTACCTCTTCTACTGCAGCAGCGGGCTTGAAGGAATGAGGGTCTGAAAAGAGTACCTGGTTCAGAAGCTCTATTCTTAGATTTCATAATGCACAGGAGACAAACAGAAAAGAAAATAGAAGAAAGGCATAGAAGCAGGTGAATTTAGTACCTCAGCTCGGAAGTCCCTTGGGAACTGATTATTCACATTCCACGCAGCATCGATATCATCACGATTCAATCCAAGGACATTTGATTGAACGAATGCAGTGTTGAACATGACGCGGAACATTGTTTCCTCACGATCTAGTTTTTCGCCAATGTGGATGCATTCAAGAACCACGTCTCCCTGAACACGGCAAGAAGCGCTAATTTTCACCGAAACTTCAGCCTGCATTGCAACCATCTGTCAGAGTAGAACTTGGGTAGTGATAAATATCTCCACAGCTTAGGAGTAATCATTACCTGCCCATAACGCTGGAGATGTTTCTTGGTCTTGGGCGTCTCAAAGAGAACCTTTGCACTCTTGTTACCAGGACTTGAGTCTTGCCCGTGAATACGCAAATACGGCCTACAGCCCCCTTCGGAATCAAATCTAGGAACTGTGTGGAGAACTACAGAATCCAATATGAGAGGCCGGCTAATTGGAGGCCATTCTGAACCACTTCCATGTCTTGTTACATAGTGCAAATACCTCAGATGAGAAGACTGGGGATTCAACTTTAGGAATTGCTGTATAAAGTCCCTGCGAGCCTGCTTGTAGACCATCTCTAGAGTCTTCTGCTCACCAGTGTATGTTTTCCGATATAGAAGTAGTCCAGCCAACATGAATGCAAGCACTGGCCATCCCCCTCTTTCACAGTGCATTAGAAGCATGTTCTGCTGCCCTTCCACTGACAACCAATTTTCACATGATTTCAAGAAATGGTGGATCATCTCGAGCTGAAGGAGTGGGCATCCTTCATATTGCTGTGGGTAGTCCATGACAGTCATGTCATACTCAGACAATATATCTGAAATCCGACTCCTCTTGTCCCCAGACCAGAAATTGGAGACCATGAATGACGCATCGGGAAAGTAGTCCTGCAACTGCGCAACGATGCCACTCAAATAATCCCTGTACTCATCCTCACCCATGGCATCTGCCGCAAAGCAACAGTCGAACACTGAAACCAACATACCGATTGAAATTAGCACGGTCTCATGCTCAAATTTGCATCGCTCAACTAAGATTAGAAAAACGGAGAACACATCAAGTGCTGGCAGGCTAGCAGGAACCTCATCTCACACTGCATATGTACTAAGTTCATATTTCTAGATACAGCAAAGTATTTTATCGGCGTGGTTTCATCAATAGATAAGCACGCCATTGTAACTAACAACTAGGTTAAAGGGAGGGAACACCAACTGAAAATGTGGACATAATAATGCAGGCACTACTAGATGATTGTTGCATGTTTATAAGAAAAAAAATGCAATTAAATCCAAAGCTTCCCTAAGGGCCAACATCCGACAAGGCAAGACAAAATTCGAATATGGAAAGAAATAAAGCCGATTTAGGTCAAATGCAGCTAAATCTGAGTCTTGTGCGCACACACTGAAAGCCCAGAACTGGACCGAATTCAACTTAACATCAAAATTTACTAAATCTAGCTCGCCGTGCTTCCGAACGCACTGAATTCCAGCTCAAATAATAAATAAATCCCCTGAAAGCAACAGTTCCACAAGGTCCGAGCCCCAAACCGCGGCAAAGCCCAAAATCCCCCTCGGAACAAGCAAATCCCCTCACTCTGGTGGCACAGCTCGACCCAGGGACGCGGGCATTATACCATAGACTCGCTCGGAGATCTCGAGCAGCCGATCCGGCGTCTTCTTGAGGAAGAACTTGCGGAACAGCGCCATCCTCCTCCTCCTCCTCCTCTTCCCCTCCCTCCCCCTTGGACGCCGCCTCCGCCTCTCCGGCGGCCGGCGAGCTCCTCTGACGCCTCGAGCGGCCACCGATCGTCTCCGATCGGGGCGCCAAAGGCATGGGGGCGGCCCCGCCCCCGCCGCCGGCGAGCTGGGGGCAGTGGGCGACGCCCGCCGCGCCCCCTGGCGAGATCTCGCGGCCGACGTACGCTCGCCGCGGCCCTAGGGTTCCGCGGCGGCAGCGGTGGGCGCGGTGGTAGGGGTGGTGGTGGTGGTGATGGGGAGAAGGCAGGCGGTCGAGGCGCCGTGCGATTGGGACTCCTCTTCCTCTACTACTGCCGCTGCTGCTGCCTCTTCTCCTCTCGCTGTTTAAACTCTACTTTAATTTTTCCCTTTCTCCTCCTCCCCTTTCTTCCCCTTGCTGCTAATCTTTCCTCTCTCTCTCTCTCTCTCGCTACAGCTACTCCTTCCCGAGTTTTTACTGCTACGACCCGTGCGCTTTTTCCGTTTTGTTTTCGGCGGCTTCTGCGGTGAATGTTTCCGGGAGGCCCGCGTGACAGCGGTGAAGGCTGCGTGCGGTGAGTGCTCTGCTCTGCTCGGCGACGCTGGCCGGCTGCAGTCTCCTCCTCTCGCTGGTCAATGGGGCCAGCTGCGGCGGGGGCGAAGTGTCAGTGGCTGGTTAGGCCTGGGTTGGCGTGCGGGCGCGGAGAGGATTGGGCCTCGGGGGCTGTGCCGGTACGGACGTCTCCGGATTTTCCTTCTCTTTCCTTCCATTGCAGGCGACGGACGACTCGGATCTGGCCAAGTTTAGCCGGCGATTCTTCACTGCGGCTCCCCTAAGTTCCCGGGGATTAATGAGTGGGGTGGTTGGTGTGGTGTGGTGTGAGGGAGAGGATGAGATGGTTGACATGAACGTGCATGGACTTGCTATTTCTGGGAGGATCATGTGGTGCTGGTCAAATTGTTCTACTGCCATTCGGAGTATATTACTGCCATTTGTACCGAATGTATTTGAGCTCAGGTGGTGCATCAGTTCTTTCTAAAAAAGATGGGATGAATTTGTTGCATGACTGTAACGGACTAACGGTTATATATATTTTCAGGGGAGATAGTAGTAGTAGTGACAGCTGCCTCCAGGGTCAGTTCGGCTGCTTAATTAACTAATAAAGTAGTACTGTACTGTACTGCATTTTATGTAGTATAGCACTCCAATGGGAGCAACATTTTGTTTGTAATGCATTATTAATGCATCCTCACCGATGATGGAATGGCCTTTTCCTCTGACATGAAATAATTTATGTTTTCAGATGAGGCATACTGGGGTGCACTTCTTAAATTGGAAAAAGGAAAAAAGATCCGTGGTGCTTGAAAAGCATATTGCTGCATGACAATTGTATAGTACTACTAGTAGTATTAAAATGTGACCACCAACAACCAACAATATTAGGACAAGAAACGGTGACCCCAGCAGCATCTTATCTGCTAGGTCCGGCAAGCAATGCATTATTGTCGCCTCTCTTTGATGCGGAACTCATGTTATTACTTATCAGCCCACTGTTACACAACAGCGGAAACTGACGCTCGCTGTGATGTTACCTAATCGGCTAATCTGCTCAGAAAACAGTTTAACATGCGTGCTGACGGAGTTCGGATAGGCAGTAAATTTGGTAACGTTCGAGCAGCAGTGAGCTTGCCCAGAGTGCAGTGTCGCATTTGCAATGCTCAGAATGAAGGGGCCAGTGCTAAAATTAATACCTCCCCGCAGTGCATATTAACGCAGGAAATTTCACATTATGCTAGACGTGGCATCATTATTTACTATATCTACTTTACCAAATACACCAAATAAAATAAGTCACCAAGGTTTCTGTCTTCTGAAACTTAATCACCACCAACTGTTGAAAAGACGTCTCAAAAACTTCACCCTCAAGCAAAGACCCACCTTGACAAATCCAACGGCCTGGATCGCTCAGCACCCAACAAACGGGCGGCTCTCCACGCTCCACAAGCAAAATCCCATGCGGAGGAGCAAAAAGGGAACAAGCGGGGGTGGATGGCCGGGAGGAGACACGTGCAGACATGGAGAAAGGGGCCGCACGCCAAACGTGGCGGAAAAAACTGTAACGTGGTCAATTGTCAAAACCGAAATGGCTGGCGCGGTTACCGGACGGCGAGGGTCACTTCACTCACCGGCCGTCGACAGGAAGGGATGTGCAGGGCAGCGACGGCGAGGCTGGACGGAAGCTTCGGAGATACGGCGAAGGCGGGCTATCTGAAAGAGTACATACTGGATGCGCACGGGATGGCGACGCATGCGCTTGTCGATAGCGTTTGTGGCTTCTGGTACGGAGATGCGGATAGCGTTGAGCGTTACGGGACGTGGGGTGTTTTCTTTCTCTCTTTTTTCTTTCCGTTTTGCGTTCCGAGATACTGGGGCGACGCGCGGAATAGTGGAGGTGTGCGGAGATGGGTTGTGGCCTTGTGGGTAGATCTCCACGTCGCGGGGGAGCTCCGCCGTGTGGCGTTCCGGCCGCATGCAGCCCGTCGTCACGTCATGGGTGGCTGACCGGTACGATGTCGCGGACCTGTGATATCGGTAGCAGCGGCATGGAAACATCTGCACCTGCACGCGCTGGGCCACCGGGTGGGTAGTAGCATGGCATGCATGCATCGACCCCCATAATAAAAGCAGCGGCACACGCGTCACGGGGGCGTGCAATGAATCCGGACCAGTGGTCCGATCCTAGTAATCAACCGCGAATTAATCACAACTCACAAGATGATGGAACAGATATAATGCATGATCTTATTCTGTTCCAATCTCATCTTAATAAAGAAAATATACAGGAGTAATCGTCTTGCTTCAGTACTCATGCGTCCACTGCGTGTTGCTGCTGTAGCGGCGTTGTTTCAACGGTGCGACTTAAGTATAATACTCCCTCCGTCCCATAATATAAGAGCATTTTTTATACTCTCTCCGTCCGGAAAAGGTTGTCCGCGCCTTAGTTCATTTGTAATTTTGCAAAAAAAACCTTTCACCTTTTAAACTATTGCTAATTAGCCCCCCACTGCTTCTTCCTCCTTCCTCCGTCGCCCGCCCGCACCGTGGTCGCCCCAGCCACCACCAGCACCCGCCGTCGGGCCCAGCGCTCGACGACGGCCAACCTGCGCCGGCCACACGGAGGCTGCTCAAGCTCCTGCTGCTCCGTGTTCATCGGGAAGAACTGGAGCGAGGCCCTGGCCCCTGATCCGGACCCCGATCCGGTCCCCGCCAGCGAGGCCCTGGCTGCGCTCTCCCTCCGCGCCGCTGACCTGCCCTCGGACTTCGCCGCCGCCGGCCACGAGATCGCTGAGGAGGACGAGGACGAGGGGTACGTGACGGCCGCGTCCAGAGGCGGGAGCAGCACAGCCGCGTCCCAGAGGAGAGAGGAGTTCCAGGGGCTCGAGGAGGAGGAGGACGGCTACGGCGACGTCGGCCCGCCCAGCCCCAGAAGCAGCGGCTACGCCGGCGAGCGGGGGGAGCAGCGTCGCCTGCAGCATCGAGGAGCCCGACCCCGCCCCGCCTCTCGCCCCCGGCGCCGAGGACTGGGCACACGGCAAGAAGCACGCCGACGAGGTCCTGCTCCTCTGCCCTGCTCCTTTTGCTGCCGCCAGAGCTCGTGTTCCTCAGGGAGAAGAAGAAGGTAAAATTCAGTTAAAATTTCAGGTTTCAGTAAATGTCAGGTTTCAGGTTTCAGTTAATTGCTAGTACTCCAAACTCTGAATTTGTTGTGGCTGCTCTTTCAAGTGCTGATGAACCTGCAAGATAATTGTTGAAGATAATTTGTAAACTTGTCTTTCCATGGATTTGTGGAGATGTTTGTAAAATGTCAAAATTCATTTATGGAGAATTTGTAAACTTGTCTTGCTGAACTTATCTTGCTTGTACACAGTGTACGTACAAGCAAAATTCATTTATGGAGAATTTGTGGAGATGTCTTCATTTATGGAGAATTTGTAAAATTCATTTATGGAGATGTTTGTAAACTTGTCTTGCTGAAGATAATTGCTAGTACTCCAAACTCTGAATTTGTAAACTGTCAAAATTAATTTATGGAGATGTTTTCAGTACTGTACTACTCCATGATACAGTGATACACAGTGTACGTACACAGTTTTCTCAGACCTTAAATCCATAGCCATTTTCTCCTTTATACAGTGATACACAATTTTTCAGTTGAAGTCCAGTTAAAAATTCATACACTTGTTGCAAAGGAGAGCAGGGGATAGCTTTCTTAGAAATTCAGAGAAATTACCTAGCCAATGTGAGGAGTGGCAGCAGCCAGTAGAGGCGGTTGGCTGGTTGCAGACTGTGAGAGGCCGTCAGGTACTGCAGTAAACCGAAAATGTTGAAGGTACATCAGGATTAACACTTCATGATCATGGGAGCAGTAGTACTGGGAGCAGTAGATTATCTTCCGAGGAGGATTATCATACTGAAGAATAGTGCACAATTATGCTGATCAAAATTGATAGTGGATTGGCAATAATTTACAAGGGGCAAGTGATGTAGAGCAAAATTGATAAAAGCTTACTGTTCTCTAAGATAATAATGCCACTGATCCTAAATAAGGAAATACTCCTGCATAATTAACAGTCAACAGCACTTGCATAATTACAGTGAAGTTTAAATGAAGTAGTCTTGTTAAATGCAGTCACTGTCAGTGTTCAACCTTGATTTTTTGCTGTCAATTGATTCTCGTTGTCTGGACCAAATTTGAGATGTTGTCAATTGAGTATGGATTAAATCAAACTGGACAAGAAGCAAATTGGACAAGAATCAAAGTTGGAAATTAATGGAGTAGAAATGGTTCGGTAAAATACAGTTTAATGATTCAGTAAAATTCAGTCAACTTTTATGTTGCCATGTTGATCAGTCAGTTAGCCCAGATTTTGGACACATTTTTGTTTCTGTAAAATGTTCTAAAATGGCAGCCATTTTGTTTCTGTAAAATGATCATGGTCTTTTGCATTACAGTGGACAATTATGTTTGTATCCTTAAAATGATCATGGTCTTTTGCATTACAGTGGACAATTCTGTTTCTGAACTGTAGCATTAAAATGATCATGGTCAAAAATGGCAGCCATTTGGAATAATTTGGATTAATTGGATTTATTTCTATTAATTTTGAATTAACTGAATTAGCTAGATTTATTTGAATTAAGTTGACAATAAACTCTTATGATAAGATGTAAAGACAAAACTCCAGTTGAGAGAAATAATATCTTCATTAAGGGTCATTACAAGATGTACAGGGTCATTACAAGGAGTAAGAAGAAGAAGAAGCTAAGAATTTGTAAGAAGAAGAAGATTTTGTAAGTACATGGTCATTACAATCGAGAGGAATTAGCTAGATTCTTCTTCTTCTTCTTCTTATTTTTCTTCTTCAATTATGTCAAGATCAACTAGCAATAGCAAAACAGTAAGGCACTAGTAGAAAACAGGGCATCAGTCCCGGTTCCAGAGGGCCTTTAGTCCCGGTTCTGCAACCGGGACTAAACAATCGGGACTAAAGGCCCCCACTTTTAGTCCCGGTTGGGTTACGAACCGGGACTAAACGAGCTCCACGTGGCCGCTGTGGGCGCCCAGGCAGGAGGACCTCTAGTCCCGGTTGGTAACACCAACCGGGACTAGAAGGCAGCCACGCGTCAGCACCTGCCAGGCGCTGGGTTTTTTTTTTTGAAAGGACGGGTTTAGGGGTTTTGGAGGGTTTAGGGGTTTCATATTGTGTTTCCCCTTTTCTTTTTGTGTTTACCATTCAATTCCTTTACATTTAGGGTTTTCATTTTTATTTTATGCTTTTCATTCAACTCGACGCTAGCTACTACATATAGCAATGAAGGAACCATTACACAACATTGTCATGATCAATATATAGAGAGAAGTGACCTCTCTTTCTCCGTGCTTGGTCGAACAACAAGTTTTCGTATATCTATTCGACGCTACTACATATAGTACGTTCATGCATATATACAATATAACATCTCTTGCGATCCCTAATATCTAATTACCAAAATCGCATTGCCAATCCCGATGGTATTCTCCGTCTGTAGGTATGACATGGTCAACAAAGAATCCCGCCAATTCCTCTTGAATTGCTCGTATGCGATCAGTTGGTAGGAGTTCGTCCCGCTTCCGCCAGATCTAATTTAAAGAAGGGGGTCAATATATATATATATATATATATATATATATATATATATATATATATATATATATATATATATATATATATATATATATATATATATATATATATATATATATAGGAAAATGGCTATGTACTCCTGGGAGTACATACTCTCATCGCTCATATACCACATAGATGAATATTTTATACCTTTTTATTATTTTTAATATACTTCATTAATAATTAGTAGATACCCCAAAATGAGTTTCACGAAAAAAATCATGTGAGTCTACATATTTTTAAAAGTTTACGTATATACTGATTTGTTCGTACATGAAAAAGGTATATTACAAAAATTACGTCGCAAATGATATTTTTTCCACAAAACTCGTATTGGGGTATCTTAGAATATTTAATGAAGTATATTGAAAATGGTAAAGAGGTATAATCAATGTGTATATGAGGTATATTGAATATGGGAGTACATACACCCAGGAGTACAGAAAAGTAGTCCTATATATATGAATGAAACTCAACACAATTGATGGTAATAAAATAAAAATGTGAATATTGTTTACGTACTTCAAATTGTTCTGAAGATCTGCCCCGCTTAGAGGTCTTGTGGCGAATAAACTCGCAAACGTAGTATCCACATAAATTATTCCCGGGTGCCTGCCACAAGCACTTTACGAGAATAGAGTTCAATCAAAATGATAATCAAGCATGATAATGGTATTGAAACTAGAATCAATGAGAGATGCGCGGAACTAGCTAGTAGTACTTACTTTGGGGTGTGAAAATCGCAGTTCCTTTTTCCATTCACCCCTAACCTGGTTGGTGAATTTTTTCCAAACCCTGCCCGACAAAGAAAATGATTACTTGATATCAGGAAATGAACGAAAGTTGTCGATATGGTGTGATAATGATTGAACTTACTTCTGGAGCATTTGACTCATGTCCGCCCACTCCTTAGCCTCTTTACGTCTCGAGTCCAAGACAATTACTAGTCCTGCGTCAAGCTGAATGGCTAGCAGAATAATGGAACCTGCGCACGCATAACTCATCAATTATACTTAACCTCGAGTAAGCGAAACAGAATGTGCACAAGACAGTAACACTCACTGGAAGTTGTAAGGAAATAGTATTTCCCTTTTGTTTTGTTGTCCAAGTAACGCCTTTAGCAAGTTTTTCTCTGTATCATCGGGGTTTTTTTGTACCGTATATTCATTTACGGTATTTGGGTTAATGAACCCAATGTCATAGATTTTTCCTCTGCATTCGCGGATCTTCAATCTGCATAATATAGTGTGAGGATAATTATACATGCAATGAACGAGCTGAGCTAGAGACTTAATTACAGAAAAAATACTTACAGACAATAGCAACTGACGATAGTTTTGTCGAGGGCGTCTTGATTGTATAACTGAAATAATTCTTCAAATTCAATGTACAACGCCTCGACTCCATTGAAGTAGTGTTCATCTTTAATTCCCACTAAGATATTGTCGGTCCCTTCCTTGCAGGCTTTCAAGTACCAGTCATGCAATGTTTGCATCATCGTTTAGATGCGGGAGCTGCTCAAGTCTGACGAGAGGCTTCTCGTGCTAGTATCTAAAGGCTACCTCAGCCATTTCGAACCGTACCTCATCGCCTAAGTAATCACCAAGAGTGTAACCAGGATGAGCGGCCGCTACCCCCGGATCATTAGCGATATCGGGAAACACCTTGAGCAGGGGGCACAATTGTTTTTCCTGTTCGCCGAGCTGGGGAATTGTTTTCCCACTTCTTGCAGCACTGCTAGTACTTCCCGACATTTTCGCTTCATGAAATGTCTTTACAATACAGCGGTCATAGTGTGAGAGCGGCGGAGGAGGTGGTGGTCGCTTAAGGGCATCCAGACAGCGCTTCGCTTTTACCGAATCTATTCTCTCCTTTGGATCTGGACGTTTCGGTGCAAGCTGGCGTTTCACATCGGCAGCCACGATCTCGTTGTTTTCCTCCTCGGTCATGTCGTATGGTAACTTGGCAGGAGCCTTCTTGACGCTTGGACCTGCTCTGGATTTCTTTGTTGTTGTACTGCTAGCTGCCGGAGCGGCGGCGGGTCTCTTCCGCCGTTGCTGAGGCGGCGGAGGAGGCGGAGTCAGCTGACGCGGCGGAGGAGGCGGAGCCCGCTGACGCGGCGGAGACAGCTGAGGCAGCAGAGGATTCTGCTGAGGGGCCTCCTCCGGCGGAGTTCGCTGACGCGGCGGAGACAGCGGAGGCGGCGGAGTGTGCTGACGCGGCGGAGACGACTGAGGCAGCGGAGATAGAGCTGGACTGTGAGGAGTCTGCTGAGGGGCCTCCTCCGGCTGAGTCTGCTGACGCGGCGTCCATTGTGGAAGCACGATGTTTTCCTTTCTCCATAGAATGGTAGTCCTTACGACATCTACCAGATGAGTCTCCCCTTCACCTGTAGTACTCAAGGTCCAGCCCCTCGAATCCGTTGGTAACTTCATCCACCCCGACAATAGCATAGCCATCTGGAATCGGATTGCAATGGAAAGTTCCATCAGGTCTAGGAGGTAAGACATAGCCGACCGCCACCTTCAAGGTTAGGTTGCTGCATTTCGCCATTAGCTCACAATGTTCCCTCTCCGTGATATCATCCACGGGGTAGCGAGGAGCCGTGATATCAGGCCGAACGAGCTCCGTGGAAGCCACGCTGTTTTTCCACTGAGATGGTGGGGTAGCTTCGTGGGCAGTATCGAATGAAGGATCTTCGTGCTGCTGAGATGGTGGGCCGGTAGCTCGCTGACTGGTAAGTGCCTCTAGTTTCTTCTCCTGCAATGCTAATCTTTCTTCTAGCTTCTGCATCCGGTCTGCATTCTCTTTCTTCTTTCTCCGTCGGCTTCTATAACCAGTGCTGTCGGGAAACCCATGCACCCACGGAACGGAGCCTGATGTGCCTCGTGTTCGTCCAGGGTGTTCAGGATTCCCGAGGGCGAGTGACAGCTCGTCCTGCTCTCTGTCGGGATGGAACCTCCCTTCCTGCATGTCCTTGATTGCTTCCTGAATCTTTATGACGGGTGTTTCAAGTTGTTCTTTCGTGTAAACACACTTCCCTGTTTCTGGGTCTAAAGTTCCCCCATGCCCGAAGAACCAAGTCCTTGCCCGTTCGGGCCAGTTCAATGTCGTTGGTTGGATCCCTTTAGCAAGCAGGTCGTTCTCAGCTTTGTCCCACGTAGGCCGGGCAACCTTGTAGCCACATGACCCCGTAACATGGTGATACAGCTTCTTTGTAGCATTTAGCTTATTTGTCTGTGACCTGTTCTTAGCTTTCTCCTATTTCTTGTACGCCACAAATGCGGGCCAGTGATCTTTTATCTTCGCATATTGACCGGTGAATTCTGGAGTCTCGTCTTTCTCGACAAACTGTTCGTTCAATCTTTTCTTCCAGTTCTTGAATTGTTCTGCCATCTTCTTAAGAGCCAATTTTTTGACTTTTCGTTGTATAACTGGGTTATTTGGATCCTCCTCTGGCGGTAGGCTAAAATTTGTCATGAGCGAGTTCCAAAGCTCATCTTTGCATCTATCGTCGACATAAGAAACTCCATCGTCCTTCTTCTTATTCCATTCTTGGATGATGATCGGGACGCTGTCCCTAACAACAACTCTGCACTGATGTATAAATCGGTCTTGGGTCCGCTTGGGAACAGTCGGTTTGCCATCTGGATCGACTTCTTCGATCGTGAACCTTTCATTCTCGCCCAACCTTTTCTTCGGGCATTGTCTCCTTATAGAAGTTTGGCTCGATCCGGAGTGCTAAAAGAAGAAAGAAGCGTTAATATATGTACATACAAAACAATTAATGCATCTAGTCAGCAGAGGCTTAATTAATATATATACCTCGCCAGACTTTGCAACAGCTAAGGCTCCAACACCGGCGGAGCCGTCATCTTCTCCCTCCTCCATTCGATCACCAGAGCCGTCATCTTCTCTTCCCTCACCATCGGAGTCGTTGAGAAACTGTGAGGTGATGATATCATCATCTCCGTCGCGGATTATTTCCTCCAACGCCTCTTCTTGTTCTAAGTCTCTGTCGTGTTCCATAGTTTCTGCAAATATTACAACATGGCAATATACAACCATGAGAGATGGATTAGTGTCAAACATAGACCTAATCACAACAAGGAATCATATGCATATGAGCAATGGATTAGTGGATTGTCGGGGTTATGTTTTAACGACCCCCTCCCCCTTCGTCTCCTTATAGAAGTTTGGCTCGATAGAAAATTTGTAAGTGATTGCTAAACTTTTATGCTTCATTTATATGAAGATCAATTATCCAATATAACTATGTTCGCGATGCAACACCACAACCTGTAATTCCACGGAGATGTAACACATGGCAAAACATGCTTACTGAACTAATTCAAATGACCCCTAGATCAATGGCAATCATCATGATCAAGTTGACAAGTATTAACAGATTTTCAGACTTAGTGATATTTGCAGATTCATGATGCAACCTTTGAGGCAAGTAAAATATATGCTACAGCAGTTTTTCATGGCAACAAAGAGCATGGCAAGCATGTACTAATTACCCTCAACAAAACACCCGTACTGATCATGATCCAAAGATGCACAGATTTGTTGCAAACCTCAAGGCAAAATGCAAAGTAGTATTAATACTGTCAGTTTCAGACTTAGAGAAAAATAGCATGGCATATACGGCAGAAATGAATAGATAGCAAGTTTACAAGCTGGTAGCACTCACTACAGGTCCTAACATGGCATGAACTAAAATCTACTAGCAAGATGACATCAAAATGCTCCTACTTCATGTTCAAAGATTGCCCAAAAGATGCTTGCATTAAAACATACAAAAAAGACAAAATGAACTCTAATGCAAAAAATTTGTTCTTCAATTTGTTTATATGCTCACTAGATTTCTATCACCACTTCTATGAACAAAAATTCCACACTAATTTCTATGACCTAGTTTATATGCTCACTGGATTTCTATCACCATTAATTTCACACTAATTTCTATGACAAAAAAGACAAAATGAACACTAATTTCTATGAACAAAAATTTCACAAAAATTTCTATGACTAATTTCTATCACCATTAAGATCACTCCTTCAACATTGATAATATGCTCACTAGAAATCACATTAACAAAAATAACAAAAAGAGGGGCGGAGAGGCCGGAGCGCGGGCTGCGTCGGCGTCGGGGCGGGCGGCGGCGTCGGGGCGCGGGGGGGAAGGAGGAGGAGGGGAACAGCGCGGCGGCTCACGGTGTGTTGCAGGGGAGCGGGGGACGGCGTCGGGGCAGGGCTCGGCGACGGCGGTGGCGGGGCAGGGCTCGGCGACGGCGACGTCGGGGCAGGGCGCGGCGAGGGCGTCGGGGCAGGGCGCGGCGACGGCGTCAGTGAGGGGGGGACGGCTCGGAGGCGACGGCGATCTCCAGCGCAGCAGCCTGGCGGCGTCGTGCTGTGGTTCGGCGTCGGGGGAGAGAATGGGAGAAAATTCTTAAGTGTTGCTTATATACCCAACCCTTTAGTCCCGATTGGTGGCTCCAACCGGGACCAAAGGCCCCCCTTTAGTCCCGGTCCGAGCCACCAACCGGGACTAAAGGTGAATTTCACCAGCCCAAAGGGCACGAAACCCAACCCTTTAGTCCCGGTTGGTGGCTCCAATCGGGACTAAAGGCCCCCCTTTAGTCCCGGTCCGAGCCACCAACCGGGACTAAAGGGTTGGTCCTGGCACAGCCGAGGGGCGGTGGGAGTTTAGTCCCACCTCGCCAAGCGAGAGGCGCTCACATCGGTTTATAAGCCCGCCTGCGGCTACCGTTGCAAGCTCCTCTCAAAGCACAGACAGCTCATCGTCTGGCATGTCCCCTCTCTGCCCTGTGGGTCCTACTGACAGCAGAATTTTGTGCCCCGCGGGCCTGCATCCTGGCCCATATATAGTTGGGTTTCTAGTCGTATGCAGGCCGTGGTGTGTGAATTCTCCTGCTAGTAGGCGGGCATTTTTTTATTTTTTTTATTTTTTGCATATGTTATGTCAATTTTTTGACCTTCTTCAAATCACATCCTAATTTTTATACATACTCACTTATGTGTAATACACATGATTATCAAATAATTTCAACAAAATATATGAAATTCTAAAAAATGCAAAACTTTCATATTCTTTCTGTGTTAATAAAAGAGATCATGCCTATTTTTCGTTTTAATTCTAAAGTTTTCTTTTAAACAGATGCATACATGCCTAGTTTTCATTTAATTCTTTTTGCTATTAAAGTTTTTAACAAAAAATACTTTATGAAAATTTCAGTTGCATAAATTTTATATAATTTTAAGTTAATATTATTTTGATCATAACTAGAGTTTATAAAAGCTTTTTAGTTGATTCTTTTTGCTATTGAAGAATATTATAGTTTTGTTTTAGTTGATCATAACTAGAATTTTATATAACTTTATTTCATGATATAGATTTTCATTAGATAGTGACAAAATAGCTAGTTCTATCAAGTTATTTTCATATGTACCATTGCCGCAACATATTCACCATAAATTCCGATACTTTTTGTTAACCTAATTTATTTTGATGCATAGACACATAGTGATTCAAAAAAAGCCGACACCAATGTTCCCTATGTAAAGGAGATAGACCCTTACTATGAATCTTCTAGAAGATTCATAGTATTTTCTGTTAACCTAATAATGTTATATTTTCTTTATGTCATACAACGTTTCTCTCTTATCATCTCCGATCAGAGAAACCACATAGTACCTCCAACTTTATGTCATACAACGTTTCTCTCTTATCATCTCCGATGCTTCTGCTGTATTCATCTATGTCAAGACGTTTAAGCCATGTCTATATTAACCTTGTTATTTTATATGGAGCCACCAACCGGGACTAACCGCGTATGATCAACCTTGCAAAACATGGGACTGAAAGGATAGGAATAATTGAAATTTCATAACTTAATAAATAATTATTCTAAAATCATGTTTCAAATGCCAAAATGCCCTAGCTAGCTCTTACAAAGATTCCCTCCGGTTTGTCCGAAGTGGCACTTTCCAGCTATAAGTCCGGAAACTCACACTAGAGAGAAAGTGATGGCGGTGAAGCCGGTCACATCCCAGAGTGGGATCTTGGGGTATAAAACTATTTCTTCGCGTGTGTCCCTTGCTTATTGCGCCGTAACCATGGATAATCTTCATCATTTAACAGGATGCTTGGGTCAGTCTTCACTCTGAAGGGAGAAATTTCATGAAACTTTTCATAATCTTTTGACATGTCTGTCTTGTCCTCCACTCCCACGATGTTTCTTTTCCCTGAAAGAACTATGTGGCGCTTTGGCTCATCGTATGATGTATTCGCTTCCTTATATTTTCTTTTTCTCGGTTTGGTAGACATGTCCTTCACATAGAAAACCTGCGCCACATCATTGGCTAGGACGAATGGTTCGTCTGTGTACCCAAGATTGTTGAGATCCACTGTTGTCATTCCGTACTGCGGGTCTACCTGTACCCCGCCTCCTGACAGATTGACCCATTTGCACCGAAACAAAGGGACCTTAAAATCACATCCATAGTCAAGTTCCCATATGTCCTCTATGTAACCATAATATGTGTCCTTTGCCCTATTGGTGTTTGCTGCATCAAAGCGGACACCACTGTTTTGGTTGGTGCTCTTTTTATCTTGGGCGATCGTGTAAAATGTATTCCCATTTATCTCGTACCCTTGGAAAGTCAATACAGTCAAAGATGGCGTCCTGGCCAAGAAGTACAGGTCATCTCCAACAGTGGTGTTACCCATGAGATGTGTTTGCAACCAACCGCCGAAAGTCCCCATGTGTTCACGTGTAATCTAGTCGCCAGACTGCTCCGGGTGTTTGGAGCGTAGAATATTCTTGTGTTCATGATATACGGGGCCACCAAGGTAGAATTCTGTAGAACTGTGTAGTGTGCTTGCGCCCAAGAATGCCCGTCCCTACATATTATTGAGTTCGGTCCTAGCGTGCCTTTTCCACCCAGTCTCCCCTCATGCCGCGATTCAGGAACACCAATCGGCTTAAGGTCAGGAATAAAGTCAACACAAAACTCAATGACCTCCTCTGTTCGATGGCCCGTGGAGATGCTTCCTTCTGGCCTAGCACGGTTACGAACATATTTCTTTAAGACTCTCATGAACCTCTCAAAGGGGAACATATTGTGTAGAAATACAGGACCCAGAATTGCAATCTTGTCGACTAGGTGAACTAGGACGTGCGTCATCATATTGAAGAAGGATGGTGGGAACACCAACTCGAAACTGACAAGACATTGGACCAAATCATTTTGTAACCTTGGTAGGATTTCTGGATCGATTACCTTCTGAGAAATTGCGTTGAGGAATGCACATAGCTTCACAATGGCTAATCGAACATTTTCTGGTAGAAGCCCCCTCAATGCAACTGGAAGCAGTTGCGTCATAATCACATGGCAGTCATGAGACTTTAGGTTCTGGAATTTTTTCTCTGCCATATTTATTATTCCCTTTATATTCGACGAGAAGCCAGACGGGACCCTGATACTGAGCAGGCATTCAAAAAAGATTTCCTTCTCTGCTTTGGTAAGAGCGTAGCTGGCAGGACCTTGATACTGCTTTGGATGCATGCCGTCTTTTTCGTTCATACGTTGCTGGTCCTCCCGTGCCTCCAGTGTATCTTTTGTCTTCCCATACACGCCCAAGAAGCCTAGCAGGTTCACGCAAAGATTCTTCGTCACGTGCATCACGTCGATTGCAGAGCGGACCTCTAGGTCTTTCCAATAGGGTAGGTCCCAAAATATATATTTCTTCTTCCACATGGGTGCGTGTCCGTCAGCGTCATTCGGAACAGATTGTCCGCCAGGACCCTTTCCAAAGATTACTTGTAAATCCTTGACCATATCAAGTATATCATCACCAGTACGGAGGACAGGCTTCTTCCGGTGATCTGCCTCACCTTTGAAATGCTTGCCTTTCTTTCTTAAGGCATGCTTGGTCGGAAGAAATCGACGATGTCCCAGGTACACATTCTTCTTGCATTTGTCCAAATATATACTTTCAGTCTCATGTAAACAGTGCGTGCATGCGTTGTATCCCTTGTTTGTCTGTCCTGAAAGGTTACTAAGAGCAGTCCAATCATTGATGGTTACAAACAGCAACGCTCGTAGGTCAAATTCCTGTTGTTTGTGCTCATCCCACACACGTACACCTTTTTTATCCCACAGTTGTAAAAGTTCTTCAACTAATGGCCTTAGGTACACATCAATGTCGTTGCCGGGTTGCTTAGGGCCTTGGATGAGCACTGGCATCATAATGAACTTCCGCTTCATGCACAATCAAGGAGGAAGGTTATAGATACATAGAGTCACGGGCCAGGTGCTATGATTGCTGCTCTACTCCCCAAAAGGATTAATGCCATCTGCACTTAAACCAAACCATAAGTTCCTTGCGTCACCTGCAAAGTCCGGCCACTTTCTCTCAATTTTTCGCCACTGCGACCCATCAGCGGGTACTCTCAACTTCCCGTCTTTCTTACGGTCTTCTTTGTGCCATCACAACAACTTGGCATGCTCTTTGTTTCTGAACAGACGTTTCAACCGTGGTATTATAGGAGCATACCACATCACCTTGGCAGGAACCCTCTTCCTGGGGCGCTCGCCCTCAACATCATCAGGGTCATCTCGTCTGATCTTATACCGCAATGCACCGCATACCGGGCATGCATTCAAATTCTCGTACTCCTCACCGCGGTAGAGGATGCAGTCATTAGGGCATGCATGTATCTTCTGCACCTCTAATCCTAGAGGGCAGAGAACCTTCTTTGCTTCGTACGTACTGTCAGGCAATTCGTTATCCTTTGGAAGCTTCTTCTTCATTATTTTCAGTAGCTTCCCAAATCCCTTGTCAGATACACCATTCTCTGCCTTCCATTGTAGCAATTCCAGTGCGGTACCGAGCTTTGTGTTGCCATCTTCGCAATTTGGGTATAACCCTTTTTTGTGATCCTCTAACATGCGATCGAACTTCAACTTCTTCCTTTCACTTTCGCATCCTCTTTGTGCATCAACAATGACCCGGCGAAGATCATCATCGGGCACATCTGGTGCCTCTTGATCTTCAGCTTCCCCCGTTGCAGTATCACCGTATTCAGGGAACATAGGATAGTTGTCATCATCCTCTTCTTCTTCGTTGTCTTCCATCATAACCCCTCTTTCTCCGTGCTTGGTCCAAACATTATAGTGTGGCATGAAACCCTTCTCAAGCAGGTGGAAGTGAAGGGTTTTTGAGTCAGAGTAATCCTTCGTATTCTCACAGACAGTACATGGACAATACATAAAACCATTCTGCTTGTTTGCCTCAGCCACATCGAGAAAATTATGCAGGCCCGTAATGTAGTCGGAGGTGCGTCGGTCACCGTACATCCATTGCCGGTTCATCTGCGTGCATTATATAATTAAGTATATCAAAAACCATTACAGAACATCATGAATAGAGAAATGACCAAATTAATACAAGTTCATCATCACATTAAAACCAAAGTACAGTAGTGATCAAATGTTATTACTGAAAACATAAATACATAAAGTTCATACATAGTTCTCATAGAACAACATACAACTCTCTAGTGCATCTAATTAAAACATACATTGAAACTAACATACAACTATGTAAAACATTTAAATGCAACAACAAATGCGATCAAAATCGCAACTAAGGTAACAATTGATCCAACAGTATAATGATACCAAGCCTCATTATCAATGGCATATTTTCTAATCTTTCTAATCTTCAAGCGCATTGCATCCATCTGGATCTTGTGTAGATCGACAACATCGGCAACATGCAACTCCAATTTCATCTTCTCTTCTTCATATCTTTTCAATTTTTCTTTCAAATAATAATTATTTTTTTCAACTAAATTTAACCTCTCGATAAGAGGGTCGGTTGGAATTTCCGGTTCACATACCTCCTAGATAAAGACATCTATGTCAAGTTGGTCGGCATAATTGTCATAAACACTAAATGAAACAAATAGTTATAAAAGATAATATACCACATCCGAATCATAAACCGGACGAGAGCCGACGGGGGCGGATACCAAAACCATGGCACTATATAATAACAAACAATAATACAAGTAAGAAAATTATACAAGTAGCTATATAAATCATACACATGTGCAAACTAAGAAGTTAATTTGAGCTCAAATTGTGCATCTAAATCAAATAAACTCACACATACACTCCTCCACTAAAATCCACAAACCACACTACTTCTAGAGCATTTGAAATGAGCTAAACTAGCAGTGAGAGATGAAAGGATGAAGTTGCTAACCTTTTTATAACACTTGGATAGTTGGTGCACCGCCAAACCTAGACAAATCTTGGGGAAAATGGAGCTTGGAGGAAGAACAGAGGAGAAAGCTTAAGTGTGGCTCCGGCATTTCATCGAACACCTCATGTGCATATATAGGCAAAAAACAGAGTAGCCCACACCTCCACCCTTCCACGGCCAAAAAACAGAGGAGATGGGGGGGGGGCGTGGATATATATAGGCAAAACTTTAGTCCCGGTTTGTGTCTAAAACCGGGACTAATGGCCTACCCTTTAGTCCCGGTTCGAGACACTAACCGGGACTAAAGGGCAGCAACCCCTTTAGTCCCGGTTGGTGGATGGAACCGGGACTAAAGGTCCAAGCCGAACCGGGACTGATGCCTGCCGAGGCCCGGCCGGCGTCCTAGCCTCTCGAACCGGGACTGATGCTCCCATTAGTCTCGGTTCGTAACACGACCGAGACTAATGCTCTGATCTGGCCAGGACCAAAGCCCTGTTTTCTACTAGTGAGGTAACTAGATATTGACAGTAAATGAATGCTACTCCAAATTTAGTTTTCTTTGGGCGAAAAGTTGCTTCTCTTAACAAACTTTTGCCAAAATTCTTCACGGCTTGCCGCCATGCTTCCAATCCTGTTTACTCATGCTGTTGCGCGCCACTACTACTGCCTACACGACGAGCCGACGACAGTCGATGAGACGAGCTGCCATGTTTTCATGTACATTTTGCTTTCATTTTGAAATTTGACCCCCCTCTTGATTCCTTGTCACGCTCCGCCACTGGCTCACACAAGATGCAAATTAACATATTATTCGAAACAAGTGCATTTTGCTGTTCACTTTTTTGTGGCCACTTGTGAGTTCCTTTATTATAGAGAACCCTGGAGAAAGACAAGCAAAATTACTCCATGTAAAGTTCATTCTAGTTTGGCCACTGTTCATTCTACAACTGAATTTACCATCCATTCTGCATTTAGCAAAAACAGTGTCCACGCATGCACTGAGCCAGTTTCATGACATGAAGACGAACTTGCGCTGCCGTGGGCGAGCGGGCAGCAGAAGCGGCAGCGGCGGCGCCGGTGGAGCGAAGAGGGAGGGGAATGGCAGCGACAAGACGAGCATGGGGCAGTGGCATGTGGCTGGAGCAAGTCTTCGTCTTCCCCATGCCGTGGTCGTGTTCCCCACGCCGTCGACTTCCGCAGCAGCCACTCGGGGTCTGGAGGAGGAGCTGGTGGATGAGGAGCTCGAGGATCTTCCATGCCTCCAGATCGAGCCCCAACTCCCTCCAGGACATGAGCGCCGCCGCCAGAGCCGGCAAGTCGCGGGCTTTGCAGAAAAGGGGATCCTTCCCTCTGGATCTCTTGGTGCGGACGAAGAGAAGCGGTGAGACAAGGGGAGGAGGCGGACGACGCGTGGCGAGGCGACGGAGCAGGAAGCGAGGCAGCAGAGTAGGCGGCGAGGCGGCGGAGCAGGCGGCCGGCGCGTGGCGAGGCGACGGAGTAGGCGCGGTGGGCTGCATGGCTTGTCGGAGGAAAGGGGAGGGGGTTTTCGTAAAATGTCGGCGGGGACAAGTTTTCTCGGACGGAGGGAGTACTAGTGTAGTGTTAAAAATGTTGTTATATTATGGGACGAAGGGAGTAATTATTATTTGCGTTACGCATGCAATAATTACGCTGTTTATCAGGCATCATTACTAGTACCACTTATTAATTGCTCGTGCTCGTGCGTGAGAGGATTCACTTCACTCCGGGCAGCAGCCCTTGTCCCCCTTGAGTCACGAGCCTACACACGCACCCATCCTCGGTTCGCACCATTTCTATAGCTGCATAGCAGGCGTGTACATACTGCAGCAATCGAGCACGCACGTACACGGTACATCTCGTCTCCGCGTAGTACGTGCCTACGGACGCTTGGTGTACAAACAACCGCGACAGGCTACCTACGAAAAGATGGCAGTAGCGACTGACAGGGGTTGTCCCGCTCTGCATTCCTTTTACACTTTTTTTCTAATGTTCGTCGGGGACAGCGATCATTGCCGTCGTCCATCGGTCCCACCTGATAGTCACGGAATAAAACTCAGAAAAGCCTACACTAGCAGTCCTATGCTCCCATTCCAATCCATGTGACGTGACCACGTCCTCCCTCCGCCATAAACTGGACGGAGATAGCGAGTTAGCGATACGATCACCCCGTCCCGAGGAGCCTGCGTCCAAGCGAAACAGGCCGGGCGACCAAGTGGAGTGTGATCAGTGATCACTGATCAGTTGGTTGATGGGATCGTCGCTCGGAAATTAGCTCGCGTCGTGGCACATATAATATGGCGATCGATTTGGCGCTGCCTGCGTGGGTGCAATGATAGAGGGGGAGCGTCAGCGTCCAGCTTTTCGGAGGCGCCACTGCTAGTCTAGCCTGCTCGTGCTCGGTAGGTGTTGTTGGTCGCGCCCGCGCGCAAAGGGGCAGCTAGCTAGCTAGGGTGGCCGCACGCACGCAGCGAGGCTGGGCGTGGGCTGCACGCGGCGGGACCGGGGCGCGTCGCGAGCCGGGCACATGCCGGTGTTCCTCCGCTTTTCAGCGGCAACCGGAATATTGGCCAGCCAGCCCACCGCACCGTAGAGCATATGGACAGTATAGAATTATCCGAGAACACATGCATGTGTAGATCGAGTGTGTGTGGAAAAAAAAACGAGTGTGTGTGTACACACGGGGGACGAATGTGTAGTACTCTGTTTTCAATATGCCCGTGGGCTCAAAGGTTTTAAATTTAAGATGGTACTCTGATCCTCATGATCCTCTAATACGTTTCTGTGGAGTAATGCAACGGTGGGGGTGTGAATCGGGTGATACCGAATCGGCCTATCTTGCTTTTCTGAAATAGCAATCAGACTATTTTACTGATGATCCTTTAATAGATCGAACATTTGGGTTTTATACTCGTAAGGTAAAGTAAAATTGTTAGGGTGTCTGATCCTGATGGGGAGCTCGTTTCATCTGTGTCTGGTGCGATCAGATGCGACGGCAGCGGGTTCACGAATAGAATAGTTCCCCACCTAAAAGCGACCTCCAAATATATACGGATTTGCTATTTTACAATCGACTGTTTTTCAATTCGTTGTCATTCAAATCTCTGTCCGCCCGTTCTCGTGCGGAGATTCGCGCTGGGAGGTGTGGTTTTCGGGCTGGTTTTCTGTTTGTCGGGCGCGGTTTTTGTTTCTGTCCCAGCCCGTTACGGCCGCCCCGGTCCTTCACCGCCTGGTTTTTGAATTTTCTCTGTGTCTTTTTCTCATTTTCATTTCGGCGGCACTGTTTCGATAAGGCAGAGAGCAGAGAGCGAGAGAGAGGAAGAGGCGCTCGAGCGGCGGAGGAGTGGAGACGATTCCCGTGGTTCATGTCGATTCCGAGATCCCCTTCCGCTCGAGCTTGATTTCTCTTCCCTTTCTCTTCGTTCCTTGGCTGCCCCGATTGGTTTTTCTCGTCTCTCTCTCCCCCCCTGTGTGATCTTGGTCCCTCCTCTGTTTCTGCTAGTGTAGCTTCGAGATCTATGTATGTTCTGGTGTTGGATTGATGGATGGTGTATGTTGCTGCCCGTGTTTGGTGTAGATTTCGCTGCTCTTGTAGATTTTCCCCATGGCTCCCGATGTGTTTGTGTAAGATCTATGAAATCGATGTGGTTCCTCTGTTTAGGTTAGGGTTGGTGATTTTGCTCTGGTAGGGGGTCTCTGTATTGCTTCGTGTGGCTCGTCCTTGAGATTATCCCTTGTATCCTCTTGATTTTTCGTTGTAGATGTATGTAATTTGGGGTAGGTTAGATGTAGGTGTTTGTTTCCTTGGTTTAGGATTTTCTCAGTGTATCATAATTTTAGACATTAGTACTGCTATATTTCTTTGACAGTATGATTCTTCAGTGGATGCCCTGATTGTGTTTTTTCTGTAATCCCCTGTGTTCTAGCCCTGCAATTGCCCCTATGTTGTCAGTCTTAGATCCCTCCAGTGCATTTTTTCAGTTCCCTTTGTATTAGAGTGTAAGCTTAGGTATTAATGTGTACTTTCAGTAGTATTTTCGTCGGTAAATCCTGTGTACTTAGTCATGTATTTGGCAGCATTTTTCATGTGCTTACACCGTAGTTCATGTGCTTGCCCTGAATGTTTGTGTATGGTTTTCATTACACTGTAATATTCATCTGATTTGCAGTGTAATTCCCATGCTTAGTCACTGTATTTTTTAGATATATTACAATGTAATTTACCCCAGAATTACACTGTGATTCCCATGAATTTCCTATATGTTTTTCATTTTTCTTAGGCTACTTCTTTTACACTGTAATATTCATCTGATTTGCAGTGCAATTCCCATGCTTAGTCACTGTATTTTTTAGTTATATTACAGTGTAATTTACCCTAAAATTCCACTGTAATTCCCATGAATTTCATGTAGGTTTTCATTTCTTAGGCTTCCTCATCACAGTAAGTGTAATTTTTAGAATTATGGTCCCTCTAGGCTACTAGGTTTGATGTATATTGCATTCATTTTTAGAACCTTTTTTGTAGTCTGCTGCTTAACTTGCAATTTCACAGCAAGTGTAATTTCAGGGGCAATCAACACTGTAAATTCAGGTCAGTTACAATGGAAATCACAGTGTAATTTCAGTGCACTTGCACTGTAATTTGAGGGATTTTACAGTATAAATTTAGGGAAATTACTACTGTAATTCATGTGCAACATTCAGTGTAATTCGCAGGGCAATTACTGTGTAAATCACAGGGAAATTACACTGTAATTCTTGTGCACCTCACAGTATGTATGCAAGTTCTGTGTAAATACACTGTAATTTTAGAAGTTCCGGTGCTAATTTTGACTTAAGTTGTGTGTATCTAGATTGTAGATATCATTGTAAGCACACTGCAAGTAGACTCTAAGTAGACTATAATGACAGTGTAATTATCACTGTAATTTTCTCTCTCAAATAACAGTGTAAGTTCTGTGTAAATCCAGTGTGATCATTATTTTCATACTTTCTATAAGTTCCGGTCATAATGTCACTGTAATAATCACACGGTATGAGTGTAAGTTCTGTGTAAATGCACTGTAATTTTAGAAGTTCCAGTGCTAATTTGACTGCAAATTTTGAGTATTTAGACTGTAACTCTTAAGATATCACTGTAACTGTAAGTTGAGTGCAAGTTACCAGCAGATTGTAATGGCAGTCTAATTATCACTGTAATTTTCTCCCAAATGACTGTAAGTGGACTGTACGTTGATGCCATTGATGCCAGACCTACAACAGTACGTTGATGGATCTGTAGGTTTTTTTGGGCCGTGGTATTGTGATAGTTGTAGCTCACCTGACACATATGTTTGAAACCGGGTCCAGTTCCAACCCGATTAGGATTGGCCTTTTAGCGTTGACATACATATAGCGGAGATACACAAAAAAGGGACACACAAATACATACAAGTGTCGTTCTATTATTGGTTGGAAAACTTGACTGATGCCCAATTGATTTTCAGTCAAACGTCAAATAGACATATATATCACTTTCCGCTTATCCACGGCGGCCGGCACCCGGTCGGTAGGCACGCACCCATCGCCCGTCCCTCCATTCCTACGCCACACCACGACACGCACAGCCGGCGCGCTTCACTCCCAACCGAGTGCGGCCGAGCCGCCGAGCCTGGCGCCGTGGCCTGCCAGCCTCGCCACGTCTATTGCGCGCGTCGGCCCGCAGCGATGCAAACTTCACTTCTTCTCTGGGCCGGAGCAACGCAGGCCATTAGCCCATGACCATTCTTAAGTTTTGCAGACCACACAAGAAAATACTATGGTTCAGGTCAAGAAAATACTAGTGTAGTTAAATTCTGTAGATTTTATTCAGGTCAAGAAAATTAATGTTGATGCCGGTCTGGCGAGAGTAGGCAATGGTGGGATCGGCGACAGCAGTGTGTAGGGACGCCTCAGGTAATTGTCTAGGGTCATCGTCCCTAGTGATTCATGGTGTACGGGATGTGGCAGCACTTGAGGCCATTGCTTGTAGGGAGGCATTTGCGCTTGCGGATGATCTTCTTCATGATTTCGTGGTGGCCACTGACACGAAGCAAGTAGCAACCGACATTCAGAAGGGAAGCAGAGGCATTGTATGGTCAAGTAATAGCTGAAATTAGGCTTCGAGCTTCGGAATTCAATTGTACCTCTCGCTTCGAGGGTCGGGGATCGAACAACAAAGCCCATTTGCTTGCCAAATTTTCACACTCATTGAATCGGGTGTGCCATGCTAGGTTGGGCCAACCCCACGTTCCTGTGTGTATCCCTTTAGTTGTGAACTTTGATTAATAAAGCTTTGGGATCCTAAAAAGAAAGTTAAATTATGTAGATTTTATTCATGAGTAGAGCCTCTAATATAGAGGCACGTAATCTTGCTAGATATATCCTTCTTGACGTAATTGGCCGTCGTGTGTAGCTTCTTTCGCCCACTGTTGTCGGCATTCCAGTCGCCTTGACTGTTTAATAAAGGGCATTGATTCAAAAAAAAAAACACGTGTTTAAGTTTTATGATTAGCATCATTTCTTTTCGCAAAAAGTAGATCAACACCATTTCTTACATGCCCACTTTTCTTCTTCTTCTTTTGTGGAAAGACGTAAGGCCATATATTAAGTATCACAGGTTCTAAACAGATAATCGTCGAGCGTGCCAACGATCACCACCATCAATGATTATGATGTGCTCACCAGAATATCGCCGCAACTATTTACATTTCTCTCCTTTTGCACTCTTCTCTCTTTGACGAGCTCATGGAACGTTGCAATTACAGCCGTGAAAAAGGTATCCAGAGCATCATACCGCGTCGTATAAGGGGCCACCGCCTTCAACGGACACATAATCCCACACCATCAACACCAAGAAAGGCAATCGAGGCGGCCCATATACATATTTCATGGTAAAACCGAAGTTGAAAGTTGGTAGTATTGGGATTGGAAGCTGATTTCTTCAATTTGAAATTTAGTTACGAGTTTGGTTGAAAGTTAGTTTTGATCTAGTGTAAAGCATTTAATCTTTTGGTTGAAAGTTTGGCGTTTGAAGCTTGAACTAATCTGTGAAGTTCAAAGATTTGCATTTGTTTGGTTGCATGTGAAAAGGGCAGAAGAAGAAAACGAGGGAAAGAGGGGAACGAGGCTTGTTCCAACAAGAGCAAAGGGGAAGAGAGCCCACTAGTTCCGAAGAGAGCCGACGCTGGTGATTAGGGGCGCCCTCCTTCCATGGCACCACCATGGATGCTGCATCAGCGCCAAAGTACCAACAAGTTTCTCTTCACGTAGTATCATAGTTCAGGCTTGCGGTACCGAGGAAAGTGCTAAACCAGATCAGAAATACCCATCGTCGCAACTGAGTGAGAGGTACATTAAGATCATTACCCTTTGCAGATTCTAGCTAGTAGCTATACAAGAATCATTGCAGCATCGCGTGGTGGTTATTGATTCAGCTACACAAATGGCTGACTGGTTCAACTCAACAAAAACCCCAATTTCACCACATTCGTCAGCTGTTATTCCTAAACACAAAAATAGTGGAAAAGAAGAAGAAAACTGATATGCCATAGCCGTTTTCGGTCTTCTAAGTACGCGCCGGAGTTATTCTCCAGTGGATGCAGTTATGCTCGATTTTGCCGTGAGCCTAGGAATCATAATGTTCCCAGTAGTGGTCTTCAAGTCAACGATGTCGTGTTATGGACAAACGCAGCCAAGATGAAACATGCCAGCTCCTGATTCAGACGACACGCCCCCTTCGCTATGTACATGTGCCTTGCGTGCCGCTTCGCCAATGGAGAAAAATGGTCAAGCTTTTCCTCTCACTTTATTCCTGTTAACAATATAACACCAGGCAGTCGTCAGATGCAAAGTCATAGTACAAGATTGTCAGATCAAGAAGCAGATGCAATGGAAAATAGAAACCATAACAGTTGAAGGGAACCGCACTCCTCTCTACGCAATTTATGGGTTTTGCACAATACAACTACAGGTAGTGGGGTCCTATGAACATAAAAAATCATTTCAAAACCATCAGATTAGCACGCATTTCTTGTACTGACCAGATTCCTGAAAATATTTCCCAATTTTAACACAGCCGGATATTCTATCCACACCAGCTAGTGATTGGTATGCCAGCAACACATGTTATGAGGTATCAGGTTCAGCAAAACACTTTAGGTATCTGTTATAGCAGCATACTTGGTATCTTTTGCAATCTTGTATATATATTAATAGGCGGTGTTTCTTTCAGGTTAGTAAAGTGACAAGAAGAACTACAACAGTTAGATAAATGAGTTAGTACTTGGAATCTGAATGCAATAAACTACTTGAAGTGTAGCTTGTGGTATAATTTTATTGACAATTTAGTAAATGTCAGGCCCACAATTACTAGATCTCCATACAGAGAAAGAACAAAAAATAGAGTATTTGAGTAGGTTAGACAAAATCATGTAACAAGTATCCATTCATTTATGAAACCACATTACCTCTCCTGAACCACGATTTGCGGACCACTTGTCGAATGTGACGCTCATGTTTCTCTAACAGTTCATCAACCTTGTGGGTTTGGGACAATAAAGGGCCTGAATATTCAACCCTTTCTCCTTGATAGTGGTCATCCTGAAGTTTCAAATAGCACACATTACTTACATCTTGCTTAACATGAAAGAAACAGAAACTACCAAATAAATCAATGCCTCACCTTCATGCTATTTTTCGATGAGAGAGCATCCCCAAGATATATTGCATTCGAAAAATTCTGAGAGTGGTAAGTGTCGCGAGAATCAAATGAATCTGGACGCTCTAACTGTGACCACTTCTTCAGAACTGCACGCTTTGCTACCTCCTGAGGCTCTCGGACCTTGGAGTTGACACGTGCTACATGCACATCTCTGCTATGTTGTTCCTCCAATCCAATGTTCTCTTTAGCTTGTGGCTTATTGTCCCAATCTACCTCAGTGAATTTGCCTCTTGAACTAGATCTGTTCCGTGATCTAGTAAAAGAACGACCTTCCGGCTTTTTGGCCCATGCAAAGCCACTGGATGACGAAACAATCAAGGGCCCAGAGAAAGGGATTTCCTCCCGTGAATCATTCTTAACATGACGAGCCCTTTCTTTAACTTGGGCCGCGGGAACCAGTTGTGTGTCTGTGAATAGCCTAGCATCACGATTAACCTTTGTATGAACCTGCACTGCACCATCCTTGGTTACCTTTGGTTTGGTTTTGGACTCCTGAAGATAGAAAGGACATAAGAGCTTTAACGAGTGGTGTCATCATCAAAAGAATAGAGCAACTGTTGATATTAGTGAATGCATCCTGTCATATTAAAAAAAGAATACCTCTCTGTTTTCGGTTTGCCTGTTGACTGCACTTTGTTCTCTTGCTGCTCTGTTTAGCCTTGATGACTTCTTTGATGCTTCTGGCCCATGCCCTCTGCTACTGGCCTTTCTTCTGAAAAGTAACAAAAAGGAAATAGGATTGTTAGTTGTTATAGATTCTGGCAGTGTTCGAATGTTTTTGTTCAACTTCCGACAAGAAAAATGTTGTAGTGTTGGATGGCCCTTTGAAAGTTATGAAGCAATAATAGAGTACTTGAATTAAGAGATAAATAAGTTTCTAACTTATTTTCTGAAACAAATGATTCCAAATTTAAACAAAGCCCACCTGTGTAACTCTTCTCGTAACTTCGCATCCATCTCCTTGTTGGGTGCATACTGAGGCAAGCTTATAGGTTCGCATGCATAAGGTTTTGTCTTGAAAAACTGTTCCAGCAAAAGAAAACACAAGATATTAAATTATTAATAAGGTGTTCTTTTAGTAGTTTGATTCGACAAGACAGTCTAACAAATTTTACAACAGATATAAATAAGATTAACTCGCAACGAGGATACTAGAAATGAAAGTACTACAGTACACAAGTTATCTGCAAAAGATTAATGCATTGTAAACAAAATGGAAGTATAACTGCATGGGAAGGAAGTCAAATTCGACATGATGCCACTGGACAAACATCCAATCATCATCCCCTTCCAGCATTGGGTATCTGCTGTCAGGAAACTGTGGAAGCATGGACACCAGCACTATAAGTGATGACAAAGAATACTTTCCTCAGACTAAACCTAAGCATTTCATAGCCATGATAACGCCATTCTACATATATGGAAGATGCAAGCTATAGTCACACACTCACACCAACAATAATAGTAAACATTGTTGCATGAACAATCAGTGAAAAATCGGCATATGCGATCACAATTAGATATTCACAATGATCCAGAAATAATGTATAGCTTGAACATCTGTAATATACTAGAACTGCTGTTTCTTAACTGTATGAGCGAAAAAATAATATCCCATATTGACGCATACAGAGAAGGAAAACATAGGATAGAATTAGTGGTGAACTCGATGTAGCACAAACTGGCAGGTGCAATTAAAAAATTCAATACATACTATGATTTCCAATCGTTCATCATTATACATACAAATATGTGATACCGCATGATGGGATCTTACCTCGGATGTAAGGGCGCATGATGCAGTACCACGCTTGTATGGCTCCACCGACAGAAGAGTTTCTAGTAAACTGAATGCATGTTCCGGCACCTCTTTAAAAACATCTCGAAGGGTACTTAGATAAGGACAGTGAGGTTTAAATATTGTTGCATGAGGCAACCTTGACTTCTTCCAATAGTCGTCAGCGGGGGAGCCACATAACTTAAAGATCTTATGCAATTGTTCTACCTGAAACACGAAAGAGATTTTACGCCAATGACATATAGAACACAATACCTTGAGAGTCAGCAAGCTATAATGGGGAAAGGTTGGAACATGTAATGTCTGCGATAACTATGTTATAGAGGGCATAACTAAAGCAGAAAACTAGATGTGGTAACAGTGAAAGCTCATTGACATCACAACCACAGTTATTCATATTATAGCATTTAATAACATCAGCAGTATGACAATATACATGTCAATTTCCCACCATATAACTGATGTAAATTAGTCAAAAAGCCTACACGTTACTTTTTTTATCTTAGTATTTAATTACTCAATACTCAGCATGACCATGATGCTCAAAAGAGCCCACACCTGGTAAACTAGACAATTCATACATACAAGTATAGAAGAACAAGGAACCTCAGATATCAACCTATCCTTACGACTAAGGAGGATATAAACAATGAGCTGTACTGGTTAGTGCAAGCAAACTAAATTACCTCAGTTCTTCCCTGTAAGATAGGTCTTCCACGAAACAACTCGGCAAATACACACCCAACACTCCACAAATCAACAGCTGAATCATAGTGAGTTGACCCTAGCAATAGTTCAGGTGGTCGGTACCACAGTGTAACAACCCGGCTGGTCAGAGGATGGTTTTTACTTGGGTCGAAGTAATTAGCAAGACCAAAATCAGCTATTTTTAGAACTCCTTCGTTATTCACAAGGAGATTGGCACCCTTGATGTCACGGTGAACAATGCGGCGTGAATGACAATGCTCAAGTCCTGACAGTAACTGGTTCATGTAGCACTTAACCTGCAATAAGAATCAGGGAAAATGTCAGGTCAACACAGTGCAATGTCCAGTTGTATGGAAGGAAACAAATACACTTCCTTCAAATTGGACAAACCTGTGCTTCAGTGAACTTGATGTCAGGGGAGGAACAAAGTCCAGCAAGATCGTGCTCCATGTATTCAAATACTAGATAAAGGCTGCATGATAACCGAGAAGTAATCAGGCCTTCCAGCTTCATGACATTTGGATGATCAAGCCTTCTCAATATCTGTATCTCCCTTGCCATGAATCTAACACTCTCTGGCTCGAAATTGTCGAACCGCACCTTCTTCAGTGCGACAATCTTTCCAGTGTCAAGATCCCGCGCCCTAAATACACTGCTGTATGTGCCTTGCCCAACCTGCACAGATGTGTGTAATTGGAGAAATAAAGCGCAGGTTAGAAGCTGCCCATCACAACAACAACAAAAACACAAAAAGACAATTTTATCATGTAACCCACAGCTTCATCCCACTTGCTGCAAGTATACACTAGTACCAAATTAGCAGTCAGTGACTGCCCTGTTACCAGCTTGACAATGACCGGACAGACTAAATGGTAGGAAGTGAATTTCCCACCAGCAAAGCATAACAACAACAGCGACAGCAAAAACTTGCCATGTTACCTCCCTTCTGATCATTATCACAGCTGCTGCAAATATACACTAGTAGGAGTAACAAATTAGCAGTCATTGACTGCCTTGTTACCAGCTTGACAATGACCGCGTAGACTAAATGGTAGGAAGTGAATTTCCCACCAGCAAAGCATAACAACAACAGAGACAACTAAAACTTGTCATAGCTGACAGTAGGAGACACCAAATCCCCCATGTTACCTCCCTTCTGATCATTATTATCACAATACAATCCTAGTGTACTCCCTCCGTAAACTAATATAAGAGTGTTTAGATCACTATTTTAGTGATCTAAACGCTCTTATATTAGTTTACAGAGGGAGTACTAGTTTATTCTTCATGTCTTAATACATCACCCAATAAAGCAGTACTATACTAACTGTAAAGATGCCTGCCAATCCACACAAATAGCAAATCCAATAACCGTTTTCCTTCTAAGAATTCCCATGCATGAATAAAACTTGCAATGGAAAATGACCTATTAAACTGAATCTGGCAGGAGACCTGAAGCGAAAGCGGCAGAGTACCTTCTCAAGCTTCTCAAAGGAGTCGGCTTTGAGAGGGATCCAGCCTTGGATGGCCTCCCCAGCAACGGCGCTGAGCCAGGACGGCCACCCGGCGGCCACCTGCTCCCCCTCAAGGCTCCTCCGGAGGTTCCGCAGCCGGAAGCTCCGGGACGCGGCCGCCACGGCGACGACAGCCTTCCCCGGCTCCTCCGTGTCGTCCTTCTTCTCTACCAACCTCGCCGCCGCCGCTGCAGCAGCCGAGCTGCGCAGGGAAGAGGCGGAGACGGCAGCGGGCTCCGGTGCGTGGTCCCGGAACACGCCGGACGAGTCGACCGCCGGAGTGACCGAGACGACGGCCTTCTTGGACGCGACGCAGCCCATCTCGGCGGCGCACTAGCACGGTAGCACCAAACACGGCGAGCTCGCCGGCGGGTCAAGTTGGCGCGCTCCTCCCTCCCTCCGCTCTGAAGCTCCTCACTGCCGCATTGGATGGATAGAGGGGAACAGGAAGAATCAAGAGGAAACCGACTGAGCCCTTTGGCCGAAAGGCGTGGTGGTCACGGGGCAAGCACGGCAGGGGTGAAGAACAAGTCGGGATTGACCTGGGGAGTAATAAATGGCGCGATTTAGACGCCAGCCACCAGCAAACAGAAAGGAGATGAGACCCTGACGTCGCCCACCAGCTCCACCGATTTGGACAGATCGAGACAGCGGCCAGCCGCGGAACCGTGATCGGCAGGGAAGGAGGGAGGGTTTTGGGCGGCAGAGCACGAGACAACCGTTGCCGCGAGGGGGAAAAGAAAAGCTGCGGCGACCTTTTCCGCGAACTCAGTGGGCGGGCGGGCGACGGATCAAGAAGCCGCCAGAAAAACTGATTCCCGGAGCAGAAACGAGCAAGCTGCCGCCGCCTCGCGTCGCCGGAGTAACGAACAGATCAAGAAACGCCACGGAATTTATTTGGGGTGGGGTGGGGGGGGAGCAAGCAAAGGAAAGCTCCCCTGGATCAGTGGCGCGGAGGACGGAGTAGTGGGGGCGGGTTCGCAGGTGGGAACGGGGGCTTTAAATGGTCCTTCCAACGCGAGCAGTGGTAGACGACGGGGGTGACGCACGCTTTTCTCCTCTGCTTTCTCGGGGCGTCGTCGCCTTTCCCCCCTCTGCTCTCTGCGCTCTGCGTGCCCCCGCCGCGGGCTCCTGCCGCCCTTCTTCTTGTACCGACGAGATTAGCGGAGCTAAACAGGGGCCCAGCATGAGTTTTACGTCTTCAACCTTGGGTCAAGACGGTATTGTGTTTACAACGACGGCCCCGCCGTACCGTACGTGCCGGTGCGGTGCGCCGTGAGTGCCGAGCACGCCTGCGCGTCGCGTTCGGTGGCGACCGGCCCGACGACGGGCACGGGCTGGTCCCTGGTTGCACTGCATGTACGCAAACTCTGCAGCTAGGGAGGGACGGCTTCTAATAAAGGCTTCCATTATTTCTGGTTAGCTTCCTTAAAAATGCTCCATTAATTATGGCTATCAGCGATTTGCTAGTACTCCTACTCCTACAGTCCTACTGTACTACTGAAGTACTGAGTATAGTAGATTTGCTGTCCTGGATCAAAGGACGTGCCAAACATGCGCAGCTCCTCTTTTCCCCTCTGGAGTTTTCGCCGGAGTACTACATTTCTTTCCCGGACGTGACGAGGCGGCCGGAGACCGGAGGCACGTCCGTGGTCTCCACCCCCTCGGCCCGGGCGGGCCGATTCTCTCGTCGTGTGTGTGTGAAAGGGACGCGAGCTCGGCGACCCAGCTCTGCCTCCTGCCGGACACGGGTCCATGTACGCGAATGAGACGACAGCCAGTTTATTTAGTCAAAGTAACCGTGCGTGCTCGCAAAGCTGCCTGCCAACGATTTCTGACGATCCGGTCCACGGACAATTACTACGCTGCGAGACTTTTCCCGCCCTGTGTTTGTCCCCATGCGCTCTACGTTGACTCCGGTTGCTGCATCTTTCTGCACTTCTACCAACCAGAGAGACATGCTTCCCTTCAAAAAAAATAAAAGGACATGCTGCTCGTGGTTTGGACCTAAAGTGTGCTGGCCTGTTCGGTCGAGTAGGGTATAGTACGGGGAAATATCAGCCTATCAGGTGCTCCCATCCTTAGAGTGCTCCCCATGCTCTAACTTCAAAAAAATCAATTTAAAATGTGTCAAAAAATTCTGGAAACACATATGAATGTTCACAAAGAATGTGACTACAACTCCTAAATTTTTTAGGTCCAAACTCTAAATAGACATTGAGAAACAAAAATGTGAAATCTAGCATGAATAGTGTCATAAAAAGACAAAATCAACATTTGACACTATTCACATGTTAATTTGTCTTTTTTGTTTCTCAATGTACATTTCGAGTTTGGACCTAAAATTTTTAGGGGTTGTAGTCACCTTCCCTGTGAACATTCATGATTTTTTCCAGAATTTTTCGAACATTCGAAATCGATGTTTTGAAATTGGAGCATGAAGAGCACCCCAAGGATGGGAGCACCTGATATTTCCCTGGTATAGTACACCATTTGCCCTGAATATGCTCGTGGTTCAATTGGTAAAAGATACTCCATCCGTTCACAAATAGGTACAACCTATGAAACACAAATAATGTAGGACGTTTTTCGCCCGCAAGAAAAAATGTAGGACAATTTTTTAGACAACTGTACCCAAAAAGTCTTATATTTCGTTACAGAGGGGTATAATATATTCTAGCTCTTTTTTTAACCTGATGTATGTAGACACGGTTTAGTGTGTTTGTTCACTGCTTTCAGTCCGTATATATTTCATCTTCAAATATCCGAAACTTGTTATATTTGTGAACGTAGGGAATATATACGATACGGAAGAGGTAGCTACCCCATGTCCGTAAATATTAGAGAAGGTTTTTCCAGAGCTACTTTTGTTAGATCACATAAATTTCTTCCCTAAATCTATTAAACAAAACTAGATAATAGTCTAGGGCCCGTCAGTCAGTGACACCCGTGACGGCCTCTGGCGAGGCTGTGTGGTGGCCACCAGCGAGAGGCGGTGTGGTGACGCGGGGTGGCACGACGGCGGCGGCGGTGCGGCGTGGCGGCGGTGTTGGGTAACGTTGCATGGGAGACAAAAATTTTCCTACGCACACACAAGATCTATCCATGGTGATGAGCATCTACGAGAGGGAGAGTGAATCTACATACCCTTGTAGATCGCTAAGCGGAAGCGTTTAATAAACGCGGTTGATGTAGTCGAACGTCTCCGCGATCCAAATCGCAAGTCGTCCCTCGATCCGATCACGAACTAGCGCCGAACGGACGGCACCTCCGCGTTCAACACATGTACGGCTTGATGACGCCTTCACCTCCTCGATCCAGCGAGCGATGGTGAAGTAGTGGTTGAGTTCCAGCAGCACGACGGCGTGGTGATGGTGGTGAGGAACAATCTCTGCAGGGCTTCGCCAAGCGCTACGGAGATTATGACGGAGGAACTAGAGGGTTAGGGTTGCCGCACACGGCTTGGGGAAATCTTGATGTCTCTCGTGTGCTAGCCCTGCCCCTCTATTTATATGTTGAGCCTTGGGGTCTAAACTTGGAGTAAAAGCCTCCTCCAGGTCGGTTTTGCCCGCACAAGGTCGGTTTGGCCCGCAGGAAAAGAGTCCAACTCGGATCCCTGCCGAATCGTGCACAGCCGCGCACAAGCGGTAGTACCGCTCACAAGCGGTAGTACCGCTTGGGCGGTAGTACCGCTTCACACAAGCGGTAGTACCGCTCGGGCGGTAGTACCGCTTCACCAAGCGGTAGTACCGCTTACGCGGCAGCAAAACTACTTTTGCACTTTCCAATACCTCGTGGGCTTTTATCCTTTGGCCCATATAAAGTGTTCTTGCACCCCGAACACTTCGGTAAACATCCAGAACCACTTCCGGTGAATTCCGGAACCCTTCCGGAGATCAAAACACTATTATCACATATATCAATCTTTACCTCCGGACTATTCCGGAGATCCTCGTCATGTCCGGGATCTTATCCGGGACTCCGAACAACCTTCGGTCACCAACAAAATAACTCAATTATACTAATCGTCACCAAACGTTAAGTGTGTAGACCCTGCGGGTTCGAGAACTATGTAGACATGACCGAGACACCTCTACGATCAATAACCAATAGCGGGACCTGGATGCCCATATTGGCTCCTACATATTCTACGAAGATCTTTATCGGTCGAACCTCTATGTCAAGGATTCAGTTAATCCCGTATGCTGTTCCCTTTGTTCTTCGGTATGTTACTTGCCCGAGATTCGATCGTCGGTATCACTATACCTAGTTCAATCTCGTTACCGGCAAGTCTCTTTACTCGTTCCGTAATACAAGATCTCGTGGCTAACACTTTAGTCACATTGCTTGCAAGGCTCATTTTGATGTTGTATTACCGAGTGGGCCCTGAGATACCTCTCCGTCATATGGAGTAACAAATCCCAGTCTTGATCCATGCCAACCCAACAAACACCCTCGGAGATACCTGTAGAGCACCTTTATAGTCGCCCAGTTACGTTGCGACGTTTGATACACACAAGGTATTCCTCCGGTGTCAGTGAGTTGCATGATCTCATGGTCAAAGGAACAGATACTTGACATGCAGAAAACAATAGCAATAAACTGACACGATCAAATGCTACGTTTACAGTTTGGGTCTTGTCCATCACATCATTCTCCTAATGATGTGATCCCGTTATCAAATGACATCTCATGTCAATGGCTAGGAAACCATAACCATCTTTGATCAACGAGCTAGTCAACTAGAGGCTTACTAGGGACACAGTGTTGTCTATGTATCCACACATGTATTTGAGTTTCCAATCAATACAATTATAGCATGGATAATAAACGATTATCATGAACAAGGAAATATAATAATAACTAATTTATTATTGCCTCTAGGGCATATTTCCAACAGTCTCCCACTTGCACTAGAGTCAATAATCTAGTTCACATCACTATGTGATTTACATTGTAATGAATCGAACACCCATGCAGTTCTGGTGTTGTTCATGTTTAGCCCTTGGAAGAGGTTTAGTCATCGGATCTGCAACATTTAGATCCGTGTGTACTTTGCAAATATTTATGTCGTCCTCCTTGATGTAATCGCGGATGGAATTGAAACGTCGCTTTATGTGTCTGGTCCTCTTGTGAAATCTTGGTTCCTTGGCTAGAGCAATGGCACCAGTATTATCACAAAACAGAGTCATTGGGTTAAGTGCACTAGGCACTACTCCAAGATCTGTCATGAACTCCTTCATCCAGACACCTTCCTTCGCCGCCTCCGAGGCTGCGATGTACTCCGCTTCGCATGTAGAATCTGCTACCACGCTTTGCTTGGAACTGCACCAGCTAACCGCACCCCCATTAAGAATAAATACGTATCCGGTTTGCGACTTAGAGTCATCCGGATCAGTGTCAAAGCTTGCATCGACGTAACCCTTTACGACGAGCTCTTGATCACCTCCATAAACGAGAAACATGTCCTTAGTCCTTTTCAGGTACTTCAGGATATTCTTGACCGCCGTCCAGTGTTCCATTCCTGGATCACTTTGAAACCTTCCGACCATACTTATGGCAAGGCTGACATCGGGTCTTGTGCACAGCATTGCATACATGATAGAGCCTATGGCCGAAGCATAGGGGATGACACTCATCTTTTCTCTATCTTCTGCAGTCACTGGGCATTGAGTCTTACTCAACTTCACACCTTGCAAAACAGGCAAGAACCCCTTCTTGGACTGATCCATTTTGAACTTCTTCAAAATCTTATCAAGGTATGTGCTTTGTGAAAGTCCTATTAAGCGTCTTGATCTATCTCTATAGATCTTGATGCCTAATATGAAAGCAGCTTCTCCTAGGTCCTTCATTGAAAAACTCTTGTTCAAATATTCCTTCACGCTTTCCAACATTTCTATATTGTTTCCAATCAGCAATATGTCATCCACATATAATATTAGAAACGCTATAGAGCTCCCACTCACTTTCTTGTAAATACAAGCTTCTCCGTAAACTTGTATAAACTCGAACGCTTTGATCACTTCATCAAAGCGAAGATTCCAACTCCGAGATGCTTGCACCAGTCCATAAATGGATCGCTGGAGTTTGCAAACTTTGTCAGCATTCTCTGGATCGACAAAACCTTCTGGTTGTATCATATACAACTCTTCCTTAAGGAAACCGTTAAGGAACGCTGTTTTGACATCCATCTGCCAAATTTCATAATCGAAAAAGGCAGCTATTGCTAACATGATTCTGACGGACTTTAGCATCGCTACGGGTGAGAAGGTCTCATCGTAGTCAACTCCTTGAACTTGTGAAAAACCCTTTGCCACAAGTCGAGCTTTATAGACGGTGACATTACCGTCCGCGTCTGTCTTCCTCTTAAAGATCCATTTGTTCTGAATGGCCTTACGCCCTTCAGGTAATACTTCCAAAGTCCATACTTTGTTTTCATACATGGATCCCATCTCGGATTTCATGGCCTCTAACCATTTCTCGGAATCCGGGCCCATCATCGCTTCTCCATAGCTCGTAGGTTCATCGTTGTCTAACAACATGACTTCTAAGACAGGGTTGCCGTACCACTCGGGAGCAGTACGCGTCCTTGTCGACCTACGAGGTTCGATAGCAACTTGATCCAAAGCTTCATGATCATCATCATTAACTTCCTCTTCAGCTAATGTAGGCTCCACAGAAACAACTTTCTGCGCTGCGCTACTCTCAGGTTGAAGTAAAGGTTCAACAACCTCATCAAGTTCTATCTTCCTCCCACTCAATTCTTTCGAGAGAAACTCTTTCTCAAGAAATGTTCCGTTTTTAGCGACAAACACTTTGCCCTCGGATCTGAGGTAGAAGGTATACCCAATTGTCTCTTTTGGGTATCCTATGAAGACGCATTTCTCCGCTTTGGGTTCCAGCTTTTCAGGCTGAAGCTTTTTGACATAAGCATCACATCCCCAAACTTTAAGAAACGACAGTTTTGGCTTCTTGCCAAACCAAAGTTCATATGGCGTCGTCTCAACGGATTTCGATGGTGCCCTATTTAAAGTGAATGCAGCTGTCTCTAATGCATAACCCCAAAACGATAGTGGCAAATCGGCAAGAGACATCATAGATCGCACCATATCCAATAAAGTTCGATTACGACGTTCGGACACACCATTACGCTGTGGTGTTCCAGGCGGTGTCAATTGTGAAACAATTCCACACTGTCTTAAGTGACTGCCAAACTCATAACTCAGATATTCTCCTCCTCGATCAGATCGTAGGAATTTAATCTTCTTGTTACGATGATTCTCAACTTCACTCTGAAATTGTTTGAACTTTTCAAATGTTTCAGACTTATGTTTCATTAAGTAAATATACCCATATCTACTTAAGTCATCAGTGAAGGTGAGAAAGTAACGATAACCACCGCGCGCCTCAATACTCATCGGACCACACACATCAGTATGTATGATTTCCAATAAGTCACTTGCCCGTTCCATTGTTCCAGAGAACGGCGTTTTAGTCATCTTGCCCATGAGGCATGGCTCACATGTGTCAAGTGATTCAAAATCAAGTGACTCCAAAAGTCCATCAACATGGAGCTTCCTCATGCGTTTTACGCCAATATGACCTAAACGGCAGTGCCACAAGAAAGTGGTATTATCATTATCAATTCTACATCTTTTGGCATCAATGTTATGAACATGTGTATCATTACTATCGAGATTCAATAAGAATAAACCCCTCACATTGGGTGCATGACCATAAAAGATATTACTCATATAAATAGAACAACCATTATTCTCTGATTTAAATGAGTAACCGTCTCGCAATAAACAAGATCCAGATATAATGTTCATGCTTAACGCAGGCACCAAATAACACTTATTTAGGTTCATCACTAATCCCGACGGTAATCGAAGAGCGAGCGTGCCGACGGCGATCACATCAACCTTGGAACCATTTCCCACGCGCATCGTCACTTCGTCCTTTGCCAGCCTCCGTCTATTCCGCAGTTCCTGTTTTGAGTTGCAAATATGAGCAACTGCACCGGTATCAAATACCCAGGCACTACAACGAGAGTTGGTAAGGTACACATCAATAACATGTATATCATATATACCTTGTTTGTTGTTGGCCGCCTTCTTGTCAGCCAAATACTTGGGGCAGTTCCGCTTCCAGTGTCCAGTTCCCTTGCAATGAAAACACACAGTTTCTGGTTTGGGTCCAGCCTTGGGTTTCTTCACGAGAGGAGCAACTGCTTTGCCACTCTTCTTGGAGTTTACCCTTCTTACCCTTGCCATTTTTCTTGAAACTAGTGGTTTTATTGACCATCAACACTTGATGCTCCTTCTGAATTTCAGACTCAGCGGCTTTCAGCATCGCAAACAGCTCGGCGACTGACTTGTTCATCCCGTGCATGTTATAGTTCAACACGAAGCTCTTGTAGCTAGGTGGCAATGATTGAAGAACTCTGTCAGTGATAGCCTCTGGCGGAAGGGGCATCCCTAACTCAGCCAGACGGGTGGAGTACCCAGACATTCTGAGCACGTGATCACTGATAGACCCGTTCTCCTCCATCTTGCAAGCATAGAACTTATCGGAGATCTCATATCTCTCGATCCGGGCATTCTTCTGAAAGATAAACTTCAACTCCTGGAACATCTCATATGCTCCATGACGTTCAAAACGTCTTTGAAGTCCCGGTTCTAAGCCATACAACATTGCACATTGAACTATTGAGTAATCATCAGAACGAGCCTGCCAGGCGTTCACAACGTCTAGAGACTCAACTGGAGCGGGTGGATCACCAAGCGGTGCATCAAGGACATAAGCTTTCTGGGAAGCCGTAAGGATAATCCTTAGATTACGGGCCCAGTCCACAAAGTTACTTCCATCATCTTTCAACTTAGCTTTCTCTAGGAACGCATTAAAATTCAGGGGTGCTACTGCGCGAGCCATGATCTACAACATAAATATAGCAAAGACAACTTAGACTATTGTTCTTAGATAATGAGTTTAGTTAATCATATTACTTAAAAACTCCCACTCAAATTGACATCCCTCCGGTCATTCGAGTGTAACATGATCCAAATCCACCAACTCAAGTCCGATCATCACGTGAGTCGAGGTGGTTTCAATGGTGAACATCTTCATGTTGATCATATCTACTATATGACTCATGTTCGACCTTTCGGTCTCTTGTGTTCCGAGGCCATGTCTGTACATGCTAGGCTCGTCAAGTTTAACCCGAGTGTTCCGCGTGTGCAACATGGCTTGCACCCGTTGTATGTGAACGTGGAGTCTATCACACCCGATCATCACGGCGTGTCTCGAAACGACGAACTTTCGCAACGGTGCACACTCGGGGAGAACACAATTTATCTTGAAATTTAAGTGAGGGATCACCTTATAATGCTACCGTCGTCCTAAGCAAAATAAGATGCATAAAAGGATTAACATCATATGCAAATCATAAGTGACATGATATGGCCATGAACTTGTGCTTTTGATCTCCATCTCCAAAGCACCGGCATGATCTCCATCGTCACCGGCATGACACCATGATCTCCATCATCTTGATCTCCATCAACGTGTCGCCATAAGGTTGTCGCGCCGACTGTTGCTTCCACGACTATTGCTAACGTTTAGCGATAAAGTAAAGCATTACATAGCGCTTAATGATTGACACGCAGGTCATACAATAATTAAAGACAACTCTATGGCTCCTGCCAGTTGCCGTACTCATCGACATGCAAATCGTGATATTCTATACAACACATGATCATCTCATACATCACATATATCTCATCATGTAATTGGCCATATCACATCACAACATACCCTGCAAAAACAAGTTAGACGTCCTCTAATTGTTGTTGCAAATTTTACGTGGCTGCTACGGGTTTGCAAGAACCGTTCTTACCTACGCAAAACCAAAACGTGGTGTAGTGATTGCCTTTTGATCTTCTAAAAGAACCCTCTTCATTGAAATCGATTCAACTAAAGTGAGAGAGACAGACACCCGCTAGCCATCTTTATGCAACGAAGTTACATGTCAGTTGAAGGAACCTGTCTCGCGTAAGTGTACGCGTAATGTCGGTCCGGGCCGCTTCATCTCACAGTACCGCCGAATCAAATATCAACTAGTAACGGCAAGCAATATGTATACACCCACGCCCACAACTCGTTTGTGTTCTACTCGAGATCTCATCTACGCATAGACCTGGCTCATGATGCCACTGTTGGGTAACGTTGCATGGGAAACAAAAAATTTCCTACGCACACACAAGATCTATCCATGGTGATGAGCATCTACGAGAGGGAGAGTGAATCTACATACCCTTGTAGATCGCTAAGCGGAAGCGTTTAATAAACACGGTTGATGTAGTCGAACGTCTCCGCGATCCAAATCGCAAGTCGTCCCTCGATCCGATCACGAACTAGCGCCGAACGGACGGCACCTCCGCGTTCAACACACGTACGGCTTGATGACGCCTTCACCTCCTCGATCCAGCGAGCGATGGTGAAGTAGTGGTTGAGTTCCAGCAGCACGACGGCGTGGTGATGGTGGTGAGGAACAATCTCTGCAGGGCTTCGCCAAGCGCTACGGAGATTATGACGGAGGAACTAGAGGGTTAGGGTTGCCGCACACGGCTTGGGGAAATCTTGATGTCTCTCGTGTGCTAGCCCTGCCCCTCTATTTATATGTTGAGCCTTGGGGTCTAAACTTGGAGTAAAAGCCTCCTCCAGGTCGGTTTTGCCCGCACAAGGTCGGTTTGGCCCGCAGGAAAAGAGTCCAACTCGGATCCCTGCCGAATCGTGCACAGCCGCGCACAAGCGGTAGTACCGCTCACAAGCGGTAGTACCGCTTGGGCGGTAGTACCGCTTCACACAAGCGGTAGTACCGCTCGGGCGGTAGTACCGCTTCACCAAGCGGTAGTACCGCTTACGCGGCAGCAAAACTACTTTTGCACTTTCCAATACCTCGTGGGCTTTTATCCTTTGGCCCATATAAAGTGTTCTTGCACCCCGAACACTTCGGTAAACATCCAGAACCACTTCCGGTGAATTCCGGAACCCTTCCGGAGATCAAAACACTATTATCACATATATCAATCTTTACCTCCGGACTATTCCGGAGATCCTCGTCATGTCCGGGATCTTATCCGGGACTCCGAACAACCTTCGGTCACCAACAAAATAACTCAATTATACTAATCGTCACCAAACGTTAAGTGTGTAGACCCTGCGGGTTCGAGAACTATGTAGACATGACCGAGACACCTCTACGATCAATAACCAATAGCGGGACCTGGATGCCCATATTGGCTCCTACATATTCTACGAAGATCTTTATCGGTCGAACCTCTATGTCAAGGATTCAGTTAATCCCGTATGCTGTTCCCTTTGTTCTTCGGTATGTTACTTGCCCGAGATTCGATCGTCGGTATCACTATACCTAGTTCAATCTCGTTACCGGCAAGTCTCTTTACTCGTTCCGTAATACAAGATCTCGTGGCTAACACTTTAGTCACATTGCTTGCAAGGCTCATTTTGATGTTGTATTACCGAGTGGGCCCTGAGATACCTCTCCGTCATATGGAGTAACAAATCCCAGTCTTGATCCATGCCAACCCAACAAACACCCTCGGAGATACCTGTAGAGCACCTTTATAGTCGCCCAGTTACGTTGCGACGTTTGATACACACAAGGTATTCCTCCGGTGTCAGTGAGTTGCATGATCTCATGGTCAAAGGAACAGATACTTGACATGCAGAAAACAATAGCAATAAACTGACACGATCAAATGCTACGTTTACAGTTTGGGTCTTGTCCATCACATCATTCTCCTAATGATGTGATCCCGTTATCAAATGACATCTCATGTCAATGGCTAGGAAACCATAACCATCTTTGATCAACGAGCTAGTCAACTAGAGGCTTACTAGGGACACAGTGTTGTCTATGTATCCACACATGTATTTGAGTTTCCAATCAATACAATTATAGCATGGATAATAAACGATTATCATGAACAAGGAAATATAATAATAACTAATTTATTATTGCCTCTAGGGCATATTTCCAACAGTCTCCCACTTGCACTAGAGTCAATAATCTAGTTCACATCACTATGTGATTTACATTGTAATGAATCGAACACCCATGCAGTTCTGGTGTTGTTCATGTTTAGCCCTTGGAAGAGGTTTAGTCATCGGATCTGCAACATTTAGATCCGTGTGTACTTTGCAAATATTTATGTCGTCCTCCTTGATGTAATCGCGGATGGAATTGAAACGTCGCTTTATGTGTCTGGTCCTCTTGTGAAATCTTGGTTCCTTGGCTAGAGCAATGGCACCAGTATTATCACAAAACAGAGTCATTGGGTTAAGTGCACTAGGCACTACTCCAAGATCTGTCATGAACTCCTTCATCCAGACACCTTCCTTCGCCGCCTCCGAGGCTGCGATGTACTCCGCTTCGCATGTAGAATCTGCTACCACGCTTTGCTTGGAACTGCACCAGCTAACCGCACCCCCATTAAGAATAAATACGTATCCGGTTTGCGACTTAGAGTCATCCGGATCAGTGTCAAAGCTTGCATCGACGTAACCCTTTACGACGAGCTCTTGATCACCTCCATAAACGAGAAACATGTCCTTAGTCCTTTTCAGGTACTTCAGGATATTCTTGACCGCCGTCCAGTGTTCCATTCCTGGATCACTTTGAAACCTTCCGACCATACTTATGGCAAGGCTGACATCGGGTCTTGTGCACAGCATTGCATACATGATAGAGCCTATGGCCGAAGCATAGGGGATGACACTCATCTTTTCTCTATCTTCTGCAGTCACTGGGCATTGAGTCTTACTCAACTTCACACCTTGCAAAACAGGCAAGAACCCCTTCTTGGACTGATCCATTTTGAACTTCTTCAAAATCTTATCAAGGTATGTGCTTTGTGAAAGTCCTATTAAGCGTCTTGATCTATCTCTATAGATCTTGATGCCTAATATGAAAGCAGCTTCTCCTAGGTCCTTCATTGAAAAACTCTTGTTCAAATATTCCTTCACGCTTTCCAACATTTCTATATTGTTTCCAATCAGCAATATGTCATCCACATATAATATTAGAAACGCTATAGAGCTCCCACTCACTTTCTTGTAAATACAAGCTTCTCCGTAAACTTGTATAAACTCGAACGCTTTGATCACTTCATCAAAGCGAAGATTCCAACTCCGAGATGCTTGCACCAGTCCATAAATGGATCGCTGGAGTTTGCAAACTTTGTCAGCATTCTCTGGATCGACAAAACCTTCTGGTTGTATCATATACAACTCTTCCTTAAGGAAACCGTTAAGGAACGCTGTTTTGACATCCATCTGCCAAATTTCATAATCGAAAAAGGCAGCTATTGCTAACATGATTCTGACGGACTTTAGCATCGCTACGGGTGAGAAGGTCTCATCGTAGTCAACTCCTTGAACTTGTGAAAAACCCTTTGCCACAAGTCGAGCTTTATAGACGGTGACATTACCGTCCGCGTCTGTCTTCCTCTTAAAGATCCATTTGTTCTGAATGGCCTTACGCCCTTCAGGTAATACTTCCAAAGTCCATACTTTGTTTTCATACATGGATCCCATCTCGGATTTCATGGCCTCTAACCATTTCTCGGAATCCGGGCCCATCATCGCTTCTCCATAGCTCGTAGGTTCATCGTTGTCTAACAACATGACTTCTAAGACAGGGTTGCCGTACCACTCGGGAGCAGTACGCGTCCTTGTCGACCTACGAGGTTCGATAGCAACTTGATCCAAAGCTTCATGATCATCATCATTAACTTCCTCTTCAGCTAATGTAGGCTCCACAGAAACAACTTTCTGCGCTGCGCTACTCTCAGGTTGAAGTAAAGGTTCAACAACCTCATCAAGTTCTATCTTCCTCCCACTCAATTCTTTCGAGAGAAACTCTTTCTCAAGAAATGTTCCGTTTTTAGCGACAAACACTTTGCCCTCGGATCTGAGGTAGAAGGTATACCCAATTGTCTCTTTTGGGTATCCTATGAAGACGCATTTCTCCGCTTTGGGTTCCAGCTTTTCAGGCTGAAGCTTTTTGACATAAGCATCACATCCCCAAACTTTAAGAAACGACAGTTTTGGCTTCTTGCCAAACCAAAGTTCATATGGCGTCGTCTCAACGGATTTCGATGGTGCCCTATTTAAAGTGAATGCAGCTGTCTCTAATGCATAACCCCAAAACGATAGTGGCAAATCGGCAAGAGACATCATAGATCGCACCATATCCAATAAAGTTCGATTACGACGTTCGGACACACCATTACGCTGTGGTGTTCCAGGCGGTGTCAATTGTGAAACAATTCCACACTGTCTTAAGTGACTGCCAAACTCATAACTCAGATATTCTCCTCCTCGATCAGATCGTAGGAATTTAATCTTCTTGTTACGATGATTCTCAACTTCACTCTGAAATTGTTTGAACTTTTCAAATGTTTCAGACTTATGTTTCATTAAGTAAATATACCCATATCTACTTAAGTCATCAGTGAAGGTGAGAAAGTAACGATAACCACCGCGCGCCTCAATACTCATCGGACCACACACATCAGTATGTATGATTTCCAATAAGTCACTTGCCCGTTCCATTGTTCCAGAGAACGGCGTTTTAGTCATCTTGCCCATGAGGCATGGCTCACATGTGTCAAGTGATTCAAAATCAAGTGACTCCAAAAGTCCATCAACATGGAGCTTCCTCATGCGTTTTACGCCAATATGACCTAAACGGCAGTGCCACAAGAAAGTGGTATTATCATTATCAATTCTACATCTTTTGGCATCAATGTTATGAACATGTGTATCATTACTATCGAGATTCAATAAGAATAAACCCCTCACATTGGGTGCATGACCATAAAAGATATTACTCATATAAATAGAACAACCATTATTCTCTGATTTAAATGAGTAACCGTCTCGCAATAAACAAGATCCAGATATAATGTTCATGCTTAACGCAGGCACCAAATAACACTTATTTAGGTTCATCACTAATCCCGACGGTAATCGAAGAGCGAGCGTGCCGACGGCGATCACATCAACCTTGGAACCATTTCCCACGCGCATCGTCACTTCGTCCTTTGCCAGCCTCCGTCTATTCCGCAGTTCCTGTTTTGAGTTGCAAATATGAGCAACTGCACCGGTATCAAATACCCAGGCACTACAACGAGAGTTGGTAAGGTACACATCAATAACATGTATATCATATATACCTTGTTTGTTGTTGGCCGCCTTCTTGTCAGCCAAATACTTGGGGCAGTTCCGCTTCCAGTGTCCAGTTCCCTTGCAATGAAAACACACAGTTTCTGGTTTGGGTCCAGCCTTGGGTTTCTTCACGAGAGGAGCAACTGCTTTGCCACTCTTCTTGGAGTTTACCCTTCTTACCCTTGCCATTTTTCTTGAAACTAGTGGTTTTATTGACCATCAACACTTGATGCTCCTTCTGAATTTCAGACTCAGCGGCTTTCAGCATCGCAAACAGCTCGGCGACTGACTTGTTCATCCCATGCATGTTATAGTTCAACACGAAGCTCTTGTAGCTAGGTGGCAATGATTGAAGAACTCTGTCAGTGATAGCCTCTGGCGGAAGGGGCATCCCTAACTCAGCCAGACGGGTGGAGTACCCAGACATTCTGAGCACGTGATCACTGATAGACCCGTTCTCCTCCATCTTGCAAGCATAGAACTTATCGGAGATCTCATATCTCTCGATCCGGGCATTCTTCTGAAAGATAAACTTCAACTCCTGGAACATCTCATATGCTCCATGACGTTCAAAACGTCTTTGAAGTCCCGGTTCTAAGCCATACAACATTGCACATTGAACTATTGAGTAATCATCAGAACGAGCCTGCCAGGCGTTCACAACGTCTAGAGACTCAACTGGAGCAGGTGGATCACCAAGCGGTGCATCAAGGACATAAGCTTTCTGGGAAGCCGTAAGGATAATCCTTAGATTACGGGCCCAGTCCACAAAGTTACTTCCATCATCTTTCAACTTAGCTTTCTCTAGGAACGCATTAAAATTCAGGGGTGCTACTGCGCGAGCCATGATCTACAACATAAATATAGCAAAGACAACTTAGACTATTGTTCTTAGATAATGAGTTTAGTTAATCATATTACTTAAAAACTCCCACTCAAATTGACATCCCTCCGGTCATTCGAGTGTAACATGATCCAAATCCACCAACTCAAGTCCGATCATCACGTGAGTCGAGGTGGTTTCAATGGTGAACATCTTCATGTTGATCATATCTACTATATGACTCATGTTCGACCTTTCGGTCTCTTGTGTTCCGAGGCCATGTCTGTACATGCTAGGCTCGTCAAGTTTAACCCGAGTGTTCCGCGTGTGCAACATGGCTTGCACCCGTTGTATGTGAACGTGGAGTCTATCACACCCGATCATCACGGCGTGTCTCGAAACGACGAACTTTCGCAACGGTGCACACTCGGGGAGAACACAATTTATCTTGAAATTTAAGTGAGGGATCACCTTATAATGCTACCGTCGTCCTAAGCAAAATAAGATGCATAAAAGGATTAACATCATATGCAAATCATAAGTGACATGATATGGCCATGAACTTGTGCTTTTGATCTCCATCTCCAAAGCACCGGCATGATCTCCATCGTCACCGGCATGACACCATGATCTCCATCATCTTGATCTCCATCAACGTGTCGCCATAAGGTTGTCGCGCCGACTGTTGCTTCCACGACTATTGCTAACGTTTAGCGATAAAGTAAAGCATTACATAGCGCTTAATGATTGACACGCAGGTCATACAATAATTAAAGACAACTCTATGGCTCCTGCCAGTTGCCGTACTCATCGACATGCAAGTCGTGATATTCTATACAACACTTGATCATCTCATACATCACATATATCTCATCATGTAATTGGCCATATCACATCACAACATACCCTGCAAAAACAAGTTAGACGTCCTCTAATTGTTGTTGCAAATTTTACGTGGCTGCTACGGGTTTGCAAGAACCGTTCTTACCTACGCAAAACCACAACGTGGTGTAGTGATTGCTTTTTGATCTTCTAAAAGAACCCTCTTCATTGAAATCGATTCAACTAAAGTGAGAGAGACAGACACCCGCTAGCCATCTTTATGCAACGAAGTTACATGTCAGTTGAAGGAACCTATCTCGCGTAAGTGTACGCGTAATGTCGGTCCGGGCCGCTTCATCTCACAGTACCGCCGAATCAAATATCAACTAGTAACGGCAAGCAATATGTATACACCCACGCCCACAACTCGTTTGTGTTCTACTCGAGATCTCATCTACGCATAGACCTGGCTCATGATGCCACTGTTGGGTAACGTTGCATGGGAAACAAAAAATTTCCTACGCACACACAAGATCTATCCATGGTGATGAGCATCTACGAGAGGGAGAGTGAATCTACATACCCTTGTAGATCGCTAAGCGGAAGCGTTTAATAAACACGGTTGATGTAGTCGAACGTCTCTGCGATCCAAATCGCAAGTCGTCCCTCGATCCGATCACGAACTAGCGCCGAACGGACGGCACCTCCGCGTTCAACACACGTACGGCTTGATGACGCCTTCACCTCCTCGATCCAGCGAGCGATGGTGAAGTAGTGGTTGAGTTCCAGCAGCACGACGGCGTGGTGATGGTGGTGAGGAACAATCTCTGCAGGGCTTCGCCAAGCGCTACGGAGATTATGACGGAGGAACTAGAGGGTTAGGGTTGCCGCACACGGCTTGGGGAAATCTTGATGTCTCTCGTGTGCTAGCCCTGCCCCTCTATTTATATGTTGAGCCTTGGGGTCTAAACTTGGAGTAAAAGCCTCCTCCAGGTCGGTTTTGCCCGCACAAGGTCGGTTTGGCCCGCAGGAAAAGAGTCCAACTCGGATCCCTGCCGAATCGTGCACAGCCGCGCACAAGCGGTAGTACCGCTCACAAGCGGTAGTACCGCTTGGGCGGTAGTACCGCTTCACACAAGCGGTAGTACCGCTTACGCGGCAGCAAAACTACTTTTGCACTTTCCAATACCTCGTGGGCTTTTATCCTTTGGCCCATATAAAGTGTTCTTGCACCCCGAACACTTCGGTAAACATCCAGAACCACTTCCGGTGAATTCCGGAACCCTTCCGGAGATCAAAACACTATTATCACATATATCAATCTTTACCTCCGGACTATTCTGGAGATCCTCGTCATGTCCGGGATCTTATCCGGGACTCCGAACAACCTTCGGTCACCAACAAAATAACTCAATTATACTAATCGTCACCAAACGTTAAGTGTGTAGACCCTGCGGGTTCGAGAACTATGTAGACATGACCGAGACACCTCTACGATCAATAACCAATAGCGGGACCTGGATGCCCATATTGGCTCCTACATATTCTACGAAGATCTTTATCGGTCGAACCTCTATGTCAAGGATTCAGTTAATCCCGTATGCTGTTCCCTTTGTTCTTCGGTATGTTACTTGCCCGAGATTCGATCGTCGGTATCACTATACCTAGTTCAATCTCGTTACCGGCAAGTCTCTTTACTCGTTCCGTAATACAAGATCTCGTGGCTAACACTTTAGTCACATTGCTTGCAAGGCTCATTTTGATGTTGTATTACCGAGTGGGCCCTGAGATACCTCTCCGTCATACGGAGTAACAAATCCCAGTCTTGATCCATGCCAACCCAACAAACACCCTCGGAGATACCTGTAGAGCACCTTTATAGTCGCCCAATTACGTTGCGACGTTTGATACACACAAGGTATTCCTCCGGTGTCAGTGAGTTGCATGATCTCATGGTCAAAGGAACAGATACTTGACATGCAGAAAACAATAGCAATAAACTGACACGATCAAATGCTACGTTTACAGTTTGGGTCTTGTCCATCACATCATTCTCCTAATGATGTGATCCCGTTATCAAATGACATCTCATGTCAATGGCTAGGAAACCTTAACCATCTTTGATCAACGAGCTAGTCAACTAGAGGCTTACTAGGGACACAGTGTTGTCTATGTATCCACACATGTATTTGAGTTTCCAATCAATACAATTATAGCATGGATAATAAACGATTATCATGAACAAGGAAATATAATAATAACTAATTTATTATTGCCTCCAGGGCATATTTCCAACAGGCGGCTTGTTGTGGCGGCGGGTGACAACAAGGGCGGCGGTGGCGCCGCGACAGCGGGGTGGACAGTGGCGGCACGACTGCATTCCGGGGGGGCAGTGGCGCCACGTCGGGAAGTTTCAGGCAGTTTCTACCCCGCCCAAAGTTTACGGGAACGAAAACTTCCCCTAAAGTAGAGGATAGCTGGGGCCAAGTTTACAGGATCCTATAAACTTATTCCATGTTTACATAATGTGTTGAAGACGTTATTTCCCCATACTTTCCCTAAACAATGGTTTTTTACAGATACGGGATCTGTTGGAGATGCTCCTACCACTTACTTTGTGCTTGGTTATCTTTCTTAATATAACCATAATAACGAGTCTACGACAAGGAGCCGGAGAACATCCATTCACATTCTTCTTGGTTGTGTGCTTGCCCGTGAGGTCTTGACCGTCATACTCAGCCATTGGGGCAAAGCAAGTTGGATTTCCACGGTTGACGATGATATGGTGAATTGGTGGAGCAGTAGGGAGGAACGGGGGTGTTGTGTAGAGACATGAGGAGCATTTGGACGCACATGAATGACATTGTGTTCAATGCTGCTACCCCGAGGGCGGTGACAATGCTGCATAAGATCCTCAAGGAGGGCGTCAACTGGAGAGCCGGCAATGAGCGGAAACGAGCTCTACCCCCTCCCCCATCGCGTCATCTCCCAGGGAGGCGGCTGATACGTCTCCAACGTATCTACTTTTCCAAACACTTTTGCTCTAGTTTTGGACTCTAATTTGCATGATTTGAATGAAACTAACCCAGACTGACGTTGTTTTCAGCAGAACTACCATGGTGTTGTTTTTGTGTAGACATAAAAGTTCTCGGAATTGGCTGAAAATTTATAGAGAATCATTTTGGAATTAATAAAAAAATACTGTCGAAAAGATCTACTGGAGGGGGGCCACCACAGGGCCACAAGCTCAGGTGGCGCGCCCCCCTAGGGCGCACCACGTGAGCTTGTGGGCCCCTCGAGCCTCCGTTTGCCCTACCTCCGGTCCTATAAGTTCCGTCTCGTGGAGAAAAAAAATCAAGGGGAGAGAATCATTGCGTTTTACGATACGGAGCCACTGCCACCTCCTGTTCTTCATCGGGAGGGTTGATCTAGAGTCCGTTTGGTGCTACAGGGAGAGGGATACGTCGCCATCGTCATCAACAACCCTTCTCCATCGACAATTCCATGATGCTCACCACCGGGAGTGAGTAATTCCTTCGTAGGCTTGCTGGACGGTGATGGAGATGGATGAGATTTATCATGTAATCGAGTCAATTTGTTAGGGCTTGATCCCAAGTATCCACTATGTTCTGAGATTGATGTTGCTATGACATTCTATGCTTAATGCTTGTCACTAGGGCCCGAGTGCCATGATTTCAGATCTGAACCCTTTATGTTTTCATCAATATATTTGAGTTCTTGATCCTATCTACTAGTTATATGCACTTGTTATTGTTCTAAACCGTAGACCCCAAGGTGACAATAATTGGGATACTCTCTGAGGATGACCGTAATTCGAGGAGTTCATGTATTCACCATGTGTTAATGCTTTGATCCGGTTCTCTATTAAAAGGAGGCCTTAATTACCCTTAGATTTACTTATGGACACCGCTGTCATGGGAGGGTAGGACAAAATATGTCATGCAAGTTCTTATTATAAGTACGTATGACTATATACGGAATACATGCCTACATTGAATTGATGAATTGGAGCTATGGTGTATCGCTCTAGGTTGTGACAGTTACATGATGAATGTCATCCATACAAATATTCATCGTTGATCCAATGCCTACGCTTTGCTCATATTTTCTTTGCTAAGTTACTACTGTTGCTACTGCTGTTACAATCACTACAAAACTGCTACTGTCACTGTTACTATTGTTGCTACTACCGTTACTATCAAACTATCATACTACTGTGCTACTAAACACTTTGCTGTAGATAAATAACTTTCCAGGTCTGGTTGAATTGACAACTCAACTGTTAAGGCTTATAAATATTCTTTGGATCCCCTTGTGTCGAATCAATAAATTGGGTAAATACTTCCCTCGAAGACTGTTATGATCCCCTATACTTGTGGATCATCAGCGGCTCGGGTGGGCACCTCCAGCGGCCGCGCCGCCACCCCATCCCCCTCCTCCCCTCGTTGCCGCCGGCTCACGTCGTCGGGTGAAGCCCACTGGCGGCTGCGGGGTAGTCTCCCTCGCGCGCGAGGCAATGCCCCCCTCCCGCACAAATCTCTCGACGGTGGTCGCATCGTTCTCCGGCTTGGCGGTCGCCTCAGCGGTCTTCATGGCTGCTCTTCGGCGCCCCTGCTGGCGGTGTGGCCGCGTGCCCAGGCCCTCACCCCCTCTCCCATCAATGCAAAAGCCTGGGCCAGGTCATCCATTCCTCGATCTGGTGTGGAGGGCCGCCGTCCTTCCTCGATCCGGCAATGTGTGGTGCTCCTCGCCTCCTCCCCCTTGCATCCATGGCTCCTCCCCGCTTTTGGCTTGGCCTCGCGCGTGGCATAATGGATCTGCTCTACCGTGTGTTGTGCCAGATCTAGCGGGCTCCGGTGGCGGGTCACACCGCCCTGGGTTTGGTGCACGCGGCCAGCTCGGGCGTGTGAGTAGCCCCTTGATGAGTGATATTTTTACACTCATTTCAACCTTGTTTAAACCAAGATATTTCATTAAAAGAGAGATATTCACTCCGATATTGCCACTTATGACTAATGAATGCATAGGATTTCACAAATCCTCTCTTTGATATTTTTCCATAGGAAATGGGCTAAAAAGGGAAGAAATCACGTGGGAGAAAGGAAAGAAAGGAAAATGGAGAAGAGATAAGTCACTAGGAGGCGCCAGAAGGCAACCAGTGTCAAAGACGGCGTTCCATGCGACCGCACGCGCTCGCATGAGCGGTCGTTTGGCGTGGAAACCGAGGCAGGTTGTCCACCTGAAAAACTTTTATAGAGGGGACCCCATCGAAATGTCAACAGAACGAGCGTCGGGGAAAGCGTCGAGCACAGCCAAAACCTCTTCTTCATCATCTTCATCCACTAACCCTAGCCGCCACCATTTTCATCTCCAGAGCCATCTCCACCACCATAGTGCTCTCTCATCTAGTTCATACTTGTAATCGTGCATCGCACAAGGCATCCATTGTAAGACATATTGCAATCAATCAATCCCAAGATGTGTTCTTCAATATTTTCTTCTCGCGATCTGATCTCCATGTGTGAGTAGTCCGTATGGGGTGAGGCATGAGCCTTGCAACCCCAGGTATTTGGTGAAGGGATCAATGGAAGCCTTTGACATAACATCTTCGTATGTGTGAAATAAAATTGTTTCGTGAAGTGTCTCTTGTCTTGTCCGCGATCTTCATCCCTGCAGGTACCCAGGATCATGGAGATTGAGCGCCGGTGAGGCTAGGAGCAAGGGGACCGTGAAGTGTTATACCGAACACCGGTGACAGTAAGGTTTAGTAGGGTAACATGGATCATAACCTTCGGGATTCATGAGGTGTAGTCATTAAACGCCCAATGCTTTTGTCTGATATTATTATCTTAATTATCGGGGCAACCCCGCGAGACGGATAGGGCCTTCGGTAGGACAACTGATTCTTGATGCACGACTTGTGCCGGTCAAGATGTTATTTGGACACATCCCCCACTCCGATACGAAGCAAGCACCTCTTGATGGGTGACTTCCCGAGCACAAACTAATATCATTTTTTATCCCAACACCAATACATGGTTGTAAGCATTAAGACCTCATCCCCGTACCTTCTTTTTATTATAAGTGTTTGAACCACAAATTGCTTGCTGATCCGGTCAAAAGCTGGATTTGACACTTTGGCAAAAGCTTGCTAGAGACCATTGCTTCAAGGGAATCTTCCTCTCGTGGGTTCGATACCCAGGGTCACCTCTGGGGAAATAGGTGCGGGATACCCTTTCTAGTTCCAATACCGGATCAATAAAAAGGAGATATCAAGCCCTTTTTCTGGCGCCGTTGTCAGGGAGGAGTTTAGTATTCCTAGTCTTTGTGTTTAGAGTTTTTGTTAAAGTTAATTTTCAGTTTTTTTACTTATTCAGTTTTTAGTTTAAGTTTTATTTTGTTGCAAGTCTTTTAGTTGAAAATACCAAAAAGTTACTATGGCTCGTAATCTTGTGAGTTTTGCTACTCCTAGCAACAATTTCATGCATGAACCAATTGCACAACCTGATGTTGCAGTTGCAGAATATGAGATCAAACCGAACTTAGTTTCCATAGTTCAATAGGACCAATTTGGAGGCTCTGCTTCTGAAGATGCAGGTATGCACTTACATAATTTTACTGAATTGTGCAACATGACACGCATAAAGGATTATGACCCATATGCTCTTAAACTTCGCTTATTTCCTTTCTCTTTGAGAGGAAAAGCTAAGGAATGGCTTTTAGCTTTGCCTAAAGGCAGTATTACTTCTTGGGCTGCATGTTGCAGTAAATTTTTATCTAGGTTTTGTCCACCTGCAAAATTATGCAATTACATTCTCAGATTACAGGTTTCAAGCAAGAGGAACGTGAGCCACTAGCACTTGCGTGGGATAAAATGAAAGAAGCTATAAGCATTGTTCACGAAATCGGTAACTGATAGCTGCTCGGTCGGCTTGGGAGTAGTGATTTTTCGGTGAATCGGCCTATTAACTGGATTAATCGGTCGACCATTAATCGGCAGATTAAATAGGAATTTCCAACATATATCTATTTTTTATGTATTATACCATACTCTCATGCTCTCAACTATGTAATATACCAAAATACGCTACTGTTTGGTCGAAACCTAGCTATTGAGGAGCGAGAGGGGGATGGAAGGGGTTATGGGGAAAAAATTTGGGCTTCGTTTGCCCACTAGTTAATAGGCCAGCAACGATTAATCGGCCTAAGAACCGATTAATCGGTCTAACATGCCAATTAATCGGCCTCACAAGTTAACACGATGAATAGGTGCTATTCGATTCGATCACCCAACGAGTAGCGATTAACTGGCCCGTTAACTGATTAATTGGATGAATTCTTGAACAGTGGCTATAAGAAACTGCCCCAATCATGGAATGGAGGAATGGTTAATCCTTCATATGTTTTATAATGGCTTGAATCACATGTCAAAAACTATGCTTGATACAACTGCAGGAGGAACAATCATGGGAAATCCCATAGAAGACGTCAAGAAGATACTCGATGATATGCAAGAGAACCATGCCCAATGGCATGTTGAGAGAACCACCACCAAGAAGGTGAATGTCATAGAAGAAAATAGCTCAGATTTGACAATCAAGATAGAAGAACTTATCTCTTTGATGAAAGGTAAAGAAGAGGTAAATGTCGATGCCATCACTAATGAAGATACTAGTGATGTTAATTTTATCGCTCGTAATAGCTATAATCCCAATTGGAAAAACAATGGTTATGCTCCTAAACTTCCTTATCCAAATAATGGAGGAGCATCCAATAATTTTAATGGAGCTAATGGTAGCAATAGAAATACTCTTGAAGAAACTCTTAAAAGTTTTATTGCTAGCCAGACTGAGCAGAATGAAAACTTCAAGAATATCTTGAAGAATCATGATAACTTACTCGGTCAATTGACCGGTAAGGTTGTTGGACTAACAAATGATGTGCAGATACTTGAAGCCAGATCCAAGAATATGGAGGCTCAAGTGGCAAAGATAGCAGAGAGCCAAACCTTGATTTTGGCAAACACTACTGCACGCGACCGCTAACGCGACACATGAATCAGAGACCCCGCGACCAAACTGTGTGCGATGCATGAATCGCAAACAGTGTCATAATAAAACCATCACCAATAAGACGAACTGTGTGCGATAGCGGATACATCAAGCACGATTCAGATTAGAGACGCGTGTGCAATGCGTGGCATACAGTTGATCCATACGAACTATTTGCGATGAGCCAGAACAACAGAAACGGTCAGCCAGATCGAGGTGTGTGTGCGATATACAACATACAGTTCATTGGGATGAACTGTTTGCGATTACCCAACACAACAGAAACGGTCAGCCAGATCAAGGTGTGTGCGATAGACGGCATACTGTTCACTCGAATGAATTGTTTGCGATGAACCAAAACAACAGAAACGGTTCAACTTAACAAGATGTGTGTGATACACGGCAAACATGCCAGTAATCAGAAATGCGTGGGAAGACCGATAACAACACAGAGGATTCCTGCTAATAAGCCGTGTGTGTTGTGGGCAAATGCTTGCTGGTATACAATTGTCAGCGATTGATGAAATCATCACCGACAGGTTCCCTAGTTTAGTCCGTCTGCGATGTAATTTGATGTAATTAAACATCCAATTACATAGGTCACTATACAAAACATTCACACACACCTCAATAAACAATTACATGCATTCTAAACTAGGAGAAACGATCATCTAATCATCTACTTCTTGTGACGCTGCCGCCTGGCTCGATCCCTCGCCTGGGGCAGGACGAAGGCACTTCCTCATGTCAACAATCCACCTGTACATCTCGTAGCTTGTGTACGCGTCCTTGGTCGCGTACTTGACGTGTTCTTCATCCAGTCTCCGCACCCAGTCCTCGTGCCAGGCATCCTTGTTCTTGTTGCACTCATCCTTCATGTCTCTTTAGTAGGGGTCGATGATGGCCACGGCGAGGTCAACCAGGGAGTCCTTCCCCTTCTTTCTGCCCCAGACCCTGTACTGGCGTTGGATGTCGACAAGCTTCTGGCAGGCCAAGCCCGTAGTCTCGAGCACCTTTAGATTGTTGAAGGTGTCCACCATAGCAAACCTATAGTCGGGGCTGTTGATAAACCTGGCCAAACGCTCGCAAGGCCTTGTGGCCAGGGAGTAGTGGTAGACGAGGACGTGATGGCGCACGCACAACTGGGCGACGACAACCGCAAAGATATCCGCGGAGGCCGGTTCGTTCGTCCTATTCTGATATTCAGGACCAAGAGGTACTGGATTCTCTTTCGGATAGACCCTGAAAGGAGAAGAAAGGCTGAAATGCCAACGGACCTCTGTCTATTCTCTAATTCACCCGATCCGATAGTACCCGTTTTTGGAACGTCCAGTGCCAAAGTCATTGAATGGGTAAGTCACCAATCCAATTTCTGATCATACCCGGCACGACCCTCGGTGAACTCGAGGTCGAAGCTGACCACTTGGTACTTATCCTCAGCAAGCAACTGCTCCATAGTGTGGATGGAGCTCTTCACCGAGACCGGCTCATTGGTGTACACCACCGAGAGGTCCTTCCCCCTCACGTGGGTGTCCACTACGTGAGGCGTGGTGAACTGCCGCCCACCGTCATCGTCAGCCGCTGGGAGTGCCATTGGAGCTGCTGGATATCCTCTCTGTATGTGTCGTTGTGGGTGTGCTTATTGTGTCGTGGGGCGCGAGATATGAAGGTAAATGGCCACGAGAATAAATGAGGGCTGGGCGGCCGGGATTCTCGGCACGTCCGCTGGGCAGTTTTTGCCGCACGTAACTGCGTCGTGGTGCCGCGTCCGGCGCAACCGCATGCATATGGCACCCCAAACGTACGTGATCGTGCGCCGGCCCGAAACACTGCCAGCGCGCGTGGCGGGACGCGAGCAGAGCGCGCCATGGCCGCCTCAACCGCGAGCAACCACACGCATAGAGCAGTTGAACACGCAGGGAATGGCCATCTACAAGCCGGCCGGCAGTTGCGAGCCGCCGGCGTGATGTGAAACTATGCCGCGTTCCACATCACACAGTGGGCGAACAATCATTCGCGATGCTGCATAGAGAGCGGCTGTGTGCTAGGTAATTAAATCACAAACGTTTTTTTATTAACCGTATGTGTACGTGTCATTTCTTCCTCCTCTTGCACGTATTGTCACCGCGTGATACGTCCATTTTGCATCATGTTTTCCTACTGTTATTTATAGTGTTTTTAATCAATATAACACTTTGTGGAGCAATTCTAATGCCTTTTCTCTCTTAATATGCAAGATTTACACAAGGAGGGAGATTGCCGGCAGCTGGAATTCTGGACCTGAAAAAGCTATGTCAGAGATACCTATTCTACACATCTCCAAATGAGCTGAAATTTCACAGAGAATTATTTTGGAATAAATAAAAAATACTGGAAGCAAGAAGTACCAGAGGGGGCCACCCAGGTGCCCACGAGGCACCAGGGCGCGCCACCCCCCCAAGCGCGCTCTGGTGGCTCATGGGGCCCCTGGCCAGCCTCTGGCCCCCATTTTCTGGTATATAAGTCATTTTGCCCTAGAAAAAATATAGAGAAGACTTTCGGGATGGTGCACCGCCGTCTCAAGGCGGAACTTGGGCAGGAGCACTTTTGCTCTCCGGCGGAGAGATTCTGCCGGGGATACTTCCCTCCGGGAGGTGGAAATCGTCGCCATCGACATCACCAGCGATCCTCTCATCGTGGGAGGACCAATCTTCATCAACATCTTCACCAGCACCATCTCATCTCAAACCCTAGTTCATCTCTTGTATTCAATCTTTGTCTCAAAACCTCAGATTGGTACCTGTGGGTTGCTAGTAGTGTTGATTACATCTTGTAGTTGATGCTAGTTGGTTTATTTGGTGGAAGATTATATGTTCAGATCTATTATGCTATTCAACACCTCTCTGATCTTGGACATGAAGATGATTTGTGAGTAGTTACTTTTGTTCTTGAGGACATGGGAGAAGTCTTGTCATAAGTAATCATGTGAATTTGGTATTCGTTTGATATTTTGATGATATGTATGTTGTTGATTCTCTTAGTGGTGTCATGTGAACGTCGACTACATGACACTTCACCATCTTTGGGCCTAAGGGAATGCATTGTGGAGTAGTAATTAGATGATGGGTTGCTAGAGTGACAGAAGCTTAAACCCTAGTTTATGCGCTATTCCGTAAGGGGCTGATTTGGATCCATATGTTTAATGCTATGGTTAGAGTTATCTTAATTCTTCTTTCGTAGTTGCGGATGCTTGCGAAGGGGGGTAATCATAAGTGGGAGGTTTCTTCAAGTAAGAACGGCACCCAAGCACCGGTCCACCCACATATCAAATTATCAAAGTAGCGAACGTGAATCAAACCAACAGGATGAAATTGACTAGATGAAATTCCCATGTGTCCTCGAGAACGCTTTACTTACTATAAGAGATCGTTCCGGCTTGTACTTTGCTACAAAAAGGATTGGGCCACCTTGCTGCACACTTTGTTACTATTGCTACTTGTCACTTGTTACAAATTATCTTGCTATCAAACTACTCTTTAACGATAATTTCAGTGCTTGCAGAAAATACCTTGCTGAAAACCGCTTGTCATTTCCTTCTGCTCCTCGTTGGGTTCGACACTCTTACTTATCGAAAGGACTACGATTGATCCCCTATACTTGTGGGTCATCAAGACTCTTTTCTGGTGCCGTTGCCGGGGAGTGAAGCGCCTTTGGTGAGTGGAATTTGGTAAGGAAACATTTATATTACGTGCTGAAATTTACTATTACTTGTCACTATGGAAAGTAATCCTTTGAGGGGTTTGTTCGGGGTATCTTCACCTCGACCGGAAACACAAATAGTTTCTCCTCAACCTACTGCACCTACTGAAAATATTTCATATGAAATTCCTCCGGGTATGATAGAGAAACTGCTAGCTAATCCTTATGCAGGAGATGGAACGGTACATCCTGATATGCACTTGATCTATGTGGATGAAATTTGTGGATTGTTTAAGATTGCAGGTTTATCTGGAGATGGAGTTAAGAAGAAAGTATTCCCTTTATCTTTGGAGGGAAAGGCATTGACATGGTATAGGCTATGTGATGATACTGATACATGGGACTGGAACCGATTGAAATTGGAATTCCACCAGAAATTTTATCCTATGCATTTGGTTCATCATGATCAGAATTATATATATATTTTTTTGCCTCGTGAAGGAGAAAGCATCGCTCAAGCTTGGGGGAGGCTTAAGTACATAATGTACACATTCCCCAATCATGAGCTCTCAAGAAAAATCATCTTACAAAATTTTTATGCTCGGCTTTCTCATGATAATCAAACCATGCTCGATTCTTCTTCGACTGGCTCCTTTATGAAGAAAACTATTGAATTCAGATGGGATCTTCTAGAAAGAATTAAACGCAACTCTGAAGATTGGGAACTCGACAAAGGTAATGAGTCAGGTATAATACTTGAGTTTGATTGTGTTAAATCTTTTATGGCCACCGATGCTTTTCATAAGTTTAGCACTCAATATGGACTTGACTCTGAGATAGTAGCCTCCTTTTGTGAATCCTTTGCTACTCATGTTGATCTCCCTAAGGAGAAGTGGTTTAAATATCACCCACCTATTGAATTAAAAGAAGAACCCATTAGTGTTAAAGAAGAAACAATTGTTTACCATGTTGATCCAGTTGTGCCTACTACTTATATTGAGAAACCACCTTTTCCTGTTAGGATTAAGGAACATGCTAAAGCTTCAACTGTGGTTAACAAAAGTAATATTAGAGTACCTATACCCTCTGATCAGATTAAAGTTGAACCTGATGTTGCTATGGTTAAAGATCTCTTAGTCGATAATATAGATGGGCATGTTATTTACTTTTGTGATGAGGCTGCTAGAATTGCTAAACCTGTTAGAAATGAACGCGATAAGTTAGACAAGAACAAGCCCGCGGTTGGCATGCCTGTTATTTCTGTTAAGATTGGAGATCATTGCTATCATGGTTTGTGTGATATGGGTGCTAGTGTGAGTGCTATTCCATTTTCTTTATATCAAGAAGTAATGCATGATATTGCACCTGTTGAGATTGAAGATATTGATGTTACTATTAAGCTTGCGAATAGAGATACTATTACACCACTTGGGATTGTTAGAGATGTTGAAGTCTTGTGTGGCAAAATCAAATACCCCACTGATTTCTTAGTACTTGGTTCACAACAAGATAATTTTTGTCCCATTATATTTGGTAGACCTTTCTTGAATACCGTTAATGATGAAATTGATTGTGTTAAAGAAAAGGTTCGAGTTAAGTTTGGTGATATATCTCATGAGTTTAATTTCTCCAAGTTTCGTAGACAACCTCATGATAAAGAATTGCCTAGTAAAGATGAAATTATTGGTCTTGCTTCTATTACCGTACCTCCTACTGATCCGTTAGAACAATATTTGCTAGAGCATGAAAACAATATGCATATGAATGAAAGAAATGAAATAGATAAGATGTTCTTTGATCAACCACCTATCCTTAAACACAATCTGCCTGTTGAAACTCTTGGAGGCCCTCCTCCACCTAAAGGTGATCCTGTATTTGAATTGAAGCAATTGACTGATACATTGAAATATGCTTATCTTGATGAAAAGAAGATATATCCTGTTATTATTAGTGCTAACCTTTCAGATCATGAAGAAAAGAGATTACTTAAAACTCTGAGGAAGCACCGAGCTGCTATTGGATATACTCTTGATGATCTTAAGGGCATTAGTCCCACTCTATGTCAGCACAAAATTAATATGGAGCCTGATGCTAAACCAATTGTCGACCACCAACGGCGATTAAATCCTAAGATGAAAGAGGTGGTAAGAACTGAAATATTAAAGCTTTTGGAAGCAGGTATAATCTATCCCATAGCTGATAGTAGATGGGTAAGTCCCGTTCATTGTGTCCCTAAGAAAGGAGGTATCACCGTTGTTCCTAATGATAAAAATGAACTCATTCCACAAAGAATTGTAACTGGTTATAGGATGGTAATTGATTTTAGAAAATTAAACAAAGCTACTAGAAAAGATCATTACCCCTTACCTTTTATTGATCAAATGTTAGAAAGATTATCTAAGCATACACACTTTTGTTTCCTAGATGGTTATTCTGGTTTTTCTCAAATACCCGTATCACAACCCGATCAAGAGAAAACCACCTTTACTTGTCCTTTTGGAACTTATGCTTATAGACATATGCCTTTTGGTTTATGTAATGCACCTGCTACCTTTCAAAGGTGTATGACTGCTATATTCTCTGTTTTTTGTGAAAAGATTGTTGAGGTTTTCATGGATGATTTTTCCGTTTACGGAACTTCTTTTGATGATTGCTTAAGCAACCTTGATCGAGTTTTGCAGAGATGTGAAGAAACTAATCTTGTCTTGAACTGGGAGAAGTGCCACTTTATGGTGAATGAAGGTATTGTCTTGGGGCATAAAATTTCTGAAAGAGGTATTGAAGTTGATAAAGCTAAGGTTGATGCTATTGAGAAAATGCCATGTCCTAAAGATATTTAAGGTATAAGAAGTTTCCTTGGTCATGCTGGTTTCTATAGGAGATTTATTAAAGACTTCTCTAAAATTTCTAGGCCTTTTACCAATCTTTTGCAAAAAGATGTTCCATTTGTTTTTGATGATGATTGTCTAGAAGCCTTTGAAACACTTAAGAAAGACTTAACCACTGCACCTATTGTTCAACCACCTGATTGGAACTTGCCTTTTGAAATTATGTGTGATGCTAGTGATTATGCTGTTGGTGTTGTTCTAGGACAGAGAGTTGATAAGAAATTAAATGTTATCCATTATGCTAGTAAAACTCTAGACAATGCCCAAAGAAACTATGCAACTACTGAAAAAGAATTTCTAGTAGTTGTGTTTGCGTGTGACAAATTCAGATCTTATATAGTTGATTCTAAAGTAACTATTCACACTGATCATGCTGCTATTAAATATCTTATCGAAAAGAAAGATGCTAAACCTAGGCTCATTAGGTGGGTTTTATTGCTACAAGAATTTGACTTGCATATTATTGATAGAAAGGGAGCTGAGAATCCCGTATGAGATAATTTGTCTAGAATTCAAAATGTTCTTGATGACCCACTTTCTATTAATGATGATTTTCTTGACGAACAGTTAGCTATCATAAATGCTTCTCGTAATACTCCTTGGTATGCAGACTATGCTAATTATATTATTGCTAAATACATACCACCTAGTTTCACATACCAACAAAAGAAAAAGTTCTTTTATGATTTAAGACATTACTTCTGGGATGACCCACATCTTTATAAAGAAGGAGTAGATGGTATTATTAGACGTTGTATACCTGAGCATGAACAGGAACAAATCCTACGGAAGTGTCATTACGAGGCCTACGGAGGACACCATGCGGGAGACAGAACTGCACATAAGGTATTGTAATCTAGTTTTTATTGGCCTACTCTTTTCAAGGATGCTCGTAAGTTTGTATTGTCTTGTGATGAATGTCAAAGAATTGGTAATGTTGGTAGACGTCAGGAAATGCCTATGAATTATTCACTTGCTATTGAACCATTTGATGTTTGGGGATTTGATTATATGGGACCTTTTCCTAAATCCAATGGGTATACACATATTTTAGTTGCTGTTGATTACGTTACTAAGTGGGTAGAAGCTATTCCAACTAGTAGTGCTGATCATAACACTTCTATTAAAATGCTTAAAGAAGTTATTTTCCTGAGGTTCGGAGTTCCTAGATATTTAATGACTGATGGTGGTTCACATTTTATTCATGGTGCATTCTGTAAATTGCTTGCTAAATATGATGTCAACCATAGAATTGCATCTCCCTATCACCCTCAATCTAGTGGTCAAGTAGAATTGAGCAATAGAGAAATAAAATTAATTTTGCAAAAAACCGTTAATAGATCTAGAAAGAATTGGTCTAAGAAACTTGACGATGCATTATGGGCTTATAGAACTGCTTATAAAAATCCTATGGGTATGTCTCCTTATAAAATGGTTTATGGAAAAGCATGTCATTTACCTCTTGAGTTAGAACATAAAGCATATTGGGCAGTTAAAGAACTCAATTATGATTTTAAACTTGCCGGAGAAAAGAGGTTATTTGATATTAGCTCATTAGATGAATGGAGAACCCAGGCTTATGAAAATGCCAAATTGGTTAAAGAAAAAGTTAAAGATGGCATGATAGAAGAATTCAAAAACGGGAATTCAAAGTGGGTGAGCAAGTTCTATTGTACAATTCTCGTTTGAGATTTGCTACTTGTAGCTTGCGTTGGTATTTTCCCCGAAGAGGAAGGGATGATGCAGCACAGTAGAGATAAGTATTTCCCTCAGTTATGAAACCAAGGTTATCGAACCAGTAGGAGAATCACACAACACCTCGTTAGCAGTACCTGCACACAAACAATAAACCCTTGCACCCAACGCAAACGAGGGGTTGTCAATCCCTCAGCGGTAAATTGCAAGATTAAATTGTATGTGATAGATTGATAGATTGAAACAAAAATACAAAATAAAATAAATAAAAGAAAATGGCAGCAATATTTTTAGGGTTTTAGTAATATGATTTAGAAAGACCCGGGGGCCATAGTTTTCACTAGAGGCTTCTCTCAAGAAAATTGCATACGGTGGGTAGACAAATTACTGTTGGGCAATTGATAGAAAAGCAAATAATCATGACGATATCCAAGGCAATGATCATGTATATAGGCATCACATCCAAGATTAGTAGACCGACTCCTGCCTGCATCTACTACTATTACTCCACACATCGACCGCTATCCAGCATGCATCTAGTGTATTAAGTCCATAAAAGAACAGAGTAATGCCTTAAGAACGATGACATGATGTAGACAAGATAAACTCACGTATGAATAAACCCCATCTTTTTACCCTTAATAGCAATGATACATACGTGTCATGTCCCTTTCTGTCACTGGGATTGAGCACCGCAAGATCGAACCCATTACAAAGCACCTCTTCCCATGGCAAGATAAATCAACTCAGTTGGCCAAACCAAATCAATAGATCGAAGAAGAAATACGAGGCTATAATAATCATGCATAAAAGATTGCAGCAAAGACTCAAATATATTCATGGATAATCTGATCATAAACTCACAATTCATCGGATCCCAACAAACACACCGCAAAAAGTGATTACATCGGATAGAACTCCAAGAACATCGAGGAGAACATTGTATTGAAGATCAAAAAGAGAGAAGAAGCCATCTAGCTACTAACTATGGACCCGAAGGTCTGTGGTAAACTACTCACACATCATCAGAAGGGCAGCAAGGTTGATGTAGAGCCCCTCCGTGATCGATTCCCCCTCCGGCGGAGTACCGGAGAAGGCCTCCAGATCAGATCTCTCTAGAACAGAAACTTGCGGCGGCGGAAAAAGTATTTCGTGGACTCCCCTGTGGGTTTCTGATTTTTTCTGAATTTATAGTGGAGGAATTAGGTCAAACGGAGCTCTGTGGGCCCCACGAGGCACCAGGGCGCGCCTGGGGCGCGCCCTGGTGGCTCGTGGGCCCCACCAGGGTCTTTTGGCCTCCTCCCGAAGCTTCTAGTGTTTATCTTGGCCAATAAAAAATGTCCAAAAAGTTTCGTGACATTTGGACTTCGTTTGGTATTGATTTTCTGTAAAACAAAAATAGGGCAGAAAACAGCAACTGGCACTGGGCACTAAGTTAATAGGTTAGTCTCCAAAAATGATATATAATTGCTGTAAATGCTTATAAAAAACATCCAAGATTGATAATATAACAGCATGGAATAATCAAAAATTATAGATACGTTGGAGACGTATCAAGATTCTTTGCAGGAAAGCTCCTCTCTAAATGGGAAGGACCGTATATCATCGAAGAAGTTTATCGCTCCGGAGCCATCAAAATAAACAACTCCGAAGGCACTAATCCGAGAGTGGTGAATGGACAAAGAATTAAGCATTATATTTCAGGTACCCCCATTAATGTTGAAACTAATATTATTGAAACAATTACACCGGAAGAATACATAAGAGAGACCTTCCGGAACGCTCCAGGACCCTGAAAAGGGGTAGGTATGTGATACGGTAAGTAAACCGACTCCAAAAATTCCATAAAAATATTTTCTGTCAGTTTTGGAATATTTAAAAAATTACAAAAATAAAAAGCAGCCGAGGGCACCCACCTGGTGCCCACGAGGCACCAGGGCGCGCCACCCCCCAGGCGCGCCCTGGTGGCTCGTGGGCCCCACGTGAGCCCTCCCGACTCCGTTTTCTCCTGGATTACTTGTTTTGCAAGATAAAAAATCGTTATATATACTCCCGTATGTTTTGACCACCGTATCGCAGAAATCTCCTCTGTTCTTGTTTCGTACTATTTTTCTGACAGATCTAGATCGCCATGGCTCCCCAAAAGCTCCGTGCCAAGCACCGCATTGTGCAACCATCGCCGGGCAAACGCCCCTACAGCGAGGCTTACTATGAGTTGTCATCAGGAGAAGAAGACAATGGCAAGGAGGAGAAGGTCGAGGAAGTTGCAGGAGCCCAGGCTCCGGAAGGAGGGCAAGCCACCCCCTGGAGGAGACCGCAGAGAAGGGAGATATCCTTCAACCTTTATATGATCATCTCCCCCCATCCGTAATTGAAGCCCTAAGAGTCTTTGAAATAGTTAGTGCTCAGAATACATCTCTCACTCATGAAGTTATTTTGTTGGAAGAGCAAAACATCGCCCTTCAGAGCATCAACCGCCGATTGATGTATCTGCTTGAGCTGAAGGACAAGCTCGCCACTTCATCACCACCACCATCACCGAAGAAGGAGACTTGAGCACATGGGTATGGGCACTCCCCTTGGCTTGCGCCAAGCTTGGGGGAGGTGCCCCAGTATCATATCACCATCACTTTTATCATCTTTACCTATTTTAGTTCGATCCTTAGTTATTTCATGATCTAGTTGAATAAAAGTTTAGTATGATCTATTTTCGAGTGTTAGCTTCATGATCTATCTATCTATGTAATCGAGGTGAGAGTTATATAATAAAGAGTAGTTTGAGTTTTTGCTTCTTTACTTTCATGTTTCAATCCTAGCAATGAAAATAATGGAAAAGATCATATGCTAATCTTATGGAAAGTAATGACATTACATAAAGTAAAGTATAAGTAGTAAAATTTATTGAAGGGTAACAAACATAGCATTAGTCAATGGTGCAATTCATGAAAGAATTAATAGGGAAGAGAAGATTCACATGCAAATATACTATCTTGGACATCTTTTATGATTGTGAGCCCCCATTAAGTATTTTATGTCAAATTGTTGACGTTGGTCAAGCAAGACAACGTAATGAATTATGTTTGCTTATATTCACTTAGAAGTTATATTGTTATAGATCCTCCAACATGTGGTGCTTGCCCAATATCTTTGCTAGCCAAGAATCCGCACCAAGTAGAGATACTACTTGTGCATCCAAAACCCTTAAACCCAGTTTCATGTCATGAGAGTCCACTATATCTACCTATGGATTGAATAAGATCCTTCAAGTACGTTGTCATCGGTGCAAAAAGCAATAAAAATTGCCTCTAAATATGTCTGAACTTTTATTGTAAGGGAAAATAAGCTTTGTATGAACTTGTGATGGTAAAGAAATAAAAGCGACATACTGCATAATAAAGGTTGCTATCACAAGGGGCAATATAAAGTGACGTTCCTTTGCATTAAGAGCTCTTGCATCCAACAACAAAAAGTGCGTGACAACCTCTGCTTCCCTCTGCGAAGGGCCTATCCTTTACTTTTATGTATTTACTTTTTATGCAAGAGTCAATATTGTTCTCCTCTACTTCCTTTTTATTTTTCTCTTTTGTAAGCATCATGTGGTGGGGAAAGATCTAGGCATATATATCCAGTTGGATATGAGTGATCATGAGTTATTATTGTTGACGTCACCCTTGAGGTGAATGAGTTGGGAGGCGAAATCACAAGCCCCTATCTTTCTATGTGTCTGGCTGAAACTTTTTGCTCCATATATATGTCGTGAGTGTTAGCAATCATAGAAGACTAAATGATGGTTGAGTATGTGGACTTGCTAAATAGCTCCTACATGAGACCCTTCCTGAAAATATGATGAATTGCAATTGCATTGTTGACTGAGAACACAGTTTGTTAGTTTTCAAGAAAGTTTATGCCTTATACTCCATTGTTGTGATGAATTGTTACTTGCTCATGAGAAGTTTATGATAATAAATATTGTTGTTATAATAATGATCATGATGCTACTATGTCCGTATTTTGTTTTTATTGACACCTCTCTCTCTAAACATGTGGACATGATTATCGATATTGGCTTTCGCTTGAGGACAAGCGAGGTCTAAGCTTGGGGGAGTTGATACGTCCATTTTGCATCATGTTTTCCTATTGTTATTTATAGTGTTTTTAATCAATATAACACTTTGTGGAGCAATTCTAATGCCTTTTCTCTCTTAATATGCAAGATTTACACAAGGAGGGAGATTGCCGGCAGCTGGAATTCTGGACCTAAAAAAGCTATGTCAGAGATACCTATTCTGCACATCTCCAAATGAGCTGAAATTTCACGGAGAATTATTTTGGAATAAATAAAAAATACTGGAAGCAAGAAGTACCAGAGGGGGCCACCCAGGTGCCCACGAGGCACTAGGGCGCGCCACCCCCCCCAGGCGCGCCCTGGTGGCCCCTGGCCAGCCTCTGGCCCCCATTTTCTGGTATATAAGTCATTTTCCCTAGAAAAAAATATGGAGAAGACTTTCGGGACGGTGCGCCGCCGCCTCGAGGCGAGCACTTTTGCTCTCCGGCAGAGAGATTCTGCCGGGGATACTTCCCTCCGGGAGGGGGAAATCGTCACCATCGACATCACCAGCGATCCTCTCATCGTGGGAGGACCAAACTTCATCAACATCTTCACCAGCACCATCTCATCTCAAACCCTATTTCATCTCTTGTATTCAATCTTTGTCTCAAAACCTCAGATTGGTACCTGTGGGTTGCTAGTAGTGTTGATTACATCTTGTAGTTTGATGCTAGTTGGTTTATTTGGTGGAAGATTATATGTTCAGATCTATTATGCTATTCAACACCTCTCTGATCTTGGACATGAAGATGATTTGTGAGTAGTTACTTTTGTTCTTGAGGACATGGGAGAAGTCTTGTCATAAGTAATCATGTGAATTTGGTATTCGTTCGATATTTTGATGATATGTATGTTGTTGATTCTCTTAGTGGTGTCATGTGAACGTCGACTACATGACACTTCACCATCTTTGGGCCTAAGGGAATGCATTGTGGAGTAGTAATTAGATGATGGGTTGCTAGAGTGACAGAAGGTTAAACCCTAGTTTATGCGCTATTCCGTAAGGGGCTGATTTGGATCCATATGTTTAATGCTATGGTTAGAGTTATCTTAATTCTTCTTTCGTAGTTGCTGATGCTTGCGAAGGGGGGTAATCATAAGTGGGAGGTTTGTTCAAGTAAGAACAGCACCCAAGCACCGGTCCACCCACATATCAAATCATCAAAGTAGCGAACGCGAATCAAACCAACATGATGAAAGTGACTAGATGAAATTCCCATGTGTCCTCGAGAACGCTTTACTTACTATAAGAGATCGTTCCGGCTTGTCCTTTGCTACAAAAAGGATTGGGCCACCTTGCTGCACACTTTGTTACTATTGCTACTTGTCACTTGTTACAAATTATCTTGCTATCAAACTACTCTTTACCGATAATTTCAGTGCTTGCAGAAAATACCTTGCTGAAAACCGCTTGTCATTTCCTTCTGCTCCTCGTTGGATTTGACACTCTTACTTTTCGAAAGGACTACGATTGATCCCCTATACTTGTGGGTCATCACCGCGCTGCCGCAGAAGGCTTCGAGCGCAAGCTTGAGCACCGCACGTGCTTCTTTTGGCCAAACGTTAGCTCGAAGAGGCGCCAATGAATCATCGGTGAGCCCGATCCCGCGCAACAGTGCAGGTTCCCACGCACAACCGTGCAAGCTTCCTGCCCGACTCGGCGAAATCCCCCAAAACCCCAGTGCTTACCGGCCTGCTATATAAACAGTCACGGCCGGCAAGTCGGCATCGCATTTTCCCCTCCCTCCCCGTAGCTTATCTCATCTGCTTCTCCCACCATCGCCAATGGCACCGGTCCGTCGTCGTTGCTCAGCCACTCCGCCGTCATCTGAGGACAGCTCCAGCTGGGAGGCTACACCGCGGCGCTGGCGCAGTCCCCGGCGGCATGTACTGCCTGTGGCGTCCTTGTTGGGTGTGTGCACAACACCCGCCACTGCCCGACGGCAGCTGTTGCCGGCCGCCGTTGCCGCCAACCCACCGTCGGCCGCCGTGGCCGCCACACCACCGTCGGCCGCCAGGGCCATCGCCTGCTCCGCCACCACGACCCGAAGGCGGGTGGTGGCCATCGTGGCCACCACCCCACTGTTGGTTGCCATGGCCATCACTCGCTCCGCCACCACGGCCCGAAGGCGGGAGGTGGCCGCCACCCCACCGTCGGCCGCCGTGGCCGCCACCCCACCGTCGACCGCCGGGGTGATACATCTCCAACGTATCTATAATTTATGAAGTATTCATGCCATGGCTACAACAATTTTATATGTTTTTGGTATGATTTGATTAGAACTAACCCGGACTGACGCTGTTTTCAGCAGAACTACCGTGGTGTTGTTTTTTTGTGCAGAAATAAAAGTTCTCGGATTGGGCCGAAAATTTACGGTGATTTTTATGGACCAAAAGAGACCCCCGAAGCTTCGTGGATGGACCAGAAGAGCCACGAGGACGTGACAAGCCTGGGGGGGCGCCCTCCCCCCCAGGGCGCACCGGGCAGGCTTGTCGCTCCCTCGTGGGCTCCGTGGCGTGAATCCAACGCTGACAAATCCTATAAATACCAGAAACCTCGAAAAAAACCTAGAACTTCCACGCCGCCGCCGCAAGCCTCTGTACCGAAGCGATCTCATCCGGAGCCCTGTTCCGGCACTCTGTCGGAGGGGGGAATCATCACCGGAGGCCATCTTCATCATCCCGGCGGTCTCCATGACGAGGAGGGAGTAGTTCACCCTCGGGGCTGAGGGTATGTACCACTAGCTATGTGTTTGATCTCTCTCTCTCTCTCGTGTTCTTGATTTGGCACGATCTTGATGTACCGCGAGCTTTGTTAATATAGTTGGATCATATGGTGTTTCTTCCCTCTCTCTATCTTGTTGTGATGAATTGAGTCTTGCTCTTTGAGGTTTCGTTATGTTGGATTGAATATTGGATTTGAGATCACTTGATGTATGTCTTGCATGTGGATACCCGTGGTGACAATGGGGTATTCTATTGAGTTACTTGATGTATGTTTTGGTATTCAACTTACGGATTCCCGTGGTGACATTGGGGTAATCTAAGCACATAGGTTGATACATGTTTTCGTTCTACGTTCTCCGATAGAAACTTTGGAGTGATTCTTTGTCACACATTGAGGGATTGTTATATGATTCAATTATGTTAGCACTGTTGAAAGATTGCACTAATGAAAGTATGAACTCTAGGCCTTGTTTTCAAGCATTGCAATACCGTTTGTGCTCCGTTTTATCACTTGCTACCTTGCTGTTTTTATTATTTCAGATTACAAAAACCTATTTCTACCATCCATACTACACTTGTATCACCATCTCTTCGCCGAACTAGTGCACCTATACAATTTACCATTGTATTGGGTGTGTTGGGGACACAAGAGATTCTTTGTATTTGATTGCAGGGTTGTTTGAGAGAGACCATCTTCATCCTACGCCTCCCACGGATTGATAAACCTTAGGTCATCCACTTGAGGGAAATTTTCTATTGTCCTACAAAACTCTGCACTTGGAGGCCCAACAACGTCTACAAGAATAAAGTTGCGTAGTAGACATCAAGCTCTTTTCTGGCGCCGTTGCCGGGGAGGTGAGTGCTTGAAGGTATATCTTTAGATCTTGCAATTGAATCTTTTAGTTTCTTGTTTTATCATTAGTTTGGTTTATAAAAGAAAACTACAAAAAAAATGGAATTGAGGTTGCCTCAAATGCTTTATCTTTATAATGTCTTTCTTGAAAATGATGGATCGGAAAATTATGCCAAAGTGTTAGAAGAAGAATTCAATAGAATGTTTGGCATAAAATCTTTGAATGATGAGCATGATTGCAATGTTGTTAGTATGCTTTCTATGAATATCCATGATGCTAATGATATGCAAAGCCATAAGCTTGGGGATGCTATGTTTGATGAAGATGATATTTTTAGTCCCCCAAGTTTTGATGAGAAAATTTATTACGATGATAGCATGCCTCCTATTTATGATGATTATATTGATGAAAGTGGGTTTGGAAGAGTGTCAACTCTAGGTACTAATGATTCCACTATTTTGGAGGGTGTTGAATCTTATTGGAATAATGATAAAATTGGATTTGGAGAGGTCATGACTTTATTTAATGATGATTCCACTATTTTGGAAGATGTTTCAATTGACTATGATAACAAAGTTGCTATATATGATGATTATTGTGATGACATCTATGTTATAAATAATAATGATAACTATGAAACTTGTCATCATGATTTTAATTTTCAATTGGATTATCCCAATCAAGTATCACATGACAGTTGTTGTGTTGAATTTGCTCCCACTATTGTGGATGAGAAGAAATTTGCTTATGTGGAGAGTAATAAAAATTCTATGCTTGTGGGTCATGAAAAGAATGCTTTATGTGATATTTATATTATTGAATTTATTCATGATGCTACTGAAAATTATTATGAGAGAGGATCATATGCTTGTGGGTGTTGCAATAATATCAAATTTCCTCTCTATGTGTTGAAAGTTTTAAAGTTATACTTGTTTTGCCTTCCTATGCTAGTTGATTCTCGCTCCCATAAATTGTTTGCTCACAAAATCCCTATGCATAGAAAGTGGGTTAGGCTTAAATGTGCTTGTCATATGATTCATGATGCTCTCTTTATGTTTCAATTCTTTATTCTTATGCGAGCATCATTGAAATCATCATGCCTAGTTGAAAGGAATTAAAGAAAAGCGCTTGTTGGGAGACAACCCAATATTTATACCTACTGTTTTTGTATGTCCACATGATTAAGCTACTGTAGTAATCATGTTTTATATGTTTTCTTTCAATAATGTGCCAAGTAAAACCTTTGGGATAGTATGGATGATAGTTGACTTGATTCTGTGCAAAAACAGAAACTTTTGCGTCCAGTGCAGAAATTCCTATAATTTACTGGAGTGTCAAAATCTTCTGTAATTTTTACACATGATTGATATACCAATTTCCTACGCTTTACTATTTTTTCAGAATTTTCAGAGTTGCAGAAGTATGGTGTTTATTCAGATCACTATAGATTGTTCTGTTTTTGACAGATTCTGTTTTCAATGCATAGTTTGCTTGTTTTAGTGTTTCCATAGCTTATATTGAGTAATATAAATTGTGGAAATGATAGAATATAGTAGGCATTATGTGAGAACAATTATGAATCTTGTCTTGACAGTACCTAATTGGATGATTTATTTTTATCATACTAACCTATCTCACGAAGTTCCGTTAAGTTTTGTGTGTTTGAAATTTTCAAGTTTTGGGTGAGATAACGATATGAGGAGAATAAGGAGCGGCAAGAACCTAAGCTTGGGGATGCCCTAGTGGGCATCCCACCTTTCTTCATCAACACCTATCAGTTAGCCTAAGGTTTTACTTGTTCACATGATATGTGCTATTCTTGGAGTGTCCTTTTATTTTCATTTTGTTTGCTGTTTGAATAAAATTATCAAGATCTGAAATATTTATTGAGAGATAGTCTTCACATAGCTACTTAATTGTTTAACTACTCATTAATCTTAACTTATATCTTTTGGAGTAGTTTGTCATTTACTCTCGTGCTTCACTTATATCCTAAGAGTAAATTGTGGAATGAATTGAATATCATAAAGTTGAAATTATATGTGTTTCATATGCTTGTCCCATGGGGAGTAGTGACTTCACATAAAAGAAGTATAAGTGGTAAAATTTATTGAAAGTTAGCAAACATAGCATTGGTCACTTGAACAATTCATGAAAGAATGTTGAAGGAAGAGAGGTTTCACATATAAATATACTATCTTGGACATCTTCTATGATTGTGAGCCCCTGTTAATTATTTTCAACCTTGATCAAGTAGTTGATGTTGGACAAGGAAGACAACGTAATGGGTTATGTTTGTTTATATTCACATAGAAGTTATATGTTCTTGGATCCTCTAACATGTGGTGCTTGCCCCCTATCCTTTGCTAGCCAAAAATCCGCACTAAGTAGAGATACTACTTGTGCATCCAAAACCCTTGAATCAAGTTTCATGTCATGAGAGTCCACTATATCTACCTATGGATTGAATAAGATCCTTCAAGTAAGTTATCATCGGTGCATAAAGCAATAAAAATTGCCTCTAAATATGTATGAACTTTTATTGTAAGGGAAAATAAGCTTTGTACGATCTTGTGATGGTGAAGAAATAAAAGCGACAGACTGCATAATAAAGGTTGCTATCACAAGGGGCAATATAAAGTGACGTTCCTTTACATTAAGAGTTTGCACATCCAAAAATAAAAAGTGCATGACAACCTCTGCTTCCCTCTGCGAAGGGTCTATCTTTTACTTTATGTATTTACTTTTATGCAAGAGTCAATAGTGTTCTTATCTATTCCTTTTTTATTTTCTCTCTTGGCAAGCATCATGTGGTAGGGAAAGATCCAGGCACATATATCCAGTTGAATATAGGTGATCATGAGTTATTATTGTTGACATTATCCCTGAGATAAATAAGTTGGGAGGCAAAACATTAAGCCCCTATCTTCCTATGTGTTTGACTGAAATGGTTTGTTCTAAAAATATGCTTTGAGTGTCAGCAATCATGGAAGACTATATGATAGTTGAGTATGTGGAATTTGCTAAATCAAAGCTCTTACATAGACCCTTCCTGAAAATAAGATGAATTGCAATTGTTTGATGACTGAGAACATAGTTTATTAGTTTTTATGATCTATACTTTAACATGTGAATAGCTTGCTACTTTATCATGAGAAGTTTTATGAGATGAGCTACTGTTTATGATATATAATGATGCTAGAAAAGGTGATTGTAATTCTCCTTGATCAAACTTGTGCACTATGCTAGCATTTACACTTCATAAATTATTTCTTTTATCATTTACCTACTCGAGGACGAGCAGGAATTAAGCTTGGGGATGCTGATACGTCTCCAACGTATCTATAATTTATGAAGTATTCATGCCATGGTTATAACAATTTTATATGGTTTTGGTATGATTTGATTAGAACTAACCCGGACTGACGCTGTTTTCAGCAGAACTACCGTGGTGTTGTTTTTTTGTGCAGAAATAAAAGTTCTCGGATTGGGCCCAAAATTTACGGTGATTTTTTATGGACCAAAAGAGACCCCCAAAGCTTCGTGGAAGGACCAGAAGAGCCACGAGGATGCGACAAGCCTGGGGGGCGCGCCATCCCCCCCAGGGCGCGTCGGGCAGGCTTGTCGCTCCCTCATGGGCCCCTCCTGGCGTGAATCCAACGTTGAAAAATCCTATAAATACCAGAAACCCCGAAAAGAAACCTAGAACTTCCACGCCGCCGCCACAAGCCTCTGTACCAAAGCGATCTCATCCGGAGCCCTGTTCCGGCACTCTACCGGAGGGAGGAATCATCACCGGAGGCCATCTTCATCATCCTGGCGGTCTCCATGATGAGGAGGGAGTAGTTCACCCTCGGGGCTGAGGGTATGTGCCAATAGCTATGTGTTTGATCTCTCTCTCTCTCTCTCTCTCTCTCTCTCTCTCTCTCGTGTTCTTGATTTGGCACGATCTTGATGTACCGCGAGCTTTGTTAATATAGTTGGATCATATGGTGTTTCTTCCCTCTCTCTATCTTGTTGTGATGAATTTAGTCTTGCTCTTTGAGGTTTCGTTATGTTGGATTGAATATTGGATTTGAGATCACTTGATGTATGTCTTGCATGTGGATACCCGTGGTGACAATGGGGTATTCTATTGAGTTACTTGATGTATGTTTTGGTATTCAACTTGCGGATTCCCGTGGTGACATTGGGGTAATCTAAGCACATAGGTTGATACACGTTTTCGTCCTATGTTCTCCGATCGAAACTTCGGAGTGATTCTTTGTCACACGTTGAGGGATTGTTATATGATTCATTTATGTTAGCACTGTTGAGAGATTGCACTAGTGAAAGTATGAACCCTAGGCCTTGTTTTCAAGCATTGCAATACCATTTGTGCTCCGTTTTATCACTTGCTACCTTGCTATTTTTATTATTTCAGATTACAAAAACTTATTTCTACCATCCATACTACACTTGTATCACCATCTCTTCGCCGAACTAGTGCACCTATACAATTTACCATTGTATTAGGTGTGTTGGGGACACAAGAAATTCTTTGTATTTGATTGCAGGGTTGTTTGAGAGAGACCATCTTCGTCCTACGCCTCCCATGGATTGATAAACCTTAGGTCATCCACTTGAGGGAAATTTGCTACTGTCCTACAAAACTCTGCACTTGGAGGCCCAACAACGTCTACAAGAATAAAGTTACGTAGTAGACATCAAGCTCTTTTCTGGCGCCGTTGCCGGGGAGGTGAGTGCTTGAAGGTATATCTTTAGATCTTGCAATTGAATCTTTTAGTTTCTTGTTTTATCACTAGTTTGGTTTATAAAACAAAACTACAAAAAAATGGAATTGAGGTTGCTTCAAATGCTTTATCTTTATAACGTCTTTCTTGAAAATGATGGATCGGAAAATTGTGCCAAAGTGTTAGAAGAAGAATTCAATAGAATGTTTGGCATAAAATCTTTGAATGATGAGCATGATTGCAATGTTGTTAGTATGCTTTCTATGAATATCCATGATGCTAATGATATGCAAAGCCATAAGCTTGGGGATGCTATGTTTGATGAAGATGATATTTTTATTCCCCCAAGTTTTGATGAGCAAATTTATTACGATGATAGCATGCCTCCTATTTATGATGATTATATTGATGAAAGTGGGTTTGGAAGAGTGGCAACTCTAGGTACTAATGATCACACTATTTTGGAGGGTGTTGAATCTTATTGGAATAATGATAAAATTGGATTTGGAGAGGTCATGACTTTATTTAATGATGATTCCACTATTTTGGAAGATGTTTCAATTGACTATGATAACAACGTTGCTATCTATAATGATTATTGTGATGACATGTATGCTATAAATAATAATGATAACTATGAAACTTGTCATCATGATTTTAATTTTCAATTGGATTATCCCAATCAAGTATCACATGATAGTTATTGTGTTGAATTTCCTCCCACTATTGTGGATGATAAGAAATTTGCTTATGTGGAGAGTAATAAAAATTCTATGCTTGTGGGTCATGAAAAGAATGCTTTATGTGATATTTATATTGTTGAATTTATTCATGATGCTACTGAAAATTATTATGAGAGAGGATCATATGCATGTGGGTGTTGCTATAATCTCAAGTTTCCTCTCTATGTGTTGAAAGTTTTGAAGTTATACTTGTTTTGCCTTCCTATGCTAGTTGATTCTTGCTCCCATAAATTGTTTGCTCACAAAATCCCTATGCATAGGAAGTGGATTAGGCTTAAATGTGCTTGTCATATGATTCATGATGCTCTCTTTATGTTTCAATTCTTTATTCTTATGCGAGCATCATTGAAATCATCATGCCTAGCTAAAAGGCATTAAAGAAAAGCGCTTGTTGGGAGACAACGCAATATTTATACCTACTGTTTTTGTGTGTCCACGTGATTAAGCTACTATAGTAATCATGTTTTATATGTTTTCTTTCAATAATGTGCCAAGTAAAACCTTTGGGATAGTATGGATGATAGTTGACTTGATTCTGTGCAAAAACAGAAACTTTTGCGTCCAGTCCAGAAATTCCTATAATTTACTGGAGTGTCAAAACCTTCTGAAATTTTTACACATTTTTTTTGACAGTGTAAACAGTAGGAAAGGTTCCTACTGCATATATATTACCATGGTATCCAGTATACAAGTTACATTTTTGAACAGACAGAAAAAGGGGGGGGGAGGCGGTGTTAGGGGGAAGTGCCCTGTACTAAATTTTTACACATGTTGATATACCAATTTCCTACGCTGTAAGAATATTGGAGTTAAGGTTTGTGATTCCCAAATCATGCACATATGATCTGTCGTTATGCTAAGAAGTTGGAGCATGATTTATTATTGATTGTTTTCCTTTGTGTGGCGGTCGGGGGCGTTGATGTCTACTACACAACTTATTCTTGTAGACACGTGTTGGGCCTCCAAGTGCAGAGTTTTGTAGGACAGTAGCAATTTTCCCTCAAGTGGATGACCTAAGGTTTATCAATCCGTGGGAGGCGTACGTTGAAGATGGTATCTCTCAAACAACCCTGCAACAAAATACAAGAAATCTCTTGTGTCCCCAACACACCCAATACAATGGTAAATTGTATAGGTGCACTAGTTTGGCGAAGAGATGGTGATAAAAGTGTAGTATGGATAGTAGATATAGGTTTTTGTAGTGCGAACAATAAAAAACAGCAAGGTAGCAAGTAACAAAAGTGAGCATAAACTGTATTGCAATGCTTAGAAACAAGGCCTAGGGTTCATACTTTCGCTAGTGCAATCTCTCAACAATGCTAATATAATTGGATCACATAACAATCCCTCAACGTGCGATAAAGAATCACTCCCAAGTTCCTATTAGCGGAGAACATAAGATAGAAATTGTTTGTAGGGTACGAAACCACCTCAAAGTTATCCTTTCCGATCGATCTATTGAGCTATTCCTATAAGTGTCACAAACAGCCCTAGAGTTCGTACTAAACTAACACCATATGATACACATCAACCAACTCTAATGTCACCTATATACTCCAATGTCACCACAAGTATCCGTGAGTTGATTATACGATATGCATCAAACAACTTCATAATCATAATATTCAATCCACACAAAGAACTCCAAGGAGCACCCCAAAGTTTCTATCGGAGAAAAGATAATGAAAATGTTCATCAACCCCTATGCATAGATTACCCCAATGTCACCTCGGGAATCCGCGAGTTGAGTGCCAAAACATATATCAAGTGAATCAATATAATACCCCATTGTCACCACGGGTATTCATATGCAAGACATACATCAAGTGTTCTCAAATCTGAATATTCAATCCGACAATAACGAAACCTCAAAGGGAAAAGATTCGATTCATCACAACAAAGATAGAGAGGAAAGAAACACCATATGATCCAACTATATTAATGAAGCTCACGATACATCAAGATCGTGCCATATCAAGAACACGAGAGAGAGAGAGAGAGATCAAACACATAGCTACTGGTACATACCCTCAGCCCCGAGGGTGAACTACTCCCTCCTCGTCATGGAGATCGCCGGGATGATGAAGATGGCCTCCGGTGATGCTTTCCCCCCTCCGGCAGGGTGCCGAAAAAGGGCTGTAGATGAGATCATGGAGGTACAGAGGCTTGCGGTGGCGTAAAAACTCATCTAGGTTAACTTTCGGGAGTTTTTGAATATATATGATTTTTCAGCGTTGGAATCACGCAAAGAGGTGCCACAGGGGGGCCACGAGGCACCTGGGCGCGCCTGGGGGGGGCAGGCGCGCCCAGGTGGCTTGTGACGCCCCCGGCCCGACCGTGCGCTAATCATACACGCAAATGCACACGATCAAGCCTAGGGACTCACTTGAAGATATCACAACACAACTCTACACAAAAATAAAAATAATACAAGCTTTATATTACAAGCCAGGGGCCTCGAGGGCTCGAATACATAAGCTTGCGCACACAAGCGTCAGCGAAAGCATTAGATATCTGAGTACAGATATAAAAGTTAAACAAGCCTGCCTCAAGAAGGCGAAAACAAACAACAACTCTGATCGAAAAGGCGAAGGCCTCCTACCTAGGGCCTCCGAACTACTCCTGGTCGTCGGGGATCTCCATGTCGTAGCAGGCTCCTCCGGGGATCTTCTGCTCCTGGACTCCATCGTCTGGTCGCAGCAATCGGGTATGGGGAAAAGAAGTAGCAAAGCAACCGTGAGTACTCATCCAAAGTACTCGCAAGACTGACATCAGAACTATACTAATTATGCATTGGTATCAAGTGAAAAGGCTGTATCTGTGGACTGTATAGCAGCAAAGCCAGAATAGAGAGAAAGGCCTAGCCTATCAAAGACTAGCATCTTCAGGGTCTTGTAGCATAAGAAGAGTGCAGATTAGCATATTATTAATTAACAAGCATGTTGAAGCAAAGCCCAGAGATCCTTCCTCGACTCCCTGCGAGAAAGCGATCCCGGAGCTTCCAATTAATTACAAGTATCCAGTTCAAGTAGTAGTAGATCCGGATACAACACTGAGCGTCCTGTTACCGTGGACACGGCTATTCGAATAGATAATCTTCCCTGCAGGGGTGCACTACTGTTACCCAGCACGCTTGATTACATCTGGTCGGACACACTTGCTGGGTAATGCCCGGCCTCGGGTAATTGACACGACGCAGTCCTACCTAGGCTCAACAGAGAGGTCCCCGCCGGTCTACATCCTAAGTGCGCAGGGGTCTTGGGCCATCGCCCTTTGCACTCCGGGTCGTTGTGCGCAGGGGGATTCCAGCACCACCTCTGCCTGGATGGCGCGATCCGGCCCGGCCACAATGCTGAACTGGACGTCTGACAGAGCTTTTGGCTGATACATACGACGTAGAGGGTCCCATAACCATTATCCCACGTGGTGGTAGTGCGTATAGGGCCAACGACCCACTCAGATCAATACCCAAATCCGTTAGCGCATTATTAGGAGCTCGCGGTGACGATCAGTACTCCTGTCGTTCCGTCTCGAGGAAGTGCAACAAGGGCCATGCCCATCCCTCTCTGGGGCGGTCTCCGCCTGCCCGGCCGCGCCTCGTAATTATCTCGCGGGTACCATCCTGGTCAACCCGACTTCACAACTCTCGCGGGTACCCCTCGGGGTCGACCCGACTTTACCCGGGGACTGTAGTAAAAGTAGGGTATCCGTGTGTTTATCACATCAAGGGGGAATCCGAGGAATCACCCTCGATGGATTCCTACTCGATGTAATCCGTCAAGGAGAACCAGGAGGAATCACCCTCGATGGGTCCACGCTTGAGGGGGGTTGCACGACAGGGTCACCATCGGAGGTGGTGGAAAAGGAATCACCCTCGGTAATCCACGACCGATTAGCTACACCACAGAGGTATCATCAGAAGTGAGGTACGAGGTATCACCCTCGGCACTCGATGGTAGCTCTGCAGAGTCATACAACTAAGGGGGTGTGCGGTGCTGTGTCGGTCTCGGCACATCGATCACAGAGATCGAGGCATTAGTAATAAAGCGGGGCAACAGGGACAAGGGTAAGGGGTCACTGATGGCTCTATAACCAACCTATTCTAAGCAGTTTAGGATGACACGTATAGTAGCAACAGCAGGTTACAAAAGAAGGCTATGCAGCAGAATAGGAGCAAGCAATTACAGTAGCAAAATCTAATGCAAGCATGAGGGAGAAGGAGTAGGCGATATAGGAATGATCAAGGGGGGTTTTGCTTGCCTGGAAGCTTTGCGGTAAAAGAGGGGTCTTCGGTGGAGTAGCAGTCCTCGGGGGCAACGTCGGTCTCGGGACTATCGGAGAGAAGATGGGGAAGAAACAATAAATATAAAGCAAACAAATGCACACAGATGCTTAGCATGGCAATAGGCTGTGCTAGGGTGCCCTAACGCAGAGCTCCGGGCAGTTATCGGTATATAGAACCGGAGGGGAAAGTACCATGTTCATCTAGATAGGAGTAATGGTCAAGCATTTTGATCACATATTCGGATTCGTCATATTTTTCTAATCATTTTTCATATATAGAACTTTTCCAACCGAGCTACGGTTTATTTTCTATGAATTTCTAAAGTTTATTCAATATTCTGGATTTTCTGAAATTATTATTATTCCGAAATTTATTTAAATTGCAGAATTACTTTCGTTACCCAGGGCTATTCTAGCCTATTAGTATGACAGTGGGCCAGGGGCTGAGTCAACAGTGAGTCAACAGCACAGTCAGCTTTGACTGGGTTGACTGTGAATAGTGTGAGTGGGTCCCATGTGTCATAGATAGTAATTTTAACTAATGGTTATTTAAGTTATTTAGTTGGGTGGGACCCGTAAGCCATTTGTTAGTGTACTAATCTAGCACTAGTCTAATCCTAACTAAATTACTAATTAGCACCTAAGCTAGCTAGCTTGCACAGGGCCGACCGGATGTGGCTGTGCGCACACACAGCGCACACACACATGCAGCCACGGCCATGGCCAGCGTAGCAGCAGCAGCGAGCAGCGGCGGCGGCACAGCGCGGCAGCAGCGGAGCATCAGCGGCAGCAAGCAGTGGCAGCAAGTGGTAGCAGCAGCAGGCAGCAGCAGAGCAACGGCAAGGAGTAGGAGCAGCAATAGCAAGCAGCGCAGCAGCAGACTAAGAGCAGCAGCGGCAGCTAGCATCAGCGGGGTAGCAAGCAGCGGCCAAGCAGCAGGAGCAACAGCGCACGGGCGCGCGTGCACGGGGCAGACGCGGGGCGCGGGCGAGGCGCACGAGCGCGCGGCCAGGGCACGCACGGGGCGGCCAGGGGCGCGGCTGGGCGCGGGCAAGTGCGCGCGGGAGCAGGGCCACGGGCGCGGCCAAGGCGAGCTCGGGGACGACGGCTACGGCACGGATCGAGCAGGGGAAAAGGGGGAATCGACGGAGGGCCTCACCGCGATGCCGATGGCGAGCTCGAGAAGGCCGGGGGTGGTCCGGAGCAGCGGCAAACGACGACGGACGTCGGCGACCATGGGCGAAGACGAGGATGATGGCGAGGCTACGGGGCATCCGAGCTCGAGCCCTTCGGCGTGGTGATGGATCCGACCACGACGGAGCTCCCGGACATCTTCGCACGACGAGGGGAGGCCGTTGGCCACGTGAGCGACGGCGGCCACCACGGCGAGCATCTCGGCACGTACAATTTTTTCGAGAGACAGAGAGCGAGCGAGGGGAATTTTGCGGGCTAGGGTTCGTCCACTGGGTCGGGGTAGATCTTATCCATCGCGGGGGCTCGTTGGATGGTCGACACGGCGTCAATCGCCGGCCTGGACGGCGTGCGCGCGTGCACCACGCCATGACCTCCCTGACTCTGTACAGAGGTGGGGGAAAAGGCCATGGTGGGCTTGGGCTGGCACTGTAGCACTGGGCTACAAGTGCACAGTGCACTTTCCTATTTACTCTGTTTCTGTAAATTCCAGCTGCTATTTTGGATTTAATTGAGCTAACAAATGATTTTTTTTATATACAAAACTTGTCACATAAACACTAGGTGATATCATTAGACCACACACAAACTTTGGAATTATTTGGAAAAGCCTAAATATTTGTTTATTTTGAAATGGTTAATTTTAAATGTTGTTGGGTCTGTTTGAATTAGGTTAAGGGTATTTAAATATTTCAATTAATGTTGGTTTTATTTTTATAATTGCTTTGAGATTATTTGCAATATCATGAACTATTTTGTTTAATTATTTGAAGAAGTTTTTATTTGACTTGCAATTTAAATTTTGAATTGAAGTTGAATTATTTCCTAATGCAACTTAATGAAGATGATCATGATGACATGGCAATTTAATTAGCTTAATGATAGGGTTGAGATCTGGGGATGTTACATGGCTCGTGGAGCCCCTGTGGCTCTTCTGCTGCTCCTCCGAAGCTTCCTGGGTCTGTTTCCTTCCAGAAAAAATCGTCAAAAAGTTTCGCTGCATTTGGACTTCATTTGATATGGATTTTCTGGAAAACAAAAAATAAGCAGAAAACAACAACTGGCACTGGGCACTAGGTCAATATGTTAGTCCATAAAAATCATATAAAATCCATATAAAAGTGCACCAAAATCATACAAAACTATAATAAACATGGCATGAATACTTCATAAATTATAGATACGTTGGAGACGTATCAGCATCCCCAAGCTTAATTCCTGCTCGTCCTCGAGTAGGTAAATGATAAAAGAAATAATTTATGAAGTGTGAATGCTAACATAGTGCATAAGTTTGATCAATGATAATTCCAATCACTTTTTCTAGCATCAATATATATCATAATCAGTAGCTCATATCATAAAACTTCTCATGATCAAGTAGCAAGCTATTCACATGTTTAAAGTATAGGCCATAAACTTTCTTGAAAACTAACAAACTATGTTCTCAGTCATCAAACAATTGCAATTCATCTTATTTTCAGGAAGGGTCTATGTAAGAGCTTTGATCTAGCAAATTCCACATACTCAACCATCATTTAGTCTTCCATGATTGCTGACACTCAAAGCATATTTTTAGAACAAACTATTCCAGTCAAACACATAGGAAGATAGGGGCTTAATGTTTCGCCTCCCAACTTATTTATCTCAGGGATAATGTCAACAATAATAACTCATGATCATCTATATTCAACTGGATATATGTGCCTGTATCTTTCCCTACCACATAATGCTTGCCAACTAAAGAATAAATAGAGCGGAATAGGGATGAACATTAATGACTCTTGCATAAAAGTAAATACAGAAAAGTAAAAGATAGGCCCTTCGTAGAAGGAAGCAGAGGTTGTCATGCGCTTTTTGTTGTTGGATGCACAAGCCCTTAATGCAAAGGAACGTCACGTTATATTGCCCCTTGTGATAGCAACCTTTATTTTGCAGTCCGCCACTTTTATTTCTTTACCATCACAAGTTCGTACAATGCTTATTTTCCTTTGTAATAAAATATAATACATATTTTAGGACCAATTTTTATTGCTTTTTGCACCGATGACAACTTATTTGAAGGATCTTATTCAATCCATAGCTAGATATGGTGGACACTCATGGGAAGAAATGGGGTTTAAGGGTTTTTGGATGCACAAGTAGTATCTCTACTTAGTACGAATTTTTGGCTAGCAAAAGATCCTAAGCAAGCATCACATGTTAGAGGATCCATGACAATATAACTTGTATGTGAATATAAACAAACATAACTCATTACGTTGTCTTCCTTGTCCAACGTCAACTACTTGATCAAGCTTGAAAATAATTAATGGGGGCTCACAATCATAGAAGATGTCCAAGATAGTCTATTTATATGTGAAATTTCTCTTCCTTCAAAATTCTTTCATGAATTGTTCAAGTGACCAATGCTATGTTTGTTAACTTTTAATAAATTTTACCACTTATACTTCTTGTATGTGAAGTCACTACTCCCCATGGGACAAGCATATGAAGCATATAAATTTAAACTTTATGATATTCAATTCATTCAACAATTTACTCATAGGATATAAGTGAAGAACGAGAGTAAATGACAAACCACTCCAAAAAGATATAAGTGAAGATCAAATGAGTAGTTAAGTAAATAGGTAGCTATGTGAGGACTCTCTCTCATTTAAATTTTTTAGATCTTAAGTATTTTATTCAAACAGCAAAGAAAACAAAATAAAATGACATTCCAAGAATAGCACACATCATGTGAATAAGCAAAAACTTAGGCTCAACGAAAACTGACCGATAGTTATTGAAGAAGAAAGGTGGGATGCCTACCGGGGCATCCCCAAGCTTAGATGCTTGAGACTTCTTGGAATATTATATTGGGATGCCTTGGGCATCCCCAAGCTTGAGCTTTTGTGTCTCCTTAATTTCTCTCATATCATGGTTTCCCTAAATCTTAAGTACTTCATCCACACAAAACTCAACAAGAACTCGTGAGATAAGTTAGTATAAATCAACTCAAAACCTTAACATTCTCTACTGTAGAAAATCACAAAAATTATAATTAAACATTGCCTACTAAATGCCTCTGCATATTTAATACTCCTACCCTCAAATAGAATCATTAAACAAGCAAACATATGCAAACAATGCAACTATAACAGCAATCTGCCAAAACAGAACAGTCTGTAAAGGGGGATTTAAAATTCATACTTCCATAACTCCAAAAATTATGAAAAATTACCACGTGATAGAGAACTCATGCATGCTTACTGTGTAAAAATTTCAGATTTTTGTCATGTCCTGACTATTCAGGAATATTCTGGACATAACAGAAAACTTTCTGTTTTCAAACAGCAACACATGAACTTGTAAACTGAGCATGGTAAAGGCTATAATTGGCATTTTATTGAACTAAAAGATACAAAACATGATTCTAAATAACAGCAAGCAAATCTCAACAAAATAAAATGACGCTCCAAGCAAAGCTCATATTATGTGACGAATAAAAATATAGCTCCAAGTGAGGTTACCGATAGTGTTGAAGACGAAAGAGGGGATGCCTTCCGGGGCATCCGCAAGCTTAGTTGCTTGGGTATTCCTTGAATATTACCTTGGGGTGCCTTGAGCATCCCCAAGCTTAGGGTCTTGCTGCTCCTTATTCTCCTCATATCGATATCTCACCCAAAACTTGAAAACTTCAATCACACAAAACTTAACGAAACTTCGTGAGATAGGTTAGTATGATGAAAATAAATCATCCACTTAGGTACTGTCAAGACAAGATTCATAATTGTTCTCACATAATGCCTACTGTATTCTATCATTTCCACAATTTATATTACTCAATATAAGCTATGGAAACACTAAAACAAGCAAACTATGCATCGAAAACAGAATCTGTCAAAAACAGAACAGCGTGTAGTAAGCGATTTAAAAACCATACTTATGTACCTCCAAAAATTCTGAAAAATTAGGACAACGTAAAAAATTTGTAACCCAATACTTTGTAAAAATTTCAGAATTTTTCACACTCCAGTACAGAATAGAAATTCCAGCACTGGACGCAAAAGTTTCTGTTTTTTCACAGAATCAAATCAACAAGCATCCACACTATCCCAAAGGCTTTACTTGGCACATTATTGAAAGAAAACATATAAAACATGATTACCACAGTAGCTTAATCATGTGAACACACAAAAATAGTAGGTATAAATATTGGGTTCTCTCCCAACAAGGGCTTTTCTTTAAAGCCTTTTTAGCTAGGCATGATGATTTCAATGATGCTCACATAAAAGTAAAGAATTGAAACACAAAGAGAGCATCATGAAGCATATGACTAGCACATTTAAGCCTAACCCACTTCCTATGCATAGGGATTTTGTGAGTGATAACCCACAAGTATAGGGGATCGCAACAGTTTTCGAGGGTAGAGTATTCAACCCAAATTTATTGATTCGACACAAGGGGAGCCAAAGAATATTCGCAAGTATTAGCAGTTGAGTTGTCAATTCAACCACACCTGGAGACTAAATATCCGCCGCAGAGTGATCAGTAGCATAGTAGTATGATAGTTTGATAGCAGTAGCAATGATAGTAACAGTAGCAGCAACGGTAACAGCAGTAGTAGTAGCAATTGTAACAGCAGTAGTAACAATAGTAACTTAGCAAGAACAATATGTGAAAAGCTCGTAGGCATTGGATCGGTGACTTATGTTGGATAACATTCATCATGTAACAGTCATAACCTAGGGCGACACAGAACTAGCTCCAATTCATCAATGTAATGTAGGCATGTATTCCGTATATAGTCATACGTGCTTGCGATAAGAACTTGCATGACATCTTTTGTCCTACCCTCCCGTGGCAGCGGGGTCCATAAGGAAACTAAGGGATATTAAGGCCTCCTTTTAATAGAGAACCGGAACAAAGCATTAACACTTAGTGAATACATGAACTCCTCAAACTACGGCAATCACCGGAAAGAATCCCAATTATTGTCACCTTGGGGTATGCGGATCATAACTCGTAGCAGGTGCGTATAACTTGCAAGATCGGATCAAGAACACAAATATATTGATGAAAAAAATAAAGGGTTCAGATCTGAAATCATGGCACTCGGGCCCTAGTGACAAGCATTAAGCATAGCAAAGTCATAGCAACATCAATCTCAGAACATAGTGGATACTAGGGATCAAGCCCTAACAAAAATAACTCGATTACATGATAAATCTCATCCAACTCATCACCGTCCAGCAAGCCTACGAAGGAATTACTCACTCCCGACGGTGAGCATCATGAAATTGGTGATGAAGGATGGTTGATGATGACGATGCCGGAAGATCCCCCTCTCCGGAGCCCTGAACGGACTCCAGATCTGGCCTCCCGATGAAGAACAGGAGGTGGCGGCGGCTCCGTATCATGAAACGCAATAAAACTTCCTCTCTTATTTTTTCTTCGGGAAAGTGAATTTATAGCGTTGGAATTAGGTCAGACGGAGCCATGTGGGCCCCATGAGGTACCAGGGCGCGCCTGGGGGGGGTGGCGTGCCCTGGTGCCTCGTGGGCACTGGGTGGCTCCCCTTTTGTTGATTCTTGCGCCAATAATTTTTATATATTCCATAAAAATTCTCCAAAAAGTTTCATCCAATTCCAAGAACTTTGATTTCTGCACAAAAACAACACCATGGCAATTCTGCTGAAAATAGCGTCAGTCCGGGTTAGTTTCATTTAAATCATGCAAATTAGGGGCCAAAACAAGAGCAAAAGTGTTTGGAAAAGTAGATACGACGGAGACGTATCAACTCCCCCAAGCTTAACTCATTGCTTGTCCTCAAGCAATTCAGTTGACAAACTGAAAGTGATAAAGAAAAACTTTTACAAACTCTTTTGTTCTTGTATCTATATATATGCTTAAGTAGTGCCTAAGTTTTCAGCAAAGGTTATAACTAACCATGCAAATGATAACTCTTAGAAATTATATTCACTCATATCAATGGCATAATCAACTAGCGAGCAATGGTTTGATATCTCAAATGCCAACACTTTGTCAAAACGATCATGATATAATGTGACAGCATGGTATCTCGCTAGCCCTTTCTGAGACCGCTAAACATAAATGCAGAGCACCTCCAAAGTTCAAGCAGCGACTAAACATTGTAATTCATGATAGAAGAGATCCAGTCATGATGCACACAACATTAACTATACACAATGCATGAGAATGACAATAGTGCTCTCAGGTCTGGTGCTTGTTTGAGAAGGTGATGACTCAAAAATAAAAGTAAAATAACATAAAAGTAAATATATAGGCCCTTAGCAGAGGGAAGCATGGATTTGCAGAGGTGCCAGAGCTCGAAGCTTAAATCAGAGGTAAATAAAATTTTGGGAGGTATGCCTTTCCTGTCAACGTCACGACCGAGAGTTTTCAATATCTTCCATGATAAACACATTAGCGGCGGTTCCCAAGCGGTAAAGTAAAGTTTACTCCCCCTCCACCAACAATCACAAGCCATGGCTAGCCGAATCCTCGGGTGCCCTCCATACCAACAACTTTCCGGGGGAGTTTGTTTTATTATTTTGCATTTTTAATAATGGGACTGGGCATCCCGATTACCAGCCCCTCTTGTGCAAGGACAAGTGACTAAACACTCGTCATGAGAATAACCCGCTTAGCATGGAAGATACTGACCGCCCCCTGTCGCTCCATGAGCGGTACGGGCACACAAAACAAATGTTCATTTGAATAGTTAGAGGTGGCACATGCAAATTTACTTAGGACGGCAGAGTAATACCGCATATAGGTAGATATAGTGGACTCATCTAGAATAACTTTGGTTTAAGGGTTTTGTTGCACAAGCAGTATTCCTGCTTTGTACAGGCAAAGGCTAGCAAATAGGTTGAGAAGCGACCAGCTAGAGAGCGAAAACGGTCATAATCATGCATTATGAATAATCAACATTGAATACTAGCATGAGTAGGATATAAACACCATGAACATAAATATCGTGGAGGCTATGTTGGTTTTGAATCAACTACATGCATGAACATGTGCCAAGTCAAGCCAGTTGAATCATTCAGAGGAGGATACCATATCATCATACTACATCATGAACATTTTAATGCATGTTGACACTCAAGATAAATCATTATCCACTCCTAGCTACTTAAGCATGGCATGAGCAACTATAATCTCTAATTGTCATCACAAATATGTTTAATCATAATATGCTGAATCATGGATACTGAGTTAAACATATTTACAAAAACAAAGAACAAGTTGAGTTCATACCCGCCTTCCCTTGCCACAGTCACTTCATCAAATCATCGTCATTATTGCCTTTCACTTGCACGGCCGAATGATATGAAAATAAAAATAGTGCAAGTGTGCCGTGGACTAAGCTGGAATCTACAAGCATTTTATTCAAAGGAGAAGACAAGGTAAAATGGGCTCTTTGTTAGATCAACAATAATGCATATGAGAGCCACTCATCATTTTCATCGCGGTCTTCTCCTTACAATGACTCAACAAAAGAAAAGAATTTCAGAGAAACACATTGATTTTTTTTTGGAGTTTTTAGTTTTCTGAAGAAAGCAAAAAAGAAGAAAACGAAAAACGAGAAAAGAAAACTATTTACACGGGAGAGCTCCCAACAAGCAAAAGAAGAAATGGGAAATCTTTTTGGGTTTTCTTTTAATACTACTGCAAACTAAGCTAGAAAGAAAAACCGAAAAGAATCGAGAAACATTTTTGGATTTCCTCAAAGTTTTTCAAACACACAAGAAGAAAACGAGAAAATAAAACTAACATGGATTATACAATGAAAAAGTATGAACACCGACAACTGGAATGAATTGTTTGGACATGAATGTAATGTCAGTGTGAAATACGTACTCCCCCAAGCTTAGGCTTTTGGCCTAGCTTTGTCAACGGCCATCCGTAGTAGCCATCCGGTCCCATGTGAAACTCCTGAGGTGGTGGCACCCGAGCGTCCCAATCCTGGGCTTCCTGCTCTGCCGCCGCCAAGGCGTTCCGGTAAGCAACGATGTCCAGTGGCATCACGGTATATCCGTTCCTGGCATGTGAATCAAACAAAGCAGGTGCAGACAACGGAATAATATCATGAGTATCCTCACTAAAAACCAAGTTATAACGAATGTGGTGAGGAAGCTCAGGAGCATCAAGAAAATGGTGGTCCCTCATGGACTAGAAATCTAAGTAAACTCTGGGCAACAAATAGTCATGAGGGCGTATGTTAACATTAAAACGTCTCGCTAAGCGAGTAGCATAAATACCGCCATGAATTTTTGTCCTAGTCCTATTAGTTTGCAAGCGGCGTGCAACGATAGCTCCAAGGTTATAAGTGTTATCATTATGCAGTGCGCAGCGTAAAATGGCAAAGTCAGGTGCAGCTAGCGCACTACCTTGCTCCCTAGCAATCAAGCATTTCCCTAAGAATAAAGCGAAGTAATGAACAGAGGGAAACTGCAAGCTAGTGGCTCGGGCCTTCGGCACGCCCCTTTCCTCTCCCACAGTCAAAGTGCGGAGGAAACCCTCAAACTTCTCCGATCGAGGCTCTCGGATTTCTCCATCAAAGGGAATCAAGCATATCTCACAAAATTCAGCCAGAGGTATCTGGTAATGTTCAACATATAAATCAAAGCGCACCTCGGGGGGTTCGAGCCTATTCAGAAAATGAAAATTTTGCACAAAGGAATTTGTAAGGATGTGGTGCTGGTCACACTCATCTGCGAGGAAGTCGGTTAATCCGGCATTGGCAACAAATTGCGCGAACTCTTGGTAGAATCCAGCTTCGTTCATGAAGGCATTGTGCTGCCATTCGCACGGCCGGACCTCCGTCTTATGTGGGATGTTGAGGTCATTGTCCGAGGAGTCCCCAAGGACTCCCTTGGCGTTCTGCTTCGAAGAACTCCTCTGAAAGATATTCATTTTCCTAAGAACAAATTTCTGAAATTTTTTGGGTCACAAAATGACAGCAATAAAACTTCACAAGATTGATAGCAACTACTCATATGGATGTCTAGAGGCTATATCAAGCATTCAAACTACTTGGAACTCAAAGAATTCAACATGCAAGCTCATTTTCAGTAGCACCAAGAGCAGCTAATTATGCAAAATATAATCCACTAGAACAAAAACTAATTGGAGCAATGGAGGAGTCACATACCAAGGAGCAATCTCCCAAAACAGTTTCGGAAACGGAGCTCCGAGCAAAGAGATCAAAAATTTCAGGGTTGTGAGCAAGAACACGAGAGAGAGAGCTACCAGGAATTTTTGCTAGAGGTAAGAGACGAAGTGAGCTGAAAGGATAAGTGAGGGGGTCCCTGTGGGGCCCACGAGGTACCTGGGCGCGCCAGGGGGGTGGCGCGCCCTGGTGCCTCGTGGGCACCTGGGGCACCCCCCTGGTATGATCTTTGTGCCAAAAATTCTTAAATATCAAATAAAAATTCATATCAAAATTTTATTGCATTCTGAGCACTTTTATTTCTGGGCACTTTTTTATTGCACGGATAATTCAGAAAACAGGGTAATCATGGCATTTTGTTTTAATTAACTAAGAATAATAGAAAACAAAAAGGTGGGTACAGAAGGTTGTGCTCACTAAATTCATCGACCACATGCCTCTCAAAAAGAATCCATTAATTAGGTTGATCAGGTTTATTAACAAACCATTTCCGAGTGACATGAAACCGAAGAATTTTCGTATAACACTAGGTTACCTCAACGGGGATATGCATCTCCCCAATAATAAGAGTTTCATACTTCTTTTTAATAGTAGGAAGAGGGAGTTGAAAACTTCCAATTGTAATTGTTGGAGCCTTCTCAATAATATGAATACCATTTACTTGAAATTGTTTCTTCGGAAAGTGCACCGTATGTTCATTACCATTGATATGAAAAGTGACCTTGCTTTTGTTGCAATCAATAACATCCCCTGCAGTATTCAGAAAGGGTCTACCAAGGATAATTGACATGTTGTCATCCTCGGGCATATCAAGTATAACAAAGTCTGTTAGAATAGTAACGTTTGCAACTACAACGGGCACATCCTCACAAACACCGATAGGAATGGCGGTTGATTTGTCAGCCATTTGCAATGATATTTCAGTGGGAGTGAGCTTATTCAAATCAAGTCTTTTATATAAAGAGAAGGGCATAACACTAACAGCGGCTCCTAAATCACACAAAGCAGTTTTGACATAATTTCGTTTAATGGAGCATGGTATAGTTGGTATTCCCGGATCTCCTAGTTTCTTAGGTACTCCATCCTTAAAAGAATAATTTGCAAGCATAGTGGAAATTTCAGCTTCAGGTATCTTTCTTTTATTTGTGATAATGTCTTTCATGTATTTAGCATAAGGAGGCATCTTTATAATATCAGTCAAACGAGTACGCAAAAAGACTGGCCTAAGCATTTCAGCAAAACGTTCAAATTCTTCCTCATCCCTTTTCTTAGATGGTTTAGGAGGAAAGGGCATGGGTTTTTGAACCCATGGTTCTCTTTCTTTACCATGTTTTCTAGCTACAAAATCTCTTTTATCATAGCGTTTATTTTTAGAAGGTGGGTTATCAAGATCAACAGCAGGTTCTATTTCAACATCATTATCAGGTTCTTTATCATTATCTGGTTGGGTATCCACATGAGCATCATCATTATTATCATCAGGTGAATGTTCATTACCAAGTTGTGTTTCAGCATCAGAAATAGAAACATCATTACTATCCTCCAAGGATTTTTCTACCTCGGGTTCACTAGAAGTATGCAAAGTCCTATCATTTTTCTTTTTATTTTTAGATGCACTAGGTGCATCAACATTAATTCTTTGAGAGTCTTGTTCAATTCTTTTAGGGTGACCCTCAGGATAAAGTGGCTCCTGAGTCATTCTACCTCCTCTAGTCATTACTCTAACAGCATGATCATTCATATTGTTATTCATTTTATTGAGCAATTCACTCTAAGATTTAGCAACTTGTTCTAATTGGGTTTGAACCATAGATGCATGTTTACTTACACCTTTAACATCATTAGCAATTCTAAATAACAAGTCACTCAAGCGATCAATCATATAGGCATTTCATTTCAATTGTTTCATAACATTTGCATTGAAATGATCTTGCTTAATAATATAATTGTCAAATTCATACAAACATTGACTAGGAGGTTTGTCATAAGGAATATCACTTTCATCAAACTTTATAAGAGAATTTACCTCTACTACCTGTGTCGGTTTGTCAAGACCATGTATTTCTTCAATAGGTGGTAAATTCTTAACATCCTCAGCTTTAATACCTTTTTCTTTCTGGCATTTCTTTGCTTCTTGCATATCTTCAGGACTGAGATATAAGATACCCCTCTTCTTCAGAGTGGGTTTAGGCGGTGGTTCAGGAAGTGTCCAATCATTATCATTCTTCAATATATTATTCAATAATTCCTTAGCTTGTTCAATAGTCCGTTCCCTGAAAACACAACTCGCACAACTATCTAGGTAGTCCCTATAAGCATCGGTTAGTCCATTATAGAAGATATCAAGTATTTCATTCTTCTTAAGAGGATGATCAGGCAAAGCATTAAGTAATTGGAGAAGCCTCCCCCAAGCTTGAGGGAGACTCTCTTCTTTAATTTGCACAAAGTTAAATATTTCCTGTAAGGCAGCTTGTTTTTTATGAGCAGGGAAATATTTTTCAGAGAAGTAATAAATCATATCCTGGGGATTACGCACACATCCTGGAGCAAGAGTATTATACCATTCTTTAGCATCACCCTTTAATGAGAAAGGAAACAACTTAAGAATATAGTAGTGGCGAATTTTTTCCTCATGGGCAAATAGGGTGGCTATATCATTTAATTTAGTGAGATGTGCCACAACGGTTTCAATTTCATATCCATGGAAAGGATCAGATTCTACCAACTTAATCAACTCAGAATCAATAGAGAATTCATAATCCTTATCAGTAACAAATATGGGAGAGGTTGCAAACTTAGGATCATATTTCATTCTCTCCCTCAGAGATTTTCTTTCATATCAGCAAACAACTTTATAACTTCATTTCTATCATTACAAGCAAGGATGGCTCTAGCTGTCTCCCTATCAAAGCATTGTTCATCAGGTGTTTCAACTCTAGTAGGAGAGCTAGGTATAATAGGTGAATCACAATCTTCAAGAGTTTCAGCATTTTCAGTTTCTTTAGCTTTAGCAATTTGTTCAGCAAGAAATTCACCAAGTGGCACAGTATTATCAAGTATGGTACTAGCATCATCATGAGTATCATTCAAAGCAGAAGCGGTATCATCAATAACTTGCAACATATCAGAATTAATAGCATGTTGTGGTGTTGCAAGTTTACTCAAAACAGAAGGTGAATCAAGTGCAGAGCTAGATGGCAGTTCCTTACCTTCCCTCGTCTTAGAGGGAACGATCTTGGTCTTAGCGTCTTTCAGATTCTTCATAGTGATCAACAGATATAAATCCCAAGTGACTTCACAAATATAGCTATGCTCCCCGGTAACAGCGCCAGAAAAAGGTCTTGATAACCCACAAGTATAGGGGATCGCAACAGTTTTCGAGTGTAGAGTATTCAACCCAAATTTATTGATTCGACACAAGGGGAGCCAAAGAATATTCGCAAGTATTAGCAGTTGAGTTGTCAATTCAACCACACCTGGAGACTAAATATCTGCAGCAGAGTGATCAGTAGCACAGTAGTATGCTAGTTTGATAGCAGTAGCAATGATAGTAACAGTAGCAGCAACGGTAACAGCAATAGTAGTAGCAATTGTAACAGCAGTAGTAACAATAGTAACTTAGCAAGAAGAATATGTGAAAAGCTCGTAGGCATTGGATCGGTGACTTATGTTGGATAACATTCATCATGTAACAGTCATAACCTAGGGCGACATAGAACTAGCTCCAATTCATCAATGTAATGTAGGCATGTATTCCGTATATAGTCATACGTGCTTGCGATAAGAACTTGCATGACATCTTTTGTCCTACCCTCCCGTGGCAGCGGGGTCCATAAGGAAACTAAGGGATATTAAGGCCTCCTTTTAATAGAGAACCGGAACAAAGCATTAACACTTAGTGAATACATGAACTCCTCAAACTACGGCAATCACCGGAAAGAATCCCAATTATTGTCACCTTGGGGTATGCGGATCATAACACGTAGCAGGTGCGTATAACTTGCAAGATCGGATCAAGAACACAAATATATTGATGAAAACATAAAGGGTTCAGATCTGAAATCATGGCACTCGGGCCCTAGTGACAAGCATTAAGCATAGCAAAGTCATAGCAACATCAATCTCAGAACATAGTGGATACTAGGGATCAAGCCCTAACAAAACTAACTCGATTACATGATAAATCTCATCCAACTCATCACCGTCCAGCAATCCTACGAAGGAATTACTCACTCCCGACGGTGAGCCTCATGAAATTGGTGATGAAGGATGGTTGATGATGACGATGCCGGAAGATCCCCCTCCCCGGAGCCCTGAACGGACTCCAGATCTGGCCTCCCGATGAAGAACAGGAGGTGGCGGCGGCTCCGTATCGTGAAACGCAATAAAACTTCCTCTCTTATTTTTTCTTCGGGAAAGTGAATTTATAGCATTGGAATTAGGTCAGACGGAGCCACATGGGCCCCATGAGGTACCAGGGCGTGCTTGGAGGGGGTGGCGCGCCCTGGTGCCTCGTGGGCACTGGGTGGCCCCCTTCTGTTGATTCTTGCGCCAATAATTTTTATATATTCCATAAAAATTCTCCAAAAAGTTTCATCCAATTCCAAGAACTTTGATTTCTGCACAAAAACAACACCATGGCAATTCTGCTGAAAACAGCGTCAGTCCGGGTTAGTTTCATTCAAATCATGCAAATTAGGGGCCAAAACAAGAGCAAAAGTGTTTGGAAAAGTAGATACGATGGAGACGTATCAGTGAGCAAACAATTTATGGGTGCAAGAATCAACTAGCATAGGAAGGCAGAACAAGCATAACTTCGAAACTTTCAACACATAGAGAGGAAACTTGATATTATTGCAACACCTACAAGCATATGATCCTCTCTCATAATAATTTTCAGTAGCATCATGAATGAATTCAACAATATAGCTATCACATAAAGCATTCTTTTCATGATACATAAGCATATAATTTTTATTACTCTCCATACAAGCAATTTTCTTCTCATTCATAATAGTGGGAGTATCATATGAAACTCGAATACTATAAATTGTTTCCACATTAAAAGAGTAATGTTCAGTAAAAGGGTATTCATAATTATGACAAGTTTTATAAATATAATGATCTCTACTTTTTATGACATAAGTATCATCACAATAATCATCATAAGTAGGAGGCATGCAATCATCATAACAAATTTGATCATTCAAAGTAGGGGGACAAAAAAGATCATCTTCATTAAGCATAGCATCCCCAAGCTTGGGACAAACATTAATTGCAGCAAATAAATTCTCAACATGCCAGTCTCATCAAACATAGTATCCCCAAGCTTGTTGGTTTGCATATCATTAGCATTATCACTATTATCATCAATAGTATGAATAGCACCAATAGCATAACAATTATTATCATATTCCTCCAAGTTGGTGCCATAAAGATTTTCAAGATCATAAGAAGTATCATTATCTTCCCAATCATAATCATCACAACAAGCAATAGGCATAACAAAATCATCATTAAGTGTATCATCTTCCACAATTATTTTTGATTCATTCTCATGAGGTACAACAATAGTAGGAGCAACATTATTTGGGAGAGATACCTCTTTGCCTCTACTTTTCCTTCTTTCTTTTTATTTACCACATTATGTGTGGGTTTATTTAATTCTTCCGAGCTTCTTATTGAAGAGATTGGTTGGACAGGAAGCTCCTCCTCGTTACCTGTTTCATCATGAGAGAAAATAGGAGGGAAAGGGGGAATCTTTACCCTTTCATTAGTATTTCTTTTATATTCTATTTGTTTTCCCGTTTTTCCATAGTTGGCAATATAAGCATTCTCCTTGCATTTTACCATACAAAACATATAAATTTCCTTTAGATTAGTTTCAATGTCATCCGTGAGAATGAATACTTCAAACCAACTATTCTTATGTGACAATTCCTCACACCCCAAGAATAGATAAAGCTCATTATATAGTTCGAGGGCGGTCAAGTTATTACAATATTTAGCCATGATTCGATCATGAAAAAGTATGCATTGAAAATTAAGGTGACCAACTTTATTGCAAAGTTCACAAGTAATAGGATAAAGAGAACATAATTTTGTAGCAAATTCATCTATCACTTTGAGCAAAAAATTGGTTCTATCATGTTTATGCTTCTAACAAAATCTATCATCCCTATAAGGCATGTCTTCACAAACTTTATTCACTCCACAAAAATTGACATGCTTATAAGAAACATTTTTGTCATGACTAGTGCAATCATCATTAGTATTTTGGATATTCATAGAATTCATACTAACAACATTGCAATCATGCTCATCATTCAAAGATTTTATGCCAAACATTTTATTGAATTCTTCTTCTATCAATTGAGCACAATTTTCCGATCCATCATTTTCAAGAAAGACAGGATAAAGACGAATAATATGAGGCAACCTCAATTCCATTTTGTTTTTGTAGTTTTCTTTTATAAACCAAACTAGTGATAAAACAGGAAACTAAAAGATTCAATTGCAAGATCTAAAGATATACCTTCAAGCACTCACCTCCCTGGCAATGGCGCCAGAAAAGAGCTTGGTGTCTACTACACAACTTATTCTTGTAGACTCGTGTTGGGCCTCCAAGCGCAGAGTTTTGTAGGACAGTAACAATTTTCCCTCAAGTGGATGACCTAAGGTTTATCAATCCGTGGGAGGCGTAGGTTGAAGATGGTATCTCTCAAACAACTCTGCAACCAAATACAAGAAATCTCTCGTGTCCCCAACACACCCAATACAATGGTAAATTGTATAGGTGCACTAGTTTGGCGAAGAGATGGTGATAAATGTGTAGTATGGATAGTAGATATAGGTTTTTGTAGTGCGAACAATAAAAAAACAGCAAGGTAGCAAGTAACAAAAGTGAGAATAAACAGTATTGCAATGCTTAGAAACAAGGCCCAGGGTTCATACTTTCGCTAGTGCAATCTCTCAACAATGCTAATATAATTGGATCACATAACAATCCCTCAACGTGCGATAAAGAATCACTCCCAAGTTCCTATTAGTGGAGAACATAAGATAGAAATTGTTTGTAGGGTACGAAACCACCTCAAAGTTATCCTTTTCGATCAATCTATTAAGCTATTCCTATAAGTGTCACAAACAGCCCTAGAGTTCGTACTAAAATAACACCATATGATACACATCAACCAACTCTAATGTCACCTAGATACTCCAATGTCACCACAAGTATCCGTGAGTTGATTATACGATATGCATCAAACAACTTCATAATCATAATATTCAATCCACACAAAGAACTCCAAGGAGCACCCCAAAGTTTCTATCGGAGAAAAGATAATGAAAACATGCATCAACCCCTATGCATAGATTACCCCAATGTCACCTCAGGAATCCGCGAGTTGAGTGCCAAAACATATATCAAGTGAATCAATATAATACCCCATTGTCACCACGGGTATTCATATGCAGGACATACATCAAGTGTTCTCAAATCTGAATATTCAATCCGACAATAACGAAACCTCAAAGGGAAAAGATTCGATTCATCACAACAAAGATAGAGAAGGAAGAAACACCATATGATCCAACTATATTAACGAAGCTCGCGATACATCAAGATCGTGCAATATCAAGAACACGAGAGAGAGAGAGATCAAACACATAGCTACTGGTACATACCCTCAGCCCCGAGGGTGAACTACTCCCTACTCGTCATGGAGACCGTCGGGATGATGAAGATGGCCTCCGGTGATGCTTTCGCCCCTCCGGCAGGGTGCCGAAAAAAGGCTGTAGATGAGATCATGGAGGTACAGAGGCTTGCGGTGGCGTAAAAACTCATCTAGGTTAACTTTCGGGGGTTTCTGAATATATATGATTTTTCAGCCTTGGAATCACGCAAAGAGGTGCCACGGGGGGCCCACGAGGCACCAGGGCGCGCCTGGGGGGGAGGGGGGCAGGCTCGCCCAGGTGGCTCGTGGGGCCCTTGTGGCTCTTCTGCTGCTCCTCCGAAGCTTCCTGGGTTTGTTTCCTTCCAGAAAAAATCGTCAAAAAGTTTTGCTGCATTTGGACTTCATTTGATATGGATTTTCTGGAAAACCAAAAACAAGCAGAAAATAGCAACTGGCACTGGGCACTAGGTCAATATGTTAGTCCATAAAATTCATATAAAATCCATATAAAAGTGCACCAAAATCGTACAAAACTATAATAAACATGGCATGCATACTTCATAAATTATAGATACGTTGGGGACGTATCAGGCGCGTGATGGTTAACTCCTACCAACCTCCCCCTAGGGGCATGCATAGTAGTACTTTGCTTCGAGGGCTAATAAACTTGCGCAATAAGTATGTGAGTTCTTTATGACTAATGTGAGTCCATGGATTATACGCACTCTCACCCTTCCGCAATTTGCTAGCCTCTTCGGTACCGTGCATTGCCCTTTCTCACATCGAGAGTTGGTGCAAACTTCGCCGGTGCATCCAAACCCCGTGATATGATATGCTCTATCACACATAAGCCTCCTTATATCTTCCTCAAAACAACCACCATACCTACCTATCATGGCATTTCCATAGCCATTCCGAGATATATTGCCATGCAACTTCCACCATTCCGTTTTTTATGACACACATCGTCATTGTCATATTGCTTTGCATGATCATATAGCTGCATAGTATTTGTGGCTCAGCCACCGTTCATCATTTTTATACATGTTACGCTAGCATCATTGCACATCCTGGTACACTGCCAGAGGCATTCATATAGAGTCATATTTTTGTTCTAGTATCAAGTTGTAATATTGAGTTGTAAGTAAATAAAAGTGTGATGATCATCATTATTAGAGCATTGTCCCAGTGAGGAAAGGATGATGGAGACCATGATTCCCCCACAAGTCGGGATGAGACTCCGGACGAAAAAAAGAGGCCAAAAAGAGCCCACAAAAAAAGAGAGAAAAAGAGAGAAGGGGTGTAAGAACATGTGGTGCCCCCATGTGTGGTTTTGGTAATTGATGAGAATTCCTATGGACTAATGGTTGCCTTGAGTTATACTTGAAGGGTTTGTCCATAGGCTTTGCTTGAAGACCATTTGTTGGTTTCAAGGTTGTTAGAAGAAGAATATGTGTTGACCAAGGTGCTATTCAAGGTTTTATCCAAAGATTGGTCATGTGAGAGTTGAGCCTATTGCAAGCATGTCTTGAAGAAGAAGTTTGGGTGATCATTCATGTTTATCTTCAAGACATCATCTTAATAGAGAGAGTTGGAAAGATTCATGGTTGATCAAGACTAAGTCAAAGAGAGAATCAAGTTGATCAACACACAAAGCGTAGAAGTTGTACCAAGTGGGATCATGTGATCTCATGGTATGGTAAGCATCATCCATTATGCATTGTGTACTAACCCATGATCTTTGTGAAGTGTCTTTGTGGGGTTAGGTGTGTTTCCATGGGCATGCATCAAAAGAAAGATATCATACAACCCATGGAGGATGACATCAAGTGGTGATCGTCATCAAGATTGCGGTGTGCAAGTTCAAGTGGAGCATTATGAAGGGATCACATGCTTGAAGCTTGACGTCCATTGTGGTGACAATGGACTTGTGAAGATGTGCCAAAGAGTGGCTCACCCATAGTGGAGTATGGGGGAGCAATCTACTAGTCTTCATCGAGCCAACGCAATCAAGAAAGGTGGTCCAACTTGAGGAAGTCAGGATCGTCATCATCTAGCTCAAGTGGAGTATGTGCAAGGCAAAGGTTTGCCCTTGATAGGTTTTCTATTTTACCGGTCTCATGGTGGTATTTTGGAGACCGGGTTATAGGATCGATTGCCGTACTATCAAGGGGGGTTCTCGTGTGAGTAGCTTGATCGTATCGTTCATAGAGAGCTCAAACCATTGCATCCTTGCATCATCTTTCTTGGTTCTTGTTTGGCCTTTTTTCTTTCAGAGTCGTTGAGCTTTTGGTCACCTTCATGACAAGCTCAAGCTCATCGAAAACAGAGTTGGCATGCATCTTCTATGATGTTTTCGATGATGGAGTTTTTGCCGGTTCTTCACCGATGGAGGTTTCACATCTCTATATCTTTAGGCTCTTTTCTACTGCCACTTCTTTTCTACTGTCGTTGTTGGATAGTTCTCATCGTCATCTATCCAACAAGCTTGACTTTGTTGGATTCGGAGTTCGTATGCAGAAGTTGTGGCAGTTCTGGTTTCTGGACGGGTGGTTGGAGAGCTGCCAGCAGTAGTACTGCTCCTGGCAGCGGTAGTACTGCTTATAGGCAGTAGTACCGTTGCGAGTACCACACGTACTACCGCTCCTTCTCGGGTCTCGATTTTTCGTGTCGGGTTCAGCGGTAGTCCAGTGGTTGTCCCTCTGGAATACTACCGTTGAGTCCTTTTTGGCCCGGTTGGACGAGCGGTAGTAGAAGCGGTAGTACCACGCCTACTTCCGTTGCCACTACCGCTCGTGACTCTGCTCTTCGTTTTTCCTCTGCGTGATTGTAGAGTAACATTAAGGCAGTGGTAGTACCGCTCGTGGAGCGGTAGTACCGCTTGGGTGCGGGCTGTGTGCATAACGGTTGGATTTTCCCCCACCTATAAAAGGGGGTCTTCTTCCCCAATGGACCTTATCCCTTGAGCTCGTGTTCTTCCCCCATTGATGAACTTCTTCGAGCTTGATTTCTCTTAATCCCTCCAAGGATTCTTGCTAGTTTTTGAGGGAAAAGAGAGAGGAGATCTAGATCCACATCTCCGCCAATCACTTTCCCCTCTATGTGAGGGGAACCCCTTTGGATCTAGATCTTGGAGTTCTTTGTGTTCTCTTCTTCGTTCTTCCTCTCATTTTCCTCCCTAGCATTAGTTGCTTTGGTCAGATTTGGGAGAGAAGGACTTGGGCACTCCGTGTGCCCTTGCCATTGCATTTGGTGCATCAGTTTGAGTTCTCCACGGTGATATGTGGAAGTGAAAGTTGAGAAGCTTATTACTCTTGGGCGTTTGGGCACCCTAGAGCTTGTTCCTCTTGGGTGCCTTGGTGCCCTAGACGGTTGGTGTTGTCGGAGCTCAATCATTGTGGTGTAAAGCTCCGGGCAAGCGTCGGGGTCTCCAATTAGGTTGTGGAGATTGCCCCGAGCAATTTGACGGGTACCGGTGACCGCCCCCAAGGGTTGCCAAAGTGTACGGGTTCGGTGACTGCCCCCAAGGGTTGCCATTTGTACGGGTTTGGTGACCGCCCTCAAGGGTCCCTTAGTGGAATCATGGCATCTTGCATTGTGCGAGGGCGTGAGGAGATTACGGTGGCCCTAGTGGCTTCTTGGGGAGCATTGTGCCTCCACACCGCTCCAAACGGAGATTACCATCCGCAAGGGTGTGAACTTCGGGATACATCGTCGTCTCCGCGTGCCTCGGTTATCTCTTACCCGAGCCCTTTACTTATGCACTTTACTTTGTGATAGCCATAGTGTTTCATGTTATATATCTTGCTATCGCTTAGTTGTTTATCTTGCTTAGCATAAGTTGTTGGTGCACATAGGTGAGCCTATTTGTTGTAGGTTTTGTGCTTGACAAATTAACCGCTAGTTTTATTCCGTAGTTGTTCAAGCCTAAACCGTAATTATTTTAAAGTGCCTATTCACCCCTCTCTAGGCGACATCCACGATCTTTCAAGGGGCAATGTTAGTATCCTTTTTTCACACTTGTGCTTCAGAGTAGCACCATGTTTTTCATATAGAGAGTCTCCTATTTCGTCACTTTCATATACTAGTGGGAATTTTTCATTATAGAACTTGGCTTGTATATTCCGATGATGGGCTTCCTCAAATGCCCGAGGCCTTCATGAGCAAGCAAGTTGGATGCACACCCACTTAGTTTTCATGTTGAGCTTTCATACACTTATAGCTCTTAGTGCATCCGTTGCATGGCAATCCCTACTCCTTGCATTGACATCAATTGATGGGCATCTCCATAGCCCGTTGATTAGCCTCGTTGATGTGAGACTATCTTCTTATTTTTGACTTCCCCTTATTGATCTCTACCACCACACTCTATTCTACCCATAGTGCTATATCCATGGCTTGCGCTCATGTATTGCGTGGGAGTTGAAAAAGCTGAAGCGCGTTAAAAAGTATGAACCAATTGCTTGGCTAAAACCGGGGTTGTTCATGATAAATATTTTGTGTTAAGAAGATGGAGCATGACAGGATTGTATGATTTTGTAGGGATAACATTCTTTAGCATTTTTATTTTGAAAGACATGATTGTTTATTAGTATGCCTGAGTCTTGATGTCTTTATATCAAATTATAAACTATTGCTTTGAATCATTCGGATCTTATTATTCATACCGTAAGAGAGAGATTACATGATGAAACATGATAGGTAGCATTCCACATCAAAAATTCTGTTTTTATCATTTACATACTCGAGGACGAGCAGGAATTAAGCTTGGGGATGCTTGACTTGGATGTTTTATACGCACTTATATGCCATTATATATCATTTTTTAGGACTAACCTATTAACCCAGTGCCAGTGCCAGTTGCTGTTTTCTGCTTGTTTTTGCCTTTTCAGAAAATCATTATCAAAAAGTGTCCAAACGAGAAAAAACTTTGGATTAATTTTTTCTAGACCAGAAAAGACCCACGAAGCTTCGGGAGAAGACCAGAAGAGCCACGAGGAGGCAACAAGCCTGGAGGGTGCGCCCAGGGGGGTAGGGCGCGCCCCCCAGGCTTGTGGGCCCCTTGTTGCCCCTCCTAACCTAATTCCAGCGCTATAAATTCCAAAATATTCCCAATATACTAGAGAGATAGAAGAGAAAACCTTTCCGCCGCCGCAAGCCTATGTTCTTCCGCGATCCTATCAGGAGGATTTTTCCGGTACTCTGCCGGAGGGGGAATCGATCACGGAGGGCTTCTTCATCAACCTTGCCGCCCTTCCGATGATGTGTGAGTAGTTTACCACAGACCTACGGGTCCATAGCTAGTAGCTAGATGGCTTCTTCTCTCTCTTTGATCTTCAATACCAGGTTCTCCTCGATGTTCTTGGAGTTCTATCCGATGTAATCTTCTTTTGCGGTGTGTTTGTTGGGATCCGATGAATTGTGAGTTTATGATCAGATTATTCATGAGAAATATTTGAGTCTTGTCTGAACTCTTTTATGCATGATTATTATAGCTTTGTATTTCTCTCCGATCTATCGATTTGGTTTGGCCTACTAGATTGATTTGTCTTGCAATGGGAGAGGTGGTTTGTGATGGGTTCAATCTTGCGGTGCTCAATCCCAGTGACAGAAAGGGACATGACACGTATTTGTATTATTGCCATTAAGGATAAAAAGATGGGGTTTAATCATATTGCTTGAGTTTACTTTGTCTACATCATGTCATCTTGCTTAAGGCGTTACTCTGTTTCATACTTAATACCCCAGATGCATGCTGGATAGCGGTCTATGGGTGGAGTAATAGTAGTAGATGCAGGCAGGAGTCGGTCTACTTGTCTCGGACGTGATGCCTATATACATGATCATTGCCATGAATCCGTCATAATTATTTGCTTTTCTATCAATTGCCCAACAGTAATTTGTCTACCCACCGTATGCTATGTCACTACAAAAAAAAGACACATCCGTGACATTATGGCCCGAACAAAAAGTTTTTCTGTCATGGTTGTGACACTTCTATGACAATAGTTGTGACAAAAACACGTATCATCATAGATGTGGTGGGCTCCTACTTCTATGACAAAAAAATATGACAGAAAATGGGCTTTTCGTCCTGGGCGGGCCGGAGACGCACCCGCATGACATTCTTTGGGCCATCCATGACGTAAAAAATCGTGGTAGAAGTGAGGGCGAGGAAATTTTCGGGGAGTTCCCGGTTACGGTGGGTGGTCGGGGCCGAGCGATGCAGTGTGGTTTGCGCGTTTCTCTCGTACGCACGCGTGTGTGCGAGGCATTCACTAACTGAAACCGAGCGAGGCGTTCGCTTACTAAACCCGAGCGATCGCACTAGCTACGTACTAAAGCCGATCGATCCATTCGCTGCTAACTAAACCCGAGCGATTCCTTCGCTGCTAACTGAACCCGAGCGATTCCTTCGCTGCTAACTGAACCCGAGCGATTCCTTCGCTGCTAACTGAAGCCGGTCGAGCCCCCGTATGTGCGAGACGTAGCCGGTGTTGGGTTGCCTCTCGATGAACAGTGCCCGTTGCTGCCGCGCGCGCGATACGAGAACAAGTCAAGACGCATCGATCGAGCCCCTTGCACGAGACGTGGTGAGTTGACCTAGCCGGTTGGTTGGCTGTGGATGAACAGTTCCCGTTGCTGCCGCCTGCTTGTACGCCCCACCCCAGCCGGTGGGTTGGCTGTGGATGAACAGTACCCTGGCCCTGTGAAAGGTCATTGGCGCTGGATGAACAGGACCCCGAGGAGGCCAGCCGGTTGGGGGTGGATGAACAGGACCCCCGTGGAGGCTGGTTGAACAGTTGCCGGTGGAGGCTGGAGGAAGTCGACGGTGGATGAACAGTAGCTGGTGGAGGCTGGAGGGAGGTCGACCGTGGATGAACAGTATCCCGTGGAGTCCCGTTTTCCGGTACGCCACACCCCTCCCGATGAACAGGACCCCCGTTTCGACCGTAGGCAGTTGGGGAGAAGTCTGTTTCCTCCGTTTTGCGGTACGCCAGAGCCCTCCCGATCAACAGGACCCCGTTTCGACCGTAGGCGCTCGAACAGAAGTCCGTTTCCTCCGTTTTGCGGTTCGCCAGTCCCCCAGCCAATGAACAGGACCCCGTTTCGACCAAAGGCGGTCGAACAGAAGGCCGTTTCCTCCGTTTTGCGGTACGCCAGACCCTCAATCGATGAACAGGACCCCGTTTCGGCTGTTCCGTCCAAGCCGGTTGGCTCCCGATGAACATGACGCGTTCCGACCCACTCACTTGGCTCCCAACGCTGTTTCCTTCATTCCGACGCAGCCGGTTGGCTGTCGATGAACAGGAGGCCGTTGCTGCCGTCCGTTGCCTCTCTCCATGTACACGAGCCCTGGCCGTACGTATGCGCGAGTACGCGTTCGAGACGCCGCCTATATATGTACGTACGTGGCCGTATTTTTTGCTGTGTGGCTGTACGTACGTGTACACAATTTAGACGGGGCTGCCTGAACTACTACGTCGGGGGCTCTACTACGACACGTGCCGCTCCTTACACGCCCACGGTTCATCGTTGCAGAAAGACCGATCGACCAGTATGTACGTACACGTTCGCGACCAGACAGACAACGCTACGTATGCTTCGACCGGGTGGGTCCCTGCTGTCAGGGAGGATACGGAGGCACTTCCTTGCGTGCGAAGATATAGCAGGTGGGTCCCAGCTGTCAGGGGGAGGAATCATTTTTTTGCGCGTAATAAGGAGGCTCTTCCTTGCATGCGAAGATGTAGCTGGTGGGTCCAGCTGTCAGCCTCACCGCATACAGTCCTCTTCTGATGGCTGTCGTTCATTGACCATGTTGACTACGCCGCGCCAAGAGCACCAAGGCGGTGGACGACGGTGAGGCCTAGGAAGGGAACGACACGGAGCCGGGGAAGATGCGGCAGTGGATGCCCACGCGGATGGGAGTACGAGGGTTGACTGGTTCGGCTGCGGTGTGAGGCTGCCATCGATGGAGAATAACAGGGGATGTGAGTGAGTAGAGGGAAGGCCTGGCCAGCGGTGGGAGTAGGGTGGGGCGGTGAGGCCTGCGCGGCAGCACAACCGGCCACGGGAGGCAGGAGCAGGCGGTCCCGCTGGCGCTGGTTTGGGCAGCTGGAGCAAGAAGATCAGAGATTGAAGAAGCAGCACGGCCGTTGGATTTGCATCCAATGGTCACTGCTGCTATAATCGTTTGTTGACTAAGTTGACGAAGCCCTGCGTATGCGTCAACCTAGTAGGCCCACAAGTCAGCCTCCCAATCTGATGGGTCCCACTTGTCATTGGTAGGAATCGTTTTTTTCGTGTAATAAGGAGGCACTTCCTTCCGTGCGAAGATATGGCTGGTGGGTCCCAGCTGTCAGGGGGAGGAATCATTTTTTTCGCGTAATAAGGAGAAACTTGCTTTCGTGCGGCCATGGACCATGTGGGTCCCTACTTTCAGCCTCTCCACGTACATCCCTCTTCCGATGGCTGTCGTTTGTTGACCATGTTGACCACGCCACGCCGAGAGCACCAACACGGTGGACGACGGCAAGGCCCAGGAAGGGAATGACCCGGAGCCAGAGAAGCCACAACAGTGGATGCCCGCGCTGAGGGGAGTATGAGGGTTGACTGGTTCGGCTGCGGTGTGAGGCCTGTGTCGCCGGAGAATAACAGGAGGTGTGGGTGAGTAGAGGGATGGCCTGGCCAGCGGTGCGAGTAGGAGGGGGCGGTGAGGTCTGCGTGGCAGCATAGCCGGCCACGGGAGGTGGGAGCAGGCGGTCCCGCCGGCGCTGGATGGGCGGCTGGAGCAAGAAGATCAGAGATTGAAGAAGCACGACGGCCGTTGGATTGACATCCAACGGCCACTTCTGCTAGAATCGTTTGTTGACTAATATATAATAAGTAAAGAATTCTTGCATACGCGTCAACATAATAGGCCCACAAGCCAGCCTCCCAATCTGTGGCGGACAGCATACAACCCATTTGCTATTTTTAAAAATAATTTACAGCTCATTTGCAAATTCTTATGCAATTTATTGCAGTCCATTTTCTTTTTGTTGGCCAGGACCAGGGCTAAAAATTTAAACGAAATTTTGCATATTTCGGTGCGGTCCAAACTATTTTTAATCCCAAAATGTCGAGCCATATTAAAAGTAATTTCAAAATATATTTAAATTAGGTTAAAAACCAATGAAATTTGAAATCTGAAAATGTGAAAAATAGAAATTTGAAAGTAATTGCCAATTTGTTGTGTGTTTTTTATATTTACAGCCCATGTCATATTACTTTTAAGATTTGCAGTCGTCTTGAAAGATTTGCAGCCCAGCAGGGCGGAGAAAAACAAGTTGGCCTGGGTTGGGTTGGCCTCGATTGGGTATTCATCAGAAAAAAACAACAACTGGGCTAGCCATTTTCACAAAGAAAAAATAGCTGGGCTGGTCATGTGGTAAACGTAAAATAGAAGACTGGGCTAGACGGGCCACAGCCCAGTTGATACCTTGCTCCGTATCAACAATAACAAAAAAAACTGCTACAGCTGCTAGGTCCCAGGTGTCAGCCGCTCTTGTGCAGTTCTCTTGTCTATTGACTATACGCTGACAATGTTGTGGGTCCCAGATGTCAGCAGACCACTATGGGGAAGCATTTTCTTTTTTGCTTGTAACAATGAGGCACTTGCTTGTGTACGGCCATGGACATGGTGGGTCCCTACTGTCATCCTCTCCATGTACAGGCCTCTCCCGATTCCTCTCATTTGTTGACCATGTTGACAACGCCAGACGGCGGCGACGCGGCGACCGCACCAAGGCGCGCGGTGGACGACGGCGAGGCCTCGGACGGGAACGAACAGGAGCCGAGGAAGATGCGGCAGTGAAGTCATGGGCAAAGGGGAGTACGAGGGTTGACTGGTTCGGGTGCTCGGTGGGGCTGACGTCGCCGTTAACGATTTAGGAGATGGTAGGGCGGCGATGCGTGCGCGGAGGCGCAACCAGCCATGGGAGGCGGGAGCAGGCGGCCCCACCGGCGCTGGTTTGGTTTTGACGGCTGGAGGAAGAAGAGACTGAAGAAACACGACTATCGGGGGGATGACCCCCGGGTAGGCAACGGAGCCCGGATCCCCCTTCTTTTCTTAACATCGGGGCAGGCCGAGCCCCTCAGTCCGGCTAGCCTGCACGCCGGCTCCCCAGCGCGAGCCGGCCTGGCATGGCGACCCGGTTGGCCGGCTGGCCCACGCCGGCTGGCCGCTAGGGGGCAAGCCCTCATGACGACACAAGCAAGGCAACAATGCCCTTTCCTTTACACCATCGCCGGCGGGCGAGGCGACAACATTCCCTGTGCCCCCGCCCAGGGCGGGCGGTGTCTGGGCGGCGCAACCCTGTTGCTAGGCGGCGCCGGCCGCCCTCTGACGAACGACAAGACCTGCCACAGTACCGGGCAGCCGACCAAACCCGTGCCCGACGGACCCGGCGCACCCGGCGGACCCGGCGACCCGGCGGCCCCCACCACCGGCTCCTAGACGCCGACAACTGGGCCCCGAGCCCATGTAACTTTACCCATGTAACCCTGGGGGCCGGCCTATAAGACCCCCAGGGAGGCCTCCTTGCAGAGGGGTCAGACGATTCAGTAGCAACACACACACACACACACACTCACTCAAACACAGCTCCAGGAGCAACCTTGTAGCCCTTGTGCTTCCCATACACCATTCGGCAGGATTAGGGGTGTTTCCTCTCCGGAGGGCCCCGAACCTGGGTACGTCTTGTGTCCCGCACTCGCGCGTGCCAACCTCGCCTCCGAAACCCACCGGTGTCCTCCTGTAACCCCACCTCAAGCCATCCCATGGCATCTGCCGTGAATCACGCACCCCCCGCGAGAATACCACGACAACGACAGAGTGTACAAGAAGCAGGAGTACTTAACAACGTTAACTGAAAGCAGCAGGAGCACTTAACAACCAGAGCTGAAAGCAGTATGAGTACTTATATAGGTTCAACCGTACAAGGCACGCCTCGAACAGTGCTACTTTGCCTACTGTTAACGAAGGGTGAGGCCACCAAGCCCCAGGACAAGGCCCAGGCACCACCCCGCGCATCCACAACTTTCTGAAAGCGGCTTCATCTCACAATGTGGTCAATAAACAGGATATTCGCTTCAGAGACATGGAAAAGCATGAACATAACCTTCTGTCCTATTCTCCAAGATCGTCGGGCCTTCATGATTTGAGACCACCCATGAATAATTATCTTTTCACCTCTAAGGGAAATGGAGTAGGTCGACATAAACATCATGTTGTGACCAAGCGCAAGTCTTAGTCGACCATGGCCAGACATCTGTATAGGAACAATAAAACTGGGCAGTTTCTGTTTTAAGAAGAAGAACACAGCTGTAAAACTGTGTATAAGCAAGAGTTTATGAACAACATATATAATAGAAAACAGCTCGTACCATCAGTTTCTTGACACAGTTGGACCTGTTCAACGTGTGCACCAGTGGCACACATATCCCACGTGGCCTTCCACCATTGAAATGCCCCACAAGGTCCTCAAGACGATCAATAAAGTGTAGGAATTGGTGGATGTCGTCCCAGTCGACTTCGGTGCCATCAGTAACCGTCGAGTTCTTATCAAAGAACAGACGAGTATTGTCCTGCACTTTGTAATAACCTACGCGTGTCACCAATTATAAGAAATATTAGTTAGAAGTAGCATCATTGTGAGAGAAGGGAATCACAAATTGTTGCTACTTCTAAAGTCAAATTGTGATCAGTTAGACAGAATAGGTGGATTACAAAGTAAAAGAGGCCACATGCAAGAACCAGATACAAAACTAACATGGATGAACCACTGGAATGACATCGAGGTGGAAGGTCATAGGGAAGATAAGACCAGGTTCTGCTATTTCCATGAACATTGGTGTGCCAACTTTCAGTCCGTAACAATTGACAAAGTTTATCCAAGTTTGGCCATAAAAAAAGGAGCGATCTTCTTGGTTAATGAACCCAACTATGAACTTATATCCATGGCATGTCTCCAATGTGACCATTATACTGGTGTATTCAGTTATGGCAAGGCCGACCTTCTTGAGTACATGTGTTCTGGCAGAGCAAGGGATGCACTGCAGGAAAAATAATATGAGAATACAATTTTTCCGCTATCCAAATCTAGAAATAATTTCCTCTTTCACGTCAGTGTTCAGCATGGTTCTAATACGTTATCCAAATATAGCAATCCAAATTTCCAAGTTAGTCGACAGCATGTTCAAAACCCCAACCCTACCGGATAGAAAAGAGGATTCTAGGAACACACCGTGCGCTTTTTGAAATCCTGTGTTAGGATGAGAAGGAACAAGTTTGGCGTCTCGCCAAGGGCGCAGAAACCTGTAGGGTCCTCACACTTTGGGCACTGCAAATGAAACTGTAGGATCGAAAGTATGTCTAGAGGGGGGGGGGTGATTAGACTACTTGACCAAATAAAACCTATCATTTTCCCAATTTTAGTTGTGGGCAGATTTTAGCAATAGTACATGTCAAGCATCACCCTACACATGCAATTCTAAGAGTATAGCAGTGGAATGTAAGCAATTGCATATGTATGTAAAGGATGGATTGGAGATTTCAAACGCAATGAAGACACGGTGGTTTTTGGCGTGGTTCCGATAGGTGGTGCTATCGTACGTCCACGTTGATGGAGGCTTCAACCCACGAAGGGTAACGGCTGTGCGAGTCCACGGAGGGCTCCACTCACGAAGGGTCCACGAAGAAGCAACCTTGCCTATTCCACCATGGCTTACGTCCACGAAGGACTAGCCTCACTCGGGGTAGATCTTCACGAAGTAGGCGATCTCCTTGCCCTTACAAACTCCTTGGTTCAACTCCACATCTGGTTGGAGGCTCCCAAGTGACACCTAACCAATCTAGGAGACACCACTCTCCAAAAGGTAATAGACGGTGTGTTGTTGATGAACTCCTTGCTCTTGTGCTTCAAATGATAGTCTTCCCAGCACTCAAACAACTCCTCACAGATTTGGCTATGGTGGAAGAAGGATTTGAGTGGAAAGCAACTTGGGAAAGGCTAGAGATCAAGGTTCAAATGGTAGGAATGGAATATCTTGATCTCAACACATGAGTAGGTGGTTCTCTCTCAGAAAATGTATTGTGGGAGTGTAGGCACGTTCTGATGGCTCTCCTTACTGAGAAGGATGTGGTGGAGGGGAATATATAGCCTCCACACAAAATCCAACCGTTACACACTTTTGAGCCAACTCGGTGGCATCGAAACAATCATCTCGGTAGCACCGAACTGTGTAAAAGATATGAACGTTAGGAATCTCGGTGGGACCGATACGAACAACTCGGATAGACCGAAGTGCAATGGCTTAGGGCAATCCTCATCTCGGTGGCACCGATTGCATCAACTCGGTTGGACCGAAGTGAAGCAATAAGGCAACAGAGACTTGGCAAGTCATCTCAGTGAGACCGATTTGCATAACTCGGTGAGACCGAAGTGAATGCAACCGATTACAGAGAGTTGGCAAGGCCATCTCGGTGGGACCGAGATCCATTTCGGTGGATCCGATTTGTTAGGGTTTTGGCAGTGGCTAAGTCTTGGATGAACTCGGTGGGGCCGGATTGGAAATATCGGTGGGGCCGAGTTGGAATGTAGGTTTAGGACATATTTGGGTAGAGAGAGTGGTTGAGGGTTTAGGAACACTGTCACTAAGCACTTGAGCAAAAAGACCATTAAGCAACACCTCATCCCCTTTTAATAGTATTGGCTTTCCTATGGACTCAATGTGATCTTGGATCACTAAACCAAAAATGTAGAGTCTTGATCTTTTGCCAATCCTTGTCCTTAGCATTTTGAGGGGTCCACGTCTCTAGTCCATGCCATGCCAATCATTGAACATCCTAAAATCTTAATCTTGAATGGACATTAGTTCAATGAGATATATGTTGTTATGAATTACCAAAACCACCAAGGTCGCAAATGTGCTTTCAGAAACACACTAGATTCAGTACAAAGAAAAATGCATCAACGGCGGTGGTTGCCATCCTAGGATTACCGATGACAAAGGGACAAGGATTTATCAGGGATGGATGAAGATTTCGTACTTGGTTCTCCATGAGAAAACCCTAAGCAATCGCCGAGAGGTGGTTTTCTCTGAACAAGCAGACGAGGGAGAAGGGGATTCAGGTCGAGTGAAATAATGCTGCTTTGTTCGTCGAGCTTACTACTAATGCTGGAAATGTGGGGTTTTGTGATTTGACGCCTCATTGAGCATTACTGCGGCGCTACGACCGGGGTGAGTGTACCGTGCAGTTGTGCACTCTAATTTGGTGCATGGCACATGGACCTGGTTGCTGGATGTCCCGCATATCAGCGAAATGAAGTAGAAAGGGGACAGGAGTAACTAGTTACACATAATTTTTTTTTTGATAAGAGAGATAGTCCCTCTGTAAAGAAATATAAAAATCTTTTATATCACCACTTTATAAATAAGAAAAATCGGGGAATATATATACATAAATATGGGGTTCGGATATATATATATATATATATATATATATATATATATATATATATATATATATATATATATATATATATATATATATATTCTTTAGAATAAAATGCTCAGATTTTTTTGAGACATATAAAATGCTCAGATAGGCTGACGGCTCTTGACTTTGGGCCACATGCCGGTGGGCATGCATGTTTGGGGGCCCATGTGTTCTAAGTCAGCACATTTCAACCCATAAATATTGCATCCGATAGGGACGGCGCTGGTTTTAGATGCTGTCGCAAGGAGAAGACAGAAAATTGAATAAAGCACGGAAGCTGTTAGACTGAAATCGAACGACAGTTCCCAACCAGCAATCAGAGTTGCAATTCTTTTAGGATGTCCAACGTGATATACGCTAGTAATACTTATACACACAGGACACTTGTTTCACCATGGCGCATATTACATCAAAAGCTCTCGGAGGATTGATCAGTTCGGCAGTTGTGTGCTGTTACTGAAGAATTTCAAAGTTGATTAGGACCACATCTCCTTGCAGAGAAACTTCGATTCTGACATCATCCCCAACCGCAAGATTTGATTGAGTTTTGAACCTTGACCATCCTTTAGCATCAATCATCATGCGACCATCCTTTCTACTTATGGTATATTGCACAGGTTCATTCACACCAAGGCCGCGCATGGTAAGAGAAACTTGGCCACGGTCGCCCGGATTATTGAACGACTCCCTCATTGCTCTAGGAATTTTCTGTTTGCAAACAAGAGGACATACGCAAACAGTTAGATCAACACGGTGGATCATGTGAAACAACATGGAAAGACAAAAGAATGAAGCACTTGGGCTGCCAGTGCTTACTAAAGAGGTGGAGATGTCGTTTTTTGCAAGGACTTTGGAATATGCCGTGCGAACTACATCCCAGTCTGTTGCCAGGGCAAGTGCAAGTTCAAGTGTTGGTGCAGGTCCCGGAGCCGTTGCTGGTGCCTATGGCGGTGCGACTGGTAGTGCTGCCGCTGCTGCCGGAGACGGTGCTCCTTCTGGAGCTGGTGCCGGTGTCGGTGCCGGATCCTCTGGTACATCAGCCTGATCCGCTGACGCGGTTGGTGCCCAATCTTCTGCTAGATCAGACTGAGATGCTGCCCCTGCCAGTGCTAGAGCCAGTGCCGGTGCTCGATCCGTTGCGACTGCCGATGCTGGAGGTGGTACCGATGTGCGAGATAGCATCGATCGTCTCTGGTCTGCTTTGATTTCAGACTGCAGCTTTGTAACTTTGCTACGCATCCTTCTTACGCGAGAGTGCACATGAGCAATTCGAACTTCCTTCGGCTCCATGACCCGGATCTAGTCCTTTTCTTTCCTTATTTTAAAGGCGACAAGGACTAATTCTGACATGTTTGTTAAAGTAAACTGCAGTTGATCAGAGGGCTTCAGATTGTATTCAGACAACAGACGAATCCAATTGTGTCCACTGATGACCCACAAGTATAGGGGATCAATCGAAGTCCTTTAGATAAGTAAGAGTGTCGAACCCAACGAGGAGCAGAAGGAAATGACAAGCGGTTTTCAGCAAGGTATTTTCTGAAAGCACTGAAATTATCGGCAACGAGTAGTTTGATAGCAAGATAATTTGTAACAAGTGACAAATAGCAATAGTAACAAACAGTGTAGCAAGGTGGCCCAATCCTTTTTGTAGCAAAGGACAAGCCGGAACGATCTCATATAATAAGCAAAGCGTTCTCGAGGACACATGGGAATTTCATCTAGTCACTTTCATCATGTTGGTTTGATTCGCGTTCGCTACTTTGATAATTTGATATGTGGGTGGACCGGTGCTTGGGTGCTGTTCTTACTTGAACAAGCCTCCCACTTATGATTACCCCCTCTCGCAAGCATCCGCAACTACGAAAGAAGAATTAAGATAACTCTAACCATAGCATTAAACATATGGATCCAAATCAGCCCCTTACGGAATAGCGCTTAAACTAGGGTTTAAGCTTCTGTCACTCTAGCAACCCATCATCTAATTACTACTCCACAATGCATTCCCTTAGGCCCAAAGATGGTGAAGTGTCATGTAGTCGATGTTCACATGACACCACTAAGAGAATCAACAACATACATATCATCAAAATATCGAACGAATACCAAATTCACATGATTACTTATGACAAGACTTCTCCCATGTCCTCAAGAACAAAAGTAACTACTCACAAACCATATTCATGTTCAAGATCAGAGGGGTATTGAATAGCATATTGGAATTGAACATATAATCTTCCACCAAATAAACTAACTAGCATCAACTACAAGATGTAATCAACACTACTAGCAACCCACAGGTACCAATCTGAGGTTTTGAGACAAAGATTGAATACAAGAGATGAACTAGGGTTTGAGATGAGATGGTGCTGTTGAAGATGTTGATGAATATTGGTCCTCCCACGATGAGAGGATCGTTGGTGATGTCGATGGCTCCGATTTCCCCCTCCCGGAGGGAAGTATCCCCGGCGGAATCGCTCCGCCGGAGAGCAAAAGTGCTCCTGCCCAAGTTCCGCCTCGAGACGGCGGCGCACCGTACCAAAAGTCTTCTCCTTATTTTTTCTAGGGCAAATGGGCTTATATACCAGAAAATGGGCACTGGAGGCAGGCCAGGGGCCCCACGATCCCTGGTGCCTCGTGGGCACTTGGGTGGCCCCCTCTGGTACTTCTTGCTTCTAGTATTTTTTATTTATTCCAAACTAAATCTCTGTGAAATTTCAGCTCATTTGGAGATGTGCAGAATAGGTATCTCTGACATAGCTTTTTTAGGTCCAGAATTCCAGCTGCCGGCATTCTCCCTCCTTGTGTAAATCTTGCATATTAAGAGAGAAAAGGCATTAGAATTGCTCCACAAAGTGTTATATTGATTAAAAACACTATAAATAATAGTAGGAAAACATGATGCAAAATGGACGTATCAACTCCCCCAAGCTTAGACCTCGCTTGTCCTCAAGCAAAAGCCGATATCGATAATCATGTCCACATGTTTAGAGAGAGAGAGGTGTCGATAAAAACAAAATACGGACATAGTAGCATCATGATCATTATTATAACAACAATATTTATTATCATAAAACTTCTCATGAGCAAGTAACAATTCATCACAACAATGAAGTATAAGGCATAAACTTTCTTGAAAACTAACAAACAATGTTCTCAGTCAACAATACAATTGCAATTCATCATATTTTCAGGAAGGGTCTCATGTAGGAGCTTTTTAGCAAGTCCACATACTCAACCATCATATAGTCTTCCATGATTGCTAACACTCACAACATATATATGGAACAAAAAGTTTCAGCCAGACACATAGAAAGATAGGGGCTTATAATTCCGCCTCCCAACTTATTCACCTCAAGGGTGATGTCAACAATAATAACTCATGATCACTCATATCCAACTGGATATATATGCCTAGATCTTTCCCCACCACATGATGCTTGCAAAAGAGAAAAATAAAAAGGAATAGAGGAGAACACTATTACTCTTGCATAAAAAGTAAATACATAAAAGTAAAAGATAGGCCCTTCGCATAGGGAAGCACAGGTTGTCATGCGCTTTTTGTTGTTGGATGCACAAGCTCTTAATGCAAAGGAACGTCACTTTATATTGCCCCTTGTGATAGCAACCTTTATTATGCAGTCCGTTGCTTTTATTTCTTTACCATCATAAGTTCGTACAAAGCTTATTTTCCCTTACAATAAAAGTTCATACATATTTAGAGGCAATTTTTATTGCTTTTTGCACCGATGACAACTTACTTGAAGGATCTTATTCAATCCATAGGTAGATATAGTGGACTCTCATGACATGAAACTGGGTTTAAGGGTTTTGGATGCACAAGTAGTATCTCTACTTGGTGCGGATTCTTGGCTAGCAAAGATATTGAGCAAGCACCACATGTTGGAGGATCTATGACAATATAACTTCTATGTGAATATAAGCAAACATAATTCATTACGTTGTCTTCCTTGTCCAACGTCAACAATTTGACATAAAATACTTAATGGGGGCTCACAATCATAAAAGATGTCCAAGATAGTATATTTGCATGTGAATCTTCTCTTCCCTTATTAATTTTTTTCATGAATTGCATCATTGACCAATGCTATGTTTGTTAACTTTCAATAAATTTTACCACTTATACTTTTCTTTATGTAATGTTATTACTTTCCATAAGATTAGCATATGATCTTTTTCATTATTTTCATTGCTAGGATTGAAACATAAAAGTAAAGAAGCAAAAACTCAAACTAGTCTCTATTATATAACTCTCAACTCAATTACATAGATAGATAGATCACGAAACTAGCACTCGAAAATTGATCATACTAAACTTTTATTCAACTAAATCATGAAATCACTAAGGATCGAACTAAAAATAGGTAAATATAATAAAAGTGATGGTGATACGATACCGGGTCACCTCCCCCAAGCTTGGCAAAAGCCAAGGGGAGTGCCCATACCCATGTACTCAAGTTTCCTTCTTCGGTGATGGTGGTGGTGATGAAGTGGTGGGCTTGTCCTCCGGCTTCCATGGCATAGGTTCCCCATCATAAAAAGATGAACGAGTCTCCGGAGTCCTGAAACTTGCAGCTAAACTCATACCTTTGAATCTTGCCTCATACTCATAATTTTGGTTTTGAAGATCATAGATTTGGCCTTGGAGATAGTCGATTCGTTCATTGAGCTTGAAGATGATATCCCCCATCGATTGGCCATCCACCTTGTGATCACGGGTGAATTCCGTGATCATGGAGTGGTTGGCGCTGAGTCCACGTTCTACCATCCCTTGGCACTTGAAGTTCTCCTGCTCCACCGCTTCGAGCCTGGACTCCACGCTCCCGGTCTTCTTGGGTCCTTGAACATCCCGGATGTGAAGCACCCCCTCACGCATCTCAATGGCTTGGGGGTGTTTCATCACCTCCGGTAGGTAGGGGTTGATGACCTTCTCATAGAACCTGTCCTTGGAAGAGCTTGGTGGAGCCATAGGAGATTTCTGCGATACGGTGGTCAAAACGTCCGGGAGTATATATAAAGAATTTTTATTTTGCAAAACAAGTATTCCAGAAGAAAACGGAGTCGGGAAGGCTCACGAGGGGCCCACAAGCCACCAGGGCGCGCCTGGGGGGGGGGGTGGCGCACCCTGGTGCCTCGTGTGCACCTCGTGGGTCCCCTCGGCTCTTTCTTATTTTTGTATTTTTTTTCTAATATTCCAAAACTGACAGAAAGTATTTTAATGGAATTTTTGGAGTCGGTTTACTTACCGTATCACGTACCTCTTCCTTTTCATGGTTCTGGAGTGTTCTGGAAGGTCTCTCTTATGTATTCCTCCGGTGTAATTGTTTCAATAATATTAGTTTCAACATTAATGGGAGTACCTGTAATATAGTGCTTAATTTTTGCCCATTCACCACTCTCGGATTAGTGCCTTCGGAGTTGTTTATTTTGATGGCTCCGAAGCGATAGACTTCTTCGATGATATACGTGTTGGGGAACGTTGCATGGGAAACAAAAATTTTCCTACGCACACACAAGATCTATCCATGGTGATGAGCATCTACGAGAGGGAGAGTGAATCTACATACCCTTGTAGATCGCTAAGCGGAAGCGTTAATAAACGCGGTTGATGTAGTCGAACGTCTTCGCGATCCAAATCGCCGAGCGTCCCGCGATCCAATCACGATCCTTCCGATCTAGTGCCGAACGGACGGCACCTCCGCGTTCAACACACGTACGGCTTGATGACGCCTTCACCTCCTCGATCCAGCGAGCGATGGTGAAGTAGTGGTTGAGTTCCAGCAGCACGACGGCGTGGTGATGGTGGTGAGGAACAATCTCTGCAGGGCTTCGCCAAGCGCTACGGAGATTATGACGGAGGAACTAGAGGGCTAGGGTTGCCGGCACACGGCTTGGGAAATCCTAATGTGTCCCGTGTGCTAGCCCTGCCCCTCTATTTATATGTTGAGCCTTGGGGTCTAAACTTGGAGTAAAAGCCTCCTCCGGGTCGGTTTTGCCCGCACAAGGTCGGTTTGGCCCGCAGGGAAAGAGTCCAACTCGGATCCCTGCCGAACCGTGCACAGCCGCGCACAAGCGGTAGTACCGCTTCACACAAGCGGTAGTACCGCTTGGGCGGTAGTACCGCTTCACACAAGCGGTAGTACCGCTCGGGCGGTAGTACCGCTTCACCAAGCGGTAGTACCGCTTACGCGGCAGCAAAACTACTTTTGCACTTTCCAATACCTCGTGGGCTTTATCCCTTTGGCCCATATAAAGTGTTGCTGCACCCGAACACTTCGGTAAACATCCGGAACCCCTTCCGGTGAACTTCGGAACTCTTCCGGAGATCAAAACACTATTATCACATATATCAATCTTTACCTCCGGACTATTCCGGAGATCCTCGTCATGTCCGGGATCTTATCCGGGACTCCGAACAACTTTCGGTCACCAACATAATAACTCAATTATACTAATCGTCACCAAACGTTAAGTGTGTAGACCCTGCGGGTTCGAGAACTATGTAGACATGACCGAGACGCCTCTACGGCCAATAACCAATAGCGGGACCTGGATGCCCATATTGGCTCCTACATATTCTACGAAGATCTTTATCGGTCGAACCTCTATGTCAAGGATTCAGTTAATCCCGTATGCTGTTCCCTTTGTTCTTCGGTATGTTACTTGCCCGAGATTCGATCGTCGGTATCACTATACCTAGTTCAATCTCGTTACCGGCAAGTCTCTTTACTCGTTCCGTAATACAAGATCTCGTGGCTAACACTTTAGTCACATTGCTTGCAAGGCTCATTGTGATGTTGTATTACCGAGTGGGCCCTGAGATACCTCTCCGTCATACGGAGTAACAAATCCCAGTCTTGATCCATGCCAACCCAACAGACACCCTCGGAGATATCTGTAGAGCACCTTTATAGTCACCCAGTAACGTTGCGACGTTTGATACACACAAGGTATTCCTCCGGTGTCAGTGAGTTGCATGATCTCATGGTCAAAGGAACAGATACTTGACATGCAGAAAACAATAGCAATAAACTGACACGATCAAATGCTACGTTTACAGTTTGGGTCTTGTCCATCACATCATTCTCCTAATGATGTGATCCCGTTATCAAATGACATTTCATGTCCATGGCTAGGAAACCTTAACCATCTTTGATCAACAAGCTAGTCAACTAGAGGCTTACTAGGGACACAGTGTTGTCTATGTACCCACACATGTATTTGAGTTTCCAATCAATACAATTATAGCATGGATAATAAACGATTATCATGAACAAGGAAATATAATAATAACCAATTTATTATTGCCTCTAGGGCATATTTCCAACAGTCTCCCACTTGCACTAGAGTCAATAATCTAGTTCACATCACTATGTGATTTACATTGTAATGAATCGAACACCCATGCAGTTCTGGTGTTGTTCATGTTTAGCCCTTGGAAGAGGTTTAGTCATCGGATCTGCAACATTTAGATCCGTGTGTACTTTGCAAATATTTATGTCGTCCTCCTTGATGTAATCACGGATGGAATTGAAGCGTCGCTTTATGTGTCTGGTCCTCTTGTGAAATCTTGGTTCCTTGGCTAGAGCAATGGCACCAGTATTATCACAAAACAGAGTCATTGGGTTAAGCGCACTAGGCGCTACTCCAAGATCTGTCATGAACTCCTTCATCCAGACACCTTCCTTCGCCGCCTCCGAGGCAGCGATGTACTCCGCTTCGCATGTAGAATCAGCTACCACGCTTTGCTTGGAACTGCACCAGCTAACCGCACCCCCATTAAGAATAAATACGTATCCGGTTTGCGACTTAGAGTCATCCGGATCAGTGTCAAAGCTTGCATCGACGTAACCCTTTACGACGAGCTCTTGATCACCTCCATAAACGAGAAACATGTCCTTAGTCCTTTTCAGGTACTTCAGGATATTCTTGACCGCCGTCCAGTGTTCCATTCCTGGATCACTTTGAAACCTTCCGACCATACTTATGGCAAGGCTGACATCGGGTCTTGTGCACAGCATTGCATACATGATAGAGCCTATGGCCGAAGCATAGGGGATGACACTCATCTTTTCTCTATCTTCTGCAGTCACTGGGCATTGAGTCTTACTCAACTTCACACCTTGCAAAACAGGCAAGAACCCCTTCTTGGACTGATCCATTTTGAACTTCTTCAAAATCTTATCAAGGTATGTGCTTTGTGAAAGTCCTATTAAGCGTCTTGATCTATCTCTATAGATCTTGATGCCTAATATGAAAGCAGCTTCTCCTAGGTCCTTCATTGAAAAACTCTTGTTCAAATATTCCTTTACGCTTTCCAGCATTTCTATATTGTTTCCAATCAGCAATATGTCATCCACATATAATATTAGAAACGCTATAGAGCTCCCACTCACTTTCTTGTAAATACAAGCTTCTCCGTAAACTTGTATAAACTCGAACGCTTTGATCACCTCATCAAAACGAAGATTCCAACTCCGAGATGCTTGCACCAGTCCATAAATGGATCGCTGGAGTTTGCAAACTTTGTCAGCATTCTCTGGATCGACAAAACCTTCTGGTTGCATCATATACAACTCTTCCTTAAGGTAACCGTTAAGGAACGCTGTTTTGACATCCATCTGCCAAATTTCATAATCGAAAAAGGCAGCTATTGCTAACATGATTCTGACGGACTTAAGCATCGCTACGGGTGAGAAGGTCTCATCGTAGTCAACTCCTTGAACTTGTGAAAAACCCTTTGCCACAAGTCGAGCTTTATAGACGGTGACATTACCGTCCGCGTCCGTCTTCCTCTTAAAGATCCATTTGTTCTGAATGGCCTTACGCCCTTCAGGTAATACTTCCAAAGTCCATACTTTGTTTTCATACATGGATCCCATCTCGGATTTCATGGCCTCTAACCACTTCTCGGAATCCGGGCCCATCATCGCTTCTCCATAGCTCGTAGGTTCATCGTTGTTTAACAACATGACCTCTAAGACAGGGTTGCCGTACCACTCAGGAGTAGTACGCGTCCTTGTCGACCTACGAGGTTCGATAGCAACTTGATCCAAAGCTTCATGATCATCATCATTAACTTCCTCTTCAGCTAATGTAGGCTCCACAGAAACAATTTTCTGCGCTGCGCTACTCTCAGGTTGAAGTAAAGGTTCAACAACCTCATCAAGTTCTATCTTCCTCCCACTCAATTCTTTCGAGAGAAACTCTTTCTCAAGAAATGTTCCGTTTTTAGCGACAAACACTTTGCCCTCGGATCTGAGGTAGAAGGTATACCCAATTGTCTCTTTTGGGTATCCTATGAAGACGCATTTCTCCGCTTTGGGTTCCAGCTTTTCAGGCTGAAGCTTTTTGACATAAGCATCACATCCCCAAACTTTAAGAAACGACAGTTTTGGCTTCTTGCCAAACCAAAGTTCATATGGCGTCGTCTCAACGGATTTCGATGGTGCCCTATTTAAAGTGAATGCAGCTGTCTCTAATGCATAACCCCAAAACGATAGTGGCAAATCGGCAAGAGACATCATAGATCGCACCATATCCAATAAGGTTCGATTACGACGTTCGGACACACCATTACGCTGTGGTGTTCCAGGCGGTGTCAATTGTGAAACAATTCCACACTGTCTTAAGTGACTGCCAAACTCATAACTCAGATATTCTCCTCCTCGATCAGATCGTAGGAATTTAATCTTCTTGTTACGATGATTCTCAACTTCACTCTGAAATTGTTTGAACTTTTCAAATGTTTCAGACTTGTGTTTCATTAAGTAAATATACCCATATCTACTTAAGTCATCAGTGAAGGTGAGAAAGTAACGATAACCACCGCGCGCCTCAATGCTCATCGGACCGCACACATCAGTATGTATGATTTCCAATAAGTCACTTGCCCGTTCCATTATTCCAGAGAACGGCGTTTTAGTCATCTTGCCCATGAGGCATGGCTCACATGTGTCAAGTGATTCAAAATCAAGTGACTCCAAAAGTCCATCAGCATGGAGCTTCCTCATGCGTTTTATGCCAATATGACCTAAACGGCAGTGCCACAAGAAAGTGGTATTATCATTATCAATTCTACATCTTTTGGCATCAATGTTATGAACATGTGTATCATTACTATCGAGATTCAATAAGAATAAACCCCTCACATCGGGTGCATGACCATAAAAGATATTACTCATATAAATAGAACAACCATTATTCTCTGATTTAAATGAGTAACCGTCTCGCAATAAACAAGATCCAGATATAATGTTCATGCTTAACGCAGGCACCAAATAACACTTATTTAGGTTCATCACTAATCCCGACGGTAATCGAAGAGCGAGCGTGCTGACGGCGATCACATCAACCTTGGAACCATTTCCCACGCGCATCGTCACTTCGTCCTTTGCCAGCCTCCGTCTATTCCGCAGTTCCTGTTTTGAGTTGCAAATATGAGCAACCGCACCGGTATCAAATACCCAGGCACTACAACGAGAGTTGGTAAGGTACACATCAATAACATGTATATCATATATACCTTGTTTGTTGTTGGCCGCCTTCTTGTCAGCCAAATACTTGGGGCAATTCCGCTTCCAGTGTCCAGTTCCCTTGCAATGAAAACACACAGTTTCTGGTTTGGGTCCAGCCTTGGGTTTCTTCACGAGAGGAGCAACTGCTTTGCCACTCTGCTTGGAGTTACCCTTCTTACCCTTGCCATTTTTCTTGAAACTAGTGGTTTTATTGACCATCAACACTTGATGCTCCTTCTGAATTTCAGACTCAGCGGCTTTCAGCATCGCAAACAGCTCGGCGACTGACTTGTTCATCCCGTGCATGTTATAGTTCAACACGAAGCTCTTGTAGCTAGGTGGCAATGATTGAAGAACTCTGTCAGTGATAGCCTCTGGCGGAAGGGGCATCCCTAACTCAGCCAGACGGGTGGAGTACCCAGACATTCTGAGCACGTGATCACTGATAGACCCGTTCTCCTCCATCTTGCAAGCATAGAACTTATCGGAGATCTCATATCTCTCGATCCGGGCATTCTTCTGAAAGATAAACTTCAACTCCTGGAACATCTCATATGCTCCATGACGTTCAAAACGTCTTTGAAGTCCCGGTTCTAAGCCATACAACATTGCACATTGAACTATTGAGTAATCATCAGAACGAGCCTGCCAGGCGTTCACAACGTCTAGAGACTCAACTGGAGCGGGTGGATCACCAAGCGGTGCATCAAGGACATAAGCCTTCTGGGAAGCCGTAAGGATAATCCTTAGATTACGGGCCCAGTCCACAAAGTTACTTCCATCATCTTTCAACTTAGCTTTCTCTAGGAACTCATTAAAATTCAGGGGTGCTACTGCGCGAGCCATGATCTACAACATAAATATAGCAAAGACAACTTAGACTATTGTTCTAGATAATGAGTTTAGTTAATCATATTACTTAAAAAACTCCCACTCAAATTGACATCCCTCCGATCATTCGAGTGTAACATGATCCAAATCCACCAACTCAAGTCCGATCATCACGTGAGTTGAGGTGGTTTCAATGGTGAACATCTTCATGTTGATCATATCTACTATATGACTCATGTTCGACCTTTCGGTCTCTTGTGTTCCGAGGCCATGTCTGTACATGCTAGGCTCGTCAAGTTTAACCCGAGTGTTCCGCACGTGCAACATGGCTTACACCCGTTGTATGCGAACGTAGAGTCTATCACACCCGATCATCACGGCGTGTCTCGAAACGACGAACTTTCGCAACGGTGCACACTTGGGGAGAACACAATTTATCTTGAAATTTAAGTGAGGGATCACCTTATAATGCTACCGTCGTCCTAAGCAAAATAAGATGCATAAAAGGATTAATATCACATGCAAATCATAAGTGACATGATATGGCCATGAACTTGTGCTTTTGATCTCCATCTCCAAAGCACCGGCATGATCTCCATCGTCACCGGCATGACACCATGATCTCCATCATCTTGATCTCCATCAACGTGTCGCCATAAGGTTGTCGCGCCGACTGTTGCTTCCACGACTATAGCTAACGTTTAGCGATAAAGTAAAGCATTACATAGCGCTTAATGATTGACACGCAGGTCATACAATAATTAAAGACAACTCTATGGCTCCTGCCAGTTGCCGTACTCATCGACATGCAAGTCGTGATATTCTATACAAAACATGATCATCTCATACATCACATATATCTCATCATGTAATTGGCCACATCACATCACAACATACCCTGCAAAAACAAGTTAGACGTCCTCTAATTGTTGTTGCAAATTTTACGTGGCTGCTACGGGTTTGCAAGAACCGTTCTTACCTACTCAAAACCACAACGTGGTGTAGTGATTGCTTTTTGATCTTCTAAAAGAACCCTCTTCATTGAACCGATTCAACTAAAGTGAGAGAGACAGACACCCGCCAGTCACCTTTATGCAACAAGTGCACGCAGCGGTAAAACCAGTCTCTTGTAAGCGTACGCGTAATGTCGGTCCGGGCCGCTTCATCTCACAATACCGCTGAATCAAGTATCAACTAGTAACGGCAAGCAATATGTATACACCCACGCCCACAACTCGTTTGTGTTCTACTCGAGATCTCATCTACGCATAGACCTAGCTCTGATACCACTGTTGGGGAACGTTGCATGGGAAACAAAAATTTTCCTACGCACACACAAGATCTATCCATGGTGATGAGCATCTACGAGAGGGAGAGTGAATCTACATACCCTTGTAGATCGCTAAGCGGAAGCGTTAATAAACGCGGTTGATGTAGTCGAACGTCTTCGCGATCCAAATCGCCGAGCGTCCCGCGATCCAATCACGATCCTTCCGATCTAGTGCCGAACGGACGGCACCTCCGCGTTCAACACACGTACGGCTTGATGACGCCTTCACCTCCTCGATCCAGCGAGCGATGGTGAAGTAGTGGTTGAGTTCCAGCAGCACGACGGCGTGGTGATGGTGGTGAGGAACAATCTCTGCAGGGCTTCGCCAAGCGCTACGGAGATTATGACGGAGGAACTAGAGGGCTAGGGTTGCCGGCACACGGCTTGGGAAATCCTAATGTGTCCCGTGTGCTAGCCCTGCCCCTCTATTTATATGTTGAGCCTTGGGGTCTAAACTTGGAGTAAAAGCCTCCTCCGGGTCGGTTTTGCCCGCACAAGGTCGGTTTGGCCCGCAGGGAAAGAGTCCAACTCGGATCCCTGCCGAACCGTGCACAGCCGCGCACAAGCGGTAGTACCGCTTCACACAAGCGGTAGTACCGCTTGGGCGGTAGTACCGCTTCACACAAGCGGTAGTACCGCTCGGGCGGTAGTACCGCTTCACCAAGCGGTAGTACCGCTTACGCGGCAGCAAAACTACTTTTGCACTTTCCAATACCTCGTGGGCTTTATCCCTTTGGCCCATATAAAGTGTTGCTGCACCCGAACACTTCGGTAAACATCCGGAACCCCTTCCGGTGAACTTCGGAACTCTTCCGGAGATCAAAACACTATTATCACATATATCAATCTTTACCTCCGGACTATTCCGGAGATCCTCGTCATGTCCGGGATCTTATCCGGGACTCCGAACAACTTTCGGTCACCAACATAATAACTCAATTATACTAATCGTCACCAAACGTTAAGTGTGTAGACCCTGCGGGTTCGAGAACTATGTAGACATGACCGAGACGCCTCTACGGCCAATAACCAATAGCGGGACCTGGATGCCCATATTGGCTCCTACATATTCTACGAAGATCTTTATCGGTCGAACCTCTATGTCAAGGATTCAGTTAATCCCGTATGCTGTTCCCTTTGTTCTTCGGTATGTTACTTGCCCGAGATTCGATCGTCGGTATCACTATACCTAGTTCAATCTCGTTACCGGCAAGTCTCTTTACTCGTTCCGTAATACAAGATCTCGTGGCTAACACTTTAGTCACATTGCTTGCAAGGCTCATTGTGATGTTGTATTACCGAGTGGGCCCTGAGATACCTCTCCGTCATACGGAGTAACAAATCCCAGTCTTGATCCATGCCAACCCAACAGACACCCTCGGAGATATCTGTAGAGCACCTTTATAGTCACCCAGTAACGTTGCGACGTTTGATACACACAAGGTATTCCTCCGGTGTCAGTGAGTTGCATGATCTCATGGTCAAAGGAACAGATACTTGACATGCAGAAAACAATAGCAATAAACTGACACGATCAAATGCTACGTTTACAGTTTGGGTCTTGTCCATCACATCATTCTCCTAATGATGTGATCCCGTTATCAAATGACATCTCATGTCCATGGCTAGGAAACCTTAACCATCTTTGATCAACAAGCTAGTCAACTAGAGGCTTACTAGGGACACAGTGTTGTCTATGTACCCACACATGTATTTGAGTTTCCAATCAATACAATTATAGCATGGATAATAAACGATTATCATGAACAAGGAAATATAATAATAACCAATTTATTATTGCCTCTAGGGCATATTTCCAACAATACGGTCCTTCCCATTTAGAGAGAAGTTTTCCTGCAAAGAATCTCATACGAGAATTGTACAATAGAACTTGCTCACCCACTTTGAATTCCCGTTTTTGAATCTTTTATCATGCCATCTTTTAACTTTCTCTTTAAACAATTTGGCGTTTTCATAAGCTTGGGTTCTCCATTCATCTAATGAGCTAATATCAAATAACCTCTTTTCACCGGCAAGTTTAAAATCATAATTGAGTTCTTTAATTGCCCAATATGCTTTATGTTCTAACTCAAGAGGTAAATGACATGCTTTTCCATAAACCATCTTATAAGGAGACATACCCATAGGATTTTTATAAGCAGTTCTATAAGCCCATAATGCATCGTCAAGTTTCTTAGACCAATTCTTTCTAGATCTATTGACGGTTTGTTGCAAAATTACTTTTATTCCTCTATTGCTCAATTCTACTTGACCACTAGATTGAGGGTGATAGGGAGATGCAATTCTATGGTTGACATCATATTTAGCAAGCAGTTTACGGAATGCACCATGAATAAAATGTGAACCACCATCAGTCATTTAATATCTAGGGACTCCGAACCTCGGGAAAATAACTTCTTTATGCATTTTAATAGAAGTGTTATGATCAGCACTACTAGTTGGAATAGCTTCTACCCACTTAGTAACGTAATCAACAGCAACTAAAATATGAGTATACCCATTGGATTTAGGAAAAGGTCCCATATAATCAAATCCCCAAACATCAAATGGTTCAATAGCAAGTGAATAATTCATAGGCATTTCCTGACGTCTACCAACATTACCAATTCTTTGACATTCATCACAAGATAAGACAAACTTACGAGCATCCTTGAAAAGAGTAGGCCAATAAAAACCAGCTTGTAATACCTTATGTGCAGTTCTGTCTCCCGCATGGTGTCCTCCGTATGCCTCGGAATGACACTTCCGTAGGATTTGTTCCTGTTCATGCTCAGGTATACAACGTCTAATAATACCATCTACTCCTTCTTTATTGAGATGTGGGTCATCCCAAAAGTAATGTCTTAAATCATAGAAGAACTTTTTCTTTTATTGGTATGTGAAACTAGGTGGTATAAATTTAGCAACAATATAATTAGCATAGTCTGCATACCAAGGAGTATTACGAGAAGCATTTATGACAGCCAATTGTTCATCAGGAAAATCATCATTAATAGGAAGTGGGTCATCAAGAACATTTTCCATTCTAGACAAATTGTCTGCTACGGGATTCTCAGCTCCCTTTCTATCAATAATATGCAAGTCAAATTCTTGTAGCAATAGAACCCACCTAATGAGTCTAGGTTTAGCATCTTTCTTTTCCATAAGATATTTAATAGCAGCATGATCGGTGTGAACAGTTACTTTAGAATCAACTATGTAAGATCTGAATTTATCACATGCAAACACAACTGCTAGAAATTCTTTCTCAGTAGTAGCATAATTTCTTTGGGCACTGTCTAGATTTTTACTAGCATAATGGATAACATTTAATTTCTTATCAACTCTCTGTCCTAAAACAGCACCAACAGCATAATAACTAGCATCACACATAACTTCAAAAGGCAAGTTCCAATCAGGTGGTTGAACAATAGGTGCAGTGGTTAAGGCTTTCTTAAGTGTTTCAAAGGCTTCTACACTATCATCATCAAAAACAAATGGAACATCTTTTTGCAAGAGATTGGTAAGAGGTCTAGAAATTTTAGAGAAGTCTTTAATAAATCTCCTATAGAAACCAGCATGACCAAGGAAACTTCTTATACCTTTAATATCTTTAGGAAATGGCATTTTCTCAATAGCATCAACCTTAGCTTTATCAACTTCAATACCTCTTTCAGAAATTTTATGCCCCAAGACAATACCTTCATTCACCATAAAGTGGCACTTCTCCCAATTCAAGACAAGGTTAGTTTCCTCACATCTCTGCAAAACTAGATCAAGGTTGCTTAAGCAATCATCAAAAGAAGTTCCGTAAATGGAAAAATCATCCATGAAAACCTCAACAATCTTTTCACAAAAGTCAGAAAATATAGCAGTCATACATCTTTGAAAGGTAGCAGGTGCATTGCATAAACCAAAAGGCATACATCTATAAGCATAAGTTCCAAAAGGACAGGTAAAGGTGGTTTTCTCTTGATCGGATTGTGATACAGGTATTTGAGAGAAACCAGAATATCCATCTAGGAAACAAAAATGTGTATGCTTGGACAGTCTGTCGGTGTATAAAACATGGGTACTTTTATACCCTGACTTATGCACAGACAGTAGCAGCCTCCTTACCAGCCAAGGCTTGCTGGACCTGGCAAGCTACGAGATTCAGGACCCAGTTGTGGAAGCCACTGGGGAGAAGCTTGAGACACAGCACCAACGAGCACTTAACTAGTACCAGAAATGAAGACATCCCTTGCCGGCAAGGCTAAACCGCAAGGCGAAGACCCGGCAAGCCCCGCACCGGCAAGCTTCGACCAGCCCTCCAGCGCTCCACCTCACAGCACAGGTGTTCGCTAATGGATGAGGTGTCGACCGCGCAGGCTGGTTGGTAAGGCTTGTCGGGCACGTGTCAGCACGCTGGGACAGGATTTGTCCCTAATGACACCCGTCCAGGAGACGTGTCAGAATAATACGAGGTAGCTGGGCAAGCGATGCAGAAACCTTGCCATGACTACCTCTCCACATGACACCTAACGGTGCATTTAATGCCTTTGTCCTAAACTAGCAGAGTTAGGTATGATAGCACTGTTTGCTATCTACTCGCTATGTAATTACTGTTTTGCCACTGTGGTGACCCCTTGAGCTATAAAAGGAGGGCCAAGGCAACAATTTAGAGGATTCGGACCCCTTTTCAAACACAAGCACGTCTCGTGTAGCCGCTTCTCCCCGTACCTTGCCGGAGGGGAAGCGCTCCTTGTACTGTGCTTCCGCACCACTAATACACCAAAAGCAGGAGTAGGGTTTTACGCTTCTCAGCGGCCCGAACCTGGGTAAATCCCTTGCGCCCTCCATTGATTCTGTTCTTTGTGCACGTCGATCTCCCCTGCCAAACCACAAAGGGGCTGCATGGTAGGGGGCTCGCTTGTGCGAACCTTAGTCAGTGGAGGGCGCGTCTTCTTCATCATCTTCATCAACTTCTTCGTCGTCCTCCTCGTCGTCGATGGCGCCCAAGAAGAAGGGCATCACGATGACGGCCACCCCGCACGCATCTGCAGGCGGCGCGGCCAATGCGGGCGGTGCGGATATCGCGGTTGGCACGACCAGCGCAGGTAGCGCGGTCGTCGTGCCCACCGCAGTCGGCGCAGGAGACGGACGCGCTGGAGGCAGTCAGCTTCCTCGACCCTCTGGCGGACGGAGCCGCGATGGCGCGGGCAGAGCGGACGGACGTCCTCCTCCTCCTCGCCGCGCCGACGAACGCAGCCACCAGAGCGGCAGTGCCCGGGCCGGCGCGAGCCAAGATCCCGCCGCGGCGGTGTCCAAGGGTGCAGCTTCGGGACAGATGTCGCGTCCCTCACACAACGGACGCGGAACAGCCCCGAGCGGCGCCAACGACTCTGGCCATCGGCGACCTCACGGCAAGACTCCTGTCGACCAAACTCCAGATCCTCATGCACCGCCTCCGCCACAGTGACCGGCTGCTGGTCATGTGCCGCGGCAGCAAGAACGCGACGGCGCTCCTACTGGCTCCGCCAGGAGTAGAGCGACGTCACGCTCTTCACTTCCGGCCATGCCAGCCACAGCAGCGGAAGCAATGGCATGGGCCCAGATGTTGCTGAACTTCCCACCAACGGCGGAAAAGATGGACGAGTGGAGAGCCACCATCCAGAACTTGATTGGGTTTGCCGAGGCCAGCAAATCACAGCAAGCGGAACCTTCACGGCGTCCGCAAACAGCACCAGTGGCTCCAACTGGTGGCCACGTTGACGTTGCCGCGCAAATGGTGCCATCACCCCAGCGGCAATAGTCTCAACAGCAGCAACACCAACAGCCGCGGCAAGCTCGACAATCCTTTGAGCCCGACGAGATGTCGATGGCCTCTTCGGACCCACGAGCGCGACAAGACCAGCGACAAGTGCTGCGAGACAGATGGGTAGAAGACGCCTGCACCACCATTGAATGGCGCCGGGAGGCGCGCTGTCAATCCGACACGTGTAACGGCCCCATCGTTGTGAGCCTGCGCCAGGGGTTGGCGGGTACCTACCTTACGAGGTTGGGTGTCCTGCCTTCACCCGTGAGCTGCGGCAAGTCCGATGGCTGTCTGTCCGGGCCTTCAAGCCAGAAGTACCAGAGAAGTACGATGACAAGCTGAACCCGGCAGAGTTTCTGGGAATCTACACGATTGCCGTGCAAGCTGCCGGGGGAAGAAATGAAAAGATCCTCGCCAACTACTTTCCGTTGGTACTGAAGCCCAACGTGAGATCTTGGCTGATGAACTTGCCATAGAACTCTATCTCCTCGTGGTCAGATCTCTGCAATGAGTTTGTTGGTGCCTTTACCAGAGGCCACAAGGCCCCCGGATGGCCCAGCGACCTGCAGGTGATCCCGCAAAGAGATGGCGAAACTTTGCGCAAGTATATCCAGAGATTCAGTCGCGTGCACCGCCTTTCACACGAATGTGCGCAATCGGAGGATGCGGGAGAAAATGAACATCAAGTTGCCCAAGACCGTCAACGAGCTCTACACTTTGGCGGATAAGTTTGCACGTGCTGAGGAAGGAAGGAGGCTTCCCGGGGAGGACGCTGGTGCCGAGGTAGATTCTGAGGACGATGATGCTGCCACCCCGAGGAAGAAAGGCCGAAAGCGTAACAGGAAGCGCAAGGGCAAAACTGTTATGGCTGTCGAAGGCTCCGGCAACTCCGAGTCCGCCAAGAAAGCCAAGACTGAAAACTCTGGCAAGGAGGCTGCTGTATGCACCGCTTGCCAGGAGGCGGCGGCAAACGAGAAAGCCGGCAAGTCTGATGGGCCGTACTGCAAGATTCACCGTACCAAAGGCCACGATCTCCAAGAGTGCCGGCAAGTCGAGCACCTTGTTGAGAAACAGAAAGCTGAATACGAAAAGCGTGACAAAGAGAAGGGTCAAGACGGTACCGGTGGATCTGGTAAAAAGGGCCCTGGTGGTCGACGAGGCCGCCGCGGCAAGGCCAAGCAGCAGAAGGAGAAGCCTACTAGAGGCTGAGATAAGAAAGAGGAAGATGATGGGAGTGACGAAGAGGACGATGATGAGACCAGCGAACAAGGATTCCAGAAGGCAACCGACGCCATGTGCATTGACGGAGGAGCATCTTTGCACTCCTCTCACCGCCTGCTTAAGCAGTGGGCGCGTGAGGTCAATGCGGCGGAACCGGCAATGGGCTCTCAAAAACCGCTCAAATGGTCACACACGCCTATCATTTTTGATGATGAGGACCACCCTGGTCGCGTAACTGCGGTCGGGTGCTTGCCGTTGTTGGTTTCACCGACAATTTGCAACCTCCAAGTAACAAAGATGTTAGTTGACGGTGGGGCCGGTCTGAATCTGATCTCTCCGGAAGTTATCAAAAGGCTGCAGATTCCCGACGAGGAACTCGGGAAAACGGGCACGTTTCAAGGAGTGAACCCAGGGAGAAGCCAGCCCAAGGGAAAGATCACATTGCCGATGACGTTTGGCGGGGAGTTGAATTACCGGACAGAAAAGATTGTGTTTGACGTCGTCAAGACCCCCTTGCCGTACAAAGGAATTCTTGGCCGCCCAGCCTTGGCAAAATTCATGGTGCATCTCATTATGCTTACAACACATTGAAGATGCCAGGGCCGATGGGTGTCATTTCCATCAACTCCGACAAGAAAGATGCAGTTATCTGCGTCGACAGGATGTACAGAGATGCGGTCGCAGCAAAGGCCGCCAAGGCGCCTGCTCCCGCCAAGAAGAAGGAAAACAAGAAGTCTGGCAAGGCCTCTAGCAAGGATTCCGGGAAGCGCACCTCTTCGGAGTGCCGCGCACCCGTTGAAAACTTGCCGGAGTGCTCTACCGGCAAGAAGCCCAGAGCCACTGCACCGGCAACCAAGAAGGTGCCAGCGAGGGAGGATGGCACTAACGGTACCTTCACCATCAGTGCCACCCTTGACAGCAAATAGGAAAGCGTGCTCGTTGCCTTCCTACGGGCGAATGTCGATGTGTTTGCATGGCGACCATCTGACATCCCCAGTGTTCCCAGGGAGGTAATTGAGCACCACCTTGCCGTTTGTCCCCACGCTCGGCCCGTCAAGCAAAAAGTCCAGAAACAAGCTTTGGAGAGGCAACAATTCATAACCGAAGAAATCAAGAAACTCGAAGCGGCAGGCTTAGTCAGAGGAGTGCTACATCCCACTTGGTTGGCGAATCCAGTGGTGGTGCGCAAAGCAAACGGGAAGTGGAGACTTTGTATTGATTACACTGATATCAACAAAGCTTGTCCAAAGGATCCTTTTCCTTTGCCACGCATCGACCAAATTGTTGACTCCACCTCTGGCTGTGATCTGCTCTCTTTCCTTGATGCCTATTCTGGATACCATCAGATATTCATGGCCAAGGAAGATGAAGAGAAAACCGCATTCATTACCCCATGTGGCACATACTGCTTCGTGCGTATGCCTTTTGGATTAAAGAGTGCCGGTTCAACATTTGCAAGAGCTGTCCAGATTGGTTTTGAGCCCCAGCTGCATAGGAATGTGGAAGCATACATGGATGATATAGTGGTCAAGACCAAGGACAAATCTACCCTCATTCAAGATTTAGAGGAGACATTAGCAAATTTGCGCAAGATCAATCTAAAGCTCAATCCCGAGAAGTGTGTGTTTGGCATCCCATCCGGCAAGCTTCTCGGGTTCTTTGTATCTCAGCGAGGAATTGAATCCAATCCCGACAAGATCAAAGCAATTGAGTAGATTCAAGCACCAAAAAGCGTCAAAGATGTGCGGCGTCTTGCCGGTTGTGTTGCTGCCTTGAGTAGGTTCATTTCAAGATTTGCTAAGCGCGCCCTGCCGTTTTTCAAGATTTTGAAAAAGGCAGGTCCGATGAAATGGACTCCGGAAGCGGAGGCCGCGCTACAGGATTTGAAAAGATACCTCTCCTCCACGCCAACACTAGTTGCACCTAGACCACAAGAGCCGTCGCTGCTATATGTAGCGGCAACAAATCAAGTGGCTAGTGCTGCATTAGTGGCGCAAAGGGAACTCGATGACGAAGAAGCAGCCACGACAAGCCCGCCCAGCGACGAGCCGGAATCTTCTCCGGCAAGATCTGGTGCCGACAAGTCAAAAACAGCACAAACAAATGAAGAGAATCTACAAACAGTGCCGAAGAAGAAAGTGGTGCAGCGGCCCATCTATTTTGTTAGTTCCCTTCTGCAGGGGGCTAGGTCAAGATACTCTGGAGTGCAGAAATTGCTTTTCGGCCTTCTCGTGGCCTCGAGAAAGCTGCACCATTACTTCCAAGCACATGAGATCACCGTCGTCACTCGCTTTCCGTTGCAACGCATCTTGAGAAATCCAGAGGCGACCGACAGGATAGTAGAGTGGGCGTTGGAGTTGTCAAGCTTTGCACTTAAATTTGAAAACACTTCAACCATTCAGAGCAGAGCCTTGGCGGAGTTCATTGCTGAATGGACACCGACGCAAGACGAAGAGATTCAAGAAACAACCCTCCCCAGCAAAGAGACAGCAAAAGAATGGATCATGTACTTTGATGGTGCCTTCTCGCAAGGCGCCGGTGCCGGAGTGCTGCTTGTCGCACCCACCGGAGAGCACCTCAAATATGTGGTCCAAATGCACTTTCCCAGGGAGCAAGCTACAAACAACACTGCTGAGTACGAGGGACTCCTTGCCGGTCTTCAGATCGCAGTGGACCTTGGGAATAAAAAAATGATCATCCGCGGTGACTCGCAGCTTGTTGTAAAGCAGGTAAACAAAGATTACCAGAGCTCGTTGATGGAAGCATATGTGGAAGAAGTGAGGAAATTGGAAGAACACTTTGACGAGTTACAAACAGAGCACGTCCCTCGTGCGGAAAACAACATTGCTGATAGCCTGTCGAAGTGCACCGCACAAAAGCTTCCCGTGGAACCGGGAACGTTTGTGCTCCATTTGAATCAACCAACAATCGCCCCATCAACGCAGACCAGTAAGAGAAGGAAGTTGAATACCGGCAAGTATTTTCCGGCAGAGCTCCCAGCGGCTGCCGGCAAAGATGTTGCTGGGAACAACAACACGGTTACCGGTGAGCAGTTGCTTAGCGTAGAACCCCAGGTTCTTGCCGCAGAAGCAAGCGCTCCCGCGGCCAAAGAGATGCCTTTAGTCCTTGTCGTCGAGCCACAGGCTCCGGTATGGGCACAACAGATAGTCCGTTTCCTTCAAACATGAGAACTTCCTGATGAGCAAGAAGAAGCTGAGAAAGTAGCCCGTCAGTCAAGTATGTATCAGTTTGTGGACAGCATTCTATACAGAAAGCGACCAAACGGTGTGAAATTGAAGTGCATTTGCCGGGAAGACGGGCTGAAGCTGTTGGCAGAGATACATGGAGGCATATGTGGCTCTCACATAGGGTCAAGGGCACTTCCGGCAAAGCGTTCCGGCAAGGCTTCTATTGGCCCACTGCCCTCCAGGATGCAACTGAGCTAGTGACCAAGTGTGAAGCATGCCAGTTCCATTCAAAGAACATACATTGACCAACTCAAGCTCTCCAAAAAATCCCTCTCTCCTGGCCCTTTTCGGTCTGGGGTCTTGATATCTTAGGCCCCTTCCACCGTGCTGCCGGGGGCTTTGAGTTCTTGTACGTTGCCATCGACAATTCACAAAGTGGCCCGAAGTGGAGCTGGTGAGGAAGGTGACAGCGCAATCAGCCGTCAAGTTCTTCAAAGGATTAGTTTGCCGTTTCGGGGTTCCTAACAGAATCATCACCGACAACGGCACACAATTCACGAGCCGCACCTTCATGCAGTACACCCAAGACCTTGGCAGCAAATCTGTTTTGCGTCTGTTGCTCACCCGAGAAGCAACGGCCAGGCGGAAAGGACGAATGCTGAAGTGCTGCGTGACCTCAAAACAAGAACCTTTGACAAGCTGCGCAAGTATGGAGGACACTGGATTGATGAGTTGCCGGCAGTTCTTTGGTCACTCAGAACGACACCAAATCGAGCTACCGGCCAAACACACTTCTCCCTAGTCTACGGTGCAGAAGCGGTGCTCCCCACGGAACTCATATACGGGTCGCCTCGAGTGCTCGCTTACGATGAAGTTGAGCAAGAGCAGTTGCGGCAAGACAACACAACACTCCTTGAGGAAGATCGTCTTCGGGCAGCTGTGCGAGCTGCACGCTACCAGCAAGCCTTGCGCCGCTACCATAGCCGCAAAGTGCATGCCCGAAGCCTTGAGGAAGGCGACCTTGTTCTTCGGCGTGTTCAGTCCGCCAAGGGATCAAACAAGTTGACGCCGAAGTGGGAAGGCTCTTACCGGGTAGTACGAGTCACCAGGCCTGGCGCAGTCCGTCTGGAAACCGAAGATGGCACCCCAGTGCAGAACTCATGGAATATTGAGCATCTTCGCAAGTTCTACACGTAAGGCGCAGTTGCCGGTCCTCCCGGCAACCCCTTTTGTACAAGCTTTGTCGACAAGACTTGTAACCCTTTGTACAAAGCCAGGCACAGACCCTGTGCATAATAAAGCTAAGTGTTTCGCAACTCTTCATACATATTCATTTATATATGGATGCATATGGTGTTGTATTTACACTTTGGTTTGTAAAGAATGGCTAATGAACCGTCAAGGTTCCCAAACCACTCTTTTCACTTCTTTCTTTTTCTTAAAAGGACAAGGGAATCCCTCGCATGCAAGTTTCCCGGGGGGAGTGGAGATGGAGATGGGGTACCATTTTAATGACGTTCAAGTGATCATTTTATACAACAAGAGAAACGGCGCAAGGGAAAGCTAAGTTGAAAAACTTTGAAAAAAATTCCTTGTTACATTCGCGTTTTCCCTTGAACGATTATGTGCTTTGTATGAGAAACCTGCACGCGAGAGGAACCTTGTCGCGATCGGTCCGCACCCTAGGTTGCCTCGAGTCCGCTCGACAAGCTTGGCGGCTGCGTTCTGGCCCGGCAAGTTACCTTGCCAGCAGCGGCACTTCCAGCAGGCTGCTAAGGACCCATTCCTCGAAGCGCTCGCGACAAGTGTGCGCACCGGCAAGCTTCCAATAAGCGTAGGGAACACATTCATACAAAGACAAATAAAACAAGGGAAACAACATACATTCGTCCATCAGCACAAGTTATAATTGCATCGCAGAAATAGTGCGGATCTAACATAAGATTAAATGTATCCTTCGCATACAGCACAGTGGTGGACATGACGACAAGCTCAATCCCGGCGATCACCCTGGACCCTGGGAATTTGGAGAACCTTGTCGGCGAGAGGGGCAGCGATCTTGTCGGCGGCAGTCACGTCGGTGTTCTCTGGCAGCTTCCTGAAGACCCTAGAGAGGTCGATGCCGGGATTGCGATGAGCGATCTTGAGCAGCACCATGTACACGATTTCGTGTGCAAACTTCTGGGATTCGTCGGCGAACGAAGGAGACCTGTCTCCATGGTATGTCTTCAAGGCATCGATGAGGCCCTCGAAGAACTTGGTCAGTCGAACACTGGTGGCCTCCTTGTCGTTGACGGTGAAGCCCCAACTCTTCATGTCCATCCGGTGATTTGGGAGCTGATGCGCTCGGCGGCGTTGACAAGCCTGCCGGTCCAGAGGGAGAGGTTCTCGTGCAGCTGGGCATAGTTGTTTTCAGCTTCCTTCTTCGAGGCCTCCTCCTTCTCCAGTTTCTCCGTCAAGACCCTCTCCCTCTCCTTGGCGGATTCTGAAGCTGTTACCACGGTGGCCAATTGGGATCTCAGATCTCCAATCGTTTTACCGGCGGCATCGAGATCTTGGTTCTTGGATGATAGCTGTGTCTGCAAATCCCCCAAAGTGCGGGCCGCCTTCAACGCTTCATTCTTGAGAGCCTCGATTTCTTTACCATTACCGGCAAGATCCTCTTTCAATCTGGCCACCTGGGACTCCAACTCTGCCTTGGCGGAAGCAGCGGCAGCAGCCTTATCGGCGGCCTCCTTGAGCTTGGCGGTGTTCTCCAAGGCCTGGGCTTCGATGGATTTCTTGTGCCCGTCTTCCAGCTCTTGGGTCCGCTGCTTAAGGAGCGCTTTGATTTCTTCATCCTTGCCGCGGAGAGTGGCGGCAAGGGCTTCTTCCCGCGCGGCAAGATCCTTCTCTTTGGCGTTGAGCAGCGTTTCGCGCTATGTCAGCTTGCCATCACGGATTGCTGCTCTTTCGGTGGCGGCATTGAGATTGCGGGCCTGCTGACTGTACCATGTGCGCAGCTCGTCCGCCTTCTCTCTCAGCTTCCGGTCGACCAAATCCGCAGCTTTGCGCTCCTCATGCACCTTGTCCCACGTCCAGCTGTATCGTTCTTGGACACCTTTGAAACCGACGGCCATGATCTCCATGAAGGCAAGATCTTCGGCATTGTCGGCCACGTCGGTGGATTCGTCGGTTCTTTGGACCAAAGGGAGCAAGATCCGAGCTATCTCTTCATCAAAGCTTGGCCCTGCTGTGCCGGAGGAACTGGGGGCTCTAGACCTGTGCTGAGGAGCGATCAACGCCAAGTTGCTTGACGGAGCTTGCAAGATTGGCACCACTAGTTGGTTGCCGGGAGTCGGCGCGTCAGCATTGGTGGGCGCCTTCTCCGCATCCATCCTGGCGAGATCGGACGTGCTGCCGATGGGCCTCTCGGACTCATCAGGGAGTGCCCCGGTCTCCTCGGCAACCTGTGCGGGGCCCTCTTTAGCGGAGATCTTAGCGGCTTCCTCGGCGGCATCCCTTGCAATATTGGCCACCTCCACAAGAACTTCGCCTTCGTTAGGAGAGGTTTGAGCTATGGATTGAGGCGAAAACAAGGGTGAAATAGGATTCGAAATCATGAGTCAAGTTCAAGAAGACAAAAAGGAAAAGAGAAGTGTCCCATGGAAGACGCCTGAAGACGAGAGGATTACCCGTTGGCGTCTGTTGAGGAGGGGCGTCTCCTCCCCCGGTAGCTTGCGTTGCCGGCGCGCGGTCGTCTTCAGCCCCGCTTGTTGAGATGACCTCCGTGCGGGCAGGCTCATCAGTGGAGGCCCTTGTCGGAGAGGCACTTCCCGAAACGCTGGTTGACGGGGGGACCACAGCAGGGTCCACCTCCTGGCGATTTTCTTCTTGGCGGGACTCCCCCACCTCTTTGTCAAGCTCAAGGGGGGAACTTCAGTACCGGTGCCGGTGGGCAAGGTCTGCGCCACATCCTCATGCTGGGGGCTGATAACGGTGGTTTCGGCCATCGCAACCCCCTGCTCAGCACTCGCCGCAGAATCCTGTGCTGCTGCGGGCCTGGCCCGCTTCGACCGATGCACAAGCGGTTCTGGGTCCTTGTCAAGACAGAAGAAATCAAGTTAGAACAACAACTGGATAGAATCGAAACTTGCCGGAGATAAGCTAAATCACTTACTCCTCCTCCTTCTCCTCGGACACGCCGAGGACGTCGAAGTCATACATTACTGGCGGGGGTGACTCCCTTGCCCTTTTGAGTGCCGGGGGAGGTGAACCCGTCAGATGGGTGGGCTCGGCCTCCTCGCCAACCTCTTGCCGAGGAGATGAGGGCTGAGTTCGGGGACGCCGGGTCGATTGCCGGCGAACTTCTTCCTGGCGGCCGGTCTTAGTGGTCGGCTTCTTCACCGTGGGGCCAGCTCTTGGCGAAGAAGCACGCATCGGCTCTTAACTGACCGCCCTCCGAAGACGACGCCTCCTCTTTGGAGCTCGAGGGCCTTCTTCTGGTTCGGGCTCTCCGGCAGTCTCAGTCCCGACAACCTCAGCTTCAGCGGTCTCGGCCCCGGCAGGCTCCTCTTGTTCCTTCCCAGCAACTTCTTCCTCGGAATGCTCTTCGTCATCAACCTCGGCTGCCGCGGCACCAGCGCCGCCTGCTGCGTTGATCCTCGCGATCTCCGCGGCCCTGCTGGCGATGTACGCTAATTCCTCCGCTGTGGTAGCCTGGATGAAGTCCGTTTCCTTCCGGGAAGCTTTCTCCATCAGGTTGGAGGCCCAATCCATCTCGTGCTCCAGGGAGGGCAGATCCCAGTCCGCTTTTACTCCAAGGGTGTCACAATCCGGCATCACCACCAAGATAGAGTCCTTGGCGGAGTTGATGTGCAGCGGGACGATCTGATCCGGCAAGTGGAATACGCCGGTTTTCCGGAACAGCTGCTCACAGAGGCAAGCGTGCTCCATGACCGACAAGTTGTTGCCGGTCCCGGGGTACAACCACATGTTATCGGCGGCGTTCTGGTACTCCCAAGCAAATCTCTCTCTCTTCTGCAGCGGCGCAATGCGTCGCCGGAGGAAATCAGCGCCAACCATCTCTATGGTCAGTTTGGCGGCTTTAAGGCGGGCGATCCTGTTCAACGCAGGACGAAGCTTGGCGTCGGTGGCACCCATGTGGCTCCAATTCTTGCCGCGCTCAACTTTCACCGTGCGCGGTATGCAGAACTGGGGAAAATCTTTTTCCTGGATCCAACACCACTCCGCCCTCCACTCGTCCCTCTTGAGGTGGAGCTGCCCGGCAAGGTACTCGCCCTTGGTTTTTGCCCTGGGAATCCAAGCCACGCTGCCGGAGAGTGACTTGTCTTCAATCCGAGGAATGAAAAAGTGGCGGAACAGATCTACATTGGGGGCAACTCCGACGAAGTTCTCGCACAGATGGGCAAAAACCGCCATGCAGGTCATCGCATTCGGAGTGAAATCCAGCAGTCAGAACCCGTAACTGAACATCATGGCACTGACGAAATCTGAATAGGGAGGCACCAAACCGCAGTAGAAGTACGCACAGAAGAACGGATAAGAATTTGCGGGGTCCTTGTCGCCTTCAGGAAGCACCACAGGCGCCTTGTGATCCTTGGTGTCCCTTCCCCACATATACGCGTACCTCCTGATCAGCTCATTGGCATCCAGGGAGCACGGCGAGAAGATCGCATTTTCCCTCTGCCACTTCTCTAGCTCTTCCAGCGCCTTCTTCTTCTCCTCCGCCTTGGGATTGAGCGGCCTGGTGGGCCTCTTCCCCGCCGCATCAGCTCTCTTGGGCGCCATTAGGAATGGGACACGAAGGAGGTGGTCGGTTGGAGATGCAAAGCAGCGGCGGCGGCGGCGGAAGCAGTTCTGGCGTGAGGAGGAAGATGAAGCAGGGGAAAGCAGGGGTGAATGAGCGGCGCCCCCTCGCGGTTGCCTTTTTATGGGGAAGGCGCGAGGGGAGGCTGGCTGTTCACTGTTTACCCCAGCCATGATTTTTTACAAGCGCACTACCGCGATATAACCGCAACAGTCCAAGTTCCCACGACCCGCATTTAATGCGTGGATTGGACGTGCGTCAGGGAATAACCATCATGACGAAAAATTGCAACGGCAGTTTCCCGCCGCGTGTCTGTGCATTGTTTGGGCCTAGCCCAACGACTTTTCGGACGCGCGTATGGCCCAGGCCCGGGGGCTCCAGTCGGTGTATAAAACATGGGTACTTTTATACCCTGACTTATGCACAGACAGTAGCAGCCTCTTTACGAGCCAAGGCTTGCCGGACCTGCCAAGCTACGAGATTCAGGACCCAGTTGCAGAAGCCACTGGGGAGAAGCTTGAGACACAGCACCAACGAGCACTTAACTAGTACTAGAAATGAAGACATCCCTTGCCGGCAAGGCTAAACCGGCAAGACGAAGACCCGGCAAGCCCCGCACCGGCAAGTTTCTACCAGCCCTCCAGCGCTCCACCTCACAGCACAGGTGTTCGCTAATGGATGAGGTGTCAACCGCGCAGGCTGGTTGGTAAGGCTTGTCGGGCACGTGTCAGCACGCTGGGACAGGATTTGCCCCTAATGACACCCGTCCAGGAGGCGTGTCAGAATAATACGAGGTAGCTGGACAAGCGATGCAAAAACCTTGCCGGGACTACCTCTCCACATGACACCTAACGGTGCATTTAATGCCTTTGTCCTAAACTGGCAGAGTTAGGTATGATAGCACTGTTTGCTATCTAATCGCTATGTAATTACTGTTTTGCCACTATGGTGACCCCTTGAGCTATAAAAGGAGGGCCAAGGCAACAATTTAGAGGATTCAGACACAAGCACGTCTCGTGTAGCCGCTTCTCCCTGTACCTTGCCGGAGGGGAAGCGCTCCTTGTACTATGCTTCCGCACCACTAATACACCAAAAGCAGGAGTAGGGTTTTACGCTTCTCAGTGGCCCGAACCTGGGTAAATTCCTTGCGCCCTCCATTGATTTTGCTCTTTGTGCACGTCGATCTCCCCTGCCAAACCACAAAGGGGCTGCATGGCCCCATAGATGGTCGTGCCACCACGACACAATCTTTCTAACATTTGATCAATAAAAGGTAAGGGGTAATGATCTTTTCTAGTAGCTTTGTTTAATTTTCTAAAATCAATAACATCCTATAACCAGTTACAATTCTTTGTGGAATGAGTTCATTTTTATCATTAGGAACAACGGTAATACCTCCCTTCTTAGGGACACAATGAACAGGACTTACCCATCTACTATCAGCTATGGGATATATTATATCTACTTCCAGAAGCTTTAATATTTCAGTTCTTACCACCTCTTTCATCTTAGGATTTAATCGTCGTTGGTGGTCGACAACTGGTTTAGCATCAGGCTCCATATTAATTTTGTGCTGACATAGAGTGGGACTAATGCCCTTAAGATCATCAAGAGTGTATCCAATAGCACCTCGGTGCTTCCTCAGAGGTTTTAGTAATCTCTTTTCTTCATGCGCTGAAAGGTTAGCACTAATAATAACAAGATATATCTTCTTTTCATCAAGATAAGCATATTTCAATGTATCAGGCAATTGTTTCAATTCAAATACAGGGTCACCCTTAGGTGGAGGAGGGCCTCCAAGAGTTTCAACATGCAAATTGTGTTTAAGAATAGGTGGTTGATCAAAGAACATCTTATCTATTTCATTTCTTTCATTCATATGCATATCGTTTTCATGGTCTAGTAAATATTGTTCTAACGGATCAGTAGGAGGTACGGCAATAGAAGCAAGACCAATAATTTCATCTTTACTAGGCAATTCTTTATCATGAGGCTGTCTACGAAACTTGGAGAAATTAAACCATGAGACATACCACCAAAATCAACACTAACAGTTTCTTTAGCGCAATCAATCTTGGCATTAATAGTGTTCAAGAAAGGTCTACCAAATATAATGGGACAAAAATCATCTTGTGGAGAACCGAGGACTAGAAAATCAGTAGGGTATTTTATTTTTCCACACAAGACTTCAACATCTCTAACGATCCCAAGCGGTGTAATGGTATCTCTGTTTGCAAGCTTAATAGTAACATCAATGTCCTCTATTTCAACAGGTGCAATATCATTCATAATTTCTTGATATAAGGTAAATGGAATAGCACTCACACTAGCACCCAAATCATATAAGCCATGATAACAATGATCTCCTATTTTAATAGAGATAACAGGCATGCCTACTATAGGTCTATTTTTATCTTTAGGGTCTGGTTTAGCAATTCTAGCTGCTTCATCACAAAAGTAAATAACATGCCCATCTATATTATCGACAAAGAGATCTTTAACCATAACAACATTAGGTTCAACTTTAATTTGTTCAGAGGGTCTAGGTGCTCTAATATTACTTTTGTTAACCACAGTTGAAACTTTAGCATGTTCCTTAATCCTAACAGGAAAAGGTGGTTTCTCAATATAAGCAGTAGGCACAACTGGATCAACATGGTAAACAATTGTTTCTTCTTTAACACTAACGGGTTCCTCAATCTTTTCTTTAACAGGGGGATGATATTTAAACCACTTCTCCTTAGGGAGATCAACATGAGTAGCAAATGATTCACAAAAGGAAGCTACTATCTCAGAGTCAAGTCCATATTTAGTGCTAAACTTATGAAAAGTATCGCTGGCCATAAAAGATTTAACACAATAGAACTCAAGTATTATACCTTACTCATTACCTTTGTTGAGTTCCCAATCTTCAGAGTTGTGTTTAATTATTTCCAGAAGATCCCATCTGAATTCAATAGTTTTCTTCATAAAGGAGCTAGTCGAAGAAGAATCGAGCATGGTTCGATCATTATGAGAAAGCCGAGCATAAAAATTCTGTAAGATAACTTCTCTTGAGAGCTCATGGTTGGGGCATGTGTACATCATGTACTTAAGCCTCACCCAAGCTTGAGCAATGCTTTCTTCTTCACGAGGCCAAAAATTATATATATAATTCCGATCACGATGAACCAAATGCATAGGATAAAATTTCTGGTGGAATTCCAGTTTCAATCGGTTCCAGTCCCATGTATCAGTATCATGACATAGCCTATACCATGTCAATGCCTTTCCCTCCAAAGATAAAGGGAACACTTTCTTCTTAACTCCATCTCCGGATAAACCTACAAGCTTAAACAATCCACAAATTTCATCCACATAGATCAAGTGCATATCAGGATGTACCGTTCCATCTCCTGCATAAGGATTAGCTAGCAGTTTCTCTATCATACCCGAAGGAATCTCATAATAAATATTTTCAGTAGGTGCAGTAGGTTGAGGAGCAACTATTTGTGCTTCCGGTCGAGGTGAAGGTACCCCGAACAAACCCCTCAAAGGATTACTTTCCATAGTGACAAGTAACAGTAAATTTCAGCACGTAATATAAATGTTTCCTTAACAAATTCCACTCACCAAAGGTGCTTCACTCCCCGGCAACGGCGCCAGAAAAGAGTCTTGATGACCCACAAGTATAGGGGATCAATCGTAGGCCTTTTGATAAGTAAGAGTGTCGAACCCAACGAGGAGCAGAAGGAAATGACAAGCGGTTTTCAGCAAGGTATTTTCTACAAGCACTGAAATTATCGGTAACGAGTAGTTTGATAGCAAGATAATTTGTATCAAGTGACAAGTAGCAATAGTAAAAAAGAATGCAAAAAGGTGGCCCAATCATTTTTGTAGCAAAGGACAAGCCGGAACAATCTCTTATAATAAGCAAAGCGTTCTCGAGGACACATGGGAATTTCATCTAGTCACTTTCATCATGTTGGTTTGATTCGCGTTCGCTACTTTGATAATTTGATATGTGGGTGGACCGGTGCTTGGGTGCTGTTCTTACTTGAACAAGCCTCCCACTTATGATTACCCCCACTCGCAAGCATCCGCAACTACGAAAGAAGAATTAAGATAACTCTAACCATAGCATTTAACATATGGATCCAAATCAGCCCCTTACGAAATAGCGCATAAAATAGGATTTAAGCTTCTGTCACTCTAGCAACCCACCATCTAATTACTACTCCACAACGCATTCCCTTAGGCCCAAAGATGGTGAAGTGTCATGTAGTCGACGTTCACATGACACCACTAAGAGAATCAACAACATACATATCATCAAAATATCGAACGAATACCAAATTCACATGATTACTTATGACAAGACTTCTCCCATGTCCTCAAGAACAAAAGTAACTACTCACAAACCATATTCATGTTCCAGATCAGAGGGGTATTGAATAGCATATTGGATCTGAACATATAATCTTCCACCAAATAAACCAACTAGCATCAACTACAAGATGTAATCAACACTACTAGCAACCCACATGTACCAATCTGAGGTTTTGAGACAAAGATTGAATACAAGAGATGAACTAGGGTTTGAGATGAGATGGTGTTGTTGAAGATGTTGATGAAGATTGGTCCTCCCACGATGAGAGGATCGTTGGTGATGTCGATGGCTCCGATTTCCCCCTCCCAGAGGGAAGTATCCCCGGCGGAATCGCTCCGCCGGAGAGCAAAAGTGCTCCTGCCCAAGTTCCGCCTCGAGACGGCGGCGCACCATCCCAAAAGTCTTCTTCTTATTTTTTCTAGGGAAAATGGGCTTATATACCGGAAAATGGGCACTGGAGGCTGGCCAGGGGCCCCACGAGCCACCAGGGCGCGCCTGGGGGGTGTGGCACGCCCTGGTGCTTCATGGGCACCTGGGTGGCCCCCTCTGGTACTTCTTGCTTCCAGTATTTTTTATTTATTCCAAAATAAATGTCCGTGAAATTTTAGCTCATTTGGAGATGTGCAGAATAGGTATCTCTGACATAGCTTTTTCAGGTCCAGAATTCCAGCTGCCGGCAATCTCCCTCCTTGTGTAAATCTTGCATATTAAGAGAGAAACGGCATTAGAATTGCTCCACAAAGTGTTATATTGATTAAAAACACTATAAATAACAGTAGGAAAACATGATGCAAAATGGACGTATCATCCACTAATATAAGTGATGGACAGTGCCTTCGTTATTGACACATCATAAGAAGTGAAACCTGCTAAAATAACCATCATAGAGCAAACCAAACGGTTTATTCTGTAATGAATTTGACATGGCAAAACCTGCACCGTAAAATTGCAGCAAAAGTAAGAAAACACGACAGTTAATCAATGAGATTTACTTTATGTGACACGACTTAATCCTTACCAGGAAATCACTATCTTCAAGTTCTAAATTGAAGGTTGTTTGTCAAATTACGGGTGGCATGCAGGGCCCCTCCTTACTCCCACAAGCAGGACAGTCCAAAGGTTGTGACAACTCGTATGGACCGAACATCCGCGGGAATGGAAATCCTGGTGGGTGCGATAAACCCTGCAATGCATACATATATTGGACTGTAACCATAACTGATGTATACTCCCGCCATCCACAAAAATAAGATGATCTGGATATTTCAAAATATACGGACTGAATTGAGTGGACAAACACACCAAAACGTGTCTAACTCTATATACATCTGATTCAGAAAAAATGTAAACATCTTATGTCTTTGAACAGAGGGAGTACTGTACTGGCATGAAAAAACACAGATATCAAACAACCGAAGTTGGTATTATTGGTTCACCATTTCTAAAACATTAACATAGAGTGTTCTCAGGATTCATCACAAAACAAAAGTGGCAGTACTAACCCATACAGGGTTCACACACACAAATCAAGTACTGAACAATATTACTTACTACTCACAAGCCAAGTTGAACTAATTAAACTCTACAGACTATTTCTTGCCACCGACCTACGGGATGTGCCCCACATAACTGACCAGGCCATGGACATCGTGAGAGATGTCTATCAGCACCTTCGCCATCCTGTCAACCTTGGAGAACCTAACAGTGTGGTCTTTCCACTCATAAACATGCCGATGAAGATAGGCCGCGTCAGATTTGTTGGGAAGCTTTACAAGAACCACACCCTTCGTAATCGCAGGCACAGCTACGAAATTGTTGTGGTGAAGTACACCCTCGAGAACACGCTTGACAACAATGCTACAGGAAAGCACTTGTTCATGACATGTGGCTACAAGGACACGACAGCTGGATAGTTTAGTAGTGCACATCCTCAGGTCTTCCAGTTCACACGGCATGACTTTGAGAACTTCATCTCCACAGCGGACCTGGTTCTAATTCAAAGAGAAACCAATATTTTATTACTGCCTCCGTTCACAAATATAAGATGATTTTCTATATTTTACTCCATATAAGACTACATATAAGCACATAAATGAGTGAACAAAGACACTAAAACATGTCTATATCAGATACACAAAAAAGTTAGAACATCTTATATCTGTGAACAGAGCGATTACTTACAATACCCATAACACAAGTTACTGAGGGTACTATATTCTCTTCCTACAGCTAGCGTTGATTTTCATAAAGTAGTTGAAAGTAATCTATAAGAAATCTGTGTTATGTGCAAAAATCATATGCATGTCAACCTATCGCATGTTTTGGTCAAAAGAGACATTTAGAACAGTCATTTGGCACACAAAAACCACATGAAAAATCGCCCAGAAAGTTATACTACTAGTACTACGTGTACATTACACAAACATCACATATTAGCAAGCACTTTGCAAGTTAGATCAGAAAACACGATCAAGATCGCCAAAAAGATCGTCAACAAGAGATATTACCTCGACCGGCTTAACGAGGGATCCTAGAGAGGTGGCCTTGGCCAAGGTGATGGCCTTGAGCTTGTCTGTGGTCATATCGGCGGGGTGCTTGTGCTTCTTCAGACTCTGAGCCTCGACGGTTTTGGCCAGAGCCATAGACATCACTTTGGCCGGCGCTCCAGGGTCCATCAAGAAACTGTCAAATAGAAATAAAAGGAAAGAAAACGATAATCAGAAACCCAAAAGAAGAACAGAGAGGGAGTTAGGATTGGTCGCGGGGTTGCAAAAGATGACTAGAACAGAAGTATAGCAGCACCATTGATGCGCTCACCTTTCCTTCTTTGGGAGAGAAGAACAATGGCAGAAGCGAGTTGGGGTTTTCTTGAAGAAATGAGGAACAAGATGAGGGAGAAGCGAGTGGGGTTTTCTTGAAGAGAGGAAGACGAGGAAGAAGAGTGAAATGATGGTTGCTTCGTCCGTCCAACTTACTGCTGGAAAGGTGGGGTTTTGTGATTTGATGCCTCATGGGGCATTACTGCGGCGCTACGACCGCGGTAAGTCCACCGTGCAGTTGTGCACTCTAGTGCGGAGTAATTTGGTGCATGTCAAGTGGACCCCGAAGTTGGCTGTCCCACACGTCGGCGAAAGTGAGTAGCAAGGTTCCCGACGACCGTGGAGGAGGATCCGCGCGTTAGAGCATCTCCACTATTTCTTAAAAAATAATTTTTTGATTACAGCAAGCGTTTCCACTCTTACGACGGAGGAGTGCGAAACATGGCAGCCACCTGAACTTACACTACTAGTACTCCTACTACTAGGAGTGTGCAGTGGTTCATACAGCAGTCTTATCTTGTTGCCAGTATAGTAAGATATGATGATAAAAAATGATGTATAGTAAACTGATTATACCACCCGAAGAAAAGTAACTAATTATAAATAAATCTGTTGTGAGGGATATTGTTGCGAGTGTTTCAGCATATTTTTGGTTTACATCGCGGCTAGTATTCATGAATACGGTCCTGGGTGGGTCCCCTGCGCGTACGTGCCTTCTATCCCGTGCTACCTCGGCGTACAGTTGACCTGTGCTGGAGTACTATTATTTTTAGCAGACAAGGCAACCGTAGAAGTAGAATCAAGGGATGGAGGCGGCAGCCGCTCCGGAAGGTTGTCTCGGGAGGATTGACATCCAGTGGCATGTTGTGCGCATGTCACCTATGAACAGTAGTGTAACATGCCCATTTTTTAACGTCCGATCGAGAATGAACGGTGAGATCAATGTCAACAGTACTCGGGGTACAGTGCATGGAGAGTATGCTGCTACAGTGCTCGGCCGAACAGGAACCATACGAAGCACGCCTCTATAGTGCTCTGTGCTACAGTGACTGTTCTGGACCGTCTGAGTTTGATCCAACGGTCATGCTACGCCATGACATGCCCATGCAGAGGACGCCTAAACAGCACCGAAGTCCCTCTGCTTCTCCAAGTTCATGACGGTGGTGATGCAGGGTGCCACCGCCCGCAGAGCCTGCACCCGGTCGACGGGAGCCAGCTCGTCAAAGACGGCGTCCAATGGGACAAATGGATTCTGGTGACGTAGCCCGGAGAGGATTCACCCGGCAACGGCGACGGCCGCACCCCCTCCTTGTCCAGCGCCGCCCCCACCACCGCGCGGAGACGGTTCAGCACCTCGGAGATATAGGTGAAGAAGGGGACCAGGTCAGGAAGCCGCAGCTCGTTGAAGTCGATGTGCTGGTCGAACGGGTTTAGCCCGACGGCCGGCATGGTCGCGCTGGCACGATGGTAGGCATCGCGCAGCTTCAACACTTGCGTGGCAACATGGTCCAGCAAGTGGTTGAGGAAATCCTGGACCTCATCACGATCGGCACGCTCGCGCTCTAGCCGGCTCGCCATCAGGGCAACCTTGCCGCCTAGGGTATCTCCCGCTTTCTGCAACAACGCCGCCGACGCCTCAAGCATCTTTGTCGTGGACTCCTGCCGCTTTTGAAGCTCCGTGAACTCCCGCTCATAACGGAGGAGCATGGCACTCTTCTCCTCCCTAAGCTCAAGGATCTCCACGTCCTTGGCCCTGAGCTCTGCATCCTTGGCCTGGAGCTCCTCTGTCAGGCGCCTCACCTCAGACTCCGTGATCTGGCGTGCCGCCATGGAACCCGGTAGAAGCAATGGGGAAAGGAAGCAAAGGGGGCGAAACGGCTGGAAGGCAATGCAATCTACGGGAAGGTAGAGGGATCAGGGTAAATCTTTTGGTTTTCACCATGGGAAACCCAGTCGATGCCTTTTCACATCAGGGAGCATTGGGTTTTACTGGCGGAGTCATCATGACTAATTCCTGCCGCGCCTGCTCCCATCAAACAAAAAAAGAATCCTGCTGCGCCCAAGGACCAAAGCAACGCAGCGGTGGATAGTATTTTAATTTACCTAGCCGCAAGGAGGGAAAAAATGCTTGAAAAAACAAATGTAGCGGCGGCCTAGCTGATCGGTCGCACTAGCCCAACTAGCTAGCCACCGTGCTTGTACTCGGCGGGAAAGGTGGGGTTTTGTGATTTGACGACTCGTTACTTTGGCGGTACGACCGAGGAAGACCCGGAAACCATGCGGTAGGGCGTCCCATGCTCCCACCGTCCCACGTCTCAATTAGGAAGAAAATATGCGTGCACCACCGGGGAGGACCCAGAAACCGCGCGGTAGGGTGTTCCACGTCTCAACATGGAGGAAAATGTGCGTGTAAAAATATATGAGACATAGCTATGGTAAGAACTCGGGACCCAGCCAGTGCGTCGAAAACACCCCACTAGCCACACAGCTTCATCATGCTAACGTGGAACGGAGGATAGGTGTGGTTAGCTCTGTCTCGACTAGCCACGAGGTCTCTTGTTCCTAGGCGATTCATCTATTTTCCAAGAATTTTTTTAGTTATAATAACACCACGGCCAGCTCGCGCCGCTCTTCGTGTTTGCCCGTGTGTCTAAAGATTGTATAGATGGAGAGGAGAGAGAGATCGCAGACATGGGACCAGGCAGTAAGTGAGTCAACGTTCATGCACGTGCTAATGAGCTACTCCCTCTACTCTACTCAGCGTGATACAGTACAGTATAAAATCAAGTTATGCGACAAAGCCAACAACCGTTGCTATTTCTGGCTATCGACGTACGCTTTGTAGTCCAGGTTGCTGGCTCGAATCTCGTCCTTTTGATTTTTTATTTTTAGGTCCAAATTTGTTCCATGATGAGTGGAACCCCCGTGTGTTGTTCCGATATTTCTGTGTATGAGGGATTTTTTGCACAAACACTTGGCGCGGTTAGACAAGTTACGGCACCAGTTACACGTATTTTACAAGTTTAGGAACAAAAGTGACAGCGGCGGAGAATATCACGTGCTCCCCACGGCTTAGATGCTACGGTGATACGAGATTGTACGTCGTTGGATTTGATATCCAATGGCATGTGAGTAGTCTTTGTACTTTTGCGCAATTCCCAAACTCTTCGAGGGCTTTTTTGCAAAAAAAACATATAGACCTCTGTGAGCCGCTGGATCTTGGATCCAACGGCTCCCATGAGCTCGTATCATGGTAGCATCTAAGGTGTGGGGAGAACCCAATATTCTCATGTACGAGAGAATATAAGGTGCTCCCCGCAGCTTAGCCGCTACAACGATATGAGCTGCTAGCAGCCGTTGGATCTCAGATCCAATGCCATGTGCGTAGTATTTGTACTTCTGCGCAATTCCCAACTCTTTGAGGCCTATATTGCAAAAACATTCAGACCTCCTAATGGGAGCCGTTAGATCTCCCAGGAGCTCGTATCACCGTAGTATCTATGGTATGGGAGCACCTCATATTCTCCCGCATGAGAGAACATCTCAGGTGCTCTCGCTGCTTGGATGCTACGGTGATACGAGCTTCGAGGCGATTCAATCTAAGATCCAATGGCATCTGAGTATAGTCTTTGTACTTGTGAGCAATTCCCAAACTCTTTGAGTTTTTTTTTTTTTGCGAAAACCATTCGGACCTACCAGGAGCCGTTGGATCTCAGATCTAACGGCACACAAGAACTCGTATCACCTTATAGCATCTAAGGTGGGAGCACTTGATATTCTCCCGGGGGGTGGAGGCACAACCCATCGGTGTTTGGGAGGGTGGAGCCAAATGTTAAAAAAATATAATCTAAACCCTCCTAAAAAAAGACCTTCACAATTTTATCTAAGGTTGGGGGTAACTCGGGGGTTACCCCCCTCCCGACAATCTACATGGCTCCGCCTATGCGAGAGGCATTGAGCGAGTGTCTATGTGTGCGAGGTCAATCGAGTCATATATAGAGGGAGAGATCGAGTTAGTGTGGGCTAGCGCACACTCGAATGAGAAAGATGATACAGAGAGATATCGTTCGACGTAGCTGTAGTGAGGGCTGGAGGGAGATAGTTACCGAGAGAGTGGCCTAGATAGACTTTGTGTTTGTGCGCGCGGCGTGCATGGAGTTTTTTTACAGAGGCAACATATGTGTCTAAAGGGAGAGAGGGAGGGCGATATAGAGGGAGAGAGAGAGAGAGCTCTTCATGGAGGGCCTGACGAGGTTGTGTGTGAGAAGTACATTTGTTGAGAGCGTGAGGGCGGGTGTGAGATAAATGGAGATCGAAACATGAAGAGAAATAATGAGCGTGTGTCAGATACCAATAGCTCTATTAACAAAGAGATGAAGATCGATCAATACATGAAGTATGTGTGGTGAGGGGGGGGGGGGGGAGGGCGATGGACAGACCTAACACAACATTTGAGTGTACATAGTAGTAGACTTAATATTCACGTTTCAGTTTAGTGTACATTGTAAACATTGAATTGAGGACCATGTATGGCTTATATTTTATTTTTGAATTCGTGCCATACATGCATGGATTGGAAAAGTAGATGAACTATACTGACTCGTTTTTTGTTGTATTTGTGTGTGTGTGGTCATATGCTTGAATACATACAAAGTTTTCTCACCACCATACCGTTCATCTTTTAAATTTGAATTTGCATTAAAAAACCTAGTGTGGATACCATGAAATGTGAAATCCACGTTGAGATCACTATATCACTCGTCATAAATCAATTACCGTCCCTTTTGGAATGACCAATTATTTGCAAGGAAAATACGGGTATTGTAATACATATAGATCCGTTTGCCAGTTTTCAAAAAGATTCCTTTCCTGATAAAAAAAGATTCCTTTCGCATTCTCAAATGGTAGCACCCGACGGCGTACCAGCCAGACCGAGCTCATGTCATGGTGGTGGCGTGCGTGGTACGCTAGCCAACCCCAACCAAATGAACCGCGATAAAACTTCGCGCCTCCACTCGAGCCTTCGCGTTTTGAATCGAAATATCTGGCGGCCAGAATTCTAGCCCTGCGAAATTCCCCTTATGTCCCCGGTCCATAATGACTACTCCTACTACTACCGATGAACAGTAGAGGGATGCTTTAGTAACTAGCCCACGTTACCTACCATGCCGAGCACGTTCAAGTCCCTCGGTCGCCGCTACCCAAGGTCACCCGTCAACTCCATTGCCTACTACCCTAGGATGAGTATAGAATGGAGCTTCGTTTGTTTGTGCCTACTACCTCCGTCCTGGTTTATTGGTCCTCTTCGCATTTTGTGCTATATTTTGACCTTACATTTAACTAACAAAAAGTTAATGCATGTAACCAAAAATAATATCACTGGAAACTATGTTCAAGTACGAGTCAAACGACATAATTTTTGGTGACATGCATTATTATTAGAGTATGACGCAATGCATTGTTTGAAGTCTAACTAAGCACTGTTTGACCAAATTTTATCTTAAAAAATATGAACATCTACTACAACAATAAAGATGTATCGCCTGAAAGTTTATTTCATGATGCATGTAATGATATTGTTTCGAATCCTGGTTTTTAAATTCCAGAAAATCCAAAACTCACCTGAAATTCATGAAACTGTGCATGGTCTCATGATACGGCATAAATAGGCCGTGGTAATTTTTTTGATCAATTTGAGACAAGCTGCTTATGAAAAGTTGCACACATGAACAACCAAGGTATTTTGGAACAAAGAGCTATCATGTTAACGTGAACGCTTCACTAATATATTCAAACCGTGGGCGTTAGACCAGCGTGCCGCCAAGCGTCCGGTTCTCATAGGTAAGTGCCGCCCGAGCAAGCGTGTGAGTCGAAGCGAGGCGTGCGAGCAGGCTGCTGCGTAGGCTCACCGGGAGGCGAGCCCTTTGACCAACGTCCGCCACCCACCTTCATCCCAACCACACCCACTTTTAATGGCGCCCGTGCCGCAGTTTAAATCACCGCCGCACTCTCCGCTCTCACTACAATCTTCTCTCTGCCTCTCCGATTCTCCTGTCGTCTGCCTCCAATCAGCCTGACCTCGCCGTACGCCATGGCGCATCACGATGGGCTGCCCCTAGTCTTCCAGTTTCCTGAGGAAGACCCTAATGAGGTTTCGGACGAGCTTGACCTGGCCGTGTGGGAAGTCGCCGCGTCTGTCCCCGCGCCTGTTCCAGCTCCCGTCGCCGCGCCAGCGCCAGTGCCCATCCCCGTGCCTTTGATGGGCTGGGAGCCGCACACTGTCGCCCAGCTTGAAGCCGCGGGGATCCACGAGGTCCCCGCTGACTTGCACGTGTCCGTGCACCACCAGCGCATGCGCCTGCGCGTTCACTGACGCACGCGCCCGTGCCGGTGCACGTGCACACGAATGTCTCCGCCACGCCGTTGCCAGCGCCGGTCCCTGCGCCGGTGCCGGTGCCCCCCTCAGCGGCATGGGTCGCTGCCGTCGACCACTACCTTGCAGCGACGCCAGTCACTGCCTCCCGCCGGATGATTAGCTCCTGGAGACCAAAGTCCAGAACATACTGGCCTTCCTTGAAACTTGGGCCAACGTCCAAGAGTATGCCAACGCCGGCGTAAGACGCCGCCGGCCAGTGCCCCAACGGCACACATGGCACGGCAGAGGAGCCGCTACCCACCGCAAGATGCACCCGCCGCCGTTGCAAATAGTTTTATTCATTTATTTTTTTAGTTCGATAATGGTATGAATGTAAAGTCACAGTCAGACTGAATGAAATCTATGGTTTGATCGATTGAGTGTTCTGCTAGAGCCCTATCAAATTAAATAAAAAAAGTCATCAAGCGACATGTATTCCTTCTCATCGCAAACATTTCATATTAAATGCCTGCGTCAATTCCAAATACTTGTAGGGCGCGAGCAGGTCCCTTCTAGCACTAGGCGATATATACATTTATCCACGCATTAAATTATTACTACTAGTTGAATACACTACGAGTGCCTAAACTTGTCCGTCACGGTCACTTTTTTTCCTATACTTGTAAAATACGTACTAGTAGTAGGTGAAACTGGTGCCGTAACTTGTGAATGTGTCCAGATACGGTCGACGGCATTGGGCATCTACCCTGGGTGGCGCACCATGTTTATTACTAGTAGCTCGCGTTTTCTTCGTGTTTGCCCGTGCGTCTGCACCCATGGCAGTAGATGGGGAGGAGGGAGAGATAGCAGACATGGGACCCACCAGTAAGTGGCTCAACGAAGGGGAGTAGTACTTGCTGACGAGCTGGTCCCACTGATGTACTGAAAGTAATATAAAAACATGTTATCCATTAAAGATACAACAAACGCGATAATCGATTTCTGAGTCCAGGCTAATCTGCACCCACGCTGAAGAACAAAATGAAAACAAATACTAGAAAATTTCAAAAAAATCCCTTTTTTTTGCATGGTAGACAATTTGGTGCGTGATGTCCACTCCAATTTTCATAGCATTTGGACATCTGAGTAGCTCTCGGCAAAAAAGACAGATTTGGGGTCTGTAAAAGAGTGTACTGTTCTGACCCAATTTGTCTTTTTTACTGAGAGCTACTAAGATGTTCAAATGCTCTTAAAATTGGAGCGGACCTCACGCAACAAATTATCTAGCACGCACAAAAAAATTGGATTTTTTTTGACTTTTTTGATTTTTTTTGAACTTTTTGTGAAATTTTTCTTGACCGGGTGCAGATGACCCTGGGCACCAAATCGCTGACGTGCGCCTGGATGGACCTGGTCGCCTGTTCGATCCTCGTCCTTTTCATCTTTAATTTATATGGGTCCAAAATTGATCCATGACAGGTGGGTCCCCCGGTGTGTAGTTTGTAGCATTTTAATTTATGGGGTGAAATTTGTTCCATTACAGGTGGACCCCCGGTGTGTAGTTTGTAGCTTGTTTGTAATAATTAAAGAAAACACGAGAGTTTTTTTGCAAAAATACCATGGTGCGACGGGAAAGGTGAGAAAGAGCGTGTGAGAGAGCGGTCAGAGAGCTAGAGGAAAATAATTGGGGGAGGGGCAGGGCCGCAGGGGGGGCAACGGTGTTTGGAGTGGTTGTGGGCCAAATTCTAGAAAAAAACTAACATAAACCCGCCGAAATAAATGCCTTCACAAATTAATCCAAGGATGGAGGCATAGTCCCTCTGGCAATGTAAATAGCTCCGGCCCTGCGAGAGATGGAGAGGTAGCGTCTATGTGTGGGAGAGACGGCGTGAGAAAGCGAGGTCAATCGAGGCATACATAGACAGGGAGATAGGGTGAGTGTGGCCCGACATTCGGTCAAAAGAGAGATATGCTCTGGAGAGATATCGTGCGATCGAGCTTTTCGGGAGGGTGAGGGTTGTAAGGGAGATCTTGAGAAATTGACCTACATAGACAATGCGCGTGACAGAGTTTACAGAGTGTGGATCGAGGCCCAGACAGGGAGATATATCGTTTGTGTGTGAGAGAAAGCAAGGTCAATCGAGACATAGATAAAGAGAGAGAGATTGAGCGAGTGTGGGCCACCATGCAGTCGAAAGAGTGAGAAGTACGGGTTGGAGAGAGTGACCTAGATAGATAATGTGCGTGAGAGAGTATATACAATATATCGAACTAGGCCCAGACAAGGAGATATATCGTTTGTGTGTGGGAGGAAGCGAGGTCAATCGAGACATACATAAAGAGAGAGGGAGAGATTGAGCGAGTGTGGGCCGCCAAATGGTCGAAAGTGTGAGACGGTTTGGTGAGAGTGACCTAGATAGATAATCCGCGTGACAGAGTATGTAGTGTGTCGATCGAGGCCCAAACAGGGAAATATAATGTTTGTGTGAGAGAGAAAGCGAGGTTAATCAAGACTTAGATAAAGACAGAGAGAGAAAGATTGAGCGAGTGTGGGCCGCCGTGCGGCCGAAAGAGTGAGACGGTGTGGAGAGGGTGACCTAGATAGACAACGTGCGTGCATGTGCGCGAGAGGGGGGGGGGTCAAAAGAGCCAATGTATGTATCTAGCGAGAGAGGGTGGGGGAGAGAGAGAGAGAGCTCGGCATGGAGTGCAATGGCGGATGTGTGAGAGAAATACGTTTGTTGAGAGAGTGGGGGAAAGGGGTTTGTGTATTTGAGATAATTAGAGATCGAAACATGGAGAGAAAGAATGAGCGGGTGTCGGAAACCAATAGCTCTATAAGGTGGTTAAGAGTGGAAGATTGATCGATAGAGGAAGTATGTAGTGTGTGTGTCGGGGGGGGGAGGGGGGCTAAACACAACATTTGAACATAGATAGTAATAGACTTAATATTGACGTTTCAATTTAGTGCACAGTGTAAAATTTGAATTGAGGACCATGCATATGGCTTCTATAATTATTTTGAATTCGTGCCATACATGCATGGTTTGGAAAAGTTGATGCACTAATATTGACTCGATTGTTGTGGTATTTTGTATGTGTGTGGTCATATGCTTGAATACATCCAAAGCTTTCTCACCACCATAGTGTTAATCTTATACATATGAATTTGCATTCAAAAACTTAGCGTGGATACCATGAAATGCGAAATCCATGTTAGAATTGGAGATCGCTATGTCACAAACACACTCTAATTCAAACAACTCATCATTAATTAATTACTAGTATGTCGTTTCGAAGGACTAATTATTTGCAAGGAAAACATAGGTATGGTAATACATACAGATTCGTTTGCCAATGAAAAAACATTCGTTTGCATTCTCAAATGTAGGCGCACCAGGTAGACCGCGGGTGTGTCGTGGTGGTGGCGTGTGTCGTACAGACATTATAAACTGCGCGCCTCCACATTTCGGATTGAAATATCTGGCGGCCCGAATTCCAGCCCTGCAAAATCCCCCTTCTCCCCCACCCCCTTTCGCGCCCAGAGTGCTCAAATCCCTAATTCGCCGCCACCCAAGCAAAATTCGAATCGCCCCTCGTCTCGTCTCGTTCCCCACCTCTGTACCGAATGACGACGATGAAGACGACGGTCACGCTGCACCACCGCACAGGAGCTGCCTCATCTGCGCCCTCGTCCACCGCACCGGGTGGTCCACCAACAACGTCGGCCGCGGCAGCCGACGTGCTTCACAGACACCGACTTCCACTGCATCAGATCTGTTTCACCGACGCCGTCTTCCACCTTACCGGGGCTACTTCACCGAGCACATCATCGCACCTCCAACCCCCCGCTGGTGCTTCACCAACGGCCTCGTCCATCGCATCGTAGCGCTCCGCCGCCGCTCAAGATCTGCTTCCGTAGGCGGCCAGCCAACGCAAGCGCATCACCCTCAACACCTCTGAAGTGACCCGCACTCTAGGCGAGTATGCCTAAACGCCGGCCCGAACTAGGTATCCACATATCACTGCACTGTGCACTGTTCCGACGATGCTTGGATATCCTTTTACTGCTCTCTTAGCTTATACGCCTATGCAACTCTAACTTCAACTCTTATTTCTTCCGGAGCTATCATCTGAAACAAGAAAAACCATTTTTCAACGAAGCATGATGGCGCTACGGGATCTGGTACACATCCTGCATGCTCGTATAACCTTGTAAGTACCTGTCCTCTGGTACAACAACAAGGTTGATTCCTCTCATAAAATGAACCATTCGCCGTGCCAAAAATGCAGAGGGGGAAGGAAGGAGTACACGGCCTGCACATCCAAGAAAGTGGTAACATGGACTTCTTCATGGAACATCACAAGCGCAAGCAGAGCTGCAATGAGCCTGTACAACGAGCTAGCGTAAGTCCCTGCATTTCATTTAATTCGTACTGGCCTGCGTGTATGATTGGGGTAGTGAAATGTATTCCTGTGGCGCTTTTGATTTATCCACATAATGGTTGAATTGCTTGTTTCTATGAACTGAGTTGGCCAATAATGAGAAGGATGTCAGTCTTTTCATCATATTATAGATTGCTTAGATCTTGATAGGCCAAATATAATCGCATGAATTATACAGTAAAAGCCAGTGTGGTGTGTATTGCTACAACTAGTCTCACAACCTATCCTCATATAATATAACAAGGTGGCACCATCTTATAAGATTAACCATTTGACTTACCAAAATGCAGTGTGGGAAGGAAGGAGTATAGGGACTGCGTATCCAAGCAAGTGATGTCATGGACTCCTTCGTAGAACCTCGTAAGCGAAAAAGAAGTTGCAGTGTGCCTGTACAAAGAGCTAGCGTAAGTTCAGTTATCTGCTTCTCAGAATTTTAGTTAGCCACTGATTAAAAAATTGTTCAATTACCTTGCTTGCCATAATTTAGTTTGCTACTGATTACATAATGCCATAGCCTATTAATCCTATTATAGACTGCACCTATCTATGTGTTTGTTACTTACTGTTATAGAACTACCTGTGCCTGAACTTCAATAGCTACTTAAGCACGTAGATAGCTGGTCATATCTACTTCTAGGGTGCAACAAAATTCATGTGTAATTTACCTTCTGATACCCTGTTTGTTTATCTTGTTTGCTGTTATGACTTGTAGCACAAGTAATGTTTGCATGTTCATGGAGAGACAACTGTCAGGTTTATATGAGGGACACTGTTTTTTTAACTTATATATATGTGTCAGAATCATTTTGCTTACATGAATAAAATTTAGAGATGTATGTGTTGCTGGTAAACTCTACCAACTTGTTGCTTTAATACGTTGCCAAAAACTTGTTAGTTTTACTAGTTCATGTGTAATTAAATACGTTGCCAAAACTGGTTAGTTTTACTAGTTTGATGTTAGTATCTTATGGCTCTTACAACACTTTATTTATGCTTGCTAACTATCAAGTTTTCAGGATCCAATTGAAACTCCGACGGCACAATAGGTATGTTCTGAAAAATTTCCTTGTTTAACTGGTTTGCTGCTGTAACTTGTTGCTCTAATCATGTTACCAACTTCAACTTCTCTGGATCCAATTGGAACTCCAATTGCACAACAGGTACATTTTGGAAAACTTATTTGTGTAACAGGTTTGCTGCTGTAACTTGTTGCTCTAATCAAGTTACTGACTACTCAACTTTTCAGGATCCAAGAGAAACTCCAATGGCACAATAGGTTGTTTGTTTAACAGCTTTGTTGCTGCAACCGGTTGCTCTAATGATGTTAATAACCTATACTTTTCAGCATCCAATCGCAACTCTTTAAATCCTTGTTTGTTTAACTAGGTTGCTGTTCTAACTCCCAGTTGAGATGTTCTGCTAACTTCAACTTTTCTGAATCCAATCGGAACTATAATGGCAAGACAAGTTAGCCCAAGATCAAAGAGCGAGGTCCCCATGGATGTTGGATCATCCAGAGTAGTGGCACCGGCCCAATCGTGCATCGTGAATTGCCAACTGCTGATGCTTTAGAGGCTAAACTATTGGTAGAAAGAGAGTCTGCTTCTACACTTAGAGATGAAGTTGACATGTTGAGGAAGCAAACAGCACAATCAGAAGTAGTACTCATGAAAACCATTAAATATTTGGTGGATTTCACAACGAAGCAAGCTGAGACTGACCGCATTGTTAAGGTCCTGGAGGAAAAAAGGAAATTAAAATCCCACTTGGTAAATCATAGGTGAAATGTTTTTTCCATCGTTGAATTACCTTTGTGTTGTTTGTTCATGTAATAGATTGGAACCATTTGTTTTAGAGATCATGTAATAATTGTTTTTTGGTCTATTTTTTTTGAGCACGAGTCTGTAATAATTGATAAGAACATGAGACATTTCAATTTTTTTTGTTGAGGCAAAGACATTTCATTTTGTTTGCGATGCCAGGCCTACAAAATATGCTAATCGGGCTGATTGTGCATTTAGTAAAAATAGTAGTATAGATGGGCCTTAAGTGGCACGCATCTGAAAGGGCCTAGATGTTGTACTAGCTTTGGTACAAAAAAAGATGTTCTTCTAGCCAAAAACAATACATCGGACTGGCTTATGTATGTTAGTTCATATTATTGATCCATATACTCTATATGTGGTCATATGTCTATTAGTTTTCTATATTATTGGTTGGTTGGCTCAATATTTTGAATTTTGAGACATCGCTTGGCTTATGAAATTCATATCTAAATGGGAGTACACTATATGCTGCTTGTGTCATACATGTTACAATTGAGTTGAACATAAAGTTGTTTCAAATATTCGTATTCACCTTAAACTAGATTAAACCTTCTGAATTCGAGTATCATGGCATTTGTAAATCATATTCATATATAAAGGTGGAATACATCTTTGTTGTGCTTTTGAAGATATATAAAAAAACATAGAATGATTTATAAAGATTCATAATCGAATAGAAAATGGGTTCGAAATTAGTTGCCAGGGTAAACGTGAATGCTTATTCTCCCAAGATTCGAAAGAATCGGCAAAACACCCACTCCCACGTCGGCTGCCCGAAACCAGTGTTTGGGAGATGGAAATTACTGTCTACCCCTGACACGCACAGCCTATCGGCCCGATTTCCACTGCTCTAAATAGGGGTAGGTTTGTAACTTCACTCAGACATGACAGGATCGCCTCTCACCTCATTTAGACACGGTGGGCGCCAAACGTGGGCGGCAAAACACATTTGATTCAAGCTTGTCCCAAAGACCTCTCTCTCCCCCTCCATTTCCCCATTCATACATGGTGGGCGGCAAAACAAACTCTTCTCGGCCGAAATTGATCTAGGCTAATATTTTAAGTAGGGGCAGGTTTGTAACTTCACTCATACGTGACACCCTACCTTTCAGCCCCGTTCATACACCGTGGGCGCCAAAACACCCTCTCCTCGCCCGAAATCGCTCTCGGCAAATATTGGGGAGATGTGAGATTACCGTCCTATCCCCATCCGACGAGACGTCCGAAATTTTAAATGGGGGCTAAGTTGGTAACTTGCCCACATTTCAGACAAGCGCCGCGTCCCAAAGACATGGTTCCCCTCACCTCCCTCCATTTTCCCATTCATACACCGTCGGCGCCAGAACACCATCTCCACACCAGCCTCCTCCGTCCACCACCCCATCCATCGCCGCCCTCCTCCACCATGTCGGAGCGCCTACCCAGACCGCGTCGTCCACTGCAAGAGATCGACGTTCCTCATCCACGACGCCGGACCAGGAGCCTTGCATCGTGTCCTCTCGCTTCATCCGCGCCGTCGTCCACCTTGCCGGTGCCGCTCCGACGACCTTCTCGTCCACCGCAATGGGACTTATCCCCCGATGCCTCCGTCTACCATCGCAGATCTGCTTCCACGCCACCGACAGCCATCGCACTCTCGATGCCTACACGGCGCCGCAAGAGAGGTGGTACTCTTTCATATCTGCTCAACTTTTTGATCTCAACCAGAAAATAGATCGTCACTTGTTTACTGTACTTTCTTTTCAGCTCTTAGAATCTTAGTTGTTAGTTCAACGCAAACATTGGTTGCTAAGTAGCCTTTGTGCGGTTTGCAGCTTCAGATCTGCCATGGCACTGTCATAATAGGGTTTAATTGATCATGCTTAGGGTTTCCCCCCTTTTATGACCACTATACGATCAGCCTACGTGCTTCGTGTCATAATAGCACTGCTCCACCCATCAAGCTAAACAAGCTTAGTTGTTCAAATACGAATCTGATATGATGCTGATATTAGTAAAACAGAGTCATTTAATTGGTCAACTGAGTGTTACTAATTTAATCTCGAAATGCATGTGAGCCGCTGGGGCAGATCTACAGGGTGGCCAGCGTGGGCCGCGGCCCACCCTGGGATTTTGGGTCGACCTGTATACCATAAGAGATTAGAACATGGTCAGCCAGCCAATGCCTTTGCTAAAAAAACAAAAAAGCCAATGCCTCCAGACCCCGATTCCCCTCTGTTCTGCTCCACCTCCGATCTCTACTCGCCGCCAGCCACCTGCCTCGTTGGAATTGCCGTCGCCGGACGCCATGACTTTAGGAGGAGACGCCGGACTAACAGGAAGTTAGGAGCCGCTCACCCAACAGCGTCATCGCTGCCCGGCCGTGCCGGCGTGCCCAACTTCCCAGTCCGCTCAGGGCTCAGGCGTGCAGCACCCACGCAGCCAACCCGATTTATCCTGAGATACTCCGTCCTCAACACTCAACAGCCACTTTCCATCACCCATTTTCTAATTGATTCATCACTCATTAGGCAGGACTCTCATTAGGGTTTGTTGTGTACTGAGTGCTACCTACATTTAACGGTTCAGATGTTTCAATAATCTTTAGCACCTGTAGAGTTGACAAGGTTTCAAAATTCCTCGCCTAGGAACAAACACTAGTCATGTTGATTGTTGGTCATAGTGACATTGACCCAGATTACTACCGCAGGCTAGGTTTGTTGACAATTTTACTAGTCTTTGTTACTCATTTGATATGATATCCAATTATTCACTTCGATAAATTGCAAACAATAAGTGCTAGCCCAACTTCTTGATTCAGATTTTGGACGTTCTCTTACTGCAGTTACGATTCTGCATACTTGTCCTAGTAAGCTCACAAGTAATGATTGATTCACTAGCTTTATGCTTGCCTTGTCATATTTGTTGTCAATATTTTTTTAGGGTGGACCACCTGTTTCAAAATCCAGGAACCGCAGACATGAGTGAATAGTATTTCTCTGTGTGATCTCTTCCATCATGTGTGGGCAACAAACACTGCATTGTATAGAAAGAAAAGTGTTATATCCACCTTTTACATATGCTACGATCTTTTACATGGAATACAATCTGCCTGCGTGCTTTGTGTCGCACTACCAGTACTCCACCATTGAAGCTAAACATTATGCCACTCATAATTCCGAAGTTTATTTGTTCAAATACGAATTTGATATGATGCTAATGTTCCTACTTCAGTTTTGAAATGTGTGTCCGCGCCATATAGAGACATAAGAGGTTTGTATTTCTATGTGTGGTCTGGTCAGCACGGTTGGGGGATGAACTTTGTATACGCAGGGGTTTGTATGGAGACACTATTGGAGTAGAATCCGCAATGCATTCCAAAGATAATCTGACTACCTTTTATGTTTTCATGAATCTCAGATACTGAACATTATCATAATGATTATGAGCTTGGGCGCATGAGAAGAATAAAGTAGAACAATGACATGGCTATCAAACTTGGCCTTAAGGAACTGAGATCCAGTCTGGATGCAATGGAATGCACACGCTCTCCACCTACAGATTCGTGTTCAGAATATGATCCTAACAATGATTCTGAGCTAGAGGGAGACCTAAGTCAATGTAGCTCCCTAGTGGAGGAGTCAGAGGCAGATGCCCTATCTTATTCACCCATCAAGGTGCTTGCTCTAACTTGGCAAGGTTATATTGCTCGCACATATCTTACAAATGATGCTTTGCATTGCTACTACTTTGTTACACCGCCATTTGCTTAGTTTACACATCATATATGTGAATATGCCATGCCTATCCATTTTCAGTACATATTCCATCTGTCATCATACCATATTTCTCCATTGAAATGATGTTCTTGTGTATCAGACATTCAAAAGGAAGAGGGCGATTGCTGATCGCGATGGAGCATGAACAAAGTATTTGGAAAAGGTAGTGACACTTGATAAATCAAATAGCGCATTAGGTGTAGTGGCAATATCACCAGACCCACAAAACACAGCCTCAACTCTAGCAGACTCTACCCCTACCCCACTGGCCATCTCAGATGCCCCAACTCAACAGACCCCATATGCAGCAAAAAGTATGACGATTCCAGTTGACATAGCACCAGCTCTACGACACAAAACCCCCATTCCAGCAAAGAGTACACCAACTCCAGTTGCCAAATCCATTTTTGAACTGGAGAGAGCCCCAATTGCAGCAAATAGGACCCCTGTTCCACTTCTTCCCAGTTTAGAAGACGAAGCTTTTATTGTTGTCAGGAACTTTGTGCGCATCTTTCCTTCATGGAAAGATTATACTACAGACAAACAACAATTTCCAATCTTCCTCCGCAACTTACGTGTAAGTAATGTACTAATGTTATTCATGGTAATTAGTGCCTATGTTTCTGCTGACAGAACTCAAGAGATTTCATTCATTTAAATAGGCGAGGACCAAACTGGATAGTCAAGACGAGCAAAGCTTGATCGTGCTTTTCAAGCACGCTTTGAGGAAGTATCATTGCTACCTGAGGCAAGCACACTTCGATGGTAAGCCTCTAAACGAAATTTCTATAAAGTCTCTGGTGCTTCATTTACTAGACAGTGACTGGAATAAGCTTGTTACACACTGGTCTCGTCTGCAGCGTAAGGTACTGTCTATGATATCACATCACAATTTGAACTACATTTCTGCATGTGCCTTACCGTCTCACTTGTATGAAAACTATTTACAGGAGAATATCGATCCTCAAGGGACAACAGGATCTCGCAACTATACTGCACACTGCATTGCTCTTGTGAGTACCTCTTGCCCTGTATCACCATACTTACTTTCATAGCTGGTTGATTATGTAGCATCACTGCACATGTTAGCCTCCTTATCCTCCATTTGGTGGACATTATAAGATCTGTATTGACTCTTACATAAATTTAGAATCAACCCAATGCTTCTGAAGAAGTTTAGCTCTGAAGTCCTCTTGTAAGGACCGAACGTCTTGTATCATTGTACTTACATTAACAGCTACTCCATCCGTCCCATAATATAAGAGCGTTTTGTACACTACACTAGTGTACAAAACACTTATATTATGGGACGGAGTGAGTAGTTCATTGTGTTACATTACTCTTCATCTTGTCTCCCTCGCCCACCATTTCCTAAAAATTATTAGATCTATACTTAATCTTACCAAAAAGTTGAATACACAGACAATGCCAGTGCAGAAATGTAACCCATTGCTCTTGTCGGTACATTTTGTCCTGTAACGCTGTACTTACATGGATAGGTAGTTGATTATGTAGCATCACTGTGCATCTTATCTTCATTATCCTCTATCCCTTCCAGTATTATCATATCAATAATTACTCTCTACAAAATGTAGAGTACAGGCAATGCTTGTGAAGAAGTTTCTGTGCTAAAATTCTTGACTTATCCTTCCCTTGACATGGAGAAGGGCATTATAGAGTCGGTGTTAACTGTTAATGTAAGTCCGTCCTTCTAAAGCCTTTCTCCTCAACTGCTGTTTAATTTGCTCATACTCCCTATCGTCAACTGCTATTTAGTTTGTTGTTTCTATCAAAATGCATGTTCGCAACAACTGCAAGTTTCAAGTTTTAGTCATGAAACCAAATTCCTTATTCATACCATGCACATTATTCAATACAGATCCATTGATTTTCTTTAGCCCTGCATGTATGCTTGTGTTGTTGATCTGTAATCCAGTGTGTGGTGAATCTACGCACATTTGCACCTTGTCATTTCCTGCTTTGTCTTAACTGATCTGGCTGATGATATGAACATGCCATGCACGTTAACGAAAAGAGATACAATGATTTTCTTTTGCCCTGCATCTATGCTTGTGTTGTTGATCTGTAATCCACTAGTGTGGTGTAGCTCACCGCATTATGAACAATGCCAAATTATGCTCTTGACATTTTGAATCGTCTCTTTATTTTGTAATATGAAACTGGATGGAATTGACAGCGCAGTTACCATCTTTGTTTATATACGTGCAAAACCTGTCATTTGTCTTGTTGTTTCAGGGTGATATGCCTGATGGCATGCACAAGTCTGCTGAAGACTCTGAGACAAACCCAACGTATATTGCAGCAAGGAAGGCAAAACATCTTGAAGATAGTGAGACAACCCCAAAGTCATGTCTTGATGCAGTGTTCAAGTTACTTGAGACTAGCAGTCACACAAGCTCACAGAAGTCGCTGCTTGAATTAGTTCGACTTCTTCAGTCTCAACTGCAAGCAGAAAGGCATAGTGCAACTCAACTTTGACTTGAAGACCAATCTCTAAGGAAGATCGCAGAGAACTCCAATGAGAACCTCATTGCTAAACCGCTAGAGCTGGAAGATATGACCGACATGCTAGGCCGTTCTCACTGCCTTGCTCAGCTACTCGCGTAGCAGCTCCCACGCAAGGCTAATGTTTCTTGAACTGTGTTCAAGTGGTCTTGGTTTAGTATTATTTTGTTGCGCTGCAATGGCAGGGCCTTGGACGCCCAGGTTTTGTAATCTGCTTCTTGGTTGCGCTTTATGATCACTGGTAGCGAACTTTGATGCCCAGTGGATGTAATATGCCCTAATTCCATTATTGTATAGTGTAGGTTTATTCTAAGTTACTATGCCATTATTTCTTTATTATATAGTGCAGGTTTGTTCTTAATTCGTATTTACCGTATATGTCATCATTCACTATCAGAAAAAGGGTGAAAATCTGATTCAGGTGAACGGGCCGAAACATGCGCTAACGGGCCTGCAATTCAGTGGGCCATTAATGGGTTCCACGCAACAGGCTTTACACTGGCCTGCGTGGACCTGCCGTAATGGCCCTTTATGGACACGATATGCCCAGGCCCATAACTCATATGGGCCTCTAGTGGGCCCAAACTTTAGGTCGGCCCATGTAGCTTCAGGCCATTAACAGGCTGAATATTCTGCTGGCCTATTATGGCCCAGAAGACAGCACGGGCCTTTAGCAGGCCGAAAAGCTTATTGGGCCTCAATTTTCATTTGTCGACCACGGGCCTTTAGCAGGCCGAAAAGCTTATTGGGCCTCAATTTTCATTTGTCGACCACGGGCCTTTAGCAGGCTGAAATATACCTCGGACCATTATTGGCCCAGTTACATGACGGGCCGCTACCAGGCCGAAACCTATCTTGGGCCTTGGTTGGCCCATTCATACCATGGGCCTTTAGTAGGCCGAAAACTTAGTAGAGGACCAACGGGCCGAATTGTACGACAAGCCTTTAACAGGCCCAAAGTCAGGTGGGGCTGAAATTTTGCCACCGAGATCACGGGCCGTTAAGTGGCCGATAGGCACACCGGGCTGAAATGGGCCCATTTCTACATCGGGCCTTTAACAGGCTGAAAACTCACTGGGCTATAATGGGGCCCAAAGACTGAGCGAACAATTTACGGGCCCGATCTGGCGGTGGGCCGTAAATGGGCCATGTTTAAGCAGGCCGCTAGTGGGCCGGCCCACTAGTACCTGAGTAAATCTTATGGGCCTTTGACTGGGCCGGCCCTTTTAACCTAAATGGGCCACTGTTGGGCCATGCCACGTGTCGACGTATCATAGGCGTCTGCCGTCCAATGAATGGATGACATCTGTCGCAACACCGAGCTGACACATGGATCCGCCGACGAATGAGAAATTTACACGTGGAAAATCGCCATTGGTCAGGGCTGCTAACGGGTTATTGGATCCAAACCCGCACCCGATAGCTTAACGGCGACCCGTTACGGTGGATGCCACGTGTTGGTCACCCTTGACGAAAACACTTCCATGACGCGACATTTATCGTCATGGAAGTGGACACTTCCGTGATGATAATTTTAGTATTGTCATGGAACACTTCTATGACAGCACAGGTATGACTATCTTGATTTTGTCATAAAATTGTCACGGATGTACATGCATGACAGAAAACTTAACCTACTGTGACAAAGACGTATCATCACGGAAGTGTTTTTTTTGTAGTGTGTGTTCGAGAGAGAAGCCTCTAGTGAAAACTATGGCCCCGGGTCTGCTTTATCATATATTAAAAACCTAAAAATACCTTGCTGCAATTTATTAACTTTCATTTTAATTAGTATTTTAGTTTATCTATCTACCTCTATAAGATTTAATCCTTGCAAATAACCGCTAAGAGGATTGACATCCCTCTTCTTTGCGTTGGGTGCAAGTGTTTGCTCTTGTGTGTGCAGGTGCGCTTAATGGAATTTTCCATGGTTCTCCTACTGGATTGATAACCTTGGTTCTTAACTAAGGGAAATACTTATCTCTACAGTACTGCATCATCCTCTCCTCTTCGGGGAAATACCAACGCAGACTACAAGTAGCAGCGCGCTACATCGAGTTCCTGCGGGAGGAGGAGCGCCTGGTTGAGCACGCAAAGCGTTTTCCCGCCGTCGTGACTGCAGTAGAAGCCGCCGCAGTCGCGCAGAATGCGGAGATATACGAGCAGTCCCACCGCTTCGAGAGGGATCATCTGGAGCGGCTGAGGGTGTTCGAGCTGGGCATCGCTAAAGGTGCAGCAGCGGCAGGCACCGGATTCCACTTCTCCAGCTCGTCGGTAGGCTCCTCCTCCTCTGCCTCTTACTGAGCGCGCTCGGCAGAGGAGAGGCTGCTGGAAGTAGTACAAAGCCCCTCCGTAGTAGTAGTATTTAGGGGCTATTTTGTTTAGTTCATCTGACTATAGATATAGTTGAACTGAACTACGTACTTAAAATTAGCTAGTATATATAGTTGAACTAGCTATTTCTGTACGTGGTTGGCGACAGTTGGGTAAAAGTTTGTTCGGTTCAGCTGTCGAGTTGAACTATTTGTATAAAGAACGACTACTTAATCTTTGAATGAAATCTATGCTTACTGAATTTCATTTGCAAAAATTATACAGTACTAGTGATTTTTAGCTGCAAAATTTAACAAATGGCAGTGTTCTTTTTCTGAGGATCACAAATGGCAGTGTTACAACGTTGACAAATGGCAATGTTACTAGATTGACAAATGCCAATTTTTCCAATTTGACAAATGGAAAATATACCCAATATGACAGATGCAAATCTTACCACATTATTTGTACGTCGTTGCACACGGGTCATCATGCAAAATCGTTTGCGATGAAGAGATGCACAAAACCTGCGCGCCACATTTTCCCTTGGCTTAGCTGTGAAGGAACCCAACTCTCGCTTTGCATACGGGTGTTCATTCTGAAACGTTTGCGATGAAGAGATGCACAAAACCTACATGCCACATTTTTCCTTGGCTTATCTGCAAAGGAACCAAGCTCTCGCTTTGCATACGGGTGTTCAATCTGAAACGTTTGCGATGAGTGTTTTATTCAGAGAAAAACACTGATGTATTTTTTACTTTGATAAGTCTGTACATTCAGAGAAAAAACACTAAGTTGATCAAAACCATAGATTTCATTCAGTGACACTGTGATTTTACATTCATACGACCGAGATACAATATTAAACAAAAAAACTAATTGCAGCAGCAACGGCGGCGTGCTGCGCCGGCGTTGTCGTCCTCCGGGACGCCATTGTTCAAGAGCCGTTCGTCGCGCGATCGACGGGCGGGGGGCGGGGGGGGGGGGCGACTAGCAGCGCTACGAGGTAGCGGTCGATGGCGGCGTCCCATGATGCTGAGGGGGGCGGCGGGTGGAGGTGCGCGCACGGGCACGGATGCGGCGGGTGCAGGCAAGCGCACGGGGACCAGCGCCGCGGTGGGTGCTGGGGCGCGCACGAGCACAGACAGGGGCGCTGGCGCTGGCACGTCACGAGCTCGCGTGGGTCCGCGGGGACCTCGCTGACGCCCGCAGCTTCCAGCCCTGCGGTGGTGCTCGGCGACCATCCCGTCAATGCCACGGGGATGGTCACTGGCGCGGGCGCGAGGATGGGAGCTGGGACTGGCGTAGGGGCAGCATCCGCCGCGGCCAGCTCGTTCAGGGCCATGTCCCTGAGGTCCCATTCCTCCTTATTTTCTATCTCTCCGGCTCGAAGTCGACTTCACCAAACTGGAAGACTAGTGGCAGATGATCCTTGTGCGCCATGGCGTAGGTGGAGCTCTAGAAGATAGGATTCGGGCGAGAGGGGAATGGGAAGCGAAGAGAGACCAGTAAGGCTGCCTATTAAACAGCGGCTCGGGTGCCATTAATGGAGAGGTTGAGAGCGAGTCGGGCGATGATGGAGGTCAAAGGGCTCGCTTCCTGGGGAGCCTACGCAGCGTACTGGTCGCACGCCTCCCGGTGAGCCTGCGCAGCGTACTGGTCGCACGCCTCCCGGTGAGCCTGCGCAGCGGAGGACTGGTCGCACGCCTCCCAGTCAGCCTGCACAGCGCAGGACTGGTCGCACGCCTCCCGGTCAGCCTGCGCCGCAGACTTCGCTCGCACGCCTCCCGTCTACTCAAACAGCTGCCCGCACGGCACAATAAAAAAGCGGGACGCGTGGTGGTACGTAAATGGTCAGTAGAACGCCCACGATTTAAATAATACTGTACAACCATTTGTGATGATAACGTGACAGCTATTTGTTCCAAAATGGCTATGTTGGCTGTGGCTGTTAGTGTGTACGCCCTCTGTCATATTGGACAATTTTTTTACCACAGCATGTTGGTGCCATTTCATGACACCATGCCAAGTCTCATGAATTTCAGACGAGTTTTGGATTTACAGAAATTTAAAAACCAAGTTTCTCAATGTTTGCGGCTGAGCCACGAAGCCTAGGTGTTTGAAATTCATTCCTATTTCTTGCATGGGACCTTAACATGCACCCAAGGACACATATATGATTTTTCAACCCATTTTGGTGCACCGGAGGATGTGCATGTAGTTCAAATTTGAATTATGCACATAAAATGCCTAGAAAACTCAGTTAATGTATAAAATGTCCAAACGAACCCCGAATAATTCCAAAATTTAACATGACACTCCAATTGGTCTATGTTGCCTCTAGAAAAAAGATCAAGGCAAGAGGAGGCAACGAATGTCGTTTCGTCCACAAAGGTGACACGTTCCCTACCGGAACCACGAGGCTTCTTGTGAGAAGCTCTGGTTTGTGAGTAGTTTATACCAAAACCTACCCCAAATGGGACAAATTTTTTTACCTCAGCATGTTGGTGCCACTTCATGATAGCATGCCAAGTTTCATGAATTTCAGACGAGTTTTGGATTTACTAGAATTTCAAAACCAAGTATCTCAACGTTTGCGGCCGAGCCACGATGCCGAGGTGTTTGAAATTCATTCCCATTTCTTGCATGGGACCTAAGCATGCACCCAGGGACACACATATGATTTTTCAACCCATTTTGGTGCACCGGAGCATGTGCCCATAGTTCAAATTTGAATTATGCATATAAAATGCCTAGAAAACTCAGTTAATGTATAAAAATGTCCAAACGAACCCCAAATAATTCCAAATTTTAACACGACACTCCTATTGGTTGATGTTGCATCTAGAAAAAAATCAAGGCGGGAAGAGGCAACGATTGTCGTTTTGTCCACAAAGGTGACACATGTTCCCTACCGGAACCATGAGGCTTCTTGTGAGAAGCTGTGGTTTGTGAGAAGCTTATACCAAAACTTGACCCAAATGGGACAAAAAATTTACCACAACATGTTGGTGCCATTCCATGATAGCATGCCAAGTTTCATGAATTTCAGACGAGTTTTGGATTTACTAGAATTTCAAAACCAAGTATCTCAATGTTTGCGGTGGAGCCACGATGCTGAATTGTTTGAAATTCATCCCCATTTCTTGCATGGGACCTAAGCATGCACCCAAGGACACACATATGATTTTTCAACCCATTTTGGTGCACCGGAGCATGTGCCTGTAGTTCAATTTTGAATTATGCACATATAATGCCTAGAAAACTTAGTTAATGTATAAAAATGTCCAAACGAACCCCGAATAATTCCAAATTTTAACACGACACTCCTATTGGTCCATGTTGCCTCTAGAAAAAAATTGAAGGCAAGAAGAGGCAACGAATGTCGTTTTGTCCACAAAGGTGACATGTTCCCTACCGGAACCATGAGGCTTCTTGTGGGAAGCTCTGGTTTGTGAGAAGCTTATACCAAAACCTATCCCAAATGGGACAAATTTTTTACCACAGCATGTTGGTGCCATTCCATGATAGCATGCCAAGTTTCATGAATTTCAGACGAGTTTTGGATTTACTAGAATTTCAAAACCATGTATCTCAACGTTTGTGGTGGAGCCACGATGCCGAGGTGTTTGAAATTCATTCCCATTTCTTGCATGGGACCTAAGCATGCACCCAAGGACACATATATGATTTTTCAACCCATTTTGGTGCACCGGAGCATGTGCCTGTAGTTCAAATTTGAATTATGCACATAAAATGCCTAGAAAACTCAGTTAATGTATAAAAATGTCCAAACGAAACCCGAATAATTCCAAATTTTAACACGACACTCCTATAGTTGTATGTTCACTGCAGATAAATGTTCAAGCAATTCAAACACCGTCCTTTGCTGCTGTTACCCCATTCCGTATTTCAAATCAAGACCAAAAATCAAGTACATCACACACAGTTTATTATCACCAACCGTGTGAGATGCAGTACAAAATTTCTTCGAGCACCGTCACATATGGCTTACGCGAGAAGGTTCGGCTACAGTCCACATCCGGGGCCTTAAGCAAACTAGCTCCCCAAAAATCACTTCACTGTTCAATCGTCGCCGGTCAAAGATGGGGACGTGGACCCGCGTCGTCAGGGCAACTTCGGCGGCCCACTCCGGTGAGAGCGCGGCCGCAACCGCCATGAGCGTGCTCACAACCTGCGTGAGCGCAGCTGCAATTTGCGACTGGGCGGGTGTGGTAGCCGAAACGGCCGCTACTGCAGCTCAGATGGCGGCAGCAACATTTGCGACGGGGATAGCAAATGGCGAGAGCGGGACAGCTGCTGTCCGCTCCGCGGCGGCCGCCTTAGCCCTGATGGAGGCCGCCCACACCCATGTCGAGGCCGCCCACGCCCAGCTCCCGGCGGTCACCGCACAAATTGCACGAAGCTTCTCCGACAATGGTCGGCAACCCACGGCCGAAGAGTTGGCAATCGCCAAGAGCGTTTGAGCAGTCGTTCATTCGTTCGCGCCATACCTTGCCGCGATGGAGCCCATCCAAGCCCAGACCGCGGCCGCCCACGCCCAGCTCATGGCGGCCTTTTCCAAAGAGATGGTGGACGCAGATGGAGAGATGCTTGCCAAGTATGGTGCAATGGATGCCATGGAGCCCCTTCCCCAGGAGATCGTCGGGTGCGAGCTGGACATGGGGGAGGCGGCGGAGATCGACGAGCGCCAGGCGGAGTAGTACTCTTTGTTTAGAGTGTCGGTCTTTTATTAGAGTAATGTTTAGGTCAGCGAAGCTCTGTTTAATTGCTGAACTTGCTCGATTAAGAAGTGTGGGTGCGCTGTAGGCTCTTCTGTGTACCCAAATTATGCAATGACGTGGACGGCCACTGTAACCAGGGAAATTCGAACCAAAATTTGCATGTTCAAACTCATCACACACGGGGTAAGCCATATGAATTGTTTGTGATGTTCAGATATCATACACAGTGCTGAATAAGGGACCATGTCTGATGACACTTTGCGCGCCAGTTTTTCGCTGCACGGAGCGAAAAATTTCGGCATCCGCGGAAATATCTACCTCCCATGCCCCCCTCCTCCTTACCAAAAGCCACATTTCCCCTGTTTCCGCCTTCCATTCCAAGTTCAAACCTTCACTGCTTGCTTGCAGCGCCGCCGCCTCGCCGGCGACGCTCCTTCCTGCTGCTCGGCCTCGTCGATCTAGTCAGGTAATCCACACCCGACCCCCATCCTCCACCTCCTTCTACATCCCACATGCCCCGACCGCCGGCGCGACACCTTCCACCCAAATCACCGACCCATCCTCCAAATAAGCGCCGCCCTAAGCCATGGTGCACACAGTATAGCCAGAGCTCAAGGAGCATTTGGCAGCGGAGAAGCAAATCGCGGACGCACGCGCGAATGAGGTCGCGATGGCTGCCATGCGTGCCGACTCCCAGATCTTGGGGGAGCACCTCGTCGTCGAGGCCACCATCGACGCCTCGCGCGCGGACACCACCACACGGTTGGCTGCTTTAAACGAAAGTTCATGGTGTTTTCTCGAGGCCACCGTCGGTGCCTTTGACGAAGACTACGAGGTGTTTTCTCAGCGTGCCCGTGCTTACCTCAACTCCAGAGCCAGCAGGTTGGTGCCCGTAGCGGCTCAGGCGACTCACCACTACGAGGAGGGCACCCACGATGTGGAGGCCTCGCCCTCTTCCAAGTCTAAGGAGCCCATCATCATCGATATCTCCGACGATGAGGAGTAGCTTGTCTTTTTAGCTCACTACAAGGACCTATGTTCAGCTAGCTAGCTACGCCTGTTAAGCATGTTCGGTTTAACTGTTGCATGTGCTGCTCCTGCCTTTCCTTTACAAATGCAATTGAATTGTCCTATGTACTGTTACTATGCAATCTGATCCTCTAGTATATATGTTCTATATATTGTGCAATGTGGTGCTCAGTTAACTGTTTGGTTAATTTTGTATTCTCTTGCATGTGAGAAATAAATCGAATTTGGTTGTACAAAATACATGAGAAACAAATACAATTGCTATATTTCCAAGTTGTTAAGCATACTAGGTTTGGTTAACTGTCTGATCTTCTAGTATGTCCTATTGTGCAATGTAGTGCTCAGTTAACTGTTTGGTTCATTTGTTGTGGCGCTTAGTTAACTGTTTGGTTCAATTCTGCAATGCGATGTTCAATTCTCGTGGGTACAATTTTGTATTGTTATGCATGTGAGAAATAAATCGAATTTGGCTGTACTAAATACATGACAAACATATACAATTGCTATATTTCCTACTACTTAAGCATGCTTGGTTTGGATAAATGGCTTTTCCATGTGGCTCGAATTAATCTACTGAATCTGCAATGTGTTTATTTTTCATCAACATATTTTACTGATATTATGCCAACCCTCACTTAACCTGATCAATAACTACCTTATATGTGTTGCAGGGAAACAATGGAAGGCACTGAGGTTTACCATCGAGGTTCGCACATGCATGGTCCTTTGTCTAATAGCACATTATTGTGCAATTGCAGGAACCATTCTAGTATTTAGGTTTTTAACAATTTGGTTTTGCACATGTAGGTTCTGCTGTCAGAGGTTTTGACCCACTGTTCGACCCATTTTGCATATGGGGAAATGAGTTGTCCATGAATATCAGTCAAGTCAAGAAACTTAGAAAGATTGTTAGGATAAAGAAACTAGCGCGAAAAACAACAAGATCTTTGTCTGCACAATGAAAAAAACATCAGTGAACTACAGGATGGTACTAACTCTTATACTCCCTCCGGTCCTTTTTAGTCTGCATATAAGTTTTGTCCGAAGTCAAAGTATCACTACTTTGACCAAAGTTATAGAAAAAAGTATCAACATTCAAACTGCCAAATCATTATTTTTAGATGCATTATGAAATACAATTTTATAGTATACACATTTCGTATCGTGGATGTTGATATTTTTTAAAATAAATTTGGTGAAACTTTACAAAGTTTGACTTGATACAAATCTAATACGCGGAGTAAAAAGGACCGGAGGGAGTACCTTGTTTTTTTAGGCAAATTTTAGCATGCTCTCTTACCTCCCCTTTTCACATAAGAGGTAAGAGTACATAATAGATCTGAGACATTGATTTAATTAAGTAGCGGTCTGATTAACTCTTACCTTCTTACCTCCCATGTGAAAAGAGGGGGTAAGAGGGAGCATGTTAAAATTACTCGTTTTTTTATTCCTTTGCGCCATTTCAAAATTCAGAGAAGATATTTATGCATATCTTTGTTTTCAGGCCTTTCCAAAGCAGTTCACAGATGATTACCTCTCAAACCACCTGTATGGTCAAGAGGCGAGGAAGGTGTTCATACAACACCCACGGTACAATATTGAAGTCTTCCTCAAGATGACGAAGGATGGGCGGTCAATCATCCACAGGCACTGGCCTAAAGTTGCAAGGACCTTCAACATCATTGAAGGCTCAATATTCGCCTTCCGCTTCAGCAGTTTTCCAGATGAGATTCATCTGTCTATCTACCGTCTATGATGCTAATTTCCAAAGGTTTTAGATGTCGCATGTGAAACTTGGTGCTGTTGTGTAATGGGGTAGCTAGCTATATGCCTATATGGTGTGAGTGAGTGCTGAAGCTATATGATGTTGTACTCTGATGTATTTCAATTATGAAATCCTGGTTCCGTAATACAAAAATGAAATATATTGTGTGTTTAATATGAAATGTAAATTTGATTAGTAAATGGATTAATAATAATATGCCAATTAGCCTGCTTATTGGGTTTTTCTAGTGCAAACGGTTATTGAGACAACACCGTGGGCGATGATCTCAGACAACCCACACAGTTTCTAGGAAGTAAATGTGTTGGATCAATGAACAATCACACATGACTTCCTCTGGACAACTGTTTGCGTTAGGCCACCTTGCACAAACGTTTTCCACATAAAAAGTGTGTGTGATGGACAGCCTATGCCACACAGTTTCTTGTAGACACCGTGCGTGATGCATTCAATAACACAAAAGATAAAATTATTACTATCGTCTGCAATGGCAACGCTATCACAGATGATGTGATGCGGAAAACTGTGTGGAATGTATATACGAACGGAAACATTTGTCTAGGATTCACTGTGTGGCATGTATATACGAACGGAAATGTTTCTCTTGGATTCACTATGTGGGATGTACATACGAACGGAAACGATTGGGCCAGTATAATTGTCTGCGATGGCTCGCCCGATCGCACACGAGCTCTTTTTGCCCCGCGTGTGTGACCGGAGGCCCTATCGTGGATGGTTTCTGGGTCGTGTGGAAAGGACCCCCCTATCGCACACACAGGCAAGGCGACGGTTTAAAACTCTGTCACTGAAAGGGGGTAAAAACCGTTTGTATAGCAGGTCGCTACACTAGTGAAAGTTTGCAGGTAAACCGGAGCCTAACCCGGTTGAAGAAATTAAAATGGAGAGAAGCAACGAAGAGAAAGATGAGGAACTTCACACAAGCCATGTGCCAGAGTACAACTATACCGTTGCAGATTTTGTAAAGATGATATCCATGAAGTATCCACTACCGGAGGTAACTAATGATGAGGCATATAATGTCTTTGTTGAACAAGTTGCAGCCAAGGTACGTGAACTTGATGATGTAAGGAAAAGGTTATTTAGTAAGTTACCAGCTAAGCAAGAAGATGCTTTTGAACCTACTATAGAGATTGAGATAGGACTTAATAAGTTTAGTGCTTTATGTGATCTAGGCGCAAGTGTTTCCACTATCCCCAAATCTGTTTATGATAGTCTCAATCTTGGTCCTTATGCTAATACTGAGATTATATTGAATATGGCTAATTCTACTTTTACTCGGGCAGTAGGCATTAAGCATGAAGTTATAGTTCAAATAAATGATTGCCCTTTTATGATTGATCTTGTTATAGTAGATATGCCTCAAGATCCAATTGCTCCTATAATTCTCGGTAGACCTTTTCTAAGGACTATCAAAGCTGTGATAAATGTGTTTGAGGGAAATGTTCGTTTGGATTTACCATCTAAAGATCCCTTTATAAGGCATTTCCCCAGGTAAAAGAAATTGAAGACCTACGCAGGAGGTGACATCAGTTTGAATGCCAGAAGCTATGGTCTCGGTGTTCTAGCACCACCTTGATCACCACTACGGTTGAGCTATCCGACCGAAAACAAGCGCTTCGTGGGAGGCAACCTACGCGAATAAAGTAGACAAGTAAGTTTTAATAAAAAGAGTGATTGAAGTTCCGTATGAAGAAGTGAGTTTGGAAGAGTCGTTCTAATGAAGGCCTAGCCTTGTGCAACATGATTTATATTGATGTTTGAATGCCTGGAAATATGTCTATGTATTGTCTTGGAACTAACCCCGCAGGAGAAAAGAAGAAACGAGAAGTCTCGCAAGAGACATTTCAAAAGACGGCGTTCAAAACGACCGTCAGCGTCGTATGAGCGGTTGCATGACCTGCCGGAGGTTCCAACGCAAAATAGTAGAGGCAGCAAGAGAGAAGACGGTGTTTCAAACGGGCGCATGCGCCCGTTCGAGCGGTCGTTTGATTCTTTTGCAGAAAATGAAGAAAATTCCAGTGTGTTTGACGACGTTCCAAATGGGCGCATGCGCCCGTTTGAGCGGTCATTTGACATCATCGACCAGAAGCACAAGAAGAACAGAATGAAAGACGGCGTTCAAAATGGACGCCGGCGTCCGTTTCAACGGTCATTTCATCAGCACACAGGCAAAGGTGAGTTTAACCGGGTTGAAGACGACGTTCCATACGGGCGCGAGCGCCCGTATGAGCGGTCGTTTTGCGCGCCGGCGGCTCCAATAAGCCTGAGGAAGAAGGTATTTCGCCCCCATCTCTCTCTTTTCTTCTTCTTCTTCTTCCTCCAAACCTCTCCAAACCCTAGCAAAACTTCGCCCGATCTCTCTACTCGTTCGTTTTCAGTTCGAATCCTTCTGTGTGATCGATCTACGGTACGTTTCTCCTCCGATCCCCAATTTATTTTTCGCGAATCCATGTTCTACATACCTAGCATTGCCATGTTTAGGATATGCATATTTTTTATTCAAACTTGAGATTGGCATGGATTTGTTGATGTTTTTAGAGGAGCATGATGTTGTGAGTGTCGTAGGATCATTATTGTTTCATTGTATTGGACTGAAAAATTGTTTTATAGATGTTTACACGGAGGTCTTCTCGCGTACGCGATGGTTCGAGTTCATCCACCGCACCACCGTAACAAATCCTCACTCAGGGGATCGTCTTCACCGACCGTGGAGCAAGGCAGAAATTCCAGAAGCTCACCACAAGGAAGATCAAAGCAACCAAATGGGCTTGTGCGAATACTCTCGCCAAGCTAGGTATCACTCATGATTTTAATTTACTTTGTCATAATGCTGGGTTGCATCACTTTGTTTATCAGGGATGTGAGACTTATGAACGATTGACGCTTGAGTTTCTTAGTACTGTCTCGCACAATGTTGGTTTAATGCCAAATGCATATGAGGAGGAGAGGGTCACTTTCCGTCTCCTTGACCAAGACTTTAACATCACTTTTGTTGAGTGGTGTAACTACTTTGGCTTCCCCAACAATGATGATGATATTAGATATGTTTATGATTTCACTGACCCGCACCCAAGGCAATCCTTTCTTTGGATGAGTCACCATGGCTCTAAGCATAGAGCCAGTTGCATTGAAAGTCCTGCTATATTTCTACTATGTTATCACTAACTCGTTGCAGGCACGAGGAGAAGTTTCTAAGGTGAATGATGAGAACATGCTAGTTCTCTGGAAAGCAGCAAAGCTGGACATCGGTTATTCACCCAACCTAGGGGCAATACTGTTGTTAAACCTCGCGCATCAAGCAAACCCTGCACAAGGAGATATCGTGTGTGGAGGAGTGATCACCATGTTGGCCAACTCCCTTGGCCTCAACTACAATCACCTCCATCCCATTGTCAGTAACACCCTTGTTAACATTCGTGTTCTTACTATAGCGCTGGTATGGTAGTAGTTCGTAATGGCCGTCATTGTATCAAAATCCTGGAGTGGCGTACTTGTTACCCACACCTATGCCTAACCGTTTCTCCATCGAGAATAGACTGTTGCATTATGTTGCACAGGAAGGAGATGCAGCTTTTGACCAAGAAGGGCCAGAACCTGAACAAGTAGATGAAGAAGAACTCGCCACCGATGAAGAGGAGGAGCAGCCCCATCAAGACTACACCACCTACGCGGACCTCAACAACCTCCAGGGCTCTATCCAAGATATGAGCAACCTCGCATCATCCCTGAGAGGCATGGTCGCCTACATGAACATGAACTTCTCGACTGGAGGCAGGAGTGGGCTCCTGACCAACTGCCACAATGATCTCGCCGGTTTGGGCTTGCAAGAGCCTAAGCTTGGGGGGAGGTTATCACCACTTACATCAAGATGTGGCGGTTTTTGAATAAGTTGTAATGAGGTTGTACTTAAGCTCGAGGAGCTTCAAAACACTCGTGTTGGTTTGTTCCAACACTGTGCTTTTTATTTGCTTTTGCTTTTTATTTTTGCCTTTTGCGATTTTTTGGTTGCAAGTTAGTTTTCAAAAACCCAAAAACAAAAATATATATAGAATAAGCTTTGCTTTGCCCTTGTTCTTTATTTAGCCCCTTGGAGTTCGTTTGCATTTTGTTTTCAGAGGAGTTGGTCTATGCCAAGACAACGAGGAACGCAAGAGTAAGGAAGAAAAGTGTGTAAATTCGCAACTGTGAAGGTATGTCCTACGACCCCCGTCTTTTGCACTTGAATACTTAGAGTAGATGTAGTAGTTGTATGTGTGATATGTGCAGATGGGAGTAAGTCTTGATAGTTGATACAAAGGTTTTTCTCTAGTATCTTAAATAATTTTGTAGCCTTTGTTTTCTTTAGTTTAGACAACTAAGACTTGCCGTGGGATAGTTTTTAAATGAAATGTTATTAACCAAGTATAACTTTGCACAAGAGAAAGTCTCTCAAGACTTGGGAGTTGTGAAATTGTAGTGGAAGTGATGATTAACATACTCAACCCCATGTTGTTAATTTTAATAGACTTGATAGCACTTGTGGATTAAATTGTCTAGAGGAACTTAGTTGAAAGGTGGGTGAGATTATGCCAAAAATCTGTGTTGTATATCTCAACATGGTGTTACAGCCCCCGGCTGGTGCCATGGCCTTTGCTACTATATACGCGTTTACGTGTGTAAATGTGGCTTCGTCACCCTTTTTGATGTTATGCTGAGGACTCCACTTGCCAATGAACGATCCACCAAGAGCAACAGCTCGGATTTCGGCTATGGGTTTGTTACCGTACGTAGTGGCAACACTACAAACGAATATTATTCGGCTTTCTCTTGAGTGGGTGTGTATGTGGTAAATAAAGGGGACTGATCAAAAGAGCTCGAAAGAGACATTATTGCTAAGGTCCATAGTTCCCAAACATTAAGCCACAGTGAAAACCTATGCACGATCACTTATTTGGCATAATCTCCTTCACGTGACAATCAAAGTTCCAACAAACAATGATTGAAACAAAGTGCTTAAGAGTCTAGAGGGGGGGGGACAATTGTGGGTGTACTCTTGAGCACTTGAGCATCATATTTTACTACATGCTTTCTACTCCTTAACTTATGTTTTCATGGCTCTATCTAAATAAACTCTTCCGTGCATTCCCGGCAAGCAAGTGTTGTCTAGATTAAATGAAATGAAGTGTTGCAAAGTTGTTTTATCTAGTAGATCAGAAACTTTGTGTTGATTATCTTTGCTTCACTAACACTTGCTCTATAACCATGCCACCGCTATATCTATGATAAGTTTACAGGTCAAGAGGCGGAGGGCTATCTAGGCATACCGATCGTAAGTGAACCAAAACCTTTTCGTTATTTCGGTTTAAACAACTGAGTTCCTTATGCTTCAGATTTCTCTCTATGTTGCTCAAGGACGATCAAGTTTAAGCTTGGGGGAGTTGATGAGTGATATTTTTACACTCATTTCAACCTTGTTTAAACCAAGATATTTCATTAAAAGAGAGATATTCACTCCGATATTGCCACTTATGACTAATGAATGCATAGGATTCCACAAATTCTCTCTTTGATATTTTTCCACAGGAAATGGGCTAAAAATGGAAGAATCACATGGGAGAAAGGAAAGGAAGGAAAATGGAGAAGAGATAAGTCACCAGGAGGCGCCAGAAGGCAACCAATGTCAAAGACGGCGTTCTGATACGTCTCCAACGTATCTATAATTTTTAATTGTTCCATGCTATTATAGTATCAATCTTGGATGTTTTATATGCAATTATATATCATTTTCTGGGACTAACCTATTAACCTAGTGCCCAGTGCCAGGTGCTGTTTTTTGCTTGTTTTTGGCTTTTTAGAAAATCAATATCAAACAGTCCAAACGGAGAAAAAACTTTGGATTAATTTTTTCTGGACCAGAAGGGACCCTCGAAGGTTCGGAAGAAAACAAGAAGAGCCACGAGGGAGCGACAAGCTTGGGAGGCGCGCCCACGGGGGTAGGCATGCCCCCCAGTCTTGTGGGCCCCTCGTGGCATGATACGTTCCAAACGTATCTACTTTTCCAAACACTTTTGCTCTAGTTTGCATGATTTGAATGGAACTAACCCGGACTGACGCTGTTTCAGCAGAATTGCCATGGTGTTATTTTTGTGCAAAAATAAAAGTTCTCGGATGGAGCTAAAAATTTACGGAGAATTATTTCAGAATATATAAAAAATACTAGCGAAGAGAATTACCAGAGGGGGGCCACCCAGGCACCACAAGCCCAGGGGGCGCGCCCACCCCCCAGGGTGCGCCTAGCAAGCTTGCGGGCCCCTGGCAGCTCCGGCAACCCTAATTCCACTGCTATAAGTACCTATTCGTGGAGAAAAAATCAGAGAGAAAGAATCATCGCATTTTACGATATGGAGCCGCCGCCACCTCCTGTTCTTCATCGGGAGGGCTGATCTGGAATCCGTTCGGGTCTCCGGAGAGGGGGATTTGACACCATCGTCATCATCAACCATCCTCCATCACCAATTTCATGATGCTCACCGCCATGTGTGAGTAATTTCTTCGTAGGCTTGCTGGACGGTGATGGGTTGGATGAGATTTATCATGTAATCGAGTCAATTTTGTTAGGGCTTGATCCCTAGTATCCACTATGTTCTGAGATTGATGTTGCTACGACTTTGCTATGCTTAATGCTTGTCACTAGGGCCCGAGTGCCATGACTTCAGATCTGAACCCTATATGTTTTCATGAATATGTTTGTGTTCTTGATCCTATCTTGCAAGTTGTATGCACCTATTACGTGTTATGATCCGCATACCCCAAGGTGACAATAATTGGGGTTCTTTCCGGTGATTACCGTAGTTTGAGGAGTTCATGTATTCACTAAGTGCTAATGCTTTGTTCCGGTTCTCTATTAAATGGAGGCCTTAATATCCCTTAGTTTCCTTAAGGACCCCGCTGCCACGGGAGGGTAGGACAAAAGATGTCATGCAAGTTCTTACTATATGCACGTATGACTATATACAGAATACATGCCTACATTACATTGATGAAATGGAGCTATTGTGTATCGCTCTAGGTTGTGACTATTATATGATGAATGTCATCCAACACAATTATCCATCACCGATCCAATGCCTACACTTTTCGCATATTGATCTTTTCTAAGCTACTTTCGCTGCTGCTACTGTTACTGTCTTTGCTACTATTGCTACTGTCACTGCTACTCTCAAAACTATCAGACTACTGCGCAACTAAACACTTTGCTACAGATATTTAGTTCTCCAGGTGTGGTTGAACTGACAACTCAACTGCTAATACTCGCAAATATTCTTTGGCTCCCCTTGTGTCAAATCAATAAATTTGGGTGAAATACTTCCCTCGAAAACAGTTGCGATCCCCTATACTTGTGGGTTATCAAGACCTTTTTCTGCTGCCATTGCCGGGGAGCATAGCTCTATCTATTGAGTCACTTGGGATTTATATCTGTTGATCACTATGAAGAATCTGAAAGATGCTAAGACCAAGATCGTCCCCTCTATGACTAGTGGAGGTAAGGAACTGCCATCACACTCTGCACTTGATTCACCTTCTGTTTTGAGTAGGCGTGCGACACCACCACCTGCTATTCATTCTGATATGTTGTAAGTTATTGATGATACTACTTCTGCTATGAACGATACTTATGATGATGCTAGTACTATGCTTGATAATACTGTGCCACTAGGTGAATTTCTTGATGAACAAATTGCTAAAGCTAAAGAAACTGAAAATGCTGAAACTTCTGAAAATTATGATTCACCTATTATTCCTAGCTCTCCTAGAATTGAAATGCCTAAGATACCTGATGGTTATGTCCTGGATGGTGAAATAGCTAGAGAATTTCTTGCTTGTAATGATAGAGATGATGTTAGAAAATTACTTGCTAAGCTTAAAGAAAAGTATATCATGGAGAGAATGAAATATGATCCTAAGTTTGCTACCTCTCCTATCTTTGTTACCGATAAGGACTATGAATTCTCTGTCGATCCTGAGTTAATTAATTTGGTTGAATCTGATCCTTTTCATGGTTATGAATCTGAAACTGTTGTGGCACACCTTACCAAATTAAATGATATTGCCACCCTATTTGCTCATGAGGAAAAAAATCACTACTATTACATTTTTAAGTTGTTTCCTTTCTCACTAAAGGGTGATGCTAAGAAATGGTTTAATACTCCTGCTCCTGGTTGTGTGCGTAGTCCCCAGGATATGATTTATTACTTCTCTGAAAAATATTTTCCTGCTCACAAGAAACAAGCTGCCTTACAGGAAATATTTAACTTTGTGCAAATTGAAGAAGAGAATCTCCCTCAAGCTTGGGGGGCTTCTCCAATTACTTAATGCTTTGCCTGATCATCCTCTTAAGAAAAATGAAATACTTGATATCTTTTATATTGGACTAACCGATGCTTCTAGGGACTACCTAGATAGTTGTACTGGTTCTGTTTTCAGGGAACGAACTATTGGACAGGCTGAAGAACTATTGAATAATATGTTGAGAAATGCCGATGATTGGACACTTCCTGAACCACCACCTAAGCCAACTCCGAAAAAGAGATGTATTCTATTCCTCAGTCCAGAAGATATGCAAGAAGCTAAGAAATCTATGAAAGAAAAGGGTATTAAAGCTGAAGATGTTAAGAATTTACCGCCTATTGAAGAAATACATGGGCTCGACATCCCGACACAGGTAGTGGAGGTAAATTCTCTTACTAGATTCGATGAAGGTGATATTCCTTGTAATAAATCTGCTAGACAATGCTTGGATGAATTTGACAATTTCATTGTGAAACAAGAACGCTTTAATAGATATGTTAGCAATCAACTAAAAAGAAATGCCTTCATGATAGATTGCTTGAGTGATTTGATGTTTAGAACTGCTAATGATGTCAAAGGCTTAAGTAAACATGCTTCTATGGTTCATACTCAGTTAAAACAAATTGCTAAGTCACAAAATGATTTGCTTGATGAGATGAATAATAAAATGAATGATTATGTTGTTAGAGTTATTACTAGAGGAGGTAGAATGACCCAGGAGCCTCTTTATCCTGAAGGTCATCCTAAAAGAATTGAACAAGATTCTCAAAGAATTAATACCAATGCACCTAGTCCATCTAAGAAGAGAAAGAAAAAGAAAAATGATAGGACTTTGCATGCTTCTAGTGAACCTGAGATAGAAAAACCTCCTGAGAATCATAATGATGTCTCTATTTCTGATGCTGAAACACAATCTGGTAATGAACATACACCTAATGATAATGATAATGATAATGATGTTCATGATGATGCTCAACCAGATAATGATGTAGAAATAGAACCTGCTGTTGATCTTGATAACCCACCTCCTAAGAATAAAAGATATGATAAAAGAGACTTCGTTGCTAGAAAACATGGAAAAGAAAGAGAACCATGGGTTCAAAAACCCATGCCCTTTCCTACTAAACCATCTAAAAATAAAGATGAGGAAGACTTTGAGTGCTTTGTTGAAATGCTTAGACCTGTCTTTTTGCGCACTCGCTTGATTGATATGTTGAAAATGCCTCCATATGCTAAATACATGAAAGATATTGTCACTAATAAAAGAAAGATACCTGAGGCTAAAATTTCCACCATGCTTGCAAATTACTCTTTTAAAGGTGGAGTACCTAAAAAGTTAGGAGATCCGGAAATACCTACTATACCATGCTCCATTAAAAGAAGTTATGTTAAAGCTGCTTTATGTGATTTAGGAGCCGGTGTTAGTGTTATGCCTTTCTCTTCATATAGAAGACTTGATTTGAATAAGCTTACACCTACTGAAATATCTTTGCAAATGGCTGATAAATCAACTGCTATACCTATTGGAATTTGTGAGGACGTTCCCGTTGTAATTGCAAATGTTACTATCTTAACAGACTTTGTTATACTTGATATGCCCGAGGACGACAACATGTCGATTATCCTCAGAAGACCTGATAACCCACAAGTATAGGGGATCAACTGTAGCCTTTCTCGATAAATAAGAGTGTTGCACCCAACGAGGAGCTAAAGGTAGAATCAATATTCCCTTCAAGTTCTATCGACCACCGATACAACTCGACGCACACATAACGTTTGCTTTACCTAGAACAAGAATAAAACTATTTTGCAAGAATAAAACTAGGAGTACTTTGCGAGAATAAAACTACAAGTAATTTGCAAGATAATAAAAGTTAATTGTTTGGTATAAAGCTTTTGTAACACAAGAGAAAGATTTGTCCCTAGGCAATTGAATATGACATGTGTGATAATTATTATATGCAATGAGGGAGAGGCATACGCTAACATCCTTTCCGTACTTGGATCATATGCACTTATGATTGGAACTCTAGCAAGCATCCGCAACTACTAAAGATCATTAACGTAAAACCCAACCATAGCATTAAGTAAAAAGTCCCCTTTACTCCCAGACGTAACAACCCCCTTACTCGGGTGTAAGCTTCTGTCACGCTAGCCGCCCACTATAAGCGAATTATGAACGTATTGCAAACCCTACAGCGGGAATCCCTCACGCTTGCGCAACACGGTGGGCACCATAGGACAGCACCATATCAACATAAAACTCATATCAATCACACCCTACCACAATTAACCCGTAGGACAAAAGAAATCAACTCAAACATCATAGGATTGCCACATATCATTGGATAATAATATATAGCGTTAAGCACTATGTTCAAGTAGAGAATTACAGCGGGAATAGAGAGGTTACACCGCTGCATAGAGGGGGAGAGAGTTGCTGTTGACGGCGGCAAAGTTGTTGGTGTAGATCGCCGTCACGATGGTTGCCCCGGCGGCGTTCCGGCGCCACAGGAAGAGAGGGGGAGAGAGCCCCCCTCCTTCTTCTTCTTGCTTGGCCTCCCCCCTAGATGGGAGGAGAGTTTCCCCTCTGGTCCATGGCCGCCATGGCTCCCGGAGGGCAGGAGCCCCTCCGAGATTGGATCTCTCTCTCTGTTTCTCTTCTGTTTCGCGTTCCTGTTTTCTGGCCTTTCACCGTTTCTTAAATATCCGGACATCCGTAACTCCGATTGGGCTGAAATTTTTAACACGATTTTTTCCTCGATATAAGCTTCGTTGCGGCCAAAGAAGCACCCCAACTGACTTACGGTGTGCCCACAAGGCAACACCACGCAGCTGGGGGGGAGGTCACGCCAAGATGCCTTGTGGAGGCTATGGGCCTCCGTTTGCGTTGATTCCACCTCCCAAAAATCACATATATTCCAAAATAATTCTCCCTAAAATTTTATCGCGTTTGGACTTTGTTTCATATGGATTTTCTGTGAAACAAAAAACAAGCGGAAAACAGGAACTGGCACTGGGCACTGGATCAATATGTTAGTCCCAAAAAATAATATAAAATGTTGCCAAAAGTATATGAAAGTTGTAGAATATTGGCATGAAACAATCAAAATTATAGATACGACGGAGACGTATCAGCATCCCCAAGCTTAATTCTTGCTCGTCCTCGAGTAGGTAAATGATAAAAAGATAATTTTTGATGTGGAATGCTACCTCGCATAATCTTGATCAAATAATCTAATCATGGCATGAATATTAAGATACGAGTGATTCAAAGCAATAGTCTATAATTTGACATAAAGACATCAATACTCAGGCATACCAACAAACAATCATGCCTTTCAAAATAAAAATGCTAAAGAACGCTATCCCTACAAAATCATATAGCCTTGTCATGCCCCATCTTCTTAACACAAAATATAAATCATGTACAACCCGGATGTCAGCCGAGCAATTGGTTCATACTTTTTAACGCGCTTCAGCTTTTTCAACCCCCACGCAATACATGAGCGTGAGCCATGGACATAGCACTATAGGTGGAATGGAATGCGGTGCTAGGGATCAATAAGGAGAAGTCAAAAAGGAAGAAAGTCTCGCATCAACTAGGCTGATCAACGGGCTATGGAGATGCCCATTAATCGATATCAATGCGAGGAGTAGGGATTGCCATGCAACGGATGCACTAAGAGCTATAAGTGTATGAAAGCTCAAACTGAAAACTAAGTGGGTGTGCATCCAACTTGCTTGCTCATGAAGACCTCGGGCATTTGAGGAAGCCCATTATCGGAATATACAAGCCAAGTTCTATAATGAAAAATTCCCACTAGTATATGAAAGTGACAACATAGAAGACTCTCTATATGAAAAACATGGTGCTACTCTGAAGCACAAGTGTGGTAAAGGATAGTAGCATTGCCCCTTCTCTCTTTTTCTCTCATTTCATTTTTTTTGTTTTTTGTTTTTTCTTTTTTTTCTCTTTTTTTTGGTGGGCTCTTTTTGGCCTCTTTTTTTTAGAACAGTCTCATGGACCTCATCCCCACTTTTTCGAGGACTCATTAGTCTCCACCATTCTTTCCTCACTGGGACAATGCTCTAATAATGATGATCATCACACTTTTATTTACTTACAACTCGATATTACAAATCAATAAAAACTATACAAGATGACTCTATATGAATGCCTCTGGCAGTGTACCAGGATGTGCAATGATCTAGCGTAGCAAAGATACCAAAAAACTGACAAGCCATGAAAATATCATCCTAGCTATCTTACGATCATGCAAAGCAATATGACAATGAATGCTCAAGTCATGTATATGATGATGATGGAAGTTGCATGGCAATATATCTTGAAATGGCTATGGAAATGCAATAATAGGTAGGTATGGTGGCTGTTTTGAGGAAGATATAAGGAGGCTTATGTGTGATAGAGCGTATCATATCACGGGGTTTGGATGCACCGGCGAAGTTTGCACCAACTCTTGAGGTGAGAAAGGGCAATGCACAGTACCGAAGAGGCTAGCAAATTGCGGAAGGGTGAGAGTGCGTATAATCCATGGACTCACATTAGTCATAAAGAACTCACATACTTATTGCGAAAGTTTATTAGCCCACGAAGCAAAGTACTACTATGCATGCCCCTAGGGCGAAGGTTGGTAGGAGTTAACCATCGCGCGCCCCCGACCGCCACGCAAAGGAAGACAATCAAGAATAATTCATGCTCCAACTTCATCACACTAAGGACTATACGTGCATGCTTCGGGAATCACAAACCTTAACACCAATATTCTTACTAAACCACAATCATTCACTAGTACCTCCCACATATCACCATCTTAATATCGCAAAACTATTGCAAGGAATCAAACTTATCATATTCAGTGATCTACAAGTTTTATGTAGGGTTTTATGACTAACCACGTGAATGACCAATTCCTGTTGACTCTCAAAATAGATATAAGTGAAGCATAAGAGTTTAATTCTTTCTACAAAAGACCACACTCTAATAAATATAAGTGAAGCAAAAGATCATTCTACAAATAACGATTTTCTATATGTAGAGAAACAGGCATCCAAACTTCAAATGATATAAGTGAAGCACATGAAGCATTCTATAAAGCCATACTCAAAAGATATAAGTGAAGTGCAAAGAGAATTCTATAAACCAACCAAGGACTATCTCATACCAGCATGGTGCATAAAAGAAAAATGGAAAATAAACACAAAAGATTCTCCAAGAATTCACGCATATCATGTGAACAAAACAAAAACCGAGACATACCGATAATTGTCGAAGAAAGATGGGATGCCTTCCGGGGCATCCCCAAGCTTAGACGCTTGAGTCTCCTTGAATATTTATTTGGGGTGCCTTGGGCATCCCCAAGCTTGAACTCTAGCCTCTCCTTATTCTCCTCATATCGATACCTCCTCGATCTTTGAACACTTCATCCACACAAAACTTAACTGAACTTTTTATTAGAGGGGTTAGTACATATAACATCAGATCCCATCATGTCCTGCTGTAACATTATTGTATAATTATAATCAAACATTACCCACTATGTGCTATCACAATTCTATGGCTCCCAAGTCAATGGGGCACAACAAGATTTCAAACATACGCAAATAAAGAAACTATAACAGCAATCTACGAAAACAGGACAGTCTGTAAAGATGCAAATGAAACATATACTTATGTAGCTCAAAAAATTCTGAAAAATTAGGAAAAAATAAAAAAATTGCATATAAGTACTGTGTAAAAATTTCAGAATTTTTTCACATTCCAGAAAATTATCAAGATTCAAGCACTACAGCAAACGTTTCTGTTTTTTTTACAGCACACACCAAACAAGCAATTTAAACATCCTAAAGGTAAATCTTGGCACATTATTTTTATAATACATTGGATTTGTACAAGGGGATAATTATTTTTGCAAGAAACTTCCATGAAAAATTCTACATTGTTTCCATGAGCATGAACACAAGTGTTCAAGGTCGACCCTCACTTCTCCAATGCATAACCTTCCAATCGCTTCTCTTTTAGAAAAAGTTTTTAGGTTCCCCTCTATTTTTTTTTTTTGTTTTTAAACTTTTTAAAAGCACACAACAGAAATAAATGACTCTCTAAAACTTCTGAGTTGTCTCCCAGGCAGCGCTTTCTTTAAAGCCATTAAGCTAGGCATACAGTGCTCAAGTAATCGATCCACCCGGATCCCAAAGTATATCAAAGCCAATTTTAATTAACAATGATTTGTAATTTAGTAGTGAGCACAAAGCAACATATATCATGCAATAACGAAGTCTAACTCTCTTCCTATGCATCGGCATGTCATAAAAGAACAATTCATGCACATCAAGTAAAGGCCAATGCATAGCATAAACAATTTCTTGCAATTTTATCGTATTGGAAACATAGAGAGGTGGAGATGTAGTTCCTCTCTCATAGTAATTGCAAGTAGGAGCAGCAAGCACATGCATATCGTATTCATCAAAATCATCATGTGTAATAGTAAAACACAACCCATCAATATAATCCTTAATAAGCACAAACTTCTCTGATATAGTGTAGTTGGGAGAATTCAAAAAGATAATAGGACTATCACGTGTGGGTGCAATAGCAACAATTTCATGTTTGACATAAGGAACTATAGCAAGTTCATCTCCATAAGCATCATTCAAATTGGCATCATGGCCACAAGTATAGCAAGCATCAATTTCATCAAAAAGGGATATTTCAAACGAATCAAAGGGATCATAGCAATCATCATAGCATTCATCCTTCGGTAAGCACGAAGGGAAATTAAACAATGTATGAGTTGAAGAGTTACTCTCATTAGAAGGTGGGCATGGGTAGCTAATCCGCTCTTCCTCCTTTTGTTCTTCGCTCTCCTTGTCATCTTTTTCATCTAATGAGCTCACAGTGTCATCAATTTCTTCTTCCATAGGAGCCTGCAAAATATTAGTCTCTTCTTGGACAGCGGAGACTTTCTCAATAAACTCATTAATATCGGCATTGTATTCGTAATTCTCATAGCAATATTCAAGTATAGCAAAAATTTCAGATCTGTAAACAGCATCATCACAATCTTCATACTTTTCAAACAAAGATTCAATTTCATAAGCACCCTTAAAAGCAACAAATTCTTCTATTTGTTCCACATCATAGTAATCATATATACCATTAGCATAAGAAGCCAAGGTTTCAATATCATTAAATTCACATTGAAAGGGGAGGTGTGGAGCCTCCATCCAAGAGCAACAAGTATAATCACACCTTAAGCACAAATTCCAAGCATACCAACGCAGCATTTTAATTTGATCCCATAAGTGTTTCCCTTTTTGAGACAAGCGATAATCCCTAAAGTATTCCCAGTGATCCAAAGTAACTCCCATTATCAAGTTGAATGGAGATTTATCAGGATTATCAAAGTAGTATTAAATATTTTCCACATAACCAGCATCGAGGGTTTTAGGAGGTTCCCCATCTCCATGAGTAGCAAGTACAACTATTTTTTTTGGTGTTTCGTGTTCCATATCCATAACTAAAGATATAAAACAACTTACAACTGAAAATAAAAACTACTTAGTGGAACAGAAAATAAAAACTACTTAGTGATAAAGCAAACAAGCACACACGAGAATATCAACCCCACGCTATTGCTCCCCGGCAACGGCGCCAGAAAAAGGTCTTGATAACCCACAAGTATAGGGGATCAGTTGTAGCCTTTCTCGATAAATAAGAGTGTCGAATCCAACGAGGAGCTAAAGGTAGAATCAATATTCCCTTCAAGTTCTATCGACCACCGATACAACTCTACGCACACTTAACGTTTACTTTACCTAGAACAAGAATAAAACTACTTTGAAAGAATAAAACTAGGAGTACTTCGCAAGAATAAAACTATGAGTAATTTGCAAGATAATAAAAGTTAATTGTTTAGTACAAAGCTTTTGTAACACAAGAGAAAGATTTGTCCCTAGGCAATTGAATATGACATGTGTGATAATTATTATATGCAATGAGGGAGAGGCATACGCTAACATACTTTCCGTACTTGGATCATATGCACTTATGATTGGAACTCTAGCAAGCATCCGTAACTACTAAAGATCATTAAGATAAAACCCAACCATATCACTAAGTAAAAAGTCCCCTTTACTCCCATACGCAACAACCCCCTTGCTCGGGTGTAAGCTTTTGTCGCTCTAGCCGCCCACTATAAGCGAATTATGAATGTATTGCAAACCCTATAGTGGGAATCCCTCATGCTTATGTGACACGGAGGGCACCATAGGACAACACCATATCAACATAAAACTCATATCAATCACACCATACCACAATTAACCCGTAGGACAAAAGAAATCTACTCAAACATCATAGGATTGCCACATATCATTGGATAATAATATATAGCGTTAAGCACCATGTTCAAGTAGAGAATTACAGCGGGAATAGAGAGGTTACACTGCTGCATAGAGAGGGGAGAGAGTTGGTGTTGACGGCGGCGAAGTTGTTGGTGTAGATCGCCGTCACGATGGTTGCCCCAACGGCGTTCCGGCGCCACCGAAAGAGAGGGAGAGAGATCCCCCCCTCCTTCTTCTTATTGCTTGGCCTCCCCCCTAGATGGGAGGAGAGTTTCCCCTCTGGTCCATGGCCGCCATGGCTCCCAGAGGGCAAGAGCCCCTCCGAGATTGGATCTCTCTCTCTGTTTCTCTTCTGTTTCGCGTTCCTGTTTTCTGGCCTTTCACCATTTCTTAAATATCCGGAGATCCGTAACTCCGATTGGGCTGAAATTTTAACACAATTTTTTCCTCGATATAAGCTTCCTTGCGGCCAAAGAAGGACCCCAGCCGACTTACGGTGTGACCACAAGGCAACACCGCGCGGCTGGGGGGGGGAGGTCGCGCCAAGATGCCTTGTGGAGGTTATGGGCCTCCATTTGCGTTGAACCCACCTCCCAAAAATCACATATATTCCAAAATAATTCTCCGTAAAATTTTATCGTGTTTGGACTTTATTTGATATGGATTTTCAATGAAACAAAAAACAAGCAGAAAACAGGAACTAGCACTGGGCACTGGATCAATATGTTAGTCCCAAAAAATAATATAAAATGTTGCCAAAAGTATATGAAAGTTGTAGAATATTGGCATGAAACAATCAAAAATTATAGATACGACGGAGACGTATCTAGACCCTTTTTGAATACTGCAGGGGCTGTTATTGATTGCAACAAAAGCAAGGTTACTTTTCATGTCAATGGTAATGAGCATACGGTTTATTTTCCGAAGAAACAAAGTTCGGTGAATGGTATTAATTGTATTGAAAAGGTTTCGACAATCACTATTGGAGGATTCAAATTTCCTCTTCCTACGGCCAAAAAGAAATATGAAATTCTTATTGTTGGGGAGATGCATATCCCCGTTGAGGTAACTTAGTGTTATACGAAGATTCTTCGGTTTCATGCCATTCGGAAATAGTTTGTTAATAAGACTTGATCAACCTTATTAATGGATTCTTTTTTAGGGGCATGTGGTCAATGAATTTAGTAAACACAACTTTCTGTAATCTTAGTTTGCTCTCTGTTAATTATAGTTGAATAAAGTAAAATGCCATGATTATCCTGTTTTCTGAATTTCCCGTGCAATAAAAACAATGGCCCAAAAATAAAAGTTCTCAGAATGCCCTAAAAATTTATTATGATTTTTATGCAATATTTAAGAATTTTTGGCACTGAACACACATCAGGGGGTGTGCACCTGTGAGCCACAAGCTCACAGGGCGCTGACACCCCCTGGGCGCGCCTAGCAGGCTTGTGGGTCCCACAGGGACCCACTCACTTATCCCAGCCACCCATCTCCTTCGTCTACCTCCAGAAAAAATCATCCTTGCTTTCAAGCCCGTGTTCTTGCTCATTTTGCTGCAAATTTCGATCTCCTTGCTCGGAGCTCCGTTTCCGAAATTGTTTTGAGGAATTGCTCCTCGGTATGTGACTCCTCCAATGCTCCAATTAGTTTTTGTTCTAGTGCTTTATGTTTTGCAAATTTTTGCTGCTGTGGTGACCATGTATATGAGCTTGCATGTTGAATTTGCATGGTCCAAAGTAGTTTTGATGCATGATATAGCCTCTAGATACTTGTGGGAGTAGTTGCTATCAATTTTGTTAAGTTTTGTTCACTTTTATTCACTAAAAATTTCAAAAAAAATCAGAGGACGAAAATGTTTAGGAAGATATTCCATGGTGGTTCCTCGAGCAAGAGTGCTCCAAGGCCCGCGATACGCGAGCCGGACCTCGAACCGCCGCGGGAGGCTGCGGTGCAACCGTGCGAATGGCCGTCTGATTCCTTCATGATTCGAGCTGGTATTAAGGAAGAGTTTGATATGTATGTATGCAATGCTGAGCTCACAGACTTCTTGACAGAAAAGTGCCCTCAGTACCATGACCTTACTGATTCCTTCGTACGGAAATTTGAGTATGTATCTCACCGCACCTCTCATGATGTCATCTTTAATTTGTATGAATAGCCTTTTCGCATGTCCGTTGAAGAATTTTGTTATGCTTGTAGAATTCCATTTTGGGGGACATGCACTGAACCTCGTAAAGCAGATTGCAATGAATTTCTAATGAATATTACTAGGGGTGAAACTAGAGTCATAACGCAAGCTGCTATGGGGAGCATTCAGTTTCCTGCTATACATTATTTTGCTGTATTCATTGGTAGATGCATCAACGGTAAACAGGACCCTAGTCATTTATGCGCCCCTGATTTGAGCATTCTTAAGAGTGCAGTATTAAGAGATAGAAGATTTAATATGGGTGCCATCATTGCACGCCGCTTGCATAATAATGCCTTAGTGGGTGATCTTTTTGGCGGAATTTATGCCACTCGTTTAGCCGCTCATCTTAATGTACCCATACAAGAAAATGACACTTTATTACCAACTAGTTACTTAGATTATGAGGCTATGGAACATCATCAGTTCCTCGAAAGGAGCGACCCGCCTCTTCGATACAGGCTAATCTTTAACAGGCGTCATGTTATCCATATTACTTTGCCCGCTCCTGCCTTCTTTAACTTCCAGGAAAAACAAAGATACTTTATACTTGAGGAGGAGGCTAAGGAGTACGAGAGGGCGGTAGAGACCGCTCGGCGTAACAAGGCAGCTCGCCAAGCTGTGGCAGCTGCACTTCAGTACAACCCGAACTACTACCACGGGTATTATCCAGGCCAGGAGTGACCATAGACCAACATAGGCCAAAAGCCTAAGCTTGGGGGAGTACGTACTTCTCACCGACATTACATTCATGTGCCTCACATTCATTCTAGTTGTCGATGTTCAACCTTTTTCATTGTATATCCACGTTAGTTTTATTTTCACTTTCTTCTTGTGTGTTTGAAAAACTTCGAAAATCCAAAAAAAAAAATAGTTGCAGTTTCTCTCTTGTTTAGTTAATTAGTAGTATTAAAAGAAAACCCAAAAAGATTTCTCGTTTCTTCTTTTACTTGTTGGGAGCTCTCCCGTGTAAATAGTCATTCTCGTTTTTCGTTTTTTCCTTCATTAATTTGCTTCCTTCAGAAAAAGTAAAAACTCCAAAAACATTTTAGTGTGTTTCTCTAAATTTCTCTTCTTTTCGTTGAGTCGTCGCAAGAAGACCACGATGAAAATGTTGAGTGGCGCTCATATGCTTTATTGTTGATCTAACAAAGAGCCACCATTACCTTGTCTTATCCTATGAATAAAAGTTTGCAGATTCCAGCTTAGTCCGCGGCACACTTGCACTATTATTATTATCACATCATTCGGTCGTGCAAGTGAAAGGCAATAATGACGATATTTGATGAAGTGATTGCGGTGAAGAAAAGCTGGTATGAACTCTTCTTGTTTTTGTTTTTTTTAAATATGTTTAGCTCAGTATCCATGATTCAACATATTATGAGTAAACATGTTTGTGATGACAATTAGAGATCATAGTTGCTCATGCCATGCTTAAATAGCTAGGAGTGGATAATGATTTATCTTGAGTGTCAACATGCATTAAAATGGTTATGATGTAGTATGTTAGAATGGTATCCTCCTCTGAACAATTCAAGTGGCTTGACTTGGCACATGTTCGCACATGTAGTGGATCAAAACCAACATAGCCTCCACGATATTTATGTTCATGGTGTTTGTATCCTACTCATGCTCGTATTCGGTGTTAATTATTCTCAATGCATGATTATGACCATTTTCGCTCTCTAGCTGGTCGCTTCTCAATCTATTTGCTAGCCTTCGCCTGTACTAAGCGGGAATTCTGCTTGTGCATCCAAAATCCTTAAACCAAAGTTGTTCCAGATGAGTCCACTATATCTACCTATATGTGGTATTACTCTGCCGTTCCAAGTAAATTTGCATGTGCCACCTCTAATCATTCAAATAAACATCTGTTTTGTGTGCCCATACCGCTCATGGAGCGACAGGGGGTGGTCAGTATCTTCCATGCTAAGCGGGTTATTCTCAGATGAGTGTTTATTCACTTGTCATTGCACGAGAGGGGCTGGTAATTGGGATGCCCAGTTCCGTAATCAAAATGAAAAAAATATATATAATGCAAACAAACTCCCCCGAAAATTTGATCGTTTGGAGGGCACCCGTGAATTTGGCTAGCCATGGCTTGTGTTGGTATGGTGGAGGGGGAGTAAACTTTACCTTTCCGCTTGGGAACCGGCTATAATGTGTTTAGCATGGAAGATATTGAAAATTCTCGGCTGTGACGTTGATAGGAAAAGCATACCTCTCAAAATTGTTTTCATCTCTGTTTTAAGCTTCGAGCTCTAGCACCTCTGCAAATCCATGCTTCCCTCTGTGAAGGGCCTATCTATTTATTTTTATGTCATTTTAAATTTACTGTTGAGTCATCACCTTCTCATTTAAGCACTAGTTGGAGATCACTATTGTTATTTTTATGAATTGAGTATAGTTAATATTGGGTGTGACATGATTGGATCTCTTCTACCATGAATTACAATATCTAGTCGCTACATGAACTTCAGAGGTGCTCTGCATTTATGTTTTGTGGTCTCGGAAAGGGCTAGCGAGATACCATGTTATCATATTATATCATGATTGTTTTGACAAATTGTTGGCATCCGAGATATCTTATTATTGCTCGCTAGTTGGTTATGTTATTGATATGAGTAAATGTGAGACCTAAGTGTTATCATTCATATGGTTAGTTCATAATCTTTACTGAAAACTTGAATGCTGGTTAAGTATATATACAGACAACAAGAACAAAAGAGTTTGTAATTTTTTTTCTTTGTCACTTTCAGTTTGTCAACTGAATTGCTTGAGGAGAAGCAATGAGTTAAGCTTGGGGGAGTTGATTCGTCCCAAACGTATCTACTTTTCCAAACACTTTTGCTCTGGTTTTTGACTCTAATTTGCATGATTTGAATGGAACTAACCCGGACTGACGTTGTTTTCAGCAGAATTGCCATGGTGTTATTTTTGTGCAGAAATAAAAGTTCTCGGATGGACCTGAAAATTTACGGAGAATTATTTCAGAATATATAAAAAATACTGGTGAAGAGAATTACCAGAGGGGGGCCACCCAGGCGCCACAAGCCCAGGGGGCGCGCCCACCCCCCCCCAGGGCGCGCCTAGCAAGCTTGTGGGCCCCTGGCAGCTCCGGCAACCCTAATCCCAACGCTATAAGTACCTATTCGTGGAGAAAAAAATCAGAGAGAAAGAATCATCGCATTTTATGATACGGAGCCGCCGCCACCTCCTGTTCTTCATCGGGAGGGCTGATCTGGAGTCCGTTCAGGGCTCCGGAGAGGGCGATTCGACGCCCTCGTCAACATCAACCATCCTCCATCACCAATTTCATGATGCTCACCGCCATGTGTGAGTAATTTCTTCGTAGGCTTGCTGGACGGTGATGGGTTGGATGAGATTTATCATGTAATCGAGTCAATTTTGTTAGGGCTTGATCCCTAGTATCCACTATGTTCTGAGATTGATGTTGCTATGACTTTGCTATGCTTAATGCTTGTCACTAGGGCCCGAGTGCCATGATTTCAGATCTGAACCCTATATGTTTTCATGAATATGATTGTGTTCTTGATCCTATCTTGCAAGTTGTATGCACCTATTACGTGTTATGATCCGCATACCCCAAGGTGACAATAATTGGGGTTCTTTCTGGTGATTACCGTAGTTTGAGGAGTTCATGTATTCACTAAGTGCTAATGCTTTGTTTCGGTTCTCTATTAAAAGGAGGCCTTAATATCCCTTAGCTTCCTTAAGAACCCCGCTGCCACGGGGGGTAGGACAAAAGATGTCATGCAAGTTCTTACTATAAGCATGTATGACTATATACGAAATACATGCCTACATTACATTGATGAATTGGAGCTATTGTGTATCACTCTAGGTTGTGACTGTTATATGATGAATGTCATCCAACACAATTATCCATCACCGATCCAATGCCTACGCTTTTCGCATATTAATCTTTGCTAAGCTACTTTCATTGCTGCTACTGTTACTGTCTTTGCTACTATTGCTACTATTACTGCTACTCTCAAAACTATCATACTACTGTGCTACTAAACACTTTGCTGCAGATATTTAGTTCTCCAGGTGTGGTTGAATTGATAACTCAACTGCTAATACTCGCAAATATTCTTTGGCTCCCCTTGTGTCGAATCAATAAATTTGGGTGAAATACTTCCCTCGAAAACTGTTGCGATCCCCTATACTTGTGGGTTATCATGGCACCTCTTGGCCTAATTCCAAGCCTATAAATTCTCAAATATTCCCCATATACCAGAGAGCCACCTCGAATAACTTTTCCGCCGCCGCAAGCTTCTGTTCTTCCGCGATGCCATCTGGAGGCCTTTTCCGGCAATCTGCCGGAGGGGGAATCGATCACAGAGGGCTTCTTCATCAACCTTGCCACCCTTCCGATGATGTGTGAGTAGTTTACCACAGACCTACGGGTCCATAGCTAGTAGCTAGATGGCTTCTTCTCTCTCTTTTATCTTCAACACAATGTTCTCCTCGGCCTCTCTGGAGTTCTATCCGATGTAATCTTCTTTTGCTGTGTGTTTGTTAGGATTCGATGAATTGTGGGTTTACGATCAGATTATTCATGAGAAATATCTGACTCTTTTCTGAACTTATTTATGCATGATTTTTATAGCTTTGTATTTCTCTCCGATCTATCCATTTGGTTTGGCCAACTAGATTGATCTATCTTTGCAATGGGAGAGGTGCTTTGTGATTGGTTCAATCTTGTGGTGCTCTATCCCAGAGACAGAAAGGGACAAGATACGTATTTGTATTGTTGCCATTAAGGATAAAACGATGCGGTTTAATCATATTATTTGAGTTTACTTTGTCTACATCATGTCATCTTGCTTAAGGCGTTACTCTGTTTTCATTAACTTAATACCCTAGATGCATGCTGGATAGCGGTCGATGGGTGGAGTAATAGTAGTAGATGCAGACAGTGTAGGAGATATGCCCTAGAGGCAATAATAAATGTTATTATTCATCCCCATGTTCGTAATTAAGTTTATATTCTGTGCTATAACTACTATGGTTCTCGAGTCTACAGTAACTACGAGGCTCGGAGGAAGACTCATATGCACGTGTGGAATAATAAACGGTAAAATGTATTCCTAGTCTGGCCTCTAAGACTAGCTCAAGTGTTGCATGATGGTTCTGTTTTCCTGATCATGGGCATGACTATGCTAGCAACTTTGGGGACACAATGTTAGAAGAACACTTGTGGTTGAATCGACCCGAATTGATGTTATGCTATGAGATACATTCGTCACAAGTTAATGGTTAATAACATAGAGGAAGTTAACATTTGCATAATTCCTTAGACCATGAGAGTGTCGAGTTTCTTCATGCTTGCTTCATGAACTTTGGGGTTTGTTAAACGTCATCCGTAAATGGGTGGCTATTACGGCGGCTTACAGGTTCATGGAAAAGTATGTCAAGGGACTTGACAGCTCAAGATTGGGATTTGCTCCTCCGACGATGGAGAGATATTCTTTGGGCCCTCTCAGTGTTATGGTATCCACCATCGCCTGGCCAGACACAATGTGATTTGATCACTGGGATGCCGGAACACGGGAACGAGAAAAGAGAACAAAACCGGTAACGAGGTAACTGGCGTAGTGGACAAAGTTGTTGATCCACGGGGATGCCGATAAATCTCACCTCGGGTTTTGTAACATATCGCGAAGCAATAGGAATAGCACACGGCAAACTGGAGGTTCACTCGAATATTTATTCGTGTGGGTATAGGGGTCAATATGGGTGTCCACGGCTCCGATGTTAATCATTGATCGGAAAGTGTTCCGGTCATGTCTATACTTCACCGAACCTATAGGGTCACATGCTTAAGGGTCATCTATCTGCTGAATACAAGACAGGGAGTCTGAGAGAAAGTCACCGGAAAAGTTTCGGAGACAGCGGAAGAGTTCTGGAGAGAGAACACCGGAATAGTTTTGGTAAAACTGAAAAGTTGTTTCGGCGTATACCATTAAGTCAAATTGGTTTCGGCACACGCCTGGAAATTCTTGGAGGGTGCCAGAATTGTTCTGGGAACTTCTGGGATTTTTCCGGAGAAAAAACTTGGAAATGTTCCGGAGCTGCCGGAACCACTTTAGTTGCTTTTCGCAGATGAAAATCACTAATCCGGAACCCCTTTTTGTGGCTGAAATTTCAGCCCCTCCACCCCTCCTTCTCCTATAAATAGAGGTGGAGAGGAGCTCTCCACACTCACTCCAACTCTCTCACCAAATGGCATGCATGATCTGCCTTTCTTCTCTCCCTCACACGAAACAGTTTCGTAGAGCCGAAAGATTGTCTGGGCTCCGGTGGGAACTAGTTCTGGACGATGAAGCCATGCCGGATAGATGACACCGTATGTGTGCAACCCCGTAGAGAGGTCGTAGGTTCGATCTTTTGGCCCGAGGGGATGTTCAACAGTGCCTCCCGAAGAGCTGTCTGAGTAACCGTCCGAGTTTCTGTGAGTGCCTCCCGAAGGGCTGTCCGTGACACCATCCGGGGGACTGTCCGACCGCCTCCCAAAGGGCTGTCCGAGGGACTGACAAGGGAGTACATCCTCGCTGTTGGGAGGTTGTAAATCCTAGCTGCGGGGATCTCCACCGACGATCTACATCGACTCTACTTTCGCTGCGCCACGAGTCGGTAACGATCAGATCAAACCGTGTATGCATCTCCATAGTGATCCTGGGCTTGCTCGCTGTACCAATTTTTTTGGTTTTCTGTCGCGTTCCCCAACAGTGGCATCATGAGCCGTGCTATGCGTAGATGCAGGTTGCGATCTAGAATACATAGAGATGTATGGGTGTTGCACTATATAATTTGTAGTAGATGAGTTCTATTACTGAAAATTATTTGTGCATGTAGCAGATGAAATCTATTACCCGATGTTCCTGTTGCTTCCCTGGAATTTGCGTATTTCTGATGTTGATAACGGCATGGTGGAGTTTCAAAGTTTTGGCAATCCGCGATCCTGATTGATCAACGAAGTGCTAACAGTTCATTGAATTCCACCATAGTTAAAAGAAAGATGAAATTTCACAGACGAAAGGGCAATGCAGATATGATCTGCACGGGGGTCATGCGTATGACGAAGTTCAGTATGGGGCTCGAGATTTTATTATCTCGTGTTTCATACACCCCGCAAAGTTAAACTAGCGACTTGAATAATCATACTTGATGATGAACGTTGGTAGCTTCGTTTTGTTTTCGAAACCTTAGAAGTCACGTAAAATAAAATTTTGCATAAACCATTTAGAGGCGTCTAACTTGGTTTTGCAGGACGTGCATGTGATGTGCTATAGCAGTGCTCATATTTAATTTGATTATGTATGAGATGACTGTAGAATGTAAATTAACATGACCTGCGTGTCATGATTCGGCATGATGGCTGGAGCCATATGATTGTCACTTTAAATGACCTGCGTGTCAACCTTAAGTAATGCACTTATTTTATTAGCTATAGAAATAGCAATATTATCTGGTGCATCGACAAGGTGGTGGCAATCTTCGCAAAGGAGAACACCGACGCGAATGCCGAAGACGAAGAAATAAAAGACTTCTCCGTCAGAAAGGGCTATACCATATCATGCTATTATGAATTGCCTGAGATGTTTATCCCTTATGATGCACCCTTTTTGATTGTGCAGTAGACGCTTTTATTAGGGTGATCTCTCACAAAATATCAAGTAGTTAGTGTTCTCCCAAGTGTAGCACCGTCACGGCACCTATCTCTTCGGGGTATCACATGGATACATGGGTACGAACGATTAGAGAAGTGTGAGGCGGGTGAGTTGAGACCTCGCAGCGAGATCACTTGGTTGTCTTGATGTTCCGGAGGATCGTCCTGAGCTCGGAACACGCCCATCGAAAGATGAACAAGAGTCACATAGAGATGTGATTGGCAAGTTGGCCTACCGATTGCAATTCTCGTCACTTGAGATGGATACATCCTTGGCGTTGCATTTCAATACGGGTCTTGTATCACTCACAATCAATTATGAGAGATATTGATTTGAGTGGGAGCGCACTTTAGAATTAACTTGTTTAATTCTCAGTGCAATTAGTTATGAACACTGTCTAAGTGTGATTTGCATAATAGTTGTAGAATAATGGCTCGCGTTTCCACCTTCCCTATTAAAATTGAATAGCTGTTAAATATCTGGTTAAAACTTTACGGTTGGTAACATAATGTGAGGATTGTCCTCAAGAGTGCCGAGAAGGACTTTGTCCTATTGCATGCTTTCGGTATCCTCCCGCTAATGCTATGGATGATGTGACTCTCGTCCTTCGATCCAAAAGCTACAATTCTGTTACGGTCAAGTGCAATATGTTTGCTTCCATGAGACCCGAACTTCAAAAGTTTGGGATAGCTATGTGATATTCATGGAACTGAAAATTAGTTTTAGATACAAATAAAGGCTAAAAAATATGGGATATCCAAAGCAATGTTTGTTTTGCAAATTATTAGTAAAGTGTTTACTATGCATTAGACTGATAAGAGAGGGATCCAGAAGAACGCCTGTCATATGATGAAGGTGAATAAAACAACAACTTAAAGAGAAAGGAAATGTCCAAAGGGTGTCAGTGCGACTTACACGCCTAGGAAGTCCGGGGCTAACGCCACTCTTAAAGTTGGGTGCTTCTTCTGAGAGTAGGAGAAATACTGAAAGTTAAACTATTAGAAGTACAAAGGCAAAAAGAGAGAAGACTGGAATATCCAGCTCATGTATGAAAGTCATACAAGCTATTGATGTATAGAAGGCTGGTCAAAGAAATAGTTCTTGGGAATTATGATTAAACATGTTAATCACTAATTCTTGGGTATTGTGAGTTGATCACAGAGATACCCGCTCGATTGCATTCTGTTGCGACTCGATGCAAGAACTACTATGGCCTAAAAGACTTGCCGGGAATGAGGTTTAGATACGTGCTGGGAACATAGTAAATGTTACTATACCTTCCATCGGTGTATTACCTATGTATTTATTTTCATAATTCATTTTAGAGTTTTATACACTCTAGCCCATTGCATAAGGTATGTTGCAAGAAGGTTGTTCATAAGAGAACGTTTGATGTTTGGTGTTATGAATAACATAAGGGCCATACTTTCATTATGAATGAGTTGTATGTTAGGAATATTGATAATAATACATAACCTCTTTATTTACTTTCATAATTCATTTTAGATTTTTATACACTCTAGCCCATTTGCATAATGTTTGTTGCAAGAGTGTTGTTCATAAAAGAACAATTGTTGTTCAGTATTATGAATAACATAAGGGCCATACTTCCATCAAGGATGGGATGTATGTTATGAATATTGATGGCAATATGATACATCCATAACACTGACGCTGAATGTCGCAAGACTAAAAGAATACCACACATGTGTGGCACTGCATTTGGTCACATTGGAGAAACCCGCATGGAGAAATTCCATAATGATGGCTTTTGAAGTCCTTTGATTATGAATCATCTGACACTTGCAACTTTCCTCCGAAAAGTGAAGTGACTGAAATACCGTTCACAGGCCATAAGGAACGAGCAAAGAACATATTTGTGATCATACATCATGATGTGTGTAGTATGATGAATGTTGTTGCTGGCAGTGGATTTGTCTTTCTTCTGAAATGACTCAAGTAGATATATGGATATTTACTTGATGAGACGTAAGTCTGGATCTTTTGAAATCATTCAAAAGGTTTTCAAAATGAAGAAGAACTTATTGTAACAAGAAAATTATGTTTCTACAATTGGATTGCGGAAAGAAATTTTGAGTTACAAGTTTAGCGAATGTCTGATGAGTTGTGAAAAGAGTTTCATAACTTGCACCTCCCGGAGCACCACTGTGAGCGGAATGTCCGTGAAGATGTAATCAAACCATTTATGACAAGGTAAGATCAAAGATGACATAAATCAATTTGCCATTATCCCTTTTTAAAGTAATGCTTTAGAGACTGCGGCTTTTACACTGAAAAGAGCGCCATCGGATCTGTTGAAATAACGCCATGGTATGGTAACCCCAACCATGCTATGTCTTTTCTTAACATTTGGAATATGGGGATTGTGTCAAATATTTACAAACCTATTCCAAATCAGACAAGTGCTACTTTGTAGGTTATCCCAAATTATTGGGTATTCCTCCCTCACTATACCGAGGCAAAAGTTTGCCACAAAGAACGGTATGATTTTGTAGAAAATGGTTCTTACAAAAGGGTGAGTGGGAGGACAGTGCAACTCGACGAGATAACAGTATCTTCGTTATCATGACAAGGGATAGAAACCTCGGAAGCAATTCCAGAGTTTCCTCCTGCGACTGATACGGAAGCCTCTACAATAAAATGTATGGACTTCGGTCGGACTTGCAGCTGAACCACGTAGGCAAAACTCATGCAAACCTCTCAGGTGTGCAGATGAGATATTGTTGCTAGACAACAGTATACCTACGATACACAAGGAAGCGTTGATGGGCCCTGACTCCGGAATTGGCTAAATGCCAATACAATCCGAGATAGTTTCCATATAAATGATTCAAGATTAAATCTTGATGAACCCTTCGGAACACTTAGAGTCTAACGAATATTATTGGAACAATAAACTGATATGGATAAAAATGTTTTATCCATAAAGCTCGACTTGTTGCAATAACAAATTCAAGGAATTGACTACGATGAGATTGTCTCACCGTAGCGATGCTTAAAGTCGGTTCGGGTTAAACTAGCAATTAATACATATTTCAATCATGAGATATGATACATGGATGCCAAAAGGATTTCCATGAGATGGAAATGCAACCTAGGACTTGCATGTGATACAGTCCAAGGTATTTTGTCAATCCAAAGGATGCTGGTGAGTATGCAAACTTCAGATTTCCAGCAATGGACAGAAGAGAGCAAAATGGAGTTGGAATCTTTGTTTTTGATGAAATAGTCAAAAGAGTTTGATTTCATCAATGGATAATAAAGATGCTTGTGGTTACAAGAAAGTAAGTGGGAGCATAATATTATTTCTAAAAACCTTGTGTGCTTGACACATTGTTGATTGGAAATAATATAAATTTCTTGACACAAATTAGGACTTCATTGAAAATAGTTTTTCGATGAAGTGCTTGGGCTAAGTAGCCTTGATGTTAGGCATAATTATCTACGGAGATAGAATTGCCTAATAGGCTAAAGCCAAAAATACATATTGACAAGATGCTAAAACCGTTTAGCATAAGAACGCCAAGGAGTGATTCTTGCCGAAGTCACATGGAAAGAGTTTTGCAAGACTCGGTGTCCTAAAACACTGATGAGCAAAATACATGATGGAGATTCCACACACTTTTGTGTTTGGATTAATCATGTATTCCATGGTATGTAAGACAACCAGATATGTCCAATACTCCCAAGTTGTTTCGAGTATAGATACCAAAGTGATCAAAGTGATGATCATGGGACAACAGTGAAAAATGTCGTTAAGTACTAAGGTAGCACTGATGACATGTTTTCTCGCAAGCAGAGATTATGAAGTGCTTGTTGTAAGTAGTTACATCGATACAGTCTTCATCAATGCTCCATGCGATTTTCGATTTAGTTAAGGGTTTTGTGTAATACATGATATGGTGGCACGGTAGTTGGAAATTGTTCCAAACAGGTTACTGTGGCGAATTCTATAACAAAGGCTAATGTATGTTGACGCTTTGGAAGCGACAAAGAAGATGTTGAATCATATAGTTCATTCATGAACTTAGTATGTTTCCAAGATGGTTTTGGTTAATGGGACACTATTGCAGATAGTTGCTCCATAGCTCAGTTTGAGGAATCAAGGTTTGACCTGTGATTCACATATATAAAAAGCCAAGTCCACACAAAATATGAATTTTGTGAAAGCATGAAAACGCGAGGATAAGCAAAGATACACACGGAGCTGAAGTTGTCAAATCCGTTGGACATCAGGCTATACCACAAGCGAAGCATATTTTACACCGGTATGCCATAGGTGTAAAGTGCATTAGCATTGACTAGATTATTGACACTAGTGCAAGTGGGAGTCTGTAGGAGATATGCCCTAGAGGCAATAATAAATGTTATTATTTATCCCCATGTTCGTAATTAAGTTTATATTCCGTGCTATAACTGCTATGGTTCTCGAGTCTACAATAACCACGAGGCTCGGAGGAAGTCTCGGATGCACGTGTGGAATAATAAACAGTAAAATGTATTCCTAGTCTGGCCTCTAAGACTAGCTCAAGTGTTGCGTGATGGTTCTGTTTTCCTGATCATGGGCATGACTATGCTGGCAACTTTGGGGACACAATGTTAGAAGAACACTTGTGGTTGAATCGACTCGAATTGATGTTATGCTATGAGATACATTCGTCACAAGTTAATGGTTAATAACACAGAGGAAGTTAATGTTTGCATAATTCCTTAGACCATGAGAGTGTCGAGTTTCTTCATCTTGCTTCATGAACTTTGGGGTTTGTTAAACGTCATCCGTAAATGGGTGGCTATTACGGCGGCTTACGGGTTCATGGAAAAGTATGTCAAGGGACTTGATAGCTCAAGATTGGGATTTGCTCCTCTGACGATGGAGAGATATTCTTTGGGCCCTCTCGGTGTTACGGTATCCACCATCGTCTGGCCAAACACAAAGTGATTTGATCACTGGGATGCCGGAACACAGGAACGAGAAAAGAGAACAAAACCGGTAAGGAGGTAACTGGCATAGTGGACAAAGTTGTTGATCCACGGGGATGTCGATAAATCTCACCTCGGGTTTTGTAACATATCGCGAAGCAACAGGAATAACACACGGCAAACTGGAGGTTCACTCGAATATTTATTCGTGTGGGTATAGGGGTCAATATGGGTGTCCACGGCTCCGATGTTGATCATTGATCGGAAAGTGTTCTGGTCATGTCTATACTTCATCGAATGTATAGGGTCACACGCTTAAGGGTCATCTATCTGCTGAATACTAGACAGGGAGTCTGAGAGAAAGTCACCGGAAAAGTTTCGGAGACAGCGGAAGAGTTCCGGAGAGAGAACACCGGAATAGTTTCGGTAAAATTGAAAAGTTGTTTCGGGGTATACCATTAAGTCAAATTGGTTTCGGCACATGCCTGGAAATTCTTGGAGGGTGCCAAAATTGTTCTGGGAACTTCTGGGATTTTTTTGGAGAAAAAACCCAAAAATGTTCCGGAGCTGCCGGAACCGCTTTGGTTGCTTTTCGCAGATGAAAATCACTAATCCGGAATTATTTCGGAACGCGTCCAAAATTATTTTAGTGGGTACTGGAAATGTTCTAAGACCTACAGAAATATTTTCGGATCTAACGGTCGTGTAAAAATGTTTCTGTGAATAGTGAAAAGCACTTTTTGGTTGCTTTTTGGAAAGCCACTTTTTGGGGCTTTTACCAAAAGATCTTGGAGAAGGCTTGGGAGGGAAGGAACCCCTTTTTGTGGCTGAAATTTCAGCCCCTCCACCCCTCCTTCTCCTATAAATAGAGGTGGAGAGGAGCTCTCCACACTCACTCCAACTCTCTCACCAAATGGCATGCATGATCTGCCTTTCTTCTCTCCCTCACACGAAACAGTTTCGTAGAGCCGAAAGGCTGTCTGGGTTCCGGTGGGAACTAGTTCTGGACGGCGAAGCCCTGCCGGATAGATGACACCGTATGTGTGCAACCCCGTAGAGAGGTCATAGGTTCGATCTTTTTACCCGAGGGGCTGTTCAAGAGTGCCTCCCGAAGAGCTGTCCGAGTGACCGTCCGAGTTTCTATGAGTGCCTCCCGAAGGGCTGTCCGTGACACCGTCCGGGAGACTGTCCGACCGCCTCCCGAAGGGCTGTCCGAGGGACTGACGAGGGAGTACATCCTCGCGGTTGGGAGGTTGTAAATCCTAGCTGCGGGGATCTGCACCGACGATCTACATCGACTCTACTTCCGCTGCGCTACGAGTCAGTAACGATCAGATCAAACCTTGTATGCATCTCCATAGTGATCCTGGGCGTGCTCGCTGTACCGAATTTTTTTGTTTTCTGTCGCGTTCCCCAACTGGCAGGAGTCGGTCTACTTCTCTTGGAAGTGATGCCTATATACATGATCATTGCCATGAATCCGTCATAACTATGCGCTTTTCTATCAATTGCCCAACAGTAATTTGTTTACCCACCGTATGCTATGCGTTCGAGAGAGAAGCCTCTAGTGAAAACTATGGCCCCCGGGTCTACTTTTATCATATATAAAATCCAAAAATACCTTGCTGCAATTTTATTTCCTTTATTTTACTTTGCAATTTATTTATTTATCTATGACTATCAGAATTAATCCTTGCAAGTAACCGCCAAGGGGATTGACAACCCTCTTGTTTGCATTGGGTGCAAGTATTTGCTTTTGTGTGTGTTTCTCCTACTGGATTGATAACCTTGGTTCTTAACTGAGGGAAGTACTTATCTCTACTGTACTGCATCATCCTCTCCTCTTCGAGGAAATCCCAACACAGTTCACAAGTAGAACGTTCCATGCGACCGCACGCGCTTGCATGAGCGGTCATTTGGCGTGGAAACCAAGGCAGGTCGTCCACCTGAACAACTTTTATAAAGGGGAACCATCAAAATATCAACAGAACGAGCGTCAGGGAAAGCGTCGAGCATAGCCAAAACCTCATCATCATCATCTTCATCCACAAACCCTAGCTGCCACCATTTTCATCTCCATAGCCATCTCCACCACCATAGTGCTCTCTCATCTAGTTCATACTTGTAATCGTGCATCGCACAAGGCATCCATTGTAAGACATATTGCAATCAATCAATCCCAAGATGTGTTCTTCAATATTTTCTTCTCGTGATCTGATCTCCATGTGTGAGTAGTCCGTATGGGGTGAGGCATGAGCCTTGCAGCCCCAGGTATTTGGTGAAGGGATCAATGGAAGCCTTTGACATAACATCTCGTATGTGTGGAATAAAATTGTTTCGTGAAGTGTCTCTTGTCTTGTCCGCGATCTTCATCCCTGCAGGTACCTAGGATCATGGAGATTGAGTGCCGGTGAGGCTAGGAGCAAGGGGTCCGTGAAGTGTTATACCGAACACCGGTGACAGTAAGGTTTAGTAGGGTAACATGGATCATAACCTTGGGGATTCATGAGGTGTAGTCATTAAATGCCCAATGCTTTTGTCTGATATTATTATCTTAATTATCGGGGCAACCTCACAAGACGGATAGGGCCTTCGGTAGGACAACTTGTGATGCCCCTGCTCGACCGTGCACTAATCATACACGCAAACGTGCACGATTGAGATCAGAGACTCACGGGAAGATATCACAACACAACTCTAAACACAAATCTAAACATAAATCTTCATAATACAAACCAGGGGTCACAAGGACCCGAATACATAAGTCATACAAACAAATATTATCTGGGTACATACATAGTTAGTCAAGTTTGCCTTAAGAAGGCTAGCATAACAGTGACACTGATCGAAAAGGCAAAGGCCTCCTGCCTAGGGCCTCCGAACTACTCCTGGTCGGCGGGCTCAACGTAGTAGTAGGTGCCTCCGGGGATCTCCTGCTCCTGGACTCCGTCGTCTGATCACAGCAACCGGGTAGGGGAAAAGAGGTAGCAAAGCAACCGTGAGTACTCATCCAAAGTACTCGCAAGACTTACATCAGAACTATACTAAGTATGCATCGGTATCAAAGGAATGGGCTATATCTTTGGACTAAACTGTAGAAATGTCAGAATAGAGGGGGAAGGGCCTAGCCTATCGAAGACTTGCATCTTGAAGCAATCTTGCAGCATCAGAAGAGAATAGAACACAGCAAGATATAATAATAAGTATATATTAGCAATGCCCTGAGATCCTTCCTCGACTACCCTGCGAGAAAGTGATCCCGAGAGCAGTAGTAACAGTTTAACATTGTAACGGTATCCATTCGTAGTTGTAGTAGATCAGGATACAACTCCGAGCGTCCTGTTACCATGGACACGGCTATTCGAATAGATTACTTCCCTGCTGGGGTGCACTACTGTTACCCAACATGCTCGATTACATCTGGCCGGACACACTTGGTGGGTAATGCCCGGCCTCGGGTAATCGACACGCCGTAGACCAACCTAGACTCTCCAGAGAGGTCAACACGCCGGTCTAAATCCTCAGTGCGAAGGGGTCTTGGGCCCATCGCCCTCTGCACTCCTGCACGTTGCGTGGCTGGTCGGGGCCCAGGCGCGACACTGTATCCACAAGTAACGTAACCAGCCCACCCCAACGGTTAGCCCGCATCTCCGAACTGTGACATCTGGATCGCTTTCGGAAGGTACGTACGACATAGAGGGCCCCATTAAACCATTATACCGCATGGTGGTAGTGCGTATAGGCCAGCGGCCAACTCAGATAAAATACCCAAATCCGTTAGGCGTGTTTTAGTAGCTCGCAGAGACAAACAAGGTTCCTGTCGCTCCGACTTGGTAACACGCGGACCACGACTAGGGACCAGGCCCACCTCTCTCCTAGGTGGTCTCCACCTGCCCTGTCGTTCCTGTAGGGGAACGCAGCAGAAAACAAAAATTTCCGACCTACGCACCAGCCTAGGACCACTATGAAGACTGCATACAAGGTTTTGATCTGATCGTTACCGACTCGTAGCGCAGCGGAAGTAGAGTCGATGTAGATCGTTGGTGCAGATCCCCGTAGCTAGGATTTACAACCTCCCAATCGCGAGAATGTTCTCCTTTGTCTGCTCGTCGGACAGCCCTCCGGGAGGCGGTCGGACAGTCCTTCGGGAGGACCCTCAAAACTCAGACGGTCACTCGGACAGCCCTTCGGGAGGCACTCTCGAACAGCCCATCGGGAAAAAAGATCGAACCTACGACCTCTGTACGGGGTTGCACACATACGGTGTCATCTATCCGGCAGGGTTTTGCCGTCCAGAACTAGTTCCCACCGGAACCCAAACAACCTTTCGGCTCTACGAACTCTTTTCGTGGGAGGGAGAGAAGAAGCCAGATCATGCATGGCACTTGTATGTGAGAAAGGAGTGAGTGTGGAGAGCACCTCTCCACCTCTATTTATAGGAAAGCCAAGGGGTAGGGTTGGCACATAAAAAACCCAAAATGCCCATGCAAATGTCACACATGAAGGGCATAATGGGGAGGCAAAGGAGCTCCATGGAGGAGCATCCTTGGCCGGCCACCCCCTAGTGGGACCCTCCCAAAAGGGGTTCCTTAGTCCCTAAGTCTTTCCTTCTAGAAGCTTGACAAAAGCCCTAAAAGGTGGCTTTCCAAAAAGTAACCAAAAAGTGCTTTACACTATTCATGGAAACATTTTTCCGCGACCGTTAAATCCGAAAATATTTCTGTAGATCTTAGAACATTTCCAGTACCCACTAAAATAATTTTGGACGCGTTCTGAAACAATTCTGGATTAGTGTTTTTCATCTGCGAAAAGCAAGCAAAGCGGTTCCGGCAGCTCCGGAACATTTCCGGGTTTTTTCTCCGAAAAATCCCAGAAGTTCCCAGAACAATTCTGGCACCCTCCAAGAATTTCCAGGCATGTGCCGAAACCAATTTGACCTAATGGTATACCCTAAAACAACTTTTCTGTTTTACCGAAACTATTCCGATGTTCTCTCTCCGAAACTTTTCCGCTGTCTCCGAAACTTTTTCGGTGACTTTCTCTCAGACTCCCTGTCTAGTATTCAGCAGATAGATGACCCTTAAGCGTGTGACCCTATAGGTTCGGTGAAGTATAGACATGACCGGAACACTTTCCGATCAATGATCAACATCGGAGCCGTGGACACCCATATTAACCCCTATACCCACACGAATGAATATTCGAGTGAACCTCCAGTTGCCGTGTGCTATTCCTGTTGCTTTGCGATATGTTGCAAACACCCGAGGTGAGACTTATTGGCATCCCCGTGAATCAACAACTTGTCCACTATGCCAGTTACCTCGCTACCGGTTTTGTTCTCTTTTCTCGTTTCCGCGTTCCGGCATCCCTGTGATCAAATCACATTGTGTCTGGCCAGACGATGATGGATACCGTAACACCGAGAGGGCCCAGAGATATCTCTCCATCGTCAGAGGAGCAATTCCCAATCTTGAGCTATCAAATCGCTTGACATACTTTCCCATGAACCCGTAAGCTGCCGTAATAGCCACCCAGTTACGGATGACGTTTAACAAACCCCAAAGTTCATGAATCAAGCATGAAGAAACTCAATACTCTCATGGTCTGAGGAATTTTGCAAACATAAACTTTCTCTGTGTTATTAACCATTAACTTGTGACAAATGTATCTCATAGCATAACATCAATTCGGGTCGATTCAACACAAGTGTTCTTCTAACATTGTGCCCTCAAAGTTGCCGGCATAGTCATGCCCATGAACAGGAAAAAAGAATCATCATGCAACACTTGAGCTAGTCTTAGAGGCCAGACTAGGAATACATTTTTCCGTTTATTATTCCACACGTGCATATGAGTCTTCCTCCGAGCGTCGTGGTTATTGTAGACTCGAGAACCACAACAGTTATAGCATGGAACATAAACATAATTATGAACATGGAGATAAATAATAACATTTATTATTGCCTCTAGGGCATATCTCCTACAGTTCCGGCACAATATCACTCGCGGGTACCCTTGGGTTCAACCCGTCTTGTTTCATTATCTCGCGGGCACTCTTGGAGCCGGGCCGACTTTAACAGTTTAAAAGTATTGCAGTATTGTAACATTTTCGTGATCATCACCCAGAGCGATCACGGCCCGATAACAAGCCTAGCAAACGGACAAGGGTGAAGGGCCAGCTGATGAAACATAGCATACCTAACTAAGCATCATAGGATAGCAGTTAAGGTATCAATAGCAGGCGACGAAATCAGGCTATGCATCAGAATAGGAGCTATCGGAATATCAATAGAAGCAATTCTAATGCAAGCATAAGAGAGAAAGAGTGGGTGATATCTGGATGATCAAGGAGGTTTTGCTTGCCTGGAAGCTCTGCTGAAGGGGTCTGGTCGTCGACAGTCTCTGGGTCTATCGGGAAAGAAGGAGGGGGGAGAAACAGTAAATACACGGCAACAAATGCAACAGGGATGCATAACATGTCGATATGCTGTGCTAGGGGTGTTCTAATGCAGTGCTAGGTATTTTGGTCGGAGCGGGAAAACATCCGGGAGTGTTTCCCCGCTCCGGGTGATTATCGGTCAGACGATCCGGAGGGGAAAGTTCCATGTTCATCATGTTAGAGGGGTGTGGCAGGTATGTGGGTGGTATAAACAGGTTCGTTATATTTTTCTGATCATTTTTCATATATAAATTATTTTCATCCGAGTTACGGTTTATTTTATATGATTTTTCAAAATTTTAAATATTTTCTGGAATTTGTTTTAGTTACTTAATTCGTCAGAAAAAGGAATACGACATCATCAATGCGTCAGCGGTCAACTGACCAGTCAACGGGGCCCACGGGGGACCCACTAGCAGTGACTGGGCGCTGCCCAGTCAGCTGTTGACTGGGTCAACTGGGCCCGTGGGGCCCTTTGCCAGTGACCCAGAGGGGTCCACATGGCGGTGCCACGTCGGCCGGCCGGCGTTTAAACGCCGGCGACCACGATTTGCGGCAGCGGCCATGGGACGGCGTCGGGTTTCGCCCACAGAAGGTCTCCGGGCCCGTGCGATGGCGCGTTCGAAAGCTGGGTCTGCGCCGCGTCGAATGATGGTGGTGCCATGGCCGGAGGCGGCGTGCAGCGGCGGCGGCGAGCTCGCAAGCGGCGGCCGGAGCTCGGGCGATGCAGGTTAGCGGCAGCAGCGCATATGCGGATGAACTAAATGGCCTGGGAGGCTCTACGCGACGCGGCGAAGTCATTGGACATGCGCGTGTGACCAAATGGTCACCGGAGTAACGCCAGCAACCAAAGGAGGCGGCGGTGCACTCGGCCACGGTGGGATCGGGCGCTAGAGCTCATGAACGAGGGCGTGGAGTGAGGGGAAAGGAAGGGGTGCTCACTGGGCGCCTGCAGATGTGCTCAGTGGGCTCGGAGGAGGCTCCGAGTGGCCGGAACGACGGCGGCGATCTGCGGTGGTCCGAGGTAGACGACGACGGCGATCAGGTGATGCAGGGCTCCCTGGCTCGCGCTGGTTGTCGGAGAGGAAGTAGTTGAGGCCGGCGGATCGATCTGGCACGAAGACGAGGCGAGGCGGCGGCGGTGGCTACGCGGGTGAGCTCACAACGGCGACGGCCGCGTCGGCCATGGAGGGGGAGGAAGCAGTGGCGTGAGGAAGGAGGGGATAAGGACTGGGGGCTGTCCCCAGGCGCCGTGGTGGAGCTCTTATCCACCCGCGAGCCGCTGTAGCGACACGGAGGCAACCATGGCGCGGCTGCGACGGCGCTCAGCCACGGTCGCTCGCGCGCGCGCTGTCATGGGGATGAGAGAGAGAAGGGAGACGACCAGGATGGGCTGGGCCTAGCACTGTGGACTAGAGCCCAGTGCCACAGTGCCCTTTTTCCTTTTCTTTTCTTCTGCTTTTATTTCTTTTTCTCTTTGAAAAATGTTTGGCCACCATTTCACTTTTGTAAAATATGAGACTTGGCACAATAAATACCATACAATATGTATCACTGCCAGAAAAAGGTTTGGAGGCAAAATGATTTCATTTGATTTTTGATTAAATGAAATGGGATTAAATGGGCTATGTTTGCTACTGTTTTGGGTTGCTAGTTTTCAATTAATCAAACAAGTGATGTGGTTTTTCTTATTTATAATTACCTATGAAATATTTGCTAAATGATGGACTATTTTTCATACAAGTTTGTAGCTTTTAAAATTTCACTTGCTATTTGAATTTTGAATTGAAGTGGAATTTCAAATGAGGTATAATTCAAAGAGGATCAAGCCTTGTTAACCATGGTGACTTGGCATTATCAAAAGGGTGATCACTGTAGTTAATACATGGGGGTGTTACAACTCTCCTCCTCTGAAAGAAATTCTTGTCCCGAGAATTAAGAGGTAGACTGAAAGAGAGCGGGGTATTCTTCACGAAGACGATCTTCGCGTTCCCAAGTGGCTTCATCTTCGGAATGATTTGACCACTGAACTTTAAGGAACTTGATTGCCTTCTGACGGGTTCGACGTTCAGCTTGGTCAAGAATGCAGATCGAATATTTTTGATAAGATAGATCATCTCGCAATTCAAGCATTTCATGATCCACTGCTCGGATAGGATCCTTGAAGCAGCGACGGAGTTGCGACACATGGAAGACATCATGAACTTGAGAAAGGTTCGGTGGCAATTCCAATTGATATGCCACTTCTCCTTGTCTGGCGAGGATACGGAACGGGCCAATGTAGCGAGGAGCTAACTTGCCCTTGATTCCAAAACGATGAGTGCCCTTCATCGGAGTGACATGGAGGTAAGCTTGTTCGCCAGGTTGATAGACCATTACCTGGTGTTTTCAGTCATAATTGCTCTTCTGACGAGACTGAGCAGTTTTCAAATGTTCACGGACAATGCGGACTAGTTCTTAAGCTTGTTGGATAATATCCGGACCGAAGAGTCGTTGTTCCCCAGTTTCTGACCAATTCAGAGGGGTTCAGCACTGTAGGATCGAGGAGATAGGTCTAGAGGGGGGGTGAATAGACTCCTAACCAGCCAAATTAGCAGTTTTTAATTTCTCTTGGAACTTAGGCAGATTTTGGCACAAGTTAAGATCACTCCAATACTTTCTACACATGCATATCTAGAGATTGAGCAGCGGAAATAGTAAAGCATGCAATAGTACGGAAAGTAAAGGGGTAGAGTATGGAAGATCAAACGCAATGAAGACACGGTGGTTTTTGGCGTGGTTCCGATAGGTGGTGCTATCGTACGTCCACGTTGATGGAGGCTTCAACCCACGAAGGGTAATGGCTGCGCGAGTCCACGGAGGGCTCCACCCAAGAAGGGTCCACGAAGAAGCAACCTTGCCTATTCCACCATGGCTTATGTCCACGAAGGACTAGCCTCACTCGGGGTAGATCTTCACGAAGTAGGCGATCTCCTTGCCCTTACAAACTCCTTGGTTCAACTCCACATCTGGTTGGAGGCTCCCAAGTGACACCTAACCAATCTAGGAGACACCACTCTCCAAAAGGTAATAGACAGTGTGTTGTTGATGAACTCCTTGCTCTTGTGCTTCAAATGATAGTCTTCCCAGCACTCAATCACTCCTCACAGATTTGGCTATGGTGGAAGAAGGATTTGAGTGGAAAGCAACTTGGGAAAGGCTAGAGATCAAGGTTCAAATGGTAGGAATGGAATATCTTGATCTCAACACATGAGTAGGTGGTTCTCTCTCAGAAAATGTATGGTGGAAGTGTAGGCACGTTCTGATGGCTCTCCTTACTGAGAGGGATGGGGTGGAGGGGTATATATAGCCTCCACACAAAATCCAACCGTTACACACTTTTGACCCAACTCGGTGGCACCGAAACAATCATCTCGGTAGCACCGAACTGTGTAAAAGATATGAACTTTAGGAATCTCGGTGGGACCGATACGAACAACTCGGATAGACCGAAGTGCAATGGCTTAGGGCAATCCTCATCTCGGTGGCACCGATTGCATCAACTCGGTAGGACCAAAGTGAAGCAATAAGGCAACAGAGAGTTGGCAAGCCATCTCGGTGGGACCGAGATCCATTTCGGTGGATCCGATTTGTTAGGGTTTGGCAGTGGCTAAGTCTTGGATGAACTCGGTAGGGCCGGATTGGAAATTTCGGTGGGGCCGAGTTGGACTTTGGGTTTAGGACATATTTGGGTAGAGTGAGTGGTTGAGGGTTTAGGAATGCTGTCACTAAGCACTTGAGCAAAAAGACCATTAAGCAACACCTCATCCCCTTTTAATAGTATTGGCTTTCCTATGGACTCAATGTGATCTTGGATCACTAAACCAAAAATGTAGAGTCTTGATCTTTGCCAATTCTTGTCCTTAGTATTTTGAAGGGGTTCCACGTCCTCTTGTCCATGCCACGCCATTGTTGAACTTGTCTGAAATTCACTAGATAAAAGTATTAGTCCAACAACATGTATGTTGGCATACATTACCAAAACCACCAAGGGAGCAAATGTGCTTTCAGGCACTTACGTCCATATAAAACTTCCAAGGGTGCCATCTTCAAACTAGCCTGATAGCTATTGTTGTATGAGAATTCAGCATACGGGAGAGATTCCTCCCATTTCTTACCGAATGAGATGACACAAGCTCGAAGCATATCTTCAAGCACTTGATTGACTCGTTCAACTTGTCCCTGGGACTGGGGGTGAAAAGCGGTGCTGAAGGACAGATGGGTTCCCATAGCTTCTTGAAAACTTTTCCAAAATCTTGAGGTAAAGAGGCTGCCCCAGTCTGAACTAATTTCCAATGGAACACCGTGAAGTGACACAACTCTGGAAACATATAGATCTGCTAACTGACTAGCAGTGATCATCTCCTTGACAGGTAGAAAATGAGCAACCTTGGAGAATCGGTCAATGACAACAAGAATAGCATCATGACCCTTCTGCGATCTGGGAAAACCAGTAATGAAATCCATTTCAACCTTGTCCCATTTCCATTCAGGAATAGTAAGTGGTTGCAGAGTTCCAGTAGGCCTTTGATGTTCTACTTTGATGCGACGGCAAACGTCACACTCAGCAACATAACGAGCAATGTCTCGCTTCATCTTAGGCCACCAATATCTCTGACGAATGTCTTGGTACATCTTGGTGCTACCGAGGTGGATAGACAGAGGGGTGTCATGAGCTTCTTTCATGACATCCAAGGTCGAATCTAGGTTGCCTTTTGAAGGAACCACTAAGCGACCTTTAAAGAACACGGCGCCTTCATCATCAACAGTGAAGGAGGAAGAGTTACCATTTGAGAGATAGCGCTTAATCTTGTCAACTTGAGAATCATATTTCTGCCTTGTCTTGATGTTGCGCTCGAGGTCCGGTTCAATAACCAGGGTATTGAGATGACCCTGTGGGACAATGTGAAGGTTCAACTTGCGAAATTCTTCGTAGAGAAGGGGTTGTGCTTGTTGAACCATGAGGTTGTTGCAATAAGACTTGCAACTCAAAGCATCGGCCATTACATTAGCCTTGCCAGGGGTATAAGAAATATCCATGTCATAGTCAGCTATTGTCTCGAGCCACCTTTGTTGACGGAGATTCAAATCTGGTTGGGTATACAGATACTTCAGACTTTGGTGGTCCGTGTATATCTCGCAACGATTACCGAGAAGGTAATGTCGCCACAGCTTCAGAGCATAGATAACTGCTGCTAACTCGAGATCATATGTTGGATACTTATCTTCGTGAGGACGCAACTGACAAGAGCCATAAGCAATCACCTTGCGCTCTTGCATCAGGACACAGCCTAATCCTTGACGAGACGCATCATAGTAGATCACGAAGTCCTTTCAAGAATCCGGGGGTGCTAGCACTGGGGCAGAGGTCAACTTGTCTTTAAGTGTCTGAAAACTTTCTTGGCACTTTTCCATCCACTCAAACTTCTTGCCTTTGTGGAGCAAATCAGTCAGTGGCTTAGCAATCTTGGAGAAGTTCTCGACGAAACGGCGGCAATAGCTAGCGAGACCAAGAAAACTTCTGACCTGCTTCACAGTTTGCGGTGGAGTCCAGTCAAGAATAGCCTGAACTCATTCTGGGTTAACAGCAATGCCATCCTTGGAAATCACATGACCAAGATAGGTCACCTCAGATAACCAGAATTCACATTTGGAAAATTTGGCATATAGCTAGTGTTCTCGGAGTTTCTCCAATACAAGCCGAAGATGTTCGGCGTGTTCTTCTTCATTCTTGGAATATACAAGGATATCATCCAAATAAACCACGACGAATTTGTCGAGGTAGTCCATGAAGATATAGTTCATCAATCGAGAGAAGGTTGCTGGAGCATTAGTTAATCCGAAGGACATGACGGTGTACTCGTATGATCCATAACGGGCAACGAAGGCAGTCTTCGGGATATCCTCTTTACGAAGTCGGATCTTATGGTAACCCAACCTTAAGTCGAGTTTAGAGAACACAGAGGATCCAGCAAGTTGATCATAAAGATCGTTGATCCAGGGAAGTGGATATTTGTTCTGGATTGTTGCTTGGTTAATAGGCCAATAGTCCTGGACCAATCGGTTCGTTCCATCCTTCTTCTTAATAAAGAGAGAAGGTGCTCCCCAAGCAGAGGAACTTGGACGAATGAAGCCTTTACGAAGCGATTTTGCGATCTCCTCCTTAAGTTCAAGGATTTCATGCGGCTGCATCTTATAGGGACGCTTAGCAATAGGGGTAGTGCCTGGTTTTAAGTCGATAACGAACTCGACAGCTCTAACCGGGGGTATTCCTGGAAGTTCTTCTAGAAAGACGTCTAGAAAATCGCGAACGACTGGAACGTTCTCAATTCCCTCAAGAGGTGAAGCGTTCAAAGCGTTTAGAGCATATATGTGTGCTTCGGCGTTCTGGATAATCCGAGCGGAGTAGTTTACTATCTCGTCGGAGGGGTGAAGGAGTTGGACAACTTTAGTGGCACAATCGATTGAAGCAATGTGAGCCTTCAACCAATCCATTCCCAGAATGAGGTCTATCGTGGAAAATTTCAAGACGATGGGTGAAACAAGGAATTCAAATCCTTCAATTTTAACAGTGACATTGTGTGCCATCATGGAGGTTTGACACTGGCCTCCAGGGGTGCGGACAACTATTGGTAGGTTCATCTTTTCAAATGCAATGTCATGTGATAATGCAAATGCTTCTGACATGAATGAATGCGATGCTCCTGAATGAAATAAAACATAAGCGGGTACTGAGTTAACGAGAAGGGTACCCATCACAGTAGCAGGTTGATCCTGAACTTCTTCAATATCAACGTGGTAAGCCTGTCCACGACCATAAGCAGAAGACCCGGTATTATAATTGTGGGTCTGGTTGTTACCACGGCCAGTAGGAGGCAGTGCCAACTGATTCTGATTCTGGCGGCAGTCTTTGGCACGGTGACCTGGGCGGAGACACTTGAAACACAGACCATCTTCAGGACAAAGAGCAGCAGCATTTGGTGGAGCAGCTTGAGCTCTCAGCTGCCTCGGTGGTGGAGGAGGCAGACGAGGTGCCGCATAGGAAGGCCTTAGCGCAGGGGCAGCTGGACGATACATGCTGTGGGGAATCCAGATTCGACGCCTTTGTGCTGAGCTCGAAGATGAACCAACGTCACGATGGTGCTTCTGTGACTCCTTGTGCTCCATCTGAGCGGTCTCAACCTGGATAGCCTTGTTCACCAGGGTGGCGAAGTCGGTGAAGTCATGAACAACAAGTGCAAGCTTGAGGTCTGGGTGGAGTCCGTCACAGAATTTCTCCTGTCTGCGAGCATCAGTGGCAATGTCTTCTTCAGCATAGCGGGATAGGTCAAGGAATTCCCGCTGATAAGCATTGACAGTCTTACTGCCCTGAGTGAGGTTGCGAAACTCCCTCTTCTTCTGGTCCATGATTCCCTGAGGAATGTAACAGGCACGGAAAGCAGTCTGAAACTCGATCCAGGTAACGACTGTCCCAACAGGTAGTGAACGCCTGTGGGTGTCCCACCATTGAGCAGCAGGACCCTTCAAGAAGTAGGACGCGAAGGTGACAAGGTTGGCAGGGGTGACATTGGCAGATTCCATCTCGTAGGTGATGTCGCGAAGCCAGTCATCAGCATCCAGTGGCTGTTCTGAGTTACGGAAAATGGTAGGGCTGAGATGCACAAACTCCTGCAGAGTTATTGGGGCAGGTTGCTGATTCTGAGCATTCTGGTTCTGGTTCTGGTTTGGGAACTGAGCCATGATTCCAACCATGAACTGGCGGTTCAGCTCGAATTGCTGCATCATAGGTGCCATATAGTCTGGCGGTGGTGGCTGTTCGGTAGCACGGCCACAACCACGACCACGAGCACCTGGCCTAACCATCCTGCTAAAATTCAACAGGGGGTAGTTTAGTAAAAGCAACCGCAATAGTTTTTAGAGACAATCACGAGGTAACACGAGCAATGAGCAAGAGTGCAATAGATACATAACAGTAGTCAATTAGGACATACAGATTCATACACAGAGTCGGTTACACGCGGACAACATAAGTTCGGAAAATTAAACAGCTAGACATACTAGGCGGCGCGCAGGCACGCGGTAGGGAATACAACAACGGGACATAGCAAAGGCTACATCAATGTCGGGGAAAACCACTGAAACCAGGTAACTGCAGGTGCTGACGATGAGTGCTCACGGCAGAAAGGTCCTGCGCTCCGTGATTACTCTGATGTAGAACCCGATCTCGAACTGGTAGGAGAGTACCACGTGCGGGTATGCGACCTCCAACAGCAGGCCAATCGATACCTGCAGGCATCTGAGTCCTGCGTGGGTAAAGGATGTACTCTGGATGTATCCCTGCCCGGACAGCTGGTAGCAACTGTGTCATAGCCTCGTAGAGACGTGCGCGAGTGGCATACAACTCGACGGCAAGAGCTCGGGCAGTGCGATCCAGAGCCTCAGTGTGATGTATCAAGACCTGCGGGTCATATCGGCGTGGCACGTAAGGAGCGCGGACAGCAGTGTAGTATCCAGTCTCATCTTCTGCAGGGGCATACGGGATGTATGTGAACTCGGAGTCATCCAAGCGACTATGCTCGCCACGAAGACGTGCGACGGCAGAATGGGCAGCGTCATGGACTGCCATATCAATCGTCACGCCGATACCGTGAAAAGTGTGCAACTCAGTAACGGAGTCGTCCCGCTGATCAAAGATACGAACATCGGCATGGTACTGCTCCTGGTTAAACTCACGGAAATCCTCATAAACCATGTACTCGGGGTACCAGCGGTAGCCCAATCTGGTCAGGAGGGCGATCAGGATAGCTAGAAAACCAGGCGCATCACGAGCCCAAGTCTGAAGTACAAGCTGCGTCGCAGGACACGGCGGAAACAAGCGATCCATCTGAAACAAAGGAAATTTCAAGATTGTCAAATGACAGTGAGTGAATTCTTGCATCGTGCATTCAAGGAAGTAATTTGCAGATAATCAAAGCCCCGGGTGGATGTGATCACGAGAACCTAGAGTCAGAGTTAGTAAAAATTTAACCCGAATAGAAGAGAGATCAGAGTCCCAGAGTAAAGGTGCGGAATAAAAGATCATAATTCCATCCATTTGCGATGTGGGCCCGTAAGCCACACAACAATGTTAGTAAAATTGTTTTTCAAAGACTAGACTCAACTTCGACCAAGGAATCGGAAGGGGGCTTCCTACAGGCAGTCGGCTCTGATACCAGCTTGTGACGCGCCTGCTCAACCGTGCACTAATCATACATGCAAACGTGCACGATCGAGATCAGAGACTCACGGGAAGATATCACAACACAACTCTAAACACAAATCTAAACATAAATCTTCATAATACAAACCAGGGGTCACGAGGACCCGAATACATAAGTCATACAAAAAATTATTATCTGGGTACAGACGTAGTTAGTCAAGTTTGCCTTAAGAAGGCTACTATAACAGCGACACTGATCGAAAAGGCGAAGGCCTCTTGCCTAGGGCCTCCGAACTACTCCTGGTCGGCGGGCTCAACGTAGTAGTAGGTGCCTCAGGGGATCTCCTGCTCCTGGACTCCGTCATGTGATCGCAGCAACCGGGTAGGGGAAAAGAGGTAGCAAAGCAACCGTGAGTACTCATCCAAAGTACTCGCAAGACTTACATCAGAACTATACTAAGTATGCATCGGTATCAAAGGAATGGGCTATATCTTTGGACTAAACTGCATAAATGCCAGAACAGAGGGGGAAGGGCCTAGCCTATCGAAGACTAGCATCTTGAAGCAATCTTGCAGCATCAGAAGAGAATAGAACACAACAGCATATAATAATAAGTATATATTAGCAATGCCCTGAGATCCTTCCTCGACTACCCTGCGAGAAAGTGATCCCGAGAGCGGTAGTAACAGTTTAACATTGTAACGGTATCCATTCGTAGTTGTAGTAGATCAGGATACAACACCGAGCATCCTGTTACCGTGGACACGGCTATTCGAATAGATTACTTCCCTGCAGGGGTGCACTACTGTTACCCAACACGCTCGATTACATCTGGCTGGGTAATGCCCGGCCTCGGGTAATCGACACGCCGTAGACCAACCGAGACTCTCCAGAGAGGTCAACACGCCAGTCTAAATCCTAAGTGCGAAGGGGTCTTGGGCCCATCGCCCTCTGCACTCCTGCACGTTGCGTGGCTGGTCGAGGCCCAGGCGCGACACTGTATCCACAAGTGACGTAACCAGCCCAACCCAACGGTCAGCCCGCATCTCTGAACTGTGACATCTGGATCGCTTTCGGAAGGTACGTACGACGTAGAGGGCCCCATTAAACCATTATCCCGCGTGGTGGCAGTGCGTATAGGCCAGCGGCCAACTCAGATCAAATACCCAAATCCGTTAGGCGTGTTTTAGTAGCTCGCAGAGACGAACAGGGTTCCTGTCGCTCCGACTTGGTAACACGCGGACCACGACTAGGGACCAGGCCCACCTCTCTCCTAGGTGGTCTCCACCTGCCCTGTCGTTCCGCCACAATATCACTCGCGGGTACCCTTGGGTTCAACCCGTCTTGTTTCATTATCTCGCAGGCACTCTTGGAGCCGGGCCGACTTTAACAGTTTAAAAGTATTGCAGTATTGTAACATTTCCGTGATCATCACCCAGAGTGATCACGCCCGATAACAACCCTAGCAAATGGACAAGGGTGAAGGGCCAGCTGATGAAACATAGCATACCTAACTAAGCATCATAGGATAGCAGTTAAGGTATCAATAGCAGGCGACGAAATCAGGCTATGCATCAGAATAGGAGCTATCCGAATATCAACAGAAGCAATTCTAATGCAAGCATAAGAGAGAAAGAGTGGGTGATATCTGGATGATTAAGGGAGTTTTGCTTGCCTGGAAGCTCTGCTGAAGGGGTCTGGTCGTCGACAACGTAGTCGTACTCCGCAGTGTTGTCGGCAGTCTCGGGGTCTATCCGAACAGAAGGGGGGAAGAAACAGTCAATACACAGCAACAAATGCAATAGGGATGCATGACATGTCAACATGCTGTGCTAGGGGTGTTCTAATGCAGTGCTAGGTATTTTGGTCGGAGCGGGAAAACATCCGGGAGTGTTTCCCCGCTCCGGGTGATTATCGGTCACACGATCCAGAGTGGAAAGTTCCATGTTCATCATGTTAGAGGGGTGTGGCAGGTATGTGGGTGGTATAAACAGGTTCGTTATATTTTTTGATCATTTTTCATATATAAATTATTTTCATCTGAGTTACGGTTTATTTTTTATGATTTTACAAAGTTTTAAATATTTTCTGGAATTTGTTTTAATTACTTAATTCATCAGAAAAAGGAATATGACGTCATCATGGCGTCATCAATGCGTCAACGGTCAACTGACCAGTTGACCAGTCAACGGGGCCCACGGGGGACCCACTGGCAGTGACTGGGCACTGCCCAGTCAGCTGATGACTGGGTCAACTGGGCCCGTGGGGCCCTTTGCCAGTGACCCAAAGGGGTCCACGTGGCGGTGGCACGTCGGCTGGCCGGCGCTTAAACGCCGTCGACCACGATTTGCGGCGGCGGCCACGGGACGGCGTCGGGTTTTGCCCACAGAGGGTCTCCGGGCCCATGCGATGGCACGTTCGAAAGCTGGGTCTGCGCCGCATCGAATGACGGTGGTGCCGTGGCCGGAGGCGGCGTGCAGCGACGGCGGCAAGCTCGCAAGCGGCGGCCGGAGCTCGGGCGATGCGGGTTAGCGGCAGCAGCGCATTTGCGGACGAACTAAACGGCCTGGGAGGCTCTACGCGACGCGGCGAAGTCATTGGACATGCGCGTGTGACCAAATGGTCACCGGAGTAACGCCGGCGACCAAAGGAGGCGGCGGCGCGCTCGGCCACGGTGGGATCGGGCGCTAGAGCTCATGAATGAGGGCGTGGAGTGAGGGGAAAGGAAGGGGGTGCTCATTGGGCGCCCGCAGATGTGCTCAGTGGGCTCGAGGGAGGCTCGGATTGGCCGGAACGACGGCGGCGATCTGCGGTGGTCCGAGGTAGACGACGACGGCGATCTGGTGATGCAGGGCTCCCTGGCTCACGCTGGTTGTCGAAGAGGAAGTAGTCGAGGCCGGCGGATCAATCTGGCATGAAGACGAGGCGAGGCGGCGGCGGTGGCTACGCGGGTGAGCTCGCAACGGCGACGGCCACGTCGGCCATGGAGGGGGAGGAAGCAGTGGTGCGAGGAAGGAGGGGATAAGGACTAGGGGCTATCCCCAGGTGCCGTGGTGGAGCTCTTATCCACCCGCGAGCCGATGTAGCGACGCGGAGGCGACTATGGCGCGGCTGCGACGGAGCTCTGCCTCGGTCGCTCGCGCGCGTGCTAACACGGGGATGAGAGAGAGAGAGAAGGGAGACGACCAGGGTGGTCTGGGCCTAGCACTGTGGACTAGAGCCCAGTGCCACAGTGCCCTTTTTCGTTTTCTTTTCTTCTGCTTTTATTTCTTTTTCTCTTTGAAAAATGTTTGGCCACCATTTCACTTTTGTAAAATATGAGACTTGGCTCAATAAATACCATACAATATTTATCACTGCCAGAAAAAGGTTTGGAGGCAAAATGATTTCATTTGATTTTTGATTAAATGAAATGGGATTAAATGGGCTGTGTTTGCTACTGTTTTGGGTTGCTAGTTGCTACTTGTAGCTTGTGTTGGTATTTCCCCGAAGAGGAAGGGATGATGCAGCACAGTAGAGTAAGTATTTCCCTCGGTTATGAAACCAAGGTTATCAATCCAGTAGGAGAATCACACAACACCTCGTTAGCAGCACCTGCACACAAACAACAAATCCTTGCACCCAACGCAATCAAGGGGTTGTCAATCCCTCAGCGGTAAGTTGCAAGATTAAATTGTATCTGATAGATAGATAGATTGAAACAAAAATACAAAATAAAATAAATAAAAGAAAATGGCAGCAATATTTTTAGGGTTTTAGTAATATGATTTAGATAGACCCGGGGGCCATAGTTTTTACTAGAGGCTTCTCTCGAGAAAATAGCATACGGTGGGTAGACAAATTACTGTTGGGCAATTGATAGAAAAGCAAATAATCATGATGATATCCAAGGCAATGATCATGTATATAGGCATCACGTCCGAGACAAGTAGACCGACTCCTGCCTGCATCTACTACTATTACTCCACACATCGACCGCTATCCAGCATGCATCTAGTGTATTAAGTCCATAAAGAACGGAGTAACGCCTTAAGAACGATGACATGATGTAGACAAGATAAACTCACATATGAATAAACCCCATCCTTCCCATGGCAAGATAAATTAATCTAGTTGGCCAAACCAAATCAATAGATCGGAGAAGAAATACGAGGCTATAATAATCATGCATAAAAGAGTGCAGCAAAGACTCAAATATATTCATGGATAATCTGCTCATAAACTCACAATTCATCGGATCCCAACAAACACATCGCAAAAAGTGATTACATCGGATAGAACTCCAAGAACATCGAGGAGAACATTGTATTGAAGATCAAAAAGAGAGAAGAAGCCATCTAGCTACTAACTATGGACCCGAAGGTCTGTGGTAAACTACTCACGCATCATCGGAAGGGCAGCAAGGTTGATGTAGAGCCCCTCCATGATCGATTCCCCCTCCGGCTGATTATCGGAGAAGGACCCCAGATGGGATCTCTCGAGAACAGAAGCTTGCGGCGGCGGAAAAAGTATTTCGTGGACTCCCCTGAGGGTTTCTGATTTTTTCTGAATTTATAGTGGAGGGATTAGGTCAAACGGAGCTGGGGTGGGCCCACGAGGCACCAGGGCACGCGTGCCCCCCCCCCCCCCCAGGCGCGCCCTGGTAGCTCGTGGCCACCTCTTGTGGTGTATGGTCCTCTCCCGAAGCTACTACTGTTGGTATTGTCTAGAAAAAAATCTCCAAAAAGTTTCGTGGCATTTGGACTTCGTTTGGTATTGATATTCTAAAAAACAAAAACAGGGCAGAAAACAGCAATTGGCACTGGGCACTAAGTTAATAGATTAGTCTCCAAAAATAATATATAATTGCTGTAAATGCATATAAAAACATCCAAGATTGATAATATAACAGCATGGAACAATCAAAAATTATAGATACGTTGGAGACGTATCAGCATCCCCAAGCTTAATTCCTGCTCGTCCTCGAGTAGGTAAATGATAAAAACATAATTTTTGATGTGGAATGCTGCCTATCATATTCATCATATATTATTTTCTTTTGTAGCATGGACATTGGACTTGAATGATTCAAAGCAATTGTCTATAATTTGACATGAAGATATAAATACTCAAGCATATTAAAAAGCAACCATGTCTTTCAAAATATCAACGCTAAAGAAAGTTATCCCTAGCCCATTATGCTCAATCATTGATCCATTCATGAAACACACTCAAATATTAGCTACATCCAATGCACAAGTATGACAATACTGCTCTCTAGTTGGTGCTTTATAAGAGAAGATGGAGACTCAAGAAAAATAAAAATTGCATAAAAGTAAATAGATAGGCCCTTCGCAGAGGGAAGCAGAGATTTGTCAAATGTGCCAGAGCTCAAAGCTTAAATTAGAGAGATAAAAATATTTTGAGAGGCATGCTTTTCCTGTCAACGAAAACGAATGAGAATTCCCAATATCTTCCATGCTAGATACATTATAGGTGGTTCCCAAACAAAAAGTAAAGTTTATTTCCTTTCCACCATTTCTTTCACAATCCATGGCTAGCCGTATCCACGGGTGCCCTCCATACCATCACTTTCCAAGGAATTTTGTTGTTATTAATTTTTGATTTCATTGTGGGACTGGGCATCCCTAATACCAACCATACTCTCGTGCAATGACAAGTGAATAAACACTCATCGTGAGAATAACCCACCTAGCATGGAAAATATTGGCCACCCCCTTCCGCCTCATGAGTGGTATGGGCACACAAAACAGAAAAAATATTTTGAAAATTAGATTTGGCACACGAAAATTTACTTAGAACGGCATTGAAATACCGCATATAGGTAGGTATAGTGGACTCATTTGGCACAACTTGGGTTTAAGGATTTTGGATGCACAAGCAGTATTTCCGCTTAGTACAGATGAAGGCTAGCAAAAGATTGAGAAGCAACCAACCAAAAAACGAAAACGGTCATAAACATGCATTGAACATAACTAACACCGAATAATGCACCATAAGTAGGATATAATTTCTTTGCATAACTATTGACTTAACGTGCATGCATAGGGAATCACAAACCTTAACACGAATATTCTTACTAAATCACAATTACTCACTAACATGGCTCACATATTATCATTTCCATATCGCAAAATTATTGCAAGGAATCACACTTATCATATCCAATGATCTATATGAAAGTTTTTATTAAATCCCTCTTGAATATTCAACACTTTGGGACCAAATTCATATCTTGTGCAAATTACCGTTACTTTCATCAACTCTCAAAAAGATATAAGTGAAGCATGAGAGTGCAAATATTTCTTCAAAATTTCAATCTTATCAATTCTCAAAATAATATAAGTGAAGCATGAGAATTCATTTCTTCAAAATTTTAATCTTATCGACTCTCAAAATAATATAAGTGAAGCATGAGAGTTTATTTCTTCAAAATTTAGCCACCGCCGTGCTCAAAAAGATTTAAGTGAAGCACTAGAGCAACTGCCTAGCTCAAAAAATTTAAGTGAAGCACATAGAGTATTCTAACAAATCATGATAACGTGTGGCTCTCTCAAAATAGGTGTGTTCAGCAAAGATGATTGTGGCAAACTAAAAAGCAAACAAAGCAAAGACTCATATAATACAAGACGCTCCAAGTAAAACACATATCATGTGACGAATAAAAATATAGCTCCAAGTAAAATTACCGATGGTTGGTAGAAGAAAGAGGGGATGCCTTCCGGGGCATCCCCAAGCTTAGACGCTTGAGTCTTCCTTGAATATTACCTTGGGGTGCCTCGGGCATCCCCAATCTTAGGCTTTTGCTACTCCTTATTCCTTCATCCATCGTGATCTCACCCAAAACTTGAAAACTTCAATCACACAAAACTCAACAAAACCTTCATGAGATCCGTTAGTATAACAAAATAGATCACTACTTTCAGTACTGTTGCAAACCCATTCATATTTTATTTTTGAATTATACCTACTGTATTCAAACTTCTCCATGGCTTATACCCCCCGATACAATCCATAGATTCATCAAAACAAGCAAGCAACACATCAAAAACAGAACAGTCTGTCGAAATCTATTTAAAAGCCATACTAATATAACTCCAAAAATTCTGAAAAATTAGGAAAACGTGGACAATTCATATACCAATACTGTGTAAAAATTTCAGATTTTTTGAACGCTTCAGTACAGAAAAAAAATTCCAGCACTGGATGCAAAACTTTCTGTTTTCCAAACAGCATCAATTATACTATCTTCCAAATCATCCTAAAGGCTTTACTTGGCACAAACACTAATTAAAAACACAAAAGCGCAATTATACCAGTAGCATAATTGTGAAAACACACAATAACAGAAAAAAATATTTTATTCATTGGGTTGCCTACCAACAAGCGCTATTGTTTTATGCTCCTAGCTAGGCATAATGCATAATTTCAAGTATTGTCATCTTTCAAGTTGATTCCATAAGTGGCCCTCATAATGGATTCATATGGTGCTCTAATTTTCTTCCTAGGTAAATGTTCCATACCCTTCTTTAATGGAAATTGAAATTTTATATTCCCTTCTTTCATATCAATAACGGCGCCTATAGTTCGTAAGAACGGTCTACCAAGTATTATGGGGCATGAAGGATTGCATTCAATGTCAAGAACAATAAAATCAACAGGCACATAGTTCCTATTTGCAAGAATAAGGACATCATTAATTCTTCCCAAAGGCTTTTTAATAGTAGAATCCGCAAGATGCAAATTAAGAGAGCATTCATCTATATTGGTAAAACCTAGCACATCACATAGAGATTTTGGAATTGTGGAAACGCTAGCACCCAAATTACATAAAGCATTGCACTCATAATTTTTAATTTTTAATTTAATGGTGGGTTCCCATTCATCATATAATTTTCTAGGAATTGAAATCTCTAGTTCTAGTTTTTCTTCTAACGCTTTCATCATTGCTTCTACGATGTGCTTAGTAAAAGCCTTGTTTTGCTCATAAGCGTTGGGTGAATTTAGCATGGATTGTAACAAAGAATTGCACTCAATCAAAGAACAATTATCATAATTAAAATCTTTGTAATCCAAGAGAGTGGGCACATCGCTATTTAAAGTTTTTACCTCTCCAAACCCACTTTTAGCAATTTTCTTATCAAGATTTTCACCCTCCGAATTATGGGGACGCTCATTAACTAAAGTTGACTCTTCTTCAGTCCCCTTTTCATCAAGTTTAATATTGCTAAACAAAGAATCAATAGATGAAACACCAATCATTTTAATATCCTCATCATTACTACGATAAAAACAGGGAGGAAGCGCTTTTTCTAAAAATTCTCGTTTAGCTTTTAGCATGGCGGTTCTTTTCTTACTTTCATCCATGGAGACATATAAAGCATTAATTGATTCACTAATATCAATTTTAGGTGGCAAAATTTTAGCCTTAAGGTTTTCCACATCATGAATAATTCTATCAATGCTCCTAGACATATCATCAAGTTTACTCAATTTTTCTTCTATCGTAGTGTTGAAAACCTTTTGAGCATTAATAAATTCTTTAATATTACTTTCAAGATCAGAGGGCATCCTATTATTATTATTATAAGAACTAGCACAGTGGCCCGCTCGATGCGCGGGCTAGAATTTTATAAAGGTGAGAACATTTTAATTTGATTTTTCTAAAGAAAAAAAAATTGGAACCAAATGTGATCATATTAAAAAATATGACCCTTTTGCAAATACAGTTTTTCCGTAGGTATGTTTGGTATTTTGATTGGTATATAAGTTTATGTTATGAATTAAGCATGCATGTATCTGCTTACTATGCATGCTATACCAACTTTTCATAATTTTTTCTATTTTGCAATTTATTTGTATCATTTTCTAGCCTTTTATCTTGTTAGTTTTTCTAAGTTTTTTTATTTAAACAAAGATAGGGATATGTATATTTGCTAATGTTGTGTAGGATTTACATATTAATCTGTTAGTTGTAGATGTGTGTACATGTAATATTCGCCAATTATGTCTGGCCCTGTTCTATCAATTTGAGAAGCCAAAATAACTAACAGGACCTATTTTTATGGAGAGTAAGAACATAAGTAAAAGAAGATATGAAAATTTTAACTTGTCATACAATGAATATATATATATATATATATATTTGTAAACATAGGAAGAGACCATTCCTAAATGAAAACTAACCATTGTAAAACCAAAGTACTTGAATATTCTATTCATGAGTAATTGAATAAAAAGACAGTGAATATTAGCTTAGCTGAATAAATCCCAATTGTTTGCTAATCGAAAAAAATACGTATGCAATATGGACCATGCCAACAAAGCCATATTCAACTTTTATCAAGCCTTTTATGTAAGGGTATTCAAATGGCATGTTGGTATGTACAAGTTGGTAGATTGTTTATCTATACATTATTGGTAATATTAGGAGTGCAAGCACAAGGAGATGTCCATTATCCAGTATTATGGAAGCAAACAATCAACATAACAAAAAAGGATAACTCACTTACAAAACACATGTAGTCTGGATAAGCAAACATAGGAAACGGAAAAATACTGGAAGTTATAAATAATATGAAGAGGCAACAACCCATGTTTAAGCTTTATATACAAGTGCTCACCATGATTCATTTGAGTGCTCAAAATACCCCAATAGGGCACATAGAGTACAATGTAGAACTAAAAACACACAGATATATATGCTCATACTTGTTTTTTGTTATCAAGGGAATGAACTCTCCGGCTCCAATTCCATCAGATCTTGAAACCTCACTCATCACCTCAAGCCACCATGGCACAAGCGAAAGCCGACTTATTTATTGGTGGCATCACACCATGATACATACATGAAACAATACTGTGGAAACTTTATCTTCCTATGATTACTCTGTGATTCATCCATGTTTCACTTTATGTTCCTATGTTTCTTGATCCTGCTCCATAGCCCGAGCCACCATAGTTTACCGCCATCTGCAATGGAATAAAGCCAAAGAGGTTAATCAAAATAAATATTTGTGAAACCAATCAACTTTATGGGCTGGTAAGTCCATGATTACTCAAGCAGGAACCAATATTTTTTTTCATGCTCATTCTCCTTTCATCTTATTTTCTGGGTAGCATGTGGTAGCAAACAATAGTTTTCCCTTGAAAAAGGATTTTTTTTACCTGTGATGATACCATTAATTTATTTGTGTCTATGAACGGGAAGTTCATGTCGGTGCGTAAACATGTGATTCGATTAGGCATTGCCTATCAACCTTTTCCCATGTGTCCTCTTGACTAAAAACTAAACGGAAGGCATGTGCATGCAAGGAGAAGATACAATGATGGGAGTCCTGGATGGCTTCAGAATAGATCAAACAGATGCTTCAACTTGTTGTTGTTGCTGACACTACATAGTTTGCCTTTCACCCCACATGGGGCCGAACTGTGTATTGCATCATTGTTTGCTTGGCGCATTCCATTGCATTGAATATGTCACAAGGAGCAAGGACGTGGTGCTAATTAGTGAGATCCTCTTAATAGGTTTTGGCCTTGTCACAGCCGGCTCCAGTTTGGTTCCTTGAGCGCGTACTTTTAGTTTGGTCGTTCCGCTCGATGGAAGAAACATATATCTTTTAATATGGCAATAGGGCCCAAGGAATAATGGAACAGGATGCCTGCTTTTTTTTTATGCGTCGATATTTCATGGGAGAATACATGCATGCATATACATCATGGGATCTACCCACGTAGTACCTAGTTTTTTTACCGTCACGTCCTAGTACCATGCTCTCTGTTTTTTTTCTTTGTGTGGAGTCCCACGCTATTTATTTTTGAGGTAAGAGTCCCACTCTAGTTGAATGCATGAATGCATATATGCCGAGGCATCTGCCTGCCTAGTACGCTAGTTTTTTTACCAGCATGTCCTAGTACCACGATGTTTTATTTTTCCAGGTAGTTCCATGCTAGTTTTTTCTTTTGAGGAAAGAGTCCACGCTAGATGTTTCTACGGAGAGTCCCATGTTTCTTTTTTCTATCGTATAGGCAAAGTTCGACGCTTTTTTTCACGCTACTGTTTTTTCTATCGTACAGTCGAAGGTCCATGCTAGTTTTTTTTTGAGAGAACAGTGTCCCGCGCTAGTTGTTCCCACGCTAGTTCTCTTTATTGTAGGCACACGTGAATGAATTGTTTTCCTTTTTAATAATGGCATTGGTGGGTAAATTTTCCACTTAAAACTAATCTAACGGCTCTCGTATTTTAGTCTATGAATTAAATGGTCAGATCTCTAATTCTTATGGGATTTTCTAGCCTATTTCTCTTTTTTCTGGAGGCACCGCGTGCCTTAGCTAAGTTGCGGGCCTCGATGCTAGTTGCACGCTTAGCGATGCTGGCTCCAAACATGTACGTAGACACAGTACACTATGCCGGTGCTATAGGTTGTCGTGCCTCATAGGACGTAAGATAATGTTAGCACGCCGAGCAGGAAAGCGTCCGCGACATGATGTATTTGTGATTTTTAATTTATCTTCTAATGCCTTATGTACGTGGGAGTATTGATCGAAGTAGACTTGCCGAAGCAGTCAAGCACCATCCGTTGATGAAATGTTTTTTATGTGGGAAAATGTTGATGAAAACTTGGGACAGGCAATCACGCATGGATGTTTCATTCCTTTTTTGTGGAGTCGGTCACGCATGCAAGATCCCTGTCCAAAAAAATTCGCATGCGGGAATATTTGGAAGAGGTAAATCGTGGTTAAGTTAGATATTTTTTCAAGGTGAGATATCTATTTCTTTGACGTGCATGCATGTGTCAAAAAAATCTGCATGCATGCAAAACATATGGAAGAGGCAGTAAACGTGCAAGTTGGTTACCTTTTTTAGGTGACAGATCCCTTTTTTTTCTTAGTCGTGCGTGCATGAGTTTTTTTTTTTGTGGGGTGACGTGCATGCATGAGTTAACCTGGCCAAGTTGGTCATTATTGTTTAGGTTAGTGTTCTTTTTTTGACGTACATGCATGAGTAAACGTGACCAAGTTGGTTCCGTTTTTTAAGTGAGATTTTTTTTAACACAGTACAAACGCAAGCACTCATATACACGCGCATACACTCACCCCTATGAACGCACACACGCACACCCTACCCCTATGAGCACCTCCGAGAGACTGAGCCGGCATATCATCTTGAAATTTACGAAGTTACCGTAGGCACCTCGTCGTCGATGGGAACGTCTCCTCCCACTGAATGCGCATCGCCGGAAATCCTGAAATAAATCCAGGAATAAATGCAAGCACCAGGATTTGAACCCTGGTGGGCTGGGGATACCACAGTCCCTGTAACCATCCAACCACAGGTTGGTTTGCAGATTTTTTCTTTCTTTAACGTGCATGCATTTAAGATATCATAATCATGGGCATCAATGTCTATGTTACTTGACGAATATACGGTCAACTTGGTTTGGACCCACCATATTATGGTACGCAGATCAAACGGTTAGAGATTAAAAATAACAGATGATCTATCCGATTGACGGTCAATATTTTCTGATTAACGTGGAAATTTCTAGCATAATTCTTTTTATTCTGGTTAACCCGTCAAGTACTTTTTATATATAATAATAGATAGATTGCCATAGGGATTGCCATAATTATTAGAAGAATTTCCAGGAAACGGTCTAGCATTGAAATTACCTCTATAAGCATTATTATTAAAATTGTTTCGCGAGACAAAATTCACATCTACGGGATCATTATTTTGCTCAATCAAAGTGGATAGAGGCACATCATTAGGATCAATAGAATCATTTTTGCTAGCAACCAATTTCATAAGCGCATCAACTTTATCACTCAAAGTATTAATTTCTTCAATAGAATTCACTTTTTTACTAGTAGGAACTCTTTCAGTATGCCATTGTGAATAATTTGCCATAATATTATCAAGCAATTTAGTAGCTTCTCCCAAAGTAATTTCCATAAAAGTACCACCCGCGACGGAATCTAAAAGATTTCAGGAAACAAAATTCAATCCCGCATAAATTTTTTGTATGATCATCCATAAATTTAAACCATGAGTAGGGCAATTTCTTATCATTAATTTTATCCTCTCCCAAGATTGGGCAACATGTTCATGATCAATTTGATTAAAATTCATAATTTTATTTCTAAGTGAAAAAATTTTCGCGGGAGGAAAATACTTAGTAATGAAAGCATCTTTACACCTATCCCAAGAATCGATACTATTTCGTGGTAAAGATGAAAACCAAATTTTTGCATGATCCCGTAATGAGAATGGGAATAATTTTAATTTCACAATATCATTATCCACATCTTTTTCTTTTGCATATCACACAATTCTACGAAAGTGTTAAGATGGGATGCAGCATCTTCATTAGGGCTACCAGAAAATTGTTCTTTCATAACAAGGTTTAGCAAAGCGGCATTAATATCACAAGTCTCCGCACTAGTGGAGGGAGGAGCAATTGGAGTACTAATCAAATCATTATTATTAGTATTGGAAAAATCACACAATTTTGTATTTTCTTGAGACATCGTGACTACGCAAACAAGATAACAAGCAAGCAAACAAGCAAACGAGAAAAAGGCAAACGGAAAATATTTTTGTATTTTTGTAAAAATGTTTTAGAAGTGGGGGAGATGAAAACGAGAGGCAAATAAAGTAAATGCAAGGAGATGAGAGTTTATGCAAAGGTACTTGATAGATGTTGATGATGTCTCCCCGGCAACGGCGCCAGAAATTCTTCCTGCTACTTGTAGCTTGCGTTGGTATTTCCCCGAAGAGGAAGGGATGATGCAGCACAGTAGAGTAAGTATTTCCCTCAGTTATGAAACCAAGGTTATCAATCCAGTAGGAGAATCACACAACACCTCGTTAGCAGCACCTCCACACAAATAACAAATCCTTGCACCCAACGCAATCAAGGGGTTGTCAATCCCTCGGCGGTAAGTTGCAAGATTAAATTGTATGTGATAGATAGATATATTGAAACAAAAATACAAAATAAAATAAATAAAAGAAAATGGAAGCAATATTTTTATGGTTTTAGTAATATGATTTAGATAGACCCGGGGGCATAGTTTTCACTAGAGGCTTCTCTCGAGAAAATAGCATACGGTGGGTAGACAAATTACTGTTGGGCAATTGATAGAAAAGCAAATAATCATGACGATATCCAAGGCAATGATCATGTATATAGGCATCATGTCCAATACAAGTAGACCGACTCCTGCCTGCATCTACTACTATTACTCCACACATCGACCGCTATCCATCATGCATCTAGTGTATTAAGTCCATAAAGAACGGAGTAACGCCTTAAGAACGATGACATGATGTAGACAAGATAAACTCACGTATGAATAAACCCCATCTTTTTACCCTTAATAGCAATGATACATACGTGCCATGTCCCTTTTTGTCACTGGGATTGAGCACCGCAAGATCGAACCCATTACAAAGCACCTCTTCCCATGGCAAGATAAATCAATCTAGTTGGATAACCAAATCAATAGATCGGAGAAGAAATACGAGGCTATAATAATCATGCATAAAAGAGTGCAGCAAAGACTCAAATATATTCATGGATAATCTGATCATAAACTCACAATTCATCGGATCCCAACAAACACACCGCAAAAAGTGATTACATCGAATAGAACTCCAAGAACATCGAGGAGAACATTGTATTGAAGATCAAAAAGAGAGAAGGAGCCATCTAGCTACTAACTATGGACCCGAAGGTCTGTGGTAAACTACTCACGCATCATCGGAAGGGTAGCAAGCTTTATGTAGAGCCCCTCCGTGATCGATTCCCCCTCCGGCAGATTACCGGAGAAGGACCCCAGATGGGATCTCTCGAGAACAGAAGCTTGCGGTGGCGGAAAAAGTATTTCGTGGACTCCCCTGAGGGTTTCTGATTTTTTCTGAATTTATAGTGGAGGAATTAGGTCAAACGGAGCTGGGATGGGCCCACGAGGCACCAGGGCGCGCCTGCCCCCCCCCAGGCGCGCCCTGGTGGCTCGTGGCCACCTCCTCTGGCGTCTGGTCCTCTCCCGAAGCTTCTAGTGTTGGTATTGTCCAGAAAAAAATCTCCAAAAAGTTTTTTGGCATTTGGACTTCGTTTGGTATTGATATTCTGTAAAACAAAAACAGGGCAGAAAATAGCAACTGGCACTGGGCACTAAGTTAATAGGTTAGTCTCCAAAAATGATATATAATTGCTATAAATGCATATAAAAACATCCATGATTGATAATATAACAGCATGGAACAATCAAAAATTATAGATATGTTGGAGACGTATCACTAGTTTTCAATTAATCAAACAACTGATGTGGTTTTTCTTATTTATAATTACCTATGAAATATTTGCTAAATGATGGACTATTTTTCATACAAGTTTGTAGCTTTTAAAATTTCACTTGCTATTTGAATTTTGAACTGAAGTGGAATTTCAAATGAGATATAATTCAAAGAGGATCAAGCCTTGTTAACCATGGTGACTTGGCATTATCAAAAGGGTGATCACTGTAGTTAATACATGGGGGTGTTACACAACTGATTCTTGATGCAGGACTCGTGCCGGTCAAGATGTTATTTGGACACATCCCCCACTCTGATACGAAGCAAGCACCTCTTGATGGGTGACTTCCCGAGCACAAACTAATATCATTTTTTATCCCAACACCAATACATGGTTGTAAGCATTAAGACCTCATCCCCGTACCTTCTTTTTATTATAAGTGTTTGAACCACAATTTGCTTGCTGATCCGGTCAAAAGCTGGATTTGACACTTTGGCAAAAGCTTGCTAGAAACCATTGCTTCAAGGGAATCTTCCTCTCGTGGGTTCGATACCCAGGGTCACCTCTGGGGAAATAGGTGCGGGATACCCTTTCTTGTTCCAATACCGGATCAATAAAAAGGAGATTCACCCCTATAGGGGTGTTTTTGCTGGCCGGCGTGGTGTCGGGTGGTCGACGTTGGGCTGCTGCCCGTGATGGTTTGTTCCGTCCCCGGCCTTAGTTTTGACCCGGCGTGGTGCTGGGTGGGGGTGCTCCATAGGGTGTTGGGCGTTGCGCTAGGTATGGCTGCACCTAGTCATCTTCTCGGTGTGGTGCTAGCCGACATGGTGTCAGGTGGTGCCATTGGTCGTCTCTCCACCCGTCTACCAGTCTGTTGTGGCATGCTTCCGTGGTGATTGGCCGTTCCTCGGCATGCATATGGCAGCCATGGAGGTGGTTCGGTCCCTACGTGGGGGCAGCCATGGACGGTTGGGGAGCCTCCCTTGTCTTGCTCCCAGCCGTGGCGGGCGCTGTTCCGTCAGGTTGGCGAGCTTCATGGCTCTGTAGATAGCGGCCATGGATGCGGCGTCCTCCCATCTGGAAGTGTTGTGGCTCAGGGGTGACTGCTTCTCCCACTCTTGCAGGTTGTCGTCGGTCATGAAGTCCTCCTCTTTGGATTTCTAGAAGTTCCTGGTGTGGTCGCCCGGTGTGACCTCAGCTAGCTTTGCCCTTCGGTGTGGTGCCGGTGGACGGTGCGACCTCGGCTATGCGGTGCCCTTCGGCTACTCTTGTGGCTCTTCACACAACGGAAATGTGTGTGTGCTCGTGAAGCTTTCTGGGTGTGTACTCGGCTCCATGATGCCCTTCAATATTGCCGGCGACATCATTGTTGTGTTGTAGCCTCGGTGAAATGCATCTCTTCATGTACGCTGATGAGTGTTATTTTTACACTCCTCTAACCTGAGTTTAAACCGATATATTTAATTAAAACTGAGATATTCGCTCCGATATTGCCACTAATGACTAATGAATGCATAGGATTCCAAAAATCCTTTCTTTATTTTGTTTCCATAGGAAATGGGCTATTTATGGATGAAATCAAGCCAATACTTGGAAAGGAGTAAAGTGGAGATATAGGGGATCAAGTGGGAGGCGCACCAGACGAAACAGAGCAAAAGACGACGTTTTCATGCGACCACGCCTACTCGTATGGCATGGCAACCGAGGCTCCTCATCCACCTGAACAACCTTTATAAAGGGGCTAACACCAAATGGATAACATAACATCATGGGGAAGCGCAGAACAACTAGTCATCATCATCTTCATCTCCATCAACCCTAGCTGCCGCCATTTCATCTCCATAGCCACTGCTACTTGTGAGTTGCGCTGGGATTTTCCCCGAAGAGGAAGGGTGAAGCAATATAGTAGCGGATAAGTATTTCCCTCAGTGAGAACCAAGGTTATCGAACCAATAGGAGAACCATGCAAATTCTCGTCGTCAGCACCTACACACACAAAAGCAAACGCTTGCACCCAACGTAGGCAAGAGGGTTGTCAATCCCCTTGAAATCGTTACTTGCAAGGATGAATTCTGATAGTGGTAGATAGATAAAATAGAAAAGTAAAATAAAAAGTATAAAATTGCAACAAGGTATTTTTAGTTTTAGTAATATGATTAAGGTAGACCCGGGGGCCATAGTTTTCACTAGAAGCTTCTCTCTCGAAACAATAGCATACGGTGGGTAAACAAATTATTGTTGGGCAATTGATAGAAAAACGCATAGTTATGACGTTATTCATGGCAATGATCACATATATAGGCATCACGTCTGTGACAGGTAGACCGACTAGTGCCTCCATCTACTACTATTACTCCACCAATCGACCGCTATCCAGCATGCATCTATGGTATTAAGTTCATAACAAATAGAGTAACGCTTAAGCAAGATGACATGATGTAGACAAAGTAAACTCAAGCAATATGAATAAACCCCATCGTTTTATCCTTCGAAGAAACAATACAATACGTGCCTCGCTACCCCATCTGTCACGAGGTGAGGACACCGCAAGATTGAACCCACTACAAAGCACCTCTCCCACAGAAGATAAATCAATCTAGTTGGCCAAACCAAACGGATAGATCGGAGAGAAATACAAAGCTATCATAATCATGCATAATAAAGTTCAGAAAAGACTCAATTACTTTCAATGAATAATCTGATCATAAACCCACAATTCATCAGATCCCAACAAACACACCGCAAAAGAAGATTACATTAGATAGAACTCCATGGAGATCATGAAGAACATTGTATTGAAGATCAAAGAGAGAGAAGAAGCCATCTAGCTACTAGCTATGGACCCGTAGGTCTGTGGTGAACTACTCACACATCATCGGAAGGGCAGTAAGGTTGATGTAGAAGCCCTCCGTGATCGATTCCCCCTCCGGCAGAGTACCAGAAAAGGCCTCCAGATGGGATCACGGAAGAACAAAGACTTGCGGTGGCGGAAAAAAAATTGGGTGGCTCTCTGGGGGTTTCCCAATATTTGAGAATTATAGAAGTGGAATTAGGTCAGACGAAGCCATGTGGGGCCCACAAGGTAACAGGGCGCGCCTTGTTGCCTTGTCGTATCCTCGTTTGTCGTCTGGTCTCCTCCCGAAGCTTCTAGGGTCTCTTATGTCCAGAAAAAAAATCGTCAAAAAGTGTCATAGCGTTTGGACTCCGTTTGGTACTGATTTCCTGGAAAACCAAAAACAGGCAAAAACAGCAACTAGCACTAGGCACTAGGTTAATAGGTTAGTTCCCAAAAATGATATAAAATTGCATATTAAAACATATAAAGTATCCAAGATTGATAATATAATAGCATGAAACAATAAAAAATTATAGATACGTCGAAGACGTATCAGCATCCCCAAGCTTAATTCTTGCTCGTCCTCGAGTAGGTAAATGATAAAAACAGAATTTTTGATGTTGATTGCTACCTAGCATGTTTATCATGTAATCTCTTTACGGTATAAATGATGAGAAACAATGTAGTAATAATATCAACATAATAATATCCATGAATATAACTTTCAATATATGTGATCCTTAACGAATGTTATCCCTACTCATTTTATCATGTTAGCATGGCATGACTCCGCCTTCACCGCATAAATATAAATCATGAGCACCCCGGTGTTAAACCTGGCAATTGGATCATACTTCTAATGTGCTTCAGCATTTTCAACTCCACGCAATACATGAGCGTGAGCCATGGATATAGCACTATAGATTGAATAGAATGCGGTGGTAGAGATCAATAAGGGAAGTCAAAAAGGAAGAAAGTCTCGCATCAACTAGGCGGATCAACGGGCTGTGGAGATGCCCATCAATCGATATCAATGCGAGGAGTAGGGATTGCCATGCAATGGATGCACTAAGAGCTATAAGTGTATGAAAGCTCAACAGAAACTAAGTGGGTGTGCATCCAACTTTCTTGCTCATGAAGACCTCGGGCATTTGAGGAAGCCCATCATCGGAATATACAAGCCAAGTTCTATAATGAAAAATTCCCACTAGTATATGAAAGTGACAACATAGGAGACTCTCTATATGAAGAACATGGTGCTACTTTGAAGCACAAGTGTGGTAAAAGGATAGTAACATTGCCCCTTCTCCCTTTTCTCTCATTTCAATTTTTGTTGGGCTCTTTTGGCCTTTTTTTATTTTTCGTCCGGAGTATCATCCCGACTTGTGCGGGAATCATGGTCTCCATCATCCTTTCCTCACTGGGACAATGCTCTAATAATGATGATCATCACACTTTTATTTACTTACAACTCGATATTACAACTCAATAAACTGATATGAAATGACTCTATATGAATGCCTCTGGCAGTGTACCAGGATGTGCAATGATCTAGCGTAACATGTATAACAATGATGAACGGTGGCTTTGCCACATATATCATGTCAGCTCTATATGATCATGAAATGAATACGATGATGAACACACAAGTCATGAGACAGAACGGTGGAAGTTGCATGGCAATATGTCTCAAAATGGCTATGGAAATGCCATGATAGGTAGGTATGGTGGCTGTTTTAAGGAAGATATAAGGAGGCTTATGTGTGATAGAGCGTATCATATCACGGTGTTTGGATGCACCGGCGAAGTTTGCACCAACTCTCGAGGTGAGAAAGGGCAATGCACGGTACCGAAGAGGCTAGCAAATTACGGAAAAGTAGGAGTGCATATAATCCATGGACTCACATTAGTCATAAAGAACTCATATAATTACTGTGAAAGCCTACTAGCCCTCGAAGCAAGGTACTACTCGCATGCCCCTAGGGAGGAGGTTGGTAGGAGTTAACCATCGCGCACCCCCGATTATAACAGCACTCAAGGATTTCAATCAGACATAAAAATGCTCAAACCTCCCCACCATGCCATGACCAACACTTAGATGAGAAGTTAATAACAAGCTTTAATACCGATATTTCTACTAACCAATGATCATGAACCAATATCCTTTCATATTACGACATCAATACAATTAAACCATACGTTTCGTATTTAGTGATCTACACGAAAGTTTTTATTATATCCCCCTTGAATACCTATCCTTTTTGGACTACTCTTATAACACGTGCATATTGCCATTACTATTTATTAGACTCTCAAAAAGATTTAAGTGAAGCATGAGAGTGCAATCCATTCTATAAAATATAACCACCGCCGTGCTCTAACAGATAAAAGTGAAGCACTAGAGCAACTGCCTAGCTCAAAAGATATAAGTGAAGCACATAGAGTATTCTAACAAATCACGATAAATGTGTGTCCCTTTGAAAAAGGTGTGTCCAGCTGCTACGTGTAGTCTGCGTTGGTATTTCCCCGAAGAGGAGAGGATGATGCAGTACAGTAGAGATAAGTATTTCCCTCGGTTAAGAACCAAGGTTATCAATCCAGTAGGAGAACCAAGCAAAATTCCATTAAGCGCACCTGCACACAAAAGAGCAAACACTTGCACCGACCGCAAATAAGAGGGTTGTCAATTCTCTTAGCGGTTATTTGCAAGGATTAAATCTTATCGAGGTAAATATATAAACTAAAATACTAATAAAAATAAAAGTAAATAAATTGCAGCAAGGTATTTTTAGGTTTTAAATATATGATAAAGTAGACCGGGGGCCATAGTTTTCACTAGAGGCTTCTCTCTCGAACACATAGCATACAGTGGGTAAACAAATTACTGTTGGGCAATTGATAGAAAAGCAAATAATTATGACGGATTCATGGCAATGATCATGTATATAGGCATCACGTCAGAGACAAGTAGACTGACTCCTGCCTGCATCTACTACTATTACTCCAACCATCGACCGCTATCCAGCATGCATCTAGGGTATTAAGTATGAAACAGAATAACGCCTTAAGCAAGATGACATGATGTAGACAAAGTAAACTCAAGCAATATGATTAAACCCCATCTTTTTATCCTTAATGTCAACAATACAAATATGTGTCATGTCCCCTTCTGTCACTGGGATTGAGCACCGCAAGATTGAACCCATCATAAAGCACCTCTCCCATTGCAAGATAAATCAATCTAGTAGGCCAAACCAAATCGATAGATCGGAGAGAAATACAAAGCTATAACAATCATGCATAAAAGAGTTCAGAGAAGACTCAAATATTTCTCATGAATAATCTGATCATAAACTCACAATTCATCGGATCCCAACAAACACACCGCAAAAAAAAGATTACATCGGATAGAACTCCAAGAACATCGAGGAAAACATGGTATTGAAGATCAACCAGAGAGAAGAAGCCATATAGCTACTAGCTATGGACCCGTAGGTCTGTGGTAAACTACTCACACATCATCGGAAGGGAAACAAGGTTGATGTAGAAGCCCTCCGTGATCGATTCCCCCTCCGGCAGAGTACTGGAAAAGGCCTCCAGATGGGATCACGGAAGAACAGAGGTTTGTGGCAGCGAAAAGGTTTTCTCTTCTGGCCCTCTGTTGGTTTGGGAATATTTGTGGATTTATAGCGAAGGAATTAGGTCAAGACGTGCCACGAGGGGCCCACAAGCCTGGGGGGCGCGGCCACCCCCCTGGGGTGCGCCCTCCAGGCTTGCCGCCTCCTCGTGGCTCTTCTAGTCTTCTCCCGAAGCTTCCTGGTTCTCTTCTGGTCCAGAAAAAATTAATCCAAAGTTTTTTTTTCTCGTTTGGACACTTTTTGATAATGATTTTCTGAAAAGGCAAAAACAAGCAAAAAACAGCAACTGGCACTGGGCACTGGGTTAATAGGTTAGTCCCAAAAAATGATATATAATGGCATATAATTGCATATAAAACATCCAAGATTGATACTATAATAGCATGGAGCAATCAAAAATTATAGATACATTGGAGACGTATCACCAGCAAACAATGATTGTGGCAAACTAAAAAGCAAACAAAGCAAAAACTATAGCACAAGACGCTCCAACTAAAACTCATATCATGTGATGAATAAAAATATAGCTCCAAGTAATATACCGATAGATTGTAGACGAAAGAGGGGTTGCCATCCGGGGCATTCCCAATGTTGGGGATATTCCCCATGGTTATAACCTGGCTAAAGGTTTGTCCCGGCCTAGAGCTTGAATGCTTTATGGGTCGCCCCGTTGACCGGGTTAAGATAAGATGACAAGGAGGAATCCAGATCCCAGTGACGAGACCCGGCAGGAGGCCGGCTTGACAGGAGCCTAATGGGCCGGCTCGCAGAGAAGGTCCAAGAAGAGGAAAAGTTCCCTGACAAGGGAAGCAAGACCCGGCTCGGAGAGATGACCCGGCCTGGGAGACCCAGCCCGGAGAGAAGACCCGGCTGGAAGAGAAGACCCGGCCTGGGTAGATCAATTCGGAGGAAAAGACCCGGACTAGGAACCAACTTGTAATAGAAAATAGACTAGTCCTATTCCTATTAGGACTCTACATGTAAGCCGCCCCTTCAACTTATATAAGGAGGGGCAAGGCACCCCAAGAGGGACAGGTCAAGATAGACAGAAAAGCAGAAGTTCTCGAAATTAGAGGTAGCAAAACCGCACCCTTGTAATCGAGATCATGATCATCAATAGCAATCAAGCAGGATGTAGGCTTTTACCTCCACCGCGAGGGGCCAAACCTGGGTGAACTCACGTCTCTCGATTCCGTCCAACCCCGTTCAAGTTACCACCTAGTTGCGATGGCTTCACCACTAAAGTCCTTTTCACGAGGACATCTGCCGTGACAAAACCACGACAGTTGGCACCCACCGTGGGGCCGTGCACAGTGGTATTGTGTTCTTGGAGGGAGCAATTCCAGGGATCGAGAACTTCGCAATTGGACGGATGAAGAAAAGCCGGCTCGGAAGGATCTACATCGACTCTGAGTTCATCCGTCGAGGCCAGGAAAAATTTTGGCAGCAAGGGACGAAGCACAGCGTTCGTATGTTCAATTCGATCGACCTCGGCGGCGGCGGATGTTCTTTGATTGCTTTGCAAAGCCGCCGTCAGATCGTTGCATGGCTAACCTTCAGGTGATTATGGGTCCTGGCGGCTGACTGCGGCGCTATTCATAGAAACCCTCAACAACCTCAGGTCACGCCTACCATACAGATCATCAGAAAACAAGGCAGGGAAATCAGCAGCGATTTGATACATCGGGAAAAAAAGGGGGGGCAGCGGCGGCCACAAGCACACCACCAGACGAGCTGGTCATCCCAGCGAACCAGCATCCAGGGGATCTGGGGTTGGGTTGCAACAAGCTATCACCCGACAGAATCTGTTGGACTTTAAAGATTGTTGCTATCAGCCTGCAAAGGACAAACATAAAATTCCGGAGGCCAGACCGCAGGCAAGGGTACCGAAGTGTTCTATAAAGTAACTGCTAACGAGCCTCGCGCGGATGTGACGAAGCAAACTAGCCAAAGCGGTGGATGCATTAGACGGACATTTTTTTCCAGGCAAAAGCAAAGTCAACAGGACCTGTTCATGTGCAGAACCGTGAGATCAATTCATGGTAGCTAACCATAAAGGAATTATTGAACAGGACATGGATTTCAAGCAAGCCCATGGAATCTACCATGTGAAGCGCATCTAGTCTAATACTAGTACAGTATGGATCAGATTTTGTGCTTCGGCCTACCGGATTGAGCAAATCGCCGGATCCTAATCTGACACACGTCATGCCATCCAGCAAAGCCAGTTTTGATTTATTATTCGGTCACGTGTGGCGGGTCAAAAAAGACCAAGCTACCTCTGCACCCGGACAAAACAGTTAGACTTCGCGAGCCGTCGTAAAAGGACGCGTCTGTATCTGCACCACGCCAAATTACCAACGGACGGGCACATGCCGTTGTTCCCGGCGTTACAGTCCGCTTTAAAAAAGAGTGGATCGATCTACACCTCGATTTGCTCCATCCACGTTCCTCCGACAAAAATACCAGGATTTATACGCAAGACAATTGTTCACTGTCCGTGTGAAACACGGCAAGGTGAATCCAAAAGATCATCTGTTGTTCAAATACATCAGGTGATATCTATCCAGTCTGATTTTTTTTAGCACATATTAAATTCTCTGAGAACAATTACTCTGGCCTACAGTATTTTTACACAGGACAAGTGTCCACTACAAAAGTGACATCATGCCACGGATATGGAGTTCGCGCCAGCGTTGTCCTACACCGGTGTCCGCCCATTACCGCGTCGCCCGACGGGCAGGCGTACAGGACGCTGTCCTATGGTCTGGTCTACATCAACATACCAGGGCCGCGCCCGCCCGCGCCGGGTTGCCCAATGGACAGACGCACGGGCTACCGCCCCCGCGGCCCGGTCTACATCAACACGCCCGACGACACTCGCGTCCGCGCAGGTTCAAACGCCACGGCCGACTCCCGCGTCCGTGCCGGCTCAAACGCCACGACCGACTCCCGCGCCCGCGCCGGCTCAAACGCCGCGGCCGACTCCCGCGCCCGCGCCGGCTCAAACGCCGCGGCCAACTCTCGCGCCTGCGCCAGGCTCAAATGTCGTGGTCAACTCTCGCGCCCGCGCCGGCTCAAACGCCGCGGCCGACTCTCGCGCCCTCGCCGGCTCTAACACCGCGGCTGACTCTCGTGTCCACGTCGATTTCTAAAGGCCTGCGGCCGACTCCCACGTCCGCACCAGCTTATCGGCCAGCTCCTGCGTCTACATCAACCTGCAGCGGCCGTCCAAGGACCATTATCCAAAGAAATATCGTTGTGCCACGGAATACGTCATGCACCAGCATCCGTCCATGTCACACTGCTCGATGGACACGTGCCCAAGCCGCCGTCCCCTGCGGTCTGATCTACATCAACATACCGGGGCCGCGCCTTCTTGCGCAAGCTGCCCAATGGACAGGCGTGCCCGCTGCCGCCCCTGTGTTTCAGTCAAACTTCAACAAACCGCCGGCTCGAACCTCCAGCCGGATTGCCGACTTACGGAGTCATAAAGGTTGCCAAAGAGGACTGGCTGCCACGATGCGTAGTTCAAACATAGGTATCCTGCCTTATTGGCGAAAAATTAAAGGTTGCCAAAGAGAACTAGCTGCCACGATGCGCAGTTCAAACATAGGTATCCTGCCATACTGGCGAAACATAAAAAAAGAGGGGTTACCAAAGAAGACTTGTCGCCATGATGCACAGTCTAAACAGGGGTATCCTCATATATTATGATCAATGGAATAAAGCCGGCTTATCTGGACCCCAGATGTTTTGCAGTAGTAGCATTGTCTCCTGTATATCCTATGCTGAGCTTTTCCATGATCATATGGTTACTTGGGGGCTTCCAACTCATCGAGTTTAGCTTTTCACCACCCTTTTGACCCGGCAGTAAACGCCACTATCATTCTTGGTTATACCTGCCTGTTTGCTGATTGGTACTCCCCTATGTGACCCGTCATACTCTTGATAAAAGTCAATCACACCGATGCCTATTACGGCTTGTGTTGACCCTGAACTTTTCAAGGTTAAAATGCCGGCTTAAGTCACGTGAGACCCGGCCCTCAGAAAGCTAGGACAAACCAAAAGAAGCCTCCCAAGCCTGCTTCCACTGAGAGCGAAGAAGACTCGAGCCTCGAAAGCCGGTCTTTTTGGGATATATATATCTTTATATGTTTATTTTTTATATATTTTGTTATGTATTTTTTTATCTATATATATTCTTGCTGCTCTTTTTGCAGGGATCAATTTTTTGTCAAGCTTGAGTCACAAAGATGACCGGGTTATTAATAAAACCGGGTCACAAAGATGACCCGGATCTTGATAACATCTGCGTCACATGTATGACCAGGTGCCCAGTACAAATCGGGTCACACGTATGACCGGGCGATGGGAATATCAATTTGCTCAAGTATATTGCAATATTCCTGGATTTCTTACAAACATCTGTTTACCGGGTTATGCATAATTCGGGTCACAAGAATGACCAGGTTATTGGAATTTCTTCTTGTGCCTTAATATATTTCAGCACTTATGGATTTCTCAGGACATATATTTGTCGGGTTATCATACATACAAAACCAAAGACTTGATTCCAGAATATCCGAAGTATAATTGCCGGGTTGAGGAGCAGTTATGGTTTGGTACATTGTCAAAAATTTGGCCATCAGATCAAACACAGTATACTCAATGCATAATGGCATTGCCAGATGATGGAATTTATCTACACAGCATTTAGGCAAATTTTCAACAAGTTTTTATCACAATGGGTTGAGCCGGCGAGTTTCATGACAGAATGCCGGCAGCTGGATTGTCTGGGTTGATGTTTGCTCGATTTGTTTCAGCATTAGTGGTCACCGGCCTTTATATCTCAAGTGTCGAGCCTCGAAAGCCGGCTTTTATTTGGTTAAGTTGCAACTCCAGTCAAGGATTCATATTGAGCAAATCAACATATAAAAGTTTTTGAGGATAATCTTTGGCACAAATATTTCAAAAGTGCATGATGGCACTGCCAGATAAAGCAACAAGTCCTGCTCTTTCAACTCGGCAGTTTCTGACCCGGTTTGTGTCAACATAGCCTGTATAAAATAAGGATCAAGGTTATATAATTTCTTCAAACAGTCCCAAGTCGCTGCAAGCAAACAACCCGGCACTTGGGGGCTACATCATATGATATTATTCTTTTTTAAGGGAGAAGTACATGTAAGTCCCAAGTCGCTTGCAAGCAAACGGCCCGACACTTGGGAGCTACAGCATTCAGTTGTTTAAACAGATCATAAGGTCCATGTTGAAGACCCAACCCATCACATACTGATGAGCCGGCCCTTGGGGGCAGTGAATCCAGATCCCAGTGACGAGACCCGGCAGGAGGCCGGCTTGACAGGAGCCCAATGGGCCGGCTCGCAGAGAAGGTCCAAGAAGAAGAAAAGTTCCCTGACAAGGGAAGCAAGACCCGGCTCGGAGAGATGACCCGGCCTGGGTAGAACCGGTCCGGAGAGATGACCCGGCCTGGGAGACCCAGCCCGGAGAGAAGACCCGGCCTGGGTAGACCCGGCCGGAAGAGAAGACCCGGCCTGGGTAGATCAATTCGGAGGAAAAGACCCGGACTAGGAACCGACTTGTAATAGAAAATAGACTAGTCCTATTCCTATTAGGACTCTACATGTAAGCCGCCCCTTCAACTTATATAAGGAGGGGCAAGGCACCCCAAGAGGGACAGGTCAAGATAGACAGAAAAGCAGAAGTTCTCGAAATTAGAGGTAGCAAAACCGCACCCTTGTAATCGAGATCATGATCATCAATAGCAATCAAGCAGGATGTAGGCTTTTACCTCCACCGCGAGGGGCCGAACCTGGGTAAACTCGCGTCTCTCGATTTCGTCCAACCCCGTTCAAGTTACCACCTAGTTGCGATGGCTTCACCACTAAAGTCCTTTTCACGAGGACATCTGCCGTGACAAAACCATGACACCCAAGCTTAGACGCTTGGGTCTTCCTTGAATATTACCTTGGGGTGCCTTGGTAATCCCCAAGATTAGGGTCTTGCCGCTCCTTATTCCTTCATCCATCGTGATCTCACCCAAAACTTGAAAACTTCAGCACACAAAACTCAACAGAAACCTCGTGGATCCATTAGTATAATAAACATATCATAAACTTTAGGTATTGTTGTAAACTCATAATTTATTCTTGCATAATACCTACTGTATTCTAACTACTCCATGACTTATACCCCCCTATATAATCCATAGTTTCATTAAAACAAGCACACTATGCAATAAAAATAGAATATGTCTAAAACAGAACAGTAAGCAATGATAGAATATTTATCCATACTTTTGTAACTCCACAAATTCTGAAAACTTAGGAAAACATAAACAATTTGTATACCAATACTGTGTAAAAATTTCAGATTTTTCTGACGTTCCAGTAATAAATTAAATATCAACTACTGGGCAAAAACTTTCTGTTTTCAAACAGCATCAATTATACTATCATTCAAATCATCCCAAAGGCATTACTTGGCACAAACACTAATTAAAAGATAAAAACACAATCATTACTGTAGAAATAATCATGTGACTCAAGAAACATAAAAATCTCAATAAAGATAAATATTGGGTTGTCTCCCAGCAAGCTCTTTCTTTATAGCCATTAAGATAGGCTTCGAGATTTTAATGATGCTCACATGAAAGACAAGAATTGAAGCACAAAGAGAGCATCATGAAACATGTGACTAACACATTTAAGTCTAACATACTTCCTATGCACAGGCATTTTATAGGAAAACAAATTATCAAGCCAATCAATATCTAGCATATGCAAATAGGAAAAATGAAGCATTAAAAATTTCAACACAAAGAGAGGTAATTTAGTGACATGAAAATTTCTACAACCATATTTTCCTCTCTCATAATAATTGCATGTAGGATCATAATCAAATTCAACAATATAGCTATCATATAAAATATTATCTTCGTGATCCTTATGCATAAAAGTTTTATAATCTTCCAAGATAGTGGGATTAACATCAACTAAAGTCATGACCTCTCCAAACCCACATTTATCAAAAATTTCATAAGATTGAACACTCTCCGAATATGTGGGATTCTTTTTACCTAAAGTTGACACTCTTCCAAACCCACTTTCAATATTATTGCAAACATTATTATCAATAACATATTCATCATGAGGCTTAAATCAATTTTCAAGATCATAAGAAGCATTATCACCCCAATCATGATCATTGCAATAAGTAGTGGACCTAACAAAATTATCATCCCCAAGCTTGTAGCTTTGTATATCATTAGCACAATTGACATTAATAGAATTTATAATAACATCATTGCAATCATGCTTTTCATTCTAGGAGATGTCATGAATCACTTTATAAATTTCTTCTTTTAACACTTCATCACAATTTTCAGATTCACGGTTTTCAAGCAAAACTTCATAAAGATAATCAAGTGCACTCAACTCACTAGTAATTGGTTCATCATAATTGGATTGTTTGAAACTATTAGAAAGTGGATGAGGATCCATATCAATATTTTTTAGCAAGCGAAGATGCAAGCAAATAGAAGGCACATGACAGCACAAGGAAAGATAGCGCACAGAATATTTTTGGTATTTTCGATTTTTTAGAGAATTGAGGGAGACGAAAAAGAGAAGGCAAATAAAAGCAAATAAAAAGTAAAGAAAGTGATTGATAATTTGTATGTAGGAACCTGATGAGAATTTGATGATATCTCCCCGGCAACGGCGCCAGAAATTCTTTCTGCTACTTGTGAGCTGCGTTGGGATTTTTCCCGAAGAGGAAGGGCGAAGCAATATAGTAGCGGATAAGTATTTCCCTCAGTGAGAACCAAGGCTATCGAACCAATAGGAGAACCACGCAAATTCCCGTCGTCAACACCTACACACACAAAAGCAAACGCTTGCACCCAACGCGGACAAGAGGGTTGTCAATCCCCTTGAACTCGTTACTTGCAAGGATTAATTTTGATAGTGGTAGATAGATAAAAAAAGAAAAGTAAAATAAAAAGTATAAAATTGCAGCAAGGTATTTTTAGTTTTAGTAATATGATTTAGGTAGACCCGGGGGCCATAGTTTTCACTAGAGGCTTCTCTCTCGAAATAATAGCATACAGTGGGAAAACAAATTACTGTTGGGCAATTGATAGAAAAGCGCATAGTTATGACGTTATTCATGGCAATTATCACATATATAGGCATTACGTCCGTGACAAGTAGACCGACTCCTGCCTGCATCTACTACTATTACTCCACCAATCGACCGTTATCCAGCATGCATCTATGGTATTAAGTTCATAACAAACAGAGTAACGCTTAAGCAAGATGACATGATGTAGACAAAGTAAACTCAAGCAATATGAATAAACCCCATCGTTTTATCCTTAGTAGCAAAAATACAATACATGCCTCGTTACCCCTTCTGTCATGAGGTGAGGACACCGCAAGATTGAACCCACTACAAAACACCTCTCCCACTGAAGATAAATCAATCTAGTTGGCCAAACCAAACGGATAGATTGGAGAGAAATACAAAGCTATCATAATCATGCATAATAAAGTTCAGAAAAGACTCAATTACTTTCAATGAATAATCTGATCATAAACCCACAATTCATCGGATCCCAACAAACACACCGCAAAAGAAGATTACATCGGATAGAACTCCATGGAGATCATGGAGAACATTGTATTGAAGATCAAAGAGAGAGAGAAGAAGCCATCTAGCTACTAGCTATGGACCCGTAGGTCTGTGGTGAACTACTCACACATCATCGGAAGGGCAGTAAGGTTGATGTAGAAGTCCTCCGTGATCGATTCTCCGGTAGAGTACCGGAAAAGGCTTCCAGATGGGATCGCGGAATTGCGGCGGCGAAAAAATTGTTTTGGGTGGCTCTCTAGGGGTTTCCCAATATTTGAGAATTTATAGAAGTGGAATTAGGTCAGACGGAGCCACGTGTGGCCCATAAGGTAACAGGGCGCGCCTACCCCCCTAGGGCGCGCCATGTTGCCTTGCCGTCTCCTCATTTGCCGTCTGGTCTCCTCCCGAGGCTTCTAGGGTCTCTTATGTCCAGAAAAAAATCGTTAAAAAGTTTCGTAGTGTTTGGACTCCGTTTGGTACTGATTTCCTGGAAAACCAAAAACAGGCAAAAAACAGCAACTGGCACTAGGCACTGGGTTAATAGGTTAGTTCCCAAAAATGATATAAAATTGCATATTAAAGCATTTAAAGTATCCAAGATTGATAATATAATAGCATGAAACAATAAAAAATTATAGATACGTCGAAGACGTATCAGCCACCACCTTCATCTCCACCATAGTTCTGAGCAATCTAGTCATATTTATAATCATGTTTCACACACCGCATCCATTGTAAGACATATTATCAATCAATCTATCTTCATGATGTGTTCTTCGTGTGATCTGATCTCCGTGTGTGAGTAGTCCGGTATGGTATGGGTTGAGACAAGGGCCTTGCAAACCGATGTATTTGTTGGACGAAACAATGGAAGGATTTTGAATTAACGTCTCATATGTGTAACATAAAATTGTTCCGAAAGTTGTCTCTTGTCTCGTTCGCGTTCTTCATCCGTGCAGGTACCTAGGATCATGGAGAACGAGACACGAAGAGCCTAAGGGCAGGGAGACCGTGAAGTGTTATCTGGAACACCAGTGACATAAAGGTTTGTTACAGTAACACAGATCCTATCCATGGGGATTTAAGAGGTGTAGTCATTAAACGCCCAATGCTTTTGTTTGATTATTGCGATCTTAATTATCGAGGCAACCCCGCGTGACGGATAGGGCCTACGGTTGGACAACTGACTCTTGATGCAGGACGCGCGCCGGTCAAGACGTAATTTGGACACATCCCCCACTTCGATACTTAACAAGCACATCTTGATGGGTGACTTCCAGAGTACAAATTAAGATCATATTTGGCCCCATTACAAATATATGGTTGTAAGCATAAGACCTCATACCCATGTCTATTTTTATTATAAGTGTTATTCCAGTGTCAGTTTGATTTACGATTCGGTCAAAATTTGAAATTAATTCTTTAGCAAAAGCTTGTTTGAGACCCTATCTTAAAGGGCACCGTCCACCTGTGGGTTCGATAACTCAGGGCCACTTCTGGGGAAAAAGGTTTTTGCTCCATTTCCGGATAACCAAAGGAAGTAATCAACCTTTTCTTACGCAGATGGCGTGGACTCGGCCGCACGCTGCCCTTCGGCTGCGCCAATAGCCTTCAGGTGTCATGGTTTGGTCTCGGCTAATTGGTGCTCTTCGTCCACGGTGGTGATGCTTCTCGTGCAAAAAGGTGCCCCCGTTGGCTCTGTCCCAGTCTTTGCGGTGGTTTGCCAGTGGTGTGGTGAGGTTGGAGCTTGCGGTGCGGTCTGAGCTGTGCGTTGCCTCGGCAATGTGGCGGTGCCAAAGTTCCCCTCTGGACTTGCTTGAAATGGTGTGTGTGTCTGTGTTTTGGTGTGTGGTTGTACTATGTGTGAGTGTTTTTTCGGTTGCCTCACTTCTCTCTTGTTTTCCTCAAGTACTCTGGTTCACTTGAACCTATCTTGTATGGAGCAGCAATGCTTCTATGCAAATTCGAATGAAAATATTCAGGTGGGGATTTGCTCAACTGGAGAGTCGCAGATTTGATTAGGTCTCCGAATCTGGGTGGATATGTAACGAGTAATCCATTTTCCTTTTTATTGCTCACTTTGTGTGGGTTTTGTAACCGCTTTACGCGTCTTGCCTTTCCTTCTATGCTATCGTCTAGACGTATCCTTGAAAAAAAGATCCTCCCGTTCACTACACCAATTTCCGTTATTATTTATCTGCTTCCAGTGAGTGACCAGCACAGTGACAGTGAGAGCATTGTTTTTTCATTCAGATTCAGTCTTCTGCACGTTACGGCATTTCAACGTAGTACAACAGCTTGTACAATATTCTCAACTGCCACGATACGTGTACTAATAATATCTGGAATGCTGTTTAAAAAAAATCTGGAATGACATCGCATTGCATTTCCAACTGTCACAGCCAGTACAGATAGTATCTTTTTTTTTTACAATGCCAGTACAGATATCCTTATGTCTACGGACATTTGGTCAACACACGAAGATTCGGTGAAACGGCTAATTGGACGAGTGAGACTTTGTCAACTAACACAATCAAGATTAGGTTGGGGATCACTACGTACTTGAGAGTTGACACGCTCAACCTCAAGAGGCCAAGAAAAGAAAAACTCCCAATGGGGCATGAATTTTTAGGGTTTCAATTTGACCAGGTGCAGTATTTCCTCTGTGTTTCTTTTCAGATTTGTAACCGGACAGATCAAATTAGGTCACAAGAGACAACCGTCTGAATTGTAAATTTTCTCTGCTACAGTATATTTTAGGTGTAGCATCGACAAATCTGCTGGCGGTATCTAGAGGATAGAGTTGAAACTAGGATGAGGAACCTTACATAATAATCTAAGTTAGTAGACAGTTAGTGGGTGCTGGCCGGTCTAATAGTCTATGCCTCTGAGTCTCTGACTAAGTAATTAATCTTGTGATTAGTGGGAGAGTGGGCATGCATGTGACGGGCGGACCAACACGACGTTGGTTCTGTGTTGACGTAGAATATTTTTTGCAATCTACCGAGTGCACCACGAATCTAAGCAAAAGATCCCTCGAAAAATAAATAAAAATAAGCAAAGGGAGCTATAAAGGTCATTGTTGTAATTATCCCTCTCCAACTATATTATCTTCCGCTTTCTCCTATCATTAGTCATTACACATGCAAAAGGCAATGGTAAATCAAATCAACGAACGGCGGCTCTCATTAGAAGTTGGCCAAATCCTGAAACCTAGAACAGCGTTCATATGTTGGTGAGAGTGTGTTGTGTGTGTGTGACGTGAGTGACAATGCTCATTTTCTTCGGTTTTTGTCCGGTTTTTCCGTTAATTATCTGGGCAATTCTCTTCTAGTACTTAATTAATTAATGAGACAAATCCTTTGCATCCGTTTCAAAAGAAAAGCAATGCTCATTTCTCGTATAAAAACAATTTTCCAAGGGGTCGTTCGCACGAGTGGAATACCACACAAGAATTAATCGGAATTCCTTTGCAATGGACGATCGCATATAAACTTTGGAGGAAAAGAAGCATACTTGCAAATGGGTGCGTATTAAACTAGCTGGTGCTCCAGCGGCGGAATCTCGGGGGGTGCTTTTCTCACGACACAATCATCGGGGATGCTAGTTTTCAAAAGAGAAATCTAGGGCATCCGTGTGGGTGCGGTGGGATCAAATTAAGCCAGAAAGGACGCAGAGAGTAGTCGACTACTACTAGTGGTAACGGCGACGATGAAGGTCTGAACCGAAACGGACGTCACGGGGTCAGTGCGGCGGCCCTGCGCTGCAGGTCCGTGCTTTCCGACTACGGGGACGGCACGCACGCGCGCGCGCGCGCAACCGGGCATGTGCACTGCGCACGCCACGAGCCGCGCATGGGCAAAACCAGCTAGCCCTGTCCACTTGTGCAGTTGTGCTCTTGCCCAGCTGACAGACATGGATGCTGTGCTGATCAACAGTTGCTAACGATTGTTAGGCCCAGCGTAATTATCGTCTTGCGTGCCCGACCATGCCGTATTAATGAAACCGGGGAATCAATTCCTCTAGCAATCAAGATTGCACGATGGTCCGAGTGCACACCAATGATTGCCTGTGGTTTGGTCTTACGAAACTCTGATGAATCATTTGCAGGCCAAGAAGAAGAGCTGTGCTGTGTTGTTGCGTAGTACTACAACCACCACGGCAGATTAATTAACCCGTTGGCGCGATAATTAGTTTTCTGTTAATCGAACTACCATGCCATGATTGGCGACCTCCGTACAAATTAACCAGATGCAGAGACACGGCAGAGCTAGCTTAGCTAGGCGGTAACGTGACAAGACTCTCGACAAGAGACAGCCCTTATCATCACTATCAGGCCCCTCTCTTAACCCCCTGCTTCCTTCAACAGAGAGAAAACTCATTGCGAGACTGGCTTGGAGAGCACTTGAAGTTGTTCTTCTTCGGGTAGCTAGATCCTGAAAGTTATTATACTTCAGACTAGTTCAGAATGCATAGGATTTAAATACTACTGAATTTTGCAGGAATCAGCATAAATTCCCCGTTTTTAACAGACTGTACTTACAGAAAATCAGTTCCCGATTCACCTGAATTTTCTACGAGATTTTGTTTGGCAATGGGGCCGCGGCCGAGAAAAAGGCTTTAGTGTATTATAAATCAAGAAGGTCGTGCGTGCAGCTCGAGCGGGAGCCAACCTGGGAAACAGCTTGAGTGGAGCGGCGTAGTAATGCTTAGTTGCAGCTCTTTCGGAATTGTTCCTCGCCTCATCACGAGTCATGTAGCTAGCCTTTAGTACTCCCTCCGTTCCTAAATATAAGTCTTTTGGAAGATTTCAATATGAACTAGATACGTATATATATAGACGTATTTTAGAGTGTAGATCCACTCATTTTGCTTCGTATGTAGTTCATATTGGAATCTCTAAAAAAGACTTATATTTAGTAACGGAGGAAGTACTTGATATTTAGGTAGATTAATTCATTGATTCTATCCTGGATTTATGCAGACCGAGTGTTACATGTCGTAGATTCGATGAATGTCATTGGTTGCAGCTTGCAGTTGGCATAATATAGGAAGGTGCTCACACTTTTCTATTGTACTCCATCCGTTCCTAAATATAAGACCTTTTAGATATTTCAATACGGACTACATACGAAGCAAAATGAGTAAATCTACACTTTAAAAATATGTCTATATATATCTTAAAATATGTAAAAGGGCTTATATTTAGAAACGGAGGGAGTATATGTCATCGGTTGCGGAACTGATTACTACTCTCTCCCGCACAGATGGCTAGCAAGAGGTCCCGAGAAGGCGATGCAAACACACGGCACACGACACACACAACTGAATACAGCCGAGTACCACGCCAAAAAAAGAAAGAATACAGCCGAGTACATCCAAGCATTCAGTTAACTAGAAGATACCCCGCGCGTTGCGGCGGAATTTTTAGCAATAAATTTTCAAACAAAATAACAACTCTATTATATACATGTGATAGCAAACAATGTTCTAAAATGGAAGAATCATGTATGCATTATTAAATCAGCATATCAAATGGTGTTTCGATCATTGAGAAAAATAAATCAAGTCACCTAAATTTTCTATGACTAACAACAATTAAACTTTCCTGTCCATACATGAAAGATTTCAATTTCATAACATCATCTCGACCATTTAGTTGTTCACATAAGTTGTTATAATCTAGACCACATTAGGTACGACATTTACAGATTTGCTGCATTACGTAACAATAAAATAAGTATTGTTACATTTGTTGATATTCTGTAAATGCGTAAGTAGAAATTAGCAGTCATTAAATATTGTTCTGGGAGTCAAGTAGAAACCTCCAAAATTGAATGACAAAAACTAGAACTGAAACTTATCAAATGACAAAAAATACTTAGTGTGCCAAGTTTGTTCTCCCCACCAATCCAGTCTCAACGCTGACGGAAATATTAGATGGATTACATATGAAACAAAATGTTCTCAGTACTATTTGGAAAAGGGGATCACACTTGAGACCAAAACTTGCTTAATTTGGCTCCTTGTGTCTTCTTACTTTTGTTTATTGTTGCTCTTTATTATATCTTTTATATATTAGCATTGCAACACATGTGCTATACTCGAGTTGTTATCATCAAAAAGAGTCGTTTATCATAAATTTATCTGAAAATTTGCTTGATGTAGTTGACGGAATCTGACAGGGGGAACTAAATTGGCCAGTCATTGCGGATAGAGCGAATAAATGTAGTGATAGCTAGCTCACAAATATTATAAATACTACAATAGAGAGAAACATCCTTACTATATCAAGAATGCAAAATTTTGCAGATAGCAGGCACTTTGCAACACACCATTAGGCCATCTAGCAAGCTTGAACCAATATTTTCAAATAAGAATGTAGAGCATAAAGTCATCAAATTACTAAATTCAGTAGAATATAAACTGAGAGAACATCCATGTCGGGCTGATGCCCCTGTCCAAGCAGCACCTGTGTGTCATGAGCAGGGAACAAACTTAAATTTAAAGATTAGAAACTCATTGGAGGACATGAACAAATAATTACCTTTGAAATGAAACCAGTTGACCACTCATGAAAATGCATTTTCTCGAAACCTCGAGCAGGGAGACATTAGGTTTCTACATTGACTCAATATATATGATACAATCAGCCAATATTAGAACTACCAAGCGTCGATCCTCACCTTAGATGAGCTCCTCCTTGTGGAGGTAGTCAATTGGTGTAACATCCATCACAACCCTGATGTTGCCATCAAGTAGTCCTGCGTGGACGGAGGCGCTGATGGTGGACTCGGGCTTTACTTGTTTAGTAACCAGCTGGTTCTTCTGTGGCGTAGGTAGACGGATCAGTAGGCACTGGTGCCACCAGCTTGTCACTCCTTTTCCTCTTGCACAAACGACTGAGTTGTTAGCGGACGCAGCAGAGGCACTGCTAGCATCGCCTGAGGACCCTACGGGACTTGTGTTGCTGAGCGTTGCGTTGTGTGCTCTTTTGGGTCACTGGATGAGACCCATGTGTAAGTGCGTGTGTATATATACTATAAAAGGGGAAATTTATCATCATTGAAGAAAGAAAACTAAAATAAATATGAACTCACTACAGGAAACAGGTAATATGCCTACGGTCAAACGTATGCCGACGGGCCCCGTCGACATACATCGAGATAAGCCGACGGCCTAACCGAAACCGTCGTTATACAAGGGTCGTCGACAAATTCAGAGCTACGCCGACGGGGCCCGTCGGCATATCTCCAATATACGCCTACGGTCACCGTCGGCACAGATTAACCGTCGGCATATCTTCAATATACGCCGACGGTCACTGTCGGCACAGATTAACCGTCGGCATACGGGCTTTTGACTGACGGAAGGCTACCGCCGTCAAAGCTATGCCGACGGCCCTAACGGCGGCCGTCGGCATAGATATTTTTTTTATTTCTTTTCTATTTTTTTAAAGGGTTGAATGTGAGTTAGCTAAACTTAAACATATACAAATTATATATCAATTTGGGGTAGAATTTTTCATAGAGTATGAATATACACTTTGTTTATGTTTTTGAAAATGTTTAAAATGTGACCTCATGTACTTTTGCAAATAGGTCCTTATACTTTATAAAAATCACAACTAATTCATACTTGCATCGATTTTGACAAACTTTATATGTGTTTCTATTAGAATATGGAAAGGAATTTGTTAGTATACTATGTTTTGAAATTTGAATAAATTAAAATCATGTTTATTTCAAAAATTTCAGATAACACCCTCTTGTTTTGATTTGTTTGTATATTTTTCATTCCTTGACCAAATGAGGCAAATTTTATATCTATTTGCATCAAAAAGTTTCAAGGATTTCAAAAATCATGTGTTTAGTTTGGAATGTTTAAATATTACTTTGATGCTTTGCTGCAATAGAGAAATCTACCCCCCTAGATTTCCAGGTCACACTGGTCACGGTTACGCCGCTCCGGTGCCTTCGGAGGTTAACAATGCCACCAAAACTTGCACTGGGTCCTCATACATGTGTGAAAGTGTGGTGGTAGGTTTAAACACCCAACACACTAATCCGGAGTGTGACCCCCTTCACGGACGACACTGTCGCCAGCACTTAGAGGAGGAAACTGCGAGGAAGGTTCAACCCAGAGGGAATCTTGTGATAGGTTGGGCTAAAACTATGTTTTAGAATGTTCCTATGGGCTAACCTAGCACAACCAAGTGGAAAAGTACATTGGTCAAAGGTCGTCCGGTGAAAGTCAAAGGGCTAGATCGTGGGGTCAAACTATCCACAGTTAGGCTGCTCGGGGACCTTCGGAGGCTAGCAATGCCACCATAGCTTGCATTGTGTCCTACTACATGTCTGAGAGTGGCCCCCTTCACGGACGGCGGTAACACCGAAGTAACTTTCAACACTTTTGTTGTAGTATGAATTGTTCTGAATAGTCAGAGCATGATCAATTCATGAAATCCAACCGTATAAATTCTCAAAAAATTGTATGATGCCGGAAATCCTCGGGATCTGGCACGGCATCATCACATGGCCCCTGTAGGGTGTGGTAAGAGTTTGGACGCGTTTCGAAAAAGCCTCACCTGAGGCCGATTGTAAAGTACACCATCTCCAAGCTAGTCTCTGGGTATCGAGAGGGAACGTGTTCGGTTTGTGAAGCAAATGCGAGTCATGTTGCTCCGTTGGCCTCAAAACTTCTCGTGCTCTCAAAGGAGAATATCGCGTGACACGTTGAAAGAACATGCGGTGCCCCCATGTTTGGTTTTGGTAATTGATGACAATTCCTATGGACTAATGGTTGCCTTGAGTTATATTTGAAGGGTTTGTCCATAGGCTTTTCTTGAAGTCCATTTGTTGGTTTCAAGGAGAGTATGTGATGACCAAGGTGCTATTCAAGGAGTTATCCAAAGTTTGGTCATATGAGAGTTGAGTGTATTGCAAGTATGTCTTGAAGAAGAAGATTGTGTGAACATTCATGTTTACCTTCAAGACATCATCTTTATGAAGAGAGAAGATTTTGATTGAGCCTATTGCAAGCATGTCTTGAAGAAGAAGATTGTGTGAACATTCATGTTTATCCTCAAGACATCATCTTAATAGAGAGTGTTGGAAAGATTCAAGGTTGATCAAGACTAAGTACAAAGAGTGAATCAAGTTGATCAACACACAAAGCGTAGAAGTTGTACCGAGTGGGATCATGTGATCTCATGGTATGGTAAGTATTGTCCATTATGCTTTGTGTACTAACCCATGTTCTTTGTGAGAGTTCCTTGTGGGGTTAGGTATGTTTCCATGGGTGTGCATCAAAAGGATGATCTCATACAACACATGGAGGATGACATCAAGTGGTGATCGTCATCAAGTTTGCGATGTGCAAGTTCAAGTGGAGCATCACGAAGAGATCATGCTTGAAGCTTGCCGTCCATTGTGGTGACAATGGACTTGTGAAGATGTGCCGAAGAGTGGCTCACCCATAGTGGAGTATGGGGGAGCAATCAACTTGTCTTCATCGAGCCAACGCAAACAAGAAAGGTGGTCCAACTTGAGGAAGTCAAGATCGTCATCATCTAGCTCAAGTGGACTATGTGCAAGGCAAAGGTTTGCCCTTGATAGGTTTTCTATTTTACCGGTCTCATGGTGGTATTTTGGAGACCGGGTTATAGGATCGATTGCCGTACTATCAAGGGGGGCTCTCGTGTGAGTAGCTTGATCGTATCGTTCATAGAGAGCTCAAACCATTGCATCCTTGCATCATCTTTCTTGGTTCTTGTTTGGCCTTTTTGCTTTCAGAGTCGTTGAGCTTTTGGTCACCTTCATGACAAGCTCAAGCTCATCGAAAACAGAGTTGGCATGCAACTTCTATGATGTTTTCGATGATGGAGTTTTTGCCGGTTCTTCACCGATGGAGGTTTCACACCTCTATATCTTTAGGCTCTTTTCTACTGCCACTTCTTTTCTACGAAGAGATCACATGCTTGAAGCTTGCCATCCATTGTGGTGACAATGGACATGTGAATATGTGCCGAAGAGGTTCACCCATAGTGGAGTATGGGGGAGCAATCAACTAGTCTTCATCGAGCCAACGCAATCAAGAAAGGTGGTCCAATTTGAGGAAGTCAAGATCGTCATTATCTAGCTCAAGTGGACTATGTGCAAGGCAAAGGTTTGCCCTTGATATGTTTTCTATTTTACCGGTCTCATGGTGGTAGTTGGGAGACCGGGTTATAGGATCGATTGCCATACTATCAAGGGGGGCTCTCAAGTAAGTAGCTTGATCGTATCGTTCGTAGAGAGCTCAAACCATTGCATTCTTGCATCATCTTTCTTGGTTCTTGTTTGGTATTCTCCTTGTGAGATTTGGAGCTTATGGTCATCTTCATGACAAGCTCGAGTACATCGAAAACGGAGTTCACATGCATCTTCCATGATGTTTTCGATGTTAGAGTTTATGCCGGTTCTTCACCGATGGACGCTTCACTCCTCTATATCTTAGGAATACTCCCCCTGCCACTTCTTACTATAACCAGTCGCTGTTGGATAGTATTTGTCGTTATCTATGATGGAAATATGCCCTAGAGACAATAATAAAGTTGTTATTATTTTATATTTCCTTGTTCATGATAAAGGTTTATTATTCATGCTAGAATTGTATTGACCGGAAACTTAAATACATGTGTGAATACATAAACAAATACCGTGTCCCTAGTGAGCCTCTACTAGACTAGCTCGTTGATCAAAGATGGTTAAGGTTTCCTAACCATAGACATGAGTTGTCATTTGATAACGGGATCACATCATTAGGAGAATGATGTGATGGACAAGACCCATCCATTAGCTTAGCATAGGATCGTTCTGTTTATTGCTACTGCTTTCTTGAATGTCAAATACATGTTCCTCAGACCATGAGATCATGCAACTCCCGGATACCGGAGGAATACATTGTGTGCTATCAAACGTCACAACGTAACTGGGTGATCATAAAGATGCTCTACAGGTATCTCCGAAGATGTCTGTTGAGTTGGCATGGATCGAGACTGGGATTTGTCACTCCGTGTTTCAGAGAGGTATCTCTGGGCCCTCTCGGTAATGCACATCATAAGAAGCTTGCAAGCAAAGTGACTAAAGAGTTAGTTACGGGATGATGTATTACGGAACGAGTAAAGAGACTTGCCGGTAACGAGATTGAACTAGGTATGGAGATACCGACGATCGAATCTCGGGCAAGTAACATACCGACGGACAAAGGGAATTACGTATATTGTCATTGCGGTTCGACCGATAAGATCTTCGTGGAATATGTAGGAACCAATATGAGCATCCAGGTTCTGCTATTGGTTATTGACCGGAGAGGCGTCTCAGTCATGTCTACATCATTCCCGAACCCGTAGGGTCCGCACGCTTAACGTTCGTTGACAATATAGTGTTATATGAGTTATGTGAATTGGTAACCGAATATTGTTCGGAGTCCCGGATGAGATCCCGGACGTCACGAGGAGTCTCGGAATGGTCGAGAGGTAAAGATTTATATATGGGAAGTCATATTTTGGGTTCCGGAAAAAGGTGCAGTTTTTTTCGGTATTGTACCGGGAAGCTTCCAGAAGGTTCCGGAGGATTCCGGAGGGGTCCGGAAGTCCACAAGTGGGTCCACCACGTCCCAAGGGCTGGCATGGGCTAAGGGGAGGCGCCCTGGCCTTATTGGGCCAGGCGCACCAAGTCCTCAAAAGCCCACGCAGCTAGGGAAGAAAAAAGGGAGAGTCCTAGTAGGAATAGGATTGGACTTTGGAGTCCAAGTCCACGTGTGTACTATTCACATGGCACTATTCCTTCTACTCCAAGCCCCTACACATATATAAATAGAGGAGAGGGGGTGCCCCAAAGGATACACAACATTGTCTTAGCCGTGTGCGGCGCCCCCCCTCCACAGTTCCGTCCCTCGGTCATATTTTCGCAGTGCTTGGGCGAAGCCCTGCGGAGATATCATTACCATCACCGTCACCACGCCGTCGTGCTGCCGGAACTCATCCACTACCTCGCCGTCTTGCTGGATCAAGAAGTCGAGGACATCACCGAGTTGAACGTGTGCTGAACGCGGAGGTGCGGTACGTTCGGTACTCGGTCGGTTGGATCGTGAAGTTGTTCGACGACATCAACCGCGTTGTTCTAACGCTTCCGCTTACGGTCTACGAGGGTACGTAGACACACTCCCCCTCTCATAGCTATGCATCTCCATGGATAGATCTTGCGTGTGCGTAGAATTTTTTTTGTTTTCCATGCAACGTTCCCCAACAGTGGCATCATGAGCCAGGTCTATGCGTAGATGATATGCACGAGTAGAACACAAAGAGTTGTGGGCGGTGATCGTCATACTGCTTACCACCAACGTCTTATTTTGGTTCGGCGGTATTGTAAGATGAAGCGGCCCGGACCAACCTTACATGTCCACATACATGAGACCGGTTCCACCGACAGACATGCAACTTGTTTTGCATAAAGGTGGCTGGCGGGTGTCTGTTTCTCCTACTTTAGTTGAATCGAATTTGACAGCGGCCGGTCCTTGTTGAAGGTTAAAACAGCAAACTTGATAAATCACCGTTGTGGTTTTGTGCCGTAGGTAAGAACGGTTCTTGCTAGAAGCCCATAGCAGCCACGTAAAACTTGCAACAACAAAGTAGAGGACGTCTAACTTGTTTTAGCAGGGTAAGCTGTGATGTGATATGGTCAAGACAGGATGTGATATACGTTGTTGTATGAGATGATCATGTTTTTGTTGGGGAACGTAGTAATAATTCAAAAAAATCCTACGTGTCACCAAGATCAATCTAGGAGATGCTAGCAATGAGAGAGAGGGAGTGCATCTTCATACCCTTGAAGATCGCTAAGCGGAAGCGTTGCAAAGAACGCGGTTGATGGAGTCGTACTCGTGGCGATTCAAATCGCAGAAGATCCGATCCAAGCGCCGAATGGACGGCGCCTCCGCGTTCAACACACGTACAGCCCGGGGACGTCTCCTCCTTCTTGATCCAGCAAGGGGGGAGGAGAAGTTGAGGGAGAGCTCCGGTAGCACGACGGCGTGGTGGCGGTGGAGCTCGTGGTTCTCCGGCAGAGCTTCGCTAAGCGCTACGGAGGAGGAGGAGGTGTACGAAGGGGGAAGGGTTGCGCCAAGGGAAGGGTGCACGGCTGCCCTCCCACCCCCCCCACTATTTATAGGGGGAAGGGGAGAGGGGGCTGGCCCCCCTAGATCCATCTAGAGGGGGGGGGTGGCGGCCCCCTAGGGTTTCCAACCCTAGGCGCCTTGGGACATTGGGGGGCGGCGGCCCCCCTAGGGTTTCCAACCCTAGGCGCCTTGGGCCCTTAGGGGGCGGCGGCCCCCCTAGGGTTTCCAACCCTAGGCGCCTTGGGCCCTTGGGGGGCGCACCAGCCCACTAAGGGGCTGGTTCCACCCAACTGCAGCCCATTAGGTCCTCCGGGGCAGGTGGACTCTCCCGGTGGACCCCCGGAACCCCTTCGGTGGTCCCGGTACAATACCGATAAACCCCGAAACCTTTCCGGTGACTGAAATTGGACTTCCCATATATAAATCTTCACCTCCGGACCATTCCGGAACTCCTCGTGACGTACGGGATCTCATCCGGGACTCCGAACAACTTTCGGTAACCACATACAATTCCCATTACAACTCTAGCGTCACCGAACCTTAAGTGTGTAGACCCTACGGGTTCGGGAACCATGCAGTCATGACCGAGACACCTCTCCGGCCAATAACCAATAGCGGGATCTGGATACCCATATTGGATCCCACATGTTCCACGATGATCTCATCGGATGAACCACGATGTCGGGGATTCAATTAATCCCGTATACAATTCCCTTTGTCCATCGGTATGTTACTTGCCCGAGATTCGATCGTCGGTATCCCTATACCTTGTTCAATCTTGTTACCGGCAAGTCTCTTTACTCGTTCCGTAACACATGATCCCGTGACTAACTCCTTAGTCACATTGAGCTCATTATGATGATGTATTACCGAGTGGGCCCAGAGAAACCTCTCCGTCACACGGAGTGACAAATCCCAGTCTCGATTCGTGCGAACCCAACAAACACTTTCGGAGACACCTGTAGTGCACCTTTATAGTCACCCAGTTACGTTGTGACGTTTGATACACCCAAAGCATTCCTACGGTATCCGGGAGTTGCACAATCTCATGGTCTAAGGAAATGATACTTGACATTAGAAAAGCTCTAGCAGACGAACTACACGATATTGTGCTATGCTTAGGATTGGGTCTTGTCCATCACATCATTCTCCTAATGATGTGATCCCGTTATCAACGACATCCAATGTCCATGGCCAGGAAACCATGACCATCTATTGATCAACGAGCTAGTCATCTAGAGGCTCACTAGGGACATGGTGTGGTCTATGTATTCACACATGTATTACAGTTTCCGGCTAATACAATTATAGCATGAACAATAGACAATTATCATGAACAAGGAAATATAATAATAACCATTTTATTATTGCCTCTAGGGCATATTTCCAACAGTCTCCCACTTGCACTAGAGTCAATAATCTAGTTACATTGTGATGAATCGAACACCCATAGAGTTCTGGTGCTGATCATGTTTCGCTCGTGAAAGAGGTTTAGTCAACGGATCTGCGACATTCAGATCCGTATGTACTTTAGAAATATCTATATCTCCATGCTGAGTGTAACCACGAATGGAGTTGAAGCGGCGCTTGATGTGCTTGGTCTTCTTGTGAAACCTGGGCTCCTTGGCAATGGCAATAGCTCCAGTGTTGTCACAGAAGAGAGTCATCGGGCCCGACGCATTGGGAATCACTCCTAGGTCGGTGATGAACTCCTTCATCCAGACTCCTTCTTGTGCTGCTTCCGAAGCAGCTATGTACTCCGCTTCACATGTAGATGCCGCCACGACGCTTTGCTTGCAACTGCACCAGCTGACTGCCCCACCATTCAAAATATACACGTATCTGGTTTGTGACTTGGAGTCATCCGGATCCGTGTCGAAGCTAGCATCGACGTAACCCTTTACGACGAGCTCTTCGGCACCTCCATAAACGAGAAACATATCCTTAGTCCTTTTCAGGTACTTAAGGATATTCTTGACCGCTGTCCAGTGTTCCAATCCGGGATCACTTTGGTACCTCCCTACCAAACTTATGGCAAGGTTCACATCAGGTCTGGTACACAGCATGGCATACATAATAGAGCCTATGGCTGAGGCATAGGGAATGACACTCATCTTTTCTCTATCTTCTGCCGAGGTCGGGCATTGAGCTGTGCTCAATCTCACACCTTGCAATACAGGCAAGAACCCCTTCTTGGACTGATCCATATTGAACTTCTTCAATATCTTGTCAAGGTATGTGCTTTGTGAAAGACCAATGAGGCGTCTCGATCTATCTCTATAGATCTTGATGCCTAATATGTAAGCAGCTTCTCCAAGGTCCTTCATTGAAAAACACTTATTCAAGTAGGCCTTTATGCTTTCCAAAAGTTCTATATCATTTCCCATCAACAATATGTCATCCACATATAAAATGAGAAATGCTACAGAGCTCCCACTCACTTTCTTGTAAATACAGGCTTCTCCATAAGTCTGTATAAACCCAAACGCTTTGATCACCTCATCAAAGCGAATGCTCCAACTCCGAGATGCTTGCACCAGCCCATAGATGGAGCGCTGGAGCTTGCATACCTTGTCAGCATTCTTAGGATCGACAAAACCTTCCGGTTGCATCATATACAATTCTTCCTTAAGGAAACCGTTAAGGAATGCCGTTTTGACGTCCATTTGCCAGATCTCATAATCATAAAATGCGGCAACTGCTAACATGATTCGGACAGACTTCAGCATCGCTACGGGTGAGAAGGTCTCATTGTAGTCAACTCCTTGAACTTGTCGATAACCCTCAGCGACAAGCCGAGCCTTATAGACGGTCACATTACCATCCGCGTCAGTCTTCTTCTTAAAGATCCATTTATTTTCTATGGCTTGCCGATCATCGGGCAAGTCCACCAAAGTCCATACTTTGTTCTCATACATGGATCCTATCTCAGATTTCATGGCTTCAAGCCATTTGTTGGAATATGGGCCCGCCATGGCTTCTTCATAGTTCGAGGGTTCACCGTTGTCTAACAACATGATTTCCAGGACAGGGTTGCCGTACCACTCTGGTGCGGACCGTGTCCTCATGGACCTACGAAGTTCAGTAGTAACTTGATCAGAAGTTTCATGATCATCATCATTAACTTCCTCTCTAGTCGGTGCAGGCACCACAGAAACATTCTCCTGCGCTGCACTACTTTTCGGTTCGAGAGGGGGTACAATTACCTCATCAAGTTCTACTTTCCTCCCACTTACTTCTTTCGAGAGAAACTCTTTCTCTAGAAAGGATCCATTCTTGGCAACAAAGATCTTGCCTTCGGATCTGAGGTAGAAGGTATACCCAATAGTTTCCTTAGGGTATCCTATGAAGACGCACTTTTCCGATTTGGGTTTGAGCTTTTCAGGTTGAAGTTTCTTAACATAAGCATCGCATCCCCAAACTTTCAGAAACGACAGCTTAGGTTTCTTCCCAAACCATAATTCATACGGTGTCGTCTCAACGGATTTAGACGGTGCCCTATTTAAAGTGACTGCGGCAGTCTCTAATGCATATCCCCAAAATGATAGCGGTAAATCAGTAAGAGACATCATAGATCGCACCATATCCAATAGAGTGCGATTACGATGTTCGGACACACCATTACGCTGAGGTGTGCCAGGCGGCGTGAGTTGTGAAACAATTCCACATTTCCTTAAGTGCGTGCCAAACTCGTGACTCAAATATTCTCCTCCACGATCAGATCGTAAAAACTTTATTTTCTTGTCACGTTGATTCTCTACCTCACTCTGAAATTCCTTGAACTTTTCAAAGGTCTCAGACTTGTGTTTCATCAAGTAGACATACCCATATCTGCTTAAGTCATCAGTGAGGGTGAGAACATAATGATAGCCACCGCGAGCCTCAACGCTCATCGGTCCACATACATCGGTATGTATTATTTCCAACAAGCTGGTTGCTCGCTCCATTGTTCTGGAGAACGGAGTCTTAGTCATCTTGCCCATGAGGCATGGTTCGCATGTGTCAAATGATTCATAATCAAGAGACTCCAAAAGTCCATCTGCATGGAGTTTCTTCATGCGTTTGACACCAATATGACCAAGGCGGCAGTGCCACAAGTATGTGGGGCTATCATTATCAACCTTACATCGTTTGGCATTCACACTATGAATATGTGTAACATCACGTTCGAGATTCAATAAAAATAAACCATTGACCAGTGGGGCATGACCATAAAACATATCTCTCATATAAATAGAACAACCATTTTTCTCGGATTTAAATGAGTAGCCATCTCGCATCAAACGAGATCCAGATACAATGTTCATGCTCAAAGCTGGTACTAAATAACAATTATTGAGGTTTAAAACTAATCCCGAAGGTAGATGTACAGGTAGCGTGCCGACGGCGATCACATCGACCTTGGAACCATTCCCGACGCGCATCGTCACCTCGTCCTTTGCCAGTCTCCGCTTATTCCGCAGCTCCTGTTTTGAGTTACAAATGTGAGCAACCGCACCGGTATCAAATACCCAGGAGCTACTACGAGCGCTGGTAAGGTACACATCAATAACATGTATATCATATATACCTTTGACGTTGCCGGCCTTCTTATCTGCTAAGTACTTGGGGCAGTTCCGCTTCCAGTGACCGGTTCCCTTGCAATAAAAGCACTCAGTCTCAGGCTTGGGTCCATTCTTGGGCTTCTTCCCGGCAACTGATTTACCGGGCGCGGTAACTGCTTTGCCGTCCTTCTTTAAGTTCTTCTTACCCTTGCCTTTCTTGAAACTAGTGGTCTTATTCACCATCAACACTTGATGTTTCTTTTTGATTTCCACCTCCGCTGATTTCAGCATCGAATATAACTCAGGAATGGACTTCTCCATCCCTTGCATATTGTAGTTCATCACAAAGCTCTTGTAGCTAGGTGGAAGCGACTGGAGGATTCTGTCAATAACCGAGTCATCCGGAAGATTAACTCCCAGCTGAGACAAGCGGTTGTGCAACCCAGACATTTTGAGTATGTGCTCGCTGACAGAACTATTTTCCTCCATCTTACAACTGAAGAACTTGTCGGAGACTTCATATCTCTCGACCCGGGCATGAGCTTGGAAAACCATTCTCAGCTCTTGGAACATCTCATATGCTCCGTGTTGCTCAAAACGCTTTTGGAGCCCCGGTTCTAAGCTGTAAAGCATGCCGCACTGAACCAGGGAGTAATCATCACTACGCGACTGCCAGGCGTTCATAACGTCTTGAGTTGCTGGGAAATCGGGTGCATCACCTAGCGGTGCATCAAGGACATATAATTTCTTGGAAGCTATGAGGATGATCCTCAAGTTACGGACCCAGTCCGTATAGTTGCTTCCATCGTCTTTCAGCTTGGTTTTCTCTAGGAACGCGTTGAAGTTGAGGGCAACATTAGCGTGGGCCATTAGATCTACAAGATAGATTGTAAAGACAATTTTAGACTAAGTTCATGATAATTAAGTTCATCTAATCAAATTATTTAATAAACTCCCACTCAGATAGACATCCCTCTAGTCATCTAAGTGATACATGATCCATATCGACTAGGCCGTGTCTGATCATCACGTGAGACGGACTAGTCATCAATGGTGAACATCTCCATGTTGATCGCATCTACTATATGACTCATGTTCGACCTTTCGGTCTCTCGTGTTCCGAGGCCATGTCTGTACATGCTAGGCTCGTCAAGTCAACCTAAGTGTTTCGCGTGTGTAAATCTGGCTTACACCCGTTGTATGCGAACGTTAGAATCTATCACACCCGATCATCACGTGGTGCTTCGAAACAACGATCCTTCGCAACGGTGCACACTTAGGGGGAACACATTTCTTGAAATTTTAGTGAGGGATCATCTTATTTATGCTACCGTCGTTCTAAGTAAATAAGATGTAAAAACATGATAAACATCACATGCAAATCATAAAGTGACATGATATGGCCAATATCATCTTGCGCCTTTGATCTCCATCTTCGGGGCGCGGCATGATCACCATCGTCACCGGCACGACACCATGATCTCCATCATCATGATCTCCATCATCATGTCTTCATGAAGTTGTCTCGCCAACTATTACTTCTACTACTATGGCTAACGGTTAGCAATAAAGTAAAGTAATTACATGGCGTTCTTAATTGACACGCATGTCATACAATAAATTAAGACAACTCCTATGGCTCCTGCCGGTTGTCATACCCATCGACATGCAAGTCGTGATTCCTATTACAAGAACATGATCAATCTCATACATCACATATATTTCATCACATCCTTTTGGCCATATCACATCACATAGCATACCCTGCAAAAACAAGTTAGACGTCCTCTAATTGTTGTTGCAAGTTTTACGTGGCTGCTATGGGTTTCTAGCAAGAACGTTTCTTACCTACGCAAAAGCCACAACGGTGATATGCCAATTGCTATTTACCCTTCATAAGGACCCTCTTCATCGAATCCGATCCGACTAAAGTGGGAGAGACAGACACCCGCTAGCCACCTTATGCAACAAGTGCATGTTAGGCGGTGGAACCAGTCTCACGTAAGCGTACGTGTAAAGTCGGTCCGGACCGCTTCATCCCACAATGCCGCCGAATCAAGATAGGACTAGTAACGGCAAGCAAATTGACCAAATCATCGCCCACAACTACTTGTGTTCTACTCGTGCATAGAATCTACGCATAGACCTAGCTCATGATGCCACTGTTGGGGAACGTAGTAATAATTCAAAAAAATTCCTACGTGTCACCAAGATCAATCTAGGAGATGCTAGCAATGAGAGAGAGGGAGTGCATCTTCATACCCTTGAAGATCGCTAAGCGGAAGCGTTGCAAAGAACGTGGTTGATGGAGTCGTACTCGTGGCGATTCAAATCGCAGAAGATCCGATCCAAGCGCCGAACGGACGGCGCCTCCGCGTTCAACACACGTACAGCCCGGGGACGTATCCTCCTTCTTGATCCAGCAAGGGGGGAGGAGAAGTTGAGGGAGAGCTCCGGCAGCACGACGGCGTGGTGGCGGTGGAGCTCGTGGTTCTCCGGCAGAGCTTCGCTAAGCGCTACGGAGGAGGAGGAGGTGTAGGAAGGGGGAAGGGCTGCGCCAAGGGAACGGTGCACGGCTGCCCTCCCACCCCCCCCCCCACTATTTATAGGGGGAAGGGGAGAGGGGGCCGGCCCCCCTAGATCCATCTAGAGGGGGGGGCGGCGGCCCCCCAGGGGGCGGCGGCCCCCTAGGGTTTCCAACCCTAGGCGCCTTGGGCCCTTGGGGGGCGGCGGCCCCCCTAGGGTTTCCAACCCTAGGCGCCTTGGGCCCTTGGGGGGCGCACCAGCCCACTAAGGGGCTGGTTCCCACCCAACTACAGCCCATTAGGTCCTCCGGGGCAGGTGGACCCTCCCGGTGGACCCCCGGAACCCCTTCGGTGGTCCCGGTACAGTACCGATAAACCCCGAAACCTTTCCGGTGACTGAAATTGGACTTCCCATATATAAATCTTCACCTCCGGACCATTCCGGAACTCCTCGTGACGTCCGGGATCTCATCCGGGACTCCGAACAACTTTCGGTAACCACATACAATTCCCATTACAACTCTAGCGTCACCGAACCTTAAGTGTGTAGACCCTACGGGTTCAGGAACCATGCAGTCATGACCGAGACACCTCTCCGGCCAATAACCAATAGCGGGATCTGGATACCCATATTGGATCCCACATGTTCCACGATGATCTCATCGGATGAACCACGATGTCGGGGATTCAATTAATCCTGTATACAATTCCCTTTGTCCATCGGTATGTTACTTGCCCGAGATTCGATCGTCGGTATCCCTATACCTTGTTCAATCTCGTTACCGGCAAGTCTCTTTACTCGTTCCGTAACACATGATCCCGTGACTAACTCCTTAGTCACATTGAGCTCATTATGATGATGTATTACCGAGTGGGCTCAGAGATACCTCTCCGTCACACGGAGTGACAAATCCCAGTCTCGATTCGTGCCAACCCAACAAACACTTTCGGAGACACCTGTAGTGCACCTTTATAGTCACCCAGTTACGTTGTGACGTTTGATACACCCAAAGCATTCCTACGGTATCCGGGAGTTGCACAATCTCATGGTCTAAGGAAATGATACTTGATATTAGAAAAGCTCTAGCAGACGAACTACACGATTTGTGCTATGCTTAGGATTGGGTCTTGTCCATCACATCATTCTCCTAATGATGTGATCCCGTTATCAATGACATCCAATGTCCATGGCCAGGAAACCATGACCATCTATTGATCAACGAGCTAGTCATCTAGAGGCTCACTAGGGACATGGTGTGGTCTATGTATTCACACATGTATTATGGTTTCCGGCTAATACAATTATAGCATGAACAATAGACAATTATCATGAACAAGGAAATATAATAATACCATTTTATTATTGCCTCTAGGGCATATTTCCAATAGTTTTGTAATTTATCGGCAACCGGCAGGAGCCTTATGGTTGTCTCTTTATTGTATGAAATGCAAGCGCCATGTAATTGCTTTACTTTACCGCTATGCATTAGCAATAGTTGTAGAAGCAATAGTTGGCGAGACGACCACGGCGCAACGATGGAGATCAAGGTGTCGAGCCGGTGACGATGGAGATCATGACGATGCTTTGGAGATGTAGATCAAAAGCACAAGATGATGGCCATATCATGTCACATATTTTGATTGCATGTGATGTTTATCCTTTATGCATCTTATTTTGCTTAGAACGACGGTAGCATTATAAGATGATCGCTTCACTAAATTTCAAGATAAAAGTGTTCTCCCCAAGTATGCACCGTTGCTAAAGTTCGTCGTTTCGAAGCACCTCGTGATGATCGGGTGTGATAGATTCTACGTTCACATACAACGGGTGTAAGCCAGTTTTATACAAGCAGAATACTTGGGTTAAACTTGACGAGCCTAGCATGTACAGACATGGTCTCGGAACACTGGAGACCGAAAGGTCGAACATGATTCATATAGTAGATATGATCAACATGGAGATGTTCACCATTGATGACTATCCCATCTCACGTGATGATCGGACATGGGCTAGTTGATTTGGATCATGTATCACTTAGTTAACTTGAGGGATGTTAATTTAAGTGGGAGTTCATTAGTAATTTGATTAATTGAACTTAATTTATCATGAACTTAGTCTTGATGGTTTCTTTGCATATCTATGTTGTAGATAAATGGCCCGTGCTACTGTTCCGTTGAATTTTAATGTGTTCCTAGAGAAAGCTAAGTTGAAAGATGATGGTAGCAACTACACAGACTGGGTCCGTAACTTGAGGATTATCCTCATTGCTGCACAGAAGAATTATGTCCTTGATGCACCGCTAGGTGATGGACCTGCTGCAGGAGCTGCTGCAGACGTTGTGAACGCCTGGCAGGCTCGATCTGATGACTACTCGATAGTTCAGTGTGCCATGCTCTACGGCTTAGAACCGGGACTGCAAAAGCGTTTTGAACGCCACGGAGCATATGAGATGTTCCAAGAGCTGAAATTGATATTTCAAGCTAATGCCCGGGTTGAGAGATATGAAGTCTCCAACAAGTTCTTTAGCTGTAAGATGGAGGAGAACAGTTCTGTCAGTGAACACATACTCAGAATGTCTGGGTACCACAACCACTTGACTCAGCTGGGAATTGATCTTTCGGTTGAGAGTGTTATTGACAGAGTTCTTCAGTCACTGCCACCAAGCTATAAAGGCTTCGTCATGAACTATAATATGCAAGGGATGGAGAAGACAATTCCCGAGCTCTTCGCGATGCTGAAATCAGCGGAGGTAGAAATCAAGAAGGAGCATCAAGTGTTGATGGTTAACAAAACCACTACTTTCAAGAAAAAGGGCAAGGGAAAGAAGGGGAACTTCAAGAAGAATGGCAAGCAAGTTGCCGCTCCCACGAAGAAACCCAAAGCTGGACCCAGGCCTGAAACAGAGTGCTTCTACTGCAAAGGGACTGGTCATTGGAAGCGGAACTGCCCCAAGTATTTGGCGGATAAGAAGGATGGCAAAGTGAGCAAAGGTATATTTGATATACATGTTATTGATGTGTTCCTCACTAATGCTCGCAGTAGCTCCTGGGTATTTGATACTGGTTTGGTTGCTCATATTTGTAACTCGAAACAGGAGCTACGGAATAAGCGAAGATTGGCTAAGGACGAGGTGGCGATGCGCGTCGGGAATGGTTCCAAGGTTGATGTGATCGCCGTCGGCACGCTACCTCTACATCTACCTTCGGGATTAGTTTTAGACCTCAATAATTGTTATTTGGTGCCAGCGTTGAGCATGAACATTATATCTGGATCTTGTTTATTGCGAGACGGTTATTCATTTAAGTCAGAGAATAATGGTTGTTCTATTTATATGAGTAACATCTTTTATGGTCACGCACCTTTTGTGAATGGTCTATTCTTGTTGAATCTCGATCGTAGTGATACACATATTCATAATATTGATGCCAAAAGATGCAAAGTTGATAATGATAGTGCAACATACTTGTGGCACTGCCGTTTAGGTCATATTGGTGTAAAGCGCATGAAGAAACTCCATGCGGATGGACTTTTGGAATCTCTTGATTATGAATCATTTGATACTTGTGAACCATGCCTCATGGGCAAGATGACTAAAACTCCGTTCTCCGGAACAATGGAGCGAGCTACTGATTTGTTGGAAATAATACATACCGATGTATGCGGTCCGATGAATGTTGAAGCACGCGGCAGGTATCGTTATTTTCTAACCTTCACAGATGATTTGAGTAGATATGGGTATATCTACTTGATGAAACACAAGTCTGAAACATTTGAAAAGTTCAAAGAATTTCAGAGTGAAGTAGAGAATCATCGTAACAAGAAAATAAAGTTTCTACGATATGATCGCGGAGGCGAATATTTGAGTTACGAGTTTGGCCTTCATTTAAGAAAATGTGGAATTGTTTCACAACTCACGCCACCTGGAATACCACAGCGTAATGGTGTGTCCGAACGTCATAACCGTACTTTATTGGATATGGTGCGTTCTATCATGTCTCTTACCGATTTGCCACTATCGTTTTGGGGTTATGCATTAGAGACAGTTGCATTCACATTAAATAGGGCACCGTCTAAATCCGTTGAGATGACACCATATGAACTATGGTTTGGCAAGAAACCTAAGCTGTCGTTTCTTAAAGTTTGGGGATGCGATGCTTATGTGAAAAAGCTTCGACCTGATAAGCTCGAACCCAAAGCGGAGAAGTGCGTCTTCATAGGATACCCTAAAGAAACAATTGGGTACACCTGCTACCATAGATCCGAAGGCAAGGTCTTTGTTGCCAAGAATGGGTCCTTTCTAGAGAAGGAGTTTCTCTCGAAAGAAGTGAGTGGGAGGAAAGTAGAACTTGATGAGGTAATTGTACCTTCTCTCGAATTGGAAAGTAGCTCATTAGAGAAAACCGTTCCCGTGATGCCTACACCAATAAGAGAGGAAGATAATGATAAAGATCATGAAACTTCAGATCAAGTTACTACTGAACTTCGTAGGTCGACCAGAGTACGTTCCGCACGAGAGTGGTACGGTAATCCTGTTCTGGAAGTTATGTTGTTAGACAACGGCGAACCTACGAACTATGAAGAAGCTATGATAAGCCCGGATTTCGACAAATGGCTTGAGGCCATGAAATCTGAGATAGGATCCATGTATGAGAACAAAGTGTGGACTTTGGTGGACTTGCCCGATGATCGGCAAGCCATTGAGAATAAATGGATTTTTAAGAGGAAGACGGATGCTGATGGTAATATCACTGTCTACAAAGCTCGACTTGTCGCGAAAGGTTTTCGACAAGTTCAAGGGGTTGACTACGATGAGACTTTCTCACCCGTAGCGATGCTTAAGTCTGTCCGAATCATGTTAGCAATTGCCGCATTTTATGATTATGAAATCTGGCAAATGGATGTCAAAACTGCATTCCTTAATGGTTTTCTCAAAGAAGAGTTGTATATGATGCAACCAGAAGGTTTTGTCGATCCTAAGGGTGCTAACAAAGTGTGCAAGCTCCAGCGATCCATCTATGGACTGGTGCAAGCATCTCGGAGTTGGAATATACGCTTTGATGAGGTAATCAAAGCATATGGTTTTGTACAGACTTACGGTGAAGCCTGTATTTACAAGAAAGTGAGTGGGAGCTCTGTAGCATTTCTAATATTATATGTGGATGACATATTGTTGATTGGAAATGATATAGAATTTCTGGATGGCATAAAGGGATACTTGAATAAGAATTTTTCAATGAAAGACCTCGGTGAAGCTGCTTATATATTGGGCATCAAGATTTATAGGGATAGATCAAGACGCTTGATAGGACTTTCACAAAGCACATACCTTGACAAAGTTTTGAAGAAGTTCAAAATGGATCAGTCAAAGAAAGGGTTCTTGCCTGTCTTGCAAGGTGTGAAGTTGAGTCAGACTCAATGCCCGACCACGGCAGAAGATATAGAGAAAATGAAAGTCATTCCCTATGCCTCAGCCATAGGTTCAATTATGTATGCCATGTTGTGTACCAGACCTGATGTGTGCCTTGCCATAAGTTTGGCAGGGAGGTACCAGAGTAATCCAGGAGTGGATCACTGGACAGCGGTCAAAAATATCCTGAAGTACCTGAAAAGGACCAAGGACATGTTTCTCGTTTATGGAGGTGACGAAGAGCTCGTCGTAAAGGGTTACGTCGATGCAAGCTTCGACACTGATCCGGATGACTCTAAGTCACAAACCGGATACGTATTTATATTAAATGGTGGAGCTATCAATTGGTGCAGTTCCAAGCAGAGCGTCGTGGCGGGATCTACGTGTGAAGCGGAATACATAGCTGCTTCGGAAGCAGCACATGAAGGAGTCTGGATGAAGGAGTTCATATCCGATCTAGGTGTAATACCTAGAGCATTGGGTCCAATGACAATCTTTTGTGACAACACTGGAGCAATTGCCATAGCCAAGGAGCCCAGGTTTCAGAAGAAGACCAAACACATCAAGAGACGCTTCAACTCCATTCGTGAATATGTCAAGGATGGAGACATAGAAATTTGCAAAGTACACACGGATCTGAATGTGGCAGACCCGTTGACTAAGCCTCTTCCACGACCAAAACATGATCAGCACCAAGACTCCATGGGTGTTAGATTCATTACTATGTAATCTAGATTATTGACTCTAGTGCAAGTGGGAGACTGATGGAAATATGCCCTAGAGGCAATAATAAAGTTGTTATTATTTTATATTTCCTTGTTCATGATAAAGGTTTATTATTCATGCTAGAATTGTATTGACCGGAAACTTAAATACATGTGTGAATACATAAACAAATACCGTGTCCCTAGTGAGCCTCTACTAGACTAGCTCGTTGATCAAAGATGGTTAAGGTTTCCTAACCATAGACATGAGTTGTCATTTGATAACGGGATCACATCATTAGGAGAATGATGTGATGGACAAGACCCATCCATTAGCTTAGCATATGATCGTTTTGTTTATTGCTACTGCTTTCTTGAATGTCAAATACATGTTCCTCAGACCGTGAGATCATGCAACTCCCGGATACCGGAGGAATACCTTGTGTGCTATCAAACGTCACAACGTAACTGGGTGATCATAAAGATGCTCTACAGGTATCTCCGAAGATGTCCGTTGAGTTGGCATGGATCGAGACTGGGATTTGTCACTCCGTGTTTCGGAGAGGTATCTCTGGGCCCTCTCGGTAATGCACATCATAAGAAGCTTGCAAGCAAAGTGACTAAAGAGTTAGTTACGGGATGATGTATTACGGAACGAGTAAAGAGACTTGCCAGTAACGAGATTGAACTAGGTATGGAGATACCGACGATCGAATCTCGGGCAAGTAACATACCGACGGACAAAGGGAATTACGTATGTTGTCATTGCGGTTCGACCGATAAGATCTTCGTGGAATATGTAGGAACCAATATGAGCATCCAGGTTCCGCTATTGGTTATTGACCGGAGAGGCGTCTCAGTCATGTCTCCATCATTCCCGAACCCGTAGGGTCCGCACGCTTAACGTAGTGTTATATGAGTTATGTGAATTGGTAACCGAATATTGTTCGGAGTCCCGGATGAGATCCCGGACGTCACGAGGAGTCTCGGAATGGTCGAGAGGTAAAGATTTATATAAGGGAAGTCATATTTTGGGTTCCGGAAAAAGGTGCAGTTTTTTTCAGTATTGTACCGGGAAGCTTCCAGAAGGTTCCGGAGGATTCCGGAGGGGTCCGGAAGTCCACAAGTGGGTCCACCACGTCCCAAGGGCTGGCATGAGCTAAGGGGAGGCGCCCTGGCCTTATTGGGCCAGGCGCACCAAGTCCTCAAAAGCCCACGCAGCTAGGGAAGAAAAAAGGGAGAGTCCTAGTAGGAATAGGATTGGACTTTGGAGTCCAAGTCCTCGTGTGTACTATTCATGATTACTGTTCAGGTGGCACTATTCCTTCTACTCCAAGCCCCTAGACATATATAAATAGAGGAGAGGGGGCGCCCCAAAGGAGACACAACATTGTCTTAGCCGTGTGCGGCGCCCCCCTCCACAGTTTCGTCCCTCGGTCATATTTTCGCAGTGCTTGGGCGAAGCCCTGCGGAGATAGCATTACCATCACCGTCACCACGCCGTCGTGCTGCCGGAACTCATCCACTACCTCACCGTCTTGCTGGATCAAGAAGTCGAGGACGTCACCGAGCTGAACGTGTGCTGAACGCGGAGGTGCCGTACGTTCGGTACTCGGTCGGTTGGATCGTGAAGTTGTTCGACGACATCAACCGCGTTGTTCTAACGCTTCCACTTACGGTCTACGAGGGTACGTAGACACACTCCCCCTCTCGTAGCTATGCATCTCCATGGATAGATCTTGCGTGTGCGTCGAATTTTTTTTGTTTTCCATGCAACGTTCCCCAACAATCTATCCAACAAGCTTGAGTTTGCTCAATTCAGAGCTCATATGCAGAAGTTATGGCAATTCCGGTTTTCTTGCATCCTTCTATTTGCTTGGGCTATTTTGAAGCTCACTAGCGGTAGTACCGCCCTGGGTAGCGGTAGTACCGCTTGCGCGGTACTGCCGCGGTCCAGTGCCGCGGGCACTACCGCTTGTTTTTGGGCTTCTGGACTCGTTTTCGCTTCGGCGACAGTAGGGCGGAAGTTGGGCACGGTAATACCGTTCCAGACGATAGTACCGCACCTGCCCAGCGGTAGTACCGCTTTGCGGTACTTCCGCTGACCGACTACCGTCACACTACCGCTTATCTTCGTGCTTCTGTAGTCCCTCGCCACCTCCACGATAGTAGAGCAGTAGTAGGGCGCGGTAGTACCGCTGTATGCAGTACTACCGTCCTACCCTCCCTCTACTGCCGCTAGTTCTCTGTGTCCTGAGACACTAAGCGGTAGTACCGCTTGTGAGGACGGTAGTACCGCTCCGGCGGCACTACCGCGCCTGAACTTGCATTCTCTCAGTGCTACACCTAGAACTACCGCCCCAAGCGGTAGTACCGCTCACCTGAGCGGTAGTGCCGCTTGTGTGCGGGCTGAAGGCATAACAGTTGGATTTTTCCGTTCCTATAAAAGGGGTCTTCTTCCCCAATGGTTCCAATGATTTTGAGCTCGTGTTCTTCCCCCATTGTTGACCTTCTTCGAGCTTGCTATTTCTCAATCCCTCCAATGATTCTTGCTAGTTCTTGAGGGAAAAGAGAGAGGAGATCTAGATCTACGTTTCCACCAATCACTTTCTCCTCTATGTGAGGGGAACCCCTTGGATCTAGATCTTGGAGTTCTTCATGTTCTCTTCTTTGTTCTTCCTCTCATTTTTCTCCCTAGCATTAGTTGCTTTGGTGGGATTTGGGAGAGAAGGACTTGGGCACTCCGTGTGCCCTTGCCATTGCATTTGGTGCACCGGTTTGAGTTCTCCACGGTGATACGTGGAAGTGAAGTTGAGAAGCTTGTTACTCTTGGGTGTTTGGGCACCCTAGAGCATGTTCCCCTTGGGTGCCTTGGTGCCCTAGACGGTTGGTGTTGTCGGAGCTCAATCTTTGTGGTGTAAAGCTCCGGGCAAGCGTCGGGGTCTCCAATTAGGTTGTGGAGATTGCCCCGAGCAATTTGACGGGTACCGGTGACCGCCCCCAAGGGTTGCCATTTGTACGGGTTCGGTGACCGCCCTCAAGGGTCCCTTAGTGGAATCACGGCATCTTGCATTGTGCGAGGGCGTGAGTAGATTACGGTGGCCCTAGTGGCTTCTTGGGGAGCATTGTGCCTCCACACCGCTCCAAACGGAGATTAGCATCCGCAAGGGTGTGAACTTCGGGATACATCGTCGTCTCCGCGTGCCTCGGTTATCTCTTACCCGAGCCCTTTACTTATGCACTTTACTTTGTGATAGCCATAGTGTTTCATGTTATATATCTTGCTATCACTTAGTTGTTTATCTTGTTTAGCATAAGTTGTTGGTGCACATAAGTGAGCCTAGTTGTTGTAGGTTTTGTGCTTGACAAATTAACCGCTAGTTTTATTCCGCATTTGTTCAAGCCTAAACCATAATTATTTTAAAGTGCCTATTCACCCCCCCTCTAGGCGACATCCACGATCTTTCACACGTACCAGGCCCCCGCATTTTCCGGACCTGCATGCAATATTTGAGACATTTATTGCACTACTAGGGTTTCAACGTCGGAAATTGCAGATCTACGAGGCGGCACATGAAATCATGCCCATAAGCTGAACGGAAAATCCTATGTGATGTCTGTTGGGAAACGTTGCATGGGAAACAAAAAATTTCCTACGCACACACAAGATCTATCCATGGTGATGAGCATCTACGAGAGGGAGAGTGAATCTACATACCCTTGTAGATCGCTAAGCGGAAGCGTTAAGAAACGCGGTTGATGTAGTCGAACGTCTCCGCGATCCAAATCGCAAGTCGTCCCTCGATCAGATCACGAACTAGTGCCGAACGGACGGCACCTCCGCGTTCAACACACGTACGGCTTGATGACGCTTTCACCTCCTCGATCCAGCGAGCGATGATGAAGTAGTAGATGAGTTCCGGCAGCACGACGGCGTGGTGATGGTGGTGAGTAACAATCTCTGCAGGGCTTCGCCAAGCACTACGGAGATTATGACGGGAGAACTAGAGGGTTAGGGTTGCCGACACACGGCTTGGGAAATCTTAATGTGTCCCGTGTGCTAGCCCTTCCCCTCTATTTATATGTTGAGCCTTGGGGTCTAAACTTGGAGTAAAAGCCTCCTCCAGGTCGGTTTTGCCCGCACAAGGTCGGTTTGGCCCGCAAGGAAAGAGTCCAACTCGGATTCCAGCAGTATCACGCACAAGCGGTAGTACCGCTCACGAGCGGTAGTACCGCTTGAGCGGTAGTACTGCCTTACCAACGGTAGTACCGCTTAAGGCAGCAGCAAAACTTCCTTTTGCACTTTCCAATACCTCGTGGGCTTTACCCCTTTGGCCTATATAAAGTGTTGCTGCACCCGAACACTTCGGTAAACATCCGGAACCTCTTCCGGTGAATTCCGGAACCCTTCCGGAGATCAAAACACCATTATCACATATATTAATCTTTACCTCCGGACTCTTCCGGAGACCCTCGTCATGTCCGGGATCTTATCCGGGACTCCGAACAACCTTCGGTCACCAACACAATAACTCAACTATACTAATCGTCACCAAACGTTAAGTGTGTAGACCCTGCGGGTTCGAGAACTATGTAGACATGACCGAGACACCTCTACGATCAATAACCAATAGCGGGACCTGGATGCCCATATTGGCTCCTACATATTCTACGAAGATCTTTATCGGTCGAACCTCTATGTCAAGGATTCAGTTAATCCCGTATGCTGTTCCCTTTGTTCTTCGGTATGTTACTTGCCCGAGATTCGATCGTCGGCATCTCTATACCTAGTTCAATCTCGTTACTGGCAAGTCTCTTTACTCGTTCCGTAATACAAGATCTCGTGGCTAACACTTTAGTCACATTGCTTGCAAGGCTCATTGTGATGTTGTATTACCGAGTGGGCCCTGAGATACCTCTCCGTCACACGGAGTAACAAATCCCAGTCTTGATCCATGCCAACCCAACAGACACCCTCGGAGATACCTGTAGAGCACCTTTATAGTCACCCAGTTACGTTGCGACGTTTGATACACACAAGGTACTCCTCCGATGTCAGGGAGTTGCATGATCTCATGGTCATAGGAATAGATACTTGACATGCAGAAAACAATAGCAATAAACTGACACGATCATATGCTATGTTCGTAGTTTGGGTCTTGTCCATCACATCATTCTCCTAATGATGTGATCCCGTTATCAAATGACATCTCATGTCCATGGCTAGGAAACCTTCACCATCTTTTGATCAACGAGCTAGTCAACTAGAGGCTTACTAGGGACACAGTGTTGTCTATGTACCCACACATGTATTTGAGTTTCCAATCAATACAATTATAGCATGATCATGAACAAGGAAATATAATAATAACCAATTTATTATTGCCTCTAGGGCATATTTCCAACAGTCTCCCACTTGCACTAGAGTCAATAATCTAGTTCACATCACTATGTGATTTACATTGTAATGAATCGAACACCCATGCAGTTCTGGTGTTGTTCATGTTTAGCCCTTGGAAGAGGTTTAGTCATCGGATCTGCAACATTCAGATCCGTGTGTACTTTGCAAATATTTATGTCGTCCTCCTTGATGTAATCGCGGATGGAATTGAAACGTCGCTTTATGTGTCTGGTCCTCTTGTGAAATCTTGGTTCCTTGGGTAGAGCAATGGCACCAGTATTATCACAAAACAGAGTCATTGGGTTAAGCGCACTAGGCACTACTCCAAGATCTGTCATGAACTCCTTCATCCAGACACCTTCCTTCGCCGCCTCTGAGGCAGCGATGTACTCCGCTTCGCATGTAGAATCAGCTACCACGCTTTGCTTGGAACTGCACCAGCTAACCGCACCCCCATTAAGAATAAATACGTATCCGGTTTGTGACTTAGAGTCATCCGGATCAGTGTCAAAGCTTGCATCGACGTAACCCTTTACGACGAGCTCTTGATCACCTCCATAAACGAGAAACATGTCCTTAGTCCTTTTCAGGTACTTCAGGATATTCTTGACCGCCGTCCAGTGTTCCATTCCTGGATCACTTTGAAACCTTCCGACCATACTTATGGCAAGGCTAACATCGGGTCTTGTGCACAGCATTGCATACATGATAGAGCCTATGGCTGAAGCATAGGGGATGACACTCATCTTTTCTCTATCTTCTACAGTCACTGGGCATTGAGTCTTACTCAACTTCACACCTAGCAATACAGGCAAGAACCCCTTCTTGGACTGATCCATTTTGAACTTCTTCAAAACTTTGTCAAGGTATGTGCTTTGTGAAAGTCCTATTAAGCGTCTCGATCTATCTCTATAGATCTTGATGCCTAATATGAAAGCAGCTTCTCCTAGGTCCTTCATTGAAAAACTCTTGTTCAAATATCCCTTCACGCTTTCCAACATTTCTATATTGTTTCCAATCAGTAATATGTCATCCACATATAATATTAGAAATGCTATAGAGCTCCCACTCACTTTCTTGTAAATACAAGCTTCTCCGTAAACTTGTATAAACTCGAACGCTTTGATCACCTCATCAAAGCGAAGATTCCAACTCCGAGATGCTTGCACCAGTCCATAAATGGATCGCTGGAGTTTGCAAACTTTGTCAGCATTCTCTGGATCGACAAAACCTTCTGGTTGCATCATATACAACTCTTCCTTAAGGAAACCGTTAAGGAACGCTGTTTTGACATCCATCTGCCAAATTTCATAATCGAAAAAGGCAGCTATTGCTAACATGATTCTGACGGACTTAAGCATCGCTACGGGTGAGAAGGTCTCATCGTAGTCAACTCCTTGAACTTGTGAAAAACCCTTTGCCACAAGTCGAGCTTTATAGACGGTGACATTACTGTCCGCGTCAGTCTTCCTCTTAAAGATCCATTTGTTCTGAATGGCCTTACGCCCTTCAGGTAATACTTCCAAAGTCCATACTTTGTTTTCATACATGGATCCCATCTCGGATTTCATGGCCTCTAACCACTTCTCGGAATACGGGCCCATCATCGCTTCTCCATAGCTCGTAGGTTCATCGTTGTCCAACAACATGACCTCTAAGACAGGGTTGCCGTACCACTCAGGAGCAGTACGCGTCCTTGTCGACCTACGAGGTTCGATAGCAACTTGATCCAAAGCTTCATGATCATCATCATTAACTTCCTCTTCAGCTGATGTAGGCTCTACAGAAACATCTTTCTGCGCTGCGCTACTTTCAGGTTGACGTAAAGGTTCAACAACCTCATCAAGTTCTATCTTCCTCCCACTCAATTCTTTCGAGAGAAACTCTTTCTCAAGAAACGTTCCGTTTTTAGCGACAAACACTTTGCCTTCGGATCTGAGGTAGAAGGTATACCCAACTGTCTCTTTTGGGTATCCTATGAAGACGCATTTCTCTGCTTTGGGTTCCAGCTTTTCAGGCTGAAGCTTTTTGACATAAGCATCACATCCCCAAACTTTAAGAAACGACAGCTTCGGCTTCTTGCCAAACCAAAGTTCATATGGCGTCGTCTCAACGGATTTCGATGGTGCCCTATTTAAAGTGAATATAGTTGTCTCTAATGCATAACCCCAAAACGATAGTGGCAAATCGGCAAGAGACATCATAGATCGCACCATATCCAATAAGGTTCGATTACGACGTTCGGACACACCATTACGCTGTGGTGTTCCAGGCGGTGTCAATTGTGAAACAATTCCACACTGTCTTAAGTGACTGCCAAACTCATAACTCAGATATTCTCCTCCTCGATCAGATCGTAGGAATTTAATCTTCTTGTTACGATGATTCTCAACTTCACTCTGAAATTGTTTGAACTTTTCAAATGTTTCAGACTTGTGTTTCATTAAGTAAATATACCCATATCTCCTTAAGTCATCAGTGAAGGTGAGAAAGTAACGATAACCACCGCGCGCCTCAATACTCATCGAACCGCACACATCAGTATGTATGATTTCCAATAAGTCACTTGCCCGTTCCATTGTTCCAGAGAACGGCGTTTTAGTCATCTTGCCCATGAGGCATGGCTCACATGTGTCAAGTGATTCAAAATCAAGTGACTCCAAAATTCCATCAACATGGAGCTTCCTCATGCGTTTTACGCCAATATGACCTAAACGGCAGTGCCACAAGAAAGTGGTATTATCATTATCAATTCTACATATTTTGGCATCAATGTTATGAACATGTGTATCATTACTATCGAGATTCAATAAGAATAAACCCCTCACATTGGGTTCATGACCATAAAAGATATTACTCATATAAATAGAACAACCATTATTCTCTGATTTAAATGAGTAACCGTCTCACAATAAACAAGATCCAGATATAATGTTCATGCTTAACGCAGGCACTAAATAACAATTATTCAGGTTCATCACTAATCCCGATGGTAATCGAAGAGCGAGCGTGCCGACGGCGATCACATCAACCTTGGAACCATTTCCCACGCGCATCGTCACTTCGTCCTTTGCCAGCCTCCGTCTATTCCGCAGTTCCTGTTTTGAGTTGCAAATATGAGCAACCGCACCGGTATCAAATACCCAGGCACTACAACGAGAGTTGGTAAGGTACACATCAATAACATGTATATCATATATACCTTGTTTGTTGTTGGCCGCCTTCTTGTCAGCCAAATACTTGGCGCAGTTCTGCTTCTAGTGTCCAGTTCCCTTGCAATGAAATCACACAGTTTCTGGTTTGGGTCCAGCCTTGGGTTTCTTCACGAGAGGAGCAACTGCTTTGCCACTCTTCTTGGAGTTACCCTTCTTACCCTTGCCATTTTTCTTGAAACTAGTGGTTTTATTGACCATCAACACTTGATGCTCCTTCTGAATTTCAGACTCAGCGGCTTTCAGCATCGCAAACAGCTCGGCGACTGACTTGTTCATCCCGTGCATGTTATAGTTCAACACGAAGCTCTTGTAGCTAGGTGGCAATGATTGAAGAACTCTGTCAGTGATAGCCTCTGGCGGAAGGGGCATCCCCAATTCAGCCAGACGGGTGGAGTACCCAGACATTCTGAGTACGTGATCACTGATAGACCCGTTCTCCTCCATCTTGCAAGCATAGAACTTATCGGAGATCTCATATCTCTCGATCCGGGCATTCTTCTGAAAGATAAACTTCAACTCCTGGAACATCTCATATGCTCCATGACGTTCAAAACGTCTTTGAAGTCCCGGTTCTAAGCCATACAATATTGCACATTGAACTATTGAGTAATCTTCAGAACGAGCCTGCCAGGCGTTCACAATGTCTAGAGACTCAACTGGAGCGGGTGGATCACCAAGCGGTGCATCAAGGACATAAGCCTTCTGGGAAGCCGTAAGGATAATCCTTAGATTACGGGCCCAGTCCACAAAGTTACTTCCATCATCTCTCAACTTAGCTTTCTCTAGGAACGCATTAAAATTCAGGGGTGCTACTGCGCGAGCCATGATCTACAACATAAATATTGCAAAAACAACTTAGACTATTGTTCTAGATAATGAGTTTAGTTAATCATATTACTTAAAAACTCCCACTCAAATTGACATCCCTCCGGTCATTCGAGTGTAACATGATCCAAATCCACCAACTCAAGTCCGATCATCACGTGAGTTGAGGTGGTTTCAATGGTGAACATCTTCATGTTGATCATATCTACTATATGACTCATGTTCGACCTTTTGGTCTCTTGTGTTCCGAGGCCATGTCTGTACATGCTAGGCTCGTCAAGTTTAACCCGGGTGTTCCGCACGTGCAACACTGGCTTGCACCCGTTGTATGTGAACGTAGAGTCTATCACACCCGATCATCACGTGGTGTCTCGAAACGACGAACTTTCGCAACGGTGCACACTCGGGGAGAACACAATTTTATCTTGAAATTTAAGTGAGGGATCACCTTAGAATGCTACCGTCGTCCTAAGCAAAATAAGATGCATAAAAGGATTAACATCACATGCAAATCATAAGTGACATGATATGGCCATGAACTTGTGCTTTTGATCTCCATCTCCAAAGCACCGGCATGATCTCCATCATCACCGGCATGACACCATGATCTCCATCATCTTGATCTCCATCAACGTGTCGCCATGAGGTTGTCGCGCCGACTGTTGCTTCTACGACTATAGCTAACTCATAGCGATAAAGTAAAGCAAAAACGGCGAAAATAATTAAAGACAACTCTATGGCTCCTGCCAGTTGCCGTACTCATCGACATGCAAGTCGTGATATTCTATACAACACATGATCATCTCATACATCACATATATCTCATCGTGTAATTGGCCATATCACATCACAACATACCCTGCAAAAACAAGTTAGACGTCCTCTAATTGTTGTTGCAAGTTTTACGTGGCTGCTACGGGTTTGCAAGAACCGTTCTTACCTACGCAAAACCACAACGTGGTGTAGTGATTGCTTTTTGATCTTCTAAAAGAACCCTCTTCATTGAAATCGATTCAACTAAAGTGAGAGAGACAGACACCCGCTAGCCATCTTTATGCAACGAAGTTACATGTCAGTTGAAGGAACCGGTCTCTCGTAAGCGTACGAGTAATGTTGGTCCGGGCCGCTTCATCTCACAATATCGCCGAATCAAGTATCAACTAGTAACGGCAAGCAATATGTATACGCCCACGCCCACAACTCGTTTGTGTTCTACTCGAGATCTCATCTACGCATAGACCTAGCTCTGATACCACTGTTGGGAAACGTTGCATGGGAAACAAAAAATTTCCTACGCACACACAAGATCTATCCATGGTGATGAGCATCTACGAGAGGGAGAGTGAATCTACATACCCTTGTAGATCGCTAAGCGGAAGCGTTAAGAAACGCGGTTGATGTAGTCGAACGTCTCCGCGATCCAAATCGCAAGTCGTCCCTCGATCCGATCACGAACTAGTGCCGAACGGACGGCACCTCCGCGTTCAACACACGTACGGCTTGATGACGCCTTCACCTCCTCGATCCAGCGAGCGATGATGAAGTAGTAGATGAGTTCCGGCAGCACGACGGCGTGGTGATGGTGGTGAGGAACAATCTCTGCAGGGCTTCGCCAAGCACTACGGAGATTATGACGGGAGAACTAGAGGGTTAGGGTTGCCAACACACGGCTTGGGAAATCTTAATGTGTCCCGTGTGCTAGCCCTTCCCCTCTATTTATATGTTGAGCCTTGGGGTCTAAACTTGGAGTAAAAGCCTCCTCCAGGTCGGTTTTGCCCGCACAAGGTTGGTTTGGCCCGCAGGGAAAGAGTCCAACTCGGATTCCAGCAGTATCGCGCACAAGCGGTAGTACCGCTCACGAGCGGTAGTACCGCTTCACAGCGGTAGTACCGCTTACGCGGTAGTACTGCCTTACCAACGGTAGTACCGCTTAAGGCAGCAGCAAAACTTCCTTTTGCACTTTCCAATACCTCGTGGGCTTTACCCCTTTGGCCTATATAAAGTGTTGCTGCACCCGAACACTTCGGTAAACATCCGAAACCTCTTCCGGTGAATTCCGGAACCCTTCCGGAGATCAAAACACCATTATCACATATATTAATCTTTACCTCCGGACTCTTCCAGAGACCCTCGTCATGTCCGGGATCTTATTCGGGACTCCGAACAACCTTCGGTCACCAACACAATAACTCAATTATACTAATCGTCACCAAACGTTAAGTGTGTAGACCCTGCGGGTTCGAGAACTATGTAGACATGACCGAGACACCTCTACGATCAATAACCAATAGCGGGACCTGGATGCCCATATTGGCTCCTACATATTCTATGAAGATCTTTATCGGTCGAACCTCTATGTCAAGGATTCAGTTAATCCCGTATGCTGTTCCCTTTGTTCTTCGGTATGTTACTTGCCCGAGATTCGATCGTCGGCATCTCTATACCTAGTTCAATCTCGTTACTGGCAAGTCTCTTTACTCGTTCCGTAATACAAGATCTCGTGGCTAACACTTTAGTCACATTGCTTGCAAGGCTCATTGTGATGTTGTATTACCGAGTGGGCCCTGAGATACCTCTCCGTCACACGGAGTAACAAATCCCAATCTTGATCCATGCCAACCCAACAGACACCCTCGGAGATACCTGTAGAGCACCTTTATAGTCACCCAGTTACGTTGCGACGTTTGATACACACAAGGTACTCCTCCGATGTCAGGGAGTTGCATGATCTCATGGTCATAGGAATAGATACTTGACATGCAGAAAACAATAGCAATAAACTGACACGATCATATGCTATGTTCGTAGTTTGGGTCTTGTCCATCACATCATTCTCCTAATGATGTGATCCCGTTATCAAATGACATCTCATGTCCATGGCTAGGAAACCTTCACCATCTTTTGATCAACGAGCTAGTCAACTAGAGGCTTACTAGGGACACAGTGTTGTCTATGTACCCACACATGTATTTGAGTTTCCAATCAATACAATTATAGCATGGATAATAAACGATTATCATGAACAAGGAAATATAATAATAACCAATTTATTATTGCCTCTAGGGCATATTTCCAACAATGTCTTTGCGCCACGCGTAGGCCATGTGCAGACGAGGGAGTGGCAGGCCCTGCCACCGAGGGGTTGATATTAGCTCGGCGACATGCATGATCCGACCGTATAAATTCTCAAAAAATCGTACGATGCCAGAAATCCTCGGGATCTGGCACGGCATCATCACATGCCCCCTGTAGGGTGTGGTAAAAGTTTGAACACATTTCGAAAAAGCCTCACCTGAGGCCGCTTGTAAACTACACCATCTCCAAGCTAGTCACTTGGTATCGAGAGGGAACGTGTCCGGTTTGTGAAGCAAGTGCGAGTCCTGTTGCTCCGTTGGCCTCAAAACTTCTCATGCTCTCAAAGGATGCCATCGCGTGACACGTGCGAGGCCCCCACATTTTCCGGACCTGCATGCAATATTTTAGACATTTATTGCACTGCTAGGGTTTCAGCGTCGGAAATTGCAGATCTGCGAGGCGGCACATTAAATCATGCCCATAAGCTAAATGGAAAATTCTATGTGATGTCTTTGCGCCATGCGTAGGCCATGTGCAGACGAGGGGGTGGCAGACCCTGCCACCGAGGGGTTGAAATTAGCTCGGTGACATGCATGATCCAACCGTATAAATTCTCGGAAAATCGTACGATGCCAGAAATCCTCGGGATCTGGCACGGCATCATCACATGGCCCCTGTAGGGTGTGGTAAAAGTTTGGACGCGTTTCGAAAAAGCCTCACCTGAGGCCGCTTGTAAACTACACCATCTCCAAGCTAGTCTCTGGGTATCGAGAGGGAACGTGTCCGGTTTGTGAAGCAAGTGCGAGTCATGTTGCTCCGTTGGCCTCAAAACTTCTCGTGCTCTCAAAGGAGGCCATCGCGTGACACGTGCCAGGCCCCCGCATTTTCCGGACCTGCATGCAATATTTGAGACATTTATTGCACTGCTAGGGTTTCAGCGTCGGAAATTGCAGATCTACGAGGCGACACATGAAATCATGCCCATAAGCTGAATGGAAAATTCTATGTGATGTCTTTGCGCCATGTGTAGGCCATGTGCAGATGAGGGAGTGGCAGGCCCTGCCACCGAGGGGTTGAAATTAGCTCGGCGACATGCATGATCCAACCGTATAAATTCTCGGAAAATCATACGATGCCGGAAATCCTCGGGATCTGGCACGGCATCATCACGTGGCCCCTGTAGGGTGTGGTAAATGTTTGGACGCGTTTCGAAAAAGCCTCACCTGAGTCCTTGTAAACTACACCATCTCCAAGCTAGTCTCTGGGTATCGGGAGGGAACGTGTCCGGTTTGTGAAGCAAGTGTGAGTCATGTTGCTCCGTTGGCCTCAAAACTTATCGTGCTCTCAAAGGAGGCCATCGCGTGACACGTGCAGGGCCCCCGCAATTTTCGGACCTGCATGCAATATTTGAGACATTTATTGCACTGTTAGAGTTTCAGCGTCGGAAATTGCAGATCTGCGAGGCGGCACATGAAATCATGCCCATAAGCTGAATGGAAAATCCTATGTGATGTCTTTGTGCCATGAGTAGGCCATGTGCAGACGAGGGAGTGGCAGGCCCTGCCACCTCGGGGTTGAAATTAGCTCGGTGACATGCATGATCCAACCGTATAAATTCTCGGAAAATCGTACGATGCCGGAAATCCTCGGGATCTGGCACGGCATCATCACATGGCCCCTGTAGGGTGTGGTAAAAGTTTGAACGCATTTCGAAAAAGACTCACCTGAGGCCGCTTGTAAACTACACCATCTTCAAGCTAGTCTGTGGGTATCGAGAGGGAACGTGTCCGGTTTGGGAAGCAAGTGCGAGTCCTGTTGCTCCGTTAGCCTCAAAACTTCTCGTGCTCTCAAAGGAGGCCATCGCGTGACACGTGCCAGGCCCCCACATTTTCCTAACCTGCATGCAATATTTGAGACATTTATTGCACTGCTAGGGTTTCAGTGTCGGAAATTGCAGATCTGCGAGGCGACACATGAAATCATGCCCATAAGCTGAATGGAAAATCCTATGTGATGTCTTTGCGCCATGCGTAGGCCATGTGCAGACGAGGGAGGGGCAATGCCCAAACCCTGGACCAGATCGAGCATGGTAGCAATATAAGTGCATTTTGCAAAAAGCTCTAGTGTTTTACGAATATCATTTATTTGAGAAAATTGACCCGTGCCCCCCTTCGAAGTTCACCCTGAAAATATGTTAAGTGTTTACCCGGAATAAAAGGGTAGAAATAGAAGACAAAGGGGAAAACACAATTGCATGTGCTTAATTCTTATTGGTGGAACCATTCGTGCCATGGATCGATGACATGGCGCAGATCCTAGCGTCCATGCCCCACATCCATCCATCCATCCATACATCTAACGGAAAGGAGAAAAAAAAGAAGGAAGAAAAAAAAAAGGACAGAGACAGAGCTCCATCCAACTCCTCGTCACCCTCCTCTCTCTCTCGCTAACCCCTCTCTCCCCCCATCGCCGCCACCCATGCCGGCCGGTTCCGGCAAGCTCCGGCCGCGCGCAGCACGCCCCCAAGCTCCCCACGATCCACGCCTCCAACCCTCCGTCCAGATCCGGTGCTCAAAGGCTCCACCCTCCCCCGCGGCTAGCGTTCGGGCGCCTCCCCAAAACTTTGCCGGGATCCGCCACAACCGGCAAGGGCGAGGCCAGAGGTGGCCGGATCCGGCACAGGTTGATCTCTCCCCTCCTTCTTCGCCCACCCTCTCCTCCTCACCTTACGCCATCTTGTCTTCCCTTTTTTGCAGGTCGCCATGGCGCGGACGGCGACGAAGGCAGGAGGGGCGCGCACATCCGTGGGACGGGACGCCGCCATGGAGATGGATCTCCTTCTCCACACCACGCAGAGGCCCCATGGAGCCTCCCTCCTTCTCCGGTGACTTCTTCTCAGGCCCCACCCCCTAGCTCTGCCCCCCATCTCCTCTGCTTTGAGCTGTACCATGCTCTGTTTCAGATTCATCCACCCATGGATGATACATGGCAAGTTAGGGGGTTGCTGCAGTCTGAGGTTAATCCCTTGATTGGCTGTTGTTTAGGGTTGATTAGATTAATTAGCTCAGCTGGCTGCTAGAGTTTAGGAATGAATATATGGGTATGACGTGCTCTGCACATTTAGGATTGAAGTATTGTGTTGCTGCACTCAAGTGCTCTGCAGTTTTAGCATCCATCCATCTATTGTTTAATCAGTAGAGATACAACATCAACTCGAATAGCAAAGAAATCTCAGTCCACTTATGACCAATGATTGCGCATGATGCATCCATCTATTCTATCGGAGAGGCTGTGTTTTTTTCTTCTTGTGCTAAGATTGATAGCATCACATATCCTATGCTTTTGTTTCTCAAGTAGAGCCTTGTGAGATAGATGTGTCTGCCACCGTCCTCGAATGGTTGTGCAATAATAATGGTCCTAGCTAATTACTAGTATGCGCTGCTGCTAAAACAACTTGCTCCTCGTTTGATTTCGAGGATGCTATTGCTGCTAAAGTAGCAACAACAACAGCCACGCTTTGGTTCCCCAAAATTCAGATGGCACTTGCATCTCTACATACACACACATATGAATATGCACCTCGGTTTGGTTTAGTTTGCATGTGTACATTTGCTTTAACTTTGACTGAAACTATCTTGGTGACACTTGCATCAATGCTGTGCTCTGCCCTTGTAGATGTCCTTGGAGAAGATGACCATTGGATTGTAGGGGAGGAACAACCTTGTCTTGCTCGAGGAGGAGGAGGAGGAGGAGGACCACCCGAGCTCGACGACGACACGGCAACAGGTAGCACTCGCCTCCCTCCTAAGGTGAAGGTCTGATCCGCCTGTTTAGATGGTCTTCTCTTGTCTTGTGCATGTGAGGGGAGAAGAAAGCCATTGGACTCAATTATATTTGCATGTGAGGGGAGCGATCCTTTTGGTAAATGCAGAGTATAGATTACATATTCAACAAAATTCACCACACGAGCATACTACCTATATCCAAATTCTGGATACCACTTGCATCTTCTGTACGTACACATGAAAAAGCACGACGGTTTGCTTCAGTTTGTATGTGTCCAATTGTTTTTTACTTTGACTGCAACTATCTATCTTGGTGGCACTTGCATCTCCTGTATATACATACATATGAATCAGCACCACACTTTTCTTCAGTTTGTATGTGTCAATATTTTGGGTTGAACTTTGACTGAAACCAACTGGATGGCAACTCAATCTGTACATACACATGAATCAGCACCACCCTTGGTTCAGTTTTGTATGTGTCCATTTGTTTTTACTTTGACTGAAACCAACTCGATGGCACTTGTATCTTCTGTATATACATTACATATGAATCAGCACCACACTTCGGTTCAGTTTATATGCGTCAGTTTTTTGGTTTTACTTTGACTGAAAAATTATATGAGTGAGTATATCAGTCAGAATCAGAGACCAATTTCTTTCTCTTTGGAGCTTGCCTTGAACAAAAACTGCTGCTTGATAGATACAACCGAAACTGGAGCATCTCTGTACTGTATGTATCACTAGCATTGTTTGGCTCAAGCACCAACATGACAAGTTATCTTCAGCAAAAGCAATAGTTTTTTGCCTTTCTAGTTAGATGCCCCTGTTCTAGGCGATTTTCTTTTGGTAGATTCAGTGTATAGATTACATATTCATCCTCATGTGTAGCATCTTCGGTTTGTTATACTGACTGCATGCCACCTCCGTCGTTGCCGCCTTGTCTCCCACACCACCAACACCGCCCCTCTGCCTCCTCTAATCTGTAGTGGATTCTTAGAATGGAAATGTTATGTACATCAAAAATATTTTATGGTCTGTGTTTGCAAATCCATGGTTGTTGAATCATGTCTGTATAAGCATTTGTAAATTGCTAGCCTTTTTGGCTAATCTTTTTTTTGTTCTGGTCAGCAAGTATGCCGACGGTAAAGCCGTAGGCATATCTGACTGTCGTGATACCAGGAGCTGCCACGTGGCGTGTATGCCTACGGCAAAGCCGTCGGCATAGTTTTGCATCTATGCCTACGGCAAAGCCGTCGACATACATGCCACGTGGCAGCTCTGGATAGCTCCTGACCGAGGACTATGCCTACGGCAGAGCCGTCGGCATAGGTTTGCATCTACGCCTACGGTTAAACCGTAGGCATAGGTCGGACACGTGTCGAAATCTGATAGGTGCATATGGGTGTACGGCACTTGACGACGGGTTTCCTATGCCGACGGTCACCGTAGGCATATATTCTCTATGCCGACGGTGAGGGGGGATATACCGACGCTATTGTTGCCGACGGGGATATGCCGACGGTGACCGTCGGCACAGACTATGCCTACGGTTTAGGTGCCTTTGCCGACGGTTTTAACCGTGGGCATACTGCCTGAATGTTGTAGTGACTCTCACCCTCTCGTTCTCTTTCTATACCTCATCGTCAATTTCTTCTGATTCTCATCTAATCTCATGCTGTTCTTCGGAACATGACAGCCGCTGGAGTTGTAGAGGAGGTCGAGGTTGGGCGCGTCAAGGCTGTAGGGTAGCGCCGTAGCGGCACCCTGTCCAACGTCCCATAAGCAAGGCCAAAAAGAAAGCCAACTCCAAAGTCCAATCTCACCAGCAATTGATCCGATTTCGATGGAATCGACCAGAACAAAAATCCCAGACAGCGTTGGAGCTACCTTGGGCGGAACAAAGACATACACGGGAGAGGACCAGGCACCGCGGCGGCCGTCTGGACGACGCATGGCACCACACCTGGCGGCTGAGAGAATCCCGGAGAGTCACGAAGCCAAAGCCGGACCGGCGCTCGTGCCGGAGGAGTGCCCAGATCGACTCTTAGCCGCCACAGAGAAAAATTGTGTTGTTTTTCTTGGGGAGAAGAGGGGTCGATCGATCGAGACCTGAGAGAGAGGGAGCGGTCGCGTTTTATTTTCGAGGGAGAGAGAGGGTCCATGGTTTATTGCTGGAAACGGAGAGACGGCTCGTCTTCAACTGCTCGTCTTCGATGCATGTTAAAATTAATCATGTCTGGTAACTGAACGTCTGACGTGGTATCATGCACGTTAAAATTTGCTGATGTGGCCAGGCTGATGAGGTGGATAGCCTGCATGTCAAGAGAAATAACATAATATGGATGAACTATTTAGGTATTATAGATTATAGATAAGAAGAGGTCATGATCTCTGCATCAAACATTTCGGTCCTCCATTCGCAACAGAATAGTTTCCCACGATGAATCTTTTGAGGCGCAACGTACGTGCTCCGTGAACAACTGAACGCCAACCCTTGCAGATGAGAATCTGTACCAGTTCTGTCCCTAGAGGTGAGATGAGAGGACGTCCATGATTCTGAGATGAAAGGACACGTCCTAGACTAGCCCTAACCGGCTAACCGACTCAGCTCAGGCCTGTTGTGTTGGCTGGCGCCAAAGGGCCTCTCCAACCAACGACAAAGCATACGTTCCTGCAGATCATGTGGCGTCAGGCTTCAGAATCTCGTACGCAACGGCCGCATCCTTTGGACTCTTTTTTCTTTCATTCTCTCATTCTCACAACTGAAACGACGACTGCAACGCAAGGTACGTACAGAGTGTGCAGGCGCTCGCTCTCCCTCTTTCCTGTTCGTGTGGGCACGGAACTCCCGCACTCGTAGTTCTCCTCCGTCTTTTCTGCCTGTCCGCAGTGGTTCACCCGATTCAGAAACCACTGGAGTCGATGTCTCCAAAAGCGCGAGTAGATAGAACAGGTGCACTGAATAATTTATGTTCTCTCTGTTGTACCGGCAGGGAGTAGTGAGGGGAGAAAAGAGAATTGGGAGGGCGGGCAGTGATCCATTGATTCATTGGTCAGTCCAAAAACCATGAAGGGATTCTTTCATTCAGAGAATTCCCCAAAGAAAATTTTGCAGAATTCTATTTTATTTTATTTTGCCAAATGATAAGTGCCACACGTGTGACACGAAAAAACATGGTCCAAACGTCTTCATTACCATCCATTTTGCCACATCAAACAAATTTGTCACGGTTTGTGAAGTGGTGGTTATTCGCTAATAACACTGCCATTGTGGTTGTTCTATGCACTTAACTCAAACCAGTGGGGTAGTGTTGGCTGTGACACAAGACGTGACTATGTATCGCTTATAGCGATCCCAATTGCGGTTTTTTGGTTTATTGTCCTTTTTTTTCTCTTGTTTTTCTCTGGCGTTTATGTTTAATTTTTTAAAATACACTCATCACATATTTTAGAAATCTTGTAGCAGTGTAAAAATAATGTTAAATGTGTATAAAAAATGTTTTTAATGTATACGAAAAATGTATAATGTGTTTGAAAAAGTAGACATCAAAATATATATTTGAAAAATATTACTCATATATTAAAATATATTAAATGTGTACAAAAACTGTTCTTATATGCAGAAAAATGTACAACGTGTATGAAAAATGTAGACATCAAAACATATATTTGAAAAAATGTTAATAATGTATAAAACAATTTTCCTGATGTATACAAAAAATGTACAACGTGTATGAAAAAAGTAGGCATCAAAAACATATATTTAAAAAATATGTTAATCATGTATTTAACAAATGGCGTATGTGTATAAAAAATGTTCCTTATGTATATGAAAAATGTACACCATATATGAAAAAATTTAGAAATCAAAACATATATTTGGAAAGATGATAATAATGCATTTAAAAAATGTTAAATGTGTATAAAAATAATGTCTGATATGTATATGAAATGCATAGCATGTATGATAGAAAGTAGACATCAAAACATATATTTGTAAAAACATGTTAATCATATATTTGAAAAATGTTAAACGTTTATGACATTTATCTTTCTTATGCATACGAAAAATATACATTGTGTATGAAAAAAATAGACATTAAAACATATATTTGAAAACAATGTGAATCATGTATTTAAAAAATATTAAACATGTATAAAAAATGTTCCTTTTTTTTTGAGTTGTTTGGATTGATATAAAAAATCTTTCCCTAATAATAAAGCACGGATGGACTCCGTGGGTTCACCGTCACAATACGCTTCTTCCCGTGAGTTTACGCCTTCAGTTTGAATTATTTAAAAGTCCCTTCCGAGGTGGTACTAAATATTTTTTTGCGTCCATCCGCTAGAGACTTTTTTCTTCCATAAAAAAGGGTACTAAATATTTTTTTGCGTCCATCCGCTAGAGACTTTTTTCTTCCATAAAAAAGGGTCTGTACGTCGTCTGGGCCGAATTTTTGGCATGGGCCACGAGCTGGCCTTTCCTAGAATAAAGAAAAAAAGGCATGCATGCAGGTGTCTCGAACTCACGACCTCCTCTCTAGCCCTTAAGGCGACCGCCAACTGAGCTAGCTATTTGCTGTGATAAAAGTGAGGGTTCATTTTATAAGTTATAAAGTGGCACATCGGTTTTTTTTTCTTCTAAAAAAAGGGCATGTACGTCGTCCGGGCCGAATTTTTGGCATGGGCCGCGAGCTAGCCTTGCAAGTGAATCGAAATCACAACCTCATCTGCATTTGCAGCCGTTAAGGAGACCGCCAGCTGAGGTAGCTAATTGTAGTGCTAAATATGAGGGTTTATTTTTGAAGCAATAGTCCCACATTGTTTTTCTACTAAAAAACCAACCAACTTATATACATCCACCAGCTGAAAATCAATAAGCGAGGAATAACACATTGGGGTTGACACATACATCAAGTATAAAGAAAAAGGAGGCTAACCAGAGGGAAAGCGCACATACGTGCATGCACAATCAACCAAAGAAAGCCAAGAGGAGCATCGTGATGGACGGCGGTCTGCTGGGGGCGCAAGGAAGAATGGGCCGCCGCCGAAGATGGCCGTGCCCATGCGGTCTGGCCAGTCATAGATGATTCAGAGCCCTGCTCCTTCATAGCGACATTATCCAAGATACAGGCTGACACACTCACCCAGCTCGTGCACAAGAACTACGTATACTGCCTTGCTGGGCTCACGCCAAGAGAGAGAGAGAAGAGGAGAGATGATAAAGAAGACGGGGGATGCCACGTAGGCCCAAGTTGTTAGTGAGAGCAATGAATGATCCCGACCGGGATTGTGCTGGCAAACAAGTCTAGGGTTGGTTTAGGGTTGAAAACGACAGGGATTATAAAGGACAGGGTACAAACTTCAGGAATTTAGAAGTGAGGGATTTACGACGAGCTCTACAACCCCAAGGATTAAATTAGACTTCACTCAAAGGAAAGTGAGTCACACTTAAAAATAGCGAAAAAAGGAAGGCTAATGCGTAATTATTAAATACCATCCAACGGAAAGCAAACACAACTCGGTGTCCAAAGTCATTATTTTGATTCTCTAAGAGGAAAAGTAAGTGTGATATTGGAGCAATTTTTGCAACTCGATGTGCCCATGGCGGTATTTTCACATATTTCTCTTTTAAGGTACGGGGACAGCGTGAATATATTTTGAAAGAGGGAAATCACATATCGTATCTTAAAGAGCACTGCAATTAACCCTTTCAGAGTCCAAAATAATTTTTCGGATCTTGTAAGAGAAAAGGCAAGCAAGACATTTTACTACGCCGAGGTGTGCCCACGTATTACTAGGACCAACACATCATATACAAGGTTTACAGAGAAACTATAAAAAATAAAGATTCCTTTAACATAATGGAAATAAGTTAATTTCCGCTCGGGCAGTGCGAAAAAAGCAAGCGTTGCCAAAAGGCATGGGTACAGCTTCTTGACCTTAACAATTCATGATCTGTACGATCACCCGTAGGTAGGCATGGGCATCCTGAAAAACCCTACCATCAGTCAATCCATTGTTCCACACTAATTTTTTAATCTCCCGTTGCAACGCATGGGCATGTGTGCTAGTGTTCCTAATGTATACGAGAAATTTACAATATGAATGAAAAAAATAGATATGTCTTGAAAAAATAAGAAAAAAGGAAAATAAAAAAATCCCAAGAAAACATATGAAAAACAAAGAAAAACATAGAAAAATAAATCTAGAAAAAACAATGAAAACCGTAAAGAAAACACACAAAAAAAGAAAAAAAAGAAAACTCAGTGAAAACCGAAGGAAACCGCAAAGGAAAAACACAGAAGAAGAAAGAATGAAAAAACCGATGAAAATCGGACCAATCCAACCAGTACACAACGAAGAAGAAAAACCATCGAGCAGCTATAGCGAGCGGGCGTCTTCTGGTCTTCGTGAAGAAACGGGCTGGCCCAGTAACAACGCGGGGGAAAAACCCTTCAGGCGAGACCTATTAAAAATCAGTATGGGCGATACATAGCTCTAGACGTGACAAAGGATTCCCTAAGAAGAAGAATATAACTGCTAAGATTGGAGGAACGGCTGAGACAACTATAGTTCAGTTCAAGATCCACGACTGCAGGTGGCAACAGTTTTCGGGGACATGGAAGATGTTTGACAGGGCAAGAAGCATGATGCGCCTTTCAGAACAGAACACAAACTGTATTTCTTTTATTTTCATGCCCATAATGTGACAGGACAGAGCAGAAATTACAGCAAGTGTAACCACATAGATTTCAGTGATCTGTCAAATGACTTGCGGTATACTTACAGATTAGTTCTAAAAAAAGATGACTTTTTTTAATCATTGTCAGTTAGAGTAGCAAATTGCAGTTGGGTTAACACGCAACCATTGCCTTGTGCTGTTTAACTGAAATATCCAAGTTTTCAACAGATAAAATATGTGCACCTGAAACGCAGTCATGCTGATCCAACTGGAAGGTTTTAACCAACAATGGACCACCCATCATGTTCAGCAGTTACAACTTCTGAATATAAACCATGCCCGCACCCGCCCCCGACCTGCGTCCCATAGCCACCCGGCCCATACCGGCGGCGGTCCCTCCGACGCCGTCGGCCACCTCCCAGTCCCAGTCCCTAGCACTTCTCGCCGGCCTGCTTCACAAGCCCCAGCAACTTCTCTGGGATTCCCCCCCCCCCCTGCCGCTGCGTTCGGCGCCCGCAGCCGATCCAGATCTGGATTGGGCGACGCCGCCGCCGCCCCCCCTGGGCGTCCTGCCCATGCTGCCTCGGACGAGGAGTGTGTGCTGGAAACCCCTCCGGAGCTGCTCGCCCGCGCGGCTGCCTCAACCACCGGCTTCAATGCGTCGGGGGTTGCCCGTCCCGTCAACGCGCCCGGAGTTATTGCTGGGCATGGCGAGGGATGGCTTTCTTGCTTTCGGTCAGAGAGGCCGCAGGAGCGCGCTGTGCTTTCAATCCCGCACGGCGCGGCGGCCGCGGGGCTCGAGGCTGAGGAGACGGCGCCCTGGGAGGAAGTTAAGTCCCGCCGGCCACGCCCGCCGGCCAAGCGCATCGATGCATTCACTGCGCGCAACCCCCTGCCCGACTGGATAAAAGGGAGGTGCTTCCGCTGCCTCAGCTCACGCCACAGGGCCATCGACTGCCGCGACCCCGTCGTCTGCAGGCGATGCTTCCGCTCCGGCCACAAGGCGCGAGGCTGCACCCACCAACCTCGCCCTCACCTGCGTCCCGGAGCCCCCAAGCCGCGCAGGCCGCCTGCTGCCCACGTGGTGGCCGTGCCTCCTGCGCCCCCGTCGATGGCCTCCTCTGCTGCTGCTCCCTCGGCCTGGTCAGGGGACCATGCCGTCCGCCCTGAGATCTTCTCCATCATCCATAACACCCCGGCGATGCTCATGGAGCTGGCCCTGCTGGAGTCCAATGCGGTGCTCGCCTGGTTCGACCGGGACTGCCGGGCGTCCTCATCTGAGGTGGCGGCGGCCCTTGCCGACAAGATTGGCGCGCTGAAGGAAGATGTCGTCGTCGTCCACCACTACCCAGAGCGGTTCCTGGTCCGCTTCATCCATCGGCACCATGCCGAGCTCGCCGCTGCCCGCCACGAGATTCCCTTCGGCAACACCAAGCTTCAGCTTCGGGCGTGGCGCATGGAGAAGCATGCCGAACACGTCGACATGCGTCACCATGTTCGACTTTGCCTTGAGGGGCTCCCGCTGTACGCCTGGGACGAGCAGGCCGTCGCCAACGCCGTCGGCTCCGGCTGTTCGCTCGACTACATTGAGCCCGCGTCCAAGTTGAAGACCGACACCCAGGTGCTTGCTCTCTGGGCATGGACGCCCTGTCCTAGCAAGGTGCCGAGGCTGAGTTGGATCACCCTGCCGGCGCGTACCGGCGGCGCGCCGGTCTACGGCCGCAAGGGGCTAGAACATCGGGTGCTGGTTCATCTTGACATTCATGAAGACCCCACCTCCGGCAACATCGTCTCCAGGCCGAACAACTGGCGCTACAATGTGGTCGACGGCGAGTCCAAGGCGAGGGACAGGCGCGAGAGGATTTCCCGGCCCGTGCGCCACGACCGGCGCGACCGTGATGACGAGGGGGACCGCGACCGCGGCCGCGGTCGCGACGGGCGGGACGCGCCCAGGGGCGACCAAGGCTGGGGCGCTCGCATTCGCCGGAGCCTCTCCCGCGCGCCTCGCGACGGCCACCGCGATGATGGCAGGTCCGACCGCGACGGCCGGCGTGGCAGTCGTGATGGACGGCGGCGCACCTCCTCGCCTCTGCCGATCGCCGTCCCCTCCGAGCCGCTGCTGTTGGGCTCCGGCTCCATGAGCGCGCCCGCGGCGCAGGCACTTGAGCTCCTGCCCATCCCGCATGCTCCGTTGCCATCTGCTGCTGTGGAGCCATCGGTGGCTGTCCCTGCTGCTGATACTGGGCTCCGTGGCCGCAGCCCTGTCAGGAGGGCGCGCCCGGAGTCTGCTATGCGCCAGTCCAGGGAGGCATTGACCCCTCCAGCTTCGCCACCCCAGTCGCCAACGACGGTGCTTCGAACCCCCCCGAGCTCCAAGCGCGACGAGGCGCGTGTCGCCACGACGCTCAGCCAGGAGAGGAGCCCAGCGCTCATTGAGCTTTGCTCCCCGACGATCATGCTGCGCCCCCTCCTCTCCATCTCTCCGGCGCGTCCACCTGGCTTCGAGGCTTCTCCAACACCGCCACTCCTCCACAGTGGTGCTCTGCAGCGCACACCCACATCTCCTCGGGCTCGGCTGCATGCTGCGGATGATGCTCTGTCGGCAGGGCTGGCGGCGCTCGTTGTGCCGCGATCCACGGTGGACCTCCCTGAGCAGCTCTTCTGTGTGCGCCAGCCTGCGGTGCTGCCCACCCCGATGCCCCAGCCCCCCTGGCCTTGCCGACGTCGTCCCCTCCAAAGAGACCTGCAGCGCGTAGGAAGACCCTGGCGGGCGTAAAGATCACATCTGCTGGGGGCCTTTCTCTACAGCGTGTGCGCCGTGCTCCGGTACGTGCGCCAGATGTGCCAGCGGCCAAGAAGGCTGAAAGCCTCATTTGCCGCAGCCTGGGCATAACAAGAGACGGACAGGACGTCACTGAAGACACGCTGAAAGCATTCACGGACAAGTTCAAGCAGCACCTTCCTGATGAAGTGATCATCGCTATGAGGGAGTTTTTTGAGCTCGACAACCCTGCAGTCAACGCGGTTGAGGACGCGCTGATTGGGCATGGAGGAGAGGGAGTGCTTGACCCAGGTGCTGGACTACAAGATGGGAGAGAGCAGGATGCGATGACCTGAGCAATGTCTTTCCTGCTCTATGTCGTAGGGTGTAGTTGGTTGGCCATGTTAGTGCAACCTTTTGGAGTCTGTATGCTAGGAGTTAGCGTTGGTGCCTACTACTGCAGTATGGCTGGGTGTGTCTCTTGTATCTGGATGTGGTTCTCTAAGCTTAGTTCATTCAGTTTGCTTATCCACTTGTGTGTTCTTGCCCTCAGAGCTGTGCCTAGGGTACTCTATAGTTTTCCATGACAGAACAACCAATCAACACGCTTTGTTGGAACGTGAGGGGATTAAATTGCCCAGATCGAAGGGCAACAGTTAAAGCTACAATTGAGGGATCCTCTTGCCATCTCATTTGCCTTCAGGAGACGAAGTTGAGCTCAGTTGACATGTTCACTGCCGCGTCCATTGGAGGAATTAGATTCCGTGGCTTCGCGCAACGACCGGCTATCGGAACTAGGGGAGGCATCCTATTGCTTTGGGATGAGAACCTTCTCGATGTCGTTGACATTGTTGCAACCAACTACTGCTTGTCGGCCAGTGTGCGAATTCATTCCTCCGGCATTTGCTTCAAGGCAACAACTGTCTATGGCCCCACAGACTCGGCTTGCAAAGATGCTTTCTTTGCGGAGATCATCACCCACAAGCCGTTGCCGGATATGGCATGGCTCGTCCTAGGAGACTTCAACCAGATCTACCGAGCTAGGGACAAAAATAAAAGAAATGTGAACCGTAGTAGGATCAACCGCTTCCGATCCGCGTTGCAAACCTGCGAGCTCAAGGAAATCCACCTCCAGAATCGGCGATTTACGTGGAGCAACGAGCGGAGTAACCCTACGTTATGCAAGCTAGACTCTTTCTTTTGCAATGCGGAGTGGGACACCACTTTCAACACTCATGTCCTCCATGCCCTGTCGTCCTCCCTCTCCGACCACTGCCCCTTACTGCTAGCTGATGACAAGGGGCCGAGACGTCCTCGATCCTTCAAGTTCGAAAACCTCTGGATTTCTTTGCCTGGATTTCATGAGGTGGTCCAAAAGGCTTGGAATGAGCCAATGCAGCACTCCGAACCTTACCAAAGGCTTCATCATAAGCTCAAAAAGACTGCTTTGCGGCTTTCTGAGTGGAGCAAGAATATGTTCTCTAAGGCCAAGGTCCACCTCCATGCAGCCCACATGGTCATCCTTCGCCTGGACATTGCTCAAGAGGAGCGTCTTCTCTCGGCGGAGGAGCTTGACCTTCGCTCCCGTCTCAAGCGGAGGGTGATTAGCCTTGCGGTGTTGCAAAGGGCTAGGAAAAGGCAGTGTGCGAGGATTGCTAATCTAAGGGAAGGGGATGCCAATACAAAAAATTTCCACCGCCGCGTCAATGCGAGAAGAAGGAAGAATCACATACACCGAATTAGGTTGGCCAGCGGATGGGTCACCGAACACTCGCACAAGGAAAAGATTATCCACGACCACTTCTCTGAGGCCATGGGGCTTGGATCCACGCCTACCGCCGATTTTAATTGGGATGAGCTCAACATCCAATCCCTTGATCTCCATGAGCTTGGCAACGATATAACTGAGGATGAGGTGTGGGAGGCCATTAAGGAGATGCCCGGCGACAAGGCACCCGACCCTGACGGATTCACCGGGCTTTTCTTCAAGAGATGTTGGGGCTACATCAAACATGACATCATGAGAGTCATTAGCTGTTTCGGCGCCCTTCGCACTAATAACCTCCAGTGGCTCAATTCTGCCAATGTGGTACTGTTGCCCAAAAAAGAAGGGGCCGAGGGCATTTCCGACTACAGACCCATTAGCCTTATTCATGCCGTCACAAAAATCATTGCCAAGGTGCTATCCCTGAGGCTCGCACCCCACATGGGCGCCCTTGTCTCCCACGCTCAGAGTGCATTCATTAAGAAAAGGAGCATTCACGACAACTTCATGTACGTTCGCAACTTCGCCCGCCGGCTCCATAAGTGCAAGACTCCCGCCCTCCTTTTCAAACTCGACATCAAAAAAGCCTTTGACTCGGTCAAATGGGAATACATTTTGGACTTGCTTCAGCGAAAAGGTCTGCCAGATAAGTTTAGAGATTGGGTTGCAGCTTTGCTTTCCTCTTCATCATCACGGTTCCTCCTCAACGGCATCCCTGGACCACCCATTAAGCATGGCAGCGGTTTCATACAAGGGGACCCTCTTTCGCCCTTGCTATTCGTGCTGGCGATAGACCCGCTTCACCACATCCTTGATCTGGCAACTCATAAGGGCCTTATTCACAAGCTTCGCGGGCGAGGGGCCATGGTGAGAACCTCCCTGTACGCTGACGACGCGGCGGTTTTCATGGCTCCGATCAAGACAGACATCGACAACCTGTCGATCATCCTAAGAGGCTTCGGGGATGTCACGGGCCTGTGCACCAACCTACAGAAAAGCTCTGTTGTGCCCATTAGGTGTGCCAATCTCGACCTCGAGCACATCCTCAGTAATATGCCGGCGACCCGGGCCTCTTTTCCCATAAAATATTTGGGCCTTCCGCTATCGGTTTGGCAGCTTCGGAAAATTGATTTCCAATATCTAGAGGACAAAGCGGCTGGCAAGTTGGTCACTTGGGAGGGCCAGAACATCACCACCATTGGCCGAACGGCGCTTGCCAAATCTGTGGTCGCTTCTCAAGCGATCTACTCCATCACGCCGTTGATTGTCCCGCAAGGAACTCTTCACAACCTGAACAAGATTGAGAGAACCTTCCTTTGGTCTGGATCTGACAAGACAACCGGCGCACAGTGCAAAGTCAATTGGGAAATTGTTTGCCGTCCTTCAGCATACGGAGGCCTCGGGGTGCTAAACACTGACAAGTTTGCTCGCGCATTAAGACTGAGATGGCTGTGGTATGAATGGAAGGAGCCGAGCAAACTATGGGTGGGCTTGGGTAACCCATGTACTGTTGAAGACCATGATTTCTTCTATGCATCCACCACGATAGTCATGGGCAATGGTGCAAAAACACCTTTTTGGGACTCCCCTTGGCTTCTCGGCCGCAAGCCCAAGGACATTGCCCCTCTGATCTTTGAAGCCTCAAGGAGGAAAACTTGGAGGGTGCGTGACGCCCTCAAGGAGAACGCTTGGATGCTCCAGATCAAGAGGGACACCGTCATCACCGGAGACCACGTCCGGGAGTTCTTCACCCTTTGGATGCTCACTCATGATTTTCACCTCGATGACCACGACGAGGATGACATTGTGTGGAAGCACTCCATGGACGGGATTTACTCGGCGTCCACTGCTTACAAGGCGCAGTTCCTTGGTTTGACGCTATCCCCTATGGACTTCATGGTGTGGAAAGTCTGGGCCCCTCCGAAAGTTAAGTTTTTTGCATGGCTTGCATTGCAAGGGCGGATTTGGACTGCCGACCGCCTGGAGCGTCGAGGCTGGGCAAATTGTGGCCTTTGCCCCCTATGTAAGAGAGAACAAGAGACGACCATTCACCTCTTCGTTAGGTGCCGTTACTCTACACGGCTGTGGAACATGGTCATCCAAAAATTTGGGCTTGCGCACATGGACACCACCACTTGGCATCTACACGCATCCCTCTTCGAATGGTGGGACAAGAGGACCGACACGACGAACCCCAATAGGCGAGCTATGGCCACTCTCACTATGCTTGTCTCGTGGACAATTTGAAATGAGAGAAACGCTAGGGTGTTCCGGCACAAGAGCGCGCCGCCTCCAATCCTTCTCCAACTTGTAACCGATGAGGCAAAGCTTTGGGTAACCGCCGGCGCTAAGAAACTAGGGAAAATTGTAATAAGCGAGTAATTGTCAGGCCGTGTTGGGTCAGGTCTTGTAACACTCCAACACTCTATCCTTCTCATTTAATAGATGAGGCAAATCTTTTGCCTCCGTTTCGAAAAAAAAACAACTTCTGCATATGCAAGAGTTACTACTGGAGTGGGGAATGTACAGCAAACAGAGCATGAACAACAACGGCACATCACCGAAGAACCAATCGAACTGTATTTCTTTCTTTCTTTCTTTCACGAACCACCGCCGTGGTCGGTGAGGAAGACACCTTCACCGACACTAAACTAGAAAGCGAGATCGTTCAGAATGGCTGTCCCGTATTTTCCTTTTTCCGAGCTACTGCAGAAGCTAGCAGCTGGTTGTTCTGAATAAGTCTGCTCTTTGCAGTGGTGTTGGCCTGTGGCTTGGCTTCTGTTCCTAGACTCAGGCACATCATGGGTATGCTTCCCTTCGTATGTAGTTATCACAGCATGTGGTTCCTCGGAAGATCTCTCGATATGCTTCTTGACGTCGCAGCCTTGGTAAGTGCACTTGTAATAGCTCCTACATGGACAGAGTACGGAACTCAGGTTCGTGGATTTTTTTCAGATCTCAAAAACACTATGGGGATTCGGTCTTTCAATTTGGAGTAAATTGTCTGTACCAGATGGACCTTATGAAAAATAACATCACCAAACAGACAATTGATAAGTGTGCAGATTGTTCATCGCCACACTTTGAGAATAAAAGAAGAAACGTGTTCCTTATTTGACCAACTATCTATGTAACAGTTAAATGTGTACTCATTCAAATAAACCAGAGCAGCAGTTACAGATTCTACTTAGATCAGCAGCAGGATCTTCATATCAGTTTAATTATAGTGAAAAGTATATTTTTAGTCCCTCAATTTTTTTGATAGTTTAGAAATGGTCCCTCAACTCTAATACCAGCAAAATCTAGTCCTTCAATTGTTAAAACCGGATATTTTTCGTCCCTTCGGTTGCTTCGAATGGTTTTGCGCTGACGTGGCATGGTTTTGACCATTGACTTCGCCACCTCATTGTCCACCTCATCTTGGTCTTCTTCCCTCCTCTCTCTCTCTCTGCCCACCGAGCACCTCACTGCGCGTCTGCTCCGGCCGCCGCCTCCGTGTGCTTCGTGTGGTGGGATGCACGCGCACTTCTCCATCGCCTTCGCTGACAGGGGCATGGACTGGGACAAGAGGCTGCTCGCGTGGAGCGACTCCGACATGAAGAACGACGGGGGCTACGGTGGAACAGTGGACGTCGTCACCGAGGACGCACAGCACGCGGATGACGACCGGTGCGCCGGCCTCGTGGACGGCGTGCTCGTCCCGGGGTTGGACGGCCAATGCTGCCACGGCGGAGTCCGTGCAAGCCCAGAGCTCCTCCACCTCCGGCAAGTGCGTTTGCGTCATGCACCGGGAGCGCAGCAGGGCACGGGGCGGAGCTCGACGTTGGCGCATGGCAACTGTTCGACGGAATGCCCACTAGATGGGAAAAAAGGAAGGCGAGGAGAAAGAAGAAGGTGAGGTGCCTTCCTTCGTCATCGTCGTCTCGTCCCTCCCTGTCTCGGGCACGGTGGCCACGCCCTGGACGCCAGCGTCGGCACATCCACGGCGCGCACATCCAGGGCGCCATTGCACATGCCACCTCGGGCTTGGGCGTGTGCAGCAGCAGCAGGCTGAGCACGACTGCGTGGCTCGCGGGACCATCGAATGCCGTCGCGGTGCCGACAACCAGTCTCTAGACGAGCCTTTGGCAATCATAGCCAGCCTTCGTGTGCGTTTTGTGTTTCCAGCCGGTTGGCTGCGTGCGTGGGAGTGGTGCGTTTCTGGCCGGTGGTAAATCCATTAGCTTAGCTAGCTTGGCACAGGTGGATTGATCAAGTTGATTGCTGCTCTGAACGTGTACGTCTCGCTGTATCAATCCGAGCTAACTACCTGTGTGCAAGATGGTCATGAGTGAAGGAAGAGGCGGAGGAGCATGGAGGCGAGGCCACGGCTGCCCGAGGCAGCGGCCGGAGCACACGCACGTGGCGAGGTGCTCCCGTGGGCAGAGAGAGAGGGAAAGAAGACGAAGGTGAGGTGGACAATGAGGTGGCGAGGTCAACGGTCAAAACCATGCCATGTCAGCACAAAATCATCCGAAGCAGCCCGAGGGACGAAAAATATCCGGTTTCAACAATTAAGGGACTAGATTTTACTGGTTTTAGAATTGAGGGACTATTTCTAGACTATCGGAATAGTTGAGGGACGAAAAATATACTTTTCCCTTAATTATAAGATAAGCAACGCATGGATTCTTTGCCAAATACTCTAATTCCATAGGCAATTCTATGTAGTAGGATGGATATTGGCTGTCACTAACAAGCAGTATCAGCCCATCATTCTTTTTAAGCTTGTCAAGTGTTTATTTCTCTTGACTGCAAATGTAAACCCTTTTTCATGCATGACTGCAAGACAAACATCCCATGCCTGCGCAAGTGCAAGTGAGCTATGTGGAGTTGTCGACAACAACATCAAGTTGATGCCAACAAACTCCACATGTACTAATTAGTATTCAAGGAAGTTATTACATTTACAATTGTAAATATGACACATTCTTCTAAGATAAAATGATAAAGAAAAAATTTCAAATATTCAACAATAGAATGGGATAATGGCCTTTACCTTGGGTGAGGATTTCCTCTCACCACTTTCTGTCCATACTTGCGCCACCTATAGCCATCGTCCAAAAGATCAACATCACTCATTGTACTGACGATAATCTTTTGACCAGGTGCATTCCTGCCACATGAAAATAATGATAGTAAACTTAATGATGCTAATTAAGAAGTCTGGATGAAGTTAGCAAAGTTCCAAGTAAGGAATTTATGTTTGTAGGAAATACCTTTCATTTGCGTCGGCATCACGAACATTTCCATCAACGGTTCTTATTTGATCATCACCTTCTCGGATATCACTTGAACTAGAGAATTGCTCATCTCCCTCTTCCTTAGTTGGCAATAAACCATCCGGCATTGTGCCATTTGGCGTTATAGGTTTTCCATAATAACCTTGACAACCAAATTGTGATCTAGTTGAAGGCTCCTCGGCATCATTGAAATCATCTAACTCATTCAATAAATCACCACAATCTTTAAACCTCTTTGTGGGAGGTTCATGGCAGTGCTGACCTCTATAAACTATTTTAATAATTTGTCCATCTGCAGAGTGCTCTACGTTTTTCCTGACCGGGCAGTTCAGGGTACATTTGTAATAGCTCCTTGGATACTTCCCACCCTTGACTGCCTTCTGTCCATACTTACGCCAATTGTAGCCATCATCAGCAGGTCTATCCAGAGTGATGGATGAACCTTGGAGTGCTTCCAGAACTCCAGCTGATCCAGTGTTGATACTGTCCAGAGTGTTGGATGAACCTTGGAGCACTTGTGGAACTCCAGTTGGTCCAGTGTTTATACTACCACTACCAGACGTACCAGTATGTGATGGCAAAGTCGGCATACCCTGTATGGATGCCGCCATTACGGAAGAAGTGACATGCTGAGGTGTCAGTACTGAAGTTGCCAGTAAGAAAGAAGAGTTGTCCACTTGATCAAGTATACTGTATTTAGAAAAAGCTAGTTGAGGTGTAATCTTCTGATGTAATCCCGCCCCTTGTTTTTCCTGCAACTCTTTCTTTTGAGCTACCTGTGCTGCCAGCTGTGCTAGGTCTTGTTCATGGAACACATCAAAATTGTCCTGCAAAAGAAGAAAACATAAATACCAGTTTTAGTAAAACATACTATTGCGATATAGTAACAAAAAAAAACATGTAAAGCAACTCAACAAAACATACCAGTTTCAACAAAACATAGTGCAACAGTATCCGAAACCATGTAAAGGAATTCAACAAAACATACCCGTTTCAACGAAAGATAGTGCAACAGTCACAAAACATATAGCATAGGAAAAATGCACATCGACGTGGTATTCAACAAATTTTGATGTAAAGGAATCAAGGATTTCTACCATTATTGAAGGAAACCAATCCGGCTCCTTAACGCCTTCAAAATGGAAGAAGGCGCCACCATTGACAGGTCAAGGGATAACGCTCAACTACACAGATCGCAAATCTACTCCACCATCTCAAGAAACATCAGGTTCTTGGAAAGATCGCCCGCCCACTGCCTGTCCTTGTCGATTGCGATGTTTACTTATCTATAATTCGACCTCTTAGCACGTGAAAAAACTGGGACACCCAACACATCATGTGTAGCTGTCGGCAAGGCTGAAGGCACATCCATGCAAAAAAAAAAAAAAAAAAAAAGGCTGAAGGCACACATCTGCGACCTTGACAGTTACCAATGCACGGACCGACCCGCGATTAATTTGGCGAACGTGCAATGCAGGCCATTCGTCTCCGGAGAAGCTGGTCCCCTTCGGCTGGGGCGTCCAGGGCCAATAATTCCAAGGAGCACGAGCTGCAGCTCCCGGAAATTCCGATCCCGCGGCCTAAAAATAGCAATACGGAGGGAGCTGGATTGACAACAAAAACAATAGAAGAAAATCTACGCTGTTCATGCCCGATTCAGTATCTGTACTGCCAGTAATTACTACAAGTAATTGGTACGTTCAGCTAGTACTACGTACCACAGATGGTTACGTACTAGTGGTATTAATCAATCAAACAGGACAGCAGCAGCGAAATCAGAACAGGAGCTGAGATGAGATCGGTCGTCGGTACCTGGGGGTAGCCGAGGAGCGCGGTGCCGCAGAGGGACGGAGGGGAAGGGAGCTGCGCGAGGGATCCCCCGAAGAAGCCCAGCGCGGACGCGGCCGGCGACGGCTGCTCGTCGGGGAAGAGGCTGTCGAGCGCGGGCGGGGCCCAGAGGCCGCCGCCGTCGCCGATGCCTGACCACTGCCCCGCCGCCATGGGCGAGTACGCGCGCGTCGGCGTCGGCGACGAGCGGGTGGGCTGGAGGGAGAGAGGGGGATGCTTTCTGCTGTCAGATTGGTTGCCAAGTGGGACGCTCGGTATTTATTCCCCGGGGACGGGAGTGCGTGTGTGCGAGTGGGGAAGGCAACAAAAATCGCAGCCAGGGCGCTGAATGATTGGAGGCGAAGCCCCGCGGGTTCGTCGCTCCCGCCAGGGGACGGAAGGAAAACCCGGATATTTTCCGAAACCGTAACGGAGATATTTGTCCATTCGTTCTAAACATGGTAAGCCGAACCAACAGACCGACCCCAGATATCTGTGCAACTTAAAGTTCAGGTATTTTAGGAATTTTATCTGTTGTGATGAAGATATTATGTGCTTTGACACTTTAATGCCTAGTGTTTAGTTTGAGAGAGCAATGCCGCCCAGATATTTGCCAGCCACTCTCGTTGGAAACGTGACTGTAACGTGATCCAAGTGTGTCATCCGCTAACAGTAGACGCGTTCAGTGATAAGCGGTGCGTCAGAGCATCTCTAGCCGATCCTTGATAATTTATTTATTTTATATGCCTTCTTAGACTTCTTAAAATTTGATGAGTTAAATTATGACCGGATTTACCGGATCCTCAAATTTAACTCCTCAAACGAATTGACCCATCACTGTCACAAAATCGGGTTTTGGAGGCGGTTTCGTTACATGGACCGATGGTGTTTCCAAATCTGCCTCAAAGCCTGCATTGCTAATACTCCGCATGATGACAACGGTTTTAGAAACTGCCTCCAATGTCCTAGATGGCGTAGGCGGTTTCCAATGCTTTACGCATCACAGGCAGTTCTGTACGAATAACCACCTTCATTTGGTATGTCAGGGATCTAATTATTTCCTATTAGGTATCTACCCCTGTTAATGATAGTCAGATGAAACACTGTAATACAAAGGTACAAAGACAACATATCTTTCATTGCAGTACCCACAATACAAAAGTTTTACAAGTTCACATGATACAACAATATTGAAATAGTACAAAAGTTGTACAAGTTCGTCATCCTATGTTCTATCTATGTGTTGTCTCGGCCAGGTGATGCCGTCTTCGTAGCTACTCGGTGATGCTTTGTGGCCTGTTTCGTGGTCCACCATACATCTCCTACATGATACACAAAAATTCTCAATGGCTGATAATAATATATGGAATTGACCTAAAATTCTTAAGCCGTAATGCAATGTATTTCATAAGATCATACCCCTGTGCCCGGCACCGGAGGTCGCAGCAGCCTATTCTTGTGCAATGCAACTATTAAGCTAGTAGTCTGCACAGAAGTGAAAATAGTATAGAGATGATAAAGTAGAGAAGTGGAGCATAATGATGCTGGAAAATAAATAACATTCAACCTGATGTACTAACCTAGCACAGGATAACAACAACACAATGATGGCGAATTGGACGAAAATTATCAAGTTCTTCAGCCCGCTTAATCCGATATGACCAGCACCCTTGCTTACTTCATGATTGCTCCTCTCTTTGAGTACGAACTTGGAGTAATCATCCTTTACCTCCTCCCTACTATTAAACCCTCTATAGCAGCTGTTCTTATAACCATCCACACTTGTTCATGGCATGTCTGCAATGAACTGCAAACTCCTGGATGCCTCCCTGAGTACACCAGATACCACTTCATTTATGAAGACAGAATTCAAAGCAGTTTCCATATTAATAGAATTTGAAGCAATTTTCATTTTAAACAGAAGTTGAAGCAGTTTGCATTTACAGAGAAGTTGAAGTAGTTTGCATTTTACAGAGAAGATGAAGCAATTTGTATTTTATAGAGAAAATGAAGCATATGCAGTGTGGACAAATTCGAAACAACACGATGGTTATAAGAACAGCCGGACATCTATAGATGGAATAATCTACCGCCCCTAACCCTAACCCTAGCCACCGAAGCACTTGCAAAATCTTGATCTAGACCCGCCACCTTTGGCGACCTCAAATCGTAGATTCGCTGTCGTTGCCACCGGCCCAAAATCATGAATCTACCATCGCCGCCGCCGGAGCTATGGTCCCCCGCTGCCCGACGTACTACTCACAACTCAAATCGCGTCGGTGGTCGCCGACCTGATCTCCTCTTGGCCCGAGTAGGAAGAGGGGATGGAGGAGGAGGAGATGGAGGTGGAGGTGGAGGGTGGCAGTGGCTTCCGCGACCTCGGCGATACCGACGAGGAGGAGGAGGAGGAGGTGTGGTGGTTCCGAGCCCTAACCTTACTTCTTCGGATCAGATCGGTGGTGGCCACAGGAAGACACAACACGGTGGCGAACACGGCCACGCAACACGGGCGTCGCACGGAGAGCTCAAGGCTTGGCGACGCTAGAGATCTGAGATCTGGGTGTGACCAAAAGTGGAAAGAACGAGGGCAAAGGTGAATATAAGTGATATGCGCTCCACCACGCAGGCGGTTTTATAAAGAAAGCCGCCTCAGATACTTACTGGAGGCGATTATGATTTCAAATCGCCTCCATAGATTATTACAGGCGGTTTCAGATTTCCAACCGTCTCTGCTAGTTTATTACATGCAGCTTTGTCACGTGGGGACATAACCGCCTCTGGTGGCCGCTGCTAATGGTCGTTTTTCTACTAGTGCCGCTCTCGTACCAATGTCACACTAAATGCCGCCCTTCCAAAATAGAAGACAGTGTGTGGTACGAGTGCTTGCGTGGTACGAGTGCGAGCACTCGTACCGACGCTCCTACCAACGGGAGCTCACACTGCGTGCCACACCAGACGAAAAGACGACGGGCGATACGATTGTGGCTGGTTGTACCCGCACTCGTACCAAGGTAAGAAAACATCAATTTTGCTTGTTTTCAGAAGCCAAGATCAGGGGTTATATATTAACTGTCTACTTACACTTTAATCTTGTTTATTTACTTTTGAAGCCTCCCAACCAAAAATTCTCGGTAGCACTTCATGTTTTATTTTATTCTTTTTGCCCGGTTCATTCGTATACCGAATCATTGTTTTATCTTGTGTGTTATTTTCACAGAGGCCTGGACCTAGTGTGATGACATGTACGGTATGGTGTCAACCATATACAAACCCACACAAGCCGCTCAGTCGCTTTGATTCGACAAAATTTGTCAACTACAAGTGCCATGTATTATCTTCCAATTTAAACCTTGCTCAATAAAATATGTACTCCCTCCGTCCCATAATATAAGAGCGTTTTTGAAACTAATGTAGTGTAAAAAACGCTCTTATATTAACGGAGGGAGTAGTAAAGTGGTACCTATTCCCGCCTTAAGTGGGACTTCCTTTTAATTAAGCATGTAGGAGGTTGTACACTTGTGTTTCATATGTTGTCTCACATGCACTCCACTTTTAATTTAGGAGTAGTATACGCTCCCGGACTTAGTTTATCAACTTAAGCGTGGTGGTTAGGTTCATCGAGCTGACCTTTGTGAGATATAAGTTTTCTACACTTGTGAGCTAACCCTTCGTTCTAAAAAAATGGAAAACCACAAAAAGCATAACAATATTTTGTTTATTTTTAGTTTCGCTTCCAGCAGGTTCTTGATGACTGATATTTTTTCGCTCATCACACCGTTTTTTAAACCGGGTAATTCTGGAATTTTTGAGATGATCACTCTGATATCGCTACTAATGACTAATGAATGTGAGAGATCGCAAAATCCTTTGTTTAATATGTTTCCACAGGAAAAGGGCCTAAACGTGGAAGGATATCATCATATACAAGGAAATGCGAAGTTTGGTAGAAGAGGCAAGTCAACAGAAGGCATAGCAAGCTTAACAGAGCGCAAGATGGCGCATGGTACGAGCACGCCTGCCCGTACCGCCGATCGTACCACACGCCGCCGCCTCCATACGGTCCACTTGACCAATAGTTATAAAGGGGTCAACGCCAGAATCTCAACCGGGCGAGCACAATTCGCGAAATGGAGAACCAGAACCCATCTTCCAACCCTACTGACTCTTCATGCAACTCGTGAACCGGTCAATACGTACTTTGGACATCCCCCACATCAACGCGTCTCAAGCACATCATGGTGGTTTTCATACTAGTGTTTACACCCAAAAAGGTTGTTAAAAGTCTGGTTGAAAAACTGAAATTTAATTTGTTGGCAATAACTTATCAGACCCTTTGTCGAAGTGCACATTCTCTCGTGGGTTCGATAACTCGGGGTCACTCCTTGGGGAAAAGGTACGGGAACCTTAAGATATCCAAACCAGGTCTCAAAGGGCATCAGTTCTACTAGAAGGTAGCCACTGGACCACATCAAAGGATGTGCATCGAAGCATACGTCCATGTCCATTAAAGGAGAGGTTTACTGAGCCTCAACGGTAAAATTTTCATTGCCCTTGCTTAATCATAAGCTTAGGGAGGTAACCACTTTTAATGTTCTCTTTTAATAAAAATGACTCTCTTTTTGTCTTGTAATCTGCTTGAGCTTAATTTTTGCAAAATTCTAAGCTTGGGGAGGTTATGTTTGCATGTGTAGAGTCTTGCGCAATGATCTAAAGCTGATAGATACTATGCAATCATGTGTCTCGCTGTTTGGCATGCTTGCTTAGGTATGATTGTTCAGTATTTGTATAAGGGAATCACTTGCTCAAATTAGGTCCCATATTGCCAAGTTAATGTTTTTATGCACTTTGTTCAAGTTTTTACCAAGCTTGGGAACAATCTTGTGATCCTCCGAAAGACATTGCGATGATCTCCACACACACACACACACACACACACACAAATGATGAATAAAAGACAATTTCTTGAAAGATTTGGGTATCGAGAAAATTTGTTTGAAGAAGCTAGTTTTAGAGATACTCGGCCCATAACATTTGATTTGATAGATGCTACTTGTGATCTGCGTTGGTTTTTCCTCGGAGAGGAGAGGATGATGCAATACAGTAGAGATAAGTATTTCCCTCAGTTATGAAACCAAGGTTATCAATCCAGTAGGAGAATCACGCAACACCTCGTTAGCAGTACTTGCACACAAAACAACAAATCCTTGCACGCAACGCAAACAAGGGGTTGTCAATCCCTTGGCGGTTAATTGCAAGATTAAATTGTATGGTGATAGATAGATAGATAGATAGAACTAAAAAAAAAGTGCAGCAAGGTATTTTTAGGATTTTTAATATATGATAAACGTAGACCCGGGGGCCATAGTTTTCACTAGAGGCTTCTCTCTTGAAAATAGCATACGGTGGGTAAACAAATTATTGTTGGGCAATTGATAGAAAAGCGAATAATCATGACGATATCCAAGGCAATGATCATGTATATAGGCATCACGTCCGAGACAAGTAGACCGAAACGATTCTGCATCTACTACTATTACTCCACACATCGACCGATATCCAGCATGCATCTAGAGTATTAAGTTCATAAAGAACGGAGTAACGCCTTAAGCAAGATGACATGATGTAGACAAAGTAAACTCACGTATGAATAAACCCCATCTTTTTACCCTTAATAGCAACGATACATACGTGTCATGTCCCTTTCTGTCACTGGGATTGAGCACCGCAAGATCGAACCCATTACAAAGCATCTCCCCCATTGCAAGATAAATCAATCTAGTTGGCCAAACCAAATCAATAGATCGGAGAGAAATATGAAGCTATAATAATCATGCATAAAAGAGTTCAGAGAAGACTCAAATAATATTCATGGATAATCTGATCATAAACTCACAATTCATCGAATCCCAACAAACACACCGCAAAAAGTGATTACATCGGATAGAACTCCAAGAACATCGAGGAGAACATTGTATTGAAGATCAAAAAGAGAGAAGAAGCCATCTAGCTACTAACTATGGACCCGAAGGTCTGTGGTAAACTACTCACGCATCATCGGAAGGGCAGCAAGGTTGATGTAGAGCCCCTCCGTGATCGAATCCCCCTCCGGCGGAGTGCCGAAAAAGGCCCCCAGATGGGATCTCTCGAGAACAGAAGCTTGCGGCGGCGGAAAAAGTATTTCGTGGACTCCTCTGTTGGTTTCCCGATTTTTGAGAATTTATAGAGGTGGAATTAGGTCAAACGGAGCTGTGTGGGCCCCACGAACCACCAGGGCGCGCCCCCCTGGGGCACGCCGTGGTGCCTTGTGGGCCACTGCTTCATCTTCTCGTCCCCTCCCTGAAGCTTCTAGTGTTTGTTATGTCCAGAAAAAAATCTCCAAAAAGTTTCGTGGCATTTGGACTTCGTTTGGTACTGATATTCTGGAAAACCAAAAACAGGCAAAAAAAACAGCAACTGGCACTGGGCACTAAGTTAATAGGTTAGTCCCAAAAAATGATATATAATTGCTTGTAAAGGCATATAAAACATCCAAGATTGATAATATAATAGCATGGAACAATCAAAAATTATAGATACGTTTGAGACGTATCAAGCATCCCCAAGCTTAATTCCCGCTCATCCTCGAGTAGGTAAATGATAAAAACAGAATTTTTGATGTGGAATGCTACCTATAATATTCATCATATATTCTTTTCTTTTGTTGCATGGACATTTGGACTTGAATGATTCAAAGCAATAGTGTATAGTTTGACATGAAGACATAAATACTCAAGCATACTAACAAGCAACCATGCCTTTCAAAATATCAACGCTAAAGAAAGTTATCCCTAGCCCATTATGCTCAATCATTGATCCATTCATGAAACACACTCAATATTAGCTACATCCAATGCACAAGTATGACAATAGTGCTCTCTAGTTGGTGCTTTATAAGAGAAGATGGAGACTCAAAATTAAAAATAAAAATTGCATAAAAGTAAATAGATAGGCCCTTCGCAGAGGGAAGCAGAGATTTGCAAATGTGCCAAAGCTCAAAGCTTAAATTAGAGAGATAAAATATTTTGGGAGGCATGCTTTTCCTGTCAACAAAAACGAACGAGAATTTCCAATATCTTCCATGCTAGACACATTATAGGCGGTTCCCAAACAGAAAGTAAAGTTTATTTCCTTTCTACCATTCTTTCACAATCCATGGCTAGCCGTATCCACGGGTGCCCTCCATACCAACACTTTCCAAGGAATTTAATATTATCATCATATAAAAAAATCATTTCATTTCATTTCATTTCGGGACTGGGCATCCCTATTACCTGTCACTCTCTCGTGCAATGACAAGTGAATAAACACTCATCGTGAGAATAATCCGCCTAGCATGGAAAATATTGGCTACCCCCTTCCGCCTCATGAGTGGTACGGGCACACAAAACAGAAAATTATTTTGAAAATTAGAGTTGGCACACGCAAATTTACTTAGGACGGCATGGAAATACCGCATATAGGTAGGTATGGTGGACTCATTTGGCACAACTTGGGTCTAAGGAGTTTGGATGCACAAGCAGTATCCCCGCTTAGTACAAATGAAGGCTAGCAAATAGATTGAGAAACGACCAACCAAAAAGCAAAAACGGTCCTAAACATGCATTGAACATAACTAACACTGAATAATGCACCATAAGTAGGATATAATTTCGTTGCATAACTATTGACTTGACATGCATAGGGAATCACAAACCTTAACACCAATATTCTTACTAAATCACAATTACTCACTAACATGACTCACATATCATCATCTCCATATGGCAAAACTATTGCAAGGAATCACACTTATCATATCCAATGATCTATATGAAAGTTTTTATTATATCCCTCTTGAATATTCATCACTTTGGGACCAACTCTCAAAAGGATATAAGTGAAGCATGAGAGTGCAAATATTTATTCAAAATTTTAATCTTATCAACTCTCAAAATAATATAAGTGAAGCATGAGAGTTCAAATATTTCTTCAAAATATAGCCACCGCCGTGCTCAAAAAGATTTAAGTGAAGTACTAGAGCAACTGCCTAGCTCAAAAAATTTAAGTGAAGCACATAGAGTATTCTAACAAATCATGATAAACGTGTGGCTCTCTCAAATAGGTGTGTCCAGCAAAGATGATTGTGACAGAATAAAAAGCAAACAAAGCAAAGACTCATATAATACACGACACTCCTAGTAAAACTCATATCATGTGACGAATAAAAATATAGCTCCAAGTAAAATTACCAATGGTTGGTAGAAGAAAGAGGGGATGCCTTCCGGGGCATCCCCAAGCTTAGACGCTTGAGTCTTCCTTGAATATTACCTTGGGGTGCCTTGGGCATCCCCAAGCTTAGGATCTTGCCACTCCTTATTCCTTCATCCATCGTGATCTCACCCAAAACTTAAAACTTCAATCACACAAAACTCAACAAAACCTTCGTGAGATTCGTTAGTATAACAAATAAATCACTACTTTAAGTACTGTTGCAAACCCATTCATATTTTATTTTTGCATTATACCTACTGTATTCTAACTTCTCCATGGCTTATACCCCCCGATACAATCTATAGTTTCATCAAAACAAGCAAGTAGTGCATCAAAAACAGAATCTGTCAAAAACAGAACAATCTGTAGAAATCTATTTAAAATCCATACTTCTGCAACTCTAAAAATTCTGAAAAATTAGGACAACGTGGGCAATTCATATAACAATACTGTGTAAACATTTCAGATTTTTCTGACACTCCAGTACAGAAATAAAATTCCAGCACTGGATGCAAAACTTTCTGTTTTCCAAACAGCACCAATTATACTATCTTCCAAATCATCCCAAAGGCTTTACTTGGCACAAACACTAATTAAAACACAAAAACACAATCATAACAGTAGCATAATTGTGTAAACACACAAGAATAGAAATAAAAAACAAAATATTTATTTTATTCATTGGGTTGCCTCCCAACAAGCGCTATTGTTTTATGCCCCTAGCTAGGCATAATGCATAGATTCAAGTATTATCATCTTTCAAGTTGATTCCATAAGTGGCCCTCATAATGGATTCATATGGTGCTTTAATTGTTTTCCTAGGGAAGTGTTCCATACCCTTCTTTAGTGGAAACTGAAATTTTTTATTCCCTTCTTTCATGTCAATAACGGCACCTATGGTTCGTAAGAACGGTCTACCAAGTATTATGGGGCAAGAAGGATTGCATTCAATGTCAAGTACAATAAAATCAACGGGAACATAGTTCCTATTTGCAAGAATAAGAACATCATTAATTCTACCCAAAGGCTTTTTAATAGTGGAATTCGCAAGATGCAAATTAAGAGAACATTCGTCTATATTGGTAAAACCTAGCACATAACATAGAGATTTTGGAATTGTGGAAACGCTAGCACCCAAATCACATAAAGCATTGCACTCATAATTTTTAATTTTAACTTTAATGGTAGGTTCTCACTCATCATATAATTTTCTAGGAATTGAAACTTCTAGTTCTAGCTTTTCTTCTAATGCTTTCATCATCGCTTCTACGATGTGTTTAGTAAAAGCCTTATTTTGCTCATAAGCGTTGGGTGAATTTAGAATAGATTGTAACAAAGAAATACACTCAATCAAAGAACAACTATCATAATTAAAGTCTTTGTAATCCAAGAGAGTGGGCATATCACTAGTTAAAGTTTTTACCTCTCCAGACCCACTTTTATCAATTTTTTCATTAAGATTTTCACCCTCCGAATTATGGAGACGCCTTCTAGCTAAAGTTGAATCTTATTCAGTCCCCTTTTCATCAAGTTTTATATTGCTAAACAAGGAATCAATAGATGAAACACCAATCATTTTAATATCCTCATCATTACTACGATAAAAACCGAGAGGAATCGCTTTTTCTAAAAATTCTCGTTTTGCTTTTAGCATAGCGGTTCTTTTCTTACTCCATCCATGGAGACATATAAAAATTTAATTGATTCATTAATATCAATTTTTGGTGGCAAAATTTTTGTCTTAAGATTTTCCACATCATGAATAATTCTATCAATGCTCCTAGACATATCATCAAGTTTACTCAATTTTTCTTCTATCATAGTGTTGAAAACTTTTTGAGCATTAATAAATTCTTTAATATTACTTTAAAGATCAGAGGGCATTCTATTATTATTATAAGAATTACCATAAGGATTGCCATAATTATTAGAGGAATTTCCAGGAAACGGTCTAGCATTGAAATTACCCCTATAAGCATTGTTGTTGAAATTACTTCTAGAGACAAAATTCACATCAATAGCATCATTATTTTGCTCAATCAAAGTGGACAATGGCACATCATTAGGATCAATATGAGCATTTTTACTAGCAACCAATTTCATAAGCGCATCAATTTTATCACTCAAAGTACTAATTTCTTCAACTGAATTCACTTTTTTACTAGTAGGAACTCTTTGGGTATGCCATTGTGAATAATTTGCCATAATATTATCAAGCAATTTAGTAGCTTCTCCCAAAGTAATTTCTATAAAAGTACCACCCGCGGCGGAATCTAAAAGATTTCTAGAAACAAAATTTAATCTCGCATAAAAATTTTGTATGATCATCCACAAATTTAAACCATGAGTAGGGCAATTTCTTATCATTAATTTCATCCTTTCCCAAGATTGGGCAACATGTTCATGACAAGTTGCTTGAAATTCATAATTTGATTTCTTAGGGAAATAATTTTCGCGGGAGGAAAATATTTAGTAATAAAAGCATCTTTACACCTATCCCAAGAATCGATACTATTTCGTGGTAAAGATGAAAACCAAATTTTTGCACGATCCCGCAATGAGAATGGGAATAATTTTAATTTCATAATATCATTATCCACATCTTTTTTCTTTTGCATATCACACAATTCTATGAAAGTGTTAAGATGGGACGCAGCATCTTCATTAGGACTACCAGAAAATTGTTCTTTCATAACAAGATTTAGCAAAGCGGCATTAATATCACAAGTCTCCGCACTAGCGGCGGGAGGAGCAATCGGAGTACTAATAAAATCATTATTATTAGTATTGGAAAAATCACATAATTTTGTATTTTCTTGAGACATCGTGACTACGCAATCAAGATAGCAATCAAGCAAAGAAACAAACAAGAAAAAGGAAAACGGAAAATATTTTTGTAAAAACTTTTTAGAAGTGGGGGAGATGAAAACGAGAGGCAAAGGCAAATAAAATAAATGCAAGGAGATGAAAGTTTTATGTGTAGGTACTTGATAGATGTTGATGATGTCTCCCCGGCAACGGCACCAAAAATTCTTCCTGCTACTTGTGATCTGCGTTGGTTTTCCCCGAAGAGGAGAGGATGATGCAGTACAGTAGAGATAAGTATTTCCCTCAGTTATGAAACCAAGGTTATCAATCCAGTAGGAGAATCACGCAACACCTCGTTAGCAGTACTTGCACACAAAACAACAAATCCTTGCACCCAACGCAAACAAGGGGTTGTCAATCCCTTGGCGGTTAATTACAAGATTAAATTGTATGGTGATAGATAGATAGATAGATTGAACTAAAATATAAAATAAAATAAATAAAGAAAAAGTGAAGCAATGTATTTTTAGGATTTTTAATATATGATAAACGTAGACCCGGGGGCCATAGTTTTCACTAGAGGCTTCTCTCTTGAAAATAGCATACGGTGGGTAAACAAATTACTGTTGGGCAATTGATAATAAAGCGAATAATCATGACGATATCCAAGGCAATGATCATGAATATAGGCATCACGTCCGAGACAAGTAGACCGAAACGATTCTGCATCTACTACTATTACTCCACACATCGACCGCTATCCGGCATGCATCTAGAGTATTAAGTTCATAAAGAACGAAGTAACGCCTTAAGCAAGATGACATGATGTAGACAAAGTAAACTCACGTATGAATAAACCCCATCTTTTTACCCTTAATAGCAACGATACATACGTGTCATGTCCCTTTCTGTCACTGGGATTGAGCACCGCAAGATCGAACCCATTACAAAGCACCTCACCCATTGCAAGATAAATCAATCTAGTTGGCCAAACCAAATCAATAGATCGGAGAGAAATACAAAGCTATAATAATCATGCATAAAAGAGTTCAGAGAAGACTCAAATAATATTCATGGATAATCTGATCATAAACTCACAATTCATCGGATCCCAACAAACACACCGCAAAAAGTGATTACATCGGATAGAACTCCAAGAACATCGAGGAGAACATTGTATTGAAGATCAAAAAGAGAGAAGAAGCCATCTAGCTACTAACTATGGACCCGAAGGTCTGTGGTAAACTACTCACGCATCATCGGAAGGGCAGCAAGGTTGATGTAGAGCCCCTCTGTGATCGAATCCCCCTCCGGCGGAGTGCCGGAAAAGGCCCCCAGATGGGATCTCTCGAGAACAGAAGCTTGCGGCGGCGGAAAAAGTATTTCGTGGACTCCTCTGTTGGTTTTACGATTTTTGAGAATTTATAGAGGTGGAATTAGGTCAAACGGAGTTGTGTGGGCCCCACGAGCCACCAGGGCGCCCCCGCGGGGCGCGCCGTGGTGCCTCGTGGGCCGCTGCTTCATCTTCTCGTCCCCTCCCGATGCTTCTAGTGTTTGTTATGTCCAGAAAAAAATCTCCAAAAATTTTCGTGGCATTTGGACTTCATTTGGTACTGATATTCTGGAAAACCAAAAACAGGCAAAAAATAACAACTGACACTGGGCACTAAGTTAATAGGTTAGTCCCAAAAAATTATATATAATTGCTTGTAAAGGCATATAAAACATCCAAGATTGATAATATAATAGCATGGAACAATAAAAAATTATAGATACGTTGGAGACGTATCAATAGACTCCATAGCACTTGCGGAAAGAGTTGTCCAAGGAACAGAAGTTAGAGGTAATTGAGATTCTCGCATGCCAAAAGTTCGTCGCAACAAGTGCATATATTGCTTTACGCGTGTTATTGCACGGGCGCATAGGATATTGATTTACACGTGTCACTACGTCACCCTATCTCGCGTCTCAAGGGCATTTCAAAAGAGGAGTGAGCAATCACAAAAACACTTTGGCCTAAAAATCATGTTTTAAATTACATGTGCGACTTTCTGGCATGATCTCGTTACCGTAAGATGAAAGTTCCAGCAAACAATGATGGAAGGAGAGCTATTCGAGCCTTGAGAAGGTGATGCTTGTGGGTGTTAGGGAGTTAGGCTAATACTTTGTTTCTTTGATATTCCTCTCACATCCTAAGTAATGTTTTCGCTGCAATGAAACTGAAATGAAACAAACTATTAATTAGGAGGATCCAAGTATTTGATTTCATGCTAGATTAAACTTTGGCAAGGAGCATAGAAATGTTTGTTGAAGCTCTAGTGGTATGGATATCAAATTACAATATATAACTGAGCATGTGCTACCTTGTACGAATATGATCTATCTTGTTTATAGCTTGTACAGAAAATGAGGACACATCTTTGGGCACTAATCTTCATTGATAAGCTAGACGGGTGACTTCAATAGGTTTGTCAACCTTTTTGCTCGAGGGTGAGAAAGGTTTAAGTTTGGGGAGGTTGATGAGTGGATTTTGCATCAATTTTTACAGTATATTCTAGTAGAAAAATCCCTCATTTCATATCCATCCACCAATTTTTCATGTCCATGATGCATAGCAATATTTACCTGCTTTACCAAGTTCTTTGCACAACCTTTTGTTTTTATTATTTTTACCACATTTTGTTGTCTTTGTAGGTGTATTGGCATGTTCGTGGACTTGGCGCATAAAAAAGGACCAAGTTGGGGCCAAACCGAAGAAGTTCCAGACATCAGATTCGGGCCCTATGGAGAGTTCGATATTTTTGACATTTTGTGTCCAAATCGAACATCCAATGCCATGGGTGTATCGGGTTTTCCGAGACGAATCCAACGAGCTCAAGAACGCCCAAATTGGAGTTCGCACGAAGAAATGACGTCCAAAATATGAAACTGCAGACATAGAATCAAGAGAAGAAGACGGAGTCTGGTACGACCGTCGCTCGTACCAGCCTCTAGAGGCTACGAAATCAGACATAACTTCCGTGCTTCTTCATCAATTTCGCCCCGGTTTGTTTCTATGCTATCCTTGGCGACCAAAGGAGGTATTGGGAGAGAATAAGGTTCCCCTAGAGTCCTTGGATGAAGGGTTAGGTGAAGGATCTACGAAGGAGACCAGAGGAGGCCTCCGATATATTCACCTCCAACCCTAGCCGCCGAAATCAATCTTCAACAACTCCAGCACGTGTCTGCCGCACCTCCATTGATGCAACTCCAACGTAGAAGAAGGGGTAAAACAAGGAATAAGGAATAGGAGGCTCCACCACACGCCGCCCCGACCAAGGTCGATGCCTTCTCCATCGGCGCTGCCATGCCGTCCTCCTTTCCCAAATCGGTGTCGGCTTTTAAATTGTGTCTCCCTCCTATGTTCTCCATACATTTTTTTGAGTAATTTTATTAATTCTCGGAGAATAAAGGATGAACTCTAGTTGTATTTGAAGTGAACGCTTACGCCAGATATAATATCCTCTTTTGCCCATTCTAATTAATAACCTTCATGAATGTTGTGTAAGGTGCCCTTTCAGCATTTTTGCCTTTATGGACATGGAGCGTATTACTATTGTTGTAAATGTGGGATGTGGAGGTAAAGAGGTGATAGTAATATCCTCTGTTTCCTCCCTTTGCAATTGATAGGGGAATAACGGAGAACCGATCATTGGTCGCGCCCACGGGGTAACCCTTAATCATCGTTGCTGTAAGCTGAATGTGGGGAGGAACGGTGATGCCGTGTGTGATACAGAGACTACACATGTAGCACCTACGTTGTACCAGGCTCCGCCTAATACAAAATGAGCAAGGTGTCTTAGTTACCCACAACCTAGAACTATGCTTGTGCATACGTTACGTAGATCGTATTAGTAGTGAGGACCACGACACCCTTGAGAACGCCTCAATTACTCAAGCACCACTTAACTTAGTTTAATCTCTTTTTATTTCCGCTTTTACTTTCCCGTTCGTAGCTTAGTAATTTACCCCCACCCCCCACCCCCCCTTTTTTCATTTCCATAACAACCGATAGGATAAATATTTCCAGACTATGGTCTGGGTGCGGACATAGCTCCGTCCGTGACAACGTAGTCGCGGGTTGGTAGTTTCCTGCGCATCGCTCCCCATGGGTTCGACAAACCTTACTTATCTCCAATTGCAATAACTATATGCACTTGTAAGACATCGTGTGGGACCTCTACAAGCGAGTCAAGGACGACGTGCGCCGCAAGTCTAAATCAGCCGTCGGCCGCGGCCGCCTCCCCGCCGCCCTCGAGTACTTTGACCGCATATATCGACGACTGCCTGCGTAGAAATGGAAGCTGCGCTCACGTCAAGCTTCAAAAATGTTGTTGTATCCCTCATCGAGGACACACAGGTGTTCGTTGATCGCGTGGCAGCAGAAGTCACGACAGCCAAAGCCTCCTCATCTACGAAGTTACTTCCAAGAGGAGGAAGAGCACATTGTTCAATTAGTAGAGAATCATATTTTTAATCTTGTCCAAATCCTAGTTGTAATCCTTCTTGAAATCTATTTTGTAAATTCATGTTGAAATCCTAGTGAAACTCGAGCTGAAATCCTAGTTCAAAAACTTTCATTGTCGAGGTGGCCACTGGTAAACGGGTCCCACATGAAAAACAATTATGGCTATTCTGTGTTTGCGCCTCTGTAATCTCCATATCCATATGGAATATGCGTTATGAAGGATGCTAATATGGGACTCTTCTAGAGTTGCTCTAAATGTATGGTTGAATTGCAATTGATCTGGAAACTTCGACAAGAGAGGAGGCCGGACAAGTAGGGAAAATTTGAGGGACACGGTTGGATGGCGTCTGCCCGGCGAATCCATGTGGACACATTCGAACGTGTCCACGGAATGGAGGCTGCTAATATGGGACTCTGCTAGAGTTGCTCTAAATGTATGGTTGAATTGCGATTGATCTAGAAAATTTGACAAAGAGAGGAGGCCGGACAAGTAGGAAAAATTTGGGGGACACAGTTGAATGGCGTTCGCCCGACAAATCTATGCGGACATATCCGAACGTGTCCATGGACATTTGTGGCATCCGTTTGATGATCGCCGTTGGAGATTCCTTAATTTTTCTCTCTCCTCATTTAAAAATGGATCTAGATAATAAAAAATTGATCTGCTTTTGGTGATGCTCTCATAGGAGCTCACCCTATACTGCATATAGCGGGGGTGAAGTTCGAAAAGTGCAAACGGTGGACGGATGCATCGGATGACTTAAAAAAACGTAGTTCTACATAAAAAAAACGAAAATTTGTGTACATTTTTTTTGCATGGTAATACGTGTCTCATTTATAGAATAAAGATCAAGTTACAAGGCACGTAAGCACCGACCTTACATGACTGAAAAGATAGGAAAATCCTATGCAAAATACCAGCGTCTGTCCCTTTCCTTCGATACCACCGCCACCAAAGGGGAAGAATACAGATCACCTCTTTACCCAAGCTCGACGCGGCTCCATCGCTGATCTGCAGCTTTACGGACCTCCAAAGTAGTTTGCCAGAAGCAAAACCATTACCGTTGAAAGAATCAGACCGGGGCAACATGTCCCCGGACACGCTATCGAACTTCAGAACTGACACCCCCGCGTGACGACGACGTCGGAGGAGGAAACCAGAACTGTCAGCCTCCAACCACAAACCCAGCACAAGATGCTCCATCTTCCAACTGTCACTTGCGTAGACAACCGTCTGCGCGTACTCCTGAACGACCAAACCTCCCTGCTCCACCATGACTTCGGAGACAACCCCACAGCAACGGGGACAGGGCAGAAGGAGAGACACACCTGATGGAGTCGCCGCCGCCGCCGCCGCCTCGCCAACACCATCCATGAACCCTAACGCCGCCGATCTGAAGAATCGGCAGACACACGATGCCATCAACTCCGAGACGCCGCCATGAAGAACACCGCCGGTGTGGGAGTGGGGTTGAGGCAGATTTATTCGACCGGGCGCCGCTCCCACCACCCCAACGGCGCACCACGACCTACAAATCCAAACCCTAACTACAGAGCGGAGGAACGGGGTCCCCCCTCCCTCCTGCCGCCGGAGCAGCCGGAGGGAGAGGGGGCCAGCGCCCCGGCCGGTGGAGATCGGTGGAAGGAGATCGCCTCCCTAGTCGCCTGGCTCGTGGCGGCGGCTAGGGTAGGAAGACTCGCGCAATAAAATTTTCATAACAATATACTTTCATGCGTGGCGTAGACAAAAAAACAAATACGTACATGAAATGGGCTTTTTTTTGTTGGGCCAGGATTTTTTTTGTGCAATTTGCAGATCATAAACTTTACGGATCCATCATGAATATGTAAGTTTTCACAGAATTTTTTTCAATTTTTCTAAAACTTGAAATATCATTTTTGAATCATTTGAAATAAATTCCTCCGATGCACCCGTCCACCAAAACTTGGCTCTCGGGTGAAGTTTGCAATCTCCTTGTGATGCTCTTAATCTCCCGTCCATAGCGGTGCAAAACCATTTAGGGTACTCTCTAACTCTACTTAGATTCCCTCGCAAAAAAAAAAAACTCTACTTAGATTCCCTCGCAAAAAAAAAAAAACTCTACTTATAGATTAATCAAATGAGCCGAAGTTCTACTCCCTCCGTCCCATAATATAAGATATTATTACAACAAATATGTGTGAGTAGGAGTGATGTGATTTTGAAATATTAGTTCATTTGATTGAATAAAAAAGGGATTTTGAAAACTATTTTATTTTTTATTTTTTTTGCAAGGGAAAACTATTTTATTTGATTGAACTAAACAGGAGGGTCAGGTCCCGTAAATAAAATAAAATATAATAAAAATAGGAGGGGTATCAATTTGCATCCCTGGCCAGCCATGCCACTCCTGGCACAGAAACAGATAAGAAAACATCCTCTCTTTTTTTGAACACAGATAAGAAAACATCCTCCCCCCGCAAAAAAAAAAAAAAAAAAAAAATCCTTGAAATGACCACTTAAATGACACCGACCTGTTACTTAGATCAAGTGGATGATCGCCATATGCCCATCTGGATCTGGTTACCCGAGCAGTGGAGATCACAGCAGCCAGCCATGACGACTTGAAACGGAATGTGGCCAGATTCCGCACCCGTCTGGTCGGCCTAACATGCGCCGGCGGCGTGCGTGCTCGCCTCGGTGCTGCTTCCCATCCCTCGCGTCTCCGGAAATCACCAAACTCGCAAGTTGCAGTATGCAGGATTACTGCGACTGCGAGAATGAAGGCCGATCGACTACGGTGCAAATTGCCGTCTGAACTGTTGGGCATATGACTGTTAGTTATGCCCAACAGTTTTTGTTATCCCAAGAAAAAATGAACAGTTTTTCGTAGAACAAATTTCAAAACAAAGAAATGCCTTCAAGTTTATTGGTTAGATTTTTTAAAAAGGAAATAATGGTTAGATTCAATCTGTAGTAACTCTTAATTTTTTTTTATTTGACGAGAAACTGAACACCCGACCCTTATAGTAGATGATGAAATCCACAATTATAATGGCCAGGCGTGCTATCTGGCATACAGTTTGCACCGTTCCGAAGCAATCAATTATTGACACCAAGCACATATATAAAACCATAGGAAACACAAGGGTCCGAAATGTCACGGATGATAGGTAGTGGTAAGCAGATATGCTACACCCAGCAATCACTGCACTTGACTCCGGCTTAGGTGAATGTCTCACTCGATAGCATTCCTTCTTTAATACTTCGTCTTTCTTTATCTTAAATTTGACACATAATGGATCCCTCCGTTTATCTTGGTCCTTGCACCGAGGAAGTTACCTGGGGCCGACGTCCTTGACTGCGCAGATCTGCTCCTCCCCCATGGCCGACATGACCGTCAGCACCAGATCCTTCCCCTCAGCAAATCCATCCTTGAGCTGAATTGCCAAGCAGATTTTTACCCAGTAAGCAATTTGGACATTCTTATACCTCATAAGAAGTACTACTGTACTTACTAGTAATGTCTAAGGCATATATGTGGTTGCAATGCATAAATGATAAAGCAGCAAAAGTAATCACGGTTACAGTGCAATTTGACAGAAAAATTTAGACGTGCTTCGAGGGAGATGGATGGCAAGCAGGTCGAGATGCATAAACGATGAAGTGAAAGTAAAGTGTGCAGCACAACAGAGGTGGAAAGGAAACAGCAAGAACACTTCTAAACATCGGAGTTTTATTCATGTATGCGCTTCATAGTTCATATACCGAAGAGAGAGAAATGTAACATGCACCACACCAAAAAACAGAGCAACAATCAGGACAGCCTCGGCTGTAAGATTTTAGTGTGGCTACTGGCTTAGATGTACACTGCAACCGTGTAGGGTCATGGTGAAGTCTGCCTTTCACGAGCATAAGAAAGAAAAACAGATGATAATAAAGAGTATAAACAGAGAGGTGGGAAGAGTAAACGTCTAGATTTCCTCTAGTTCTTATTGCAGAAGTGCGAAGTGTCTAAAAGTTCCTACTACCTATATAAACAAACATCAAATCAATAAATCGAGATACTCAGAAATACTAAAATACAAAAGATATCAATCATAGATGTGACTTGTTGTGCTAAAAATAAATTCCAAATAAAACTGGTAACTAAGATCAGAAATATCAACACCAGTCAGGATATTTTGGAGTATAGAAAGAACTATCTCAGAATATAAGGGGTGATATAACTCCTATCAAGCAAAGAAGACAGCATAACAAAACTAACAAATGAGTAAGGACACATCCTTATCACGGATAAACACATGCAAAAATAAGAAAAAGATGCTTAAAGATTTGTCAACCAAACCTGGGTCAGGATAGCGTCATCAGTTGGGAGTTTAAGATCATCCTTAGTGCTACCATTATCAGTAAGAAGGCTCACCTAAAACAAATAATATAGTAAGTATCGAAGCCAACAATTATGCACAATAAAAATACATTTTTCTTGATTAGTAGAACGTACAAATCCATCCTCTGATATGTCAATCAGCTGATACTCAGTACGGTCTACATGTGGCACCTAAAAAAATATAGAATAGTGAGTTATCTGTAAAACTGAACCAACCAAAGTTCATTATTAAACATTGATAAAATAAACTTACATCACAGTTGTGGGATGAAGGCACAATGTCCTCAAGCTTTTTACCATTGAATATATCTAAGGCAACAAAGTGGCATTTAGCATGACCGTGCTTTCCAGTCTTCGAGGTAGAAACCTCCACCACCTGTAGCACAAGTTTATTTAGCACAACGAGATAACATAGAAGACTCAAAAATTAATGGCAAAGAAGCACCGCATATTTTCAGGCTTAAGCCTTGTAGTGTATTCTGATCACAATGACAGCTGTCAGAACATACAGGAAACATACACACAGGAGTAGGTGAAGACATGTACTAAAAAGGTAAGAACAACAATCACCATGGGTATCTCACATAGTGCACAACAAGCTAGATAAACATGGATAAATTAGTTTTAGCTTTTGAGTCAATTAACTGTTGGTCCCTTCCAAATTTCAAGAAACAGAACAAATTTATGATCGAGGATTTCTTTGGAGAAGTCAAGGCAATAGATTGAGAAAGAAAGGTATTGTTTCCTTCGGGAGGTAGGTCTATGTACATGCAGGAAGCTGAAAATCTCCATCATATTCCATCCAAACATGTCGACAGTGCCCCTTACACTTACGATTACAATCTTAAATTTCCAACGCGGAATAGCCAAATCACCCACGGTACAGATATAGAGTTTAAAGAGCCTGAGTGGAAATCCCTTTTTGGTTACCAAACTATTTCATCGTTCCCCGCAAAATACTAGGAAAATATTAGTATTAAGATTACAGAAATAATGGACGTTAGCAAGTTTTAGTTGTAAAATAAAACATGTTTCTTACAAGTTATCCCATCACATGATTTTTGTTTGGATCACAGGAAAAGGGATATATCATCTAGCTACATCTTCCTCTGTTTCAAGCCCCTCCTAATTAATCGTGTACAGTACAGGGCAGATAGTGGCGAACATGGTCAAAATAGCTCCCCTCCCCTATATATATAAATAACAACTCCACGCTTTTCCTTGGGCTCACCACTGACATGTCAATCAGTCAATCCAATCCACTGATACGAAACTATCCTACGACACCTCCTCAAACAGAGATAGCAGCATCCGGACATAACAATATCAGTATTCTATCATAGTACGGCCATGAACAGCAGCATCGGAATTGCGATCACACACAAACCATCCAACCGGGATCGAGGCAAATACGTACCTTGCAGGGGCGGTTCTTGATGACGAGGTAGCCGCCCTTCCGGATGGCGCCGGCCTGCATAGGGTAGGTCTTGGACGCCCCCGCATCGGCCTTGGACTCGAAGTGGTGGTCCTCGGAGTCCGACATGGCGACCTTAATCACACGCTAACTAGCTTCTCCCCCCTGAACAACAAGAAACCAAATCCAAGCAACGAGATTAAGCTTCGAAGCTCCAAATCAAGAAATCTTGGCCACTAGGACACCCGAACTGCCAAAATCGGAACAGAATCCCGCGAATTTACCTGGGCTGGATGGATCACGACGCGCGAGGAGGAGGCAAGGATGAGAGAGGGAGGGGCGCTGATGATGATAAGTGATAAGCTCGCGCCGAATCCTAGGGTTCGAGCGCATTTATAGCGCTAACAGCGAGTGCTCCGGCCACACCTACCTGCCTACCTCTGCTGAGGATGACGGTGGGGTTCGGGATGGTCCGGGCCCGCGTCTCGGCGGAGGGAGAGATCGGGGCCGTCGGTTTGGTCGGGGGATGGCAACAGGTGTACGGCCGCGGAAGGCAGGCATCTCTTCGCGTTCGAACCACGCCATGGGGGCGGCTCGAGCATCTTCCCCTCTGTTCTTTTCTTTGCTTTTCTTCTGCCTTTTTATGGCTCCTTTTCGGTGATCGGTGATCAGAAAACTCAAGTCAAATATCTGATTCCGATAGGATAGGGATTCCTTGGGGGGACGTCATAGTGCACCATTTTGGGATGATTGTTGCGTTGAATTGCGTGTATGTATTCATAGCATTGTCAACTGAACTACGAAAGCGTCTTATATTTAGTTACAGAGGTTGTATTTCATAAAAATATGCTCACATGCGTGTACATATTCACTTATTGGAAATTGTGTTGGCACACAAATGCACTATCCATCTCCACCTCCGGTCGCCGCCACTGTCGCATCTTGTGTGTACTGATTAGTTAAAAAAAAATGGTGCAAGATGGAGATGTGGGGGAAGAAGAAGATGCTAGACCCAAGGGAATCGAGGGATGAACTAGGGATTTTGACCCCTCATGGCTGATCTGGCCATTTAGCAATTTGGCCCCTCTCCTTTTCTTCTTTCTCCACAAGTTGGTCCTCCATCTTTAGCTTTCCCCCCTAAAGCTTTAATCTTCTATCAAATTAGGCCCCTCCTTTTCTTTCTTGCCCTTGTCTTGTTTCTTTAGCCACATAGTCAGAATCTTCAAGTTTATAGTGCCTTTGTGCATTTTTCTGCAAAAGAAACAAACAACTAGTCATGAGCTCTTCCATGAATATCATTCAAATATTCGATAATTCTAAGCAAGAATAGATTCATATCTCAATAGTGCATTTGTGTGCCCAAATTATATATATGAAATGTGTTCATCAACATTGTAGGATCGATAAGTATGTCTAAACAGGGGTGAATAGACCACTAAGCACAATACTGAACTCTTTTCCCAAGTTTTAATTTCTTGGCAGATTTTAGGCTTTCTTAGCAATCTATAGAGCCCCTGCACATGCAAGTCTAGAGCATAGGCAACAAAAAGTACAGACATGCAAGTGCAAAGTAAAGGAGGCAGAGTTGAGAGAATCGCAAACACGGTTGCCTTGGTGAAGATTTTTCCCATGGTTCAGATAGTTGGCGCTATCTTACATCCAGTTGATGGAGTCTTCGATCCATGGAGGATCTAAGATCACGAGGATCTCGGTTGCGAGATTCCACGGATGAACGATCCAGGAAGGACACTCACCCATGAAGGGCCCACGAAGGATCAACCACACCTATTCCACCATGGCTTACGCCTACGAAGTACTAGCCTCACTAGGGTAGATCTTCACGAAGCAGGCGATCTCCAGGCCCGTACAAACTTCTTGGCTTCTTCACAAACTCGAAGACTTCCAAGCACACCTAGCTGATTTAGGAGGCACACACCCACCAAAAGTAGCATGATAGAGGTTGCTTAGACAATGAATCCCTTGCTCTTGTTTTTCAAAGATTATCTCTGCAATACTCAAACTCTCTCAAGATTTTCTATGGATTTGAAGATGTAGGAGTGGAAAGCAAGAGGGGATTAGATCTCAAAGGGTTTGATTGGATGATTGGAGTAGATGGCCCTTTGAAATCAATACAAGGAGGTGGAGTTCTCTCTCAGAACAAATGACGGGAGTGGGGTTTGCTTCGAGTTAAACTGGTGGGATAGGTGGGGGTATATATAGGCTAGACCGGAAATCTGACCATTACACAAATTTTTGCACATATCGGAGGCTCCGACTTGTTTTGCTCGGTGGATCCGAAGTGAACAAAAGTGTCAACTTTAAGATGCATCGGTAGGTCCGAATGGAAATTAATTGGTGGCTTTGAAGTGAGTACCTCAGTAGTGACACACTCTCTATTTATGCTTCAGAAGTTCTGACTAGAATGGCTCGGAATTTCCAACATGGAAACAAAAAAGTTTACCAAGTTGCTTCGGTGGCTCCGAGTGGAATGTTGGAGGCTCTGATTGAACTAGGGTTTGGAACAACGGCTATATCTGGCTATTTCGATGTTCCCAAGTGGAAGTGCTTCGGCGGCACCGAGTTGCATAGAATTAAGTAGTTATAGTGGAAAACTTGAAGGAGCTTGAGGAGTTTTGGAGCTTGATCTGTGATGGGGGAATAACTACGGGGTAGGCACATGGATATGTATGGCCCGGCAAAGGCCCATGCCCATGCCCATCAAGGCTACGGCCCAAGAGGTCACCATCCAAGGGGTTCTTCACCAAAGACTAAGTGCCTACAATCGGATTCTACCCCCCAAGTAAGCCAACACCGTCAGTCGGTCGGCCCCTCAGGCTGGCGGCAGTTGGATGTTCTATAGTTGGCTGCGCCAAGGGACACCCGTGATCTCCATGATACATTGAATGATGTCGTTACCCAATGGCGGTATATCTAGTCAAATATGACAGTTACGACTAGTAATAGCCATGAAACACTCGGTCGTCCATGAGACCATCAATAGCATTAATACCAGACCATTCTGACACCCCTCCCAGCGCACTCTATATAAGTCGGGAGTAGGGCATCGGGCTGTGGGTTAAACACTCACTTGTAATCTACGTGCAAGAGCAAGAACACCACCATAGGAGTAGGGTATTGTAGGAGATATGCCCTAGAGGCAGTAATAACAGTTATTTTTGTATCTCCGAGTTTGTAATGAATGTTTATGTTCCATGCTATAACTGCAATGATTCTCGAGTCTGCAATATCCACGAGGCTCGGAGGGAAACTCATGTGCACGTGTGGTATAATAAACGGTAAAATGTATTCCTGGTCATGCCTCTAAGACTGGCTCAAGTATTGCATGATGATCCTGTTTTCCTGATCGGGCATGTCTATGCCGGCAATTTTGAGGGCACAATGTTAGTAGAACACTTGTGTTGAATCGACCCGAATTGATGTTATGCTATGAGATACATTCGTCACAAGTTAATGGTAAATAACACAGAGATAGTTAATGTTTGCATAATTCCTTAGACCATGAGAGTATCGAGTTCCTTCGTACTTGCTTCGTGAACTTTGGGGTTTGTTAAACGTCATCCGTAACTGGGTGGCTATTACGGCGGCTTACGGGTTCACGAAAAAATATGGCAAGTAACAAGATAGCTCAAGATTGGGATTTGCTCCTCCGACGATGGAGAGATATTCTCGGGCCCTCTCGGTGTTACGGTATCCATCATCGTCTGGCCAGACACATTGTGATTTGATCACTGGGATGCCGGAACACAGAAACGAGAAAAGAGAACAAAACTGATAACGAGGTAACTTGCATGGTGGACAAGTTGTTGATCCACGGGGATGCAATAAATCTCACCTCGGGTGTTTGTAATATATCATGAAGTAGCAGGAATAGCACACGACAACTGGAGGTTCATTCGAATATTCATTCGTGTGGGTATAGGGGTCAATATGGGTGTCCACGGCTCCGATGTTGATCATTGATCGGAAAGTGTTCCGGGTCATGTCTATACTTCACCGAACCTATAGGGTCATACACTTAAGGGTCATCTATCTACTGAATACTAGACAGGGAGTCTGAGAGAAAATCACCAGAAAAGTTTCGGACGCAACGGAAACGTTCCGGAGAGGACACCGGAATAGTTCCGGTAAAACTGAAAAGTTGTTTCAGGGGATACCATTAAGTCGAATTGGTTTCGGCACACGCCTGGAAATTCTTGGAGGATGCCAGAAGTGTTCTGGAAACTTCTGGGAATTTTCCGGGATATAAACCGGAAATGTTCTGGAGCTGCCGGAACCGATTTGCTTGCTTTTCGCAGATGAAAATCACTAATCTGAAATTGTTTCGGAACGCGTCCAAAATCATTTGTGTGGGTACTGGAATTATTTTAAGACCCACAGAAATATTTTCGGATTTAACGGTCACGGAAAATTGGATCCGTGAATAGTGAAAAACACTTTATGGATAATTTTTTGGAAAGTCACCTTTTGGGATATTTCTCAAAAGGCTTCTAGAAGGGATTGGGGAGCAAGGCACCCCCATGTGGGGGGGCCCCTAGAGGTGGGCGGCCAAGGTGGGGCTCCTCCATGGAGCTCCACATGCCACCCCTTTTCCCTTTTATTCTTTTTATGTGAGACATAAAGTGGGGGTACTTTTGGTATTTTTGTATGCCAACTTTACCCCTTCGCTTTCCTATAAATAGAGGTGGATGGGTGCTCTCCAAACCTCATCCTTGCTCTCATACACATGCCATGCTCGTCTGGCTCTCTCTCTCCCTTCCACGAAATAGTTTCGTAGAGCCGAAAGGCTGTCTGGGTTCCGGCAGGAACTAGTTCTGGACGGCGAAGCCCTGCCGGATAGCTGACACCGTATGTGTGCAACCCCATAGAGAGGTCGTAGTTTCGATCTTTTGCCCGAGGGGCTGTTCGTGTGTCCTCCCGAAGGGCTGTCCGAGTTACCGTTCGGTTTTCGAGTGTCCTCCCGAAGGGCTGTCCGAGTTACCGTTCGAGTTTTGAGGGTCCCCCCGAAGGGCTGTCCACGACATCGTCCGAGGGACTGTCCGACCGCCTCCCGAAGGGCTGTCCGACGAGGAAGTACATCCTCGCGGTTGGGAGGTTGTAAATCCTAGCTGCGGGGATCTGCACCGACGATCTACACCGACTCTTCTTCCGCTGCGCTACGAGTCGGTACGGATCAGATCAAACCCTGTATGCAGTCTCCATAGTGGCCCTGGGCGTGCTCGTTGTACCGAATTTTTTTGTTTTCTGTCGCATTCCCCTACAGTGGCATCATGAGCCGTGCTATGCGTAGATGCAGGTTACGATCTAGAATACATGGAGATGTATGGGTATTGCATAATATAATTTTGGAGTAGATGAGATCTATTGCTGAAAATTATTTATGCGGGTAGCAGATGAAGTCTGTTACCCGATGTTCTTGTTGCTTCCCTAGAATTTGCGTATTTCTGATCTCGAGACAGCATGGTGGAATTTCACAAAGTTCTGGCAATCCGCGATCCTGATTGATCAACGAAGTGCTATCAGTTCTTTGGGTTCCGCCATAGTCAAAAGAAAGATGAAATTCGCAGACGAAAGGGCAATGCAGATATGATCTGCACGGGGGTCATGCGTATGACGAAGTTTAGTATGGGGCTCGAGATTTAATTATCTCGTGTTTCATACACCCCGCGATGTTAATCTAGCGACTTGAATAATCATACTTGATGATAATACGGTGGTAGCTGCGGTTTAAGTCAAAACCTTAGAAGCCACGCAAAAATAAATTTTTGCATAAACCGATTAGAGGCGTCCAACTTGTTTTTGCAGGATGTGCATGTGATGTGGTATAGCAGTGCTCATATTAATTCGATTATGTATGAGATGACTATATGATGTAAATTTATTAACATGACCTGCGTGTCATGATTCAGCATGATGGCTGGAGCCATATGATTGTCACTTTAATGACCTGCGTGTCAACCTTAAGTAATGCACTTATTTTATTAGCTATAGAGATAGCAATATTATCTGGTGCATCGACAAGGTGGTGGCAATCTTCGTGAAGGTGAACACCGATGCAAATGCCGAAGACGAATAAATACTTGACTTCTCCGTCAGAAGGGGCTATACCATATCATGCTATTATGAATTGCCTGAGATGTTTATCCCTTATGATGCACCCTTTTGATTGCGCGGTAGTCGCTTTTTATTATGGTGATCTCTCACTTAAAAATATCAAGAGTTAGTGTTCTCCCAAGTGTAGCACCGTCTACAACACGTATCTTTTCGGGGTGCGCCGTGTCACACGGGTACGAACGATTAGAGAGGTGTAAGGCGGGTGACGGTGAGACCTCGCAGCAAGATCACTTGGCTGTCTTGACGTTCAGGCATGACCGTCATGAGCTCAGAACATGCCCATCGAAAAATGAACAAGAATTGCATAGAGATGTGATTGGCAAGTTGGCCTACCGGTTAAGATTTTCGTCATCAGTGGTGTTACACCAATGGCGAACAATCAAGACACGGATCTTGAATCACTCATAATCAATTTTGAGAGATATTGATTTGAGTGGGAGCGCACTTTAGAATAAAATTGTTTATTCACTAGTGCAAAAATCATTATGAACAAAATCTAAGTGAAACCTGTGTTTTCCGTTGTAGATCAAATGGCTCGCAACACCGCGTTCAACTTAGGCCCAATGTTAGAGAAAGAGAAGTTAGCTGCGACTGGAAACAACTATGCGGACTGGGTCCGTAACCTGAGGATTGTCCTCAGGAGCGCTAAGAAAATGTATGTGCTTGAAAATTCTCTTCCAGCTAAACCGGCGGCCGATGCCCCGGAAGATGAACAAAATGTCTGGGCCACTAAGGATGTTGATCACAACTTAGTGCAGTGCCTCATGCTAGCTTGCATGAGTGCAGGGCTTCAAAAACGTTTTGAATTCCATAAACCCCGTGATATGATCCGGGAATTGGATGCTCTGTACAAGGAAACTGCAAGGTCTAAACGATTTGATATCATGAAGACCTTGATGGAATGCAAGATGGCCGAGGGCAGTTCAGTTGGCGAACACGTAGTCAAAATGATTGGCTATGCTGAAAGGCTTAAAACCCTGGAATTTCCAATTCCGCCTGGCCATATGATGTACATGATGCTTTCTTCACTCCCCCCGTCTTACGACGGTTTTGTCATGAACTACAACATGAGTGGGATGGAGAAGACACCGGAAGAGGTGCTCGCCATGCTGAAAACTGCGGAAGGAGGACTGCGGAAAAATCGCAAGCAAGTGTTTCTTGTCAATAAAACCGCCAGTTTCAAAAAGAAAGGCAAGCCAAAGAAGGGCAAGGGCGCCGGTAAGACCGGCTCCCAAAGCAACTCTAAGGGCGGAGCCAAGAATGAAACTGAGTGCTTCTACTGCAAGGGCACAGGACACTGGAAGAGAAACTACAAGAAGTATCTGGAAGATAAGAAGTCCGGGAAAACCGGAAAAGGTATAATTGTTATACAAGTTAATGTCATTGACGTTTTGCTTGCTAGCGAAAATTCTAAGTCTTGGGTATTTGATACCGGATCGGTTACTCACATTTGCAACTCGATACAGGGACTTCAGAAGGTGCGCAAGCTAGCAAAGAATGAAGTCGTGATGCGCGTCGGGAACGGCACTGGGATCGCCGCTCAAGCCGTCGGCATTATGCCTCTACGTCTCCCTTCAGGATTTATCTTAGAACTAAATAACTGTTATTTTGTTCCACTATTGTGTAGAAACATTATCTCCGGATCATGTTTAGTACACGATGGGTATTCGTACAAGTCTGAGAACAATGGTTGTTCACTTTATTGTAAGGATATGTTTTATGGATTTGCACCCATTGTTGGGGGCCTTTTCATACTTAATCTTGAATGTGAAAATGATGTCTTTAACGTGAATGCTAAACGCCTTAAGAAGGCTGATACCACCACCACTTTCTTGTGGCACTGTCGGCTTGGCCACATCGGAAAGAAACACATGCAAAGACTCCATAAAGATGGAGTTTTACCGTCCTTTGATTTTGAATCATTTGACACATGTGAAGCTTGCTTGATGGGGAAAATGACCAAGACGTCGTTCACGGGTCATCCTGAACGGGCGAGTGAATTGTTGGAAATAATACATAGTGATGTATGTGGTCCAATGTGACGCCCCTGCTCGACCGTGCACTAATCATACACGCAAACGTGCACACTCGAGATCAGAGACTCACGGGAAGATATCACAACACAACTCTAAACTCAAATTTAAAAATAAATCTTCATATTACAAACCAGGGGTCACGAGGACCCGAATACATAAGTCATACACACAAATAATATCTGGGTACAGACATAGTTAGTCAAGTTTTGCCTTAAGAAGGCTAGCACAAACAGCGACACTGATCGAAAAGGCGAAGGCCTCCTGCCTAGGGCCTCCGAACTACTCCCGGTCGGCTGGCTCAACCCAGTAGTAAGTGCCTCCGGGACTCTCCTAGTAGTAGTCTCCTGTGGTGGCATCTGGCTCCGGGGCTCCGTCATCTGGTCGCAAGTATCGGGTATAGGGGAAAAGGGAAGCAAAGCAACCGTGAGTACTCATCCAAAGTACTCGCAAGACTGACATCAGAACTATACTAAATATGCATCGGTATCAAAGGAATGGGGGTATATCTTTGGACTGAACTGCAGAATGCCAGAATAGAGGGGAGAAGCCTAGCCTATCGAAGACTAGCATCTTGAAGCAATCTTGCAGCATTAGAAGAGTACAGATTAGCATATTATAAATTAACAAGCATGTTGAAGCAAAGCCCAGAGATCCATCCTCGACTCCCTGCGAGAAAGCGATCCCGGAGCTTCTAATTAATTAACATGTATCCAGTTCAAATAGTGGTAGATCGGGATACAACACTGAGCGTCCTGTTACCGTGGACACGGCTATTCGAATAGATAACTTCCCTGCAGGGGTGCACTACTGTTACCCAACATGTTCGATTACATCTGGCCGGACACACTTGCTGGGTAATGCCCGGCCTCGGGTAATCGACACGACGCAGTCCTACCTAGGCTCAGCAGAGAGGTTAGCACGCCGGTCTAAATCCTAAGTGCGAAGGGGTCTTGGGCCATCGCCCTTTTCACTCCTGCACGTTGCGTGGCTGGTCGGGCCCCAGGCGCGACACTGTATACACAAGTGACGTAACCAGCCCACCCCAACAATCAGGCCGCATCTCTGAGCTGTGACGTCTGAAGAGCTTCGGCTGATACATACGACGTAGAGGGTCCCATAACCATAATCCCACGTGGTGGTAGTGCGTATAGGGCCAACGACCCACTCAGATCAAATATCCAAATCCGTTAGGCGTATTTAGTAACTCGTAGAGACGATCAGACTACCTGTCGCTCCGACTTAGTAACACACGGATCACGATCAGGGTGGTCTCCGCCTGCCCTGTCGTTCCGCCACAATAATTTCTCGCGGGTGCCCTCCTGGCAAACCCGACTTCACATTTCCCCGCGGGTACCCCTCGGGGTCGACCCGCCTATAACAAAGGTCAAAGTAACCGTGTGTCCAAGTATCGAGAAGGAATCCGAGGAATCACCCTCGATGGTTACCCACTCGAGGAGTTGCACGACGATAGCTTTGTCGGAGGTGATGAAAGAGGAATCACCCTCGGTAACTCACAACCGGATAGCTATTCTACAGAGGCATCATCGGAAGTGAGATAAGAGGTATCACCCTCAACACTCGCTGCCAGCTCTGCAGAGACGAGCAACTTAGGTGGAATGTGTGGTGATGTGCTGTTTTCAGCCCGTTCGATCACATTGATCGGGGCACAGGTACTAAAGCGGGGCAACTACATCAAGGAAGAGGGGCCACAGATGGTTTACCATCCAACCTATACTAAGTATCTCGGATAGCAGGCAGGTATCAATAACAGTTACAAGGACAGGCTATGCATCAGAATAGGATAAAACAATAGCAACAGCAAATTCTAATGCAAGCAGGAGGAAGAGAGAATAGGTGATATAGGCATGCGTCAAGGGGGGTTGCTTGCCTGGAAGCTCTGCTGAGAGGGGCTGGTCGTCTGAAGGCTGCTCGTCCAGAGCGTAGACGTACTCAGCTGCGTCGGCGGCGGTCTCGGCGTCTATCGGGAGAGAAGGAGGAGGAAGAAACAATAAATTCACGGCAAAAATGCAACAACGATGTATGACATGCCTAAATGATATGCAGGTGTGATATATTACCTATTTAATTGTATTAGATAATTTAGGAATTTATTGGGAATTATTTTATTAAAGTCATGCACTATTCATTTATCGAATACGGGCAAAAAGTCCCATGTTCAGTATGTTAGAGGGGTGTGACAGGTATGTGGGTAGGATATTCGGATTCTTCATATTTTTCTGATCATTTTTCATATATAAATTATTTCATCCGAGTTACGGTTTAATTTATATGATTTTTCAAAGTTTTATTGATTTTCTGGAATTTCTGAAATTATTTAATTCTGAATTATCCGAAACAGTAGCTGTGACGTCAGCATGACGTGGGAGTGACGTCAGCAGTCAACAGTCCGGTTGACCAGTCAAATCTGACCAGTGGGTCCCATTGGTCAGTGACTGTGCTAATTAAACAGAGTTTATTTAATCTAATTAAGTTAATTAATAGGTGGGCCCGCACTGTCAGTGACTGATTAGACTAATTAATTTTTATTTAAATTTAAACTGGCTTAATTAGATGCGGGACCCACATGTCAGTGGCTGTGGGTGCCCAGTCAACACCGTTGACTGGTCAACCCAGTCAACGGGGCCAGTGGGACCCAGCAGTCAGTGGCACAGGGGGTCCCACTTGTCGGGCCACGTCGGCGACGACCGGAGACTCGCCGGAATCGCGCCGGCGAGCTCATTCCACGGCGGCGCGCGTCGGACGTTGTCGGAAAACGTCCACAGGCCACCGTTTTGGACGCGGTTGGGCGCGTTCGATCGACAAGACGATGCTGCGTCGATCTACGGCGGTCTCGACGGCTGGGGTCACCGGAGCGAAGTGCTACGACGTCGCCGGCGACGAGGCTCTCGGGCGAGCTACGGGGACGGTGAGGCGGAGCGCAAATGAGCAAATGAAGGTGCTGGCGAGGGCTACGCGATGCGGCGGGTTCAACGGGCACCAGCCCGAGACCAAATGGTCATCGGAGCCTCGCCGGCGACGAGCTCCGCGGAGGCGAGCTCGGGCACGACGGGATCGGCGTTTTCGGACGGCTATCGGCGACGAGAGAGAAATGGGAGGAGGCAGAGGCTCATCGGGAGGCTACGAAAAGCCGGCGACAGGTTAGTAGCACAGCAGGTCGCCAGAGATTGCCGAAGAAGTCGCGGTGGCCAGAGACGGGGACGAGCTCGATCCGCTCAATGCCGAGCTCCTTGTCTCCAGTGGCTTGGCCCAGGCGACGTAGCGGAGGGCGGCGGTGACCCACGGCATGGCGGCGAGGCTAGGTGGTGACGGTGGCCGCGGGATCGAGTGGAGGACGGCGACGAGCTCTCGGGAGAGGTGGGGAACGAGAGAGACGAGGGGCGTGGGGGCGAATGGGGAAGGCTAGGGTTTCGGGGAGGACGAGAGGGGCTCGGGGATGTCCTTATCGGCGTCGAGGAGCCGTGGGATGGACGACAGCGCGACGGGCGAGGGCGTGTCAGCGCGGGCGAGCGACAGCGCGCGGGAGGAGGACGACGACCGCATTTTTGTGCTGGGCCGGCTACTGTTTGACTTAGGCCCAGCCGCACAGTAAGTTCTTCTCCTTTTTCTTTTTCTTTTCTTTTTTCCTTTATCCTTTCTGTTTTGCAAAATGTGTGGCTATAAATTGACTTTTGTAAAATATGGTTCTGGTCCATTTAAATTCTAGGCAATATTTAACACTGCCAGAAATTGGTTTGGTGAAATAATGATTTCATTTGAATTTTATTTAATTGCAATGGGATCAAATGGTGCTGTTTGGTACTGTTTTGATGATGTTAGAGTTACTTAGTGAATTTAGGTGATGTTGTTTTCCTGAACATAATTAGAAATAGATTATTTGCTATTTAATGAACATTTTTATTTCCAAATTAGAACAACTTTTATTTTCACTTTAAATTTGAATTTCAATTTGGATTTGGAATTTGAAATGAGATATGATGCAAATGATGATCAGGCACTGTTAAGCATGGTGACTTGGCATTATCAAGAGGTGATCACTGTAGCTATTACATGAGGATGTTACAATTCTCCTCCTCTAATAGAAATTCTCGTCCCGAGAATTAAGAGGTAGGCTGAAAGAAAGTGGGGTATTCTTCACGAAGACGATCTTCACGTTCCCAAGTGGCTTCATCTTCAGAATGATTCGACCACTGAACTTTAAGGAACTTGATTGCCTTCTGACGGGTTCGTCATTCAGCTTGATCGAGAATGTGGATCGGATACTCTTGATAAGATAGACCTTCTCGCAATTCAAGCATTTCATGATCCACTGCTCGGATAGGATCCTTGAAGCAGCATCGAAGTTGCGATACATGAAAGACATCATGCACTTGGGAGAGGTTCGGCGGCAATTCCAATTGATATGCCACTTCTCCTCGTCGGGCGAGGATACAGAACGGGCCAATGTAGCGAGGAGCTAACTTGCCCTTGATCCCAAATCGGTGAGTGCCCTTCATCGGAGTGACACGAAGGTAAGCTTGTTCGCCAGGTTGATAGACCATTACCATGTGTTTTCTGTCATAATTGCTCTTCTGACGAGACTGAGCAGTTTTCAAATGTTCTCGGACAATGCAGACTTGTTCTTCAGCTTGTTGAATAATGTCCGGACCAACGAGTGATCGTTCCCCAGTTTCTGACCAATTCAGAGGGGTTCGGCACTTACGTCCATAGAGAACTTCAAATGGTGCCATCTTCAAACTAGCTTGATAGCTATTGTTGTAAGAGAACTCAGCATACGGGAGAGATTCCTCCCATTTCTTACCGAATGAGATGACACAAGCTCGAAGCATATCTTCAAGCACTTGATTGACTCGTTCAACTTGTCCCTGGGACTGGGGGTGAAAAGCGATGCTGAAGGACAGATGAGTTCCCATAGCTTCTTGGAAACTGTTCCAAAATCTTGAGGTAAAGAGGCTGCCTCGATCTGAACTGATCTCCACCGGAATTACGTGAAGTGACACGATTCTGGAAACATACAAGTCTGCTAACTGACTAGCAGTGATTGTCTCCTTGACTGGCAGGAAGTGAGCAACCTTTGAGAATCGGTCAATGACGACAAAAATAGCATCATGACCCTTCTGCGATCTAGGAAACCCAGTAATGAAATCCATTCGACTTTGTCCCATTTCCATTCAGGAATAGCAAGTGGTTGCAGAGTTCCAGCAGGTCTTTGACGTTCTTCTTTGATGCGACGGCAAACGTCACACTCAGCAACATAACGAGCAATGTCTCGCTTCATATCAGGCCACCGATATCTCTGACGAATGTCTTGGTACATCTTGGTACTACCAGGATGAATTGAAAGGGGTGTATCATGAGCTTCTTTCATGACGCGTGGAGTCAGATCCAGATTGTCTTTTCTAGGAACCACTAAGCGATTCTTGAAGAACAAGGTGCCATCATTATCAATAGTGAAGAATGAGGGCTTTCCCCTTTTGAGATCACGCTTAATCTTCTCGACCTCAGAGTCGGCTTTCTGTATATGCTTGATGAGGTCATCGAGTTCCGGTTCAACAACCAGGGTACTGAGATAACCCTGTGGGACAATATGAAGGTTTAACTTGCGAAGCTCTTCGTGGAGAAGAGGTTGTGCTTGCTGAACCATGAGGTTGTTGCAATAAGACTTGCGACTCAAAGCATCGGCCATTACATTAGCCTTGCCAGGGGTATAAGAAATATGCATGTCATAGTCGGCTATTGTCTCGAGCCATCTTTGTTGACGGAGGTTCAAATCTGGTTGCGTATACAGATACTTGAGACTTTGGTGGTCCGTGTATATCTCACAACGATTACCAAGAAGATAATGTCGCCACAGCTTCAGAGCATAAATAACTGCTGCTAACTCGAGATCATGTGTTGGATACTTATTTTCGTGAGGACGCAATTGACGAGAGCCATAAGCAATTACTTTACGCTCTTGCATTAGGACACAGCCCAATCCTTGACGGGATGCGTCGCAATATATCACAAAGTCTTTGCGAGTATCTGGGGGTGCTAGCACTGGGGCAGAGGTCAACTTGTCCTTGAGCATCTGGAAACTTTCTTGGCACTTTTCCGTCCACTCAAACTTAACGCCTTTGTGAAGCAAATCAGTTAGTGGCTTTGCAATCTTGGAGAAGTTCTCGACGAAATGGCGGCAATAGCTAGCAAGACCGAGAAAACTTCTGACTTGCTTAACATTCTTCGGGGGAGTCCAGTCAAGAATAGCCTGAACTCGTTCTGGGTTAATAGCAATGCCATCTTTGGAAATCACATGACCAAGATAAGTCACTTCAGATAACCAGAATTCACATTTGGAGAACTTGGCATACATCTGGTGTTCTCGAAGTTTCTCCAATACAAGCCGAAGATGTTCGGCGTGCTCTTCTTCATTCTTGGAAAATATAAGGATATCATCCAAATAAACCACGACAAACTTGTCGAGGTAGTCCATGAAGATATAGTTCATTAATCGAGAGAAGGTTGCTGGAGCATTAGTTAATCCGAAGGACATGACAGTGTACTCGTATGATCCATAACGAGTAACGAAAGCGGTCTTCGGAATATCCTCTTTACGAACTCGGATCTGATGATAACCCAACCTTAAGTCGAGTTTAGAGAACACAGAGGATCCAACAAGCTGATCATAAAGATCGTTGATCCGGGGAAGTGGATATTTGTTCTGGATTGTTGCTTGGTTAATGGGCCGATAGTCCTGGACCAATCGGTTTGTTCCATCCTTCTTCTTAACAAAGAGAGAAGGTGCTCCCCAAGCAGAAGAACTGGGGCGGATGAAACCCTTTTTAAGTGACTTGTCGATTTCTTCCTTAAGCTCGAGAAGTTCATGCGGAGGCATCTTATAAGGACGCTTCGCAATAGGGGTAGTGCCAGGTTTCAAGTCGATGACGAACTCGACAGCTCTAACCGGGGTATTCCAGGAAGTTCTTCCGGAAAGACGTCCGGAAAATCACGAACGACTGGAACGTTCTCAATTCCCTCAAGAGGTGAGGTGTTCAAAGCATTCAGAGCATATATCTATGCTTCGGCATTCTGGGTAATTCGGGCGGTGTAGTTCACTATCTCATCTGAGGGGTGAAGAAGTTGTACGACTATGGTGGCACAATTGATCGAAGCAATGTGAGCTTTCAACCAATCCATTCCCAGAATGAGATCTATGGTGGAAAACTTCAAGATGATGGGTGAAACAAGGAATTCAATCCCGTCGATTTCAACAGGGACATTGTGAGCCATCATAGAGGTACGACAGTGGCCTCCAGGGGTGCGGACAACCATTTGTAGGTTCATATTTTCAAATGCAATGTCATGTGATAATGCAAATGCTTCTGACATGAATGAATGCGATGCTCCTGAATCAAATAAAACAGAAGCGGGTACTGAGTTAACGAGAAGGGTACCCATCACAGTAGCAGGTTGATCCTGAACTTCTTCGATATCAATGTTGTAAGCATGTCCACGACCATAAGCAGAAGACCCAGTATTATAGTTGCGGGTCTGATTGTTGCCACGGCCATTTCCATGGCCAGAAGAAGGAAGTGCCAACTGATTCTGATTCTGGCGGCAGTCCTTGGCAAGGTGACCTGGTTTGCGACACTTGAAACATAGACCATCTTCAGGACGAAGAGGAGCAGCACGTGGTGGAGCAGCTTGAACTCTCGGCTGCCTCGGTGGTGGAGGAGGCAGACGGGGTGCAGCATAGGAAGGCCTTTGCGCAGGGGCAGCTGGACGATACATGCTGTTGGGAATCCAGATTTTACGCCTTTGTCCTGAGCTCGAAGATGAGCCAATGTCATGATTGCGCTTCTGTGACTCCTTGTGCTCCATTTGAGCAGTCTCAACCTGGATAGCCTTGTGCACCAGAGTGGCGAAGTCGGCGAAGTCATGAACAGCAAGTGCAAGCTTGAGGTCTAGGTGGAGTCCGTCGCGGAATTTCTCCTATCTGCGAGCATCTGTGGCAACGTCTTCTTCAGCATAGCGGGACAGGTTAAGGAATTCCCGCTGATAAGCTTCGACAGTCTTACTGCCCTGAGTAAGGTTGCGAAACTCTCTTTTCTTCCGGTCCATGATTCCCTGAGGAATGTAACGAGCACGGAAGGCAGTCTGAAACTCGAGCCAAGTGATGACTGTCCCCTCAGGTAGTGAACGCCTGTGGGTGGACCACCATTGAGCAGCGGGGCCCTTCAAGAAGTAGGATGCGAAGGTGACAAGGTTTTCAGGGCGACACTGGCAGATTCCATCTCGTAGGCGATGTCGCGAAGCCAGTCATCAGCATCCAGTGGCTGTTCAGAGTTGCGGTAAACAGTTGGGTTGAGACGTACAAACTCCTGCAGAGTTATTGGGGCAGGTGGCTGGTTCTGAGCATTCTGGTTCTGCTGCGGGAACTGAGCCATGATCCCAACCATGAACTGGCGGTTCAACTCAAATTGCTGCATCATAGCTGCCATATAGTCTGGCGGTGCTGGCTGCTCGGGAGTACGGCCACGACCACGACCACCTGGTCTAACCATCCCGCTAAAGATTTCACAGGGGGTAGTTTAGTAAAAACAACTACAAGTGTTTAGAGACGAACATGATGTAACACGACAAAGAATAAGTAGTGCAATAGATACATAACAGTAGTCAATTAAGACATACAGATCCATACACAGAGTCGGTTACACGCGGACAGCATAAGTTCGCAAAATTAAACAGCTAGACATACTAGGCGGCGCGCAGGCACGCGGTGGAGGGATACAACAACGTGACATAGCGATATGCTACATCAACGTCGGAGAAAACCACTGAAGCCAGGCAGCTGCAGGTGAGGAGGTAGGGTACCGTCGACGGAAGGATCCTGCGCTCCGTGAACACTCTGGTGCAGAACCTGGCCTCGAACTAGAAGAAGAGGACCACGTGGAGGAGTAAAACCTCCAACAGCAGGCCACTCGAGACCTGGTGGCATCTCCGTCCTACGCGGGTAAAGAATGTACTCTGGGTGCATCCGTGCTCTGACTGCTGGTAGCAACTGTGTCAGCGCGTCGTAAAGACGAGCACGAGTGGCGTGCAACTCAACAACAAGAGCTCGAACAGTACGGTCCAGAGCCTGAGTGTACTGTACCAAAACCTGCGGGTCATAGCGACGCGACACATAAGGGGTACAGACAGCAGTGTAATATCCAGTCTCATCCCCAGCAGGAGCATACGGGATGTATCTGAAAGCAGTCTCCTCCAAGAGACTGTTGTGCTCTCCACGGAGACGGGCAATAGCAGTATAGGCAGCATCATGGACGGCCATATCAACAGTCACTCCAACACCATGGAAGGTGTGCAACTCAGTGATGGAGTTGTTCTGCCGATCAAAAATGCGAACCTCAACATGGTACTGCTCCTGGTTGAACTCGCGGTAATCCTCGTAAACAGTGTACTCGGGATACCAGCGATATCCCAGCCTGGTCAGAAGTTCGACCAAAATGGCCGGAAACCCAGTCGCATCATGAGCCACGGTCAGACGGACAAGCTGTCTTGCGGGACGCATCTGAAATAAGGAGTGCAGAATGTCAAAAGGCAGTGTGAGAAGCATAAGATAACTTGGAAAGAAAAGGTTAAACAGACCAATGGAAAAGAAAAAGGTGGTTATCAGATTAACCAGTTCAAAGAAAAAGGATTAGTTGTAGATAATCCAGCTCTCCGGGTGAATGTGATTATGAGAACCTAGTGTCAGAGTTAGCAAAAATCATTTAACCCGAAAAGAAGAGAGGTCAGAGTCCCAGAGTATAGAAGAGGAATAAAAGATCCTAATACCACCCATTGGCGACGTGGGCCCATAAGCCACACAGCCATGTTAGTAAAATATAGTTTTTCAAAGACTAGACTCAACTTCGACCAAGGAATTGGAAGGGGGCTTCCTACTGGCAGTCGGCTCTGATACCAACTTGTGACGCCCCTGCTCGACCGTGCACTAATCAAACACGCAAACGTGCACGCTCGAGATCAGAGACTCACGGGAAGATATCACAACACAACTCTAAACTCAAATTTAAACATAAATCTTCATATTACAAACCAGGGGTCACGAGGACCCGAATACATAAGTCATACACACAAATAATATCTGGGTACAGACATAGTTAGTCAAGTTTTGCCTTAAGAAGGCTAGCACAAACAGCGACACTGATCGAAAAGGCGAAGGCCTCCTGCCTAGGGCCTCCAAACTACTCCTGGTCGGCTGGCTCAACCCAGTAGTAAGTGCCTCCGGGACTCTCCTGGTAGTAGTCTCCTGTGGTGGCATCTGGCTCCGGGGCTCCGTCATCTGGTCGCAAGTATCGGGTATAGGGGAAAAGGGAAGCAAAGCAACCGTGAGTACTCATCCAAAGTACTCGCAAGACTGACATCAGAACTATACTAAATATGCATCGGTGTCAAAGGAATGGGGGTATATCTTTGGACTGAACTGCAGAATGCCAGAATAGAGGGGAGAAGCCTAGCCTATCGAAGACTAGCATCTTGAAGCAATCTTGCAGCATTAGAAGAGTACAGATTAGCATATTATAAATTAACAAGCATGTTGAAGAAAAGCCCAGAGATCCTTCCTCGACTCCCTGCGAGAAAGCGATCCCGGAGCTTCTAATTAATTAACATGTATCCAGTTCAAATAGTGGTTGATCGGGATACAACAATGAGCGTCCTGTTACCGTGGACACGACTATTCGAATAGATAACTTCCCTGCAGGGGTGCACTACTGTTACCCAACACGTTCGATTACATCTGGCCGGACACACTTGCTGGGTAATGCCCGGCCTCGGGTAATCGACACGACGCAGTCCTACCTAGGCTCAGCAGAGAGGTCAGCACGCCGGTCTAAATCCTAAGTGCGAAGGGGTCTTGGGCCATCGCCCTTTGCACTCCTGCACGTTGCGTGGCTGGTCGGGGCCTAGGCGCGACACTGTATACACAAGTGACGTAACCAGCCCACCCCAACAATCAGGCCGAATCTCTGAGCTGTGACGTCTGAAGAGCTTTCGGCTGATACATACGACGTAGAGGGTCCCATAACCATTATCCCACGTGGTGGTAGTGCGTATAGGGCCAACGACCCACTCAGATCAAATACCCAAATCCGTTAGGCGTATTTAGTAACTCGCAGAGACGATCAAACTACCTGTCGCTCCGACTTAGTAACACACGAATCACGATCAGGGTGGTCTCTGCCTGCCCTGTCGTTCCGCCACAATAATCTCTCATGGGTGCCCTCCTGGCAAACCCGACTTCACATTTCCCCGCGGTACCCCTCGGGGTCGACCCGCCTGTAACAAAGGTCAAAGTAACCGTGTGTCCAAGTATCGAGAAGGAATCCGAGGAATCACCCTCGATGGTTTCCCACTCGAGGAGTTGCACGACGGTAGCTTTGTCGGAGGTGATGAAAGAGGAATCACCCTCGGTAACTCACAACCGGATAGCTATTCTACAGAGGCATCATCGGAAGTGAGATAAGAGGTATCACCCTCGACACTCGCTGCCAGCTCTGCAGAGACGAGCAACTTAGGTGGAATGTGCGGTGATGTGCTGTTTTCAGCCCGTTCGATCACATTGATCGGGGCACAGGTACTAAAGCGGGGCAACTACATCAAGGAAGAGGGGCCACAGATGGTTTACCATCCAACCTATACTAAGTATCTCGGATAGCAGGCATGTATCAATAACAGTTACAAGGACAGGCTATGCATCAGAATAGGATAAAACAATAGCAGCAGCAAATTCTAATGCAAGCAGGAGGAAGAGAGAATAGGTCATATAGGCATGCGTCAAGGGGGGTTGCTTGCCTGGAAGCTCTGCTGAGAGGGGCTGGTCGTCTGAAGGCTGCTCGTCCGGAGCGTAGACGTACTCAGCTGCGTCGGCGGCGGTCTCGGCGTCTATCGGGAGAGAAGGAGGGGGAAGAAACAATAAATTCACGGCAAAAATGCAACAGCGATGTATGACATGCCTAAATGATATGCAAGTGTGATATATTACCTATTTAATTGCATTAGATAATTTAGGAATTTATTGGGAATTATTTTATTAAAGTCATGCACTATTCATTTATCGAATACGGGCAAAAAGTCCCATGTTAAGTATGTTAGAGGGGTGTGACAGGTATGTGGGTAGGATATTCGGATTCTTCATATTTTTTTGATCATTTTTCATATATAAATTATTTTCATCCGAGTTACGGTTTAATTTATATGATTTTTCAAAGTTTTATTGATTTTCTGGAATTTCTGAAATTATTTAATTCCGAATTATCCAAAACAGTAGCTGTGACGTCAGCATGACGTGGGAGTGACGTCAGCAGTCAACAGTCCGGTTGACCAGTCAAATCTGACCAGTGGGTCCCACTGGTCAGTGACTGTGCTAATTAAACAGAGTTTATTTAATCTAATTAAGTTAATTAACAGGTGGGCCCGCACTGTCAGTGACTGATTAGACTAATTAATTTTTATTTAAATTTAAACTGGCTTAATTAGATGCGGGACCCACATGTCTGTGGCTGTGGGTGCCCAGTCAGCACCGTTGACTGGTCAACCCAATCAACGGGGCTAGTGGGACCCAGCAGTCAGTGGCACAGGAGGTCCCACTTGTCGAGCCACGTCGGCGACGATCGGAGACTCGTCGGAATCGCGCCGACGAGCTCATTCCGCGGCGGCGCGTGTCGGACTTTGTCGGAAAACGGCCACAGGCCACCGTTTTGGACGCGGTTGGGCGCGTTCGATCGGCAAGACGATGCCGCGTCGATCTACGGCGGTCTCGACGGCTGGGGTCACCGGAGCGAAGTGCTACGACGTCGCCGGCGGCGAGGCTCTCGGGCGAGCTACGGGGACGGCGAGGCGGAGCGCAAATGAGCAAATGAAGGTGCTGGCGAGGGCCTACGCGATGCGGCGGGTTCAACAGGCACCAGCCCGAGACCAAATGGTCACCGGAGCCTCGTCGGCGACGAGCTCCGCGGAGGCAAGCTCGGGCACGACGGGATCGGCGTTTTCGGACGGCTATCGGCGACGAGAGAGAAATGGGAGGAGGCAGAGGCTCACCGGGATGCTACGAAAAGCCGACGACAGGTTAGTAGCGCAGCAGGTCGCCGGAGATTGCCGGAGAAGTCGCGGTGGCCGGAGACGGGGACGAGCTCGATCCGCTCAATGCCGAGCTCCTCGTCTCCAGTGGCTTGGCCCAGGCGACGTAGCGGAGGGCGGCGGTGACATACGACATGGCGGTGAGGCTAGGCGGTGACGGTGGCCGCGGGATCGAGCGGAGGACGGCGGCGAGCTCTCGGGCGAGGTGGGGAATGAGAGAGAGGAGGCGCGTGGGGGCGAATGGGGAAGGCTAGGGTTTCGGGGAGGACGAGAGGGGCTCGGGGATGCCCTTATCGGCGTCGAGGGGCCGTGGGATGGATGACAACGCGACGGGCGAGGGCGTGTCGGCGCGGGCGAGCGACAGCGCGCGGGAGGAGGGCGACGACCGCGTTTTTGGGCTGGGCCGGCTACTGTTTGACTTAGGCCCAGCCGCACAGTAAGTTCTTCTCCTTTTTATTTTTCTTTTCTGTTTTCCTTTATCCTTTCTGTGTGTGGCTATAAATTGACTTTTGTAAAATATGGTTCTGGTCCATTTAAATTCTAGGCAATATTTAACGCTGCCAGAAATTGGTTTGGTGAAATAATGATTTCATTTGAATTTTATTTAATTGCAATGGGATCAAATGGTGCTGTTTGGTACTGTTTTGATGATGTTAGAGTTACTTAGTGAATTTAGGTGATGTTGTTTTCCTGAACATAATTAGAAATAGATTATTTGCTATTTAATGAACATTTTTATTTCCAAATTGGAACAACTTTTATTTTCACTTTAAATTTGAATTTCAATTTGGATTTGGAATTTGAAATGAGATATGATGCAAATGATGATCAGGCACTGTTAAGCATGGTGACTTGGCATTATCAAGAGGTGATCACTATAGCTATTACATGGGGATGTTACATCCATTGAGCACAATCGCACGGGGTGGGTATTTCTACTTCGGGACTTTTACTGATGATTTGAGTAGGTATGGATATATCTACTTGATGAAGCATAAGTCGGAAACCTTTGAAAAGTTCAAAGAATTTCAGAATGAGGTAGAAAATCACCGTAACAAAAGGATTAAGTTTCTGTGGTCTAATCGCGGGGGCGAATATCTTAGTCATGAGTTTGGCGAACATCTGAGTGACCGTGGAATCATTTCACAGCTTACGCCTCCCGGAACTCCACAGTGAAACGTAGTGTCGGAAAGACGTAACCGAATCCTGTTAGACATGGTAAGGTCGATGATGTCTCTTACAGATCTACCGATATCCTTTTGGGGTCACGCACTAGAAACTGCCGCTCACACACTAAACAAAGCATCGTCTAAGTCTGTTGAGACGACACCATATGAGATATGGCACGGGAAGAAACCCGACCTGTCATTTCTCAAAATTTGGGGTTGTGAGGCATACGTGAAGCGTTTATAGCCAAGCAAACTTGATCCCAGATCAGACAAATGTTATTTTGTAGGTTATCCTAAGGAGACAGTTGGGTATTCTTTCTACCACGCCTCCGAGAACAAAGTGTTTGTTGCAAAACACGGAGTCTTTCTCGAGAAAGAGTTTCTCGCTAAAGTAGTGAGTGGGAGGACAGTACAACTTGATGAGATTAGTGAATCTTCGGCAACCATTGATATGGCTAAGGAACCGGAAGAAATTCCGCTAATTATCCCTACAACCGAGCCGGAAGTTGTCGCATGTGATGCGGAAACTTCAGACAATGTTGTAACTGAACCGCGCAGATCAGGTAGGGCTATCCAGCCACCTGAGTGGTTTCATAACGAAATCTTCATTCTTGAAGACGATGAACCTGCGCACTACAAGGAAGCGATGGCAGGGCCCAGCTCAAAGGAATGGCACAAGGCCATGAAATCCGAGATGGAATCCATGTACGAAAACCAAGTTTGGAACTTGGAACAACTTCCAGAAGGCGTAAAGCCCATTGGTTGTAAATGGATTTTCAAAAGAAAGACGGACGCGGATGGAAACATTACTATCCACAAAGCTAGACTTGTCGCGAAAGGGTTCACGCAAGTTCCAGGAGTGGATTACGACGAGACTTTCTCGCCCGTAGCTATGCTTAGGTCTGTTCGGATATTACTAGCAATTGCTGCTTATTTGGATTATGAAATATGGCAGATGGATGTCAAAATGGCTTTCCTAAATGGAAACCTCAAAGAGGATGTATACATGATACAGCCAGAAGGTTTTGTCGTTCATAAGGATGCTGGAAAGGTATGCAAGCTTCAGAAAGCCATTTATGGTCTGAAGCAAGCATCAAGGAGCTGGAACATTCGTTTTGATGAAGTGGTCAAACAGTTGGGCTTCATCAGGAATGACGAAGAATCTTGTGTTTACAAGAAGTTTAGTGGGAGCGCAAAAGCATTTCTAATCTTGTATGTGGATGACATATTGTTGATTTGAAATGACGTGAATTTTCTTAGCAAAATAAAAGACTCATTGAAGAAAAGTTTTTCAATGAAAGACTTAGGCGAAGCGGCATATGTATTGGGCATCAGGATCTATAGAGATAGATCAAAACGCCTGATAGCGCTTAGCCAAAGCACGTACATTGACAAGATGTTGAAAAGGTTCTATATGGAGAACTCCAAGAAAGGCCTACTCCCCATGTCACCTGGCACAATGCTTTGCAAGAATCAGTGTCCTCGGACTCTCGATGAGCGAGTACAGATGAATGATGTTCCATATGCCTCGGCAGTTGGTTCTATTATGTATGCCATGCTATGTACAAGACCGGATGTTTTCTATGCGCTAAGTGTTAGCAGCCGGTACCAAAGTGATCCAGGATTGGAACATTGGGCCGCAGTCAAAGGTATTCTTAAGTACCTCAGAAGGACCAAGGATTTACTCCTTGTGTACGGAGGTGATGAAGAACTCATTGTAAGTGGTTACACAGATGCAGGCTTCATGACTGACCCAGATGACTTCAAATCTCAATCAGGCTATGTTTTCATATTGAACGGTGGCGCAGTTGATTGGAAAAGTTCCAAACAGAAGGCTGTGGCGGATTCTACGACGGAGGCGGAATATGTTGCAGCTTCAGAAGCCTCCAAGGAGGCGGTATGGATCAAGCAATTTCTTGAAGACCTTGGTGTGGTTCCAAGTGCTCTGGACCCGGTGGAGATCTATTGTGATAATAGTGGCGCCGTGGCTCAGGCAAGGGAGCCAAGCTCGCACCATAAGACAAGACATATTGAATGCAAATATAAACTCATTCGACATCATGTCGAAGCGGGTTTAGTGAAAGTACGCAAAGTTCACACGGATCTGAACGTGTCAGACCCGATGACAAAGCCTCTACCATGAGCAAAGCATGAGCAGCACCGGATTGCCATTGGTGTTAGGGAAGCCATGTAACTGGATTATGACTCTAGTGCAAGTGGGAGTCTGTAGGAGATATGCCCTAGAGGCAGTAATAACAGTTATTTTTGTATCTCCGAGTTTGTAATGAATGTTTATGTTCCATGCTATAACTGCAATGATTCTCGAGTCTGCAATATCCACGAGGCTCGGAGGGAAACTCATGTGCACGTGTGGTATAATAAACGGTAAAATGTATTCCTGGTCATGCCTCTAAGACTGGCTCAAGTATTGCATGATGATCCTGTTTTCCTGATCATGGGCATGTCTATGCCGGCAATTTTGAGGGCACAATGTTAGTAGAACACTTGTGTTGAATGACCCGAATTGATGTTATGCTATGAGATACATTCGTCACAAGTTAATGGTAAATAACACAGATATAGTTAATGTTTGCATAATTCCTTAGACCATGAGAGTATCGAGTTCCTTCGTACTTGCTTCGTGAACTTTGGGGTTTGTTAAACGTCATCCGTAACTGGGTGGCTATTACGGCGGCTTACGAGTTCATGGAAAAGTATGGCAAGTAACAAGATAGCTCAAGATTGGGATTTGCTCCTCCGAGATGGAGAGATATTCTCGGGCCCTCTCGGTGTTACGGTATCCATCATCGTCTGGCCAGACACATTGTGATTTGATCACTGGGATGCCGGAACACGGAAACGAGAAAAGAGAACAAAACCGGTAATGAGGTAACTTGCATGGTGGACAAGTTGTTGATCCACGGGGATGCAATAAATCTCACCTCGGGTGTTTGTAATATATCGTGAAGCAACAAGAATAGCACACGGCAACTGGAGGTTCATTCGAATATTCATTCGTGTGGGTATAGGGGTCAATATGGGTGTCCACGGCTCCGATGTTGATCATTGATCGGAAAGTGTTCCGGGTCATGTCTATACTTCACTGAACCTATAGGGTCACACGCTTAAGGGTCATCTATCTGCTGAATACTAGACAGGGAGTCTGAGAGAAAATCACCGGAAAAGTTTCGGACGCAACGGAAACGTTCCGGAGAGGACACCGGAATAGTTCCGGTAAAACTGAAAAGTTGTTTTAGGGGATACCATTAAGTCGAATTGGTTTCGGCACACGCCTGGAAATTCTTGGAGGATGCCAGAAGTGTTCTGGAAACTTCTGGGAATTTTCTGGGATATAAACCGGAAATGTTCCGGAGCTGCCGGAACCGATTTGGTTGTTTTCGTAGATGAAAATCACTAATCCGAAATTGTTTCGGAACGCATCCAAAATCATTTGTGTGGGTACTGGAATTATTTTAAGACCCACAGAAATATTTTTGGATTTAACGGTAGCGGAAAATTGGTTCCGTGAATAGTGAAAAACACTTTATGGATATTTTTTTGGAAAGTCACCTTTTGGGATATTTCCCAAAAGGCTTCTAGACGGGATTGGGGAGCAAGGCACCCCCATGTGGGGGGCCCCCTAGAGGTGGCCGGCCAAGGTGGGGCTCCTCCATGGAGCTCCACATGCCACCCCTTTTCCCTTTTATTCTTTTTATGTGAGACATAAAGTGGGGGTACTTTTGGTATTTTTGTATGCCAACTTTACCCCTTGGCTTTCCTATAAATAGAGGTGGAGGGGTGCTCTCCAAACCTCATCCTTGCTCTCATACACATGCCATGCTCGTCTGGCTCTCTCTCTCTCTCCCTCCCACGAAATAGTTTCGTAGAGCCGAAAGGTTGTCTGGGTTCCGGTAGGAACTAGTTTTGGACGGCGAAGCCCTGCCGGATAGGTGACACCGTATGTGTGCAACCCCGTAGAGAGATTGTAGTTTCGATCTTTTGCCTAAGGGGCTGTTCGTGTGTCCTCCCGAAGGGCTGTCCGAGTTACCGTTCGGTTTTCGAGTGTCCTCCCGAAGGGCTGTCCGAGTTACCATTCGAGTTTCGAGGGTCCCCCCGAAGGGCTGTCCGCGACATCGTCCGAGGGACTGTCCGACCGCCTCCCGAAGGGCTGTCCGACGATGGAGTACATCCTCGCAGTTGGGAGGTTGTAAATCCTAGCTGCGGGGATCTGCACCGATGATCTACACTGACTCTTCTTCCGCTGCGCTACGAGTCGGTACGGATCAGATCAAACCCTGTATGCAGTCTCCATAGTGGTCCTGGGCGTGCTCACTGTACCGAATTTTTTTGTTTTCTGTCGCGTTCCCCTACAGGTATTACCTCCTCTAATGAGGGCCCGAACTTGTATAATTCCTTGTGCATAATCTCATCTGCATATTTTGGTAGACACGACACCACCTCTTTCATACCCTCAAGTATTTTTAGGAATACATCCACGCTAGTTGGCGCCCATCGTGGGCCATAACGTCAATCGAAGCTACGGCGTAGATGGTGTCTTCTTCGACTTTCACCGGCGGCCTTCATTTTGGCAGCCTTTAGTTTATCATGGATGACTCGATGTGGTACATCCTGATGCCCCACTAAACAACCCCGATCTACCGGAGCGTGGGAGCAATCATTATCGGGCCAATGGCTTGGGCATATTGTGCTTACAGGTGCCCGCTCCTTGTCAGCTGCCTGGGCTGGTACCTGATAACCCACAACTATAGGGGATCGCGACAGTCTTCGAGGGTAGTATTTCACCCAAATTTATTGATTCGACACAAGGGGAGCCAAAGAATATTTGTGAGTATTAGCAGTTGAGTTGTCAATTGAACCACACCCGGAGAACTAAATATCTACAACAAAGTGTTTAGTAGCACAGTAGTATGATAGTTTTGATAGCAATAGTAACAGTAGCAATAGTAACAAAGACAGTAATAGTAGCAGTTTTGTAGTGATTGTAACAGCAGCAGCAATGAAAGTAACTTAGCAAAGATCAATATGCGAAAAGCGTAGGCATTGGATCAGTGATGGATAATTATGTTGGATGACATTCATCATGTAACAGTCACAACCTAGAGCGATACACAATAGCTCCAATTCATCAATGTAATGTAGGCATGTATTCCGTATATAGTCATACGTGCTTATAATAAGTACTTGCATGACATCTTTTGTCCTACCCTCCCGTGGCAGCGGGGTCCATAAGGAAATCTAAGGGATATTAAGGCCTCCTTTTAATAGAGAACCGGAACAAAGCATTAGCACTTAGTGAATACATGAACTCCTCAAACTACGGTAATCACCGGAAAGAATCCCAATTATTGTCACCGTGGGGTATGCGGATCATAACACGTAATAGGTGCATACAACTTGCAAGATAGGATCAAGAACACAAATATATTCATGAAAACATAAAGGGTTCAGATCTGAAATCATGGCACTCAGGCCCTAGTGACAAGCATTAAGCATAGCAAAGTCATAGCAACATCAATCTTAGAACATAGTGGATACTAGGGATCAAGCCCTAACAAAATTGACTCGATTACATGATAAATCTCATCCAACCCATCACCGTCCAGCAAGCCTACGGAGAAATTACTCACACACGGTGGTGAGCATCATGAAATTGGTGATGGAGGATGGTTGATGATGTCGACGGCATTGAATCCCCCTCTCCGGAGCCCCGAACGGACTCCAGATCAGCCCTCCCGATGAAGAACAGGAGGTGGCGGCGGCTCCGTATCGTAAAACACGATGAAACTTCTTCTCCCCTTTTTTTTCTTGGGGAAAGAGAATTTATAGTGTTGGAATTAGGTCAGAAGGACCTCTGTGGGCCCCACAAGGCATCAGGGCGCACCCTAGGGGGGGTCACGCCCTGTTGCCTTGTGTGCAACAGGTGGTCCCTCTTCTGTTGATTCTTGCGCCAGTAATTTATAATTATTCCATAAAAAATCTCCAAAAAGTTTTGTCCAATTCCGAGAACTTTGATTTCTGCACAAAAACAACACCATGGTAGTTCTGCTGAAAACAGCGTCAGTCCGGGTTAGTTTCATTCAAATCATGAAAATTAGAGTCCAAAACAAGAGAAAAAGTGTTTGGAAAAGTAGATACAACGGAGACGTATCAACTCCCCCAAGCTTAACTCATTGCTTGTCCTCAAGCAATTCAGTTGACAAACTGAAAGTGATAATGAAAAACTTTTACGAACTCTTTTGTTCTTCTATCCATATATAAGCTTAACTTGCACCCAAGTTTTCAGCAAAGATCATGAACTAACCATGCAAATGATAACACTTAGAAACTACATTTACTCATATCAATGGCATAATCAACTAGCGAGCAATAATAACATATCTCAAATGCCAACAATTTGTCAAAACAATCATGATATAATATGATAACATGGTATCTCGCTAGCCCTTTCTGATACTGCAAAACATAAATGCAGAGCACCTCCAAAGTTCAAGTAGCGACTAAACATTGTAATTCAGGGTAGAAGAGATCCAGTCATGAATTACCCAACATTAACTATACTCAATGCATAAGAATGACAATAGTGCTCTCAGGATTGGTGCTTATAATGAGAAGGTGAGACTCAACAATAAAAGTAAAATAACATAAAAGTAAATAGATTGGCCCTTCGCAGAGGGAAGCAGAGATTTGCAGAGGTGCCAGAGCTCGAAGCTTAAATCAGAGATAAAAATAATTTTGAGAGGTGTACTTTTCCTGTTAACGTCACAACCGAGGATTTTCAATATCTTCCATGCTAAACACATTATCGGCGGTTCCCAAGCGGAAAGGTAAAGTTTACCTCCCCTCCACCATACAAACACAAGCCATGGCTAGCCGAATTCACGGGTGCCCTCCATACCAACTGATGGAAATATGCCCTAGAGGCAGTAATAAAGTTGTTATTATTTTATATTTCCTTGTTCATGATAAAGGTTTATTATTCATGCTAGAATTGTATTGACCGAAAACTTAAATACATGTGTGAATACATAAACAAATACCGTGTCCCTAGTGAGCCTCTACTAGACTAGCTCGTTGATCAAAGATGGTTAAAGTTTCCTAATCATAGACATGAGTTGTCATTTGATAACGGGATCACATCATTAGGAGAATGATGTGATGGACAAGACCCATCCGTTAGCTTAGCATATGATCGTTCTGTTTATTGCTACTGCTTTCTTGAATGTCAAATACATGTTCCTCAGACCATGAGATCATGCAACTCCCGGATACCGGAGGAATACCTTGTGTGCTATCAAACGTCACAACGTAACTGGGTGATCATAAAGATGCTCTACAGGTATCTCCGAAGGTGTCCGTTGAGTTGGCATGGATCGAGACTGGGATTTGTCACTCCGTGTTTCGGAGAGGTATCTCTGGGCCCTCTCGGTAATGCACATCATAAGAAGCTTGCAAGCAAAGTGACTAAGGAGTTAGTTACGGGATGATGTATTACGGAACGAGTAAAGAGACTTGCCGGTAACGAGATTGAACTAGGTATGGAGATACCGACGATCGAATCTCGGGCAAGTAACATACCGACGGACAAAGGGAATTACGTATGTTGTCATTGCGGTTCGACCGATAAGATCTTCGTGGAATATGTAGGAACCAATATGAGCATCCAGGTTCCGCTATTGGTTATTGACCGGAGAGGCGTCTCAGTCATGTCTACATCATTCCCGAACCTGTAGGGTCCTCACGCTTAACGTTCGTTGACGATATAGTGTTATATGAGTTATGTGAATTGGTAACCGAATATTGTTCGGAGTCCCGGATGAGATCCCGGATGTCACGAGGAGTCTCAGAATGGTCGAGAGGTAAATATTTATATATGGGAAGTCATATTTTGGGTACCGGAAAAAGGTGCAGTTTTTTTTCGGTATTGTACCGGGAAGCTTCCAGAAGGTTCCGGAGGATTCCGGAGGGGTCCGGAAGTCCACAGGTGGGTCCACCACGTCCCAAGGGCTGGCATGGGCTAAGGGGAGGCGCCCTGGCCTTATTGGGCCAGGGGCACCAAGTCCTCAAAAGCCCACGCAGCTAGGGAAGGAAAAAGGTAGAGTCCTAGTAGGAATAGGATTGGACTTTGGAGTCCAAGTCCACGTGTGTACTATTCATGGTTACTGTTCACGTGGCACTATTCCTTCTACTCCAAGCCACTACACATATATAAATAGACGAGAGGGGGCGCCCCAAAGGAGACACAACATTGTCTTAGCCGTGTGCGGCGCCCCCCTCCACAGTTCCGTCCCTCGGTCATATTTTTGCAGTGCTTGGGCGAAGCCCTGCGGAGATAGCATTACCATCACCGTCACCACGCCGTCGTGCTGCCGGAACTCATCCACTACCTCGCCGTCTTGCTAGATCAAAAAGTCGAGGATGTCACCGAGCTGAACGTGTGCTGAACGCGGAGGTGCTGTACGTTCGGTACTCGGTTGGTTGGATCGTGAAGTTGTTCGACGACATCAACCGCGTTGTTCTAACGCTTCCGCTTACGGTCTATGAGGGTACGTAGACACACTCCCCCTCTCAGAGCTATGCATCTCCATGGATAGATCTTGCGTGTGCGTAGAATTTTTTTTGTTTTCCATGCAACGTTCCCCAACAGTGGCATCATGAGCCAGGTCTATGCGTAGATGATATGCACGAGTAGAACACAAAGAGTTGTGGGCGGTGATCGTCATACTGCTTACCACCAACGTCTTATTTTGATTCGGCGGTATTGTAAGATGAAGCGGCCCGGACCAACCTTACATATCCACGTACATGAGACCGGTTCCACCGACAGACATGCAACTTGTTTTGCATAAAGGTGGCTGGCGGGTGTCTGTTTCTCCTACTTTAGTTGAATCGAATTTGACTGCGGCCGGTCCTTGTTGAAGGTTAAAATAGCAAACTTGATAAATCACCGTTGTGGTTTTTGTGCCGTAGGTAAGAACGGTTCTTGATAGAAGCCCGTAGCAGCCACGTAAAACTTGCAACAACAAAGTAGAGGACGTCTAACTTGTTTTTGCAGGGTATGCTGTGATGTGATATGGTCAAGACATGATGTGATATACGTTATTGTATGAGATGATCATGTTTTGTAATTTATCGGCAACCGGCAGGAGCCTTATGGTTGTCTCTTTATTGTATGAAATGCAAGCGCCATGTAATTGCTTTACTTTATCGCTATGCGTTAGCAATAGTTGTAGAAGCAATAGTTGGCGAGACGACCACGACGCAACGATGGAGATCAAGGTGTCGAGCCGGTGACGATGGAGATCATGACGATGCTTTGGAGATGGAGATCAAAAGCACAAGATGATGGCCATATCATGTCACATATTTTGATTGCATGTGATGTTTATCCTTTATGCATCTTATTTTGCTTAGAACGACGGTAGCATTATAAGATGATCCCTTCACTAAATTTCAAGAAAAAAGTGTTCTCCCCGAGTATGCACCGTTGCTAAAGTTCGTCGTTTCGAAGCACCTCGTGATGATCGGGTGTGATAGATTCTACGTTCACATACAACGGGTGTAAGCCAGTTTTACACAAGCAGAATACTTGGGTTAAACTTGACGAGCCTAGCATGTACAGACATGGTCTCGGAACACTGGAGACCGAAAGGTCGAACATGAGTCATATAGAAGATATGATCAAGATGGAGATGTTCACCATTGATGACTATCCCATCTTACGTGATGATCGGACATGAGCTAGTTGATTTGGATCATGTATCACTTAGTTAACTTGAGGGATGTTAATTTAAGTGGGAGTTCATTAGTAATTTGATTAATTGAACTTAATTTATCATGAACTTAGTCTTGATGGTTTCTTTGCATATCTATGTTGTAGATAAATGGCCCGTGCTACTGTTCCGTTGAATTTTAATGCGTTCCTAGAGAAAGCTAAGTTGAAAGATGATGGTAGCAACTACACGGACTGGGTCCATAACTTGAGGATTATCCTCATTGCTGCATAGAAGAATTATGTCCTTGATGCACCGCTAGGTGATGGACCTGCTGCAGGAGCTGCTGCAGACGTTGTGAACGCCTGGCAGGCTCGATCTGCTGACTACTCGATAGTTCAGTGTGCCATGCTCTACGGCTTAGAACCGGGACTGCAAAAGCGTTTTGAACGCCACGGAGCATATGAGATGTTCCAAGAGCTGAAATTGATATTTCAAGCTAATGCCCGGGTTGAGAGATATGAAGTCTCCAACAAGTTCTTTAGCTATAAGATGGAGGAGAACAGTTCTGTCAGTGAACACATACTCAGAATGTCTGGGTACCACAACCACTTGACTTAGCTGGGAATTGATCTTCTGGTTGAGAGTGTTATTGACAGAGTTCTTCGGTCACTGCCACCAAGCTATAAAGGCTTCGTGATGAACTATAATATGCAAGGGATGGAGAAGACAATTCCCGAGCTCTTCGCGATGCTGAAATTAGCGGAGGTAGAAATCAAGAAGGAGCATCAAGTGTTGATGGTTAACAAAACCACTAGTTTCATGAAAAAGGGCAAGGGAAAGAAGGGGAACTTCAAGAAGAACGGCAAGCAAGTTGCCGCTCCCACGAAGAAACCCAAAGCCGGACCCAGGCCTGAAACAGAGTGCTTCTACTGCAAAGGGACTGGTCACTGGAAGCGGAACTGCCCCAAGTATTTGGCGGATAAGAAGGATGGCAAAGTGAGCAAAGTTATATTTGATATACATGTTATTGATGTGTTCCTCACTAATGCTCGCAGTAGCGCCTGTGTATTTGATACTGGTTCGGTTGCTCATATTTGTAACTCGAAACAGGAGCTACGGAATAAGCGAAGATTGGCTAAGGACGAGGTGACGATGCGCGTCGGGAATGGTTCCAAGGTTGATGTGATCGCCGTCGGCACGCTACCTCTACATCTACCTTCGGGATTAGTTTTAGACCTCAATAATTGTTATTTGGTGCCAGCGTTGAGCATGAACATTATATCTGGATCTTGTTTATTGCGAGATGGTTATTCATTTAAGTCAGAGAATAATGGTTGTTCTATTTATATGAGTAACATCTTTTATGGTCACACACCTTTTGTGAATGGTCTATTCTTGTTGAATCTCGATCGTAGTGATACACATATTCATAATATTGATGCCAAAAGATGCAAAGTTGATAATGATAGTGCAACATACTTGTGGCACTACCGTTTAGGTCATATTGGTGTAAAGCGCATGAAGAAACTCCATGCGGATGGACTTTTGGAATCTCTTGATTATGAATCATTTGATACTTGCGAACCATGCCTCATGGGCAAGATGACTAAAACTCCGTTCTCCGGAACAATGGAGCGAGCTACTGATTTGTTGGAAATAATACATACCGATGTATGCGGTCCGATGAATGTTGAAGCACGCGGCGGGTATCGTTATTTTCTAACCTTCACAGATGATTTGAGTAGATATGGGTATATCTACTTGATGAAACACAAGTCTAAAACATTTGAAAAGTTCAAAGAATTTCAGAGTGAAGTAGAGAATCATCGTAACAAGAAAATAAACTTTCTATGATCTGATCGCGGAGGCGAATATTTGAGTTACGAGTTTGGCCTTCATTTAAGAAAATGTGGAATTGTTTCACAACTCACGCCACCTGGAACACCACAACGTAATGGTGTGTCCGAACGTCGTAACCGTACTTTATTGGATATGGTGCGTTCTATGATGTCTCTTACCGATTTGCCAGTATCATTTTGGGGTTATGCATTAGAGACAGCTGCATTCACGTTAAATAGGGCACTGTCTAAATCCGTTGAGACGACATCATATGAACTATGGTTTGGCAAGAAACCTAAGCTGTCGTTTCTTAAAGTTTGGGGATGCGATGCTTATGTGAAAAAGCTTCAACCTGATAAGCTCGAACCCAAAGCGGAGAAGTGCATCTTCATAGGATACCCTAAAGAAACAATTGGGTACACCTTCTACCACAGATCCGAAGGCAAGGTCTTTGTTGCCAAGAATGGGTCCTTTCTAGAGAAGGAGTTTCTCTCGAAAGAAGTGAGTGGGAGGAAAGTAGAACTTGATGAGGTAATTGTACCTTCTCTCGAATTGGAAAGTAGCTCATCAGAGAAAACCGTTCCCGTGATTCCTACACCAATAAGAGAGGAAGATAATGATAAAGATCATGAAACTTCAGATCAAGTTACTACTGAACTTCGTAGGTCGACCAGAGTACATTCCGCACCAGAGTGGTACGGTAATCCTGTTCTGGAAGTTATGTTGTTAGACAATGGCGAACCTACGAACTATGAAGAAGCTATGATAAGCCCGGATTCCGACAAATGGCTTGAGGCCATGAAATCCGAGATAGGATCCATGTATGAGAACAAAGTATGGACTTTGGTGGACTTGCCCGATGATCGGCAAGCCATTGAGAATAAATGGATTTTTAAGAGGAAGACGGATGCTGATGGTAATATCACTGTCTACAAAGCTCGACTTGTCGCGAAAGGTTTTCGACAAGTTCAAGGGGTTGACTACGATGAGATTTTCTCACCCGTAGCGATGCTTAAGTCTGTCCGAATCATGTTAGCAATTGCCGCATTTTATGATTATGAAATCTGGCAAATGGATGTCAAAACTGCATTCCTTAATGGTTTTCTCAAAGAAGAGTTGTATATGATGCAACCAGAAGGTTTTGTCGATCCTAAGGGTGCTAACAAAGTGTGCAAGCTCCAGCGATCCATCTATGGACTGGTGCAAGCATCTCGGAGTTGGAATATACGCTTTGATGAGGTGATCAAAGCATATGGTTTTGTACAGACTTACAGTGAAGCCTGTATTTACAAGAAAGTGAGTGGGAGCTCTGTAGCATTTCTAATATTATATGTGGATGACATATTGTTGATTGGAAATGATATAGAATTTATGGATGGCATAAAGGGATACTTGAATAAGAATTTTTCAATGAAAGACCTCGGTGAAGCTGCTTATATATTGGGCATCAAGATCTATAGGGATAGATCAAGACGCTTGATAGGACTTTCACAAAGCACATACCTTGACAAAGTTTTGAAGAAGTTCAAAATGGATCAGTCAAAGAAAGGGTTCTTGCCTGTCTTGCAAGGTGTGAAGTTGAGTCAGACTCAATGCCCGACCACGGCAGAAGATATAGAGAAAATGAAAGTCATTCCCTATGCCTCCGCCATAGGTTCTATTATGTATGCCATGCTGTGTACCAGACCTGATGTGTGCCTTGCCATAAGTTTGGCAGGGAGGTACCAGAGTAATCCAGGAGTGGATCACTGGACAGCGGTCAAGAATATCCTGAAGTACCTGAAAAGGACCAAGGACATGTTTCTCGTTTATGGAGGTGACAAAGAGCTCATCGTAAAGGGTTACGTCGATGCAAGCTTCGACACTGATCCGGATGACTCTAAGTCACAAACCGGATACGTATTTATATTAAATGGTGGAGCTGTCAGTTGGTGCAGTTCCAAGCAGAGCATCGTGGCGGGATCTACGTGTGAAGCGGAATACATAGCTGCTTCGGAAGCAGCACATGAAGGAGTCTGAATGAAGGAGTTCATATCCAATCTAGGTGTAATACCTAGTGCATCGGGTCCAATGACAATCTTTTGTGACAACACTCGAGCAATTGCCATAGCCAAGGAGCCCAGGTTTCACAAGAAGACCAAACACATCAAGAGACGCTTCAACTCCATTCGTGAATATGTCAAGGATGGAGACATAGAAATTTGCAAAGTACACACGGATCTGAATGTGGCAGACACGTTGACTAAGCCTTTCCACGAGCAAAACATGATGAGCACCAAGACTCCATGGGTGTTAGATTCATTACTATGTAATCTATATTATTGACTCTAGTGCAAGTGGGAGACTGATGGAAATATGCCCTAGAGGCAAAAATAAAGTTGTTATTATTTTTATTTCCTTGTTCATGATAAAGGTTTATTATTCATGCTAGAATTGTATTGACCGGAAACTTAAATACATGTGTGAATACATAAACAAATACCGTGTCCCTAGTGAGCCTCTACTAGACTAGCTCGTTGATCAAAGATGGTTAAGGTTTCCTAACCATAGACATGAGTTGTCATTTGATAATGGGATCACATCATTAGGAGAATGATGTGATGGACAAGACCCATCCGTTAGCTTAGCATATGATCGTTCTGTTTATTGCTACTGCTTTCTTGAATGTCAAATACATGTTCCTCAGACCATGAGATCATGCAACTCCCGGATACCGGGGGAATACCTTGTGTGCTATCAAACGTCACAACGTAACTGGGTGATCATATATATGCTCTACAGGTATCTCCGAAGGTGTCCGTTGAGTTGGCATGGATCGAGACTGGGATTTGTCACTCCGTGTTTCGGAGAGGTATCTCTGGGCCCTCTCGGTAATGCACATCATAAGAAGCTTGCAAGCAAAGTGACTAAGGAGTTAGTTACGGGATGATGTATTACGGAACGAGTAAAGAGACTTGCCGGTAACGAGATTGAACTAGGTATGGAGATACCGACGATCGAATCTCGGGCAAGTAACATACCGACGGACAAAGGGAATTACGTATGTTGTCATTGCGGTTCGACCAATAAGATCTTCGTGGAATATGTAGGAACCAACATGAGCATCCAGGTTCCGCTATTGGTTATTGACCGGAGAGGCGTCTCAGTCATGTCTACATCATTCCCGAACCCGTAGGGTCCTCACGCTTAACGTTCGTTGACGATATAGTGTTATATGAGTTATGTGAATTGGTAACCGAATACTGTTCGGAGTCCCGGATGAGATCCCGGACGTCACGAGGAGTCTCGGAATGGTCGAGAGGTAAAGATTTATATATGGGTAGTCATATTTTGGGTTCCAGAAAAAGGTGCAGTTTTTTTTGGTATTGTACCGGGAAGCTTCCAGAAGGTTCCGGAGGATTCCGGAGGGGTTCGGAAGTCCACAAGTGGGTCCACCACGTCCCAAGGGCTGGCATGGGCTAAGGGGAGGCGCCCTGGCCTTATTGGTCCAGGCGCACCAAGTCCTCAAAAGCCCACGCAGCTAGGGAAGGAAAAAGGGAGAGTCCTAGTAGGAATAGGATTGGACTTTGGAGTCCAAGTCCATGTGTGTACTATTCACGGTTACTGTTCACGTGGCACTATTCCTTCTACTCCAAGCCCCTACACATATATAAATAGAGGAGAGGGGGCGCCCCAAAGGAGACACAACATTGTCTTAGCCGTGTGCGGCGCCCCCCTCCACAGTTCCATCCCTCGGTCATATTTTTGCAGTGCTTGGGCGAAGCCCTGCGGAGATAGCATTACCATCACCCTCACCACGCCGTCGTGCTGCCGGAACTAATCCACTACCTCGCCGTCTTGCTGGATCAAAAAGTCGAGGACGTCACCGAGTTGAACGTGTGCTGAACGCGGAGGTGTTGTACGTTCGGTACTCGGTTGGTTGGATCGTGAAGTTGTTCGACGACATCAACCGCGTTGTTCTAAGGCTTCCGCTTACGGTCTATGAGGGTACGTAGACACACTCCCCCTCTCGTAGCTATGCATCTCCATGGATAGATCTTGCGTGTGCGTAGAATTTTTTTTGTTTTCCATGCAACGTTCCCCAACACCAACAACTTTTCGGGGGAGTTTGTTTCATTATATTATTTTTTTCATTTTGATTATAGTACTGGGATCCCGAATACCAGCCTCTCTCGTGCTATGACAAGTGAATAAACACTCATCTGTAGAATAATCCGCTTAGGATGGAAGATACTGACCGCCCCCTGTCGCTCCATGAGCGGTACGGGCACACAAAACAGATGTTTATTTGAATGATTAGAGGTGGCACATGCAAATTTACTTGGAACGGCAGAGTAATACCACATATAGGTAGATATAATGGACTCATCTGGAATAACTTTGGTTTAAGGATTTTGGATGCACAAGCAGTATTCCCGCTTAGTACAGGTGAAGGCTAGCAAATAGATTGAGAAGCGACCAACTAGAGAGCGAAAACGGTAATAATCATGCATTGAGAATAATTAACATTGAATACTAGCATGAGTAGGATATAAACACCCTGAACATAAATATCGTGAAGGCTGCATTGGTTTTGAATCAACTACATGTGTGAACATGTGCCAAGTCAAGCCACTTGAAACATTCAGAGGAGGATACCATACTAACATACCACATCATAACCATTTTAATGCATGTTGACATCCAAGATAAATCATTATCCACTCCTAGCTACTTAAGCATGGCATGAGCAACTATAATCTCTAATTGTCATCACAAACTTGTTTACTCATAATATGCTGAATCATGGATACTGAGTTAAACATATTTACAAAAACAAAAACAAAAAGAGTTCATACCAGCTTTTCCTTGCCACAGTCACTTCATCGAACCATCGTCATTATTGCCTTTCACTTGCACGACCGAATGATGTGAAAATAATAATAGTGCAAGAGTGTCGTGGACTAAGCTAGAATCTGCAAACATTTTATTCAAGGGGAAGACAAGGTAATATTGGCTCTTCATTAGATCAACAATAAAGCATATGAGATCCACTCAACATTTTCATCGTGGTCTTCTCCTTACAACTACTCAACGAAAGGAAAAGAAATTCAGAGGAACACACTGAAATATTTTTGGAGCTTTTAGTTTTTCTGAAGAAAGCAAACTAAAGAAGAAAAACGAAAAGCGAGAAAAACTATTTACATGGGAGAACTCCCAACAAACAAGAAAAGAAGAAACGGGAAATCTTTTTGGGTTTTCTTTTAGTACTATGAACTAACTAAAGAGAAAGAAAAACCGAAAAGAAGCGAGAAATATTTTTGGATTTTCAAAGTTTTTTCAAGCACACAAGAAGAAAGCGAAAATAAAACTAACATGGCTATACAATGAAAAAGGATGAACACCAACAACTGAAATGAATGTGTGAGCATGAATGTAATGTCGGTGAGAAATACGTACTCCCCCAAGCTTAGGCTTTTGGCCTAACTTGGTAATCACCACCCGTAGTATCCATCAGGCCCGGTAGGGAAGTGGTTAGGCAGAGGCACTCGAGCGTCCCAAGGCTGGGCCTCGTTCTCTGCCGCAGCCAACTCGTTCTTGTAAGCAATGAGGTCCGGTGGCATGATGGTGTATCCGGGCCTGGCATAAGAATCAAACAAGGAGGGTGCAGGCAACGAAATAATCTCACGAGTTACCTTGCTAAAGACCAAATTATAATGAATGTAATGAGGGGGCTCAGGGTCATCAATAAAGTGGTGATCGACCATGCACTGTTGGTCTAAATAAACCTTAGGCAGCAAATAATCATTTGGACGGATAGCAACATTAAAGCGTTTCACAAGACGTGAAGCATAAATACCGCCATGAATTTTACCCCTAGTCATGTTAGTGTGCAAGCGGCGTGCAATGATAGCTCCCAAGCTATAAGTGTTATCACCATAGATTACGCGGCATAAAATGGCGAGATCAGGGGCACTGAGAGTACCACCTTCCTCCATGGCAGTCAAGCATTTTCCTATAAATAAAGCAAAGTAGTGCACAACAGGAAAATGCAAGCTAGTAACTCGGGCTCTCGACACGCCCCAAGATTCTCCCACTGTCAAAGTGCGAAGGAAGTCCTTGAACTCCTCAGGGCGAGGTTCCCTCACATCCCCATCAGAAGGGATCAAACATATCTCACAAAACTCAGCTAGCGTTAACTCATGATGTTCATCATATAAATCGAAACGTACCATGGGGATATCGAGCCTAGGCATGAAATAAAAAATTTGCACAAAGGAATTTGTGAGGATGTGGTACTGGTCACACTCATCTGTGAGGAAGTTGGTCAGCCCGACGTTCGCAGCAAATTGTGCGAACTCTTGGCGGAACCCGGCTTCGTTCATGAAGGTATTGTGCGGCCACTCGCACGGTCGGACCTCCGTCCTGCGCGGAATGTTGAGGTCTCGGTCAGGGGCATCCCCAAGGACACCCTTGGAGCTCCGGCTCGAAGAACCTCTCCGGAGGAAGTTCATTTTCCTAAGGACAAATTTCTAAAAAATTTTGGACCACAAAAAGATGTTAACAAAACTTCACAAAATTGATAGCAACTACTCATACAAGTGCCTAGAGGCTATATCAAGCATTCAAACTACTTTGAACTCAAAGAATTCAACATGCAAGCTCATTTTCAGTAGCACCAATAACATCAATTTATGCAAAATATAATCCACTAAAGCAAAAACTAATTGGAGCAATGGGAGAGTCACATACCAAGGAGCAATCCCCCAAAACAGTTTCGGAAACGGAGCTCCGAGCAAAGAGATCGAAAATCTTAGGTATGGGAACAAGAACGTGAGAGAGAGAGCTACCACATTTTGGCGATGAAGTGGGCTAAAGAGATAAGTGAGTGGGTCCCTGTGGGACCCACAAGGCATCTTGGCGCGCCTTGGGGGGTGGTCGCGCCCTGTTGCCTTGTGAGTAACAGGTGCACCCCCTAGGTTGTTTTTAGTGCCAAAAATTCTTATATATTCCAGAAAAAATCATGTTGAAATTTTATTGCATTCTGAGCACTTTTATTTTTGGGTCATTTTTTATTGCACGGGTAATTCGGAAAATAGGATAATCATGGCATTTTACTTTATTAAACTATAAATAACAGAGATGAAACTATGGTTACAGAAAGTTGTGCTTACTAAATTCATCGACCACATGCCCCTCAAAAAGAATCCATTAATAAGGTTGATCAAGTCTTATTAACAAACTATTTCTGAGTAACATGAAACCGAAGAATTTTCGTATAACACTAAGTTACCTCAACGGGGATATGCATTTCCCCAACAATAAGAATTTCGTATTTCTTCTTGACAGTAGGAAGAGGAAATTTAAATCCTCCAATAGTGATTGTCGGAACCTTTTCAATACAAATGATACCATTCAGTGAATTTTGCTTCCTCAGAAAATAAACCGTATGCTCATTACCATTGACATGAAAAGTGACTTTGCTTTTATTGCAATCAATAACAGCCCCTGTGATGACGCACAAGTATAGGGGATCAATCGTAGTCCTTTCGATAAGTAAGAGTGTCAAACCCAACGAGGAGCAGAAGGAAATGACAAGCGGTTTTCAGCAAGGTGTTCTCTGCAAGTACTTAAAGTAGCAGTAACAGATAGTTTTGATAGCAAGATAATTCGTAACAAGTAACAAGTAATAACGGTAACAAATGTGCAGCAAGGTGGCCCAATCCTTTTTATTGCAAAGGACAAGCCGAAACGAACTCTTATAATAGGCAAAGCGTTCTCGAGGACACATGTGAATTTCATCTAGTCACTTTCATCATGTTTGTTTGATTCGCGTTCGCTACTTTGATAATTTGATATGTGGGTGGACCATTGCTTGGGTGCTGTTCTTACTTAAACAAGCCTCCCACTTATGATTACCCCCTCTCGCAAGCATCCGCAACTACGAAAGAAGAATTAAGATAAATCTAACCATAGCATGAAACATGTGGATCCAAATCAGCCCCTTACGGAATAGCGCATAAACTAGGGTTTAAGCTTCTGTCACTCTAGCAACCCATCATCTAATTACTACTCCACAATGCCTTCCCTTAGGCCCAAGGATGGTGAAGTGTCATGTAGTCGACATTCACACGACACCACTAAAGGAAGCAACAACATACATAGCATCAAAATATCGAACGAATGCCAAATTCACATGACTACTTATGACAAGACTTCTTCCATGTCCTCGAGAACAAAAGTAACTACTCACAAATCATAATAATGTTCAAGATCAGAGGGGTATTGAATAGCATTACGGATCTGAACATATAATCTTCCACCAAATAAACCAACTAGCATCAACTACAAGATGTAATCAACACTACTAGCAACCCACAGGTACCAATCTGAGGTTTTGGGACAAAGATTGAATACAAGAGATGAACTAGGGTTTGAGATGAGATGGTGCTGGTGAAGATGTTGATGAAGATTGGTTCTCCCACGATGAGAGGATCATTGGTGATGTTAATGGCTTCGATTTCCCCCTCCTGGAGGGAAGTTTCCCCGACGGAATCGCTCCGCCGGAGAGCAAATAGCTCTTGCCCAGGTTCCGCCTCGAGACGGCGGCGCTTCATCCCAAAAGTCTTCTTCTGATTTTTCCAGGGCAAATGGCTTCATATAGCAGAAGAAGGGGGTCGGAGGCCTGCCAGGGGCCCCACAAGCTCGGGGGGCGCGCCCAGGGGGTAGGGCGCGCCCCCCAGGCTTGTGGCTTCCTGGTGGGCCCCCTCCTGTTGATTCTTTCGCCAGTATTTTTTATATATTCCAAAATAATTCTCCGTAAATTTTTAGGTCATTTGGAGTTGTGTAGAATAGCTATCTCTGTTTCACCCCTTTCAGGTCCAGAATTCCAGCTGCCGGTAATCACCCTCTTCATGTGAATCTTGCAAAATAAGAGAGAAAAGGCATAAGAATTGTACCATAAAGTGAAATAATGATCAAAAACATAATAATTATCAGTAGGAAATCATGATGCAAATTGGACGTATCAAGTCCCCCAAGCTTAGACCTCGCTTGTCCTCAAGCGAAAGCCGAAATCGATAATCATGACCACATGTTTAGAGAGAGAGGCGTCGATAAAAATAAAATACGGACATGGAGCATCATGATATTTATTATAACAGCAATATATCATCATAAAACTTCTCATGAAAAAGTGACAATTCCTCCACAAGTTAAAGTATGAACCATAAACCAAATTTAAAACTAACAAACTATGATCTCCATCACTGAAGCAATTGCAATTCATCATCTTATCAGAAAGAGTCTATGTAAGAGCTTTGTTTAGCAAGTTCACATACTCAACTATCATTTAGTCTTCTATGATTGCTGACACTCATGGCATACTTATGGAGCAAAAGTTCCAGTCAGACACATAGAAAGATAGGGGCTTATAATTTCGCCTCCCAACATATTTACCTCAAGGGTAATGTCAACAATAATAACTCATGATCACCTACATCCAACTGGATATATATGCCTGGATCAATCCCCACCACATGATGCTTGCCAAAAGAGAAAATAAAAACGGAATAGAGGAGAATGCTAGTGACTCTTGCATGAAAGTAAATACATAAAGTAAAAGATAGGCTCTTCGCGGAGGGAAGCAGAGGTTGTCATGCGCTTTTTATTTTGGATGTGCAAGCTCTTAATGTAAAGGAACGTCACTTTATATTGCCCCTTGTGATAGCGACCTTTATTATGCAGTCTGTCACTTTTATTTCTTCACCATTACAAGATCGTACAAAGCTTATTTTGCCTTACAATAAAGATCATACATATTTACGAGCAATTTTTATTGCTTTGCACCGATGACAACTTACTTGAAGGATCTTATTCAATCCATAGGTAGATATAGTGGACTCTCATGGCATGAAACTGGGTTTAAGGGTTTTTGGATGCACAAGTGGTATCTCTACTTAGTGCGAAATTTTGGCTAGCACAAGATAGGGGGCAAGCACCACATGTTAAAGGATCCAAAACAATATAACTTCTATGTGAATATAAGCAAACATAGCTCATTACGTTGTCTTCCGTGTCTAACATCGACTAATTGACATAGAATATTTAATGGGGGCTCACAATCATAAAAGATGTCCAAGATAGTGTATTTATATGTGAGACCTCTCTTCCTTTATTACTTTTTCATGAATTGCAACAATGACCAATGCTATGTTTGTCAACTTCCAACAAGTTTTATCAATTATACTTCTTTTATGTGAAGTCATCACTCCCCATGGGATTAGCATATGATCTTATTTTTTTCTTTATTTTTTTCTAAGATTGGAACAACAAAAGCAAAATACTCAACTCAACTACTCTTTATTATATAACTTTCACACACGATTACATAGATAGATAGATCACAAAGCAAGCACTCAAAACTAAATCATACAAAAACATGCATTAAAATGGTTGTGATGTAGTATGTTAGCATGGTATCCTCCTCTGAGTAATTCGAATGTCTTGACTTTGCACATGTTCATACATGTAGTTGAATCAAAACCAACATAGCCTCCATGATATTTATGTTCAGGGTGTTGATATCCTACTCATGCTCGTGTTCAATGTTAATTATTTGCAATGCATGTCTATGACCGTTTTCGCTCTCTAGCTGGTCGCTTCTCAATCTATCTGCTAGCGTTCGCCTGTACTAAAAGGGAATACTGCTTGTGCATCCAAATCCTTAAACGAAAGTTGTTCCAGATGAGTCCACTATATCTACCTATATGTGGTATTACTCTGCCGTTCCAAGTAAATTTGCATGTGCCGCCTCTAAAACATTCAAGCGAACATCTGTTTTGTGTGCCCGTACCACTCATGGAGCGATAGGGGGCGGTCAGTATCTTCCATGCTAAGTGGGTTATTCTCAGATGAGTGTTTATTCACTTGTCATTGCACGAGAGAGGCTGGTAATCGGGATGCCCAGTCCTATGCTCAAATCGAAATTATATAATGCAAACAAACTCCCTTGAAAAGTTGTTGGTATGGAGGGCACCCGAGGATTCGGCTAGCCATGGCTTGTGTTGGTATGGTGAAGGGGGAGTAAATTTTACCTTTCCGCTTGGGAACCGCCTATAATTTGTTTAGCATGGAAGATATTGAAAACTCTTGGTCGTGACGTTGACAGGAAAGGCATACCTCTCAAAATTATTTTCATCTCCGATTTAAGCTTCGAGCTCTGGCACCGCTGCAAATCCATGCTTCCCTTTGCGAAGGGCCTATCCATTTACTTTTATGTTATTTAACTTTTATTGTTGAGTCATCACCCTCTCATTCAAGCACCAGTTGGAGAGCACTATTGTCATTTTTATGCATTGAGTATAGTTAATGTTGGGTGTGACCATGGCTGGATATCCTCTACCCTGAATTACAATGTTTAGTCATTGCTTGAATCTTAGAGGTGCTCTGCATTTATGTTTTGCGGTCTCAGAAAGGGCTAGCGAGATACCATGTTGTCATATTATATCTTGATTGTTTTGACAAAGTGTTGGCATCCGAGATATCTTATTATTGCTCGCTAGTTGGTTATGTTATTGATATGAGTAAATGTGAGACCTAAGTGTTATCATTCATATGGTTAGTTCATAATCTTTGCTGAAAACTTGGATGCTAGTTAAGTATATATACAGACAACAAGAACAAAAGAGTTTGTAAAAGTTTTTCTTTGTCACTTTCAATCTGTCAACTGAATTGCTTGAGGACAAGCAATGAGTTAAGCTTGGGGGAGTTGATACGTCCCAAACGTATCTACATTTCCAAACACTTTTGCTCTGGTTTTGGACTCTAATTTGCATGATTTGAATGGAACTAACATGGAGTGACGCTGTTTTCAGCAGAATTGCCATGGTGTTATTTTTGTGCAGAAATAAAAGTTCTCGGATGGACCTGAAAATTTATGGAGAATTATTTCAGAATATATAAAAAATACTGGTGAATAGATCTACTGGAGGAGAGCCACCCAGGGGCCACAAGACCAGGGGGCGCGCCTACCCCCCAGGGCGCGCCCCCCAGGCTTGTGGGGCCCTGGCAGCTCCGTTTACCCTAATTCCAACGCTATAAGTACCTATTCATGGAGAAAAAAACCAGAGAGAAAGAATCATCGCGTTTTACGATACGGAGCCGCTGCCACCTCCTGTTCTTCATCGGGAGGGCCGATCTGGAGTCCGTTCGGGGCTCCGGAGAGGGGGATTCGATGCCGTCGTCATCATCAACCATCCCCCATCACCAATTTCATGATGCTCACCGTCGTGTGTGAGTAATTTCTTCGTAGGCTTGATGGACGGTGATGGGTTGGATGATATTTACCATGTAATCGAGTCAATTTGTTAGGGCTTTGATCCCTAGTATCCACTATGTTCTGAGATTGATGTTGCTATGACTTTGCTATGCTTAATGCTTGTCACTAGGGCCCGAGTGCCATGATTTCAGATCTGAACCCTTTATGTTTCCATGAATATATTTGTGTTCTTGATCCTATCTTGCAAGTTGTATGCACCTATTACGTGTCATGATCCGCATACCCAAAGGTGACAATAATTGGGATTCTTTCCGGTGATTGCCGTAGTTTGAGGAGTTCATGTATTCACTATGTGTTAATGCTTTGTTTCGGTTCTGTATTAAAAGGAGGCCTTAATATCCCTTAGATTTCCTTATGGACCCCGCTACCATGGGAGGGTAGGACAAAAGATGTCATGCAAGTTCTTACTATGAGCATGTATGACTATATACGGAATACATGCCTACATTACATTGATGAATTGGAGCTATTGTGTATCGCCCTAGGTTGTGACTATTACATGATGAATGTCATCCAACATAATTATCCATCACCGATCCAATGCCTACGCTTTTCGCATATTGATCTTTGCTAAGTTACTTTCGTTACTGCTGCTGTTACAATCACTACAAAACTGTTTCTGTTACTGTTACTATTACTATTGCTATTGTTACTACTGCTCTTGAAACTATCATACTACTGTGCTACTAAACTCTTTGCTGCAGATATTTAGTTCTCCAGGTGTGGTTGAATTGACAACTCAACTGCTAATACTCACAAATATTCTTTGGCTCCTCTTGTGTCGAATCAATAAATTTGGGTGAAATACTACCCGCGAAAACTGTTGCGATCCCCTATACTTGTGGGTTATCAGTTAGCACTAAGTCCGCACTCCACCATCCCCTGACACTTGAAGATCTCCTATTCCACCGCTTCCAGCCTGGCCTTCTCGCTCCCAGTCTTCTTAGGTCCTTGAACATCCCGGATGTGGTGCACCCCCTCATGCATCTCAATGGCTTTAGGGTGCTTCATCACCTCCGGTAGGTACGGGTTGATGACCTTCTCATAGAACTTGTCCTTGGACGAGCTTGAAGATGCCATAGCGATCTAGATCTGTCAGAAAAATAGCCCAAACAAGAACAGAGGAGAAACTTGCGATGCGGTGGTCAAAACACCCGTGAGTATATATAATGAATTTTTCCCGTGCAGGACAAGTAATATGGAAGAAAAACGGAGTCGGGAAGGTCCACGAGGGGGCCACAAGCCTGGTAGGCGCGCCCTGGGGGGTAGGGCGCGCCCCCCAGGCTTGTCGCCTCTTCGTGCACTTTTCGGACTGTTTAATATTTTCCTAATTTTTTATATATTCCAAAACAGACAGAAAGTACTTTTATGGAAGTTTGGAGTCGGTTTGCTTACCGTACCACATACCTACTCCTTTTCAGGATTCTGGAGCGTTCCGGAAGGTTTCTTCTATGTGCTCTTCCGGTGTCATTGTTTGAATAACATTAGTTTCAACATTAATGGCGTACCTGAGATATAATGTTTACTTCTTTGCCCATTAACCACCCTCGGATTATTGCCTTCGGAGTTGTTTATTTTGATGGCTCCAGAGCGATAAACTTCTTCGATGATATACGATCCTTCCCATTTAGAGAGAAGTTTTCCTACAAAAAATCTTAAATGAGAATTGTATAATAGAACATGATCCCTACTTTGAATTCCCATTTTTGAATTCTCTTGTCATGCCACCTTTTAACTTTTTCTTTAAATAGCTTGAATTTTCATAAGCTTGGGTTCTCCATTCATCTAGAGAGCTAATATCAAATAACCTCTTTTCACCGGCAAGTTTAAAATCATATTAAGTTCTTTAATTGCCCAATATGCTTTATGTTCTAACTCAAGAGGTAAATGACATGCTTTTCCATAAACCATTTTATATGGAGACATACCATAGGATTTTTATAAGCAGTTCCATAAGCCCACAGTGCATCATCAAGTTTCTTAGACCAATTCTTTCTAGATCTATTAACGGTCTTTTGCAAAATTAATTTTATTTCTCTATTAGTTAATTCAACTTGACCACTAGACTGAGGATGATAAGGAGATGCAATTCTATGATTAACATCATATTTAGCAAGCAATTTACGGAAAGCACCATGAATAAAATGTGAACTACCATCAGTCATTAAATATCTAGGGACTCCAAACCTCGGGAATATAACTTCTTTAAGCATTTTAATAGAAGTGTTATGATCAGCACTACTAGTTGGAATAGCTTCTACCCACTTAGTAACGTAAGCAATAGCATCTAAAATATGAGTATACCCACTGGATTTAGGAAACGGTCCCATATAATCAAAACCCCAAACATCAAACGGTTCAATAACAAGTGAATAATTCATAGGCATTTCCGGACGTCTACCAACATTACCAATTCTTTGACATTCATCACAAGAAAGGGTAAACTTACGTTCATCCTTGAAAAGAGTAGGCCAATAAAAACCAGATTGTAATACCTTGTGTGTAGTTCTGTCTCCCGCATGGTGTCCTCCATATGCCTCGGAGTGACACTTTCGTAAGATTTGTTCATGTTCATGCTCAGGTGCACAACGTCTAATAATACCATCTACTCCTTCTTTATATAAATGTGGGTCATCCCAAAAGTAATGTCTTAAATCAAAGAAATTTTTTCTTTTGTTGGTATGTGAAACTAGGTGATATATATTTAGCAACAATGTAATTAGGATAGTCTGCATACCAAGGAGTATTACGAGAAGCATTTATCACAGCTAGTTGTTCATGAGGGAAATCATCATTAATAGGAAGTGGGTCATCAAGAACATTTTCCATTCTAGACAAATTATCAGCTACGGGATTCTCAGCTCCCTTTCTATCAACAATATGCAAATCAAATTCTTGTACCAGAAGAACCCACTGTTTGCACACGAACACGTCACTGTGTACCCTCGACGCCGGGGGTGATGCACCGCAACTCACGTCGAAGGAGACCCATCCGGAAGCGCGGTACGCAAGCAATCCGGCAGGCGCTTTTGTAGACCCGAAACCCCACACGCCCGGGAGGGACCCCGTCAGGGCGCGCGGCGGCTATGGGCTGCCCTAGGTCGACCTGATCGCCCCTAGGGCCTCGAGGTTCGCCGTCCTGCCACAAGAAGAACGAACGAAGAACGAGGAAGAAGAAGAACAAGGGAGAAGGTAAAAGTGGTAGATTGATCTGTTCGATTGTGTGTTGTTCAATCGGCCATCACCTCTCATCTATTTATGAGGCGGCTGGACTTCCCGTACAAGAAAAGGACTCCAAATCACGTCCAAATCTTTCCAAAATTAACCGAACTCAGATTTAGGTAAGTCTGAGATAGAAGTTCGGTTTTTGAGTCTCACAGGCCACAAACGACCTCGGATGAAGATGACCCCAAAAGAAAATTTAACCGTTTCGACGAGGCGAACAACTTTGATGTTGAACGTTTTTCGATTCGAGGCCATCTTCAAGGCTGAATCTCACCCGCAATCATCAGATCTGTGGATATGCACGATTTCGGTTCGGACCGGACTGTCCGCTTGACCGGACCAGACTGTCCAGTCACAACAGAAGTTTTTCACGACCGGACCAGACAGTCTGGTCTGAATTTCCGGACAGTCCGATCACAACAGAAGGTTTTGGGCATCCGGTCATCTCCATAGTTTCTGGAGCATTGCACTGTTTTGACTACAACTTTTGCATATGACCTCGGATTAAGACGATTTTTATATCAAAATCGTCCGTTTCGATGAGACGAAGAACTTTCATGTTGAATTTTTTTCCATCCGAGGCGATCTTAATTATGTTTCATGCCATTTTATAATCTGATGTCAACACGGGCATCTCTGAAATTGTCATACTTTTTGCATCCGAGCTCCGTTTTGGACTATCTTTGTACCCATCTTGATCTTCTCGAAGAGAGCCATCCAATGGTGACTTCCAATGAGAAATCTGACTTCATATTGCTACAGCTTCAAGCCACTCTTTGCGATCATGCCATTTTCGAGCGTCAACACATGCCCGCCAGTTTTTCGGCAAAGCATGCATGCCGAAAAATAACTTGTACTGAGTTTGTTCTAAGCACGATGTCAACACTCCATCATCCATTTTGCATGTGCTTAGGACGATAAGTATATATCGGCCATTGCTTGTGTGAACTTCTTGGTGCAAACTTGGGTGAAACCTTCTCGACTTCATTAATCCGACGATAAACTTCCATATATATGCATGCCAAAGCCATCCGCCAAACTATTGTCCACCCTTCTGCTAGGATCTTGCAGATAATTAACAATGAACTTTCTCCCATCCTTGCTTTCACCTGCATGAAAATTTCATTAGTCGCCGAAGCGGTGGGCTTCGGTTCGGCCTTACCTATGTCGACGAGACTAAGCATCGGCTATTGATAGATATGCAATACACTATGATCAACATGGTAGTCGGATCCTTGCTGTGCCAACTCTCTCCAATTGTCATGTCTAGAGATATGAAAAATTTGAAAGCAACCCAAGGAGAATATTACATCTGAACCTGCCTCAAGATAAATTATAAGTGATTCGTCAAAACATTGATAAACTCTTAAGATTCGTTCCACTACTAATAACGAATCACCGAAAGCCTCAATATGTATAGCACCTATAGCAAGTAAAAGCTTCAATCCGAATAACAATGTATATTCGGCTTTGATTTTTTGTGCGGCATGAGGCTCAAAAAATAGTACCATAAGGAGACATATAAACAACACCAACACCTTGGCCATTGTTATGAATCTCCATAGTACTAGAGAGACAAGGCTAATATCAATATCATGCATGTCATAGATCCGATGCTCAATAATAAAACCAGCTACGATTTGGCCTCTTATAGATTTCAAGGACGTGTAAGCCAAAACATATCCAAACAAAGTATAAGACCACAAGCCAATTCTGCAACTATGAATTGGTCTATGCAACATATATTGACTGACATCGATTATAATGTCTCAACTCCATGCAAGCATAATATAGGTATAAGTATAAATTTCCATGAGCACGTACCTTGTCTTACTCTCCAATCGAACTAAGGACGATGTTAGAATACTACACCGGCCATGCATTGACATATTCTTAGGACAATAGATAAATATCGGCCATTACCATAAGGTCCATGTAAACTTCATCCACCAAAGCACGAATAGCCGAAATAAACAAATGAAATGACAAATCAAATATTTCGGCCCTTTGGATCAGCAACAAACTTGTAGCTAATCAAATGTATAGTGATTTGGTAATACCCTTCCATGATATAAGAAATTATATTGCATCCATGGATCTAAATAAGCCCCTGTAGGGTAACCGATCATACCTGGGGATGAATTCCATGGCAAAGACACAATGGCATGTTTGACGAATATGGATGATGTGCTAACCGAAGATTTTGATTGGGTGATGCAAACCTTCGGCTTAATTGTTTTTCGCTTCCATCCTTCTCTTTCTTTACTTTTGTAACACTTGTTACAATAGAAGGCTGGACATCATTTTTATTTTGACTCCTCCTCTTGGGAACCCATGCCATGTTCTTCTTTCTCAACTCTTGTGCACTAAGCTTTTGTAATTCCTTCTTTTGCCAATACGATAAGCCAAGTGGGCACCTCGACTGTGATTTTATTTGGACCAATGGAAATTCTTTTCTGGCCTTGTGCGCCCTCAACTTCTTTTCTTCAGATTTGGCACTTCGATTTTTAACAATTGATTGCTTCACTTCTTTGCCTTTTGTAGCCAATGTTAACTCTTTAATTGGCTCTTTATCTTTTAAGATCAAATCTGAATTGGCACTCTTGCGACCATCTTTTTTAACTCGATATACTTGCTTGACCACCTCTATCTTCTTTCTTGACCTTCGGACCGATTCTTTTTCATTGAAATGGTCTTGAACATATGACTGCTCACTGAACGTTGGTCTTCTTGGAGCTGCATAATATTGGTGATATGGTTTATAATAAGATGGAGAATGTGCCCTTGTATCATACCTGTCCCATGATGGATATGGATTTACGTGAGCATTGGGAGTCATCCACGACATTGGCATTGGCGGCCCAAAATAAGGATATGAATACGTTGCATTGAAATTCTCACTTTGCCAATACCGATCCTCGGATTTGCTCCTAGGGGGTGATCTTGATGCTTTTGCATTAGTTAGTCGATAGGCACTTTTCTCTTCACTCTTCTTTTGATATTTATCTAATAATTTTGCAAAAGTGACATTGGATTTCTTGCGCTTGTGCTTATTGCGGCCTTTATCTCCTTTGGCTTGACTTGCATTGATCTTTGGATTTTCTTGTTGCCCCCCAGTCCTTGCCGTCATCATTGTAGCTTCGATGGAATTCTCGCCCTCAAGATTATGTTCATTGTGCTCTTCAACAACTTGTTTACTTGAAAGCTTGATCCCATCACCTGCAGTTTTTACCTTCTCTTTAAATGGATCGGCTTGAAGCAGCCGATGCAATTTTTTTTTGCCATCGGGACCAATTGGAATAGAGTGGTCATCTTGTGGTGTTTCAACAAATTTCAATCGTCCTTTTTCAATGGCCGATTTAACTATTTGACGAAACATGTTGCAATCCTCAAAACTATGCTTGAACGAATCATGCAACTTACAATACATTCGTCCTTGGATCGATGGCTTGACATGATGCTCAAGAATTCTAATATAATTATTCTTCAACAACAAATCAAAGATTTGATCACACATGTTTGAATTGAAGGTATAATTTTCATCCTCTAACCGATCTTGTTGTGAGAACGGCTTTGGAATTGAGCAAATGAATGGTTCAGATTTGACATCTCCCCATTCGGATATGAATTTGCTTTTGCATTCTCTTTCTGATGTCATTGGATAAGATATTATACTAGCATCGGTTTTCTCAAAAGAATCTAAACTTGACTTTATGTTTCTGAAACAAAAATAGTTAGAACACACATGTCTCAATTGAGACCAAACGCAAGACAAGTAAGAAATAAGCAAAGCTACCCAATTAGATATGAACTTTAGATAAAGCAATGGGGAATGCCTTGGGTGCAATAATATGTCACTATCGATCTTTGTAAATGGCGCAATGGGTTGACCGATATGCTCTGTAAAATGAATTTTTTTCTAATAGATGCATCAACAATAAAGTTGTGACCAAATCTGAAAATAGGTAAATTACTTGCTAGACATACCTCTTCAAATATGTTGGGAAAGCATGATGGTGGTGTGACTTGAACAATATCGTGCTTCGCTTTTGGATGGCTTCCCGACACCTCGTTGCCCTCTTTTTCTTGATTTTGTGCATCATTACATTGAAGATCTTTGTCAACCGATCTTTGTTCGGCTATATCTTCTTGCTCATGAAGCTCATCAATTTCTATGGCACGAAACTCACAGGGCAGGAAGTAGGTTCCATTAACTTCAGAAAAATCAAATATGACTGTTTTGCAATGCTTTCCATGCCCTTTCTCAATGATGCTTGCCTCTTTGGATTTGATGGATTCGGAATATATACTACTTGATTCAGCTTTTTCAACCAAAGCACTTTCATGTTCCGAATCATCATTCTTTTCATTGATTCTACCAATTGGCAATGCTTCTTTTATTTGAGCCAATTCTTTTCTTGTTTGTTTCTGGCGGCGAGCGGCAAAATTGGTTTTATGTTTTTTCTCAATTTCAGCCCACTCCGGATATGATTGCCCCCAATGCTATTAGACTCTTTCGGCAATGACACGTGGGTGTTGCTGAAACTTTGCAATTGTGTAGGGGGTGTATAATATGATGTAGTAGTAGGTGAAGGCATATGTATTGTTGTGGAACCATATTTTTGCTCACCGATTCTATCAATTGGAAAAGATTCATCTTCTTGTAAAACTCTAGCTTTTATTGCCTCATAATCAGGAAATAGCCCCTTTTCATGTTGTTGAAGGCAAAGAGCACTAATCCTCTTATTTTGGGCTAAACTCTTCAACGCAGCCACAACTACCTCATCTTCTACAATATTAGGCACAATCGTTCCTGTAAAGTTTACATTTATTCGGCTATGACCATGAAGGTGTGAAGCCGAATTATGAACATCTACAGTTGTGTATGATGCCGGAAAATTATTAACGTGAGGTGTAGCATATGATGGTTGAGGGTAACTGGCCGAATAACTTGTAGTAGCGTGGCCAATTCTCTCATCCATCGGCATGGTTGAACTAGTATATTGCAAATTAGTTGCCGATGAATAAAAAGGTGAAACACTTTGTCGCATGCTATTGGAAGTTCCTACACGAGGTGTTTCAACTTGATTAACCAAACTCATCATGTTGTTCATCGGCATAACGATTTGTGGGGTTGCCGATGCATGAGAGTTGGAATACATATGGTGCATGTTACTAGTATCATAAGAAGTTGAAGCATGTAAATTACTTTGAATCGGCCTTTGCACGTAATTAGATGCATGATTGAAAAAACTAGGGTTTGCCGATAGAGTATACTCATTGAACGATCTAATAATACCATATGAATTATTTGCATCTACATAAGGGGATTGGGTATTCATATTACCTTCGTAGATTGCAAACCCTAGATGACGACCTCTTCGTAGCAAGAACGGACCGGAGACCGTTCAAAGCTTCATCCCCAGCGGAGTCGCCAAAAAGTGTGTTCGCACACAAACACGTCACCGTGTACCCTCGACGCCGGGGTTGATGCACCTCAACTCACGTCGAAGGAGACCCGTCCGGAAGTGCGGTACGCAAGCAATCCGGCGGGCGCTTTTGTAGACCCGAAACCCCACACGCCCGGGAGGGACCCCGTCAGGGCGCGCGGCAGCTATGGGCTGCCCTAGGTCGACCTGATCGCCCCTAGGGCCTTGAGGTTCGCCGTCCTGCAACAAGAAGAACGAACGAAGAACGAAGAACGAGGAAGAAGAAGAACAAGGGAGAAGGTAAAAGTAAAGGTAAAAGTGGTAGATTGATTTGTTCGATTGTGTGTTGTTCAATTGGCCTTCACCTCTCATCTATTTATGAGGCGGCTGGACTTCCCGGACAAGAAAAGGACTCCAAATCACGTCCAAATCTTTCCAAAATTAACCGAACTCGAATTTAGGTAAGTCTGAGACAGCAGTTCGGTTTTTGAGTCTCACAGGCCACAAACGACCTCGGATGAAGATGAGCCCAAAAGCAAATTTAACCGTTTAGACGAGCCGGACAACTTTCATGTTGAACGTTTTTTGATTCGAGGCCATCTTGAAGGCCGAATCGCACCCGCAATCATCAGATCCGTGGATATGCACGATTTCGGTTCGGACCGGACTGTCCGCTTGACCGGACCAGACTGTCCGGTCACAACAGAAGTTTTTCGCGACCGGACCAGACAGTCTGGTCTGAATTTCCGGACAGTCCGGTCGCAACAGAAGGTTTTGGGCGTCCGGCCATCTCTATAGTTTCTGGAGCATTGCACTGTTTTGACTACAACTTTTGCATACGACCTCAGATTAAGACGATTTTATATCAAAATCGTCCGTTTCGACGAGACGAAGAACTTTCATGTTGAAACTTTTTCCATCCGAGGTGATCTTAATTACGTTTCATGCCATGTTATAATCTGATGTCAACACGGGCATCTCTGAAATTGTCATACTTTTTGCATCCGAGCTCCGTTTTGGACTATCTTTGTACCCATCTTGATCTTCTCGAAGAGAGCCATCCAATGGTGACTTCCAATCAGAAATTTGACTTCATATTGCTACAGCTTCAAGCCACTCTTTGCGATCATGCCATTTTTGGGCGTCAACACCCGCCTAATAAGTCTAGGTTTAGCATCTTTCTTTTCCATAAGATATTTAATAGCAGCATGATCGGTGTAACGCCCCTATAATTAAGCTACAGTAATACCAACCTAATGATGCCATGTCACCATGTTTTTGAAGCTAAATTGCCACCTGATAAAAATGCAAGTCAAATTCAAATTTTAAATGCAAGCCAAAATATTATTTCTTCAAACTGCAAGACTAAAGTGTTCATAATTTTGCAAATAATCACTAAGTAATTGTCTTGGAGAAACCAATATTTTTTGAAATATTAAATTGCCCCTAACCTATTTAAAACAGTGCCAAAACAGCAACATTTAACCCATTTATATTTAAACCAAATTCAAATGGATTCATTTAAATCCCTAACTTATTGTGGCCGTACAGTATATTGCAGAGTATTTATTGAGACTAGTTTCACATTTTACAAAAGTTGTTTGATGCTAAAAAGAAAGGCAAAACAGTAAGCTAAAATAGAAAACAGAAAAAGAAATGGAAAAACGAAAAGCTACACCGTGCACTTGTAGCCCAATGCTACAGTACACAGCCCAGCCCACCACAAGCCATCTGCTTCCTCTGTACAGAGAGGAAGCAGAGGCCATGGCATGGCCGTGGCACGCCCATCCACGCGTCCGATGGCATTCGTGTCGACCATCCGCTCGTCCTGGAGATGGATAAGAACCCCCTACCCTGTAGACGGACCCTAGCCCCGTTTCCCTCTCTCTCGCTCGTGTTCGTCGATCCGAACGGACCCGAGCTCGCGCTCGCCATGGACGTCATCGTCGTCGTGGCCACGATGCTCCCCGCGCCGTAAGAAGATGTCCAGGAGGACCGCCATCATTGACTCCGTCATCCCCAAGCACCGAATCGAGCGGAGCCACCCCGTACGGTCGCCATCGAGCTCATTCCCGTCGCGTACATCACCGTCGTTCGTCGCCGTTTGCCGCCACTCTGGTCCACCCCCGGCCTCTCCGACCTCGCCATCGGCATCGCAGTGAGCATCTCCTTCGATTCCCCACTTTTTCCCCTTCGATCCGTCGCCATGCCGCTGTCCCCGAGCTCACCCGAGCTCCCGCGTACGCGTACGTGCATGCATACTACTGCTGCTCTTAGTACAGCTCTGCCTTGCGCTGCTGCTGCCTAGCCGCGCTGCTGCTCTCTGCTGGCCGCGCTGCTACTGCAGCCGCTTGCGCTGCACTGTTGCCGCTCTTGCGTACTTGCTGCTGCCGCTCCTACTGCTACTTCTACTGCTGCCACTCGCGGTGCCCGCCTGCGCCGCTGGCTCCGCCCTGCCGCGCTCGCCCACCGCAGCCTCTGCTGGCAGCTGCGCCGTGCCGGGCTCCCTGCCGTGGCCGCGTGCAGGCCTCTGGCCGCCGCCGGCTGTGCCTGCCAATAGAGCCGGCCCAGTATAATTAGGGACTAACCCCAATTAGTGCTAACCCCCCTCTAATTAGGCACTGACAGCGGGCCCCATAACTAATTAGATTATTTTAAACAATCTATTAAAAAATGTGACAATGACAACCGGGCCCCACTGGCACTGTTCCTCAGTTGACCAGTCAACCGTGGACCAGTCAACTGCTGACTGGGCAGTTGACTGGCCCAACCTATCAGCCCCTGTGCCACTCTGCTGGGTACACCTCTGTGTACCCATATCATTTTAGTCATTTAATATTTCGAATTAAATTAAATTCAGAAATTCCAGAAAATGATTAAAACTTTGGAAATTCGTATAAATTCAACCGTAGCTCGGATGAAAATGTTTTATATATGAAAAACGTTCAGAAAAATGAGACAAATCCATTGGTGCCCTCCATGTAGCAGTCACATGCCTCTAACACTGCAAACATGGAACCTTCCCCTCCGGTTCATCTGTCCGACAGATGCCTAAAGCCGGGAAAATATCCCCAGATATTTTCCCGCTCCGTCTGTAATGCTTAGCACCGTATTAGGTCACCCCCAGCATAGCATATTGCCATGTCATGCTTTGTGATGCATTTGTTTGCTTTATATTTACTGTTTCTTCCCCCTCTTCTCTTCGGCAGACCCCGAGACTGCTGTTGACCCCGAGTACGACTACGTCGTCGATGACCCGTCCTTCTCACCAGAGCTTCCAGGCAAGCAAACCCCCCCTGATCATTCCTATATTGCCCACTCTTTCTCTCCCATGTTTGCATTAGATTTTGCTACTGTTGTTCAATAGCTCCTATTCTGATGCATAGCCTGCTTTTGTAACTGCTGTTGATACCTTACCTGCTATCCTAAATGCTTAGTATAGGTTGGTTAGTGATCCATCAGTGGCCCCGCACCCTTGTCCGTGTTGCCATGCTTTGCTTCCGGATGCTTGATTAGTGTGATCGACATGCAGAGACCGACACATCACCACACACCCCCTTAGTTGTACGACTCTGCAGAGCTACTATCGAGTGCCGAGGGTGATACCTCCTACCTCATTCCTGATGATATCTCTGTAGTGTAGCTAGTCGGTTGTCGGTTACCGAGGGTGATTCCTCTTTCACCACCTCCGATGATGCCTCTGTCGTGCAGCCCCTCAAGTGTGAACCCATCGAGTAGGAATCCAAAGAGGGTGATTCCTCGGATTTCCCCCTTGATGTTAGGGACACACGGATACCCTGTATTTACCTCAGTCAATTGTTGAAGTCGGGTCACCCCGAGGGGTACCCGCGAGAGATGTGAAGTCGGGTTGACCGTTAGGGTACCCGTGAGATAATTACGCGGCACGGCCGAGCAGGCGGACCACCCCAGGAGAGGGATGGGCCTGGCCCTTGTCATAAATCCGCGAGAGGGGCGATAGGATCACCGATCATCTTCGCGAGCTCCCAATACGCTAACGGTTTGGATATATGATCTGAGTAGGCCTCCGGCCTTTTCGCACTAACCACCACTTGGGATAAGATATGGGCACTCAGTGGCGTACGATTCTCTTGAAAGCTCTGTCAGACGTCCAGTTCAGCATTGTGAGCCGATTGGAGCAAGTGCCATCCAGGACAGTGGTGGGCTTGGAGTCCGATCCGCGACACAACGACCCGGAGTGCTTAGGACGATTGGCCCATGACCCCTTCGCACTTAGGATGTAGACTGGCGGGGACCTCTCTGCGGAGCCTAGGTAGGACTACGTCGTGTCGGTTATCCGAGGCCGGGCATTACCCGGAAAAGTGTGTCCGGCCAGAGGTAATCGAGCGTGTTGGGTAACAGTAGTGCACCCCTGCAGGGAAGTTATCTATTCGAATAGCAGTGTCCACGGTAACAGGACGCTCGGAGTTGTATCCCGACCTACTACAACTAGAACTGGATACTTGTGATACTAAACTGATATGATGGCTCCGGGATCGCTTTCTCGCAGGGAGTCAAGGAAGGATCTCTGGGCATTGCTAATATATACTTGTTACTATATTATATGTTACTCTACTCTCTTTTGTTGCTGCAAGACGCTGGAAGATGCTAGTCTTCGATAGGCTAGGCCTTCCCCTCTATTCTGGCATTTCTGCAGTATAGTCCACAGATATAGCCCCTTCCCTTTGATACCGATGCATACTTAGCATAGATCTGATGTAAGTCTTGCGAGTACTTTGGATGAGTACTCACAGTTGTTTTGCCACCTTTTTCCCACTACCGGATTGCTGCGATCAGATGACGGAGCCCCGGAGTCAGTTGATCCCGCCGACGACTACCCCGACGGAGCCTACTACTACGTGCAGACCGACGATCAGGAGTAGATAGGAGGCTCCCAGGCAGGAGGCCTGCGCCTTTTCAATCTAGATGTCGTTGTTTTGCTCAGTCTTCTTAAGGCAAACTTGTTTAGCTATGAATGTACTCAGATGTTGTTGCTTTCGCTGACTCTTGTATTCGAGCTCTCGAGGCCCCTGGCTTGTAATATAAGCTTGTATTATTTTATTTTGTGTCTAGAGTTGTGTTGTGATATCTTCCCGTGAGTCCCTGGGCTTGATCGTGCACATTTGCGTGTATGATTAGTGCACGATTGAGTCGGGGGCATCACAATCGGTATGAATAGTAACTTTGGAATCAGCAATGTAAGATCTGAATTTATCACATGCAAACACAACTGCTAATTTTTTTTAGTAGTAGCATAATTTCTTTGAGCACTGTCTAGAGTTTTACTAGCATAATGAATAACATTCAATTTTTTATCAACTCTTTGCCCTAGAACAGCACCAACAGCATAATCACTGGCATCACACATAATTTCAAAGGGTAGGTTCCAGTCAGGTGGTTGAACAATAGGTGCAGAAATTAAGGCTTTCTTAAGTATTTCAAAGGCTTCTATGCAATCATCATCAAAAACAAATGGAACATCTTTTTGCAAAAGATTAGTAAGAGGCCTAGAAATTTTAGAGAAGTCTTTTATAAACCTTCTATAGAAACCAGCATGACCAAGGAAACTTCTTATACCTTTGATATCTTTAGGACATGGCATTTTCTCAATTGCATCAATTTTAGCTTTATCAATTTCAATACCTCTTTCAGAAATTTTATGCGCAAGTACTATACCTTCATTCACCATAAAGTGGCACTTCTCCCAATTCAAGACAAGATTGGTTTCTTCGCATCTCTGCAAAACTCAATCAAGGTTGCTCAAGCAATCATCAAAAGAAATTCCGTAAACAGAGAAATCATCCATGAAAACCTCAACAATCTTTTCACAAAAGTCAGAGAATATAGCAGTCATACATCTTTGAAAGGTAGCAGGTGCATTACATAAACCAAAAGGCATACGACGATAAGCATAAGTTCCAAAAGGACAAGTAAATGTGGTTTTCTCTTGATCTTCAGGTGAAACAGGTATTTGAGAGAAACCAGAATAACCATCTAGGAAGCAAAAGTGTGTATGCTTAGATAATCTTTCTAACATTTGATCAATAAAAGGCAAGGGGTAATGATCTTTCCTAGTAGCTTTATTTAATTTCCTGAAATCAATTACCATCCTATAACCGGTTACAATTCTTTGTGGAATAAGTTCATGCTTATCATTAGGAACAACGGTAATACCTCCTTTCTTAGGAACACAATGGACATGACTTACCCATCTACTATCAGCTATGGGATAAATTATACCTGCCTCGAGAGGCTTTAATATTTCAGTTCTTACCACATCCTTCATCCTAGGATTCAGCGTTCTTTGATGATCAACAACGGGTTTAGCATCTGGCTCCATATGAATTTTATGCTGACATAGAGTGGGACTGATGCCCTTAAGATCATCGAGAGTATATCCAATAGCGGCTCGGTGCTTCTTCAGAGTTTTTAGTAATCTCTTTTCTTCATGCTCTGAATGGTTAGCACTAATAATAACATGATATATCTTCTTTTCATCAAGATAAGCATACTTAAGCATATCAGGTAATTGCTTTAATTCGAACACAGGATCACCCTTGGGTGGTAGAGGATTTCCCAAGGTTTCAACAGGAAAATTATGTTTAAGGATAGGTGCTTGCTTAAATAACAACTCATCTATTTCATTTATTTCATTCATATGCATATCATTCTCATGGTCTAGCAAATATTGTTCTAAAGGATCAGTAGGAGGCACATCAATAGAAGCAAGACCTATAATTTCATCCTTATTGGGTAGTTCCTTATCATGAGGTTGTCTACTAAACTTGGAAAAATTAAATTCATGAGATATATCACCAAACTTAACTCTAACCTTCTCTTTAACACAATTAATTTCAGCATTAACGGTATTCAAGAAAGGTCTACCAAATATAATGGGACAAAAATTATCTGGTTGTGAACCAAGTACAAGGTAATCAGTAGGGTATTTGATTTTACCACACAAGACTTCAACATCTCTAACAATCCCAAGTGGTGTAATAGTATCTCTGTTTGCAAGCTTAATAGTAACATCAATATCCTCAATCTCAACAGGTGCAATATCATGCATTACTTCTTGATATAAAGAAAATGGAATAGCACTCACACTAGCACCCATATCACATAAGCCATGATAGCAATGATCTCCAATCTTAACAGAAACAACAGGCATGCCAACTACAGGCTTATTCTTATATAGAATATCTCGTTCATTTCTAATAGGTTTAGCAATTCTAGCAGCCTCATCACAGAAGTAAATAACATGCTCATCAATATCATCAACCAAAAGATCTTTAACCATTGCAATATTAGGTTCAACCTTAATTTGTTCAGAAGGTCTAGGTGTTCTTATATTAATTTTATTAACCACAGTTGACGCTTTAGCATGTTCCTTAATCCTAACAGGGAAAGGAGGTTTCTCAATATAAGCAGTAGGCACAACTGGATCAACATTGTAAACAATTGTTTCTTCTTTAACACTAACAGGTTCTTCATTTAATTCAATAGGTGGATGATATTTAAACCATTTCTCCTTAGGGAGATCAACATGAGCAGCAAAATATTCACAAAAGGTAGCTACTATCTCAGAGTCAAGTCCATATTTAGTACTAAACTTATGAAAAACATCAGTTTCCATAAAAGAGTTAACACAATCAAACTCAAGATTTATACCTGACTCTTTACCTTTGTCGATTTCCCAATCTTCAGAGTTACATTTAATTCTTTCCAGAAGATCCCATCTGAATTCAATAGTTCTCTTCATAAAGGAACCAGCAGAAGAAGTATCGAGCATGGATTGATCATTATGAGAAAGCTAAGCATAAAAGTTTTGAATAATTATTTCTCTTGAGAGCTCATGATTGGGGCATGTGTGCAACATATACTTAAGCCTCCCCCAAGATTGAGCGATACTTTCTCCTTCACGAGGCCAAAAATTATATATATAATTCCGATCACGATGAACCAAATGCATAGGATAAAATTTCTAGTGAATTTCCAGCTTCAACCGGTTCCAATCCCATGTTTCAGTATCATCACATAGCCTATACCATGTCGATGACTTTCCCTCCAAAGATAAAGGGAATACTTTCTTCTTAACTCCATCTTCGGATAGACCTGCAAGCTTAAACAATCCACAAATTTCATCCACATATATCAAGTGCATATCAGGATGCACCGTTCCATCTCCTGCATAAGGATTAGCTAGCAGTTTCTCTACCATAACCAAAGGAATTTCATAATAAATATTTTCAGTAGGTTCAGTAGGTTGAGGGGCAACTCTTAATGCTTCCGGTCGAGGTGAAGATACCCCGAACAAACCCCTCAAAGTATTACTTTCCATAGTGACAAGTGACAGTAAATTTCAGCACGTAATATAAATGTTTCCTTACCAAATTCCACTCACCAAAGGCGCTTCCCTCCCCGGAAACGGTGCCAGAAAAGAGTCTTGATGACCCACAAGTATAGGGGATCAATCATAGTCCTTTCGATAAGTAAGAGTGTCGAACCCAATGAGGAGCAGAAGGAAATGACAAGCGGTTTTCAGCAAGGTGTTCTCTGCAAGTACTGAAAGTAGCAGTAACAGATAGTTTTGATAGCAAGATAATTCATAACAAGTAACAAGTAATAATGGTAACAAAGGTGCAGTAAGGTGGCCCAATCCCTTTTATTGCAAAGGACAAGCTGGAATGAACTCTTATAATAAGGAAAGCGTTCTCGAGGACACATGGGAATTTCATCTAGTCACTTTCATCATGTTTGTTTGATTCGCGTTCGCTAGTTTGATAATTTGATATGTGGGTGGACCGGTGCTTGGGTGCTGTTCTTACTTGAACAAGCCTCCCACTTATGATTACCCCCTCTCGCAAGCATCCGCAACTATGAAAGAAGAATTAAGATAAATCTAACCATAGCATGAAACATGTGGATCCAAATCAGCCCCTTACGGAATAGCGCATAAACTAGGGTTTAAGCTTCTGTCACTCTAGCAACCCATCATCTAATTACTACTCCACAATGCCTTCCCTTAGGCCCAAATATGGTGAAGTGTCATGTAGTCGACGTTCACACAACACCACTAAAGGAAGCAACAACATACATAACATCAAAATATCGAGGAATACCAAATTCACATGACTACTTATGACAAGACTTCTCCCATGTCCTCAAGAACAAAAGTAACTACTCACAAATCATAATAATGTTCAAGATCAGAGGGGTATTGAATAGCATTAAGGATCTGAACATATAATCTTCCACCAAATAAACCAACTAGCATCAACTACAAGATGTAATCAACACTACTAGCAACCCACAGGTACCAATATGAGGTTTTGGGACAAAGATTCAATACAAGAGATGAACTAGGGTTTGAGATGAGATGGTGCTGGTGAAGATGTTGATGAAGATTGGTCCTCCCACGATGAGAGGATCGTTGGTGATGTCGATGGCTTCGATTTCCCCTCCCGGAGGGAAGTTTCCCTGGCGGAATCGCTCCGCCGGTGAGCAAAATAGCTCCTGCCCAGGTTCCGTCTCGAGACGGCGGCGCTTCATCCCGAAAGTCTTCTTCTGATTTTTTTTCTAGGGCAAATGGCTTCATATAGCAGAAGGAGGGGCCGAAGGCCTGCCAGGGGCCCTGCTACTTGTAGTCTGCGTTGGTATTTCCCCGAAGAGGGGAGGATGATGCAGTACAGTAGAGATAAGTATTTCCCTTAGTTATGAACCAAGGTTATCAATCCAGTAGGAGAACCAAGCAAAGTTCCGTTAAGCGCACCTGCACACACAAAAGCAAACACTTGCACCCAATGCAAATAAGAGGGTTGGCAATCCTCTTAGCGGTTATTTGCAAGGATTAAATCTTATAGAGATAAATAGATAAACTAAAATACTAATTAAAATAAAAGTAAATTAATTGTAGCAAGGTATTTTTAGGTTTTCAATATATGATAAAGTAGACCGGGGGCCATTGTTTTCACTAGAGGCTTCTCTCTCGAACACATAGCATACGGTGGGTAAACAAATTATTGTTGGGCAATTGATAGAAAAGCAAATAATTATGACGTATTCATGGCAATGATCATGTATATAGGCATCACATCCGAGACAAGTAGACCGACTCCTGCCTGCATCTACTACTATTACTCCACCCATCGACCGCTATCCAACATGCATCTAGGGTATTACGTATGAAACAGAGTAACGCCTTAAGCCAGATGACATGATGTAGACAAAGTAAACTCAAGCAAAATGATTAAACCTTATCTTTTTATCCTTAATGGAAACAATACAAATACGTGTCATGTCAATACAAAAATGGAACGGTTGAAGTTGCATCGCAATATATCTCGGAATGGCTATGGAAATGCCATGATAGGTAGGTATGGTGGCTGTTTTGAGGAAGATATAAAGAGGCTTATGTGTGATAGAGCGTATCATATCACGGGGTTTGGATGCACCGGCGAAGTTTGCACCAACTCTCGATGTGAGAAAGGGCAATGCACGGTACCGAAGAGGCTAGCAAATTGTGGAAGGGTGAGAGTGCATATAATCCATGGACTCACATTAGTCATAAAGAACTCACATACTTATTGCAAAAAATTATTAGCCCTTGAAGCAAAGTACTACTACGCATGCCCCGAGAGGGATAGATTTATAGGACAAGGTCCATCACTCGTCCCCGACTGCCACTCATAAGGTAGACAATCAACAATAAATCATGCTCCAACTTCTTAGCATAACGACAGATCATACGTGCATGCTTCGGGAATCACAAACCTTAACACCAATATTCTTACTAATCCACAATTATCTACTAATACCTCCCACATATTACCATCTTAATATCGCAAAACTATTGCAAGGAATCAAACTTATCATATTCAGTGATCTACATGAAAGTTTTTATTATATTCCTCTTGAATACCTATCATATCAGGACCAAATTCATAACCCGTGCATATTACCATTGCTATTCATTAGACTCTCAAAAATATATAAGTGAAGCATGAGAGTGCAACTATTTCTTTAAAATATAACCACCCCCGTGCTCTAAAAGATATAAGTGAAGCACTAGAGCAACTGCCTAGCTCAAAAGATATAAGTGAAGCACATAGACTAGTCTAACAAATCACGAATAATGTGTGTCCCTCTCAAAAAGGTGTGTTCAGCAAAGATAATTGTGAAAAACTAAAAAGCAAACAAAAGCAAACAAACTATATCACAAGATGCTCCAAGTAAAACACATATCATGTGATGAATAAAAATATAGCTCCAAGTGAGTTACCGATAGATTGTAGACGAAAGAGGGGATGCCTTCCGGGGCATCCCCAAGCTTAGATGCTTGAGTATTCCTTGAATATTACCCTGGGGTGCCTTGGGCATCCCCAAGCTTAGGCTCTTGCCGCTCCTTATTCCTTTGACCATCGTAGTCTTACCCAAAACTTGAAAACTTCAGCACACAAAACTCAATAGAACCCTCGTGAGATCCGTTAGTATAACAAACAAATCTTAAAATTTAGGTACTGTTATAAATTGATTCATATTTAATATTTGCATGATTCTACTGTACTCCAACTTCTCCATGAATCATACCCCCCGATACGATCCATAGATTCATCAAAATAAGCAAACTATGCAACAAAAACAGAATCTGTCTAAAACAGAACAGTCTGTAAAGATCTGAATTATCGTCGCACTTATGTAACTCCAAAAATTCTGAAAAATTAGGACAACGTGGTAAATTCATATATCAATACTGTGTAAAAAATTCAGAAGGTTCTGACTCTCCAGCGAAAAAAAAAAATTCCAGCACTGGACGCAAAAGTTTCTGTTTTCAAACAACATCTATCATACTATCTTCCAAATCATCCCAAAGGCATTACTTGGCACAAAAACTAATTAAAACATAAAAATACAATCATAACAGAAGCTATAATTTTGTAAACACTCAAAAATAGATGGAAAAAACAAAAAAATATTTTATTCATTGGGTTGCCTCCCAACAAGCGCTATTGTTTTATGCCCCTAGCTAGGCATAATGCATAGTTTCAAGTGTTATCATCCTTCATTACCAAGTCCTTTTTGATTAAGTCTTCCAAAACTTTTCTCATTAATTCTCTACTCTCATGCTCTTCTTTTCTAGTGGGTGAGCTTAGGTAGTTGAAGGGGCTTTGATTAGTGACCTTAACATTCATAACTTCAAACTCAGGATCATCACCATAAACGTCCTCATATAAAACATGCATCTCATCATCAATAGGATCTCTAGCCGTATCTTCGAACCATTCTTCACTAAATCCCTCATCAATTCCCTTAGTAACCCACTCAAATTTATCACAAGCATGGTGGTACATAGTTTTAATTATTTCGGCGTATGGAACTCTCCTTCTAATATTTTTACCATAAGCAAAGTAATCTTTAGATTCCAACCTACAAATAGTATCTTTATCATGAAGAATCTCCTCTATAGGAGGATGCTCAAAATTAATTTTGTAAAAGGAAAAAATATCCCTAGCTTCTCGGATTATATAATCAAATTCATGCATAAGGATTATAGTGGCAATTTTCTTAGCCCTCGGATCATGGATGTTGGGGAGTTCACAAAATATCTTCTGTAAGGCGGGGTGGATATGTAAAAAAATTCTTTCTAATTTAACCACAAGCATTGCAATATCGTCCACATAGCAATTTGTTTTATCAAGAATGGATCCATTAATTATTGGTATAACTCCCGCGCAATTAAAGAACTCATGAATAATGTTTTTCCCAATAATATTACCACTTCCCACATGATAAACTTTAGTTTTAAAATTAGTGGGGGAGTTCGTCTCCGGAGGGTTATGATTAAGATCGAAAGAATGTGTTTTATCCCCAAGAGATTCACTTCCACTATCCTCACTAGCACTTTCAATCACAACTTTCTCAAATTCAGACTTGATAAAAATTTCAAGCAAAGCAAGCAAACAGAAATATTTTTGTGTTTTTGTAAAAAAAAAATTAGAAGTGGGGGAGATGAAAATGAAAGGCAAATTCAAATAAAAGGCAAATAAAGTAAATGCAAGTGAATGATAGTTTGTGCGAAGGTACTTGGTAATTTTGATGATGTCTCCCTGGCAACGGCGCCAGAAATTCTTCCTGCTACTTGTAGTCTGCGTTGGTATTTCCCCGAAGAGGAGAGGATGATGCAGTACAGTAGAGATAAGTATTTCCCTCAGTTAAGAACCAAGGTTATCAATCCAGTAGATGAACCAAGCAAAATTCCGTTAAGCGCACCTGCACACACAAAAACAAACACTTGCACCCAACGCAAATAAGAGGGTTGTCAATCCTCTTAGCGGTTATTTGCAAGGATTAAATCTTATAGAGATAAATAGATAAACTAAAATACTAATTAAAATAAAAGTAAATTAATTGCAGCAAGGTATTTTTAGGTTTTCAATATATGATAAAGTAGACCGGGGGCCATAGTTTTCACTAGAGGCTTCTCTCTCGAACACATAACATACGGTGGGTAAACAAATTACTGTTGGGCAATTGATAGAAAAGCAAATAATTATGACGGATTCATGGCAATGATCATGTATATAGGCATCACGTCCGAGACAAGTAGACCGACTCCTACCTGCATCTACTACTATTACTCCACCCATCGACCGCTATCCAGCATGCATCTAGTGTATTAAGTATGAAACAGAGTAACGCCTTAAGCAAGATGACATGATGTAGACAAAGTAAACTCAAGCAATATGATTAAACCCCATATTTTTATCCTTAATGACAACAATACAAATACGTGTCATGTCCCCTTTTGTCACTGGGATTGAGCACCGCAAGATTGAACCCATCACAAAGCACCTCTCCCATTGCAAGATAAATCAATCTAGTAGGCCAAACCAAATCAATAGATCGGAGAGAAATACAAAGCTATAATAATCATACATAAAAGAGTTTAGAGAAGACTCAAATATTTCTCATGAATAATCTGATCATAAACTCACAATTCATCGGATCCCAACAAACACACCGCAAAAGAAGATTACATCGGATAGAACTCCAAGAACATCGAGGCGAACATGGTATTGAAGATCAAAGAGAGAGAAGAAGCCATCTAGCTACTAGCTATTGACCCATAGGTCTGTGGTAAACTACTCACACATCATCGGAAGGGCAGCAAGGTTGATGTAGAAGCCCTCCGTGATCGATTTCCCCTCCGGCAGAGTTCCGGAAAAGGCCTCCAGATGGGATCGCGGAAGAACAGAGGCTTGCGGCGGCGGAAAGGTTTTCTCTTCTGGTCCAGAAAAAATTAATCCAAAGTTTTTTTTCTCGTTTGGACACTTTTTAATAATGATTTTCTGAAAAGGCAAAAACAAGCAGAAAACAGCAACTTGCACTGGGCACTGGGTTAATAGGTTAGTTCCAAAAAATGATATATAATGGCATATAATTGCATATAAAACATCCAAGATTGATACTATAATAGCATGGAACAATAAAAAATTATAGATACGTAGGAGACGTATCAGGCCCCCCAAGCTCGAGGGGCGCGCCCAGGGGGGTAGGGCGCGCCCCCCAGGCTTGTGGCTTCCTGGTGGGCCCCCTCCTGTTGATTCTTTTGCCAGTATTTTTTATATATTACAAAATAATTCTCCATAAATTTTTATGTCATTTGGAGTTGTGCAGAATAGCTATCTCTATTTCACCCCTTTCAGGTCCAGAATTCCAGCTGCCGGCAATCTCCCTCTTCATGTGAATCTTGCAAAATAAGCGAGAAAAGGCATAAGAATTGTACCATAAAGTGAAATAATGATAAAAACATAATAATTATCAGGAGAAATCCTGATGCAAATTGGACGTATCACCCTGCAGTATTCAAAAAGGGTCTTCCAATGATAATCGACATGTTGTCGTCCTCGGGCATATCAAGTATAACAAAATCTGTTAAGATAGTAACATTTGCAACAACAACGGGCACATCCTCGCAAATTCCAATAGGTATAGCAGTTGATTTATCATCCATTTGCAGAGATATTTCAGTGGGTGTGAGCTTATTCAAGTCAAGTCTTCTACATAAAGAGAAAGGCATAACACCAACACCGGCTCCTAAGTCACATAAAGCAGTTTTAACATAACTTGTTTTAATGGAGCAAGGTATAGTAGGTATTCCCGGATCTCCTAACTTTTTAGGCACTCCACCCTTAAAAGAATAATTTGCAAGCATGGTGGAAATTTCAGCTTTAGGTATCTTTCTTTTATTGGTGAAAATATCTTTCATATATTTAGCATATGGAGGCATTTTCAATATATCAATCAAACGAGTGTGCAAAAAGACAGGTCTAAGCATTTCAACAAAGCGCTCAAAGTCTTCCTCGTCTTTATTTCCAGATGGTTTAGTAGGAAAAGGCATAGGTTTTTGAACCCATGGTTCTCTTTCCTTTTCATGTTTTCTAGCAACGAAGTCTCTTTTATCATATCTTTTATTCTTAGGAGGTGGGTTATCAAGATCAACAACAGGTTCTATTTCTACATCATTATCTGGTTGAGCATCGACATGAACATCATCATTATCATTATTATTATCATTATCACTTGGTGGATGTTCAGTACCAGATTGTGTCTCAGCATCAGAAATAGAAACATCATTTTGATTCTCAGGAGGTTATTCTATCTCAGGTTCACTAGAAGCATGAAAAGTCCTATCATCTTTCCTTTCCTTTCTCTTTTTATATGGACTAGGTGCATTAATATTATTTCTCTGAGAATCTTGCTCAATTCTTTTAGGATGACCTTCAGGATACAAGGGCTCCTGAGTCATTCTTCCTCCTCTAGTCATTACCTTAATAGCATGATCATTCATTTTATTATCCATCTCATTAAGGAAATCATTTTGTGACTTAGCTACTTGTTCTAGCTGAGTCTGGACCATTGAAGCATGTTTACTTAAGCATTTAACATCATTAGCAGTTCTAAACATCAAATCACTCAAGTGATCTATCATGAAGGCATTTCTTTTTAATTGATTGCTAACATACATATTGAAATTCTCTTGCTTAACAATGTAGTTATCAAATTCATCCAAACCTTGACTAGCTGATTTAGTATAGGGAATATCACTTTCATTGAATCTACAAAGAGAATTTACCTCTACTACCTGTGTCGGGATATCAAGTCCATGTATTTCTTCAATAGGTGGTAGATTCTTAACATCTTCGGTTTTAATACCTTTTTCCTTCATAGATTTCTTAGCTTCTTGCATACCCTCAGGACTGAGGAATAGAATACCTCTTTTCTTCGGAGTTGGCTTAGGTGGTGGTTCAGGAAGTGTCCACTCATTATCATTCTTTAATATATTATTCAATAGTTCTTCAGCCTGTCCAACAGTTCGTTCCCTGAAAACAGAACCAGCACAACTATCTAGGTAGTCCCTAGAAGCATCGGTTGGTCCATTATAAAAGATATCAAGTATTTCATTTTTCTTAAGAGGATGATCAGGCAAAGCATTAAATAATTGGAGAATCCTCCCCCAAGCTTGAGGGAGATTCTCTTCTTCAATTTGCACAAAGTTAAATATTTCCTGTAAGGCAGCTTGTTTCTTATGAGCAGGAAAATATTTTTTAGAGAAGTAATATATCATATCCTGGGGACTACGCACACAACCAGGAGCAAGAGTATTAAACCATTTCTTAGCATCACCCTTTAATGAGAAAGGAAACAACTTAAGAATATAGTAATAGCGAATTTTTTCCTCATGAGCAAATAGGGTGGCTATATCATTCAACTTAGTAAGATGTGCCACAACAGTTTCAGTTTCATAACCATGAAAAGGATTAGATTCAACCAAAGTAATTAACTCAGGATCGACAGAGAATTCATAATCCTTATCAGTAACAAATATAGGAGAGGTAGCAAACTTAGGATCATATTTCATTCTCTCCATCATAAACTTTTCTTTAAGCTTAGCCAGTAATTTTCTAACAACATCTCTATCATTACAAGCAAGAATTTCCCTAGCTGTCTCTCCATCAAAAACATAACCATCAGGTATCTTAGGCATTTCAACTCTAGTAGGAGGACTAGGCATAATAGGTGAATCATAATTTTCAAGAGTTTCAATATTTTCAATTTCTTTAGCTTTAGCAATTTGTTCATCAAGAAATTCACCTAATGGCACAATATCATCAAGCATAGTACTAGCATCATCAATAGTTTCATTTATAGCAGAAGTTGTATCATCAATTACTTGCGACATATCAGAATGAATAGCAGGTGGTGGTGTGGCAAGCTTACTCAGAACAGAAGGTGAATCAAGTGCAGAGTGTGATCGCAGTTCCTTACCTCCCCTCGTCATAGAGGGAACGATCTTGGTCTTAGCGTCTTTCAGATTCTTCATAGTGATAAACAGATATAAATCCCAAGTGACTCAACAAATAGAGCTATGCTCCCCGGCAACGGCACCAAAAAAAGGTCTTGATAACCCACAAGTATAGGGGATCGCGACAGTCTTCGAGGGTAGTATTTCACCCAAATTTATTGATTCGACACAAGGGGAGCCAAAGAATATTTGTGAGTATTAGCAGTGGAGTTGTCAATTAAACCACACCTAGAGAACTAAATATCTGCAACAAAGTGTTTAGTAGCACAGTAGTATGATAGTTTTGATAGCAATAGTAACAAAGACAGTAACAGTAGCAGTTTTGTAGTGATTGTAACAGCAGCAGCAACAAAAGTAACTTAGCAAAGATCAATATGCGAAAAGCGTAGGCATTGGATTAGTGATGGATAATTATGTTGGATGACATTCATCATGTAACAGTCACAACCTAGAGCGATACACAATAGCTCCAATTCATCAATGTAATGTAGGCATGTATTCTGTATATAGTCATACATGCTTATAATAAGAACTTGCATGACATCTTTTGTCCTACCCTCCCGTGGCAGCGGGGTCCATAAGGAAATCTAAGGGATATTAAGGCCTCCTTTTAATAGAGAACCGGAACAAAGCAGTAGCACTTAGTGAATACATGAACTCCTCAAACTATGGTAATCACCAGAAAGAATCCCAATTATTGTCACCTTGGGGTATGTGGATCATAACATGTAAAAGGTGCATACAACTTGCAAGATAGGATCAAGAACACAAATATATTCATGAAAACATAAAGGGGTCAGATCTAAAATCATGGCACTCGGGCCCTAGTGACAAGCATTAAGCATACTAAAGTCATAGCAACATCAATCTCAGAACATAGTGGATACTAGGGATCAAGCCCTAACAAAATTGATTCGATTACATGATAAATCTCATCCAACCCATCACCGTCTAGCAAGCCTATGGAGAAATTACTCACACACGGTGGTGAGCATCATGAAATTGGTGATGGAGGATGGTTGATGATGACGACGGCGTCGAATCCCCCTCTCCGGAGCCCCGAACGTACTCCAGATCAGCCCTCTCGATGAAGAACAGAAGGTGGTGGCGGCTCCGTATCGTAAAACGCGATGAAACTTCTTCTTCCCTTTTTTTCTTGGGGAAAGAAAATTTATAGCGTTGGAATTAGGTCAGGAGGACCTCTGTGGGCCCCACAAGGCATCAGGGCGCGCCCTAGGGGGGTCGCGTCCTGTTGCCTTGTGGGCAACAGGTGCCCCCTCTTCTGTTGATTCTTGCACCAATAATTTATATATATTCCATAAAAAATCTTCAAAAAGTTTCGTCCAATTCCGAGAACTTTGATTTCTGCACAAAAACAACACCATGGTAGTTCTGCTGAAAACAGCGTCAGTCCGGTTAGTTTCCTTCAAATCATGCAAATTAGAGTCCAAAACAAGAGCAAAAGTGTTTGGAAAAGTAGATACAACGGAGACGTATCAGTACCTTGACGTCGTCGAAAGTGCTCGGGCAAGCCTCCTCCTCATTGACGTCGTTCGGCGAGCCAACTGGTTGCTATGAATGATATGGACTCTTTGTACCCTATCTTGGAGTCATGCTCCGTGGAGTTGGATAACTGCGAGACTCAAGCTTCCGTGGTAGAGATCTTTACGGCCGACCCACTTCCTCCGAACACGAGTAATCGTGGAGGTGCACTAGTCGATCCATCAGCCGCAACCCAAAATGCTGCAGCGGGTGAAGGACAATGTGGTGGACTGATACACCTCCAACGTATTTATAATTTTTTATTGTTTCATGCTATTATATCATCACTTTTGTATGCTTTATATGTCATTTTATATTATTTTTATGGACTAGCCTATTAACTTAGTGCCCGGTGTCAGTTCCTGTTTTTTGCATGTTTTTGTTTCGCAGAAAAACCGTACCTACCGAAGTCCACACACGATGAAACTTTATGGTGATTTTTTCTAGAACATAAGAAATCCTAGAAGCTTTAGGGGAGGACGAAAAGACCCACATGGGCCCCACAAGCCAGGTCGGTGCGCCCCCCTGACTTATGGGCCCTATGTAGCTCTGATTGACCTAATTCTTGGCCTATAAATTCACATATATTCGGAAACCCTCAAAGTGAGACTCGAAACAATTCTTCCACCGCCGCAAGCCTTTGTTCTTCCACGATCCCATCTAGAGCCCTTTTCCAGTGCTCTGCCGGAGGGGGTAATCATTGGGCAAGCTATCTTCATCAACCTTGCTGCCTCCATGATGATGTGTGAGTAGTTCCTACAGGACCTACGGGTCCATAGCTATAGCTAGATGGCTTTCTCTCCCTCTTTTGATCATCAATACAATGATCTTCTCTAAGATCAATCCAATGTAATCTTTTGCAGTGTGTTTGTTGGGATCCGATGAATTTTGGGTTTATGGTCAAATTATTCATTGAAATATTTTGAATCTCTTGAATCCTTTCTTATGTGTAATTTTATAGCTATGTATGCTTTCCGATCTATAAATCTTTTCTGGCCAGTTGGATGAGTAGATCTTCAGAGGGAGTGGTGCATAGTACTGGGTTTAACCTTGCGGTGATCTAGCCAAGTGACAGAAAGGGCCAATGCACGTATTGTGTTGTTGCTACTAAGGATAAAACGATAGGGTCCGGTCATATTAATTGATCTTATTCTCTCTACATTATGTCATCATACTTATTGCGTTACTCTATTTGTATGAACTTAATACTTTGAGATGCATTGCTGGATAGCGGTCTTGGGGTGGAGTAATAGTAGTAGACGTCAGTAAGTTTAACGGTCTACTTATCACGGATGTAATAAATACAAGTGAACCTATGGCCCCCGAGTCTATTTTCCATCAATACTAAAGTCTCCAAAATTACTATTTTTATTTGTTCTTTACTTTCTACCGCTTTGCATATCACTATCCGCTTTTAATCTTGCAATTGGCAAGAACAAGGGGAGTGATGACCCCTTTTGTTGGGTGTAAGCAATTGTTTTATTTGTGTGCAGGTGCTGCTAAAATTGTTCGCATGCTGCCTCCTACTGGTTCGATAAACCTTGGTTCTTAACTAAGGGAAATACTTCTCGCTGTTGTGCTACATCACCCTATCTCTTCGGGGAATCCAACGACTCGGAAAACACTCCTTCACACTCGCGCGTCGCAACGTGCGAGAAGACATCAGCGTATCTCCTTCCACTTCCATTTCTACACTACCGGGTCATTATTAGTGTGTCCTACCATGTGCCCAGTGATACGTCTCCAACGTATCTATAATTTATGAAGTATTCATGCCATGTTTATAACAATGTTATATGGTTTTGGTATGATTTGATTAGAACTAACCTGGACTGACGCTTTTTTTAGCAGAACTACCGTGGTGTTGTTTTTTTGTGCAGAAATAAAAGTTCTCGGATTGGGCTGAAAATTTACGGTGATTTTTTATGGACCAAAAGAGACCCCCGAAGCTTCGAGGAAGGACCAGAAGCGACAAGCCTGGGGGCACGCCTACCGAGCTTGTCGCTCCCTCGTGGGCCCCCTTGCGTGAATCGAATGCTGAAAAATCCTATAAATATAGAAAACCCTGAAAAGACACCTAGAACTCCCACGCCGCCACTGCAAGCCTCTATACCGAAGCGATCTCATCCGGAGCCCTTTTCTGGCACCCTGCCAGAGGGGAAAATCATCACCGGAGGCCATCTTCATCATCCCGGCGGTCTCCATGACGAGGAGGGAGTAGTTCACCCTCGGGGCTGAGGGTATGTACCAGTACCTTTGTATTTGATCTCACTCTCTCGTGTTCTTGATTTGGCATGATCTTGATGTACCGCGAGCTTTGTTAATATAGTTGGATCATATGGTGTTTCTTCCCTCTCTCTATCTTGTTGTGATGAATTGAGTCTTGCTCTTTGAGGTTTCGTTATGTTGGATTGAATATTGGATTTGAGATCACTTGATGGATGTCTTGCATGTGGATACCCGTGGTGACAATGGGGTATTCTATTGAGTTACTTGATGTATGTTTTGGTATTCAACTTGCGGATTCCCGTGGTGACATTGGGGTAATCTAGGCACATAGGTTTATACACGTTTTCGTCCTACGTTCTCTGATAGAAACTTTGGAGTGATTCTTTGTCGCACGTTGAGGGATTGTTATATGATTCAATTATGTTAGCACTGTTGAGAGATTGCACTAGTGAAAGTATGAACCATAGGCCTTGTTTCCAAGCATTGCAATACCGTTTGTGCTCACTTTTCTTATTTGCTACCTTGTTGTTTTTATATTTTCAGATTACAAAAACCTATATCTACGATCCATACTACACTTGTATCACCATCTCTTCGCCAAACTAGTGCACCTATACAATTTACCATTGTATTGGGTGTGTTGGGGACACAAGAGATTGCTTGTATTTGATTGCAGGGTTGTTTGAGAGAGACTATCTTCATCCTACGCCTCCCACGGATTGATAAACCTTAGGTCATCCACTTGAGGGAAATTTGCTACTGTCCTACAAAACTCTACGCTTGGAGGCCCAACAGAGTCTACAAGAATAAAGTTGCGTAGTAGACATCACCCAACGAGGAGCAGAAGCAAATGACAAGCGGTTTTCAGCAAGGTATTCTCTGCAAGCACTGAAATTGTAGGTAACAAAACGTTTCGATAGCAAGGTAATTCGTAACAAGTAACAAGTAACAAGTATAACAAAGTGCAGCAAGGTTGCCCAATCCTTTGTGTCGAAAAGTACAAGCCGGAATGATCTCTTATATAAAGCAAAGCGTTCTCGAAGACACATGGGAATTTCATCTAGTCACTTTCATCATGTTTGTTTGATTCGCGTTCGCTACTTTGATAATTTGATATGTGGGTGGACCGGTGCTTGGGTGTTGTTCTTACTTGAACAAGCCTCCCACTTATGATTATCCCCTCTCGCAAGCATCCGCAACTACGAAAGAAGAATTAAGATAAATCTAACCATAGCATGAAACATATGGATCCAAATCAGCCCCTTACGGAATAGCGCATAAACTAGGGTTTAAGCTTTTGTCACTCTAGCAACCCATCATCTAATTACTACTCCACAATGTATTCCCTTAGGCCCAAATATGGTGAAGTTTCATGTAGTCGACGTTCACACGACACCACTAAAGGAACTAACAACATACATATCATCAAAATATCGAACGAATACCAAATTCACATGATTAATTATGACAAGACTTCTCCCATGTCCTCAAGAACAATAGTAACTACTCACAAATCATATTCATGTTCAAGATCAGAGGGGTATTCAATATCATTAAGGATCTAAACATATAATCTTCCACCAAATAAACCAACTAGCATCAACTACAAGATGTAATCAACACTACTAGCAACCCACAGGTACCAATCTGAGGTTTTGAGACAAAGATTGAATACAGGAGATGAACTAGGGTTTGAGATGAGATGGTGCTGGTGAAGATGTTGATGAAGATTGGTCCTCCCATGATGAGAGGACCGTTGGTGATGTCGATGGCTTCGATTTCCCCCTCCCGGCGGGAAGTATCCCCGGCGGAATCGCTCCGCCGGAGAGCAAAATTGCTCCTGCCCAGGTTCCGCCTCGAGACGGCGGCGCTTCGTCCCGAAAGTCTTCTCTATAATTTTTTTAGGGCAAATGATCCTATATAGCAGAAGCAGGGGGCCGGAGGCCTGCCAGGGGCCCCACAAGGCATTAGGGCGCGCCCAGGGGGGCGCCCTGTTGCCTTGTGGGCAACTGGTGGGTACCCTCTGGTATTTCTTTTCTCCAGTATTTTTCATATATTCAATAAAAAATCTCCGTGAAGTTTCAGGTCAATTGGAGCTCTGTAGAATAGGTATCTCTGCTATAGCTATTTTAGGTCCAGAATTCCAGTTGTCGGTATTCTCCCTCTTCATATAAATCTTGCAAATTAAGAGAGAAAAGGCATAAGAATTGCATCATAAAGTGAAATAATGATCAAATACATTATAAATAACAGTAGGAAATCATGATGCAAATTGGACGTATCAACTCCCCCAAGCTTAGACCTCGCTTGTCCTCAAAAGAATGCCGAAATCGATAATTATGACCACATGTTTAGAGAGAAAGAGGCGTCGATAAAACAAAATAAGGACATGAAGGCATCATGATCTTTATTATAACAGCAATATATCACTACTACAGGCGCCGCTAACGCGACACATGAATCAGAGACCCCGCGACCAAACTGTGTGCGATGCATGAATCGCAAATGGTGTCGTAATAAAACCATCGCCAATAATACGAACTGTGTGCGATACCGGGGACATCAAGCACGATTCAGATTAGAGACACGTGTGCGATACGTGGCATATAGTTGATCCATACAAACTGTTTGCGATGAGCTAGAACAACAAACACGGTCAGCCAGTTCGAGGTGTGTGCGATACACGGTATACAGTTCACTCGGATGAACTGTTTGTGATTACCCAACACAACAGAAACGGTCAGGCAGATCAAGGTGTGTGCGATATACGGCATGCAGTTCACTCGGATGAACTGTTTGCGATTACCCAACACAACAGAAATAGTTCAACTTAACAAGATGTGTGTGATACGAGGCAAACAGGTCAGTAATCAGAAATGTGTGGGAAGACCGATAACAACACAGACGATTCCTGCTAATAACCCATGTGTGTTGTGGGCAAACGCTTGCTGGTAAACAATTGTCAGCGATTGATGAAATCATCACCGACGAGTTCCGTAGTTTAATCCATGTGTGATGTGATTTGCTCAGTCTGCACAACATCTACGCTCTCTGTCTACAGAACAACAACATATATACTTATAAGGACATGATTGCATAACCAAATTAAAAATTCAATTACATAACTGACTACACACATAACATTTGCACACACCAAAGTAAACAATTACATGCATAATAAACTAGGGTAAACGATCGTATCTAATCATCATCTACTTCTTCTTGTGACGCTTGCCACTGCTGCTCTGCTGGTGGCTTGATCCCTCGTCGTCTACAGGAAGGCGGCACTCCCTCATGTCGACGATCCGCATGTGCATCTCATAGCATGTGTACACGTTCTTGGCTACAAACTTGAGGTGAGGTTCATCCAGTCTCCGCACCCAGGCACCGTGCCAGGATCCAGGATTTCTCTTGGAACCTTCCTTCTTGTTTTCGTAAAAGGGGTCGATGTTGGCCGCGGCGAGTTAAACCAGGGAGTCCTTCTTCGTGCTGCCCCAGACCCTGTAGTGGCCACGGATGTCGACAAGCTTCGGGCAGGCCAAGCCCGAAATTTGGAGTGCTTTTACATCATCGACGGTGTCCACCGTAGCGAACTTGTAGTTGGGGCTCTTGACAAACCTGGCGAAACGCTCGCAAGGCCTTGTGGCCAGGCAGTAGTGGTAGACGAGGACGTGATGGCCCACGCACAACTGGGCGACGGCAACCGCCTGATCAACCCCTGGACGACCGGTGGTGTACTGGAGGTCGAAGCCGACCACTTTGTACTTGTCGTCCTTAGCAAGCAACTGCTCCATGGTGTTGATGGAGTCCTCCACCATGGCCGGGTCGATGGTGTACACCACCGTGAGTTCCTTCCCCCTCACGTGGGTGTCCACACGATGCACACCGAACTCCATTGGAGCGCCGCTGGATATCCTTTCTCTATGTGTCATCGTGGGGGTGCTTGTTGTGTTGTGGGGAGCGATCGAAAGGTTGAAGAGACTAAGGTTATAATGGCCGTGGGAATAAACGGGGAGGCCGAACGGCCTGGAGTATCGGCGCGCGCGGATGGAAGTTGTTGCAGCACGTAACTGCATTGTGCCGCACATATTAACTACATCGTGGCGACGCGCGCGGATGCAACCGCATGCATATGGCACCCAAAACATGATCGTGCGCCAGGCCCAACCGCTGAAAGAGCGCGCGCGGAGGGGAGCGAGCAGAGCGCGCCGCGGCCGCCTCAACGTCGAGCAGAGCGCGCCGCATCCGCCTCAACGGCGAGCAACCACATGCATAATTATTGCATATAGCATTTATGATTTCTAGGCATTCAACTAAAGAAATGGGACCTAAAAATTGACCCAAGGACACATTTATGATTTCTAGGCATTTAATTAAAGAAATGGCAAGCCATTGGCCCTGTTTGAAAGAAAATATGAGTCACAGCCGAGTTGAAAAGGGCAACAACATCTAACTCCAGCTTACAAACGGTACAAAAGCACGAGGATCAGTTCATCAGGTTTAGACAAAACCCAGATTGAACAGGGCAATAGCATCTAACTCAACCAAAGTTTTTGGCAGTCACAATCAAATGGATCGGTCTAATCCATAAAATCAAGATCCTGGGCCAGAAAATTTACTGGTACATGATCACAAGTTGTTTTAAATAGAAGCCAAGCATGTTCAGAAGCCCTTTTGTCCACCTGAAACTTATTTTTGTGCTGTTCAACGTGTCCATCCGTGAGAAACTTTTTGTTAAAAAACTTAATCCTCACGGACAATTGTACCCTCGCATTCAACAGGAAGAATGTGACAAAGCTAGTGTTTGCATGGTTGGATGCATATCCTTCCATCGTTATTGTCCTCAAGCGAATGTCATGAGAACTGAGAAATTCCCTGTGCTTCTTACGCCACCAATTGGTTATACCTTTTTGTCCATGTGTTATTGCCTAAATAGACATGAAGATTGAAAACCGTTAATGTCTAAAAAAAGACTATGTCGAAAGAGCGACAGTTGAACGGTTAATTCCAGTACATTATATATGGGCTTTCAATGCGCGTGAAATCATCACCTCTATATACAAATTCTCCAGGCATGGAAAGCATTGCAGCAAGCCAATAATCGTGTTTAGATCTAAACACCACATACTGATATGTAAGGTATTGACAGAATCCAGCACCATTGATAGGCTATCCATGGACAAACTCTTCATTGAGCATAGAACCTAAAATTAGTACCAAAAGTGTACTCTAAGATGATATAAAACTTATGCGCACAAATGAAAAATGCAGATTATGATTACAGAAGTGTTGATGATAATATACAGTACCTGAATAAGTGTGGAGCCAAACACCATCTTGTAACCTTTAAACGGATCACGAATTACACCCAAGGTCTCCAGTTTAGGCGCAGAGACCACAGTTATTTGCGAAGGTGCATAACAATAATCAAGGAGCAACCTTTGAAGTGAAGGGGCATCTTCAATGATGAGCTCATGTCGTTTAAAACAAATTCCAATGCTTACAAGGTGAGGCGACTTTCTTTGGAAACAACGGATACATATTTCTTCTCCAAAAACAAGCAGCAAGCGCTCCAGGGCAGGGCAGCTGGAGCGAATGATGCTGTGCAGTGAGGCCTCGGACAGATCAACCACCACAAGCGCAAGTTTTTTTAGCAGTGGGAGTCGAAGCATTTGTACCAGATTGTCTGCTAGATGGCACCGGGCCAAGGTGGCGGTGTGGAGAGAGGAGGAAAACCATGAGATGGACATCGGTGGTGAGGGCACAGATACAGCGGTTGGTGGTAAGCTATTTTCGTAGTAATGGTAGAACTCAAGCTGTTGGAGTTTTTCGAATTCACGGGATGTCAGCCAGTCGTCCACCGTGCAGGGTATGTGCAGCAGGAAGCATGCCAGGATGCAGAGGCGTTGAACGGAGCCCTGGTGGGAGGAGATGATGGATCCGTGGAGTTCAAAATCATGAACGACTGATAGCTGACAACAGTCGATATTAAGAGGCGCGGCGCGCCACAGAGGGTGCCACGGAGATGCAAGGACCTATGTGCGGTAGCCATCCTTGGTGGGGAGAAGGAAGATGATCTCCTATGGCGTCCGGGAGATCGCTTATGCCGTCCGCCCGATATTCTACGGGTTCCTCAGATCCAGGGGGGCCGTGGCCGCTTCTGCCCTCGCTACCGGGTGCAGGATCTATAACCGGCGGTGGCGCTGGCCGGAGCCTCATCAGTGTACATACCAATTTAGGGAATAAAATTGGCACAAACATATATGTAGGACATTCAAAATCAATTCTCAAGATCTGGAACAAAGAAAAATGGCACAAACATATATGTAGGACATTCAAAATCAATTCTCAACATCTGGCTATGAATTATTAGCACGAACGCTAACCCTTGTCAGATTATTAGCAAAAATCATTTGTACAGAACAAACAATTAATCACTAACCCTAGACGGTTACCATTCAAACAATCAATACACTACACGGATCTAACGAATCTTACTCTGATTTCATGGACTGAGAGAACGTAACCATAGGATTTCTGTTCCAAAAAAATGAAGGGGGGAGGGAGGGGGCAGGAGTAACCAGAGAAAACACATGATATATTTGCCGCAAAAATGGGTATAAATGACTAACCGGTTTTTCGTCGGAGTCGGAGTCGTTGACAGAGTTGTTGTGGACCTCCGGCTCCGGCTGGCGAGGCACAACGGCGGCGACGACGTCAAGGTCGCGCTGCTGCCCGCGCGAGACCTCGTCGGCGGCGATGACAACCTCTGTGCCCAGCTTCACGCGTTACGTGGGTGCTTCACCAGCCCTGGCGTCGCCACTCCCTCCGATGGTGCGCTTCGGCGGCATCCTCATACACTCCAGACGGCGGTGACCACTGTGGACGGGGGGTGCGGCCGCCTATTACGACCAGCGGCTCGGGTGCGCCATTAATATGGAGCAGTGGGAGCGAGGCGGGCGGCGGTCAAAGGGCTGGCTCGCCTCCCGGTGAGCCTGCGCAGCGGACTGCTGGCATGCCTACCGTCATTTCACATAGCTAATAGCACGCCTCCCGGTGACACTGCGTAGCGAACATGCGCACGCCTCCCGGTCTGCGTGCATGGCGGACTGCTCGCATGAGTCCCATCAACTCACGCCTACTCTCACGGCACACGGGACGCGTGGCGGCACGTATATTGTTTTTCTTTTTTGATGATTAATTCTGTCACTTTATTGCTTAACCGAAGCATGGCACGTACATTGTTGGTCTAACGCCCACGGTTCGAATAAATAATCTGTTTGCGATGTTGGTTGCCAATTATTAATAATCTCCCATTTGTAAGAATATTATATCAAAACTTGTCTCAAATTTGACAAAAAAATACAATATCACAGTCTATTGGTGTCCATATGACACCACGATAAGTTTCATGAATTTCAACTAAGTTTTGGATTTACTGGATTTTGAAAATCAAGATTCTCAATGTTTGAAATTTCACGGGGAATAAACATGCACCCAGGGACACACCTATGATTTTCCAATCCATTTTGGTGCACTATCACGTGTGCATGTAGCTCAATTTTGATTTCTGCACATTAAATCCCTAGGAAATCAATCAATGTATAAAAACGGCCAAATGATCTCTGATTTTTTTTCAAGTTTTAACATGACTCTCCTTTGGTCACATGTTCAGTGCAGAAAAAGTTTGACATGCCTCGAAGTGGCGGTGGTGGTGCGGTGTGTGGGTGGGGGGGGGGGGGGGTCCGGCAGTACACTACGAGTCGTGAGCCTCCGTGTGGGATTGACTGTTTTGTGAGGCATGCCACATCAAAGTTGTGAATTGGTTATTTAAAACATTACACAACCCTTTCATATATATATATATATATATATATATATATATATATATATATATATATATATATATATATACACACATACATGTTCGGGCCACATGCATGCATTATTGGTGGTCCTCGGACACTCCCTCGTGCGGTTGTCAGCGATGTGCCCATTCGTTATCCCGTGAAGGTTATCAGTTTACACCGACAGCAAGAGGCATTTGACCAAAGGTGGATTCATCTTGGCCTGTGTATACGGTGTGGATCATAGTCAGATTCCAGATCAAAGTTCGAGCGCGTGCGTACACATGAGTCCCTCTCACCGGCTCGAAGTGAGGGGGACCACACGTCGTGAACCTCTGTGTGCGTTTCCGGTTTGTGAAGCATGTGCCACATCAAAGTTGTGCATTGGGTATTCAAACATCACACAACACCTCTTTGGGCCACATGCACGCGGTGGTTGTTCTAGGGCACTCACTCGCGTGTGACGCTCTCTGTGGGCCCGCGCGGTCGTCGTCCATCATATCACTTTGACCTACTGCGAGGGAGAGGTTAATTAATTTGACCAACAAGGATGGTTCTTTTTTGGTTTGTGTTACATACGGTAGGAGTATATATATAGTACGCGTCGAAGAGGCGGGGCAACATATACTACGCGTCATGAACCTCGCTCCATGTGGGGACTTTCCAGTTTCCGAGGCAGGTGACACATCAAAGTTGTGCATTGGTTATTCAAACATCACACAACACCTCTTTGGGCACATGCAGGCGGTGGTTGCCCTAGGACACTCACTCGCGTGTGACGCTTCGATCCGAGGGCCCGCGAGGTCTTCTCCAGCACTCTGACCCAACGAGAGAGGTTCATTAATTTGACCAACAAGGAGGATTCCTTTTGGCTTGTGTTACAGTAGGAGTATATAGTACGCGTCGAAGAGGGCCGGGGGAGGGGACGGCCATCACATACTACGCGTCATGAACCTCGCTCCATGTGGGGACTTTTTGGTTTCCAAGGCAGGTGTGCATTGGGTACGTATTCAAACATCACACAAACACCAGCCTCTTTGGGCCACATGCAGACGGTGGTTTGCCCTATAGGACACTCACTCACGTGGAAAACGCTTCCCTCTCCGTGGGCCCGCGAGGTCGTCATCCATCACTTTGACCCAACGAGAGAGGTTAATTTGACGACCAAGGAGGATCCTTTTCGGGTTGTGTAACGGTAGGAGTATATAGTACGCGTCGAAGAGGGGGGGACCAGCATATATATACTATGCGTCATGAACCTCGCTCCGTGTGGGGACTTTACGGTTTTCGAGGCAGGTGCCACACCAAAGTTATGCATTAATTAGGTATTCAAACATCACAACCACACACCTCCATATATATGTTTGGGCCACATGCAAGCGATGGCGGTTTCCTCTGGCACTCACTCATGCGGTTATCGGCGATGCTTTCATCTGTGGGCCTGCTTGGTCCATCACTTTGACCGATAGCGAGAAAGGTTAATTTGACTTAGGAGGGGATTAATTTTTGATTTGTCTTACGGTATAGGTCATGCTGTGAGATTACATAATATACTTTGAGCGCATGTGTACGCATGAATCCCTTCCACCGGATCGAAGTGGGGGGGGGGGGGCGAGCATATACACGACGCGTCATGAACCTCGCTTTGTGTGGGGACTGTGCGATTTTCGACGCATGCGCCACATCAATGGTGTGCATTGGGTATTCAAACATATGCATGCATGCATCACGCACCTCCATACATATATATGTTTGGGACACATGCATGAAGTGGTTGTCTTCGGACACTCTCCCCTCGCTTGGTTATCGGCGGCAAGCCTATATATTCATAGGCCCGCGTGGACGTCCATCACTTCGACCGACAATGAGAGAGGTTACCAGGGTGGATTCTTCTTCTTAATTTGGTTCGTGTTACCGTATAGTAGGTCGATCATGGTGAGATTCCAGACCTAAGTTTGAGCTCATGTGTACGCATGAATCCCTCTCACTGGCTCGAAGTGGGGTGACATACTTACATATATACTATACGCGTCGTGAACCCTCTCGCTAGCTCCGTGTGGGGACTTTCCGGTTCCAAAGCACGGTGCCACATCAAAGTTGTGCATTGGGTATTCAAACACCACACAACACTTCCATACATAAGTTTGGGCCACATGCACGCAGTGGTTGTCTTCGGGCACTCCCTCGCGTGGTTATCGTCAACAAGCTAGCCCATTTGTGGGGCCACGTGGACGTCCATCACTTTGACTAACAACAAGAGAGGTTATACGACCATGGTGGATTCTTCTTGGTCCGTGTTACAGTACGTCTTGGTGAGATGCCCTATCCCACCGACTCAAAGTGTGTGTGTGTGGGGGCGGGGGGGAGGGGCACTACTCCGCACTTCCTGAAACTCCGTTGGGTCGGGGATGTTCGGTTAATTTGCGAGGCACACATGTGCCACATCAAAAGTGTGAATTGGGTAGTTAAATATCACACCACACCCTTTTCATATATATATATAGGGTCGCGCTATTCGTCACCCTGGGTGAGGAATAGTTATTCTTCACACCCCCTCTATTTTACCAACGATGCACCATATTTTTAATGTACTGTAAAAAAATCATACTTCATACGTAAAAAGAGAATGTAAGAAAATATTAAATCGCCATCAAAAATATTTTTTGTTACGTAAAGTTACGAACGTAAAAACGTAGTGTAAATATACATAAAATACAAATTTTCTGGTCTTATGACCTAGATTTTTGTTTTCTGATACCAAATTTTACGTAGTGAATCAATATAAATGTAACTATTTGTATACAAAATAAAATTTACTTATGAAACGATCGTAAGTTTACCTCGGGTGAAGAATAACTTATTCTGCACCCTGGGTGATGAATAGTATTACTATTATATATATATATATAGTTGGGCCACCCGCATGTGGTTCGTATGTGGTCTCACCCATCTCGCGCCACAAGCACACATTTGTGGGCCCGCACACGGTCCACCTTTGACCGGAAGCGAAAGGGGGGCTGGGTTGACCATGATGGACTCCTATAGGTTTTGTGTTACGGTAGGGTGACATGTCAGACCTAGCTATTTGGGGGCATGCGTTCATAGCTAGGATTCCCTTCCCGCCGACACAAAGTGGAGGGTGGCGGACTAGCAATAATGTGCGCTTTATGAGACAGGTGCCACATCAAAGTTGTGCATTGGGTATTTGAACATCAAACCACCCTTTTCATACATATATTTGGTCCACATGCAAGTGTGTTCATGTTCTGACCCTTTCCCATGTTTTTTTTGCCAAATTTATAAACAGCAGACGAGACGGATGCGATTGGGGACGTGACAGACACGGTTCCCTCAGACTACCCGTGTGCCAACCCCATGCCCCTGTCACTCACATCAGCACAGTAGATTGGGGTCCACGAGGCTTCCCTCCCAATCACAAAAATATCTACCCGCCTGGAGGGTTTTTCTGTTTGATAGCACACGATTACTATGTTTCGACCGTGTGCGATGTTTGTTACTCCCGCTCTCGAAAGTATCTACCCGCCTGGAGGGTTTTTCTGTTTGATAGCACACGATTATTATGTTTCGACCGTGTGCAATGTCTGTTACTCCCGCTGTGCTTCAATCCCTTGATCCAAATTTTCAGTAGCCCCGACATTTTACTCCCGCCTGCATCCCTCGCAATGTTAAAAATATCTGCTCGCCTGGAGGGTTTTTATGTTTGATAGCACATGATTATTATGTTTGGACCGTGTGCGATGTTTGGTACTCCCGCTCTGCTTCAATCCCTTGATCCAAATTTTCAGTAGCCCTGGCATTTTACTACCGCCTATATCCCTCGCAATCTCAAAAATATCTGCTCGCCTGGAGGGTTTTTCTGTTTGATAGCACACGATTATTATGTTTGGACCGTGTGCGATGTTTGTTACTCCCGCTCTGCTGCAATCCCTTGATCCAAATTTTCAGTAGCCCCGGCATTTTACTCCCGCCTAGTAAAATTTTCAGTAGCCGCGGCATTTCCTCAAACACCACCTTGGCCCCCTCCACACACACACACACCCCCCAAAACCTCCGCTCACACACACACACACACACACACACACCACCCATCCCTCGCTCGAAACCAAGCTAGGTCGCCGCCACCGCCGCCGCCGCCACGCTGCCTCCATCGTCAACCTCTGCCGGTCTGCCCGTGCAGGTTACCCACCGATCTACATACCCTCGCCGCCCTGAGTTTCTTAGATGACACCTGCGAAACGCCCCCTTTCCCACAGATCCCCATCCCCACCCCCTCCCCCACTCCAGAGCATCGCAGCCTAAGCCCGGCTATGCTTCTGTGACGCCCTCTGCCCGACCGTGCACTAACCATACACGCAAATGCACACGGTCAAGCCTAAGGACTCACGGGAGGATATCACAACACAACTCTAGACACAAATAAAATAATACAAGCTTTATATTACAAGCCAGGGGCCTCGAGGGCTCGAATAAGTGTCAGCAGAAACAACATAATATCTGAGTACAGACATAAAAGGGAAACAAGTTTGCCTTAAGAAGGCTAGCACAAACAGCGACACTGATCGAAAAGGCGCAGGCCTCCTGCCTGGGAACCTCCTAATCTACTCTTGGTCAGCGGACTCAACGTAGTAGCAGGCTCCACCGAAAGTGTAGTAACAGTCGTCGACCGTAGCAGCTGACTCCTGGGATCCATCATCTGGTCGCAGCAATCGGGTATGGGGGGAAAAGAGTAGCAAAGAAACCGTGAGTACTCATCCAAAGTACTCGCAAGACTGACATCAGAACTATGCTAAGTATGCATCGGTATCAAAGGAATGGGGATATATCTTTGGACTAAACTGCAGAAATGCCAGAACAGAGGGGGAAAAGCCTAGCCTATCGAAGACTAGCGTCTTGCAGCATTAGAAGAGTGCAGAATAACAGTATATAATAAAGCATCAAGCATGTAGTAGCAAAGCCTAGGGATCCTTCCTCGACTCCCTGCGAGAAAGCAATCCCGGAGCTTACAGTTAAAGTAACATGTAATCAGTTCAAGTTGTAGTAGATCGGGATACAACACTGAGCGTCCTATTACCATGGACACGACTATTCAAATAGATAACTTCCCTGCAGGGGTGCACTACTGTTACCCAACACGCTCGATTAACTCTGGCCGGACACAATTTCCTCGGTCATGCCCGGCCTCGGCTGATCGACATGACGTAGTCCTACCTAGGCTCAACAGAGAGGTCCCCGCCGGTCTACATCCTAAGCGCTCAGGGGTCTTGGGCCCATCGCCCTTTGCACTCCGGGTCGTTATGCAACGAGCCGGGATGAGCACCACCTCATCCTAGATGGCACTGGCCCGACAGGCCCACAATGCTGAACTGGACGTCTGACAGAGCTTTCGGTTGATACATACGGCGCCGAGGGTCCCATAACCATTATCCCATGTGGTGGTAGTGCGTATATGGCCAGCGGCCAACTCAGATCAAATACCCACATCCGTTAGCGCATTATTAGGAGCTCGCGATGACGATCAGTACTCCTGTCACCCCGTCTCGAGGAAGTGCAACAAGGGTCAGGCCCATCCCTCTCTAGGGCGGTCTCTGCCTACCCGGCCGCGCCTCGTAATTATCTCGCGGGTACCCTCACGGTCAACCCAACTTCACATCTCTCGCGGGTACCCCTCGGGGCCTACCCGACTTTAACCGTTATCTGTAGTAAAGTCAAAGTAACCGTGTGTTCATATCATCAAGAGGGAATTAGAGGAATCACCCTCACTGGATTCCTACTCGATGTAATCCGTCAAGGAGAACCAGGAGGAATCACCCTCGATGGTCCACACTTGAGGGGTTGCACGACAGAGTCATCATCAGGAAGGCGGAAAGCGAGGAATCACCCTCTGCAATTACCACCGATGTGCTATACTACAGAGATATCATCGGGAGTGCAGTACGAGGTATCACCCTCGGCACTTGATAATAGCCCTGCAGAGTCGTACCACAAGGGGGGTGTGTGCGGTGATGTGTCGGTCTCTGCACTTCGATCACCTTGATCGAGCATCGGTAGTGAAGCATGGCAACAAGGACAAGGGTGTGGGGCCGTTGATGGATCGCTAACCAACTTATACTAAGCAGTTTAGGATGACAGGTAAAGTAACAACAGCAGGTTACAAAATCAGGCTATGCTTCAGAATGGGAGCAATCAATTACAGTAGCAAATTCTAATGCAAGCATGGGGGAGAAAGAATAGGCGATATAGGGATGATCAAGGAGGTTTTGCTTGCCTGGAAGCACTGCTGAAAGGGGCTGGTCGTCAAGGGCGTAGTCGTACTTGACAACAGCGTCGGTCTCGAGGTCTACCAGAGAGAAGGAGGGGAAGAAACAATAAATACAAGCAACAAATGCAACACAGATGCATGGCATGGCAGCACGTTATTCGAGGGGGTGTCCTAATGCAATACTACGCAAGTTAGTCGGAGCGGGAAACATCTGGAGGTGTTTTACCAGCTCCGGGCAATTATCGGACAGATGAATTGGAGGGGAAATTTCCATGTTCATCATGTTAGAGGGGTGTGGCAGGTATGTGGGTATGATATTCGGATTCGTCATATTTTTCTGATCATTTTTCATATATAAATTATTTTCATCCGAGTTACGGTTTATTTTCTATGATTTTTCAAAGTTTAAATGATTTTCTAGAATTTCTGGAAATAATTTTATTTATTAAATTCGAATTATCCAAAATAGTGACAGATTACGTCATCATGTCGTCAGTGTGACGTCAGCGGGTCAAACCCAGCTGACCAGAGTCAAACCTGACCAGTGGGTCCCACCGGTCAGTGTCACAGTAGTTAATTAGGGATTATTTAAACTAATTATAGATTAATTAGGCAGCGGGCCCCATCTGTCAGTGATCGTTTAAATTAATAGATTTAATTAACTGATTTCTTATTTACAAAAACAATTTAATTAAAGCGGGGCCCGCATGTCAGCGACTGTAGCCGGCCCAGTCAGCGGGTTGACTTGGTCAACCGGCCAACGGGACCCACTGGACCCACCGGTCAGTGGCCCAGGGCGGCTAGGTGGCAGCCACGTCGGTCGGCCGGCGTTTAAACGCCGGCGACCGCATTTTTGCGGCGGCGTGCGTCGGGAGGGGGTCGGGTTTCGCGCACAGGGGGTTTCCGGGGCCGTGGCTAGGTGCGTTCGACGCGGCTCGACGTCGCGCGTCGAATGGCGGTGGTGGCTGGCCGTGGGGTGGCTGGAGTCGAGGGCTACGACGACGGCAGACGGCGCCAGAGTTCGGCCGGAGAGGGAACGGCAACAGCAGCGCGCAACAGCTCGAACAAACGGGGCAGGGAAGACCTACACGTGCAGGCGAGCTAAACGGACAGCGGCGCATGACCATTTGGTCGCCGGAACACGGCCGGCGACGAGCTCTTGCGGCGGCGCATTTGGTCACGAGCGAGGCGATGGCTACGGCGTCGTTCGAGGCAAGAGAAGGGAGATTCAGGGAGAGGAGCTCACGGCCATCACGACGGTGGCCTCGGCGAGCTCGGGGAGGGACTGGTGACGGCGTGCGGTCGCCGGCGATCTCGGGGCAGAGGCGGCGGCGTCGAGCTCGATGGCGTCGTCTCCGGGCGTCCGGCGATGCGTGGCTCCACGAGACAGCATAGGCGACGGAGGCGGAGCGCGGGGACAGGGTGGGGGAGCGAGAGGAGCACGGTGGCTACGCGGGCGGCGACAGCGCGGCCATGGCTGCGTTGGGCGTGGATGGGATCGGGCGAGAGAGGACGCGAGGGGGGAAATGGGGGCTAGGGTTCGACGATGGGGTCGACGGCGACCTTATCCGGCTCGGGGACACGGCGGATGGGCGACGCGTGCGGCTTCTGGGCATCGGGCACGCGCGCGGCGACACGCAGGGGGAAGGGTGGCGGGAAGAAGGAGAAAGGTCGTGGCGGGCTGGGCCAGGCTGCACTGTTCGACTTGAGCCCACGCGCACAGTAAAGCTTAGCTCTTTTTCTTTTCTTTTCTTCTGCTTTATACTTCAGCTACTGTTTGCAAATTGTTTGACCACCAAAGGACTTTTGTAAAATATGTGACTTGGCTCAATAAATAATATGCAATATTTATCACTGCCTGAAAAAGGTTTGGAGACAAAATGATTTCATTTGAATTTTTATTAAATGAAATGGATTAAACTTTGTTGTTTTAGCACTGTTTCATGATGTTTGTTAGAGTCATTTAAACAATTCTATTAATGTTGATTTTATTTTTATAATTGCCATGGGAATATTTGTAATATTGTGAACTATTTAGTTCCTGAATTTGAACAACTTTTAAATTCACTTTAAATTTGAATTTCAATTTAAATTGGAATTTGAAATGAGATATGATTCAAATGATGATCAAGCACTATTACGCATGGTGACTTGGCATGATTAAGAGGTGATCACTGTGCTTAATACATGGGGATGTTACAGCTTCCCGGGGAGCTCGAGGAGCGAATGGCCCAAAAGAGGTTTATTGCGGCCTCTTCGCCCGGCGTCGGCGTGGTGGCCGCAGAGGAAGCTGACGACGATGACTGGCCGGTGGCTTTCAATCAACGGGCTAGAGTATTCTGGTATGTCGCGGACGCCGGCTACGACATCGAGGTCGTCGACAGTGACGGCTTAACGCGGGCTATGTCACAGGTTAAGTTGCCATCCCCCAACCCCTCGGGTTGAACCGCCGTTGACTCATCGATGGCCCTGCCGCTGATCTCCTCTGGCTCGTTGTCAACAATTTGCCACCCTTCATCGCCATGGAGCCCCTTTTGTCATTTCTGAAGGACACGTTCTGCGACGCTGGCTTGGGATCCTCAACTGCCAAGTCAGACCTCATCGACAACGACCACGAGGAGGGCACCCTCTCCGGCTCTTCCAAGGGGAAAGAGCCCATCTGCGACATCAGGGAGGGCACCCTACAGCCGTGCTCTTCCAAGGTGAAGGAGCCCATCTGCGACAACATGGAGCGTACCCAGAGTCCGTGCTCTTCCAATGGGAAGGAGCCCATCTGTGACAAGTGAGGAAACCCATGATTTTATTTGTGGTGCCTCTTCACAAGGGGAATCCCATGATTTGTTTTTGGTTGTTCGTAGTATGCCTTGTTTATTTCAGTTATTCACAAAGTGATGTTCTATATGTGCAAGTATGAACTTTGCAGTTCAATTTCATCAATACCAGTTTCAACAATACCAATATGAATGACTATATTTGCTTGCTGTTAAGCCTGTTGTAGCGACCATATGCCTCTTTTAACGGCTTTTGGTTGTTCGGTTGTTTGTAGTTGGCATATGTCCAGTTTCAATTGCTATCTTTGGTTGTTTGTAGTATGCCTTGTTTATTTCAGTTATTCACAATGTGATGTTCTATATGTGCAAGTATGAACTGTGCAGTTAACACACCTTTCTACTTCTTGTTTTGCTTAACTAGCGTGCTTAAACCTGCACACTGAAGCTATCATTTGGAGATTATGTTGTCTACCATGGATATATTTGGTTGATGTTTAGCCTGTTGTGCTTAACATGCCTTTCGATGTACTTACACAAGACAATATTGGGAACGACTGCTGTTTTCCATCGAGGTTAGTTTCATCCCATGGCTTATATATACTCACTGTTCAGGATATCGGTAGCTGGTACCATATAGGCCGGGGGCTGATAAGGGATTAATCGGTGAATCGGACATTTAACTGGATATATCTGTAACCCATTTATCGGTAGGTTAACTAGGGCCATATCTAATATATCTGAGGCTACATAGCAACATGCATTGTACTGAATGTCTAAATATGCAATCCTAGGCTACATAGCAACAAGGAAGAGTGTTACCTTAATGTTCTGATGATGTCAAGATATACATAGAAGAGCAGAAAACAACAACACAGCAGTAGTTAACTGCAGTAAATCGGCCGATATTTGTAACAATGTAATAAACTCCCTCCGCCCCATAATATAAGATGCTAATTCATCCAATATGTGAGTATATTGTATGTAATAAGATCTTATATAATGGGACGAAGGGAGTGTTGTACTACATCATTGTGCAATTGTTGTTTAGCTTCTAATATTAACTTGGTGCTTCTAGGTACATATGTCATTGGTAAAAATCCACACTTCGACCCTTTTTGCGTATGGGGCAATGAGATATTCATGAACCAACATCAAGTGAGCAAACTGATAAAGATTGTTAGTAAAATGGGTCAAAAGATGGCAATTAAACTATTTGTTTACACTTTATCCAAGACAACAGTGAACTGCAGGATGGTAAGTAAGAACTCTGCAGCCTTCTTTTTACTGCCCATAATGAGTTGTGTTAGATGACAATGTCTGAATCCTTTTCCTTTGCAGTGGTTCCCAAAGCAGTTTACTCGAGATTACCTCTCAAACTACATGATTGGTGCGCATGCAATGGTTAAAGTATTTCTACCAGAACACAATGACTATCTAGATGTCCTCATGAAGACAGTGAAGGATGGGCGGTCGGCCATCACAAGGGGTTCGACTAGATTCGTGCGTGCCTTCTGCATGGAGGAGGGCACAATATGGGCATTCCGCTTCACCTTGTTCAGCAACCAGAATGTCTTTCGCCTCTTTCTTTATCGTCTTTAATAGTACAAGTATACAACCCTGGTTCATCATTCTTTATTTGGTGCATATGTAATTCTTTTTTTTGATGTAACTCTTGAACATATGTACCTGTGAATCGAATAATGCATTGGTTGTTGAACCTGATGCATATGAATAAAGTTATAGCCTACTTTCAAATTCAAATTCGGTACAATTTTAAATAGCAGCGATTAAATTAGGGTGAAAATATGCTCTGCAGGTCATTACGGCGCACACGGTTTGTAAAGCATAACGTGTGTGATATACATCATAATCCGACATGGTTCACAGAGAGGAAACGTGTGCGACCATGCACACAGTTGCCATTTGCAAAGCGTGTGTGATGTCAGACAATATCACAAACGGTGCGAGCGAACTAAATGTTTGTGATAGTCGCCTTATCGTACACGCTTTACAATCATGAACTGTTTCTGATGTCGTACGCATCGTAAACGTTTGCACCACAGAATAGCGTGTGCGGTAGTTATCCTGTATGACACTGGTACGATAGTCCGACGTTTCATAATCCTATCGGACACTCATACGATGATTAACTAATCTTATTAACTATATATCGCATACGGTTTGGGAGAAGTGAATGTGTGTGATAGTCTCCTTATCATACACGTTTTACAATCGTGAACTGTTTGTGATGGGGCGCGCATCGTAAACGTTGCACCACAGAATACCGAGTGCGATGGTAATGCAAGCACGCACGAGTAGCAAGGATGGAGCATTTGGGATATTCGATAGATCACAAACAGTTGTGTGACGACGAGCGTCTGGGAAAGATGCGGGCATCGCATACGCTTAGTTCTGTGAAACGTATGCTTGCGTGCTCCCTATCGCCGACGGTTTCTGGGTCGTGTGGGAAGGACCCCCCTATCGCACACACAGGCAAGGCGACGGTTTAAAACTCCGTCGCGGAAAGGGGGTAAAAACCATTTGTATAGCAGGTCGCTGTACCAGTGTATCATCATAAGACTTCTCATGAAAAAGTGACAATTCATTCACAAGTTAAAGTATGAACCATAAACCGTATTAAAAACTAACAAACTATGATCTCAGTCACTGGAGCAATCGCAATTCATCATATTATCAGAAAGAGTCTATGTAAGAGCTTTGTTTAGCAAGTTCACATACTCAACTATCATTTAGTTTTCTATGATTGCTGACACTCACGGCATACTTATGGAGCAAAAGTTTCAGTCAGACACATAGAAAGATAGGGGCTTATAATTTCACATCCCAACGTATTTACCTCAAGGGTAATGTCAACAATAATAACTCATGATCACCTACATTCAACTGGATATATATGTCTGGATCTTTCCCCACTACATGATGCTTGCCAAGAGAGAAAAATAAAAACAGAATAGAGGAGAATACTATTGACTCTTGCAAAAAAGTAAATACATAAAGTAAAAGATAGGCCCTTCGTAGAGGGAAGCAGAGGTTGTCATGCACTTTTTATTTTTGGATGTGCAAGCTCTTAATGTAAAGGAACGTCACTTTATATTGCCCCTTGTGATAGCGACCTTTATTATGAAGTCTGTCGCTTTTATTTCTTCACCATCACAAGATCGTACAAAGCTTATTTTCCTTTACAATAAAAGTTCATACTTATTTAGGAGCAATTTTTATTGCTTTTGCATCGATGACAACTTATTTGAGGGATCTTATTCAATCCGTAGGTAGATATAGTGGACTGTCATGACATGAAACTGGGTTTAAGGGTTTTTGGATGCACAAGTAGTATCTCTACTTAGTACAGAATTTTTGGCTAGCAAAAGATAGGGGGCAAGCACCACATGTTAGAGGATCCAAAACAATATAACTTCTATGTGAATATAAGAAAACATAACTCATTACGTTGTCTTCCTTGTCCAACGTCGACTATTTGACATAGAATATTTAATGGGGGCTCACAATCATAAAAGATGTCCAAGATAGTATATCTATATGTGAGACCTCTCTTCCTTTATTACTTTTTCATGAATTGCAACAATGGCCAATGCTATGTTTGTTAACTTCCAACAAGTTTTATTAATTATACTTCTTTTATGTGAAGTCATCACTCCCCATGGGATTAGCATATGATCTTACTTCTCATTCTCTTTATTTTATTTCTAAGATTGGATCACCAAAAGCAAAACACTCAACTCAAACTAATCTTTATTATATAACTTTCACACACGATTACATAGATAGATAGATCATAAAGCAAGCACTCAAAACTAAATCATACTAAAACTTTATTCCTCTAAATCACGAAATAACTAAGGATTGAACTAAGATAGATAATGATGATAAAAGTGATGGTGATACGATACCGGGGCACCTCCCCCATGCTCGGCACAAGCCGAGGGTGGTGCCCATACCCATGTACTCAAGTCTCCTTCTTCGGGGATGGTGGCGATGAAGTGATAGGCTTGTCCTCCGTCTTCCAAGGCATAAGCTCTCCATCATAAAAGGATGAATGTGTTTCCGGAGTCCTGAAATTTGCAGCTAAACTCATACATTTGAACTTGGCCTCATACTCAAAATTTTGGTTTTGTAGATCATAGATTTGGGCCTGAAGGTGTTCAATCCGGTCAATGAGCTTGAAGATGACGTCCCCAATATCCTTCCTGTCCACCTTGTGCTCATGGATGAATTCCGTGATCATGGAGTGGTTAGCACCGAGTCCGCGTTCTACCATCCCCTGGCACTTGAAGATCTCCTATTCCACCGCTTCCAGCCTGGCCTTCTCGCTCCCAGTCTTCTTAGGTCCTTGAACGTCCCGGATGTGGAGCACCCCCTCACGCATCTCAAGGGCTTGAGGGTGCTTCATCACCTCCGGTAGGTATGGGTTGATGACCTTCTCGTAGAATTTGTCCTTGGACGAGGTTGGAGGCGCCATGGTGATCTAGATGTATCAGAAAAACAGCCCGAAACAAGAACATAGGAGAAACTTGCGATGCGGTGGTCAAAACACCCGTGAGTATATATAAAGAATTTTTATCTTGCAAAACAAGCATATGAGAGGAAAACGGAGTCGGGAAGGCACACGAGGGGCCCATAAGGCAACACGGCGCGCCCCAGGGGGGTCGCGCCCTGTTGCCTTGTGACCTCCTCGTGGGTCCTCTCGGCTATTTCTTATTTTTGTATTTTTTTCTAATATTCCAAAATGGACAGAATTAATTTTTATGGAATTTTTGGAGTCAGTTTAGGTACCGTATCACATACCTACCCCTTTTCAGGGTTCTGGAGCGTTCCGGAAGGACTCTTTGATGTGTTCCTCCGGTGTCATCGTCTGAATAATATTAGTTTCAACATTGTCGTTGTAGAAACCGGCAGACCTCGGGGTAGGGGGTCCCGAGCTGTGGATCTCGGACAGATGGTAACAGGAACAGGGAGATGATATTCCCAGGTTCGGGCCCTCTTGATGGAGGTAAAACCCTACATCCTGATCTTGTTTATATTGATGGAGAAGTATCAAGTACAGAGTTGATCTACCTCGAGATCATATAATCTAGTCCTAAGGCTAGGTGAATGAGATTGTGTTGAGGTCCCCTCTATGGGCTAAACCCTTCGGCTTATATACACGCCGGATAGGGTACCTAGGATTACAAGGTCGGTATCTTGGCATGGAGGCGGCAGGAGGAGTCTTGGAGTACGTGCCAAGTCTTCAGTAGATGCAGTCTTGTTCTTTCTGAATCCATCTCGATAATAATGAGGGCCCACTGGCCCAGACCGAGGAATATGGGCCGACTTGATTGGTACCCCCTAGTCCAGGACACCGTCAGTAGCCCCCGAACTAGTCTTCTACGCCGAGGATGATCTCTTCAACGGTGGCAACTTCAGGTCCGAAGTCCTTGGCTTGACAGACGAGTTCCCCTTTGAAATTCCAGATCACTTAGCCACCCTTCTGAGGAGTGGTGTCTTGTAGACGAGATTCAGCCGGGCTCTCTCCCCATCCGAGGTCATGAGCTAACTTAGCCTCGAAGGCTAGCCATTCAGGTGTGAATAGTACCTCATAGCCTGACAACTTATCGAAGCGGCGCTACCCATGATGGGTCAGGCAGTTACTGCTTATCTCAAATCATGGTTCGAGGCTGCCTTTCTACTGGCACATCCCGTCAAGGTGGGGATCGTGCCCGTATTTTCAGGGATATCATCAATATTTTGTTTCCCCCCATGAGTATAATGGCATCTTCGGAGGAGGGGAGTGGCGTTTTTATCGGCGCAGCAAGGGGGACTCTTGGCCTTTCAACAGCCTATAAGAGTAAAAAGAAAACAGAGCCTCTAGCCACGCTCCCATTCCCCCCGTCTTCTGCTTTCTCGAGCTCCAGCACCCAGATCTAATCTTGCCTCCTCCCTCCTCTGCACCTCCGTGCTCCCCTGCTTAGCCATGGCCGATACCCTCAAAGGGCGCTGGGGGGCTCCATCGTGACGGAGGGCATGCTCCAAGAGCTGCGGAATGCGGGGTACATCCCCGCCAATGTCGCCGCCCGCGCTCCAGACGCCGACCAGCAAGTGCCCGCCCCCAACTCAGGGGAACGAGAAGTCTTCATCCCCCACCTCATCAGAGGCCTGGGGTTCCCGCTGCACTCATTCGTGCGCGGGGTGATGTTCTACTACGGCCTCGACTTCCACCACATGGACCCGAATTCCATCCTCCACCTGGCCTCCTTTATTACAGTGTGTGAGGCCTTCCTCCGCATCGAGCCGCACTTCGGCCTATGGTTGAAGACCTTCGGCGTTAAGCCAAAGTCCAGCGGCTCCGATCTGGAGGAGTGTGGAGGCGCCATGGTTAGCTAAAAGCACATTTGCTCCCTTGGTGGTTTTGGTAATTCATAACAACATATATCTCATTGAACTAATGTCCATTCAAGATAAAGATTTCAGGATGTTCAATGATTGGCATGGCAAGGACTAGAGATGTGGACCCCTCAAAATGCTAAGGACATGGATTGGCAAAATCTCAAGCTCTACTTTTTTTGTTAAGTGATCCAAGATCACATTGAGTCCATAGGAAAGCCAATACTATTAAAAGGGGATGAGGTGTTGCTTAATGGTCTTTTTGCTCAAGTGCTTAGTGACAGTAATCCAAAACCCTCAACCACTTTCTCCATCCAAATATATCCAAAACCTACATTCCAACTCGGCCCCACCGAAATTTCCTATCCGGAGCCACCGAGTTCATCTGGACTTAGCCACTGCCAAAACCCTAACAAATCGGATCCACCGATATGGATCTCGGTCTCACCGAGATGGCCTTGTCAACTCTCTGTAATCGTTTGCAATTACTTCGGTCCCACCGAGTTTTGCAAATCGGTCGAACCGAGATGGCTTGCCAACTCTCTGTTGCCTTATTGCTTCACTTCGGTCCCACCGAGTTGATGCAATCGGTGCCACCGAGACAAGGTTTGCCCTAACCATTGCACATCGGTCCATCTGAGTTGTTCCAGTCGGTCCCACCGAGATTCCTAAAGTTCATATCTTTTACATAGTTCGGTGCCACCGAGATTTCTGATCGGTGCCACCGAGTTGAGTCAAAAGTGTGTAACGGTTGGATTTTGTGTGGAGGCTATATATACCCCTCCACCACTTCTTACTCAATAAGGAGAGCCATCAGAACGTGCCTACACTTCCACCATACATTTTCTGAGAGAGAACCACCTACTCATGTGTTGAGATCAAGACATTCCAATCCAACCATTTGAACCTTGCTTTTTAGCCTTTCCCAAGTTGCTTTCCACTCAAATCCTTCTTCCAGCATAGCCAAATCTGTGAGGAGTTGTTTGAGTGTTGGGGAGACTATCATTTGAAGCACAAGAGCAAGGAATTCATCAACAACACACCATCTATTGCCTTTTGGAGAGTGGTGTCTCCTAGATTGGTTAGGTGTCACTTGGGAGCCTCCGACATGATGTGGAGTTGAACCAAGGAGTTTGTAAGGGCAAGGAGATCGCCTACTTCGTGAAGATCTACCCCGAGTGAGGCTAGTCCTTCGTGGACGTGAGCCATGGTGGAATAGACAAGGTTGCTTCTTCGTGGACCCTTCGTGGGTGGATCCCTCCGTGGACTCGCGCAGCCGTTACCCTCCATGGGTTGAAGTCTCCATCAACGTGGACGTACGATAGCACCACCTATCAAAACCACGCCAAAAACCACCGTGTCTTCATTGCGTTTGAAATCTCCGATCCCCTCCTTTACTTACATATGCAATTGTTTACTTTCCGCTGCTACACTCTTAGAATTGCATGTGTAGGGTGATGCTTGACTTGTATACTTACTAAAATCTACCTACAACTAAAATTGGGAAAATGTTTGGTTTTTATTTGGTCAAGTTGTCTAATCACCCCCCCTCTAGACATACATTCGATCCTACAAGTGGTATCAGAGCTTTGGTCTCCGTAAGCCTTGATTTCCCTTTCTTTGGTGATCATAGCCTTGGTTTCACAACCTAGGAGAGTATGGCGTCTAGTGAGGGTAATTATCACCGTAGAGGTCCATATTTTGATGGTACAAACTTTGCTAGGTGGAAACATAAGATGAAAATGCATATTCTTGGTCATAACCCTGCCGTTTGGGCTGTTGTTCATGTTGGCTTGCAAGGTGAATTCTTTCAGGATGGCAAGGAACCGGATCGTGAAGTAACCCCGGAAGAATTGAAGATGTTGCAATACAATGCTCAAGCTTGTGACATTCTCTTCAACGGTTTGTGTCCCGAGGAATTCAACAAAATCAGCCGCCTCGAGAATGCAAAGGAAATTTGGGATACTTTGGTTGATATGCATGAGGGTACCGAGTCCATCAAGGAATCTAAGTTGGATGTGCTTCAAAGTTAACTTGACAAGTTCAAGATGAAGGATGGTGAAGGAGTCGCTGAAATGTACTCTAGGCTTTCTCTTATCACAAATGAGATTGCCGGCTTAGGAAGTGAAGAGATGACCGACAAATTCATCATCAAGAAGATCCTTAGAGCTTTGGATGGAAAATATGATACCGTTTGCACATTGATCCGAATGATGCCAAATTACAAAGATCTCAAGCCCACGGAAGTCATTGGAAGGATTGTTGCACATGAAATGTCACTCAAGGACAAAGAGGAGCTACACAACAAATCAAGTGGTGCTTACAAAGCCTCAACCGATGCTCCAACAACTCCAAGTGACAAGCTAGTATCCAATGAAGAGATAAGCCTAGTGGTGAAAAGATTCAACAAGTTCTACAAGAACAAAGGGAAAGAAAGAAGCTCTAGCTCAAGACACTATAAGAGAAGATCATCATGTCGTGACCGAAATTGCTACAATTGTGGAAAACCCGGACACTATTCCAATGAGTGTACGGCTCCCTACAAGAAAAGAGACGAATCACCAAGAGGAAGACATAGAAGAGATGAATCACCTCATAAGGAGAGAAGGAGTAGAGATGATCGTTATGAACGAAGACACTCTCGAAGAAGCAAGGATTCGGAAAGGAATGACAACTCATCAAAGAGCTACACAAGAAGAAGACATCAAGCTCATGTTGGTGAATGGGTTTCCGGCTCCGACTCCGACAACCACTCCGAGAGAAGTTATCACTCCAACTCCGACTATAGTCAAGATGAAGGTGTTGTCGGACTTGCTCTTGTGTCATCCAACTCCCATGATCTATTTGACTCACCAAATGAAGGAATTGGAAGATGCTTCATGGAAAAAGGCCCCAAGGTATCACACCCCGAGTATCTTGATTTCAATAGTGATGAAGATGATTTGCTTGGTGATGATGATTTACTTGTTGAAAAGGCTAGTGATGTGAGCTATAATGAAAATGCTAGTAATCACGATAGTCAAGAGGAAACGAATGACAATGCTATGAAGGAGATTGAGCATCTAACTAAAGAACTAAATGCTCTTAAGTTAGCTCATGAAACAACTCAAGAGGATCATAGAGAACTTCTAAGAACTCATGAGAAGCTACGCTTCGAGAAGCTAAATTTAGCGCAAGAGCATGAGTTTCTTAAAGCTATCAATGACGATCTTCGAAAGAAGAGTTCTACATATCTTGCCAAACGTTTACTCTTGTCTACCTTTATGCCACAAGTTAAACCTAAGCAAACTAGTAACAAGGGTAAAAAGGGTTCTATCTCTAGTAGTAACAATAACAATGCTATATCCAATGTTGTTGCTTCTAGTAGTTCTATTGATTCCACTAATGATTCTCTTTGCCAAGTTACACTTGAGCAAGAAAAAAATCTATTGAAAGGAATTATAGAAAAAGGTGTCTACAAGAGCCTTGCTGGGAGTAAGCAATTTGAGGAAATTGTACGCAAGCAAGGAAGGCACCGGAAGAACCAAGGTGTTGGTTTTGAACGAAAGTTCAATGCCAATGGAGTTGAGTGGGAAGAAGATCAATACCCCAAGATGAAGTTTGTTCCTTAATAAGAGAAGTATGATCCTACTTCCTTCAAGGGAACACAAGCTCAAGAAGATCTTCCACCACAAGACCATAAGCTAAAAGGCAAGGACAAGCTTCAAGAAGAGATTGACTCATTTGAAGAAGCACCTCAAGCCTTGGTCAAGTGGGTTCCCAAGACTTCATCAAGTTCTACTTCATCAAGTGCTAGTACAACTCCAAGGATTACCATCAAGTTGATGTGGGTCCAAAAGAAGAAGAACTAGAGAGTTCTTGAGGGTGACTCCGCCAACAAACTTCACTCACATTCTTTTATGGCAAGAACTTATGCAATCAACCTCCACATCTTGCAGTAGTTCATGGAGTCACAAACCCTCTTGTTGGTAAGGCAAGGGACAAGGTATTCAATGCATTCATGGACATCATTATATGTGTATTTCACTCTATGTCTATGGATATCCTTGTATGTTCCTTGTGTGGGACTAACCCATGTAGGTATTGAAAGCACAAAACTCCAAAGGATTGCTTCCAACTCTTGATGGTCTACATCAACATTGAGCATCCACATATTCAACATCTACATGAAGTCATCATCGACAAAACCCAAGGTTAATTCATTCCTCTTTGGGGGGATATCACATCTAGGGGGAGCTTTGCTCTAAGACTTGAGCTAAAGCAACTCTAATGGTGTGAACACATCAATGCTTTATGTAAAAGTGGCAACCCCACTTGTGCTTAAACGATGAGTATGACCTATGATCAAATGTTCTCATTTGACACCTAAGTCAATATACTCATATATAGATGACCTAGTCATCACCATTGCTTGATAGATGCTAGAATTGGTTGTGCATGTTTGACACATATTTCATTTGCTATCTTATTGTGTGAGCATGTTGGTTTGCATGTTTTCTTCATTCGAGGACATCCATTTGTTGTTTTGATTGTCTTGGTTTTTCTGGCCAAGTGGATGTACAAGAATGCCTAAGTACCTTCTCTAGCTATCTATGCTTTCTTGTCTCAAATTCTATTCTTGCTGCATCACAAAAATTGAACAAGTCATTTTCGGACCCTCCGGGTGAGGCGCACTCGGAGCCACCGATCTGAAAGGGCTGAACCTCCAAAACCTTCTACATGATTTCGGCCGAACTAATCCACTCACACTCGGTCCAGCCGAAATCATTTAGATTGATCTAGGTTTCCATCTCGGTGTCACCGAGTTGAACCATTTCGGCACCACCGATGTGCTAAACTGCTTGCAGTTACACATATCGGTGCCACCGAGTTGTCCAACTCGGAGCCACCGACAGCACACGGGAATATATACTCCGCGGGCTCAAATGATTGAAATTTCTCAAACCTCTTCGTTCCCGCACCCCGTTGCTGCCGTCACCCAGGTCTCCGGATCATCGCCCTCATCTCCAGCGCACTTTCGCCGCCGGAATCCGCCGCCGTCAACGGCAATCTGCTCCGCCGTTGCCGCCGTAGAGGATCTCCATCAAGTTAGGGTGAGATTCGACCCCCTTCGTGCTCTAAATTCTGATTCAATGCACGGATGGATTCCATTATTCTTGCCACATATTGCAATGCTTATTCCACGAGTAAAATTCCTTAGACTAGATTCGAGTAAAAAAATTAGGTTTAAGTTTCCGCCGAACGCATCTCGGACCGACCGATTAGAGATTTTCGGAGTCACCGATTTGGCCCCAGGCCATTGCACTAGTACGTCTCGGTGCCACCGAGTTGTACGAATCGGTGAGACCTAAAGTAAAGTCTGTGTGAAACCCTAGCATCTCGGAGTCACTGAACCACATCTCGGTCTGACCGAAATGGAGTGTAAAGTTTCTGTTGAGTGCTTCGGTATCACCGAGATGATCAACCCGGTCCACCCGAAATGCCTTCTGTGAAAACTTGAAACTAAGATTTGAACTCAATTTTCATGAAAAATGTCTGCTTTTTGTGATGACTCATCTACTCTGCCCATACCCATCTATTTACAGGGTGAGCTTTGCAAGATGTCAGATGCCAGCGATAGTCAGAATATGTCAGAGCAGCACACTGATCTCAGTTCAGGCTCTAGTCCTGAGGAAAGCTTTTATGAGGGAGAGAGAAGCTTCCTAGATCTTCCAAAAGCTGCAACAAGGATAAGGAAGAAGAGAACCTTAGATGATGAAGATGAGGACTTTGTGGCAAGTGAGGCCACATCAAAGAAGAGGACAGTGGTTGCTAAGGAGTATGGCAAAGTAGATAGCTCAAAACATGCTGCCAAAGACAAATCTGCTGTAAAGAAAGTTACAAAGAAAACCATGACATTTACACTTGAGGAACCAAGTGATACAGAGGCAGCTGCTACAGGAAAGAAGAAGAGGGCTAGGAAGACAACTGCTTAGGTTGTGGGCAAACCCTCCATGAGGATTGATGAGGAAGAAGAGGAGGAGCCAGCAGCTGATGCACCCCCTGCCAAGTCTCAAAAGCTTATGTCTGATGCTATAAGGACTGCTGCCCCCACCAAATCCAAGCCCAAAGCTCCAGCACCCAAGAGATCCACTAGAAACATCCCTGCTACTGAAAAGAACAACGCCCCAGTGCCTGAAGCTGATGTTGATGAAGAGCCACTAGTGCTCAGAAAATTGAAGCCCAAGATTCCAGATCATGACAATGCTCATCCAGTTGTTGAAAACATGATGCTCAGGAAGGATAAAGGACTGCGTCAGTGGAGATTGTCAGATCTTTATGCTGCAAGGAAGAGGACTACTTGTGATTACCGCTTTCAGACCAGAGAACAACAAGATTTCTATGAAACTGTGTTAATTGATAAGAAGCCAATCGTCAGTGACATGAGATGGGTGGATTGGAAGTATACCGATGCAAATGAAGATTACTTCCCCCATGTTCATGAGAGTTTCAGGATAGCTGGTGTTGATGACTTTGTTGGACAGAAGCTTACCAAGTGGAATGATGAGATGATAATGCAATTCTACTCCACAGCTCATTTTTATCCAGATGGCCGAATTGTGTGGATGACTGAGAGATCCAGATACCAGTCAACCATCTCTGAGTGGGCTACTCTTCTTGGTGCTCCAGAGGAAGAAGATGATGACATTGACATATATGCCAAGCTCAAGATGGACCACAATTCCATGGCTAATATGTACACAACTATTCCAGAGAAAGACATTGAGTCTCACAAGCTAGGGTCAGTGAAAAACTTGCTACCTGGTTTGGCCACCACCAACACAATCTTGAGGTACACTTTGTTGCCCAAGTCTGGAGATGATAAGATGATACGTGGCCACTCCATCAACTTGCTGCACTTGTTTGACACACCTCAGAAGTTCAAAGTCATGAGCCTTATAGTTGAAACTATCAAGAGAACCACAGCTGACCAGAAGAGATCTTGCGGATATGCTCCACACATTCAGATGCTCATCAATTCCAAGGTTGGAACGAGCACTTATCTTCTTGATCGTGAGCATCTCCCATTGCGTCCAGAGTTCGAGGATCATGTAGTGGTGATGGACCCTTCACACCCTACATCTGCCCAAGCGCAAGAGAGGATCCGGGCAGCTGAGGCAGCAAAAGAAGCTCAGAAGGCATCTGCTCCAAATGCACCCATTGCAAACCTCAAGTCAAAGAATGACCAGATGACTTATCTGCTGGAAGCCACCCTGAGGATTGAGCGAAGTCTGGCCAACCTCACCAAGAACCAGGCGAGCCTAGAGCGGATAGTCGAGACAAAGATTCATGATCTTGATGTGAAGATTACTGAGGTTCAAACCATAGTGGAGAAGCTGAAGGATGATGTTGATGCAGCCAGGGCTGCTTCTGATGATAGTGGATATGACAGACCCACGACTGAGAGATTCTAGACAGTGCCCAGGGCATCCAGGTCTACTGCAGTGCATGTTGCAGATACGACGACCACAGTCTCTGCACCTGCTGCTGCTGCTACAATTCCACCTCCAGTCTCTACTCCACCAGCCCAGCAGATGTCATCTGAAGCCTTCGCGGATGCACTTCTCTCAACGCCATCTACACAGACCGGAGCTGCCAGCCGGAGTTCACCTTCAGGAGCTGCCGAGGATCGTGCCTAGAGAGCCTCATAGTCCTATACCTATTCGAACTTTTTGGTACTTGATGCCAAAGGGGGAGAATTTGAATAGATCATTAGGCTGAGAGAGAGAGAGAGTGTGTCTTGCTTTTGCTCGTCGTTTTCTTGAGTTTTTGCTATTGTTTGGTTTATGCTACTCTTGCTTGATGTGCTTGATACTATGTGTGTGAGATACTTTGATCGTTATGTTTGTGAGATACTACGTGTGGGATTGATCATACTATGCTTCATGCTATGCTTAGTGCTTATCCTTATCATTATCTTGTATCGTCATTCACTTGTGTTTTTGGTGATGCGTGCCTACTATTCCATTCATATCATTTTGTGCGCTCCATCAAGTTGTATGTGACATGGAAGAGTGACCAATGATCGTAATCGATTGTGCATTTGCATTCAAACGCAAATTTTTAATAATGCACAAATTTAGGGGGAGCTATTGCTTATCACATACTTCTCAAAGCGACAATGTATTCCATTCATTTAATCATTTTTCGAAGCTTTGATCTATATGTTGTCATCAATTACCAAAAAGGGGGAGATTGAAAGCACATTTGCTCCCTTGGTGGTTTTGGTAATTCATAACAACATATATCTCATTGAACTAATGTCCATTCAAGATAAAGATTTCAGGATGTTCAATGATTGGCATGGCAAGGACTAGAGATGTGGACCCCTCAAAATGCTAAGGACATGGATTGGCAAAAGCTCAAGACTCTACTTTTTTTGTTAAGTGATCCAAGATCACATTGAGTCCATAGGAAATCCAATACTATTAAAAGGGGATGAGGTGTTGCTTAATGGTCTTTTTTCTCAAGTGCTTAGTGACAGTACTCCAAAACCCTCAACCACTTTCTCCATCCAAATATGTCCAAAACCTACATTCCAACTTGGCCCCACCGAAATTTCCTATCCAGAGCCACCGAGTTCATCTGGACTTAGCCACTGCCAAAACCCTAACAAATCGGATCCACCGATATGGATCTCGGTCTCACCGAGATGGCCTTGCCAACTCTCTGTAATCATTTGCAATTACTTCGGTCCCATCGAGTTTTGCAAATTGGTCGCACCGAGATGTCTTGCCAACTCTCTGTTGCCTTATTGCTTCACTTCGGTCCCACCGAGTTGATGCAATCGGTGCCACCGAGATGAGGTTTGCCCTAACCATTGCACATCGGTCCATCCGAGTTGTTCCATTCGGTCCCATCGAGATTCCTAACGTTCATATCTTTTACACAGTTCGGTGCCACCGAGATTTCTGATCGATGCCACCGAGTTGAGTCAAAAGTGTGTAACGGTTGGATTTTGTGTGGAGGCTATATATACCCCTCCACCACTTCTTACTCAGTAAGGAGAGCCATCAGAACGTGCCTACACTTCCACCATACATATTCTGAGAGAGAACCACCTACTCATGTGTTGAGATCAAGACATTCCAATCCAACCATTTGAACCTTGATTTCTAGCCTTTCCCAAGTTACTTTCCACTCAAATCCTTCTTCCACCATAGCCAAATCTGTGAGGAGTTGTTTGAGTGTTGGGGAGACTATCATTTGAAGCACAAGAGCAAGGAGTTCATCAACAACACACCGTCTATTACCTTTTGGAGAGTGGTGTCTCCTAGATTGGTTAGGTGTCACTTGGGAGTCTCCGACATGATGTGGAGTTGAACCAAGGAGTTTGTAAGGGCAAGGAGATCGCCTACTTCGTGAAGATCTACCCCGAGTGAGGCTAGTCCTTCGTGGACGTGAGCCATGGTGGAATAGACAAGGTTGCTTCTTCGTGGACCCTTCGTGGGTGGAGCCCTCCGTGGACTCGCGCAGCCGTTACCCTCCGTGGGTTGAAGTCTCCATCAACGTTGACGTACGATAGCACCACCTATCGGAATCACGCCAAAAACCACCGTGTCTTCATTGCGTTTGAAATCTCCGATCCCCTCCTTTACTTACATATGCAATTGTTTACTTTCCGCTGCTACACTCTTAGAATTGCATGTGTAGGGTGATGCTTGACTTGTATACTTACTAAAATCTGCCTACAACTAAAATTGGGAAAAGGTTAGGTTTTTATTTGGTCAAGTAGTCTAATCACCCCCCTCTAGACATACTTTCGATCCTACATCAGCAAGAACCAGGGGGGCGCCTAGTTCGATGACACCTTCATCGAGATGGTCAAGGAATGGCAGCGGGAGTGGTTCTATATTACTGAGCCACTCACTGCTGGCCAGACCGAGGTCCCAGCGTTCTCGGCTAGGCCCCCAAAGAAGCTCAGGTCCTGGAAGGAGAAGAGCGTCCTCTGTGGAAACCCAGAGGAGGTGGAGATGCTGATCAAGAGGATCCAGTGGTGGTCCCTCAAGAAGAAGCTCCAATTGCTCGACGTGGTCAACGTCATGCTCCATCTCCGCATCCTCCCGCTCCAACTTCAGGCCACCCCAATGTGGGAGCACAAATCTGGGGATGCCGGACCCGTCCTCAATTTCTTCCGCTCCTCCCTGACCGGGATGTGGATGCGGCTCTTCAAGCTGGCCAAGGACAAAATTCCCGAGGAGGGGAAGGACCTCGGCTTCGAGGTTGGCTATGCCGCCACCCCGGTAAGTGTTCAATGTATACATTCATGTTCCTTTCCTGTCGAGTGAGACGGTTTTCGATGAATCAATCCATTTCGTATTTGCAGAACTGGGTGACCAAGGTGCAACAGATGTCGTGCCCGGCACCACTCCCAGAGGGAGAGAAGTCCCCTCTGCTCACCGCGATACTGACCTAGGAGCCGCACGTGGTGATCCCCAGGGTGGCGAAGCCCTAGAAGGGCAGGACGGGTCTTTGGGGGCGGGAGACCTCGGTCACCCGGTCCGAGGAGACCCACGCCTCCTCCACCCACAAAATTGACAGGGGGAGGACGAGGATAACCTTCCCCTAAAGGGGAAGAGGGCGGCACCAGAAGACGCCGAGGCCGAGGCCCAGCCCTCAGGCCAAAAGAGGTTGAAAGAAACCTCGACTGGGGCGGCTGACGAGCCCAAGCTGTCAGAGAAGAATACGCTCTCCGACGAGACTGAAGATGACCCCCTTGCGCAGCGGAGGAAGAAGCTGACGCCTCGAAGGTACACCGCCGTCCTTTGCATTTGTCTTCACAGTTAAGTTTTTTGGCAGGACTAATGCCATGTAAATGTTTTCCCACAGCCCGCCTAGGGCACGCCTAAGCGACTCCTCCAGCGGGTTACCGCCCACCAGCGGGACGCCGGATCGTGCTGCCCCGACTCCGGAAGGGCTGGGCGAGGCGACGTCGACCGTGGCCCCTCAAGCTGACGCAGCGGGGGCCGAAGAGGTGGTCATGGCCAAGGTTGATACCTCGGCCCCGCAAGGCCAAGGGTACGAGGTCCCCGAGGTCGTCCAGGAAGGGCTGGGCCAAGCAACGGCCCAGCCAGAGTCTACTCCGGCTCCAACACCGCAGCCAGAGACCCACGAACCCAGCACCCATGTGCGGGGGCCCGAGGTCGTTCCGCCCTCACCTCCCGCTCCAGGGCGGGCTAGCGCGGGGTGGACCGAAGAGATGGAGGCAGCCTTGACAGGCTCCTCCCTCAAGGATGAGCACCACACGTTGATTGGCACGGCGCTGCAAGGATTCCAGTTCGCTGAGGCCGGAATGCATGAGGTCTTCAAAGGCCTCCTGACGAGCTTCGAGGTAACCATCTGCCTTTTAAGTAAAAGGGATTTATCGATCTTTGTAATTGTCCGAAGGCATATGTTACCAATCGTTTAGACGGCCTGCCTAGTGAGTAGCCCCCGAGCCCAGGGCCAGTTTGAAAAAACTGGAGTTGGGGTCAAAATATAGGCTCAGGGGAAGAAGTAGCCAACCAGGACTGATGAAACAGGATGTGTGTCCGAGGTGTCCTTAAAGTGATTATGGGGCTCATTAGAAATTGTTTATGCAGGTGTCAACCTCGGCTTCGGACTCCGCCTCCGAGGAGATTGCAGAGATGAGCCGGAAGCTCAAGAGGTCCGAAAAGGACCTCGACCTGATGAACAAGCAGGTCGAGCAGTCTCAAGGTAAGAGACCGATGCGCCGTGCCTTTTTTTTAAGTTTGATTTTGAGCAAGGACTGATGTCGAGCTGATTTGATAACAACGGCGTTGGCTGAGCTTGAGAGGCTCAAGGCCGAGCTCTTGACGGCTCGGCAGGAGGTCAAGCAGCAGAAGGCTGCTACGGCCAAGGCAGAAAAAGACATAGCCACCGTAAAGGTGGCTAGGGAGAAGGACCAGGCGCGGGTCCTGGAGGTTGAGGAGACTCTCAAGGGCTAGTATCTCGAACGCGATGCCCTTGAGAAGAAGGAGAAGGAGACGGGCGAGCAGCTGCGAAAGCTACGCCTGTCTCATACCGAGCTCCAGACCCGGGACCGGGCCGACCACCACGTGATCCAACAAGTGGAGCGAATAGCCGCGGGTAAGCCATATTTACTGCAATGTGTATTTGGCAGCAAGGGGTTTGTCGAGCTCATCCAGCTATGGCGATCCGCAGAGATCTTCGCCGATCTCCCGAAGAGTGCGGCGGACGCCGGCCTTCATTTCGGCCAACTGGAGGGCCATGAGGCGGAGAAGGCGTTCTGGAATCAGTTCCAGGAGCCCTCGCAATAGCAGTTGCTCAATCATCAGATGAAGCAGCTGGCGGAGCTTCTTCGGATGGCGACGCCGGCGCTCCAAGACCTCTGCATCAATCTGTGGCCCACGAAGGCGTTGCCAGCCAGCTTCTTCGGGCTCCTGGTGCGGCTGCAAGAAGCCGTCCCGCAAGTCAACCGCTGGAAGCGATCCGCGTGTTTGGAAGGAGCGTGGCGGGCGTATGCCTGCATGAAAATGCACTTCCGGAAGGTGGAGGCGGAGGTTGTTGCTGCGGGCCCCCCCGAAGGGAAGGCGCGCACCGCGGAGCAGTTCTTCGCCGACGTGGAGGAGGGCGCCCGTCTTACCGAGGCCATGTGTCCTAAGGCCAACTTGTATTTCTAGGTAGCACTTCGGAATGCCGAAGTGCGTGTGATGTATAAAGAGTTCATGTTATCTAATGAGTATGGTTGAATTTCCTCTCATATATTTATGTTTTGTTTTTAATATTCCTCCTGTTTGACCGTGTTGAACTGAAAGCGGCCAGTCGTCGGCTTCGACCCCTTTGTACAATATACAAAGGGTGCCCCTTTTAAGTGTTCATGACCCGTAGCCGACGTCTCGGTTCCCGGGGGAGGTCTGTACACATAGGGACTAGGCAATCGGACTATAGTGGCTTTATGACTTTCACTTAGTCGTAGAAGTTTGACGGTGGGGACCGATGACGAGCCCCCAGTATGTGAGGTGGATGACGAGCCGAGGTTTATATCCTGCCCACCTCGGCTAATTCGAGGAAGAGGCCCATCGTTTAACACGGGTGATCTCTAACGACACGTCGCTTGATGCGGTCTTCGGATGGCTGGCCAGTTTTCGCTTACCTAGATAGTCATTTTTCGGCTTTCTCCACTGAGGCGGTCTGCCAGTTAAACTAGCGGCACTATTGCAGTGGTTCTCCCATTACACCCTTAGCTGATTTTTTCGGGAACGTAAGGGGTACACATAGGAGTCGGGCAACCCAACTATTAACCAAAATCTAGGTTCGAAACTGATGCATATAGTGCAATATCTGAGACGTCGAGTACTTCAGCCTTTGATTTCAGGGTGTAAAATCGAAACCCTTTAGTAGTTGAATCGTAAAGATGTGGGCAGTGCTTGGAAGAAAATGCGTTTGAAAACCTTTATGGGTACGATTTCTTTATTTCAAGTATCCAAGCTTTACATGCCGAACATTTGAGGAAGGAAACTAAACAAGATACAATGCGTGTAAAGATAATGAGGGAGAAACTAAAAGAAAATAGGGTGGATCATGTCATCTGGTCTATGAGTCCGGGCCGCTTCCTGCAGCACGTCTGCGTCTCTGTGCTGTTGACCAGCTCGTCCTCGTTGATAGCGGGGGTTGGTATTGTGCAGATTCGGCCAAGCGTGCGCTTGATGCGTCCATTAGTCGGCCCCTTCAAAGAGGTCTGCAAATGTTAGTTGCGTGGTTGAAGCCACATGGGTATACTAATATGGGCTAGCTCTTTGACAGAACCCTGCTGATGTGCGAGCTCAAGGCATCGTCGCTGCTCGGTCTAGCCGAGCCAACATCTCCATTGTAGTGGCTCCTCGGCGACCCAGGGAATTTTCAGTGCGAAGTTGTGCACCCTGGGGACGTAGTGCCCCTTCCAAGGGAGGCACGCGAGGAGCCCGTACCCCTACTTGGGGTGGGGAGGTGCCTGTCCGAGGTCAATTTGCGCAGCCCGCATATGCTTTGAAGAGCTGGGGGTGCGTTTACCGCCACGGGCGGCCTCCTCGTATGCCTGTACCTCGGCTGCGAAAGCCGCGGTCTGCTCTTCCGTCCGAAGAGAGCGTTCAGTGTTACCATTTACTCTGATAATGCCGTTGGGTCCCGGCATCTTAAGCTTAAGATAAGCATAATGCGGGACTGCATTAAAGCGGGCGAATGCGGCGCGTCCTAGGAGCGCATGGTATCCGCTGCGAAAAGGTACGATGTCGAAGATTAACTCTTCGCTCCTAAAGTTCTCGGGCGATCCGAATACTACCTCTAGAGACACGGTTCCTGTGCAGCGAGCCTCGACCCCTGGTATTACACCTTTAAAGGTGGTGCTGCTAGGCTTGATCTGAGATGAGTCAATCCCCATCTTCCGTACTGTCTCCTCATAGATCAAGTTGAGGCTGCTTCCACCGTCCATAAGGACGCACATCAGGTGAAAAAAATCGACGATCGGGTCTAGGACGAGCGCGGCCGACCCGCCATGCCTGATGCTTGTCGGGTGGTCGTGTTTGTCAAATGTGATCGGGTAAGCCGACCATGGATTGTACTTCGGGGTCACAGGCTCTAACGCGTAGATGTCCCGAAGTACGCGTTTCCTCTCCCTCTTGGGGATGTGGGTAACGTAAATCATGTTTACTTCTGTTACCTCATTAGGAAACTTATTTTGGCCTCCATTGTTTGGCCGCCGAGGTTCATCCTCGTCTTCGCTGTGATTTTGGGTTTTATGCTGACCCTCTGTCGCTATCTTGCCGGCCTGCTTGAAGACCTAGCAATTCCTGTTGGTGTGGGTTGCTGGTTTTTCTTAGGTGCCATGGATTTGGCATGGTCGATCCAGGATCTTGTCAAGCTGGCTCAGTCCATCCTTGTTCCCTTTAAAGGGCTTTCTTTTCTGTCCGGATCGAGGTCCGGTGAAGCCTGCATTGACTGCTGCGTCTTTTGTGTCGCTTCCGCCATTTCTATGCCTGCGCTTATTTTTATTGCGCTTAGGCTAACCATTGGCATTGCGAGTCTCCGAGGTCCCCGCCTCACCATCGTGTGTGCTGCGGGCCAACCAACTGTCCTCTCCCCTGCAAAAGTGGGTCATGAGCGAGGTTAGGGCTGCTATGGTCCTTGGTTTATCCTGGCCGAGCTGGCGGGCGAGCCACTCATCTCGGATGTTATTCTTGAATGCAGCAATGGCCTCGGCGTCTGAGCAGTCTATGATCTGGTTCTTTTTAGTAAGAAACCGGTTCCAGAATCTCCGAGCTGATTCGCCAGGCTGTTGAGTGACATGGCTGAGGTCATCGACGTCTGGAGGTCGGACGTAGGTTCCTTGGAAATTTGCCCTGAAGGCATCTTCAAGATCTTCCCAGCTTCGGATGGAGTGGGGAGGTAGGCTATGCAGCCAGTGCCTTGCCGGCCCCTTTAGTTTGAGCGGCAGGTACTTGATGGCTTGGAGGTCATCTCCATTGGCCATGTGTATATGGAGAAGAAAGTCTTCAATCCATACGGCTGGGTCCGTGGTGCCATCGTACGATTCTATGTTGATGGGTTTAAACCCATCTGGGAACTGGTGTTCCATTACCCTATCTGTAAAACAGATCGGGTGGGCTGGTCCTCGGAACCGAGCGGTGTCGTACCGGGCTTCGGGAGAGAACCTTCTTTGAATTTGATCTTGGGCGCAGCTGTTCCTGTCCAACCAGGCGTCGTAGCCGTCGTGCCCGGCCGGAGCGCATCCTCTTGATCCGTAAATGGACAGGGGTGGTGCCCGGTTTGCCTCTATCCGACGTCGAACGTCCTGAGGCTCAAGATAGTCCACAGGGCCTTTGCCATAACGCGTGGAGCTGGTTGAGTGTGGAAATCCTCCCGCGAGGGCCTGTCACGTCCTCGAGGGGGGCGGTCAGGTGCCTCGGCGGTTAGTTCATCATCGAATTCAGGCAGTAAACACCTGCGTGGATAAGATTTGGGCGCACTGCGGCGCCGTTCATCGAGGTCTTGCTCAGCCGAAAGTATTTCGACCTACTTGTCGTTGAGCACGTCCTCGTTAGCCTACAGCTGCTGCTACTTGCGCTTCATGCTTCGGGCGGTGGCGACTAGGCGCCACCGAAGGCGTTCCTGCTCAAGAGGGTCTTCGGGGACTATGAAGTCCTCGGTGCCGAGGCTTACGTCCTCCTCGGATTCCGGCATGTAATTGTCATCGGCTGCTTCAAAAAGGTCGTCGAGATCCGAGTCTCTGGGGGTGCCTTCGGGGTCGACGTGACATTCTGGGGATGTTTGAAGGTTCTCCCCTTGGTGATCAACGTCGTTGGCCGTCGTGTCGGTGGTAGGGTTTTTCCCGCTGGGCTCCCCATTAGTACCCCTTCTGCGTCTTCGCCTACGCCTTGGAGGGGAGTTGGGAGTGCCAACCATGTACACATCGTATGTAGATGTTGCTTTCCACCTGCTGGTATTGGTAGTTGGCAAGGTGTTGTCCGTAGGGCTGCCGACATCTTCATCCATGTCGGTTGCCCCGTCGTAGTATAGCATGTCGGTTAAATCATCGACAGTGGCGACTAGATGGATGGTGGGTGGGATGTAAATTTCCCGATCGTCGGCTTTGAGTCTGATCTTGTCATAAACCGAGGAGTTTGAGATTGACAAACTTTGGATCCGGTCAAGCATCTCATTAAGGTGAGACAGCTCTTCAGGGTTCATGATCTGGCCATAAGCCGGATCGACTCGCAACAGCATGCCTGACGCGTTTTCCACCGTACAAGGCAGCGGGGTGGATTCAAGATCCACCCCTGGGATCGGCTCTCGGCCCGATTTGGTGTTACAGGCCGAACTCTGATCCACGTCGGAGTCAGGCACCGCGATAGGGTTATCCGAGGAGGGGGAGGGAAGTTCCTCCATAGCCCTCGGCGGTGTTGGGGGGCATGATTCGTGGTCTTCAGCGGAGATCTATTCCGAGGTCGAACCTCTGGGGTTTGTCAGATCCAGAATCTGGCCAGGGGTCCAGCCTGATAAGACGAGCTCGCCGCGGGAGTCCACGGTGTACTCCAGACCTCCGAAGGATACGATCTGATCGGGGGCGTAATTCTCGACGGTGGCCAGGTGGCCTGTCGAGTCGACGCAGAAGGTCATGCTGCCGAACACAAAAAGTTGGCCGGGGACGTAGGTGTCCCCATAGCCATTGCCACAGTTGATCTTCAGATGATCCATCGGTCTTTTGTGATCACACAGCAGAACTCTCAATGAAAGCACCAGTGTCGGTGTAGAAACTGGCAGACCTCGGGGTAGGAGGTCCCAAGTTGTGGATCTCGGACAGATGGTAACAGGAACAGGGAGACGATATTTACCCAGGTTCAGGCCCTCTTGATGGAGGTAAAACCCTACGTCCTTCTCTTGTTTATATTGATGGAGAAGTATCAAGTACAGAGTTGATCTACCTCGAGATCGTATGATCTAGTCCTAAGGCTAGGTGAATGAGATTGTGTTGAGGTCCCCTCTATGGGCTAAACCCTTCGGCTTATATACACGCTGGATAGGGTACCTAGGATTACAAGGTCGGTATCTAGGCATGGAGGCGGCAGGAGGAGTCTTGGAGTACATGCCAAGTCTTCGGTAGATGCAATCTTGTTCTTTCGGAATCCATCTCGATAATAATGAGGGCCCACTGGCCCAGACCAAGGAATATGGGCCGACTTGATTGGTACCCCCTAATCCAGGACACCGTCAAACGTTAATGGGTGTACCTGAGATATAATGCTTAATTCTTTGCCCATTCACCACTCTCGGGTTGATGCCTTCGGAATTGTTAATTTTAATAGCTCCGGAGCGATAAACCTCTTCGATGATATATGGCCCTGCCCATTTAGAGAGAAGTTTTCCTACAAAAAATCTGAAACGAGAGTTGAACTTGCTCACCCACTTTAAATTCCCATTTTCAAATTCTTTTATCATGCCATCTTTTAACTTTTTCTTTAACTTGGCAATTTCATAAGCTTGGGTTCTCCATTCATCTAAAGAGCTAATATCAAATAACCTCTTTTCACCGGCAAGTTTAAAATCATAATTAAGTTCTTTAATTGCCCAATAAGCCTTATGTTCTAACTGAAGAGGTAAATGACATGCTTTTCCATAAACCATTTTATATGGAGACATACCCATAGGATTTTTATAGGCAGTTCTGTAAGCCCATAATGCATCATCGAGTTTCTTAGACTAGTTTTTCCTGGATCTATTAACAGTCTTTTGCAAAATTAATTTTATTTCTCTATTACTCAATTCAACTTGACCACTAGACTGAGGATGATAAGGAGATGCAATCCTATGATTAACATCATATTCAGCAAGCAATTTACGGAAAGCACCATGAATGAAATGTGAACCAATATCAGTCATCAAATATCTAGGGACTCCAAACCTCGGAAATATAACTTCTTTAAGCATTTTAATAGAAGTGTTATGATCATCACTACTAGTTGGAATAGCTTCTACCCACTTAGTAACGTAATCAACAGCAACTAAAATATGGGTATACCCATTAGAGGAAGGAAAAGGTCCCATATAATCAAAACCCCAAACATCAAATGGTTCAATAACAAGTGAATAATTCATAGGCATTTCCTGACATCTACCAACATTACCAATTCTTTGAAATTCATCACAAGAAAGGACAAACTTACGTGCATCTTTGAATAGAGTAGGCCAATAAAAACTAGTTTGTAATACCTTATGTGCAGTTCTGTCTCCCGCATGGTGTCCTCCATATGCCTCGGAGTGACACTTCCATAGGATTTGTTCCTGTTCATGCTCAGGTACACAACGTCTAATAATACCATCTACTCCTTCTTTATACAAATGTGGGTCATCCCAAAAGTAATGCCTTAAATCAAAGAAGAACTTTTTCTTTTGTTGGTATGTGAAACTAGGTGGCATATATTTAGCAACAATGTAATTAGCATAGTTTGCATACCACGGAGTGTTGCGAGAAGCATTTATCACAGCTAATTATTCATCAGGGAAATCATCATTAATAGGAAGTGGGTCATCAAGAACATTTTCCATTCTAGACAAATTATCTGCTACGGGATTCTCAGCTCCCTTTCTATCAACAATATGTAAATCAAATTCTTGTAACAAAAGAACCCACCTAATAAGTCTAGGTTTAGCATCTTTCTTTTCCATAAGGTATTTAATAGCAGCATGATCAGTGTGAATAGTTACTTTGGAATCAACAATGTAAGATCTGAATTTATCACATGCAAACACAACTACTAAAAATTATTTCTCAGTAGTAGCATAGTTTCTTCGAGCACTATCTAGAGTCTTACTTGCATAATGAATAACATTCAATTTCTTATCAACTCTTTGGCCCAGAATGGCACCAATAGCATAATCACTAGCATCACACATAATTTCAAAGGGTAGGTTCCAATCAGGTGGTTGAACAATAGGTGCAGAAATTAAGGCTTTCTTAAGTATTTCAAAGGCTTCTACGCAATCATCATCAAAAACAAATGAAACATATTTTTGCAAGAGATTAGTAAGAGGCCTAGAAATTTTAGAGAAGTCTTTTATAAATCTTCTATAGAAACCAGCATTGCCAAGGAAACTTCTTATACCTTTGATATCTTTAGGACACGGCATTTTCTCAATTGCATCAACTTTAGCATTATCAACTTAAATACCTCTTTCAGAAATTTTATGCCCAAGGACTATACCTTCATTTACCATAAAGTGGCACTTCTCCCAATTCAAGACAAGATTAGTTTCTTCACATCTCTGCAAAACTCAATCAAAGTTGCTTAAGCAATCATCAAAAGAAGTTTCGTAAACGGAAAAATCATCCATGAAAACCTCAACAATCTTTTCACAAAAGTCAGAGAATATAGCAGTCATACATCTTTGAAAGGTAGCAGGTGCATTACATAAACCAAACAGCATACGACGATAAGCATAAGTTCCAAATGGACAAGTAAATGTGGTTTTCTCTTGATCTTCTGGTGATACAGGTATTTGAGAGAAACCAGAATAACCATCTAGAAAGCAAAAGTGTGTATGCTTAGATAATCTTTCTACATTTGATCAATAAAAGGCAAAGGGTAATGATCTTTCCTAGTAGCTTTATTTAATTATCTGAAGTCAATTACCATTCTATAACCGGTTACAATTCTTTGTGGGATAAGTTCGTTTTTATCATTAGGAACAATAGTAATACCTCCTTTCTTAGGAACACAATGAAC